>CM046667.1:128458883-133258883 GCA_025594165.1 Tamias sibiricus
TAATGCTATTCCTCCTCAAATTATTTTATAAAACATAAAGGTAGGAAGCAATGCCAAATTCATACTATGAAGCCAATATCACCTTTATACTAAAACCAGACAAACACATAATAAGTAAAGAAAACTTCAGACTGATATCCATAATAAATATAAATGCAAAAATCCTTAATAAAATATTGGGAAACCACATTCAAAACACATTCAGAAGATAGTATACCATGAGTAAATTAGTTTTATCCCATGGAATGCAAGGTTAGTTAACCACACATATAGAGTTAAGGACAAGAATCACAATCATTTCTTTCTTTTTTACTGTCTTTTTTATTAATGCTTTTTAGTTATACGTGACAGCACAATCCATTTTGATATAATTAATTATACAAGAAATAATTAGAACATATCTTATTTAGTTAGAGTCCCATTATTTTTTTAAGTATGTATTTTTTAGTTGTAGTTGGACACAATACCTTTCCTTTATTTATTTATTTTTATGTGGTACTGAGGATCAAACCCAGGGCCTCGCACATGCCAGGCAAGCACTTTACTGCTGAGCCACATACCCAGCCCTAAAGTCCCATTCTTATTGATGTACATGATGGAGGATTCACTGTGTTATTTTCATATATGTACATGGTAAAACTATGTCAGATTCATTCCACAGTCTTTCCTTTTCCTATCCCCCATCTTTTTCCTCCATTCCCCATTGTCTAATCTATTGCACTTATATTCTTCCCCTTATTCCCACCCCTATTGTGGGTTAGCTTCCACATATCAGAGAAAAGAGTTGACCTTTGGTTTTTGGGGAGCAGCTTACTTTAGATAGCACAATAGTCTCCAGATTCATCCATTTGCTGGCATATGTCATAAATTTATGGCTGAGTGATACTCCGTTGTGTATATGTACCACATTTTCTTTATCCATTCATCAGCTGAGGAGCACCTAGGTTGGTTCTATAGCTTAGCTATTGTGAATTGAGCTGCTATGAACATTGATGTGGCTGCATCACTTTAGTATACTGATTTTAACTCCTTTGCATATATACCAAGGAGAGGAATAAATAGTCAAATGGTGGTTTTATTTCCAAGTTTTCTGAGGAATCTCCATACTGCTTTCCAGAGTGGTTGCACAAATTTGCATTCTCACCAACAGTGTATAAGTGTACCTTATCCCCCACATCCTTGCCAATATTTATTGTTGCTTGTATTCTTGATAATTGCCATTCTGACTGGAGTAAGAACCTTAGTGTAGTTTTAATTTGCATTTCTCTAATTGTTAGAGATGTTGAACATGTTTTCATATATTTATTGACCATTTATATTTCTTCTTCTGAGAAGTGTCTGTTCAGTTCCTTTGCCTATTTATTGATTGGGCTATTTGTGGGGTTTGTGTTTATTTGTTTGGCATTAAGTTTTTTGATTTCTTTGTATATCCTGGAGATTAATGCTCTATCTGATGTGCAGGTGGCAAAATTTTCTTCCATTCTCTAGGCTCTCTCTTCATGCCCTTGATTGTTTCCTTTGCTGTGAAGAAGATTTTTAATTTGATGCCATCCCATTTATTGATTATTGATTTTACTTCTTGCACATCACAGGTCTTATTAAGGCAGTCAGTTCCTAAGCTGACATGTTGCAATATTGGGCCTACCTTTTCTTCTAGTATGTACAGTGTTTCTGGTCTAATAAGTAGGTCCTGATCCACTTTTAGCTGAGTTTTGTGCAAGGTGAGAGATAGGAGTTAAATTTCATTCTACTACATATGGGTTTACAGTTTTCCCAGTACTACTTGTTGAAGAGGTTATCTTTTCTCCAATGCATGTTATTGACACCTTTGACATGATCATTTCTATTAGATAAAAAAGAAGCATTTGACAAAATCCAGTACCTATTCATGGAACTTTGGAGAAACTATGGATAGAAGGAACTAGTCTCAACATTGTAAAATCTATATACAACAAACCCAAGGTCAACATTATACTTAATGCAAAACTTTAATCAAGTTCAACCTCCCTTTCTATATAAGAATCCCTCTCTGAAAACCCTAAATATGTTTTTGTTAGTCTCTGATGAAATATCTGTAGTGACTAGAAAAACAAAGCCCATCCATCCTATTCTTGGGCAGCTGCAGTAGGTATGGACTGAACCACACTCTCAGTAACACTCTACTTTTTAAAGACCTTTTGTACGGTTTTCCTCTAATTCTTCAGGCATCTCTTACTCATGAAATTTCCTTCAGACTTTCCTTTAATGATTTATGTGTGGCGGTAAAATATGTCCACATACCTTTGATTCTAGCCCCTTCACAAAGTACTGCATAATCCCCCCGCTTTTGGTTATAAACTGGATTAACAAATAGAGTATGGCAGAAATTATCATGTAATACTGTTATAAAATACACTGAAGCTTCTTCCTGTTTTCCTCCTTAGATCACTTGCCCTAGGGAAAGCCAGATGACATGTTTTTAAGGACAGTCAGTGAGCCCCATGGAAAGATTTATATGGTGAAACACTAAAGTGTTGTGCCAAAATCTGTCAAGGAACTGAAGATTTATGCCAAAATCCATGTGAGTTAGCCATGTTTAAAGTGGGTTCCCCCTGCCCCAGTTGACCCTTCATATGACTGCAACCTTAGCTGGCATCTTAATTGCAACTTTAGAAGAAACACTTAGCCAGAACCAACAAGCTAAGCTTCTGTCAAATTACTGACCCATATAAGCTGAGGTGAAAATGTTTATTTAACCTGCTAAATCCAGAGTTCATCTGTTACATAGCAAGAAATAACTAATATGATTTCTAGGTCTTTTCACATACCAACCCCCTCTTCTGGAAGCACTGAAGTTTGTTGGGTGTCTGTCATAATATGTAACACAATAATTGATCAAAATTGTTCTGATTCTTGCCACTGTACTCAGTGTGAGATACACTGAACTATTTTAAGAATTGAAAAATAATAGATTGTGAACTTGCAGTGAACTGAATCCTTAGATTTTTTAAGATGAGCTTTTGGCAAGCCTTACTTCTATTCTGTGATTACACAACTGAATTTGAAAAACCTAAATCACAAATTTGACTCTTGTCCATATTAAATATTATTTTATTGGGCATCAAATGCTTCCACCATGCTGAATATTTTATTTTACTCTCTTTTGAAATAACTGTAGATTCACATTAAATTGCAATTAATAATACTGTGAGGTCTCATATAGCTTGCCTGCAGTTTCTTCTAATGGTAACATTTTGTATGACTATCGTATATCACAGCAAGGAAATTGATAAGTATACTATCAGTCAACCTCAGTAAGACTTCCTGAGTTTTAGATATACAGTGTGCACATATGTATTAAGTTTTTATAATTTTATCAAATGTGTCTTTTGTATATCTACCATGACATTCACGTACTGAATAGTGTAAAGCCACAAAAATTCCTTGCATTGCCCCTTTTTAACCACACCATCTTAGATTCCTCCCTCCACCTAATCCTGATTGTTTGGTAACCACTGATCCACTCTCCAGTGAAAATGGCAGAGTAGGGGCTGGGGTTGTGGCTTAGTGGTAGAGTGCCTGCCTAGCACATGGAGGCCCTGGGTTCAATACTCAGCACCACATAAGAATAAATAAATAAAGTAAAGTTATTGTGTCCATGAACAACTAAAAAAATTTAAAAATGGCAGAGTATGTAACCAAAAGAGGTCATGTACAGAAATATTTTAAAAAATGAACAAGGACTGTCAGAATCAATTATGTCTCAATACTAAATATAGTCAAATGTTTACAGAAATCAAATGAACCAAGAAATTGAGGGGGGCAAATGAACTTTTAATTGCTAGGAAAGGTTTCTGGTGTTTTTGCTTGCTCTTGTCCTACCCAAATCTGTAGCTTGACAACTGTCTTGAAAATGGAAGCTTGTGAGCTTCTCAGTAAGGGAGCCTATATGGTCTCTCATTCTGAAGGGAGCCAAACATATCTAATTTTCAAAGCATTGTTTTTGTCTGTTTTTACTTGCCAGGAAGTTTTCTTAAGGACTGATGCAAGGCCTTTTCCTTTGTTTTGTTTAATGCAGAACACTTTATTACTGTTGCAAAATAATTATACATAATACTAGGATTTATTATGCCACAGTTGTTCATGCACATAACACAATGTAATCAATTTCACTCCCTAGTACCTTACTATTCTCTCCTGTCCTCCTTCTCCTAATCTGCTTGCTCTACTCTACCAATCCCCCTTTTATTATTATTATTATTATTATTATTATTATTATTATTATTTTGATTAGTACATTATAATTATATATGAAGACAGGATTCATTGTGGTGTATTTATATATGGACATAATGCAATTTGGTAGATTTTGTTCCTCATTGTTTCTCCATTCTCTCCCTTCCCCTTTTCCCTCCTTCTTGATTCCCTTCCTCTACTCTATTGGTTTCCCTTCTATTTTCATGAGATTCCTTTCTATTCTCCTTTTAAAAAACATGCTAAGACAAATGAACCACCTATCTTCATTGTGGCAAGAAAGCATAGACGAGGCAAACAATAGCTATATTAAAAGCCTGAAAGAGTGTTTCATGGGGAAGTAGGGTATTGAAAGTCACCTGCATATACAAGGGAATTAAATAGACATCCACATAACCAGGACATGCTGAATAAAGATCTGAGAGCATTAAAACTTTCACCTCTGGCTTATCTCTAGGCTCAGTCTAATCAGGAATTGAAAATGAAGGCAACGATGGCCTGGATAAGACTCAACACTGAAGCAACATACAAAGATGGTGTACAGATCTTTCAATTCCTTGGTCAAAATTATTCCTAAACTTTTTATTCTTTTTGATGTTACTGTAAATGGGACTTTATTCTTTCTTTCTTTCCTTCTTTCTCTTGGCCAATTTCTTGTTAGTGAATAAAAATGTAACTGCTTAAATACTACAGTGCAGACCAATGGAAAGAGAATAATGAGCCCAGAAATAAACCTATACATATAGGGTTAACTCATCTTTGACAAGGATGTCAAGAGGATACAATGAGGAGAGGATAGTCTCTTCAATAAATGGTGTTGGCAAAACTGTACAAATACATGAAAAAGTGTGAAATTGGATTGGAACCTTGTCTTAAAACATATACATAATTAAACTCAAAATGGATCAAAGACTTAAATGGAAGATCTGAAAATATAAAACTCCTAGAAGAAACCCTAGGGGAAAACTTATTAACATTGATCATGGCACCAAAAGCATTGGGAGCAAAAGAAAAATAAACAAATGTGACCACATTAAAATTCTATACAGCAAGGGAAATGATCAACAGAGTGAAATGACAACCCATACAATGGCCAAAAAATATTTTCAAACCATAAAACTAAGGGGTTAATATCTAAAATACATAAAGAACTCATAACTCAGTAGCAAAATATAACGATACAAATTAATTAAATAACCTTATTTAAAAATGGGCAAAGGACTTGATATTTTTCCAAAGAATATATACAAATGGCCAACAATATACAAAATGGTGCTTTAACATTACTAATCATCAGGGAAATGCAAAGTAACACTACAATGAGCTGTTACTTTATAACTATTGGGATGATTATTTTAAAAAAAGACAAGAAATAATGCTCACCATTAATCATCAGAGAAATGCAAATTAGTACTACAGTGAGATATTACCTCACACCTGCTGTGATAGTTATTATACAAAACACAAGAGATAACAAATACTGGTGAGGATGTGGAGGAAAGGGAACACTTGCACACTGTGGGAATGTAATTTGGTGTAGTCATTATGTAAAACAGTATGGAAGTTCCTCAAAAAATAAAAATATAAAACTTCCATATGCTATAGCAATCCCACTACTGAGTATCAAAAGGAAATGAAATTGGTATCTTGCAGAGATATGTGTCTCACATGTTCATTGCAGTATTATTCACAATAACCATGATATGAAAATAACCTGTGTCCATTGACAGATGGTTGGAAAAAGGAAATGTATCATACATATACATGTACTCACATGTATATATGCATATGATTGAATAGTAATTAGCCATAAAAAAGGAAATCCTTCAATTTGTGGCAACATGGATGAAACTGGAAATTAGAAACTGTTAAATAAGCCAGAAATAGAAAGAATACTGTATGACCTTATTTAAATGTGGGATATAAAAAAATTAAACAAAAACATAGAAGTGGAGAGTAGAATGGTGGTGGACAGAGGCCCAAAGGTAGAGTAAATGAGAAGATGTTAATCAAAGGATACAAACTTTCATAACCTATTTAAAAATAAATAGATTATGGGTATCTAATGTACAGCATTGTGACTATAGTTAATAATTCTGTAATGGTTTCTTGAAATTTGATAAGTGAGCAGATTTTAAGTGTCCTAATCACATACACACAAATACAAAATTGGTTTAGGTGGTGATGGAGTGTTAATTAATTTGACTGTGGTAATCAGTACACAAGATACATATATATATATATGTATCTTGTGTACTGATATATATGTATCTTATGGATATATAAAATCATCATGTGTACACCTTGAGTGTGTGTGTATATATATACATACATACATACATATACATAACTGCTATTTGCCAGTTAATTTTTAAATAACAAAACAGATATTTGCAGAATGAAATGTAAAAATATATGATCCAACTATATGCTCTCAATTTAATTCCAGACAAAACCATGTGGAAAATAAAAAGATTAAAAAAAGACATCTCAAGAAATTAAAAATAGCTGAAGTGACTATACTAATATCAGACAAGTATATACTTTAGGTAAAAAGTTATTACAAGAGAAAGAGTTACATTCTATACGAATTAAAAAGTCAATTTATCAAGAATATATAAGTATTAGAACACATACACACACACACACACACACACACACACACACACACACACACACACAGATATATAACCTGAAATATAATCAGCAAAATCCACAGAATTAGAAGGAGAAGTAGTTCAAAAAATAATTGGTGATTTTCATATCCAATTTTCAATAATGGACAGAACAATTAGAAGACCAGTAAGGAAACAGAATATTAGACCAGAACAATAAATCAACTAGCTCTAATAGACATACACAGAACATACCATCAAGAGAGAAACAATTTTAGGTCACAAAACAAGCATCAACAATGTAATGATATTTAAATCATCCCATTTATCTTATCCAAAAATGATGAACTAAAACTAGAATTTAAAAACAGGAGGAAAACTAGAAAATTCATAAATATGAAGAAAGTAAACAATGTACAACATTTTAAACAATCAATGGGTCAACAAAATTACAGGGGAAAATGAGAAATACTTTGAAATAGATGAAAATACAACACACTAAGATTTATGGAATGTAGTCAAAACCAAACTGAGAGGGAAATATATACCTGCATAATCTAATTTAAAATATCTAATTTTCAAAAGAAAAGCAATTTCAAGCTAATAACTTTATACCTTGTGGAACTAAAAAAAGAGGAGCCAACTAAACCCAAAGACAGGAGAACTAAGAAAATAATAAAGACTAGAGGGTAGATAAGTTAAATAAGAGAATAGAAAGATAATAGGAAACTTCAACCAAATCAAAACTTTGGTTCTTTAAAAAAATCAACAAAATTGACAAACCTTTTTCTAGACTGATTAAGAAAAAATACTCAGATTACTAAAATCATTTTACTAAAATCAGAAATGAAAGTGCAGACCTTACCACTGACCTTACAGAAATAAAAAACCATGACAAGCATATTAGAAAATGAAGATAATAAGAACAAATTTTTAGAGAGGTACAACCAACCAAAACTTACTCCAGAAGAAATAATTAATGGCAAACAATGAGATTGAATTAGTAATCCAAAACCTACCATTCAGAAAAAGCCTGAGACTAGATGGCTTCCCTGTTTTCCCCTTCTTCCTCCCCACCCTTCCTCCTCTCCTTCTCCTTCTCTTTCTCCTCCTCCTCCTTCTTCTTCTCCTTCTTCTTCCTCTTCCTCCCCTTCTCCATCTCCTCTTTCTCCCTTCCTTTTTTTATTTTTTTATAATTTGGATTGAACCCAGAGTTGTTTAACCATAGAGAACATCCCCATACTTTTGTTTTGTTTTGAGTCAGGTCTCACTAAGTTGTTTAGGAACTTGCTAAATTGCTGAGTCTGGCCTCAAATTTGTGATCCTCCTGACTCAGCTTCTTAAGTTGCTGGGATTACAGGAGGGAGCCACCACACTCAGCTTCACTGTTAAATCCTATCCTACCTCATCTCATATGAAATTTTAATGCAAAATGGATCAATAATCCAAACAAAGGAGCTAAAAGTATAAAAGTTTTACAAGAAAACATATATAACTTTTCATAACCTTGGGTTTGATGTTACACCAAAAGTACAGCCAAATAACAAGAATATGAGATAAAACTTTATCAAAATATGTCATAGCTTTTGTTCATCAAAGGACATTATCAAGATAGGGAAAGACAATCTCCACAATAGGAAAAATATTTGCAAACTGTATCTGATAAATTTCTAGTATCCAGAATACATGAAAAACTCTACAATTAAAGAAAATTAAACATGATCAGAGGGCTTGAATATTCATTTCTCCAAAGAACATATATAAATAAGAAGCATATGAAAAGATGCACAATATCATTAGTCACTAGGGAAAGTTGAATCAAAACCACAATGAGATCATTTCACATCCATTAGTATGGCTATAATTAAAAATGCATAATAACAAGTGTGGGAAAGGATGTTTAGAAATTGTTGTTTCGAATATAAAATGGTGCAGTTGCCCTGAAAAACTGATTGGTAGTTCCTTAAGTTAAGCATATAATTACCATATGATGGAGTTATTCCACTTCTGGGTATACCCAAGAAACTTGAAAACAGACATTCAAACAAAATTTTGTGTACAAATGTTCATAGTGACCCTATTCAGAATAGGTAAAAAGTGGGGGGGAAACTCCAATGTTCATCAGTGGCCCAATGGATAACTAAAATATTGTCTATCTATACAATGGATATTCAGTCATAATATGAAATGAAGTACTGATACATACTACAATGTGGATGAACCTGTAAAATAGTGTCGTAAGTGATCAAAATCTAAGTGCCATGTTATTGTCTGATTTCACTTATATAGAATATCCAGAATTGGTAGATAACATAGAGATAGAATGTATATTGGTGTTTTCCAGGAAATAGAGGAAGGTTTTAATGGGGAGTGACTACTTATTGAATATGATGTTTCCTTTTGGGGTCATGAAAATTATTTGGAACTTGATATAGGAGTGTTTTCACAATATTTTGTATGTCCTAAGTTCAACTGAACTATACACTTTGTAATGATTAACTTATATGCATTTCACCTCAATATAATATGAATGGTATATAATTGTAATCAACAGCATATAACCTTTTCTGTCCTTGCAGTACTGGGGATTGAATGCAGAGGCTCTACCACCCAGCCACATCCCTGGCCTGTTTTACTTTTTATTTTATGACAGAGTCTCTCTAAGTTGCTTAGAACCTCACTAAGCTGCTGAGGCTGGCCTCAAACTTGGGATCCTTTTGCCTCAGCCTCCTGAGCTGCTGGGATTATAGGTATAAGCCACTATACCTGGCCAATATGTAACCTTTTGATATTAACTGTTTTACTCATCATATTTCACTTGAGATCAATCTAAGCTCTGTGTTTTCAGAGAAACTGAAAAAAAGGATCAAGGCCAAGCTAGAAGGTTAGTGGCATTCTCTACCCAGGTTAAATTGCCCTATTCATATTTCTATACATTTCTACTAGATGATAGGACACTTACCTGTCCTATCATCTGATCTACTTTTCTCCCTCTTGCTCCTAATGCTGTAATGAAATTCTTTGCTGAATGTAATGAATATCTTCATAAGTTACTATTGTTGCTGTAATAAATCCCTCCCATTTTGAAGCTTGAAACAACTGGGATTTATTCTGCGGTTCTGAAGGGGAAAAATAAACAGTGAAGTGGACTTCATATGTCTCAGATTAAGATATCAATAGGACTGAATTCCTCTTGGAGACTACAGGGGAGAATATATTTCCTTGCTTTTTCCATCTGTTAGAGACTGCCAGCAAGCCTTGCCTCATAGTGGTACCTCCATCTTCAAATCCTGTTACTCCAACCTCCCTTCCATTATGACAGCCCTCTCCCTCTGCCACTAATCTCCATACTAAAAGACTTATTATCTTAGAATCACCTGGATATTTCAGGATACTATCCCCACCTCAAGGTCCTTAATTTAATCACATCTGCAAAGTCCCTTTTGCCATGTAAATTGACACACTCAAATATTATGGGGATTTAGGACTTGAATGTATTTGATGGACCATTATTCAACTTGCCACAGTACTTTTTCCCTGAAATCCAGACATATTGGTTCAATAGCATCCCTTGACTTTCCAACCTAGTAAGCCTTTCAAGGGTTATCAACCAAATCCATTGATTTAGCTGCAATGCATTGAATGAAGTGAGTGAAAAGAACCACAGTAAATTGTATATGCCAATTATGTTGCACAAATAGACTTTTTCTAGAGCTATGACTTTTATTAAAGCATAACCCTTGCTTATGGTTATTCATACCTTCTGTTTGAGGGAAATGTTTGGGATATTTGCAGATTCAATATGTATTGATTAATGAATCTTTCCTACATCTCTTCATTGAGTTTTTATTTTGGTGGTTTGCAGTATTGATTTCCACAGTAGAAGTAATGATTTGTATTGGTAGAAAGAACAAATTAATACTTAAGTATTCATCTGACCAACATTATTATCATCTTTTGAAGAAGCAGAAGAAAATAGAGACAATACAATCTCAGAAAAGCTAAGCACTTCTTCTAAATATACTTAAAATATAAGGTACAGCAATGTATCTAATGTATTTTGTGCATATTTATGACATACAAAATGCAAAGTAAAGCAATGTACATTTATACACATATTGCATACGTAATGTATTAAAACATATAGCATAATATATATAATATATCCCCTTCTTAAAAATGTGAAAGCATGTTCCAATAAAAGCATTTTTCAAACTGGGTCTTCAAAAGGAATTTCTCATTACAAAACTAAAATTGGTTCTATTGTATAAAAGGAAATCCCTTTTTCAGGAGTTCAGACCCAATGTTCCATTAGTACTTGTGGCAATTACCAGCTGAAAATGTAAAAAAGTATAGAAAATTCCATCATAGCTTTCAAGTCAGTTGGCAACAATGAAAATACTGGGACATTTATTCCTTAGTCTGTGACTCCAAAGGAACCTTAGGAGTCTTCTGGCTTAACTGTTATCTACTAAGTTTGTGGTATCTTCCCATTTAGTAAACATGTCTTCTGGGTAGTCATCAAATAAGTTGACTGAGTAGGGCCAAAGATAGAGACCAAAATAAGAAGGCCCCTTTAGGGCATTCTTGGCAATGTTTGTTTGGACATTTCCTAAGACTGGTGTGGGGGTTTCTAAGTTACCTGTGGCCCTCCCCTTTTTTGTCCTCTCCCAGCCCTTGCAACCTGTTTTGATGTTCATGTTCTTTGCTTGTATTTGCAAACATGTTTGACTGGACTGCTTTGACATGAGGAAGTTACTAAGGGTCTCCTTTTAAGCTTCAGTTTTATTCTATGCCACTAAATTCAAAGGACAGAAATATCTTTTTACAGACTGTGGACTCTGCTAATATTTCTATAATATCTTTACTGCAGTGGTAGTCTGTAACAACTGGGAATTTGCCTTACTTTACCTTTTCCCTATCCATTGGGTCACATTTATTTTTTAATCAAATGGTATATATTGATATGTCATTGTTTCTGTGTTTTTCTTTGTTTCCATTTGTCTCTCTAAGCTGTGAGCTGAGAAGGTTGAGAGCCAGACTTTGAAATGAGTCAGCTGTGTAGAGCCCAGATACCCGAAGAGGTTTCCGTAGCAACGGGAGCTGTGTGGGAAAGCCTTATGCACACTATAGTTTAGGAAACAGAATTTACTGGCATAGGCACAAAGCTTCCCCTTGGTCCTGGAGTTATTTTCTAAGTATAGGGTAGTTTGTATTCGTTTTAGCTAACAAACATGATAAAATTTCTTCTCAAGGCAAACTTTGCATTATGTGCAAATAAATTAGATCCTGATATTGAACACATATTGCTTCAAAAATAACCATAAAATCACATAGAGCCTTATTAACCAAAGGAGCCAAGCTTTAGTAGTCAGTGATAAATAGCAGAGGTATCTGATTCATTTCAACACAAATGCATTCACTGTAATAGTGAATGCAATCTGGCAAATGTCTTACCTATATCCTTATCTATAAATTGGTTCTTAAATATATAGAAAACATTTGACACCTAGCAGGTTTCCAAGAAGGGAATTCATCTTTCAGAACAATTGTTAGTTGACCTGTGGTTAGTTGACTTAACTGGTTTAAAATGATACAAAGTGAGCCAAGGCTTCTTCTCTGATCCCCTGTGCCTCCGAATCTTAAGTTGTTGCATTGTGATGTGGGCATTGAACAAAAGAATCAGTATGTTTCCACATCCACTACTAGAAAAGCAACTCCAAGGGCATTCTGGGAAATGCATTCTTCTAAAACAAAGAAATTATATATTTCTGGAGATTTTGAAAACCAATAACAGATGTCCATGTGATCTAAGAAATAACATCACTGGACCATGAGGGTACTTTAAACAAATGCTGTAATATGAAAATTTTTGTAAAATACTCTATCTCAACTTAGAGCTAAACATGGTAAATTTTGAGGTTAGAATTATCATCCCATTATCTTTGGGTCCATGATGAGAACCTGGTTTATTCAGAACCATTCTTTTCTCTTTATTTCTGTCTCTCTACTCATCTGTCCTTTACACTTTTGCCATTCTGTTGCAAACCCATAATAAGCTTTATCTCCCTTGTAGAATCATTTTATTGACATCTAAAGGGACCCATCATTTTTAACTAAAACCTGCCTCAAATTTGTGATCATGATAATTAAAATATTAGATGGTCTTTTAAAAGTGTCTATAATAACAAACTATGCAGGAGTGCGTACAAACTATCAGTAGTGTTTTGTAACTTCAACATATGGAGCTGCTTTTAGACTCAGCTCCGTATTTATAGAATGTCAGAAAAGAGTTGCTTAAATTAAGTAGTTTAATCTTCTCATTTTATAGATGGTAAAACTTGGTCTTTTATTGACAGGAGTTTATTTCTCCTTCAATTTAATAAAGGGAAGTTTAGTGATGCTTTTAATTTGAAATATATTTTTCAATTCCCTGCTAATATACATTTTAAAGCCAAATTACACGTGGTTAACATGACTATTTTTCTTTGAAGATCTTACAGCACATGAGAGTAGTGCCCTCAGTAATGGGATTCAGGCCCCTATAAAGGAGACACTTCCTAGCCCACCGAACAGTGAACAATTAATTTCTGGTATTGACAATTACACAGTCTAAGGTATTTTGTTTTAGTGGTACAGACTAAGACAATCAGTAAGTTATTTAATAAAATTGAAAATGTAATATAATCTTCTGTGCCTAGGTTCTACAAGTGCAGTCATCCTCCCTCTTTGTTTATGATAAAGGCAAAAATGTGAAAAATGCCTAATATCATTCAGACTAATATTTATAAACTAAGTATGTAAATGACATGCTCTTATTTTTACATTAATATAAAATATTAAAAGCATAGCTAAAGCCTCAGAAGTTATTTCATTAATGACAAATACTGTCTTACAGCTATAATGAGAGAATTTATCTATTGGTTGTGTTTTATTAGGCAGGCTGTACATAGAAAAAAAAGCCTATAGAGTCTTTCTCAAACAAATGTACTGACCTTACTATTTTGCCTGCTTTTCATCTTGGCATTACTGAGGTGGTAAAAATTAGACCAACAGTCAATTATTTGTATTTGAATAATTAATAAGTTTTAACAAGTATATAGCACATAGTTTACAATTAGTAAATGCTTACTGAATAAAAGGGAGAATGAATGAATAGCATTCGTAACTTGTTTTTGCCAGGCTCTCTTAGGGACTCCTTATCTTCCATCTAATCCCCGCAATTGGTATTAATCAATACACTATTTCAAATGTCACATTTCAAATTTGACCCTTTTGATTTCAATTCCGGTTCTAATAGCTCTGCCTGAATATTTGACATGTCTTCTTGAATTGTATATTCTTTCCCCCAAATCAATTAGGTCCATGAGCAAACTCCATTCCCACAGCTACTATCACCAAATTCCTTTCTATTCCAGATAACTTTGTCCCTGCTAGTAACACTTTTGATTTCTTAATCTATTTAGGCTTAAGATTTTGGATTATGTCTGGCAATTTCTACTCACATAACTCTCATTCTAATTAGACACTATTCATTTCCTTTCAAAAATGACTTGCCATTTCCACCTATATTATTTCCCTTCTCTCCATGCCCATTGTCAAGTATTTACCTTCTCATTCTTAGATTGCTGTAAGAGCCTCCTTGCCAAGATCCCATGTTCCAATCTCTCCCTTACCTAAAATTACCTCCATTGCTTTCCAACTCTGCTCTCTACTACAGCATTTATAATGTGGCATCAGGTAAACCCTGAACTATGCAGTTTCACACTGGTCCTTACTGCTACATGTAAAGCTCATTTCCCCAAAAATATTGTACAGTGCTCAAAGACCTGGTTACTATCTTAAACTGCTCTGTATTTCTTACAGCACTAAACACAGAGTAGCCACTCAAAAAATTAAGAAAGCATGTGGATAAAAATAAAGAGAAAGCAGAAAAGCCAGGCACAGTGGTGCATGCCTGTAATCCCAGCACTTGGGAGGCTGAGGCAGGAGGATCGTGAGTTCAAAGCCAGCCTCAGCAATGGTCAGGCACTTAGCAACTCAGTGAGACCCTGTCTCTAATAAAATACAAAAAAGGGCTGGGGTTGTGGCCCAGTGGTCGAGTGCCCCTGAGTTCAATCCCTGGCACACACACAAAAAAATGGAGAAAGCAGAAAAGGAGAAACAGAAGAGGAGAAAATAATCCTTGGAATTCTGTGGAGCATGTAGTTGTTTCTTGGAGAAATATAGCACCTACCACCCAAAGAGGGTATGGTAAATCTACAAAGGCCATAAATATGACTATTGCAGAGTGAAATTAGAAACCAGGATTTTTTTTTTAATTTCAGAAGAAATGAAAGGAATTTTCTATGAAAAATACCATTAGAGGAATGTTATCTCCCAATTCTGTCCCACCATGCCCCTGACCCACTCACACTAGTGGAACAGAAAGAGGCCTTTTTTCTTACCATGAATGTCATTTGTTTGGTTGGTCTGAATACTCTGGAAGGCTCTTAGCTTTAACATTAAAACAGAGCTCATGATAGAGCTGATGTCTTGGCCAGAGTACTGAATTTTGACATAATTTGGAGAAACATTAGGGAATAAATAACTGCTCAAGAAATGAAATCTGTAATTCTTCTTGTAGGGCACCACCAAAAGCTTTTTAGAGTTCCATATCCCTAGTTTCTAACTTCACAGAATATTTCAAATATCAATAATGTCTTATGTTTGTGCTATGGTCTGAATGTTTGTGTTCCCTTCAAATTGATACATAATCCCCAATTGTATATAATTATTATAAACCATCTGCTATTGTGTGAATATCTATGTATCTCTAAAATTTATATGTTGAAATTTGAAATACTAACCCAAGGTGATGTTATTAGGATATGGGCCTTGGGGGAGATGATTGGATCATGAGAGCAGAGCACTAATGGATGGGATTAGTGCTCTTATAAAAAAAGATTCTAGAGACCTTGTTTGTCTTTCTGTCATGTGAGGACACATAGAAGGCACCATCTATGAGGAAAGGCTCTCACCAGACACCACATCTACTGGCACATTGATTTTGGACTTACCAGCCTCCCAAACTGGGAGCAATAAATTTTTGTTTTTCATAAATTATTCAGTCTAATGTATTTTGGTATGGCAGCCCAAACAGACTAAGATAGTTTGTAGTAATGCATTAGAAGAGGCTTGGGTATATTTCAGTAACATACAACCTCAAAATCAGAGAGGCTTAAGACATGAAAATGTATTTCTCACTGTTATGGTTTGAATGTGAGGTGTCCCCCAAAGCTCATGTGTGAGACAATGCAAAGTTTGTAGGTGAA
Organism: Tamias sibiricus; assembly: GCA_025594165.1. Taxonomy (NCBI): domain Eukaryota; kingdom Metazoa; phylum Chordata; class Mammalia; order Rodentia; family Sciuridae; genus Tamias; species Tamias sibiricus. The sequence goes on from CM046667.1 coordinate 128,475,046, forward strand.
ATCATTGGGTTATGAGAACATTAACCTAATAAGTGCATTAATCAAATCACCTGAATGGGATTAACTGAGTGGTGACTGTTGCAGGTAGGGTGTGGCTGGAGGGAGTGGGTCCCTGGTGGCGTCCCTTTGGTGTACATGTTTTGTTCTTGTTGAGCAGATTTCTCTCTGCTTCCTGGTGTGATATCTGAACTGCTTCCCTCCACCACACTGTTCTGCCATAATGTTCTGCCTTACCTTTAACCCTGAGGAATGGAGCTGGCTGCCTATGGACTGAGACATCTGAAACTGAGTGCCCAAGTAAACTTTTCCTCCTCTAAAATTGTTCTTATCAGGTCTTTTAGTCATAGCAGAAAAAAAAAGCTGACTAAAACACTGACACAGTCAATTGAGAATCATTTGAGAACGGGGTTTTCTTCCATTTAATAACTCAGTGATTGATGTTCCTTCTATCTTATGATACTACCATTTCAACTTATCATCTCATTGGTTACTAAAGAGAGAAATACAGATTTTGGAGAGGGCACACTAACTCTTCATGCTTTGACTTAGTTGTAACACATGTCATACCTACTCACAGGGTGCTCATATGGTCCCAAAATAACTAAAAACATGTTAGGCTACACATGGCAATCCACGGTAAATAGGAAGAGAATTACTGTGCTCCACAAGCACCTTTATGTTATCCAATGAAATTTACATCTATTTATCACTTGATTCAAACAACAATCTTGTGAAGTCTGTAGAGTTTATAGCAGCACCTTTGTAGAAATGTACTACCCACCACCCAGAGGGTATGACTCTTGTAAAGTCTAAATTTGACTATCACAGAAGTGGAATTAGACCTGAGGATATCTGTTTTCATTCTGGAGTTCTTTGTACTTTAAAAACATTTCTTCCTGGAAGGAAAAAAAATAATCAAGGGCCAGGAGAAATCTAAGAAGACACAGTCAACTCACTGCATGCTTAGCTACTTTCATCCATCCACTTACAGATTTCAAATAACTTCTCCCTCTTTAGAATGTACTACTAAAAACATTAAATGCATTTTCAGAATCTTTTTAAAATAAATTATCAGATGTTTATACATTTTTTAGATAGATCCATGTATTTTTTTACTAGCAAAGAATCTCTGTTGACTCAACAGCAGTTAACACCACAAAGCAGTTTAAAAAATAGTTTAGAAAAAAATCTTGATACACATAACAGATGCTGAAAAGAAATCCAATCAGAGGAAAATTAATATTACATATATGGTCTTATGTCATGGTCATTTGCACACATATACACTTCTGATTATACTATACCAGACAGAGAAATTTTCAACTAGTCTTCAAAATAATAAATGTTCCCAATTTGTTACTATGCCTCTCCTTTACTATTTTCTCCCACACTTACAGATTCCTGTAGTAACATGTGTCACATTGTGCTGTACTCACTGATGTTGGTATCTCTATCTTATCCCTCAAATTTTTACAAAAGGACCATGTTTGTTGGTCATTACAGTCACAACACATAGTGAGGTGCTCCTTCCTCTCTTGTTACTTCTCTGAAAGTTGCTAAACTCTTGTACCAGGTCATCTTCCTTTCTCAATCTACACTCTCCTCTTGGGAGATTTCATCTATTTCCATGGGTTTAATTATCAGCATTGTGATGATCCCTGATATATCTCTGATTGAGGTTTAAATTCATAATTCATGGTCTACAAGACCACTCCATTAGTCATAAAATTCAACACATTTCAAGCTAACTCAATTATCTCCTTCCCCACACCTGAGCTGCTAATGCTCCTATGTTCCCTAGCTCTTTGAATGACACTATCTTCCAACTAGTCATTCAAATAAGGTATTTGAGAGTCATTTTTCATCCTCCTTATCATCTACCATGATCAATCAATCATCAAATCCTGCTCATTCTACATCACTAAACTTCTCTCGAATCCATAAAATATCTCCTCTCCATGTCCATCACTATATTAATCATGACACTATTACCACCCAATTGAAATAATCCAATCTTTTTTTTCCTATCCCTTTTACATAATTTAGAGTGATCTGTCTAAAATATCAATATGATCTTATAGTGGTCATAGTAAAAATAAATCAACATGCAAATTATACAGAGGAACAATGTATGATTCATAATTTTAAGGAGCTCAAGTATAGAAAGAAAAATAGTATTTAATCACTTAAGATTTTTGAACACAAATAACAGAAACTGACTCTGGATATTTAAACAAAAATTTTTAAAAAATGTATTGAAAGATCAGTGAATTGATCACAGAGCCAACATGAAATCTGGAAAAATTGGTTCAGAAAACAGTGAAGAACTGAAGATAACTAGGTGGCAAGAAATACAGCTAAAGTCATTCTATGAGCTGATGCTGGAAGTACTATCCTGGTGACTTAACTATCATATCAGTGAATAATCTCTAACTGTCCATCTTTTTTGAAAACTTCCTCAAAATTCAAATCTCAGGGGTTGGGAGTGTAACTCACTGGTAGAGTACTTACCTAGAAAGTGGAAGACCCTGGGTTCCTTCCACAACACTGCAAAAAAATTTAAATTCCAGAGTACACCATTCAATTTGTGAAGTCTAGGTCTTGCATCTACGACCAAGTGCCAGAAAGAAGAAGTAAGGGTACCTAGCTACTTCAAAATCTATGACAGAGTCCTGCCAGTACTCCCATGATGGCAGATTCTCACAATAGAATGGCTATTTAGATATTAGGTAACCCGAAATAATGACAAATCTATATAAATATAAATCAAGCTTGCAATTTCTTATCCTCCAAACCTTATAAACAGCTATATTTCTGAATTCATAAATTTTCAGAGTTAGAAGAGTAATGAGATCTATATGCCATATATTAAATAATATACTGAATAGTACATGAGCCAATATCCTTCTATCAATCACATTTGTATTTCTGAGCCTAAATATATGACTGAGCCTAAATATATGACTATCAAGACTAAACTGGGACAAATAATGGCTAGAGAGAGTCTCACATCACTACTGGTTAAGTATTACCACCAAAGATCTCCAGGCCAGATTACATATTTTAATGTGTTATGAAGTTTTCTATTTTCATAGCTTTGAGGATTTGAGAATTACAAGAAAGACATGGTTAGCCAATTTGTGCTAAGCATCATAAACACTTATCAAAGTTTCTCTGATAAAGGAGAAGGTGATTATTCTGAAGGGATCAAGGAAAAAATACTGAAGAAGGTAACATTTGAATCTGCTGTACCTTAAATGATGGCTAGGATTTGAAGGCCCTTAATGTGAAGGACATACATACTAGAAGGCATAGTATGAGGAAAAAATCCTGGATACAATACCAAGGAAACATGTTAAGAGTAACTTGGGTTAAATTTTAGAGTCTGAGAACAGGAAGAGCAGAATATAATCTTGAAAGTTGTAGAGCCAGATTAGGAGATTAATTAAACTCTCCAGGCAATGGAGAACCATTGAAGGTTTTTGAACATGGTATTATAAGATTAGCTGTATACTTTGGGAAGATTAATCTTGCTGCACTGTGTCACTTTCAAACAATCTACACAGATAAATTTTATCTGATGTCACAGGAGGTATTTAGTTTATACAATTGAAATCCATTTTTTCTTTTCCTTTTCTTGGTGAAGATAAACTGATGCTCAACAAAAACAAGTCGATATTCCTATACTTGCAGAACATTCCTACTCAAGTGGCTACTAAAAATTATTGAAGAATTGTGAAAAGAGTTGTGAAGAAGTAGTTATAAGAGAAACCACAAACACACAATGTAATGCAGAAGACTGAAATTAAATGTTAATATTTATCCATCTTTTCAGTTGTTGCTTGTTTCTTTTAATTATCTAGTATTGGTATGCCAGATGTTGGTCAGAATAATTTATTTACAATTATTCCATAGTGATGGAAATAGTTAAAGGGAAGATCAGCTCCAAAAATATTTATTGACCATTCAGTGGTGCCAGACATTAACCTAGGCAATTTCTTTATGTGATATTCATGTCAGGAGAGAACTATTTCTTGGCCATGCACCAGCAAACAAATCTCTCTCCCTTTCCTCCTCCTCACCCCAAATTAGACCCTAAATTCTTGGATGCAAAGCAAAACTTCCATATTTGGTATTTCTTAGTCTTCAGGAATAGGAACTGGTAGTTTTCTTCATTTCAAAGTATCTCTAGTCTCAGCTACCACAGGGATCCAGAGTAGCTATATATCAAAGACCATTGGCTACCCCCAGATGATTACCAGCAAAAAGCACAAAAGAAATGCAGTCTCAGCATATTAGATAATAGAATCCCCTTAGTACCCACTAAGTATGAGCCATGAAAATATTCTTCATTGCTACCACCTTCACCACTGCATTTGGCTACGTAGTACTATCCTCACTGTTACATGCAGACTCTGCCGTAACATAAATCAGCCAGTTATGGTTGATATTAATCTACATAATATTTTTGCTCTATAGGCTAAAATATTTCCAGGAATTAAGGGTCTTCAGAATGAATTGTTTTAAAACCATTATTTTTTTATGTATTTCACCAGTATGATTACAATATAATATATAATCCCGCTATTCAAATACCATAGTTGCTCCCCCCAACAACTAATTTTGAAAAATGACTCCTCTTTAATTTGGAAAAACATTTTATATCAATATGTTAAAGGTCAGCTGCCTATGTTAAAATATGTTCAAAGACTTTATATTTAGTTGGCTGCTGTAACTGGAAAGATAGCATGACCCAATGGCAGCAATTCTCAGCTCAACTTTCCCATGGCATGTGGAATGGAAAATGTGACTATTTTCCCCACTCCTCTGAGAAAATCCCAATGCACTATTAATAACAACATCCTTTTCGCTTTCATTCAAGAAAGCAAATCAGAAAGCTTGCGACCAAGAGTAACCACATATTCTCTTGTTGTTGATGTTGTTGTTGTTTAATATGCCACTAAGTGTTCTTTGTTGGATCTTTTTCCTTGGCTTGACTTGAAAACACAGAAGCTCTTTGGGATTCAATCCTGGAGACATCTCTTTTTATTCTATACTCTTTTGTTAGTGAAACTCTTGGATATCTGTAGATTGATTTAATATCTAGATGCCAATGACATATCTATATCTATATCTATCTATCTATCTATATATATACATATATAAATTTTCCAATACAAATCTCTTTCTTGGTCTCTAGAAACACATCTGTTCTTCTGTCTACTTGATAGCTCATCTTTGATATTTAAAGGTTATTTCTAACTCAACTTTTCTGCATAATCTTTCCCCAGGTCATTTTCCAATATGTCATGCCTTAGCTAGTTTTGTAAGTCAGAAACCCAGGATTTAACTATACAACCTTCTTATCCCTCAACATCTATAACTAATCTATCCTGAAGTCTTATCAATATTCCCAGCTAAATATGTCCCTATTTTGTCTGCATGTCTCTTTCTACAGCTATCACAGCTATCCCCCTTGTCTAAGTCATTCTCCTGTTTTACTTGGACTATTATTATGTACTTTCCACATAAGAGACTGAATATAAGGTGAATAGTGCCCTAAGAGTTAGGAGTTGCTCAACTCAGCAGTTGTGGCACTGGAGAGTAGTAAAATCACGTGATCATGACCAGAAATCAGTTTGCAGAATTGTAGATGAAGAGATGCTCAACTGTTTGTAGACTAATGTGAGAGGCATCCATTTCTGTGTGGACCAATCTAGGGTCACAGGTGATAAAAAATATTAATAGAGACTAAGAATTAAGATCCAGGAACTGAGAACTCTGGATTCATTTTTGTGGAGATGTTAGCTTGTCATTATGACTCTTGTGATAGTCCAGAAACTTTCAATGAGGCTGAAACTTGACCATCATAAAGGCTCAGTACATTGAATGGCACCTGTCATGGAACTTGTTTTCCATAAAGGTATGTTCTAGCTCCTGGGAAGATTCAGCTCTGTCTGCTAAATCCAGTTCTCTAGGAGAAGAAAGAAAAGGATGAATAGGGAGACGTAGATGGAGATAGACATAAAGGGAACAAAAGTTCTGCACTGGAAAAGAACAAGAACAATTAAGATGGTCTTAAACAACGAAGAAGGGCTGGAGCTGTAGGTCAGTGGTAGAGCACTTACCTAGCATGTGTGAGGCACTGGGTTTGATCCCCAGCACCACATAAAAATAAATAAATAAATAATAAAATAAAGATATAAAATCAATAACATTATAAAAAGAATGTTATTAAAAACAAGAGGAAATGTTTCACCTACAGCTACTTCTGTCCTCTTGCAAAAATCACAAAATCAATTTCATCATACATTTCTAATTAGACATGGGCCCATAGCAATGAGGGAATGCCTCATCTTTTACTACTCTCTTCTCCATATTCCCTTAAAATCAGGACTTCTCCTTGCTATTACAGGAACCAACCAGAGCTTGCCTTAGGGATTATACTTGCTATTGTCTCTGCTTGGATCCATGTTCTCCCAGATATCCTCACTGCCTTCTCCCTCACTTCCTTCAGGTCACATCTCAGATAGTATTTCTTCCTTGTGTTTCTTTCTTCTTACACCTCAGATAGTAATCTTCCTTGGATTCTTCCCCCCATACCTACCTACCCCTTATTGTGTACATCCCCATAATAAAATGTTAGCTCCACCAGAATATGTTTTATTTTTGCTTTTCTGTGGCATCCAAAAGGTCTCAAACAATACAAGACTTACACTAAGGGCTCAATAAATGTTGGTTATATGAAAAAATGAACAAATAATCTGATGCAACCTAATGATGAAAAACCCTGGTGAAAATTCTTCCTATTAATTACTGGCAAATGCCAACAAAGAAAGCCCTAGTTACTTAAGCAGCATCAATCTGGTTGTATAGAATCCAGGAACTATGAGAATCTCTACTAACACCCACTCAGAATCCCCTTTGCCCCATCCATCTGCTAAGTGAGTCTATTCATGTATTTGCCTTGTGGCTTTGTTTTCAGTCCCATTTAAACCTTTTCTTGCCCAAAGGAAGAAGGATAATCTCAGTGTCTAGTACATATTTAGCCTTTTCCTGCTCAAGAATTGGTGTTATTTCTTTTCCCAGCCTTCTGATCCACAGCCCCAACTCCTCAGTAGTTATCCTACCCTCCCTGCTCACCACATTGCTGACCTAAAATATATTCACATTTTCCAGACTGAGTTAAGTACCTGCCTCATACTGGGAAAGTATGGACAAGCTAAGTTGTGTGTGGGAAGTATAACTGTGAAAACTAGTTGTCAAGCTGTGTTTAGGAGTTGCCTGAGTAGATATGCTTATGACAGTAAGCAGCACAAGAATGTATTTATGCTCACAAAATGTTAGTAAATGCTAAGAACTGAGTTTTCCAGAAATTAAAAATATTAGTATGTGCTTATTTCTACACAACCAAAATAAAACACTAATTATTCTACTGAATTTATTTTAAGCCTTATTCCTATGGAAGTTTTGTATGGTGAATTTTATAAACATAACTAGATCAGTGTAGCAGGGACAATAGCAGCAAATACAACTCTCATGCAATAGTTCAGTGGCTGTGGAAGGTCCATAAAATTTATAGTACAGTCATACTCAAAACTCACACCTCTTAACTTCTTCATGGTGATTTTTCCAACAAGTGATATTAACTTAGGAGACAAAAATAAAACTATCTTCTAGTTCAATTTCCATTTGAGTTATAGTTGGAATATTCTCATAATCAGAGAACTGAAACAAGAACTAGGGTTTAGTCATAGGTTTGTAAAAGGAAATTGTTATTCAATTTGTGTAAATGACCTACACTCTCTAAACCTCAGTTCTTCCATCTAGTCAATGAGAGGGTTGAGTAACAATGGTTCTCAACTGATGAGTATACAATACTCTGAGGGGAGGATTTTGTAAACCTTTGTTGGCATTTTGGCAGTTAACAGGCAGGCAAGAGTGATATTAAGTGTCCTACAATGTATATTCCAGTCCTATACAATCAAAAATGTCCTCCTCGAAATGTCAATAGGGTACCCCTGAGGAAATCTGGGCTGGATGTTTTTAAAGATCTCTTCCAGATCTTGTATTCTTCAATCTTATCATACTACCTCTTTTAAAATCACTACACTGATGTATAAATACTAACACTTGGAATCAATAAGAAACATTTTTGAAAGATTTGTTTTGAACGTAATATGAAATATCAACTTTTCTTATGGCCAATAAATTATATGGAGTAGAAATATACACTGAATATGACAAAAAAAGCATGAAGGATGAGGAATAGAAAATGGACTTACACAGTAAAAAGGTTTATATATGTTTTTGGAAATGACAAGTATTAACCACAAGACAATGAAAAGTTAAAGAAGCACAATATCTAGAATACATTCTAAAATAAAATAGGAAACATATCTAGTTACAGAGCGAAACGGAAAATAAAAATGAATTTTTAGAAACACTTGATTAATCCAACAATGGTACAGTAAAAAGCATTAATAGAATAAACAACAGGGGTTCACCAGAAAATAAATAGTAAATTTGTAGACCCAAATCTAACTATATCAGCTATTATAGTAAATGCTGACATCAAGTAAGTTCTCTAACTAAGATGTTAAAATCATTAGAATGGATAAAATTCAAGACCCACACATATGCTATCTACTAGTGATACACCTTAAAAATAGATACAAATTGGTGGAAAAATGCGGATGTCCAAAAAGATGGAGAATGCAGGCTGTACATATGGGAAAGCAAGAGTCACTATATTAATATCATATACAATGTGCTTCAGTAAGAGTATTAACAAATGCAGTAAGGAATTTCACAACAAAAATGGTGGGTAAATTCATCAGGAAGACATAAACAACCATGTTGATGTATTTAGTAAAGAGCTTCAAAATAATAAAATAAATCTGACAATGTCGAAAGGAAAAATAAACACTTCTACAATCAGGCAGAAATATGATCATCCCTCTTTCAGACATAAAAGAATAAGATAAAAAGTCCCCAAAGATATAGAAAATCTGAACAACTTTTATCAATCACTTTGAGCTAGTCATTTATAAAACTCTGCACCTTACAAGTGCAAAGTACACATTCCTTTCAAGTGTAGCTAGAACAGTGTCTGGACTGAAAACAAAAGACATTTAGTATATTTAATAGGACTAAAATCATAAGAGTATGTTCTCTGATCACAAGGGGGTTAAAAATAACATAAAATTATCTGGGAAATAAATAAATATTTGGAAATAAACTTCTAAATGACCAAGAAAAGAAAGAATAAATCAAAAGGAGAATAAGAACTTTTTTTTGTTTGTTTTTGATCCTAGGGATTGAACCCAGAGGCTCTTAACCACTGAGCAACATCCTTGGCCCTTTTCAAAAATTTGTTTATTTTGACATGGTCACACTAAGTTGCTTAGGGCCTCACTAAATTGCTGAGGTGGGCCTCAAACTTGTGATCCTCTTGCCTCAGCCTCCTGAGGTACTGGGATTATAGGTGGGCACAACCACACCTAGTGAATTAGGTAATTTTTAAGCTGAAATATAATATTGATGACAATGAAACTACATGGCATGCATAAATTGTGAAATGTAGATAAAGCGGTACTTATAGGAAAATTTATAGCTATATGTGCTTATAATAGAAAAAAAAAAAAAAAACTCCACCCCAAAGGCCAGAGAAGAAAGGAACAAAAATAACTTTTAAACTTATTGCATAATTTTTATGTTTTTAGGTGTCAGTAAAAATTAAATATAGTAAAAATTTGTGGTAACTTATAATAGCAGCAAAACCTTTAATCTTAAATAAGTGAAAGGACATAGTGAAGATAAAATCAGGGGCTCTTCATTCAATCCCCAACACCAGAAGAAGAGGAGGAGGAGGAGGAAGAGGAGGAGGAGGAAGAGGAGGAGGAGGGGGAAGAGGAGGAGGAGGAAGAGGAGGAGGAGGAAGAGGAGGAGGAGGAAGAGGAGGAGGAGGAGAAGGAGGAGGAGGAGGAAGAAGAGGAGGAGGAGAGAAACAGTAGGAAAAAAAACACAAAGAAAGACAAAATTTGTTTCTTTGAGGAGTTGATAAACCTCTAACTAAACTGATCAAGGAAATATGGAGAATGGAAATCAGCAATATCAATAACTAAAGAGGACTTATCAATAGAAAAAAGATATTAAAAGTATGATAAGGGAATCTGGTGAATAACTATAACAAAGTAGACTGTTTAGATGAAATTGTCTAATTCATTGAGAAAGACAGTCTATTAAAGTGACCAAAATAAAAAAATCCCAGAAAATCAAACTTATACTATAAATCTTAAGAAAATTGAATTTACTATTTTAAAATATACTGTCCAAAAAGAAAGCTTTGGGGCCCTTGTAGTTTCAATGGTGATTTTTACCAAATATTTAAGGAGGAAACAAAATGAATCTTAAAGAAACTCTTTTGGAAAATAGAGAAGAAGGATCAATTCACAATACATTTTATAGTGCAAAGCATAAATCTAATTATAATAACCTCAGGAATTTATTACACAGAGAAATTAAGAGACAAATATTACTCATAAGTAAAATCACAAAACCCTTAACACAATTTGAGCAAATAAAATTCAAAAACATAAAACGTGTGATAATTATGTAACATCTCATGAGCATAAAATTGGAATAATTACAAAATAATGGGAGGGGGCTGAGGGTGCACCTCTGTGGTATAGTGCCTGATTAGCATCCATGAAGCCCTGGATACAATCCCCAGCAGCATAAAAGTAACAACAATTAATAAATAATGTAACTTATTTATTGAATACAGAGAAACATAACTTTGCAGAATTAAAAAATTCATTTATGATAGGAACCTTCAGCAAATTGGGAACAGAAGGTAACTTTTTAAGTCAGATGAAAGGTATTTACAAGAAAGACCTAGAACCAACATGACATTTAATGGTGAAACGTTGAATATTTCTCAACTTCCGCTTTAAATAAGGAAAGAAAGGCCTCTTTCATCATATTCACCTGTGCTATAGGGGTATTATTGAGGAAGTTGGGGCCTAATCCAACATGATGGAGATTTGAGCCTACTTTTTCTTCTATTAGGTGCAAAGTCTCTGCTTTAATTCCTAGGGCTTTGATCCACTTTGAGTTGAGTTTTGTGCATGGTGAGATAGGGGTTTAATTTCATTTTGTTACATGTGCATTTCCTGTTCTCACAACACCATTTGTTGAAGAGGCTATCTTTTCACCAATGTACTTTTTTGGCACCTTTGTCAAATATAAGATAACTGTAGATGTGTGGGTTAGTCTATGTGTCCTCTATTCTGTACCATTGGTCTACCAGCCTATTTTGGTGCCAATACCATGCTGTTTTTGTTACTATTGCTTTGTAGTATAGTTTAATGTCTGGAATAGTAATGCCACCAGCTTCACTCGTCTTGCTAAAATTGATTTAGCTATTCTGGGTCTCTTGTTTTTCCAGATGAATTTCATGATTGCTTTTTCTATTTCTATGAGGAATCATATTGGGATTTTGATTGGGATTTCCCTGAATCTGTATAGTGCTTTTGGTAGAACGGTCATTTATTTATTTATTTATTTATTTAATTTGCTATACATATTTGCTAATTTGCTATACATATATTTTTACAGAGTATGTTTCGTCTGCTATTTTTTTTTTAATTGTTTTTTTTATATTACATATAAAGTAGCAACATATTTTTTTAGTATCTTTTTACATACAAGTTCCTTGTTTTCTTCATATAAAGTATTTTTACAACAACCCTCCCTTCCCTTGTTCTAGTGTTCTTCATCCTCCTATGTACCCCACACATGTATTTATAGGGTAATTTTTGAGACATGGATAACTTATTAATTTATTTTCTTTTATTGTCTGTGCTATTATTATTCCTATCCCCTTGCTCCCTCCCTCTCCCCACTCTTTGTTCTATTTAAAGTTCTTTCATAGGTCATTTTGACAATATTAACTCTACCTATCCAAGAACAAAGTAGATCTTTCCATCTTCTAAGGTCTTATTTAATTTCTTTCTTTACCTGCTGTAGTTTTCATTATAGAAGTCTTTCACTTCTTTTGTTAAGTTGATTCCCAAGTATTTTAACTATTTTGAGGCTGTAGTAAATGGGGTGGATTTTCTAGTTTTTCTTTCTGAGGATTTGTTGCTTATGTACAGAAATGTCTTTGATTTATGGGTGTTGATTTTATATCCAGCCACTCTGCTGAATTCATTTATTAGTTCTAGAAGATTTCTGGTGGAATTTTTTGGATCTTTTAGGTATAGAATGATATCATCTGCAAATAGTGATAATTTGAGTTCTTCTTTTCCTATTCCTATCCCTTTAATTTATTTCATCTGTCTAATTGCTCTGGCTAAGGTTTCAAGAACTATGTTAAATAGAAACAGTGAAAGAGGGCATCCCTCTCTTATTCCGGTTTTTAGAGGGAATGCTTTCAATTTTTCTCCATTTAGGATGATGTTGGCCTAGGACTTAGCATAGATGGCCTTTACAATATTGAGGTATGTTCCTGTTATCCCTAGTTTTTCTAGTGTTTTGAACATGAAGGAGTGCTGTATTTTGTCAAATGCTTTCTCTGCATCTATTGAGATGAACATATGATTTTTATCTTTGAGTATAGTGATGTGATGAATTACATTTATTGATTTCCTTATGTTGAACCAAACTTGCATCCCTGGAATGAACCCCACTTGATAGTGGTACACTATCTTTTTGATATGTTTTTGTATTCAAATTGCCAGAATTTTATTGAGAACTTTTGCATCTATATTCATTAGAGATATTGGGCTGTAGTTTTCTTTTTTTGATGTGTCTCTGCCTGATTTTGAAATCAGGATGATATTGGCCTCATAGAATGAGTCTGGAAGTGTTCCCTCTTTTTCTATTTCATGAACTACTTTGAGAAGTATTGGTGTTAGTTCTTCTTTAAAGGTCTTGTAGAACTCAGCTGTGTATCCATCCAGTCCTGCGCTTTTCTTGGCTGGTAGACTTCTGATGGCATCCTCTATTTCTTTGCTTGAAATTGATCTATTTAAATTGTGTCTATCATCCTGATTTAGTTTGGGTATATTGTATGTTTCTAGGAATTTGTCAATGCCTTCAATATTTTCTATTTTATTGGAGTATAAATTTTCAAAATAATTTCTAATTGTCTTATGTATTTTTGTAGTGTCCGTCATGATATTTCCTTTTTCATCACAGATATTGGTAATTTGAGTATTCTCTCTCCTTTTCTTCATTTTCATGGCTAAGAGTCTGTCAATTTTATTAAGTTTATCAAAGAACCAACTTTTTGTTCTGTCAATTTTTTGAATTTTTTTGTTGTTGTTGTGTCTTTCTTTCTTTCTTTCCTTTTTTCAATTTTATTGATTTCAGCTCTGGTTTTAATTACTTCCTGTCTTCTACTGATTTGGGGTTGACTCGTTCTTCTTTTTCTAGGGCTTTGAGATGTAATGTTAGTTCATTTATTTGTTGACTTTTTCTCCTTTTAAGGAATGAACTCTATGCAATAAACTTTCTTCTTAGTACTGCCTTCATAGTGTCCCAGAGATTTTGATATGTTGTATCAGTGTTCTCATTTACCTCTAAGAATTTTTTAATCTCCTTCTTGAGATCTTCTGCAACCCATTGTTTATTCAGTAGCATATTATTTAGTCTCCAGGTGTTGGAGTAGCTTTTGTTTCTTATTTTATCATTGATTTCTAATTTCATTCCATTATGATCTGATAGAATGCAGGGTAGTATCTCTATTTTTTATATTTGCTTAGAGTTGCTTTATGGCATAATATATGGTCTATTTTAGAGAAGGATCCATGTGCTGCTGAGAAGAAAGTGTATTGGCTCATTGATGGATAGATAATATACTCTGTATATATCAGTTAGGTCTAAGTTATTGACTGTATTATTGAGTTGTATAGTTTCTTTGTTTAGCTTTTGTTTGGAAGATCTATTCAGTGGTGAATGAGGTGAGTTAAGTTCACCTAGAATTATTGTGCTGTGGTCTATTTGGCTCTTGAACTTGAGAAGAAGAGTTTGATTGATGAACGTAGATACTCCATAATTTGGGGCATATATATTAATAACAGTTATATTTTGTTGATCTATGATTCCCTTAAGCAGTATGACATGTCCATCTTTATCTCTTTCGATTAACTTTGTATTGAAGTCTACATTATTTAATATGAGGATGGAAACCCCTGCTTGCTTAAGTGGACTGTGTGAATGGTATATTTTATCCCATCCTTTCACCTTCAGTCTGTGGGCGTCTTTTCCTATGAGATGTGTCTCTTTAAGGCAGCATACTGTTGGGTCTTCTTTTTTATTTAATCCAATCTATCAGCCTATGTCTTTTAATTGGTGAGTTTAGGCCATTAACATTCAGGGTTATTATTGAGACATGATTTGTATTACCTGTCTTTTTTTATATATTTAGCTTGACTTGGTTTCTCCTTTGGTTGTTTTTTCTTCATTGTAGTTCTTCCCTTTGCAGATTTCATTGTTGTGTTTCATATCCTCCTCATGGAGTATTTTGCCAAGAATGTTCTTTAGTGCAGGGTTTCTTGTTGTGAATTCTTTTAGCTTTTGTTTATCATGGAAGGTTTTTATTTCATCCTCAAATCTAAAACCTAATTTTGCTGGATATAAGATTCTTGGTTGGCATCCCTTATATTTTAGGGTGTGGTGTATGTTGTTCCAGAATCTCCTGGCTTTGAGGGTCTGGGTTGAAAACTCTGCTGAGATCCAAATTGGTTTTCCCTTATAGGTAATGTGATTTTTCTCTCTTGCAGCCTTTAAAATTCTATCCTTATTTTGTATGCTAGGCATTTTCATTACAATGTGCCTTGATGTAGATCTGTAGTAATTTTGTACATTTGGTGTCCTATAGGCCTCTTGTATTTGATTATCAAATTCATTCTTCCTGCTTGAGAAATTTTGTGATATTATTTCATTGAAGAGATTGTGCATTCCTTTGGTTTGAATCTCTGCATCTTCCTCTATTTCAATAAATCTTATATTTGATTTTTTGATGTATCTCATAATTCTTGGATATTCTGTTTATGGTTTCTTACCATCTTCAATGTGAGGTCAACTTTATTTTCAGGATTATATATTTTGTTCTCATTGTCTGAGGTCCTGTCTTCCAAGTGATCCAATCTGTTGGTGATGCTATCCATTGAGGTTTTTTTAAAAAAAAATATTTATTTATTTGCTTTAGTTGTACACAATGCATTTGTCTTTATGTGGTGCTGAGGATCGAACCCGGATCTTGCACATGCTAGGTGAGTGCTCCACCGCTGAGCCACAACCCCAGCCCGACCTACTGTTTCTTCTATTTCAAGGTTTTCTGTTTTTTTTTTTTTTTTTTTTTTTTTTTCTTAGACTCTCTATCTATCTATTTCTGGAAGTAATCTTTTGCTTCCTGTATTTGTTCTCTTATTATGTTGGAAAAGATCAATTTTTTTGCCTGTATCTGCTCATTTAGGTCATTTTTTAAATCCCAAATCATTTTAATTGTGTATATTTGGAACTCCTTCTCTGACATTTCACCTGCTGTGCTATCTATGGATTCTATTGTTGTAGTATCTTGGTTTGTTTTGGGCATTTTTCTCCCTTGTTTTTTCATGATGTTTATCTGTTTTCCTCTCTTACAGTGTAAGTCTGAGGTATTGCGGCTTCTGCCCTATTGTCTTATAGCATCCCTACAGGTTACCCAATACCTCACTTTTAAGGGAAAGATCAATATTACAGTATTCAATGTACCGAACATGTAGTTATATATCAGTTAGCTTCTATTTTTATATTTACACTTTTGTCACTATAAACAGAAATGATTAGATCAGATATATTCTACCATAAAGTCACTATGTTTGCATGGTTTACAGTATCTAATGGTAGAAAGGGGGACTTAGGGGTTGGCTTAGATGTTTATGAGGTAGGATGTGAGAAAATAGAGGTATTAGATTATTTGACTTGTGAGAGGGTAGTCAAAAGAATTTGGCTGTTAGTAGGAGAAGCAAGAGATAGGCATCCCCACGTAAGACTCCCTGTTAGCTCACAACAGGATAACCTTTAGCACCTCTAGTAGATAACCCTCTGGTGCAGCTTGGTCCACAGGGATCTTAGTGATGCCTTACCAGGACCTTATTGTTGTCCCTTGATAGTAGCAGCACTGTCTCAGTTTTGTGGGGGGTGGCACCTTCAAACCTATACTTATCTTTATGTTGGGTTGTGTAGCCATGGAACCCCAGTGCAGAGTGCCTCTCTGGGCAGGCACAGGGTGCCTCTGCGAGTTGTGGGCATGGGGCAGGCCTCTCTCTCTTGATTTCCTCCTGGCTGTGGTGTGGTGGGGCAGGTGGTCTGGCTTTCATCTCCCCTCTCTGGGTCTCATCCCAGTCAAGGTGTGGCAGTGGGGGTCCAGCAGGCCAGTGGGCAGGTGTCGGAGCCCTTTGCCTGCTGGTGCCTGCTCCTCCTCCCCCCAAAATATAATATTAAGTGAAAAAAATCAAGGCACAAATCAGTATGTATATTATGCTTCCATAATGCAAAGATATATGTATATATACTATTATACACACGTTATATTGTATTACAATATTATATATAACATTATATATCATATACAATATTACATACTTATATAATGTGTGTACACATAGACTCCTATGCATATATAATATGCATGTATATGTTTTATATATAATTTCTTATATACTGTGCATAAAACATTTTTGAAAGAGTAGGCAAAAGACTGCTAATGGTGCTTGCTTTGTGGCTGCCTCAGCAGGTAGAGACTAGAGGAAGACACACTATTCATCCTATACGATTCTATATTGTATGAAATTTTATCATATTAATGCATTCCTTTATCATAAAGATGCTATGTAAAAAGCTAAAAATGAGCAAAATAATAAAATAGAAATTAATCCAGGCATCTCTTTCTCATCTTTATTTAATAAGCTAGCAATAGATAAGCCTAAAATTTAGAATGCAACTGGGTCTTGGCCATGCTATCATCAGGGTAGGCAAGTAATCAGTTTCAGCAAGATCAGTATACAGATACTCTTAAACCTGTGTGGACTTCAGACAAGTTATTTAAAATCTCTGAACCTTTGTTGCTCGTTGTAGCATAGAGATAATGATATGAAACTGCAACTTTAAATTATATGACAAGTGCAAACAGATGGATGAAACAGGGTTTCCTCAAAATCATAGCCCCAATGATAATAAACTCCCCAAAAAAAGTAGAAAAAGGAATTGATTGAGGATCATTTGACTTGCTGGATTTGTACAACACAAGATACCTTTCTTCAAAAGAGCCACCATAAGAGCCCAAATGCTCAGGAAACTATTGATAAACTACCAGAATAAATTAATGTACATGATGGGCTGCTGCTTCTTAAAAATGTTGATAAATGGGTTCAGTTACTTCTTAGTGAGCACCTGATGTCTGAATACCTGTGAATCTTTGCTCAAGTGAACCCAAGTTTTATGATGAGTTCCTCACCCTCAATGCATTTATTTAAGAAGTACCTAATAAATAATAAAAATAATTTCATTAAATTATTAATATTTACTTAAGGGTTAATTTTTATCTATTTAGAAAAATTGTTTATCTAAACAATAGCTTTTCTAAATATTTCAGTTTTATGAAGATTATTCAAATGTTGGATGGTTGTAGGGACATGGCACCACTATAAGTGCACATTCAAAGTGAACTTATATATCTGGTACAAGTGTAGTTTTACACATTTCCACATTTAGCTTTGTCCAAAAAAGAAAGGAAGGTCATTAATAAGAGAAAGCCAACAGTGTCTCAAGGTTCCTGTTGACTTAACACACAGAGGTGTTTCTAGAAATCTGGGTGTTGCCATTAGATCACTGTTGGATTAATCCAGCAAATATTTATTGAGAACTTACCTATTGAATGCCAAGCACTACTGTAGTGACAGTAAAGGCAATGCAGTGAAAGAAAGATCAGGCTCTAACTTTTGAGGGGTTTTCATCCTCATTGAGAAAGATAGGCAATAAAAAGTAAACATATACACAATAACATAAGTTCCAGATGGTATTAACTGTGAAGAATATAAGACAGGATGATGTCTTTATATATTCTAGAGATGAGTGCTCTATCTCATATGCGTGTGGTAAAAATTTGTTCTTAATTAGTAGGCTCTCTATTCACCTCACTGATTGTTTCTTTTGCTGAGAAGTAGCTTTGTAATTTGAATCTATCCCATTTATTGATTCTTGATATTAATTCTTGTGCTACAGGAGTCTTATTAAGGAACTTGGGGCCTAATCCAACATGTTGGATATTAGAGCTTACTTTTTCTTCTACTAGGTATAGTGTCTCTGTTCTAATTCCTAGATCTTTGATCCACTTTGAGTTGCATTTTGTGCATGGTGAGAGATAGAGGCTTAATTTCATTTTGTTGCATATGGATTTCCAGTTTTCTCAGCACCATTTGTTGAAGAGGCTATCTTTCCTCTAATGTACATTTTTGGTGCCTTTGTCTAATATAAGATAACTGTAATTATATGCATTAATCTCTGTGTCCTCTATATTGTACCATTGGTCTACCAGCCTATTTTGGTGCCAATACCATACTGTTTTTGTTACTATTGCTCTGTAGTATAATTTAAGGTCTGGTATAGTGATGCCACCTGCTTCATTCCTCTTGCTAAGGATTGCTTTAGCTATTCTGGGTCTCTTATTTTTCCAGATTAATTTCATGACTGCTTTTTCTATTTCTATGAGGAATGTCATTAAGATTTTGATTGGCATTGCATTAAATCTATGTAGTGCTTTTGGTATTATGGTCATTTTGACAATATTAGTTCTGCCTATCCAAGAACAAGGTAGATCTTTTCATCTTCTAAGGTCTTTCTTTAGTGTTCTGTAGTTTTCATTAGAGAGATCTTTCACATCTTTGGTTAAGTTGATTCCCAAGTATTTTTTTGTTTTTTGATGCTATTGTAAATGGGGTAGTTTTCGTCATTTCCCTTTCAGAGGATTTGTCACTGATATATAGAAATCCCTTAGATTTATGGGTGTTGATTTTTTGCTGGATTCATTTATGAGTTCTAGAAGTTTTCTGGTGGAATTTTTTGGGTCTTCTAGGTATAAAATCATACCATCAGCAAATAATGATAATTTGAGTTCTACTTTACCTATCTGTATCCCTTTAATTTCTTTCATCTGTCTTATTACTCTGGCCAGCATTTCAATTCCTATGTTAAATAGAAGTGGTGAAAGAGGGCATCCCTGTCTTGTTCCAGTTTTTAGAGGGAATGCTTTCAATTTTTCTCCATTTAGAATAAAGAACTCAAAAATCTTAACACCAAAAAAACAAACAACCCAATCAATAAATGGGCCAAGGAACTGAACAGACACTTCTCAGAAGAAGATATACAATCAATCAACAAATACTTGAAAAAAATGTTCAACATCTCTGGCAATTAGAGAAATGCAAATCAAAACCACTCTAAGATTTCATCTCACACCAATCAGAATGGCAGCTATTAAGAACACAAACAACAATAAATGTTGGCAAGGATGCAGAGAAAGACACACTCATACATTGTTGGTGGAACTGCAAAATGGTGCAGCCAATATGGAAAGCAGTATGGAGATTCCTTGGAAAACATGGAATGAAACCGCCTTATGACCCAGCTATCCCACTCCTTGGTCTATACCCAAAGGACTTAAAAACAGCATACTACAGGGACACAGCCACATCAATGTTTATAGCAGCACAATTCACAATAGCTAAACTGTGGAACCAACCTAGATGCCCTTCAGTAGAAGAATGGATAAAGAAAATGCGGTATATATACACAATGGAATATTACTCAACAATAAAAGAGAATAAAACCATAGCATTCACAGGTAAATGGATGAAGTTGGAGAATGTAATGTTAAGTGAAGTTAGCCAATCCTAAAAAGCCAAATGCCGAATGTTTTCTCTGATATAAGGAAGCCGATTCACAGTGGTGTTGGGATGGGGAGCATAGGAGGATTAGAGGAACACTAGAATGGCCAATGGGGAAGGGGGCAAAAGGGTGAAGAAAAAAAAGATGGTAGAATGAGATGGATATTATTACCCTAAGTGCATGCGCGAAGTCACAAATGGTGTGAATGTACTTTGTATACAACCAGAGATATTGAAAATGTGCTCTGTAAGTATAATATGAAATGTAAAAATATGTATACATATATGTAGTAATGTCAATTTTCTCAAAAAAAAAAAAGACAGGAAAATGTGATAATGACTGTATGGTTTAGATATGAGGTGTTCCCCAAAAGCTCACATGTGAGAAATGGAAGAATGTTCAGAGGAGAAATGATTAGGTTATGAGAGCCTTAAAGAAATCAGTGAATTAATCCTAGGACAGGGATTAACTGAGTGGTAACTTCAGGAAGGTAGGGTTTGGCTGGAGGAGGGTCCCTGGGGGCATTCCTTTGGGGTATATATTTTGTTCCTGATAAGTGGAGCTATTTCCCTGTTTCCTGGCTATCATGTACTGAGCTGTTTTCCTCCTCCACACCCTTCTGCCATAATGTTCTACAACACCTCTGACCCAGAGCAATGGAGTAGGACATTTATGCACTATGAGCCTCTGAAACTATTAGCCTCCCAATAAACTTTTCCTTCATTAACTGCTCTTTTAAGGTGTGTGTGTGTGTGTGTGTGTGTGTGTGTGTGTGTGTAGCAGGGATTGAACTCAGGGGCACTCAACCATGGAGCCACATCCCCAACACTATTTTGTATTTTATTCAGAGACATATCTGCATTTGAGCCAGCTTCATGACCACCCCAAGATATTTCTGATTCTGATAATTTATTAACCACATTTTGAGTTGCTTAGTGCCTCTCTTTTGCTGAGGCTGGCTTTGAACTTGTGATCCTCCTGCCTCAGCCTCCCAAGTTGCTGGGATTTCAGGCATGCACCACCACACTTAGTTTCTTGTCAGCTCTTTTGGTCACAGCAGTGAAAAAGCTGACTAAAACAGTGACTTAAAGTGGGGTCCTGCAGGAGACTGGTTTTGTGGCTCAGTGATAGAGAGCTTGCCTGGCAGGTGTGAGGCATTGGGTTTGATTCTCATCACCACATATAAATAAATAAATAAAATATATAAAGGTCCATTGATAACTAAAAAAATATTTTAAAAAAGTCAGGGCAGGGTATGTTCCTCTACATTGGCTGGGAAATCCTCTCCATTCTAGAAGGAGACACAAGTGAAGGAATACAAAGGTATTATGGTTTGGATGTTAGGTGTCCCCCAGAAGTTCACACGTGAGACAATGCAAGAAGGTTTGGAGGAGAAATGATTGAGTTATGGCCTTAACCTAATCAGTGAATTAATCCCTGATGGGATTAACTGAGTGGTAACTGGAAGCAGGTGGGGTGTGGCTGGAGGAAGTGGCAGGTGTGGCATTGGGGTATATATTGTATATCTGGAGGGTGGAGTCTCTCTCTGCTTCCTGATGTGAGCTGCTTCCCTCTGCCACACTTTCCTGCTATGATGTCCTGCCTCACTTGAAGTCTAAGGAATGGAGCCAGACTTCTATGGACTAAGACCTCTGAAACTGTGAGCCCTCAAATAAACTTTCCTCCTCTAAAATTGTTCTGCTCAGATTCTTTCAGTCACAGCAGCAAGAAAGCTAACTAAAACACAAAGACATGCAACAACAAGGACTGATTCTTAAATATTCATGTACTGATTTAAATGATAATTTCTGCTTTCCAACTGAACTATTCTCATTCAGTAAGTTTGAGTTGAGCTCCCATATCTGCATTTGAGCCAGCTTCATGACCACCCCAAGATATGTCTGATTCTGATAATTTATGAACCACATTTTGAGAAACACAGATGTAGGTCCTGCTTCTTCTCTATGTGAGATGGAGTTTTATACACCGAGGCCCAAGGTTGATTGGGGAATCTAGAGCTTTTGGCCTTGAAAAAGGGCCTCTAGAATTTTGTAACCCTAGCGGCATGGGTGACATTGAAATAGGCAGGCCAACTGAAATCACGCAGACTTGTCAATAAAGGCTGGAAAGGGGGTAGAAGTAGGAGGATCAGCTAAGGTAGGGTGATATAGGCCCCATGTCTAGTCAGATAATTTTCCAATTACCAGAAATTACTGAGATCTGTAAGAACTGATGGCTGTTCTAAAAGCAGGATACTGTCTGCCTCACTCATATTTCCTGATGTGTGTAGGTAGACCTGAGCTCATGGGTGTTGATTGGCAAAGAAGGACTTCAAAATCCTGCAGACATACTGTATCTAAGGGGGAAAAAAAGGTTGAGATGCTGAGTTTTACCTTTCTCATTGATTCATCTCACCAGTGGAAGTATCTCAAGGTTGTTGACTGCAAGAAATGGGGAAGGAAGAGATACATTCCACTTTTAATTTCCAACTCGATGATAATGAGCTTCACCACATTCTAATTACTGATTTCTGCCTGGAGGAACATCTTGGCTTTTCCAATTAACAATAATTTAATATGTTATTGCTTATCCTTTGTGCTTTTTCTTTGAGTTTATCCAATTATTGCATACCACTTTGGTTTTCTTAGGCTGAAACCCTACTTTTATTATTTTTTCCTTGTGAGATTTTTCTTAGATCTTGTCCTAATTATAAGGTATTTCCAGTTGTATTTAAAACCATAGTTAAATGCTTTGTATTTTTGACAAGTATTAAAAGAGTGGATAAAGTATCATATATTTGTTATTTAGGCAATATGGAAGTTACAAAATATTGTTTTGAATTTTTAACACATCATTTTCCTCTTTTTAACTATTATCATTACAAGGTATATGAAATTTAAACTAAATTGCATCTTCTTTGCAAATCAATAGTTTCAGAAATAATCTCCATTGTTGATTAAATAATCAATCCAGTATCCATTCTGAACCTTTTGCAACAGTGTGCAAATAAAACCATCTAAAAAACACAGTGGTTTAACTATTTATGAAATATTTTAGAAAGAAAACAATCATTGGCATAAAATTTCTCAAAATATCACTGCTTTTATTAAGTAATAACTATCTGGTAGGCATTGTAATTAGTGTCTTCCAAATAGCACCTGCAGTCTATACCTTAAAATTTACTGTAGTACAATGTTTTATATTTCCCAAATGTAATATCAACTTATTCATGGCATAAAACTTCTATTGTGCCTTTGTATGCCCCTATAATATCAAACAAAAAGCTAGGACCAGAGTGGGATTCCAAAGGAAACTGGCTGGCTCCCCAGTACAAAAAGAAAGAAATTGGCTGACATATTTTAGTGTCATTTCCCCCTCAATGTGCTACCTACATTTGTGGTACGTGAGCGTCCCTGAGTATAAAATTAAATTAAATTAATGTTTCTAACTCAGTTGTTCATCTACAACTTTACTGAGCTCATGCTTTTGCCCCTCTGTAGGCTGTCAGACAGGCAGACTGGCTGATCTGCTGTTGGGAGGAAAAAAGTATAGAACAGACACATTTCTAACAGTTTCTTCAGTCTTCATTAGAAAATTCTATAGCCTGAAGGCCAAAGCACAATTTTCAAGACTATTAACAGAACTCATCAGCTTTATTTCATTGATTTCATTTATAGAATTTCTGATCTACTAGAAGAAATGTAACCTCTGAATCATTTATTACAAAAGGACAACACTTTTAATCAGGTTGTATACTTTGCAAAAGGTTGTACATGTTGGAATGTCTAAATTACTTCCCAACCCACCCTTCTCAATAGATCAGACAGTTTAATCCATTGCAATAAATCATTGACTTATACAAATACATTATCAGCTATGTGTTGTAAGCACCCTCATTCGATCCAAATTTGCTAAAAAGCTCTTCAGTTGATTTGTGCTTATGTAAGAGAATATGTTCTTAATGCTGACCTAACTTCAGCTTTAAAAATGTGAAATAGCCTGGTGGGTAATAGAATGAATTCTGAATACATAATTGGAAGAACTGGCTATAGGCTTGATCATATCATTTTTGGCCAGGCAACATTGGGCAAGTCAGGGTACTTCTCTAAAATATTGTCTCATTTCTTGTAATGATGCCCACTCTCCCCCTTTTCAGAGCTCTGGGAATTTATGTGCTTTGTAAGTGATCAAATACAATGCAAATTCTTACCTTGGATTGTACTTTTATGGATTGAGCATAAATTTTTCCAGAGTCAGGGAGATTCTAGTATCAAAGTGAATAAAATGTCAAGTCCTACTGGCCACAAATTGCTTCTTGCATGCAAACATTTACTAGTTCTCTCTAGAAAGGTAAGTCTGGCCTTTTCTCTCCAATTTAGATACCTTGTTTCTAACTACAGCTTTCCTTACACAATTCCTCCTCATTCTTGCAGGCTGCTTAAACTCCAGTTCCTTGGCCAATGTATCCATACTATATTGGTTTCTTCCATGAAAGGTCTGAACCATTTGACAAATGCCAACTCTTCAAGCAATACTTCCCTGAAACCCCTGCCACATCTATGATAAGAGGACCCTGGGCAGGGCATACCTCTCTTAAAGCACCTGTCACACTTCATATTTTAAAGAGCATTATGAACTCCACATGACATAAAACTGAATGAGATTACACTTATTTATTCACAATGCAATTTAAGAAATAATGACCTCATCAAAATATTGAAGCCATCTAGGCCCCCCACTGTTGCAGGTTGGTACGGGTCCCACTCAACGCAGAAGTAAGTAGGCTACGGAGTCAGCACGTGAACCACATGCAAAGGGAATGACCAGTCAAGAACTTCTGACCCCAGGAGTTGGGTGAGGCAAGGCAGTGGTCAAGCTGTTTGCTAACTTTTTTATTATGGAAATGCCAAGTGGTTATAAATCATTATTATCCAATCAACATTTACATGTTTAGCATAGAATCCAATCACTTGATGGCATGGGGCACAGACACCCAGACCCCCCATTTTCTCCTTGGCAACAGCAAGTTTGTCTGGTGATTGCAAGTTGTCCAATCACTCTGTGCCAGTCTGCAAAAGTACAGACCCTTTCTCTGCCCAAGTTTGTCTATCAGCTTTGCACCACTGACAGCCTTCCTGCCAGCTATCACCTTGGCTGCTGGCAGCTTGAGGAAGTGGGTTATCTCACCTAGCCTGGTCACAAAGCTGAACACAGCACCATCCGTTCAGGCTTTCCTGAAGGCTTGTGCATACATAGATTTTCCTAATGTATTTGAACTGTTCACAGCTGTTAGGCCAAGGGATGGGAGTCTATCCCACATTTCCTTCCTTTTTAGTTTTTAAAGGCAGACTGAAATCTAGTAACCAAGGCAGCGTACACCATATGAGGCCATGGGCTAGGAGCATTTGTTGGGGGGGTGTGAGATTCTTTGCCTCACCACTGTGGACCCCCCCAGGAGTCCCAAAGTAGGTCCCCTTTGCGACTGTGCCTGCCTTAGGTTGTCCTTCCTGTGAAGGATCTTACCCATCATTGACTAACCAGCCATCTCATAGGACCTTACATAGGGTATGGCTGTGAGGGTCTCCTCGGAGCATGCCCATTGGCCAGAAAAGGGCACAGAGTGTTAATTTAGATCAGGAAGTCCTTTAGGAGGGCTCAAGTGGCTGGCATCCCAGTGACATTTGACAAAGACTACATTTTAAAGGCATTATAGAGATTACATATGAGAAGCATTATGATTACAATATAGAGGGAGTCAAATGAAATAATGAATCTTTTAGAGATTACATTTTAAAAGACAATTTATAACAATTCTGAGCATTGTGATTATAAGAAAGAGAAGGTCTAATATAACAATTGAAAATTTTTAGGATTTTTCTTAGACCCAATTCATAGCTGACATCCATACTGATTGATTATTTTCTCCTTCCCTTGCTTGTTGCTCCTGTCTACATATATACACTAGCATTGCTTGCTTAACCTCCATCTTATTAACTCTATTTTGAAGGCATTTAATAAAGGCATATAACACAAGAACACAAACAATGCCTATTCCAACTATAATCCAGTTAGCAGGGTCAAACAAAGCAGAAGTTTATTCCAAAGCTTTTGTAGGAAAGAGGGGTTAAGGATTAACTTTGCCTTAGTTTCATTTAGGCTTAGGATTTGAGAATGTAGGGTCATAGTGAGGTTTTTAAAGGCTAAGTTCCAGGGCCCTTTTAATCTCTCAGCCAATTCAAGTCAAGCTTTGGTGACATTTTCAACAGGGATAGGTGTCTGACAAACATATAGGTATTGAGGGCTACATGGTATTCTAGTATTTAGTTGGAGCATATCATTTTTTTTCATCCAGAAGGTCAATCTGTTGCTGTAACTTTAGAATACCTCCTTGCAAATGTAGGTTAAGTTGTTCTTGTGTGGTCAGGGCCCTAGCTGAAAGCTGTACCACCTTGTTAATAGTTGCAGCATTGGTTGTGGATTGAGTCAATGCCACTCCAGTGGTAGTGGCAGACACCACTGCACCCCTCTTGAGCTCCATCCTCCTTTCTTGCCCTAAGAGGTAGCTTTTCTGCATTGAGGTACATTATTCCATGAAATTCCCTATCACTTGACTACACATCATGTAGAACTCTACAACATATAGCCCCTGGGCAGCGCATACCAGGGCATATTTGATATCTTTTAAAAACCACATATGGAATTACACTGGAAGCATTTTCCTGTGACGTATGCTCCTGTGCAATGCATTTTTGCAAAATTCCTCTATGTTGTTCTTGCGTGTTCTGCAGTTCTTGGCCTTGAATATACTACAGGCTGAGCATCCCTAATCCAAAAATGTGAAATCTAAAATACTTCAAAATCTCAAACTTCATGAGCGCCCACATGTTGCTCAGAAAGCTTTTGACTTTAGAGCATTTTAGATTTCATATTTTTATATTAAGGATGCTCAACTAATAAAGTCCATGCAAATATTCCCAAAACAAAAGCTTCCAAAAGCTGAAACAGTTCCAGTCTCAAGCAATCTGGATAGGGAATATTCAACCTGTACAATGTACTTATTGATTGTTTTAACTGATGGTTTATTTTTTTCAACCAATATAGATAACTATGCTATGGACATTCTTATACTTGTGTTTTGCTGTACTTATATGTGTTTTTCTTCAAAGTATATACATAGAAGTGGGATTGTTGAGTCATAATATATGCATGTGTTAAGATTTAGAAAATATTGCCAAATTGCCAAAGTGTTGGTGAAAATGTACACTTCCATCAGGATTGTATGGCGTTTTCCTTTGCTTTACATACTCTAACACTTTGTATGGTTGGAGTTTTAAAATTAAATGGATCTTCTGCCACTCCAGATCCACTCTTCATTACTTTCTAGGCTGCTAAGTGATCTAGGAGATTGAACTATATGGATGAGAGAAAAGGGTTCCCTTGTCTTTGGCTTCTATTTGGATTCACAGGAAGGATCAAAGAAGAAAACTGAAGGGAGGGAAGAGCATTTTTAAAAACATTTATTTATTTGCTTTAGTTGTACACAATGTGTTTTACTTTTACTTGGTGCTGAGGATGAAACCCAGGCTGCGCACGTGCTAGGTGAGCGCTCTGCCGTTGAGCCACAACCCCAGCCCCCGGAAAGAGGATTTTTACTCCTCCTGTCCCTTCTCTGTGAAGTAACCACAATGTGCTCTAGAATCCTTTTTTGAAATCATTTCTTTTGGAGTAATCCTTTATTTACTTATTTATTAAAGTTTTTATATATTCTGGATATGAATGCTTTGGTGGTGGAGGTGGGCATATGCATTGTAGACGTTTTTTTTTCCCAGTGTGTGGCATGGTGTTTTATTTAGTTGACATTATTTTTGTATCAAGAGTTTTAAACAATTTTATACTGGGGCTGGGTTTGTGGCTCAGTGGTAGAGCACTCGCCTAAACATGCGAGGCACTAGGTTCAATCCTCAGCACCACATAAAATATAAGTAAATAAAATAAAGGTACAAAAAATTTTTATAGTGGTTTTACATGTCAAGTCATTCCTTTTTATAGTGTATGCTTTCTTTGTCTTCTTAAAGCAATATTTCTCTACTCTAAAGTCATAAGGTATTTTTTTCCAAATTTTATTCTAGAAGATTAATGAAAGAATTGTTTTTCATGTTAGACTTTTAATCCACCTGGAATTGATTTTTGTATATAGTGTGAAATGAAAATCCACCTTTAATTAATTTTCAATGCCAGACTTCTTCTGAAGGCTCTGGGGGAGAATGCTCTCTTGCTCTTTTTTTAAAATATTTTAAAATTTTTTAGATGTTGATGGGCCTTTATTTTATTCAGTTATTTATATGTGGTGCTGAGAATCGAACCCAGGGTCTCACACATGCTAACAAGTGCTCTTACCACTGACCACAACTCCAACTCCTCTCTCTTGCTCTTTTAGGGCTTCTAGAGGCCACTTATATTCCTTGCATTCCCTGACACATGATTCCTTCCACCATGTCCAAAGCCCACAGCACAGTAACTTCAAATCTCAAAGGTTGTTACATTTTCAATCTTCTGTAGTAAAATCTCCTTCTTCCTCTATTTTATAAGGATATTTGTAATTGCATTCAGGTTCTACCTGGATAATCCAGGAAAATCTTCCTATCTTTGATGATTAACTTAATCACATCTGCAAAACCCTTGGTACCATATAAGGTAACATTTATAAGTTCTAAGAATTAGAGCCTGGATATATTTGGGGGCTATTATTCAGTCTATCACATGCTTCATGAAACCTGTAAGCTTCTTGAAGGCCTATAATCTTATTAGCCTTTATATCCCTAGTGCATCACACGTAGCAAATGTTCCCTGAATAAAAGCAATTTTGCTTCATTTCCATGCTATTATTGTAAACTCCTTCAAAGATGATTTTGTGTCTTTAGCTTCTTTCATACCTTCCAATTAGTCTTCAATACCATAGTAAATTCAATACACTTGAGGCAATATGGCAGAGTAGAAAAAGAACCTAGAATCCAGTCCTGCTTTATTGCTTATGGACAAGGAATTTTAAGCAAACACATTTTTGTTTCTCTGGAATTCTCTTTCTTCATTGATAAAATGGAGAGAAGAGACTAAGCCTAGCTGGTGAGATTGTAAGTTCCAACTCCTGATCCATCCAGGGCTTTTCTGCTTTTATTTGTTTAATGTAACTAATGATCTTTTTTATACAAAAATGTCATTTGAATTAAAGCATTCTGCTCCTCAAATTATGTTATGTGCATGTACAAATGTACCACAACAGAACCCACTATTCTAAATAACTATTATGCACCAATAAAAAAACCTTTATTATTGTTCTTATTGCAGCCCACCGTGGGTGATACTGAAATTCAGAAAGTAGCACTACTTTACCCCCTGAATTTACTTTCTGAAACCACTATCTTGAAGCCATATTGTTGAAAGGACCACTGGAACCAATTCTGTCCTTATCCTAGGGGTTTCTAACATTCTCTCTTGCTTCACTCAAAGGTCAACTGTGTAAGATCTAAGATACCACATATCTATACCATCAATGACATATTTCCTATTAGCAGACAAAGATCCCAATCTGCATCACAGTTTCATAAATGCAAAACCATATTAATCATTTGGAAAGAAAGGGAGAATAGCACTCACCCATCACTAAGCCAGACAATTTACTGTCTGTATTCCATGTGGTGGGTTGCATAAAATTCTCATTGAAAGCAGGAATGGCATTTCATTAATATTCATACACACATTTATGTTGAATACATGGCACAATATCTTCCCCAAAGGGAGTTGTATCTTAGTATGTTACATCACACATACAACTTTCATCTATCTTCATCAGTAAGACTGCCAAGCTGATTTGACTGACTATGGGCCAATGTAACTCAGATATGAGTTACATTGTCTCTCTCTAAGCTCTGTGATACAACTCTTAGAGCTCACTGTCATACATCCAAGAAATGGTCAATAAAATTACTAATGAGGAACATCTTAGCTTTTCTTTCATATATTTCCATAGTTTTCCTGAAAATTTAAATAAAATCACAAGCTCATTTTATTATGAGAATCATGTTTATGTATTCTGATCATTTAATATCTGTGTGACTTTAAGCAATTCCTTTCTAATTCAGTGTGTCATTTTTCATATATATAAAATGAGAAGACTCAGACTAAATGATCCCCAAATTCCTTTTCAGAGCCAAGGGTTTATGATCTTTTATTATGTGCATAAACATATCACTTTAACCCAGTTAATCAGTTTTCTTAAATGTTTTCACCCTTCAATAACTATTTTTTAATACTTACTAGGTGCAAAAAATTCACTCAGAAAGATAAAAAAAGAGCAGGAAGAGAACATTGATTCTGTTAGTGATAGATAATATTATTCATTGGCACAAATTATGATGTCTGGGTATTTTTTCAAGGCAACCAAGAGTAACCATGGTAACGTAGGTTAAATTGACTATTGCCCTATAGTAAAGTGTCAAAGTTTTAACAAATTCCTCCTCTGCAACAATGATAGCAAAGCAAGAAACCAGACACTCATTTCTGAAGCTCAATTAGTTGAAATAAATGCAGTAAGCTGGGTAATTTGAAAGGACTTCTCAAAAATTCTGTGACAGATCTTTTAAGGGTTGAAGAGGAATTTAAGTTCCACCAATAAAATAAGATTATCATTTTCTAATGTCCCATTCTGTCCATACAATGTAAACTCAATAGACTGAGTTCTTGAAAAAATATGATAATAAAAAATGGATTCATACTGTAAGTATTTGCTATATTAGTCAATTTTCTCAGTGATTAAGATCAAGAAATAATTTTAAAGATTTTATCATTAATAGTATAAAAAATAAATGGGTAGAAGAACATACAATGTGTGGAAAAGATGAAAAATAACAAGTACATCTTTGAAAAGAATTTTTAAAGGGTGGAATAATTCAGAACCACCACTTTTAGAAATCATTTGGGATACAAATGAAATTAATTACATTGAAACTGGTTATTTGAACTGGTTATTTTGTCCTAAATTATGGTTGTGTTATAGCAACTTGTTTTTTTAGCAGGAGATATACCAACAATATTTGGTAACACATTGGATTGCTTCTCAAAGGCAGAGGTGAATATTTCTTCTTAGTTCTTCATTATGATATGTCAATTCCCTAATATTTCTTTATCTATTCTCACTTTCAACTCTAGTTTTACTAAGACAAGAAGATGAAAACTATGTTGAGTTCCCTCAAGGTTTTTCCATTCCACTTCTGTTCACTCATTCCCTCATTTTTTTTTTTCTTATTTTATGGAAAATAAGCTCTCTCTGTAATTTTAAATCTAATTCATCCCATTGCTCATCTGTGGCTCTTTCCCCCAAACATAGTCATCTCAATTTTTTATCCACTTTCTGTATTTCTATCTCAAGTACTCACCTTTCATGTAGGATCCAAATCAATCCTTACCAACTACAAGATAGATATTTATAGGTAAATATTCCTAAGACTCTTCAAACTCAATTTTTAAATGAAATTCATCATTGCCTTGTAAACTCCTATCCAAAATATTGAAAATTCTGATTTCCTCGTTTTATTTAATGTTACTACCGAATTACTCTGTATTATCTTGAACCAGGTTTTGAACCATTTCTACCACTACGTTTTGAACCATTCCCTCACTACATCAAGATACTTATCATGTCCTATTGATTTTAACACTGTTATATTGGTGGCATGTGCCTTCTGTTTTGTGGTCAAGGCCTCATGCTTTCCTAGTAGACTGCAAAAGCCTCCTAATTAATGTTTTTTTTTTATTCTCATCCTCTTCATTTCATCCTTCATACTACTCTGAAGTGATCTCTTAATATTCAGCTGTAATCATGCCATATACCAGCTTAAACACCTTTGCTGAATTCAGAGAGCAAAACATGAACTAGTTATCAGTGAATTTGATTTCCTGAAACAACATGGGCTTATCTTCCCATGAACTTCACTTCTTAGACCCACTTAACAACTCTCTGTTCCAGAGATGACCCTAGTGTATTTCATCTTTGCAGACCTGCCCCCACCATGTATCTGCAGTCTTAACGCTCATGTCTATCAAAATCCAAGTCCAGCTGAATTTTCAAATCCTCTATGAAGGCTTTTCATCACTCTGTTTGAAATCAGTCTTTCCTTACCTGTGTTCCCTTCATTCTCTACTTGTTCTCATCAAGTTTTAATTATAGATTCTATGTTCTCAAAGATTCTGACACAATATACGCACTTGTATGTTTGAAGTGATTTGAATCAATACATGGGCAATAAGTTGATCTGTGGTTGTGGTAATATTTTTATGTTGTATTATATGAAATCACTGTTTCTCTTGGTAAAAGAAATAGTTGAATGTAGGTAATTTCACATGGTTTTAACCTAACACAGACTTATAATTGGATGTTCTATTTTTTTCTGGAAATGAGTTTTCACAGTATAGCTGGGCCATAATTTAGCTATTTTGAGTTCCAAGTTTCTTCTTGTTAGAATGAGAGTGTTTGGTAGACATTCTTATATTTGCATTCCCACCTTTTTAGCACCCCAATTTTTTCCCTAGATCATAACACCTAAATTACAAGACTAAGGTCATAAATGATCAAAGCTAATACATGAGCACAAGTGCATTCCCAAAGAAGTATTGGCACACATATTTCATGGAAAATAGTCATTTGAACCCAAAACAGTATGACTGAACATCATGATTCAATGGAAGGGTTTAATTTTGGTTTAGTTGATCTGGCTCTACTGAAATAATGTTACCATGTTCTTGGAGTGCTTTACAAATGAACTGATTCTAATTTCCTTCTTTGAATTCATGATGGCCTACCCATGAGAATTATGAAATAATTTTCACATATGTAAGTAAAATGCACTTGTAACCTCTCTATGATGCACTTTATTTCACTGAGCCCTCAGAGGTAAATGATTTCCTGGAAATGGCCAGCATATCAGGATTACAGTCAGTACATTCTAGTTATACTTTGCATTTTCTCAACTATCCAATCTGCTCTTTGGAAGTAAAAAAAAAAAAAAAAAAAAATAATTCACTGAAAAGTGTATGTGATGCTAATTCACAATAAGAGGGAGGCTAGGGAAGAATAGAAGTACTTTGGATTAGGCAGAGGGGAGCAAAGGGAGGGGAGGGGGTATGGGAGTAGAAGGATAGTGGAATGAATCAGACATTATTACCCTTTGTACATATATGACTACATGACATGTGTGGTCCTACATCATGTATATGCAGAAGAATGAGAAATTATACTCTATTTATGTATGATATGTCAGAATGCACTCTACTGTCATGTATAACTAATTATAACCAATCAAAAATGTGCAAAAGATATGACAAAAGGCAAAAAGGAGCTTCATAGGAATACCACTTTAGATATTGTGGAGGAACAACTACTTAAAATTTTAAGTAGAAAGAAGTTGTTCTTCCAAGTTACTGGAATTTATTCTCACCTATTAATCTAAGAAATGTACTGAAACTATAATTACATAACTTGGTATAATCATTCCAGTTGTTATATGAATTTCTGAATTCAAAACTGTTAGTAAAATAAAATAGTATGTAGATCCCAAATACATAGCTGAATCCCATTGAATATAAATTTATATATTTTATCAAAAGTAAATTCCCTGCCTTTAAAATAGCTGATATATAAGGCTCTATGTTCAATTCTCATCACCTTAAAAGGAAAATGACATAAATGTACCCCCCCAAAAAATAATCAGGAATCAGGTCAAATGCATTTTGATAGATGGTGTTTAAAAAGAAGCAGAGGGGTGCAGAGAGAGAAGCACTTCAACAAAGTAATTTAGAGTCAAGGGGTATACAGTTTGAGGCCCTGCTTATCCTCATACTAGCTAATGACAGTGAGTCAGCTAATTTCTATGGATATTTACTCTTCATGAATAGCACCTTTTCTGAAAATTTATTAGGACTGCTGTAAGAACTTTTAAAAATATTTTTAATTAGTTGTTGATGGATCTTTACTTTATTTACTTATTTATATGCAGGGCTGAGAATCAAACCCAGTGCCTCACACATGCTAGGCAAGTGCTCTACCACTGAGCCACAGCCCTAGCCCAAAGAAATATTTTTTGTATGTGGTGCTGGGAATTGAATCCAGGGCTTTGTGCATGCGAGGCAAGCACTCTCCCAAGTGAGCCACATCCCTAGCCCTGTAAGAACTTTTAAGGCAAAGAAACATCTTCATGGAAACTATAAAGATAAATAAGTAAATTTTAAAAGGAATGAAATATTTCACACTTTAAAAAACTGTGAACAAATCCTATTTTCCTGCAGATTCCAGAGCCTCCTAGCAGAGTTAATTGCTCATGCTAACTGGCTATTGCCATTTTTACTTAGACTTGCCCGTAAACCATCACTCTGAGTTCTTACATGCAGAAATAGCTGCCTTTATATTTCATGTCTTCTTTACATTATCAAGACTAATACTGTGCAGTGACATGAATAATAGCCAATTTGCCATAACATGTGCTATACCTAGTAACATGATTCATTGAGGCAGTTCTGGTAATTCAATGCTCCTTGATCTGAAGTTCTGCATGTCTATGGTTTCTCTGTATTAATTTTGACCATGTTCTGTCAGAGGCTTTGGACTGAAGAATGCTCCATTTTGAGAGACAAGGACTGTACTGTTGAATATAGAACTACAGTTTGCAGACAGATTCAACCCTTTTCTTAGTTCTCATTCTCTTGTTTACCTAAGAAATAACTGTTACACTGTAATGTACATAATGATTGATTTCACAGCATATTTCATTGCTTTTCCCTCATTTTATTTTTGTAAAGAGCCAGTCTGAGTTAGTAAAGCCACCACCAAAAACCTTTTAATTGAAAGAGGAGTATATAAAGTAATCAATGGCTATGTTGAGGGCAATCCTATCCAAGGCTTGTCTGCTTACTTGTGTTTAAAAAAAAAAAAAAAAGTCCCCCAGCACTTTCTAGGAGATTCTTTCTTCAAAACTGTGAGATACTCTCTTTGTTCTGGGATATCGGCTCTTTTCATATCCCTATACCTATAAAGTCATGTATCTTTAAAAATGTCAATTCTCTATTTTTAACTGTGCTAATGGCCAATTTTCACACAATAGAGAAACCTGACCAAACACTGACCTGAAACAGCATGTTAAGACAGATGACATGTAGACCTGCCGCTATAATTCAAAATGCTGGTTGTTAAAAGCTATATGTGGTAACAGCTAAATCCAGGACTGCTTAAAGATGGCACCCATAGCACAACTTTGGGAAGTTATTTTCAGCTCCATTTCAGATAGATGCTTAGTTCATATTCTGGGACAATGGAGTGAGCCGTTTTATGGGCTTAGGTTGACATTTCAACTGATTGATACATATTTCTTGAGTCCTTGCCACATGTCTGAGGCTGGCAAAGTGACTGAATTATGTGATTGTGTTGAAAGGCAAAAACATAGTTTTAATGCAGGGATCAAATTTATGAAGTGAAATACTAAAAACTAAATTGAAAATGCCTGTACCATGGCCTGGGCTATGATACCTTAAAAATTATTCAGATAAGGCATCTAAAGAGCAGGCTGGTGCATAGCCACAGTAATGGCAGCAAGAACCATAGCACATAGGGTCTCAGAATGGGACTGGGAAAATGAGGGGAGACCTCTATTCATCCTGTCTGTTTTCTCCCATGGCCTCCAGCTCCCTTTGGAGGTAACACTGGATGCCTTTGTTCTCTTTAATATATAAGCCAATTAGTCAATTGACAAATAATTACTTCCTGTGTGTACACTCTTCTCTTGTTAATATAGAGAGATGAAATATGAATGGGCTCCAGACTCTAGTTGTTTATAGTTTACTTAGGGAGAAATGTCTATTCATATCAATCCTATGTTAGAACTTTGATCTTTGTGCCACATGCAAACAAGAGACATGGCTTATAAAGGTTATCAGAATTCCTAGTTCTTCATCACTTCGTACCAGTTTCTACCTTCCTTCTCTGACTTCATAAGCTGGAACATGTTCTTTCATTACAGGCTTTCCTAGAACCTCCACTTTTCTTCCTAGTCATTTTTTAGGGTTCTGGGACTCTCTGTGATTATTTTATTTCTAGTTCCCTCTCCACATAACCCATAATCAACATGAAAGACCAAAGTCACTATTCTGTTTACCATTTTAACTCCAGCACCCTAGCTCAATGCTTAGTTTTATGTACTCATTTAAATAATTTTTCCAATGCTTATTTTTAATTAATTAGGTATGATTTACATGCAATGAACTGTAGTCATTTAAAATGTTCAAGTTTTAATATGTGCATAAACCATGGAGTCACTGCCACAATCAAGATACAAAACATTTCCATCACCCCAAAAGTTCTCCTGAATCCCTTTACAATCCATTCCTACTTCTGATCCTGGGCCCAGATAACTACTGATGTTTTGTTTACTATAATTTCAGCTTAATTTTGTAGAATTTCACATACATGGAAATATACAGTATGTATACTTGTGTCTAGCTTCCTCTACTAAGCATAATGACTTTGAGATTCTTTCATATTATTGTGGTGCCACAATAATTTTTTTGCACACCCTAACAGTATTTTTCTGATAACATTTCCATTTTATTATCATACATTATTTCAGTCATTTTCTCATGACGAATGAACAAGTGTGTTCAAAGTGGCATGTGATATTTTGTAATCTGCTAGTAAGAATCTTAAGAAGAGACCTCAAAACTTTTATCATTGTTAAATGAACTTGCATCAGGCATTGGAATGAGTAGTACGTAATTTTCATCTTTTAAAACTCTGGAGTTCATTTTCTTTCTTTTCCTTTTAGCTAACTCCTTGACAGACATATTAGATAGTCATTGTTTTTAACTTAAATATAGCTAAGAGCTTGTAAGAAACATGTCAAATCTGTCATTTACCTGTCATTAATTTGTGCTTTTGTTATTTGTATTATTCTCAAAGCTAAATGTCTTTTAAGGTATATTTTTAAGTTGCTTCTCAATTTTGTAAAGGTTTGTTTATTTCAAGATATATTTTTAAGAACCCACAAATCAACTTAACTGGCTTCACAGAAACCATAATTCATTATAATCAGTGGAAAGTGAAGGAATAAGCAAGGACTCTACTGTGTGTGGAACACCCCTCTGTGTGGTGGATCCCTCACTCTTTCCCCAGAACACCTTACCTACCTTATGCCGTATGTGGTCCTATAAACACCAGGTGAGGCATCACCATATATCTGCATAATAACTATTAGTAGAGTGTACTTCTCTTGCTTGCTTTTCAAGCTTAACTATATAAATAGAACATACTTCACTTTGGAAACCATTGTAGGCAGTGGAGAGTTAAGAAGGGTCAGTGTGCAGAGAAGTGACCTGATATAAAAGGTGCTTTAATTATATTACCCTTTTAAAACCATACCAAATGCATTTTAGAGAGTGGAGAATGGAGGCAGAAGGAGAAGTTAGAGGTTGTGTTTGTTTTTATTTCCATTTATTTTTAATTAGTATATTTAATTAGATGATCTTTATAAACAATCCTCCACAAAAAAAGTATGCATTTTTTATGGATTTTTCCAACTCTAAGAATATTGTAACATTCAGGATACCATATAGTAATGATATAAAAATGATATAAGTTGTCTTGTAAAAGAAAATCCAAGAGGGGCTGGGGCTATGGCTCAGTGGTAGAGCACTGGTCTTGCATGTGAGAGGCCCTGGGTTTGATCCTCAGCACCACATAAATAAAATAAAGGTATTGTGTCCACCTACAACTAAAAAAAAAATTAAAAAAAAAGAAGAGTCACAAGAACTTTTTAACTGATTACCTACAAAACAATAGGCAAGAATTTTAAAAATTTCAATGTTCGAAATTGGGCCTCATTGCCCAAGTTTAGAATTTTGTACTAGAGTAACTACTCTGTTCTAATCCCTAATAATGCTCAGATACCCTCTACAAACAGATTCTTGAGGTACTTAAGCATCTCTAATAATAAGGACATCTCCTTTCTCTGTTATAATCCATTCCATTCTTTGAGTCTGGCTACATGAGTATCCTCAATTAAATGAAGCTGTGCTTCCTAGAAACTTGAACTCCTCAGTCCTACTTCCAAAATAGAATACAAAGAATCATTCTGTTATTCCTTTGCCATAAAGTATTCAATAACTGAAAGCCAATTTCCACATTCTTCCTTAGTCTTTTCTTCTCTAGATTTAGCATTTCCAGGTCCTTCATCTGTTCCCCATTTCATATCCCTTCCAGAATATTTATAGTCTCTGTGGATAGTTGTATATGTGCAGGAGCCCTAATTAAGGAGATAGCTAAGATTGCAGATAGCTGTGAGCCATAAGCATTACCACCTTCCATGGTCTCGTGAGACTTGGCCCGGGACAGCAAGACGAGGTCAACGCCACTGTGTGTGTAGTGTGGTGGGGTTTTGTAGGAGTGTGTATGGTGTTGGAGGTTGCTGGAGCCGGAGAGAGAAAAAATAAAAGAATTTTTTCACTTCCATCCAGCCTCCGAATTTTCTCCCGCAGTGTCGCTGCTCCAAGCGGCAAAAGTTATAG
This sequence comes from Tamias sibiricus, assembly GCA_025594165.1. Classification (NCBI taxonomy): domain Eukaryota; kingdom Metazoa; phylum Chordata; class Mammalia; order Rodentia; family Sciuridae; genus Tamias; species Tamias sibiricus. The sequence continues at coordinate 128,513,584 of CM046667.1, forward strand.
GCTACAACAGGTGGTGGCCCACACGGGGAATTTGGCCAGCAGGTACGAACTGAAAATGGGAGCGAAAATAACCAAAGGACGGATAATAAAAGCCATGGATGAGTTTTTAGAAATTGCGGAATCAGTGGATAGTGAGGAAAGTGATCAAGAAAGCAGAGCCTCTGAGTCAGTTCATACCAGTGAGAAGAGTAGTGGTGTAAATTCAAAAGTAAGAGCTGCAAAAGCCATCAGAAACTTATTGACATTAGCTGAAGAACATGTACTCTCCTTAGAAGCTGAAATTCAGGATACCAGTAAAAGTGATAGTGTGGAAGAGGAATCAAAGGATGACTCTGGGAGCACAGTCTCCAGTAAAAAGAACAAAAGGAAATTAAAAAGGAAAAAGGACCATCAAGTAGAGGAACCACTTGTGTCCCCTACTCCCCCATGGGTGGAATCCATTACAGAGAATATGAAGGGTATTACTAGGCGTTTGCAAACCCTAGAAACAGAAATAAAAGGTCTTTCTGAGCGCTTATGCGCTCTCCAGGGTAACTCACAGATACATTGGGAACTGCCAGTATTTGAAAATGAAAATGGACAGAGGGTCCACCAGTCAGTAGATTTCAAAACAATAAAAAAATCTCAAAGAGGCAGTAATGACGTATGGACCCCAAGCTCCTTTCAAACTGAGTATGCTAGAGTCCCTTAACACCTTTAACTTAACCCCCTCAGACTGGAAAAGTCTATGTAAAGCAGTATTAAGTGGGGGGCAATACTTGGTTTGGTGATCGCAATTTCAAGAACTTTGTATAGAGACAGCTAAAAGAAATGCAGCTGTAGGGTTTGGAGACCATAATATAGAAATGCTCACAAGAGAGGGGCAGTTTGCAGACTCACAGGCTCAAAAATATTATGTCCCAGGTGTATATGTTCAGATAAATGCAGCTGCCTTAAAGGCATGTAAAACTTTACAAGTACCTGGGGATCTGCAAGGTAGCTTGTCAAAGGTGATTCAGGGGTATGCTGACTTTGCTGATCAACTTTTGAGAACTGCAGGTAGATTGTTTGGAGACGTCAATCAAGCTATGCCATTAATTGTTCAATTAGCATAGGAAAATGCTAATCAATATCACCAGGAAGCCATCAGGCCATGGAGAAATAAAAAGGATCTTTCCATATATATACAACTATGTAAAGATAAAAATGACGCCTTTGTCACAGGAAATGTGATTGAAGCTGCAATGAGAGATGATTCCCCTCAAAAATTCACAAGGGCTCAACCTACACATTATAATCAATCAGGATATTCCAGGAAAAATTATCATAATCAATCAGGCTATTCTGGGCAAAATCCCCAAAGAGAAATAAGACCAAGCTCATACCGTGCCCCAGGCCGATGCCCCAGGTGTAAAAAGGGAAATCATTGGGCCAATAAATGCCATTCAAAATTTAACATCTATGGAAATCATTTGTCCAGGAATTCAAAAAACGGGGCACGGGGCCCAATGCCCCAGGGCCACAAATGTATGAGGCATTGGAGGAGGAGTATCCTCAAGCATCCACTCAGATGCTTCCCGGACACAATCCCTCCTACCCATCCACTCCCTCGCCAGAGGAACAGGAGGAAATGCAGGATTAGACCTCAGTTCCACCGCCCTAATAGTGTTAACACCTGAAATGGGGGTTCAACTGGTTCCCACAGGAGTCAGGGGACCTCTTCCCTCAGGGACTATAGGACTTATTCTCGGGTGAAGTCCTGAAAGCTTATTAGGTTTGCAAGTGACCCCAGGTGTAATAAACTCAGACTACAAAGGGGAAATAAAAATAATGCTTAAGCTCACCCCAAAGTATAAGTTCTGTTAATCAAGGAGATAGAATTGCTCAGCTGCTTCTCCTTCCAAATATACATAATTCATTTAAAATGAGTATGCCTCAAAAAAGGAACAATAGAGGATTTTGTTCTACTGACTCGAGACCCATGGCTTGCTTGGTTCAAGATTGTTCAAGGAGGCCTATGTGTAAAATAAAAATCCAAGGAATAGAAATGGAGGGACTAATAGATACTGAGCTGACTCTTCCATCATTAATCTACGACAATGGCCCAAGCACTGGCCTCTGCAAAAAGCTTCAACCACTTTAAGAGGCTTGGGATATAATAACCTCCCAGAGAAAAGTGCGGTAATTTTAAAGTGGGAGGATGATGAAGGGCATTAAAAAACATTTCACCCTTATGTTTTACCTAACCTACTGGTTACTTTATGGGGAAGAGATATTTTGCAACAAATGGGAGTACACTTTGCAACCAAGCCTGCAGATGTTAAATGTGAAAATCTACAGGGTAATCTTAACCCTAAAAGAAATCATTATCAAAAAGTACAGGGTAATCTTAACCCTATAAGAAATCATTATCAAAAGGTACAGGGTAATCTTAACCCTAAAAGAAACCATTATCATAAAGGAAAAAGATATTTTTGGGGGGACCACTGAGAAAATAATTTTGAAAATACCATGGCTTTCTGATAAGCCAGTGTGGGTCCCTCAGTGGCCTCTATCTAAAGAGAAATTACAAGCGGCCCACCTACTAGTTCAGGAACAACTAGAAGCAGGACATATAAAACCTTCCACCTCTCCCTGGAATTCCCCCATATTTGTGATCAAGAAAAAATCAGGAAAATGGCGATTGTTACATGATCTTAGAGCAATTAATAAAACCATGCAAATCATGGGCCCTACTCAACCTGGACATCCTAATCCTGTAGCTATTCCAAAAAATTTCCATCTTATTACTCTTGATATAAAGGATTGTTTCTTTTCTATTCCTCTATACCCTCTGGATACCCCCAGGTTTGCTTTTTCAGTTCCTTCTATTAACAATAATGGCCCTGATCAGAGATATCAATGGAAATTTTTGCCGCAGGGAATGGCTAATAGCCCCACTATGTGTCAAATCTATGTAGATAAAGTTATTCAGCCTATCAAAAATAAATACCCAGAGCTTATGTGCCTCCATTATATGGATGATGTTTTGCTTGCTCATCCTAATCAAGAAGTCTTATTCACCATATTTAGTGATATATCAGAAAACTTGAAACAATATGGACTAAACATTGCTAAGGAAAAAGTTCAGATTAGGTCTCCAATATTATATCTAGGATTCCAAATTATGGACACTTTTATTAGGCCTCAAAAATATTAATTAATAAGGAGCATTTGGCCACTCTCAATGACTTTCAAAAATTGCTAGGAGATATTAATTGGCTTTGCCCTACACTAAATCTCACTACTGGCCAACTAAAACCTTTATTTGACATCCTTCACGGGGACCCTGATCCATCTTCACCGCGAACATTGACTCCTGATGCTAGGAAAGCTTTAAAGTTAGTAGAAAAAGCCATCGAAGTAGCGCATTGTGATAGATTTGATTTAACTCAACCACTGATATTGATTATTATTTCTTCACAATATACAACCACAGGAGTATTTTGGCAACAAGGGCCTTTATTTTGGATACATTTGCCCGTCTCTCCTAAAAGTATAATTGAGTCTTATACCTCCATGGTGGCTAAACTTATTCTTCAAGGACTTAAGACTTCTACTAAAATATTTGGCATTCACCCTGCTACTATTATTACAACTATTCATCATCACAGATTGAATATTTATGCTTCAATGATAATGATTGGGCTATAGCTAGATGCTCTACTTCTGCAAATTTTGATAATCATCTTCCTATTTGATAATCAATCATCCTATTATATTTCCACAGGTAATAAAAAATCAACCTATTCCTAAGGCATTAAATGTATTTACAGATGGGTCCTCAAATGGTACTGCTGTAGTAGTCACTAAAAAAGAAAATACAACTTACATAACTGCACACTAATCAGCTCAACTAGTGGAACTGGAAGCTGTGGTAAGATCTCTGGAAAACTTTAGAGAGCAGCCCATAAACATTTTTCACATAGCCACTATATTGCACATGCCGTCCCAAAATTAGAGCTAGCAGGACCAATAGCACCTCATACTCCAGCCTTTAAATTGTTTTATCAGATACAAAAAATTTGTGGGCAAGAAAAGAACCTCTGTTCGTAGGGCATATTAGAGCACATACCAACTTGCCTGGTCCCCTCCATGAAGGTAATCAAAAGGCTGATGACCTTACCCAAACAATATTTATACTTTCAGCGCTCCAGCAAGCCACTTTATTTCACTCCCAGTTTCACGTCAATAGCACCACCTTGCAGGGTAGGTTTAAAATCACAAAGGAGCAAGCCAGAACAATTGTAAAAGATTGTAAATCTTGTATGACACATTTGCCCAATCCTCATTATGGTGTTAACCCTAGAGGATTAATGCCCAATCATTTGTGGCAGATGGATATTACTCATGAACCAAGTTTTGGAAAATTGCGATTTATTCATGTGACCATAGATACATGCTCAGGCATGATTTTTGCTTCCTTACATTCTGGAGAAAAAGTTAAATATGTTACATCTCATTGTTTGCAAGCTTTTGCTGCATTGGGCATCCCCAAAATGCTTAAAACAGATAATGGCCCTGCATATACGTCCTCATCTTTCAACAGTTTTGCGCAAAATTCAATATATCCCATAAAACAGGCATCCCATACAATCCTCAAGGTCAGGGCATTTTTGAAAGAGCAATCCGCACACTGAAAATTATGTTATTAAAACAAAAAGAAGAAAATTGGAAAAGCCCTAGGGACAGATTGGCAGTTGCCCTGTTTACCTTAAATTTTTTAACTTTAGACTCTAATGGTTATTCTGCTGGAGACAGACATTGGAACCCACACCAGGAACATAAACCTTTGGTTTACTGGAAGGATGTTCTTTCAGGTATATGGAAGGGTCCATATCCAGTATTAATTTGGGGGAGAGAATCTGTTTGTGTTTTTCCAAAGCACAAATTCTCTCCAATATGGATACCATCTAGATTAATAAAGCAGGTACCAAATCAAAAGAATTAAAATTAAGTTATTGAAGAATCAAGATTAATAAAAAAGGAACAATATCAAGAGGACCAAAATGAAGGCATGAAATGATTCCCTTAAAAGAGTCCTTCAAAATATTTCACAACTTAAGTGTCATTACTCCCGTCAGGACGAGCAGATCTCTCTTTAGTGTGCACACATTTGTATTTTTTCTCTTTTTATATATGTCTTTATGTCTGTGCATTTGTCTAAATTTCATGTAATTGTGATATTACAAATATATGTTTGTAGGTTTGTGTGTCTGTCCAGTGTGATGTCACAAATAACAAAGCGCTTATGAAAAAATATATATATTTGGATCCAAATAACTTTAATTCATTTAAGTTTAAGAGTATTCAATTTGGGTACATAATTTAATAAGTGAAGGTACCTTCAATTTTGATTTATAGGTGTCCCACAGATTTCTCTTTAGCAAAGAATATGACTAATGCTGTATAACCTGATATTTTGGTGTTTTGACATAGGAATGCTTATTTGTAATTAACTTTATTTGTTTTATAGCTGATTAATTGGAGTTATTTAAACAGATAATCTCATGGAAGGTTACAGAGACTCGAGGGTTCCAGCTAACAAATTATTTTTCCAAAGTGCCTTTAGCTTTTCTTTACTCTATCTTTAATGCAGTAAATACCCTCAGTCTTTCTCCGTTTTGTTCTGAATATAATATTTTGCCAGCTTATGTTTGTGGGAGCTCAAGCAGCAATGTGTGTGAGCAGAAATCAACTTTAATTTTCTAATGTAATAATTCTATTTTTTAGTTTGACAACTCGCCTCTTGCCTCAGTGCTGGAATAGCACTGCCTTTCCTTTAATAATTGATGCTTGAGTTTCTAGGCAGCAGGCCCTGAAGATTTGCCAGTGGCATTGTCTAGACATAAAAAAGATCGCTGCTGCTATAGCTGCAGTGATCGCGATCGCTGCAAGCATCCCTGCTGCTCAAGCATCAAACAACTTCATCAGCAGTGTGGCCTCTGCTCTACATGCATGGGGCCTCCTACATCAATGTGTTATAACAAGTGGACATTTTGATCTTTCATTGTTTAAGACTTTACGGGACAATGCCTTGCGGGTATTTGTCTAGAGAACTCAGTGTGTTACTTGATAGAACTTAGGACAGCTGATTTGTTTAAAAAATTTGATATGCTATGCAACTTGGCTTGCCAGCAGAAGGCTTGTCGCCTTAAAGCCGCACCATATCCTCACAATTGGACGGCTGTTAGTCATTATACACAGTCGATCCTGAAGGGCTCCATTGGATGGCTGGTAGCCAATGACGGGTAAGATCCCCAGAGGGGGACAACCTAAGACAGGCACAGTTGCACGGGACAGTCTCATGTGGTCGACCTATCAACCTAAGACAGGAGTCAACGGCACAGCCTTGATTATCCGATGACGGGTAAAACGTTGGTTGCACATGGACGTCCTAGAGCATCCCCTCTTTTAAAACAAAAGGGGGGAAATGCAGGAGCCCTAATTAAGGAGACAGCTAAGATTGCGGATAGCTGTGAGCCAATAGCATTACCACCTTCCATGGTCTCATGAGACTTGGCCCGGGACATTGTGGATCGGGTCAGCGCCATTTGCATGGTCTCGTGAGACTTGGCCCGGGACAGCAAGACAGGGTCAACGCCACTGTGTGTGTGGTGTGGTGGGGTTTTGTAGGAGTGTGTATGGTGTTGGAGGTTGCTGGAGCCGGAGAGAGAAGAATAAAAGAACTTTTTCACTTCCATCCTGCCTCTGAATTTTCTCCCGCAGCGTCGCTGCTCCAAGCGGCAATCGCTTCAGGCAGCAACAGTATATGGATATTTCCTGTTTTCCAACATTTCTTGTCTCACACAAAATGTGGATTCTCACAAAATATAATGGAATGCAGTACCTAAAGATGAGGATGGTCTGACTAGCACAGAGCAAAGCTGAACCATTATCTCTTTTCCTTGGTAATTCAATTTTTATTAACATAAACTGAGTCTATGCTAGCTTTGTTTGGAAGCTGCATTTTATATTTTACCTATTTCTATTTTTGAATAAATGAACAACTAATAAAACCATAATTGAACAACTTATTTTTATGATATGCTCATTTTGACGCTGTGCCAGGAGAGCCTTAAAAAGTCCTGAATTTCCAAGCCAAGAACTTTCTGCCATCCTACATGTGACAATCCTTCACATATTAAGAAAATGAGCTTAATAAACTGTTGTTCATCTTACTAGAAATAGTATCACAAGCACTGGACCATTCTATTCCCAAATGATAATTTAAACATCACATGATTTACTTTACAAAAAAGCAACTAAAACAGGAGATGCTCTGGGAAAATGTTGTATCTTGATTTTGTCCTGAGACTATATGAATATTAGTTATCCTGTGATTATTTATTTATTTTTGTGGTTCTGAGGATGAAACCAAGAGTTTTGTGCATGGTAGGAAAGTGTCCTACCACTGAACTCCATCCCCAACCCCATTTTTTTAAGTACAGAAAAAGCCTACTTTTCATTTTATCAAATGAGAAAAAAAAGTTGTAATTGTACATTAAGATTGTCATCTCTATACAATACTATTAAAATATGATAGTAAAGAAGAGGCAGATGGGCTTGGGTTGTAGTTCAGTGGTAGAGTGCTTGCCTAGCATGTGTGAGGCCCTGGGTTTGATCCTCAGCACCACAAAAAGTAATGAATAAATAAAATAAACCTATTGTGTCCAATTACAACTATAAATATTTTTACAAAAAGAAGAGGCAGCCATACCTTCCCATAAGTAACAAGTTTCACTCTCCTGAGAAGGTGGAAATGGTTGGGATTTCTACTTTTTTATATGTTTAAAACAAAGGAAAGAAATGTTATTGACATAGGATTGAAAATCCATTATTTATGAAAATAATTGTAACTTAATGCTGTCTTTAATAGAAATGTGTCTTTGTTTTGATTTTCTTTTTGAGTCTAAACTATAGTACTTAATAGTCTTATCAATTAATTGACTAATAATCAATTAATCAATTTATGGTTTAAAAGAGAGCTATGTCCCCTGATCTTTAGCTAAGAGTTCCCCTAACATAAGGTGGTGTTTCCCTAAACTGTAGCTGCATACTGGACTTTTTCTCCACACCAATTACATTATTTTATATCAATCAAGATTCATTGTTTAGATTCAAACCAAGAGTCTAGCTTGGATAAATCTCTAAGGCTCCTGGTTATGTTTTAACAATAGGTTCACTGTTCCTATGAAGTTCTTGTCATAAGCAGATTTCATGTGCATGTTATGAATGCCATCACCCAAGTCATTAAAAAATTATTGAACAGGACAAGCCCAAATTTATAGCTCTACAGTATGGCACTAGAAAATTCCCTCTAGGATTGCAGGGTACTCTACTCAGCACCTTTTTGGCTGTATAAAATTGACAGGGATTGAATCCACCAAGGTCTACTGGGCATCTAGCCCATTCTTCTCTAATTCATCCAAAAAACATCATGAGAAATAATATCTGCTTTCTAGATGCCTGCTGTTTTTTTTCCTCCCTGAATTCCTAGTTTTTAATTCAGAAAGCTTAAATATTTTCCTCATATTGGAGTTTATTTAAGCTTCATAAGGGAAGGCATTTCTAATGCAAGTATATTTTTTAATGTCTACAGTGTTCTTTAATTTGAAAATGCCAAATTCATCTATACAACAAATAAAGTGAAATAGCCCAATGCACGCTATTCTTAGTACAATCTGTCAGAGGAAATTTGCATAATATCACAATGTACTGATTTCAGCTGTTTGTAATATCAGTACCAGACAGAGCAAGGCCAGGAAACAGTGGAAGTGTCTGTAGATGCCACAGTACTACTTTTCATTAATAAGGAGCTTAACGAATGGCCTTTAAAAAATAACACTTGTCAGAGGCAAAAGTAGGTGCTGCAGAAGTAGTTTTGATTAATCTCAACTAGCCAGGAAATTAGAAAGCGCAACAATTCATCTTTGTCAATAAAAGGAATCTGCTTCTTCTGGAAACCATCTCTCTCCTGTTCTTTAAGGATGCCATCTTTCAGCAATGTATGTTTCTTTAGCAATTTTCATGTGTTATCTTAGAAAACTATTCAATTCCAGTAATTATTTGTGCTTATACTTGTCACCTTAAACCACTTTTAATCACACTCTGCTACAAAAGTAAAGTGCCACGGGAATGCAATGTCCCCTAATGTTACCAAGGAATTTCTCAGTATAGTATCTTTGAAAATGATCTCATGTCAATGAAAATTCAAAGTTACATTCAATTCATAATGTTTTCATTAGAATGTAAGCACCATGAGAGTTGCAGTGTTCCTTTGCTCTCTGTCATGTCCCCAGCAATGAGATGAGTGCCTGGCATGTAGCAATAGTTAATAAATATTTGTGGGATAGATAAATTTATGGATAACTACTTTAATATATATCTACAGAATCTCTACAATGGGCAAGGAATCAGACACTGTTGAGAAGATCCTGTTTGTTATTTAATAAATATAGAGTGCCTTCTATATCTCAGGCATTGAACGAGGTTCTAGGTGTACAACTATGCAGAAGATGGTGTTTACCCTCTTAACAATTTGTAGAACAGTAACAAGAAGCCAAAAATAAAAGGTAGATTCTCTACTCTTGAGAAGTAGCTATTCGAAAATCAAGTTGGGGAGGTAAAAGTCTAAACACGTAAGAAGTTAAATAATGAGACTTTAACATATACAATATAAAATCCTGCCATTTCTTTTTGTTATGTGTAGTTCATAAAGCATAGAGACTTCACCTGCAGTTAAAGTTCATGTCCAGTTTTTTATTTGGTTTTATAAGGATTTAGCTGCCCTTACCTTAAACACATAAACCTATCTTTTCCTTTCCTCTTATAGCTACTTTATTTTCAGTTATGATTTTTTTCTTTCCTGTATACTGTAAACCCCCAACCAAATATGAAACAAAATATAGTGTGATACATCTTGTTTATTTTAAAACGTCTCAACCTTTCTGCCTACACCACCAAAAAGCAATCATACTTCAAAGTCTGTTAGCTGTATCATCTCAGCACTTTTAATTTAGATGTAGTTACATTTGCATAACAGTTTTACTGTGAATTTGGCAGGAAATTTCTGAAGAGTTATTTTGGATCCACAGAGAGTGTGCCCAATGTCTAATAAGCAGATCTCCTGTGCAGTGTTGCATTTTCATCTTTACAAAAAAAAAAAAAAAAAAAAAAAAAGTACCCTGGAGACTCATACCTTGGTAAAAGCTTTTTTCCTAACAAATAATATGATTAGCAGCATTGCCTTTTGTGAGAGTGAGAAGTGGTAAAGCCTGTTGAATCTCTGAAACCATAGTAACAATACAGGAGAAACTCAATGAAAATGGTATAATGGAATTTAACATTTTTGTATGGTTTACTTTTTATTGTAAAAGAGATGAATATTCATGATTGTATATTTGGAAGAGGCAGAAAAATATAGAGAGGGTAAAAAAAAAAATCACCCATAATCCTACTACCTGAAAGTAGCCACTTGAATTTGCTAAAGTAAGTCATTCTGGTTACTTTTTCTGTGTGTGCGGGGGACAGGGAGGGGTATGCACATGTGTGCACACACACAAAGTCCAGAGTATACAAACCCAGTATAGGAAGTAAGCATTATGTAAGCATTATTTTGTGTGCCCCCCCCAATTGATTATTAGAGATTGTTAATGTATAAAAAGCAATTCTTGCTGGGTATGGTGGTGGTGTATGCCTGTAATCAGTGACTCAGGAGACTGAGGTAGGAGGGTCACAAGTTCAAGGCCAGCCTCAGCAACTTAGCAAGGCTCTGAGTAACCCTGACTCAAAATTTAAAAAAATAAATAAATAAAAGGGGTTAGGGATGTGGCTTGGCGATTAAGTGCTCCTGGGTTCAATCCCCAGTACCAAAAAGAGAAAAGACAATTTTTAAACAAAGACACTGAGAAGGAATAATAATGACTGCCTTCTTTCTTTCTTTTTATTTTTGATTACAGAAAATTTCAAACATAAAATTAAAAAAATAATAATAGAAAATCATATACTCATTTACTCAGCTCAATAACTATCAAAGTTCTGTCATTCTTGTTTAATCTATATCACCCCCACTCCCCAAGTTACTTGATTATTATATTTATATATTTTAGGTAAAATATGTATACTTTAAAATACACACATTTTAACTACCCAAGTTTAAAAAGTAGATAACATTCATATCCATAAAATTCCCCTTTTACAGTCAATCCTGCCCTCTTTCACCATGGAGGCACATATCTTTGCCTCTCCTAAAATTTACTGTATTTATACATGTAAATGTAGATGTGCTCTTTTGTGTATGGCCTCTTCAGTAGGCATACTACCTGTGAAATTAATCCATATTATTGTGAATACAACAGTTTATTTATTTTTTCCACTGATGGCCACCTGAGCTATTTCCAGTTTGGGCTATTATAAATAAAAGTGCTATAAAAATTCTCGTGCATATTTCTTACATGTATGGGTTAATATATTTTTATTTTTTATTCAGTAAATACCTGGAAGTTGAACAGTTGGATCATAGGATAGGTATATGTTTACTTTTTTTAAGAAATTGCCAGAATTTTTCAGAGTATTTGTACCATTTTCTACTCCATTAACAATATAAGAGATTTCTTGTTACTCTCTATCCTCAACCACATTAGTTGTTACTGGCCATTCTGGGGGTATATTGCTATTACATTTTGCTCCAGTCATTACAAAGACCAGCTTTTCTAAACAACATGCTACTGAATGAACAAGGGGTTGAAGAAGACATCAAAGAGGAGATCAAAAAATTCCTAGAGGTAAATGAGAACACAGATACATCATATAGAAATCTCTGGGACACTATGAAGGCAGTAGTAAGAGGAAAATTCATTGCACTGAGTTCATTCCTTAAGAGGAAAAAAAACCAACAAATAAATGACTTAACATCACACCTCAAAGCATTAGAAAAGAAGAACAGACCAACACCAAGAGCAGTAGAAGACAGGAAATAATTAAAATCAGAGCAGAAATTAATGAAATTGAGACTAAGGAAACCATTCAAAGAATTGACAAAACTAAAAGTTGGTTCTTTGAAAAAATAAACAAAATTGACAGACCCTTAGCAATGCTAACGAAAAGAAGAAGAGAAAAAACTCAAATTACTAACATTCGTGATGAAAAAGGGAATATCGCAACAAACACCTCAGATATACAGAATATAATTAGAAATTACTTTGAAAATGTGTACTCTAATAAAATAGAAAATACTGAATGCATTGACAGATTTCTAGAGTCATATGATTTGCCTAAACTGGATGTGGAGGCTATACATAATTTAAATAGATCAATTACAAGCGAAGAAATAGAAGATGTCATCAAAAAGCTACCAACAAGGAAAAGTCCAGGACCTGATGGGTTTACAGCCGAGTTCTATAAGACTTTCAAAGAAGAACTAATACCAATGCTCTTCAAACTATTTCAAGAAATAGAAAAAGAGGGAGCTCTTCCAGACTCTTTCTATGAGGCCAATATTACATTAATTCCAAAGCCAGGCAAAGACACATCCAAAAAAGAAAACTTCAGGCCCATATCTTTAATGAACATAGATGCAAAAATCCTCAACAAAATCCTGGCAAATCGGATACAAAAACATATCAAAAAGATAGTGCACCACAATCAAGTGGGGTTTATCCCAGGGATGCAAGGCTGGTTCAATATTCGGAAATCAATAAACATAATACATCACATCAATAGACTTAAAGACAAAAATCATATGATCATCTCAATTGACGCAGAAAAAGCATTTGACAAAATACAACACCCCTTTATGTTCAAAACACTAGAAAAACTAGGAATATCAGAAACATATCTTAACATAATAAAAGCTATTTATGCAAGGCCCCGAGCTAACATTATCTTAAATGGAGAAAAATTGAAAGCATTCCCTCTAAAAACTGGAACAAGACAGGGATGTCCCCTTTCACCACTGCTATTTAACATAGTACTGGAAACTCTGGCCAGAGCAATTAGACAGACGAAAGAAATTAAAGGGATCAAGATAGGAAAAGAAGAGCTCAAATTAGCACTATTTGCTGATGACATGATAATCTACCTAGAAGACCCAAAAAACTCTACCAGAAAACTTTTACAACTAGTAAACGAATTTGGCAAAGTTGCAGGATACAAAATCAATACACATAAGTCAAAGGCATTTGTGTACATCAGCAACAAAGACTCAGAAAGGGAAATGATGAAAAATACCCCATTTGCAATAGCATCAAAAAAAAATAAAATACCTGGGAATCAACCTAACGAAAGAGGTGAAAGACCTGTATAACGAAAATTATAGAACACTAAAGAAAGAAATTATAGATGAACTCAGAAGATGGAAAGACCTACCTTGCTCTTGGATAGGTAGAATTAATATTGTCAAAATGTCCATACTACCAAAAGCATTATACAGATTTAATGCAATTCCTATCAAAATCCCAATGTCATTCTTCAAAGAAATAGAAATAGCAGTCATGAAATTCATCTGGAAAAATAAGAGACCCAGAATAGCCAAAGCAAACCTGAGCAAGAAAAGTGAAGCAGGGGGCATCACCATACCAGACTTTAAATTATACTATAGAGCAATAGTAACAAAAACAGCATGGTATTGGCACCAAAACAGACTGGTGGACCAATGGTACAGAATTGAGGATACAGAGACTAATACATTTAATTACAGCTATCTTATATTAGACAAAGGTGCCAAAAATGTACAGTGGAGAAAGGATAGCCTCTTCAACAAATGGTGCTGGGAAAACTGGAAATCCATATGCAACAAAATGAAATTAAACCTTTATCTCTCACCATGCACAAAACTCAATTCAAAGTGGATCAAAGACCTAGGAATTAGATCAGAGACAATACACCTAATAGAAGAAAAAGTAAGCTCCAATTTCCAACATGTTGGATTAGGCCCCAAGTTCCTTAATAAGAATCCTGTAGCGCAAGAATTACTACCAAGAATTAATGAATGGGATAGATTTAAACTAAAAAGCTTCTTTTCAGCAAAAGAAACAATCAGTGAGGTGAATAGAGAGCCAACTAATTGGGAACAAATATTTAGTACATGCACATCAGATAGAGCACTAATCTCTAGAATATATAAAGAACTCAAAAAACTTTACACTAAAAAAACAAATAACCCAATCAATAAATGGGCTAAGGAATTGAGAAGACACCTCTCAGAAGAAGATACACGATTAATCAACAAATACATGAAAAAATGTTCAACATCGCTGGCAATTAGAGAAATGCAAATCAAAACTACTCTAAGATTTCACTTCACTCCAGTCAGAATGGCAGCCATCAAGAACACAAGCAACAATAAATGTTGGAGAGGATGTGGAGAAAAAGGCACACTCATACATTGCTGGTGGGACTGCAAAATGGTGCAACCGTTATGGAAAGCAGTATGGAGATTTCTTGGAAAACTGGGAATGGAACCATCCTATGACCCAGCCATCCCACTTTTGGGTCTATTCCCAAAGGACTTAAAAACAGCATATTACAGTGACACAGCTATCTCAATGTTTGTAGCTGCACAATTCACAATAGCTAGGTTGTGGAATCAACCTAGATGTCCCTCAGTAAATGAGTGGATTAAGAAAATGTGGTATATACGCACAATGGAATTTTACTCAGCAATAAAAGAAAATAAATTAATGGCATTTGCAGGTAAATGGATGAAGTTGGAAGACATAATGCTAAGTGAAGTTAGTCAGTCTCAAAAATCCAAGTACCAAATGTTCTCTCTTATATAAGGAGGCTATTTCAAAGTATTGTTGGATGGGGTACATAGGAGGATTAGAGGAACACTAGAATGGTCAAGGGAAGGGAGGGTAAGGGAGGGAGCAAGAGGGGAGGGAGGGGGGAAAAAAAAGGTGGTTGAATGAGACGGATATCATTTTCCTTAATGCATGATTGAAGACCTAAATTGTACGAATATACTTTGTATACAAACAGTTGTATGTAAAAAGATACTAAATATATGCACTATGAGTTGTACATATTAAAAATTATAAAAATAAAAAAAAGAATAAAAGTAACAATAAATGTTGGCAAAAAAAAAAAAAAAAAAAAAAAAAAAAACAAAGACCAGCTTCCTAACCTGCACATTTCTAGACTAAACTTGATCAGAGCCAAAAGTACACCAATGGCACCCTAATTTCTGAGGTATCACAAAAGCTAATATGGAACTAGAGAACTAGGATACAGTGTTCAGGAATAATCACTAGTGACTGGTGTTTCACAATGCTCAGGACAGCTGGACAATCAAACTGGGCCAGTCAGACCAAAACCCAGCAATCTCATTCTCACCATGTCCAGGAAAATAAAGCACAGGAGATCCTATAGGTGTAAGAAGCTGACTTTATCCTTCTTCCTAAGAACTGAGCAACAGTTCCCAGGGAGCTGTGTGGATTGCCTTAGGCAGGAAAAATGCACTGTCTAGTGTCTGGGATTGTTCACCTGGTTTTCCTTACTGCTACTCTTTAATACATGGTGGCTGACATTCTGGAGCTGGTAGGTAATGAGGTGATGCAGGATGTGCATCACCACAGAATACATGAAGAGGTTTGTGGACAACAACCCTCCACTTTGAGGATGACATCAACCCTCAAGTTGATGAACTGTTTTGATCTAGGATGAACTGCTGATACCTAGGTCCTAGACTCTGAAGGAAGTCCACACAGCCTTGTCAAGATACCAAGCCTTTTCTAGTCAGGAGATCTCAGGCTATTGCCATCCAAACATTCAAGTAAATACTTTACTTCAATGTGCTTCCAGTTACTTTCAGTTTCAGATGATTTGAATTGAATGTGTGAAACATCTAGGAAGAAAAATCTATTAAAGAGTTGAATGGAAAGGGTCATATGTGGAACCTAGAGATTAAGAGAGAAAAGAAAAGAAAAGAAGGAATAGAAACTTAAAAAGAGGGGAGGATCTCACAAAAATAGAAGGAAGACCAATAGAGTAGATGAAGAGGATTGAGAGGGAGGGAGGGAACAGGGAAGTACTGTGGAATAAAATCTACCAAATTAAGTTGTGTCTATATATGAATAGACCACAATGAATCTCCCATATACATGTGTAATCATAATGCAACAATTAAAATAATAGAAAAGAGGTCAGTAGAGTAGAGCAAGAAGATGGGAAAAGGAGAAGGGAAGGTAAAGTGAAGATACTAAGGAATTAAATTGATCAAATTATGTTACATGCATGTACAAATACAGCATAATGAATCCCACTACTATATATGATCACAAAGCACCAATAAAAATATGATGGTATGGTCAGTGTAGGGTGTTCAAATCAATGATTTTGGATAAGAGCAGTTTCTAATGGTGACAGTGCCAGACTCATTAGTTCTGATAAAGGCCTTATCAGACCAGGAAACTGACTTGGGGCATTCAAGGCATGTCAAATTCCCAAATGATGGTGACAGGGTGGAACTGAAGATTATAACTATGGTACAGAAGGTTTCTTTTGTGATAAATAATGCCTAAAGATCAGAAGGTGATAACAATGAGGGTGGGGCAAACAGGATTACATCATAGTTGGCATGAGATAATTGGGGCTTTTAAATGAATATTGAGGCACAAAAATACTAAAAACTATATAAAAACAAAATATGCTCATGTTGAATCATTATTATTGTGCCCTATTTTATTCAGAAAAAATGACTTGAAGCAGAGATTGTTAGCTACATAGTGCTGTGGTTCTCCCTGTAGAATTTATCTTTCTTCTTTTATGGACACTTGTAAATACTAATATTATGTTGTTAACATCTGGCCTAAAACATGCAATTCAATGAGTTCTTGATGACTTTTAAATATTAATGAATGGGTTTATTAATACATTTCATTGTAAACACAATTATCAATTGTATTATCAAATCAAGTAATAATGAATAATGATACTATGTTTGATACAGTACTATAGAGTTATGAGTGGCTGAATAAGTGTTTTAAAAGGTATAAATATATCCAATATAAATTCCATCCCAAGTAATGGACTCAAAGAAAATGTAATACAAACACTTAAATGCATTATATCAAGTTAACAGTAGGTGTCACAGTATGTGTTGTAGGATAAGAAGTTAAGTTTTATGAACACTAATAATTCACCCTCTCTTGTGAGTGTCAAACTTGATGTTTCTGCTTGTTCATTGGATACTCATTGGATATTGGATATTCACTGTGCTGTCTATTGACTTTTTCATAGAAAGCTTGTAAAAGCCTAAGCACATGATTTGCACCATGGAATCAGAAGGCCTGGATTTGAGATCACAGTTCACCACTTATCATACTTGTAATCCTCTCTATATACCAGATATTTTAGGCAAGCCTTTTCAAGGTCAAATAGATGTGGTCCTCACATGATTGTTGGAAATATGGGTCACTTGATATGGAAACCACACACTGCTGAAACTTTTGGAGAGACAAAGGAGTATAATGAAGGAGACAGTATAGTTAGAACAGAGAAATAGACAAGCCATACACTAGTTTCTTCTTGGTTGCCCAGGATGTGGTCACTCACCCTCTCTCTGTTTCTTTCCATCATCTTTCACAGCAGAAGGACACTTTGGCCTTTGCCTGCTTCACAAGTGTTGCCTGAGAATGAAATTTATAGTATTAGGATTGGGTTTACAGCTTTGTAAGAATACATGTCTATATAGATTCCAAGAAAACTTTCTTGACTCACAATGATTATTAAAAATAATATTTGAAGTTGATTGTCAAAATGCTTATGTTACAAATTTGTGATTTGTTATAGAGAGGCATTAAGCCTTTCTATCATTAGCTAAAGCTTAATTCTTACTCGTTTTGGGCCTCTCCCTGAAAAACTGGCAGTGGAGATTCAGCCACGGGTGATAATACTGGAACACATACATTGCCATTATCACCTAATCCCAAAATGAAGTATGGTTGTCCAAGACATCTTCAGTCTACATTGAATGCCTCTCTGATGGATAATGCCGAAAATTAATCATTACATGTTATGGTTGGATATGAGGTGTCCCCTAAAAGCTTCTGTGTTAATGCAAGTATATTCAGGCATGAAATGGTAGGATTATGAGAGCTGTAAACTAATCAGTCCCTCCTATCTTGCATGGACTGAGTGGGCAGTAAATGAAGGCAAGTGGGGGGTGTGGCTAGAGGAGTTGGGTCACTGGGAGCATGCCCTGGGAGAATTTGTCTTCCCTGCAGCCCCTCCCTGCCCCCTCTGCTTCCTGGCTGCCTTGAGTGGCACAGATTTCCTCAGTCACACCTTTCCACCATAATGTTCTGCCTCACCTGGGGCCCAGAGTAATGGAATCAGCCCATCATGGACTAAGCTTCTGAAACCAAGAGCCAAAACATAATTTTCCTCCTCTATTTTGGTCACAGTGATGAAAAACTAACTAACATTATACTAGGATATGACATGTTGGTAAAATAGTTATCTGATTTTTAAAAATTGCTTACTTGGTTTTAGAGCTGTTACTTATGGCACAAAACATAGTCTCCTGAATACTTCACTTGCACAGCAGAAGAATTCATTATAGGAGTCAAGAGGCCACAGTGGACAGGATAAACAATGTCAAGGTTAACATTTTTGTATAGCTAGACACAAACCTAACAATCCATGCAGTAGTCAATTAAAAAAAAAAAAAAAAAAGGTCACTTATGACTGTTGTAAGGAGACAGGCTTCCAGGGCACTTCAGATACTTGGTTTAACATCTGAAGTAAAATCTGAGCATTCATAAGCCCATGTTGGCAAGTCCTTTGCAGAGTTAGGAGAATCAGGCAGAAGAATATCATGATAGATTTAAAGAATTGTACTTCAGCTGTCCTTAGAGTTTTTACAGGAAACACAGTGGCCATGACAAATATAACATCCAGTCTGCCACTTGCCTGTTCATTTCCATTTATGGACAAATTGCAAATTTTTATGAAGTATATTTTTTCAGTATTTAATTATTTTCTTTTATATATTGAATTACATGGAATATTTTACCTTACAAATGCTAGGATAGTTCCACTCCATCATAATGTATTTTCTTTTTTTTTTTTTTTTTTTTTTGTGGTACCGGGGATTGAACTCAGGGGCACTCGACCACTGGGTCACATCCCCAGCCCTTTTTTGTATTTTATTTAGAGACAGGGTCTTACTGAGTTGCTAAGTGCCTCGCCATTGCTGAGGCTGGCTTTGAACTCGCGATCCTCCTGCCTCAGCCTCCCAAAGTGCTGGGATTACAGGCGTGCGCCACCGCGCCCGGCTGTATTTTCTATTTTATGTATTACTATATACAGTTTGCTAATATTTGACAAAATAATTTTGCATTTGTGTTTCTGAGGAATAGAAGTCTAAGTTTTCTCTTAGACTCTTCAAATGCCTTTTTGGAAAGTTTTAACATTAGGTTTATTCTAGCCTCTGGATTTAGGAAATATTTCTCCTTCTGTTTTCTGAGTTTGTATAAAATTGTTATTTCTTTCTGAAATGTCTTACAGAGCTCAGCAGTAAAATGATCTGAGGTGGAAGTTTCATTTGTTTAAATGTTTTTAATAACAATTTCAATTACTTTGATAGATATGAAACTATTCAGATGTTATTTCATTTGTAAACATTTTGATGAGGTTTGTTTTTCAAACAAATTAATACTTTTTATCTCATTTGTTAATTTACTGGCATAATATATTCCTTTGATATCTGTAGAATCTGTATAGACATCTGCTCATTCACTCCTGAGACTATTTATTTGGTTTTTTTTCTCACTCACTTTGTTTCTTAGTCTTTTTAGGTTTTTATAAATTTTATTAACTTCTGCAGAAAACAATATTTGCTTAGTTTGTTTTTATGTTGTTTGTATGTTTTTCTGCTTCAGTATTTGTTTTTTATCATTTTATTTCACTCTATTTAAAGTTCAATTTGGTATTATTTTTCTAGTGCCATAGGGTAAAAACTGAATAATAATTTTTACTCTTTCTGTAATGTGAGCATTTTGGATGCTGTAGCTGCATACCACAAAGTTGCTATGTTGTATATTCACTTTCTTTTATTTGAAATATTTTCTATATTCACTTTTGCTTTATTTTTAGCATGAGTTATATAGAAATATATAGTTTTATTTTCAAATAATTGTAATTTTTAAAAGCTATATCATTGTAGTTGATATCTAAAATAATTCCACTGTTAGAAAGATTTTCTGTATGATTTCAAATTTTTGAAATTTATTGATATTTGATTTATGTACCTACATGCATTCTGTCTTGGTGTACATCTCATATGAAGGTTAAAAAACACATAAAGTTATTTGGTATTTTAATATGTAAATGTCAATTAGGTCAAGGTGGTTCATAGTGTTATTCAGATCTTTTATATACTTATTTATTTTCTGCCTACTTGTTATATCAGTTACTGAAGCAGGGATATTAAAAACACCTGCTTATATTTGTGAGTTTGCCTTTTTCGCTCTAATATAGTTAAGCTTTCTTCATTGCTTTTTTGACTGTGTTCTCAGCATATGAATACTTAGAATTCTTATGTCCTCCTGATAAACTGATGTTTATTATCACTAAGAGATGTCCCTATTTCTTTCTAATAATGTTATTTGTCTTGGATTGCATTTTATCTATTTAATTTGTATAGTCACTCCAGATTTCTTATGCTTATTGTATTTATATGGTATTATTCCATTTTTTACATTCAAACAATATGTGAATGTTCCTTTAAAATTTATCTTTTGTGGAAAGCATGAAGGTGCATCTTATTGTTTCATTTGTTTATTTTTACCTTGTTTGGAAATCTCTGCCATTTAGTTCGTGGTTTGGTACATTCATATTTAATAGGGCTATAAGCATCATTGCATCCAGAACTAACAGATTTCTCAGTCTCAGTTTTTGTTCCTCTTTTCCTCTTTCTTGTCTTACCTTGATTTTACAAAATATTTTTAAAAATTAATTTGAAGGCTGAGACAAGAGGATCATAAGTTCAAAACCAGCCTCAGCAATGATGAGGCACTAAGCAATTCAGTGAGACCTTATCTCTAAATAAAGCACAAAATAGGGCTGAGAATGAGGCTCAGTGGCGAGGGCCCCTGGGTTCAATCCCTGGTACGCACCCCCCCCACACACACACAAATTAATTTGAATTTCTCTATAGCTGTTTACTGTGCAATTATTATTATTATTATTATTATTATTATTATTATTACTTTTTGGTGCCAGGGACTAAACTCAGGGGCACTTGACTACTGAGCCAAATCCCCAGCCCTATTTTGTATTTTATTTAGAGACAGGGTCTCTCTGAGTTGCTTAGCACCTTGCCATTGCTGAGGCTGGCTTTGAACTCGTGATCCTCCTGTCTCAGCCTCCCAAGCTGCTGGGATTACAGGCATGCACCACCACATCCAAATGTACTATTATTTTTAAGTTTGAAAGAACATCAAACGTGCTTCAGAGACAATATAAAATATATATTTTAATATATTTTTCATGATACAATTGAAAGAAATTTGGTGACATGACACTATATTACCCCCAAATATTTTAGTGTATATCTACCAGTAAGTACATTCCCCCAAAAGAAGTACATTAAACCATTAAAATCAGAAATTTAACATTTAAATGATCACCTGAACAAATGATCACCCCCCCAAATTAGTAAAATATCCAATTCAAAATCTCATGCTGAGATTACTTGTCATGGTTTTTAGTCTAGTTCAGTCTACAAAATTTTCTTCAACTTTATGTGAATTTTGTGAACTGGCATCCTTTGAAAATGGTAGAGCAGTTATTTTCAGATTGGGCTTACAAGATATTTCTCTCTGTTCAGATTCATGGTGCACATCTTTTACAGTTATGTCACGGAATTGATGACATGTTCTCATTGTATCCTATCCATTGCTCACAGTGTTGGTTTGCCCCATTACAGATGATTTTCATTCACTTTGATTACTGGATAAGTGTATCTGTCAGGCCCACTTGAAATTCCTGGTGTTCTGAATTTCATTTCAGCACTTTTCCTAATTCTTCCAACTCAAATCCAAGACAACAGAGTTCATTCATGTTTTCTCCCTTTCCATGTTGTAACTCCTTTCTGTGGCATGAAGACACTAAAACAAATACTTATTCATGAGAAGCCTGGAATGGAGGTAAAAGCCAGTCATCTCAATATAGTCTTAGAGAGGTCCCAAGCTTAAATTCAAAAGGTTCCTGTGATGTAAATAAAAAAGACACTATTAAAAGCAGTGTGAATTGAAGGTCATTATTTTCATCTTACATATAAACAGAGACCCTAATTGATTAAAAGAATGAAACAAAAGCAGCTTTTCAAAATAAAGGACAAAATTAAGCAAAATGACTGTGAAGGACACAGATATTTTAGGGAATAGAAAATAAATTTAAAGAAAATAAAATATTTAAAAATGAATATCCTTTAAAATTAATGACATTAAATTAAAAGAAATAATGTTAAATTTGAGAAAATTGCATCTTCAATTAAAATTATGAAAAATCATTAGATAATAAATAATAACTATTAGAACAAAAAAGTAAGATTACTTAAGAAAAGAAATTCAAAAGAAGAGATGCAAGAAAAAGTTGAAGAAATTTCCCAAATATGCAGAAAAATTAGTGGCATAAAGATTAATTCATGAGGTCAACATCTGATTAATAGGACTTCCAAAAGAAACAGTACATGAAGTTGAGGGAAATTATCAAAGAAATGACAAAGTAAAATTTCTTGTGGAAGCATAAATACATGAATTGTCATATCAAAAGGATCTATAGAGAGTAACTAAAATGAATTTAAAATCTTATGTCTAGATATATCTTCAAAAATTTTAGAAAACTAGATATGAAGAAAAGATTTTAAAAGCTTCATTGAGAAGGAAGAGAGTTCATCTACAAATAAACAAATATCAGAACAGCATCAGATTTCTTATATGTAAAACTGGGTGCTAGAAATCAATGCAAGAATTACTTCAACTGGACATGGTGGAACATGCCTGTAATCCCAGCAATTTGGAAAGCTGAGGCTGGAGTATTGCAAATTCAAGGCTAGCCTCAACAACTTAGCAAGACTTTGCTCAAAAAAGGGGGGGGACTGGGGATGCATCTCAATGGTAAAGCGCCTCTAGGTTCAATCCCTAGTATGAGGAGTGGGAGGGAGAGGGGAAGGGATGGGGACGGAGGAGGATTATTCAGAATTCTGAAGGAATGGGGTTTTGACATTAGAAGTTAGTTCCAACTGGTTTCATTGTACTAGGTACCTGATGTTATTTCTCTCTTGTGTAGATGAGGCCTTTGCACTACTTGTTCTCTCCCTTAAAATCAAGATTGATGGAGGTCTGCATAACACAGATTTTTAAAATTTTTTTAGTTGTCGATGGACCTTTATTTTATTTATTTATTCATTTATTTATTTATATGTGTGCTGAGAATCAAACCCAGTGCCTCATACATGCGAAACAAGCACTCTACCTCTGAGCACTGAGCCACAACCCCAGCCTGACACATATTTTCTTAAAAATAAAATTTTCCTGTTTTTTTTTTTTTTTTTTTTTTTTTTTTTTTTTGCATAGATGGACATTGTGTTTTTATCCTTTTAAACAATTGATGCTACCTTGGACAGCTCTACCTACGCCTTGTGTTATGAAGTTTTTCCATTTGGGATAGTAGAAACACTAAACATTCTCAGCCTTGTGGAATGTTGGGAATTTCTTAGCCTAGTGCTTTACAGTGATTCTATTTCCTGTGCCTGCTAGTTTCCTCTCATGTATGGACAGGATAGAGGGAGATAAGCAAAATAAACGACTGGAATGTAGGAAGACAAAAGAAGACCTTAGATATAAAAGGTGGAAGACCTCCCATTCCCACAGATTTTGCCTTTCAGGTCCCCTTCTCCCTCCAGAGGAAGTCTTTTCTGCTATCCTGTAATAAAGCCTTTCACTTTCCACTCTACACTTGCCTCAGTGTGTTTCTACAGTGTTATACTTCGCATTTGGGGAAGCAAGGACTCGTCAGGGTAAATGGCAGTATCATAATGATAGTTTCCTTATTCAGAGAGGATATTTTCTTTGTTTATACCAGGTGCCTATGGGCATTACTATTCCAAGAATACTTAATAGAAATTTGAGGTTTGTGTTGGTCTAGGAAGACCCTGGGGTTTGACCATTGTCCTTATTACCCCAGGAAATTATCCAAAATATAAGTCATTTTTGTCATTTAAAATTTTTTTTCAAATTAGAAAATTTTCTTCAGACCCAAAATGTCTTTGAATGTTGGGCTTTTTTGTTTTGTCTTCATCTTCTAACAAATTTCAGTTATTTCTTTGTGCTTTAGAATATGAATACAAGGGGACTAGAGTTGTGGCTCAGAGGTAGAGCTCTCGCCTAGCATGTGCGCGGCCCGGGTTGGATCATCAGCACCACATAAAAATAAATGCATTGTGTACAACTAAAGTAAATAAATAAATAGTTTTTAAAAAAGAATATGAATACAATATTTCATTCAACTTGCTTTAGATGTGTTCCACAGAAGATAATTATAATTATTTAGTTTCCAATTTCAGAAGTGGATGTCATCTCCATTGTCTTCTGGGCTTAATGCTATTTTTAAGGAAACTGATGCCATTTTGAGTCCTGTTTCCTTGTATATGACCATTTTTCTTTTAAAAATAGTTTTTTAGTTGTCAATGGACACGATACATTTATTGTTTGTAATGTGATGCTGAGGATTAAACCCAGTGCCTTGCATGTGCTAGGCAAGTGCTCTACCACTGAGCCACAACCCTAGCCCAACCACTTTTATTTTTGCCACACAATGTCTTACAATTCATTCTTTAGATCTGATTTACTTTCATTTCATGGTGAGGTGTCTGGTATATTTTTTCCAATTTATTGTCCTAGGAACTTAGTATGTTCTTTTCACATAGAAGCTTATATTTTTCAGTTTTAGGAAATTAACTCAAATACTTTATAATTTCTTTTTCTGATTTCACTGTTTTCACATCAGCAATTACATACTTAATTCCTTGTAACTATGGAGTGGCTTCATCTGAAAAGATCTTTCCTCTCTTAGATTTCTCTCTTTTTATGTCAAAGACTTGCATGAGGGTGTGGAAAATCATGGAAACAATTCTGGGCCAGCGTACCCTATTATATTCTATTTCAAATGCTTTCCCTAATAATGTGGCTCAATGTCTCAATGTTTCAAATTCAAATTATCAAGAAAAGGAGACAGATTAACCCAACACTGTGATAAGTTTGTAAATTATGAAACTTTTCTTGAGGTCTTTGGTACTTGGGTGAATGAGGAAGTCAGGGTGCTATATTCTCAGGTAGTAGGTGGAGTTGGCCACAGGAAGCCAGGGACACAGGAGCTTTTGAGGCTACAAAAGATGTCAGTCATACTTTAGAAAAATCTACAAAAGATAAGATAATCTGTATGGAGTATGAGTAGAATCACAGAGTTAAAGGAAGACTTAGAAGTTAAAAAGAAGCCAGGCATGGTGATGCACTCCTGTAATCTCAGCTACTGAGTAGCTTGAGGCAGGAGGGTCACAAGTTTGAGAAGGGGAGGGGGAGGAAAAGCGGGAGAGGGAATGGGAGAGGGAACTCTGAAATTTAGAATTGAGATGATGAAGGATCATGGTGGCAGATGACTGCTTAATGATACCTTATCAAATAGATGATACTTTCATTAGCCATCTCAAGGAGAAAAACAGTAACTGTCAGAAGAAGCAAAGAAAATTTTGCAAGAAACTGACAACCAAGAATTCATAGTGGAATCATTTTAACAGGTGTCAGCAGATTTGAAGTTGACTTACA
Organism: Tamias sibiricus; assembly: GCA_025594165.1. Lineage (NCBI taxonomy): Eukaryota > Metazoa > Chordata > Mammalia > Rodentia > Sciuridae > Tamias > Tamias sibiricus. The sequence goes on from CM046667.1 coordinate 128,539,434, forward strand.
TGCAAAATTAAAAAAAACATAAAACTTGAAAGTTATAAAAGTTAAACATGCTATAATACTTAAAATTTTGTTTAATAAATTTGAATATTTTTAAATGAAAAATAAGTATTTGTTTTGATCTGACAATTCTACTTCTAAAAGCATTATCCTAATAAAATAAACCTAAGAAGAGGAGACTAGTTAAAATATGTATGACACATGTGTGCAATGTGGTAATGGAATATCTGTATTTATATGTATAAATACACATACATATGTGTATATACATACAAACATTCATGTTCTAAACATATTTTATGACATGGGTTATGTCATTTTAATTTTAAAAACAGATTTCAAAATTTTATATATAATAGCCTATTTTCATAAAAATGGAATAATGCATAATAAGAAATGATGTACTCCTGTTAATAGTGGGCATGACTTTAATTTTTTCTTTGTATTTTTCTAAATTTTCAAAATTTATATAGAGAACATATATACTTTTTAAAAATAAAAATTATATATATTATTTTACTTATTAAATAAAAACATCTGGTAATTTCAAACAGTATATTCATTGCTTCAAATTATAGGTGCCTCTTGAAATAGATAATTTTTGCATGATTTTCAAATCTGTAAAGATCCTGGGATTTTTGTGCTACAAGGCAGGTTGTCAATTAGAGACAATGTGTCTTCTTGTCTTTTTGCACACTGATAGGGAACTGATCATTTTTTTCAGAGATCATGGCTAGAACTTATTCCCAGGAATCTGTCAGTACATTGTCTGAATTTTTGCTGCCTCTTTCAGTTTTTATCTTTCTCTGTGCATTCATTGGTATTTCAGGGGATATGTTATGTGAGTCTTAATTAAATATATTAGTGCAAAGTACTTTTAAAGCAAAACATAGAGGAAAATTATTTCTGTTGCTGTATAATTCAGTTGTCAACAATATATGTGCAATGTATGTGATGGTTTTCCAGTGCCAGGGATGGAACCCAGGGCCTCACATGTACTAGGCAAGCACTCTACCGCTGAGCCATACCCCCAGCCCATGGCTGTATCTTAAGTAGGTTTTTTGCCCTTTTATATTATTACTTCATAGAGATCAGTAATGCCTACCACTTTATGGTCACTACAGTAAGTTAGGTATGTCTTCCTGGCATATTGGGGAAATTTGTTTTGTTTTGTTTGTATTTATCCCATATCTCTGAACCAGAGTGCATATGGCCTGTCCCCAGATGCAAAAAGAGGGAATGTGATACACAATGGTGATACTCTGAAAGAAACAAGGTTTGTTTCCAAAGATCACTCTGGAAACAGAGGCTTCTTTGACACTGTTTTCTGAAACGGGAAATCTATTAGGAGCCCAAACAGAAAGTTCTGGAATCAGTACTGTCCTCCTGGTCTTCAGGAACCTCAGACAACCTGTAGTTGTTAATGTGCTTGGAGCAAAATCACCCTGAAAGTTGAATTACACTAACATTGATATTAGGGTCATTACAAGAAAAAAAATGTTATAGATCCCACTTCTCATACATGTGGGCTTTCATGAGGGTTTATTTATTTTTATTTGCTTTTGAGACAAATTCCAATGGTCAGAAATTTACCCTAGTGTTTTTCCTTTGATCCACACAGAATTAGCCAACATAGGATGAGTTCTAAACTTCTCCTTTCCAGATTTCCATGGGTTCCCAAGGCTTTTCTTCTCCAGGTTTCATGTACTCAGTTCTGTCCTGCTCTTGACACTTTGTTCTTTGTTCCAGCTCCCCTTGGTTACAGTGGTTCATCGTATTACAAATCTTCCAAACCTTCTCTTTTCTGGTCCCCATTTTTGCATGTTATTCACCATGATATCTCAGGACCCCGTCAAGTTATTTGCTGCAGATGCCTTATTTCAACAGCTTTTGTCTGACCAAGTAAAACTATCAAAAAAAAGATGAGTTTTGTCTGGAGTTTTCACTTTGCGGAACAAAGTTTGAGCAAATTTTATTTGAAGTGTTTCTGTCTCCTCCACCTGAAAGTATCATTGAGATGGGTTTTATGTCTGATTGGGGAACACTTCCCAGACCTAGTATTGTAAAACTGAAGGCATGTAAGTTTGCCCATTCCTAATGTGTGTTTTAAAATTTATGTACTTTTTATTCTAAGTTGTTATATATGACAGCAGAATGCATTATAATTCATATTACACATAGAGAGCACATTTTTACATATCTCTGGTTGTATACACCATTCATGTCTTCATACATGCACTTAGTGTAATGGTGTCCATCTCATTCCACCATCTTTTTTTTTTACCCCCTTGCATCCTCCCTTCCCCTCCCTCCCCATTGACCTTTCTAGAGTTCCTCTAATCCTCTTATGCTCCCCATCCCAACTATGAATCAGCCTCCTTATATCAGAGAAGACATTCAGCATTTGGATTTTGCAGACTAGCTAACTTCACTTAGCATTATATTCTCCAACTTCATCCATTTACCTGCGATTGCCATTATTTTATGCTCTTTTATTACTGAGTAATATTCAATTTTGTGTGTGTGTGTGTGTGTGTGTGTGTGTGTGTGTGTGTGTGTATCACATTTTATTTATCCATTCATCTACTGAAGGGCATCTAGGTTGGTTCCACAGTTTAGCTATTGTGAATTGTGCTGCTATAAACATTGATATGGCTGTGTCCCTATAGTATGCTGTTTTTAAGTCCTTTGGGTATAGATCCAGGAGTGAGATAGCTGGGTCATAAGAAGGTTCCATTCCCAGTTTTCCAAGAAATCTCCATACTTCTTTCCAAATTGGCTGCATCATTTTGCAATCCCACCAGCAATGTATGAGTGTGCCTTTTTCCCCCACATCCTCTCCAACATTTATTGTTGTTTCTATTCTTAATAGCTGCCATTCTGACTGGAGTGAAATGAAATCTTAGAGTAGATTTGATTTGCATTTCTCTAATTGCCAGAGATGTTGAACATTTTTTCATATATTTGTTGATTGATTGTATATCACCTTCTGAGAAGTGTCTGTTCAGTTCCTCGGCCCATTTATTCATTGGGTTATTTGTGGGGTTTTTTTTGGTGAGAAGATTTTTTTTTGATTTTTTTAAAATTTATTTATTTTTTATTCTAAGATGTTATAAATGACAGCAGAATGCATTACATTTCATATTACACATATAGAGCACTTTTTTACAAATCTCTGGTTGTATGCAAAGTATATTCACACCATTCGTGACTTCATACATGCACTTAGGGTAATGATATCCATCTCATTCTACCATCTTTTTTTTTTCCTTCACACTTTTGTCCCCTCCCTTCCCCTCCCTCCCCATTGGCCATTCTAGTGTTCCTCTAATCCTCCTATGCTCCCCATCCCAACCCAACTGTGAATTGGCCTCCTTATATCAGAGAAACCATTTGGCATTTGGGTTTTTGGGATTGGCTAACTTCACTTAGCATTATATTCTTTCCTGCAAATGCCATGATTTTATTCTCTCTTATTGCTGAGTAATATTCCATTGTGTGTATATACCACATTTTCTTTATCCATTCATCTACTGAAGGGCATCTAGGTTGGTTCCACAGTTTAGCCATTGTGAATTGTGCTGCTATAAACATTGATGTGGCTGTGTCCCTGTAGTATGCTGTTTTCAGATCTTTTGGGTAAAGAACAAGGAGTGGGATAGCTGGATCATAAGGTGGTTCCATTCCAAGTTTTCCAAGGTATCTTCATACTGCTTTTCATATTGGCTGCACCATTTTGCAGTTCCAACAATGTATGAGTGTGCCTTTTTTTCCACATCCTCGACAACATTTGTTGTTGTTTGTGTTCTTAATAGCTGCCATTCTGACTGGTGTGAGATTACCACATGCACGCCAGATAGAGCACTAATCTCTAGAATATATAAAGAACTCAAAAATCTTAACACCAAAAAATCAAATAACCCAATCAATAAATGGGCCAAGGAACTGAACAGACACTTCTCTAAAGAAGATATACAATCAATCAACAAATACATGAAAAAATGCTCAACCTCTCTGGCAATCAGAGAAATGGTGTGAAGATTTTTAAGTTCTTTATATCTTCTAGAGATCAGTGCTCTATCTGATGTGCCTGTGCTAAAAATTTGTTCCCAGTTAGTAGGCTCTGTATTGACCTCATTCATTATTTCTTTTGCTGAGAAGAAACTCTTTAGTTTAAATCTATCCCATTCATTAATTCTAGATTTTAATTCTTGTGCTATAGTAGTCTTATTAAGGAAGTAGGGACCTAATCCAATATGATAGAGATTTGGGTCTACTTTTTCTTCTATTAGACGCAGGGTTTCTGGTTTAATTCCTAGGTCCTTGATCCACTTTAAGTTGAGTTTTGTGCATGGTTAGAGATAGGGGTTTAATTTTACTTTGTTGCATACAAATTTCCAGTTTTCCCAGCACCATTTGCTGAAGAGGCTATCATTTCTCCAATGTATGTTTTTGGCATCTTTTTTTTAAAATATTTATTTGCTTTAGTTGTACACAATGCGTTTATTTGTACGTGGTGCTGAGGATCGAACCCGGGCTGCACACGTGCTAGGCGAGCGCTCTACCGCTGAGCCACATCCCCAGCCCCTGGCATCTTTGTCTAATATAAGATAACTGTAGTTGTATGGGTTAGTCTCTGTGTCCTCTATTTTGTACCATTGGTCTACCAGTCTATTTTGGTGCCAATACCATGCTGTTTTTGTTACTATTGCTCTGTAGTATAGTTTAAGTTCTGGTATAGTGATGCCACCTGCTTCACTCTTTTTGCTAAGGATTGTTTTAGCTATTCTGGGTCTCTTATTTTTCCAGATGAATTTCATGACTGCTTTTTCTATTTCTATGAGGAATGTCATTGGGATTTTGATTGGAATTGCATTAAATCTGTATAATGCTTTTGATGGTATAGTTCTTTTGACAATATTAATTCTGCCTATCCAAGAACAAGAGAGATCTTTCCATCTTCTAAGGTCTTCTTTAATTTCTTTCTTTGGTGTTCTGTAGTTTTCATTGTAGAGGTCTTTCACCTCATTTGTTAGGTTTATAACAGGTATTTTTTTTTTAATGGAGGCTATTGTAAATGGAGTAGTTTTTGTCATTCCCTTTTATAGGATTTGTCACTGATATACATGAATGCCTTTGATTTATGGGTGTTGATTTTGGATCCTGTTACTTTGCTGAATTCATTTACTAGTTCTAGAAGTTTTCTGGTGGAAATTTTTGGGTCTACTAGATGTAAAATCACATCATTGCCAAATAGTGCTAATTTTAGTTCTTCTTTTCCTATCTGTATCCTTTTCTTTCTTTAATTGCTCTGGCCATTGTTTAAAGTACTATGTTAAATAGAAGTGGTGAAACCGGACATCCTTGTCTTGTTCCAGTTTTTAGATGGAATGCTTTCAATTTTTCTCCATTTACAATGATGTTGGCCTGGGGCTTAGCATAAATAGCTTTTACAATGTTAAGATACATTCCTGTTATCCTGTTTTTGTAGTGTTTTGTACATGCAGGAGTACTGTATTTTGTCAAATGCTTTTTCTGCATCTATTGAGATGATCATATGGTTTTTATCTTTAAGTCTATTGATATGATGAATTACATTTATTGATCTCTGTATGTTGAACCAACCTTGCATCCCTGAAATGAAGCCCACTTGATCATGGTGTACCGTTTTTTTGATATTTTTTTGTATTCCATTTGCCAGAATTTTATTGAGAATTTTTGCATCTATGTTCATCAGGGATAATGGTCTGAAGTTTTTTTTTCTTTGGTGTGTCTTTGCCTTGTAGGGATCAGATGATATTGGCCTCGTAGAATTAATTTGGAAGTGCTCACTCTTTTTCTATTTCCTGAAATAAATTGAAGAGTATTGGTATTAGTTCTTCTTTAAAGGTCTTGTAGAACTCGGCCATGTATCCATCTAGTCCTGGGCTTTTCTTGGTTGGTAGGTTTCTGATGGTGTCTTCTATTTGATCGCTTCAAATTGATCTGTTTAAATTTTATATATCATCCTGATCCAGTTTGGGCAAATCGTATGACTCTAAAAATTCGTTGATGACTTCAATATTTCCTATCTTATTAGAATACACGTTTTCAAAATAATCTAATTATCTTCTGCATTTCTGTAGTGTCTGTTGTGATATTTCCTTTTTCAACATGGATGTTAGTAATTTGAGTTTTTTCTTTCCTTCTCTTCATTAGCATGGCTAAGGGTCTGTCAATTTTACTAATTTTTTCAAAGAACCAAGTTTTTGTTTTGTCAATTTTTTCAGTAGTTTCTTTTGTTTCAATTTCATTGATTTCATCTCTGATTTTAATTATTTCCTACCTTCTACTGATTTTGGTGTTGATTTGTTCTTCTTTTTCTAGGGCTTTGAGTAATATTAGTTCATTTATTTGTTGACTTTTTCTTCTTTAAGGAATGAACTTCATGCAATGAACTTTCTTCTTAGTACTGCCTTAATAGCATCCCAAAGATTTTGATATGTTGTGTCTGTGTTTTCATTCACCTCTAAGAATTTTTTAATCTCCTCCTTGATGTCTTTTGCAACCCATTGTTCATTCAGTAGCATGTTTCTTATTTTTTATTTTATCATTGATTTCTAATTTTATTCCATTGTGATCTGATAGAATGCAGGGTAGTATCTCCACTTTTTTATATTTCTAAGAGTTTTTGTGGCATAATATATGGTCTATTTTAGAGAAGGTTCCATGTGTTGCTGAGAAGAAAGTGTATTTGTTCACTGAAGAATAAAATATTCTATATATGTCCATTAAGTCTAAGTTATTAATTGTATTAATGAGGCCTAAAGTTTCTTTATGTAGCTTTTGTTTGGACCATCTATCCATTGGTGAAAGAGGTGTGTTGAAGTCTCCCAGAATTATTGTGTTGTGGTCTATTTGACTCTTGAACTTTAGAAGAGTTTGTTTGATGAATGTAGGCGCTCCATTATTTGGGGCATATAAATTTATTATTGTTACGTCTTGTTGATGAATGGTTCCCTTAAGCAGTATGAAATATCCTTCTTTTTCATTTTTTATTAACTTTGGCTTGAAGTCTACCTTATTTAATATGAGGATGGAAACCCCTGCTAGCTTCCACAGTCCGTGTGAATGGTATGATGTTTTCCAATCTTTCACCTTCAGTCCGTGGATATCCTTTCCTATAAGGTGAGTCTCTTTTAGGCAGCATATTGTTGGGTATTTTTTTTTTAATCCAATATGTCAGTCTGTGTCTTTTGATTGGTGAGCATAGGCCATTAACATTCCGGGTTATTATTGAGACACGATTAATATTCCCAGCCATTTTTGTTTATTTTTTGTATTTAATTGACTTGGTTTCTCCTTTGACTAGTTTTTCCTTTAGTTTAATATCTCTGTTTTCTGATTATCATTGTTGTTTTTCATTTCCTCTTTATGGAATATTTTGTCAAGGATGTTCCGTTGTGCAGTCTTTTGAGTTGTAAATTTTTTTAACTTTTGTTTATCATGGAAGATTTTTATTTCATCATCAAATCTAAAGCTTAATTTTACTGGATATAAGATTCTTGGTTGGCATCCATTTTCTTTCAGAGCTTGATATATGTTTTTCCAGGATCTTCTAGCTTTTAAGGTCTGGGTTGAAAAATCTACAAATAATCTAATTGGTTTCTCCCTCTATGTAATCTGATTCCTTTCTCTTTGTAGCTTTTAAGACTCTATCCTTATTCTGCATATTAGGCATTTTTATTATAATGTGCCTTGGTGTGGATCTGTTCTGATTTTGTACATTTGGTGTCCAGTCAACCTCTTGAATTTGGTTTTCCCATTCATTCTTCATTTTTGGAAAATTTTCTTCTGTTATCTCATTGAATAAATTCTCATTCTTTTGGAACTCTATGCCTTCCTCTATCCCAATAACTGTTAAAGTTGGTCTTTTTATGCTATTCCATATTTCTTGAATGTTTTGATCATGATTTCCTACCATTTTCACTGTGTGGTCTACATTCTTTTCAAGATTAAATATTTTGTCTTCATTGTCTGAGGTCCTGTCTTCCCAGCACTCTAATCTGTTGGTAATGCTTTCAATTAAACTTTTAATTTGGTTTATTGTTTCTTTCATTTCCAGGATTTCTGTTTGGTTTCTTTTTGGAACCTCTATCTCCCTATTGAAGTAATCTTTTGCTTCTTGTATTTGTTTATGTATTTCTTTGTCAAAATGATCTTTTACTGCCTTCATTTGCTTTCTTATGTCATTGTTTAATTCACAGAACATTTTAATTATGTGCATCCTGAACTCTTTCTCTGTCATTTCTTCTGCTGTGCTTGCCGTGGATTCTAATAAAGAAGTATGTTCATTTGTTTGAGGCACTTTCTTCCCTTGTCTTTTTATATTGCTTGTGTGCCTTCTATTCTAGCACTGTGGATCCAAGGCTTTTTCATTTTTAACCTGTAGGTTTATAGAGCCCCTACAAGACAATGTTAACAGATGCCCATATGAACAATTTATACCCTAAAATCAATAATTTGCTACTAAGATGTTTACAGTTTGGTTACAATGTACAGAAGTAGTGAATTCAATTATTTTCCACAATATACTCCATAGTTATGTAAAGGTATTTATAGGTTCTGATGTTGGACAATGATATGATATACTAAGGAGGTAGGAGGTGAGGATATTGAGTTATTATTTCTTAGGAAGTGTGATAGAGAAATATAAGGAGGTAGTTTAGTAGCAGTAGAAGAGAGAGGAAGTAATTTGGGGAAGCCAAGTTAGTGGGAAGACAGAGGTGTACTTAAAACAAACACACATATATATTATTAGAGAAATTAAAAAATATCAAAATAGTAGAAATTGGTGGAAAGAGAAAAAAAGAAAGTAAGAAAGAGAAAAGAAAAATAATATATATCACAACTTTGATATACTATTCAAATGCCCCAGTTCTTAAAATCCTAATTCATGCATAATACTTGGTTTCACATACGTTGGGGGTGTGAGGATTGGGGGAATAGAAAGGGAGAAGAAATAAAGAAAAAGAAAAGAAAAAACAAAACAAACAAAAAAAAAAGTTGAAGGAAGATTTCCTGCTTCCCTTTACATCCAATAGGTGGGGTTGTCTGTTGTAAGCTGGTATCTCCGCCCTCCAGAGGGTGAAGGTAACCAAAGAGTCACTGTATTAGTGTAGCAGCTGCTGGGGAGAGGGGTGGAGTTACAAACTGTTATCTGGTCAGCCAGAGTTCCAAGCTGGGAGTTGTCCCCCCCCTGGGAAATTGCACTGAAAGATGACCCAAGATGGAGCCACCCACTTTCTGTGTCACAGTGTTGGTTCAGATGGAGGGAGCTGGGCAATGGCATTGGACACTGAGTTCAGATATGAGGTCCGTGGCTGTTGGTGTGTGGTGTGTGTGGCTGTCAGCTAACTTCAGAGCCTGTGTAAATTTTTCAGGTGCCTGCAGGCTACTGCATGTAGGGGAGTTTCTCTGATGCTGCAGCATCCCAAGATGGCGGCAGCCACCCTGCGTTGGCAAATGGGGGTCCACACGGATCAGCATCTGGAGTTCTTGTGCATGGGAAGTTTCCAGTTGTCTTGCATGAGAGTAGCGTTGGCGTTTTCAGCTCAGTTGGGGAGCCCAATGTTCCATGTAGGCACCTGGCCCCATTCAGTGGTGTTCTTCCGCAACGGAGGTGGTCTCATGAATGTGAGTTGCTAATGTGTTTTTAAGACTACACTTTAAATTTTCTGCTGGCATGGTATTGAAGTCAATGAATGGATACAACTTACATGTAGCATTTATGAAGATTGGGAAGTGAGATCACATGGAAGGTCACTGAAATTTTCTCCTAATAGAATTTTCTGTGACATCTCAAAATAAAATGTTTAAATTACATATATATACTTTTTTTGGTACTGGGGATTGAACTCAGGGACACTTGACCCCTGGGCCATATCCCCAGCCCTTTTTTGTATTTTATTAGAGACAGGGTCTCACTGAGTTGCTACGTGCCTTGCCATTGCTGAGGCTGGCTTTGAACTCACTATCCTCCTGCCTCAGCCTCCCAAGTGATGGGATTACAGGTGTGGGCCACCACGCCCAGCCTGCATATTTGTTTTTAATACTTTAAATGAGTTACCCTGAGCACACATTATTTATTCCATTTTATGTTCTAAATAGAATAAATTTTAAAATATGAAATTTATTATTTAAAAATAGTGATGGAGCTGTAGAATTCAGTTTTGTGTGATCCTTAAGACAGTTTGATTAGTAATAGTCTTTGAATTATTCTCACCAAAATTAGGAAAACTGAAAATTCCTGAAAACTAGAGTCATATTTTTTTTCAGCTTGAAGAAAACTTTGAAGTCATCCAAACCTAATTCCTTATTTTAAAGAAGAAAAAAATGATACTTTTTCCAAATATAAGAGCAAATGTTGTATGTCAATCGAAAAAAGAATAAATATATAACTTGGAATACTATACCAGAGTTTTAAAACTACACTTTCCTGTGCTTTTATGAGACAGTCAACTGCAAAATATATGTGATGTGGAGGATACCAATGCAGGTGTCCTATAGAAACAAAATCCTGAACTTATTTGTTGAGCGATTGTTTCCTTTTTGTAAGTGAAAGGAATCAGAACAGCTAATGCTCCTGCCATTTCTTTTGCTACTTATATTTAGTTCAGATTTTTTTCAAAGGCTAAGATGGTAATTACATAAAATCACAACCATTAAGGATGAGTCAGTCTACACTCAAGCAGATTTTTGTTGAGATTAATTTATGCTAATCAGGGATAACAGGCTGACCATGAACAATGATATTGGCTAATGTAAATACATGAGCTAGTTATTAGAGTGGCTGCGCTCTGAGGAAAAAGCCAATTTGTAATGAAACAGACTTCTTCCACCTCTGAGCTACAGCTAGAGACCTGTCAATCCATCAAACTCCCTAAGGCCTATGCTTCCTAAGCTTTAACAGTAGCTACCAGAAACTAAAACGAATTCGTATTTCTTTCACAAAAACCCTCCTGGCATTTAGTGTCTTGTTAGGCACCTCAGCAGCAGATAAATCTCAGCTTCATGAAATCTGACTGTTTGGCTCTTCCTCTTATGGAGATGAAACTAAAGAAATAAAAACTATCAATTTCTGACACCATCATGATTTCTCAAAAAATTGTGTGAACATATTATTGTCACTTAGGTGTGGACCCCTCCAGCTGTTTCTATGTGAGCTTTTGGAAAATAGTTACTAATAGATTTCCCTGGGAATGTGATGGTTATTTAATGATTCAGTTTCCTATACAATCTCTGATTTTCAGAAGGTGGTAATTTCCCCCAAATTTATAAGCACTGCCAACCCCATCTCTTCCTCAATCTCTCCCAAAGGAAGTGATTTCAACTTAAAATACAATAGTAATTTCAAACCAACATGTAGTTCCATTTGATCTCTTATTGAACATGTGTGCATACTTGTTTAATTAAGAGTCAAGTTTGAATTAATGAGAATTTGATATGTCTGAATGTTCTAGATAAAGAGTGATAAAACATTTTGCATGTTGAATACTTTTTTGTGTCCAAAAGGATTTCAAAAGCATTGTTTCATTTGATCCTCAAAACAGCACTGTGACATTCATAGCATGGGTGTTAGCACCTTCATTTTATATCTGAGAGTCAAAGGAAATGAATGAGTTTTCCAGTTTATTCACATAGTCATTCTTGTATAGGAGACCCATATGACTTGACTCTTCCCTAAATGGCTTTTCTTCTACATACAACTGAGACATTTCACTTTTTAGTTGTCACCATTGATATTTTTTAAATTATTTTAGTTGCAAATAGACACAATCTTTATTTTATTTATTTCTATGCAGTGATGAGGATTGAACCCAGTGCCTCACACATGCTAGGCAAGTGCTTTACCACTGAGCTATAACCCCAGTCCTGGTATTCTTATTAGGAGATACCTTAATGAATTTAACAACATTATGTAAATTAATCTTATCATAACATAAGCAAATAAGCATTCCTAAAGTGTTTGAAAAGAGTTAATGAAAAGGTGTTGTTATAAAATTATTACTGAATACTATAGGGATGCAGCAACATCAATGTTTATAGCAGCACAATTCCCAATAACCAAGCTATGAAACCAAGCTAGGTGCCTGTCAACAGATGAATGAATATAGAAAATGTGGTTTATGTACACACAAGGAGTTTTAGTCAGCCATAAAGAAGAATGACTTTGTGACATTAACCAGCAAATGGAGGGAACTGGAGACTTTCATGCTAAGTGAAATAAGCCAGACCCAGAAGGTCAAAGGTCAAATGTTTTCTCTGATATTCAGAAGATAATCCAAAAGAAAGGGGAAAAAGAGAAAAAAAATCAGGGAGGATTCCACCAAAATAGAAGAAAGATTAATGGAGGAGTGGAAGAGGATTGAGGGGAATGGAGAAGGGATGGATAATGGAAGAACAGTAGAATGCATCTGACCTAACTTTCTTATATACATGTAAGAATATACCACAGTAAAGCTCACTATAATGTGTATCCACAAGGCACTAATTAAAAATAAAATATAAGTAAACAGAAAAAATATTAATATAGAAGAGGGACAGGAACATAGGGAGGGAGAAGGGGAGGAGGAAGGAAAATACTGGGGACTGAATTAAAGCAAATTATATTCCATGCTTTTATGTCAAAATGAATTCTAATGCTATGTATAACTAAAAAGAACCATCTAAAAAGAAAAAAATTATTGAAATTATTGCTGATATGTTTGTAATTCTGCACAGAAGAATCAAGACATCAGAGGACTCTGGGAAATATAGCAAATGCTAGAAATTAGCCCATCAGTTACTGATCAAAGTTGACCCTTCAAAATTGACATGGTGACATTAACAAGGTGCTATTGTTTGAATATGGCTTGTCCTCTGAAGATTTGGGTGCTGAAAGCATGGTCCCCAGTTGGTGGTATTGCGAGGTGGTAGAACCTTTAATAAGTGGAGCCAAGAGGAAGAACAATAGGTCTTTGGGAGCACCACATTTGGTCTTGTGGAATTGGATGAGTTACAGCAAGAGAGAGTTTTATAAAGCAACTTCTTGCTTCCTCTCTTACCTTGTGATCTCTCTCTCTTGCATGTGTTCTTGCCATATGATGCCATCCACCACAGGTACCTCACAAGAATCTAATGCAAGTGTCATGCTCTTGGATTCCATAAGTGTGACTGAAATAAATTTATTTTCTTAGTACTTTATATAAAGTCCTAAGCCCCAGGTATTTTGTTATTGCCACACAAAATAGACTGAAACATAAGGTTACCATTCCGATTTAGGACATTTAAGCTAGTGTTTTAGTCGTGAGTACCAGCTCAATGAAAGTTGAAGAATAAGCCGTTTTCACTCTTTTGCAAGGTAACCTATGTCCTCTCTTTGCCTCTACTTCACTTAATTGAAAGTCTTTACTGGTAAGTTGGCTTTTTCAGGAAGCTTTTTTTCCTGATGTAGAACTCCGTGGAAACACATTCTATTCACTATTGGTGGTGCTGAACTTGTAACCTCCTCTTGTGTTAGGTATTAAGCAGGTCTCTCACTTCTCCCATTTATCACACTATCTTTCAATATGAGAACAATATAACATGCTTGCTTAAAGCATGGATTTAGAAGTCAGATTCAGTGAGGTTTGTTCTTACCATATTCTTTTCTTATCCTGCCACCTGTTAGCTGAGTGATCTTGCACTATACTCCTGAGGCAATGATTCCTCATCTGTAAAATGCTATTTATGCATTAATCTATAGGAGGTTGGATAACAATTATACATAGCAAGTATATTGCTGAGACAAAGCAGGGACTGACAATAACTGTAACTGAACTGATTGTTAAACCACATTATTTGGTTTAAGCAAGCCTATGCTACTTAACTTCATTGTTATAGTTATTGAATTACGATGAGATAGATAGACAGGCTGACATAGATATTGATAGACAGCATCCACATTCTGCCAAGGCTATTTAATTATGTGACCACTCAAGTATAGGAGTATCTCCTATATAGATGTATTTGCCACATAGTTTCTGCAGTTCATTCAACCTAAGTTCTTCTTCTGGGACTCTGTTACGATATTTAAGTACTCAGTAATAGAATAACCAACTAAAAAGTGATTTAAAACAATGGAGGGCTGGGGCTGTTGCTCAGAGGTAGAGCACTTGCCTGGCATGTGTGAGGCACTGGGTTTGATTCTCAGTACTATATATGAATGGATGAATGAAATAAAGGTCCATCAATAACTAAAAAAAAAATTTAAAAAGAAAAAAAAGTGGAGATTTGTTACCTGATTTGGTGAGAATAGATCTACCCTGGGCTGGGACTGTAGCTCAGTGGCAGAGCACTTGCCTAGCATGTGTGAGGCACTGGGTTCGATCCTCAGCACCACATTAAAAAATGAATGAAATAAAGGCATGCTCTCCATCTACAACTATTGTTTTTAAGAAAAGAATAGATCTACCCTATGATCCAGCTATACCACTCTTTGGCATATACCCAAAGGAATTAAAGACAGCACAGAATAGAAATACCTACACACCCATTTCTATCATGGCACAGTTCACAATAGCCAAGTTATGAAATTAGATTTGGTGCTTATTAAACAGAATAGATAAAGAAAATAGTATGAAATTCACAATGAATGCATTCAGTTATAAAGAAGAATGAAATCTTGTCATTTGCAGGAAAATGAATGGAACTGGAGATTATCATCTTAAGCAAAATAAACCAGACTTGGAGATTATCACAAGTTTTCTGGTCACACGTGTAATGTAGAAAAATAAGATGGCATGAAAGTAGAAGGGAAACTATTAAAGAAAAGGGGTGGGGCTGGGGTTGTGGCTCAGTGGTAGCGTGCTTGCTTAGCATGTGTGAGGCACTGGGTTTGATTCTCAGCACCACATATAAATAAACAAATAAAATAAAGATCCATTGACAACTAAAATTTAAAAAAAAAAAACAAAGGGGTGAGGGAGGGGAAAGAAGAAAGGATAGTGTGGGAGTGTTGTACACATGAATGAATATGCCACAATAAAACCTAGTACTCTGTGTCATTAATATGAACTCTAACTAGACTTTCTTGGGATCTACAGTGGCAGGACTCTGAGTTTGGTTTCTTCGCAATTATTTTGGCTTCCCCTTCATGATCGTAAGATAGCTGCCACAGCAATCTTGCACAGCTACCACATTGTCAGAGAACCTGGCAAAGAGTTCTACTGCATCCTCTGCTATTCATCAGGAACTAAACCTTACCCAGAAGCCCCACATCCTTACCCTCTTGGAGGAATTTCTTTTATGTCTTTTTTTTTTTTTTTTTTTTTTTGGTACCAGTGGTTGAACCCAGGGATGCTTAACCACTGAACCACATCCCAGCCCTTTTATTTTATTTTTTTAAATTTTTTAAAATATTTATTTATTTGTTTTTAGTTCTACACAATGCGTTTTTACGTGGTGCTGAGGATGGAACCCGGGCCGTGCGCGTGCTAGGTGAGCACTCTACTGCTAAGCCACAACCCCAGCCCCAATTTTTTAAAAAAATTTGAGACAGCGTCTTTCTAGGTTGCTTAGGGCCTTCCTAAATTCCTTTGGGACTCCCTAAGGCTGAGACTGGCCTTGAATTTGCGATCCTTATGCCTCAGCTTCCCAAATCCCTGGGATTACAGGTGTGTGCCACTGCACCCAGCTCCTTCTTATGTCTTTTTAAACAAAACTTGATCACATAATCATTAATAAACAGATGAATGTTATATTAGTGAACTTTCTGTGGTTATGACCAAAATACCTGACAAGCACAACTTAGATAAGGAAGTTTATTTTGGCTTGTGGTTTCAGAGATTCAGTCCATGGTTGCCTGACTCCATTGGTCTGGACCAGAGTGAGAAGGAACATCATGGCAGAAGAGTATGGCAGAGGAAATGTGTTTACCTCGTAGTAGTCGGAAAGCAGAGGGAGTGGGAGAAGCCAGGGATAAAAATATAATCCCCAAGCCATGCTCCAAATGACCTACTTCCTCCGGCTAACTGCCTACAGTTATCATCCATTAATCCATTCATATTATTAATCTATCAAGTGGATTAATATACTAATTAGCTTATGACTTTCATAATTTCAGCCCCCTGAATTAACACAGGAGCTTTTGGGGGACAACTCATAACCAAATCATAACAATTGTCAAGAGGGCAATGAGGATCGCATGTTTCATTTAGACTGGAGAGATACACACCTTCTGTGAGCTTATTATTATATCTCTAACAAAAGTAGGGTTCTGTTAATAAGGTAATGGGTGAGTGGGGAGCTGGCTATAGGTTAGGTTATACCAGCAGTGCTTGCCATGGAGACACACAGATAATTGTCAGACAATAAGTTTATATCTGATGTAAGATTGAACCTCCCCTTGACCTAAAACTGAAGAAAAATATACAGCCCTAGATGTAAGCTGCCTGTCGTGGCTAGCCACAACGCCGCGGGAGAAAAACTCTCGGAGGCAGAGTAAAGATACTACTACTTTTACTTCTACTTTCTTAGAGAGAGCTTAGAGAGAGAAAGAAAGATTTTTCTTCTTCTTAGAAAGAGCTTAGAGAGAAAGGTTAGAGATAGCTTTTTCTTCTTCTTCTTAGAGCTTAGAGAGAAAGATAGAGCTTTTTCTTCTTCATCTTCTTAGAGCTTAGAGAGAAAGAGAGAGAGCTTGAAAGAGAGAGATTTCTTCTTTAGAGAGAGAGAGAGCTTAGCTTTTAGAGCTTCTTTCTTCTTTGTTCTTTCTTCTTTCTTCCTCGGGAGCCTTGGCCTGACTCTGACCTGCATTTACTTCTTCTATCTGGTTTCTCTTCTGTAACCACTCTACCTACGTTCTGGCCGCTCTGATTCTTTTCTTCTTCTCCGACCCGAACTCTTCTTCCGACCGAGCGACTGCATGACTGACTGAATGAATTCATTCTTCTCCTCACTCCGACCACTTTCACCCGGTTATATACCTTTAGCTTTGCGGGTGCCTCACGTGCATTTACAGGTGCGTCACATACATACTTATTATCAGGTGGAACTTATGGCTTCCAGCTGACCGCAATAGCCATCTCCCTAATTGGGGCTCCTTCGCCTAGAGACTTTTTAAAAAGTGATAGTAATTTTCTTTTTTAGTATATTTGTTGTTTAAATAGTGCACATTTGTTTTCTTTTTGTTCTGGAGACTGAAAGTCTGAGATCTGAGCTCCAGCATTGGTCAGTTCTGGTAAAGCCCCCTTTTCTGCTTTATGGGCAGTCCTCTCTCACTGTGTTCACATGACCTCAATTAAACCTTCATTACCTCTGTAGTGACACTATCTCCAAATACAATTGCTTTGGGGGTTAGGACCTCAACACATGAATTTGCAGGATGTGGGGCACAATGCAGCACATAACAAAATGTGAGAAGGCAACCAAAGCAGAGAGAAGGTAGGACTGAAGTGGAATTCTCTGAGTCTCAATGTAAAGGAAGTAATAACTTAAGAGATTGTTCTAGAAAACTAATTCAAATGAAAGTTGCACATGGCACAAGTAGATTAGAAGTGAAATTTGATATACAAAACCCTTTGCCCTGCCTAGAGTTCGTCTATTCCTCCCTTGCTCCCTGTCCTTACCCCGCTATGAATCAGGTTCCTTATATCAGAAAAGACATTCAGCATTTGATTTTCTGATATTGGTTTACTTCACTTAGCATTATATTTTCCAACTTCATCCATTTACTTGCAAATGCCATGATTTTATTCACTTATATTGCTGAGTAATATGCTGTTGTGTCTATATACCATATTTTCTTTATCCATTCATCTACTGAAGGGCATCTAGGTTGGTTCCACAGTTTATCTATTGTGAATTGTGCTGCTATGAACATTGATGTGGCTGTGTCCCTGTAGTAAGCTGTTTTTAAATCCTTTGGGTATAGACTGAGGAGTGGGATAGCTGGGTCAAATGGTGGTTTGATTCCCAGTTTTCCAAGGAATCTCCATACTGCTTTCCAGATTGGCTGCATCATTTTGCAATCCCACCAGCAATGTATAAGTGTGCCTTTTCCCCCACATCCTCTCCAACATACATTGTTGTTTGTATTCTTAATAGCTGACATTCTGACTGGAGTGAGATGAAATCTTAGAGTAGTTTTGATTTGCATTTCTCTAATTGCTAGAGATGTTGAACATTTTTTCATATATTTGTTGATTGATTTTATGTTATCATCTGGGAAGTGTTTTTTGAGCTCCTTGAATCATTTATTGATTGGATTATTTTTTTTTTGTGTTTAGCTTTTTGAGTTTTTTGTATACCTATGAGATTAGTGCTCGATCTGATGTGTAAGGGGTAAAATTTTGCATCCATGATGTAGGCTCTCTCTTCACCTCAGTAATTATTTCTTTTGCTGATAAAAAGCCTTTTACTTTGAATCCATCCCATTTATTGATTCTATATTTTAGTTCCTGTGCTATAGGAGTCTTATTAGGGATGTTGGGGCCTAATTCGATATGATGGAGATTAGGGTTTACTTTTTCTTCTATTAGACCCAAGTTTTCTGGTTTAATTCCTAGATCCTTGATCCAGTTTGAATTGAATTTTGTGCATGGTGAGAGAGGGGTTTAATTTCATTTTGTTGCACATGGATTTCCAGTTTTCCTAACACCATTTGTTGAAGAGGCTATCTTTTCTCCAATGCATATTTTTGGCACTTTTGTCTAATATAAGATAATTATAATTATGTGGGTTAGTCTGTGTCCTCTATTCTGTACCACTGGTCTACAAATCTATTTTGGTGCCAAAACCATGCTGTTTTTGTTAGTTTTTCTCTGTAATATAATTAAAGTTGTGGTATAGTGATGCCACCTGCTTCACTCTTCTTGCTAAGGATTGCTTTAGCTATTCTGGGTCTCTTATTTTTCCAGATGAATTTCATGACTGCTTTTTCTATTTCTATGAGGAATACCATTGGATTTTGATTGGAATTGCATTATAGCTGTATAGTGCTTTTGGTAGTATGGTCATTTTGATAATATTAATTCTGCCTATCTAAGAGCAAGGTAGATCTTTCCAACTTCTGAGGTCTTCTTTAATTTCTTTCTTTAGGGTTCTGTAGTTTTGATTGTAGAGGTCTTTCTCCTCTTTTGTTATGTTGATTCCCAAGTAGTTTATTTTTTTCAGGCTATTGTAAATGGAGTAGCTTTCCTCATTTCCCTTTCAGAGGATTTGTCACTGATATACAAAAATGCCCTTGATTTGTAAGTGTTAATTTTATATCCTGCTACTTTGCTGAATTCATTTATTCTAGAAGTTTTCTGGTGGAACTTTCTGGGTCTTCTAAGCATAGAATCATATTGTCATCAAATAGTGCTAATTTGAGTTCTTCTTTACCTATCTGTATCCCTTTAATTTCTTTTGTATATCTAATTTCTCTAGCCAATGTTTCAAGAACTATGTGAAATTGAAGTGGTGAAAGAGGGCATCCCTTTCTTGTTCCAGTTTTTAGAGGGAATGCCTTCAATTTTTCTCCATTTAGAATGATGTTGGCCTGGGGCTTAGCATAGATAGCTTTTATGATGTTGATATATGTTCCTATTATCCCTAGCTTTTCTAGTGTTTTGAACATGAAGGGATGCTGTATTTCGTTAAATGTCTTTTTTTTTTTTTTTTTTTTTTTTTGGTCTGTTGAGATGATCATATGGTTCTTATCTTTAAGTCTATTGATGTGATGAATTGCATATATTGATCTCTGTATGTTGAACCAACCTTGCATCCCTGAAATGAAGCCCACTTGATCATGGTGTACCGTCTTTTTGATATTTTTTTGTATTCAATTTGCCAGAATTTTATTGAGAATTTTTGCATCTATGTTCATCAGGGATATTGGTCTGAAGTTTTCTTTCTTTGATGTGTCTTTGCCTGGTTTTGGAATCAGGATGATATTGGCCTCATAGAATGAGTTTGGAAGTGCTCCCTGTTTTTCTGATTCCTGAAATAAATTGAATAGTATTGGTGTTAGTTCTTCTTTAAAGGTCGTGTAGAACTCTGCTGTGTCTCCATCCGGTCCTGAGCTTTTCTTGGTTGGTAGGTTTCTGATGCCATCTTTTATTTCATCACTTCATAGTGATCTGTTTAAATTGCGTATATTATCCTGCTTCAATTTGGGCAAATCATATGACTCCAGAAATTTGTCAATGCCTTCGATATTTTGTATTTTATTGGAGGACCAGTTTTCAAAATAATTTCTAATTATCTTCTGTATTTCTGTAGTGTCTGTTGTGATATTTCCTTTTTCGTCATGTATGTTAGTAACTTGAGTTTTCTTTCTCCTCTCTTTGTTAGCCTGGCTAAGGGTCTGTCAATTTTATTTATTATTTCAAAGAATCAACTTTTTGTTTTGTCCATTTTTTCAATTGTTTCTTTGGTTTCAATTTCATTAATTTCAGCTCTGATTTTAACTGCTTCCTGTCTTCTACTGCTTTTGGTCTTGGATTGTTCTTCTATTTCTAGGGCTTTGAGATGTAATGTGGGTCATTTATTTGTAGACTTTTCCTTCTTTTAAGGAATGAACTCCATGCAATGAACTTTCCTCTTAGTACTGCTTTCATAGCATCCCAAAGATTTTGATGTGTTGTGTCAGTGTTCTCACTTACCTCTAAGAATTTTTTAATCTCCTCCTGGATGTCGTTTGCAACCTGTTGTTCATTCGGTAGCATATTATTTAGTCTCTGGAGTTGTTGTAAGCTTTATTTTTTATTTTGTCATTGATTTCTAATTACATTCCATTATGATCTGAGGAAATGCATGGTAGTATCACTACTTTTTTTTAAATTTGTCTAAGAGTTGCTTTGTGTCATAGTATATGGTCTATTTTAGAGAAGGATCTATGAGCTGCTGAGAAGAAAGTGTATTCACTTGTTGATTGATAAAATATTCTATATAAGTCTGTTAAGTCTAAGTTATTGATTATATTATTGAGTTCTATATTTTCTTTGTTCATCTTTTGTTTGGACGATCTGTCCAGTGGTGAAAGAGGTGTGTTAATGTCACCCAAGGTTATTGTGTTGCAGTCAATTTGGCTCTTGAACTTGAGAAGAATTTGTTTGATGAACATAGATGCTCCATTGTTTGGGGCATATATACTTATAATTGTTAAGTCTTGTTAGTGTATGGTTCCTTTGAACAGTATGTAGTGTCCTTCTTTATCCCTTTTGTAGCTTGAACTCTACTTTATTTGAAATGAGGATGAAGACCCCTGCTTGCTTCTGCAGTATGTTTCAGTGGTATGATTTTTCCCAATCTTTCACCTTCAGCCTATGGATGTCTTTTCCTATCAGATGAGGCTCCTGGAGGCAGCATATTGTTAGGTCTTTTTTTCAATCCAGTCTTCTAGACTATATTATTTAATTGGTGAGTTCAGGCCATTAACATTCAGGGTTATTATTGAGACATGATTTGTATTCCCAGCCATTTTTTAAAAATTTTTGATATATAACTTGACTTGGCTTCTCTTTTGATTAGTTTTTCCTTTAATGTAATACCTCCCTCTGCAGATTTTCACTGTTGGTTTTTGTTTCCTCTTCATGGAATATTTTGCCAAGATGTTTTGTAGTGCAGGTTTTCTACCTGTAAATTCTTTTAACTTTTGTTTATCATGGAAGGTTTTATTTCATCATCACATCTAAAGCTTAATTTTCCTGGATATAAGATTCTTGGTTGGCATCCATTTTCTTTCAGAGCTTGATATACGTTGTCCCAGGTCCTTCTAGCTTTCAGTGTCTGGGTTGAAAAATATGCAGTTATCCTAATTGGTTTCCCCCTATATGTAATCTGATTCCTTTCTCTTGTGGCTTTTAATATTCTCTCTTTATACTGTATGTTAGGCATTTTCATTATAATGTACCTAGGTGTGGATCTGTTTTGATTTTGTACATTTGGTGTCCTGTAGGCTTCTTGCATTTGGTTTTCCAATTAATTCTTCATGTTTGGAAAGTTTTCTGATATTATTTCATTGAATAGATTGTGCATTCCTTTGGTTTGGAACTCTATGCCTTCCTCTATTCCAATAATTCTTTTTTTTTTCTTTTTTTTTATTTATAATAGTAGTATGTATTACAATTCATAATGCACATATATAGCATCTTTTTACATACAACTGTTTGTATACAAAGTATATAAGTACCATTCAGATCTTTAATCATGCATTTAGGATAATGATATCCATCTCATCCAATAATTCTTAAATATGGTCTTTTTATGCTATCCCATATATCTTGAATGATCTGCTCATGGTTTCTTACCATTTTCACTGTGTGGTCCACATTCTTTTCAAGAATATATATTTTTTCTTCATTGTCTGAGGTCCTGTCTTCCAGGTAGTCTACTCTGTTGGTGATGTTTTGAATTAAACTTTTAATTTGGTTTATTGTTTTTTTCACTTCCAGGGTTTCTGTTTTGTTCTTTTTATTTATTTTTTTAAATGTTTTTTAGTTGTAGGTAGACACACAATACCTTTATTTTATTTATGTGGTGCTGAGGATCGAACCCAGGGCCCCACACATGGGAGACGAGTGCGCTACCTCTGAGCCATAGCCCCAGCCCCATCTTTTTAGAACCTCTAGCTCCCTATTGAAGTAATCTTTTGCTTTCTGTATTTGTTTATGTAACTCTTTGTCAAAATGATCTTTTGCTGCCTGAATTTGCTCTCTTATATCATCCTCTAATTCACAGAACATTTTAATTATGTATATCCTGATCTCCTTCTCTGTCATTTCTTTTGCTTTGCTAGCCATGTATTCTAATAATGTGGTATCTTGATTTGTTTGGGGCACTTTCCTCCCTTGTCTTTTCATGTGGCTCGAATGTCTTCTTTTCCAGCACGGTGGGTCCAAAACTTATAGTGTTCTTGTAGGCTTCCACTAACTCTCCTTTGTGGGGAAGGACAATGTGAACAGATCCAAATATAAACAATATACAACCTATGAAACAATTTGTTGCTATTAAGGTGTTTACAGTTTGGTCACAATGTAGAGCAGTGTTAAATTTTTATTATCTATAATATAATCAGTAGGTTTGTAAAAGGGTTTACAGTTTCTGACGGTGGACTATGATCTGGGGTGAGGCACAGGTTGATATGCTGAGGAGGCAGGATGTGAGGATACAGATTTCAAGTATGTAGAAAGACAGTAGAGTATATAAAACTGACACACATATATATTAAGAAAATGCAGGATGTTAACATAGTGAAAAATTAGAGGAAGAAAGAAAGAAAAAAGAAAAAAAAGGAAGAAAGGAAAGGAAATATACTCCTCAGCTATATTATAGTATTCAGATGACCCAGGCCTCAAAATCCTAATTTCTGCAAAGTACTTGGTTTCACTTATGTTAGGGATGTGGGGGGTGGGGAAACAGGGGGAGAATAAAAAGAGAAAGAAAGAAGAAAAAAAATCTTGAAGGCATAAACCAGGATTATTGATTGTTTTGGTTGGAGAACAGTCTCTTTCCTGCTTCCCTCTTCATCCAGTGGGTGGGGTTGTCTGTTGTTAGCTGCTATCTCCACCCTCTGAATGGTGAAGGTGATCAGAGTAGGAGGGCTGGTCCTGGTGCAGGGCACCTGGAAGTGATGTTTAGCACCCGCCAGTCCCTGAAGAGAGACTGTACGTCACTGGTCTCTTTTTGGGTCTGCTCCTATGACTTGAGCACTCGATCCTATCTCCCTGTCTTGCCTAATGAGTTCCCATTTCCTGGTCTCTGTTATTCCCCAAACTGTTTCACCCTCTCTCTCTCCCTTACTAGTTCCCAATTAAGAGATGTCTCTCACTGGGGCTCTCCTGGGCTGTGCCCTGTCTGCACTGAGCACCTACCCCACTGGGAGCTGTTTTGTGTCAGGGCAGTTATTGTACCGGGTTACTGGCCACTGAAGAGAGGACAAAGATGGCTACAGGGTACCTGTCCAGCTAGAGTTCCAATCTGGGAGCTGCCCCGTCCTAAAGATGATGAGAAAGTAGACTCAAGATGGTGTCTTTTCCCAAAGTTTCTAAAGCTGGGGTGTTGGGTCGGGTGAGTGGGGGCAGGCATTGATACTGTTCAGAGAGATGAGTTCCGTAGCATGTGGAGTTCTTGTAGTTGGCTGCCTTCTGAGCCTGTGGAATGTTTCCAGGTGCAAGCAGTAGCTGCTGAGTCACAAAATGGATGTGCCCATGAGGAGGGACTATTGGAGCCCCAGTTGGCAGAAGGGAGTCCATAGGGGAGTGGCAGCCGGCTTTCCTGTGAGTGGTAGCAGCTGGGTGTCCAGCGTGGAAGCGGCGTCTGGGAATTCTGCAGCCAGTGCTGATGTAGGATCCTGCTAATGCACTCAGGAGCACTGCGTGGGCTAATAGCTGCAGGAGGGGGTCAGAAGACCTGCTTTAAAGCTGTGCCACGGAGCCCTGCGTGCAGGCACAGCTGCGGTGATTTCTGCATGAGATCAGCTGTGGAGGTGTCCTCTGTCCCTCTCAGAGAAGCAGTGTTCTTATTAGTTGAGACCCCAGGCATGGAGTGACATGGAGTGCTTCCTCCCTCTGCTCCGCCATCTTCCCAGGTCTTTCTCTTGTCCTTCCCATTATAATCTTAATCATTTTGATATTAAGCCAAAACATTTCAGGTAAACACGAATGTGTAATTTCTTTTAAAAAAATTTAGTTGTGGATGGACCTTTATTTTATTCATTTATTTATATGTGGTGCTGAGAATCAAACCCAGTGCCTCACACACGCTAGGCAAGTGCTCTACCACTGAGCCACAACCCCAGCCCTGAATGTGTAATTTCTTTTTTTCCCCCATTAACTAATTTTTATTTTTCTATGTAACATGAAAAAGGCTTTCATTCATCATTCACATTATATCAAATTAAAAAGATAATAAGTATTGGGCAGAATGTATCTACAAATAAATTTCCACAATGCGTTTATTTGTACGTGGTTTCGAACCCGGGCCGCATACATGCTAGGCGAGCGCTCTTTTTTTTCTTTTGCCTATTAATATCAAAAATTTTAGACTCTTCCTTTGAGCAAAAATATAATTACAATAAATAATTAGCTTTTACATAATAAGAATTAAATTATATGTAATGTTTTGTTGATTCTTTAGCAATTTATTCTGAGAACTTTATGTATCTTTAAATCTTTTGTAAGAAGTATCTTTAATTCTTTGGGTTTTTTTTACTTTTTTTTCTTTTTATTTTAATTTGTTACATGTTACAGCAGAATGCATTACAATTCATATTACACATATTGAGCACAATTTTTCATATCTCTGGTTGTACACAAAATAGAGTAACACCATTTGTGTCTTCATACATGTATGAAGGGTAATGATGTTCATCTCATGTTTATAGTAGCACAATTCACAATAGCTAAACTGAATGTGTAATTTCTAATGAAGGAATGCAACATACTTCCTTCACCCATTTCCCCTTCATTAGGCATTTTGAATGGTTGTTTTAAGTAATGCTACACTGAACACTTTCACCCATATAACGTTTATCATATTTTGAATAATTTCCTAAGCACAACTCCCAGAAGTGGAATTAATTAGTGAAAGGACATGAATATTTTATTGAATATTTTAACTTTCTTTCCAAGAGAGCCATAAAATTTGCAATAAAATTTTCTACATATGAAGATACTGGTTCTGTCACACTGTTGCCAGAATTAGGGCATATCACTTATAATTTAATTTTTTGCAACTTAATTGAAAAAATTACCTTGTATTGCCTTCTGTGACATGCATTTCCTTGATTATCAGCAGGGTTAAATGTGTTCCTACTTTTAGATATTTTCCAAATCTGCTATTTTTTATTTATTAAAAGTAAGGAGATAGGTTTTTGGGGAAATAATATTTTTTAAGTGGCCATGAATGGTCTGATGATAACATGGTTTATGTGAAGATTTTTATCATACAGTTTTCTGCACTTAAGACTTTATATTTATATCCACAAAGTAAAATCAATGACAGCCTCTGAATACTTACCTGGTCCAAGGGAAACCAGATCTATAGGGCAAAAAGCCCAGCTACCTTGGGGTAGAAGTGAGAAAGAGATTGGAGAAAAGGTAAGAGGAGCAGGGAATTATCTTTCATTGCTATCTTGAAAATATTGGTAATATTAAAAGAAATATCACAATGAGTTTTGCACAAATTATACTTTACTACACAGAAAAAGATACCTGGAAACAATATGAATTATAGAAAGTTATGTGATTCATTTCAATCTAAATTCCAGACATTTAAATATCCACAATAATATATAATTTGTGATTTACATTTAGAAAAATAGTATTTGCTATAAATTTTATTCTTTTTAATAGCCCACCCTTTGCATATCCCTCACTCTATGTATACATTTCTCTATTTACAAATATTTAGGTTGCTTTCAATACTAACACTGATGCAATGAGCATACTCTTACCTATCTTTGGGTGCCTGTGCAGGAATTTTCCTAGACCCTATATTCAGGAGTAGAATCTCTCAGTCCTGAAAAATTGCACATTTCTGTTTTTGCTGAAATCTTGCAAATGCTTTTTTGTAATGGCCACACCATAAAAACATACATGAGGATTCCAAATTATGCACAACCTTTATGGTACCCATTATTATACAGGTATTGAAGCTATACAACAAGTATAAAACAATACTGCTATTTCACCGTGTGTGTGTGTGTGTGTGTGTGTGTGTGTGTGTGTGTGTGTGTTTTTGGTATAGGAGATGTAACTCAGGGGCACTCAATCACTGAGCCACATTCCCAGCCCTATTTTGTATTTTACTTAGAGACAGGATTTTACTGGGTTGCTTAGTGCCTCACAGTTGCTGAGGCTGGCTTTGAACTCACAATTCTCCTGTCTCAGACTCCCAAGCTGTTAGGATTACAGGCGTGTGACACTGCGCCCAGCTCACCCTATATATTTTTAATATACAAGGTTGAGCATCTCAGTTTCCACTTATTACCCATTCATGCTGTCCTTCTCTGAACTTTATTCCATAATTTTTCACCATTTTTCCATTATGGACGTCCCATTTTTATCTAGCTGATTTGCTTGAGTATCTTGTTCACCTAAACTAATTGTTCTCAATGAGGGTAGCACTCCTCCCAAGGGACTTTTTGGAAGTTTAGTTGTCTCAATAATTGGAGGGTATTATTATCATTAGTGGGTAAGGGCCAGGAATGTGAAACATCTTACACATAAAAAAGTACTCTTTTATCCTTCTCAACATTCAAATGTCTTCTCAGATAATCATGTGGAGGATGAACATTTCTGCATAAAACAGATTTGGAGTTCAGATAATTTAAGCACAAAGTAGTCCTATGCTTTGTTCAATGATCCATCTCATTTTATTTATCATTTTACCTGGGTTTGTTTAGAAAAGCAGATCATTGATGGCCACAAGACTCAAGAATCTGTGACTTCAATAAACCATATCTACATTAGATTACATTTATAGCTGTCCCATTCCTAATAATTCTAAGTATAGATTCAAGCATCTCTCTACTTCCTATGTATTCTGGTATATTTGTCCCTGATATTTACATTTTGAGCACATATATTATCATTATTATTATTATTAGACACTAATTTCCTTCATTCCTTCTGATATAACAATTATGATATTTATAATCAATGCTCTAAATTGTGTGTATTGGTATGTTATAATATCTGCAAATTTTATTTCAAGATAATACAGTGTGGTTACAAAACAATGATGAGAGGACATTGGATATGATATAATTGAGACATACTGCTGCATACATTAATCTGTTTGTGCTTTTGACATTGTAAATGATCTTTCCCTAATAAGATCCTTTGTCTGTGGTGTCTTCTGATAAAGTGGGCATTGGATTTTGAAATGTAATGCAATTTTTCCACTATATTTTGTGTTTATTGCAACTTTCTTTAAAAAATCTTCTTTATATCCAATAATAAATGAAATATCTTTATATTTCCTTATAATAAAGTTATAGCTTTACTTGGAGTTTATATTTTGAACATGGTGAAAGGTAAAGATATTATTTCACTTTCTCTATATGGTAAATCAGTCTTTCCAATTTCATTTATTAAATATTTGATACAACTTTGTAGTATGTTTTTATTTTTGTGCAGTACTGGGGATTGACCAGGGCATTGCATATGCTAGAAGAGAATTTTATGACTGGGTTAAATTCCCCAGCCCCCCACCTTTTTGGTACCGGGGATTGAAATCAGGGGACTCGACCATGGAGCCACATCCCCAACCCTATTTTGTATTTTTATTAGAGACAGCGTCTCAGTGAGTTGCTTAGTGCCTTTCCATTGCTGAGGCTAGCTTTGAACTTATGATCCTCCTGCCTCAGCCTCCAAGCCACTGGGATTACAGGTGTGTACCACCATGCCTAGCCATCCCAAGCCCTTTTTTAAATTTTAATTTTGAGACAAGGCCTAGATAATTTGCTCAGGCTGGCCTCAAACTTGCTATCCTTCTGTTTCAGCCTCCCAAGTAACTAGAATTACAGGTATGTGCCACATTTTTAAAACCTAGTAGACCCAGAGGCTTTGGAGACTGAGGCAGGAGGATCACAGTTGAAAGCCAGCCTCAGCAACTTAGTGAGACCCTAAGCAACTTAGCAAGATCCTGTCTCAAAATAAAAAATAAAAGGTTTGTTGGAGTGCCTCTGGGTTACATCCTTGGTACCAAAAAAAATAGTAGAATAAAATATTTCTTTGGTCTCTTTTAGAATTGTCTTAACTATTTGTTATTATTTACTTTTTTCTATAATTTTTTAGGCTGTTTGCCTAATTACTCCTAAATTAATGTTGGATTTTTTGTTATAATTTCATTAAATCTGTAGATTATCTTGGTGTTTTATTCAGCTTTTTCATCACTGTGACCAAAAGACATGAAAAAAACAATTAGAAGACAAAAATTTTATTTGTCTCAGTCCATAGACAGCCAGCTCCGTTACTCTGGATCTTAGGTGAGTTGGAACACCATGGCAGAAATGTGTGGAGGAGGAAAGCAGCTCAGGACATGAACCAGGAAGCAGAGAAAGACATCTCCACTCTCCAGGGGCAAGATACATATTCCTAATGGCCTACCTCCTCCAGCCACACCCTGCCTGCTTACAGTAACCACCCAGTTAATCCCTATCAGTGGATTAATGAATGGATTAGGTTAAAGCTCTCATAACTCAATCATTTGACCTTTCAACCCTCTTGCTTTGTTTCAGACATGAGTATTGTGGAACACTTCATATTTAAGCCAGAACACTTAGGTAGAAATGCATGCAGGAACATCATATATATTTCTATTTATTCAGCTATTCTTTAAGGTCTTTTGTAAACATTTACATTTTCTTCATTAGGTTTTGTGCTTTTGAGTTAAATTAGGTTTTGGGTACTTTATAGTGTTGTCTGCTGTTGTAAATTGTATCTTATTTTCTATTATATTTTCTAATTGGTTATTATCAATCTAGAGAAATGCTATTGATTTTTTATGTTGACTGTGTTAGGCAAATTTTTGGAACTCTTCAGTTAATCCCATTGATTTGGGGATTCTTTTCTGCTTTTGATGTAAATTATTATATTGCAAAACTGTATTTCAAAATTAACATTATATCAAAACCAATGTATTATAGTAAAATGTAGTGGTGTAACAGTCAGCATCATTGTGTATTTCCCAACTTTATAGGAAGTGTGTGTATGCTTTCTCCATTAGAAAGTTCTGGGGCTGAGTTTGTAGCTCAATGGTACAATGCTTACCTATCATGCTGTGATCCTGGTTTCATTTCCCTACACCAAAACCAAACAAAAGTAGTTACTATAGATTTTTGGCAGATAACCACCTTATGAATGCAAAGAAGTTTCATTCTAAGCTTTGTGAGCACTTTTGCCTTAAAGAGCTCCTCTCTTTGGTTCATTTATGTGGAAATTATATTAAAATATATTTTCTGGAAGTAAACTATTATAACTCTGGGATAGACCTTATTTGATCATGGTATGTTTCTTTTCACATGAATTCAGCTAGCTAATATAGGATTGTAAATTTTCTATCAATAGTGTTTGAAAATTTTTTTGTTTTATCTTTGTAATACACTTAACTGGTCTTGGTATTAAGACTCTGGAAGCCCTATAACATGAATATCTCTCCAAAATTTGTATAAGAGAATAAAATATTCTTTGAAAGTTGGTAAAAGAAGGGAAACTGTTTGATTATCATTTCTTTTCTTTAATATGATTAGCTTAATCAAGTTTTCAAATATTTATGGCAGTTTAGGAATTTTTATTTTCCAGATTAAATTGATTTGTGTAGGTTTAATTTTTTATTGGTCAAAATTTCTCCTAGTACATATCCAATGAACATAAGCCATTTTTATTCCTGTAATTTTCCACTGGTCATTAAAGTTTCACATTTTTTTATTGCTTTCAGATGTCTCTAGTTTCACATACATAAAAGCCTAGACTATTAGTAAGGTGATGTTTTCAGAGCTGGATTCCCTAATACTCAAAGGAAGGAAGGTTCTTGAACCTTGTCAGTATTGGTAATATATAGGATTTATTATACAAATTCAGGGGTTGGCAAACTTTCTGATGGGGATATTGTAAGGCTGATCTCTAAGCATCACAGATTTTAAAGGGGTAGTGAATATCCTGGTGGCCAACTTTATCTGAGAGGGAATATAACAGGCTGTGATTAGGAGAAGTGACAGTATTTGAATGTATTATATGGCTTAAATATTTTCTCAATGGCCACATTGGATTAAAAGCCAACAAATGTTCCTGAAGTTCTTTTGGATTATATGTGTTATGGCAATTTTATGCAAACAAAGTGATAAGCAGAACCTCAAAATCATGACTGAGAGAGAACAAAATTTGGATTCATGTATGTAATACAGTTCAACTGCTGTTATTATGATTATTCTGGAGTTTCAATAAATTTTAAATTTCCTTGTAAATACATTGAATCATGTCTGAAATGTTTCCCAACATTGGCAAAGGGAAAGTGCATCTCATAGTAAAATTTTCAACAATAGTAGTTAGACCTTGGGCGTCAAAAGTGATTACATAGGCTTGGGTTGTGACTCAGTGGTAGAGTGCTTGCCTAGCACATGTAAGGCACTGTGTTTGATCCTCAGCATCACATAAAAAATAAATTAATAAAATAAAGGCATTGTGTCCATCTGCAACAAAATATTTTAAAAAGTGATTATACTTTGAATCTTTCCCTTTGTAGTACAACATTCATTGAATTTCTGTTCGATTCCTTTATTAAAAGGAATTAAAAACTTCTTACTGGATTTAAATTAAGACACATTTTATTTATTCACTTATAAATGGTGTGGCTGTTAAGATGTAAATTGCAAGCCTCATTATGTGTGGAACTTCTTGTATTGGTTTGCTTTTACTTGTGGATTACTGCCTTCTCATTATTTTGTAACCCTTGATAACCTTGAGTTGAATACTCACAAGTTCTTATTCTCCAGTTCTGATTTCTTTCAGCTGATGATGACTTGATTTTAAATACCCTTATTGGACATGGGGGGACACTCAGATTTCCATGGCTCATAGAATGCCAGTCCCAGTTCCAGTGTTTGCCTCAATAGTGTAAGCTCTATATTTCAAGGTTCCTTGATGACACCCTCAAATGTATATTGTTCTTGATACTTTGTTGTCTTTTTTTATGGTCCTCATAGATGCATACTACAAAGAAAACTTCCAGGAATAACTGTAGTCATTCTATTTAGCTGCAGCAAATTTATAGTTTTCAGAGTTTTGTGTAATTTAGTAATAAGGATATCTAAAAACTTAAATTAGATTTTTTAACTACAGTTGGCAAAAATCAGTTACTTTTGTACTGGCAAAAATTTTATTGTTCTCAAATTCTATGAACTGTCATTGCACTATAAGTTAATTCCTATCAAAAGTTACATATTGCTGTGTGTGATAGCACACACTTGTAATCCCAGCAGCTGGGGAGGCTGAGGCAGGAGGATCAGGAGTTCAAAGCCAGACTCAGCAAAAGCGAAGTGCTAAGCAACTCAGTGAGACTTTGTCTCTAAATAAAATATAAAATAGGGCTGGGAGTGTGGCTCAGTGGTTGACCGCCCCTGAGTTCAATGCCTGGTACCAAAAAACAAACAAACAAAAAAACAAACAAACAAAACACACACACACACACACAAAGTTATATATTGCCAAGTGCAGGACGAGCACAAGTTCAAGGTCAGCTTCAGCAACTTAGCAAGGCTGTAAGCAACTTAGTAATATCCTGTCTCAAAATAAAAAATAAAATGGGCTTTGGATGTAGCTCAGTGGTTGATTACCCCTGGTTCAATACCCTCCCTAAAGTAACATACTACTACAATCAGAAGAGTGTGAAGGTTTCCAACACATAGAAATGAGGAATATTTGAGGAGATGGAAATTCTGATTACCCTTATTTGATCATTACACATTGTACACATGTATCAAGTTATCATATATACCCTATAAATGTTTACAAATATTATGTGTCAATTTTGTTTAAAACTTACATATTACTAATGTAGTTTTACTGTTTATCTTCATTCTTAGGTGGTGTCGTACCTTCTTTTCTGAGAAAATGGAAGCAATTGAGGGAGAATTTCCCAATTCTTCTACCACCAAATCTACTGATCCAACTATATCTTGTACAACAATTCTCCCTCATCATTGCTCTCAACAAAAGCACTTCCACTTTTGGGGCTGGGGTTGTGGCTCAGTGGTAGAGCACTTGCCTAGCATGTGTGAGACATTGGGTTCAATCCTCAACACCACATCAAAATAAATAAATAAAATAAAGGTCCATCAACATCAAAAAATTAAAAAAAAAAAAACCTTCCACTTTTGTGCAGGATCCCTAAGCAAGGATTAAAACTTAAAAAAAAAAAAAAGAGAGAAAAACCCTTCCTAAATGCCACAACCACCCTCCTCATTCTGCCACCTCTGTATTAGTTATCTATTGATGGGTAACAAACAAACAAACAAACAAACAAATCTCTAAATCTTAGCAGCTAAAAGCAATGTGCATTTTCTTATAGTTAGTGTCATAAATGTGGGGGCAGCTTAGATGATAGATGTAGCACAGGTACTCTGATGAGGCTGTGATCAAGCTATTTATTTCCATGTTTACTCACAAAGTCATTGCCAGGATGAGGTCCTTTGTGGGCTCTTGGCAATTGTATGGAGGGCCTTAAGTTCTTATACCTTTTGAGCCTCTCCATACAGTAGAGATCTGTGGTACATGACAGCTTGCTCCCCACCAGAGAAGTAGATAGAGGTAGAAAGGGACAGTAAGAGGGAAAGGGAGAGAGAGAGGGAAATGGAGAGGAGGGGCAAAAAGGCAACAGAAAATATTACATTCTTTTTGTAAATTCAACTCAAAAGTTGAACTCTGACACATTCCAATCTTAGAAATGAGTCATTAAGTCCACTAAGAACTTAAGGGGTGAGGATTACACAGGAGATAGGGAATCATGGGAGAATAATTAGGGACTGAAAGTAATAATACTGCTTTAGCTGCTGTCATAGTCCTCTGCCTCCATTCCTAGCTAACTTAACCTCCTTTAGGATGATGCCTTAGCCAATTTTTGCAACCACAATAAAATACCCATAGAATGGGTAATTTAAAACTATACTAATAGAAATTTATTTCGCATAGTTCTGGAGGCTGGGAAGTCCAAGATTAAGATGTCAACAGATTCAGTGTCTGGTGGAGGTTTCTTTTCAGCTTCTAAGATTACACCTCGTTGCTTTGTCTCCAGAGGGAATAAGTACTGTGTCCTCTCATGGCAGAAGGGATGGAAGAGAAAAGGGAATTCTGAGTTATCTATAGTTTCTTTCAGAAAGGTACAAATCCCATTCATTCGGGCAGAGCCTGAAGACCCCACTTCTTAATACTACTGCATTGAAGATTAAGTTTCAACATAAATTTTGTAGGGGCACAAACACTCAAACTGTAGCATGTTGCTACTATTAGAAAGAAAGAAAAGAAGCATTGGTGAAGATGTAGAGAAATTGGAACTCTATCCAGTGTTATTAAGATTTTATAATGATGCAGCCACTATAGAAAGCAGTAGGACAGTTCCTCAAAAAGGCAACACAAGAAAATAAAACAATAGTCAATAACCCTGATGGAAACAGATGTGAAAATTCTCAATAAAATACTATCAAACTGAATTCAATAACACATCAAAAAGGTTATGCATCATGACCACGCATGATTTATCCATGGAATGCTTGGAGCTTAACTCCTAAACACTATACCCTACACTTGTCATTTTCTCACCTCACATGCCTGTTTTTACTCTTTCCACTTCATTAAAACAACTTTTACCTTGTCAAATCCACTGATTATTCTCAGCCCTTTATGTTTAGGATTTATTAACAGCTTCTGATGTGGGAAATCACAATTGCTATATATGGGTTTTAAGTCTCCATAGTCACTTGGTTTCCCTGATACACTGATGACTTTTCCTTATCAACGTCTTTTATTGTTTTATCCACCTATTCTAGAAAATCTCTTAAGTGTTGGAGTGAACAAAGATTCACTCCTAAACTGTTAAAATTTGGATATGAGATTCTCTCCAATACAGGAATGTTCAAAGGTGATAAGATTAGATTATGAGAGCTGTGTCAGTGGATTAGTCCATCAAATGGATTAATAATTTGAGTGGATTAATGGGTGGCAACTATATGCAGGTAGGGTATGTCTGGAGGAAGTAGGTTACTGAGAAGTATACCCTTGAGGATTATAGTATCCTTGGCTCCTTGCACTCAAGTTCATTTTTCTTTCTCTCTCTGCCCCCATCCCCCACTCCCCGCTCTCTCCCCCTTTCTCCCTCTTTCTTCATCTCTCCTCTCTCTCTCTCTATTCTCTCCAGTTGTCATATCCCAAGCAGCTTTCCTTCACCATGCACTTCTACTATGATGTCCTGCTCATCTCTGGCCCAGAGCCTAAGTTGTTATTTTCAGACCTTTTAGTGATGAGAAACTGAGTAACACATAAACCATCTTCTTTTCCTTATATTATTTTATCCAGATTCACATCTAATAAGTATCTAAATTCTAAAACGTCCAAATGAAGACCCTTGACTTCTACCTACAAAATTGATTTTCTATCTTCCCCATCTCATCAAACAGCATAACATAATCCGAATAGCTTTGGTAATTTTTCAGCAAATCCAGTGTTTTCCATCTTCAAATATGTCCTAAATTCAATCTATACTCATCATTTGCATTATTAGCATTTCAGCCTATTCCACCATCACAGTTTTCCTAGATAACTAATTCCAAAGTGGGAGTTACAAATTTTAGGATGTGCACAAGATGATCCATTGGAACATGTAAAGAAAAATATTAAAACTTTAATCAATATTTTAACTAATCCTTTTATCATGTACCTTTTATGAAATGCATGTTATTTTAAAGCAATCATATGTATATGTAATCTATAAATAATTAAAAACACATATAGTAGATATGTTCTTTATTGTTTAATGTTAGGGAATTTGATGAAAAAGTTTGGAGATGTTCAACGTAGGCTGCTCTCATAGCCTTAGAAATGAGATTTTGCTTCCATTCTTTAAATCCTACATGTTTGTGTGTGTTAAAAAAATGATTACGATCATAACTTTTAAGTAGTAGTTAAGTAGTTTTAATTATACTCACAATGTTGTAAAAGAGATCTGCAGGCTTCTTTTGTCTTGCAGAACAAAAACTCTGTGTCTATTAAACAACAATCTCCTTTTTTCTCCTTCTCCCCCGTTGCTGCCTGAAGCGATTGCCACTTGGAGCAATGATGCTGCAGGAGAAAATTCGGAGGCAGGATGGAAATGAAAAAGTTCTTTTATTCTTCTCTCTCCGACTCCAGCAACCTCCAACACCATGCACACTCCTGCAACCACCACCACACCACACACAATGGCGTTGACCCCCCTCCGCGCTGTCCCGGGCCAAGTCTCGCGAGACCATGCAAATGGTGCTGACCCGATCCACAATGTCCTGGGCCAAGTCTCACGAGACCATGGAAGGTGGTAATGCTTATGGCTCACAGCTAACCACAATCTTAGCTGTCTCCAATTAGGGTTCCTGAATTTCCCCCTTTTTTATTTTAAAAGAGGGGATGCTCTACGATGTCCATGTGCAACCAACATTCTTACCCGTCATCAGATAATCAAGGCTGTGCCCTTGACTCCTGTCTTAGGTTGATATGTCGGCCACATGAGACTGTCCCGTGCAACTGTGCCTGTCTTAGGTTGTCCCCTCTGGGGATCTTACCCGTCATTGGCTACCAGCCATCCAATGGAGCCCTTTAGGATCGACTATATATGATGACTAACAGCCGTCCAATTGTGGGGAGATGCTGCAGCTTTAAGGCGACAAGCCTTCTGCTGACGAGCCAAGTTGCATAGCATATCAAATTCTTTAAAAAAATCAGCTGCCCTGAGTTCTATCAAGTAACACACTGAGTTCTCTAGACAAATACCCGCAAGGCATCGTCCCGTAAAGTCCAAACAATGAAAGATCAAAATGTCCACTTGTTATAACACGCTGATCTAGGAGGCCCCATGCATGCAGAGCAGAGGCCACACTGCTGATGAAGTTGTTTGATGCTTGAGCAGCAGGGATGCTTGCAGCGACCGCGATCCTTGCAGCTGTAGTAGTAGCAGTCTTTTTTATGTCTAGACAATGCCACCGGCAAATCTTCAGGGCCCGCTGCCTAGAAATTCAAGAATCGATTATTAAAGGAAAGGCAGTGCAAATCCACCACTGAGTCAAAAGGCAAGTTGTCAAACTAAAAAATAGAATTATTACATTAGAAAATTAAAGTTGATTTCTGCTCACACACATTGCTGCTTGAGCTCCCACAAACATAAGCTGGCAAAATATCATATTCAGAACAAAACAAAGAAAGACTGAGGGTATTTACTGCATTAAAGATAGAGTAAAGAAAAGCTAAAGGCACTTTGGAAAAATAATTTGTTAGCTGGAACTCTCAAGTCTCTATAACCTTGTATGAGATTATCTGTTGAAATAACTCAAATTAATCAGCTGTAAAACAAATAAAGTTAATTACGAATAAACATCTGTATGTCAAAACACCAAAACATCAGACTACACAGCACTAGTCATATTTTTTGGTAAAAAGAAATCTCTGGGACACCTATAAATCAAAATTGAAGGTACCTTCACTTATTAAATTATTTACCTAAATTGAATATTGTCAAACTTAAATGAATTAAAGTTATTTGGATCTATAGATATATATGTATATATATATATTTTATAAGCATTTAGTTATGTGTGACGTCACGCTGGACACACAGACCTACAAACATATATTTGTGACATCACAATTACATGAAATTTAGACAAATGTACAGACATAAAGACACATATAAAAAGAGAAAAAATACAATTGTGTGCACACTAAAGAGAGATCTCCTCGTCCCGGTTGGGAGGAATGACACTTGAGTTGTGAAATATTTTGAAGGACTCTTTTAAGGGAATCATTCCATACCTTCATCTTGGTCCTCTTGATTTTGTACCTTTTTTATTAATCTTGATTCTTCAACAACTTCATCTTGATCCTTATGATTTGGTACCTGCTTTATTAAACTAGATGGTATAGATATTGGAGAGGATTCATGCTTTGGAAAAACACAAACAGATCCTCTCCCCCAAATTAATACTGGATCTGGACCCTTCCATGTACCTGAAAGAACATCCTTCCAGTAAACCAAAGGTTTATGTTGTTGGTGTGGGTTCCAATACCTGTCTCCAGCAGAATAACCATTAGAGTCTAAAGTTAAAAAATTAAGGTAAACAGGGCAACTGCCTATCTATCCCTAGGATTTTTCCAATTTCTTTCTTTTTGTTTTAATAACATAATTTTCAGTGAGCAGTTTGCTCTTTCAATAATGCCCTGACCCTGAGGATTGTATGGGATGCCTGTTTTATGGGATATGTTGAATTTTGCGCAAAACTGTTTGAAAGATGAGGACGTATATGCAGGGCCATTATCTGTTTTAAGCATTTTGGGGATGCCCAATGCAACAAAAGCTTGCAAACAATGAGATGTAACATCTTTAACTTTTTCTCCAGAATGAAGGAAGCAAAAATCATGCCTGAGCATGTATCTATGGTCACATGAATAAATCGCAATTTTCCAAAACTTGGCTCATGAGTAACATCCATCTGCCACAAATGATTGGGCATTAATCCTCTAGGGTTAACACCATAATGAGGATTGGGCAAATGTGTCATACAAGATTTACAATCTTTTACAATTGTTCTGGCTTACTCCTTTGTGATTTTAAACCTACGCTGCAAGGTGGTGCTATTGACGTGAAAGTGGGAGTGAAATAAAGTAGCTTGCTGGAGCACTGAAAGTATAAAGATTGTTTGTGTAAGGTCATCAGCATTTTGATTACCTTCATGGAGGGGACCAGGCAAGTTGGTATGTGCTCTAATATGCCCTACAAATAGAGGTTCTTTTCTTACCCACAAAAGTTTTTGTATTTGATAAAACAATTTAAAGGCTGGAGTATGAGGTGCTACTGGTCCTGCTAGCTCTAATTTTGGGACAGCATGTACAATATAGTGGCTATCTGAAAAAATGTTTATGGGCTGCTCTCTAAAATTTTCCAGAGCTCTTACCACAGCTTCCAGTTCCACTAGTTGAGCTGATTTGTGTGTAGTTATGTAAGTTATATTTTCTCTTTTAGTGACTACTGCAGCAGTACCATTTGAGGACCCATCTGTAAATACATTTAATGCCTTAGGAATAGGTTGATTTTTTATTACCTGTGGAAATATAATAGGATGATTGATACAAAAAGTAATATAGGGAACTTAGGAAGAAGATTATCAAAATTTGCAGAAGTAGAGCATTTAAGTATAGCCCAATCATTATCATTGAAGCATAAATATTCAATCTGTGATGATGAATAGGGAGTAATAATAGTAGCAGGATGAATGCCAAATATTTTAGTAGAAGTCTTAAGTCCTTGAAGAATAAGTTTAGCCACCATGGAGGTATAAGACTCAATTATACTTTTAGGAGAGACGGGCAAATGTATCCAAAATAAAGGCCCTTGTTGCCAAAATACTCCTGTGGTTGTATATTGTGAAGAAATAATAATATCAGTGGTTGAGTTAAATCAAATCTATCACAATGCGCTACTTCGATGGCTTTTTCTACTAACTTTAAAGCTTTCCTAGCATCAGGAGTCAATGTTCGCGGTGAAGATGGATCAGGGTCCCCGCGAAGGATGTCAAATAAAGGTTTTAGTTGGCCAGTAGTGAGATTTAGTGTAGGGCAAAGCCAATTAATATCTCCCAGCAATTTTTGAAAGTCATTGAGAGTGGCCAAATGCTCCTTATTAATTAATATTTTTGAGGCCTAATAAAAGTGTCCATAATTTGGAATCCTAGATATAATATTGGAGATCTAATTTGAACCTTATCCTTAGCAATGTTTAGTCCATATCTTTTCAAGTTTTCTGATATATTGCTAAATATGGTGAATAAGACTTCTTGATTAGGATGAGCAAGCAAAACATCATCCATATAATGGAGGCACATAAGCTCTGGGTATTTATTTTTGATAGGCTGAATAACTTTATCTACATAGATTTGACACATAGTGGGGCTATTAGCCATTCCCTGCGGCAAAACTTTCCATTGATATCTCTGATCAGGGCCATTATTGATAATAGAAGGAACTGAAAAAGCAAACCTGGGGGTATCCAGAGGGTGTAGAGGAATAGAAAAGAGACAATCCTTTATATCAAGAGTAATAAGATGGAAATTTTTTGGAATAGCTACAGGATTAGGAAGTCCAGGTTGAGTAGGGCCCATGATTTGCATGGTTTTATTAATTTCTCTAAGATCATGTAACAATCGCCATTTTCCTGATTTTTTCTTGATCACAAATATGGGGGAATTCCAGGGAGAGGTGGAAGGTGCTCTATGTCCTGCTTCTAGTTGTTCCTGAACTAGTAGGTGGGCCGCTTGTAATTTCTCTTTAGATAGGGGCCACTGAGGGACCCAAACTGGCTTATCAGAAAGCCATGGTATTTTCAAAATTATTTTCTCAGTGGCCCCGAAAAAAAATATCTTTTTCCTTTATGATAATGATTTTTTTTTAGGGTTAAGATTACCCTGTACCTTTTGATAATGATTTCTTATAGGGTTAAGATTACCCTGTACTTTTTGATAATGATTTCTTTTAGGGTTAAGATTACCCTGTAGATTTTCACATTTAACATCTGCAGGCTTGGTTGCAAGGTGTACTCCCATTTGTTGCAAAATATCTCTTCTCCATAAAGTAACTGGTAGGTTTGGTAAAACATAAGGCAGAAATGTTCCTTTATGCCCTTCATCATCCTCTCATTTTAAAATTACCACACTTTTCTCTGGGAGGTTATTATATCCCAAGCCTCTTAAACTGGTTAAAGCTTTTTGCAGAGGCCAGTGCTTGGGCCATTGTCATAGATTAATGATGAAAGAGTCAGCTCCAGTATCTATTAGTCCCTCCATCTCTATTCCTTGGATTTTTATTTTACACATAGGTCTCCTTGAACAGTCTCGAACCCAGCAAGCCATGGGTCTTGAGTCAGTGGAACAAAATCCTCTATTGTTCCTTTTTTGAGGCATACTCATTTTAAATGAATTTTGTAAATTTGGAAGTAGAAGCAGCTGAGCAATTTTATCTCCTTGATTAACAGAACTTATACTTTGGGGTGAGCTCAGCGTTATTTTTTTTCCCCTTTGTGGTCTGAGTTTATTACACCTGGGGTCACTTGCAAACCTAATAAGCCTTCAGGACTTCTCCCGAGAATAAGTCCTACAGTCCCTGAGGGAAGAGTTCCCCTGACTCCTGTTGGAACCAGTTGAACCCCCATTTCAGGTGTTAACACTATTCGGGTGGTGGAACAGAGGTCTAATCCTGCATTTCCTCCTGTTCCTCTGGCGAGGGAGTGGATGGGTAGGGGGGATTGTGTCGGGGAAGCATCTGAGTGGATGCTTGAGGATACTCCTCCTCCAATGCCTCGTACATTTGTGGGCCCCGGGGCGTTGGGCCCCGTGCCCCTTTTTTGAATTCCTGGACAAATGATTTCCATAGATGTCAAATTTTGAATGGCATTTATTGGCCCAATGATTTCCCTTTTTACACCTGGGGCATCGGCCTGGGGCACGGTATGAGCTTGGTCTTATTTCTCTTTGGGGATTTTGCCCAGAATAGCCTGATTGATTATGATAATTTTTCCTGGAATATCCTGATTGATTATAATGTCTAGGTTGAGCCCTTGTGAAATTTTGAGGGGAAGCATCTCTCATTGCAGCTTCAATCACATTTCCTGTGACAAAGGCGTCATTTATATCTTTACATAGTTGTATATATATGGAAAGATCCTTTTTATTTCTCCATGGCCTGATGGCTTCCTGGCAATATTTATTAGCATTTTCGTGTGCTAATTGAACAACTAATGGCATAGCTTGATCAACGTCTCCAAACAATCTACCTGCAGTTCTCAAAAGTCGATCAGCAAAGTCAGCATATGGCTCATTAGGTCCTTGAATCACTTTTGACAAGCTACCTTGTAGATCCCCAGGTCCTTGTAAAGTTTTCCATGCCTGTAAGGCAGCTGCATATATCTGAGCATATACACCTGGGACATAATATTTTTGAGCCTGTGAGTCTGCGAACTGCTCCTCTCCTGTGAGCATTTCTATATTATGGTCTCCAAACCCTGCAGCTGTGTTTCTTTTAGCTGTTTCTATACAAAGTTCTTGAAATTGCAATCACCAAACCAAGTATTGCCCCTCACATAATGTTGCTTTACATAGACTTTTCCAGTCTTAGGGGGTTAAGTTAAAGATGTTAAGGGACTCCAGCATACTCAACGTGAAAGGAGCTTGGGGCCCATATGTCATTACTGCCTCTTTGAGATTTTTTATTGTTTTGAAATCTACTGACTGGTGGACTCTCTGTCCATTTTCATTTTCAAATACTGGCAGTTCCCAATGTATCTGTGAGTTACCCTTGAGAGCGCATAAGTGCTCAGAAAGACTTTTTGTTTCTGTTTCTAGGGTTTGCAAACGCCTAGTAATACCCTTCATATTTTCTGTAATGGATTCCACCCATGGGGGAGTAGGGGACACAAGTTGTTCCTCTACTTGACGGTCCTTTTTCTTTTTTAATTTCTTTTTGTTCTTTTTACTGGAGACTGTGCTCCCAGAATCACCTTTTGATTCCTCTTCACTACTATCACTTTTACTGGTATCCTGAATTTCAGCTTCTAAGGAGAGTACATGTTCTTCGGCTAATTTCAATAAGTTTCTGATGGCTTTTGCAGCTCTTGCTTTTGAATTTACACCACTACTCTTCTCACTGGTATTAACTGACTCAGAGGCTATGCTTTCTTGATCACTTTCCTCACTATCCACTGAGTCCGCGATATCGAAAAACTCATCCATGGTTTTATTATCCGACCTTTTGTTATTTTTGCTCCCATTTTCAGTTCTTACCTGCCGGCCGAACTCCCCGTGCGGGCCACCACCTGTTGCTCCCTGTAACGATTGCCGCTTGGAGCAGCAACGCTGCCAGAGAAAATTCGGAGGCAGGATGGAAGTGAAAAAGTTCTTTTATTCTTTTCTCTCATGCTTTATCAACCTCCAACACCATGCACACTCCTGCAACCACCACCACACCACACACAATGGTGTTGACCCCCCTCCGCACTGTCCCGGGCCAAGTCTCACGAGACCATGCGAATGGTGCTGACCAGATCCACAATGTCCCGGGCCAAGTCTCACGAGACCATGGAAGGTGGTAATGCTTATGGCTCACAGCTAACTGCAATCTTAGCTATCTCCTTAATTAGGGCTCCTGCATTCTCCCAGCTTTTGTTAACAACATTCTACTTTCTATCAATTTGACAACTATAGATAATGCATATAAGTGGAATCATAATGTCTTAGCCCATTTTTTCTTACTATAACAGAATACCACAGCTGTGTAGTTTATAAAGAACAGAAAATTATTTGACTCATGGATCTGGAGGCTGGGAAGTACAAGATTGAAATAATTTTGTTAATTTGTTGAAGCATTATGATACTCTATACTAATTAAATTATGGAAAATGGGGAAACATATAGAAAGTAAATAATAATTACCCATAGATATTTTTGTGAACATTTTGTTATATATCATTCTAATGTGCTATATAGAATTTGAACATTTTTACCTAAACACATGAATGAACTGAACTTTATTTAACCATTTCCTTATTGTTGAACATTTAAGTTGTCTTTAATCTTCTGTTAATCTCTGATGAATATTGTTATAGAAAATACATTTTTTTAACTTTCATGGACGTGTCTTAAAAGGAATTCTCAACATTGAAAGATTCTGGGTCAAAGAACATACAAAGTATTGAGTTATTTTTATACATATTACTAAATGTCCTGCTGAAGATAATTCTTTTAACTTGTATTCATATTAGTAGGATTGGAAATTTCCTATTCCCTTAAAATTTTCTAATTTTGAATACTATCATATTTATTTTATCAACTCATAGGCCAATTAATAATGATACTTTCTCTTAATGGATATTTCTTTCATTTCTTTTCTTTTTTCATTTTTTTTGGTGCAGGAGATTGAACTCTAACACATGGTAAGCAAGTGCTCTACCACTGAGCTACATTCCAGTCCCAGTATCCATTTTAGTTACTGAGACTGAGCATTTTTATATATTTATTGAGACTTTATTTCAATTTTATGATTATCTACCCTTTGTCATTTTTTTTTTAGTATTCACTTTTGATTATTGATAAGGGAATACTCTGTTGAGGAGATAATGCTTTATTGAACATATAATCCCTTTCCTAGTTTCTCATTTTATTATTATGTAAAGTTTAATGTTTTTATATCTATTGCATATAAATATCATAATTTTATTTAGATAAACATTAAATATTACTTGTGTTTAATTATTGATACTTTATATTTCTTCCTTTTCTAAACAGGACTTTTTTTTCTTTTTTTTTCCTTTTATTCTAACTTGTTATATATGACAGCCAAATATTACAATTCATATTACACACAGAGAGCACATTTTTACATATCTCTGGTTGTATTCAAAGTATATTCACACCATTCGTGTCTTCATACATGCACTTAGGGTAATGGCATACATCTCATTCTACCATCTTTTTTTTACCCCCTTACACCCTCTCTTGCTCTCCCTCCCCATTGACCTTTCTAGAGTTCCTCTAATCCTCCTATGCTCCCCGTCACAACCCCACTGTTAATCACCCTCCTTATATCAGAGAAAACATTTGGCATTTGGATTTTTGAGATTGGTTAACTTCACTTAGCATTATATTCTCCAACTTCATCCATTTACCTGTGAATGCCATTATTTTATTCTTTT
The DNA here is from genome assembly GCA_025594165.1 of Tamias sibiricus. Classification (NCBI taxonomy): domain Eukaryota; kingdom Metazoa; phylum Chordata; class Mammalia; order Rodentia; family Sciuridae; genus Tamias; species Tamias sibiricus. The sequence continues at coordinate 128,583,885 of CM046667.1, forward strand.
TTATTGCTGAGTAATATTCCATTGTGTATATATACCACATTTTCTTTATCCACTCATTTACTGAGGGGCATCTAGGTTGGTTTCACAACCTAGCTATTGTGAATTGTGCTGCTATAAACTTTTATGTGGCTGTGTCCCTATAGTATGCTGTTTTTAAGTCCTTTGGGAATAGACCCAGTAGTGGGATGGCTGGGTTATAAGGTGTTTCCATTCCCAGTTTTCCAAGGAATCTCCATACTGCTTTCAACAATGCCTGCACCATTTTGCAGACCCACCAGCAATGTATGAGGGTGCCTTTCCCCCACATCCTCTCCAACCTTTATTGTTGTTTGTGTTCTTAATAGCTGCCATTCTGACTGGAGTGAAATGAAATCTTAGAGTAGTTTTGATTTGCATTTCTCTAATTGCCAGAGTTGTTGAAGATTTTTTCATGTATTTTGATTTATTGTATATATTCTTCTGAGAATTGTCTGTTCAGTTCCTTGGCCCATTTATTGACTGGGTTATTTGTTTAATTGGTGTTAAGATTTTTACGTTCTTTATATATTCTAGAGATTAGTGATGCATCTGACGCGCGTGTGGTAAAGATTTGTTCCCAATTAGTAGGCTCTCTATTGACCTCACTGATTGTTGCCTTTGCTCATAAGAAGCTTTTTAGTTTGAATCTATCCCATTTATTGATTCTTGATATTAATTCTTGCGCTATAGGAGTCTTATTTAAGGAAGTTGGGGCCTAAGATGATATGATGGAAATTTGGGGCTACATTTAATTCTAATAGGTGCAGTGTCTCTGGTCTGATTCCTAGGTCCTTGATCCACTTTGAGTTGAGTTTTGTGCATGGTGAGAAATAGGGGTTTAATTTCATTTTGTTGCATATGGATTTCCAGTTTTCCTAGTACCATTTGTTGAAGAGGCTATCTTTTCTCTAATGTATGTTTTTGTTGCCTTTGTCTAATATAAGATAGTTATAATTTTGTGGGTTAGTCTCTGTGTCCTCTATTCTGTACCATTGATCTACAAGTCTATTTTAGTGCCAATACCAAGCTGTTTTTGTTACTATTGATCTGTAGTATAGTTTAAGGTCTGGTATAGTGATGCTACCTGCTTCACTCTTCTTGCTAAGGATTGCTTTAGTTATTCTGAGTCTCTTATTTTTCCAGATGAATTTTATGACTGCTTTTTCTATTTCTATGAGGAATGTCATTGGGCTTTTGATTAGAATTGCATTAAATCTGTATAGTGCTTTTGGTAGTATGGTCATTTTGATAATATTAATTCTGCCTATCCAAGAGCAAGGTAGATCTTTCCATCTTCTGAGGTCTTCTTTGATTTCTTTCTTTAGGGTTCTGTAGTTTTCATTATGGAGGTTGTTCATGTCTTCCATTGATTCCCAATTATTTTATTTTTTGATGCTCTTGTAAATGTGGTAGTTTTTCTTCTTTCCCTTTCAGAACATTTGTCACTGATATATAGAAATGGCTTTGATTTAGGGGTGCTGATTTTGTATCCTACTACTTTGTTGAATTCATTTATTAGTTCTAGAAGTTTTCTGGTGGAATTTTTTGGGTCTTCTAGGTATAGAATAGTGATAATTTCAGTTCTTCTCAACCTATCTGTATACATTTAATTTCTTTTGTCTGTCTTATTGCTCTGGCCAGTGTTTCAAGAACTATGTGAAATAAAAGTGGTTAAAGAGGGCATCCCCTTGCCAGGCATGGTGGCACACGCCTATAATCCCAGCACTTGGGAGGCTGAGGCAGGAGGATCGTGAGTTCAAACCCAGCCTCAGCAATGGCAAGGCACTTAGCAACTCAGTGAGACCCTGTCTCTAATAAAATACAAAAGAGGGCTGGGGATGTGTCCCAGTGGTCAAGTGCCCCTGCGTTCAATCCCTAGCATAAAAAAAAAAAGAGGGTATCCCTGTCTCGTTCCAGTTTTTAGAGGAAATGCTTTCAATTTTTCTCCATTTAGAATGATGTTGGCCTGGGGCTTAGCATAGATAGCTTTTACGATGTTGACATATGCTCCTGTTATCTCTAGGTTTCTAGTGTTTTGAACATGAAGGGATGGTTTATTTTGTCAAATACTTTTTCTGCATCTATTGAGATAATAACGTGGTTCATATATTTAAGTCTATTGACGTGATTAATTACATTTTTTGATTTCTGTATGTTGAACCAACCCTGCATCCCTGGAATGAACCTCACTTGATCCTTGTGTACTATCTTTTTTATATGTTTTTGTATTTACTTTGCCAGAATTTTATTGAGAATTTTTGCATCTATATTCATCAGGGATATTTGTCTGAAGTTTTCTTTCTTTGATGTGTCTTTGCCTGGTTTTGGAATCAGGGTGATATTGGCCTCATAGAATGAGTTTGGAAGTTCTCCCTCTTCTTCTATTTCCTGAAATAAATTGAAGAGTATTGGTATTAGTTCTTCTTTAAAGGTCTTGTAGAACTCTGCTGTGTCTCCATCCGGTCCTGAGCTTTTCTTGGTTGGTAGGTTTCTGATGGCATCTTTTATTTCATCACTTCATAGTGATCTGTTTAAATTGTGTATATTATCCTGCTTCAATTTGGGCAAATCATACGACTCTAGAAATTTGTCAATGCCTTCAATATTTTGTATTTTATTGGAGGACCAGTTTTCAAAATAATTTCTAATTATCTTCTGTATTTCTGTAGTGTCTGTTGTGATATTTCCTTTTTCATCATGTATGTTAGTAACTTGAGTTTTCTTTCTCCTCTTTTTGTTAGCCTGGCTAAGGGTCTGTCAATTTTATTTATTATTTCAAAGAATCAACTTTTTGTTTTGTCCATTTTTTCAATTGTTTCTTTAGTTTCAATTTCATTGATTTCAGCTATGATTTTAACTGTTTTCTGTCTTCTACTGCTTTTGGTCTTGGATTGTTCTTCTATTTCTAGGGCTTTGAGATGTAATGTTAGGTCATTTATTTGTAGACTTTTCCTTCTTTTAAGGAATGAACTCCATGCAATGAACTTTCCTCTTAGTACTGCTTTCATAGCATCCTAAAGATTTTGATGTGTTGTGTCAGTGTTCTCACTTACCTCTAAGAATTTTTTAATCTCCTCCTGGATGTCTTTTGCAACCTGTTGTTCATTCAGTAGCATATTATTTAGTCTCCACGTGTTAGAGTTGTTTTTATTTCTTATTTTATCATTGATTTCTAATTTCATTCCACTGTGGTCTGATAAAATGTAGGATAGTATCTCTACTTTTTTATATTTGCTGAGAGTTGTTTTGTGGCATAATATTGAAGGAGCCCTAATTAGGAAGGGCTGTTGTAGCTAGCTGGAAGCCATGGGTTCCACCTGATATGTATGTGACGCACCTGTAGGCACCCGCAAAGGTATATAACCGGGTGAAAGCGGTCCGAGTTAAGAGAACGGAGAATTCAGTTAGCCGGGCAGTCACTCGGTCGGTCAGAAGAATCAGAGCGGCCAGAACGTAGGCAGAGCGGTTACAGAAGAGAAACCAGATAGAAGAAGTAATGACTGGCCAGAGTTAGGCCGAGGCTCCAGAGGACTGGTCAGAGTATTCTAAGACTCTAAGCTAAGAAGACAAGAAGAAATCTTTCTCTATCTTTCTTTCTAAGACTCTAAGACAGAAGAAGGAAGAAAGAAGAGATCTTTCTTTAAGCTCTACTCTAAGCTAAGAATCTTACTCTAAGCTAAGCTCTAATATTTCTCTATCTTTCTTTCTAAGACTCTAAGCTAAGAAGACAAGAAGAAATCTTTCTCTATCTTTCTTTCTAAGACTCTAAGCTCTCTCTAAGAAAGTAGAAGTAAAAGTAGTAAAAGCTTAACTCTGCCTCCGAGAATTTTCCCCGCGGCACCGTGGCTGGCCACAATAGGCAGCTTACAAATGGTGGTCCGTCCGGGGCTCGGCAGGCAGAGAAGAAAAGCTAAGAAATAAGAGCAATGCTTTAAATCTTTCTATCTTTCTACTCTAAGAAAGTAGAAGTAAAAGTAGTGAAAGCTTAACTCTGCCTCCGAGATTTTTTCCCGGGTTTCGGTACCAGGCAGCTTACCAGCAAAAAGAGTAGTAAACAAGAGAGCATAGCCTCTGACTCAGTTGAGGCCAGTTAAGAATTAAGCTGACAGAGAAAAAGCCTTGAGCTTTAAACAAGAGAGCATAGCCTCTGACTCAGTTGAGGCCAGTTAAGAATTAAGCCGAAGCAGAGTAGCCGGCCAAAAGCCATAAAAAATATAGAGAAAAAGCCTTGAGCTTTAGTATAAAGAAAAAAGCCATGAGCTTAAAAGAAAATAGAGAATTAAATAGCATGGTAAAAAAAAAAGCCATTGAGCTTTGGCAAGAAAGCCATAAAGAAAAATAAAGAAGAGGAGAAAAAAAAAAAATAAAAAGTCAAAGCCGCTTATGCAATTGTGCTTAACTAGGTGCGTTAGCTGCTCCTCAGCATTAGGCTTCCTTAAAGCCACAGCACCTTCTCAAAAAGGGCTCAAATATCCACCCTTTCAAAAATAAAAGGTGAAAAGCTAGGTAGGGACAAGAAAGCACCTTTTTAAACTAAAGGGAAGGAATATGAAGGAGCCCTAATTAGGAAGGGCTGTTGTAGCTAGCTGGAAGCCATGGGTTCCACCTGATATGTATGTGACGCACCTGTAGGCACCTGCAAACCTGAAGGTACATAATATATGGTCTATTTTAGAGAAGGTCCCATGTGCTGCTGAGAAGAAAGTGTATTTGCTCATTGAATGATGAAATATTCTATATGTCGGTTAAGGCTAAATTATTGATTGTATTTTTGAGTTCTATAGTTTCTTTGTTCAGCTTTTGTTTGGAAGATCTATACAATGGTGAAAAAAGTGTGTTGAAGTCTCCCAGAATTATTGTCTTGTGGTCTATTTAACTATTGAACTTGAGAAGAGTTTGTTTGATGAACATGGATGCTCCATTGTTTGGAGCATATATATTTATAATTGTTAAGTCTTGTTGGTGTATGGTTCCCCTGAGCAGTATGTAGTGTCCTTCTTTATCCCTTTTGATTAACTTTAGCTTAAAGGCTACTTTCTTTGATATGAGGATGGAAACCCCTGCTTGCTTCTGCAGTCCATGTGAGTGGTATGATTTCTCCCAACCTTTCAACTTCAGCCTGTGGATGTCTTTTCCTATGAGATGAGTCTCTTGGAGGCAGCATATTGTTGGGTCTTTCTTTTTCCTTTGATTCAGTCTGCTAGTGTATGTCTTTTGTATGTTGAGTTTAGGCCATTAACTTTCAGGGTTATTATTGAGACATGATTTATATTCCCAGCCATTTTTGTTTATTTTTTGGTATTTAACTTGACTTGGTTTCTTCTCTGATTTGTTTTTCCTTTAGTGTAATACCTCCCTCTGCTGATTTTCATCATTGTTTTTCATTTCCTCCTCATGGAATATTTTGCAGAGGATATTCTGTAGTGCTGGCTTTCTAGTTATAAATTCTTTTAACTTTTGTTTATCATGGAAGGTTTTTATTTCATCCTGAAACCTAAAGCTTAATTTTACTGGATATAAGATTCTTGGTTGGCATCCATTTTCTTTCAGAGCTTGGTATATGTTGTTCCATGATCTCCTGGCTTTGAGTGTCCAGGTTGAAAAATCTGCCATGATATGAATTGTTCTCCCCCTATATGTGATCTGATTCCTCTCTCTTGTGGCCTTTATCATTCTGTCCTTATTCTGTATGCTAGACATTTTCATTATAATGTGTCTTGGTGTAGATCTGTTGTAATTTTGTACATTTGGTGTCCTGCAAGACTCTTGTAGTTGGTTTTACAATTCCTTCTTCATGCTTGGGAAATTTTCTGATATTATCTCATTGAAGAGATTGTGCATTACTTTGGTTTGAAACTCTGTGCCTTCCTCTTTTCCAATTATTCTTAGATTTGGTCTTTTGCTGGTGTCCCATAATTCTTGGATGTTCTGTTCATGGTTTCTTACTATCTTCACTGTGTGTTCAACTTTATTTTTCAGATTATATATTTTTTCTTCATTATTTGATGTTCTTTTACCCAATTGATCTAGTCTGTTGGTGATGCTTTCTGTTATGTTTTTTATTTGGTTTATTGTTTCTTTCATTTCAAGGATTTCTGACTGTTTTTTTTTTTCAGAGTCTCTATCTCTTTTTTGAAGTCATCTTTTGCTACCTGTATTTGCTCTCTCACCTCTTTATTGAAGTGATCAATTTTTGCCTGTATTTGCTCAATTAGGTCATTCTTTAAATCAAAGATCATTTTAATTATTAACCTTCTGAACTCCTTCTCTGACATTTCATCAAGTTCACTGTCCATGGGTTCTGTTTATGTAGTATCCTGGTTTGTTTGGGGCACTTTACTCCTTTGTTTATTCATGTTGTCCATTTGTCTTCCTTTCTTGCAATGTTGATCTGAGATATTAAGAGTTTCTACCCTATATTCTTTTAGTTTCTGTGCAGATTGTCTGTACCTCACCTTAATGTTGGTCGTTCAGACCCTGCAGGTGTCCCTCAATGTATGCTACTGCAACTAAAGGTGGTGGCGTCTACAGTGGAGGTAACTCGAGATAATAGTGAAGGTGCCCCAAGATGTATGGAACATCTTCCAGAGATGGGGCTGAAAGGGTGGGCCTTACACTGTCTTTGGGATGCCTGCTCTGAGATGCAGCTACTTTTAGGCCCTGTTTCTTGTCAAAAGGTAGGTGCTACTACATGGGGAAGGTTGTGTCTATGTCTGCAGTGTGTCAAGATGGAAGTGGGTTAGGCTTGTGCTCCCAGGTGGGGGTGTAGTGGCGGACTCTGGACCTACCCTAGGCCTAGGTCTCTTGTAGGTTGGTATGTGCAGAACTGGTGATTTTGAGCTCCCTCAGTGGTCTGCTGGTTGGAAGATGTGGTCCTATTGTGGCGCCTGAGCTCAGTGGGTGTCTGCTGGTGTCGGATAGACCCAGGCCCACTCTGAGCCTGGGTCCCTCAGGTTGGTGTGGGCATAATTCAAGGTGTTACAATTTGTACCCTATAATCTTATAATGTCCTTGTAGGTTACTGATGTATCATCTTGGTGTTGGGTTTCCAATACCAAACTGGTGTCCCAAGATGGAAGCTGCCACAACTGAAAATGGTGATAGTGGCCGTGGAGGTAACCTGGTAGAGGTGTCCCAAGACATAGGTGTCCCAAGATGGATGTGACCACTTTCAGAGATGGGCCTGAAAGGGCAGGCCATCAAATGGTGTTGGGCAACCTGTTCAGAGATGCAGCACTGTGGCGTGTGATGCTGCAGCAGGCAGCTGCCTCTAGGCCCTGTCAGTTGTCAGGAGGTGGAGGCTCCCTTATGAGCAGGGCTATGGAGATGGCTGCTGTGTTCCAAGATGGAGGCGGGCAGGTGGGTGGACCACAGCCTTGGTAAATAGGGAACCTCAGGGAGGGCTCCACACCAGGTCTCCACCTCAGGGCTGTCTTGGCCTGCCTGGGCCTGTCTGGCTCCAAGGACATTGTTGGTGATGTCCTGGGCCTGCCTGGGCTCTAAGGAGCTCTGTGGGGCTGTCCTGTCCCTTGTAAATAGGACTTCTGTCTCATTTTTTCTAAATTACATTAATAAGTTAAATTTTTAATAGATGTACTTTTATTATGCTTATTAGCTATTTTTTATCTTTATGTTATGTCACTTGAATGTAATGTTTCACTTACTCCTTCATTGAACATATATTTATCTAAGTAAATAATGTAGAACAGACAGTATTCCTCACACTGGGGATCTGTATCTAGCTACCGAACAAGACATATGATAATTCTACCCTCAGAGTAGAAGAAAGCAATGATCCAACAAAACCTTCTACAATACATAAGATGCTGATAAGTATTGTGGAAAAATAAATCAGAGAATGAGGATAGAGAGTAACAGAGAAAGGTTGCAATTTAAAAGGGTGATGATTCAGGAAGGATGCTCTGATAAGGCAATATTTGAGAAAAGGCTTAAGATAAGTTAGGGAATAAGCCATGGAAAGATATAGATCTGGGGAAACAATATGCCAGATACAGAAGGGCACATGAAAAGTTCTGCTCTGAAGCAGAAATAAGTCTGACATTTTTTAAGGAACAGTAAGGTAGCCAGTATGCCTTGTATGGAATGAAAAAGAGGAAGAGTAGTAGGATATGAGGTCAGAGAAGTATTGACAGTGGTAGAATGTGTATTACCTTGTAGAGTTTTGGCTTTTACTCTAAGTGAAGAGGGAATACATTATGAAATTTTAATGAAAAAAAAATGGCACTATCCAACTTAAATTTTATAGTGATTTATCTGATTACTAAGAGAAACACTGGTGGGGAAGGACAAAAGCATGAAAACTCAAAGTTACAAGGCTATAATCTAGTCAGGCAGTGAAGATATTGGCTATAATGAGGTTGGTAGCATTAGAGGTGGTGGAAATTACACAGGTTTTCAGTATGTTTTGAAGGTGTAAGTGACAATCATTGCTCACAAGATGGATGTAAATTATGAAATAAAGTGTATTAAGTGTAGAGTGAAGTATAATTTCTAAGTTTAGGACCTGTACAACTGAGTTAATGGCCTAGCTATTTATGCAGATACATAAATATAGGAATGGTGTGGGGTTAGAATGAGAAATGAATCACTAATTCTACCTTGTGTACATTAAGCAGGTTTTTCAAATTCAACATCCAAGTGCAGTTCTCAGGGAAGAAATTTAATATATGAATATGAGTTCAGAAAATAGTTTTGGGTAAAGATATTAGTTTGGGTTTTACCCATTTATAGATGTTGTTTTAGTTAGTTTCTGCATCACTGTGACCAAAATACCCAACAAGAACAACTAAGAGGATGAAAAGTTTATTTGGGGCTCATGGTTTCAGAGGTCTCCATCCATAGATAGCTGCCTCCATTGCTCTGGGTCCAATGTTAGACAGCACATCATATAAAAAGGGACCAGGTGCAGATGCCCTAATTGTTCGTGGGACTTGGCCCAAAATATCACCCTCAGGACTTAACCCAGAATCTCACGGGACTTGGCGCGAGATCTAAATAGACTAACGCAGGGAGAAAAACTCTCGCCTGCGCCATTTCTGCCTGGGCGTGTGAGACTAGACCCAAGAGAGAGCAGACGGGGTGAATGCTATTGTGTGTATATATTGTGACTTCTTGTGAGACTGTGTGCCGTGGTTTCTTGTGAGTGTGTGTGAGTGGTGTTAGAAGTTACAGGAGACAGAGAGAAAAGAATAAAAGAACCTTTTCATTTCCACCCTGTCTCTGGGTTTCTTCCCGCGGCGCTGCCATTACGAACTGCAAATCCCTACAGGCGGCGTCAGGTGGTGGCCCGCACGGGGAGTTCGGCCGGCAGGTAAGAACTGAAAATGGGAGCGAAAATAACAAAAGGTCGGATAATAAAAGCCATGGATGAGTTTTTCGATATCGCAGACTCAGTGGATAGTGAGGAAAGTGATCAAGAAAGCATAGCCTCTGAGTCAGTTAATACCAGTGAGAAGAGTAGTGGTGTAAATTCAAAAGCAAGAGCTGCAAAAGCCATCAGAAACTTATTGAAATTAGCCGAAGAAACATGTACTCTCCTTAGAAGCTGAAATTCAGGATACCAGTAAAAGTGATAGTAGTGAAGAGGAATCAAAAGGTGATTCTGGGAGCACAGTCTCCAGTAAAAAGAACAAAAAGAAATTAAAAAAGAAAAAGGACCGTCAAGTAGAGGAACAACTTGTGTCCCCTACTCCCCCATGGGTGGAATCCATTACAGAAAATATGAAGGGTATTACTAGGCGTTTGCAAACCCTAGAAACAGAAACAAAAAGTCTTTCTGAGCACTTATGCGCTCTCAAGGGTAACTCACAGATACATTGGGAACTGCCAGTATTTGAAAATGAAAATGGACAGAGAGTCCACCAGTCAGTAGATTTCAAAACAATAAAAAATCTCAAAGAGGCAGTAATGACATATGGGCCCCAAGCTCCTTTCACGTTGAGTATGCTGGAGTCCCTTAACATCTTTAACTTAACCCCCTAAGACTGGAAAAGTCTATGTAAAGCAACATTATGTGAGGGGCAATACTTGGTTTGGTGATTGCAATTTCAAGAACTTTGTATAGAAACAGCTAAAAGAAACACAGCTGCAGGGTTTGGAGACCATAATATAGAAATGCTCACAGGAGAGGAGCAGTTCGCAGACTCACAGGCTCAAAAATATTATGTCCCAGGTGTATATGCTCAGATATATGCAGCTGCCTTACAGGCATGGAAAACTTTACAAGGACCTGGGGATCTACAAGGTAGCTTGTCAAAAGTGATTCAAGGACCTAATGAGCCATATGCTGACTTTGCTGATCGACTTTTGAGAACTGCAGGTAGATTGTTTGGAGACGTTGATCAAGCTATGCCATTAGTTGTTCAATTAGCACACGAAAATGCTAATAAATATTGCCAGGAAGCCATCAGGCCATGGAGAAATAAAAAGGATCTTTCCATATATATACAACTATGTAAAGATATAAATGACGCCTTTGTCACAGGAAATGTGATTGAAGCTGCAATGAGAGATGCTTCCCCTCAAAATTTCACAAGGGCTCAACCTAGACATTATAATCAATCAGGATATTCCAGGAAAAATTATCATAATCAATCAGGCTATTCTGGGCAAAATCCCCAAAGAGAAATAAGACCAAGCTCATACCGTGCCCCAGGCCGATGCCCCAGGTGTAAAAAGGGAAATCATTGGGCCAATAAATGCCATTCAAAATTTGACATCTATGGAAATCATTTGTCCAGGAATTCAAAAAAGGGGCACGGGGCCCAACGCCCCGGGGCCCACAAATGTACGAGGCATTGGAGGAGGAGTATCCTCAAGCATCCACTCAGATGCTTCCCCGACACAATCCCCCCTACCCATCCACTCCCTCGCCAGAGGAACAGGAGGAAATGCAGGATTAGACCTCTGTTCCACCACCCGAATAGTGTTAACACCTGAAATGGGGGTTCAACTGGTTCCAACAGGAGTCAGGGGAACTCTTCCCTCAGGGACTGTAGGACTTATTCTCGGGAGAAGTCCTGAAGGCTTATTAGGTTTGCAAGTGACCCCAGGTGTAATAAACTCAGACCACAAAGGGGAAAAAAAATAACGCTGAGCTCACCCCAAAGTATAAGTTCTGTTAATCAAGGAGATAAAATTGCTCAGCTGCTTCTACTTCCAAATTTACAAAATTCATTTAAAATGAGTATGCCTCAAAAAAGGAACAATAGAGGATTTTGTTCCACTGACTCAAGACCCATGGCTTGCTGGGTTCGAGACTGTTCAAGGAGACCTATGTGTAAAATAAAAATCCAAGGAATAGAGATGGAGGGACTAATAGATACTGGAGCTGACTCTTTCATCATTAATCTATGACAATGGCCCAAGCACTGGCCTCTGCAAAAAGCTTTAACCAGTTTAAGAGGCTTGGGATATAATAACCTCCCAGAGAAAAGTGTGGTAATTTTAAAATGAGAGGATGATGAAGGGCATAAAGGAACATTTCTGCCTTATGTTTTACCAAACCTACCAGTTACTTTATGGAGAAGAGATATTTTGCAACAAATGGGAGTACACCTTGCAACCAAGCCTGCAGATGTTAAATGTGAAAATCTACAGGGTAATCTTAACCCTAAAAGAAATCATTATCAAAAAGTACAGGGTAATCTTAACCCTATAAGAAATCATTATCAAAAGGTACAGGGTAATCTTAACCCTAAAAAAAAATCATTATCATAAAGGAAAAAGATATTTTTTTTCGGGGCCACTGAGAAAATAATTTTGAAAATACCATGGCTTTCTGATAAGCCAGTTTGGGTCCCTCAGTGGCCCCTATCTAAAGAGAAATTACAAGCGGCCCACCTACTAGTTCAGGAACAACTAGAAGCAGGACATAGAGCACCTTCCACCTCTCCCTGGAATTCCCCCATATTTGTGATCAAGAAAAAATCAGGAAAATGGCGATTGTTACATGATCTTAGAGAAATTAATAAAACCATGCAAATCATGGGCCCTACTCAACCTGGACTTCCTAATCCTGTAGCTATTCCAAAAAATTTCCATCTTATTACTCTTGATATAAAGGATTGTCTCTTTTCTATTCCTCTACACCCTCTGGATACCCCCAGGTTTGCTTTTTCAGTTCCTTCTATTATCAATAATGGCCCTGATCAGAGATATCAATGGAAAGTTTTGCCGCAGGGAATGGCTAATAGCCCCACTATGTGTCAAATCTATGTAGATAAAGTTATTCAGCCTATCAAAAATAAATACCCAGAGCTTATGTGCCTCCATTATATGGATGATGTTTTGCTTGCTCATCCTAATCAAGAAGTCTTATTCACCATATTTAGCAATATATCAGAAAACTTGAAAAGATATGGACTAAACATTGCTAAGGATAAGGTTCAAATTAGATCTCCAATATTATATCTAGGATTCCAAATTATGGACACTTTTATTAGGCCTCAAAAATATTAATTAATAAGGAGCATTTGGCCACTCTCAATGACTTTCAAAAATTGCTGGGAGATATTAATTGGCTTTGCCCTACACTAAATCTCACTACTGGCCAACTAAAACCTTTATTTGACATCCTTCGCGGGGACCCTGATCCATCTTCACCGCGAACATTGACTCCTGATGCTAGGAAAGCTTTAAAGTTAGTAGAAAAAGCCATCGAAGTAGCGCATTGTGATAGATTTGATTTAACTCAACCACTGATATTATTATTTCTTCACAATATACAACCACAGGAGTATTTTGGCAACAAGGGCCTTTATTTTGGATACATTTGCCCGTCTCTCCTAAAAGTATAATTGAGTCTTATACCTCCATGGTGGCTAAACTTATTCTTCAAGGACTTAAGACTTCTACTAAAATATTTGGCATTCATCCTGCTACTATTATTACTCCCTATTCATCATCACAGATTGAATATTTATGCTTCAATGATAATGATTGGGCTATACTTAAATGCTCTACTTCTGCAAATTTTGATAATCTTCTTCCTAAGTCTCCTATATTACTTTTTGTATCAATCATCCTATTATATTTCCACAGGTAATAAAAAATCAACCTATTCCTAAGGCATTAAATGTATTTACAGATGGGTCCTCAAATGGTACTGCTGCAGTAGTCACTAAAAGAGAAAATATAACTTACATAACTACACACAAATCAGCACAACTAGTGGAACTGGAAGCTGTGGTAAGAGCTCTGGAAAATTTTAGAGAGCAGCCCATAAACATTTTTTCAGATAGCCACTATATTGTACAAGCCGTCCCAAAATTAGAGTTAGCAGGACCAATAGCACCTCATACTCCAGCCTTTAAATTGTTTTATCAAATACAAAAACTTTTGTGGGTAAGAAAAGAACCTCTATTTGTAGGGCATATTAGAGCACATACCAACTTGCCTGGTCCCCTCCATGAAGGTAATCAAAATGCTGATGACCTTACACAAACAATCTTTATACTTTCAGTGCTCCAGCAAGCTACTTTATTTCACTCCCACTTTCACGTCAATAGCACCACCTTGCAGCGTAGGTTTAAAATCACAAAGGAGTAAGCCAGAACAATTGTAAAAGATTGTAAATCTTGTATGACACATTTGCCCAATCCTCATTATGGTGTTAACCCTAGAGGATTAATGCCCAATCATTTGTGGCAGATGGATGTTACTCATGAGCCAAGTTTTGGAAAATTGCGATTTATTCATGTGACCATAGATACATGCTCAGGCATGATTTTTGCTTCCTTCATTCTGGAGAAAAAGTTAAAGATGTTACATCTCATTGTTTGCAAGCTTTTGTTGCATTGGGCATCCCCAAAATGCTTAAAACAGATAATGGCCCTGCATATACGTCCTCATCTTTCAAACAGTTTTGCGCAAAATTCAACATATCCCATAAAACAGGCATCCCATACAATCCTCAGGGTCAGGGCATTATTGAAAGAGCAAACTGCTCACTGAAAATTATGTTATTAAAACAAAAAGAAGGAAATTGGAAAAATCCTAGGGATAGATAGGCAGTTGCCCTGTTTACCTTAATTTTTTAACTTTAGACTCTAATGGTTATTCTGCTGGAGACAGGTATTGGAACCCACACCTGAAGGAGCCCTAATTAGGAAGGGCTGTTGTAGCTAGCTGGAAGCCATGGGTTCCACCTGATATGTATGTGACGCACCTGTAGGCACCCGCAAACCTGAAGGTATATAACCGGGTGAAAGCGGTCCGAGTTAGGAGAACGGAGAATTCAGTCAGCCGGGCAGTCACTCGGTCGGTCAGAAGAATCAGAGTGGCCAGAACGTAGGCAGAGCGGTTACAGAAGAGAAACCAGATAGAAGAAGTAATGACTGGCCAGAGTTAGGCCGAGGCTCCAGAGGACTGGTCAGAGTAAGGCCGAGGCTCCCGAGGAAGACAGAAGACAGAAGACAGAAGAAGGAAGAAAGAAGAGAGAAGAAAGAAGCTCTAGTCTTTCTCTAAGCTAAGCTCTATCTTTCTAACTCTTACTCTAAGCTAAGAAGACAAGAAGAAAAGCTTGCTTTAATCTTTCTCTCTAAAAATCTTTCTTTCCCTCTCTAAGCTCTAAGAAAGTAGAAGTAAAAGTAGTAAAAGCTTAACTCTGCCTCCAAGAGTTTTTATCCCGGTTTACGGTACCAGGCAGCTTACCAGGCAGCTTACACACACCAACAACATAAACCTTTGGTTTACTGGAAGGATGTTCTTTCAGGTACATGGAAGGGTCCAGATCCAGTATTAATTTGGGGGAGAGGATCTGTTTGTGTTTTTCCAAAGCATGAATCCTCTCCAATATCTATACCATCTAGTTTAATAAAGCAGGTACCAAATCATAAGGATCAAGATGAAGTTGTTGAAGAATCAAGATTAATAAAAAAGGTACAAAATCAAGAGGACCAAGATGAAGGTATGGAATGATTCCCTTAAAAGAGTCCTTCAAAATATTTCACAACTCAAGTGTCATTCCTCCCAACCGGGACGAGGAGATCTCTCTTTAGTGTGCACACAATTGTATTTTTTCTCTTTTTATATGTGTCTTTATGTCTGTACATTTGTCTAAATTTCATGTAATTGTGATGTCACAAATATATGTTTGTAGGTTTGTGTGTCCAGCGTGACGTCACACATAACTAAATGCTTATAAAATATATATATATACATATATATCTATAGATCCAAATAACTTTAATTCATTTAAGTTTGACAATATTCAATTTAGGTAAATAATTTAATAAGTGAAGGTACCTTCAATTTTGATTTATAGGTGTCCCAGAGATTTCTTTTTACCAAAAAATATGACTAGTGCTGTGTAGTCTGATGTTTTGGTGTTTTGACATACAGATGTTTATTCGTAATTAACTTTATTTGTTTTACAGCTGATTAATTTGAGTTATTTCAACAGATAATCTCATACAAGGTTATAGAGACTTGAGAGTTCCAGCTAACAAATTATTTTTCCAAAGTGCCTTTAGCTTTTCTTTACTCTATCTTTAATGCAGTAAATACCCTCAGTCTTTCTTTGTTTTGTTCTGAATATGATATTTTGCCAGCTTATGTTTGTGGGAGCTCAAGCAGCAATGTGTGTGAACACAAATCAACTTTAACTTTCTAATTTAATAGTTCTGTTTTTCAGCTTGACAACTCGCCTCTTGACTCAGTGCCGGAATAACACTGCCTTTCCTTCAATAATAAAAGCTTGAGTTTCTAGGTAGCGGGCCCTGAAGATTTGCTGATGGTATTGTCTAGACATGAAAAACACGGCTGCTGCTACAACCACAAAGATCCAGTCACTCCAAACATCCCTGCTGCTCAGACATCGGACAACTTCACCAACAGTGTGGCCTCTGCTCTACATGCATGGGGCCTCCTGGATCAACGTGTTGTGACGAGTGGACATTTTGGTCTTTCATTTGTTTGTGGCTTTGTGGGACAACGCCTTGCTGATATTTGCCTACAAGACTCAGTGTGTTGCTTGATGGAACTCAGGACAGCTGATTTGTTTATAAAATTTAATATACTATACAATTTAGCTCTTCAACAAAAGGCTTGTCACCTTAACAACATCCCCTCTTTTAAAACGAAAAAGGGGGAAACGCAGAAGCCCTAATGGTTCGCAGGATTTGGCCCAAAATCTCGCCCATGGTATTTAACCCAGAATCTTGCGGGACTTGGCGCGAGATCTAAATAGACTTATGCCGGGAGAAGAACTCTCGCTGGCGCCATTTCTGCCTGGGCGCGTGAGAGTAGACCCAAGAGAGAGCAGACGGGATTAACACTATTGTGTGTATATATTGTGACTTCTTGTGAGACTGCGTGCCGTGGTTTCTTGTGTGTGAGAGTGGTGTTAGAAGTTACAGGAGACAGAGAGAGAAGAATAAATGAACCTTTTCGTTTCCATCCTGTCTCTGGGTTTCTTGGACTGCAAATCGCTACAGGCAGCTTCAACCAAGCTGAGGAAAGCTTCTCAGATTATGGTGGGATCAGGAGGCAGAGAGAGGAAAAGAGGGGGGCTGAGTAAGGAGGAGGAGAGAGGGAGGAAGTTGCCACAGGGAAGCTGCACCCTTCCAGGGCATGCCCCGAAGTCGCCTACCTCCTTTATCCATGCTCCACCTGCCTGCAGTTAACACTCAGTCCATTCAAACTAGGATGGACTGATTAGGTTATATCTCTCACAATCCAATCATTTCACTCCTGAATATTCCTGCATCAACACAGGCAATTTGGAAGGAAACCTCATATAGAAACCAAAAGAGAAGAAATTGAAAGACATCAGCTGGATAAGACTATCATATGGTATCCAGCCATATGAGTTTGCATGGAAATACCTCAAGGTCTGATCCCTGAGGTGCTCCAACATGTATATGTCATGAAAATTAGCAAGAACCAGCTTTGGAGAGAGAAAGTAGTGGTCCATGAGTTTGAAGGACAAGCAAGAGCGAGTGGTGTCACAGGAGCCAATACAAGAGAGTAGTTCAAGGAGGAATTGGTTCTTATTTTCCAAAATTTATCTCTTATTTAACATTACATTCTCCAAAGATTTTAATAATGATAGTATTAACAAACATCTATTAAGAACTTAGTATGCATTAGGCATTTTGCTAAGTCCTTTACATGCATTATACAATTTAGTTTTTATAATTGACTTAGGAGTAGGTGAAAATTATTTCCAGATGCAAATCTAAAGACCAGGAAAATTACAGTACTTGCCTAAGATTGCATAGCCTTGAATCTAGATTTGAATCCAGAAAGTCAGAAGTCAAAACTAGTGTTCTTACCATTAGGCCATTTTGCCAAAGTAGTGTTAATTATCAATGATATTAGCAGTGGACATAATTGGTTTTAAAATGTATCTTGCATTCTTCATTGAGTAATACTGGCTGTTAGCAAATAAATAAAATAGATTATAAGATACATAGAGATAGACAGTCATACTATAGAAATGTAACAAAAATAACCTATTTCTAATTTGAGAAGAATTTTTTTTTTTTTTTTTTTTGGTACCCTGGATTGAACTCAGGGGCACTCGACCACTGGGCCACATCCCCAGCCCTTTTTTGTATTTTATTAGGGATAGGGTCTCTAATAAGTTGCTGAGTGCCTCGCCATTGCTGAGGCTGGCTTTGAACTCGCAACCCTCCTGCCTCAGCATCCCAAAGTGCTGGGATTACAGGTGTGCGCCACCACACCTGGCAAGAAGAATTTCTATCAGGGATAAATACTAAAATTGATTTAGAAACCCACTGAAGTGTTTTGGGATAATTATTGACAAGATTATTTTAAGGGGCTGGGGTTATGGCTCAGTAGTAGAGTACTTGCCTAGCATGTTTGATTCTCTGGGTTCAATACTCAGCACCACAAAAAATAAATAAAATAAAGGTATTAAAAAACAAAACAAAAAAATTTAAATATATATGCAAGCTGGGCATGGTGGTGCACAGCTATAATCCCAGCAGCTCAGGAGGCTCAATAGGAGGATCATGAGTTTAAAGCCAGCCTCAGCAACTTAGCGAGGCCCTAAGCAACTCAGTGAGACTCTGTCTCTAAATAAAATATAAAAGAAAGGGTTGAGGATGTGCTCAGTGGTTAAGTACCCATGTGTTCAATCCCCAGTACCAAAAAAATGTGTATGGAAATATTAAAAGGCCATAGAATAGTAAAAAATATTTTCAGCAAGAGGAACAATGTTAGAGGATATACCTCATCTGTCTCAAAACACTATAACACTACAGAAATCAAGACATTGTGATACTGACATAAGAATAGGCATTTTGTCAATGGAACAAAATAAGGAGTCCAAAAATGGATTTATAAATATATAGTCAATTGATTTTTGACGAAGGTGCAAAGGCAATTCAGGGGAGAAAAGATAGTCTTTTGAACAAACTGTGCTGAAAGAATTAGATGCAAAATCAAGTGGCCTGATGCTTTTATCGGGTCATATACAAAAATTAACTTGAACTGAATCATAGACCTAAATTTTAGATCTGAAACTATAACACTTCCAGGAAAAGACATAAGAGAAAATCATTGTGACCTAGAGTTAAGCAAAGCTTTCTGAATAGGTTACAAATATGTGCATGAAACCACAAAAGAAATTTTGGTAAATTGGACTTCATTTAAATATGAAAGTATTGATATTCAAGGTACATGGTTAAGAAAATGAAGAGGCTTCATTTTCTTTCATCCCTCAGATTTGGAGAAGTAGTTGCAAAACATTCTGATAAAACATGTATTTTTACTATATTATATAAAGAACTCTTACTACCCTACAACAGGATAAATGACCCAATTAAAAATGTGCATTTTGAATAAGTAAATAAATAATCTAAAAAAAATGTGCAAAAGATTTGATGAGTTATTCCACAAAAGTATGCATGGGTCAGTGAGCACATACAAAGATGGTCAGCATCATAAGTGTTCAAGCAATGGAAATATATAATATAGAAATACACTGAAGTGAAGCACAATTTATTATATTTTCTTCACTTACTTTCTTGCTAATTTTCAGTTTTTAGGATTTTCGTTAAGAGTTATGAATCTATATTCAGGAAATTCATCTATGAATTTATTTTTCTACAATTGTCAAATCTTAATATCATGATAACAATAGCAGTGTAAACAAAGTTAGAAGCATCTGTAGAAAAAATGTAAAAGTTCTTAAATAACATTGTTATTTCTTTTCCTTGAAAGAACATAAAATCTGTGTACAATGTCATTTAAGGATGCTGTTCTTTTATTTTCTGTCTCATGGCTATTGTGTGTTTATCATTTCTACAATTCCATAAATTGGTTTTTTGCCTTGAATTATATTTTGTGTCATTTTATTTGGTTTCTTGCAAGATTTTTGAACTTTCTTCTACTCTGCATTTTCTATTATGTGAAATATCAATTAGTTATCATTACCAAAATGAAAACCAAGTTCATATGTAAATCCATGCTTAATTTCCAAATAACATGCTTCTCCTCGTCCCAGCTCATCCATCCCCAAGATTATGATATAGTTTCTTAGAGATATTATGTGTGTTTAGGTTTTTTGTTGTTATTTAGTTAGATTGTTAGTGACACGTAGAGCATAGCAACATTAACAACAATAATTACACATTAAAGGAAAACTAAAAGTAATTTATTTGTTCATGTAACTATAAAGGTCAAGAATAACACAGTGAGTAAGAGGACCTATTGCTAAAAACAAACAAACAAACAAACAAACAAAAAAAAACTTAGATTGTCCCAGTTTGGGACATGTGCCCACTTCTGAACCAACCATTTTGACTCAGGAAATAGTTGTCTGGGGCCAGGTCAGGACCATGTACTCACTCATATAGTGGTCCAAAGAAAGGTCAACTCCATTAGAAGCACACCAAATGGGTTCCGAAAACAAACAAGTAGTTCTGTTACTGAGGAAGAAAGGAAATCAAAAATGTGCCAGGCACTCTAACACTCTCATAAATTGCACACTGGCATGTGTATGTTTGCATTTCTTATCCCTTTTTCCCCTTTGGTCCCTAGTATTATTTCATAGCCTGGCATAAAAGTTAGACATTTTTCCTGTGAATATTTTCCAAGAACTATTTATTACACGTAAAATTAAAATATGTTTTATACATTTATATAATCTGGTTTTTGAGTGACCTGGGCTCAGCTGGAACTGGAGGAAGTTCTTTGACTATTTGTCAACAGTTCTTATTAAAGTTGCTCCAGCAGTTTGCTCATTCCTCTCAGAAAAAAATATTGTGCATGTTCCATAGCTCTTCTGGTCATTCTAGGGTAACAAGAAAGCCCTCCAGTGACTTTCAGGTAATGAAGAGTCCAATTCAACGCAATACCAATGTCCCAAACCTCATTCAAATTAAAATATCTCCACTTTCCTAACTTGAGGGTACCACAGCCTGGTAAATCTGAGGAGAAGGGAAGGTTGGAGCTTTCTACTTATTTATTTCTCCAATTCTATCCCAACTTAACTAGCTGTCGTCATATGGAACTTCAACAATCAATCACAAAGGTAAAAGAAAAGAGTTAAAGAAGGTAGAAAAGAAAAAAAAGACTCTTTCCTACATTTCTTATGTTCATATTTAGTTTCTTATTTTATACTGTACATTTTTTAAGAATAACCAGTAAAAACAGAATTTATCTAAAATTTGTTTTCTTCTACAAATGACTTTAAAAATATGTCCTTTCTCTTTAAAGTAGAGATCATCCATGATTATTATTTCTGCATTTGCCATGTAGGTAAACACAATATATTTGATTCACCAAAGGCATTCATAATACACATTTATCTTGCTTTCCTTCATTATAAAAGCAGATTATCTAAAATACCTTGCCAGGCATGCTTGCAGTTGAGTATGGCAATGTGACACAGTCTATGGCCAATGAAACATACACAAATGTTACTGGGTAAGGCTCACCAGAAACTTTTTATATGAAATACTAAGCAGGTATCTAGGCATGGGTGCACACTAAATTAGTATGTTCTTGTACTAAATTATGTATTTCTGTCTAAAATTCATATGTGAAACTTAGGGATACAGTCATGAGGGGAAAATCTATACACTAAGGCTAGTAGAGCAAGAAGATAGAAAAATCTTGAATCTTTGTTGTTGTCTTTGCATGCTATACAAGCCCTCGATTGTCTACCTGTGGTCAGTTCATCCCTGAAATACAAGGACTCTCATATTTTTAGTCATTGTTAGTCAGATTTACTCATACACACAGAACAAACATAAGTGGATTTTCCTTGTATATGTTCAATATCTACCAGGTGGCTATTGACATTATTTTATCACATATTACAATAGAGAGAAGACTGAAAACTATTAAAAATAACCACTAGTGATGAAGGTACAGCAAAGAAATAGAAAGTGTTGGTGTTTTGAGAAGCCACATAAAGAAACTTTTTGTTTGTGATGTCTTCCCTCTGTTTAGTAAAGCCACTAAGCTGTATGACAGCTTTCTGTGTTTTAGCTTAGCCTCCATTTGATGGTTCTGTCTGGCCTTCTCTCTCTCTCTTTTTTTTTTTTTTTTTTTTTTTTAGTACCAGGGACTGAACTCAGGGGCACTCGACCACTGGGCCACATCTCAGCCCTTTTTTGTATTTTATTAGAGACAGGGTCTCACTGAGTTGCTAAGTGCCTCACCATTGCTGAGGCTGGCTTTGAACTCATGATTCTCTTGCCCCAGCCTCCCAAGTGCTGGGATTACAGGCGTGCGCCACCACGCCCAGCTCTGCCTGGACTTCTTACTAGAGCTTTTATCAGAAATGCAACCATCTGTATAGCTGGCTATCTGCTCTTGGTAGCTGAGTACATTCTGGAACCTTCCAGGGTAGTTGTTTGTTATGGCTCTTCATTGTCAAAGGGAACTCAAGGAGATTTGTTTCACATCTGCCCTTGTCTGCAACCCTTGCCCTTCCAAATGATGATTGGCCATTGCTAGGATCACTTCTATATATGCTAATGAATCCACAATGCCTTTTCAGAAAACATTTGACACTACAATTTTCCCCTCTTCAATATGCTGACATATTCCTAATGTTTAGAAAGAATTATTTGAAATTTTAGTATATGACTAGCACTCTTACCTGATTTCCAGTCCCCTGCCATCTTTTTAATTCCTTTAGTTGTTCAGTTGGTGGCTATTTAGGAAGATAATTTTGTTCAAGCACCTTTCTTATACAGGGTTCCTGAAGTTTACTTTAAACTGATGAAAGTATGTAAACATTCAGAAATAAAATTAAATATCTCAGTTTCAAATACAAATGATCTACTACATAATACTTGACAATGATGGTAATGCACCTCAGTCCAGTCAGTGTGGAACAGTTTGAAGTGCGCTGGTCTGGAAGTTAAAGGCTCACTTACTAGGTGTGTACTAGAGGCAAGAGATTTCAATTTCTCCATTTCTTAATCTGTAAGAAAATATTTGGTTATAGTTTTTATACAAAATTACATTGAAGAACAGTAAATTGTCTGATGTTTGCAGTGTGAACCTCAGGAATAATGAATATAAAAGAGGGGTCAGAAGAGGGCATGTTTTCAAGGCACAAAATAGCAGACAATATCCTAAGATCTCTTTGAGCTCCAATATTCTAGCACATCATTTCTTTCAGTGTGGGACATTTTGTTAGAAATACCACCCTCAAAAAATGAGATCCTTCATTTTCATGAATTAAATATAGATAGGTAGATGATAAATAGATATAAAGATAAATATATATGTGTGAGTATACACACACACACACACACATACGGTGGTTATTTTTGATTTGGAAATTTTTATATTTTTATGTTTGGGCCTTTCTGCATTTCATATATTTTCTACAGAGTCACATATTATATATTTAACAATACATGCAAAAGGAAAATGATCCTTCTTTTCCCATAATGGCATGCTCATTTGGGTAGGGGTTGACTAACAAAGACATTGGGGTATTTAATATGCTGGTGTCAGTTTCCAAAAGGTATAATACAATAGTAGAAGCAGCAACAATGACAAAAACAATGATAATAAATGTTAAGGTCTTATTCAAGCCCTATTTTGTGTTTTATACCTTTATTTTGTTATATAAGATAGTTAATATTTCTCATTTACCATGTACCAAGACCTGTTCTAATGTCTTTAATTTTCTTTAATTCAATCTTTATAAGAAACCTATAAGAACCTATCCATATTTAATATTTAAAGAAACTTAGGAATACGGAGTTCTACATCATCAGAATGACACACCATCACATGAAACAGCAGAGGGGAACAACAGCAACACAAAGATCTCTGAAAAAATGAAGTCCATTCTCCTGGCAGTAGAGCACATGAGAAATTCTTTCCTCCTTCTAAAAGTTTGTTTACTTTTAATTTTGAAAAGTATACAATTAAGTAGTTTTAGTATATTCACAAAGTTGTACAACCAACAGCACTATCCAATTTCAGAATATTTTAGTAACCCAAGAGGAAACCCTATACCTAAATTTCCCTAAACTTTCCTTAATCAGGTGCTTAGCAACTATTAATCTACTTTCTGTCTTACGAATTTGCCTCTTCTGGATATTTCATATAAATGGAATCATACAATATGTGGCCTTTCATGTCCACCTTCTTTCATTTAGCATCATGTTTTCAAGGCTATTTCATGTTGTCTGTCAGTTCTTTGTTCCCTTTGTTGTATGAATATACAACATACTATTTATCAGTTCATCAGTCGGTGTACATTTGAGTCATTTGCCTCTTCTAGAATGATGTTCCTATGAACATTCATGTACAAATTGTTAAGAGAACATGTTTCATTTATATTCAGCATATACCTAGTAGTGGAATTTCTATGTCATGTGATAACTTCACATTTAACTTTTTGAAGAACTACCAGACTGTATTTCATAGTGGCTATCATACTTTGCATTCCAACTATAGTGTATGAAGTTTCCATATTCTTCACATCCTCACCAATGTGTTTATTGTCTTTTTTTCTAACCATTTTAGTGAATGCCTTTATTGCAATAACACTGTGATTGTGACTTGCATTACCCAAATGACTACAAGGTTGAGCATTTTTCATGTGCTTATTTGCTATTTTTCTGTAGTCTTGGGAGGAATGACTATTCAAATCATTTCACCACATTTAAGTGGTTCTTTTTATTGATATGATTTGTAGGTATTTCCTCCCATTCTGTAGGCTTCCTTTTCACTTTCTTTATACAAATTTTGGAGCACAAAGTTTTTTTTATAAACATTTGATGTGGCCAATTTATTACTATTTTTGTCTCTTGTGCTTCTGGTGTCCTATTTAATAAGGCTTTACCTCATCTAGAGTTATAAAGATTAATGCCTATGGTTTCTTCTAAAAGTTTTAAGGGTTTAGCTTTTCAGATTTAAGTGTAAATATAAATGGGCTCATATATATATCTGGAGTTAATTTTTATGAATTGTGTGAGCCAGTTTTCCAACTTTATTCTTTTGTGTCTAGATATCCAGTTGTCCCAGAATCTTTTATTAAAAAACTCATATTTATTCATTGAATTGTCTTGGCACTGTTGATAAAACTCAATTGACATTAAACATAAGGCCTTATTTTTGTACTCTCAATTGTCTGACATTGATCTATATCCTTATGGCAATATCACACTGTCTTGGTTACTGCAGCTTTGTTAATCTTTGTTCTTATTTTGGCCATTCTGGTCTCCTGCACTTCCCTATGAATTTCAGTATCAGCTCTTGAATTTTAATGCAAAAAAGGTGGGATTTTTCAGAGAAATTGCATTGAGTCTGTGGATAATTTGGGGGAATGTTGCTGTTAAGTTTTATGTGTCAGCTTGGTTAATGCTCAGTTGCTTAATCAAGTAACAATGTCCATGTTTCTATGCAGGTGTTTATAAATAAAAAATATATATAAATATATATAAAATACATTTAGTGCACTTTAAGTAAAGGATATTATCTTTTATAGTGTGGATGGTGGGCTTTAAGCAATGGGTTGCTAGGCCTAAAGAGTATAAATATGTTTCTTGAGAAAGAAGAAATTCTATGTCAAGCTTCAGCATCAATTCCTGCTTTAATTTCCAGCTTGCCTACCCTGAGGATTTAGGATAACAGCCTCCCCATAATTATGCAAGTCAACTCCTTGAAACAAATAAATGTCTTCATGAATAATTTTTTTCTCTCTCTCTACTCCCTTTCTGACAGCTCTCCCTATTCATTCTTTTTCCCGAGAAAACCCTGGCTGATACAAAGACTCCATGTATGTATAATATGTCAAAATACACTCTACTATCATGCATATCTAAAAATAACAAATAAAAAACTGAAGAATATAGCTGTCTTAAAAATATGAAATCCTCTAACCCAGAAAGATACACTTTTCATTTATTATACCTTTTCATTCAGCAATGATTTATAATTTCAGCTGTACAATAGTTGCACTTCTTTATTTCTGAGTATTTTATTCTTTTTGATGCTATTGTAAATGGAACTGTTTTTGTAGTTTCATTTTAGATTTTTATTGATATGGTATAGAAATACAATTAATTTTTGTATATTAATTTTGTAACATGTAGCAATGTTGAATTCATTTATTAAATCAATAGGTTTTGGTAAATGCCTTTTCTCTATACAAGTTCATGTCTTCTGCAAATAGAGGTAGTATTACTTCTTTTTCAATCTGAGTTCCTTTCATTTTTTTTCTTGCCTAATTGCACTGGCTAAAAACTACAGTAAATATATATTTTTTTTAATGGAGGTAGCAGATGTCTTGTTCCTGATGCTAGAAATAGTTTTCAGTCTTTTGTCAATAACTGCAGTGGGTGTTATAAGTTTCTAATGATGTTCTTTATGAAAGAAATGTCCCTTTTAAACTTCATATTTTCAGTGTTTTTTCATAATTAAAGGATTTGAGTATTGTCAAATGTTTTTTTTTCTGCATCTGTTGAGATGGTTGTTTTCCCCTTATTAAATTAATATGCTACATTATATTTTTCTTATTTTTATATGTTGAATTGCATTCCTAAGATAAATCCTGCTTGTTCATGGTGTATATAATCCTTTCTGTATGTTTCTAGGTTTAGTTTGATAGTATAATTTTTAGGATTTTTGCATCTTTACTAATAAAGGATATTTATCTGTTTTTGTTTCAGGTAATTTGAAGTTTCATTGGTATGTGCATATACAGCTGTAATTGTTATGTCTTCTGGGTGGATTGATCCTTTTATAGAATGTTCATTCTTTGTAGTCTCAAGTTTTGTCTTAAATTATTTTCTAGTATTAGTACAGCCACTCTTCCTATATTATGGTTACTTATGGCATAGTATATCATTTTCTATAATTTTACTCGCTATAATTTTGTCTTAAAGTATGTTCTTTTAGATAGCATATGTCCAAAATATGCATTTCCTTTATTTTACAAATCTCTGACTTTGAACTAGAGATTTTAATCTATTTATTTTTGATTGTGGAAAAATATACAATTTATCACTTTAAACATTTTAAACTGTACAATTTACTGTCATTAGTATGTTCCTATTGTTGTGCAACCATCACCGTTTTCCACTTTCCAGAACTTTTTTATATCCCTAAACTGAAACTCTTTATTTTTTTCACACATTTTTATTTTTGATGAATACAACTTACCTATTTTCTTCTTGTTATCTATGCATTCGGTGCCATGTCCAATCCATTTATTTTTTAAAAAAAATTTAATTGACACATGGCAATGGTACATATTTATGGGGTATAGTGTGATAATTTGATACATGTATAGAATATGAAATGATCAAATCGGTACTTAGCATTTCCATTTCTTTCAACATTTAGCATTTCATTTGTGTTGGAAACCTTAAAACTCCTCACTTCTAGTTCTTTATCAGCTACGTAATAAATAGTGAATTATATAATCACCCTATTGTGCTGTAGAACAACAGAACTTATTCTTATCTAACTGAATTTGGTACCTGTTATCCAACCTTCCTCTACCTCCCCTCCACTTGTCCTTCTTAGCCTCTAATAATCATTATTCAAGTCTACATTTCTCTAAAATAAACTTTTAAATTTTCCATATATGACAGAGAATATGCAGTACTTGTTTCTCTTTGCCCGAATTATTTCACTTAACACAATGTCCTCCAGTTAATTTTGCATTGCCCCAAATAACAGGGTTTAATTCTTTTCTATTGTTGAACAATATCCCACTGTGTATATATGCTACATTCTTTATCCATTTATCTATTGATGGATAGCTCTGTCAAGTCCATATCTTGGCTATTATAAATAGTGTTGTAATAAATATGGCTATGCAGATATCATTTTTAGAAAGTGATTTCATTTCCATTAAATATATATTCAGTAGTGGGATAGCCAATTCATTTATTTTTGAGGTTATTACTAATATAGCAGAACTGAAATCCGCCATTTTGCTATTTGTTTTCTATGTCATATCTTTTTTGTCCCTCTGCACCTTGATTACTGTCTCTTTTTGTTTTAAATGGCTATTTTTACTGTATGACTTTAATTTCCTTGTTACTTTTTTGCTACATTTTCAATGTGTTAGTTCTTGCCCTTAGAATTCCAATCAACACTGTAGTTCAGATTGATAATAAACTTGGTAGTATATGAAAAGTTTGCTCCTACATCTGTTCCTTTCCCCCTTGTGCTATCATTGGCATACATATTCAGTCTTTTTATATTATATATCCAACAGTTTTATAGTATTTATCATACTCTCAGTATGTCTACTGAACACTCTAGACTGAGAGTTTGTGGAAAGCAGGACCTATGCATTTGGTTTCTAGCACAGTTTAGCCACATGGTATTTTACTCACTGATGTGACTCCAAGGACCTTTGAAGCTCTCTTTTGCCAAACCTCCCTGAGAGTAGGAGGTAACAAGAATTATGTAGTGCCTTGCTCCATAACACACATGCACGCGCGTGCGCGCACACACACACACACACACACAAATGCACACTATATGGCAGTATTTTGTACCAAAACATAATAAGTTTGTGAATGTAATGGTCACATATTTTGAAATGTTCTTAAGAACCATGAAACTCAAATGCTGTTCAAGCTGTTTTGTTCAACTATTTTACATTAAATGGAGAACTACAGTAGATAGTCTTTGAGAACTAATTCATTCTGGTTCTATAAATTTTAAAGAAAAAAATGCTTGGATTGTAAACATCCTGTTTGTATAAGGGTATGAGTGAAAGAGAGGTTTACATGTGTGAAGAACTGAATGGTTAATTCCCATTAGAGTCCCACTTTATTAATCTCATTAAGGATACAAACTCCCCCTGTTGCTGAACCCAGAATCTCTCGTTTTCTATGAGATTGACTCAGCCTCAACCCATTCATCCTTGTGTGAATGCTTTATCTGGCCTCAGTAACATGCCATGAAGCATCAACAGTTTTATAAGTTAATAAATACCCACAGCACCAACAAGCTGAGCCATTGATTCAAAGAAATGGAGTTTTTACTAAAGCATTACTCCATACATGTTAACTCTAATTGTTAACCTTACACAGCATTGAAAACAGATTATTATGAATACACACGATTATTTAGAGTACAAAATGTGCAGACATACTAACATGTTGTGAGTCATACCTAAGCAAAACTCCTTAGTGTGCAGAAGACATGTGTCATAACTGCCAGGTCAGCTCCTGAAGCTTGAGGTCCCTGGATTTCTAACCTGGCTGTTCTAGCATCTCTACTGAATATACACATGGTCATCCTTCCGGAAGAACAAAGCACCTCTGCATCCTTTAGGAGGCACATCTGTGTCTGTGCACGTGTGGGGTGTGTGTGTGTGTGTGTGTGTGTGTGAGAGAGAGAGAGAGAGAGAGAGAGAGGGAGGGAGGTAGACAGGGAGGGAAAGAGGAAAGAGAGAGGGGAGAGAGGATGGGGGAGAAATGTTTATATGAAAGACAAGAGTCAGAGTGAAACAAAAACTGATAAAAAGGAGAAATTGAAGTGTTATTTGGTCAGTTTAGAATTCTAAAAGTGAAAATCATCCATATTGTATGTTTCTACAAAAATTTCCTTCATGATGACAGAATTACAGCTTTTACAAACATCTTCGAGAATGTCCACATAGAAAGCCAAGCATGGTGGCATGTGCCTGTAGTCCCAGCTACTCAGGGAACTGGGGTAGAATTACTTGAGTCCAGGAGCTAAAGGACAGCATGGGAAACAAAATGAGACCCCATCTCATGATACATATAAATACCAAAAATACCCACATAGAAATTGGAATGTCCCCCCAAATAATGCCATATAAACTTTTCTGCATTCATTAGAGTAAATATGATGAGAAATATCAGACATTTGTACTCATGACATACTAGCAAAAGAGCTGATTTTGCGTAGATTATTCTCTATGCAACAAATCCAAACCAAACTCTAAATAATGGTATGATGTTTAGAGATTAAAATAACCCAGGATATGATGGTTCAGGAAAGAATTATTCCCCAATGTTTTTTCATTTAAGTTGGAATTTTCTTTTCTTTCTCTGTGTCTCTCTCATAAAGAACAGTCCAGATTTAAAGACATACATTTTTGAGTGTAAAATAGCTTGTAGCAGTCTCATTAAAGGGATAGGGCATGGCTAGGGTCATAGAAAAAGCAAGCATGGCAGCGAGGTGTTTTCATTCCAGGGTAGCTAAATGCATCAAGTCAAACCATAGACCACATCTTTGTCGCTACAACAGTGAAAGGGATGACATGCTGTCCTTGTAAATATGGAATACTAGTGGCCTGCCCTAACTACAGTTCACAAGTTGTTCCTGTAATTGGAAATGATCATGTATTATGGCACTGCCATATCCTTGTATAGATTTTTAGTGGCAGCAATAAGACCCTGCTATAATCAATACTTAAAATGTAGAAGTGGCTTTGAATAGAGGTTGGAAGAATATTGAGAAACATAATAGAAAAAGTATATATTGTTTTGAAGTGACTACTGGTAGAGACATGGATATTCTTTAAAGACTGCCTCGGAGGATACTTTACAATTTAACCCATGAATGATACACTTCAGCTAGTGAGGCTTCTAGGGCGCACTTGGATGAAAATGATTCAAAATGATTATCAGTTCTGATTTCATCACCCCTATCCACAGAATGGTTATTATAATAAGCTAGCATCAATGAAGAGATAATCCTATTAGACATTCATTTCCCCCATAAGTTCACTTAGACAATGGATGCTTGGGAAAGTTGGAAACATGTAGCTAAGTTCTGTGAGAAATTCTTTAGGGAGCATGACTGGCTTAGGACCAAGAAAACATGCTGGTGAGGGAGGTGAGAAGGAATGCCATAGATCACTTCCCCTCTCAGTGCTTTAAAGATCCCATGGCAATGAGAACATGCCCTGTCCAGTTGCAAACAAACTTCTGGTTAGGATGTGTAAGTAGGGGCTGGAGTTTGTTTGCATTATTACCTAGAAAAAAGTGATTGTTGGGCTGGGGTTGTGGCTCAGTGGTATAGCGCTTGCCTAGCACATGTGAGGCCCTGAGTTGATCCCCAGAACCACATAAAAAATAAACAAAGGTATTGTATCCAACTACAACTAAAAAATAAATATTAAAAAAAGAAAGAGATTGTTTCTGTTTTCTATATTCTACCCTAAGGTAAATACAGTGTAAGGATTGGATGTACATTCACAGAACAGTGACAACGTGTGGTCAAGTGCTATGCCACAGAACAATGGTTTTCAAAACTTTGGTAGAAATCATATTTGGGAGATTTCCAGACCCAGAATAAAAATGCAGAAAGATAAAAATGACCATAGGCAGTTCAGATACCCACAAAGGTTTTGAAGTCTGCACTCTAGTGTTAATTGGTACTCTGTATGCCCAAGCCTTACAGCTTTATGTTCAAATTTGTTTATCTCAGTATTTCTCCAAGTAAAGCAGAGCCCTTTAACATGGGCTTCCCCCCGCCCCCAGAATATGTGCTAATGCATTCTTTATTTTTAAAAGAAAATTTACTTTTTTTTCGTAGTAGGTCTTTAATACCTCCTGTCTTTTTTGTTTGTTTCATTTTGAGACAAGGTCTTGCTCAATTGCCCAGGCTGCCCTGGAACTTGTGATCCTCTGACTTTCGCCTCCAAAGTTGCTAAGATCACAAGCACGAACCACCATGCCCAGTTTTAATGCACACTTTAAATCTGAGGAAGGGAAGAGTGTATGCCAATGGTTGTCACAGTGTGGTTCCTCAGGATCAGCAGCCTCGGCATCACCTGGGAACTTGTTAGGATGCTACATCTTGGACCCACCTCAGACTTACTCAATCAGAAGTTCTGGAGGTAGATCCAGCAATCTGAGTTTTATAAATCTACCAGGTGATATTGTAGTGTTTTCCAAAACTATTTGACTACAGAATCTTTTGTCTTTCATCAATAAAAGAGTGTGGTAGGACTAATATTTTCTGCCATGATGTGTGCATGTGTGTGAGAAAGGGAGGTGTATGAAAGTGGTATCATCATATACAGAGAGGCTTCTTTGATAACTATTTATTGATTTGTTTAAACACCCCCTTCTTTTAAAAACAACTTGAGGAAACTCAAAAAGAATACTAGCAACAAAGTATTCTTCTTTGGTATTTTCATTCTTTCCTATTTATGTCAGGTTTCCCTAAGACACCAAAGTGCTGACTTGTTTATTACCAGCACACCTACAGTTTTCCTGAACAATGAAAGAACAAAACCAGCAACCAGAATAGTCAATAAAGACATCTTAAAGTTTTTGAAGAAAAAGGGTGATGGTGTGCTATTTTATTGATTGAAAATTAGTAAGACTTAAAAAGGCGGGATGGGGAACAAGTAAGAGGCTACTGGTGTTTAAGGTACGTGGCAAAGACTTCTGAGTCCAAGATAGGCAGCCTCACTACATACAGGTGTGCTTTAGAGCTAAGTCAGTATGGGTAGGACTTAAAATGGAATCTCCAGGTAACTGGGCTAGGCTGGGCTGGACAAGGTTGGGTTGGGAGTTCATACTGAATGTACATCTTGGGAATGGGTAGCCCCTTGGCCTTGCAAAATAATGCTGCTGCTTGGGCCATAGTTACTATTTTGTGTATGCCCTGAGCACAATTATGTTTTATCTGCTCTACCATTTTTCCCTTCTGTCATGGTTTGGATGTGAGACAATGTGCAAGAAGGTTCAGAGAAGAAATGATTGGGTTGTGAGAGTCTTCACCCAATCAGTGATTTAATCCCCTGATAGGAATTAACTGAGTGGTAACTGAAGTGGTAGGGTGTGGCTGGAGGAGGTGGGAATTGGGGCATGGCTTCGGGGTATATATTTTATATCTAGAGGGTGGAGTCTCTCTGATTTTTGATCACCATGATGTGAGCTGCTCCTTCCTCACACTCTTCCACCACTATGTTCAGCCTCACCTTGTGCCCTAAGGAATGGAGCCTGCTGTTTATGGACTGAGACCTTGAAACTGTGAGCCTCCAAATAACTTTCCCTCCTCTACGATTGTTCTGGTCAGATTCTTTACTTATAGCAGTGAAAAAGCTGACTGAAACACCCTTCATATATTGATAATTCCCAAAGCATTTATGGTCAGGCAATGGCAGCTTGTGGGAGTGAGGTGAAAGATATCAACACCAAACAATGTTTTCCTTCAGCTCTCAGGGATGAGAAGAACTTTAGATATTTAGTCCTGTGTATACCCTCCACAGAGGTGAGAAATGAGCAACAGACAGGGGATATGACACTGTGACTGGTAGAAAGACTACCTGACCACAGATCTCATTTGTGTAATTTGATTGCTGAATGGGAATGAGATTTCCTTGTACCAATCTGAAGACAGTCCAATAAATGTACTTGAAAGATTGTTCCTGTTAATATGAATGTCTAGACTGTAGATTATCTGAGGCAATTTATCTACATAATTCAGTGTTTAACTCCAGTTTCCAATACAGTTAATGACACCTAATAGATACTCAATAAACATATGTTGAGGGATAATATTTGAATGAATATAAAGAGTTTATTCGGTGCGTATTTGGGTATACAACAACAAATATTAAACAACTTTTTTTTTACTTTTTTGTGCACAGGACAGAAAACTGCCTGTACATGCTATGTTCACTTTTGGAACACAGATTTTAACAATTATTAATGCACAAAATCTTACATATCATGCAACTCTATGCCAAGATTCCAACTTTCGTCCATGCAACAGATATGAAGATCTAAATGGAAACCTAGCTAAGTCTTAAACACTTTTCCAGTAGCAGGTATAATATATGTTGTTTAGGGGTAACCAGTCTTAACATTTCCTTGTACACAACATTCACGTGCCAAATACGTGACAGGAGGACTTGTACATATACAGATAAGACTTTTCTTATGTTAACAACACAAAAGACAACATCACAGTTCCACAGTTTCTGTCTTACACAAGAAGCCACAACAATAGTTTAACATGATACACAAATGGAATTAAGAGAAATCTACACTTAAGGATATTCTTTTTTTAAAGTTATCTTTACTGACCGGGGTTGACAATATAACTTAATTTCTATTCACAAAGTACAGCACAAGAACTTGACCAGAATACTACAAATCTAAATAAAATAATTGGTAAGATCACAAGAACACTGTTACCTTGAGCCTGAGATGCCAATTCAGATTCAACCCTGAATTTGGTTGATTTGGATTAGGTGACACAGAGTCAATAGAACCATTGAATTCAGAAACCATAAAGTTGCGCTATATGAAAGTAAAGAGTACAATTGAATGAAGCATAGATAGAAAACATTAAGCCAGGAAAACAACACTGATCACATAATTTTGTTTGCCCCTACAAAACATTTAAGTGGTTAATTTTGTTTTGTTTTGTTTCGTTTTTGAAGAACAATTGTGGTCTTTTAAATTTTCTTGGTTGGAGAGCAAATTTTGATCAGCGTTAGTGCTGTGAAATATTTTTGGTTGTCATCCCCAACGTATACTTGAGATCATGAGAAAATTTGGCAGTCCTTCTCCCAGATTTAACTCATTGATAATGCTTGGCATTCTTTTGCACAAGCTTTATCTAAATCGTGGGGCTTTAGTATGGATGATTAGAAGGTCTAATGGCAGATAGAATAGTGAACTCTGCCTGTTTGTTTGGTAAACGTCACTGACAAATTTGAACTTTTGGGTGAAGGACTGCTAGAAGAATTCAACAGCACCTGGAGGTAAGGTTCTGTTACAGAGCCCTTGTTTTGCCCTCACTGGCTACGTTGATTCATTGTGGCTCATGGATTTGCCTCCGTTCAGCACGCCGGAGACACTTCTGCTCTTGGTTGGGGTCCCACTTCCAGATCGGGAGAACTCCGTGAGATCATGCAGTGACGGCTCCTTGTACATGGCCACTGAAATGCACATAAAGATCGTTTAAAAGGCCTTCAAATGAGCACATCAATGTATTGTAGCTTTGAAAATTGCTAAGAGAATAGATGTTAAGTGTTCTTACCACAGAAAGAATATGTATGCTATGTAAGGCAATGGATATGTAACCATTGTACAATGTATACATTTCAAAATATCTTGTCCATGAAAAATATATACAGTTTCATTTGTCAGTACAGAAATAACTAAAAAAAAAAAAAAAAACCAAAAACAACAACAACAACAAAAAAAAAAAACAACCAAACTGGGCATACCACTCCACACTGGTCAACTATTCTTCTGGTTATGAGGCCTCAAGCCAAACATGAAAAGTCTGCTTTCAAGTTCTCAGTACAGAGTGGATGCAATCAGATGAAGCAAAATCTAGTCTTGGTGTAGTAGTGTGTCAAGAATTTTAATGCCTAACTTCTATCACTTATGTTTATATATGAGAGGATTAATGAAAATGCACTTAATAAAGCTCTTAGAATTTTACATATGATCTTAGCATACTGTGCAAGCCAAATATTAAAATTTAAAACATCTTAAAACACTGATTTCTATCATATTTAGAATGAAACTCTCCAAGAGTCTATTACCATATTTCTTGGTGGAGTAAATGTTAACAATAATTTCTACTGTTGGACTGTAAACACCAGTACTAGCTTATACTTGTGAAATACTTTAAAAATATTTATTTATTTATTTTAGGTGTACACAATGCCTTTATTTATTTTTATGTGGTGCTAAGGATCCAACCTGGGCCACGCACGTGCTAGGTGAGTGCTCTACCGCTGAGCCACAACCCCAGCCCCACTTGTGAAATACTTATGACATGCTAGATGCTGTTCTAAATTCTTTGCATGCATTATCTCATTTAATCTAGGTAAGACTTCTATGGCATAAATACTCCTACTCATACTTTACAGATGAACTTGAGGCACACTCATAAATAACCTTTTCAAGATTATCTAGTTAGTAAAAGTAAAGCCAGGACTTGTACCCACAAAGTCGGACTCCAGAAAATGAGTTGTAAAATATAATGGTATGCTGATTTCAATGTGGGGCATCATTGTGCCCCTACATTAAATTCTTATTCTAACCCCAGTCTGGATAACTTATTTGAAATCTTCTCCTTGGTCTGCATTTTCTGTCCCTTCTCTAACATATCTCACAACTTCTAATATACCTGTGTTGCATAGCCAATTCCTAACATTTGCCTTTCTAATTTGCTATTAATCTGCTAGTAATGACTGGAAAACAATTCTATGAGTAAAAATTCTTGGGACCATATTATTGGGTCCTTAGAAAGGGTCCCCATGGGATATCTGATAAGTGTAAAGTATGTGCACATTTTAATATCTATGTTTCTTCCTAGTTACCCTTTTGGTATAATTTGGGGCTTTTAATTTTCCTGAGTTAGCAATTTAGCTACTTCAACCTAAGTAAGGAGTTACTGTATGTAGATGTATGATAGAAAAAAATCAGGAGAATAGATAACATTGTCAATGCCTTAATATTTTTATGAGTTTTTAATTATTGTCTTGATGTTTTTGAATAGTATAAAATGTAACTGCATACATAAATGCCTTAACATAGAAGAATTTTGTCAAAGTTTTTATCAGACTTTCAAAATTATGATAAAGAATTAATTTAAATTAATATTTTTGGTACCATAACCCATATTTCCTACAATATCAACTTTACCTTTGAGTGGTTTGGGCAGAAAATGAGCTGCAGGCTTGTTCTTCTTCACATGGTTGCCTTTCATGATCTCTCCTTCTTTGTTCAGACCCAGATACCACCCTCGGCCTGACTGTTGCTGACGGTATATCATCGATGAATAGGTCACGTA
Organism: Tamias sibiricus; assembly: GCA_025594165.1. Taxonomy (NCBI): domain Eukaryota; kingdom Metazoa; phylum Chordata; class Mammalia; order Rodentia; family Sciuridae; genus Tamias; species Tamias sibiricus. Next base: position 128,620,146 of record CM046667.1, read on the forward strand.
ATAATTTTCAAACACTGATTCTTTGAATTTGCACTCAGGTGTGAAATGTTCCTGCAACAAAAGTAAATAACCAAAATCTCAATATTTGTAGCTATGAATTTCATGTAGAATAACTGGAATCACCTTTCAGGGTTTTAGGACATACTTTGTTAAAGCTTGTATGACTGTTGCTCTATTTTAGTAGCATAAACTGTTATCATTGGAAACCAATATAGTATATATAACATTTCACATGATACTTTAGGAATAGACCTAAGTGAAAGTGCTGCTGATTGATGATTAGTTGTCTTTGTAATAGGTAATGGGAAAATGTGAACTAGCCATGTAAGTATAATGTATTTGACAAATAAAACAGCCAAAGGTTGAAATGACCAACATAAAGCTATACTATGGAGCTTCACTCCCTTCAAGAATAAATATGAGAAAATAAACATTCAGTCTTTGTACTTAATTTTCATGGATTCTCAAGTTATTATACACTATGGTTGTCAGTTGCCTGAGGCAGAAACCTGTGTTATAATGCTGGCTGCCTATGTTTCTAAAAGGATGCTACAAAAAAGGCTACCTTTTACTTTAAGGTAAATCAAATTGATTTTTTTTAGATCATTGGACCTTGACTTTAAAAAGAAAACAAAATCCCCATCCTTGCCTTATAGTACATTTACAAGAAAATCAATATAGAAGCAAGGAATTTACAGTAATTCTACAAGCAGACATGAGAGAGCATCCAGGAGACTCTGAACCCTGGAATGTGATTTTCTGCCATGTACTTGGCCATGTTTACTTTGGACTTGGCCATATAAAGCCACAAGACTTATCAGGTGGGAAAAAAAAAAAAACACAAACCAAAAAAATAGCCTCCTTTTTAGTGTGTCTGTGTACCTGTGCACACATGCATGCATACAATAAACAATCATTAAAAATGATCATTTTTAAGTTGAATAAATGAATAGCAGGTTTTAATCTATAAGTAATCCAGAGAGTAGAAGAGAGTCCATTTATCATTTAAGATAATGAGGAAAATGCTAACTGAGCTACCTGTGATACACATACCAATGGAGTGCTATCAGACTTTTGCTAATTTTTTTGATGATATCAGGAATAACTGTTGATAATATCACCAAAATTTTTAAACCTTGTATTGTAAGCCTCTATCTTTTTCTAAACATTGCCTCTACAGTCCTACTTCCTTCATTTTCATATTAGGTATCATTTGAAGCAACGTACACTAGTTGAGCAACCACATCCGAAGTATACTTAAGTCACTTCAGCAAAGAGGGGCACATTCCTCAGCTTTTCTCTGAAATTTAAGCACCAAAGCAATTTTCTTTCCTCTTTTTTATTCTTGGAATCCACAAACCCTATTTCATTCAGTTATCAGACTTATTCTCCCCCATTGGGCCTCCGGTGTGCATGGATTTCAGTATCCTGAAGGGGTGGGATATTTCAGCCTAGGTATGTACTTGACAGATCCTCAGAGGAGTCACACAAATTCAACCTACTCAAGAAGAAAGGTACTTCTAGGGCAACTGTCACATGGTAGGAACTGAAGAGTTCTATATATGGGCTGTGAAAACTCTTTGTAGGATTTCTTGACATAAGGAAAGCCAAGGTATACCTACAAAGAAATCTGACTAGAAGTCTCGTTTTCTCTAGCAGTGGGGGCCAACTGCATAGAACACTGCTGAAATTCATTGGGAATTAAATCATTTCTAAAAAAGTTGCCATCCTTGGACAGTGGATTGTACTTTCATAAAGAGTCAGAAAGCGTTTAAAAATGAAATTGCTGAATAATACATATTATCAAGGTGGGAGGTACAATTTAGCCTCATGAACAATGTAGAGCGGACCATGGAATAATGAGATGAGATCATAGTATGTTCTAAGCTATATTCCCCCAAAGAACTGCATTTTAACATCTTGTGCAATAGTAGCATTAATTCATTCATTTCATGTACATTTTCTAATAATCTATGTGTTTAGGTGGTGCTAAAAATTCGTAGGTAAATAGTATGTATTGCCAGATGGCTTATTATGAATTTGCAGGAGTCAGGCACATACCCAAATGACTTAGACACAAGATATGTTGCCCTATGAACAAAAGGGCGGCATCAAATAGGTGTTGTATGAGAACAGAAGAAGTCAGACTTAATTCTGACTGGGGGATCTGGGAGGACTTCACAGAAAAGGTGTCATTTCATTTGAGCCTTGATTGATGGGTAGGAATTCAATACAGAAGAAAAGGAAGAATACTTGAAGTACTACTATCCCTGCACTTTCCCTAAATTTCCTCTCTTAGTAATTGGAGTCATCCATGCTGGCAGTTGCTACACTAAAAACTTTATGTTCATTTACATGCTCTCCAATCCATGATCCATGACCTTCACCTTCCATCCTCATTGCCAGTGGTCTAGTTTGTGCCCTTATTATCTCTTTATTGGACTGTTGTAAGAATCTCCTAACTGGCCATTCCTCTGCTGGCAGATTTGCCTTCCTTAAGCAAAGTTCCCTTCGTAATGAAATTTTGATGATTTCACCATGCCTATAGTACAAATGACAAACAGCTTGGTGTGGCATTTAAAATCCTCCACTATTCAATCACTACCATGCTGTCTGGTGTCATCTTCCACCACAGAACCATATGTGTTTTTCTAGATGCTATTCATTTCCTTTATTTGGAATGTCATTCCTTTTTTCTCTCTCTATTGGCTTTCCTCTCATCATTCAAGGCCTTGCTCGAATATGACTGGTTTGGAATCATATATAATCTGTCCCAATCAGAGCTGATTACATCTGTACTGGGCTCCCATAAACTCTATATGACTAGCATGGCCCTGTGACTCAAACATGTGCATCATTAGCTACAGATGACTGGGAACTCATCTTATTTCCAAATCTATCTTCTCCCCTCAAAAATGACAGGTCCTACTGCCTAGCTCATGACAGACCACTTGATTAGACCACTCAATTATTGTTGATAGAACTTGAATTTCAGAGATTCATATTTAAATACTGGAAATTCCAGGACTCCGATATGTCATCCAGTAAAACGTCTGTAGGGATTTCCTTAATGCCATAGAATAAAATCAGCTGTCTTTAGAAGCAGGCTGTCATTGAACAGACAGATCCCACATGTGTGATTTAATATCTGTTAAGAATAACATGGCACCTACAACATTAGGAGGAAAACTTGGCAATTGTTACAACTATTGGAAAATGGCAAGGAAGGACTCAATGAACTGAATGCTCTGTCACATCCTGGAAATTTCTTAGTCATCCTCACTAAATTTGGACTCAAAAGCTCAGTGGAGAGAGAGAGAGGGAAATGAGGCCAAAAAAAGAATGTTGAAGCAACCAAAGGAGTGTTCTGTTCTCTGTGTGTGACACTGTCATTTCATCCAGTGTGGGAATAAGTAGGCAGAAGAGGCTTGATTTTTATCAAATGTGGAAAATGTGAGCATCCCACCCAACACAGAATGGTCCCCCAAAGGAGACAGGGTGCAACTGTACCTCTTTATGTCTTAGCAGTGATCCATATAAATAATAGAAATTCAATTTGACACAAGCCAGAAAGGTCTTACTCAGGGGAGGCTAGGTAGACATATGCCAAGAATCAACCTACTTTGATTGATTTGGAGATGCTCACTAGTATCCTAGAAGAAAGTACCCTAGTGGTCATGAATGAAGGACTGAATGAAGAAAGTAATCACTGTGTTCTGGAATTAATAGGCACTAGATAAATATTTCCTATTAGAATAAATGAATGAGTTAAAAAGATGTCCCATATTCCCTGCATAGTCACTAAGAAATTACTTGGCATGGACACAAAAGAAAAGGTGTTTTATAACTTTTTTTATACAGATTTCTCTTAAAAGTTATTTACTGCTCTTGCATAACTGTATCAGAGAAATAACATCTTCTTAGCTCATTATATAATTGATTTGTCTCTAATAACTTTTCTCTAAATAATTATCTCTATTCTATTTCCCTTAAAGTTCAAAGTTTGCTTTTTGCAGTGAATATTATCTATGGAATCTATACCAGCTAGTCATAATGATCATATTTTGAGTAAGGAATGAGGAATCTACACTTAGGGAACACGTGGACACAGGAGTAAAATCTAACACTGCTGTTTTGCCAATTTGCTCATACTATTAAGGGGGAACAATTCTTTGGAGGTTGAAATACCATTGACAAGAAGAAAGCATTTGCAACCCTACTATGTCAATAGAACATTTTACAGTCATAGATGTTAACGTCAGCTGCTCTTCTAGGGCAGATCAGACCTTCATGCAGACTTTGAGAGTTAAGTGAAGAAGGCATTAGCACAATCAGTAATGTTGCCTTCATGCAAATAACCCCAACAGTCAATGGTGTATATTAACCTGAGCACAAAGGGCTTGATACTAATGCTATTTTCTGTTATAGTCAGAAAACAGGGCCCTGGGTTGCCCCAGGGCAAGGAGTAGGGAGCGCAATTATCTTTGGCCTCCTGGAACTGGAGCCAATCAAAAGCATGGGCTGTGATGGTGGCTTCCCTGAAGGGAGCCAAGCAAGGGCCATGTCACTCAGCCAGACAATGTGTAGCTACACCCTCAGGAACCATAACCAAAAGCACAAGAGTTAGAATATATCCATATATCATTTATATTATCTCAGTTCCTTAAATATATCTCCAATACTAAATGATACTCACCCAAGCTAAATACCTTCCTGATTAAAATAAGCAATTTTGTAAACATAGGCCTTAACAACAGATTTTCATCCTTTTTTCCCTGGTATTGTATTTTCAGCTATGATACCACTACTAGGTACCAGCATTTCGTTTAAATCTATATCTCAGCAGGATGGGGAGCTTTGAGGATTGCTGTGTAGACTGTAAATGTTTCCTTTTAACATATTTTCCCCAGAAGAATTTTTTTTAAATGAACTGCACTGATTCCCTTGGATCTAGAGAGAGCAAGAGTCTACTGAAGTGGTCCATACACAAAATGGCAACACTAAGCCCCTAGACTGTGGGGGAAAGCCTGTGATAACAATATTACACATTAATCACTTTTCACATATGTGTATGCTATGCTAAGTGCACACATCCTGGTACAGATGAATGCTTCTCAAAACACTTTATTTACTGGACATGTAACATTTTTAAGGCAGGCCACAGAAAATGGAAACCAGAAATAGTTTATAGATGTATGAGTGAATATTAAGAAACTCTGAAAATGAACTTAGAAACACAATTTCCTCTTTCAGCAGGTTCTACATTTTAACTATTCTATGTTTCCCTTCAATGCTCCCACTCCCCCACCCCCTTTCGCTTCTCTCTTCCAGTTGCCTTATCATCCAATTATTTTAACAATTATTGCCAATAGCAAGGGTCACTCTTCTAATTCTGAGCCATGTTCTGATGATAATTAATTTTCTAGATTTAAGGTTAGCAGGTTATTTAAACAGGTCTGACGTGTGTGTCAATTATTCCCTAGGCTAGTGAAAATTATAGGCAGATTAAAATCATATTTTCAACTCTATTAAAAAATAAATAAATGGAATTTTAAAACATAAATCAGACCCATGGGGTGACAATGTAACTACCTATATTCTTTAGATAGGCTTGCCCTCCATCAATGATCTCAAAATCCAGGACTAATTATTATATTCAGGGCTTTGATGTTCTCTCCCAGGGTATATTTGATGTGAATGAACTTGATTATTATTGAGTTCAAAGCATGGAAAGGGATAGGTTGGGGAAGAAAGAATCAGTACTTACCCAGTACATTGTAGCTAAGCAAAATTGTTAATTCATGATAAAAAGTACATGGTTTGTTCACAGACTATGAGATACTTGAGGGCAGCTCCTAAGATAAGGCCTGGCTAATAGTATAAATCCAAAAAAGGGTAAAATATGGTACCACATTTTCCAAATGAATAGACAAAGCTGTTTTAAAGGACAGAGCTTGCCTACCAGGGTAGAAAGAATAGGTAATAAAAGGAAGAAAGTGGCCTATAGATAAATTCAATATTTAAAAAAAAGGGAAAAGAATCGGGGAAGGGAGGGAGGAAGAGAAGGAGGAAGAAATGAGAATAATAAAGCATTGTTTTCTAATGCTCAAGCAGCAAACAAGAATAAAGACATTTTCTCATAACTAAGACATATGCACAAAATGTATACTCTTGGTCTTTGAGTATTCAAATATTTCAATTAAATTCTACTGGTCTGATTTTTGTAAAATTGTAGAAAAGTCTACCAGTCCTGCTCACCTTATTGGGTTCTTGTACAATGATCGAATGTAATGATCTAGTGAAAGAAACTCTGAAAATTATACAGCTCCATAAACATGAAATGTGGGTTTACTTCTTACAATACATGCCCAGAAAACCAGGACAAAAATAAATAAATTCTTTTTTGTTTGCAATGCTCTTTTTACTATGGAATTAATTTACAAAAAAGTCTACATATATATATATATATATATATTATTAATACATACATATATATGTGTATATATATAATTAATATGGAAGAATATAAATTCCACCAAAAATTAAGACTACACATGAATTATACTTGGTGTTTAGTGTTCTCCTCCAAGCTTGCTTCCCAGAAAACTGTTTTGCCTCCTTTCATTTTTCATTTCTGTCTTCAGTAGGCTGAAATGGCTACAGTGCTTCAAACCACAGCACTAAAGAAATGAGGTGTTTAAAATGGGCTTCGTGAAATATGCTGCTGCAAAATGCCTTAAAAAGGTACACATGGTAATTAACAAGCATTTGAGAGTAAGTGCACATTATAATTAACAATATGCACATGGGGCAGTTTTTCCTCATTGTTACAATGAAATTTCTTAGTAGCATTTTTATATTCCAAGATATTTCATAGACATTTTAATTTACTTTATGTTGAGTCCATAAAATATGCCAAAATAGTATTGCTTTATTCTCCTTAGTTCTTTATGAACAAAAATTTGAAAAAATATTGAAGTACCTGTCACAACCCATGGTCTGTTGAAAACAGAATTAGAGCCCAGATAGCATGATAGCTTAGCCCCAGAAGTGATTTATACCTTTGTACTGGATAGTTTGGGGTTTTCATATATTTCTGTAAGATGGGGCCATGCATTAGATTATCCAGGCTGTCAAATTTTAAAAAGCAATTTCTTTTCATAAACACAATGAAATAAGCTAGAAAATAGAGTAAACATCATACATGCCTTACAGAGCTAAAAGGGTTAATTTTTTGTGATATAAATTATATGATTCAAAGGTCTCATGTAGCTCCAAGCCTGGTCAGCAAATGCAGTATAAAATGGAAGTAGCTTTCTGATATTTGTGACAAAAAGGGATGTCCAACATGTCTTCAAGACTGTGTGATTGGCACAAGACAAGTTAGTCTGGTCCATACTTTCTGGAAGAATTAGGATGTTTTAGGCAATCCAATTAAGTGACAGATGATATATTTCATTTTACATGAAATATGTTTCAGAAACAAGAACAAACCAAACCCCAAATTAACAAAAGGAAAGGAATAATAAGTATCAGAGCAAAAATAAATGAAAGAGACTAAAGAAAGAAAAGATTAATGAATTGAAGAGCTAGTTTTTTGAAAGGAAACATGAAACTGATCAACCCTTAGCTAGCCTAAAAGAGTAGCCTCAAATCAATAAGATCAGAAATGAAAAAGAAGATATTATATTGACACCACAGAATTACAGAGAATCATTAGATTTTTATGCCAACAAGCTTGGTAACCTAGAAGAAATGGACAAATTACTGGATGTATACACCTTATCAAGATTGAATAATAAATAAATAGAAAACCTGAACCAACCAATGATAAGTGAGACTGAATCAGTAATAAAAAGTGTCTCATCAAGGAAAAGCTCAGGACCAGATGGCTTCACTGATGAGTTTTACCAAACATTTGCAGAACCAATAACAATCTTCTTAAATCATTTCAAAAAACTGAAGGGGAAAAAATTCTTCCAAACACATTCTATGAGGCCAACATTATCCTGATACCAGAAACAGACAAGGACACAACAAGAAAGAAAACTACTGTCCAATATGGTTAATGAACACAGATGTAAAAATCCTCAACAAAATGCTAACAGAATCCAATAATACATTAAACAGATCATTCACCATGATCAAATGAAATTTAGCCCAGGGATGCAAGCATGGTTCAACAGATGCAAATCGATAATTTTGATAAACCACAGCAACAGAATAAAGGACAAAAACCATATGATTATCTCAATAGATGCAAAAAATTCATTTGATTAAATTTAACATCTCATGATAAAAAACACGGAAAATTTTGGTATAGAAGGAGCTTATGCAATAAAATAAAGGCCATATATAATAAGCCAACAGCTCACATTATACTGAATGGGAAAAACTGAAAGCTTTCTAAGATCTGTTATAAGACAGGATACCCACACTTATCACTATTGTTCAAAAGAGAATTGGAACTCCTAGCCAAAGCAATAAGGTGAGAGAAAGAAATAAAGGTCATTCAAATTGGAAATGAAGAAACAAAACCATCACTTTTTGCAGATGATATGATTTTACAGATACAATATTTCAAATATTCCACAAAAAAACTGGTAGGCTAATAAATGAATGCAGCAATGTTGTAAGATATAAAATCAACATACAGGAGTCAGTAGCATTACTATTCACTAATAGTGAATTACATGAAAAAGAATTCAGTGTCTCCTAAAATGATCTATACATTCATGAAAACCCTATAAAAATACCAATGATATTCTTCATAGAACTGAAAAATATTCTAAAATTTGTATGAGAACCACAAAAATCCCCAAGTAGCCACAGGAATCCTGAGCAAAAAGACAAAAAGAGCAGGGACATTATACTACCTGATTGCAAAACAGACTACAAAGCTATAGTCATCAAAACAACATGGTATTGGCATAATGACATAGACCCATGGTACAGAATATACAGCCTATAAGTAAGCACAGCCATCAATGGCCAATTTATTTTATTTTATTTTTTAAATTTTTTTATTATTCTAATTTGTTATACATCCTTGCAAAGTACATTTCATTTCATATTACATATAAAGAGCACAATTTTTCAAGTTGCTGGTTTTATATGAAGTACTTTTACAACAATTGTGTCTTCACACATGTATTTAGGGTAATCATGGATAACTATTTATTTTTGACAAATGGTCTAAGAACACACATTGAAAAAGTCCATCCTTTTCAATAATTAGTACTGGGAAAATTGGATATTCACATACAGAAGAAACTATACCCCTCTTACCAGTTACAAAAATCAACTAAAAATGGATTAAATACTTAAATATAAGACCTGAAATTATGAAACCACTAGAAGGAAACATAATGGAAATGCTCAGGAGATGGGAATGGCCAAGGATTTTTTATAAGACCCCCAAATCAAAGAAAACAAAAGAAAAACTAGAAAAATGGGATTCCATCAAACTAAAAACTTTCTGCACAACAAAGAAAACAATCATCACAATGAAGAAACAGTCTACAGAGTAGGAAAAATATTTGCAAACTATACATCTGACAAGGAAGTAATATACAAAATATGTAAGGAGCTCCAAAAACTCAATAGCTAAAAACAAATAACTGATTACAAAATGGGCAATAGATCTGAATAGCCATTTCTCAAAAGAAGACATACAAATGGCCAACTGGTATATGCAAAAAGGCTTGACATCACTAATCATCAAGAAAATGCAAACCCAAATCACAGTGAAATATCACCTCACTTTAGTAAGAATGGCTTCTATTAAAAAGACAAAAAAACAACAAGTACTTGTGAGAAGGTGGAGAAAAGGGAAATCTTGCCCACTGTGGTAGCAATGTAAATTAATAGAGGCACCATGGAAAACAGTAAGGAAATTCCTCAAAAAATTAAAAATTGATCTACCATATGACCCAGCAATCCCACTACTAGGTACATATCCAAAGGAAACCAGCATGTAAAAGAGAGGTCTGCACTCCCATGTTTATTGCAGCAATAGTCACAGTAACAAGTAAATGGGAACAATCTTAGTGTCCATCAAATGATGAATGGATAAAGACAATTTAGCACATATACACAAAGGAATACCATTTTCCCATAAACCATGAAATCCTGCCACTTGCAACAACATGGATAGAAGTACAGATCATTACATTAAGTGAAATACGCCAGGCACAAAAAGACATGTGCCATATCATCTCACTCATGTGGAATCTTAAAAAAGTAGACCACATAGAAGTTGAGATGGTATGATGGCTACTAGAATAGAATGTCTAGTAATGGAATGGGGGGTAAAGTCAAAGGTAGGGGGAGTGATGAAACATTGATCAATGGGCACTAAATTACAATGAGATAGGAGAAAGAAATTCTGGTGTGCTATTGTACATTAGGGTGATTATAGATAGGAACAAACTACACATTTCAAAAAGTTAGAAGAAAGAGTTCTTAATTTTTTCTCCATAAAAACGATGTTTGAAGAAATAGATAATGTTTAATCTGATTAAACCTTATACAATGTGTACTTGAATTGAAATTACATGGTACTCCATTAATATGTGTGATTTTAATGTTTTATGTATAAGTTAAAGAAAGAACTATGTTCCAGGGAGATTGTGTAAGCATCAAGTTATATTTTTTTAAATGCAGTGTCTCTTACTATTTAAGAGAAATCAGCAGAAAAAAAGTATTTTTTCTAAGTAAAGAATACTTCCATAAGGGGAATAAGCTCGTAAAAAAACTTTTTTGCTTATTATGTGTATTAGCTCTGTATATTGGCTTTTTTAATGGCAGAGCTGACCTACATGTTTTAGAAGGTGAATGAAATATCAAAATGTTTTCTCAAAATAATCTTTTAGCTGGTTCCTAGAATTAATTTGTGACCATTAGATAAATATTCTGTTACCCTGGCGCTTTATAATTTGTGGCAGTAATTTTCTCTGTAATAACTTCAGAGTGTGATCCAAATGCATCTGCAAGAGAATGAGATCTAAAGTACTTTGAGGCAGCAGAAGAACAAGCTTAGTAGGTTGTATCTTTTCAAAGAGCTGATGCTGGCACCTGACTAAAAATTTAAAGCCTAGGAGCTCTGGAAAAATTTTCCCAGAGATCTGACCAAGTGTCAGGCAAAGGAGAAAGCTTCTTTCCTCCTAGAGCAATTGAAAAGTCCTGGCACGACAGGTAACCAATTAAAAAATAAAATCATACCACATAGGCACAGAGGATGCTTTGGTACTTGAGAAAACCTTCAGTTTCATAATTGTGACTTGTGTTGAATGGAGGTTGTGTTAAACTTGATAGGTCTGTCTCTGTAGAAGCATATCACTTACAAAAACCAGGGCTCTGCCTCTTCAAAGATTTCCAGAGGAGACTTCCTTCTTCTCTTGCACAGGCAGGAAAGCAATGCTGAACGAGAGACTGGTAGCTCCAGTGGAAATTAGTAATGCATGCTTCCACTGCAAAGCAGAAAACCTGGTATCATAGGGCAAGGTGCAAAGGCCTCATATATACACCAAGGATGAGAACAGTGACACAGAGGACTATTGGACTGCTATATCACATTATCTCTGCAAATTACTTCTGAGGACAGGAAATGGTGAAGACAGGAATCTTTCTTATAAAGAGAGTGCATTTCCACAGTCATTTGCCCCTTGAAAAGAGCTAAATGAGAAGATGCTAGTGGCTGTCACTTTCCAGGAGTCTGAATGGAGGAAGTCAATTAATTAATTTAAGATACTCGATGGAATAATTTATTCTCAACTACTACTTACTGAGAGCCTATTGCATTCTGGGCACTCTGGCAGACCCCTTTCTGCATATAATGATCTGACTTAATCTTGACAGCACCTCTCTGTAATCTCTTCAGCATGGATCTACATCTCTGGTCTCAGAGAGAAGTTCCCCCACCTCATAGGTAGAAAGAGAGAGAGAGAGAGAGAAAAAAAAAAAAAAACAGAGGAAAGAAATGCTTAACAAGTCCTTTATTTATAAATTCAATTGCAAGTTCTCCTTTTTACCCAGTTAGCAGTTACTGTGTAGATAATAGCTTCAATGTCAACTGCTTTCTGAATGTATGATTCCAACATGAAGGTTCAGCCCTTCCTCTCATTTGTGTGCCCTGCCCCTCTGACCACTGAAGAGATGTGTTTGAATCTGCACTCTTCCTCTTTCTAGCTTTTTGACACTAGGCAATTTACATTGTGCTCTGAACCTGCCTCTGCAATATGGGAAGTAGTATCATATGCCTCCGAGGGAGGATTGGAGAGGGCTTGGGAAGTGATTAACATGCATGTCAATGTTCAGTGACCACTGGATCCTTTGCCTTGCCTTTCTGTTTGTGTGATATATGAGAAAAATATAGTTTCCCCTCCACCTTACCCAAACTTGGAACTGCTACAAAAATTAGTGGCTGTCAATGAAGATACAGTAGAGGACCACCTTTCCATTTCTGTGAAAAATTAATGTTACACATTAATTGTACCTATGAGAATTACTTTCTGTTGCAATTTCTTTTCAAGGGTAACAATACATAAGCTTACAATTTGGACCTTAAAATATCCTAAGATTCTAAAACTAGAATTACTATAATGTGTATCAGTGAGCCTACATGATACTAAAGGAATCTCTGAGATAATCCAGTATTAATGAGCCAAATGACATTTCCATGTCTCATTTTAATTTCTATGCCACACAAAGTACAACATTATGATCTCACTTCCTTTGTTCTAATCAACTGTTTCACTAGTTCTACTTTCATAATGTAGGCTACCAATAAAAACAATAATGAAAACCTAATAGTACCTTATGTTTAAGCAGTGCCTGCTTTTAATATTTCCTGCAACTGCTTGAACATTATGTTATGGCATTCAAGTGACAGATAAGGGACAGTTTAATAATGATGATGACAACAAAGGTAATGATTATAATGGATTTTGGTAGTTCTTCTTTTTCAAAAAGTGTTCTTTAAAGAGCTTTTTATAGCATCAAAGAAATGGAACCAGAGATGCTAATACACTGGAACCTGGCATTAACAATTTCTGCTGGAGAATGAATCCAGGGCAGGGAAGCAGTTCTTTCTAGAGAAAGCTAGAATCTGTATGAGGTAGCTGGCACTGGCCCCTGAGAGGCCCTTATTCTGAGGCAACCTGCTCTCTAAGATGCTCCCTGGCAGTAATGCATTGAGCACCCAGTAGCCTTAACTGGCCCTGGGTTCCAGAGGGACAGACAAATTTTAACACAGAGCAGAAGCCAAGATACTTTTTCATCTACCATACCAGGCAGCAGCTTTCCATTTTTATTACATAAATCTGTCCACTTAACATTCTCCTAGGTCATTCCAAGAATAGTCCATTCTTCTGCAAAAATATTTACAATTGTATTTCTACACATTTTAGGTTTTTTTCTTTCCAGTGACTTTCTCTCTACCCCATAGGTTTTTAAGGACATTTGCTGAAACTAAGTTTCTGGGTTTTTTTTTTTTTTTTTGGGGGGGTGCAGATGTGGGTATCACATACAAGAAGAAATCTACATTAATCTAGCCATATTTAATGTGTGTATATTTGCATGTACATGTGTGTGTGTGTGTGTGTGTGTGTGTGTGTGAGAGAGAGAGAGAGAGAGAGAGAGAGAGAGAGAGAGAGAGAGAGAGACGGAAACAGGGAGAAACACAACAGAGAATGAAAATAAAGAAAGGAACAATTGTGATGATTTGGTTTTTCCAATTCTATAACCCTATGGACTTTGAGAATGCACCCCCAAAGGGTTAGAGCAGAGGGTGAAAGAATAAGTTGTCTCCCCTCTGTTGGGGAAAATGTGTTTCTTATCCACAATCCTGGCTGCACTCAGAACTTGGAGTAAAATCTGAGAGGCTGCCACAGGTAGGCCATGTTCTTTGGTAAAGTTACCATGTATAGAGGAACCAGAGACAGAAGTAACCCTATTTCTTCTGGGAGATAACCCAATGCACAATGCACATCCATCTCTGGGAGGGGAAAAAAGGAAACTCAGGTCTCTTGAGAAAGTAAGAATTGATGCACAGAAGTCCTGTAAAAGTTAATTAAGACACTTTGAAATATGAACATCACTCTCATAAAGTGAATCACATTTTCACAAGGGACATGCAATGCTTAGCTGTGTAGCTGCCCTGAAGTAATCAAGATGATGGTTACCTATTTATGACCAAACTGCCATCACCTGGGATGACATTTATTATTATTATTAGCATCTTATATTATGGTTATGTAGAAAGCACTGCAGCAAAGCCTTAATTCTTAGAAACACTGCTTTACGGGATTGTGTAGACCAAGTAGATAGCTATAATTCATAACTGAGCTTCTGAAGCTTAGCTAAAATTAAATTTGTATTGTTCTGTATTTCCTGAAATGCTGCAATATTTCTTATTAATATTTTTTAAAAGCATTTGATGACATTCAATTTTGAAATAGGCAAATTATGGTTCTTTGTCAAAATATGCAATTTTAACTTTCAAATATTTGTTACTTAAGTATTGCCTTGGTTGAAAACACAACAATGAAATAATAGAATACACACTCTGAGACTATATAAAAATGATGACTATTTCACAAGCTTTGTACAACCATTACCTATTTGGAATAATTTTCAGCTTTCATTTTCAACTGTGTAGACTGTTAAAGCATCTGACTAAGAGCACAAAATGCATAAATTATCCCTGCAGGAGCACTTAAAACTTAAGGTAATTATATAGCATAGAAGTGGTGTCGAATGCAAACAAAATAACAATTCTACAATCACTCTTTAAAATGATTATTTTCCTGTTACCAGTAATCATGATCACTAAAATTATTTCTCTTTACAATTACATTCACATGATCAATTCTTACTTTGTTCTATTACCATCAAGCTCTTACAGCTGGCTCTGAAAATTTGCATGCTATAAAAGCTGAACTAGACAGCTAGTAGAGATGAATCCTCCAGTTATATTCATGCTGCGAACAGAACCGTAACACTCCCTTAATATATCTTATCATTGCATTTTATACTAAACATGCATCCAAATCAAGTCCTATTTTTTACATTCCTCCTGCTCAAAATCTTTTCATGGCTCCCTGCTGCCTACAGGGTAAATTGCAAACTCCCTGGCCTGGCGTTCAAGGCCCTCCACAATCTGGCACCTGCTCTCTTACAACTCCAGCATAAGATTCCTCAACTCAAGCCAGAAAGGAGAAATAAGGCCAGGGCAAAAAAGTGTCAGAGATTTTTTTTTTCTTATGAATGGAAAAATATCTCCAACAAACCATTTACTGTGCTTCAGAAGCTGGGATGTTTGCTGTGTTTACAGAGACACTCACTGGGTCACAAGGAATACAGAACTAATCACTCCTAAATTTCTTTCTTATGCTCTGCTTTATTATGTTTTTAATCCTGAAAAAATGATTTGCACCTCTGGAACGCCCAAGCTGTCCTACATCATGGTACCCTGCACTGTGAGTTAGCAGCAGACACTGTGCTCATGTAAGAGCTGCCACCAGATATGTAATTCTTTGGGGGCTACTTGCTAATAATCATCACCTCTTCTTTCACAGCACAAAGAGAAAAAGAGTCAAACGTCAGCAGGTCAGAAACCTCCAGGCTCAGCTTTGGCTGGAATGCAAAAGCACTTAACAATTGATTATTTCTGAAGACTTTCATAGCATCAAGGAAGAGGGTTATGAAATTGTATCTGAACAGAAGGAAGCTAAATTATTTATCTCATACTAATCTTTACCAGATGGCTGGTGATGAAAAATCTATACTGGCAAATATGCTATATATTACCTTAGAGATAATCAGGGGCCGGGTGCCGTGGTGCACGCCTATAATCCCAGCACTTGGGAGGCTGAGGCAGGAGGATCACAAGTTCAAAGCCAGCCTCAGCAATGGTGAGGCACTTAGCAACTCTGTGAGACCCTGTCTCTAATATACAAAAAAAGGGCTGGGGATGTGGCCCAGTGGTCGAGTGCCCCTGAGTTCAATCCCCGGTACCACAAAAAAAAAAAAAAAAAAAAAAGAAAAGAAAAGAAAGAAAGATAATCAGGGGAACTAAAACTTTAAATGTTCATAATATATGTGTTATTTAGTCTTATGTCTCTCATTGATTTCATACAAAGGTTCTTCAGTTCTTGCAAGTATACATGACTAGTATAAAATAAATCACATCACCAATTTCTACACACATTGTCTATTCAAATAGGAATCACATACATCAGCAGTTGGATTACTTTTCCTGTTCTAACCTCTCAGATGTAATAAACGTGATAGGTAGCTATGTGATGGTGCCTACTATATCCTTCAACAATCAGGAGGCTGCAAACAACACTTCTTCCCCAAGAGGAAGAGAAGTATATGGCCCTTTAGGGAGAACAGTTCTCAGAATTAAAACTTCCTCACTGAGCTTCTGGAAGAACAGATTCAATGCTGCACTCCACCTAAAATAAACACATTTGGTCAGTTGAAGGAAAGGTGGCTACTAGGAAGGAATCAGGGTATATAAGATGTACATTCTTTCTGCTTCCTGCCCAAGTTATGTTTCGGGGGGGGTGTTGTGTGGGTTTAACATCCAATTCTTCCCTCCCCCTTCCCATAATAGATCCATTCTCTCTTTGTTTTGAAATTTATCACCAGGGAATGGAGACATGGACTTGTTCTTTGATTGACTCTCAAATGTCAACCATTCAGAAAAAGGAGAAAAGACACATCTGTTGGTTCAAATCAAATAACAAATATTTTCAGATGAGCCCAGCTATGTTATACTGTTTTCTATGTAAATCAGGTAAAGGTTCTGACCCAGATAGGAATTGGTTTGTTTAAAGTATCACAATGCATGATTTGCCTAGAGGGTCAGAACTTCTCTGAACATCTTCATATAATTATTTTTTTTCAGAATGTGCAATAACACCCCCGGCTGACTTATAAATACTGACTATTCTATATACTATTGTATGGGGAGGTTACTTATTCAAGTCAATGAAGATTTTTTGAGTGCCAAACATGTGCGTTGGTTTTCCTAAACTAGATTCTGACAAGCATAGTGCTCAGCATTTGGGGGATTAGCATGTGCCTTTGCAGACTGTTGTCCAAAGGACATTTCCCAAGGCCATACAACAGACACTTGGGTTTCACTGAAGTTATACTTTTGGCAAATGACACCTACTGAGGGAATGTTTACAGAAGCTGAGTATTTGCTGAAAAAACATAGGGAAGAGGAAGAAACAGGAAAACCATAAGCCAAGTGACCAGAAAAAAGGACAATATCAAGACTCTAAGCAAACATGAAATTTCAAGCCTCATAGCTTTGGGGAGAGCTTCACACATTAAGCCCAGTGGTTAGGGACTTTGTGAATTTTCTAGAATTAGGATGAAACAGAAGTAGACAAATTAAGCAGCTGTGAAGCCATTTAGAATCAGGATGTTTAACTCTGTGCAAACATCAAACTGCTTGTGTGACTCCAGTGGAAAATCAAAGAGATGGGTGTGCAAACAGCAGTCACTGGAGGACAGACATCTACACAAAGGCAGCTTGAGAATGGCTGTAGATTATATGCTTGCTTTCTTGGCTATATTAGCTCTCTATTCTTCTAAACAGACTCAATGATTAGACACATTTGCTTACAGTGTTTTGAATAAGCAATAATAGCTTCAAGTTTCCCTAAGCTTAAAGCACAGCCTAGTAGTAAATTAGGTGCTTAGAAATGTGCTTTACTTCCTTGAGGCCACTGGGCCATCATTTAAGGCATAATATGCTTGCCTTGGTTTATGAAGATGCTCCTGACTCACTTCAGTGGGAGTTGTTCTTGCACTGATGATGGTGGAATTAAATGAATGTACTTGTTTTTTCCTCCTTGCAGTATGGGTGGGACAGCCTGAGCTAATTACACTTTCTTGCCAACTTCGTTGTGACCCACAGAGCAAATGTTCATGATGTTTGGTTAAAGTTTGATGTTTATTCTGTGGCTATGGAACAAAGCAAATTCACTGAGATTACGTAGAGAAGGGTTTGTGGATTACTTGATAGCATTCGCTAACTGACTGTGTTAGTTGGACACCAGTACCACACAAGCCACAACTGCACAAAAATATTAATTAGCAATGTAAGTCTGATAATGTCACTCCTCTGCTAACACCCTCCCATCTCACTCAGTTCAAGCCAAACTCTTGCCTTGACATATACATAAGTCCGTGGATCTGATTCCTGCCACTTCTCTACTCTTGGGTATCATTTGCCCTCTTTTTTATGTTACATCAGTGACAGTGGATTCCTAGGTTACACATTGAACATGTGAAGCATATCCCTATCTCAGGACCTTTGAACTTGCTATAATCTAGGCCTGGAATATTTCCCTCCAAATATCCACATAAACCTTCCCCTCTCATCCTTCAAATGCCAAATGAACACAGCAGCTTTCCTTGACCACCCTGTGTGAAAGAGGAACCTCCTGTCTCAGCCTGTGCTATTCTCCCAACCCTGTTGATTTATTCCCCACAGCAAACTATATATTCATTTGTTTGCCTAAGGTCTGTCTACGCCTCTAGAACATAAGCTCCTAAGTACAGGGATCCTATTTTGTTCACTGCTATATTCCAGCATTTGGAACAGTGCCTGGCTGTCTCTATTCATGCCAAAAATTGTACTGAATGAAAAGATGGATGAGTCCTGGTGGCCTGGCAGATTGAAGGGACTAATTGTTCCAGATTATTAAGGTCTCTGCATAGTTGTTAAATAATTAGATTTATCATAAAATATTTAGGCTCCTTTGGAGGTACGGCTATCGGGGCTTTAATTTTCACTGTGGTTATGAATTGCATTATAATTATAAACCAGCATCTCTATCCAAAGCAACCAAATAAACCTTTACTAATGCTCTTTTGAGCTAAACATGAAAAGCTATTCAGAAAAAAGGTAGAAGAAGATGAAAGGAAATAGCTAAAGAGAATACCTTTGAAAAGTGTGCCAACAGGTAATTAATCATTGAAAGGAGCAAATTTTGATGGCTACTAAATTTCAGGGGCTTTTCTCAGTAATAGATGAAGGTGAAGTCCTCTCCTCAACATATTAGAAATGTCCATTCATTATACTGGACAAAAGAATATAAGAAAGAATACATCTTTCCAAAGAAAATGCTGTCATTTTAATGATTCAATTAAGATACATTAAAGATTAAAGCATTAAAACACCAAGAGGAGCTTAGCCATGGACCTAGTGCATAATGAAGTGTTTCTCATGGGTAGAGCTTAAAACCTGGCATCACTTAAACAAAGAGATCTCAGGCAAATATACATAGAGTAGGATTCATAGCTAATTTCTTTTGCCACGGACCATGTTTTGTCTTCAGTTTACCAAAACAAAGATTTGTTGTAGAAAGAGGTGCATTAAATAAAAAAGAAATGTGACAACTTACTAATTACATACCATGGGATAAAAATTCACTACAGGATTACAGCTATGATGTTGTTTAGAGAAGGGACTAATTTGAAAGAGAGCAGAGTGAAGGAGGGAGAAGAAACAGTGATTTGGGGGTGGAGTATAGCACTTGTCTAGCATCAAGTGTGAGGCCCCGGATTTGATCCCCATCAGTATAAGGAAAATAAAGTTTACATTTTGAATTCCCTTTTATAAAAATAAACATTTAACTTTGTTAATAGCAGGCAATGGAAAATGTCCTTTTATTCTGCTCATTGACTGGCTGTGGCTATGTAAGGTAAGTGCACACTTCGTAGCCACTTCAGGATTCCAGGGCACTGTGCCTTGCTGATAAGTAGACTCAGAAGTAACTAGACAGAACCAAATGCCTGGTATGGGTCAGCCAGGAGCAGAGGTTCAGGGCCCTGATCTAAATATAATGAAGTGGCTTGGCTGTATTCCCTACAAGAGAGTCTCTTTTGGATATAAACGAATGAACTAGACACTGGACCCATAAGAATAAGGCAAGAAGTTCATTAGGCCCTCTAGTTCTCTTCACAGAAACATTTATTTGAAGATACACCCATTTCAATCAACTGTCTTACTCTGATGATTTGGGCACAGTGAGAAAAGGAACAGTAGATAACAACATGCCCCTCAAACAATCCTAACTAAAGGCTAATGGCAAACAGTTCCAGACTGTTACACTCTTGTTTTTCATTTTGAGTTCTATGTTAAAGCAAGTTTGTACACTGGTTAAGACAATGGGTTTTAAAGTCAGTGAATGGAAGAGCAACAGTTAGAATTGAGGCCTAATTCAGTAATCTTGAGCAAGTAACAGCTTCTGTGCCTTAGCTTCCTCATCTTTAAAGTGGGAATAATATTACTTTCAGAGGGTTTTCAGGAGGATAAAATAGGTTAAGGGCTATTGTAAAGGACCATCTGGCCTATGATAAAGAATCAAATTTTCTAAAGCAGATTTTTATAAATCCAGGAACGAATGGCAGTAATTTAGGATGTTTGCATTCGTATAAAACAGAATTACTTTTTGCCTGAATAAAATATCAACAGATTTTCTCTGGATATATATCCAGAAGTGAGATGGTGGAATCATATGTTAATCTATTTCTAGTTTCTTGAGGAACGACCACACTGTTCTCTGTAATGGTTATACTAATTTACAATCCCAACAAGAGCGTATGAGAGCTAGTGATTGCTAGATACTGGGAAGGGGAGGTGGTGGATAAAGGGAGGCTGGATTTGATCAGTGCATGCTGTATGTATGTCCTGAAATATCATGCTGAACTCTATTACTATGTATAATTAATACATGTTAATCCAAAATAAAAATTTAAAATATCAACACAATGGTGGCTGCTACAAAATCATATGGGCCCACCTATAAACCACAGCAGGACTGACAATTATTAGCATCTGCAGGCAGCATCAAATCTGCTTCACAGTAGATGATTTAGACTTTTGGTTCTCAAAATGGGATGATGGCAGGTTCTGAAATTCTGTAACTCAGTTTTTTTTTTTTTTCTCAGTAAAGTCTATTTTTCTATCTGTCCTTAATCAGTCATTCTCAGAGCATAGGTGAGGATCCTCTTCCTTTAAGAATTTAAACAATATTTCCTAAACATCTGGCTGAGAAATCCCCAGAGGAATTCTCTGGAAGTGCTTCTCCACGCCTCTGCTCTTTCTCGGCTTTTGAGGAGTGAGGTCACTTCTTCTGTTGCCAGGCAATAAATTACAGGAGCTTAAATTCTGATAGTGGCCTCCAAAAAATGTGTTTCATTCTAGAGCACCTCCTCCTTATCGACATCCTAGTTCCTAGGATTTTCTTACTGCTGCTTTGTTAATATTCGCATATACAATACTGTTAAAATGTTGCTCTGTAACAGTAATCTGTGCCTCATAGTTTTCATTTGGGAGTGGTCAGATATTACTTTAGAGAGTGTCCCAGAGTAGGCACTGATTGTAATTAGCTGTTTAGTGTCTGTTTCTTTCATTTGAATGTTAAGTTCAGACAAGGCAGGGACTGTGTTTGGCAAGTACTAGGCAATCAGTGGATTACTGTTCAATTAATGAATGGATGGATATACATTCATATATATATATACATACACACACATATATATGTATACACACACACACACACACATATATGTATACACACACACACACACACACACACACACTATAGTAAGCTACTTGGAAATGGTAGAAGAAATAGAGATAAAAAGGAGCAAGAAACACATCCTTTCAGAATCTTACTAGCTGGTAAACTAAACGAGAAGCTGGGTTTAGGTAGACTTGATGAGCACATCGATAATAGGTGGAAAAGTAAAAAGTAGTAGAGGCTTAAGATGTGTTGAGGGGGTAAGTTTGATGTATGTGGGGTTTGGTTACATGAGAGGGAAAGTACCTTTTAGAGGCTGCTACCCCAAGCAGATTTTAACCAATTAGTAATGATACTGCATAATGATGGTGAAAGTATAATTATTAACCAATCAAAGGATTTGTAATTAATGTCAAAGTGTTATTATCATGTTGCAACTAACCCACAGTTAATCTCTGGAGCACAATTACTAATAGTCATGCTTTGCATCTATTCATAGCACTTATGTTGATTATGGTTTGGGGGTATAACTGGACAATGTACGTCATCTTTGGGGACCACTCTCACTATGTAGGAGTCATTTAGTCCCTGTGATAGAAGAACACATCATTCAACACTTACTGAACACCTATTATATACATGAAAATTTCACATACTATGCTATGCACAAGGGATACAGCAGTGAACAAGCCATAATCATTTCCTGCCCTTTTAGAATTTATACCCTGGTTAAAGAAACAGGAGAGATAAATGTGCAAATACTGTTTGGCAAGATGAGTCCTGAAGGAGGTGTAATCACAATGCACTATGGGGACCTTGAGAACACATAGCTATCTAGTCAGTAAAGGAGCTACAGTTGACTAAGAACACACTAGGCCTAGGTGCAGCAGCCATTTTATCCTGAGGGCCACTAGACAGGCTTAGTCATAAAATGGATATTTAATAACAGAAATGAATGCTGGGTATGGTACCATAGGCTTGGGATCCCAGTGGCTGTGGAGGCTAAGGCAGAAAGATCACAAGTTGGAGGCCAGCCTCAGCAACTTAGTGAGACCCTGTCTCAAAATAAAAAATTAAAAAGGGATCTGTTAGATGGCCCTTGGTTTCAACCCCTAGTACTGCAATAATAATAATAATAGATATGGCTAATATTTATCTTATACTTACCATTTATCAGTCATATGCATAAGCCTTTACATTCACATATATGTAGGTAATAGGATGGAATATCATATGTAGATCATATAGGTGTTGCCAGGAGAACAGCAGTGTTGCCTTGGCAAGTTTTCTAAGAAAGTTTTTCTAGGCTGTAGTGGCTCTTTAGAGCTGACAGCAACAGAGAATAAGAATTGTCCTGTGGCACTCTCTTGGCTAGGAAGGAGTTCAGCCGAGCTTGTTAGAGAAGCAGTGAATGGCAAAACCTATAATAGCTATTCTGAATTGCCAGACCCCAGAAGCACAGGACTCTAACAATAGCAAATCTTCTGGCAGATGCCAGTATGCAAGTATGATGCTTGTGGGAGGGGTGGCAAAGCAGGGGGAGGAGGAAGGCACAACTTCCTTTTTAATCTTCTAGGTAGGTACTACTAAACTATGAAAGAAATGATAGATTCCCCTAAACCTTGGAAAATAGGCACAATGTCCAGGGAAACAGAAAAGCTTGGGAGATGCTAACTTGGAAACATTGTGAAACATCTTAACTAGGGAAATGCTATACACAGAAAGGAACAAAGTGCCAGCTACAAATATTGCTAGGGCCTAACTTCCTTAACTGGACCAATAGTCTTGAATGAAAGATATCTTCTATTTTCTTTTTCTTTTATGGTACCACGGATTGAACCCAAAGGTGCTTAGTCACTGAGCCACATTCCCAGTATTTCTTTTATATTTTATTTTGATACAGGGTCTCACCCAGTTGCTTAGGGCCTTGCTAAGTTGGTGAGGCTGGCCTTGAACTTGAGATCCTCTTGCCTCAGCCTCCCAAGTCACTAGGATTACAGGCATGCACCACCTCACCTGGCTCTCTTCTATTTAATGACCCTTAGAGAAGCTTTTCACATATGCTGATGTTTTATATCCCACCCCTGAATGCCCAATTCTAGGTCAAATGATTTCTATGTATTGTTCTCCTTGAATGAATTCTTATTCTTTAGGAATAAAGAGAAAACCAATTTTAGCAAAAACAAAGCTAATTGACTGTTCAATATTATGGATTGCCTATGGGCAGGATACTGTTCTACCAAATTCTTGGGAACAAATGAAAAACGTTGTTGAATCTGTATTTTCTCTAGAGTCTTATTTATCATGAATAAGCCCCACCTACTGACTTACAGATTAGGTATCTACATGACTGCACCTACTATTAAAATAACATTAATCACTTGAAGTTCATCAATTATCTTATCAGAACTAAAATACAAATATACCTCTACCAGCCACAGATTCCATACCAGCATGAGCAGTTAAAGATGGTCATTTGTCTTTATCCCCAAAGAGCCAACGTTAACTTTTGTCTTAAGCTATATAGGTACACGTAAACTATTTGAAAATATTTTCAAAACTGAACCCAATGTCATGTTGTATGTGATAATGGAACTGCATTTCCACTTCCAGGCTAAGGCTATATCCTTAAGGAAAAAAAAATTTTTTTACTGAAGACTGAGTTTTAGCAAGGCTCATTCTGGTATTCCATAACGGTAATTCAGTTTGTTTCCCAGAATTCTGCCTGCTGGAAAAAAACAGCCCCTAATATGATTACTTCACTGATGTCACAAATCACTATGTGAAATACTTATTAATGTTGGTCTTTGCTCATTATGTTTCTTCCTCAATTACTCTATAGGACAGCAGAGAATTCTAATAAAGATCTTGCCTTACTGATTTTCTTTGGATTTTTAAAATGCCTATGTACAAGTTGACAATGCAAATACTCATTATGCCTAATTGGTTGTTTTCTTTTCAGTCATGAAAGGTGGAGACTGTGAAGTAAGCTCCCATTTGCAATTGTGAGACCTTACTGAAACAAAGCCAACTCATAAAGTTGAGCAGTTAGATTTTACCAGAACTATAATATTTGCGTCCCAGAGGGAGGGATGTTTTTTGTAAGACAGAAGGAAAAAATAAATTTTCTGCACTCAAGTAATTTTCCCAAGTAATTTTCAGAATGAGCAGAAAATGTGAGCCTGTCAAAACAGACAAGTTTCCTTTAAGGAAAGGTATAAGCAAATATAACCAGCAATTACTAATAGAAATTGCCTTCACTACAACAGCTATCAGCTAGGTTGCATAGCACATGTAAGAAACTAATCCTTAAACCTCATTTCCTTTTGTATGGATACTTAAATGAAAGCAATCAGCTAATCCAATTATTCTAATTGTACTTTTTAAATTAAACTTTCTGATATACTTCAGCTAGGTAGATAACTCAAAAGTTATAATTATGACAAATTTAAATTCAATTTGTGAATACTGAGAATAGTCATTCTCATATAGTACTACAGGAAATAACTTTTCAATTTGTCTGGAAAATGTTTGAGCACTCAATATTTGGGTCCAGTTACAATCTTTTAGCTTCAGGAGTTCTAGGAAGGGACCTCTGCATCTGTCAGTAACTTAACAAGTACCCTTACTCAAGCCTGGCAAATGCTTTTGAGTCTTGGATTTCATAATTCATACAATGAGAAGAATGATATTGATCATTTCCATTTACAAGTTAAGGTACTATGAGCATTATCTCTGCAAGGCTACATAATCACAGTTTCATTTATTTCTCAAAATCGCCATTAAAGAAGAAACTAGTTTTTAAAGTGTGAGTAAGCCCTCATCTCATGTGTATTCTGACAAATACCTCAAGTTGAAAGAAATTTGCCCACATCACATCTTAATGATATAAGTCAAAATATAGGATCTTAACTCGAGCTGATGGAGGAAATACCAGCTTGCTTTTTCTATCAACCTTATGTAATCTTGAAAGTTGGTCTTCTTATCTCTCTAATCCTGAAATATGAAGGACATGAGTAATGGCTTGAAAACTGTGAATGACAGATATTCATGATCACATTAATATCTTCCAAAGCAATGAGCCAAAAATGTTCCATAAAGAGATTTTTTAAAATTAAGTATAAAGTGACTATAAACTTAACTGTTCTCTTTGTTTTGGTAAGTCATGTACCTTTACCAATTTGATGCATGCTTCAAGTATTCATTTCTAAACAAACTGTCACATAGGTTATTAACCCAAGGCTGGCCAGAGGAAATTAATTTCACTGCATTTCCAACTTCATGTAAAAGGAACTCAATCCTTTAGAAGTGAAATGCTATAGCACTTCCTAACAACCCTGTGGGCTGCAAACAAGTGACAGTGGTTTCCTAGTCTCTTTAACCTACCTGTATACTTTTGTTAAAATCATTTACACCTTGTCTAGCAAGTCAAGCCAATGATTTGAAGTGCCCTTCCTAGAAGTGCTTTATGGCACATATTTTACATAAATGTCACTTTATGTAAGATATACTTTGTTTTCAGAATCAAGTGATTTGAAATGTATTATATTTGGGGAATTACACAGGGAACACACACTCAATTTAGTATTCACCTAAGAAAAATATAAATGGGAAGAATCATTTCTGCTCCCCAAACCATCTTACACAATAATAAACGTCCATAGGAACACATTTGATGAAATCTGCTCTTTAGACATTATACAGTGGGTTGTCGAAACTAGCAATCTACTACCACTACTATTAATTTACTGGAGGAGTTTAGGCTAGTTAATGGGTACATTGGTTACTAGCCTACTATGTATCCATGTCATATTCCTTCCTCCTCCAACTCACTATCACAGCTGTCTTGCTTAGCCTTCTCCTTTTGTTACACACTAAATAAATAAGAGCTCAGAAGAATTATTAGAAGCAGTATAAACCTCAAATCTCATCTTCTCAGATGTTTGGTGCTCCTCTATCATTGACATTTGTGGATACAGAATCATGGTTGGTTTTGTGTCTCTTACATAAATCTAAACTGTGTTTCTATTTGTTCATAGAGAGACCAACAATTGAGGAAGGATCTAATTTCCTAAGCTGTGACATAGAATATACTTGGTGCTGTGGAGTTCCAGTGGGGAAGAAAGGATTTCACCATGAACTCTGGTGATGTGACTGATGGTATATTACTCCATCATAGTAAAAGCTCCCCATATTAGGAGGCCCAGGAGGCACTGTGCTACTATTTGGAGAGCTTTCCTTTTTCTCATATAGTCTTCAGTTTTCATCAAATTTTTACATAGTAATTTAATTTCTCTGCCTCATTACTTTGGTAAAAAAACAACAGAGAGTTTCTGCATTAGGTGAGAAATAAAGGTAGTGAAATACTTGAAGATCAGTATCTCTGTGTTCCTTTTCACAGTTTGCCATTTTCATGTGTTTCATTCTATAGGAATGGTTTTGTTTTATTTTTTGATAATTGGGATATAATGAGAAACAGAATCAAGCTATGAAAATGTTCATGACAAAATCTCACTTAGATTATTTCTCTAAATGTGATGCAAATTTCATTAGTGGTTTCTAACCTTCTTCATCACATAAGTCTTTGGAAAAATAAAGACCAAGACCCTCAATAAAAATTCTAATCTGCATTTTAACCAAGTTTTGCTTCTCTTTGGAGGAGGTGGAATAATACTGGAAATAAACAATGCATCAACTAAGAAATTAGGGAAATTTGCATTTACATAAATCCTCATCTAAGTCTATATCATAAATACTAAAAAATGCCACATTAGTAAATTTGAAATTCATGAAATCCTAATGATGTTTCCCTAAATTTTATAGGCCTGGCATTCAATGACTCACTTCCTGAGCATTGACAAAATCAGATCTATTGTTCCTTTAATTTCATATTTTTTTCCTATAAAATAGTTCCTTTTCAGACAAGGGTACAGTGATAGGTCGTGACAAGTAGAATAAAAACCAAAATGCTCCCAGATAAGACTGAATGATTTAGCTGTCTCAGTAGCAGTCAATATGATTCCATATTCTTGCTGTGTGAGTTAAAATATGATTTTAGAACATGCTTCAATCGTCATTTTAATATATATTGTTCAGCATGAGAAAATGAGCTTACTAAATAATGTTTTCTAAAAAGCATCTGAAAATAAATGCAGCAATCAGCAACACATACTGAATCCATGTCCAGAAAAATTTCCACTTTTAGGTAGAATGAAGCATGTGTCCATGGCAGAAAATAAGACATCGTTCAGGTAAAATGGCACATCTGATTCAGAAAATCACATTCTTTTCTGTTCAAAAATTGATTCTAAACACTAAAAGCAGCAAGGGCCTCTTCAGTTTTCCATTTGCTAATTGTTTCTAATCTATTCTGAAATAAAAAACACGGTGTGCTAATGGGTAATCATTAAGAAGGAGGGAATGGCGTTCAGCTAGCTCCCATTCTCTCCAGGTACAAAGGAGGCATTGACTGCAGTCTAGAAGCTCTGATACCTACTGGGTAACTGCAGGGTGCTGTCACCAGTCAGCTGACAATGTAAGAGTTGGGATGTCCCTGTACTCTAGAAAGCTCTCGGTTTTCATATTTCCTTTTTTTTTTTTTTTTATTATCTAGTCTCAAGCTTTTTTCAGGGTTTCTGTCTGTGCTATGTAATGAGTTCCAGCTTGAACAAGATAAATTCCTCCCCAACCCCCAAAGGCTAAATTGTGGATTAATGGAAAGGAAGAGTAAATATTACCTCAAATGTGTTTCTTTTGGAATTTTGTATGGTGCAACGTGGTATTCAGGCAGGAGTTTATCTACCTAATTACATTTCGCTTAGGTGAATATTAAGATGCTTGTGTGTTTGTAAAGCCTCTTCGGTTGGGGGAAGTAATTCAGAAATGGGATAAGGCTAAGCCAGCCTGGAAGTAAACAATTTTTCTTTCTTTCTTTCTTTGGGGGGGGTACTGAAATCAGGGGCGCTAGACCACTGAGCCATATCTCCAGTCCTATTTTTGTATTTTATTTAGAGACAGGGTCTCACTGAGTTGCTTAGTGCCTCGCCAGTTGCTGAGGCTGGCTTTGAACTCCGATCTTCCTGTCTTAGCCTCCTGAGCCACTGGGGTTGCAGGCATGTGCCACCATGCCCAGCTTGGAAGTAAACATTTTCTGTAGATACAAATCATAATTTTCCTTCTGCTAATTGCTTCTAATTAATCTCGAGTCAAATTGCTGGACAAAATCCATAAAGCAGTGGATATTACCTTGATTATTTATATGCACATAGTTGAAAGTTGACTAGTGAGTTCTAAAGAACAAAATCCCAAACATCAAAAAGTGGTTGATGCATGAAAAGAGGGCACATTAAATCCTCACCACAAATTGAGATGACCATTACTGACCTTGTACCTTATATACAGACATCCACCAGAATTTTAGGAATGGCACGGTTTGAATTATGTCTGCATTCTGTATCTTACCCTAAATGAGTCATCCTTGACTACTCTCCCTCACTCTCCACTGTGGAAGCACATAATAAGTGAATGGACATATGGTTGTGGACAATCTTAGAAACAGACATTCAAATAAACATGCACATATTTATTACAAAGCAAAATGGCCACCTACCCAAAATCCAAATCCAATTTATAAAACAATATAGGGTTGATGTGAGGGTAGGACAGGCATTTTGGTCTATATTTTCTGTACTTTATACTTGACTTGACATCATTGTAGCTGAAACTTCAGTTATTCCAATTAGAGTGGGGAAGCCCTATAGAAAGTCTGACAGTACCTTTTTCTGTGATTCACCTGTCTCTTTTGTATTCTTTGTCATCTGATCATCTACTAGTCTTAATTTAGGTCTCATTTAGCACACCCCCAATGCTGCTCTTACAAACAGGCAGCTGCTCCTACAGCTTCTTCTTAAATGGCTCCATAAATGAATAAGTAAAGAGTATGGCTGTTCCAGTGGCCTGTTTTGGCTCAATGGTACAATCTCCCAGCTGATGAATTCCCCAGGAAGTAACCACCACAAGAACAATCTGTTTGATTGATGTAGTGAAGTCTGAAATTTGCTATGACATGAAGTTCCCTATCCAGATTGGGAGGAAATTGCACCCAGCACAGTCCCTTGAAGACACTCATGTGAAAACCCACCTTTGAGTTTTCTTGTTAGCCAGGGCCCTCAAAACACTCAAAGTTATTTCAAATGAGGAGTCAGGCCTCATAGGTTATATCTGATAACTGTACAGGCCCCCAAAACACACATTGCTCCTTTGTTGCAATGAAATAACCTCATTTACATGATATTAGGAGAAAAAATTCATAAAAGTAAGCAATAAAGTTCAGCTGAAAAAAGAAGTTGTTACAAGAGAGATCAGTTGCTCACTGATCTTCAAACACTAGGTGCAGGGAGACAGAGACAGAGAATAAATTAATAAAAAATTAACAAGAAAAAATGCTTCCACAGATGGTTGGTTATAGAACACTTGGCAGTTAGAAAATGCCAAGAGGTTTTCCCACATGGGGCCAAGAAAAATGATTTTACCTCCGTTTCAAAGAAGTAGTGGCAGAAGGACCAAGAAATAGAGAAAGGGAGAGTGAAAGGTAAAATATCTGACTTCCCTCTACCAATAACCAACAGTGGTCTGGCTCAAATAATTCAGGCAATATACCACCTAATTTGGTTTTGAGAAATCCAGAGAAACAAAAGTATAAGAAAGGTGTCCCCTTCTTACCCTACTCCATCTTCTTCATCATCATTTTACTCTTTTGTTTCTAGGTCGTTTTTAAAAATTCAGTGTGCACTGAACTTAACAATCAAGGGCATGCTGTGTTCAGTGAGCTCCCTGGAAGTAAGGGAACATGGCCAAAATCTCCATTTGTAGGGAAGGGGTTCTTAGTGCCCTGGAGTTTGCTCCTTTATTCTCTTCACAGCTCTCTAGACTTGGAGAGTAAACTCTATCTCACTGTATTAAGAGATCAACTCTAGGCAAAAATCTTGTTATCACTTAAACCTAAAGGTCCTTCACTCATAACCAATTTGAAGGGACAAAGCCATGCTGTCTTGCCTCTTCTTGGTCCTTCCTGTGAGGCCTTGGAACCTGTTTTAATTTTCCTTCAATTATCATGGAGATTTCACAGCTACCTGGGTTTTGGTTCGAGCCTAGGCTCTTATAATCCCAATTTATTCTTGATCTATGTAATTAAGTTAGTTTCATGGTGATGCACTGAACAGCCATTGTATTCACTATGATTATTGGAATGATGAGGGGATAGTGTATGAGCTGATACCTGTGAAAATATTTTTGGAAGATTTCATAAACAAAATCCATGTATCTACAACACACTCTTCCAGATGGACCTTTAGAAATGTGTCATAAGCACCAAGCATACTATAGTTAATGCCTAAGCATTAGTTCTGAGCCAAGGGAGACTAATAAAACATTTCTTTCCTATTTCAGAAGCATATGCAGATTATTTTTCATTGATTATGTGCTCATTAGATCAGGGAGTTTTGTGAGATGCAGTAGCACTTAATTCTTGAAAGAAAAACAGTCTTTACACTCATGTAAAACAGGTGGTTAAAGTATGTGCCTGACCAGGACAGAAAAGGGCAGCATATGGTGATATTTTAGAAAGAATGGCAACCTTCTGTGAAGAGGAAAAAATAGGGAAGCAATAATGCCATCAAATCAATTTGGGGGTGATATGGGATAGGAAGGCACAAGATCATCTATTTCAGAAGTCATTAGGTGAGGAGGGACCCTTGATTCTGGTGTGTTGACTGTATTTCTTAACCTGACAGTCCACATTTTGAAATCGAGATTTTCAAAATGTGAATGACAATGTATACTTCCTAAAACTGTTCAACAGAAGTAATGGATTTCCTTCTTCCCAAGAAAAGCCTAAGTTGCTACATTAACTCATAAATATCATCAATAAAGATCAAACTCTAAGAGTGTTTTCCCTAGATACAAAATATACAGCTCATTTGCATTTCTGAAAGGAATTTTTATCATTAGAATCTAGCCATATTCATTTTTTTCATAATAAGGAAATTGATGAGAAATCTATATTCTCCTAAGGAATGATTTGAAAAATGTATAATAAGAGAATATTTAAATAAGAGCTACTAGAAACAAATGGTGGGAAAGTATTGTTTGAGTCAGAATACTTGATTTTAAATGTTAAATTCCAATTTATCCTCTTATTTATTAATTATGTGTCCTAATTATTTTCCTTTGGAAAATCACATCATTTCTGTGAACATCAGTTTACTCATTTATAAGGACACAACATTGTTCTGTCTATCTCACAATCTGGTTGCAGGAATTAAATGAGTAAATAAATGTAGAAGTACTACAAATCTTATAGACTGCTAAACATATATAAATTACTACTATTATATATAAACAGGATACAGACACCTACATAATTTATAAGCAAAAGATTATTATGAACTATTCAGTTTTCTAACACTTTTTCAAAAATTCAAGTGCCTCATCAGATGGAGGTTGTACACATTTAGATGCAAATAGTCACAAATCCAAAATAAACAAAAAACAACATAATAGACTATTATTATTCAGCCATTAAAATGTTGATTTAGGCTGGGGTTGTGGCTCAGCGGTAGAGTGCTTGCCTAGCACATGCGTGGCCCTGGTTCCATCCTCAGCACCACGTAAGAATAAAGGCATTGTGTACAACTAAAACTAATAAATAAATGTTTTTTTTAAAATGTTGTCTTAGAATATTCTAATATATGAAGTAGTATTCATGGATGAGAAGAAAGCACTTTTCAAACATATATGATACATATGTGTATACACACACACACACACACACACACACACACACACACACGAGATTGAGAGAGAGATAAAGCAAGAGCAAGAGCGCCAGTCAGTTTAAAGGATCTATAATAGAACATTAACATTGGGAAATTAACATTAGGGAAATTTTTAAAAATACCTTTTTATATTTTCTAATTTTTCTACACAGACATTAATTACATTGATAACCAGAAAACAAACATTAGTGTTGAGAGATACAGAAAGACAGGCTCAATTTGAAACTACAATTATGGTTCAACTTAAGACAATAAGTGAGTTACAAGGAATTTTAATAATTAACTGAAGAGACTTATAAAGGTTGAGTTTCTTCTTACAAGCAGATGAGTTGACTTTTCATGAAGCCTTGGATTGGTAGGGAAGATTCCTGGTGAAATGGCTCTGAAATTGAGTTCTGGTCAATCTTTGCCTTGCAGTGGTAGCTTGTGCCCTCTGTATGGGAAACCCTGCCCTGCGCTCCCTTCAGTAAGCACACAGATAGAGTGCAGACCAGGGTCTCCCAACAGCAGCCGATTCAACATTCCACTCCAGATTTTCTCTCTTCTGTTGTGACTTTATGTGGGAAATGGATGGCAGGGTGAGTGACCTTCTCCTTTTGAATTGTCCTACTTCAGTGATGAATACTGGCTGATGAGGGGAGACTGTGGCCTTGTGGATCTCTTTGCCCCTGAAAATAACTGTACTTTTGGACTTTATATAAATTGTATTAATTCAGTCTTTAAGAAAATGAAACATGACAAATACATGTTAAGAGTCCCATAATTTTCCAAGAATTGTAGGCTGTTACATAGGGGCCTGAAGGCAGCGTGTTATTATATGGACTGTAACAGCAAATAATAATATCAACTGTAAGAGCCCTAATAAGGAGATAGCTAAGATGGCGGCTAGCTGAGAGCCATAAGAGGTGTTTCAGTATTTTCACCTGATATTCATGCATTTATCTAAGACTCTTTCTATGCCCATGAACACTATGTGACACACCTGTAAGTTTGAGCTGTTGACACGTGTATACTTGTTAAGGCAAAAAGTATTTAACTGGGTGAGGTTGGCTAGAAGGGTGGTTGGAGTTGGAGAGGTTGTTGGAGCCAGAGAGAGAAGTTAGAAGAAGCAAGAATAAAGAGCCTATTCATTTTCCAGTCTGATTCCGAATTCTTTCCCGCGGTATCTTTGCTGCAGGTGGCAACAATCAACCATTTATTAACTTGTGTTTAACAATGTAAAATGCTGTGCATGTATTAGCCCCTTGAATTCTCTTAAGAACCCTACAAGGTCTATAGTATTATTATCCCATTTTATATATGAGGAAACTAAAGTACAGAAGGATCAATGCCTTTGTCACAAGTCATTAGCTTTACAAACATTTGAGCTGGGTTTCAAAGCCAAGTAATCCAATAGAGCCCTCCCTGTTCACCAATGAAAGCATTCTGCAAGCAAATATTGTGTAACATTTATTAATGATGTGGACTCTGTTTAATCCTAGGACATCAAATATTTGTTGTCACAGGGTAAACAGGAGAAATTTTCTGTTCCATTGTAGAGATAGAGACAATGGCTCCATAGTTGGCTATTTTCAGCTTAAAGAACCATTTGTGATAGGCTAATGTGTAGGACCCAGTTATACTGGTCTGGCTTTCAAGAGGAAGTTGTCTGTATAAAGATGGTAACATGAATAGAAAACAAGTACAACAGAAGGAGACTACTGAAGATAGAAACTGGGGGAAGGGGAGATATTAGACCTTTAAGAGATGAAGGAAGAGAAAAAAATTTAGAGAAAAATGGTGGTATAGAACAGAGAGAAAGACAAGAGTTGATTTCAATGAAGAGGACATCCCCAACCAGGGTCCAATGCTGCAGAAAGGAGAAATAAGACAAGGACTGACAGGATCAATGGATTTTTATCTGTCAGTCACTAGTACTCTTAGCAAGAGGAATTTAAGGATAGTGATGAGGGTAGAAGATAGAATGAAGAAGGTTGAGGAATTAAAAAATAGACGATGAAATGAAGCAAAGGTAAAGTTGGGTTTTGCTTATGAAAGGAAAGACAGAGGTAAACCATCAGAGGGAGAGGCAGAGTTGCAGGAGAAATTTCTTTTAGGATGAGGAGGCCTGAAATGATCTGTATATTAGAGGGAAAAGTTCAGAAGATAGGGAAAAGGACAATGACATATCTAGGTCCACATGGCTTTGGGAAGGGACAGAATCAATAGGAAGGTAGAGAGGACTTGGCCCTGAAAAAGAAGTGGAACCCTTCTTTAGGGAAAGAATAGTTGATCTGTAAGACCCTTCACAATTTTCATGTTCTTTGATAAAGGATGGAAAATCTTACAGCTATTGTAGTGAGTTTTGGAAAAGAAGAAATGAGTATACTCCTGTGGGATTAGACTAGTTGCACATGGTACAAGGGAATGTTCTAAGGATTCCGTCTGTTTCAGACAACTACTGAAGAGCCATTCACCTGATGCTAAACGTAGACTTTTTCAGCAAAGAACTCTCTTTCCTGTCTTGCTTGATTTTTTTGTAAATGCTGAGAATAAAATGTGGTACCTTTTACATGAAAATGATATGCAATCTATGTGGAAATTGCTAAGAATGTTTTACAAATAGGTCACTTTAATAATGTGGATTGGGGCTTCCTACCTCACCCCTGTCCATACTATTTTTAAATTCCTTCTACTCCTCCTCCTCCCTAAAATATTTCAGGATTTCTCCTGTGTGCTTAACAAATAACAGCATGATTTATATTTCAGCACTTTTTCAAAGAGGTTTCCAGGTGCTGGATATAAGCAGAAGATCTTGTGTTTTTTCCTTTAGATCTAAATAGTCTGAATCTCAGTATTGCTCATGGGAACTATTTCAAAGGCTGAAGTGTCAAAATCAGAAAGGAAAGAAATGTGTGGGTGGGAAGTTCTACATGAAAACTTGTCACACTCTTCTTTCATTTTCAGACCTGAATATGCATGGATGCAGAAATTATAGCTTATTCCAAAGTTTTTATTGTCAGCATCAAATATAACAAAAAATGTCAAGAAGATCAGTTTGGTATATTTAGGTTAAAATATTCAACAGAATTGATCTTTAGCTTAAATAGCTCTATTTGTTAATGAGCTCTTTCATTCCCTCTGAGTATACTTTTGGTTCTTGGGCAAAGTACAGAGTAACATCTCATTTATTCCATTTCATGACTTTGAAATTTACAACAATTTAGAAACAGAATAAGGGATAAACTTTTATTAATGATTCCTTTATCACAGGAAAGCAAAATAATGACACTGAAGAAGAAACTTTAAAAGTACTTGCAAATGGAATTATAAAGATGCAGGGATTAAGTCATTTACTGAAGAATTGT
Organism: Tamias sibiricus; assembly: GCA_025594165.1. Lineage (NCBI taxonomy): Eukaryota > Metazoa > Chordata > Mammalia > Rodentia > Sciuridae > Tamias > Tamias sibiricus. Next base: position 128,655,882 of record CM046667.1, read on the forward strand.
TTTAAAACAACAACAACAAAGAGAGAAATTCATTAACAGAGAACTGGCTAAGCAAATTATGGTACATACATACAACAGAATATTATGCATCTTTTTAACACAACAATGAAGATGTACATTTGTTGACATAGAAATATGTGCACAAAGCAAGAATGGAAAATGCAAGGTACAAAACAGCTCAGAGTAGTCCCTCTTATCCATGAGGGATATATTCCAGAATGTTCCATGGATGTCTGGAACTGCAAATAGCACTAAACCCTATTACATACTGCTATGTTTCTTCCTACACATACATACCTATGATAAATTTTAATTTATAAATTAGGCACAGTAGAAGATTAACTGCAGCAATAATAAAATGGGAAAATTATAACCATATAGTATAATAAAAAATTGTTTAAAACTCATGAATCATTTATTTCTGGAATTTTCCACTTAATATTTTCAGATCACAGTTGACTAAGGGTAACTGGAACCACAGAAAGTGAAACCTCAGATAAGGAAGGTCTACTGTATAGAATTATCATGTTAATGTACAATCAAGTACATATGGACATGTATACATGGAGAGGAACATGGGTAATAGACACAAATCTCTGGGTGGGATGAGTTTGGGGTGATGGTTTACTTGTTTTCATTTTACTATAAAAAGTAGATATAAAAAAGCACCAGTGAACAAATTTATCTGGAATCCTCAAACAATTTAAATTCATCTATGAACAACTGAGACACTAACTGTATGTCATCTCATTAAATCAGGTCATCTCAGGACCCATACTAAACAAGAGTTAGCATAGTTTGAATTAATCTAGGAAATAGATTTAATGATATCTCTTTTAAAATACTTTATAAGACTGACCTACTTCATAATTCTTTTTTAGTCATAAGGGGGTTGTGGGTGGAGTGTGTGTGTGTGTGTGTGTGTGTGTGAACTGAATAGCAAATCTCAATGCTGCTCTTTAGCAGCAAGACACACACACACCCACACGCACACACACACACACACACACTACCACCACCACCACCACCATCATCAAAAAGGGTATTAAAAAAACATGGAAGTGATTACCTCTTAGTGGAAATAAATATATACCTAAAATACTCTTAGTATTCTCTAGCAACAAATACAAACAAAGGAGAAAAGAATCAATGGATGGACTGTAAATGTTTAATATAAATTAGGCTGAATGATACCTCTCCTTCACATGGGGTAATACACCTAGTAGGCAAAATCTCTGTTTTATTTTTATAGTTATATTTAACTATCTTTGAACAAATCAGCATTTCTATAGCAAGAAGTAAAGTAAAATTATGAATCTTAAAAACACAGGCAATGTTTATCAATACATTTTTATCATATAGCACTTGGATAAATATCCATCACATTGAGTTTGAAAATTACTCTTGGAAGCTGTTTTAATTGTTGAACTAATTAATTAATCAGGTATTTCAAACAATATTCATTAAGCACCCACAGTATGCCAGGCACTGTTCTAGCCATTGGGAATAAATCACTGAACAGAATAGAGACTTTGCCATCAAGAAGCTGACAGTCTATTAGAGTGACAATACACACACAAAAATACATGCATATTCATTCATACAACAAAACAGTGAACAAAACCAAAACCTTGCCTATGAATAATTTATATTCTAGTGTGCAGATACAAACAGTACACTTGTCCCTCAATATCTGTGGAGGATTGGTTCTAGGACCTTTGTCAGATATGAAAAAGATCACAGAAGCTCAAGTCCCTTACATAAAATGATGCAGTATTTGCATGTAAACTATGTATATGCTCCCATACTTAAAATCATCTCAAGATTATGTAGAATACCTAAATACAACATAAATTCTATATAAGTCATTGTTATATGGTATTACTTAGGGAATAGTGACAATTAAAAAGATTCTGTACATTTTCAGATCAGATGTAAGTTTTTCATTTTTTTTTATTTTTAGTGTTTTTGATTAGCAGTTGGTGGAATTCATAAATGCATAACTTGCAGGTATGGAGAGTTGATTGTGTACAAATAAACATGTTACTCAACAAATATACTCAACATATTCAACATGACTTGACCCATTTATATGTGCAATATAAATGATGGATATATAAATAATGGATAATGGGAAATGGAAAATGATGGTGACAAAGTACTATTTTAAATTAAGTAGTCAGGGAAGCCTCTTTGATAAAGTGATATCCGAACAGAGTCCTGAAGGCAGTAAAGGAGTGAGTAATGGGGAAGAAGAGTCCTGAAAAAGAAACAGCCAGTGCAGACACCAAAGCAGGAGTGGGCTTGTCATGATGTGGTAGAGGAACAGCAAGAAGGCCAATGAGAATATAGTGCATGGGTAGTGGGGAGCACATGAGTATCAGGAGGATGTGGTCACACATATTGCTAAGGGGCCACATTAGGAAAGGCCTTACAATACATACAAAGGACTAGAATAAATTAATTGGAGGAATCTGGACACAGAATTTATTACATGGTCTGACTAACATTTTAAAAGGATAACTATGTGGAACCTAAAGTGGGGGTGTATAAGGACAGAAGCATGGAGACTAATTAGAAGGCTCTTGCAATAATCCAAGTGGGAGAGCATAGAACTAGAAGGTAGAAGTGGAAGTGATGAGAACTAGTTTGATTCTAGAGTACATATATCTTGAAGGAAAATCCAAGATTTGCTTATGTATTTAGTATGCAACCTTAGATAAAGAAAGAAGGTGAGCATGGGTCCAAAAATGTTGACCTATGCAATAAAAAAGATAGAGATGGAGAAGACTGTTGCAATAGAATATTTAGGAAGGGATATGACCATTTATGTTTTGGAAATATTGAATGAAAGATGCTAATTATCTAAATGGAGATATTGGGAAAGTAGTTGGAAATATGACTCATCTTTAGGTTAAAGGTCTAGGCTGAAGAATTTGGAGTTGCCATATTTGAACCCATGAAAGTGGTACATCATCAGGGTGAATGTAGATAGAGAAAAGAACAGGTTCAAGAATTGAGTCATGGGCCTACCACAGGCCAAAGGTAAGAAATATGAGAAGGAGTGAATAAAGATCCACCGGTGCAATAAGAGAAAAACTACAAGAATGTGAAGTCTTGGAAGCCAGGTGAAGAAAGTACTTCCACGAAGAGGTAGTGGTGAATAGCACCAACCACTACTGTCAAGGAAGAGGAGGACTGAGGACTGGAAACTAGATCTGGACACATGGAGGTAACTGGTGACTTTGAGAAGAGTAAGTTAAATAATATGGGGTAAAAGACCAAAAGGAACAGGTTTAAGAGAGAATGAGAGGAAATGAAGTGAAGATAAGGATCATGTAATTATTTGAGGGGTTCTGGAGTGGTAGCTGGTAAGGGCTGTACAATAAAGGGAGACTTTCTTATTTAAATGAGAGTATATTTGTATGCTGATGGGGGTGATATGGTAGAGAGGGAAATTTGATGTTATGGAAGAGAGACATATGCATATGAATATATGAGATCATGAATGAGGTTTCCTTAGGAGAGATAAGGCATTGAAGCCAGTGCAAAATTGTAAAGAATAGCCTCATACAGAAACAAGGAAAATGATCCCTAATAACAGAAAATAAGACAGAGTATGGGGGCAGAAATACAAGTGGGTGAGTAGATATGATGATGGGATAGAAGCAAATTTTGTCCTTTGTTTTCTCTGTGAAATAATGAAAATAATAAAAAAAAAACAGTCTGAAAAAGGGAAGGAGACATTCAAGATTTCAAGAGAAAGGATGCATGAAATAATCAACAAGGTTAGATATAAAAGTAATTCAACTAGAGAAATGCTAATAACACCAATATTAAAAGGGGGTGGAGGGGAAAGAAGGAAAAGAATGTAAGCACTCACCAGATACCAGACACTGCTCTAAGGTTCTTAATGTATGGTAACACTCATAAATCTCCTAACTATGACCCTGTGTGTTGCTATTATTATCTTTATATTATAGATGGGAAAACAAAGTTAAGTCAATAACTCATTTGAGTCAAAGGCATACTGGGATGCAATGATGGCTCATTGACCATCATGGACTTAAAGTGAAACCAATCAGTGTAGTTGTGTTTTCCCCCCTGGTAGCACTAGAACAGATGCAGAATTGGCACAGACGTGGATTTACCTAGGGCTGGGGTGCTATCTATTGATTCACAATGGTGGGAGAATTAGAAAATGAAATCATGATGCATAAAAGAATATTATGAGGTAGTGGACTCTAGGCTAGGAGAGAGAAGTGAGGACATGAAGGCGAGGGGGGTGAGAAGGTGGTTGAGGAAGTATGAAAACTATGATAGAGTGAATATGGTGTCTCCCAATGGGATCAATTAACTGTAAAAATCTGGGGACTAGAAGGAGTAAATTGTAAAAGGTAGAATGTGATAATCAAAGAATGGAAAGCTTGAATTTAAGATAGGGGAGCAGAAGTAACTGTTGATAACTCTAACAACGTTTCTATACAGCTGGATGGCTAATACAAGGTGGGTAAGATCATGGAGGAGAAAAGTTTAAGGAAGAAAAAAACTGAAAAAACCTTTCCATACTTGAAAAATTTTATGGCTCAGTGAATCAGCAGTTACCAAGTTCTTTGGCCCTATCAAGCCCACAAGGTCTATTATCCTAGCAGCCTTAAGAAAACAATGAGTTGGAATTAAGAGACAGGCCATGTTTATGGGGCCATTCAGGGTTCAAAGGTACCTTAAAAAATGGATGAAGTTGATGCACTTGGAAAATCCATTTCAATGGCCAGTAAAGATTTATTTCCATGAATATGTGTTTGCTTCATCACTATGCCTCACTGACTTCAGAAAGCCTTAGCTTTGTCCTCAGTCTTCCAAGCCATAAAACAGGGAGGCTATGAAGGATATGGGATTACATTAATGGAGCTCAAGAATAGATCACCTTTGCGGAGATTCTCATGATTTCCCTATAAGGAATTCATAAAAGTATGAACTCGTCACATAACTCAGACAATCAGAAATTTAAATGTTTTAGAATATGATTAATACTTAAAACTACCTCAGTCTTCAAATTTGGTTGATCCTTTCACAGAAAGCTTTTCTTATTTCACTATATTATGTACTGTTTGTTATAGTTACATACTGATAATATCTCTGCAAAACAGAAAGAATGGCAAGAAGAATGATGAAATATACAATGATATCTTAGGAAATAAAATATTGCTCCCAATAAATTATCCCTTGATATGGATAACTAATTCAGTTATGTCAAATATTATTTCAGTAGCTTTAATGCACTTTTTGTTCCCTTCTAATATATAACAAATACCATTCATAATTATCATGGGTCCACACAGGTTAGAGAGAAGAGACTACAAGTGTGAGCCTTTCACAGGGCCCTATTTGTGCACATTTACAATTGGACCATATGTTTGTAATACTAGACAGGTAGGCTATGTCAAGTTTTTACTCTTGAAATAATTTCAGATTTATACTATCAAATATGAACTTAGATGAGTGTAGCATTTTCCCACTGATATTCTCAGCTTATTTAACATAGAAGAACTTTAAGCTTATAATGAACAAAGTACACTCAACCAAATAAAACAGGATGACAAAGTATACACAAGAGATGTTTTCTAAGTTGCTTCATATAAAAAGTCTAAAAATCCCCATGGCTTTTCCATAAACTGAGCTTCCAAGCTAATATTAAATTTTAGACTCTGCAATTACATAAGCCCCAAGAAATGTTTCTAGAACTTTTGTTACATAGACGGTGGCCTAGTCCAATGTTCATTCAACCACAAGATGGATGCAGACATTTAATGAGCATCTATATATGACAGATAATTCATTGAACCTGAAGAAAAGATAATACTCCATTTCTATTTTTGGATTCTTAAGTTCATAAATGTAAAGTAACTTTCCCAAGGTCACAGAGCTGGTAAGTGATAGGATATTCATGTTTATGGTGCCATGTTGAGTCTTAGTGGTGGGTTTCCTATACCCTAATCTTCTGTGACCCTATTCTATCACAGGAAACAAGATTGTTTGAGGCTTCCACTGTAAATCTTTCCTCTACATATCTATAAATAGATTATAAGATGGAAAATTTCATGCATTGCCACGACTAAGGAATATTTACAATGCCTCTGAAAGTTGTGCCATTATAGTGGGTTTGACTCTCTAGGTCAGAAAAAAAGTGCTAACTATGGAAAAAGTTACATCATGAAACTTCTCAACTTTGTCCTGCAAACTAAATGGATTCTGAATCCTCATAGTTCCTGACAGAATTATACAAATCTCTATCTACAAACATATTTTTAAAGGAGGAACTTGGGGACATTGATCTTACTGTGTTTCTCTAAAATGAAATAATTTGTACATAAATAGGAATTTTATGACAGACTCTACGTCCTCTAGAAGTTAACTTGAATTTCATTGTCATTTAGAGATCGATGAAAGAGGTCTGCAAACTATGAAATGGCTTATCCTAGCTCATTTATAAGGGAACAGCACAGAACTTCTTTGGTTTAATTTTTGGAAATTCTAAACACCAATGTTTTTGATCGCCCCAAAAATGAAATGCAAAGGAATAAAAAAGCAAAACTGAGTCAAACCTAAAGCTTTAGCACTTCCTCTCTCTCTTTACATCATCAAAGCTTAGATTCTTTATCTGTGAACAATTCCCCAGAAGAATTCTCAAGAATGTTTTCTTGCCAGCAAAAGTAATATAAATTCTCAGCAATTATAATTGATAAATTCATAGAAGAGACAAGATTCCCATAAATATATCAGAAGCTTGCTGACATTCTGTAGTAACACTAATAAAACCTGCTAACTGAATATAGAACTAGGGTATCTTTGGAGGTAAATTGATTTTGATTTAACTTATCTTTACATATCATATTCAGTTATGCTCAGAGATCCTTTCTGATAAATATCAACTTTTCTAATACTGTTTAACTGAGTTTGGAATGAAACTACAGATTGGCTAATTACCATCTGAGAGAGTAAAGCCTGTAACTACCACAATTACCCAAATTAATTCAAATTGCATGAAAAGAAAAATAACAAATGTTTGGAAGACTGCACTATGGGGGAAACTAAACAAACCAGCAACAAAGAAAAACCTGATTCTAACAGAGAAGGAAACATGTATTTTCTCTTGTTTGTGGGGTAATGATACTTCAGCTGTAAGTCCATTTGATTTGCTCCCTGGGGCAAATTATCAGTGGGACAAGAATAAAGACAGGGCAAATGAGCCCTCATTAGATGACTTAATAACTAAGTGTACCACAAAAGTATATTTCTACGCCCAAATGAGAGTTTTTCCATTTAGAAATATCTAGTTATGTATCTTAGCATTTTCAAAAGCTGTCTGCCTCCCTTTGTATATAGCAAATTGCTGTGTTTTGACACTATCCACACTTTCATTTGTTATGTGAGTCATAGAGCACGGAAATGTGACATTTTCCATAGTTCAGTGAAATGAAGAGCAGGACCATTAAGCGGAGGCAATTAGAAGGCACAAACAATCATCCTTTATTGGTCAAGACCAATTATGTCCCCAGTGGAATTCTAATGTTACTTTTATATAAATAAACCAGATAATGAAAGGCAGAGAAAAATAAATGATTGCTATCATGAAAGAGTCAATAGAAACCTATATCCACTGTTTTGATAATGAGCAGATATTAACTGTTCATTTGTCCAGGTATAGCCCATCTATTCCAAAGAGACGATCCCCCTGGCTACCCAGTATTTAGGAGCACTCATTAGATCTGCACTCTTCTCAACCTCATTACTGTGGATTTTATTGAAAATTTAATAATGGATACAAAGCTGAGGGATTATTTCTACTTACAAAATAAATCCAAGGGGCCACAAGAATCAAACACTATCATTTAATATCAGACATATAAAAGGAGGAAGTTGGTCAACTTTATACATTGATTTAAACAAGGCTTAGAAGCTATGTTCCTGGATTTCTACTTCAATATGCCTATATTGTAATTCCTATTCAACTAGTATTTCTGATGCATATAAAAAAGACATGATTAATCAATGAGGATTTTATTCACCACCATTTTGGAATGGTGACAAAGATTTGGTACATTAATAGTTTCTATGAGGAAAAGGGAGAGAGACATATACACGTGCAGGTATGTGGAAATACACATAATTTAAACCTCTAAATATTTCCTTATTCAATAATCTCATTCTGATCCAGTCATCTTTTATTATATAAAAGAGAGACATCATTTTTTTTTTCTCAAAATCTTAGGCCTTTTGCATGGTAAAAGTTTCTTCAACCATTTATTCATTACATATTTGTAGATTACTTGCTGGGTATTTGGTAATGAATTTGATATAATGAGAAATATAAAAGAAGGCACCATTCTTATTTTAAAACATCTTATAGTTTACAAGATACCAGATTTAGATGCAAGAAAAATTTGGGGATAAAAGAGGTATGTGAAAATAGTATACACGCTATGCTCTAAAAATGCAAGGTTAAGGTACTTTAGTGTTTCTGTAGCCTTTTATGAGGTTGTAACCACACAAGCAAATAGCTTGACATTATCTGATACTTATCTCTGTAGTCTTCATTTACAATGGGCTAATAAAGTCCAAACAAGGTGTGGACTTACAGACATACAATCCAACCTCTACTGAAGAGACTTTTGCTAAATAAAAATGTGAAGGCAGCAGGTATTCCCTTGAGCAATTCAAGAGAGAACAGAATGGCTGTACAAAAACAAACAATAAAGCAAAAACCAACAAGAAATCCTATCTCATTTGAATACAGAATGTCACACCTGAAGGGAAAATGAACTACTTGATATTCTTACAAAAGAAAATTTCAATTTAAAGCAGGAATTACAATTGAGTTTCATGGAAGCTCATTTAGCAAACAAATAGATACAATAAAACTGTCTAGAGGAACACTTTTTTTCTTTAATTTGGTGAGATGACCACTGAAAGTGGAGAAGTACCTTGGGGACTACTATCAATATCTCAACAGCAAAATTTTTTTCTAAGACCTTTGGATACTATATAACTCTGCCTCAAGATCATATCAGAGGCAGTGAATTTGGAATTCTTCCCAAGATTGAGACTTAATCAACAAGTAAAGTGAAGTTCATATATCTTTCAAGAAAGACACTTGAATGGTTTCCTGGCCAGTACTGCCTAACAGATAAAGGTACTTTACTTACAACTTCTAGGATGAAAGAACCATTTCAGTATGACCCTACACACCATAATAAAAGTAGCATGAATGCCAAAAAAAAATAATGGGCAAAATGATAAATTTCAAGCTATCACTTTTTGCAACATTTATCTGTTAGAAACTCTGGACCATCTAGACCTATTTGGACTTTGCAATTAATATGACAGTACAAAGCTGCAATTCCAATACAATAGTGTTTTGTGATCACTTGACAAGTAAGTGCTATAAGGTAATGTAGGCAAAAGGGCTTTAAAAGTATAAATTTTCATACTAAGTATTATATCTTTTAATATTATTACAATGGGTTATTACTATAATTTTACCCTTAGAGTCCTAGAAGCAGGAAAAAAAAATGCAAATTGTTTGGTATATGTACACAATGGAACACTATTCAGCACTAAAAGAGAATAAAATCATGGCATTTGCAGGTAAATGGATGGAGCTGGAGAAAATAATGCTAAGTGAAGTTAGCCAATTCCACAAAACCAAAGGTCAAATGATTCCTTTGCTACCATGATACTGAATTATAATGGCAAGGGAGGGGGATGAGAGGAATGAAGAAATGTTAAATAGAACAAAGGGGAGGGGTGGGGATGGGGCAAAGGGATAGGAATAATGGCAGAAGGAGTTAGACATCAATACACTAAGTACATGTATAAAAACACAAATGGTGTGAAAATACTTTATGTAAAACCAGTGGCTTGGAAAACTGTGCTTTTTATATGTAATATGAAATGAATTGTACTCTGCAAGCATGTATAACAAATTAGAATAATAAATAAATAACAAAAAAAATGCAAAGTTTCTTTGGCATGCCACCAACTAAACTCCCTCAAATGAGATCTTCCTATGTATAGTGAGAATATTTATATTCAGGGTCTCCTGTGAACTTATGACCTACCATGCATTCTAATAAAACAGCTCCGCTTGTGGTTTCCTGAAAGAGTAATTTCCTGAATATACTGAATAACACAGGTTGGGTGGCCACAAGAATATAAAAAAGTCAAATTGTCTACTAAGTTTCTACTTAAGATAAACTTCATCTGAAAAATTATTTTAAAATGTCTTGATGTTAAGTTTTAGGAACAAAGGTTAATCTTAACTTCAAAGAGAAAAAATATTACTTATGCAAAAATGATATTGAATGGTTTCAATTTTTTCCCTAATGCTTTAATAAATGTTTGAGAAGGCAGCATAACCACTGGACTGGGTCAGCCCATATGCTAATTCATAAGCTATGCAACTGTCATTAGTTCATTGTGAAACTAAATGTTAGTAACATTCAATAAAAGAAAGTGTTATTGTGCTTATAAAAGTAAAATGAGAACATGGATGGACATTTGATGGACAAATTTGTGAAGTAATTAACTAATGTGCCGGAAATGAGCAACTTGTTAGTGATACTTTTCAGGCTTTTTCACAGTGGCCCTATTTTCCTTTTACCTGACTTGAAAACATCCTATGAGTTTGAGATCTGTCAGGTTGAGGAGTGCTGAGGCATATAAAAAAGCAAATTTAACTACTAGATGCTATTTATTCAATAAATCAGTGGGTTAACATCTCATACTCTTATGACACATTTCATATAGTAAGATCTTGATATAATTTTACCTCTCCACAAATGACACTGATGTCTTGGTAGAATTTTTTGGATTACTGAATTTTGGATCTGATGAAACCTATATAATTTCAGCTAAGAAAACTGTGTCATATTAAATAATGACTCAAGTTGTGTAAATGATACCTATCCTTGAGGATTAGCTGTACTTAGAAAAAGGCTGGAATGTGCATATGTGAAGCCTCTCAGAGGTTGATTTTGTCACTATTTGATGATGCATAGTAATACTTCAGGAAACAATAATAAAACACAACCAAGCATGGGTGGTTAAAACGAAGTAAAAATCCAAATAAACTAATTGTGCATCTCCTCAGAAAGCTTTCATGTCAGCATTCCAGTGCAGTAACCCACCACAGCAACAGCAAGTTTCATCATGTTTCCAATGTTCACAACAACTCTGACTAAAATGGCAACTGCTTCTTCTCCCAAATGGAAGACTGACCATAGAAAAAGATGACAGTACAAATGCTTCCATATTCACCATAAGAAATATTTTATCAAATATGCTGACAGAAAATGCTAAATAAACAACAGGAAAACATCTGACATTTGGTATGAAATCAAACCATTTATACCTATTTGCGTAGATATTTATATGAATATGAGTGCAACTGAAGGAAAGCAATGATAATCTTCTTTGAAAATATCTGCCATCATATAATCTACTCTACTGACTCACTGAACTACCACCATTTTATAGCATTATCTCTTACAACAAAGGTGGGGACAGGAATTATGGGGTATCCAGGCCAGAAGCCCCCACACTGTTGAACCCTGAGAGTGGAGGTTAAGCAGAGTTTCAAAGAGAACTAAGCACTTTGTAGAAGAAACTGCATTTCATTTTTGCTTTGGCTCCCTAAACTGCCAAGACTGAAGTGTCCCAACGGCTAAAATGAAAAGGAACCAGGTTTGACACAAATTGAGTCCAGAATTGTTTCAAACACATCTGGGATTCTTACCTTTCTTCATTTCTCACCTGTATGCTTGCATTTTTTTTTTGCATGGATTAATTTTCCACAATTATAAAAACAACACTGCTCTCTAGGTAGCTTGTTTGAAAACAACTGCATCTGTGGATCAACATCTAGGTGTAAGTGCCAAGAGGCAGAGCCCTAGACTCTCTGACAGCAAGGACCATGAGTGGTTCGTGCAAATAGATGAACACCACCACTAGAATGTTACAGATATCAGAAAATAAATAATACCTTCACTGTTCTCATGAAGGATTCAGAACCTCAAGAAAGCTGGTACTGGGAAGGTTAGCCAGGAAAGATAGGTTATAGAAAAGAAAAAAAAGCCTCACTTCAAAATATGAATAGATGGCAGAGCTCAAGCAACTAGAGTACTGGATAAAAGAGCTTCCAAACCATCTCAGAAAAAATGCTGCACCCTGTAGAGAAAATCATGCCAAGGTCCACAGCAAAGAAAGGTACTATTGCAAAACCACCCATCACAGTTCTGTTGACCACTGTTGTCAAGGTTAACTACTGATTTGAATGAAGGCTCATGCTCAGATAGAAAACACTAACAGCTAAAGCATTTGTTAAGCCTGTTTTTCTTATGTAAAACTTAAAAAATCATTACATGAAAATACCTTTGTGACATACAAATGCTTTGATTTATTGATAGCCCTACTAGAAACAGAACTTCTTTTGTCTGAGCAAATAATCCTATTGGAAATAGATAAGTACAAGGAAATGTGAGTTGGCCAGGTGGTTTCCCTTGCTGGTAAGGATATCAGGAATATAAATATAATAAGTAGCTTCAATAAATATCGTTACATCTACTTACTTTCTCTAGCATTAACTACCCATCTACTCCCAAGGAAATAAGGAAAGAATAATAGAGATTTTGAAGCAAGAGAAAATAGTAGGGTCAAAATGTGGCTCCATTTCCTCATTGCTCATGAAAGTCAATGACAGAAAATAACTCCTTTCTGAAGGGAAAAAAAGGACGTTTTATTACTCAAAATATCAGGTGTTAATATGTCTTGTATATTACAGTTTCAAGCAGTTGTACCTCTATAGATCTGCATTGTTTCTCTTTGTTATTCCTAATACTACAGAATGTAATCATGGAGGGAACAACAGCCTTGTCTAAACATAGAAGGTGGACTCTGATATTCCTAAAAAGTTTGGTTGGTTGAACCCATCATAATCCACTTGTGCTGTGCAAGTGGGAGATTTTTTAAAGATTCACACATTTATAAACATTTTAAAAGCACTTCAACCAACATCATTTCCGGCTAAAATTGAAGACCGTTTTCCATTACACTCAATTTTACCTCCCCCATGACATATAAGCATGATCTTAATGTGATCTGCTGAAGAATGTTGAGTCAAGCAACCATTATATATTGTTTAGTACAACTGGTAAATTCCCATAAAGGTATGCCCTTAATCACTCCCAATCCCAAAGGCTTTCAAATTGTTTCCCTATATGGAGTCTTCTTACAATGAGTTCTGGGCTAAAAATAGCATTTCCAGACTGCATAAATCAGGATGAAATAGTTTCTGCAGATACTTTCTGTAGTAGATCAACTATTAACAATCAGAGCTCTGAATTTAGGGCATATTTCTTTATGCACCCTGTAAAATCCAGACATTGTCAGTAGAGACCAATATGATCATCACTGCTTGGGGTGCCTCAGACCTTGTGGAGATTCAACGGGTATCTGCTAATTGATTGGCAGAAAAAGTTCCTGGAGCATTTCAAGCTTCAAATTCTCTGGGAGTGTGTGACTGAGTTCGCTGAGCTTGGAGGAATGAAGGAAGTTTTCTGGAAAATCTACTTCGCAGCTTTCAGTCTCCAATAGGCTCTATCTTTTTCCACCCAAACTGCCTGCAAAAAGGCTTTTTCATTAAAATTTTTATTAGAGTGATTCATTGTTATGATATGGGCAGAAGCCAGGAAATACTTTATACAATATTTTAAAGAATTCTTTAACCAGACCAAAACCCAAATAATCTAAGAGGGATTTTATTGGTATAACCTTGCTGACTTTGTGGCTAGGATACAACAATGGATATTCTAACACAGACTTTTTTGTTATAGCATTTGCTATATACAGTGGAGTTTTTCCTGTTTGAATTTCATTTCTGATAGTGATTACTGTGATTGTCAGGTTTCTCACCGCCAATTATGAAAGTATTATGGGATAATTCATACCTTCCTTCTGTGAAACATTTTACATCCTTTGTATTTTCAAAGTCTAAGTTATAATGCATTGGAGTTGTACATTTGCCTTTTCCAAATCTTTATGAAATATTTTTTCTTGGGTAAAAATGTTCCTGATTTCTAATTTTAACTACTCCTGTCATATTCTGTCCCAGAATTCCTATACCCATCTGAAGCCCTTAAGGAAGGGGGTGTTATGTATTATTGCTACTGGCTATATGCAAAATCCAACCAAGAAATCAATTGAGGTTCTCCCCATAGTTCTACTTCCAGTGTTGTCAAAAGTAGTTAGCATCAGAGTATCTGATGAATAACTTAATCAGAATTTTTGCACAGCTGTGTCATCCATTTGCACATTCAGGCTGGGCAAAATATATTAAATGTATTAGTCAGGGGCTTGCCAGTTATTAACCTTGGTTACAGCTATTATAATGATCAGAGAAATGTTTTCATTTAAAGTTTCTCTGTTCAGAAGTCACAATTCCCTTTAAGCATTGTAATCACTGAAACCAGTACTGCAGCCTTCAATTTTTTTCTTGCGTCTTGGTAATTCACTTACTTATATAATCTTGAAATAGTAACACTTTAGCAGATCCACAAAAGGTTATAATTTGGTCCTTTAACATATTTAAAATATTCAAAAGACCCAACAGAAAAATATCAGTGGCCTTCATATTTTATTACACAATTATCCACTAATTATTTTAATAAACAAGTACAAAAACATACTGTTTGCCAAACACTGCTCAAAGACTAAGGACAAAGTGGAGAAAAAAGAAATCAGTTACTACTTAATGAGTAAAGATTTTGGTAGGTAAATCAAAGTACAAGTTTCATGGAAAGACGGACAACAAAGAAAAAATGTCTTGATGTGTTTTTTTTTTTCTCCTATCCCATTGTGGATTAAAATGATACAAACAGGAAGGCAGAGACTAAAAAACAATATCCTCATCAAGACAGGCAACTCACTGGATAATCACATAAAATAAAGCTCAGAAGTCTTATTTATTCTCTTTCATAAAGCTATTAAGCATTACTAAATATTGCTAGAGGAATCTCCAAATGTTCAGTATAGGTTACATGTTTAAAATTTAGAATTATTTTAAGACTTCCAAAATAAACTAGTGTCATCATAGCAACAGAACAATGAATATAACATTGGTTTCCTCTCTCTCTCTCTCTCTCTCTCTCTGTGTGTGTGTGTGTGTGTGTGTGTGTGTGTGTGTGTGTGTAATCTCCTTACATCTGGCTTTACTTGTTTCAAGTCCGCTTAGTCATTCCCGCCAATTATTTTATTCTTTACCTTCAAGATACTGGCTTCTTTCTACAAATATGAATTTAGCTTCAGAGTTAAAGCCATGAGACACTGTTAAACATGTGCCCCACAACCTCTTATTTAGAGTAATTTTTCAACTTGGCCACAAAAACCGAATACAGAGCAAATCTTGCTCTCTTTAGTTACAACCACTATAGGCTCTGATTTCTGAGAAAGTACAATTATCATTTGTACACACAAGAAAGTAAATAATTTACTAGCTTTGGTTATTTTTTTAATAGGGACCATAAAGGAAAGATACTTGATTTTGAAGGTACAAACAGAAATATACTCAGCTAGATTTTCTTTCACATTTAAAAAAATATTTTTAGTTGTAGATGAACACACAGTATCTTTATTTATTTTTCTGTGGTGCTGAAGATAAAACCCAGTGCCTCACCCATGCCAGGCAAGTGCTTTACCACTGAGCTACAGCCCCAGCCCTAGATTTTCTTTTACATTTTAATGAAACTTCCATTAACTGCAAAGAATACTAAACATGAAATAATCTGACTTGGGAAATGTATTTTGGCAGTGAAAATTATGCTGATTCACTGGTAGTCTGAGGGAAAAAAAATGTAAGAGAGCTACTTGGGTATATTTTTCACTGCAATAATTTTAATGACTTCTTAGCTCAATAGCAGCAACACCATAACTAAGCACCTCTTTAAAACATAAAATCTAGCTCCTTGAGCTAACAGTCATTCAGTAACAAATAAAATGTGCTTGTTTTCTCTGTTTGTCTTCTTGTAAAATAAATTTCTATATTTTCCATTTCTAGAGATGTTACTCAGAAATATGTATGTGCGTATGTTTGTGTGTTTATGTATAATTACCATCATAAAATTACAATTCAGCATTCTGAACTAAAAATGCCCACTGAAGCTGGGTGCAGTGGCACATGCCTGTAATCCCAGCACCTCGGGAGGCTGATATAGGAAGATCACAAGTTCAAAGCCAGCCTCAGTAACAGTGAGGTACTAAGCAACTTAGTAGACACTGTCTCTAAATAAAATACAAAATAGGACTGGGAGTGTGGCTCAGTGGTCCAGTGCTCTTGAGTTCAATCACCGGTACCAAAAGAAAAGAAAAAAAAAAAAAAACAAAAAAAAACAGAAAGTACCCACTGAAAATATTTATTTCAATAGATAGTCACTATTTTGTCAAAATTTTTCTTGTATATGCACAAAATCAGGGAATTTAAATTCTGATAATCACCATCTTTTCAATTTTATGTTAAATAAACCAAATTCAATGGTCTTTTAAATTAAATGAAGTTAGAATTCTTTGTACATGCCTGCTCTTTTGGGTTTGATATTTTCATTTTATCATGATCATTTTCTTCCACATTGGATATGATATTGCTGGTGCATATTTTAAATCTATTTCCTTTTGTAACTGAGTCAATCTCACTTTCTAAAGAGCTCAAATGATTAAACCAATGCTCTCATTTAATTCTATTAAATTTGCAATTCTCTATGATAATAACCCTAGAAGTTAAATTATATGTATATGCTGATATAAGGATTTGACATAATTTAAACATTTTACATGCTACAAATATTTACTAGGAGTATATTCATCACTGCACTGATACATGAATTCATCTAAATTTCAATAACACTCTATAGTAGAATGTGGGCTATAGATGTAAAGTCATATCATCTAAGATTCAGTCCTAAAGTATCACACTGAAATCAGAGCTAAACAAATTAACAGAAGAGTAAGCTCAGAGTTGACAAGTAAACATGCTGAACATTTGAGGCACCTTAACATGAACCAATCCCTATCCACAGTATGAAATTAAAACATTTATCATAACTAATTTCAATAAACCCGGACAAAATTTGCCCGTAAAATAATTCTATTTAAGCCCAGGGATAAAAATGCCAAACCTATAAAATCCTTTGTTGCCATATCCTATTTTTCATGACTCTTGTTGACTCTGAGAAATAAAATATTATTTTTTTCTACCTCAATTTAGGTATTAGTAAACTTACAAAAACTATCTGCTAATCACTGGTCATGTCTAATCATATTACTTATATAATCGTTAGTATTCATATATTTATTCCTGATTTTCTTTCATTCAAGTAGCATATTGGAACACATATTCCATTTCTGTTATTCACTAGAGTCTTGATGAGTACATGCTACTGGTTTCTCAATAAAGGCTTGATGACTGACCAGTTAGACTCAAAAGAGAAGGATAAGTATGACCTCATGAACATTAAAAAATTGTTTTTATTTGTAAATAATTTAAAACTTACAGAACTTCTATCTCTCACCATGCCAAAACTCAACTCAAAGTGGATCAAGGACCAAGGAATTAAACCAGAGACCATGCGGCTATTAGAAGAAAAAGTAGGCCCAAACCTCCATCGTATCAGATTAGGCTCCTACTTCCTTAATAAGACTCCTATTGCACAAGAATTAAAATCTAGAATTAATGAATGGGATGGATTCAAACTTAAAAAGCTTCTTCTCAGCAAAAGAAACAATCAGTGAGGTGAATAGAGAACCAACTAATTGGGAATTAATCTTTACTACACACACATTTGAGCACTGATCTCTAGAATACATAAAGAACATAAAAAACACCAAAAAAACAAATAACCCAGTCAATAAATGGGCCAAGGAACTGAACAGACAATTCTCAGAAGAAGATATACAATCAATTAACAAATGCATGAAAAAATGTTCAACATCTCTGGCATTTAGAGAAATGCAAATCAAAACTACTCTAAGATTTCATTTCACTCCAGTCAGAATGGCAGCTATTAAGAACACAAACAACAATAAATGTTGGAGAGGATGTGGGGAAAAAGGTACCCTCATACGTTGCTGGTGGAACTGTAAAATGGTGCAGGCATTATGAAAATCAGTATGGAGATTCCTTGGAAAACTGAGAATGGAACCACCTTATGTCCCAGCCATCCCACTCCTGGGTCTATTCCCAAAGGACTTAAAAACAGCATACTACAGGGACACAGCCACTTCAATGTTTATAGCAGCACAATTCACAATAGCTAGGTTGTGGAACCAAACTAGATGCCCCTCAGTAGATGAGTGGATAAAGAAAATGTGGTATATATACACAATGGAATAGTACTCAGCAATAAAAGAGAATAAAATAATGGCATTTGCAGGTAAATGGATGAAGTTGGAGAATATAATGCTAAGTGAAGTTAGTCAATCTCAAAAATCCAAATACCGAATGTTTTCTCTGATATAAGGAGGGTGATTCACAGTGGGATTGGGACTGGGAGCATAGCAGGATTAGAGGAACAGTAGAAAGGTCAATGGGGAGGGAGAGCAGGGTTGGGGACAAGGGGGTATAAAGGGAGGGGGAAAAAGACAGGTAGAATGAGAGGGATATCATTACCCTAAATGCATGTTTGAAGACATGAATAGTATGAATATACTTTGTATACAAACAGTGATATGTAAAAATGTGCTCTGTATGTGTACCATGAATTGTAATGCATTCTACTCTTATATATACAACTTTGAATAAAAAAAAAATTACAGAAAATCTGTAAGAATAACAGTAGTACAAAGAACACCATATATCCCTTACTCAGATTCATTTTATCTCATTTGCTTTATCATTTGTTCATTTGTTCTATCTATAATATTTTTCTGAGCTATTTGGGAGTATGTTGAATCCTGGAATAATATAATTATAATTATGATATAATTATAATTATATTTTAATATAATTTATATTTATATTATAATATATTATTATATAATCATGTTATATAATTAGTGAAACTATTTATATTATCTTTTGAAAGAGGTTAGGGATTCCTAAAAATATAATGTTAAAAACTCGGCTCTAAGCCGGGCATGGAGGCGCACACCTGTAATCCCAGCAGCTCCGGAGGCTGAGGCAGGAGGATCACCAGTTCAAAGCCAGCCTCAGTAATTCAGCAAGGCGCTAAGCAACTCAATGAGACCCTGTATCTAAATAAAATACAAAATAGGGCTGGGGATGTGGCTCAGTGGTCGAATGCCTCTGAGTTCAACCCCCAGGTACCCCCCAAAAGAGTTTAGGAGTCAACAAGCATTTTTTGATAATGAATCAAGTTATTTGGTAAATAATTTAGGCTCTGTCGTCCATAAGGTCTCTTTTGCAACTATCCAACTTTGCTAATGTAGCATAAAAGCAGCCAAAAACAGTATGTAAATGAATTATTATGACCGTGTTCCTCTAATACAACTTTATTTACAAAAACAGGTAGTGCCTGGATTTGGTCCATGGCCATAGGTTCTCCATGCCTCGTTATTATACCCTTTCCTTTTCCATTTCCCAAAATAGCTGTTCTTTACCTAATGCTATCCCTATGCCTCTGATTTTCACAGATGACCTCTTGTTGTACATCAGTGGGAAAATGCAAGTTGTCTCACAGGAAACCCTTCAACTTACTTGTCCATCACCAGCAGATTCAGAACATCTACATCTGCATGTGTTATTATCTTTGCCTTCTATCACAGGAGTGGCCCTTCTTCTCAAGGTCAATCTAATCCTTTTACTTATATTTATATAATTACATTACTCTCCCATCTACTCTGGAGCTACACCCCATAAAGTATCCCATTTCCTATTTCTTTCATCAGTCTCTCTCTCTCTCTCTCTCTTTCTCTCTCTCTCTCTCTCTCTATCTCTCTCTCTCTCTCTCTCCTAGCTCCGTTCTTTTACATAACAAATATATTCATGTGTCTTATTAAACAAAGAACCTTCAAAGCCTTCCTGAACCCTGTGTTCTCATCTAAATACTCACCATGTCTCCCTTTCCCTTAGGAATTCTAGACTTACTGCCTCTTCTTCCTCTCCTCTCTTTCCCTCCTCCATCCTCTGAAGCCTGGCTTGTGTTCCTACTATTCCACTGAAAGTGATTTGTTTCTACATCACCAAAGACATTCTTATGGTAAATTCATAGTTCTTGTTTTGTTTTCTCTGAATCATTTGACATGGACGACTCTTTTAATACTCTCTCCCCATTTAGTGTTTGCAATATATCTGCCATAATTAGTTCGTTCTCTGCTGGCTGCTTCCATGCTAGTATTCCCTAATATTATTTCTTCTTTTGCTACATATGCTCTCAACTATTCCCATGGCATCAAGCACCACCTACATATGATATCTTCCAATTTTATCTCTAGCTCAAGTCCCTTTCTCAAGTGCTAGGTCCACATTTTCAAATATATTTTGCAAGCTGTACCCAACGATCTTCTTTCTCAAATTTGCCCTTCTCCCTTTATTCCCATTTATTTAATAACTTTAGCATCAAAACAAATGCCAAAGGTCAAATTCTCCCTCTCCTTCATGACCCTTGAATACCCTCTGAGCCCTACTGTACAAATTTGTTTAAAAGTCACTAAATGTAAACACTTCATTTCCATCCATACAGTTAATGGCAACCATACATGTTCAACTATATGTCATAATCCTGCATTCTTTTCAAATACAATTAGCCAACAAACACTGATGGTTTTACCTATAAAAATCTCTGCAATCAGACTCCATTTAGTCATTTCCACTTCAGCTGCTTTAAGGTAGAACCGAGTCATTCTTCACCAAGATTATCTTCAATAACTTCCTAACAGTATTCTTTTATTTACCCACATCAGTAGTCCTTGCTTCCTTCACTATTTTTGCTTTCTTCTTAGTCACTATCCTGTCCTATTATCTCTTTGCTAAAAGGTAGATAACAAAACTGAACATGGTATTATCTGTAATAGAAGTACCATGGTTTTGTGCAAGGGAAGAGTGATCCTTTAGTTTAGGTTGCCTTCACTTCTTCATGAAGTATGACATTTCCCTGAGCTTTTTGGTGCTGGCCATGCTGGAGTCATTAGGAAAGAATTCGATCTTAATAGATTTTGGGTATCACATTTTCAATAAATGACAAGAAAATGAAGTATCCACAGAGGATGGTGATCAATGTGGTATAGGGACTCTAAACCATAATCCATAACGAGTCACCAGAGCAAAGGTAATATTTATCATGGAGAAGATTTGGATTTCTTTCTTGGATAGAATAATTTGAATATTTTCTTCCTATATGTATTTGTGAATCATCAACCAGGCATACTTCCTTCTTAGTAAAAACAGTTTGTTTTCCTTTATAGGAAATGCTTACTTACTGCTCCTTTTCCTAAATAGGAAATGCATATAGAATGATCTCCATTTTGCTATTATCCTTTGCATTCTAAAAAGGAAACTCACCAATCTACAGTGTTGATTCCTCTGAAAACCCAGCCTGTCTGTCTTCTATTTTTCCGTCTTTCTTTCTTTCATTTTGGTACTGGGGATTGACCCAGGGGCACTTTACTACTGAGCTACATCCCCTGTCATTTTTAGTTTTATTTTTTTTTTTTTATTTTGGAACAGGTCTAAGCTGCTGAGGGTCTTTTTTTTTATTTTGGAACAGGTCTAAGCTGCTGAGGGTCTTGCTAAGTTGCTGAGGTTGGTCTTCAACTTGCACTCTTTCTGCTCAGTCTCATGAATCACTGGGATTACAGGTGTGTATTAACATACCTGTCAGCTGGGAAGCTTTTTTTTTTTCTTTTTTAGAAATGAGCTCACATTGACATTTACCAGTTTGTTGGAATGAGGGTAAATTTGAACATTAGACAATAAATTTCCAATATCAAGTCCCTAAATTTAATACTGAATGCTCTCATTTCATTGAGTGGGGGAACCTCATATATTGCATAATTTAATGGATTTTCCCACTTTTAAATATTATTTCCCAAATGTGAGTTTAAAAAAATTATACAATTGCAAGATCTGTTTTCACTCTACCCTTCTTATCATAGCACCATAATGGTGACTACATCCCAGTGAAATTCTGAATGCTTTACCATTAATTATTTCCTATGCCATCTGGCATTTGCCTTCTTACTGTCTATTATGTGACATTTCCTTCCCATGCCTGCATATAAGTTTTTGAAAGTGTTTTTTTATTAAAAACCTACCTTTGCCTCCGGTCCTGTTGATCTAAGTGAGGCCACTTAAAATCCTTCATTATAAAATTATCTTACCATAATGTACAAATCTGAAAAATAAATTCCTTTTCCTACCATTTATTATAATAGCACTGTATTAATAAAGTGACAGATTTCATAAAGTTTATAATACTTTCAAATCTTTCATTAAGTAAGAGGAATAAAATCCCTGCATTCATTAAGCAATGAGAAGACTGGAATAGGAAAGCTGATAGTGACCAGGATTTGAAGTATAAACTGATAATTATCTTTTTTTATCCAAATCTTTTATCATAGCATGAAAAGGACCACTTGGGTTAATCAAATAAATAAGCCCTTTGTGGACTTACTCTCTTCTCTCCTCTTTCCTATCCTGGCCTCTGAGAAACAGGGTTAAAACATGGTTTCTACCATGTATTCCAAGAATCTTTCTGTGTACCTAGCTTGAAAATAAATTCAGGGAACAGAAGAGATCAAGAGTGATTGCAGGTAAATGTTTTACCTGCCATTTGAGAAATGGATTTCTATAGTAATAATAATAATCTCCTTTAGGGAAAGCAGATGGAAGTCTGACAAACAAATTTCTCCCTCTTAAATACTCTCTCCTTTCATTAGAATATAAGGATTCAAAATAAAGACAAAATAATTCATATATTAAATGGTCTCCTATAATCTGAAAATAGATCTATTAATATAAAAGAAATCCTAATTCTGGTACTATACCAGTTTTGCTTCATATTTAAATGTCAAACATTTGTTATAAACCTTAATTTGGCCCCATGTTCCTGATTGAATTGTAGCCTATATTCCTCATAAATTCACCTTTAAAAAGTTACATTTTTCACTTATTTTACTCCAAACTTGTAATAAAAAGTCAAACAGGAATTTGTATGTAAGGAGAGGTTGAACTGTGCTTGACAGAAAGTGGTACTTAAAATACATGTTTTATGAATAAGAAGGGAGAAACTCAAAGGCTCCAAACACAAAATAATGTCTACAACAGAAATACAAATTACCCTTCTTTGGTAGGTACATATTATATATGTACATTGAAACAGTACACCATACTCTACAAATATGTACAGTTATTATGAATTAATCAGAAAACTGTAAATGGTTAAGGAAATGGAAAAATGTTCATTATCCTGGTTAGACCATTAAAGATTGTATACATATATTGAATTATCATATTGTACCCTATAAACTTGCACAATTACAATAATAATTGATAAAATTGAAGGTAAGTATAGTCAGACAGCCATCATGTACTAATTGAACAGTTAACAAAACTCTAGAAGCATTTATAGAACTGGTCTTTGTGTCCTAGAGTTGATCTGAGGTACCATTAATTATTTTAGGAGTAAACATGGAATAAATATATTTAACTGCATTAAGAAATGGCTTTGTTTTCCAAAGCAGCAAAGCAAGAGAGATCATTTTATTCCCATAGCCCAAATGACACTGTATGCATAACTTTTCAGTGAATCTTTAATTTTATACTAAACACGCTAGTTTCACATTGGTTAATCAATAAGAGATATAATTTTCACAGGAAAATTATATTTATCCTTCCGATTATATATTTCCATCAAGAGCAAGCTTCATTTCATCATAGAAATCTGCACTAATAACACGTTATTATGATTTGGACCTCACGTATTCCCCAAAAGCTCATGTAGCTTGGTCCCCAAGATGGCTATATTCAGAAATTTGGTCTTTGGAAGGTGATTGAATTAGGGTTCTAACCTGATTAACCCACTGATGGTTTCATAATTTAACAGACTATTAGGAGGTGGTAGAAACTCAGGAGTTGGTGCTTAGTGGGAAGAAGTAAGTCCTTGTGCATGTGACCTTGAGGACTATGGCTTATCCCCAGTGTCTGTCTGCCTACCCCACCCCCTCCTCCCTAACATGTTTGCCTTATCAAAGGCCTAGAAACTACAGAGCCATAAAACCATGGACTAAAACCTCTGAAACCATGAGCCAAAATAAATCTTTCCTTCTTATGTTGTTTTTCTCAGGTATTTTGTCACAGTGATGGAAAACTGACTGGCACACATATATAACACATTTTTCTTTCATATCAGATGAAAACTAGAATAGTCAAAACATGCACAATCAGAGGCTTACCGAGGTGTATAAGTATCCCTCACTGTTCATTGCCAAATACAGCTTGGTTTGAACTCCTTGAATAGCCACCACTCGAAGACCCACAGGGATGAGGTTAAACAGAGCTGAAATGTAAAAGAATGTGAAAATACATTAATATTCTGGATTCATAGTTTGTAATATTTCTAGCAGGACTATCTTGTTCTCCAAAAGTAGTGTGAACTTGGTGAAGATAGATAATTAGATACAGTCATATTTTATCTTTCTATATGCTTAATTTATGGTTATAGTCACTTAACTGAGAGTTTAACTACGATGCTTCTGTGGAAGATCTAGTTCCAGGAATTGGTCTGTATACTAAACTGTGTCATCCTTCATAAAGTAAGGTTTCAAACTGCTCCCCAGATAGTTGCTGAAATCTGCACAGGTGCAGTTAATATCTACCAGTTGGGGAGATATTCTTAGACTTTTAAATACTAGTCTAATGTCCTTATCTAAATTTTCTGTATGATTTCCAATACAAAAACCCCAAAATAAATCTAGGTCTTGCAAAAACGTTATTTTGCAGTCCTATATTCCCAGAGTAGTATTTCTTAAAGAACTGACATTTTCCGAGAGGGCTCCTAACTTTAGTCTCTAGGAGCAAAGGTTACAGGAATAAAAATAATGAATTTGAGAGGTGTATTGTATTATTTTATTTTTTTTCTGCAAAAGAGTTGCAAGTGGGCAGCTGATTGGTGCCAATGAAGGCTTCATTGCCCCCATCTGAAGGTCTGATTGCATGAAACTTACACCCAGGCTGTCCTCACAACCACACACCCCTCGCTGGAGACAACCAGTGGGTGTCCTCCCACTACCAGCTGTCTACTCCCTCCCACACTGTGAATAAAAATAAAACAGTACATTTTTAAAACGTAGTGCTTGCCACACACATCTTTTGAAAATATCCTATGCACCTTTCTCTCAGGAGTCATAGACCAATGTTGATGATTTTTGCCTTGTTTTGTAATTTTCTCAAGGATGATAAATCACTCTGTTATTTTTGTGAACAAGAATGTAAAGAAGTCAGTTCATGGGCAAGAACAGGTTTTTTTGGGGAATCGCTTTTCTCTGTGTATATATATTCTGCTGTAGTAGGTAGGCTAATATGGATGAAAAATATTAATGAGGAACTAAGTATTCCTTGGTGAGCATACAGTGTATCTTTCTCTTAAAACCAGGTTGTTACCAAAGAGGAGCTAGGACATATTGTACAGTTCAAAATACAAGTGTTCCTACCACATGCCACTGATGGCACTTTATTTAATGCTCATTGTATTAAAAGCTGTGCCCTTCTGTTATGTGAGGTAAAGGAAAGTAATGGCACAGATTGCAAGCCAGGATCTCATGTTATAGTTGACAATGCAATGGACAGGCAAGAAGTCTGATATCTTTGGGACTGTCATCTACATATCATATCTCTATTGACCATGCCTTGCTCACAGCAAGGTGTTCAATACACATTTGTGGATTAAAAACAAACTGTATTGTAAAAACATAAAATATTTTGGTAAAATAATAGATCACAATTTCATAATATAAAAGCCCATAGTTTAAAATTTTTGATGTCTAAAAAAAACAATTAAACAAAACCATTCATATAGGTTTGGTTTAAAAAATTTAATCACTATATACTACCTGACAATTGTAACACGAGGATATGTCTGAAAATGAGTTTGGTTGTACTAATTGATGATGCAGAACTATAAATGAAATTCAGAGTTATTTATATAACATTATATTTGACAATATTCTCAACCTTTTCCAGTTCTCTTGATGTAGCTTGAAATAATAGAGTTAGGGGAAAAGAGGGAAATGGAGAGGGGAAATTGAGATTGACTTAATGTTTGCCTTGTTCCACAACCACCCCCTGATTTGGGTTTTAATGAGCAATAAAATGCTTAAATTTAAAACACTGGACAAGTGTAGGAGGAAGAAGCAAACGACATCAGCAATCCTACCTGAAAAAAATGGGATTAACTGTGCAGTAGAAAATAAAAATTTCACTATGTACTACGTATTTTTATGAAGTCTGATTCTAAAACAAACAAACAAAAAACCTCAGTACTAAAAAAAAAAAAAAAACAAAAAAAAAAAAACAAAAAAAAAAAAAAAAAAAAAAAAAAAACCTTGAACAGTAAATGCTAGAGTCCTGCTCATACTAGTCCAATATTTTCCTTTACTTAGACATTCAAGATACATAATAAACTGATAAACTGAATTGGCTTCAAATGTATCTAAAGGGGCAGTCTTTCCAGATTAAAATGCAAAGAAGATATATTAGGGGTAAGCTTGGACAGGATCACTACCTTCCTATATGATTTGGTTTCTCTAAATCTGAAGTACTTCTTCATAGACTTAAGATATTATTTTGGTCAGGATGAAAATATTCTCAATTTGAGAAGAAAGGAATTTATTTCATTTGTGTATCTAAGACACGTTCATGAAAGGTCTGAAATAACTTTTTTCATCTTAACTAAAGTTTTGAAGAAGTTTTTAATAAATAGAAGCTTCCTTGGTTCTTATTTTTCCTGTGTGGTGTCTGCACAAAAACACATTCTATCCTGAAGGCATCATTTTCTTGAAGCTGTGCACCTATGTGTGGCACTTAGTGTTTGCATAAGATAGTAGTGAAACCGTGCTTCTTCATCAGTTGAGTTAAAGTCTATTTCATGAAAAACAATAATTAATAAATGCATATTTTAATGTAAATTGGAAAGACATGACATACTGAGCTGGTAACAATATAGCAGGTTTGAAGAGAAAGGGCAAACTATCCTTTAAAAATAGCCTTCATTGTATCATAGTCATGAAATGCCTATCATCTTTTCCTTTTCAGGGGAAAATACATAATTTATAATGGCTGATTTGCTCATGATGAAATTTCCTTGAACTGACATTTACCATTATAATAAATCTACATAAGGTAGGCTTAAATGTGTAATATCAAACATGCTTTTAGCAATGAATATGTCTGGGTAAATGTGAAATGATTTGTTTTATCATGATCTTGCTTCCCATATCAGAATTAAAATAACATAAAATCAATTTAATGGAATTAAATGAGAAAATTATGATACAAAAGAAAATTAGGAAAAGAAAAACATAAATGTAATACTTAAATATGTATTAAGGAAATACTCTATAAAGGAGTGGTAGTTGAAGAAAAAACAACTTGTGTTCTTCTTCCACTCATTTAAATAATTAGTTAAAAATTAGTCCCAGGCATGCCTGTAATCTCAGAGGCTTTGGAGGCTACAGCAGGAGGATCGTGAGTTCAAGACAGCCTCAGCAACTTAACAAGACCCTGTCTCAAAATAAAAAATAAAAAGGGCTGGGGATGTGGCTCAGAGTTTAAGTGGCTCTAGGTTCAATCATCAGTACAAATAAAAAAGTAATAATGCCAGGAAAATTGCTTGGTTTTAGAAGAAAATGAAGTCAATTCGGGTAGCAAGATTTCTATTGTGACAGATCAGTTCAGTCATTAAATACTCTTATTTCATGATGGCTTATGCTGTATGATATTTTTACCAGGGAAGCTGTTAGCTCTCTAGCTTTTGGTTACTTAGCACCAAGGCTAGAGTCAAGTCTCACTGAAGTGCTATTTCCTCTGATATAACTTCCATCAGTATGCATCACATTAGAGATATTAATACTTACCTTTATTGACTTACCTGTCTTAGCTTTAATCTACCTAAACACAGATTCTCGTATCAGGCTATGTTATCTAAAAGCCTTCCACTTTCATTAGCATGTGGAAATGCCGCACTTATCAGTCAAGACTTATAAGAAAACCAAAGGCTGGAGCTATGCATATGTAGGCATGGAAGAGTAAAACCCACTACGTGATTTAAAGATCCATAGTAAGAATCGGAGCCTTGATTTGTCTGTGTGTGTGCACATGCGGCATAGATCTCCTAAAAAGCTACATAGAGTGTAATCTTGATGAGTTTGGCATATATAGCTGTTAGTAAGACACAGCATAATGAATCATCTATTTTTTTTTAATTCCTTTTCAGGAAATGCATGTGAACACTGGATCCAAAATATTTCTTCTCTGATTTGGACCTGGAGAAGACATTAAAAATAGATGGGAGGAAACATGACTGGGAAGGGCTCATTGGTAGCTAATCATGAGCTTCCCTTTGATAGTGCCCAATAGACCCATTTTCCTGAGGCACTCTGGAAAACAGAGCAGCTTATAAACCTTAATTTCTTACCCAAACACCAATCTATACTCCTAATTTGGAGGAACAGTTTATTACAGTGCTAATGTCTGTTATTTGATAATAGCAAAGGCCTCCAGTTATACTTAACTAATTGCTTTAAATAGAAGAGTATGCATAAAACTGAAACTAAGATTCATTATAAAACTTGAATATCACAACAAAGACAGCATTTTGCAAAACAGGGAAGAGCCATTTGAAATGGAGATTCTTTATCCTAAGAACCAACAGAGCTTTCAAGGATAATTAAAGGTGACTTTGCCATCAGCCCAGGAAGCATTCCTAAAAGATGTGAAACTTTTTAATCCTTAACGTCAGGACCCCTGTCTATGGCTTTGCTGTCTATAGCTTTGCTATCTACAGCCACACCAATTCTTCAAAAGCTGCAGAGTATTCCTTAGTAGCAAGGCCTTCTTTCTTTCCTTGGCTGTTTTCTCAGCCAACCATGGGAATATTTCTGGAAATTATCAATGTCTGAGGGATATTCAAAGCAAATTGAGGAACAGAGAATGAATTGGGAGAACCAAGTGTTTTAGCTGTATGCAGCATTCCATAGATCTGCAGAAATCTGTCAACTACAAGAAAATACCAATTATCATACGGAAGAGAAAGCTACACTTTGTGTTTATGTTTTTATTATTCTAAAGGTTATATAACATCTTGAAATTACCTTTCTCCAATTATTAGAAATGAAATGGCTGTTGTTTTTGATGTGCTTCCTTCTGGGTTCACCACTATGTTCTCCAGTTTGGTCTTTACTTCAACCATGGTTAAAAATAAAGCACTTAGAGCTGGGGTTGTGGCTCAGTGGTAGAGTGCTCACCTAGCATGTGCAAGGCACTGGGTTCGATCCTCAGCACCACATGAAAAAAAAATAAAATAAAGGTATTGTGTCCATCTACAACTAAAATTTTTTTTTCTTAAACATAAAAAATAAAGTACTGAAAGAAATCCTTCACCCACCTGTGGAGGTATCTCCACATTAAAGTCCCGATTTATCAGTGTGTGTGTGGAGGGGGGAGCAGGAGTGAAAGCTTGAAATGATGAATTCTCATGGTATGAAACCACTCCTGTCTCTTGGGATAAGACCAGTTCTTAAGAGTAGAGATAACATGCTATTTCAGGATCGGTGTGTGAGTGAGTCAATTTTCTGTGGGGAAAAAAAGTAATAAAATCTAAAGGACAGCCACAAATCTATCTAGATTACCATGGAGATGATATTTGGATCATTCTTCAGACGTTGTCAACATTATTTGCTCAAGTTCACTATTTTAGATATTTTCGTGTTCAACTTCCTGTTGGTAAACCTGCATAAACAGGATTATGTGGTGTGATTGTATTTTACATTCACCTAAGGATTTAGCAAGGGTTCTTTGATAAAAAAGTAAATAAAAAGAACACAAAGTCAACAATATGTTGGCATATTATATTATTTATTTAGTGGTCACTTACTGTAAGTGCTGTCTTCGTCTTTGGTGCCATCAATGGTTCCATCTGCCTGCAGCTGCAAGTGGTAGCCTTGTCGGCTGTATAGTTTGGTAACTATACCCTTAAGCTGAGGCTCTGCAAAGAGAACAATGGCTTGAATCAATTGATAGATTATGAATATGTAACTGAAAAGACTCAATTCGAAATTCTAATCTCAGTTACAAATTCTAGTGCAAAAGGTCGAATTACATGTTTAAAGAATCCTCTGGAAAAAGAAAACACATTGCAAGTTTCAGATTAAATCTCCATGTTTCTCCACTGAAGAAACATTTTATTTCTACCTCAGAGTGTTGGAACATTGGTAAAGCCCTAAAGCTTCTGACAGCATCCACAGTTTCTCATAGCTTGTCCTTTGGCTTACTCTGTCTGACTGAACATTCGAATGGGTTGGCCAATGGTACATTCTGGGTTTTTAACAATGTGCCACCTTTCATGTGCAAGGGAAAAAATATTATAAGGATGATTTAGAGTTGTTTGCCAACCAGGGGCCAAAAACCCACTAGCAAAGGTTTCCTTCAGAATTACCATAATTTGAATAAATAATCCCTTCCTATCTAAGAATGTTAAAAATGCAAAAATAACCTGGAACCCACCAAAGAATCTGTAGTTAGAAAACTGAGGCTTCCCTACAAAAGAGGGAGGGGGAGATAAGACAACCATCATCATGCCCTATCACATTAATTACTGTTAAGGAAAATGGATGTGAGAAGAGCATGTTTTTTGTTAATGGGGAGAAAAGAAAATTAGTTCATACTTATTTTCAGATTTAATATCAGAAATATGATTACCCAAAACATGGGTTCTTAATTAAAATGATTTTCAATTATGAATCACCATAGATTAATCAAGAGCCTAATTTACCAATAACATCCATGTTATCCTAAATTTGCTTTTATTGAATATAGACACCTGCACTGAAATATTTATGTGATTATTCCAGCCACATAATCATACTTCTCAACCGCTTAAGCCTCTTTAAAACAAGCCTCATTTACAGCTAATGCTTTACAAACTTTGTGCAAACAGAAGAGGTATGCCTGCGTTTCCATTCAGGGGTGTGTAGAACACATAAAGAAATAATGGATCGATGAGTAAGTCTGATTTGCTGTAATATTTATCTAGTAAAAGGTTAAAAAAAAACTGCAAAACATTCATTTAGTTAAGAATGACAAACTGCTTGTTCCTCTGAAGGTCTACCTTGACGCAACCTGACTCCTAGAGCTATCTGAATTATCCTGTCACCAGAATATCGCACTACTTTTACCACTGAAATGGTTCAGAAGGACCCACAATCTAGCTATAAGTTTAAATTCTTTCTTTGATCTTGCATTTTAATACCAAGTAACCACAGTTTTACTAGTCTAACCAGATCACTAAGCTCTTTGCCGCAAGGTTCTAGAAATCCTACCTTCCCTCCCGCAAACATTTGAAAGCTGCACCACAAGTCTGTCCCGAAAAGCATAAAAGTAATCAAAGAAATGGAATGCCTAGACAGCGGAAGCCCACATCCCTTGGGGACGGAAGGTGTAGGGGAAGGGTCTGACAGGCAGAGATCAAGGAAGATAGGGATTCCCTGGGTTTTCCAACAGGAGCGGGCAGTGGTGTCTCCCCAGCTCCGCTTCTGCAATTTCAACCCACACACGTCTAGATCACGCCTTCCCAGAGCCCACCAAGCAAGCACACACATATGCGACACGTCTGAAGCTGATGGCGCGCCTCCTGAGCAGGGTATGCCCCAGGCTCTGCGCTTGTCCCAGGGCAGTAGCAATGCAGCAAGCTCTTTACTGTTACGGAGGCAAGAAAGCAATCGCCTTGCCTTGCACGCACACCGGCTAGGTAGCCTCACCCACACAATATGGGCTACAGACAACTCACCTACGCTTCCATACCCCGCCCCCCAAACCCCTCCACACTCGTGAAGTACAGGGGGAAAAAAACCCGAAAATTGCTAAAGCCCCTTCCGACCTGGTCTTCTTCTGCGCCTCTTCTTGGAGCCGAAGAGTTTGACCCGGGAAAAGACATTTAACTTGTTTTTGTCGCAGCTGGTCTTGCCTTTGCTGGGGCTGCTGACACACTTGCAAGCGTTGGATTTCTCGCGCTCACGGGCTTGTCTCTTCTGACGGATCAGCGAGCTGGCGATAGCCGCCGCCATGGCCAAGACGCCCACCACCACCACTTCTTTTGCTGCCCCTCGCCGGGTTCGTCTCCTCCTCCTTCTCCTCCGCTGCTCTCCCGCTGTCTCGCGCTTCGCCGCCTTGGTCTCCTTAGCCTGCGCTCGCCCGGGCTTCTTCGCTCTCGGGCTTCAGCCGAAGAGGGGGCTCAGCATGCCGTCCGAGCTCCTCTGGCGGTGGTCCGGCTCCCGCGCGGGCTGCTGGCTGCCTGGGTCCGAGCCGACGCCACAGCCCCGGGCCGGGATCGCAGGCGAGACTGGCAGGCGGAGGCTGAGCTGCGCGACTGCGTGCGCTCGGCCCCAGAGCCCCGAGGACAATGTGCGGAGTCCAAGTGGCTCGGGTCGGAGTTTCGCGGCACCCCCCGCCCTGTGCCGCTGGAGGGGGCCGAAGGAGGGAGGCGGGCGGGCGGAGGGAGAGCGCGCGGGCGGGAGAGGCCGGGAGCGCGGGGGCCGGAGCGAGGAAGGGGGAGGCGGCGCGGGGGAGCGCGCCCTGGCCCTGGCCCCTCCGAGTCTTCCACTAGTCCTTGCAACTTCTTGGCCTGATAATCGGGGAAAGTTGGCCCGTGCCGGCTTCCCGGCTGGGATCAAACAGGTAATGGCCTCGCATCCTCGCTGTTGCTGCTGCTCTGGGCGCGGCACAGTCGCAGCACAGGAATTCAGTCGCTGCAGGCACCCTCTCGAAGAGCGCGACGGCCTCCCTGCGGCCCCCTCCCTTGGCGGCCCCTCCCTCGCTGCCTCCCGTTGCAGAGCCTACTGGCTCCGGGCCGCGGCCGCCCCCACCCGCCCCACCCCCCCCCCAAGTCCCCGACCGGCCGCTCGGGCTAACACCTGTAGGGGCTTGGGCTCTGTCCCATCGCCCCAAGCCTTCTCCTCTCCTTTTCCCGAAAGGAGCTTCGGGAGGACACAGTGATGGAGGAGGCACCGGGATGAGGTAGTTGGATTGAAGGAGCGGGGGTTTGCTCCGCGATTGGGTGCGGGGAGGAGCGGGGTGGGGATGTTCCCTTAGTGTTTGACTCTTAGAGAGCCAGACTGTGGACGGGCTGGAGTCCTTGGAAGTTCACTAAACCCCCAGCCCCAGGCTCAGGCTCACCTACACCCCCACCCCCACTGAGGTATTTTGCATGGCGACACTTGTAGCCATTCAGGAGAGGAGGCCAGGGCTCCCAGACGGGCTCAGCCCCCGCGGCAGCGGCAGCAGCAGGCACTGCAGCGCTGCGCCCGCACTCCACGCTGCCACCCAGTGGTTTTTGCTGACTTTTCATTTCATGCCAATTTGTGCGGTCCGAACCTTGTTTTTCTTCTGCGCCCCCTCAGCTGTACGTTTGGACTTTGGGATCCAAGCGGAGACCCGGGTCGTGGACCATAGGCGGTATTTGGGAAATGTCTTTATTTAAGCTCTGGCCCATCTCCAGTCTCCTAATTTCTTTCTTTTATCTGCTCCTCAAACTCAAGCAGCCCTCCCCCCAAATTCAGGAATCCAGTGTGGCTCTTTTCTGACTTCACTCTATTTGCAAGTTCTGTCCTACACTGTAAACAAGAGAAGAAGGGAGGGGTTTTGAGGCCAAGGATGCAGTAAAGAGAACAGTCCGTCAACATCCCTGCCATCAAACAGACAAAATTGTTTTACTATTTTACATGATTTCTAAGGCCAAACAGAAGTCCCAAATAGTGGAGCTGCCACCACACTCCTACACTTTCTTTACTGGACTCCTTTCTCCTCCTCTCCAGATCTTTTCAGAATTGAGGTAGATGCAAAAACAAATGCACAGCTTATCCCCAAGACTCCAGTACTTTTTTTCTTGCCTGACCTCCCAACAAACTCAGACTCAGCAAGGCGGAAACTCTTTCAGGCCTCTTACCCATCAGAGCTGAATCACCTGAACCTTCTGTAGATTCTCTTGCTTAACAGGGGCTGTTGCTGCTACCTGCCCTTCATCTCCTTCCCAATATTGAAATAGCTCTTGCTCCATCAGAATCATTATTGTGTTGCCTTTCTGCAAGGAAAGCTGGGGTGAAAGCTGGCTGCATAAGCTGAGATGGATAGTTACAGGAGAATGATTTCAAAGGATCTGAAATTCCCTGCATATTCCTTTGTGCTTTGGCTTTCCCAAAAGAAAAAGCAAACTTCAGACTTGAATTCATAAGAGTAAAAAAACCTGGTCTGCCCCACTGGACCTTAAATGCCTTGACAGTTGAGACAGGGTCTTGCTCACTACTATGTCCCCCATCTCCTGTCACAGATCTTGTCATATAGTCTAATGCTCAGTAGAAATTTGTTGAAGATAATTGATGAATGACTGACATATCAACTTACATCGATTCTGAAGGGAAGGAGATGTTTCCCAGCTTTGAATGTGGGAAGTTGTTGGTTAAATTCCAGGAAGGGAAATAACCTCACCTAAAGAGGGGTCAGAAGTTTTGACCAGGATCAAATTCTTGGGGTGTGGATGCACAGTTAAAGAGGGCCTTCCTTGCTCATGCTGCCTGTTTGTGCTTTCTGTTGAGCACCCACCCCAAGGGCCATTGTTTTTCTACTCTTGCTTCTTTCTTGGAATCTTAAGCCAGAAAACGCATAAAGAAGCTAATGAAGGACAAAATTTGGATTCAGGAAAGAATGAGGGGATGATATTGAGAAAATGAGCAAGGCTTTCCCATTCTTTTTTTCCTCCACTCCTCTTCTGAGAGAGCTCTCACCATTTGTTCATTCAAACACCATCCATAAGGTATTTTCAGGATGCTTGTAGAATCACTAGTATGGCCACTCAGGTGGATATTAGAAGAAAACAGACCAAGAGAAGACTTCAGGAATATATTATCGGGTTGGGGGTGGGGGAGACACTTATTATTACAAAATTGCAAACACAAATGTGTAAATGCATCTGCTCAGTTCCTAACCCCTATCTACCACCCACAGCTTTTTCTGACAGAGAATTAAATTCTATGCCATAAGCTCATAGAGCTACTGGGCCAAAGCTAACAGCCTGCTGATTCTACAGGTATTTATAGATGCCTTTCCTGCTCCAAGCCCCCTCTCCCTGATTATTTTGTATTAAATTTTTAACTGCTGTGCAAAAACATAAAATTGTACACATTAATGGGGCACCGTGTGATGTTTGTTCAAATCAGGGTAGATAAATCTCCTCAAATATTTATAATTTCTTTACTATGAAAATATTCAAAATCCTTTCTTCCAACTTTTTACATTTTTGTTATCTATAGTCACCCTACTGTGCAACAACACACCAGAACCTCTTGCTCCTATTTAATGTAGCTTAGTACACATTGATGGGCCTCTCCTCAACTGAATTTTATAATCCTGAAAAATGAGCAGTATAAGGGAACCAGACATATTTCTTGTCAGTCCCCTTTTTATAGTCCACCATTCATCCCCATGGATAAGAAAATAGATGGAATGCTACTGGTGAGACTGGAGAAGGGGGCCTCTAACGTTCTGTAATCTGTCTGCCTTTAGACCACCTGCATTCTTCTCTCTCCTTCACTAAGAGAACTCAGTCCTATTCAGGGTGTTCAATCCAGAGTAGAAAATGAAGAAAGGCCATTTTCAGCTTGGGTTTATCCAAGACATATTATCCAATCAGCTTATCTATTAACGAAGCAGATAGTTTATACTTTCATCCCTATTTCCCA
This sequence comes from Tamias sibiricus, assembly GCA_025594165.1. Lineage (NCBI taxonomy): Eukaryota > Metazoa > Chordata > Mammalia > Rodentia > Sciuridae > Tamias > Tamias sibiricus. Next base: position 128,691,888 of record CM046667.1, read on the forward strand.
GGTGCTTAGTAACTCGGAGATGAGTGTAAAAAACACTCTCAGATCCTCAAAGGGGAGCTGTGCCAGAGTTCTAGCCATCTGAGGGGGGAATACTGAAAGGCAGATGGGTTGCCTATCCCAGAGAAGCCCATTTTGCCTTCTCTTTCTTCGACATTGCAATCTGAGACCAGACAATGGCATTTGAGTAGAAGAATAAAGAACTCCCTTTTGACATGTAATTGCAAAATCCCTTTTCTCCTGTTTTGCTTTATTCCTAACAATTCTGCTATCAAACTTCTGGATCTCCTCCAGATTCAGAGTTTCAATACTCTCTGTTTTACCTCTGAACTTCCAACTCCTTGAGGCTGGATAGTCTACTCTTCTTTGTTCCTCCCCTCTAGACCTCCTTCCCCACATTGAACTGCCCACCAAACTCTCTCCTTGACAATGTTCAGGAAGAATGCATTCTTAGCACTTTCCTCCAATTCTACTCCCAAAAAGTCTTAGGCTGGCTGGCAGGAGGCATATATTTTAATCCTATCTCTGCCACTGATTGACTGTGTGACATTTCTCCAGTTGGGGGGGTTTCAGTTTTCCCACATTGAAAGTAATGTTTAGATACTATTGGTGGCTTTCAAATTCTATTCTACCCAAAAACTACATGGACAGATATGTTTCCTCCCCAGTGTTCCAACCATACCACATTGGCTTTCATCTATTCTATATACTGTGGCTCACTGTATCCTTTGTTATAGAAATGATCCCATTACTGAATATAAAATGTTCAAAAACCTCTAGATGAGCTGTTTCTTAAAGTTATTTTGGCTTCAGGAGTCTATGATTATTTTTCATTTGCCCTGTTCCTCCTACCTTCTTATCTTTCTCTCTTTATACTCCCCATCCTTCCATTTACTTCCTACTTCCCCCCACCAAAACATAAAATCTATTTTAATTAGAATAAATAAAAAAACATCTAAGTGGGATTCCAAAGAAAAACACAAAGTCCCTTTGGTTCCATTCCTCATGGCTTCTCTTAAGAATCAGGTTTTAGCATCCTTTTCAAAGAGTTATGTGAATTATCAGAGCATCAAACACTGATCGTTCTCTGCCAATCTCTCACGGCAGGCCACAGATGAGCTGTAGGAAATGAAGAGGACCTGCTCTCAAGAGGCATCTCCAGGAGAGAGACAGAAACCCAAACAGATGTGACTGTGATGAGTAAAAAAACGAGAGTATTCAGACAGCCTAATCAGGAGCAGTTTCAATACCTTTGGAGTAGGAAGTAATTGGCCATCTTTCTGAAACTCTGAAAATGAGAGATTTCAAACACACTTCCTTCATGAAGCTAACCATAATCAGACCCACTTGCCAGTTTGCTCTCCTTGTCCACAAACAGTTCATCAAAGCCTCTGAGTGTCCAGTTCCCAGATCAAAGACTAATGATGAGTTCAAAGGGAGGCAGTAGGGTGAGGTTCAAGTTCATTGGAGTGAAGTAATGCTGGGACCTCCTTATTCACTGAGTAAGGCAGCAGGAACAGTGGGTTAAAGAAATGAGAAACAAGTAGCACCTTTTGTGGTCTATCCATTTATGTCCAAAAGCCCAGGGAAACAACTGGATAGAAATACAAATGAGGAGATTCGGGAAAACCCTTTAGAATAGGTTTATGCCACTTAACTCCATGCAGGAAGAAAAATGCAATTTAAAGAAGTCCTTTTAATGTCACACTGGAGTTTCAGTTACAAAAGAGTAACAAATGTATCCTGTAACATGACCTGACATGTTTATTAACTGCCAAAGAGTCTTTGCCAGTCAGATCATCTGGAGGAGTTCGACTTCAGAAACAATGGTCTCCAGAACCAATTTTTAATAAATTGATTGGCTTTCCAGATTTGCATTCAGAATGAAAAGCCATGAGACCCTAGGTTTGCATTGCACTGGGATGGTCTTCATTATGTCTTCCCTCTGAGATCATTCTCTAAATACTTGTTAGAGAATTTACTGAAGCCACCTCTGATTTATATTTAAAATCAATTGAGAAAGCACTGATTAGTTCGGATTCTTAAGAAGAAAAATCCTATAACCCACATAAAAATTTCATTGTTCAGTCATAATTTATGAACATTAAAACCATAAAACACTCTCATGGTATTAATCATATCTATGAGTTCAGCTCTTCACCATTTAATTAGTCATGGCAGCTGCAACATTGAGAGTTCAAGGCCTGTGATTACCTGCTTGGCCATTTAATCAAGAAAACCTGAAGAGAAACAGCAGAATGCTGGGGTGGAGGTTCCTCTCCTGATCATAAGGAGAGAACATAAGGAAATGAGCTTAAGCTGCAGTATGTGGAGATTTACATTCTGTAGGAGGAAAACATTTTTTCAGCAGGGGTTGTTAAATACCATAATTGATTACTGATTTTCTTTCTGTAGATGCTTTTAGGAATATAATAGAAACTGATCCATCTAGGTGGGTGTGTGGGTTGATTTCACTCAACTCTCAATCTGTCATACAAACTTCACTACTATTTATATACCCATGACCGACAACCAAAATGTGGTCACAAAGAAAGGGCAAAGGGGAAAAGGAGAGCCACACCATTACTGAGAAAGCTTAATTGGGCATGGAGACAGCAAGTGCCTTTGTCCTTGGAAGATCATATTGGATGAACTTGGAGCACATGGATCGAGGCAGTCACATTCACTTTCCAAACTCTTTCTCTTTCAAATTGTGGAAAACACTAAGTGATATATCTGTGGTTCCCTGGCAAGTACATAAGTGGCAGTGCCAGTATTTAAAGTAAGGATCCTCAGCCAATACGATTTATGTGTACAAGGCCAGCCTGTTAAATATGGCTTCTTTTCTCTTTGGCACAGGGTCTGGAATTGGGTTGCTGAACAGTGGTGCCTGGATATGGCTATTTCTTGGCTGGAGTAACTGAAAAAAGATGAAATATAGAATGTTCTCAATTCAGTTCTGTTGTTTTCCTTTCTTTAACAAAAGGGAATTATGAAATAAACAAGAATACAGATGATTTACACATTGTTCTGAGTTAAAAGTTCATAACACTTTTAATAACAGCCTCTTGCAGCAATACTTAAAAAGAACACATTGCTAATTTTCCTCACCAAAATCAAATGATTACAAATCATTGCTTACTGTTGTTCTGTGGTTTTCCAGCTCTAGGAAATAGTTTGGCACTAGCATGTATTCTGAACTGGATAATCTGGGCCTTTGCATTGACATAGACCCAAAGGACACTTCTAGGCCTTTATCTCCATTATTACTTAGCAGAGACAAGAAGTGGAAGCACTCTCCATTATTTCAGTTCTTTTCATATAAGGAAAGCTGGCTTTCCACATTGTAAGTTTTTTTGTGCCATCTGCTTTCAGCTACAGGAAGCTTGAGTTCAGCCAAAAGAGAGAAAAAATATATTACACACAGTATATTTACTTCCATAGTTGGAAGCCCATGACTATCCTTTTGCAATCAGGGGTTTCTCCAGTATCCATTCTAATTTGCTCTCACTTTTCCCTTCTGACAGACAGCTAAAAGTACAATCAACTGATTGAACTTATTTTGTATCTTCTCTTGCAACCACCGACGGGCTCCAGCAATTTTAGAATCTGATTTCATAACAGAGGCTTGGATGCTCAGCTAAGGATCCCATTTTTGAGAAGATACGTGGAGCAAGAGAAATTAAATACATTTGACCTGGGCCATTTGTTCACTTGTTTATTTGTTTGCTTATTCTTTCAAGATTTACCAGCAACTACTGTCCAAGTACAGGCCAAGTAAGACCTGAAGAATGCCAAGCTACTACTAGCTACAAACTATTGAGCAGTAAGTTTATCCCAGGCACTCTTGTATCCTTGTTTATTCGTTTAATACTTGCAACAATGCTATGAGCTTATCCCCACTTTACAGATGAAGAGGTTGAGGCAAAGAGAGGGTAATGAATGTGGTCAGGTAGGAAGTGGCAGAATCAGGATTCAAATGCGTGTATCCTGACTTCAGATGCCATGTTCTTAAGACTATTCTACTGCCTCTTCAATGACTATCCTTGGCCTTAAGTGGAGGGAAAAGAGAAGTAAATAATAAAAACACAAATGTGTTATCACAATGAGGAGTACCATATGTCCAAAATGTTGGAGGACCCTGAAAGGAGGTAGAGCTAATTGTGGGCAGGAGGGCAGGAACTGTGTCCACTTTCAGAAAGAAACATCCCATTAAAGCTGATTTTTGGAGAATGAGAAGGAGCTAAGAAATTAGGTAACTTCAAATCTGGATCTAAAGTAACTCCTGGTACTGGATTATTACTAGTACATATTATTTCCTCTCAGATAAATGATCTTAGAAAACCTTGGATTTTTATGCCCTTTCACTTTGAGTCACCTGACAATAAGTTGCTCCAATATTGTAACCCTCTCTAGAAGTGTGCTTCCTCGTGAAATGTTGACTACTGGTATGGTTAGGAAGCATCCTGACAATATTGGGGATTGAGAGAAATCTTTGGGCTATGTGGATATTCTGATGGACATTTGGTTTTTATCCTTCCTTGTAAACTGATTGTCTTCCTTTCCCCACTGATCGCATTAAACACACATTGTCAATGATGATATTCAAATGTACAATTGTTATCAATTTACCACTGCCATCAGCAGAATCCTGGTTTAGTAGAAGTAATGCTTTTAGAAAGATGCCAATCAAAATTAAAATTACATTGTCAGGTATGCTGCAGTGAAGCCAGCCATTCCCCTCCTGAAATAACCTGGGTGAGCTTGAAGGCCAGAGATTTGCATATGAATATCATTACATTACTTTTATTTTGATGATGATAAGGCTTTAAGTTATCAAGTGAATTGAAGATTATAGTAACATCACTGTTCAATTCAGGCAATACCTCTATGTAGATCTGAATATGCCTATTGCAGAACAACTAGGATTTGGTTGACATATGAATATATTGAAAACATGTTTAAAATCTCCCTATTCATTGCATTCCTCTTCCTGACCCTAAAATATCATATCTAATTTCTTTGCCAGAATATTGGTATTATTTATTCTGAAGGGAAAAAAACAGTTAACAGAATTGATGAGGGAAATAATGCCCTATTTCACTACATGAAGAAAAAATGTAGAGTATGTACATGCATGCATGCACGTATGTGTATGTACACACTCCAGGAAGTCCTCAGGAAATGCTGCAAATCCAGCACCTTAGCCCAGATGCCCACTGTCTTTATGAGGCCCTACAGGAACCTGCTCTTACAGAAAAAACGAAGCTTTAGGTTCCATTATCTTAATTATTCTCCTTCCATTGAGACAGCTTATCCCTCAGATGCTCCCATCAGTGCCAGGTTAATGGGTACTAACATGTTTTCATCACACCCCAATTCCCAAACTGGCTCACACTCACAGGGATTTTATGGAGTTAATATTAAACTACAACAAAGCACCACTAATGGTGATATTTGAAATAACACAATGGACTTCAGGGGAAGGAATACCTTCAAATAATCCTTCCATTCAAGGGAATTTCACCTATATGTATATGTGGAAGAAAGGAAGTTTAGTAGAGGAGGGAGGATGGAGGAGAGAGGATAGGGGAGGAAAGACTGGGGGAAATGGGGATTGAAATCAAATTCTTTGCATGGGCCTGGGGTTGTAGCTTAGTGGCAGAGAGCGCTTGCCTAACACTTGTGAGGCACTGGATTCGATCCTCAGCACCACATATAAATAATTAAATAAAATTAAGGTATTGTGTCCATCTACAGCTAAAAATTTAAAAAATTCCTTGCATGCACGATTTTGTCAAAATTAACCTGAATACTATGTATAATTATAATGCTCTAGTCAAAAATCCCCTGCCAGTTCATGCTGCTGGCTCTATGAGTATGTGTGGCTGTAAGTGTATATATGAGGCTGCTGAGCTGATTTTGCTACTGATGTGGCATAAATTAATATATTAGATGTGCATAATCCATCTTATTCTTCATAGCCAAGATTCTTTGTAAAAAAATATTGTTGACCAATAATCCCTACTGCCTTATTTTATATTCATCATTCATTCTGGTTTATTATATATTCCTAGCAGTTCCTCTATGTAGATTTTGGTATTACTCTTGGAGAGATACAAGTAGGATTTGGTTGGTATTACAATATACTGAAAACATGTTTATAAATCTCCCTACTCACTGCATTCCTCTTTGATTGTGGTCCTTCAATTGTTCAATTGTTTTTTCTTCAATTATGTAAATTTAGCCACCATCCCTTCAGTTATTGCATCTCTTTAAATCTCTCTATTCTTCTGAAATGTCTATTAAGTATGTTCCTTCATTCTTTCCATCATGATTCCTACTTCTCTTACTTCTCTTTCCTAGTTTCAACTCTTCATCTTTCTTCACAAAACATGAATACTTCACTCATTTTCCTCTTTAGCTAGATTTAGTGCATTATTTGATTTTGCTTGATTTTATTGGTATATACTCATACTATATTGTATATTATGTACTGCATTTTATATATAACATTATAAAATTATATATACATATAATATACATATATTTGGTAATTTCTCTTTGGTCATTATCATATGTCCGCTATTTTTCACAATGTCCTGTGCATACCTTACGGATTCTACTCCTTCCTTTGTCCCATTGAACATTTTGAAGATACTTATGTTAAAGTATCTTTCATATTGCCTTATTTCTGGAATACCACTCTGGACTTTTGTCACTGCTGACTTACCCTGATGTGGTTTGTTTCCTTGATTGTTTTGTAAATTTGACCATGGGCTTACCTTCAGCAGAAGAGTTATTTTCTGTAGAAGTCACACATGAACCCAGGGTAGAAGAGTTATCTGTATCTGTAGTTTTGTGTTTGTTGTCTACCAATATTTTTCTACTTATTCCATATCAGTTTGTCTTTGAATTCTTCAGAATAGATTAGAAATTCAGATGTGAATTCAAATGTCTTATAATCTCAGAATTTATATTCTGTACCCCTGGGCCTTGGGTCCTGATTCATCATTAACTGGCAGGTCTTTTTTGTTCCTGGCTTTATGCAGGAAACTCAGGACTCTGTATTAGGGCTGCGGTTTCAATTTAAGTCCCACTTCTAATACTTTTGATGGTTATGTAGCATCCAATGGCTTCTTTGTTTCTTTTGACCTTATTTAACTAATCTTTCTTTACCTCCTTTTTCAGACCATTTAAATTCTTTAGGATTTTGTCCTATAGTCTCTAATTTTCTCCCTTAATGTTTTCTGTCTAGGGATTTGCTCCATTGATTTCATGCATCCATTCAACAAATGTTCTTTTTTTTTTTTTAGTTGTCAATGGACCTTTATTTTATTTGTTTATTTTTATGTGGTGCTGAGAATTGAACCCAGAGCCTCACACATGCTAAGCAAGTGCTCTGCCACTGAACTACAACCCCCGCCCTCAAAAAATGTTCTTTTAGCATCTACTATATGTTAGGTCAACATGTTGATATTTGGAAGTGAAAAAGGCAGTGGTGATCCCACTCACATGGAAATTACATTCTAATAAAGAGGAAGATAATAACATAATCATGTAATTATGAACAGTGATCACTATTCTTGGACAGAATGTTGTCCAAGAGTAATATGGAAGAAACAGATATTGGAAAGTCAGGGAATACTTATAAAAGGAGATAATATTTTGTCTAAGCCACATGGATAGTGTAGAAAAGAACTACTATTTATACTGTGACAACTTCAAAGTTATCCATTTGCTGTCATTAGTTCAGATGGTTCCATATTATGGATGGTTTCATTCCAATGCCCCATAGGACCTAAAATTTAAAAATCCAAAGTTGAACTCATCTCAGCACACTGGTGATTAACAGTGTCTCTTGTATCCTACTCCTGTCTAGATATACCAATTATTCAACCAAGCCAGAAACCTGGGCACTCTCCCAAATGCTTCCTTTTCCTCCAACCCTGCATCCATGGGGTAACCTGGCACTTCAGATTTTATCTCTTTAATATCTCTCCGAAATTCCCATTGTTAACACTTTACCCATTCCTATTTCTTTTTTTTTTTTTTTTTTTTTTTTTTTGCCTGAATATCATCATAGCCTCCTAATGGGTTTCTCTGCCTCCTCTCTTGCCTGTGATCAAACTACTCTGCTCACTGCTACAATTCTAACCTACCAAATTTGTCATGGTATGCCCTATTAACAAGTCTCCAGTGGCTCTTCAACACATACAAGTTCACTATTATCCGCCCCCAGATTTCTTTGTCACACTTGCTTCCTGCCACTCTTTTACTGACACGCTATATTTCATACATATCAAAGTACTTCCTTTCCCTAAACATATGGCTCCTATCCTTTAACCACTCCAACTGCTATATCCTTGAAAGTTTGATTCCATCCCATCCAGAAAAGTGTTCACAAGTGGTCTCAGGTATTATCTCTTCTAGGAAACCTTCCCCAACAACTCCCATGTAAAGTCACTGTTTCTTCTTCTCTGTTCCATAACCCCCTTCAGATATAGTTGCTATTATGACAACTATTAATTTGTATACTTGCCTATCATTCCCTAAGCTTTCTGAGACAGGGATTGTCCCTATACCTAGACAGAGTGAGCTAAATAAATGATAGTTTCATGAATAAGTGAATTTGCTAACTCTGCCTTTGTCCCTTGGGAAAGAAGGCAGGGGGCATCTGAAGCAATGAAAGGCAAGACAGGTCCATGTAGATGGATGGAGTAGATTCATGTGCAATACATATCAGAGCATGTAGGATTTAGGTCATGTTTAAAGTAAAACAGAAGAAGTGTTCAGGCATTGAACTATAAGCCTCCTTGAAAACAGGAAAGTGAAATCAAGTTAGTAATTATATTTGTCCATATTTTAGCAATATTCTGATATTAAAATATAAATTTGTAAGTATACAACACTTTAAGGTTTGATTAAGCCTGTTTTATAGTTGTCTTATTTACTGTACATGAGAACTAGTGAGGCAACCAGTGTAAGTTTCAACTGGCTCCATTTTACAAATGGAGGTCATGGTTTACTTTGGAAAGCAGTATGGAAATTTCTCAAATGAGTAGGAATGGACTCACCATATGACTCAGTTATTCCACTCCTTTGAATTTACCTCCAAAGAACTGAAATCAGTATACTGTATTGATACAGGCACATCAATGTTTATAGCAGCTCAATTTACAATAGCCAAGTCATGGAACCAGCCCAGATGTCCCTCAACAGACAACTGGAAAAAATGTGGTATAAATACACAATGAAGTTTTACTTAGCTCTGAAGAAGAATGAAATGATGTCATTTGCTGGTAAATGGATGGAACTGAAGAACATTATGCTGAGTGAAGTAAGCCAGACTCAGAAAGTCAAGGGTCAAATACGTGGAAGCCAAAGAGAAATAAGTAATTAAAAAAGGGGGACAGATCTCATGAAAATAGAAGGAAGAACAGTACAATAGAAGAAGAGGAATAAGGGGGAAAAATTAGAAAGGGGAGACACAGCAGAATTAAATGTACCAAACTATGTCATGTGCATGCATGAACATATCACAATCAATTCTACTTTTATGTATAACTATATTGTACCAATTAAAATCAATAAAAATTTAAAAATTAAATATGCTGATATTGATTGGAAAAAATTAACATTATAATGTATTCATAATTGCTACATACTCTTTACAATCATCATCCTTAATAGCTGCAAAAAGTTTGAGCAAATGATTCATTCTTTCTTTTAAAACATATTTGCCAAGCCAAAAAAAAAAAAGAAAAGTAAAATGGTCATGGTTTGTCTAACATCATACCACTCATTTATTAATCAGTGTGGGTCCTACTTCATTCCAAGGAAGAAAAGTAGTGGCTTATAAAAAGGTGCACAAAGTATATTTGTACTATCCAAGTCTTCAATCATGCATTTAGGATAATGATATCCATATAGTACAAATATACTTTGTATACAAACAGTGTTATGTGAAAAGAGGCTCTATATGTGTATTTTATGAATTGTAATGCATTCTACTATTACAAATACAACAACTTTGAATAAAAAAAATGTACTTAATGTATTCTGGATTAATAAATGTTTATCTCATTTAAAAAAAAGTGCACAAGAAAGAAAAACTGAAACACGAAGAAAAGGACATTGGAATCAGGAGAGGAGGTCAGGAATGTTGAAAACTCAAAGCTTCTGACTCCTCAGGTCACTCCTTTTCAGGCCCATTAGGCTACCTCCAAAGTTTGTTAGCCACTAAGTGATAATGGGCAGAAATTTTGCTGACGTTAAAAAATATCAGTAACAATTTTGGCCTCACAAAGCATGTAGCCCAAACAACTATGATTTGAAAAATCTCCCATGAAATGTGAGCACTGAATATTGAATCCAAACATCAATTACTGCAATTATCCTGCTTGGACGAGAAACATAACCAACAAAGGCAAGGTGAAATGAACTGAGACCACAAAGAAAATTGGTGCATGAGATGGCGAGGCCTGGGTTTGTTTTTCAGAGCTACACATACATTATAAAAGAGGCGACTGTGTTCCTGTGGTAAACTAATTCACTTTTGATCACACAGCATTTTAGAGATATCCATCTGCTCCTAGGTTTTGATTTGAGTTTAAACAATAATGTGGCTTTACTTAGATCCTATGCCTCAACAAGAATCACAGTTACCATTTTCCTAAGTGTTGCACTGAAATTGAAAATGATAATACCTATAAAACCTCTCCAGTGCTGACATTTCCAAGTCTCTTTTCTAGCACAAACAAAATTAGAAAATGGAAAATATAACCTTTCTTGCCCTGTAGTTTCTACACAAGGTATAAAAATTGAAAGGTAGTCTATATTTTAGAGTCTTGACCAACTAGCAGGAAAAATAATAATGATAATAATAAGAATGATGATAATAATAATAGCAAGTAACATTTTCCAAGCATTTACCCTTGGTCAAGAACTGTTATAAATACATAAGTTAACTTATTCCAGTCTCACAACAACTCTATGAAGTAGGAACTTTTTCTATTCACAGGTCATAGATGAGAAAGGTCAGGCACAGTGACATTAAAAACATTGCCTAAGGTCACACAGCTAATGAATATTGAAACTAGGATATTAGGAACTAGACAATCCTGCTATACACTGCTATGCAAATAGTTCTAATTCATAGTTATTTGGTCAAATGGATGACTCCTCAGGTCACTCCATATATTTTATGGGTCAGTTCTACCCTTTTCCTACTCCTTTCTGCTTGTTTTCTAATTATATAATCGTCAATTGACATTATAGTAGTAGAGGCTCAGGGAAGGTAAAGATGCCACTAAATTTATACAAAGTTGTATGAACTTCTTCAAGAAGTGAGAATACTTTTCTGGTTTTGTTTTCCTCTATGCTCATTCTGGTGATTTCTATCATCGCTTACAGTTTTGAAATCACTTCTTCACATGTATACTGCTAACCTCTGTGTTGCCATGGAGATTTAGTTAAACACCATGAGCCAGGGCCTAATTTGCACATTCTGTTGATTAGCAGGGGTATTTGCTAATCCTTGCCAAACACTCCCATCCACTACCATGACTAATCTCAACAGTTGGCAATATATAGGATTCATGAAGTTAGGATGATCCTCTGAGGTTATTTAACACTTCAGTTCTGTTTAGTAACAGCTTAATTAAACCTCAAGGGAGAAAAGGTCGACAGAAAAAATAAAATTTCATCTTTCAAGAAATTAGTTAGCAAGAAAGGAAAGAATTCACTGCTGTCAGGAAGAACAAAGAATAATGAAATGCAACATAAACAGTCCAGTTCATCCAGGTATTCTGGAGTTGATCATCCTGACCAAAAGTCTTCTCCTTAACTTTTAGTGTGCTAGGTACTTCTATATGTGCTATGCCATTTAATTTTGACAACAATCCTATCAGTGTTGTAGCCAGAAAGGGATTGTAGCCCGGAACCGCGGCGCCACGGGAAGGAGTCCGGAGACAGGATGGAGACGAAAAAATTCTTTAATCTTTCTCTCTCTGTCTCTTGTAATTTCTAACACCACATACACACTCTCACAAGAAACCAAGACACCTACTCTTACAAGAAACTACAATATATCTACACAATAGTGATAACCCTGTCCGTTCTCTCTCAGGTCTCATCCCATGCACCCGAGCAGGAATGGCGCTAGCTCGATCTGCCGAGTCACCACTCAAATCTCTCGAGATCCTGGGCCAAGTCCCGCGAGACTACGGAAGGCGGAAATGCCCAAAAATGTCTATGGCCCATAGTCAACCGCAATCTAGCTATCTCCCCAAACAGGGCTCCTGCATTTCCCCCCTTTTGTTTTAAAAGAGGGGATGCTCTAGGACGTCTATGTGCAACCAACATTCTTACCCGTCATCGGATAATCAAGGCTGTGCCCTTGACTCCTGTCTTAGGTTGATATGTCAGCCACATGAGACTGTCCCGTGCGACTGTGCCTGTCTTAGGTTGTCCCCCTCTGGGGATCTTACCCGTCATTGGCTAACCAGCCATCCAATGGAGCCCTTTAGGATCGACTGTGTAAGATGACTAACAGCCGTCCAATTGGGAGGAGATGCTGCGGCTTTAAGGCAACAAGCCTTTTGGTGACGAGCCAAATTGCATAGCATATCAAATTCTTTAAACAAATCAGCTGCCCTAAGTTCTATCAAGTAACACACTGAGTTCTCTAAACAAATACCCGCAAGGTACTGTCCCATGAAGTCCCAAACAATGAAAGATCAAAATGTCCACTTGTTATAACATGTAGATCTAGGAGGACCCATGCAGGGTCAGTTTTTTTTTTTAAACAGGAAATGAAGATTTTGAGAGATTGAGTTATGTGCCCAAAATGAGACACCCAACAAACAATACTATGTGAATGAAACTAGGACCCCTCTGAGTGTGTCCAAATCCTTCCACACCACTGGGTTAGGACTATATTTTGCAGCTTACTTTCCTTCTAATACCTTGATTCTCTGGAGAATAGAAATAAAAAACAATGAAAAGAAGCTTCAAAGGAACAGATTAGAATTCATTTTAATGAATTGATTTTAACAATACAGACTGTCCAAAGTAGGTAGCACAGACTTCTGGGAGGTAATCAATATGTTGTCACTGAAAATATTCATAGAGAGGTTGAAGGGTCATACAAACCAATTCTTAGCCCATATTGTGGAAGGAATTCTTGAATTTAGTGGATGATCCAATCACATTATCATGGATCAATTTGTCACAGTCCCTACACAAAGACCACTAGAGAAATCTGTTGGTCATATAATGCTATAAAGTACGTGAAAAAATGCTACGCAAGAGAAAGTATCCCTTGTTAGAGGATCAGTAACAGCTCAAAAGGGAGGAGTTAGTAAAGAGTAGGCATAGGTTTTTAGAGGCTAGAGTTGGTCAGACTATGGTTTTAGAGCAGAAGTCTCTTGGTATGGCTCTTACAAGTTTAGGTTAAAATCTGTAAGTTATGTAGGTTGCTGGAACAGTCAGTGGTCTTATCTTTTCAACACATGAACCATGTTGAGTTACTGTTAAAATAATCTGAGCTAAAAAAACAAAATATGAAAAACTGTCACAGACCAGAGGAGGCTAAGGAGACGTGACAACTAAATACAATGTTCAATCCTGGATTGAATCCTAGAACAGGATAAGGGCATTAGTGGAAAAACTGATGAAATCCAAATAAAGTCTGTGGCTTAGTTGATAGTAATGTACCAGTTTTGGTTTCTTATTTTTTACAATGGTACTATAAGATGTTAAATTTAGGGGAAAATACATGAAACATACATGTACTATCTTTATAATTTTTCTATAAATCTTAACTTATTAAAAAAGAATTAAAGTTTATTAAAACTTTTTGAGGTTCATTTGTCTCACACATCATGGTTTGCTCCAATTGGTCTATTTTGTGAGTAATAGTTCAACATATTTTACAAACTGATTTGTTTCATTTCTTGTTGTTATCTGGAAACCACTTCAGAGGCGATGTAGTATAGTACAAACACAGTTTCCATATAAGTTGACTTATAAGGAAATAAGTAATGGGATAGATTATGGGGTTGGAAAAGATGTGTTTAAAATGAGATCTAAGTATTCCATTCATTCATTTTCTCCTAATTGTATAATTCCCTGAGCTAAGGGGGGGACCATTTTGAATACACAAATAATATCGTACCAGCAGGTGTTTAGGGATAAAATGTACACCTTTTTTCACCACTAAATCTGCTGTTACATGTGAAGAAGTTACAGTATACATGTGAAGAAGTGATTTCAAAACTTTAAGGGAAGACAAAAATCACTGAAATGAGCATAGAGGAAAACAAAACCTGAAAAGAAAAGCAGCAAGCCAAGACTAGTGAAGCCCATGATATGACTATAACCAGAGACTACAACTCCCTGGATCTAATGGCCAGAGCAGAAAGTCAAAACAAGAACAGCTTCTTCATGTACCACTAAATTAGAAACTGCATCCTTATTTCTCTTAAGAAGTACCATAAGATTTCTCAGCATTAAGACTGCCAGCATCATACATTATGAATGTCAAGTCTTTATCTTTTCAGAAGAGCTAGCTGCAGAAGGTGTTTATGACTTCAGTAGAGAAATGCCATACAGGGCAAAGAGTATTGACAATACAGTGGCTTCTTTTCTAACTGGAGATATTTGGCATATGTTTCCACCAATCGTTACTTTATTTGCTCAGGAAGCTTGATATTCCTTCCCCCACACTCCCTGCAATAATATTGATAATATTGGTGATGGGCAAAGCCTGACCTTGCATTGCCAGAAGCAAGGCCTACGCATTATAATAAGACATTTGGTATGGGCTTTTATTATTTTTTATTTTTTTATACCAGGGATTGAACCCAGGAATGTTTAACCACTGAATCACATCCCCAGCCCTTTTTTATATTTTATTTAGAGACAGGTTATAGCTAAATTGCTTAGGGCCTTGCTAAGTTGCTGAAGCTGGCTTTGAACTCATGATCCTCCTGCCTCAGCATCCAGCCACTAGGATTATAGGCATGCACCACCACACCCAGCCTTGGTGTGGATTTTTACATAATAATTAGAAGCAGTATTTAGGTGAAGTCAAGGTTCACTGTGATTTCCACTTTTCAAACTGAAAAATTCAAAAAGCACAGGAATGCTGAAGCTCCAGGGCAAGTTCTCTACTTAGTGCACAAGATACTGCACTATATGGCAAAGTGGTTAGGAGTATAGGCTTTGTAGCTAGGAAACTCAGGTAGGAATCTTGATTCAGTAGCATGTTAAAATATATGACCTTTAAATGCTATTTAATCTTTCTGTTCCTCATTTCTTTTTCTACTGCAAAATGACAATAACTAAAGCATCTAATCTTCCTTTCTAGATTAATTGTGAGAATTAAATGATTAATATTTGTAAAGAGTTATTACATACTTGGTCAGTTGTATATACTCAAGAAATCATAGTTAATTATTTTGTAATTTTTCTTATTGACAGATACTATGTTTTTATTAGAGTTAGTTTTATCTGCATACATGTCTTGACAAAAGTAGCCAGAACATCCTATTTACTGTAGAGCAACTAAAATGACTAATAGTTGAGACCTCCAATGTTCTCCCATCTCCTCAGCTTGCCATGATCTGGACTTTCTGAAATGGAGAGGAACAACAAGGATACATAACAATAACAAGTAATAAGAATAACAAGTACATATAAGCACAATTATTCTATGTATCAAACACTGGTCCCTTTGATGCACTGATTAATCTAATCCTACTGAGGAGGTGGATACTATTAATGACCACCTAATTTTAGGATGATAAAACTGAGGCATAGGGCGGTTAAGCAGCTTGCCTAAGAAGCAATTAGGAGACATTATAGTCAGGATTTAGACCCAAACAGACTGGCCCTGGAGTCCCTGCTTTTAATATTTTGTTTTGCTGCCATCATAACAGCTCATATTTGTTAAGTGCCTACCAAATGCCAAGCTCAGTACCAACTGTATCTTTCATACTTATACTACTTCTGTAATGTAAGTATCATGTTTATCTAAATTTTTATAGATATAAAAGCAATACTCTGAAAGAATAAGTGACTTGAAGTGTTTTCCCTCTGTTTTTGAGGATGTTGAGAAAGGGGAACCCTCACACACTGTTGTAGAGAATGTAAATTAGTACAGCAATTATGGAAAACAGTAGTATGGAAATTCCTCAAAAAACTGAAAATAGAACAACCATATGATCCAGCAATCCCACTACTGGGTATATATTCAAAGGAAATGATATCAGCATGTCAAAGAGAAACCTGCACTTCCATGTTGTTATGGTTTGGATCTTTAATGTTCCTGAAAAGCTCATGTGTTAGGCAATGCAGGAATATTCAGAGTTGAAGTGATTCAATTATGAGAGCTTCATCAGTGAATTAATACATTTGACTGATTAAAAATTTTAAAAGTCTACTGTAGGCAGGCACGGTGAGGTTGGAGGAAGTAGGTCACTAGGAGCGTGTCCTTGGGCATTATATATCTTGTCATTGCCCCTCCATTTCTGTCTGCCATGAGCCAAGCAGCTTTCCCTTGCCACACCCATCTACCATGATGTTCTGTCTCACCTCAGGCCTAGAGCAATGGACTTGGCCAACCATGGACAGAACCTCTGAAACCATAAGCCCAAATAAATTTTCCCTCCTCTAAGTTCTTCTTGTCAGGTATTTTGATCACAGTGATAAAAAGCTGACTGAAGCACAGGTTTATTGCAGTGCTATTCACAACAGCCAAGATACAGAATCTATTGAGATATCCATCAACTGATGAATGAATTTGAAAAAAATGTAAGATATATACACAATAGAATATTATTTCATCACAAAAAGGGATAAATACTGCAATTTGCAGTAACATAAATGGAACTGGAGGACATTATACTAAATAAGTTAGGAACAGAAAGACAAATGCTGAATGTTTTCACTCATTTGTAGAAGATAAAAGAGTTGATTTCTGGGAAGTAGAGAGCAGAATAGAGGTCAACAGAGGCTAGAAAGGGAAAGGGGAAGAAGGGAGGAAGAGAAGGTGAATATATATATGTATATATATATATCATATATATGTACATACACCTATATATACATACATATATAGGTGTATATGTATATGTGCATATATATGTATATGTATGTGCATATATATGTGTATATATATTATATAATTATAATATTGTGTACCATAAATAAATACAGGCATCATACATCTTAAAAAAAAAAAAAAGACTAAGCAACTTACCAAACATCACAGAGGAATATTAGAGTCTGTGTCTACAATCTGTGTTCTGTCCACTCACTCTACCAAATTGGGTCTTGGCAGGAAAGAGACCCATTTTTTAAAATTCAGAGGCTTCATAGTAGAAGATGAAGGCAAATTTTATTCAGTGTCGAATTTCAGGGACAGTCAGATTACTGCAACAACAACATTCTGTCTAAGAAATATGTTCTACACCCCCTATTAATGAGGGACAGAAAGCAACAGCTTTCACTGAAGCCCCATACTGCCTGTCTAGCCCCTGCCCCTGGATCCTGGGGAGTTCTCACCAACAAGATTTTCTCATATATAAAGGAAGAAAGTTACTGAAGCACATAAAGAAAGTTATCATATGAAATTCAAATTCATTCAACCGTCCTGAGAATGAATCTTAAGTGAACAAAATAACATTCTAACTAAAGCCCATAATCACATCACTTTTTACATGATGAAATACAATGAGATGCATGGAGGAATTAATTGTGGAACAAACTTGCCCTGTTTAATTCTACAGAAGAATAGTACATAGGATATCAATGAGGCCAATGTATTTTATGATCTACTACAAAAAGAGTAGTCAGTGTGGAATTAAGCTAATGATTAATATTTCCTTCTCTTTAAACTAGATGCTTGCAAGTATTGCCCACAAAATATGAATTCGAAAGAATGCTCCAAAAGGCATTATAATGAACAACAAAGAGTTGGACAAATATGTAAGTTTGTGATTTGTATGCTTTCCCACTGGATATTACTATCATATAACTTTTAATTTCAATTTTGTGTCAAAATATCTCCCAAGTTCAATGAGGTCATAATGCTAAATATGAAAAAGAAGACAGATGGGGAAACTTGTATTTTAACAGTGACTTTTACTCACCCAGCATTTTAATATTATATTATCCCTTCCAAAGCCACAGTTAGCAAAAGCTGAAGAAAAACGTGTGAATTTCTACTCTGCTGAGGATTCTTGTATGCAGTAAAATACGAACACATTTATATTAAATCAAAGTCTTTTATGAACCATAATCCATCATGGAATGACTTATTTGCTTACATTCCACTCTAAGCTGATACATTTTTACAGTTTTGCTGTTTTGGCTCTATGGGTTACAATTCCAGGTTCTTCAAAGATTCAGAGTGGAGTATCTCCTATTTAGCATTTAAACATGGCTAGACAGAGACAAAGTTTTCCCCTTCTACCATTTCCAAAGACCCCATTGCTTGAGCCACAGTCTCAAAGACTTTTCATTTAAACTTTGTCATAAACAAACTCTGACATCCAAATTGAAGACTGGTTTTTAACCAAGCCATATGTCAAATTATTACTTAGTTGACTAAAACATGTACAGAATTTGAGAATGTTGTGTGGTTGGTATACATTTTATTAACATCATATTGAGCTATATTGTATAGCAATTATACTCAAGCATAAGTCTAAGATACAATGATAAATGAAACTCAAAAAGTATGAGTCAGAATGCTCCTACATCCTAGGCTTTACTGTAAGTAGGAAAAAATGGTTATCTAAATTGGAGAATGATAAGGAAAGTTGAGAGCCACCATATTCTAGGTGCACAGTATAGGGAGGAATAATAACTGAGAGAATAGACACAGGTGTTGATTACTTTAGTACACTTAATAACACCCAGTGGTCCTCTACTGCTATGAGGGGTGAGAGATATAAGAAAGAAAACCCCCTCTAACTAGGGTTCTGCAGATATATGAGGTTATGCAAAAAGAACAGAGACAAACTATCCAGGTACTCAGATATAAAGCCCCATTAAAGATAAGGTTGTGATCTTTCTCTTAAATAATATGCAGCCTGTGGTGAACTGAATGTAACTAAAGCAACAACAATGCTCAGATCCATCTCAATCTTACAGTAAATTGATCCCAAACAAAATATGAGTGGCCTAATAGAAAAAATAATTTCCATTTTGGAACACTGACATAATTTACTTCAGTTTCTGTTCCTTTACAAATAACAAGCTGTATTCAAACAGAAAGTAGATAAACAACAACAAAAAACACACAGAAGGAAGAAAAGATGAAGACGTCTCAACCAATCACAGAGATGGCCAAATCAAGGAATTATCAAACAGGGGCTTTAAAATAACTAAGATAAGGTTGAGGATGTAGTTCAGTGGTAGTGTGCCCCTGGGTCCAACCCCCAGTACTGGGGAAAAAAATAAAATAACTGAGATAAGATTTTAAAAGATTTGGTGGAAAAGGTGAATAATATGCATGAATGGGTTTATAATTTGGGCATTGGGATGAAGCCATAAAGAGAGAAAAATGGAAAATCTAGAAATGAAATGTAGAATATCAGAGGTGATCCCTTTATAAGGGCTAATCAGTTGACTGGGTATAGCAGAGAAAGGAATTTGTTACTTGGATAGTCTAAAAGAAAGTATCAAAAACTCAATGAAACAAAACAGTAGAAATCTAGAATACTGTTTGATATCTCTGAGAGAATAGCAAATCATCTAGCATATAAGTAATTGCAGTTTAAGATAAAGAAAGAGAATTGGGCAGCAGTAATACGTAAGGGGATAATGACCAGAAGTTTTCAAGATTTGTAAGAGACAACATCTTATATATCCAAGAATCTCAAAGAATACCAGGCAGGCATGTCATAGGAAAACTGTAAAAATACAAAGGTAAAGAGAAAATCTTTAAGGCATCTAGAGACAAAAGAAATACTACATAAAGTGGAATAACAATGAGAGGTATATAACTTCTCAATGAAAGAATGAAGAATAGAAGACAATGGAACATCTAATCCTTCCCTCCTCCTCACCCCAGTGATAGGAATTAAACCCTGGGGTGCTCTACCACTGAGCCACATCCCCAGCCCTTGTTATTTTATTTTATTTTGAGATAGGCTCTCAGTAAGTTGCTTAGGGCCTGCCTGGCTACATTGCTGAGGCTGGTCTCAATTTTGTGGACCTCCTCCCTCAGCCTCCCAAGTTGCTGGGATTATAGGTGTGTACCAGCTGGGACATCTCATCTTTAAAATGCTGCAAGAAAAATAAAATTTGCCAAACCTGAATTACATGTACAGCAAAAAAATATTATTCAAAGATGAAGGAAAATATAAATTTTCAGGAGAAAAGAAGAGGAAATAATTTTTCTTCAGCAGATATACATTATAAAAAATGCACACAAAAAGTTCTTTAAACTGAAGGAAAATTATGCCATATGGAATTCCCATTTTCAGGAAGAAATAAAAAAAACAATTTAAATATCATGTGTCCATGTATGTAGATAGCACATCAAAAGCACAGACTGTTACAGTAAAAATAATACAAATCTAACAAGGTGGTTTAAAGCACATATAGGATAAAGTATATGAGAAAATAAACAGAAAGTTTGTGAGTGGGATAATTAGGAGAATAATGCTGTGTTTTAGCTTATTTGTGAATTAATAGAATATGCTTTGAAAGTAGCAGAGATACAGATGCACATTTTGCTCTTAAAAATTTGTTAAAAATAATACAAAGAAGATAACATGAACCTCCAAAATGCTAGCAAAGAGGAATGGTGGGGGGGGGGGGGCAATAGAGAAGATGGGACAAATGGGATTCAAGCACCAAATGGAATATTTATATTGAAGCATACCAATAATTATAATAAATGTAAACAAACTAAAAGATTAAATAGAAGGCAGTTCTGTGGACCACAAGAAAAAGACAAGACTCAATTACACATTGTTTACAAAAAACACATTTTAAGCAAAAGACACATAAAAAGATGGAGGTCAAAGGGTGAAAAGTATGCATATTGAAAATCCAAAACCTAACAAAGATAGCGTGGCTGGACTAATATCAGGTAAGGTGGACTTGTTGGTGAAGAATATTAGCAGAAATTATGAGGGAAATTTCATAATTATAAAATGCTCAATGTAAAAAGAATATTACAAATTCCTACATATGTTAACTACTAGTCACAAAGTTCTTACATACTTAGAGCAAAAATTGGGAGTACTAAAAAGAAACATAACCCACAACACAGATTGAAAGCTTCAATACTTTGAGTAATTTTAATAATTCTTAAGGAACTGATAGAATTTATAGAAAAAAATCAGAATGTAGAAGCATTTATAAACACTATTAATTTTACTTGATATAAATTTATAGAACTGACCAACAGAAAATTTTTCAATTAAGTATACATGGAATAGTCACCAAGTAAACATAAACTGAGCCATAATATAAGTTTAAATAAATTTCTAAGGATCAAAACCAAACAAGATACATACTCATGCTGTGAAAATATTGAGCTTGAAGTCAATGAGAAGTTATATTCCATTTATGTGTGATGTGTCAAAATGCATTCTACTGTCATGTATAACTAATTTGAACAACAACAAAAAAAAATTAAGGGGGGGGGGCACTATTGATTTCCCTCCCTTCAAAGTTATATAACTCTTATTCTAAAGTCAAAAAAATAATGTAAGAAGTTCACATCCCCTCAAATTGGAAATCAAACATCACATGACTAAATAATCCATGAATAAAAGAAAAATTCAGAAGGGAAGTTGGAAAATAATTTAATTAGAATGATAACTAAAATCTATTACAGTGAAAAAAAAGAAAATTAATGTAAAGTACCCTAATAGGGGAGATTTGTAGTTTTAAATGCCTTTCCTCAAATGGAAGAATATTCTAAAAGAAAGAGTTTACATTTCTTTCTGATGAAACTAGCAAAGGAATAATTAATTAAATCCTGAACAAGTAGGAGAAAGTAATAAAAATGAGAAAGGAAATCAAGTAATGACATAAAAGCAGATAAATAAATCACCAAAGCCAAAAGTTGGTTCTTTGAAAAGACTAATAAAATGTTAAACCACTAGCAAGACAGATCAAGGAAAAGAGAGAAGCTATTATGTGAACTATTATTGTACAAATAACTAATGTAGTGTCCCAGAGATTTCGATATGTTGTGTCTGTGTTCTCATTCATCTCTAAGAATTTTTTAATCTCCTCTTTAATGTCATCTGCAACCCATTGTTCATTCAGTAGCATATTATTTAGTCTCCAGGTGTTGGAGTAGCTTTTATTTCTTATTTTATCATTGATTTCTAATTTAATTCCATTATGGTCTGATAGAATGCAGGGTAGTATCCCTACATTTTTATATTTGCTAAGAGTTGTTTTGTGGCATAGTATATGGTCTATTTTAGAGAAGGATTCATGTGCTACTGAGAAAAACGTGTATTCGCTTGTTGAAGAATGAAATATTCTATATAAGTCAGTTAAGTCTAAGTAGTTTATTGTATTTTTGAGTTCTATAGTTTCTTTGTTCAGCTTTTGTTTGGAATATCTATCCAGTGGTGAAAGGGGTGTGATAAAGTCTCCAAGAATTATTGTGTTGTGGTCAATTTGACTCTTAAACTTCAGGAGAGTTTGTTTGATGAACATGAATGCTCCATTGTTTGGGGCATATATTTTTATAATTGTTAAGTGTTGTTGGTGTATGGTTCCCTTGAGCAGTATGTAGTGTCCTTCTTTATCCCTTTTGATTGACTTTAGCTTGAAGTCTACTTTATTTGATATGACGATGGAAACCCCTGCTTGTTTCCTCAGTCCATGTGAGTGGTAGGATTTCTCCCAACCTTTCACCCTCAGCCTGTGGATGTCTTTTCCTATGAGATGAGTCTCTTGGAGGCAGCATATTGTTGGGCCTGTTTTTTTTAATTTTTTAATCCAATCTGCTTCTAAGAGTAAAGTTCATTGCATTGAGTTCATTCCTCAAAAGAAGAAAAAGTCAACAAATAAATGACTTAAAATTACATCTCAAAGCTCTAGAAAAAGAAGAACAATCCAACACCAAAAGTGGTAGAAGACAGGAAATAATTAAAATCAGAGCTGAAATTAATGAAATTGAAACAAAAGAAACAATTGAAATAATTGACAAAACAAAAAGTTGGTTCTTTGAAAAAATAAATAAAATTGACAGACCCTTAGCCAGGCTAACAAAGAGAAGTAGAGAGATAACTCAGATTACTAACATATGTGATGAAAAAGGAAATATCACAACAGACACTACAGAAATACAGGAAATAATTCGAAATTATTTTGAAAACTTGTACTCCAACAAAAAAAAACACTGAAGGCATCTACAAATTTCTAGAGTTCTATGATCTGCCCAAACTTAAGCAGGAGGATATACATAATTTGAACAGACCAATTTCAAGTGACAAAATAGAAGATGCCATCAGAAGCCTACCAACCAAGAAACGCCCAGGACCAGATGGATACACAGCTGAGTTCTACAAGACCTTTAAAGAAGAACTGATACCAATACTCTTCAATTTATATCAGGAAATAGAAAAAGAGGGAGCACTTCCAATCTCATTCTATGAGGCCAATATCACCCTGATCCCCAAATCAGGCAAAGACACATCAAAAAAAGAAAACTTCAGACCCATATCTTTCTTTTTTTTTTTTTTTTTTTTTTTTTTTTTTTTGGTACTGGGGATTGAACTCAGGGGCACTCAACCACTGGGTCACATCCCCAGCCCCTTTTGTATTTTATTAGAGACAAGGTCTCACTGAGTTGCTAAGTGCCTCGCCATTGCTGAGGCTGGCTTTGAACTCGAGGTCCTCCTGCCTCAACCTCCCAAGTGCAGGGATTACAGGCGTGCGCCACCGTGCCCGGCTAGACCCATATCTTAAAAAAAAACAAAGATGCAAAAGTTCTCGATAAAATTCTAGCAAAACGGATACAAAAACATATCAAAAATATAATACACCACAATCAAGTGGGGTTCATTCCAGGGATGCAAGGATGGTTCAACATATGGAAATCAATAAATGTAATTCATCACATCAATAGACTCAAAGACAAGAACCATATGATTATCTCAATAGATGCAGAGAAAGCATTTGACAAAATACAGCTCCCCTTCATGTTCAAAATACTAGAAAAACTAGGGATAACAGGGACATATCTCAACATCGTAAAAGCTATATATGCTAATATCCAGGCCAACATTATTCTAAATGGAGAAAAATTGAAAGCATTCCCTCTAAAAACTTGAACAAGATAGGGATGCCCTCTTTCACCTCTTCTATTTAACATAGTAATTGAAATGCTGGCCAGAGCAATAAGACAGACAAAAGAAATTAAAGGGATACAGATAGGTAAAGTTGAACTCAAGTTATCATTATTTGCTCACGATATGATTTTATACCTAGAAGATCCAAAAAAATTCCACTAGAAAACTTCTAGAACTCATAAATGAATTCAGCAAAGTAGCAGGATACAAAAACAGCATCCATATATATCAGTGAGAAATCCTCTGAAAGGGAAATGAGGAAAACTACCCCATTTACAATAGCATCAAAAACAAAAAATAAAATACTTTGGAATCAACTTAACCAAGACGTGAAAGATCTCTATAATGAAAACTACAGAACACTAAAGAAAGAAATTATGGAAGACTTTAGAAGATGGAAAGATCTATCCTGTTCTTAGATAGGCAGAACTAATATTGTCAAAATGACCATACTACCAAAAGCACTATACAGATTTAATGCAATGCCAATCAAAATCCCAATGACATTCCTCATATAAATAGAAAAAAGCAGTCATGAAATTCATCTGGAAAAATAAGAGACCCAGAATAGCTAAGGCAATCCTTAGCAAGAGGAGTGAAGCAGGTGGCATCACTATATCAGACCTTAAACTATACTGCAGAGCAATAGTAACAAAAAAAAGCATGGTATTGGCACCAAAATAGGCTGGTAGACCAATGGTACAGAATAGAGGACATAGAGACTAATGCATATAATTTCAGTTATCTTATATTAGACAAAGGTGTCAAAAACACACATTGGTGAAAAGATAGCCTCTTCAACAAATGGTGCTGGGAAAACTGTAAATCCATATGCAACAAAACGAAATTAATCCTCTATCTATCACCATGCACAAAATTCAACTCAAAGTGGATCAAGGATCTAGGAATTAGACCAGAGACACTACACCTAATAGGAGAAAAAGTAAGCTCTAATCTCCAACATGTTGGATTAGGCCCCAAGTTCCTTAATAATATTCCTGTAGCACAAGAATTAACATCAGGAATCAATAAATCAGATAGATTCAAATTACAAAGCTTCTTCTCAGCAAAAGAAACAATCAGTGAGGTAAATAGAGAGAGCCTACTAATTGGGAACAAATTTTTACCACATGCACATCAAGAGCACTTATCTGTAGAATATATAAAGAACTCAAACATCTTAAGACCAAAAAGCAAATAACCCAATCAATAAATGGGCCAAGGAACTGAATAGACTCTTCTCAGAAGAAGATATACAATCAATCAACAAATACTTGAAAAAATGTTCAACATCTCTGGCAATTAGAGAAATGCGAATCAAAACCACTCTAAGATTTCATCTCACACCAGTCAGAATGGCAGCTATTAAGAACACAAACAACAATAAATGTTGGCAAGGATGTGGAGTAAAAGGTACGCTCATACATTGTTGGTGGGACTGCAAAATGGTGCAGTCAATGTAGAAAGCAGTATGGAGATTCCTTGGGAAACTTGGAATGGAACCACCTTATGACCCAGCTATCCCACTCCTTGGTCTATACCCAAAGGAGTTAAAAACAGCATACTACAGGGACACAGCCACATCAATGTTTATAGCAGCACAATTCACAATAGCCAAAGTGTGGAATCAACCTAGATGCCCTTCAGTAGATGAATGGATAAATAAAATGTGGTATATATACACAATTGAGTATTACTCAGCAATAAGAGAGAATAAAACCATAGCATTCACAGGTAAATGGATGAAGTTAGAGAATACAATGCTAAGTGAAGTTAGCCAACCCAAAAAATCCAAATGCCAAATGTTTTCTCTGATATAAGGAGGCCAATTCACAGTGGGGTTGGGATGGGGAGCATAGGAGGATTAGAGGAATACTAGAATGGCCAATGGGGAGGGAGGGGAAGGGAGGGGGAAAAAGGGTGAAGAAAAAAAAAAAGATGGTAGAATGAGATGGATATCATTACCCTAAGTGCATGTATGAAGTCACGAATGGTGTGAATATACTTTGCATACAACCAGAGATTTGTAAAAAAGTGCTCTCTATGTGTAATATGAAATGTAAAAAAAAACAAATAACTAATGTAATAAATAGAAGTGGGGATATCACTGGAGATGATATAGACATTAAAAGGATAATGAGAAGTGGTTGTGAACAATTGACTAATAAGACAAAAAAAATAGACAGAACACTTGAACAGAAACTTCACTAAAGAACATATAGAAATGGGGCAGGGGTTGTGGCTCAGCGGCAGAGCACTCGCCTGGGACGTGCGCGGCCTGGGTTCGATCCTCAGCACCACATAAACATAAATGCATTGCATTGTGTACAACTAAAGCAAATAAATAATTTTTTTTAAAAAAGAAAATATAGAAATGGATTAAGCACACCAAAAATCACTCAGCATCATTAGTTATCAGGCAGAGGCAAATCAAACCAAACTGCAATACCACTATATACACACAAGATAGGTAGAACCAAAATAATTGGCAACTCTGAATGTTGATATTATATGAAACAATCAGGACTCTCATAGATTGCTGGTGGTGGGAGTATAAAATGGTATAGCCATTTGGGGAAATTGTTTGGCAGTAGCTTAAGTTAAATTTATATCAACTTTATGAACCAACAATTTCACTGGGAGGTGTTTGTCCAAACAAATTAAAACATTTGTCCAAAGAAGATTTGAAAAAAAAAAATGTTTATAGCAGTTTTACTCATTAAAGCCAAAATCTGGAAGCAATCCAGATGTACATGAATGTGTGAATGAGTAAACAAACTGGCATATTCATGTAATGGAATACTACTCAGCAATAAAATATAGTGACTTACTGATACACATAAAAACATGCATCAATGTCAAAAACATTCTGGGTGAGACAAGGCAGACACACACACCACACACACACACAGAACTCCACATAATGTAATGTTTCCATTCATATAAAGTTCTTAAATAAGGAAAACTAAGTTATGATGATTGAAATGGTTACTTCTGGTGGCAGAGGGACATTCACTAGGAAGGACAGAAGGAAATTTCCTGGGGTGATAAAAATCTATGTCTTAATAGAGGAATAGATCACATGACTGCATTTTCCAGCTTATCAAACTGTCTACTTAACCATGTAGTACTTCACTGTATATTAATTACACATAAATAACAAGACAACTTTAAAAAGAAATATACACTCAACTTCTTTTTTATACATTTTTTCCTTAGTTGTAGTTGGACACAATATCTTTATTTTATTTTTTTTATTTTTTATGTGGTGCTGAGTATCGAACCCAGTGCCTTGCACATGCTAAGTGAATGCTCTACCACTGAGCCACAACCCAAACCCTACCCTCAACTTCTTGTATGTGGATGGGTGAGGCTGCTGAGGGAGGAACCATGAGAACTAGTAAGAGAGACATTGGTAGGGATGAACACTTACAGGAGGAATTCTCAGTGAGATACATATGGTCTTACTATATCGGAATAACATGGAGTGCTTATTAAATGTAGATTCTTGGGTTCCAACCAACTAAGCTTGGAATCTTCAATTTTAACCAGCTTCACAGAGGATGCTGATGGCACATTCTAAAGATTGGGACCAGCTGAGATGTAGAATTTTCAGCCCAGAATACAGAATTTTATCATATAGAAATAGTGTAGCTAAACAACATTGAAGCTAATGCTTAAAATGTGATTTTGGATATTTTCATGAGTTATGAGTGTTATGAGCCAGCCTTCATGTCTATAAATTAGATTATTTTATTTTATTGAGATGAGTTGACAGTAATTTTTTGAAACTTCGAGCATCTGACAGAAACTAGAAATTTAAATGGGATTCTAACTCTTCCTATGTTATTTAGATAAATTTTCAATAAATATTCATGTAAAAATGTTTAAGGAAAGTGAGTTATATTGCACTAAAACAATAGCATTGCTTCTATGAGATAAAACATCCAAGCAACTACTATTAGGAACATAAAGAAATCTGCCCAGGATTGATAGCAACCAAACACTACCAATCTCTCACACTGAAGTTTTGAATATACAAAGAGCTCTCCAGCAGCATAGGAACAACAATAAATCAATCAATATTTGCCTCAAAGCTATTATATCTAAGCTACCATAACTTTACATGAACCTGTTTTGAAGAGTGGCTCCAATGATCATTAATTAGGGATTTTGGTCAAGTTATTTCACCTCTCTGAGTCTCAGTTTCCTCAGTATTAAAATGAAGAAATGACTAATATGTCTCACAGGATTTTTATAAGGATCAGAGCTATACTAATATATAATTATGGTTGTACTAATAATACTCTGTAAAATATTTCAAGTGGGGACTGGCCCATCGTTGATGCTTAATGAATGGTAACTGTCATTTCTTGGTCACAGTCTAACCATTAGAGTGATTATCTAAGCCTCCCTTTTCTTAATGAACAGGGACAAAGAAAATGTTGACTAAGGATCAAGTGGATCATATATTTAAAGAATAAATATTTT
The DNA here is from genome assembly GCA_025594165.1 of Tamias sibiricus. Classification (NCBI taxonomy): domain Eukaryota; kingdom Metazoa; phylum Chordata; class Mammalia; order Rodentia; family Sciuridae; genus Tamias; species Tamias sibiricus. The sequence goes on from CM046667.1 coordinate 128,720,720, forward strand.
TTAGAGGAAAAATAGGAATCTGTGCAGGGTGCAGTGGTGGCACAGTCCTGTAATCCCAGTGGCTTGGGAAGCTGAGGCAGGAGGATCACAAGTTTAAGGCCAGCCTCAGTAAATTAGCCAGACCCTAAGGAACTTAATATGACCCTGTGTCAAAATTAAAGATGAAAAGGGCTGGGGATGTGGCTCAGTGGTTAAGTGCCCCTGGGTTCAATCCCAGTACCATAATAAAAAAAAAAAGTACCTGAATTCTTGCCCTTGCATTATTCACTTTTCCTTGTGTTTGGGGTGTTAAGACATATAGGACAGGATTAGGATGTCATCTTGGGGAAAAGGACCAAAAAGACCACTTCAGTTGCTTCTAGACCTTCTAGTCAATGTTTTGTTCAGTACGTTATTCCTGGAAACTAGCACAGTGCCTGGAACATAGTAGGAAATTAGAATAAGGTTTAGATTAAGCTTCCAGCTAATAACACTAAACATGACTTGTTTTCTTTCCCCCTGTTTGATTTTCTTGGTATCCTTCTGTATAGCAGTGGTTAACTAAGAAATCATAGAAGTCTCAGGATCCAACTAAATATTTTTCATATAAATAACATTTTCATTTACTATCATTATTGGTTATGGGTGATTGATTAGAAGGATAAAAAGAAGTGTTGAATATGGGCCTTGTCTCCCAGGAATGTATAACCCAGTGGGGGGAAATACACACAATTGTCAATACAATATGAGCGAGTTTAGGATGAATGTTGTATGAATGTTTAGCTAGTATTATTAGAGTTCTATGGGATGGGGAGAGGGGAGAGAAGGGAGAAATCTCATTTCAGTTGGGAGGACAGGCAAGACATTTCAGGGAACATAAACTAAAGTCACACACACTGAAATCCCTGGTTAAATTATACCTCCTTGATGAAGCTGTCTCAAATCTAGCCAGGAAAGGCATCTATCTTAATCCTGTTCCCCTGTGGCTTTTTGAATTTTGATTACAGCTCTTTTCCCAGAGTATCTGTATAAGCTAGCTGGGCAACCAGACTGTGCCTTCCTGGAAGGCAGGGTCTACATCTCTTTCATCTTGGCACCGTCCTCACTGTCTAGCACATCATAGAGAGGGCACTGCATAGAGTACACATTAATGAATTGGACAAATATGTTTAGGTCCAATGGAGGAAACTGGATTGGCTAAAGTATTATTTGTAGGAAGGGAAGGTCATAGGACTAGAAAGATACGTTGAGTCAGGCTACTATGCAGTTTGTTAATAGAATAAAATCAGCCACCCTCTACCCCAACTGGTTGGCATTTAAAGTAAAGCCAGGAAAGGGTTGTATATAATGAAGGAATATGATGAATGTGACATTTGGAGATATTATTTGGATTCCATTATATTAGTTACTATTAGAGCTGAAAAAATCTTATTCATATTCAACTGTGCAGTAAAGTCTGGGTGGAACAGTGGATGTTACAAAGAACACTGTTATATTTGGTAATTACACCAAGATTTAAGCACCTCACCAACCAAAGAGTCCCAGTAAACATCTTCAACTCTGACTCCACTGGAGAGCTGGTATATGTCTAATATCCACCCTGTCATGCAAGGCAAAACTTCTGAATCATATCTCTAAGAACAAAGTAAAGAATGAACTATACCACGAAAGAGCTAATATCTGGACACCACAGCTGCATGTTAAACTAGACATGGGGAATTGGCACAGTTAACATTAATTAGAGTCTCGGGTACAGAAGATAGTACATACTCTTATTTACATATATAAGTGGCCATTCCTGTTACTTACAGCATCCTTTGGGTAAGGTTTTTAAATCCCATTTCAGAAGACAATACTATCATGTCTCATCAGATAATAGCTGCTAAATAGTAAGAAATACTAATAAGCTCTTCTAAAGCTTGCAAAACAAAGTTAGCAGATTTAAATGTAACCATTTTCAATTTTCTCACAAATGAGGCATTATTGCATTAAAATATACATATGCTGAGTAAGCCTTTGTCAAATAATTCCTTCTGAGCAGAATGTAGATATCTTGTTTTCATGCTGATATAAAAAAAAAAACCAGACTTTCAAACAGATAAAGGAGTGATCTTTTAAATATGTCTATTATACAAGAAATTTTCACTTTATAGAAACACTCTCAAAAGACTCCCTTTCTCACTATACAACCCAACCAAATGAGATTTGAGTTACATATAACTTTCTGGAAACAATTTTATTGTATAAAATTAGACACACTTGCACTGCCAATTGAGATATGCCTAAACTTGTAGGCCATGCCTAGTGGCACTGCTGAAATTAAAAGGAAAATTAAATGGCATATTTGTCTTTCTCTCATGGGACTGGAATCCTAAGGGAACTTACAGAACTCTTTCTGTATAGAAGGCACAAGTGCTTAGCCGCTTGGATGAATTGTCCTACCATCCAAGATATTTTCACTTCCAATGTTATTCTCAACTCCAGAGCTTCCACTTTCTAACAAAAATGGTAAAAGGCAAATATATACATTAAACAGAGTCATCTTGGTTTATTTTATATAATCAGCATAGATTGTTTAGTAATTTCCCAAAGAAAATATTCACATATTTTTCAGTGTTCTATGCAGCCATTTTGGATAGATATAATCACTTGAAAAACATTGACTATCAAATAAGCACAAGCCAACAGTCTTGTCAGAACTACATATTATAAGCAGGCACTTTGAAACACTGTCCAGGTGACAATAGCCTTGGTGTTTGGAATAAGAGATCTGTGAACACTGAAAGAACACTTCTGCAGCCCCTGAAAAATAGACTAAGGAATTGTTGATTAAAAACAATAAGTTTATCATTTCCTAATTGTCTGTGTCTAAGAAGATAATTTAAAATATATGGTTTCCTATCATCCCCAAAGAGCAAAATCTGTCTTTCATGCACTCTGTCTTTGGAAACTTGAAGTCAATATGAGAGGTGGACTATTAGCAGATGGTCACGGAATACAAGGTTTGTAGCCAGAGACAAACAGAAGAGAACATGATGAGCCCTTGAGAAGGCACAAACAAGCAGAAAGAAGCAAGGCAAGAAGCATAAGGTATACAGTTTTACCTTAGAGAGGTAAATGGGTGAGCTAAAACATGGTGTGCTAGAAATAAGACTAAAGGATAGACTAATGAAACTCAGGCTCCTTAACTCAAATAAGCAAGATCAAGAGGACTTCCAGGCTATGAAGGGTTACAGAGAGCACAGCTACTGTCTGTTCTTTAGCTTCCCTAAAGAATAAACAAGAGGCATCATACTTAACTGCAAGATGGGGGACTTAGTGAGAATGTTCTTGTCTTGAGAGCTGTTGAAATGAGTTCTTTAGAGAGCTTGTGGATGTGGTGCCTGGGACAGTCTCATCTGTATACGAGGGCTGAAGTGCTTTCCTGTCTGCAGGCAAAGAGATAAACCATCTCACCTTTCTTGGGACTTCACATTTTTATTTCATAGGACTTTTTCCTGGTCTCATTTGTATTGTGTTACCATGAACTCAGAGCCTACTCTATATCACATCAGGTACTTCTAGTATTCCTTTCAAAGAAGAACACCTGCAGCATCTCCAGTCACTACTGATCTGTCCCATAGTTTGCATTCATTTCTGCAAACAGGCTAGGTTTCCCATGAACATACACTTATTAAAATGGACATATCTATTTATAACATTCCATCAATCATCTAGAAGTCTTTTGTAAGCATAAAGTTGGTTTGCGCTTGAATCTAACCCAACAGCTCAGATAACAGCATGACCATATCTGATTAATAGATGCACATGTTGATGCAATAGTTGTTTGGTGAGAATTACCTGTGTCACAGACCTTACTCAGCAAAGAATTGATGTATGCATTCCACTCAAATACTTTACAGAGTGCTGAATATAAATGTCTCAGCTACACATAGCATATTCTGAGTTAAAGGACATAGAGTTTGTAGTTTCTTCCTTTAAGGATGATTATAAGCTGTCCCCCATCTAGCAGGTGAAAACTAGTGTTTTTATTACTGGATTTAATTGTGAAAATAATCAGAAAGTTAAATGCTGACCTGACCTCACAAATTCTAAAATGATTTTCATCACTACAGTTGCCGCTGCTGCTTTAGCCTTCCAAGGGAGTCTTGTAAACCTTTTCATGAGAAAAACAATCCAAAATAACCAAATAACACCCACATAACATGACAGAACAACCTAAACCTTCATTTGGGATTGCTCTAGGACCATTCCAAGTCATTCAGGAGATCCTGTAGTATATGAAGATACAGATATTCTTTTAGCAGTTTCAGGGCAGGGGAAAGGATTGTGAAGACCAAAACATCGCAATGAGTAATCGCTCAACTGGACAAAATGCTCTAGCAAAATAAGACATTTAGAGAGGTTAACACTCTCTGGAAACCTTTCAAGTTCAATGATAAAGAATGAACATGTTTGCTTGATGAGGTTACTCAACTCAGATAATACAAAGATTGGCAAAAAAAAAAAAAAAAAAAAAAAAAAAAGTTTACCAAGAAATGATGTCATTTTTCATTTAGCTACATATTAAAATTTCCCATCAAAAATTAGCTAGTGGAGTGATTTCAACCCTCCCAAAGAATGCTTGTCCTGCTCTTTCCAAACAGGCTTGAAAGTTACCGCTGGCTCCAGCAACCTTCTCTCCGCTTGTTTTTCTCTGTGAGCCGGAGGCTGTTGGGCGTTGGTTCTGTCAGCTATCTGCGGCATCTCCCTTGCCGCCATGGAGAGACACTTGCTTCCTCTCCTAGTTTCCCTTAGGCATTATGGAGTGCCTATCTTTTGTGATTTCCCTGAAGATACACCTAATAAGATTCTCAGGATTAATGCATGATTATGTCCACCTTTCCCTGGCACAATGTCTCCTTTTACCTTGTGTTCACTAAGCTCAAAGAAAAATATACTGATAGCTAATTATAATTACTTGTGCTCTTCTGTCATAAGTTAAAATTAATGTTTTGTCCTGTGTGCTTAAAGTTAATAAAAGTACGAGGCAGGAGATCCCTTTTGAATCAGCTGGTACACCATTTTCTAAACACAAATAGGGCTTTAAACAGTCAGATATACACATTCACTTTTCAATATCAATATTTTCAATTCCTCTTAAAAGACACAAAACAAAACAAAGGATGCGTTTTTCAAAGATTCTAAGTTCAACAGCCAAACATCATGGAGTTTGGGGAATCAAGAACCCATGTCTCATCCGGAAAGAAGAAATACCTCAACAAAAAGAGCCTCAGCATAAATTTGTTAATTTCTACAAAGACATTAGTGTTCAGGTTAAGCCTTCAAATCTACATCCTTCAAAAACATTGCTTAAATAAATCTTACCTGAATACGACTTCCTTAACAAAGCCATGCTTCTTTATAATCTGGTCCTACCCAGACAATTGCTGTCTACATTTGGAGCAGACACAGAGAGAGGAGATCAGAGAAAGTTTAAGGCATATCTAAAGTATTCTCCAAGGTACTGGCCAGAAACATCAAGCCCATACTCGCGGTATAGAGAGATCATTAATGGGCATTAGTGACAGACCATTATGACTCTCACAGATCATTAATGATTCATCATGTAGCAGTATTGTTCTGGCAGTAATCAGACCATTGCTTGGACGCAGATATAAGCTTTGCCCATACTATTTGCTTAAACTTATTATTTCCAAGCATAAAATTTTATTTTGCCTTCTAGAATTACGAAAAATGGTCTGTAACAGGATCCCTCAGCACATTAGAGGAGTTTTTGGAGCTGGCTGTCTTATTTGGTAGATGCTTCTCCCTAGTCAGGAATCTTATAGTCTGAAAGGCTCCCCAATAGCTTTTGGGATGTAGAAATGAGTCTTTTAGTTTGAAATTGAATTATTGATGAATAGAAAATGCTACAAGCAAAATAAATGTTTGCAAGAAATATAGTTACTCAATCCTCTGAAACAGTTTATAAAATGTTGAAAATCTACCTGAACTTTCAGTTTTTCATCTAAAAAATACATTTTCATATCAAAGTCTTTTGTTAAAAATCCAGAGAATCATCTAGCAGCCTATGAAAAAGGCTTTCAGCTAATTTTAACAATATGCAAGAAATAGACTATTTCAGCATTATACCATACACGTTACTGAAGCACTTGATAGTGTTAATATAGGAATCAAAATTTTAAGAAAAAGCAAAAGCCCAAGCCAAATTACCACTCTTTTTATTTTTGCTTTATGAAAGATCCACTATTTTGGTTAAAAAATGCAAATGGAAATGGAAATTTCAGTTATTCCGGGAGCAAATGAGTCTTTCCTATTGAACAGATTGGATTCTCCTTCTGTGTGGCTCTGGGAAAGCTTCCCTTGAGTCAGAGAGAAAGGAAATCTGTCTCAAGTTCTGAATATTGTCACTATCAATGAATATTGAAGAATTACTGACACCCACAGGGGACTATATTTATGGAGCCCCATCACCAGTATTCAGTGCTATATGGAAAGGAAGATTATGTGTATTCAAAAGTATTCCATGAACTTACATATTTTTTTCCTTGAGCTTCTCTGCATAATCAAAGTTGCCTTGTGCTCTTGCCCTCCACTTTTCCATCCAACACTTAGAGTGTAACAGACAACTGCTGCAAATGTTAGCCCCTCCCAAAGGGATCCAGCCTCAAGCAGAATTGGTTTAGCTGTAAGGATGGGATTTCAGCAGGAGACAGAAGATGGAGAAAATTTATTCTGCCCTGACATCAAACACCCTCCTCTATACCCCAATAGCCATCCATAGCCTGGGGAATCTGAATATCAGGATCCCTTAATACCCAAAAGGGCAGAGAAGCTGGTCCTCAGCAGGGCTAAATTCCTGCATGTGTGACTTCTGTGGTTACCCAGGGCACTCCTCTGAGAAGGGCCCTCTATTTGGCTTAATGCTTTGCTGTCACTGGTTTGAAATTCCTTAACACTTTGTGAACAAGGAGCCATGCATTTTCGTTTTGTACTAAACCCTGCAAATAATACAGCCAGTTCTGTTCCGCAAGAAAACCATTTGTTAAATAATCGATAATTCTGGAAAGGGCAGATGATCAACTTCAGAGCATGGCCATGGGGTCTTCCCCATTGCTCTTTAGGAAGCTGAGCTAGTTGCTCAGGCCAACAGGAGCACAGCTGCGTATGCTCAGTTCCCTGTTTGCAACCAAAATGGCTAATGGAAGAATTTAGGCTTCAGTGAACTCCTCATACAGGAGAGATGCCAACTTCCTTCAAACAAAAATAGAAAACCCTAATATGGAGGCAGCATCTCTTAGCCAATATAAGAGCTCTTAAAAAATAGGCATCTCCCAAGGGACAAAATTAAGTCATCTCCATATGAGTGGTCTTGTTGGGTCTTATCAAGAGACTCATCCTTTGAGCTGTGCCATGTGTATGATGGCCCTGCAGGGGCTGCACTTGTCAGTGTAATGGGGAAGGAGGTCCCCAGGGATGGGAGCAACTCAATCTTTTGATGTCTAGACAGCACAGAAATAAACAAAACGAGGGCTGACTCAGAGCCAAATTGCAAGGTAGGTGAAATTCATTTCTGTTATCCTTACTCTCCTTTCCCCTGAACCAATTCCCAGTTATTGGGTCCTCCATGCTGCTCTCTCTCTAGCTGTCTGTAATTCCATTGCAAGAGCAATCCCCATCCCCTCAGTAGTAGCCCGTGCTCCTACCTTCTCCTGCATTCCACTTCTCCCTATTCTCCTATCCTCATTGTGCCAGGTCCTGGTTAGGAGTTATGAAAGAAAGCAATCCGATTCAATAAATATGCACACTTTGTCAATTTTCATGAAGGTATTTTCATTTTGAAACTAAGCATCTTCTCTAATGGGAATACTTTTGAGTAGCAATACAAATAAGAAGGCTGCTAAGCACCAGAAAGGCACAGGTTGTGTCAGTGTTCCCCTGTTACACTTCAGTTTTGATACCTTAGGACTAAGATCTTCCATCCCATAAAAAGTCCTAGGGGGTGCTTATTTGTGCCAAACCAGCCCTTGGCTCAGGGCACCACCCCCAACTCCACACCACCAGCCTGACTTCTCTGCATGTACCAAAGTTATTCTGTGCCTTTGCCTGTTTGTTCAAGATCTTTCCATCCTGCCTACTAATCTTTTAGCTTTCTCTAAGAAGACATTCCTGCTACCTTTCCACGCTTCTCAGATTGACTGTGGCCTCTTTGGTCCCTTTACTCCACAAACTTCTATCACAATACTATTAAATTTGGTTGTATTCAGTTATTTACGTGGACTTGCATTTATTGGACTATGAGTGGCTAGAGGGCAAAGACCAAGTGACATCTGACAAGCACCTGCGAATAATTCAAATCAGTACAGAATGGTATATCCTCACTGGTGAATGCACTAGAAGTCTGAGACTGTGTGGCTACCATAATTGTGGCACATACATATTCTCAGGTTGTACAGCTCTGCATTAGCTGACAGGCAGTGAGTGCATACAATAGTTTAAATCCCAACAGAATCACTACTAAGGTCCACTTCAGTGCTGTGTCATGCATCCTTTCTAATAGATGTCATCAGCATCTCTGTTTCTCTCTGTCTCTCAGCCAATTGACCAATAGTACCCGTTTAAAGTCACAATCCATCATCTGTCCCTACAGGCAAAGTCCAACTAAACAGAACATGACAAATCTAGTTAATTCTCTGGCCTAAGAAATTGCGGATCTCCAAGTTTTCATTGCTTTGTGGTCAAGCAGCCCAAGCAAGCTTCCTGCCTTCCTGGAGGCCTCAATCAATACTCTGCCCTCCTCTTAGAGCCCAGACACATCAAAAGCAATAATGCCTGAGATTTAATCATTTCTCATTAAAATGCAAAGCTCTGTCTCCAGGTCCCCTTGATAGCTTAATTGTTTTAAAATGTCTTCAGAACCTGATGTAAACAGATTTGTAGTACATTGTTTACTTGCTGTGCCACCACAGCTTCTTGGCTAATTAATAAGAAAGAGCACTGTGCTATAAATTGGGCATCTCTGATATACTGATGCCCCACCTTAAGAAGTTATATGGGGGGAATTTTGGGAGTAAGGACAAACACTTTTTTGGTTATAAAGTACTAGGCACCAATAAGTTGAAATCTAATATCCACACAATCCTCCCAAGGATGATTGCAGCACTTTTATAATTGCCCAAACTTGGAAGCAACCAAGATGTCCTTCAATAGGTGAATGGATAAATAAACTGTGGTACATTCAGACAAGGAAACATTTATTCAGCACTAAAAAGAAATGAGTTAGTAAGCCATGATAAGACATGGAGGAAACTTAAATGCATATTAGGAAGTTAAAGAAATCAATCTGATAAGGCTACATACAGTGTGATTCTAAACATACGATGTTCTAGAAAAAGCAAACTACAGAGATGATAAAAAAAATATCAGTGGTTACCAGATGTTGGGGCAAGGGTTGAATAGGTAAAGCACAGGGTTTTAAGGCAGTGCAATGATCAATCTGATATTTAAATGCTGGATACATGTAATTATTATGTATCACAACTCACAGAATATTCAACACGAACTGTGAACCCTAATATAAACCGTGGACTTTGGGGGATAATGATCTGTCAGTGTAGGTTCATTATTATAACACATGTACCACGATGGTGGGGGAATGCTGAAGGGGGAAGCCTGTATACAAGTGGCAAGGGGTATATAGAAACTCTTTGAACTTTATGTTCAGTTTTGCTGCTAACATAAAACTGCTTTAGAAAACAGTCTATTTAAAAAGCAAAACAGTCTGAAAAAAAGTACAAAGTCTATTTAAAGAAAACCAGTATGTTTCAGGAGTACATGTTTTCTCAGTAATCCTTATGACAACCTTGTAAGGTTCTCTTTTCCTTTGCTTTCTTTCCTTCCCTCTTTTCAGAGAAGGAAACTCTAGCTAGGAGAGGTAACATTCTTTGTCCTAGGTCACAGAACTGGCAATTGGCTGGAATGCTGTCAGGGGTTTCAAAAGCTTGCTTGGTGATTACACTGGACACCTTTGAGAGTTTCTCCCAACCCAGAGTTTATATGAACCTGTGCCTCTGTTCATTCCATAGAGTTCTGCCCAGTGACTCCAATTGCTTGAAGCCCATTAGAACTGCCCAAGTCACTCTTCTTCTGTAATACTAAAGGGTCCCATGGAGGAAGAGAAACACCACCCAGGGAGCCCTTCATTTCAGTCATATCAGATCACTGATGACTATTAACTACCCTCTTATCTTCTTTGAGGGCATCAGGGGGAGAAGGTAACCAGGGAGATTCCTGCCTGCCATGTGAACACAGGAGCCCACTGACTATTCTGTTTATGCCCCAAATCCTAGTCAGCACCAGAGGCCCTGAGGTACAGAAGACATAGGTAAAGCCTTCTATGTATCCAAAAACACCATCCATTTGAGTATTTTTATATACTAGCCACATCATGTTAAACAAAACAGGTGATCGGTGGTAGGAATGGGGTGAAAATCATTTCTTCTTTGTACAATTAAATCAGATATCCATATAAAGTCCTTAGTGCAGTACTGGTCACCTTGTGAGCAGTCAATGAAAGTCAGTCCCTCTTCTCCTACCCTTAGTCAATTGTTGTCCATTCACTTGTCTCCTCTATAACCTCATAATTATCCTTCCTAACATTTTTGGCAGCATTTTTTAAAAAACAGATCAATAAGCAAGGAACCCACAAACATTAACTGAGTCATTATAAGGTACTAGGACATTTGCCATGTGCGAGAGTTACGACTATGGAAAACACACATGGACACACAGAGGTATGGGTTAAAGGACCAGCAAAGACAGACAGGAATACAATTCAAAAACACCAGAGTCCAAGACCATAAGGGATATACATAGAAGGCAGTAACTGGACCTAAGATGTTGACTATGTGGTTTGATTTGTCTGAGTCACTGGTTTCACAAACTGCAATGTGTCAAAACTTGACCAGATTGTGTGGGATCCCCATATGATCTTGTAGGAAAGAAATCTGAACTAGTATACACAGCTGGTAATGTGGCATCTGTGTACAGTTACTGATAAGAGGTGACTGATGTCCCACCTCTGATACATGGACAAGCCTTCTAAAATTGTCTATTCTATGTCAGAGTTAAGAGTAATAAATATGCTTTTAGTCCATTCAGTTCTGCTTCTGACATTTAGTACACAATACCTACATTTATTAGTGAACAAATTCCAGATATAGCACAAATTATACATCTTTAAATTTGATGCCTGGATCTTTCAAAGGTGCTGCTGCTGCTGCTGTGTGTGTGTGTGTCTGGGGGGTGGGGGACAGGTGCATTCACATGTGTGCATCTTAGTAGCAGTAAGCCTTGTTCCAAGCATACATAAGTCTCAAGCATGATGGGAGTTACTCATTCCTTGCACAATTGTATGCAATGCAGGGAAAACAGAAAAGTTACTTGGTTTCTGCAGTTCCTCTCTCTCCTAGGAAGAACAAATTGAGAATTGCTTCTTTTATGTTTATAGCACCCCCTGGTGGAAAAACAGCACATTTCAGTTGCATGCTAATCCCTGCCAAAACACCTATCACCCCTCCTTCAACAATTTATTTTTCTTCTCAAGAGTTTTATGGAAGAAGAAATCAAACAGTTAGATGTTTCCAGATTCATATTTCATGACAATAGGGGCAGGAAAGTCAAATTTTAGTCTCTTTGTTCATTTATTTTGGAGATTATCTTGGTCAAATGAAAAATTAATGTCAAATACTTGCCCTATTTTTGGGAAACTTCCTTTTCTTTTTCTTTTTTTTTTTTTGGGGGGGGGGGTACTGGGGATTGAACTCAGGGGCACTCGACCACTGGGCCACATCCTCAGCCCTTTTTTTTTTTTTTTGCATTTTTTATTAGAAACAGGGTCTCACTGAGTTGCTAAGTGCCTCGCCATTGCTGAGGCTGGCTTTGAACTCGCGATCCTCCTGCCTCAGCCTCCCAAGTGCTGGGATTACAAGCATGCGCCACCACGCCCGGCCCTTTTCATTTTTTGATTCAGCAAGAATTTCCAGGGTGCCTGTTATGTTATAGATCTGTTCTGGGTACCTGGGACACAGGAATAAATAATTCTGATTCCTACTGGGGAGGAGCTTATCTAGAGCAGATAGAGAGGAACCTGTGGAAGGCAATCAGTTCCATCTTCAAAAATGCCAGGCTCAGGGATGGATTAGATCTATAGGACTCAAAGAAGGTGAAAGGGAACCAGAAAGGCTTCATACAGCACCCAATAATTGAACTGAGTATTAAAGAACTCTTTCGTAGTTCTCAAATCAGATGGGCTTGGTTGGTGAGGAAGATGAGTTATACCAGGCAGAAGTAGAGGGAACAAAAACTTGGGGGTGGGAAATAACCTGAAACCAGGAAAAATACACCTGAAACTGGAAGTCATCTGGCATTCCAACAAGCCAAGAGGTAAAGAAGCTGAACAATAAGACCAGATCTAGAGCTTGACTACCTATTTAACCTCACTTGATCCTTGATTTTGAGTCTAGTGATCAGCAAGACCTTGGGGGAGAGATACATCTCTAGCTTGTCCATGGCTTAATATGTCACAAACAGCTCATGGGCAAACCCATCAGTGAGGCAGCCCAAGGAAATCGTGATTTTTGTTGTGAAAAGATGCAGGACTGAGAAACATCCCCTGGCCAGGCGATTAAGGTCAGATTTGGCCACAAACCTCCACCTGTGAGAAGGCATCCACCATCTCCTCCATAAACTGTCCCCAAATCAGCCTCCTGGCAACATGGCCCTTTAACAATGATGGCCTTGGGCTGGGGCTGGGGCTCAGTGGTAGAGCATTTACCTAGCACACATGAGGCATCAAATCAAACATGGGTTTGATTCTCAGCACCACATACAAATAAATAAAGTTATTGTGTCCATCTACATGTAAAAATAAATAAATAAAAAGAATGATGGCCTTCCATCTTCTAATGAGCTAGCTTATTGTCAGATAGTTTTTTCTCTACCCTGCCTCACCTTTTCACTAGTTTCCCTCATGTGTCCAGCAGACTAATCCCATGCATGGAAACAGTGAGAGTGGGCCCAGGGCTGGCACCCGCTGAAATAGGCAAGGGAAATTTTAGGAAGCCATTTGTTGGGGCAGGCCATAATTGCTATAGTTAGGCTCCTTTGCCAAGGCTTCTGGCGAGCTGTGTTATAGTTTTAGTGTGTAACCAAGGCCATGAATCATAGCTATGTTATGGTCAGTGTATAGTCAAAGTCAGAAACACTCTGATTCAGCTTATGTACTCAAGGCCATAAACATTTGCTTGTGTGTATGTGCCCATTTATGCAACCTGTTGGCAGTGTGCCTCCTTTGTCTGGCCTGCATATCAAAAAAAGAGCCTTTGGAAATGGCTAGGGGTGGGAGGGCTGACTAGAGGCTATTGCTGCCTCCAAATAAATGTGACCAATATTCCTACCATACCTCCTCATATTTTCTTCTACCTGCCAGGATCCTGAATCTGTTTTCTGGGTCTGGGCCCCCACACAACACCACATTAAGGAGTTTGGACTTCATACCAAGGGCAATTGGGTTTTACACTCGCAAGGATCAAACTGCCTTCAGAAAGGTGACCTGTGCCGTGATGTGGAGTATGTCATGGGAACAGGGTAAGACAGGAGATAGGGAGCTCTGTTAAGAGGCACAAGAGGGATAGGGATCTAACTTAGTACCTCATTTGAGGGTGAAGACTAGAGTGTATGTTCCCTCTGAGGACACCACCAAAACTTAGATCACTGTCTATGAAGAACTTCCTTCTATTGCCTACAAAACAATTTCCTGAAAAATAAAAATGGCGCTTGAGTTAGGGAAGGGGCAGGCAGGGATTACTTTAAACAGCTATGTAAGGTTTTATGTGGCCAATACAGTACAAGTGGGCTCCACCCTTTTTGTAGTTCTTCAAAGAAGTAGCAGGGCAAAGCTGGTGAACCATAATGAAGAATGCAATTTTGGCATTTCTTCGTAAATGACTGGGACTGGAGACGATCATGCTCAGTGAAATAAGTCAGATTCAGAAAGTCAGGGGTCAAATATTATCATATTCAATAGCTAGAGCAAAGTAAGAAAAAAAGTGGGGGAGGCAGGAGAAAGATCCCATGAAAATAGAGGGGATATCAGTGGAGTAGAGGGGATTGAGGGGGATGAAGGAGGGAAAGGAAAAGGGGGGAGCTGGGGAATGAATTTGACCAAATTATGCTGTGTACGGATATGAATATACCACAGTGACTTCCACCTTTATGTATATCAATAAAGCACCAATTTAAAAATGTAAATAAATAGAAGGAAGACCACTAGAAGAAGAATATAGGGAGTGGGGAGGGAAGGGAAATGGGACTCACTGGGGACTGAAGTGAAACAAATTATATCCCATGCCTCTATGATTATATCAAAATGAATCTCACTATTATGTATAACTATAATGCACTAATAAAAACTTTTTTAAAAATGAAAACCATGGGTGGGAACTGCACAGATATAGATTTGAATCCTGGTTCTGCTGTTCATTGTAAGCTATGCTTCTTGGGCCTGTTTGCTCATCTTTCTGTGCTTCATTTCCCTTTTCTAGAAAATGGATATAATAATTGTATCTATCTCATGGGGTAGTGATAGCCATCAATTAGGTAATGTACATAAAGCACCTACTATGGTTGAGAAATCAATCAGGGCTAGTTTCTTTTCTCTTCCTCTTGCTTGAACAGTGTGCTCAGGGAAGTTAGTCTTTTTTTTTTTTTAATTTTTTTTATTATTTATTTACTTATTCATCATGCACAAGTATAGTATCTTTTTACATACAACTGCTTGTATACAAAGTATATAAGTACCATTAGTCTTTTGTAAGATGGCTGCTATATAACTTCCCTTAGTACCCCCACCCTGCAGGGCACTCTGCTCTGGTCTGAAGAGGAAGCTTCTATTTGAAAGGTACCTGGTGGTTTCATCAGTTTGTTCCTCTGCTAACCAGGGCAGAGTCAATGCTCCTTAGAGCTGGAAACAAGCCTAGTGCTTATATGTTCATAATCCCAGGGAGCTGGTCTGCATTTCTCCCAGTTCTCACCAGAAAGCATGGATCTGGAAACAAGGCTGGTAGCAGAATCCTGGAGGATTTCTAAGTCAGTGAAGAAAAACAGACAGGTGAACAGGACAAGGTGACCCAGTCACACTGGGAGACCAAATGAATTTGACTGTTTACTGAGAAACAATGGGCGGGTGGCGGAGGGAGGGAGACATCAGGACTAGGCCAGGGGAAAATCACTGAGACAGGTTGTGCCCCACAGCAAAGGCTATTTACATAATACCTATGGAGTTTGGATTCCTAAGAGTGAGTCCTGGGCAATTTTAATCTTACCAAGATTCTCTGAAAAGGAATCAGTGATTTTGGTAAAGTTTGCCTATCAGACCCCTCTGTTTGTAATTCATATTTTACATTTGGTTTGCTGAAGGTTCAAATAAAGCATACAGAAAAGAAATCTATTTAATGTGAAAACTCCTTCGTTAAACATATTTATTTGCCTACAGAATCTTTTATTTCCAACAATAACTACTAATGTCCCTTAATATTAGTATTCAGTAAAAATGCTTTAAGGGCATGCCATGCTAATTAATGCCTCCTGGGCGTAGGTTCTTTAGCTAGGACTGACAGAATCACTCAGAAAGGCCCCCCTTAGTGGCCTCCAAGGGTCTTAATCCCAGCCTGATGCTGCATTCTCAATCCATGTATCAGATGGCCATAGCAGGAAGGGACCAACTCTACTGCTTCTGAGATTTCTGATTTCTAGGCTAGGGCTCTTTTAGGGAGGTTTCTGATGCCTATTACCCAGAAAATGGTAAAAGTGAAGTCCTTGAAGAAAGCAGTCCTTGTGACCTAAAAAGTGGGGCCTCTGGACCTTCCACAGTGATTCTAAGCATTAGGGGTAACCTGAAGGGATGGAAAGGGAAAGGACTCAAATATCATTTCTCAAGCCCAAGTGTTTCCCAGGGCTTCCACTAGACCCTGCACTGCTCCTTTGACACATAAGGTAACTGACACACAGGAGTTTGCTCATTAGTTACAACCTATTTTGCTGCTTTGTTCTAAGACAATTTAAATATAGCATTTCATTCAATAACACAACAGTTTGATGACCCTTTGATGTATACATGTTATGGAATAATTATGACCCCCTCAAATGCATATGTTGCAGCCCTCACCCACAAAGTGATTTATTTGAAAACAGGATCTTTAGGGTGGTAACTAAGGTCAAATGAGGTCACAGGGTGGGACCATAACCTGATAAGATTGGTATCTTTATCATAAAGAGAAACCAGAGAAGTATTTGTCTTTCCATGTATGCACAGAGGAAAGGCCACATGGGGAAACAGCAAGAATGAAACCACCTACAAGCCAGGAAGAGAGTGCCTCACTGGAAAGTGACGCTGATGGCACCTCTTTATTAAACTTCTAATCTCCACAACTGTGAGAAAATAAATTTATGCTGCTTGAGCCAACCAGTCCATGATATTTTGTTATGGCATCCATGAAAGAATAATGTGGTCCGTCTTTCTTTTACTTCTTTCATGCCACTTTACCATTTCTTTTTTAAAGAACTCCACCTAGAGGACAAGATAGCATTCCAAACTTTAAAAGAAAAAAAAAAAAAAAAAAAGAACTATAGAACACTTGGAAAAGTTGTCATAAGTAGCAGTAGTTTAAAATGAAAATGCAGGCCGGGTGGTGATGGTGCATGCCTGTAATTTCAGCCTCTTGGGAGGCTGAGGCAGGAGGATAGTGAGTTCAAAGCCAGCCTCAGCAAAAGCAAGGTGCTAAGCAACTCAGTGAGACTCTAGATAAAATACAAAATAGGCTGGGGATGTGGCTCTGTGGGTAAGTGCCCTTGGGTTCAATCCTTGGTACCCCCCCCAAAAAAATGGAAATGCACTGTACGACACTGTGATTATAGTTAATAATGCCATATTCTACACTTAGAATCTAGAAGTACATCCCATGGCATTGGACAATGTTTGAATCTAAGACTGGACTGACTATGTGAAAATAAACTTCTCTTACCAAAATAAAAATAAATTTAAAAATGAGAATGGAATTGTAATAAATGAAAAGTAAGAGGTAAACTTGCAATCTCCAAAATGAAAAGCAAATCAGTATATGATTCAAGAGGGCCTAATCTTTACCAGGCTGTGTACTTGGACAGGCAAGGCTCAGGTGGAGAACATAATTTTGAACACAACATAGTCCCTTTTTCCAAGGAGCCAGTACTAAAGCAATCTTTAGCAAGAAAAGTGAAGCAGGTGGCATCACCATACCAGACTTTAAATTATACTATAGAGCAATAGTAACAAAAACAGCATGGTATTGGCACCGAAACAGACGTGTAGACCAATGGTACAGAATTGAGGACACAGAGACTAATACATATAATTTCAGCTATCTTATATTAGATGAAGACACCAAAAATGTACAGTGGAGAAAGGATAGGCTCTTCAACAAAGGGTGCTGGGAAAACTGGAAATCCATATGCAACCAAATGAAATTAAACCCGTATCTCTCACCATGCACAAAATTCAATTCAAAGTGGATCAAGGACCTAGGAATTAGACCAGACACAATACTTCTAATAGAAGAAAAAGTAAGCTTCAATTTCCAACATGTCGGATTAGGCCCCAAGTTCCTTAATAAGAATCCTGTAGCATAAGAATTAGTATCAAGAATTAATGAATTGGATAGATTCAAACTAAAAAGCTTCTTCTCAGCAAAAGAAATAATCAGTGAGGTGAATAGAGAGCCAACTAATTGGGAACACATATTTAATACATGCACATCAGATACATCACTAATTTCTAGAATATATAAAGAACTCAAAAAACTCAACACCAAAAAAACAAACAGCCCAATCAATAAATGGACCAAGGAACTGAATAGACTCTTCTCAGAAGAAGATATACAATCAATCAACAAATACATGAAAAAATGCTCAACATCACTGGCAATTAGAGAGATGGAAATCAAAATTACTCTTAAGATTTCATTTCACTCCAGTCAGAATGGCAGCTATTAAGAACACAAACAACAATAAATGTTGGAGAGGATGTGGGGGAAAGGGCACACTCATACATTGCTGGTGGGACTGCAAAATGGTGCAGCCAATGTGGAAAGCAGTATGGAGATTCCTTGGAAAACTGGGAATGGAACCACCCTATGACCCAGCCATCCCACTCCTGGGTCTATTCCCAAAGGACTTAAAAATGGCATATTACAGTGACACAGCCATCTCAATGTTTATAGCAGCACAATTCACAATAGCTAGGTTGTGGAACCAACCTAGATGTCCCTCAGTAGATGAGTGGATTAAGAAAATGTGGTATATATACACAATGGAATTTTACTCAGCAATAAAAGAGAATAAAATAATGGCATTTGCAGGTAAATGGATGAAGTTGGAGAATATAATGCTAAGTAAAGTTAGTCTAGCTCAAAAATCCAAATACCAAATGTTTTCTCTGATATAAGGAGGCTGATTCACAGTGGTGTTGGGTGTCGGGGTACATAGGAGGATTAGAGGAACACTAGAATGGTCAAAGGGGAGGGAGGAGAAGGGAGGGAGCTAGGGGGGATGAAGGGGGGAAAAAGAAAGAAAATGTGGTAGAATAAGATGGATATCATTATCCTAAATGCATGATTGAAGACTTGAATAGTATGAATATATTTCGTATACAAACAGTGTTATGTAAAAAGAGGCTCTATGTGTGTATTATGAATTGTAATGCATTCTACTATTACAAATACAACAACTTTGAATTAAAAAAAAAAGAATGCAAAGGAGAAGTTGTCTGTTACCAAGGGAGGGGATCTAAATCATTGGCTGGATGTTGAGAGGCTGAAGTCAAGGAAAGCATTCCAGAGGAGGTGATAATAAATTGAGACCCAAAGGAAGAGATCTAGAAACTGGCAGAATTGACACAAATCATACGAACCCTCTGCTCTGTATGGGCTCTTAGTTCCCAGGGAAGAGAGACCAACACATACGTGCATACACAGGCACACACAATTACCTTACAAGGCAGTAAGTGTAATGACAGAGATGCAGCACAAGGCATTATGAAATCACAGAGGGGGCCCTTCCAACCTAACCTTAGGGGTGGTCAGGGAAACCTTTCTCAGAGTAAGAGTTTGGGGCTATGTTTCCAAAGCCTGGGGTCATTAGTCAAGTCAGTTAAGGGGAGGGTAAAAAACAGTGGGCTGAAAGAATTCCAAGCAGAGGGAAAAGAATAAAGACATTCAGGCTGGAACAAGGGCTTAAGCTGTGAAAGTTACTAAGGGGACAGATTATGTAGATGTTCCTGGACCAAAGAAAGTAATCTGACACACACATGTATGCCTTGGGGAACTATGCAAGGGTTTTAAAAAAGGAAGACACATGATTTGATTGGCATTTCAGCAAGATCTCAGTGGCTACAGGGATGAGAGGCCAAGAGACTTTGAAGAGGATGTCATTTGTTTTGAGAGCAATGTTGATAGCTGCAGAATCTATAGAAATCAGTTATTGGGGAGGTGAGGAAGAAGGAAGCGTCAAGGAAGATGCCAAGTTTTCTGAGTGGGCTGTGTGGTAATTCATCAAGATGAGGAGTGCTGGAGTCCATTTTACCAATATTCTATTTTTATAGGAGAGGAAACTAAACACGTTCAAATTACCTAAAAAGTGAGTTGTTGCTGGTGCCACCCACCAAAGCTTTCTGATCCTTTACCAGCTAATCATATTCTTCCACCATCTTGTTGCACACAAGCAGACACATGCACATTCAGTATTGGAATGCTTTTAGAGCATGGCAATGAACATGATCTAGAAGGATTAGGTCTGGAATAGGTAAGAGGGAACTGGACTAGAGATGCTATAGTGATGAATCCAGAGTTAGTAGTTGTAATCTTGCTATGAGTGTGGCTAAGGGCTGAATGCCCTAGAAAGAATGTATACAGCAAGAAGAGAAGAAGACTGACAATGGAATCATGAGGAATACTAACATTCATCAAGAGGGAAAGGAAACTAGGAAAGAATAGGCTAGGCCACAGGACCCTTACTGGCCCTGACCTAGAATTCATGCACAGAAGTGCCTGTCCTTTCAGCCCGTACTCTTGAGTCTATCAATTTTATACTGCCTTCAAGTACACAAGTCTTTTACATTGTTTCCAACAAAGCACAGACCATGGGCTTAATCTAAAATATATCTTTGTGCACAATATGTTTTCCAGACATGTGTCCTCTGAGGCTATTTCTCATTGTCAGAAAAAAATCAGAGGTACCTATGTTTGAAGCAGCACCGTCTATAACTCATTTTGATTGATGATTTTTATAGCAGAAACACGAAAATAATGTGAAATACACACCCAGATATATCACAAGTTAGCTTCATTTTCCACATACACCCTTAGCACTACTTTGTGTTTATGCATTTAATCCAGTTATTCATTCATCTGATACTTATTGAGCACATACTAGATCCCAGGCTCTGTTCCAGGTACTAAGGAATTCAAGCATTCTTTCAATTCATGTCTCAACATGCTTTGGATTTTGATAATTTCTAAGAGCTATGTGCTAGAGAGAGGGTTTTTTGTTATTGTTTTTTCCTTTCAATTTCTTAGCCACCTTTGGTGGTCACATTTGGACAATGTTTGAATCTAAGACTGGACTATGTGAAAGTAAACTTCTCTTTTATGAACTGTGTCAAGTTAAGCTGAGAACCACTCTCATTGGTATAGTATGGAGAAAGTTATCTGGAGATGTGACTTGGCCAACTCTGCCAGAGAGTTAACAAAAACAGTTCTGTCTATGAAATAGCAGTATTCTTGTGAACTTAATCAGAATTGATCAGACACTACTAGGCTTCTAATGGGGCTCTTCTGTTTGGTAAAGCTGATTACTCTGTTTTCTGGACTGGTTGGGTCTCACTGCTCTCTGAATAGCTAACAAGTTATTCCTCACTACTGTTATCAACAAGAAAAATACATTCTACTGTCATGTATAACTAAAACGAACAAATAAAAAAGTCTAAGGGCTGGGGTTGTGGCTCAGTGGTAGAGCATTCACCTAGCACACGCATGGCCCTGGGTTCGATCCTCAGCACCACATAAAAATAAATAAATAAAATAAAGGTATTGTGTCCAACTACAAAAAATAAATATTAAAAAATAATCTAAAAAGAACATGCTACCAACACATAAATAGATTTGTGATCTTCCAACTCACAACTGACAAAACACCAAGGCTATTGATCAAAGCATCATCAAATGGCTTCCTTTTAAATATCAGCAGTTAACATATATGTGTAACAGGTTACTGACATGCAGGTCTAGCTGAAATTTTGGACCGTAGATATCTTCTTGTGTTTCTTCAAATTAGAAAGTCTACTCAATATATTTAAATGTTGATGTTCTGCTTGAAACTAGAGAATTTCCAATAAGATGGATGTAGTATAACACACATTTTAGTGCATATAAAATGCACCAAAATGCAAGCTCTGTGAGGATACCAACTTTTGTTTGGTTCCCTGTTGTGGCCTCAGAGCCTTACATATCATATGACATATGGTAGGCACTCAATACACATTTTTGAATGAATGCATAAATGGATGGACTAATACACGTGTCACAAAGACTGTCAACTTGATTAATTTGACTCCTTTGCCTTCTCCTTTTGGGCATACCAAATTTCAGTTTTATGAGTAAGCCATGTTTCCTCTTCCACTGGGCTTTTTACCTTTTGTTGCTTCTATCTGGAATGTTCATTTTCAAAAAAGCAGCAGCCCTTGTGTTATAGTTTGGATGTGAAGTATTCCCCAAAATCTCATGTATAAAATAATGCAAGTGGTTCAGAGGAGAAACAATTGTGTTTTGAGAACTTTAAACCAATTAGTGAATTAATCCCCTGATATATTTGTATCTGGCAAGTGGAGACCTTTCTGTCTGCTTGCTGATCATCATGTGAGCTGCTTCCCTCTGCCACACTGTTCTACCATGATGTTCTGCCTCACCTCGAACCCTGAGGAATGGAGCCAGCCTTCTATGGACTAAGACCTCCAAAACTGAGCCTCCAAAAAACTTTTCCTCCTCTACAATTGTTCTGGTCAGATCTTTTAGTCATAGCAGTGAAAAAGCTGACTAAAACACCCTAGATATTACTTTCCCCAGTTAATTGAACTGAAATTGCAGTCTTTAGGTCTACTTACAGAGTTGTCCCCTGGCTTATGACCAGACATTTGACTGGTAAAATTTCCTTATGCTGATAGGAAGAATTTTCTAAATGATCACAGTGGCTCAACGTATTTAAACAGTTTTGCACAAACAACATGGTTTGTGCTGAACACCTACCCACCTCTTTTCTTTCTAGGCATTTATAATTTGGGTGCATACCAAGCAGAGTGTACCTGTGTGGCCAGCCTTAGATAGAGTCCCCAGACACTTGGGTCTTCAGTGAGTTTTCCTGGTAGACAACATTTCACATGTGTCGTTACACTCATTGCTGGGGAAAATGAGCATGACCTGTGTGATAGCACTGGAGAGAACTCTTGGAAGCTTGCCTCTGATTTCTTATAGACTTATCCCTTAATACCTTTTCTCTTTTCTCTTTTGGCTTTTATATACAAACTGTGATAAACCATAAACATTTGTACAACTATATGCTGTTCCCTGTGAGTCCTTCTAGTGACTCATGAGCCTGGGGGTGATCTTGGAAACATCCAACATATCATCTACTATATACTTATCACATTTAATGCAATAAAAAATAGTCTCAGATCCACTTTAGACTGTAAGCTCCATGAGGTCAATAACCATGCTGGTTTCATTCGGGATCCATAGCACCTAGCTCAGGCCTGACCTACTATGGATAACTGAAATATTCCTGGAAGGAAGGAATCAAGAAAAGGATAAGTAAACCAGAGGACTCTATACAGGGAATTAAATCTTTCAGACTCTATATTTACAAATCATTCTTAAAGGTAGAAGAATGATTAAATTCAATATTAGTTTCAATTTATACAACTTGTGGTACAAAAATTTCTTGTGGAATATATGTCTAAGATTATAATAAGAGATAATTAGAAAATATGGTCTAATGTGTTTAGCTGTTTTCTCACATTTAGCCTAGCACCTAGCACATATAAGGCACAAAAATGGTTATTTAATGAACAAATAAGAACATATAGCAAGTTCAAATTCTATAATGAAATTTCTTATATTGGTTTACATTAAGAATAAGAAATCAAGGCTGGAGTTGTGGCTCAGTGGCAGAGCACTTGCCTCACATGTATGAGGCACTGGGTTCAATCCTCAGCACCACATAAAAATAATAAAACAAAGGTATGTGTCCATCTACAACTAAAAAAAAATTTTTTTAAAAAAGAATAAGAAATCATCATGGACTGCAAAAACCCATCTGCTAGTAACTTGTGTTAGTCAGCTCTTTGTCACTGTGACCAAAATACCTGACAAGAACAACTTAAAGCAAAAGGTTATTTTGGGCTCATCATTTTAGAGGTCTCAGTCCATAGGCAGTGGACTCCATTGCTTTTGGCTGTAGATGAGACAGAACATCATGGTAGAAGAGCATGGTGGCAAAAGCTACTCAGCTCATGGTAGCCAGGAATTAGAGAAAGAGAATGAACAAGGATCCAGGGACAAAATCTAAACCCCAAAGGCACACCTCCAGTGACCTACTTCCTCTAGCCATGCCCCACCCTGCCTACAGTTACCACCCAGTACAGTTGTCCTTTCAATTATTAATCCATCAAATGGATTAATCTGCTGATGAGGTCACAGTTCTTATAATCTAATCATTTCAACTTTGAACATTCCTGTATTGTCTCACATATAAGATTTCAGGGGACACTGCATATCTAAAGTATAACATAACCCATGACAAATTTGTACTTCTTTTCTTACCTGTACTTCATAGAATCACTCATTTTTAGACAATATCTCTAAGCTTTTAGGTCTAACCCCTTATTATAATGATGGGGAAAGAAAGATCCTGAGGGGGGAAAGGATCAGTGTACTTTCTTAACTATATGTAGGGTATTATGGCCTTAATTGTGCCTCACCCCACAAATTCATATGTTGAAGTCCCAAGTTCCAGTACCTCAGAACATTACTATATTTGCAGATATGTCCTTTATGGAGGTGATTCAATTAAAATGAGTCCACCATGGTGGGGTTCAATCCAACCTGACTAGTGTCCTTCTAAGAAGAGGAGATCAGAGATCAGGATGCACAGAGATACCAGGGATGTATACACACAGAGGAAAGTTTATCAGTAAGAAGGTGGTCATCAGCAAGCAAAAAAGTGAGGCCTCAGGAGAAACCATGTAAGCTACCTGGTACCGAAAACCGGGAGGAAAACTCTCGGAGGCAGAGTAAAGCTTTTACTACTTTTACTTCTACTTTCTTAGAGAGAGCTTAGAGAGGAAAAGAATGATTTTTAGAGAGAAAGATTAAAGAGCTTTTCTTCTTGTCTTCTTAGCTTAGAGTCTTAGCTTAGAGTCTTAGAGAGAAAGAAAGAAAGAGCTTAGCTTTCTTGTCTTCTTAGCTTAGAGTCTTAGAGAGAAAGAAAGATAGAGCTTAGCTTAGAGAAAGATTAGAGCTTCTTTCTTCTCTCTTCTTTCTTCCTTCTTCTTTCTTCTGTCTTCTGTCTTCCTCAGGAGCCTCGGCCTAACTCTGACCAGTCATTACTTCTTCTATCTGGTTTCTCTTCTGTCTTCTATCTGGTTTCTCTTCTGTAACCACTCTGCCTACGTTCTGGCCGCTCTGATTCTTCTGACCAACCGAGTGACTGCCCGGCTGACTGAATTCTCCGTTCTCCTCACTCGGACCGCTTTCACCCGGTTATATACCTTCAGCTTTGCGGGTGCCTACAGGTGCGTCACATACATATCAGGTGGAACATATGGCTTCCAGCTAGGTGCAACAGCCCTTCCTAATTAGGGCTCCTTCAAAACCAAACCTACAAGAAGCCCCTTGATCTTGAATGTTCATCTTCCAGAATTGTGAGAGATTTAATTTTTGTTGTTGAATTCCCCCCGTATTTTGTTATGGTATCTCTAGCAAACTAACACAGGGTTTTCTGATCCTTCAAATAATAACCTTTGCTGTACATCCCGTGGGACCAGAGAAAAGGAAGGCAGCTGGCAGTCATGGGTTCTTCTAGAAGCTCTGGGCAGTTTTTCCCTCCCTCCAGCTGCCTTGTCAAATTTCAGGCTGGGGAAGCCAAGCCAGCCAGTATAGGCCTGTGGGGGCAGGGAGGAGCCTGCCTGGGCAGCCAGTTTGAAGCAGGCCTGCTGTGTGCTGGATATTAGGAAGCAGGTTCCTGGAGATGGCAGCATTAGCTAATGATTACTCCTTCAGGCAGTACAGCTGCCTTTTTGCTTTTTCTCTAGCAATTGGTGGCAAGGGGAAGATAAGCAGTAGGCCCAAATAAGGAAAGGACCCTTGCCAGGGCCATATGTTTCTAACTGGGATGATGAGACCTAAAAAAGATTTGAGAAAGAAGTGCTTTCTCTAGGATAATTACAATTCCACTACCCAAGCCCTTCAGCTGAACACAGCCTCCAGAAATGCCAGCCTGCCCAGGGTCCACCGGATCATTGCCTCTCTCAGTCTGAGTTGCAAATTCCCCATTGCATTCATCCTATTGAACTCTGTCTGGTCCATCCCCCAACATGCCATTGCACATTTCTGGCTCCAGATTTATGGTTCCCACTATATGCTCCATGTTCTCCATCTGGTGTGCCCTCCTTCCCATTATGTCATTCCAGTCCTTTACCTACTTGTAGGCAGAACTGTGTCCCTGTCATCCATAAAGCCTTCCTTGGGTACTACAACCTCTCAGTAAGGTCTTCATCCCTAGGTCACAATGATGCCATGATGAGAGACCTACAATAGAACTGTGCACAAGGAGCAGTGGAGGCTCATGTAGGAGCAAGGGATGGAGGAGATGGGAACAGTCCTCTCTGCATACCTTGCACTCCTTACTGGCTTGGCATCTACTCACATGCTGCCCACAGAACACATATGGAATCAAGTTTGACTCTTAAGTCATATTATGTACTTGGTCACTGTTTTGTCTGAGTTCCCTCTTGCAGCTTTATCCATCTCTTTGCACCCCCACCCCATCATTTGAGCTTCACTTATGGCATCTGTCACTAAGTCTTCTTCCAAGTTGCTTATACTACTGTGAGCTTAATAGGTGCTGAATACACATTTTGAGGTGAATTTAAATCCAGCACATTGCACCTCTGTGAATTTCTGAGAAAACCTATAAATAATATTTTGCTATTGTTTTCTGTCATCATTAAAATGTCAGTGAAGGGCTTGAAAGAAGAGCTAGCTGCTCTCTGAACTGCACTTACAGTGTCTAGAAATGGACATGAGGCAATAGAGAGCTAGCTGGCAGCATACCAGACAAGGCAGGGGCACAGGCAGGATGACAGCAAAAAACGTTTAACACAGGATTGCTGACCTTGAAGCATGTATGTGTATATATGTGCGTGTATGTATTTATACCAGGGATTGAATCCAGGGGTGCTTTGCATTCCCAGCCCTTTTTATTTTTTATTTAGAGACAGGGCCTCACTAAGTTGCTTAGGCTCACTTTGAACTAGCGATCCTCCTGCCACAGCCTCCCAAGCCACTAGGATGACAGGAATACTGCCATCTTGAAGTATTTTGATGAGCGAGGAAGATAATGTATAGAGGGCTACAATGAGAAATGAGCAAAGAAATACGGGAGCAGAGGAAAGACAGAAAGGGAGTGGGGAGTGAGGACCATTTGCTGAGAACCTACTATAAACCACGATTTGTTACAGTGGCTTTACATGCACCATCTTATTCAATTCCTTTAGCAATCTGTGGCATTGGGACTATTATTACATGGGTGTAATAATGACATGTAATTCTGACATGACAAAGAGCAAGGTTAATTGCCCTGTCCAAAACTACACAACAAAAATAGTAGGGGCAAGAGTCAAACTCAGGGTAGATGGACTCTAGGGAGTGAACTGTTAACAATTGTGTTGAGCTGGCAGATGCAGCCCTGAACACTCTCCCTTCATAAAGTTTCTGTTCTGAGTGCATGGTGACTTGACTTTTTCTTGGTAGGACTAAGGAAGCTGAGTCTGCTTTTCCAAATTGGAAGGGGAGAAGCAAATACAGAAGGAACCAGAGCAATCCCTAGATGTCAGCACCATTGTGTGCAGTTCTTCCTCCATCACAGGCCTGAGGGCCTAGTCATCCTCTCCCAACATTCACATTGGGGGTACATTCCCTAAAGGCATTTTCAGGGTTTGCACAGCACACATCTCTTGTTCTGATTCAGTCCACTTTCCCTTCATCCATATTTGACTTCTGGAATGCAATGCCTTCTCCTAGTGAGGGCTACACCTTTCTGTACAGTCTTTTCTATACACAACCCAGTGTGAGGAACCCATAGCCATGCTCAGCAACTGGGCCACTGACATGACCAGAGAGACAACAAAAGCTCCTGAGTCCTAATGTACAGTATTCAAGCTCTCAAATCTTCTCTGTGCTGGCTCTTGTGGGTTCTCTTCTCAGTGACCACTAAGTAAGGTTGACATGAATCCAGTCTTCCTCCTAACACAGGAAGCGCCAGCCATGTGCTTCCTGCTCCAACCGCTCAGCTCTCAAGGCCCACCCTGAAGCATTCTGGTCCCACAGCTCTTTTCACTTTTGAGCAAAATGAGTTGCAATGACAAAAACTCTCAGAAGGCAAATCATTTCTCTTTGTTTTGGGACATAGCCAAAATCAATATATGCATCCCATCCTATATAACAGTCATTTTCATTTAGGCTAATTAAATAATAAATCTACAATCAATTCTTTGCCTATTTACTAACAGAGAGTACTAAAAGGGGCTCAGGTGAATAAATTCGCATTTATTCCCTCTCTTTTAAATCATGTTAGGATGGTCTGTGCACACTTTAATACAAATGAGCTCTCCTTCCAGGTGTTTTTGAACAGTGGGCAGCTCTTGCCTTACTCATTTACTCTTTCAGAACGACAGGGTAGCAAAAGGTGAGATGTAGGCCTTTTCCTTTCGTAACCAATGGGATATGAAAGGGTGAAAATGTTCTCTGCCTGCAGCCCACATGCAGTTTTTACTGCAGGTTGGTGTGAGTCATTGCGGGCTTTTGTTCATAAGTAAAGCGGCGAGTTTCTAACTAATTGTAGATCTCCTAACAAAGAGCTTGGGATGACATCACACATCTGATGAAACCACTTTTGCTTCAAAATCTCAACACTCCTAACCTTCTGCTGCATACACCGAGTGGACATTGGTGTCTTGACATCTCCTTAGGGCTTGTTTCAAACTGGCCACCTTCCCTGTAAAATGCCATTTATAGCAACTGGCTGAGAGGGAGCTATTTATAGTAAGCAAAGCAGGGCACTGCTCCTGTGGACACCTCAAGTGTGCTTTATTCATCACCTGTTTCTGTGGACAAGCAAACAAGGGGTGGATGACATTCTAATATAGGCAGAGGAGAAAGAAAATGTGGGAAACATTCACAAGGGGCCAGCTTACTGTTACCAAGTCCTGAGTCACAAGGGAAATTAGAATATGTTTAGCCCTGCTCAGTGCAGTCCTGTGTGCCTCACTCTGTGGCCTAATCCTGGGGACTGTGTTGCCCCTGTTGTCCTCCTTCTCCAGCACAGTATGGGAAAGTGGGAAGGGCACAGGCTCTGGAGTCACAGAGACCTACATTGACTCTGTCACGTAGAAGCTTGGTGACTCTGGGCAATTGTCACCTCTGTGAATTTAGTTCCCTGTCTGTAACTTGGGGCTATCCACTGTTGTTGTGAGGCTAGGAGGAGTAAATAGTTGAGACCTGCAGTAAATGGCAACTGTTCCTGCTAATCCTGACGACAGGCTCCTGTGTTTCACCTTGTCTCTATTCCTAAAAAATAATTAGCACAGTGACCTTAAGAACTAAAGTAAATTTTGATAACCCTGCCCATATGGCACCAAGTCTGCTAGATATTATGCATGCCTTGGTGAGGCACATGAGGGCAGAGTGGGGTGAGTGAGGAAATGGTTGTTACATACAAAGAAATTATTTTTGGGCTGGGCCTATAGTTCAGTGGTAGAGTGCTTGCCTAGCATGTGTGAGGCACTGGGTTCCATCTTCAGCACCACATAAAAATAAACAAATAAAATAAAGGTATTGTGTCCATCTACAAATAAAATATTTTTAAACATCTAATTATTTGGTTCCTGAACTTCTGTCATCCTTGGCAATCATTATGAACTTTGGAGACACTCATATCAGTGTCCCTAAGTGATACACAGTTAATCCAGATTTGCAGTTATGTACACTGTCGTTCACCAAATACATTTACCCTCTCTCCATCAACTCCTTGCATTCATCTTAAATGGAATAAGCAGAAAGGTGTCATTGTGAAATTTAAATGGCTGTGTGTGCATGTGTGTGTGTGCGTGTGTGTGTAGGTATGTGTAAGCTAGTGCCAAAGAGAAAGGCAAGTGTGACTGTGAAAAGTGGTTTGTTTATATTAAGTCGCTCCTTCTTTTGAGTTCCAGTGTTCATTCTTGGGAGAAGGAGCAGGGAGCTGAGGTGAGCCTGCCTTTGTGTCAGCCTCACTTTCTAAGGTTAGAGCCACCTCAGAAAACAAAGATTCTGGATACTCTCAATATGGGTGGGAGAGTGGGTTGGGGAATTGTCCAAACCAAAGAAGAAATTTGCAGACAATTCATAGAAGCTTAGAAGACTGCGGGCTAGAAGGCTTGCTGGTGCATATAACACCCCTTCTCATGAGCCCTCACAAAACTCTGTGAAGCTCAGAAAGGGTAACTACCTGGTATAATGTCACACAGCTGGTAAAAGGCACAACCAGGATTCTAGTTCAAAGTAGTTCACTCTCAAGGCCTTCTGATTTCCTACTGTAACATAATATACCACAGGATATTTCTTCACAGGTTACTGAGTCAAGAGCAGAGCTGGATCAGAACACACATCTAAATGTGTTAACCCAGGCCCTCTAACACCTCACCACAGGGGTGCCTTGACAGCTACTAATAAAAAAGAAAACCTGGAACAATTAAGTAAGGACAGGTGAAAGTGAAAACTAAACTTCGTCTCTGCTTCTAGAAATGTGTGGGTGGACTTCCATTGCATTATCAGAAGCACTGGATCCAAATTCAGATTTATTTCCTCTCTGGCCCTATCTCAGCAGAATCACCTGATCCAGTGTGCCTAACAGAACTCCAGACAGCAAATTTTTAGTCAACTAAAAAGGCCCTTACCAATACTTTTTATGGTCCTTGTGATGTAATATTCTCTATGGTGCTGCCTGGTCTCTCTTATTTGTCGCTCAGACTTTCTTAATGATTATGAAAGGTCACAGATATGTTTTTTGCTGTTATTACCAAACTCAATCATCACCTTCATAGTGAGTAGTGCTGCCCTTCCAGAGCGCTGAGAACTTTGCCACTCCTGGAATTGTTCTGGAAATGTTGAAGGCCTAAGGCCTTAAAAGGACCACTGGGGCCTTCAACAACTTTAGTGAGACCCTATCTCAAAATAAAAAAGGGCTGGAGGGCTGACGTTGTGGCTCAGTGGAAGAGCACTTGCCTAGCATGTGTGAGGCACTTGGTTCAATCCTCAGCACCACATGTAAATGAATAAAATTAAAGGTCCATCAACAACTAAAAATATTTTTTAAAAACAGGGCTGGGGGTGTGGCTCAGTGCTTAAGAGTCTATGAGTTAAATACCTGGTACCAAAGTGTGGGGGGGTGGGCATTGTGGCAGCAGGAGGTAATGAAGCATGCTGCTGACTACAGGGTCAAAGCCACTGGCAAGTCAGACTCTCAAAAAGCGAATCAATAGTGCACTTCTGTGTACTGTCTGCCCTTGCACTTGAGAGCAGCAGCTGGGGCTTGGGACCTGCACTCTATCCAGTATAGTATGAATTCATAAAACAGCTTCATCAGCAGTGCCTACCAAGGTGGCACCAACTACATATCAAGTCCAGAGGATATTATTCAACCTTTAACTTCAAAAGACCTCTTGCCAACATCTGACACTGGGAATCACACTTGGCCCCTTGTTATTCTCCCACCCCTGGCTTTCCTGGCTCTGTATTAGGGCTCTTTCCACCCCTTACATCTCCTATCTCCTTCACAGCCCATCTTTCATTTTCTGAATCCTAATAGCAGGTAGTCAAGGTGAGTCAACACCTCTTTTTTTTTGTCCTCTTCTTTCTTTTCTCTGTAGATCAGTGCTATCCAAAGACCTTTCTGTGATGACAGAAATGCCCAGTACCTTTGTGTCCAACCTAGTAGCCATATGCAGCCATTGAGTTATCAGGTGTGGCTAATGTGATTGAAGAACTAAATTTCAAATTTCATTTAATATTAACTAATTTAAAATTAACTGACTGCATGTGGCTAATACCTATGTTATTGAATAGCTCAGCTCCAGACACTTGCATGTGGCATCCTATCCCATCCCATGGCTTCAGGTAGCACTTCCATGTACATGACTTCTCAAGCTCCTCTGCCTTCATCCCAAGTTCCCAATGATTCCTTTGAATTGATAACCAATTACATGTAGAAAAATTCCATAGCTGCTACATTCAACAAAATCTCTACTTATAGGTCTGACACATTTAACGCTTGTTGAATGAAGGAACAAAAATCAGTTAGTTAATTTTAACTTCATTTTTGTGAGAATGAGGTTTCTGGACTGAGAAAAAGATGGTTCAAAAATTAATTGACTTTCTGTTCAAAGATAAAAAGCTATGATCTTCTGAAAATGATTCTATTCCTTCACCAAATTTAGAACCCAAGTAACTTAGATTCTGTCCTCTGGGAAGGCAGCTGAGTGTCAGGATTAGGATCTTGATATCAGGCAAAAGTGGGCAAGTTGCATAAATGTCCTATGCCTCAGTTTCCTCATCTATAAAATGGGGATGATAATAGTACCTACCTGACAGACTTCTTTTGAGGATTAAATGAGATCACACACTAACTTTCACTAAGCTCAATATATGGCATGTAATAATGGTAACAATAATATCCAATTTTGACGTAGATCACAATCTTCCTGAATTCACTGAGTCTGGGTTAGACATGTCATCTATTGGGAAGTACATGGATTCTGCATCTCAGTTCCCAAATGAAGAACCTTCAAAGAAGTCCCCAGCCCCAGAAACTTCAAGTAACAGAACTGATAAGTTTTAATTTCTGGAGTACTCTTAGCCCCTGGCGCTTCAAAACTCGTAAGGCCTACTTCTAAGTTGACATAATTATTCTCATTGCTGCTTACAAAATTCTAGTAGATATTCTGGACTTATAAAGGATAGTTCCCCAAATGGCTGAGTCTTTCAACATGTCTGACTATATATAACTAGACAATTTTATTCCCTTCTTAGCTCACAGCAGACTTGTAAACAACATATACATAAATTTCCGAGTTGCTGTAAGTAAAGCTGTGGACCCCACTGTCTCTAGTTAAGTGTGTGTATATGCATATATGCATACTTACAACAGAAGTATGTACTATACATACCATGAAATAAATACACATATACTCATGTCCACTATATGGTGGGGTTTCTCCTATTTGGGTCCCTAATACACACAACTTTAGCAGAGAAATCATGTATGTCCTTGTTAGTTTAGGGACAGACACTTGGCTCACTCCACAGTATTTGCAGTCCTGTGTCACATCCAACACATGTGCCAGTGTACAAAAGTGTAGCTGTTTTATCTGGAAAAACACTGTGTCTTATATGGCAAGCAAGATAATTAGGTGCTAAGATCCTAAAGTCAACATTTGCTTTTGGATTGAGCATACTGGTAACAGTAAAAATTAGCATCCCCTTGCACAGCATTACCCTCTATCCTAAATCATGAACCTTAGCATGAGGGGCTGCTTCAGCATTCTTCCCTTTACATGTCATGTCTCCCCTCTCAAATTCCCCAACTGTAAAACAAGACCTTCAGTTCTTCTTCCATGTGATAAATTGCACCTATGTACTACATTCAGTGCTAAGAATGTATCTTTAGCAATGGGACAACATTGCCACTCTTGCATATATGTATTGGATAGCAAGTAGACAGCCAGGGAGAAGGCTACAGCCCGGGACCCATGAAGAAGGCTGTACCAGGGCCCCATGAAGACAGTAAGTACTCACAATACTGGCTGGTTGTTCTTTACAAAGCCACAAGTGTTTCTTAACATGGAACCTTGCCATCCACCCTGTACCTGAGGAACATTGGGAAGGAAGACTGCCAGTTCTACAGACACAAAGGTTCCACACCATTGTCTCTTTCCCCTGCATGAGGAGTCTTTGCTAATAGCACTGCTAGCTTACATCCTGAGTTAAGAGGCCCCTTCTGTTCCCAGGGAGCCTCCGGTCTAGGGCCCTAGGAAAATAGTCCAGCAGCTCAGGAATAAGCTATGATTAGGCAGCATGTCAGCTCTGAACCTGAGCCAGTGGACTCCTGGAAGCTTTTCCAGATGAAAGCATGTGTCATTAACCTTCTGATCCTCCAGCTGAGTAAAATCAAATACTATTGTTGGCCTGAAATAAAATTTGGGAATGGGGAAAAACTCTACCCATGATCATATAAACATCCAATTTTTTTTTTTTTTACAAACATTATGAGAGTTACTAGGCAGGAACACACAGACATGCTACTTAACCCCTTTATACTGGGGTTGGCAAACTGTGGCCCAAAGGTCAAATCTGGCCCACTGCCATCTGCCTCAGCACAACAGCAGGAATGGCTTTTACACTTTTAAATGGTTGGAAAAATTCCAAAGAAGAATGTTTCATGCTATGTGAAAATTATATGGAATTCCAGTGCAGAGTCCACAAGTACAGTTTTATTGGAACACAGTCAGGCACATTTATTTTAGTATTTTCTGGGGTTGCTTTCTAACTACAGTGGCAAAGTCAAGTAGTTGGACCAGAAACTGCAAAATTTAAAATATTTACTGTCTAGCTCTTCACAGAAAAGGTTTGCCAACCCCTTTCTTAGCACTCCAGTAGACTCTTTTTATAAAATGCAGTTGGTAACTCTACCTTTGAGACTTCTGTGTGGACCTAATTAGATGATGTATATAACTGTATCTTTTGGGAATTTGAGAGGCAACAAAGAGGCCAAAGAGAAATCTGGGCTTATCTCAAAGATGTTACTTCCTCTCTTCAATCAGCTCCTGACAATAATGCAATACACACGTAGTAACCCCCTCAATGGACAAAAAAGTGGTTAGAAACTCAGGAACTAGAGAGGTTTTGTTTTAGATATGAGCTACACCACTTGCCTAAGAAGTAACCTGGAAAAGTCTTATAAACTCACTGAACTTCTTTTCTCATCTGTAAAATGTGGTGATAATATATTACCCCATTTAATGGTCACAGCAATCCAGTAGGGAAATAATTACCTATGTCAAATTATGTTGAAGTGTTTTTTTTTTTTTTTTTGAGGGGGAGTACTGGGTATTGAACCCAGGGTCACTTTACCACTGAGCCACATTCCCCAGCCCTTTTATAAGAAGTTTTATTTAGAGACAGGGTCTCACTAAATTGCTTTAGAACCTCACTAAGTTGCTGAGGCTGCCTTTGAACTTGCTATCCTCCTGCCTCAGCCTCCCCAGCAGCTGGGATTACAGGTGTGAGCCACTGCACCCAGCCTTCAAAGTGTTTTTGAATGCAAGAATGCCTTGCATGTCAGTGTTAGTATTATTACATGGATTGCCTTTCTCTCATTCACTTCCTTGGTCATTCCTTTGGAAAATGCCAGACCTATCAGGCTTCCCCTTACAGAAATGATACATGCTGCATCTCTCTAGATAGGATTTTATGATCACATCCTGTATTATAAGTTCCACCAGCTTATTTCACATGGAAAGCTAGACTCACTAATCTCATTGACACCATGCCACTTATACTGTCCCAGTGCCCACTGCCATATTGTGGAAAGTACTGAGGACATGCTTTAAAACAAATCAAGGCTAGGAATGGTGGTACACGCCTATAATCCCAGCATTTCGGGAGGCTGAGGCAGGAGGATCACAAGTTCAAAGACAGCCTCAGCAACTTAGAGAGGCCTTAACCACTTAGTGAGACCCTGTTTCTAAATAAAATATTAAAAGGGTTATAGAAGTGTGCAGGAGCCCTGTTTGGGGATTGACTTGATTTGTGGTTGACTATGAGCCGTGGAGATTTGGGCTTTGTTTGCCTCCCGTAGTCTCACGGGACTTGTTGCGGGATCTCGAGTGACTTGGCCGAAATTGCTGATCGGGTCAGCGCCATTTTAGTGGTGTGTTTGTCGTGTGTTAGTCGTTGTTAGAACCAGAGAGAAAAGTTATCAGAATAAAAAGCTGTTTGTCTCCAGTTCGCCTCTCTGAAGTTTTTCCCGCGGAATCCCAAGTGATAGAGGCTATGCAAAGACTCCTTGATATACCTGACTCTGTTCTCAGTGAGGAGTATATAGACAAAAGTGAAAGTGAAGGATCTTGAGACCAGTAAAGAGAGTATTATACAACAAAAATCCAAGCTGTAAAGATAAGGATAAATGGGCCTCAGGATATTGCTGTCAGCCTTTGTGATCACAGGACGGTCAGGTATCACTTGTGTCCTCTACTCCCCCATGTGATCCATTACAGAAAATGCAGCCTCAATAAAAAGAGAGGTGCTTCCCATCAGTCTCGAAAATTTCCCCCAAGCACGTTGAAGGCTAAACGTAGACTGGATTATAATCAATCAGCAATTCCAAGATATTCCAGGGTTTGAAAACAAAATTATTCATAATCAATCAGGCAATTCTAGGCAAAATCCCAAAAGAGAAATAAGAGTATGTTTGCAAGCTCATAATTAGCCGTGCCCCAGGATATAAATGACGCCTTTGTCCGCTGCCCCAGGTGTGTAAAAAGGGAAATCATTGGGCCAATAAATGCCATTCAAAATTTGACATCCATGGAAATCCTTTGTTCAGGAATTCAAAAAACGGGGCACGGGGCCCAATACCCCGGGGCCCACAAATGTACGGGGCATTGCAGAAGGAGTATCCTCAAGCATCCACTCAGATGCTTCCCCGACACAATCCCTACTACCCATCCACTCCCTCGCCAGAGGAACAAGAGGAAATGCAGGATTTAGACCTCTGTTCCACACCGCCCGAATAGTGTTAACACCTGAAATGGGGGTTCAACTGATTCCCACAGGAGTCAGGGGACCTCTTCCCTCAGGGACTGTAGGACTTATTATCGGGCGTAGTCCTAAAAGCTTATTAGGTTTGCAAGTGACCCCAGGTGTAATAAACTCAGACTACAAAGGGGAAATAAAAATAATGCTTAGCTCACCCCAAAGTATAAGTTCTGTTAATCAAGGAGATAGAATTTTGCTCAGTTGCTTCTCCTTCCCAATTTACATAATTCATTTAAAATGGGTATGCCTCAAGAAGGGAACAATAGAGGATTTTGTTCCACTGACTCAAGTCCCATGGCTTGCTGGGTTCGAGACTGTTCAAGGAGGCCTATGTGTAAAATAAAAATCCAAGGAATAGAAATGGAGGGATTAATAGATACTGGAGCTGACTCTTCCATTATTAATTTACGCCAATGGCCCAAGCACTGGCCTCTGCAAAAAGCTTCAACCAGTTTAAGAGGCTTGGGATATAATAACCTCCCAGATAAAAGTGCAGTAATTTTAAAATGGGAGGATGATGAAGGCCATAAAGGAACATTTCAGCCTTATGTTTTACCTAATCTACCGGTTACTTTATGGGGAAGAGATATTTTGCAACAAATGGGAGTACACCTTGCAACCAAGCCTGCAGATGTTAAATGTGAAAACCTACAGGGTAATCTTAACCATAAAAGAACTCATTATCAAAAAGTACAGAGTAATCTTAACCCTAAAAGTAATCATTGTCATAAAGGAAAAAGATATTTTTTTTCGGGGCCACTGAGAAAATAATTTTGAAAATACCATGGCTTTCTGATAAGCCAGTGTGGGTCCCTCAGTGGCCCCTATCTAAAGAGAAATTACAAGCGGCCCACCTAATTAGTTCAGGAACAATTAGAAGCAGGTCATATAGAACCTTCCACCTCTCCCTGGAATTCCCCCATATTTGTGATCAAGAAAAAGTCAGGAAAATGGCGATTGTTACATGATCTTAGACAAATCAATAAAACCATGCAAGTTATGGGCCCTACTCAACCTGGACTTCCTAGTCCCGTAGCTATTCCAAAAAATTTCCATCTTATTACTCTTGATATAAAGGATTGCTTCTTTTCTATTCCCCTACATCCTCTGGATGCCCCCAGGTTTGCTTTTTCCGTTCCTTCTATGAACAATAATGGCCCTGATCAGAGATATCAATGGAAGGTTTTACCACAGGGAATGGCTAATAGCCCCACCATATGCCAAATATATGTGGACAAGGCTATCCAACCCATTAAAAATAAATATCCAAACCTCATGTGTCTACATTACATGGATGATATTTTATTGGCCCACCCTAATCAAAAAATCTTATTTAATATATTCAGTGATGTGGTAGAAAATTTAAAAAAATATGGATTATATATAGCAGAAGAAAAAGTTCAAACCAGATCTCCCATATTATATTTAGGATTTAAAATCATGGATACTTTTGTTAGACCCCCAAAAATTTAATAAATAAAGAACATTTGACCACCCTCAATGATTTCCAAAAACTACTGGGAGACATTAATTGGCTTCGCCCTACACTAAATCTCACTACTGGCCAACTAAAACCTTTATTTGACATCCTTCGTGGAGATCCTGATCCATCTTCACCACGAACATTGACTCCTGATGCTAGGAAAGCTTTAAAGTTAGTAGAAAAAGCCATCGAAGGAGCTCATTGTGATAGATTTGATTTAACTCAACCGCTGATGTTTGATTATTATTTCTTCACAATATACACCCACAGGAGTATTTTGGCAACAAGGGCCTTTATTATGGATACATTTGCCCGTCTCTCCTAAAAGTATAATTGAATCTTATACCTCCATGGTGGCTAAACTTATTCTTCAAGGACTTAAGACTTCTACTAAAATATTTGGCATTCACCCTGCTACTATTATTACTCCCTATTCATCATCACAGATTGAATACTTATGCTTCAATGATAATGATTGGGCTATAGCTAAATGCTCTACTTCTGCAAATTTTGATAATCATCTTCCTAAGTCCCCTATATTATCTTTTTGTATTAATCATCCTATTATATTTCCACAGGTAATAAAAAATCAACCTATTCCTAAGGCATTTAATGTATTTACAGATGGGTCCTCAAATGGTACTGCTACAGTAGTCACTAAAAAAGAAAATATGACTTACATAACTGCACACAAATCAGCTCAACTAGTGGAATTGGAAGCTGTGGTAAGAGCTCTGGAAAATTTTAGGGACCAGCCCGTAAACATTTTTTCAGATAGCCACTATATTGTACAAGCCGTCCCAAAATTAGAGTTAGCAGGACCAATAGCACCTCATACTCCAGCCTTTAAATTGTTTTATCAAATACAAAAACTTTTGTGGGCAAGAAAAGAACCTCTATTCGTAGGCCATATTAGAGCACATACTAATTTGCCTGGTCCCCTCCATGAAGGTAATCAAAAGGCTGATGAACTTACAAAAACAGTATTTATACTTTCAGCGCTACAACAAGCTACTTTATTTCACTCCCAGTTTCATGTCAACAGCACCACCTTGCAACGTAGGTTTAAAATCACAAAGGAGCAAGCCAGAACAATTGTAAAAGATTGTAAATCTTGTATGACACATTTGCCCAATCCTCATTTCGGAGTTAACCCTAGAGGATTAATGCCCAATCATTTGTGGCAGATGGATGTTACTCATGAGCCAAGTTTTGGAAAATTGCGATTTATTCATGTGACCATAGATACATGCTCAGGCATGATTTTTGCTTCCTTACATTCTGGAGAAAAAGTTAAAGATGTTACATCTCATTGTTTGCAAGCTTTTGCTGCATTGGGCATCCCCAAAATGCTTAAAACAGATAATGGCCCCGCATATACGTCCTCATCTTTCAAAGAGTTTTGCGCAAAATTCAATATATCCCATAAAACAGGCATCCCATACAATCCTCAGGGTCAGGGCATTATTGAAAGAGCAAACCGAACACTGAAAATTATGTTATTAAAACAAAAAGAAGGAAATTGGAAAAGTCCTAAGGACAGATTGGCAGTTGCCCTGTTTACCTTAAATTTTTTAACTTTAGACTCTAATGGTTATTCTGCTGGAGACAGACATTGGAATCCACACCAACAACATAAACCTTTGGTTTACTGGAAGGATGTTCTTTCAGGTACATGGAAGGGTCCAGATCCAGTATTAATTTGGGGAAGAGGATCTGTTTGTGTTTTTCCAAAAGACGAATCCTCTCCAATATGGATACCATCTAGATTAATAAAACAGGTACCACATCAAAATGATCAAGATGAAGTTATTGAAGAATCAAGATTAATAAAAAAGGTACAAAATCAAGAGGACCAAGATGAAGGTACAGAATGATTCCCTCAAAAGAGTCCTTCAAAATATTTCACAACTTAAGTGTCATTCCTCCCGGCCGGGACAAGGAGATCTCTCTTTAGTGTGCACACAATTGTATTTTTTTTTTTTTCCTTTTTATACATGTCTTTATGTCTGTACATTTGTCTACA
This sequence comes from Tamias sibiricus, assembly GCA_025594165.1. Classification (NCBI taxonomy): domain Eukaryota; kingdom Metazoa; phylum Chordata; class Mammalia; order Rodentia; family Sciuridae; genus Tamias; species Tamias sibiricus. Next base: position 128,760,480 of record CM046667.1, read on the forward strand.
TTTCATGTTAATGTGACGTCACAAATATATGTTTGTATGTTTGTTTCGTCTGTCCAGTGTGACGTCACAAAGAACAAAGCGCTTATGAAAAAGAAAATATATATATATATATGGATCCAAATAACTTTAATTCATTTTAGGTTAAGAGTATTCAATTTAGGTAAATAATTTTATAAATGAAGGTACTTTCAATTTTGATTTATAGGTGTCCCTGGGACTTCTCTTTAGCAAACAATATGACTAGTGCTATATAACCTGATATTTTGGTGTTTTGACTTAAGATTGTTTATTTGTTATTAACTTCATTTGTTTAATAGCTCATTAATTTCAATTATCTCAACAGGTAAAAGATTGCTCTGTATACAGAGACTCAAGGGTTCCAGCTAACAAATTATTTCTCTAAAGTGCCTTTACCTTTTCTTTAATCTATCTTTAATGCAGTAATTACCCTCAGTCTTTCTTTGTTTTGTTCTAAATATGATATTTTTCCAACTTATGTTTGTAGAAGCTCAACCAGCGATGTGTGTGAACAAAAATCAACTTTAATTTTCTAATCTAATTATTCTATTTTGTAGTTTGACAACTCGCCTCTTGACTCAGTGCTGCAATAGCACTGCCTTTCCTTTAATAATTGATGCTTGAGTTTCTAGGTAGCGGGCCCTGAAGATTTGCCGGTGGCATTGTCTAAACATAAAAAAGACGTCTGCTGCTACAGCTGCAGGGATCGCGGCCGCCGCAAGCATCCCTGCTGCTCAAACATCAAACAACCTCACCAACAGTGTGGCCTCTGCTCTACATGCATGGGGCCTCCTACATCAACATGTTATAACAAATGGACATTTTGATCTTTCATTGTTTGGGACTTTACGGGACAATGCCTTGCGGGTATTTGTCTAGAGAATTCAGTGTGTTACTTGATGGAACTTAGGGCAGCTGATTTGTTTAAACAATTTGATATGCTATGCAATTTGGCTCATCACCAAAAGGCTTGTCGCCTTAAAGCCGCAACATCTCCTCACAATTGGACGGCTGTTAGTCATCATATATAGTCGATCCTAAAGGGCTCCATTGGATGGCTGGTTAGCCAATGACGGGTAAGATCCCCAGAGGGGGACAACCTAAGACAGGCACAGTCGCACGGGACAGTCTCATGTGGCCGACATATCAACCTAAGACAGGAGTCAAGGGCACAGCCTTGATTATCCGATGACGGGTAAGAATGTTGGTTGCACATAGACGTCCTAGAGCATTACCTCTTTTAAAACAAAAAGGGGGAAATGCAGGAGCCCTGTTTGGGGATTGACTTGAATTGCGGTTGACTATGAGCCGTGGAGATTTGGGCTTTGTCGCCTCCCGTAGTCTCACGGGACTTGTTGCGGGATCTCGAGTGACTTGGCCGAAATTGCTGATCGGGTCAGCGCCATTTTAGTGGTGTGTTTGTCGTGTGTTAGTCGTTGTTAGAACCAGAGAGAAAAGTTATCAGAATAAAAAGCTGTTTGTCTCCAGTTTGCCTCTGAAGTTTTTCCCGCGGCTCCGTTGCTCCAAGCGCTTCAGGCGGCAACATCTTTCATTGTTTGGGACTTTACGGGACAATGCCTTGCAGGTATTTGTCTAGAGAATTCAGTGTGTTACTTGATGGAACTTAGGGCAGCTGATTTGTTTAAACAATTTGATATGCTATGCAATTTGGCTCATCACCAAAAGGCTTGTCGCCTTAAAGCTGCAACATCTCCTCACAATTGGACGGCTGTTAGTCATCATATATAGTCGATCCTAAAGGGCTCCATTGGATGGCTGGTTAGCCAATGACGGGTAAGATCCCCAGAGGGGGACAACCTAAGACAGGCACAGTCGCACGGGACAGTCTCATGTGGCCGACATATCAACCTAAGACAGGTGTCAAGGGCACAGCCTTGATTATCCGATGACGGGTAAGAATGTTGGTTGCACATAGACGTCCTAGAGCATTACCTCTTTTAAAACAAAAAGGGGGATATGCAGGAGCCCTGTTTGGGGATTGACTTGATTTGCGGTTGACTATGAGCCGTGGAGATTTGGGCTTTGTTGCCTCCCGTAGTCTCACGGGACTTGTTGCGGGATCTCGAGTGACTTGGCCGAAATTGCTGATCGGGTCAGCGCCATTTTAGTGGTGTGTTTGTCGTGTGTTAGTCGTTGTTAGAACCAGAGAGAAAAGTTATCAGAATAAAAAGCTGTTTGTCTCCAGTTCGCCTCTGAAGTTTTTCCCGCGGCTCCGTTGCTCCAAGCGCTTCAGGCGGCAACAGAAGTGGCTCAGTGGAAAATTAACCCTGGGTTCAACCCCCAGCAATCCCCACCCCCCCAAAAAAAAAAAACCCAACAAATCAATGCACAGATTGAATGAGGGATAGCCTGAAGTTTAAGGAATGAAAGAGATTTTTGAAAAAGTGTAGCCACCATAAAAGATTATAAAAGTGCTATATTATCAAGGTTAAGAGTCCTAGCTAAGCTGTCAGAAGAGCTTAGGTTTGAATCCCCACATGGCCCCTTACAGCTGTGAGATCTAGAACAAACCATACTCAATCTCAGTCTGCTAAAAGCCCTTGGAGGTTTCTCCATGCCCTAGAGACAGCATCACTATAACTCGCGTGGCCATCAAGGCCATGGGCAATCTCACTTGTGGGCAACTTCTCTCTCTTCTCTTAAGTCTTACTGGGCCTGTTTCAGTTCTAGAATGTTCTGTGCTCTTTCTTACCAATAGGAACCCTGTGTGTGATATTTCCTCTTCTAGGAATGAAACCCCAACTCCAACTCTTCTCTCACCCACTTCACCTAGTTAACACCCATTCATCTTTCAGATCTCACTTTCACTGGTATGTCATTTCTCTAAGAAAGTTCTCCCTACTGCCACCCCCATCTCTACAAACCATTTTAGCTCTTCCTCCTAAACTCCCAGTGCAACCCACGTTACCTCTGTGAACTTGCAAGAGACATCAATATTTCCATTTTAAATGTGTAAATTGGGCATTATTTGTTAAATAGCTGCTCACCCATGAGATCAGGGGCTGGTCTTGTTTGCCATTTTCTCTCTAGCATCTAGATTTATGCCTGCCACATAGTAGGTGGTCAATAAATGCTTGTTAAATAAGCAAATGAGTGATTCTGCGATGTGCCCTTGTTACTGTGAAATTTTAGAGGAGTTCAACTTAACCATCTCACTGAGCTAACAAGCTCAGAGGTAACAACTGCACAGTGGTCACTTTACTGATTACAAAAGGCCTTTTCTGAGGAGCAGTTTCAATCTCCCTGTTCACATGGTTTCAGTGCAAACCCATTTCTCTTTGCTGTTGCTAGCCAAAATGCTATTAGAAGCCAAGGAATGCAGCCCCTATTTAGGGAGTATAAATATCTTTTTGACGCTGCACATGATTCATTATTTATTTATTTATGTGGTATTGAAGATTGAACCCAGGGGCACTCTAACACTGAGTTACATTCCCAGTTTTCATTTTATTTTGAGAGAGGGTCTCATAATTTGCCAAGACTCTTCTGGAACTTGTGACTATCTTGCCTCAGGCTTCTGAGTAGCTAGGATTTCAGGTGGGCACCACCGTGCCTGGCACCAGCACATGATTTAGAATGTCTACAAAGACATAACTGAGAATGGCTGATGTTTCCTTACATTGCTGCAAACTATTGTCCCCAGCAGGTGTGTGAATACTGTAAATCCAATTAATCCTAATGTCACACGTGCCTGCAAAGCGAACAAGTGAATGAGGGAGGTTGTTCCTATTTTAATCTTCTCACAACCTCCCCTTGCCTTGGTAAGGTAACAGCTGTGGGGTTCTTTTATTTTTTTATCCTTTTTGGAAATGAGGAAAACAATAATATCACTCTCTTTTTCTTTGCCTTTTACCCAAGACCCCAGTTCCACATAAGCCCATTTTAGCAGTGTATACAAACTCTCTTCCCAGGCACTTAAGCACGCTTCTCAAAATTTAATGTGTATACAAATCCCATTGGGAATTTGTTAAAATATAAATTCTCATGCAGGCACAAAGAGACAGGGCCCAAGATCCTTTGTTTCATGCTGCTGGCTCATGGACCATACCAGGAGAAGCAAAACCCGAAGGGATACTTTAGTCTTTCTTTGGTATAATCAGTAGTAACTGATGTGATTAATGATCATTCTTAGGTCCTGAAAATTCCTTCTGAACCATCCACATAGAGCAGAAATTCAAGACACTGATCTGAAATTCTGGGGGACACACTCAGGGAATTCTCCAATAAAGCAATTCTCTGGGAAGCTACAGGTATCTGGAGCTCGATAATATAATGAGTATAAGCAGAGGCTTTGGTCAAACAGACATGGCTTTTCACAATGGCCCAATCATTTACTAACTATATGATCTGGGCCAGAGCATTTAGCCTTTCGGAGCATCAGTTTTCTCATCTCTAAAAAGGGAGTAACAAGCCAGTCGCAGTGGCACATGCCTGTAATCCCAGTGGCTCGGGAGGCTGAGGTAGGAAGATTGTGAGTTCAAAGCCAGCCTCAGCAGAAGCAAGGTGCTAAGCAACTCAGTGAGACTCTGTCTCTAAATAAAATATAAAATAGGGATGGGGACATGGCTTAGTGGTTGAGTGCCCCTGAGTTCAATCCCCAGTAACCGCACCCCCCCCCAAAAAAAGGGAGTAACAAATCCAGAAGGGAAATAGAATTAGGAACTAGAGCTGTAGTACAGTCTGGCAGTGATTATATTATCCCAGCTAACAGTTGTCTGCTTGGTCCCATGAAGCCCTGGTTGCAATTAAAACCCATACTACCTAGCCAACTATGCTTCGTCATTGGCAATTTCCTCTTGTGGGAATACCTGCATAAATAGCCGTCTTGGGGGACTTCAAAGTGTGGAGTTCTAGGACTTGGCCCGCAGCTCTTGGAGATCACTACCGTTATCAGCCTCTCCAGGGGCAGCATCCTGGAAGCCTGTCATCATCCAGGGCTTACTCTTTTAGGTGGCTACTCAGGTACCTGTCACTTTAGCTTCAAACACCACGAAACAGGTTGTTTTCCCTTGAACCAGAAATATTCTTCCCTCCATGGAATTTGTAAAGTTTCATAATTGCAGGTATGCATTATCTAATGTATAAGTTTCAAAATCAGATGGTTCAGGGGCTGGTGTTATAGCTCAGTGGTGGAGTGCTTACCTCACGCATGTGAGGCACAGGGTTCCATCCTCAGCACTACATAAAAATAAATAAAGGTATTGTGTCCATCTACAACTAAAAATAAAATAATTTAAAAACATTTGTTTTTTTAAATCAGATGGCCGGGGCTGGGGCTGCAGCTCAGTGGTGGAGTGTTTGCCTAGCATGTGTGAGGCACTTGGTTCGATTCTCAGTACCACATAAAATAAATAAATAAAATAAAGTTATAAAAATATTTAAAAAATAAGATGGTCCAGATCTCATGTCTGCCATTTAGCAGTTGGATCCATTTCACCTTTTCTGGCTCCTATAATGTTCAAAACCAGGAAGAAGTTACCCTTGAGGGTAAAGAGGCCGAGTAGCTCGTTTTGGGATGTGGGTAATGTTCTGCATCTGTGACTGAGTCTTCACTTTTTAGGTGTGTTCAGTTTGTTAACGTTAATCATTAAATATAATATGTGCATTCTTGTGAGACATTACTCCAAAATTAAAAATCTGCCATTCCTATTGACTCATCCACAAAGACTATGCAGTGATCTGAATAAATGCTTTGGCATGAAAAAGCAAGAGTAAGTAGACAGTTTAAGAAAATGAAAGAAAGAAAATATCACAAGTGGCCAGTCTCTGTGCTGACAGCCTAGAAGGTGGCATCTCATGAATCCTTGCAACTAGCCGACTTCCTGTTATTTGGTCTGTGTGGAAAGATTAAAAAAAAAAAAAAAAACAGATTCATGGAAACCTAGAAGCCTTAGAGGGAAGTTTACAGAAGACTGAAGTTTGGAAAGCAGCACAGTATAAGCCTGACTAGTTTGGTTCTATTCCAGGTGTATCTAATTGTCCCATGCTCTGAGTAGTTAACATCCTGCATCAACTGCCAGTTACAAATCATAGTTGAACATAATTCAATTTATTATTCTAATTTAATAACACTGTCAACACACTTTGATCTATCACATATACAACAATGATATATAATCAACTCATGGCTACTCGGCAAGTATGCATAGATCATAAATGGGTTACATGGTGACAAAGAGGTTAAGATCATTTTCTTGAAGATATATTTGTGTGAACATAGAAAGGAGATGCATAGAACTTCTATTTGGTTATACACTGCAAAGGATTTGTAGTAGATCTAATAGAGGCAAGCACATAGTCTTTAGTGTCAGATAGACCCACAGATTCAAGTCCTTGCTCTGCCAATTACCTGCTGCGTGACCTTTCAGAAGTTACACAGTTCTCTGTGCTTTGGTGTTATTATAAGTGGGTTTAATTGTTCAGAAGATTAAGTAAGATATTTGTAAAATACACTAAGCCTGTTGCCTGGAAGGAAACACTCAATCCACCTTTAGTATTATAATATTATACCTGTGACTGTTGTGGAAAATCAATGAATTAAAATGTGGAGAGCACCAGGTGTGAAGTTGGTGCTGGACAGATAAGCACTGTTATTACCTTAGACCACTATTTCAGAGATTAGCATTGGTGTGGGACCATTTCACCTGTAAGGCAACTGGAGGTTTTCCTGAATAGCTGCAGTATAATCTGGCTTGTAAATAAAGAAAAAGGAAAAAAAAATGAGTACAAATTGCTGTCCCTGAGGAGGATTTGCAATGGGCCTGGAAGCTGGGCCAGCCCACCTTGTGCCTGACTTCCCATTCTGCGCAGGAGCAATCATTCACCCAGTTTCAGAAAGAATATAAAGGAAAAGCTCAACATCATTTTACTTAAGCATAGTCCCTGAAACTTTATCATAGATTTTTTTCACTTTATATTCATTCATGTAGCTATCCATTTTTATTTCTCCTTCAGAGCATGATTCCCCCAAGTGTGTTCCCCAAAAACAGTCTTTGAAATGTTTTATTCAGTGAAAGAAAAAAAAAAAACAGGTTTGTGGTGAAATAAGGCAAGAGGTATATTATACCCATCTCTTGCAATCTGTAACACACATTGGCCAATTCAAGGCTCTGACAAGTCCTGACACTCGTTCAGTCACTAGTTCATTCATTTACTAAAATACATATTGGGTGCTACCATTTGCCTGTCAAAATACTAGACATTTGGGGTAGTAGAGCAGGAACAAAATTATGACACAGGGCATTGTTTAATCTAGGGTTTCTCCAAACATTATCTCTGTAAAGATGCTTTATAATTTGCTACCTTTTATCCCCTACTTTCAGTCCAGCTGAAATGAGTACCTTGAGGTTTTCAAATGCCATGTCATTCTGCCTAGAATGCTTTTCTCCCTCACCCCTCCTGCTTCACAAAACCCACTCTTCCATTCAGATACTGGTTAAGCTTCAAACTTTGAGAATCCCTCCTAGTTCCATGGCACCAGACTGATATAGCTTCCCCTTCTCTGTGCAGACCTCCTATCATGGCCCATTTAGTAATGATCTCTTTTTTGTCTATTCCAAGCCAGACTGATTTCCTAGAAAGAAGGGACCATGCCTCATCTCATCTCTGTATTTCCAGAACTTAACACAGTGCTTGGCTCAGTAGTGACTCAGAAAATGAGTGTTAATGCTTGTGTGAATCAAAGGCCAATAGTCTAGTGCCTTCATGCATATTATAAAAAGGTGCCTGCTGTGAGCAGGCGCAGTGTGGGAGTGTGTGAACTGGTAAGTACGATGTACAGTAATGAGTAGCGTGCATAGGAGGGGGTGATGTGGGTGGTGCCCTTTCTCATGGGCACAAGGCTTGAGAAGCAGAATGTGTGTTAGTCTTTGGACCCAACTGACCCCTTTTTGCCAGCAATTCTGGAGTTAAAGAACAGGATCCCCCCATAGTAGGGCAATTTCATTACACTGACCTCTACAGCCCTTTCCAACTCCGAAACATTATAAGTCTAACTAAAGAAAATTTCTATGCAAGCATACATATATGTATATAATCAAAATGTTTCTTTTCTCTTGCTTAAATTACTATATAAGTTGGTTGTACTCAGCTGATGGCTCATTCACCAAATCAGACATCTGCTGCTCATTTGTCGCTAAGGAAGTGGCGATCATTCTGCAGGATTCCCACTCAAATGAAACAAGTTAAAATGGGACTTCCTGCTGTCTCTCATTATGTGATCTGGGAATTATAAATAGCATTTAGGGTTGCCAGAGAAAATAGAGGATGCCCGGTTAAATTTTGATTTCAGATAAACCATGAATTTTTAAAATACAAGTCTGTCCCATGCAATATTTGGGACAGACTTATACTAAAAATTATTTTGTGGTCATTTATCTGAAATTCAAATTTAACTGGGCATCCTCTATTTTTGTTGAATAAATCTGGAGCCTCTACACATGCTAATATAAGAAAGATTTTTCTGGTGCTGCCCCTCCAGAATGAAGGTATATTTGAGGCAGTAATTAATAGATACACATGAGAACAATCTCTATTCCTTCACTGTTTGCAGAATACAGTATTCAAGGAGAAGGGATACAGTCCTGATTCTGGAAGAGAAAGCAGCTTTTCTATCAGAAAGCAAGGGAGGAAATGCAGTTGGGAAGGATTTTGAACTCTAATGTTGGCTTGGTAAATTCTGTGATGGCTGTGATAACAGAAGCATTTAAAATGAAAAGAAGAGAGTGCCTTCGTTTTTGCTCTTGGTTGGTTAGGTTTTGTCCTCTCTGTGCTCAGACAGCATATAAATGTGTTTTCTTTAAAATGAAGTTTTTAACTGGGTTTGTGGAAATGGGATCCCATTTCCTGTTTATCTATCTCAACCCTTGCTGGGTGCAGACATGCTGTGTTCTCCCCCAGGCCCTGTCTGCTTCCTAACTCTCTGAGTGGACTGGAAGCCACCCTGGGTGCTAGTGCAGGGCTAGGTTGTCAGCCTCATGAGTGGGAATCCAGGAAAGCATTTGAGATGTCCAGCTTGGAATGAAGTTTTTGGGGAGGGTTGAGTGAGGGTGGCTCAAGCTTCCTAAAAATGGGAGAGGGGAGCAGGGAGGAGGGTGTCCTAATCTCCAGCCCCAGGGTCCATGTAGGTATGGGGAGGTGGTCCCTGAGTGGACTGGGCTAGGGGCACAAAGAGACTCCATGGTACTGCCCAAATGGAATATTATATTATTTTTGTCAAAAAATCATAAAATGAAGTTTTTCATAATATCACCTTGGGGCAAATAAAAATTCCTATGTCTGAGGGTTTCATAAAAGTAAGAATTAAATGTCGTATCACATCTTAAGTACCTAAACAGAGCAAATGTTCCAGGATCTGAAGCTCTTAATCTTGGTACCGTCTCTATTGCTGTTATTATTCCTACATCTGGATCACAACATCTAATATGAGCTTCTCTTTTTCAGATACAAAACAGGAAGGAGTGCCTGTTAGGAAAGAGACCTTCAACTTCACCCTCAAGACTATATTTGTGCTCTCATATTTGAACATTCACAACAACAGCAAATGTTTTACCCAAGGAGAATGTTGATGCTATATATTTTCATTTCTTATTTATCATGTGTCAGTTTTTAAATTTCAGACTGTTTTAACCATTTATTAAAATTGACATTGGGAAAATTTTGCTAACTTTTGTTTCCCAATTACAAATATGGGCAGAGTTTGTGTCTTTTTTCTATTCAAAAGCACATTCAGATAGTTAGATTGTTAATTGGAAACTTGAGCTCTACCACCAACTGGCCCACTATGGTTGTGGCAAAACCACATTTTTTAACCTGTTTAATAGGTCATTAGCTTTGAAAACCTTTAACATCCACAAAGTAACTACAAATAGATCCTGTGTTAAGATGGTGTGACCTGTTATATTTTTAGTTCCTAATAGGTATCCAGGCTTGTGACATGCCCAGTATCATTCTTTGAGGCTTGCTGGCAGAACTAGCAATGAAAGTATCTATAGTGGGCTGAAATCATAGCAGAATAGAAGAATATTTCTGCATCATTGACTGAGCTAACTACTATGTCCTTTTTAAATTTCAAATTGATGGCTGGTCTCTATACAATGTTTTTTTAAATGGCCTCATTGAAAAATGATATAAGTGATCAGAGAGACACAGCACACACAAATGAGAGTTGCCACATAAAATTAAAAGGAGCAAGACTCTAGGAGGCAAGGCAATTCAAATAAATCCATGAAATCAGTTAATGTGCTGTATGGTATGTGTTCCCCATAGTATGTAGTGTGCCTGGGCATCTGTCCCAATAAAACAATGCTGGGGTCATTCCACTGGGGTCACATGCAGGCCTTCCACAGAAATTCTGATCTCACAGGGACCCTAAAGGACAAAGGAGCAAAGGTGGTCTTGACCAAAGGTGAAGTTGATGAGCTTCCCATATCTCAGTGACCAAAAGAAAGAAAACATTTAATTATACCTATGAAAAAACATTAAACACCAGTAACAACAGACCACCAGCTTCAGTTCTTTGAATCAATGAATTTGGACCTCCAGAGTCAAATGATGAATATTAGCCACATTTCATAAAGCCATACCATAAAACATGGTCAGGTGGTTAAGGCATTAAAACCAAAATGAGCGTGAACTATTCTTATTTCATAGCAGTTAACTTTGACAGTCTTACTTCTTAGCTCTAAATACTTTTTCTATAACACAAATATTAATTTATAATTAAGAAATTTATTAGAAAATAATATGTCATGGAGGGCTGATTTCATAGTTTGAGGACACAGACCATTTTTCACCAACCAAGTAGCTACTACAGATCAGGTTTGGATACTATCTGCTAGCAATGGGGCATACCCTTGCTGGTGCTTTGTCGAGCTTCCACCCAGCTATTTCAGGTGGTTTTCTTAAAGTCAACCCAGAATGGCTTTATGTTTACAAGTGTGAACATGAATAGATTCATATAACACAGGCCTTGCCCTATGCCTTCACATACTTGACATAAGCTCCATGCACCATACATTCCAGTGACACCAGTCTTCCTGTCCTCTATCCTTTCATTTTCCCATGCCTTTGACTGTTCCTGCCCTAGATCCTGACTTCACAGAGGTTATAATCTAATGGAAAGAAGTGGGTAAGCTGGATGTGGTAGTGCACACTATAATCACAAAGGTTTGGGAGACTGAGGAGAGATCACAAGTTCAAAGCCAGCCTCAGCAACTTACAGAGGTCCTAAGCAACTTAGCAAAACTCTGTCTCAAAAAATAAAAAGGGGTCTGGGGTTGTTGTTCAGTGGTAGAGCACTTGCCTAGCATGTGTGAGGCACTGGGTTCAAATCTCAGCACCACATATAAATAAATAAATACATAAATGTGTTGTGTCCATCTACAAGTATTTTTTAAATAAATAAAAATAAAAAGGGCTGGGGATGTAGCTCCATGGTAAAGTACCCCTGGATTCAAACCCTAGTAAAATAAAAAAAAAAAAAGATAGGTAAGTGTGTTTCTACCCATTTCTCATGGGAACTGGGAAAAAGCAGGAATGTAATAAATAAATTCTTGGCAAAAAATAATGGAAGAATGAATCATGAGATTTAACTAGTCCTAGAAGCTACATCCCCAGCCCCTTTTATTTTTATTTATTTAAAAAAATACTTGTAGATGGACACAATACATTTATTTATTTTTATGTGATGCTGAGGATCAAACCCATTACCTCAAATACTTTCTCTGTACAAATAGATGATGATAACAATGATGATGATGATGATGATGATGATGATGATGATGGTCATGAAAGTAGCTAAAACTTATACAGCACTTGGTATGTACAAGGAACTATCAGAAGTGCTTTGCACATATTAACTCATTTAATCCTCATATGAGGAAGGCACCATAATATCCCAATTTATAGATAAGAAAACTGAGGCATAGAAAAGCATGGCATCTTGTCCATAGTCACTCACATGGCAAGTAGAAAAATTTACATTCAAGCAAGGCAGTTTGGTGCCAGAATCCTTGCTCTTACCCACAATGCCAACATGTTATGCTTTCTTAGAGCTCCCATAGCACCTCCACAGAATTTCGTGAAAACTTCAGAAATAACTAGAACACATGGTATGTAATCTAAGTGTTCACATTCAAATAGAATGGTGAGATCTTTGAAGGCAAGGACCCTGTCTCACTTGTGTCTGTATCTACTTGAGCCATGCACAGTATCCAGACTTGTGACATGCCCAGAGTAATTTTTAATTGAAATGAAAATATTAGGCCAATAAATATAAAATAGACATTGTTATGGTTAAAAATCATCAGGAATCTCATCAAATATAACATAATGGAATCTGACCAACACCCACCAGCTCTGAGTGACCTATATTCTTCATGCTTTTTAAATGATGTATTAATTTGCAATGCATTGATAATTAGAAGAAGAGAAAATACCATCTGACAGTCTACTCACTACCACTTGAAAGGGCAGGGAAAGAAAGAGCTGGCAATCCTTGACTTCTTTTTTTTTTTTTTTTTTTTTTTTTTTTTTTTTGGTACTGGGGATTGAAGTCAGGGGCACTTGACCACTGGGCCACATCCCCAGCCCTTTTTTTTTTGTATTTTTTTTATTTAGAGACAGGGTCTCACTGAGTTGCTAAGTGCCTCGCCATTGCTGAGGCTGGCTTTGAACTCGCGATCCTCCTGCCTCAGCCTCCCAGGTGCTGGGATTACAGGCGTGCGCCACCGCGCCCGGCTAATCCTTGACTTCTTCATACAAATATTTTCTTCATTTTCCTTGGTGGTTGGTACATAGTAATGCCTTAGTGGGTATCTGCAATGCCATTTTAAAAAGTCTCCAAAAAGGGACAGCACATTAGATGTTTTATCAAGGTGATATTTAGCTTAACCATGCCTGAACTCCATTTATATCACATCTCTCATTCATTCATTTATTCAGCAGTTATCAAACATTCCTATCAGATTGTGTATCAATGATACAAACAAAATGTATTCAGTTTTCTCTGGTGGATTTTAGAGACTCCTAAACAGTAAGGACAGATCACTCCACAAGATGGCACTACTAATTCTTCTTTATATTTCTTTTCCATCATGATAAAAACCCCTATGATTTGTTTACTGTTGCGGAACAAATAGAACCATGACTTCTGTTTCACAATTCATGCTGTGGACAGTGCATATTAACATGTTTCAGACACTTGAAACCCTTTGGTTTTCTCAGGGGCTTTCGAGCATTACCCTGGGCTATGGTGTATGTTATACAGCATGGAGGCATGCTGTGATGTTAGCTGGAACCTTTCCCTACTGCTGGCTCCCATCCTTGAGGAGTACTCAGGCTTAAGGAAAAGATGGGCAGAAAGTTGCACATGATCCTGTAGGCAGGCAATGCTCCAGCAGAATACGCATCTGGGCTGCTGCAGCTCAGGAAGAAGTCTTAGACACTCACCTAAAGCTTCCTAGGTAAGCAGGTGTTTCAATTGCATCTTCAAGTCTCTCATATCCACTTGGCCCCTACCCCACTATTCCTACCAATCTGGTCCTGTGTGCCTGTGCCCACCTTCATCTACACCCTGTTTACAAATAACATGGGATTGAGCTGAGTTTGGCAAATTTGACCACTGATTTTCCTTCAAGGAGATATCTTAAAGTTGAAAATAAGAACCATGAAAATGATAACAATTAGTGAATGCTGAGTACCAGGAAATTTACTAAGCACTTTGTAGACTTTATATTATTTAAAATTCATAAGAACTTGTATTTTATGTGCATAAGAAACACTTACCAACATGCTGTCCTAGGCACTTCTCAAATATTAATTCATTGCAATCAATCATCATAACATTCTTAAGAGGACATATGCTATTATTATTTCCATTTTATGGGAAACTGAGGCACAGAAGGATTTCTGTGATTTGCTAAAGGTCCCACAGCTAGTAAGAAGTGCAACTGGAGCTCACAGCCAAGAATGAAAAACCCTAATGTCTGGACTCCAATGCTGCCACTCTATTTCACATAAAAAATTATGAGACCCATCTGCCAAGAACATCCTCAAATTCTTAATATCTGAACCATATAAATTTACCTGAATCTCCATCTTCACTTCTCCCCAACCCTTGCTACCATGTATGTTCTTATCTGTGTTCTGAATTCTCTTCTTTTAGCCCGTCATGGGACCTTACTCTATTGACTGCCCTCTCTATCTTTGCTTTGTCCTTTTTGTGTTTAAAACATAATCAGACTTCTGGTCAAGACAAGATGGTATAGATGCATCTCTCCTTGCTCCTCTGTACAACTAAAAACTCTGGGGAAAATGCAAGGGGCAACCAAAGGAGAACTTTGAAAGGTGGTGAGAGGAAGGCTTACTGATTTAGGACCACAGGCCTGAAGAAATAACACAGGGCAGGGTGTCTTATGACCTCCCTCCATTGACAGAATGAAGTAATCAAGACCCAGAATGTCCTGACCCTCAGCTGAACAATAGAAGGCAGCCCAGGTAGACGTATTTCCTCCTGGGTCAAATGATAATTCTTTTGACAACATCAGTTGAACTTGACATGCACCAGCAAGGGGGAAGTGACAGGGAGTCCTGCTTACAGAAGTAGCCAGGTAAAGCAGTTATCTTTCCTGCCACAAGGACTCCCCTCCCTTACTGATCAACACCAGATTGTCAGACAGCACTGGCAAGGGGCATCCACCACAACAAGCAGGCATGCTCCAGAAAGTTTCTTTGTCTCCTCAGTCCTGACATTTTCTCACCCTCTTGAGAGATATCAGTGATCCAGGCAACACCAACCAGTGGGATCCTATCATGAGTACCCTATGAATGAAAAAATTTTTGTCCACACAAAGGGGACAGAGGGAACTGGGACTCCCTACCCCTGCCAGGGTTTCTGGAGCAGGTAGGTGGAAATGGAAGGGACTAAGCCTTGATGAAAGGTCTGCCCAAGAAGGTTCTTTCTTCCAAAGGGCCTAGGGAAATCCCTTAGTCCCATTAAACAACCTGAACAGAGACCACAGGGAGCCCCTGAGATATCAGATAAACAAGCTGACCAGAATAACACAACAAATGCTCTAAAAACTAAACTGCCATTGGAACCATAGCCTATGAAGTAGGCCAGGACCTTCATACCAAATCTCGGCAGAGTGACTACCTGCTAAAATAAATAATTTAAATAGGAGCTATGGTTTCCTAACATATTAGCCAAGTACAGGACACAATAAAAAAGAATAACCTGTCATACCAAGAGTCAGGAAATTCATAACATGTATTAAAAATAACTCATTCTTGTCAGCACTGAGATGACTTAGATGATAACATTATCTCACTAAGCTTTTAAAGCAGTGTTCATAAAAATGCTTAAATAGGCATTAAACATCCTCTTAAAATAAATTAAAACACTAAAAAATATAGAAAACCTCCACAAAGAGAAGTTATAACAAAGAACCCAATAGAAATCATAGAAGTAAAAAATACAGCATTATAAATTAAAAAAAAAAAAAAAAAAACAATGGATAAGCTCAATAGTAGAGTGGAGAGGACATGAGATAGAATCAGCAAACTTGAGAAAGAATAAATAAAAGCCACAATATGAACATAGAGAAAATGGCCTAAAAAGGGAGGAAAAAAGAGACTCAGAGAACTATGGAGCAAAAATGAAAGATCCAGGGCTGAGGTTGTGGGTCAGTGGTAGCACACTTGCCTAGCACATGTGAGGCACTGGGTTCAATCCTCAGTACCACACAAAAATAAATAAAATAAAGTTATTCTGTCCATCTACAACTAAAATATTTTTAAATGAAAGATCCAAATTTAAAAATATTTTTAGTTGTTTATGGATCTTTATTTTTAATTGTTTATATATGGTGCTGAGAATTGAATCCAGTACCTCACACATGCTAGGTTGACCCACAACCCCAGCACAAAAGATGCAATTTTTATGTCATAGGAATCCTAGAAGGGGAGGAAAAGGTTTGGTGGGACACATACCAACAGATTCAGGAAGTCCAGCAACACCCCAGTAGGATAAACCCAAAGAAATGAATGCTAAGACACATCAAAATTAAAATTCTGAAAAATAATGACAAAGGAAAAATCTTGAAAACAAAGACGCACCACTCACAGAGGAACCCCACCACGAATGACAGCAGACCATGCATCTGAAACCATGAAGAACAGAAGGAAGTAGGAAAATAGTTTTAAATACTGAAAAAAAGGTTTTTCCATTATGGAAGGTCATATGAAGAGAATGAAAATACATACTACGTACGTGGAGAACATATTTGTAAACTACATATCTGACAAAAACCATATAAGGTAAAATCATTAAAAAACAAACAATCCAATTGAAAAATGGACAAAAGATGTGAACAGATATTCTACCAAAGAGAACATACAGATGGCAAACAAACCTATGAAAAGGTGGTATTAGCTATTATAAAAATGCAAATAAAACCAAAATAAGATATCACTATACACCTATCAGGATGGCTAAAATTAAAAATTACATCAATTCTGGTGAGAATGCCAAGCAACTGGGTCACTTATCCCTTGATAGTAGGAGTGTAAAATGGTATAGCTACTCTGGAAAATGGCCTGGCAGTGTCTTTAGAAAAATTGAATATCTAAGTACCATATGACCTAGTACTCCTGGGCACTTATCCCAGAGAAATATAAATCTATATTTTCACAAAAACCTGTACAGGAAAGTATATAGCAACTTTATGTGTAAGAGTTAAAAACTAGTAACAAGGGAGAGATCTTTTGATGGGTGAATAGTAACGTAAATGGTGGTATATCCATATTATGGGATTCATCAATAAAAAAAAAAATGAGCGAAATCCTCACAGAATACCTTGATGAATATCCAGGGAATTATAGTAAGTGAAGAAAGCCAATACCAAAATATTACATACTGTATGATTCCATTATGTAACAACAAAACAAAGGCAAAATGATTGAAAAGGAGAAGAGACAGGGGCTGGGGCTATGGCTCAGAGGTAGAGCACTCGTCTCGTATGTGTGAGGCCCTGGGTTTGATCCTCAGTACCACATAAATAAAATAAAGGTATTGTGTCCACCTACAACTAAAAAAATCTTTAAAAAAATAAAAGGAGAAGAGAAGATTGATTCTGAAGTGGGGGTGAAGACATACAGGAGGGTGGTAGGCATGGGTTTTTAAAGGGCAACAGGAGAGATGCCCATGGTATCGGAACAATGCAGTGTCTTAACAATGGTGTGCCATGCACAAGTGATGAAGTTATATAGAATTGAATATACACATACACTCAGGAGAGGGCATGTGCGGCTGGAGAACTCTGGGTAAGATAAGTGTAATTTCAGAGTTGAGAGATTGTACCATGTAATTACAGGATGTTAGGACTAGTGGAACTTGGGAAGGTTGTGCAAGGGATCCCTCTGTATTACTTCCTGCCATTTCATGTGAATTATAATTATCAATACAAATTTAAATTAAAAACATAATTCAATGTTAATTGTCTTTGAAAAAAATCCCCTCACTGAAGACTCCACATTCCTATCTAGCTACTATCTATTCTTTAGTTTCCATTCACAGCCAAACTTCTTGAAAAAGTACTCTGACTTCTCTGTCTCAATTTCCTTATTGCCCAATCCCGCACAAAGCATTCTGTCATTCCACTGAAACAGCACTCGTTCAGGTCAACAATGATCCTCTTTGTGTCATATATCCAGTGTTCATCTTTCTATCCCTATTTTACCTGATGTAAAGTAAAAGTAATGTAGATGAAGAGAAAAAGACTGGTTGACTGCTTCTTCCTTCTGGAAATATTTTACCCCCTCCTACCTCACTAGTCAATCCTTAATCTCAATTGTGGGCCCTTACTTATCTATCTGCCTCCTCCTTTTCCTTCCCAGTGCAATAATCTCATTCTAGTGATTCTCTAACTTCATCACAACCTGGAAGGCACCAACCTTAACATCTTTCCACCACTCTTTATCCACTTCATGTCTTTATATCTCTCTACCCACACTTTAGATTTGAGACTCCATTATATTTGCCATCTTCCAAACATGCTCCACCCCTTAATTTCTCTTGTCCTCCATCAAATTTCCTCACAAATTCCAAACTCTAGTTTTATTTGTCCCTGATTCATAACTGTATTTTTGTAGCTGAATGTTGCCTGAGAAAAACACATAGCCAAGTTGACAGGTTGCATTAAAGTCATGGTCATAGATTTCAAATGAGTTGTCTATGTTGCCTGAGCACCCTACCACACTAACCATTAATGTCCAGCTCTCCACTCTGCAAAACAACTATTTTTCAGCTTTTCTCTCTTCTCAAACTGACAAACACATCCAACAACCAACCCTTCACTCACAGAAGATGTCCTCACCTCACCTAGTTGACCAAGATGGAACACTACTGTGAAATATCTTTGCTTCTCTTGATCACTTGTGTTTGGTATCCATCTCATCCCATCCAGCTTTCTCAAGAGTTACCCTCTCTTTCTCAAATCTTATATTTTCCCTTCTCTACAGGATCATCGTCATTAGCAAACAGGCATGTTGTATTTGTCACCTATCTTAAATCATATCTTCATTTCAGCTGCTACCCCTTTCTATTTTCCTCTTCACTTTCCCAACAAAATTTCCTTTATAAGTTGTCCACAGTCACCATTTTTCTTTTTTTAAAATATTTATTTATTTGCTTTAGTTGTACACAATGCATGTATTTTTACATGGTGCTGAGGATCGAACCCAGGTCGCGCACGTGCTAGGCGAGCGCCCTACAACTGAGCCACATCCCAGCCCCATCACAGTCACCATTTTCAATTCTCATTTCTCTTTTTCATCAGCTCACTCCAATCTAGTTCCAGTCTCCACCACTTTATAGACACTTTTGTCAAAGTCATCAACAACTTCCAGGTGATCAAATTTCTTCTCTGCTCTTTCATCTACTTGAGTTCCCAGAAGAAGTTACCACAGCCAATTACTCGATTCTTTTTAAAACCCATTCTTCTCTGGGCTTCCAGGATACTGGACTCTCCTTGTTCTATTTCCATCTCATTGGCTTTTCCTTGAAACCTGTTTTGCAGTCTCTTTTTCTTCTCACCATAGTGACTTCATTTAGTTCAGTAGTTTTAAATATTATCCATGTGTTGATGTTCCAAAGTTCACATTTCCATTTATATGTCCCACTGACCTCTTGACATCTCCACTTGGTGTCTAATAAGCACTTCAAAACTAACATGACTACATCTAAACTCATGATTCTGCCCATCTCTCTTTGTCAAGGGCCAACTGCACACATAAAAAAAGCAAGAAATGATTTGACTCATTTTCTTACCTCTTGTCTGATTGCTTCACAAGTCTTGACTCTAGGTAGAATCTGATTCTGCCTCCAAAAAATGTATCCCAATTCTGTCTACTTCTATTCATCACTATTATTACCATCTGAATCTGGTCCACCATACCCATTTGGCCCAAAGTAATTGCTTCTGGTGTGTTTTTTCATAGCTTTTGTAACCACCTAGAATCCATTATCCAATCAGTATCACAGTCATCTTTTTTAATGAAAAAAATAATAAATTGTTTGCTCCCTTTCTTAAAATCTTTCAGGGCTTCTAACAGGCTTATAATAAAATCCAAATTTATTTTCCTACTTATTTCTCCAACTGGTCCTTTGGGAAAAGCCAGAGAAAGGTTTCAGTCTCCACCTTACAGAACAAACAAACAAACTTGGAGAGAGGGGAATAGAGCTAAAATATAAACACCCACTCTATATCTACATCTGAGGGGGAGGAAGTTGCTGTGTTTGCAGGGAATCAAAAGGCAATGGCAGCTCTTTCCCAAGTATGGGTTGATCAGCCTGCCACCTCCAGGTCTTTCCCTCTGGGACTGCTTTCTGGATTTCTCTAATCTGTTAGCCCCTGTTTCAAGCAGGCTTATATTTTCAAGGTGTTACAGTGAGTTAGCCTTTTGGGCTCTTGTCAGGCTAGACCTGCAACTGACTAGCTATGTGAACATGGGCAAGCCACATAACTTATCTGTATCTTAATATGGTTGAAATAGCTCTTCTCAACACTAAAATTCCCATAATCAACTTCTATTTTTCAAGTCACAAAACATCACTAATTCTACTAGTACCAAGTTAAAGAGAGGAAATGCAATGGTTAATTTTTCTTTTGTTTTTCTTGGAAAGCCTATACAGTTAACCAATGCTTTGATCTTTCTTTTGTGAAACAGAAAAATTTTAAGCTCCTGAAACAAACTGCCAATATCTGCCCACTTAATAGCTTATAATTGCAATAGTTTTAGACTAATTTCTTTAACATGGTGGGTCTTGCTTGACTTTTCAAAGGAGGAGATTTTTCCTCATTATCTGCACTGTGAAAATATTTGAAAAGGAATTAAATGAAGAACGATTAATTGATATTTGAATTAGTCCTTAATCAGCCAGATGGGGCTGTGGAAACTTCAGGGAAGCACTGCCCTGGTGGCCCAGATTTTGCTGCACAGAGAGAGACTGATGCTCCCCCAAATAGATACAGAGTGTCTTAGACATTTGGGGCTGCTACAACAAATGACCACAGTTTGGATGGCTTACACAACAAACATTTATTTTTCAAAGTTTTGGAGGTTGGGTGCCAGCAGGAGAGATTGTGATGTGAGCCCTTTTTCAGGTAGTAGACAGCTCACTTTTCATTTGTATCTTGATATGGCAGAAAGAGGACTCACCATCTCTCCAGACTTTTATTACAAGGGCACTAATCACATCATGAGGGCTCCACCCTCATGACATAAATTTGGGAAGATGAAATCATCCCATCCATGGCACTGGGGCAAATCCAAACTGCTGACTCAATATGCAGTCCTAATCCTTCTAGACTTCTGGCCTTGGCATGCTTTCTCTTTCCCCTCCATATATCTGATCCTTACCTAGTCCTGGTCCTGGTGAGTCCAACTCGGAAACATTTCCCAGATAACTCCAGACCTAAAGAACAGACCCCTTTTCTCTTCACTTTGCCCAACTTATGCCTTTTTGATGCTTTCTCATTATTTTCCCCTTTGTTCTTTGTCTCTAGTAAAATATCTGCCCCTAAAACCATCTTCAGCTCTCATTCATCCTCTAAAATGTAGCTAAATTACCCCTCCTGTGGAAGCCACCCTGACTCTACAAAGAACAATCATACTTTCCTTGCTCTGTACCCTTCCCCAAATTTACAGTACCATATCAAAGTAACTTTTTGAATTTACCTGTTGAGGCTAATTCTTCTTTCTCTCTCTCTGTATTGCTAGCACATTAGGATAATACTAGTGAATTCAAAGTACAGTCACTCCTCAGAATCTGCAAGGGATTTGTTCTGGAATCTGCCAAGTAAAATGTGCAGTACTAAAATCCCTCACATAAGGTATAGTAGTTGTATATAACATGCATATATCCTCCTGAATGTTTTAAATCATCTCTAGACTACGTATAATATCTAATATAATGTGAATTTTATATAAATGGTTGCTATACTGTATTGCTCAGAGAATAATGACAAGAAAAATCTGTACATGTTCAATACACATACAATTAAGAAAATATTTGTGCTGGTGTGGTTGTGTAAGCCTGTAATCCCAGCAACTGGGAGGCTGAGGCAGGAGGATGGCAAGTTCAAGGCCGGCCTCAGTAACTTAAGGAGACCCTCCCTCAAAATACAAAATCACAATGGCTGGGCCATGCACAAGGCCCCAGGTTCAATCCCCAGCACAGCAAAATGGGGGTGGCTGTGAATGCAGCAAATGGTAGAGTACCTATGGATTCAATCACCTGAACTGCAAACATATATACATATGTACATATTTGTGATCCACAGATGCTTGAATATGCAGATATAGAACCCAAGGATACAGTTGGTCAACTGTACTTAGTCATAGTCATTGTCTGTTGAATAAGTGAACACAAGAATGGATTCTCAAAGCCTGACTTACCCATTCAAGAAATAAAAAAAAAAAAAAAAGTGGTACTTCCTATACCTAATACCTAAAATGAAAGTTAGATCCATCTTGTTCTATCAAACTCTCAATTGCCTGATTTACTTAGAAAGTATTTTTCCTCTGCCATTGGTTATCACTTTACATTTTAATTGATAAAAACTTGGGCCACTGCATTGTATTTAACTACCATCAAAGAAAGAAGCAACAAGGCGAATGGGGACTCCTATATTGTTGTTCTGGAAGGCTCCCTTGGTGGTCTGAATTGTAACATCTTGATGTTTGCAGGAACATTTTAATTTCTGCAGAAAGCAAGATATTTATGAATAGTCAAGCTGGTCTTGTCATTCTAATAACCTAATTGAAATCTGCCAGTAAAATAAGGGGAAAAAACTCCATGAGCATTCAGCTAGAAAAGTAAAATGCAATTAAAAAGGGTTCATTTGTTAGTCATCTACATTTCTCAATTTATCCCCAGGACATATTTAAAATCTGTGAATTTTGACAGAAAAGACATTAGCTTTGATCTGTGGTCTTGATATCAAAATGTTCACCATAGTTAAAATGTTTGCTTGTTAAAACTTAATTCACCCCCAGTTTCTTCATTCCTTTCTAAATTCCTCAAATGTATTCAATTTCACCCAAGAGTGAAGATGACTTAACTATATCCCATGGAAATAATTTCAGTGCTGTTGCAAGTGGCCATGCTGCAACTTTCTCATGGTAATATTATCTTTCATCTTCCAAGTTCAACTTGTTTTACAGGGGGACTGAGGTACACCCCTGCAGTGCTCCATAGTGAACAGCAGAATGGCTGGCATAGATGGGGCACTCTATAAACTTCCAAATAACGACAACAATAAGAAATTTAGTGAGCAAACCTTGACACCAACTAAGTTTTATGTACATTTTATTATTAAATCCTCACATCTCTGCAAGTTAAAAGTTGGCATCCTTATTTTTCATATGAGAAACTGAGGTTCAGAGGGTTTCAGTGTCTTGCCCCAAATTATATTGGTAGTGGATGACAGATCCAGGAACCAAAGCCATGCCTCTCTGTCTCCAAAGCCTAGATATTTTTATCGGTGTCTCCTAAAAGCCTCTAAGCAAAGTGGATTTCCTTATCTGCTTTCTAATTTGCAGGTGAGTAATCTGAGTCCTACAGAGGTTAAAGTAACTTGCCCATGGTCACATCACCTAGAAATATTAGAGTAACTTCTAACCCAGTTCTGTCAGATTTCTAAATTCATACCCTCGTATACAGCCCTGCTTCAGTGAGCAAATGGACCTAGAATAAAACCCTGACTGATCCCGTTGGAATAAAGAGAACGTAGGGGCGTGAGGGGCATGTAGGCGTGGTGATACTGATAGAATGGGAGGGAAGTCAGCCATAATCCTATCTTCACATTCCTACCTACCCAATTTGACCCTGAACAGCCTGGTTCCCTGTCACTCAGAACACAGTTGAGGAATGTTAAGATCCCTATAAGGGCTGAATGGTGATCCCTGAAGTGTTCACTCCTGGCCTAGTCCCCAGAACTTGAGGATCTTGCCATTTTTGAAAAAGAGACTTTGCAGATATAATTAAGGACTATAAAATAAATCATCATGGATTATCTGAGTGGGCCCTAAATCCAATGGCCAGTGTTGTTATAAAAGAAAGGTGGTGGGGTGTGGTGCTGGGGCTGTGGCTCGGTTGTAGAGCGGTTGTAGAGCACTTGCATAACGTGTGAGGCACTGGATTTGATCCTCAGCACCACATAAAATAAATAAAAAATAAAGGTTTGTGTACATGTACAACTAAAAAAAATTAAATGTAAATAAATAAAAGAAAGGCATAGGGATATTTAAACAGTAGAGAAGATGATGCTGAAGAAGAATGATAAAAAGACAGAGGCAGAGATTGGTGCGATATATTCACAAGCAAGAACTCCCAAGGAATACCTGCAGCCATTTAAAGATAGGTGGGTCAAAGGACAGATTCACCCTATAGCCTCCACAGGGAGTACAGCCTATTGACAAATTGGTTTTTAAACTTCTGTCCTCTAGAAATGAAAAAAGAATAAAATGCTGTTTTTTTAAGTTGCCACATTACAGCCAATTTGTTACAGCAGCCAAAGGAAACAAGTACACGTTCAGAGCATGGTTTGAGGTGTCTCTATCTCTAGATACACAAGAGGATAGTTCAGTCTACTTCTAGGGCTGAGTAATTGGATTGTGACAAATTCTTAGCCAGGGAATTCAGGATGTTTATCATCTAGGGGAAGGCCAAACTTAATGGACTGCAAGGTACAGGGAGTCAGAGGGTGGCAGTCAGGGCCTAGTGAAACCTTCATGATTGAAACCATCCCCTGGTGTAAAATGTGTGGCAGGGAATTTGTGATTGTGTGAAAATAAGGATTCTAACAAAAGGGGAATCATTGCCACACAAAATACATTATCCTGGAAACAGGGGGCCTTTAGCTAGGCTTCCATTAGGACAATGTGCCCTGACTTCTCTTGAAGCTATGATATAGTGAAAGGAGCATGGGTTTGGACTAAAACCATGGGTTTGAATTCTAGCTCTGTCCAAGGTCACAGTTAATTGGGATGGCATGACAATAGTGTGTGAAACAGCCTTATGGGTAAAATTGTGATTAAAAAAAATTTGTTAGTTGTGCATGGACACAGTGCTTTTATTTCTTTTTATGTGGTGCTGAGGATCAAACCCAGTGCCTCACACATGCTATGTAAGCATTCTCCCACTGAGCTACAACTCTAGCCCCAAGACAGTAACTTTTACTGAGATGTTGTCAGGATTAAATATTACTCATTTACATGTAATGCCAGTGACACACAAAAAAAGAGCCCACTAAATTGTGGTGGTTGTTCTGGTCATTCATGAGTCCTCAGCATAAAACTCTGTCATTGCCTTCCTTTTCTTGTATAGGTTGGGGCTATATTTCCATACCCAATGCTGTACCCTCAGTGGAAGATGGCCAGAACAGCAGCCTCCTCTCCATCCTGGACTTGTTTTTCCAAGTAGAATAGTGGGAAAATCCAGGATTTCATAACTGAGCAGAGGCAATGGTTTCTCATTTTACCTGCTAATTGTTTCTCAGTTCTTACAGTAAAGTTGCTTGGGCAATTTCTTAGTGATTGTCCTCAACTTAGGATAAAATTCAGTCATATTCATGAAATGCATGGTACAGAGGGATTACATTTAAAAATAAAATCTATAGAACTAGGCACAGTGGCATGACTCTGTAATTCAGCTATGCAGGAAGCTGAGGCAAGAGGATGGCTTGAGAACAGGATTTGAGACCCCCATCTCTAAAAAGAAATGAAGTCAGCAAAAGCCCTCAAGGTGCCACTACCACTAATGGGCAAGACAGTGACATGATATTCACTGATGGCATGTACTTGAGTGACTGGGGAGATTGGATGATACAAGGGACATGGCATTTGAAATGACTACTTTCTATGAAGTCACACTTCATTTGCATTATAACATCAAATGACTCAATTCATTTTCGTCTGTTCTACTTAGTTCACAGGCTTTACCTGCAGTCTAATTTGTCATATCCTCTTAGAGGTATTACAAGGAAGATCTGGCAGCATATTAGGTGGTCTTGTCTTAGTCCTGCTATTCAGTGTTCCTGCACTCTGGGATTCAACAACTGAGAAAAGTCCCGTAACTTCTTATTTAATCATGGGAAACTTCAGACGTGAGGAAACTGACCTACTGTCCCAAAGGCAATAATTTGGTTTTAAAATATTCCCTAGGGAGCAGAGAGATCAGCATGAAGTGAGCAAAATTCTTTGTGCTTTTAACTGTGTGTATTACTCTTACCAAGTCTCAGGTTAACTCCTTCTTCAGAATGTTGGTCATTTAGGAGAGAGGGAGGGAGGGAGGAGGTGGGGAGAGGGGGGAGAGAGAGAGAGAACAGAATCACAAATAACTCCAGCCAGGAATAGTACAATGCATGTGTTTGTCCTTAACTGAAGAGGTATTTTGACATTTTGTGCTGTGCCTGGCATTTTAGAGTTTCTTCATGGAAGTACACAAGAAGTCAAACTCAGAAAATTCAAGTGAGGTTTTATTCATTCTATAGGGAGTCCTCTTTACAACTATGAACACAGGGTATACGAAGAGTCAAGTTATTCTCTCAAGAAGCTAAACTGTAGGTGGAATGGAGCCAAATTACTTAACTCCTACATACGTTGAAGTTATTTATAAACCTGAGAAATAAGCACAGCCTGGATTTCCAAGTGCTTCTAGCTAACACACTTAACTCTTTACTGACCAGTTAAAAAACACATTGAGCCTTACTTTTGCAGTGGAGCATCAAAACTGTTGGAGGTTATTACTACATGTTTATTGGTGTCTACTCTGTGTCATTTACCTCTACTTGGGCTGGTCACTATCACCTACATATTTTCCTGGATGGCGATTTGGCAGTTCAGACAAAACCTTCAGGATTTCCACCCCTAAGTCACTGTAAGGAATCTCCTGGTTATTATGACCATCTATTTGTATATCTTTTCTGACTGGCTGATGCTTTGGGGCCTAGAGTCCTGGGGAAGCAGTCTTCTTTTTCACACAATTTCACAGTATTTGAGAAAAATAGCAATGGCATAGCTTTCACACAAGCACAATTCTGTAGTTACATTCACTTCCTGTGCAGCAGAGTTGGCCTCTTGGCTCAATGCCAGATGTGGTGGCTATATCAAGTCTGGCTTGAGACTAAGAAGCAATTTTTTTAAAAATCAAAATCCACACTCTGAACCATAGTGCCCACTTCAGCGCAGTTTGTGCCATCATGTTTGCTTGAATTCCAAAGGGGAGTCAGTTCTCTAGGGGACCCCTCCAAAGAGAGGTATATGTTACCACCTTGAGACTTAAAGTGCTTTATAAAACCTGACACACTTTGCTCCCACAGAATTTCAATGTTTCTCTTCATTCACTTAAAATATCCTCAGCTCCCTATCAAGGAAAAGTGTTGAAGGTAAACAGCAGACACTCTGCTTCTAATTTCCCTTCTCAAATTCCTTTTCCTGAGTATGTTAGTACCATTCATGCTACTCTCCTAGACAGCTAAATTCTTCAAATGTGGCATTGTAAAATGCTCTCCATCTCATTGTCATGGGTTCTTCCACCATCGCTGTTACCCGTCATAAGTCACCTGCACCTGACTTGTGTAATTCACTATGGACCCATTTCTCAGGATATATGGTCAAAATACTATTTGACCAATGACACTTTTAACCATAATTATTCAGCACTATTTATTCTAATATTATATGTATATGTCTGTGGGATGTGGACACACACACACACACACACACACACACACACACACACAAAACCAAATACATCATTGAGATCTTCCCGTTCAAAATGGAGAATCATTAACACAATAAATCACTTCATCTATGCACTTCAAGTGCTTTTCTGCTTTATCAGTTTGACTCTGGTTCATTTTGTAGAAATACACACATTCTATTTTTAAAAGGCTTCCTTGTAATTCAAATCTCTGTGGTATAAGCATATCAGAAGAAATACTTCACATTGAGTCTTGCTTTGAGGTACACTGGTAACTTCTGAAACAAATGAATATTCAATTTTTGAGACTATCTTTCTCATTGATCTATATTCAAATAATTTTAATCTTGGAAACATATTCTTTACAGTTTTAAAATTTGATGTCAGACTGTAAGGTCTAAAAGACTCCACATTACTTTTGAACAGTAGCTTAATGGTAGGGTAAATGTTGATAACATTTAATGCTACTTAATGGTATCATAATTTATTTGAAATAAAAAAAAGTCTCACAATTATTTGTTAATACCAATCAAATTGAAACTGCAGGTATTTAAAACACATGCAAAATGAATGTCAGCTGTTAAATTAACATGAGTTTATATATATTACATAAATACAAATTTATATATGAATAACCTCCTGTACATTCAAATTTATATAAATACCCTCAAATTTGGATTGAGAAATCATTTATATATGTTGTCTTTTGGGAAATAAATATACAAAGTAATATAAGATGCAAAATTATTTTCAGACATTTATGTCTGAGAAAATCTTATTGTTTTTATCCTTAATATTTTCAAAAAACTTTGCTATATATTTAGATATTTGAGACATTATATTTGAAATAAAGTGTACTAAGATGTCAAAAATTGATGAAAAACATGACTAACTACATGCATAAATTATGGAAGGAACCTGAATTTAAAAAATTGATGATGTGTTCATTAAATTGACAGAATGGATTGTAAGTTTTTTAGGAGATATAATTTTTGGGGGATTGACCTCATGGGTACTTGACCACTGAGCCACATCCCCAGCCCTATTTTGTATTTTATTTACAGACAGGGTCTCATTGAGTTGCTAAGCACCTCCCCATTGCTGAGGCTGGCTTTGAACTCGCGATCCTCCTGCCTCAGCCTCCTGAGCCACTGGGATTACAGGCACGTGCCACTGTGTCTGGTTGGATTGTAATTTTCAAATGCAAAATTAGATTCAACCTGTGGTCCAGTCATCCAAGGTGGGGGTTGGGAATGGGTAATGTGATCAATCTTGTGCTGAGCAACTTTAATGTAAAACAAAAATCACAGGATTCAAAACTGTGTTGGACCAGTTGAGTTCTGCAAAGGTTAGGATTTGAACACTTTAACAATATTTTTAAAAGGTACTGTGGTAAGAACACAGTGCAAGATTTGCCCCTTTATCAACCTTTTACAGCACATTATCAGTGATTATAGGTACAATGTTGTTCAGCTGCTCTTTACAGCTTATTCATATTGATTAATTAAAACTTTATGGCCTTTGATTCATAACTCTCCATTTTTCCTTCCTGCTTTTAATCCCAGAACCAAACAGGGAAATGTTGGGGCACTACTAAATATCTGGGGTATCTGACTACTTAAATGAAAAAATCTACAAGCTCTTTGTCTAGTTCAGCTCTGCAGTGCCAGGATGGAGTGTCATGCTTTGCACACAGTGGGTGCTCAAAAAGTGGCTGTAAATGAAGTAGATTAAGAAACTTAGATCCTTAAATAACAACACAGTTTTCCAAAATATTCTTTACTATTTAATTTAATGACAAATGCTGCATGTATCTCTCTTTATTCCAATCTTCCTCTAGTTATGTTTCTTGTTAATTTTGAAGGCTTATTATCCCCTTAAAACTCATATTTTTCCTGCTATGTAACTTACTTAATTATAAAAATAATTATATGTTCTTATATTTCATTAGCAGCCAAAATCAACCCTGAAAGAAAATATCCCAATCTAATGGAAGACTAATAATATTAGGAGTTTGAATCTAGTACTTGTAATTTTTAGAACAGCAAACTTCAAACTTGATGAAACAAAAACTATATGTAGAACTTGAAATACAAAAGCATTAAATGCAGAACTAATGTGTATGGAGAGGTGGCATTTGTGTCTCTCTAAATACCTTTGTCTCCTAACCTCATCATCTCTTCACAACATTCTGCAGCCCAGAAGCCCCCAAATTTCAAAACTAAT
Organism: Tamias sibiricus; assembly: GCA_025594165.1. Lineage (NCBI taxonomy): Eukaryota > Metazoa > Chordata > Mammalia > Rodentia > Sciuridae > Tamias > Tamias sibiricus. The sequence goes on from CM046667.1 coordinate 128,790,010, forward strand.
GCTCCAGAACACACTTTAGCAATAGTGAAAGGTAGCCAAGTTCTACTTCATGGTAGGGCTATGAGGGCATAAATTTGGAACTAGACAATGTGGGTTGACTTGAAAGAATGTATCACAAGGTAAAATGAGCAAGAGCTACAACCAGATTATGGTGGCCTCCTAGAATAGCACAGCCTGTGCATTGGTTGGTGACAACTGCTTCAGCAGAAACACAGAAACTGCTGTTGACATTCAGGGTGCATCAGCAACAGCCCCTGTCAACACTTCCAAGTGTAGGACATGTTTTTCTCCCCATGCACTCTCCTGCCTGCATATCTGTATTTCTTTCCATAGCTTTTCCACCTGAGAATATGAATTGATATGACTCTGAGAATACCCTTCACCCTAGCCCAGGCAGAGGGTATAATCCCAGGGGGAAGTAATTATCTCTGATGCTAGAGATAGGGCACAAATACTTGAGATTCCTTGAAAGTCACTCTAATATCCACTCCTTCAACCATGAACAATTTATACAGCAAAACTGGGACATTTCCATCCCAAAGCAAAGTTGAATACAGTACCCAGAGCACTATCAGGAAATGTCAAAGTCAAGTCAAGCCCTATTAAAGCACAGTCTCAAAACGAACTAAGATCACAGGACAGTTTATTAGAGCTTGAAATGCCCATTCCCATCCTCTTTCTCTGGGCGTAGCCTTCAAGTGCCACAACAAACACTATCTTCTGTAGAAAGCAATCTTCCCCTGGAGTTTGCAAGGATCTCTATCTTCTAGGCTTTTATTTGCATTTATTATTTCTATGACATCACTATTTCTTACTTTTGTTTCTAGAATTGTTTTTGGCCTCCCAAACCAGTCTAAGGATTTATTTAGGATAGACTCTGTATAATATAAAGTGATGAACTGTTTATCTGAATGTTAAATTTCTGAATATATCATATAGGAGAAAGTTGTGAACTACCAGTAGCTCCAGAACTGACTGGTTTATTTCTTTATTCATAAAGCCAACTGTCAACCACATACCAAATATCTCCACTGCAATATTTAGCAAACATTTCCTAATCAACATAATAAAAAGGATTAAATTTTCTATCACACCTCTATCTCATCCTACTTTTTTCCCCAAATTCCCCATCAAGTGTAGAAGGTACAACTATACACCCAGTTGTTCAACTCCCAAACCCAAACTTCATCCTTCATTGTCTTTCCCTCATTCTCCAATCTGATACAATCTATTATTACATCTCATTATTTATGCCTGAAAATATATATCCCTAATTCAACCACTTTCCATCATCTCCAGTATCACTCTACAGTCTAGACCATACCACTCTCATCTGCCTGTCACTGCACAAACAGCCTGCTAACTGAGCTCTCTGTTTCTGCTACGGTTCATTAGAGTTCTTCCCTTCATTATCCCTCTCCCATCTTCTCCTCTCTCCAAAACTCTTTGGTCCAATGTAAGTACTAGTAAATGCACATTGAACCAATAGCTGCCTCCTTGTTTCACTTTTTCATTGCCTCTTGATCTACTTTCTAGAGCAATGATGAATTCCTGATACCCATTCATAAAAAGGTGGGAACTCCAAGTTAGCTCTTCTTACCTCTAATATCTCCAGTTCTCTAGTCCATACAGGAGATGCTTTCTTGAACTCTTGGCATCTCTGGTTGCTATTCTCCAGATTCTCTCAATTTTGTCAATGTTTCCTTAATCTATGGTGCTCCCAAAAGAAGAAAGTGCTCTCTAAAAATTTAATGTAATAATTTCACAATGTATACATATATCAAAACATCACATTAAGTACCAAAAATAGTTTTTGTCAATTATGTTTCAAAGAATGTGGGGGGAAGTGATGAAAACATTTTTAAAAAATATGTGGTACTCATCTATCAATAGAGATAGAAAGTTCAAAAACAGACCAGGGTAAGGATGGAACTCTAGTAGCTAATAAGGGTGACATTGCAAATAACGTGAGTAAACATGTCTTAAGAATAGATGGGCCTTTGATAGTGCTGCAACAATAAAGTCATTTGAAAAAAGACAAATTAGGTCCATACCTCATACTATATATAAGAATAAATTCCAAATGGATCAGCAATTGAAATGCTCAATGAAACCATACAAACACTGGAAGAAAAGACGGGTGAATTCCTTTAAGATGGGTGAGAAATAGTTTGTTTAAGTAGAACGTCAAATGTTGATAGAATAAAAACAAGTGACTATTGACTATACAACAAGAAAAACTAATACAGGGCAAAACCTACCATAACCAATCCAAAATATAACTGACAAACCAGGAGAAATACCTGAAATGTGTGACAGATAAATGGCTAATATCCTTAATACATGAAGAATTTTAAAGATTCTTTTAATAGATAAAATTGTACATATTTATAGGTTACCATGTGATGTTTCAATACATGTATACAATGTGTAATATTCAAATCAGGGTAAGCATATATGTTTCTTCAAACACTTGAGAATTCTTAAAATTTGAGGAGGAAAAGCAAACAGAAGACAGAAAAATGGTCAAAAATGAGAAGCTAAGCTATAAAAAGATAATAAAACGGCTTTAAGGCTTATGAAAAAATATCCTCACTCATAATGAAGAACATGCAAACCAAAACTACGTTATAGTACCATTTCTCAACTATCAGATCAGTATATTTAAAAACCACAACACATGCATAAAGTGAGGCTATGAAGAAACAGGTACTCTCATATATTCCTGGTGGGAATACAAACTGATACAACCCCTTGGAATGGAATTTGGTAATATTTTTAAAAAGTTATAAACATATTTTGACCGAATAATCTCACTTATCAAAATTTACTCTGAACATATATCACCAACAATATGAATATTCAGAATAAGCACAAGCTTCCTTATTCCAACATTATTTTTAATTGCAAAATGCAGGAAGCAATGATGTACTATAGAGTACTGCTCTTTTTGACTTTTCTGGAATTCTGAAATTAAAAGCTAAACCAAATGATTTTTCCCTCTAAGGAGACCTTTTCAAATTTATCAGAATAATATAGTCAGAATTCCTATTATCATAGTATGCATTTTGCATTGCATTTTCAAAATAGAGGATCAGGGCTTTTAACATATAAGTGTAAAGAATATTTTGCAAATCATTAATTATACTGTTGTAGTTTTTTCCTAGATTGATAGCAAATTCTATAAATCAGTTGGTCAGGAATATTTGCCTTGAAAATGTGATCTATATGGAGAACACTTGAGGAGACCCTGTATAATATGCGGGTAAAAGTCATGGAAGTGATTCTGATCATTCTTCCATGTCCCCACTAAAACTGGTTATTGAGTACCTTTAAATCCCACTTAGATGGACTTAGGTATGGAGGCCAGGTGGTAAAAAGATGGCCACAGATGTGGGGCTTTCCTTAACTCCGTGTGGAAAAGGCAGACAAGCCCTAAGTCCATTTTCCCTCAAGAGTTTCCTACAGATTGATTTCATCAGCATGGGTCAGACAGAGTTTGAAATTATGTGATATGAAAATCAAACAGTAATATGAAGACCGGTGGTTCTTACTCTCTCTTAAAATATAAAGGCCACCTATGGATCTCTCTTACTCCTTCCACACAAGTTGGCAAACTACAGTGTATGCATTTTTGCCATTTCTCTCCATGCAGTATGTATGCTTGCCTTTTAAAAGAAATATAAGTGCCATATCATGGATAATGTTGAGGAAATATATAGAGGATTGATGGGAAATTAGAATAGTTATAACTTTCATAATGTCTTCCCAAAGATAATATGATCATATGGTTCATTCATTCCTCTAAAAACATTCTGATCCCTCCTTGAGAAGTAATGGTGTGTGGACTGTCTTTGTGCTTCCTCCAGTTTCAAGTTTAGGCCACTAGATTGAAGTTATGAATGTACCTGTTTATCTACAACAAAGTGATGATCTTTTGTTATAAAGAATCAGATAGTAGATATTTGGGGCTACTTGGTCCATATGGTGTCTGTTTCATCTCCACAAATCTGCTGATGTGTGATGTGATCATCTATAATATGAAAGTGAATGGATGTGGCTGTGTTCTAATCAAATTTTATTTTATTTTATTTTATTTTTAATTTTATTTTTATAATTTTTAATATGTACAACTCATAGTGCATTTACAAAAATAGACAGCAGGTAGGATTTAGCATTTGAGCCACAGTTTGCTGACCCCTTAGTCTATAATAAGACAGAGGCCATGTCCTAAGTCTTTATATCACCAGTTCTAGCACGTTACTTAGAATCCCCCATGGGACTCGATAACCACTTGCTGAACAAGTACACAGTTGACCACAGGGTCAAGTTGTGTGGTTATGCCTAGAGACTTCTAATTTCTGATTTCTAACAGAGTATGAACTATGGAAATAATGTTAATCATAATTGTAATTCTGCCATTAATTTAATTTTAATATCTGAATAAATTCTCTGACGCTCCCACCAAGTTTGGCCCATTTCTGCCTGATTATTTTTAATGAGAGGAATCGAGCCACCACTGAAATTACCACAATTGATTTCAGCTAAGTTGTACCAGTGTGAAGTAAAATTTTAGAAAAATGCAAATAGAGTTAACGTTAAGTATCTTTACCACAAAAATGACAACTGTGTGAGGCAATGCATTTGTAATTGGCTAGATTTAAGCATTTTACAATTTAGAGATACTTAAAAACAGCATGTTGTACGCAATAAAAACATATAATTTTAACTTTCAATTGAAAAATAAAAAAGGAATTTCTTATTTGAAATCAAATCTATCTCATTCAATTGGTCTTAACACCTCCAAATCACACTTCCTATAACATAACAATATTAATAACAATAACAATAATAAGGTGGGAAACAACTTCAAATTTCATTTAACTCAGCTTCCCCATGTTATAGATCAGAAATCAAGGCTCAGAGAGATTTATAGTTTTGTTCCAAGTAACCCAGACTGTCAGCTGCAGAACTCTTTAATAGCCATTTTGGTATTTGCTGGTCCCTGGCTGGATTCCTTACAGATTTCAGAAAAATAAATAATTTATGATTGGAGTGCTCTTTTATATTCTTTCCTTTTAAGCAGAAATACTTTTCTCAAAATGATTTCAAAAATGAAATAAAATGGCTGTGAACTTTGTTACAGTTAACAAGAAATGTGAATTGGGATATAGTATAGGGAACAGTGAACCAGGTGTCAGGAAGCCAGAGCACTATATGTCCCACTAACTGAGCTAGTTAACTTGGGCAAGTTGTTCAATGTCTAATGGTTAAATTACGTCTCTGGCCCCCTTCTAGCTCTAGGACTTAAAATTTCAAATGAAAAAGGAAAAACACGCCAAAGTATACTATAAGCATTTTTTAATTTCAGAAGTACCATTACTTTCATCTCAGAAAATATTACTTTCTACAGTGGTTACAATCATAGGTTCCTGAGATGTGGTTTCAAATCTCAGATCTGCCACTTTGTTGCTGTGTTGTGGGGTGGGGGGGCAGGGGGGCATGGCATTTAGCATCTTTAAGAATCAGTGTTCTTCTCTATAAGTTGAAAATAGTATCTACTTTACAGGGTTATTGTGAGTTCAAGAGATTACACAAGCAAAATTTTAGCCATGTTCAGTGAGTAAAATCTGTCATTAACTTTAATATTCTAAGAGCAAGCTAAAAATTTTAACTATAAAATTAGGGGTGAGGGTGAAGGTAGATAATGAATTCCTCTAGTTACTATCAAATTGAAAGTTCTCCTAGGAATTGAATTCCTCACTGTAGCTCTTCTACCTTTTGCCCTACTATCATAAAACCTCCTGATCTTTCTATGAGATCTGCAGCTTCTCGTCCTTGAAGTTCTTCATTCATAAAGGTATAGCCCAAGGTTTGCTTTCTGATTCCAGTTTTAAAATGTGACACTACAAGTGATTACCAAGTGACATTTTAGTATTAATATGGTTACCAATTTCCCCCTCCAAATAGGAAACTTTCAATAATAGGGGTGGACTCAGAGCAATATTCAAAATCTGTGCCTATAGTACTTACCTATTCTCTGTGGAGGAAAAATAACTTCTTTATTTTAGAAAATTATATGTTACGTTCATAATACCCATTAGAAAACTGCTCATTGCATCCACACACACTTTGAGCAATAACTTGAATGTGGGATATTGTAATTTTCACAAAAGAATCAAAAAATAGCACTGACAAGTTAGGTCAAGTGTCTCATCCAATGTAACCTATTAGGCTAAAGATCAAGCCAAGACTTGAATTCACAGCTCTTGCCCTTAATTTTGTGGTAGAGGCACTCAAGCTGTCAGGATTTAATCACTTAGTGTTCTTGAGAAAAAAGTGAAATTTAATAGAAATAACAATGTAAATGGTAGTAAAACAAGCAAACTTAAGGTAGGTATTTTAAAGAATTCTAAAGAGGTAGTAAAAAATATACCTGTCCTCAAACATTTTGTCAATTACAGACAGCGATACCAACTTTCATTCAACTCATTAATTCAATTTCATTCAATCTATCTATCATTCAATTCTACCACCATTTACTGAGAACTTGCCCTTTATCTGGTGCGATGCCAGTCACTGAAAACACATGAGATAGAGAATTCATCCTCTAGGACACAGGTAAGCAACCTTTATCTGGAAAAGCCAGATATAAATATTTTAGGTTTTGTAGGTCACTCACTCTGTTGCAACTCTTCAACTCTGCCACTGGAACATGAAAACAATAGGAAATATGTGAATGAATGAGTGTGGCTGTGTTCCAATGAAACTTCTTTTACTAACTCAATTTGGCCCATGGGCTGTAGTTTGCTGACCCCTGCTCTGAGCTCCCAGACAAATCAACACTCAGATCTAGATAATACAATGAGAAATGTGTTTTATTTGAGATATGAATGGGCAAATTAATGTTGCCTGGCAGAAGGGTTACTAGAAAGCTTCTTGTAGGAAATAGCATTCCATCTGGACTTTGAATAAATAATGGGATTTGGAAGAACTCAGTGCAAGAGAATATATGGAGAGTTGTTTATGTCTGGTGCTCCTAAAGAATGGAATGCATTCAGACAAAAGGGGGGGAGGGGAGGGAAAGGGGCAGGGGGATAGAAACAATGGCAGAAGGAGTTTGACATCAATATACTAAGAGCATGTATAAAAACTCAAATGGTATGAAAATACTTTGTGTAAAACCAATGACTTGGAAAACTGCTCTTTATATGTAATATGAAAGGAATTGAACTCTAAAAGCATGTATTATATATATATGTATATTTATACATATATGTATATTTATATATATATGTATATATAAAACATATAAATAAATAAATGTATATTTATATATATATAAAACATATATATATAACATATATATATATATATATATATATATATATATATATATATATAAAACAAAGAATGGAATTGCATTTCAAACTCAGAAGGATAGGTCAGTAGTGGCAAACTAAGAGGAAGTGAAGGTTCAAATAGACCAGGTCAGAAAGGGTTTAGCAGGACATATTCATAAAATTGAGCTTTACCCTGCCGTCCACATGGGGGCACTAAAGAATTCTTAAGCAGAAAAATAATGTGACCAGATATGTGTTTTAACAAAATCCATAAGGAATCAGTGAGGATGATCAGCTCAGGTGAGGTGGCAGAGGATTAAAGGAAAAGACACTAGGTAGGATAATATGGTTAACAGTCCCAACAACAAAAGGTAAAGCCTTAATCTTAGGTTTTATTAGTGAGGAAAGAAAAGGAGATGCATTTTGAAGATAATTTACATGGAGCTCTCAAGTACTGGAAATGTAGTAACATATCCAGCCCTACCATGCTGAACATGCATGATCTCATCTACAATGTAGCTAATGTGACTGAGCAACTGAATATTTGCTTAAACCTTTAATTTAAAATTAAATGTAAAAGCCTGTACATGATTCAGTCATTAGAAAACTTTTCAGTATGTTTGGAACAGCTTGAGTAATGTAGACCTTGGTTTTCAGCTATAAATTTGATCATATACACACTATTTCCAATGAATAGTTAGTATCAGCATTGAGATGTAAGTAAGTATAAAATTAACACCAGATTTACAAGATAGTATCTACAAGCTACACTATTTAAGTAAAAAACTTCCATATCAATTAAACATTCAAATGATATTTTGAACAGATTAAAGAAAACATATCATTAAGATTAAGTTCACCTTTTTTCTTGTTTGTTTGTTTTTTTTTTTTTTTTCAATGTGACTACTAGAAAATGTAAAGCTACAAATGTGGCTCAAATTATGTTTCCATTGGGAAGTGTTGCTTTAGAGGGAGGATTTCTATGATTCTGTGACTAACTCCATGGAACACAGTATGAGTACTGTTGGTAATAAGAGTAATGATATGAGAAAGAGAAAAAGCAAAATGTGATTTGAAACCTTAAAAAAACTCAACTTAGGGCTGGGGTTGTGACTTAGTGGTAGAGTACTTGCCTATCATGTGTGAGGCACTGGGTTTGATTATCAGCACCACATATAAACAAATGAATAAAATAAAGATATATCAACATCTAAAAAAATTTATTGAAAAAAAACTCAACTTATTCTCCCATAGAATACATAGGGAGCCCAGATTCTCCAATCTGGGAAAGAGAACCAAGGTTCATACAGTCTCTCCCTCCGTGCCTAGCACCTAGTCCAGGTCATCAAATATGGCAGGTACACAATATCTGATGATAAGATAACATGCTATGATCACACACTGAAACACAAGGTCAAATCAAATGAAGAAATATGATTGTTCCTTTGATTAATATTTCTATGGCTTGGTTAGAAGCACTCTAAAGCAAATAGGAGGACTCCTTTATCTTTTTCTGCAGAAATGAGGATAGGTGGAACCACTACCATATTCTTCACATTGAAAGAGACAGTGGTTTCTTACCTTTACTGGGTTATACATAGGAATGCTTAGGTTAGTCCACAACTTTCTTGGATCAGAGTTATAGATAGTGTGAGGGGACTTTTTCAAGACACCTCAAGGGCAGCAATAACCTGATGGAAAGAAGTTGCCAAAAGCTATCCAAGTTCACTGAAAGAGAAGGGTCATTTCATATGGGCAGGGTCCTAGAAGGGAGTAGATGGGACATTTAAGAGAGTTACATGAACAGTGCTTAATAAAGGGACCAATTAAAGAAGTATGGACAGCACTCAGGGAACCCTTAGGGGATGATGAAACTCCCAGAGAAGAACAAGAGTAGAAAGTTGCCATCTAATATAAATCTGGAAGGATAATGAGAAGAAGTTATTACTGGAACCTAGCAAGAGCCACAGCCTTAGAAGAAGAGGAACATGAATCTTTCTCTCTTCCCGTCTTCCAATCTCCGTACAGGACTCCCCATTGGCCTGCTCCATCTGAACCAACCTGAAGTCAGAGAGAAAGGAGTTCTAGACGATTCTCTTAGCCCACACCTTATGACCAATACAAACACAAAAATAAGTCGAGTATGGATCTCAACTGGCAAATGGGGAATGTTTGCCTTCTGAACTCATTTTTCAGCCCAGGTGTGTAATCTGTGTGCCTATAGAAGTAATTAAATATAGTCATAACTTACACCATGATGATGAGGAAGCTAATGAAAAGGGAAATCAGGTAATAGGGATAAAAGTAAGCACACACAAGTCTTTCCACTTAAATACCACAAGAATACCTGGAAAATAAGTAGAACTGAGTCAGCATCATTCTTTGGACAAAATATGGCTTGTCCATCATTTTGTTCTTTTTCTCTTTCCAAAATAGAGAATTTCCCAAAATTCTGGCCCTACAGCAACAAAATGGAAAAACACAATTTAAATCAGAGGTTCTCAAACAGGAGTGTTTTTATCCCCTAAGGAATGTGTGGCTATTCTGAAGACATTTTTGGTTTTCACAGTGGCAGTGTGGTGGCATGTCATTCACATGCAAAGGTAAGAGACAAAAGATGCTGAAAAATACCCCATAATACATAAGACAAACCTCCACAACAAAGTTATCAGACCCAAAATATCAACAGTGTCAGAACTAAAAATCCTTGTTTTAAATGCAAATATTCTACTTGGTCAAAGGCATTGAGAACGTGAAGATAGTAGATTATTTAAAATCAAAGATTTGGTATACCAAACTAAAGAATTTTTCAAAAATTCATATGGTAGACTTCTAAATGAAAAATATATTTTCTCTGAGATAAAGTGTTTTTCCCTCTAAAACACAAAAACCAAGTAGGCCCTGGAATTAAAGTGACTTTCTTAAAATATTCAGATGACTATTCTGAAGCCAGTCCTTAGAATGCTCAATTGCTCATTGAATGTTTAAAATTACATATACATGAGAAATTTCAGACAACTGATAACAATGTGTGCATTATCTTTCACCAACTACTTGCTCTTGATTGAACCTGGGCATTCAATTTCTTAAAAGACAGAATGGCCAACAGGAGGTAATAGTCACAGGATGGAACCTCTTCATGACTGTTGAGGACATTCATAAGTGTTTTCAAATAACTGAAGGAAACTGAGCTTGTTCTGTTTGGTCCCACAGCATGGGGAGAGACAGAAGGAAAAAGTAATATCAATTAATTACAATAAAAGTTAACTTTCCCTCTGTTCTCTATTGAATATTCACAATTGTACCAATGGGTACGTGCTAATATTACAACCATTTTAAATATGTGGTGGCTGAGAGGGGTTAAATTCCATGCCCAGTCAAAAATCTGGTCAGTCATCTGAGCAGTTCAAGGTAGAAGTGGAAGTTATTGATCTGATTCAAGCCAAAAATAAACAAAAGGGGACATTTAAATAAATTGACCTTTTTGGTCACTTCTAAGCCTCAGATTGCCAACAAATAAAGAATTAAGTAGAAAGTTCACTTTTGGAAGAAAAGATCTGATCTTTAAGGTATCTGAAACTAATGACTAGGATGTGATTAAAGCATTAGCTGTCATAACGTTGCCAACCTCATGACTAAGCTACAATCCCAAACCCTTGGTTAAGACAGCCCTGAGTTCTTCCTTCCTCTTTAATCAATTTCTTCTCTACCAGCATTATAACTCTGACCCTGACAAGGAGACTGAATCTGGACCAACTGGATCCTGCTATCTGCATCTCTTTGCTAAATGATGAAGGCATGCTTTGCATCTTGGATGAAATCATTAAGTTGATGATAATTACTGCTTCCAAATTCACTATGTAACTTCACATACACTGAACAAGGAAGATGGCAGAGTTGTCTTTCATTTGATGAGAAATCACTAAAACCACTCAACTCCTCACAGAGAGGTGACATTTTTTTAAAAAAAAAAAATAAAGAATCTCTGATGTCACCAAATTTTAGTTAATGTGGTCATGCAGTTCCTTTTACTTGGTGGGCAGTGTCATAAGAACACCAGGAGCTGTCCACTGACATAATCATTAGGTTTTTCCTAACTGTTCCAGCACTGGACATCAAAGCTGAACTCCAAATGTAGTAAGTAGATGTAACAAGACTATGGAATATTTATGTACATTGAATCTACAAATAGGAAGAGGCTTTGGGATCCCCAACTCAGCCCAGACTAGTGTGGTGATGAGAAAAAGTCACTGAGTTTGGAATACCATTCTAGGTTTTGTAGAGAAGAAAGGGCATTAAAAGCAGAGAAAACAGTATAAACAGTCCTAATGCATGAAAGGCCATGATTGGGGGATGGGAAGTGGCCCAGTGTCTGAGTCACAGGAGGCTTTGAGAAGAAATGAGACCAGGAGAAAATCTGCATGGAGCTATAATATATAAAACACTGTGACAAAAGATAGGACAGTGAGCGATGGTCTTAAACTTGTGCTTATAAAGTAAAGGGTACCATAAAGGTATTTTCATTCCATTTCCCCATAACAAGTGCTCCTGCCATTACTACCATAATTACTAAAAATAGCCCCATAACTGCAAATGTCATCATTTTGAACACTTACTATGTGCCAGGTTCTGTTTGGTGATACACACTGTTCCATGAGTTAATATGCGTTGTTTCATTTGATGCTCAAAACACCATACCATGTTCATATCATTATGACCATTTAAGAAATCATAACATTTCACTAATGGATTAGTTTGATACAGGGGATAGTTGAAGCATGAGAGTAAAGCTGTAACTCATTTTTCTGTATTTCTTGTCCTTGCCAATTAGCACCAAAAGGCATCCAGTGTCAAGAGCTCCTTTCCCTGAGCATATCTGTATTTTGAAAGACAGCACTGCCAGTTAAGTAAGAAGGAAGAAGCTAGAAATGTAAGGGAGGAAGGACTGATTGAGATCAAGATCACTTAAGGGTGGTGAAGAGGGAAATCCATTGTACATGAAGAAAGAGAAGAGGATTAACATTGCAAGGGAAGAGACAGTTTCCTAGATATGAGGAATGGGATGCAGGGTGTACATATGTTTGTAGATGCAGAAAAGAGAAGCTGGGGGAGTTCATCCCAACTTTTTTCTGCAAAGTTGGGAGTTCATCTGCTGAGTAGGCTTCAGATGGAGTAGAAGGGAGCTCAGTGGTAGGGAATTGAGACATCTGCCATGGAAGATGAAAAAGGAATACAACAAGATACATGACTGACCTGATAGCTTCAGTAGCAAGACTGGATGCTAAATATACTTGCTCTACTCACCTATTATAAAAGACCAATAGGAGCAATACTGGTCTTATTGTGTCTTAGAGTGTAAATCACCTAAAATTAGTGCCTGAATGAGTATGGTGATTTTTATTCAAAAGTGACATAATGAGGGGCTGGGGTTGTGGCTCAGCGGTAGAGCATTCACCTAGCATGTACGAGGCTCTGGGTTCAATCCTCAGCAACACATATAAATAAATAAAATAAAGGTATTGTTATTGTGTCCAACTACAACAAAAAAAATATTCTTAAAAAGTGAAACAATGGAAGTAAACAATATGTATATGGGGCAACTGAAGATGCATAATAACAGCAACCTTTTATTTGTGATTATACATGTATATGTTAAGAAGAGATGGGTCAATGATCTTGGCTATAAATAGACGTTTTGTGGAATTCTGCCTATATTTCTTCTAAGCACATCCACAGAAGCCAGATTAACAGTTGGCCTTTAAAGAAAAGGAATTGGGTGTGGCTAGGGTTTCTGTGTTAAAAAAAAAAAAAAAAAAAAAAGTCCCTAACACACATCCTTTCCTTCACTTAGCTGTAGCTTTATGGCCCCCTGAAGGAAAAGGAACAATGTCTTTCTGCTTCAGTAAGCAGACTATTACATCTTGCTGCAAGGGAATTATATGCTATACTCTATTTGTGCTTAAGAACGATATTTGTACTCAAACATTTTCTCCTTTGGGCATTTCCTCCACTACACAGGTAGCTCACAATACAATTATTATGCATATAGAACCATTAGCCCCAGGACTTGGGGAAAATATTCCTTTGAGTGATGTCTCTAGGCCTACTGAATGAGACCTGGGAAGGCTGGACCCTCAGTTCACTTGTCTTCCTTTCCTCTACCCTTTAGTGTAACATCCTGAGTGTGAGTAATCCATGAGCAGGTTGTGACTGCTTCAATGCTCACGAGTTGCTCACTGGGGTAATATTCACATAATGGTTAAAAAGCATACTGTCTGGAGTCCAGCAGGTCTGGGTTCAAATCCTAGCTCCATAATTTCTTAACTAGGTGACCTTGGACAAGCAAATTCAAATTCATTATCTAAGTCTCCATCTTCTCATCTGAAACAGGGGACAAAGAATAAAACAAGCTCACAATATTATTGTTAGGATTACAAAAGGTAATATGTGTAAAGCCCTAGCAGGGGACCTGACACACAGTGGTACTCACTAATGTGCAACTGAATAAAAATAAAAGTTCTTTATCTTCCCTTTGCTTCAAAGGAAAAAGTAACTTTTCATCCTTTACCTTTCCAAGACCCTGTGACAAGCTTGCAAACCATCTCAAACTGAACTTCTATGGTTAAGAACTTGACCTATGGACTGATTGTCCAGGTTTGAGTCCATCCCTGTTCTACTACTTATAGGCTGTGTGACCACAGGCAAGATACTCTTCTAAGCCTAATTTTTCTCATCTTCAAAAATGGGAATCAAGTGAAACAATATATGTCAAGTACAGTGATTAGCATATAATGTACATAAGAAATGCAAGCAATTGACATTATTTCATAGGTTCACTGTTAGCTCATGAAGATAAGTTGATATTTTCTAGAGGTACTATGACAAATTGAATTGTAACCTTTCCATTCATAGTGTGTAAAGTCCTTATGCTTCTTTCTAAGGTGTCAGCCAAACTTGTATCAGGATGGGTTTTTGTTTATCTTCCTAAACAGAGCTTCTAATTACTTAGGAAATAAAGAAAGTTTGGATACACTGGGCAACATTTAAGGACTTCTAGATCCGTAACTGTTCTCACAATGTTGGCAAGCATATTTATGAAAATAGCATCTGACAAAAAACTTTCAACTGAAAAGTGATCCATCCTTTCAGTCACAGCCAACTCATCTTTCTGATTTATATAGATACTACTTTCCAGAAGATTGTTACATGTGTCCTTTCTTAAATATTTGGCTGTGCTATTTTCCCCAAGGGCTTAGTATTATAACTCTTCTGTTCTAGGATGCTATGCCAATGCATTAGGGGCTCTACAGAATGAGTTTGCTATTTCTAGAAACCTCTGAACTCTTTTAGGCTAAATGAATACCATCAGACAATGAATCTCTACAATATACTAATGGAACCAAAGGTCTAAGAGTTAGCACACCCCTTAAATGCCTCACTCATTTTCCACTAGTCATCTATAATGTTCAAACAAAATCTATACAGAACAAAACCAAAGAATGGTACCATTCCACAGGAATATAAAACATAAAAACGCAAAGCTAAAGTACACATTTCTCAAAAGACTTAGATAGTGATATTTGCCAAAAAATATTCCAATCATGAAAGCCTCTTCATGATCTGGCAACTATGCAGAAACAGAAAATCAGATTGAAAGAACGCTGCTAAGGGATGGAATCAAACCATATAGCCCAAGGCAGCTATCCCTTACTTTATCTAATAAAGTGGTTTGATCTTAGAAATAATAATAAATCAATGCTTATTTAAATACACTTTGGAATGGCTTTATAAAGCAATCTTGCAGTACATCCATTAGTAAAATGAATTATCACTCCCATTTACCTCTTTTATAAATCCAAATGCTCAAATAGCAATACTTAAAGTGAGATTTACTTAAGATCCAAGAGACCATAACTCAATAGTTATACCTTAAGCAACTCTTATTCCAAGATGGACCCATAGCACTACCCTAGGACACTGGTATACCAATGCACAGTAAAATGGAAGAAAAGCCAAAAAAGCTTATGACATGAAAAACCTAGTATACGGGTGTACATATGGCACATAGCCCCCTCTATAGGAGTTTACACTCCATTTTCCATTGGCTGCACACTGCTACTTATCAAAGGAAAAGCTGGGGAGCTACTGGTGCCAGTTGAAGTACTGAAAGAAATTGTGGACAAGGTAAAAAATGGTATTTAGAACCAACAAATCTCTAATGAACAGATGGGTATAATCTATGGTCCTTATAGCTTGATAACAGTATTTGTAACTTCACAGCCCCTGACTATTGAAGGACTTCCCTGGAGGGAGAAGAAAAAAAGAATGTTAAGAGTCCTGAATATAGAAAGGAAGTCAGCAAGAATAGAAGAGCTTTCGTGGTGAGGGGCAGTACATTGTAATTGAAAAAATCATATACATAAAATAAATAACATAAGACTCTTCAGAGTCTTTATTATTTTATTGTTTAGTGTAAACCTCCAGGGCACAGATATTGCAAACAGCTTTTCCTCCAACAGCTTTTATTTGTGGGACCCTTCCTGGGGGCAATATTTCATTCTGGTAACATATTAGGAAATGCTGCACCAAAGACCATTTAAATAATAACAGTTAGAATGACTACCATTTATTAAATGTCAGAGACAGAATGTGTGAAACTGAGCAATCAGTCTAGAAGCAAAGTTTAAGAAAGGTTCCAGTGAAGGACAGTGGCACACTTCTGTAATCCCAGACATTTAGGAGGCTGAGGAAGGAGGATCATGAGATTAAAGCCAGCATCAACAACTTAGCAAGACCCTAAACAACTTTGTGAGACCTTGTCTCAAAATAAAATATAAAAAGGGCTGGGAATGTGGCTCAGTGGTTAAGTGCCCCTGGTTCAATCATTGCTCCCCAACACCTCAAAAAATAGGTCCTAGTAAGTAGTTTGGGAAAGAAGGTAAAATTAGTGAGTACTCTGAAAGTCCATTTATACATGGCAATGACCTGGTGGGATTAAGGATGGCGTGATGAGAATGGACTCCTTCAGAGCTGAATGACCATAATCTTTCATAATAACAACAATAATACATTCTCCTTTATTCAGCACTATGTTCCATGCCTATGCTCAGTCAACCCTTAGGACAACATTTTGTATTTGATCCTATTCTTGTGTCATTTCCCCCTCATTGCCCCCAATCACCCAGTTGGTAATTGTCAGTGGAGGTTTGTTCAGCAACTAGTTCTGTATTCTTCATTTCATTAAACCTCTCATGAAAAAATTATTCTGAAGGACCTTTACAGTATATCATATACAGTGTATTATGTTATAGTTAATTGCACCCAGCAGAAGACACTAAGATAAAATGATATATATATGGATGGATTCACACAGCTTAGAAATAAAATCAGAAAAATACTTTTAACCCAAAGTAGTCTACAGGAAAATTCTATGAGGAGGCTAATTGCCTTGATAAAGTAATGAAACTATTGTTCACTCTGTATTTTTAAAATTCCATTAAGGAAAAACAGCACTCAAGAGACAGACCTTATTGTGCGACAAATTTAGTGGAAAGTGACTTACTAGCAAGACAAACATGCCCTTAACAAGGATGTGGAACACACAGCATTTTCCAATTCTAAAAAGTATTCTTTGGGGCATTAAGAGATAACAGAGGGTTCTATTTACTTAGTGAATCCCCTGCCTGTTATCTAAAGCAGCAAGCAGCATGTGGTTTTGATTGAGAAGTTTGTATTGGTATCTTCCATGTACCAGGAAGATATAAATGGACCTGCATTCTAAGGTGAAAAAAAAAAAAAAAAGAAACTCTTAAATTTCAGGCAGGTAGTGGTAAGAACTAAGCTGGAAGGGCTCAGCCAAGTGCTGGGAAATTGAGACTAAGGGTCTGGTTGCAAGAGCATCTCAGAATTGGAAAGTTAGGAATTGACGGGAAGGCCAAGGCTAAGGCTGGATTTGAGCAAGGCTTTTAAGAGTTTTGAACCTGACCAACCAACAGGGATGTGTTGTGTTTCCCACACTAAAAGAGAAAAGCTTCATGTGAAAAAGTCCAGATGTGTAGATATTCAATAAATCAGGCTTTCTATTTATGGACCAACAGATTTGAATGCATATGTATGCAGACACCATTTTTATAGTTTACAACAGCTTCAAAAACACAGCATTTTGTGTATCTAATATAGCTATTGCTCTAGAACAAAATATTTTGTAAATAGAGAATATAAATTTAGTCACATCTTAAACAACAGTTGAAGACATCAACCTAGGTGACACTCCAGATGGAAAAGCTGTCTAGTTTAGATTACTTCCAGTTGCAAGTCAAACTGTATTTTTTTCTTACGTACTGGATTCCCTAGTTTTGCCTTGCCTAAGTTCTTTGAGCCACAGTTTCCACATGTATGAATTTGGGATAAAATATCCACTTTAGTGGATTTTTATAGGGATTAGAGAAGTTTGAGGAAATATCTGGTCCAGGTTAGGTCTTCAAAGAAATGGTGGTTATAGTGATTTCTCCTCCAAATCTCAAAACCAGATGCTAAGGACAGAGTTGAGGGAGATAGAAATCTGCCTTTATGTGATATTCCACTGAAGTTTTCAGTTTCCCTTCCAACTGAAATATCACTTTTATTTTCTTAACTATTCATTAAACTTCTCTATGTTCTAAGCAATCAGAATTCAGAATAGTAAAAAAAAATATTAGGGATTATGAGCTATGCTACTTATATAATACTGGGGCTGATTCTCTTGAAGGACAAGAAGGACAGAAATCTGCATAATCCAGGAAACTGCATACCTTTTGTTTGTATCTACTGCTTATCTGGGAATAGCTTACACATGGGAAGGACGTGAACTGTTATTCACTTTCAAACAGAAATAGGCAAACATGGAAGTAGATGGATGGTTAAGATTCAATGTGCACAAGTACACCTATTTCCATGTATTTCTCCACAGGGGAGACTAATGAAAATGGTTTCTAGAAGAAAGGGGAAAAGATAAGTTAGTACATACCTAGCTCCTCTCAGAATAGTGCCTCTCCATACTTGACTGTCCCTGTATATTTGGAAGAAAAGGAAGGGGCTAGAGGCAGGAAAGCCTAAATGCCAGGACAGCACCAAAATGGTAGCTGGTGAATTGAGGAGTGATGTGAGACTTAATGTCTATGGTTCTGAATCAGCAAACAGACATGTGAAGTCCAACAGTTGGGGTGCTGGTCTACCAGCAAGCATTCTCTCTCAGTCCCAGTTTCTAACCTCTGCCAGTGAGGAGGGAATCCTCCTTACTCCAAAGTATTTCTTCAAAAAATGACAGAGAACACAAAACAGGGGGTTCTTCCCATCAGGATCATGACACCATTAGTTTCCTGACATCAAGGTTGGACACACTAAAAAAAAAGAGTTAAAGAGTCATCAGGTAAGACATGCTTTCCTAATCCTCCTCAAGGTAAATCCTGGGAGTCTCCCTTTTACAGAAAGCAGATAGATATTGGGTAAGTTGTATGACTCATTTGATCATATTAACTAATCTGAAATGAAGACAGTCAAGTACTCAGAAAATAATACTTTTCCTTTACTCATAGCCACACTAGGCCTAGGCTTTAGTCTTCTCAAAGCCAGCCAAGAATCAAGATCACAAGTTTTGATAAGAATATGGCCCATAGGTCATATTGAATAAATCTTTGCCCAGACGAAAAAAAAAAAAAAAAAAAAAAAAAAAAAAAAAAAAAAAAAAAAAAAAAAAAAGAATATGGCCCATAGTCACCATGTCCTCCTGCTTAATAAAAATAGCAAAAACATGAGAATTTTATGAGTCCAATTTCCAAACTGTTTGCATATAAAATTGATAGGAAACACAGTAACAAATTGAGTCTTATTTTGTACCATTTTGAGATATATAAAACAAGAGAAATTAATACCCATTCAATCCTGTTTTGTTTAGTTTTGTTGTTTTTCATTTTATAGATAAGGACATGAAGACCCAAAGAAGGAACATACTTTATTCAAAGTGACTTAAGTCACTGAGGGCACTTTACTGTAATAAAGAAATAAAATCAAAGCTAAAAAACAGGAACCAGATAAACCACAACTGCTTTTGAAAAAAAAAAATGTGAAACACATTAAATTAGCCAAGAGGTAAATTTAATTCTTGTCTTTGATAGTCATTTGGAGCATTAATTTTTTCTTAACTTTGATAGGTTTAATTCCTGTATGTCCCTCAAACTATGAAAAGCTTCACAAAATTCCTTTTTTCCCGATAATCTTATGCTTATTGGCAGTGCAAAGGAACCAAGAAGATGCAAGGACAAGTGATGGCTTATTATTTTGGATTGTTTTAAGAATAAATAATCTGTGTAAAGCAATTAGTCCAGTTCTTGGCACTATTATAGGGACCCGATATTAGTTGAGTTTGAATGATCTAAGATTCTGTATTTTGGACTCTATATGAAAACATGGAAAAATTGAGGAATACCTTCACCTTTGCTCATCATCAACTCTGCTGAAGAAAAACTGAATTGAGCAGAAGTCTTCTAAAAGGACTACAACAAAAGACCTTCATGAATAAGGTTAAACATGAGCCTGGGCCATGACACAAACTGACTTACATTACTTTTCACATGTGAGAGCTTCACTGTAAACTCTTAGAAGGAGGGACTCTGGCTGGGCGTGGTGGCACATGCCTGTAATCCCAGCAGCTCTGGAGGGTAAGGCAGGAGGATAGTGAGTTCAAAGCCAGCCTCAGCAACTTAGTGAGATCCTGTCTCAAATTCAAAAATAAAAAGGGCCAGGGGCATAGCCCAGTGGTTAAACATCCCTGTGGTCAATCCTTAGTAACAAAAACAAAACAAACAAACAAACAAAACAAAACAAAAACAAAAACAGTGTGACTTCCTTGTTTTTCCATATCTCCTATAATAGACACAAGGAAGAAACCAAGTGGAAGAATAGACACAAGGAAGAAACTCAATGTGGAATGCTGATTTAACCTGATTTCCTCCATTTTCTTATATTAAATCTTCACTTTAAGCTCTTTTGGGAAGTTTTATAAATAGCTTAGAGGTTTTGGAGGGGCAGGGGAAGGACCATCAGGAGAAAGGCAGAATTTGGATGATATTGAAACTTTTACTTTATTAGCTAACCCAAAGAAAGAGAACATTGGTGGTGATTAAACAGAAGCATTTTTACTGACTCAGATAGTTTTCAGACAATATCTATTTTGTTTGCACACTTATTACATAGTCCAGGGTTCTTAATAAGGCATTTGTCTCCTTGTGGAATAATTGGCAATATCTGAAGACATTTTGATTGCTACAACAAAGAAGTGATACTGATATCTAGTGGTTAGAGGCCAGGGATAGTACTCAATATGTCCTACAATGTACAGAGAGGACATCACCTGACAAAAAAGGAAGATCTAACCCCAAAGCCAACAACACCCAGATTGACATATCCCACTACAGTGGGACCTAGAAATACTAAATGAAGGACAGACAAATATATAAACTAATTTTTACAGAAAGAAAAAAGCCTTAGCAAATATTCTCACTGGGATTTAGGTCTCACTTGTGCATCCCAGATTAAATTGGTATAATTATTTTAACCCAAGGTTATTCATTATCAAGTACTAGAATGTGTTGGTTGATTTGTCCAAATCTTTACGTAGAAAAAAATTAGGCACCATTGAATAAAGACGACAAATCACAAATCTCTGGAGCACTCTAGGGGCATAGGTTGGCTTCTAATGTTCCCTGTGTCCACTCCTTGTCCCACCTCCTAGCAGGATAAGAACACAAAGGTCAATTTCTTCGTTAAGTCTGACCTTCTTCCTTCTACCCACTGAGATATTTCTCCTTCCTCTTAAAAGCCCTTTTTCAAGGGCTAGTGGACAGTTGAGAACATAATGACTAAAGGGCTTCACAAGCTGCAGGAATATATAGTCTCCCCAATTTACTTACATGTACCACTACTGAGACCCCAATCTACATTTTAAAGTTCAAGATGCTGGCTCAGTACAGATTCAAATGAGATAAAGTCAGGAAAGAAGGTATCGCTGGATATGCTAAGGAAAAAAAAAAAACTGAATGTCATTAAGGGTAGGTACATGAATGCAGTATTTACTATGGTGACATTTGCCTGTTTTAAGAAAAAAGCATTCAGGGGAAAAGTATCTAGTGGCTCTAGCCTCTGGAATTAATTTAGAAATGCAGAGTAGTTTAATGTAGTCTGAAAGGAGGGGTGATTTAGGTATAAGACTTCTTTCAGAAAGAAATATTTCCCCAAATATTCTCCCTTATACTATGAAAAGTGAATCAATTGAATTTCTTATTTTCTCAGACTGAAGACTCAAGCCTCTTTCCCCAATTGAAGCCACTAAGGAAGAATTATTTGACCTTGGAAAAGTGGACAGCCCATAAAGAAACTTCCATCCAGTTTTTCATGGGAAGTTTTCCTTGGATCCAAATTCACAAAATCCAGATGAAAACTGCGCTCCTTATATGGACTCTATATCATCCTTTCAACTCAACAGTTCTTCATCACAAAACTGTATATTTGTTCCTTTTAAACACTAGTTTTTTGATTCAGCAAGAAACCTTCACTGCTAGATAAAGAATCAATTTCCACAGGCTAGCAAGAGTGCACGTTTGTAAAATTGGCAAAAAAAAAAAAAAAAACTTGCTTTATTGGAAACTCACATAATATCATCCTTGATTGCAGCATATTAATATAGCTCCAAAGTATGTCAGTTTTAAAAATTTAATTCCAAGCACTCCAGTAATTTTTAGGCTATTGAAAAAAATTATTGAGTGAGCTTTAACTATATTAAAAAGGACAATCAACAAAAGAATAAATTGGTCATGGCAAGGACTTAAACTTTAGATGCACTATGGGAAGAAAAATCAATGATATCTTTATGAAGACCTATTTTCATTAGCAGTTAGACAATATGGGATTCCCCATAACTCTATCTATCAAGGATTCTGAGCCAACCCATTTTGATGATTTCTGCTGGTTATTCACCAAAAGGGGAGAGATGGAGAGACTTCTGTTCTACATTAAAATGAATTGTACCACAAAGCCTAGATGTTAAAAGTGATATAAGAAAGGCTTATATTAAATTAGCATTTCCTCATTGAATTTAGCTCTTCTGATCTATCCATTCTTCCTGAAGCCCAGTCCTTCCTTAACTTCCTTAGCACCTCATTTTCCTGGTTTTCCTTCTTTCACTTCTGAAGGCTGGTTTCTCTACTAACTCTATCTCACTAGGTGTCTCCTCTGCTCTCAGTTTTTTTAATGTATTATTTTATGTTCTTATCTGTTGATGAACTACAGCTGTACATATTTAAGGGGTACAAATAATGATATGGATTTTGAAAACAATGTGCGAGAACAAATCAAGCCAACCAACTTTTCCATCACTTCAAACATTTGATATCATCCGTGATAAGAATATTTAAGATCCACTTCCCCAGAAACATGGAAATATACTGTACCCAAATATTAGCTCTATTCATTATGCTATACAAGCAATCTCAAGAAAAAGGAAAGAAAAGAAAAGGTATTCTTCCTGTCTGAGGCTTTATACCCTTTGGTACTGGGGATTGAACTCAGAGGCACTTTACCAGTGAGCCACATTCTCAGCCCTTTTTAAAATTTTATTTAGAGCCAGGGTCTCACTAAGTTGTTTAGGGCCTCGCTAAATTGCTGAGGCTGGCCTGGAACTTGCAAACCTCTTGAGTTGCTGGAATTACAGGCATGCACCACTGTGCCTGGCCCCTTTGATTCTTATTTCTACATTCCCCACTGTGGCCTCTGGTAATTCTCTGCTTCTACTTTAGATTGAACATATAAGTGAGAATATGCAGTATTTTTCTTTGGTGTTTAGCTTATTTCAGTTAATGTAATGTTCTGCAATTCCACCCATATTGTTGCAAATGTCATAATGTCTTCCTTTTTTAAAGCCTGAATACTATCCCACTGCATGTGTGCACATGCACACAACATGTACCATTGTCTGTATCTGCTCATTTAGTGATGAATACTTAGGTTGATTCCTTGAATAGTGTGACTACTGCTTTAGTGAAAACGGGAATGTAGACAACTCTTCACCATACTGATTTCAAAACTTTTGGTGAAATCCCAAAAAGTACTGACAAAAAAGCAAAAATAGACAAATGAGATTACATCAAAGTAAGAAATCTTTTGCACATAAAAGGAAGTAAAGGGGCTGGGGTTGTGGCTCTGTGGCAGAGTGCTTGCCTAATGTGTTTGAGGTACTGGGTTCGATTCTCAGCACTGCATATAAATAAAGATCCATTGACAACAAAAAAGTATTTTTTAAAAAAGGATTTTAGAGTGAAGAGACAACTTATAGACTGGTCAAAAATATATGCAAGCCATACATCTGAAAAAGGATTAATATCCAAAATATCTAAAGAATTCAAACAACTCTATAGAAAGAAAACAAATAATTCTAATAAAAAATGGGCACCTGAATACACGTCTCAGATGAAGAGTGATATATGAAAAAGTTCTCAACTTTGGTAATCATTAGGGAGATGCAAATTAAAACCACAATGAGATATAATCTTACACCCATTGGAATGACTATTATAAAAAATCAGAAGATAGCAAGAGCTGGCCAGGATATGGAGTAAAGGGAATTTTGGTCCACCCATGGTGGAAATGTACATTAGTACAACCATCATGGAAAACTCTATGGTGATTCCTAATAAAACTAAAAATTATATTATCATATGATATAACAATCTTACTAATGGGAATGTATCTGAAAGATTTGGAATCATTATGTCAAAGAGATATCTTTACTCTCAGTTTTAATACTGGCAACAGACTGATAAATCTTAAATATCTATTGCCAGCCTAGAACTCATTTCTGAGCGATTTGAAGGCAAGCTCATATAGTGCCTGAAACACAGAAAAGCTGCTCGTAAGTGTTGCATGAACAAATCTATGAATGACACATAAAAAGGATTTACTGGATTTGAATGAAAGAAAAATGGAGGATAATCGAGTTGTCCTATACAAACCCATCCTAGAACCATCAGTGCCACCCTAGTTTATCAGCTAATCAAACATGTGTGATGGAGTCCAGGTGAGATCAGTAGAACCACCTTGCCAACTACAGCCTATGAGAAAGTGGTTTTGAATGAAACACAAGCTAACAAGAGATGAGTATGAAATCTGTCTTTCCTGCCAGTATTAAACTCCTTCTAGAGAGCAGAGTTGCTGTCTCTTTTGACATGATGCTACTAGTCTCAAGCATGATGGCTCACTGTGCAAGACAGTCAGTAAATATCTATTGATAAATGTATCCATTCTGTTAATGATGATTAGAAACAGTCACTTGCTGCTAGGAATTAGGGCAAATGGCCCATTGAACTCAGAATATCCAAAATTGTTAGATGAGTAATGATAAATATTTCTTGATTACTTCTTGTTGCCAGACACAAATCTGTTTAGTAAAGTTCTATTCAGAAGGGATGAAATAAAGGCTATAATGTTTAAGCAAAGTCCACACTGGGAAGGGAAATAGAAGTAATTTAAATAACTAGTGTCTGTTTCCAGAGCAAATCTCCACTAGAGAAAAATGTTCTCAAAGTAATATACTTTGCTTTGGGGAGCTTTTTTTTCCTTTCTCAAGCAAATATTCTGGGTCTATTTAACAAATTATCCACTAAGTGAACCCCTAACCACGCATGTCCATGAGAAATTTACTGAATCAGTTCATGAATCTTCTAACATGGATGCAAAAGAGTACCTTCTCTGAGAAGAATCAAGAGAGTACAGAAGAAAATAATCACTGATGAAGGAAGACGTGGAAAAAGCAACTGGCTAGCAGTTTCTATAATATCCACTTTTTGAAATGCCCTCTTTTCCTTCCTTGTTGCATAAAACAAACCAGATTTTGTTCAGAGCCTGAGACAACCTGCTAGAAAAACATCCTTGCTGTATGAATGAATGGTTTGCTTGGATCCACAGTGTCCTATTGACAGATGTGATAAGCCTGGGCTTTGCTGGATTGGATGGATCCTAAAAAGGACAACAGTGGAGGAACTCTGTGAGCTCCACAACTTCCCTGCTTGCATTTTATTTCCCTAATTAACTATTATAAATACTGGTGTGTGTCTCTGTGTTTGTTCACACCCTCTTTGAATGGACATTAGCAACCACAGAGGGGTACATTTCCCTTGTCCCTGTGTTTTGTGATTTGTAGTGGAGCAGAATCAACTTTGTCACCACAGGGGCAATGGAAAGACTCTGATAGAAGTCAACCAAGACAGCTCCTGACCCACTGAGGTCCTTAGTGAAAAGTCTGTCTCCATATGATCCAGGGAAACTTATCTATACCTATATAGAGAGAGACAAAAGGGGTGAAGGACCCCAATACGAATATGTTGGTCCATAAAATTTCCATGTATTTGTATACAAACTATCCTAAAAGGGGAGCTGCTCCTCTCATCGCACAAGATCCCTGTAATCCAAGGTTGGCATAAAAATCCAGAGCAAGAATAAAAACTTTGAGCTTTTGCTATGGGTGCCAAATCCAGATGACCTTAAAACAGGTCTTCTCTACCTTTGTGGGCCCACCCAAAAATATGACAGCTCCAGAACTCTACCTTACCCTTCCCCTTTTGGGGATAATGTAGCTCATGGCAGAATCAGCAAATCCAGCTTTAAAAGACCTAGTAGTTCCATGAGGTAAATTGTGGGATTGAAGCATTCCTCTATTTAGCAAGCATTACAGCAAACATGATCTTCAGAGACCAGATGTTCACATTGGGAACTAAGTATAAGAACATAGACACATCTCAGGGATGCTTCTTTATTTAACCCATTGATTATCACTTCTGCCACCATTTGAACCAGGATGAAGGGAATATACAAAGCAAATCCCCCATTGGGTTCGCTGGGTAAGTACATTCTCCTGGAAGGTTTCAAAGGATTCTATGATTTTCTTATGAATAGTACCTCTGACTGGCATGGATAAGATGAGGCTGAGTTTTTCCTCTTGTATTTTGTACCTGAAAGGATCAGGGTATAGGAGGAGCTGAGGCAGCACAGTACAGTGGAAAAGATCAGACTTGGGAGCTAAATAATCTAAGCTTCAAATTCCAATTAAGACACTGATTATCTGTATGACTCTGAACAAGTTATGTCACAGCTCTACACTCCAGCTTCCCCATCATGCCTTTCAAGACTGCTGACACCTTCCTCATGGGAATATTAGCAATAACAAACCTGAAGGGCCTGACACATAAAAGATGCTAAATATTGATAGCTAAAAATCTACCCAAAGCACAGTTCACAATGTCCTACACAGAATATATCATGAAACTTCCCGGGACCTCTTTGTTTATACTTCTGGAGGGAAGTTGACCATTACATACAATCACACTCTGTGTTAAAGTCATAAAGAACAATAGCTCAACAGTGATCCAACTCAATTTGGCATGACTTTCTCTTCATGTGCCTTAAGTCACTTCTATATAATGAAGGTTTTGACACACAGGATCTTAGGTCATCAGGTAATATTATGTAAGACAGGTTTGGAGGTGGAAGGTCAACTGGCCCGAGGTGACCAAGAACTACCTGCAGCTGAGAAGCTTACACCAGTATAGGGAGCGAATCCCATCTTGGAATGCTACATATTGTAAAGCATTTTGCCCAAGTCAAATTTGATGAATATCTGACTGTTTCTCTTCTCTCCCCAAAGCAAGCTACCTGTTTATTGTTCTTCTGACAGCAGGCAAAAGGTCTCTCCATATGTGGTTATAGGCAATGAGTCTCAGCAAAATGATACTGTTATCACTAGATGGGAGCTCCTTCCAGAGCCACCCTACGTATGATACACATTCTCCTATTAACAGAAAGATCACAGACTCTGGATTGACACAAGTTTCATTTGAGTATTTGCTCTACCATTTACCAGCCAGGTGACCTCTGGTAAGTTATTTCACTTTTCTGAGTCTCAATTTCTTCATTCACAAAATGGAGAAGAGAAAAAACCTGCCTGCCTCCAAGGATTGCCCTGAGAATTAAGGCAATGTTGGGTAAACCTGGTCCACATACTGAGTTCTGGATAACTGTCAATTATTGTTTTCTTTTGTTCCTAATTATCATAGTCCAGAGAACAGTTTTCCCACAAGTTATGAAAGAGCATCTGTTGTGATTAGCCGCATCTCTAGGTGATATCTAATGCTATGGGGCTCAGGAAATGTGCAGAGCAAGTCTTAACACTTCCATCAGTGGTGGTGATTTTATTGAACTCAGAAAAAAATTAAGCTATAGAATTAGCTTTTTAATAATTTGGATTACATTTCCTCATTTCTACTATTATAGGTGGAGAGGAACATAGCCTAGCTTAAAGAAGAGAAGACAAGTGATCTGTTTATTTCTTTAATACAGAAACAGTTCTAATTACATTCAAATTAATTTAATTATTTATTCATCATTCTACTATTTCATTGTGTGCCCAGATAAATCATCAGCTCCTTGAGGATAAGGGGCATTGTATTTACTCCTTTTGAGCACTGTACCCCACCTAACCCTAGGCCCAGAGAATGGACAAGCACCTCCTGAGTCCCTTCTGCTTGCAACATCCCCTTCCTTCTATAAAGATGAGGATGGAGTGTGGACAGTCTTTTATTCCTTTAAATATTAAGACACATTTTGGCAATAAAATCGTATGTATGCATGTACAAAAGAAGAGGAAAACTCAGCACTGAGAGAAACCATGGAAGGTAAAGGGCATGGGCGTTGGAAGCCAGAAAAGCTAGATTCAAATCATGTCCTGCCTATTTATTGTGGACATACTTGAGCTTTCTGTATCTTCACTCATCTGTTCAGTGGTGGAAGAAGTCCCTACCTGACAGGGTTTTGGTGCTCCTGCCTTCAAGGGACTTCAGTGTTTTTTCTCTATGGAGACATGACCCAGTTGAAGGTGCTCTCTTCCCTTCCCCACTGGAAGGCCTGGACTTGGAGCCAAAGTCGTTTGTTGCTTTCAAAGCTTGACGTGCCTGAAGGTTGTCTTGGAACCATTCTGAGAACATATATCTTAAAATAGCTGGGTCTCCTAAGTAGACATCTGCTATCACCTAGGTAGAAGTGGACATGTGACTTTCACGTGTTGGAGTGAGTGTGGATATTGGCTGTGAGGCAAGACAAGGGTAAGTGTTGATAAATGCAGGATGTAACATCTCCTGTTTGACATATTCCCATGGGCATTATTCAAGCTGCTTATTAAGTACATGGAGAAATGCTGCAGAGTATAACAAATGAATACCTGAATCAGAGTAATTTAGAATGCTAGGAATGATTTATAAATGAATAGAAATTAAAGCCTCCCAATTAGGTCAAAGTCAGTGTTCACATGCATGCTACTGTAATGATTTGATGCAAAGGTAGTTGATGATGTCTATGTGATAAAGGGGCAATGCTTCAATAATGACAGCCTCTGATGTAACCCAGGCTATGAGCAGCTTGAGTCAAGCTTTGCCATGTCACTAGAGCAATAGCAATCAAGTAACAAAGCTGCAGTACTTTTCTAGCATATCAAAATATCCTTTTTCTCCTTCTCTATCTTCTTCTTTAAGTACACTCACACATGGGTCCCAAAAAACTCTTCCATCCACACTCGCAAGCTGCACTAGAGTCTGAAAGCAGGCCCAATGTGACAAGGATTGCTTGCAAGAAAGGATGTTGGTCACAAGGTGGCAGATTACCACGCTCCTATGGAGAAACTTGGTTATTTTTTGAAAAGCTCAGAATGACACAAGAAACAAGAAAACTTCAGAATGGGGTGTGTTTGCAGTGGGAAAGACGGATACCTTATGTGGCCATGAGTTCTAAAGGTTATAGAAGTGCTGCCTGTCCAGCTGTGCCCTCTAATCACAGGGCACCTCTTGATAAGGTCCAAGCAATCAACGTGATAAGATTTTGGAAATGACAGCTGACATCAAGCAACAGGCTGAATGCCAAGGTAGTTATTTTGTAAGGCACTGGTTCCAGCTCTGTTAGCACATTTGAATCACCTTGGAAGATTTTTTAAATACCCACGTTGAGCCTCCACCATGCGAGATTTTTTGTTTTCTTTTTCTGTTTATTTTGGTCTGGTGTGAGGCTTAGGCACCAATATTATTTAAACAGTCCTCAGGTGATTCCAATGTGAAGATGAGCCTGAGGATCACTAATCTAAAGCAGCTGTTACTCAGATATGGTCCACAGACCCAGGGCTGGTCTGGGAACTATGTCACTAAACGTTTTTTGTTTTTTGTTTTTTTTTTTTTTTCTAATTTAGTTCAGTTGACATTAGTTTTCACAACAGAGAGCAATACTTTCTTGATGAAGGAAGCAGTGCATTATTAACATTCTGGCACAAGCTCCTTATGTAGTCATGAACTAGAAACAAACCACTTCATACCCAGAACTGATCTATGGACCACACTTTGAGTAGCATGTGGTAGGTGGCAGTCAGAGAGAAAGGGAAGGAATAGCAAACATTTTCAAAAGTGTGATACTTGTCAAAACCCAGCTCTGATGAGAATACACTGCTCAGGGGAGCCAGCACAGCCTTCCAAAGGTATACTTGTGGGATGTTAATGGGTATAAGGAGTAAGAAAGTTCCAGTAGCTAGAAGATGTTGTTTACCAATGAGCTGCATGAAGTAAGACAGCTTCCTCATCTGCAAGACTCCTCAAAACCTTAAATCTGCTCATATGCATCATGACACTCTAGGGATGGTATATAATTTGGGAAACATATTTGATTGTAGAATCTGTCTTTTCCTGAACATATCTTATTCAGTCATTGTGTTGTGAAACATAATTGAAAAACAATGATCTGATGATTATTTAAGAATCTGAGACAAAGAATATAGTTTATTCATGCATTCTACTCCATCAGGCAAGGGAGCGGTAAACAAAAGATGGGATGGATGTTGAAGTAGCAGCAACAGCAAATTATTATGCATCTCCTTAGTAAAGGAAAACTGCCATATTGGCCCTGACTTAGGGAATCAACTTTTATGGATGCAGAACACAGTCTAGCTGGTCACACCATGCTAAGTCAGAAGGTTAGATTTTGGCTTATCAATCAGCTCAGCAAAGAGGAAGGAAAAAAAAAAAAAAAACACCAAGGGCAGTTGCTGAGACATCAAAGCCCAGGAACATATTGGTCACGTGATCTGTAATGTAATGGCTTTGAAGGGTACAGCATCTACGTGGATGGGAAATTCCCAGATTTTTTTCAGGTAACATACTGCAATTGTGACTTATATCAAAATCACCACTGCACATTTATCCTTCATCCAGTAGACCTTTCAGAGCAGTTTCCCAGAACGATGTCATGTCAAACATAAATGCCTGAAACAGGTCATCAGCACTGGATTTGCACAGCAAAAATATTTGCTCCCAATATTATGAAGGGAAACCTGGAGAAGAAAGTTATCAGGAAAGTCTACTTTGTCTCAAGAAAACATCACCATCACCACCATGATGGGAACACCTAAGCACAAAAGAGACAGGAGGCCTGCTACTTTAAAAAGTGAATCATATTTTCCAAGAACAAATGATTACTAGTTTGTACTGTAAAAGCCAGCCTATAAACTGAATTGAGATGCATATATTCAATAAGAGAACAATAAATGCCCATCCTGTCCTGAAATTGAATCATTGGCTCCTAAGTATACTTCCTGGATTAGATTATGAGTCTTGCAGAGTGCAGAAGCTACCCCCCAAATATGACTTAATTTCATGTTTGCTGCCATAAGGAGGGGAAATAGGAGGGAACTGAGAACATGTGCCATTTCCAGTTTCCTAATGTTATTAGGACATAACAAATTGTGTTCTAAGAAACAATTGGCATACAACTAAAGAGAAGCACGTTTGAACACTTTGTGGAGAGGATGGGTTTTACTGGTTGCTAAATCAACAGGGCCTCCAGATTTCTGCATTTTATTTGGACTAGTATTTTTATTGGTGGGGACTCTGAAATTAAGTTGTCATTTGTTTCAATGAATAAATTTAGAAACTTTTTTGGTGTCATTTTGCCATCTTTCAGGTCATGAATCAAAGGCAGGGTGAATTGCAATCAAATCATATTTACTTTGCAATAAAACAGTTTGGAATAAAGTGCTTTTATCTTTACATAGATACTCAAACATATGGGCCCATACTTTCCTAACAGAATAGGGATATTTCCTCAGTTCTCATCCTCAAAGTGACAGATATGGAACCCAGTTTTATTTTTCCTAAAAGGCATTTCAGGTGCCAAGTATCAGAGGTTGTTACCTAATTCCAGCTTGGTGACAAAAGGATTTAATAACAGTAGTTGAGATTTGTCACACTGCCTATTAATTCAAATTCATACTGACCTACTTTTCAAAAGGGAAATTAGTATTAAAATGAGAAAGGTACAACAACAGAAGACAACAAAGTTAGAAAAAATGAAGATGAAAAGAACATTTTCATAAGCATGTCCTATAATATTTCTCTATGTCTTCCTGATCTTATCATTTTGGCAATACTGATATTCATGGTGATATATGCTCTTTCTGGGATTAAAAAAAGCAAGGCATTATCAGAGTATAGTCATTGTGATGGTCAAAAATATAGCCCCTTAGCATATAGCACAGAATTGTGCTTTCTCTTGGTTGGTAAAGCCTATGGCACTTTATCACCAGTCTCAAGCATACAGTCTCTTCTTCTCCAACAAAGGCCACGATGGTTAGATACCTCTCCAAATAAAAAGGTTACGGATGACCCTAGCCCAGGGAGATGTATGTGTATATGCCATTTGAAAACAGGCTATAGGAAAGAGACCAATGCCTGATTAAAAGATGGTGACAAATCACTGAGCTTGGTAATATTTTCTTCCATCACATTAATTCCTTCAAATTTACTATTGTAATCAGAATTTTCAATCCTGAAAGCAAACACCGGGAAGCCATGATTTATTTGTCTCTGTAGATTTTCAACACCATCTACTTGTAAGCTGTGTCTCATGGTGTGATTTTTTTAACAATCTTCAAACATCAGATAAAGCCCAATAAGTACCATTTAGGAATGAGGAGCTGTGCTGATAATAGATTGGCTTCCAGGAGTTACTCTAATCAGTGATTTCATTTGGCACACATGGCAAAGAAGGAAAAAAAATGAACAAAGGAACAAAGCTAAGAAGATTACACTTTCTCTTGCCAAAAAGCTCCTGGAACAGTGAGAAAAAGATTTTGGTAACGATCTCCCCTCTCCATGCAGCTTTCTTATATATAACAAAGGCTGTTGCTGGTACCAGGCCAAATTAGACTCTCAAGATATTTGTATGTACTTTTTCAGCCAAATTCCAGTACTCATATAAGTACTCCCTAATATCATAAGTGGTTTTTATGGAAATAATCACATCACTGAAAATCACAAGTATTTGGAACAGATTTAAAAAATTGTTTTCAAATAGAGTGTTCGTAAATAGAAACTAGTGTTTGGCAAAGAATAATTTGGCCTTGCTGTATCCTGAAAATGCAGTAATATATTTTCATTCCATCTATGTATTTTTACATGGATACTGGGGGGCCTGGACATGACCCAAAAATGCCTTAAAAAGACAACTATGAAGCATGTTAATGAAGTTATCTGTACCAAATCTTAGGTGGTCATAACTTTGGAAATAACCTGGCCCTTAAAAACCACTGTCATCCAAAATAAACACCAAGACTTTATCTATACTAATACAAAAACAGTTTGATTTTGTCAATTCAGTAAGGGAAAAGCAAATTAATTACAGCTTTATCATAAAACACATAGACCTTTTTGACCTTTTAATCATTTCTGAAACTTATGCAAGTCAAACTTTTATTTTCTCCCAAATGTAAATGAATATTTCATTTTTCACTTCAGGGTTTCTGACACTGTATAGACACCACCTCATTAGGAGAGGTCATACTGGCAGGTTAGCATTGCACAAACCAAACAATGCATGGCTTAACCATTGCCTACTCCTCCTGTGAAATTGGTGGGCATCCACAGTCAATGTCAATTAAGGTCTCATGCTTTGGCTCAGAGACTAGGAGATGGAGTATCTCTTCAAAATGCTTCACATAGGAACAAAATGGTTCATTGTATGCACATAGTTTAGATCTAAGATAATAGCCATTTGTAATAAGGAAGTCTTTTATTCCAGCTAATGACAACAAAATGTTACAGCAACTTTGAGAGAGAACTGAACACTATACCTTATAGCATTTAAAAACCCGTCTTGCAAAAAATCTTCCAGGTTGACTGAATGACCACTGAACCCTTCCAAACCCACAGTTACTTCACCTCCTGGAAATGACAAGCTTCAGTATGCTATGGGAAGTAAGCGTGTTAATTTCTCAGCATTGTTTCCTTATTTACCCAAGGTCTGTAATTTCTCAGCATTGTTTCCTTATTTACCCAAGGTCTGTTCCACAGCACATTTTCTTTTGCCCCGTCCAAGGTCTTCTGCATCCTGTTCATCTGTACAGAGATCAAGCATTTTTATTTGTAGCTCTGGGTTTACCATTAGCTTCTGGGATCTTGTTTGAAGGAGTATCATACAATTTAAGCAGTATTAGCATGTTACCCCAGAAAAACTCTAATGAATCTAATTCGATTTACAAACAATTCAGAAAAATAAGAAGGGAAATACTAGCTCCAATACTCCAGAGGACATGGAAGGAGATCAAAGCCAAGGGAAATCTTCAATCTGAAAGAATACAATGCCCATCATCAAAGTATACAAGTGAAAAGATGACAGCCACACTCAATATGATGGCAGTCATTCAATATATGGATGAAATGACAGATTAAAAACTGCCCAAACCTTATAGAGCATTTAACTGCTATCTGTTCTCTAAAGAATACTTCATATTAAAGTGCATTCAGAAAAAAGATGGGGTCTTAAATTTAGTTATTCAACTTTTCTTTAATCCAAAGTATTATTGAAACAATTTTAAGTTTCTAACCAATTGCTTGACTGATTTTAGTCAGTGGCTTCTTAAATGGCTTATTTTTCTTACCCAAAGCAAATTTCACTTTTCAGGATAATTTGCAAGTACAAAAGCAGTATCTCTATGTGTGTATATATGCATATATAATTTGAGAGAGAAAAAAGCAGAAAATAATGGAATGCATTATATATAGTAAAGTAATTGCCACTGATTAAAAATTTTTGTTTCAGTAAAGTCAAAATCAAGTTAGTATCTTCGCTACTAAACCACCAATAGGTTGATTTTACTCACTGTAGAGGGTCACCACTTCCACCTGCAGATGAATAAGTGTTGACATCAGAACTCACACCCATAGGTTAGGTACCAAAAGTAGGGGAAAATAAATCCAAAGGTTCTACTCTATTGCTGAAATAGAATTAAACATAGACACATATAGGCTTTTATTATCTGCCAATGAACACTTTAAACTCTACTTGGAAGAAAGAGAAGGAGAAATTTGAGATGTAAACTTTCGCTTCCCAAACCATGGACTGGAGTCCACATGTAGTAATTACCTCACATATCAAAGTTCCAACCAAACCAGGTGGCAGTGTTTTCCAGATGAGAAAGACAGTTATAGTGAGGATTCCCACAATGTTGCAAAGGGGCAACAAATAGGAACAAAGTCACTTTTAGGAAACATGTAAGAACCATTTATGCATATGTGTATATCAACTATCAAAGAACAGATGAATTTTGTCACTTTCAGTGTTATTCATGGGAAAACTGCAATAGTGTTTGATATGAGGGAAAGATGGGCTGTTATATAATAAGAATTTAAATAGCAAACACATTATAATGATCAAATGTCATCTTTGAAGTTGAAATGTACACAGATGCAATAAAATTACATTTTATTCATACATTATCTTTTTTTTTTTTTTTTTTTTTTTGCAATATTGGGGATTGAACCCAGGGCCTCACACATGCCAGGCAAGCACTCTGCCACTGAGCCACATCCCCAGTCCTACCATTTTTTATTTGTAATGTGAAAAACAGTCCTATCTGATAGGTGCAAAAATGTTGGAACAAATGAATGAATATCTTCTGGTCAGGCAAGATACCTCAGAGAGAGTTTTGTCACAAGGATTAGAAGGAACACCTTATTAATCTGAGTTTAAGTAACAGCAAGCAGAGTTGTCCAAACCTGTACTTGAGCTGAAAAGAAGAACAAACTACTTATAGTCTCCTGCAGGCATGCATTTCACTATGGCAAAGTGCAACTGGACGTGCATTACATGGGAAGTCTGGGCCCACTTCAGCGAACTACGTGGATCATGAGCATTCTTCCAGAGCAATGCAGAAGCTTTATGGGGTGGAGAAGAGTTAGAAAATTTGAAACAATCTTCTCATTATTTCATTTCAGAAGTGTCATTCCTCAGCTGACTGCTGCTTTAGGAATGAAAGGTGATGTGATGGGGAACAGACTTGGCCAGATGTTGGCTACAGGAGCAAGCAACTTTGGCAGCCAAAACTGGGCAGTGTCATGACATCAACTGAAAATGTTTCCGCTGCAAAAAGCAGGAGGATGCTGCGCGCTGTGCCAGAGATGACTGTTTTATACAGTGTCCCATCTGAGACTGCATAACACATTCACCGGCGAGCCAGGGGGCCTCCTAGTCATAGCAGGGGCCAAACAACACACAGCACACCAGAGGGCAATGCACAATCCAAAAAAAAAAAAAAAAAAAAAAAGGGGGGGGGCAGAAAGAAAGAAGAATGAGAGAAAACAAGCAAAACACGCATGTGTCGGCCACAAACCTTCGGGCTCTGTGTTCTCTTTGTGGTGTACTTGCTTCAGCGGGCAGCAGAAGATTTCGTGACACTTAGCACGAAAGGGGGACTCTTTTTTCTTTAATTCCGCAGATTGGATGGAATCTTGCCGTAACATAATGTATTCCTGTGTGCCAGGGGGGGCGTCATCCAGAACTGTGGTCACCACATAACAAAATAACTCAAGTTAGAGCTTTATGAAAGCAGCGAACATCATAAACCAAACCTATACCCAGGGAAAGACTAATGAAACAACATTCCTACGCAAGTTTCAAAGAAACACTTCAAATAAAGGTGATTTTATTTGTAGGGGATGAGTTTAAAATACTAAAGCCCTGGAGAAAGCTACTCAATTATGTGTACCTGTATGGATAGTAAAATCAAAATTTAACAGTTTTTTTAACTTACTTATTTTTGGTACCAGGGATAGAATCCATGGGCTCTTTAACCACTGAGCAACATCCCCAGTCACTTTTTTTTTTTTTTAAGAAACAGGGTCTCACTAAGTTTCTTATGGCCTCAATAAGTTGCTGAGGCTGGTTTTGAACATGCAATCCACCTGCCTCAGCCTCCTGAGCTGCTGGGATTACAGGTGTATACCACCGCACCCAGTACAATTTAACAGTTTTAAATTGCACCTGCAATGAATAAAATATCTTAATATCAATAGCCATGCTGTATGTAAATAATCACCACATAGGACTCACATGCTTCATTTGAGATGCTATATAAATACTCACAGATGAAACTGCCTAATGTTGACCAATTATCAATGAGTTAGCTTATGGTTCTTGGTCTGCTCTTGGTGAGGGCCTGACTTCCAAAAGGTGTATACTGAGTCTGACAGAAGAATGGAGGATTCTGCTCTTTTGTTTCCAAAGAGAACTGGGGCCATGATAAATACCCTTCAGATGTTCAAAAACCATTAATGAAGTCCAGAGATTCTGGCTGACAGCCCAATAATCAATGGATCAAGGACCTACCTTATTGGATTGTGGAAGAGCAGGGCCTAGTTTACTAATTTTGGCCTTTTAGCTCCTCTCAGTCTGCCTTTTCTTTCTAGGCCCTATGTGTGTTTCCTAAGTAGGCCTGCGTAGCACCAGTGTTTTCTCTGTAAAACCCATAAGTCTGCCTTTATAGATCCACTGCTACATTCTATAGTCGGAAAACCACCCACCAAAGTGGGTGCAAATTGGATCTGCATTTGCAGAAACAGGGAAAAAAAAACAGATTTTTTTTTTCCTCTTTCACACTCTTCCCAATGAGGCTATTCCCTTTCACCAGGAGTGAGTCAGTGCCTGCAAAGCTGTGATTAATGATTTGCTGACTCATTCTTGTCCCCCAAATGCATACACTTAACATGCATTTAGGAGGACTGATACCACCAGCAGATTTCTTATGGGGAGAATAATGCTGTGGTGTTTGTAAAAAATAAACGGTTTATGGCTGAATTTAGATGGGATCTGAAGTTTCCACATTTGGCAAAACATTCCTAGCTCATTGGCTGGGATTTTAATGGGCTTTAACAACTTCCTTTCATATTGGGGGGGGGGGAATGGCATAAAAACAAACACAACTATTTTACATTATATTTTGTAGTTGTAGGTGAACACAATACCTTTATTTTATTTATGTGGTGCTGAGGATCAAACCCAGGGCCTCACACATATGAGACGAGCACTCTACCACTGAGCTGTAACCCCAGCCCCCAAACATAACTTTTAAATTCATATTATGAGTTTTGAAGAAGTACTTGATAGATTGCTTGTATTTGGAATCACTGTCATCCTTTAAAAGTCATTAAATTATTCAAGAAAGTGATGAACATTTTAGTCAGTTCTCTATTTTGCTCTAGTAGTCAGTGGCAGTAATCAAAAATATTCTATAGATACACCAGCACAGCTTTTCCCAGCACAGAGTTCCCTTCATCTACCAGGGATGTTACTACAAGTTTTTAGGATCTTGTTGTGGAATACACATCTTTGCTAGCAACAGCTGCTGTTCAAAACATGTGTAAACATTTCCTGCCATAAGCAGATAGTTATGATAATATAGACACTTATCAAATTCCAGCATCACAGCTGAAGACAAATTCTGATTTTTACCATCCAAAATATTTAAAGAAAACTCCCCAAATTAGAATACTTAAAAAAAAAAAAAAACCACGATTATATGAAAACTGAGAAATCCATTTTCATGAAGTGCTATGTAGAAAACACATCTTAAGATTAAAGGGCAATTGGAGGACAGAAAAGAAAAAGTGACTTTTGGAGATTGCATAGGAAACTTGTTGCTCAGGAGCATATGATGTATATATTGGTAAATTGTTTTCCATTTTCATTGTTCAATGGCAACAATGATGTCACGAATAGGAATTTCTGGAGATTAATGGTGAACCAAAACTAATAGCCTTTGGCTGACTCTCCAGCCATCAGCTTTTCCCAGCTGGTCATTAATTCCCAGAAAATGCCTTACACTGCCATCATTATTGTTTAATTAGATACAACTGGTTATCTGTAACATACAACAAAATTCTAGCAAAAGCCGTGTGCTGACTGATACAAGGGCTAACCCCAAAATTCATCATGATGGAGAAAGCATGAAGGTCACAAAAGTGCAGGATAATTGTGTACCACAAAATTCCCTCTCTCTCCTGTTCTTTCTTCAAATTGAATTTAGCAAGTGCAAAAGGTGCCAAGATGGGAGCATTTAAGGAGCCATCTGAGTAATAACCACAGGCACAGAACATTTCCTTGAAAATCATGAACATCTGGGAGTTAATGGCTCAGCTTTGGGTCACAGACTGTCGTCTCTCTACTCAATGCCTCAAACATCAGTCAAGTCAGGCAACACAGAAAAAAAAAAAAAAAAAGAATACTCAACTTCACAGCAGGTTGATGTTATGTAGACACGTGAGCTAGAAACATTTTGGATTTTCTAACCAGAAATGGCATTGTATAAGCAACACCTCACTTGGGTTTATAAAATCTCTGACCTAAAACTATTATATGAAATCCTCTTATTCCCGGGACTCCCTCAGGTGGGAGACTAGCTGTATTTGCAATGGATAGCAACAGGAGAGAAAGGAGATTTCCCACAGGACCCCAGCACTAAGGCAGTTGGGGAGCTTTGTTCTACTTCTCTAAGGAAGGGATAAAGATACTGTGCTTCTAAGGGCCACCAGTTCTATAAAGGTAAGGGGTTGCAAAGAATTCAGCTCATCAAAATAGAGAAAATGAGTTTCTTCTTTTCCTGGATTAATCCACTGTTCTCAGCCATTTCTCCCC
This sequence comes from Tamias sibiricus, assembly GCA_025594165.1. Taxonomy (NCBI): domain Eukaryota; kingdom Metazoa; phylum Chordata; class Mammalia; order Rodentia; family Sciuridae; genus Tamias; species Tamias sibiricus. The sequence continues at coordinate 128,829,426 of CM046667.1, forward strand.
TTCCTGTAAATTCCCTTCTTGCCCTCAACCTCTATCCTGACTCCTCCCCTCTGTTCATTGGAAACATTTGTCCACATTTCGTTCAGTGAGACCTCTTGCCCTTTCCAACAATAGATTTATCTAATCTGGGTGGGGGTGGAGGGTCAAAAAATCTCCATTGATTAGGTAGACACTGGAATTGTACAAAGTTTCCTTCTCTTTCAGAGGTTCAACTTGACTCTGCAAGGCAGATAAAGTGGTAACACTGGCTCATGGTTGGTTTCGGGATCCAAGAGCTCCATCCTTTTCAAAAGGCTGCTGAGCCCCATGAGAACAGCTGCAAAGGGGTAGGCCTCTGGGGAATTTTCACTGACAAAGCAGTACCCTCAGTCTTGACCACACAGTCCACCCTCTCAGGATTCCAAAGTGCCACAGGGAGTAAGTAGCACAGGGTTAGAAGAGACAAGTGCATACATGCAAATCCACACATCCACAGACACTGACAGGTGGCATACTCAGACACAGAGGTGACAAGAATAAGTGACCTTAGTTGTAGGATTATAGTTATGAGCACAATTTATGCAGGAGCTAGTACCCATTACAAAAAGAGTTCTATCAACTAAGCATTAGGTAGGTAAGCCTGCATCTAGATTTTGTTTCTCAGAAGCAACACTGGAATGATACAGAACCATCCCCATTCTTCAGCAGGCTTCTCACCAATTACAAAAGTCAAGTACAGGGACAAGGTGCAGTCATGATAAGAGAAGAGAATTTGGTAGAGTCCAAGCCTGCTGACATGGCCTAAGATAGTCAAATTCACAGAAATAGAAAAAAAAAAAAGGAAAATACCAACTTATAGCAATACTTAACCTCTCATAAATATTTAAAATTTCAATGTACTATATATTTCAAATGTATTTTTGTTTGTTTGCTTTTTGCACTACTGGGGATTGAACCCAAGGCCTCACAAATGCTAGGCAAGTGCTTTACCACTGAACTATATCCTGAGCCCATTTTATTATTTTCATTTTGAGACAGGGTCTCCCCAAATTGCCCAAACTGGCTTTGAACTTATGATCTTCCTGCTTTAACCTTGAACTTATGATCCCCCATCCAAGTAGCTGGGATTGTAGGTGTGCAATGTCATGCTTGGCTTAAATGTACTTTTATTTTAAAAGTTCATTATTTATCCATATTTAGTAAGTCTAGCTCTTAGTGTATAAAATTATATCAACAAATATTGATATAAAACAGCTACCCAAATATTTAGTAATATGATGTAATCCTCTATGTCATTCCAAACAAAATTTCTTTAGAGGTAATTTAATGCAAACTTTTTTTTGTTTTAAAACAAGAAAAATAAGGCACAGGAAGGGGAAATGGCTTAAAAATGTCACAGTAAATTACTGGAAAATCTCAGAAGCCAGGATTCTGGCGAATTTGCCAGAAAGTCTAAAGGTAGACTACTTTGTAAAACCATCAATACATTGATAGTGATCAGGTCTTTTGGTATGTGTTCACTTTCATGATTACCTCTATCTAAAAACCAATTTTTATTTCTTTATTCAAAGAAAAGCATGCAGGGACAACTAGGGAAACTATTTAGACAATGCCAGAAAAGGCACCTCCCCTGTCACCAGGCTACTGTAATTCGCAGGATTTACTGGCTTCAAGCTGGAAGTAGTTAGCAAGCCCTCAATTATTTGATGGTTCTGTTTTTTGTTTGTTTGTTTGTTTGTTTTTTTTGGTTTTTGGTTTTTTTTGCTTTTAAATTAACTCTTCACAAAGATGACTCAACATAATTAATGATATGTGATTTTAAATCAAAGCAAATCTAAGATCACCAGGGCAACAGAAGTGAATATAGCAATGAGGCTACCAAAGTTATTAGACATATATTAGTGACTCCAACAAGAAAATCCTTAAAAACCTCTATGAAACAGAAAATAAGACAAAATATACAGATTACCAAATGTCCTCATGTAATCAGAAAAAATTTGAGAGGAAAATGCATTCATTGCTGTAATTAGTCTGCCATGTCACTGAGCACCTGCCATGCTGAAAAGTACATAGAACCACAGCATTTGTTAGTGCCAGACCCACATTCCACCGCCCTACCTATCTACTCATCTGAATATGGTATTAAGCTTTATTGCCACAGTGGACACTAGTAAGACGGCAGGTTCAAATGTGCGTGAAGAACTTAATAAGTCAACAAAAAGAATAATGATAATAGTCATTAAAGTTGGTGAAAGTGGATATAACTTAAAATTATTTGTGGATGTTTTAGTTATATTCTGCTTTTTAATCTCCACCAACCTCTATTCAGTCCCCCAAGCACTCATAGATCTTCCTCTATCCCATCTTACTTCAGGCTGTTTTGCTCTTTTCAGAGCAGAATGAAAGGCAAACTAAATACCATGGTGCCCATTCCTCCCAACCTCCTCAATTCCATCATATGCATTCTTCTTGCTCACATGAGATTCCATTAGCCTCTAAAATATGCTGGGCTTTATTTTGCCTCAAGACCTTGTACCTGCTGTTCCCTCTGACTGCCCTTCTATGTACTTCAGGGTTCTACTGGAATGTACCCTTTAGAAAGATGCCTTTCTAGGTTTGCACTTGTCAGGATAATTATTTCATCTTTCTGTCCCTCCGTCTGTCTGTCTGTCTATCTATCTATCTATCTATCTATCTATCTATCTATCTTGTCTGACTTTCAACATACGAATACAAGCATCCTGAGTCTGGGATATTATATATCTCCTTTACCATATTATTTATGGCGTCCAGGACAGGGCCTCACTGTAAACTCACACTCAAAGAATTCTCATTCGCCAATTGAAAGATGCTCTCCTTCTTCACTCACCCATCCTACAATGTAAATGGTCAGCTTCTTCTCCTAACTCTTAATTTCCATATAACATTTTAGGAAGTTTACCTGGTGATGCCTTAGGACAACTTTTAGTTTAATATTGTGGGCTTTTACTGAAAACTTCAAAGAATAATTCTTTCACATATATGCCTAGAATGTCACCTTAAGAACCATGTTTCGGTCTCTTTAGAGAATACCTTTGTTTTGCAAATGGCCTAAAACACTTTGCATATGGTAGTTTTATATGCACAAAATGAATTCCTTCTAGAATAGTCGTGCCTACCTTGAACGTGTTCATTAATGAGGGGAATAAATGGAAAGAGCACATTGCCTGGCATGTAGCAGGCACAAAGTAAGGGGGCGCTGCAGTGGAGGAAACAATGTTCCTGCCTGAGATGAAACTGCTGAGCCTGGCAGCTGGTTAGAAAATCAGTATCCCCACCCTTACTCAACATTTTCTGTATGACCTGTGGACTTTACTGCCCTGAACCTTGGTTTCCTCGTTTCAGAAATAAGAGATTTGGACTGGACCAGGGTTTCACAACATTGAACACAATGGTACTTTGACCATTTGGGGGCTAATATTCTTTGTTGTCGGTTGCTTTTCTGTGCCTTGTGGGATGAGCAGCATCCCTAACTTCCACCTGCTGGATTCCAGTAGCACCCTCCCCCAATGTGACAACCAAAAATGTCTCCAGACATGGCCAAATGACTCCTACTACACCCACTGAAGCCATAATTGGCTTAGTTGAGAATCAGTGGACTCTAACCTACAGTCCTCTTTGTAGCATTAATCCCAGAAGTCCCTTTGTGGCATTCTGAGATGCTCAGCATCCTCCAAGACATAGCAATTCCATTCAAGGGAGCTTAGTCCACACAGACCAGGAAGAGAATGGGATGCATTGGTGAGCATGCCAGTCACCCAGGGAACAGAAGCCCTCTGACTGGCAAAGTGGAAAGCCCTCTACACACCAGTAGAACTCTTAGTCAGCTTAGGGCAAAAGCTTTTCCAAGTGAGTGCCATTGGTTGGGACTCAGTGAGTACTCTCAAGGGCCTCCTATTTACAATAGGCAGGGCCCAGCCAACCAAAGTCCTGACTTAGGTGGGAATTAGAAGCAAGAAGTGGGAGCTGGGTGAACCTTCTTTGGCATTATGACAGCAGTTTCCTCCGACCCTGGCCTTCTCATCATATAATGGCCCATGTACCCAGAGAGGATGTATCTGCCTGCTGAAGACACAAATGGATCCATTAAAAAGAAAAGGGCAACTTCCAACTAGCAGAGAAGAGCATGCTTCCAGATATCCTCTGATCCAGCATGAATGACATATACTTTATCCCTGCTATAATTTTAAGTATGTGAGAAGAATATGGCAAGATCAGAGAGAAGTACGTTCTACCATAGAATGTTGGGTATGGCTGTACAGCTTCATGATATAGTTAGAAGAATTGACACCAGCCTGTCGCTTTCAAGTTTTCTAGCCATATCTCATTGTACTCCCCTCTCATAAATGCTCTTCAATTCCAAATCAAATTTAAGCACATAAGACACTCACCTAGGGGACTCACTGAGACACAGATGGCTGGGTCCCACCCCCAGAGTTACTGATTGCAGTGGTTTGGCATAGAGTCTGACAATGGGCATTTCTCACAAGTTCCCAGATGGTGATACTGCTGTTGGTGAGGGATCACACTTGGAGAACTAATACCCCCAAGATACCTACTCTGTCTCTCTACAGTTACCTTTGCTGGTCTACATTCTCTCCTGTCCAGTGCAAATACAATCTGCACCAGTGATTCTGAGCTGTGACTGAGCATTAGAAGCACCTGCAGGACTTTTAAAAACTAAAATACCTATGGTGGCAAGACAGATTAATTAAAGCAGCAGCATTTTCTGGCTGTAGCCTGAGCATTGGAAAGTTTTGAAGCTCCTCAGGTTTTTTGACTGCATTGCTAGAGTTGAGAATTGCTACTCTACATAAAGCTTTTCCTCCCCCTCTCCAGTGAAAATTCCTTTCTCTTTTTCTCCAGAGAGAAGATTCAGGTCCCTGATTATCTTATCATTTCCATCTCTTGCCAGAGCTCAGTCCAGGTTTGCCACCAACCCTTGTGCAGTTGTGTAATGGTGCTATTAACTGTGTAAACTAACACAATGGCACATATCACTGCACAAGCAGCCCTCTTCGGGCTTGAACCACCATGATGGATCTCTCAGAGCTCTACTGTAGCATTCGTTTAACCCTGCCCTGTGTTCTCATCTTTAATAATGAATACATCCTTACTAGCCAGTTTTATTTAACTGAGTAAAACCAAACTGATTTTTTCTTAATGCCTGTCATGATTTTAGGCTGGTGAGTGAGTCATGACTTTCAACATGCATCTTGCCCTAAAGGCAATCCATGGAACTCCATCTCTCCACCTTGGTCCCTCCTCATTAGTTCCTTCAATGGCTCCTCACCTTTAGGAGCCCATACAGAAACCTTTAGGGTTCACATAGAACCATGCCAAACTTTACATCAGCTGAAACCTTGGGAAAGTCAAAGTTCACAGGCACAAAATGACAGCAAAAAATCACTGTGAAACTTGCTGGAGACTGGCTAAATATATAGGATCTTCTTCTTGGACATCATATAAAAGGGAACTGGGGGGATATTTTCCAGAAATTGTTTCTTTAAATCCTACAATTCAGTGTTCTGAGAGCTGCACAACAAAATCACCCCGGGGAGCTTTTAGTTAATGTCCATACATGGAACTAACCTCCAGAGACTCTGGTTTAATTGCCCTATGAGTGGGGTTTGGGCCTTGGTAGTCTAATGAGTTCCCCAGGTGGTTCCAAGTTGCACTGATGGTGACAAAGCAATATGTCTAATTGAATGAGAAAGAGAAAAACCCACAAGTGTAAGCACAATTAACTGCAAAAGATATTTTCTGGAGATAAAAAGGAAAAGCTCTACAAGAAGCTAGACTTTAAAGCGCCAGGCTCTTTGATCAAGTGTAGAATACAATTGGATCTCTCAAGGAGTAGTGCAGTAGGGTATAGTGGCAACATCCTTATGAACAACCTGTTCTAGGTTCAAATCATAGCCCTGAACTACTTGCCATTACCATGAATTGGGGCAAGTCATGTTATTCTCTTTGGGGCTGTTTCTTCCTCCATAAAGTAGAGTGATAACTATTTTTAAGTGTAGACCCTGGTCTCCCAAGTGATAACAAATACAATTTTTTTGAAGAAGCCAGTCACAATTCAACATTAAAAAAATACAGATAGCACTTTGAAAGAAATACAGCATTTGCTTGTCAGTCAATATGATGATCCATGAGCAGTACAGCCATCTTTTTTCTCCCCTGGGTCATTCTCCCTACTTTGGCTCAGAAACTAAAGTGAAGATCATGTGAAAGTTTCTTTGGACCCTCTCTTCCCTTTTTGGTATCACCTGAGATGTTGTTAGACATGCAGACTCTCAGCTCTGCCAATTCAAATTCACCAGAATTGGAATCCATAATTTTATAAGATTCTAAAGTGATTGCTATGTACAAAGTTTGAGATACCTCTGGCACAATGGTTGGCACATAACTGGTACTAAGTACAGATTCATTTGTTCTCTCCTGAGACTCAACTTTTATTTGGGCAGAGTTAAATGTATATTAATGGAAATCCAGGCCTGGGGTGCAAGAGACAGCACCTCTGCCACCTATTGCATGACCCTGGAAAAGTCCTACCTCTCCTAACTTTTACACATGACACAACTGAATGACAACATTGAGCTCCTTTGAGTTGTTTTACCAGTTTGAAAACATAATGTGAGTGAAGTATCTAGCACAATGTCTAGACATGGAGTTATGGTTTGGATGTGAGGTGTTCCCCACAAGTTCATGTGTGAGACAATACAAGAAGGTTTAGAGATAAAATGATTGGGTTATGAGAGCCTTAACCCAATCAGTGCATTAATCCATTGATAGGGATTAACTGAGTGGTAAAGTAGGCAGGATGTGGCTGGAGGAAGGGGTCCCTGGGGGCATGCCTTTGGGGTTTATATTTTGTCCTTGTTGAGCAGAACTCTCTCTGTTTCCTGATCATCATATCCTCAGCTGTTTCCCTCCACCACACACTTCTGCCATGATGTTCTGTTTCATCTCAGGCCCCGAGGAATGGAGTAAGCCATCTATGGACTGAGACCTCTGAAACCTTGAGCCCTTTCAAATGAATATTCCCTTCTCTAATTATTCTCGTAAGATCTTTTGGTTACAGTGGCAAAAATGCTGACAAAACATCATGATAGGTACTCCATGTGTATTCAGAACTCCCTAAGTATCAAATGAGCCTGACCTTAAGTTAACATTGACAATGTCTTTCACAAGGGGAAAAACCACCAACCACCTATATCCTCACTGATCCAGAAAGGCCTTTGCATGATCTTCACTTAACTATTCAGTCAAAATATCAGGAATGACCCAGGGGAGAAAAAAGATGGCTGTATTGCTAATGGATTATCTGACTGATGAGCCTAAGTCATACTTTTTCAAAATGTCACCTGGAATTTCTTAAAAATTTAGTTGTGACTGGCTTCACTGACAAATTTAATCTGGTCTCAACTGTCTTGTTATTAATGCAAGGTGCTTCTGGCCCAATGTCCTAGGGGCTGAAACACCTCTGCAGCTTTTAAAGACTGCTTACAGATTGATTCCCGGCATCACTTTTGTACTAAATTTTGCATCTTTCTCCATGGGTAATAATGGAGGTCACCAGCTTCATTCAAGGGTAAGGTTCCCAGATAACACACTGCACTGTGCATGTTGTTTCAGCCACCTCTGACTTGTGTGTGTGCATGTGCACGTGTGTGTGGCTTGACACATGTTTTTGCTTTTAACAGCTATTAGTATAGATGCTCCAGTTAGGCTCTCAAAATGATGTCATAGCTACTCACAGACAATTTTTTCAGTGAAATCTTCCCAGCCTTTGATCTTAAGACCCTTTTTCAGGGAATATCACAAGCTAAATCGCTAGAAGAAGTATATTTTCTCTCCCTCAGTTGTTTCCATTTCAAGATTACTACATCTCAGGGACTGAAGTTTACGTGCCAGTGTACTCGTAAGTGCATTCTGAAGCTTTATAGCCTGCCTAGGGTACATGCACCTCCATATCACACCTCTTCACACACACAGCACAGACAAGAGTCCTGCACTGCTCCCCCTCTTTAGTTCCTTCACATTCTTCACACTTGTACTTCAAGTTTCGAAAGCTAATCCGTGATGCAAATCTCATAGGCCAAGGAGAAGTTTGGTCCTGGTGGTTGCCCCAAGCCTCCTAAGATATCTTGGGAGCTCAGAAAACCCCATTTCACAGGTTCTGTTGACTGTCAGGAATTCCTTGGTCCTAGTGCTAGCGGCTAGAAAATTATACTACAAAGTTATTTGAAAATTAGATGATTGGGAGAGTGATCAGTGCCATCTGGCTCACCTCCACTTCTCCATAACTCTCCTCCCTCTGAAATCATTGAAGAAGGAAACTAATGTTGCTTTCTATCAGTCATGAAATGCTTCTATTTTCAAGCAGTCAGAGTTCTCTTCCTTCCCTTGTGACTGGTTTTCTGTGCTCATATGTGCTTCTGTCACCTATTGGTGCCTCCTTTCAACTCCAGAGACATTAATAAAAAATCATTTCAGGGCTGGGGTTGTGGCTGAGTGGTAGAGTGCTTGCCTTGCATGTGTGAGGCACTAGGTTCCATCCTCAGCACTACATAAAAATAAATGAATAAAGGCATAAAATAATCACTTGAATACATTAGTGACCCATCTTGACTGACTCTTTGGCAAGAACCAAAAAGAAAATATTAATACATAGGCTCAGCTATTAAAATATCTCTCAAAAACTACGAGTCTGTGTATATGTTTGTGGCCTTGTGCTCCCAAGCTTTTCACAGAATATGGCTGTGCCATTGAGTAAGTGGATGAGGAAGGCTGAGAAAGAAGGGGAAGAGAAGCTACTTCCAATTAATCAAGACATGAGAGTCCTGGCTCCTTTCATTTTATACAAAATACACACTGTTTAGATTCTTCTCTCCCTAGTTAGTCACATGCTGCACTCAAGCTCATCAAAAGGCAGTTAGTTCAATTTGGCCTCAAAGTCATTCATCAATTTGCAAGCTCAAATGGTCCTCAACACCTCCAAGAAGAGCAGTTTTCTACCTATATGCTTGTCCCCCTTAGATAGTTAAAAGAAGCACACTTTTAGCTAATGGAAAACACCAGAACATAGTTCCCAATTAAAATAATTGAAATCCAGAAAATAATTCTAATACAGAAAGAAAGATTCCAATTATATGGGTGCTTTTCTTTGCCCTCACGCCTGCCACTGCTTCTAACTCCCCATTCAGTAAACAGAGCTGGCACTGCTTCTCAGGAATTCCTGCAGGGAATTTAGATGGAAGGATATATTGTGCCAGGTTAGAACCCATTCCAAATTTGTTTGAGAAGAATTTTTAAGCAAATGGTATTTGAGTTTGTTTATACTTGGCAGCATTTCTGTTTAAGAAAAAGGCATTACGATTATTTTAAAAGCCTCGAGCCATCAAATGTCCTTAAAATAGCATTTAATGATTTAGTTGTAAATGAGTCATAAGCACTTATATTTAACTTCCCCCTCATTCCCAGCTGGTTTGGTGAGGTTTTAGCAAAGGAGCACTTGGTCTCCTTTTTCCATTTAAAGGTAAGATTTTCCAAGGTGGGCTCTAAACTGGGTTTGGAGCTCAGATTTAGAACAAAAGGAATACTCTGATTATGTTTTTAAAACAGTAAAATAGAATTCCTGGTACATATTACCCACTTTCACATATCTTATTCAATACTGGCAGCAACACATGAGGCAGATAATATTATTGTTCCCATTCAATACACACAAATCTGAATGTCAATGAGGTTAAGGAAGACTTTCCAAGTATTCTAGCTCTCAAGTTGGAGAGCTGGATCCCAATCCCAGTCCATACCATACCCACCAGACCCTATCACATATTCATTTGTCCATCTGTGGTAGGCTCAATAATGGCCCCCTCCAAAATGCTCAACTTTTAATCCCTGGAACCTATGACTATGTTACCTTAGGCAACAGGTTGATTTAAGGTTGCTAATCAGTTGGCCTTTAAATGTAGGGAAATTAGATTAGATTATCCAAGTAGACCCAATGTAATCACATGAAGTCTTAAAATCAAAAGGGGGAGGTAGAAGAGTATGTCAAAGAGATAAAAAGTAAAAAGAGGCAGGAGAGATGAAAAGAGTGCAAGGACTTGCTTTGCCATTGGTACCTCTGAAGATGGAGGAAGGGGGCCATGAGCTGAGGAATACACATTCACTTGAGAATCTGGGAATGGCTCTCAGTTGACAGCCAGCAGGGGAAAAGGGAGCTCTGTCCTATGAGGAGCTGAATTCAGCTAAAGACAAAAATGAGCTTTCAAAAATGGAATGCAGCTCTTCTAAGACCTTACTTTTGGTCTGGGGAGGTATGTGTCTGAAATGTAAGAATAAATGTCTGTAGTTTAAGCCACTAAGTTTATGGTAATGTGTTATGGAAGCAATTGAAAACTAATACAATAGTCAAACCTTAACACTAAAAAAAAAAAACTAAATAGGTTCTAAAGCCTGTAAATCATGTAGTTATTTTAATGACAATAACCAAATATTCTATGTGTAATTGATATATCTTCACCATCTTTAACCTAAGATATAAAGTATTTCATTTAAGATTTTCCATTTCCATTACCTCCCATAATACTTCCAACTTTGTTTCAACAAATATTTACTGGGAACTTACTATATGCCACATAGCATTAGAGACCTAAGGTATACAGCAGATATGAAAAAGAGATTGGCCAAAACCCCTGTCCCTCATGGATTTTACACTTTGGTGGGAGAACAGAATATACAAATCACTAAGATGACACCATCAAGGATCTTGGAGTCCCTAATTAGAAGTGAACTTCTGTGAATTGCTGCAAGACCCATGTAAGTGAGAAACTTTTTTAATGAGTTAAGCACCTGATATATCAGCTAGCTTTTTGTTACTACAGTGTATTTTAGTGTCATAAAGACAATATAGAAGACCTCACTGAGAAGGAGATATCCAAACACACGTCTGGAAGAATTGCAGAAGAGAGTAAGCTATGGAAATATCAAGGGCAACAGTGTTACCAGCATAGGGATCAAAAATACAAAGTTCCTGAGATAAGAGTGTGAATCACAGTAGGGCCTGGAGTGCATAAAAAAAAAAAGCCTGGAGGTGCACTCCTGTAATCCCAGAGACTTGGGAGGCTGAGGTAGGAGAATTAGAAGTCCAAGGCCAGCCTCAGCAACTTAGCAAGAACCTGTTTCAAAATTAAAAAAAAAAATAAGGAGCTGGGGATGTAGCTCAGTGCTAGAGCACTCCTGGGTTCAATCCTCAGTATCAAAACAAATAAAACATTAACAGTGTGAATTGCTGTTTTTGCAGAAAATGAAGAAGACCAATATGGCTGGAATTTGGACTAAGATATGGAGGGTGACACTGGTATAAGATGAGATCAGAAAGGGAACAGGAAGGCTGTTTATGTCAGCCATCACTAGATTACCTCTAAATACTAATACAATATTAATGCTATGGATACCATTGTTATATTGTTCCATTTAGAAATAATGCCAAGAAAACAGTCTAAATTATTTCTAAATATTGTTCCATTTAGAAATAATGCCAAGAAAACAGTCTATACATGTTCAGTACAGACTCTTTCTTCAAATGTTTTTGATTGGTAGTTGGTTAATATGCAGGTGAGGAACCTATGGATAATGGAGGGCCAACCACATTTTTGTCTATCTTTATGCCAAAGGTTCCACCAAATGAATATAACACTTCAGGTGCTAGTGGGGGAAACGAATGGGGAAAGCCATGTTAGAAGCCAGGTGCTTGGGTTCCTAGACCAAGCTGCTCTTCACTGTGCAAGTCCAGATGGCCTCAAGGGGAGTTGACCACATGACCTAAAATCTGTTCCTGAATTTATCAGAGGTGTGGGAATGCTTTCCTCTCCTTGATGTTTTCTTCACTAGGAAGCTCATCAGCATAACATTTCTGCCTTTCTTTGGTCCCATTATTCACTTTTCTCTGAAAGGAGTACACTGAAGTGGTGAGGTTTTAAAAGAAACCAGCATTCCTAGACATTTCCTTCCTTTTTTCTTTGGCCTTAGGTTTCATAGGTGGAGGTCATAGGTCAGGTAAGGGTGGGAGAGGAAAAGAGAGGTGTGCTGCGACTCAGTTGTTTGCACCCAGGTAGCTCTGTCTAATTCTGGGGCTTTGCAGACAAAGTCTCTTCCTCCAAATTAACTTTACTAGGAACATAGATGCTATTTTGCTTTCCATACACCTTTCTGTTTTGACTCATTTCTTAATTTGTTCACAACTTGGACAGAGGAATAAGAAAGTGTTTGGGGTTGTGTTTTTTGATCCTCACACTTCCCAGCAATATTTGTGAATGCTCACAATCATAGCCTTCAGTATACTGGAGAAGCCTCCAACATCTCCAGTGTTGAGCTCTGCTGGCCAATCTGGCTCTGGTCCACTTCTCTTTGTAACCAAGATCAGATCGGTACCAGAAACCTTCACTCCCAGGCCAGGAAAAGCAGCAGGAAGGAATGAGGAAAAGTCAGGGTAGTAGGGAGGGGCACAATGAGTGAGTACCAGCTTGCTCCTTCACAGATGGGAGGTGCACGCCACCACATTCATTTAAAAACCTCTTCTGCTGCTGTGGAAGTCACTAGTTACTGACTGATGTTGCTGTAGTCCCACAGGAAGCTCTGTCAAAAGCTCTGATTCAGAGCAGCAGCTGGGGAAAGATCATGCCAGACACACAGGGAAACAGGGATACTAAGCAAGGGGCAAATGTAACTGTGAACACATTCCTCTGGAATGGCACTGAAGCCAACTGTTCACATCAGGAGATAGCAGGAGCTTCCCAAATCTGACCTCCCAGTCTTTTTCTGATGGCCCTTGACAGTGCCCCACTGACATACCTCCAAGTTTTGCATTTGTTAGATGTATAGCAAAAGCCTGATCTTTTAGGGAGTACCTGTTGCTGTCATCTAGAAATTGAAATATGCCAGTCTTCCCAAGCTTGACAAGTTGCTGGGGGAGTAGAACCACTTCCCAGTTCTCATACTAAAGATGGGCCTCTGCATCCTTCCTAATAGGTACTGAAGAGGAGTTCAAAACTGCTTTTAGGAAAGCCAGGGCAAATGTTCTTCATAAATTCTCTTCCAGCCAAATGGATATTTAATAGCTGAGTGGTTGAACAGATACCTTAAGATTTCCTATGACATGCAGAAGAATCACAATCCTTTTAGAGTCATTTTGAAAGTGGCTCACTCCTCCTTTCTCTCCCCATGTCTTTGTGTAATACCTGTTTAAGTGACAACCATTCCAAGACAAGCATAATGCATGTGGGCTATTCTCAGCTACTCAAGACGTCACTTGACTCAGATCCCTATCTGGCAAAAACACCTTAAGGTGAAGCTATGGTGAACTGGAAAACAATGTTTTTGGCTCAAAGCAGGATGGCTCACATTCAAATGTAGAAAGCCTCAAGGTTCACGGATACATCCACCTACAACTTGGCTTCCCAACATTTTTCAACAGTTCATTTCTCTATAATTTCCTCTGCCCTGTGGGGAGATTTGGGAGTTCCATTCCAAATTTCTGGTAAGCAGAACAGGAACATGGTTATCTTTTCTGATAACCATACTGACTGTGGTCACAATGGATGGAGGAAGTGGCAGAGTCAAACCCAGTGCCTCACACATGCTAGGCAGAAGGGGCAACACATATGCCTAACTGATGAACTCTAGGAAGGGAAGGCCTCTTATCTCTGCTCCTAATGTAATCATTGCCCTTTATGCCTGATCACCAGCAGCTGGCTTCTTTTTGCCCACTGGCTCACTGGAGGCACATCACCTAAAGCACTGTAAAATACCTGAAATGTGTCCCAGCAATGGGTTCAGGAAATTGCCTGAAAAAGATGTCTCAGCCCCTGAGATCAGGTTCATAGGAACAGTAGAATCTCAGTGAGACCAGATGGCATGATCACTATATTAATTCCATTTGTCAGGGTAAAGGTCATACAGCTACTAAAAAGCAATATGGTTAACTTGCCTGGGCAATGTGGTGTCCTGATATTTGGTCAAGTATTTTTCTGGGTGTGTTTTGTAAATCAGTAAAACAAATTGTCCTTCCTAATGTGGGTAGGCCTTGTCTCAGCAGTTGAAGATCTGAATAGAACAAAAAGGTTGACCATATCATAAGTAATAGTGATCCTTACTTGTCAAACCAAGTCGTTAACTTTTCTCTTGCCTTAGAATTGGAACTGAAGCATCAACTCTTCTTGGATCTCCAGCTCACCAGCTGACCCTACAGATCCTGGAATCTACCTGCCTTCTTTTTTGTTAGTTGTTGATGGACATTTATTTATTTATTTATATGTGGTGCTAAGAATCAAACTCAGTGCCTCACACATACTAAGCAAGTGCTCTACCACTGAGCTAGGACCCCAGTCCCCTTACCTGCCTTCTTAATCATATGAGACCAATTCCTATTGTGTACACCTATCTACACACATACACACACCTTATTGGTTGGTTCCCTTTCTCTAAAGAGCCCTCACAAATGCAAATAGCCACTATGGGAAGCTGAAGAACATGAAGAGAATACTTGCCCATTTCTTCAACCAACGTTTGACCCTAGCTACATTGATTTTCATTGTAAAAATCATCCTTCTTCCTATCTTTTGCCAACATTGGGTATAGTCCCAAGGTATGGTGGACACATTCTAGAGTGATGCTTGATTCCTTAAATTGTGAACAGAAGCTATGATATACTTTTAGCCAACAGGATATGGCAAAGGAAAAATGTTTTAAGATGTAATTCATGGTCCAGATGAGTTGATGGTGAGTACATCAAAAGGGACATTAATCTGGGTGGGTCTGACTCAAAAAGTTGAAAGCTTTAAGAAAGATTCAGTGGTTTCCCCTGAAGAAGTAAGCTGCCACATGAGCAAGGAATTCTATTTAGTCCCTAGGAGTTGATAATGGCCTGGGTAATATCCACCAATAAATGGGGATGTCAGTTCCACAACCCAAAACAACTGAATCCAGTCAATAATCACACAAGTTTAGATCACTTTGACCACCAGAGACACACATCGTCTAGTGCAGGAGCCCTGTTTGGGGAGATAGCTAAGATTGCGGTTGACTATGGGCCATAGACATTTTTGGGCATTTCTGCCTTCCGTAGTCTCATGGGACTTGGCCTGGGATCTCGTGGGACTTGGCCCAGGATCTCGAGAGACTTGAGCCGTGACTCAGCAGATCGAGCTAGCGCCATTCCTGCTCGGGCGCATGGGATGAGACCTGAGAGAGAACGGACAGGGTTATCGCTATTGTATAGATATATTGTAGTTTCTTGTAAGAGTAGGTGTCTTAGTCTCTTGTGAGAGTGTGTATGTGGTGTTAGAAATTACAAGAGACAGAGAGAGAAAGATTAAAGAATTTTTTTGTCTCCATCCTGTCTCCGGACTCCTTCCCGCAGCGGCGCCGTTCCAGGCTGCAATCCCTTTCCGGTTACAACAGTCAAGCCAATACCTTGATTAGGTCTTGTAAGATCCTGGGCAGAGGAACCAACCAGGCTATGCCCTCCAAACATTCATTGCCAGAAGTTTACTCAGAGTCATTACTACCCAGAAATGTGCTATTGTTTTGAGGTTTTGACTATTAAGGTTGAAGAAATAAACTGTGGTGATAGACCAGATTATCTCAGATGGGTCACTCTATGTGTTCTATAAAACAAGATTACCATAGCCAGGTGTGGAGGCACACACCTGTAATCCCAGTGACTCAGGAGGCTGAGGCAGGAGGATCTAAAGTTCAAAGCCAGCCTCAGGAACTTAGTGAGGCCCTCAGCAACTTAGTGAGACCCTGCCTCAAAATAAAAAAAATAATAATAAAAAGAACTGGGGATGTGGCTCAGTGGTTAAGTGTCCCTGGGTTCAATGCCCAGTACCAAAAAAAAAATTATTATGAGAGAGATAAATGATTATAGCAATATCTAACATTTGTCATCTCAGAAAGATTACACAAAAGAAAATATCTTAATAATATCAGAGTAAAGTGTCAGTAATATTTTTCCATCTAAAATGGAGTCATTATAGATATGAAATATAAAAGCTGCCCTTTT
Organism: Tamias sibiricus; assembly: GCA_025594165.1. Taxonomy (NCBI): domain Eukaryota; kingdom Metazoa; phylum Chordata; class Mammalia; order Rodentia; family Sciuridae; genus Tamias; species Tamias sibiricus. The sequence goes on from CM046667.1 coordinate 128,845,519, forward strand.
ATGAGCATTTCATTTCTATTTCTAATAGAGATTTATTTGTGGTCATCTTTATTTATTTAGTCAAAAATGATTTGAAAACACTTTCACTTCATCTTAAATAAGAAAACCGTTTTAATTAACTATTTTTAATTGGAGAAGGGTTTCTATCTGTAAAATCTGAATCATCAAATATCAGTAATCTAAAACTTGCCATTTTAACCAATTTTAGTGTACAATTTTGTGGTCTTTATTATATTAACAATGCTGTGTAAACATCCCAAATATCCATTTCCAAATTTTTTCATCTCCACTATATATCCAAACTTCATTTCCTTTTTCATGGCAAAAATATATTGCATTGCACATGTATTGCACATTTCTTAACCATTTCATTTGTTGATGAATGCTTACTTTGTTTTCAACTTTTGGCTATTGTGAATAGTGCTATAATTAACTTTGAAATATGAGTATTTATTTCAGCCTCTGTTGTCAATTCTTTGGGGTATAAGTGTAATTGCTGAGTTGGGGAGTCTATACAAAGCCTTTTTAAGAGCTGTGAAACTGTTGTTGACAGTGGCTGCACCATTTTACATTTCCACCAATATTGTATAGTTTCCAGGTTCTCAATTTATTCTTCAACATTTGTTACCACCACCCACTTTTTTTTTTTTTTTTTTTTTTTTTGGTACCAGGGATTGATCAAACGGGTGCTTTACCACTAAGCCACATCCTAAGCTCCCCCTTTTTTATTTTGAGACAGAGTTTTGCTAAATTGCTTAGAGCCTTGCTTATTTGCTGGGTCTGGTGTTAAACTTATAATCCTCCTGACTCAGCCTCCCTAGTTGCTGAAATTACAGGTATATGCCAACATGCCTGGCCTTTCTCTTTCTTTAAAAGACAAATTATATCCATGTTAATGGATGTGAAGCAATACCTCACCATGATTTTGCTTTGTATTACACTAATGACTACTGGTTTCCCATTGAATGGACTTAATACCCTTATTTAAAAAATTGGCCTTAGATGTATGAGTTTATTTCTGGATTCTTAATTCTATTACTTATTTGCCTATATGTCTAAACTTATGGCAATATCCCACTGTTTTGACTACTATCATTTCCATTAAGTTTTGAAAACCAGAAACATGAGTCTTATTTGTATTTTCTTTCCATTATAGGGACCTATGTAGAGGAGCCCTTTGTAATTCCATATGAATTTTAAGATCAGCTTTTCTATTAGTGTACAAAAATGCTGTTGGACTTCTGATACAGATTACATTGAATCGGTAGCTCACATTGGGTATTATTGACATCTTAACAATATTAAGTCTTTCTATCCATAAACACAAGATGGCATTCTACTTATTTAGGTATTAATTTCTTTTAGTAATATATCTTTTTTTGTGGTACCGGGGATTGAACTCAGGGGCACTCGACCACTGGGCCACATCCCCAACCCTTTTTTGTATTTTATTTAGAGCCAGGGTCTCACTGAGTTGCTAAGTGCCTCACCATTGCTGAGGCTGGCTTTGAACTCGTGATCCTCCTACTTCAGCCTCCCAGAGTAATGGGATTACAGGCGTGCACCACCAGACCTGGCTTTTTAGGAATATTTTGTAGTTTTCTGGTGAAAGTTTTTTACCTCCTTGGTGAAATTTATTCCTTGGTATTTTATTCTTTTCAATGTTATTATAAATGGTCCTAATTTCTTTTTCAGAACATTCCTAATTGGTATATAAAAAACACAAGCAAATTTACATGTTGATTTTATACCTTTCACTTTGCAAAATTTGTATGTTTTCTCTATATCTTTCATGTGAATTTGTTTTGATTTTCTACATATAAGTATTATGCCACATGCAAAGAAATCGTTTTACTACTTCTTTACCAATTTGGATGGTTTTATTTCTTTTCTAGCCTGAGGGCTATAGATATAATTTAAAGTACCATGTTGAAGAACAGTGGTGAAATTGGACATCTTCACCTTGTTTCTGATATCAAGAGAAGAGCTCTTAGCCTTTTACCATTGATGTGATGTAATCTGTAGTTTTATTCATTAATGGCCTTTACCATGTTGAACAAGTTCCTTTCTGTTCTTAGTTCTCTGAGTGTTTTAATCATGAAAATATTATCTCAAATGCCTTTTCTTTTTCAATTAAGTTAATCATGTGTTTTTCCCTCTACTCTATTAATGTGATATAATGGTTGATTTTCTTATGCAGAGCCATCCTTGCATTACTGGGATAAATCCTATTTGTTCATAGTATATAATCCTCCTAATATGCTGTTGGATAGAGTTCACAAATATTTCATTGACAATTTTTGAATCTATGTGCACAGGAGATATTGGTCTACAATTTTCTTTTATTTATTTATTTATTTATTTATTTATTTTTATTCAAACTTGTTGTATTTACAATAGTAGTATGCATTATAATTCATAATAAGCATATAGAACATCTTTTTACAAAATACTGTTTGTATACAATTTATATTCATACCATTCAAATCTTCAATCATGCATTTATGATAATGACATCCATCTTTCTTATGATGTCTTTTTCTGCCTTTGGTAAGCAGGGTAATGAGGTATCATAGAAGGAGTTTGGAAGTTTTCCCTCCTGTTCTTTTCTATGAAAGTTACTCAGAAGGACTGTTGTTAATCCTTTTTTAAATGTCTGGTAGAATTCACTAGGGGAGCCATCTATTTCTCAACTTTTCTTTGTTGACTGGTTTTAAATTACTGATTCAATCTCCTTACAATTTGTACATCTATACAGATTATCTATTTCTTCATTATTCAGTCTTGGTAGGCTACTTGTTTCTACAAATGTGTCCATTCCTCTAGGTTATTCAAGTTATTGGAATATTGTTGCTCTTATTACTATCTTATAAAGCTTCATATTTCTATAAGGTTAATAATAATGCCCCCATGTAATTTTTAATTTTATTTGTATCTTCTTGGTCAAACTTGCTACAGCTTTGTCAATTTTGTTGATCTTTATAAACAACCAGTTTTTGGCTTCATTGATTATTTCTACTGTTTTTTCTATTTTTTTAATCTCCATTCTAATCTTTATTATTTCCTTCATTTTCTAGCATTAGATTTAGTTAGTTCTTCCATGTCTTCTCAAGGTATAAAGTTAGTTTACTGATTTGATGTCTTTCTTCTTTTTTAACATAGGCATCTGTATTTAGAAATTTATTTGAGCAGTGCCTTCACTATAACCTATAAGATTTGGTATGTTGTATTTTCCTTTTCTTGAATCTGTAAATATTTTATAATTTCTCTTGTGATTTGTTCATTGACCACTGGTTGTTTAAGATTGTGTTGCTTGATTTCCACATATTTCGGAATCTTCTAGTTTTTCTTTTTTATTATTATTATGGATTTCTAGTTTCATTCCCATCAAAGAAGATACTTTGCATGATTTCAATCTTTTTAAAAATTTGGAGACTTCTTTTGTCAGCTAACATATGGTCTATCTTGGAAGAATATTCTATGTGTATTTGAGCAAAATCTTTACTCTGCTGTTGTTGGGTGGAGTGTTCCATATATGCCTGTAAAGTCTAGTTGGTATAGTTTTATTCTATAAAATAATATTTTGAGAAGGAGAAGTTTAGCATTATGTTGGAATCAAATAATTTCCTGAAATCTCATCTTTGACATTCTTCAAAGGAACCTCAAATTCTTCACAACCAACAAAATTACATCCCCACTAAATCAAGGGATGGAAAGCAGCATTTTATATCCCGAGTAAATTGAGCCATAAAGGTAAACTGGTGGTTAGCTTCAGGTCCCATTCTATAGGAAACATTAATGAGACTAATTTCAGAAGACAGGACAACTGATACTTAGACCTGAAATCAGCACATCATGTCAGTTATTTTCAAGTTTCTTCCAAAACCTTTTATTCAAATAAAGTCTAGAATGGAAAATTAATACACAAACTGGTTTGAGAAGGGTGTAGAGAGTCCCCCTGCCAAATTTCCCTCCTCCTACCAGATTTGAAAAATGCTGCCTTGCATCATAGTATTTCAGCCAAGGAGAAAGGATGGAGAAGCCTTCCCTAGAAAACATTTCTGTTCTCTCTGCCTCAAGGACAGTGGCAGCTACCACTTGCATCTGGAGTACCAGGTCTGGAACAGACATAGACATGACATGGAGAAGAAAGAAGAAACCTAGACACATGGCCCAGGTGAACTGCAGTGTGGTCATCATTAGCATCAGTTTTGTTGTCCAAGAATTGCAATAGCTTCAACAAAGAAGTACTATAGTCTTACTAGTTATCTGGATCCCATTCTTCCATGCACCAGGCAAATAAAATTCACTAAAGTAAACATTTACTATGAAAAATTCCTAGAAACTACAAAAGTCATCTCCTCTGGTTTGGAAGTAAAACCTGTATTCATCTCTATTAGTCAGGAATCTTATTTGGCTACTCTTTAGTCAAAGTGTGATAAATAGGCATAAAGGGAGTGGGGATGGAGCAAAGTACTAGATATAGCATATGTGATCCCACCTTATAAAAGAAAAATTTCATTCAGGCCTATAAGGCAAGCTCTTCTCCAAACCAGGAAGTCAAGACCTGCATTTAAGAAAGCAAGGCTTGGCTAATGGAAGAAAGATCAATTTCTTCAAAGGGATAGAAGGCATGCCACCAGAGACCTGGGATATTCAGTCATCATCACCAAAATGGTCACTAAACTGTAGACAGTGAACTCAATCGTTTCAGCTGTGAAGAATGAAATATCAGAAACTATCCATTCTTTCCATAATTGTTGATAAGCAGTCTCTGTGAGCCAGACACTGTTCCAACATGGAAAAGGCCACAGCAATTAGAGGAATTTGGGGTTAGCAAAAGCACAAGTAGTGCCTGATGATGAGACCCATTGTAAAATTTGTTGCAGAATTTTCACATTTCTGATGGTGATGAAAGAAACAGAAGGGATAGCCAATGACTAGTGAGAAGTCAGGGGCACAGAGTCTCAAATTTTGGTCCTGCCTCTCTCACTCTTTTGCCTAACCTAGGGCAAGTTAGTTCCTGTTTAGGTCCAAGTTTCCTTCTCTCTGAGAGAGTTGGGAGATACCAGGCCTTCTCCTCTTATAATAAATAGCAGTAAAGACTGAAAAGCAAACACTAAACGAGGTGTATTTTGTAGAGGGTAGACTATAAGGTTCAACTTCTGTTGCATTATAACAATGGTGATGAGGATAAAAATAATGCTGCAGTATAAATGATGATACCAGTTAAGCATTTATTGAATGCTTACTAGGTCTCAATACTCTTCTTATGTGGTCATTTTTGAGTCTTCTCAAGTATCCTGCCAGATTACTGGGTTTGGAAAAGCCCATAGATGGTACAGCAACCAGAAAATTAAAAGGCAGACCATTCAAAGGACATCAGATTCCCACCTTCAACTCGAGCAAATCTCTTCACTTCTCCTAACTGATACCCTGCTATTTATACTTCCTCTATTTTAAGTCAAAACTCATCAAGCCCAATCATAAGTCTAATAACTGGGTTTCAGTGCTTTCCCCATCCCTCTGGAAAGGTCCCAACTGATATGAAGAGTATACTATGTATGCAGAGGTAGAATCTATCTCCTAATACCATCAGTGTTGTGACAGAGTAAATATTTATTTCATAGGAAACTTATATTTCAATTTGTACTTTATATTCCTATTTCTGTATGTACTAGAAAAGGTTAAAATCAACACTTAGCATAATTCTGTGCTCTCTTCCCTGTGAGGTGAATCTCCTCAATGAGCTCTATCAATACTCAGCATCATTTCCTTTGAATGTTATCAAAATATTTTGGTGAAATGTGTGAAAAACACTGAATGTGGTTATCATGATGATACACTGAAGATCCAAATACAATGTGGTGTGTCACCAGTAGACAAGTAACCAGTTTGAAGTATTTAGCATTTTTTGAGTAAAAAAATGCTTTCCCATAGAGTCCCTCATTGTTATTTGACTTTGATCTCCTTAGCAATTCTAAAATTGTAAAGAAGGCAAGTATTATCCTGATTGTATCAGGGAAGGGGCCTGAGGCTCTGGGAATTATTTGCTTTAAGTTACCCAGAAAGCTCATGGCAGAATTAGAAACAACCTGATCTCTGATCCCAAATCCACCATCTAACACAGATAGATTCCTTAGATGAAAAAGCTCATTTGCATATCCACTTGTTCTATACCTAGTATGTACCAGATCATATACATTGTATGTGTTAGACTGTAAGCATACTGGGGTGAGCAAAGCATGAATATTTCTTGAGGTGAATGAATGAATGAATCAATCTTGTCCTCTTTCAGTCTTGTCTCATACAGCTCTCCAACAAGAAAAGGTATACAGGTGACAGGTATATTGGTATGACAACATAGGCTTTTATTATTATGGGGCATCATGCTAAACATCATGCACAAAGTGTACAACTTGAACAATTTTTGAGCTGGGCAAATCGGGGGCCACTAGTAAACTAGGAAGGAAAATACCACTAGACAGGGATTATTCAATTAAGGTCTGCCAGCAATGCCTCTTGAGAGCAAGTTACTCCAGACAACTCTATTTATTTCCCTTTTTGAATTTAAATACAGCAACAATAATGACAAAAAGAGTTGAAGGGGACCCCCAAAACAGGCTGAGGAACTGTACTTCTAGAATGAAACACAAAGCTTTAATCAGCACCTCTGCCTATGTAGCTGCTGGAAGAGATGATGGTGCTTTTCCTAATTGAATTAAAAGGAAACAAACCTCTAATTTTTCCCATGTTTTGGCAAGAAAATTATAAGTAGCTATGCCCCCCTGGCTTTGGCATAACTCTAAATACAGGCGGGCACATGTAAGCTAACTGTGTGAATGCTGTCTGTTAGAGGTATGTGCACTATCCACCATCTGGCGTGAGAGAAGGTGGGAGCCCTCTTTAGGCAGATGCCCCACAGGAGCTACCCAATCCCATGTAGTTGCTTTGCACAGTGGGTTTTGCCCTGGCCAGGCTTACTCTCTCCTGCTACATGGGGCACAGTGCACCCAAATAGGTGCCCTGGTATCTACACAGAAGTAATGTTTGTTTTTCTTACATACCCAGCCTTGCCATGAGACCTATGGTGACTCAATGTGCTCACTCCTTATACAGCATGGATGAATTTAAGATGACAGATTCAGACCCATGTCCTTTCCATTCATATTACCCATCTACCCTTGGGCCTAGGGGATAGAATGAGTGGGGATGGCACCACGTACTTGACACAGAGGCCATACAGCAGCTACATGATCTAGTAATTATCTAAGCCATCAAATTCCGGGAACTGCCCCATCTTAGGTGGTGTGACCTCCATAAAGATCACTTGTCAAGGTCCTACAGAACAAGGTCCTCAGAAAGGGTTTTATAAGACCCAGAAGAGGAGCTCAGTCAATATTTTCAGTTGAGTCATTCCCCTTTATCTTTAAAGTCACTGCTAGGAGAGGTTTCTGCCATCTTTGATGCTCTGAGTCATTGAGAGAGTTCTAATTTTTTCAAAAAATGGAAAAATAAGACACAGTCACCTGCTTCTCCATGAGGTGCCAAGTACTTATTCACCCATTACCTCCCCCATCTCACCACCTGCTCCCTACTCTCTAAAACTCTGTCTAGTTGAACTAGAAGCAAGCTGATCCCAACACACTGAGATAGCTTGGCGGGTTTTTCTCTACTTGTCTGCTGTTGGCAAATCCTAGGGGAGTAACTGGAGCTGGAGGACACAGGAGAGGCAGCATTAAATCAGTTCTCAGTAGTCTGGATCTGTATCCCATACAACACAGCATGGCATTGATTGATTAATGACCAACCAGGAGCCAAGACAATAAACAGGAGGTGGCAAATATGCTGCCAGATGACAGAGATGGACAAGGAAACAGGTGGCTTGGTAACTGATGAAAAGGAATGCAAAATGAGGATGAAGAATCACACGGCTACAATCCAGAAACTCAGGACTCAAAGAATCACTCCAGGGAAAGCACAGCCAGCCATCAAGAGGCTGTAATGAGGAAAGTGCCACCTCGGCAAATTACTTGGAGAAGCAGATTTGATTTGAATAAATGGAGATGTGCTGGCATCCCCGCATAAAGAGGAAGTGGAATGACCATATTAGCATGATGCCAAAAAATCAGTCATTGTTTTTCCTTAACACTGATCTCTGGAAGAGCATAGCTGTCAGAAAATCTGGGGTCTATTTCTGTCACCACCACTTACTAGGTTTGTTACCAAAAGCTCAGTTCTTGTCCTCAATGCCAATCCAATAATGAGGACACAGTTTTGAGAAAAAGGATAAAGAAAGTTTATTGCTTTGATAGCAAAGGAGAAGTGCAAGGGACTCCTGTCCCAGAGGCTGTGATTATGCCCATCAGCATGAACAGGGGGGTTTTTAAAGAGGTAATTCAAAGGCTACATTCCACGTGTTCTCTGTTGGAGTTGTAATTCTTTTGTTAATTTGGGAGATGATCATTTCTGAGATCTTTTGGAGCCATTCCCAAGTCTGGATTACTTGGTTCTTATGGTGGGTGTGTGCTCAAGGACAGATAACTCTGCCTATGATGGGGAAGAAAGGTAATCCTGTTTCCCCTGAGATTAAGGAAGGGAAAGATTAGGGAGGAGCAGGGAGAGAGGAAGAGAAAGAACACATCTGTTTAAAACATAAGTCACAGTGGCAGAGCAGCAAGGGCTAAAGCACAAAGCAGAGCCACTGTTACAGCTTCATGATCTTGGGTGAGTCACTTAAATTTGAATCCATATTTCTTTATTTGCAAAGTGGAGCCATTGTGCCTCCATGCCTATGTCACAGGGTAACATTAAGAAGTGGCACTGTGAAAATGGAATGAAGTGTTCTCAGGAATAACAGAGGTCCTTCAGGACTTTGAATTTGCTTATTCCAGCACATGTAAGGGGAGGACCTTCAGTTGGTGCTTTCTCACACTACTTGCTAAAATTTGGATCAATAAAGATACATCTGTTACCCAAAGCATTTGCCCTCTAAACTTTGTTCCTGATAACAAGTCCATTTTCCCACACTTGTGAGAAATTGGTAAAAGGCAAATCTCTTGATATTATTAAGATGGATTCATATTTTCCAGGCAGTTTATTTCTGTTTCAGAAAATAGAAACCAGGAAAAAAAGGCTGTAGTTAGACATCAGTTTTATATGTGAAAAATAGAAAATACATCAATTACCAGATTTTTCTGCAAAACTTTTTCATATTATTCCCTATGGCCAAACATTCAGAAGTAAAATTATTATGTCAAGTGTATTTTGATACATAGTACCATCACTTTCAAAATAATTGCTCCAATTTGTCCTTTTACTAACATATACATATGTTTTTAACCTTTTAACTGACACATAAAAATTGTATGTATTTATAAGAAAAAAAGGTATGTAAAACACTTGAGTTTTCTCAGAAAACTGCAGATATTATATTCACTCACTCATGATTGCAAGATTGCAGGAAGGAAGTCAATATGTATTGACTAAGACTCCAAATAACGAAATTAGGCATCTAAATGGACCCTCCTATGGACTCACCTACTGGTGTAAAAACAAATCAATCACTCTAACACAATGCCATTCAAGACCCTAGTTAAAATGCTCTCCTCCACTGAGCATCAGAACTAGAAAGACATTCACAGGTGTCTACAATGGCACCTTTAGTGTACCTAGCTCATAAGTTATCTTTCTTGGCTCCTTAAAACCATGGAAGATAGTGGAGAATGTCATGAATGATCTGCTTCACCATTTTGGCACCTGGTTAAATAAAATGTAATCCAAAGTCCATATCTAAAGAGGAAAATAGAGCAAGTTAGTTTTCCAAAATTATATTGATTAGAATTGATTTCCTTGAGTTAGGTTCCCTAGAAGCAGATACTAAATGAGGGATTTGTTGGGGGAAAATGAGAGTGAGCAGGAGAGGGCAGGGGAAGAACTAACAAAACAAGACTGGGGTCTAGAGTTTACCTTTAAACTGACCACATGGGGAGATCTGACCAGGGATTGCACCACAGGATTGGTCCTACCTTGAAGAAAAAGGGTTGAGTCAGTCATTGGCTATGGGCCGCCCTTGGGCCTGGGGAGGCAAAGCTTCCCAGGTAAGAGGGCTCTTGCTAACAAAGAAGAGGAGGTACTATGACCCTTAGCAACCAACATTTCTAGCAGCTAAGGGATAATAGAGCAGTCTGGTAAAGGGAATATGGGTAGGGCAGCAACAATGCCACTATAGTAGTTGAACATCACCAGATATCTTGCCTGGCCACCTCTCTGATCACATCTCTTACTGTTCTCTCCCTTGCTCATTCCCCTCTAGCCACAATGGAGTATATCACCATCATAAGGTCTCAGCATACGCTGTTCCCCTGCCTGGAGATCTGATGTATGCATTATTTCCTCCATCCACTCCTTCAGATCTGGACTCAGATGCCACATGCTCAATGTATTCTTCGCTAACCACTTCCAACACTGGCACCCTTCCTCCTTGCTTTACTTTTCTCCACAGCACTTATCACCATCTGACATTAAATATGTTTTACTTATGTTTATTGTCTCTTCTTCCCCTTTTGAGTGTCAACTCCAAGAGGGTAGGGATTTTTGTCATTTTTAAAAATTCATTGATGTATCTCCAGTGCTTATACCAATGCCAGATTCATTAAATATTGTTGAATAAGTAAATGAATATCTCCTTAAGCTTAATGTCCTCTCCTCTATGCTTGGGCTAACTGAAATATATTTCCAATGTTCACATTTCCCTCCCTCTATTTCATCTACACTATTTCCAGTGCATTAGGTTCATTTTAAAAATCATTTACAGTAATGGTCTTGTTTATTCCCACTTCGTGTTTTCAAATGTTCACCAAATCAACTACAGTCAATGCATCCACATGGGTTATGAGTCATGTTTGTTTTGAAAGAGAAAATGCTTAAAGCTACAAATTCTGCAGTCATGAGGGACAAGATGCTACAAGAACGAATCCACTGTCACATACCAAGGGAGCAAATAAAATTGAAATAGAATGAAGGTATATTGTATATTCTGAAAGGGAACCAAGCCCTCCACACACATCCCAATAAGCTGTATCTGAACAAAAATCAATGCAGCTTCTACCAACTACAAATTTCCATTATATAATTCTTATTGTAGGGAACCTAGAAAATAATGACTGCTTCTTGTATTCTTCCTATAATATAGGGCAGTGTTTATGAATTCAATCAGTGCTTACTGAATGAGTTTTTAGATCTGGAATGAAAAAGTAATACTAGTGTATCATTGTGCTCCTGCATGCATGATACATGTTTTGAAAAGCCAAATGTTTCTCTAACTGGTTCGTTTCAGTAGGGCATTGAAAACAGAATTGCCAGCTCTGATAGACTTCCTCTGATGTATGTTTGTGTTTGCCCATGCCCAGTAGCACAGGTGCCCAACAATGACTCCAAAACCTTGGTAGCTTAATGACATTGGGTTCTTTCAACCTTTTATTTCCTTTGCAGTAAATTGGGAAGAATCCTCAGTAGGTTGTTGTAAGGATTCTGTGCGATCTTGGATGTGAAAGGACTCTGGAAAACACAATACATGTATAAGGTGTCAGGTGAATTGACCTCTCAACAAGCCTCAACAAGAATTTAGCTTATATATGGATTATATTTCTTAGCTTTAACTATGGAGAGGGGACCACAGTAAGAAGAGAGAAATACGTTGTAAATTATTACCACAGAGTGCTATGGGCATGGTGGTAGGAAATAAGGATTTAATAGTCACTTAATATCTGAAATTAGCAGATGTGGATAATTTGCTCTTTTAAATGTAATCTTATACATTTGTACTTGTTAAACTTTCTCCTGCAAAGAAGAAACATGTTTGGCCTTTATTCTCAACTGTTGCTTTCCTTTATCTCTGGACTAGTTAACATATACTTCATTCTACTCTGGTAAGTAGTAGATTCAATGGAGCATGATGGTCATGAGCACAGACTATAGGGTCAGACTACAGGGTTTTCATCTTATAATACTCACTTATGAATTGAGAAAGCTTGATAATGCTGTCTAATCTCCCTGAGCCTCAGCATCCTCATTTGGAAAACGAGTAAATGAGCAAAAGCTTGAGTATTCAACTCCCGTATAAGATTGTCATTAGGACTAAATACATGAAGTGTGTAAAATGTGTATCTCACAGAAAACTCAAAAGGGCTAGATACTATTGTCACATAGTGCTCTGTGCCCAAATACTATTTTTGTTCCAACTTTACCTTTTACAGTCCCAGGTTCCTGCTGTGCTCAATGAGCATTAGGAAGCCCTGAGCATCTGTTAGAACAAAACTGAGCTGCCTCATCTGGCCAAGTCATCATGGTTGTAACTAATCATTCATCTTCCTTGTTGAGCCACAATGTGACACAGTGAGGAGGGCACTGACTTAAAGTCAGAAGACTACAAGTTGCAGCCTTACCACTTACTGGCACTGCCATGTAGGCTAACTCCTTCCACATTCCTGCCAGAATGGAACATCCTAGATGGGAGGGACTATAGCTAAATGTGTTCATTCAACCTCAGAACAGAAAGTCATGAATGTGTCTGAGTCTTGATTTCCTTATGCACTCAAAAGGATGATAATAGTTGCCCAGCCTATTCTTCAATATTCTCTGTAGATTAAGCACTGGACCCTGTACTAATCCCTCCCACCCCCAGCTTTATTCCACGTAATTGTGACTACCCTTTTATGTTTGCTTTCTTGTGCCTAGCAGAATGTCTCTCATGATAATCATCCTTCTACTCCCTACTTTAATGTCTATTCATCCATGAATTCTCAGCTCAAAAAAACCCTTTCTTTGACTCTGCACAGTTCCTCCTGGTATTATAGCTCTCCCAATATGTCCTCCACAGAACTCAAAATGTGCCAACTTCATTCTTTCCACTAGAGTTTAAATACCATCAGGGTAGGAACCATGTCTATCTTGCTCACCACTATATATCTTGTGCTTGGCCAATTGCTAAATTACACAAATACCTTAAGAAATGTTTACTGGATGAATGAGTGAATGAGCAAGTGAATGAATGAGTAAGAAGCAGAAGAAAACCTAAAAACTGAAAATGATCATCCTGTCTGCCTTTCCCTTTTACAGAACCCCCTACTTGTTAGTTCAAGACTATCACATTGTATGGTGTCATTCCATTCCAATGCTCTTAGGAATATCACTCTGCAAGCCTACTTTTTAAAAGAAAATATCTACTATAAAAATGATCAGGGCCTGATCATTTTTATAGTAGATATTTCCGTTTTGACTATATGACCAGTGTGATTCTACATCATGTACAACCAGAAGAATAAGTTATACTCCATTTATGTATGATGTGTCAAAATGCATTCTACTGTCATGTATATTAGAACAAATAAAAAATTATAAGACACTGAAAATGAGAATGCCAGCACTCTACCTCAGGCTTTGTGAACAGCAATCTGCCTCATTATCGTCACATAAAGCACACATTTGCACTCTCACCTCTCCTCTGCTTCTAAGTTTGAGCTCACAGGCCCCCATTTCACTAGCTTGGAATGCTTAGCAGTCCTCACTTGAGGAAGTGCTACCCAAACCCCATAAGGTTGGCAGTGGACAGCACTCCTTTTGGCTCCGCAAGGGAGACTGAGAAGGAAGAAGAAGTGGAAAGAAGAGATAACCTTTATTTGCAAGGTACTGACATTTTTTTCTCCAAACTCCTGCCTGATTATAGGACCAAGGAAAAGAGGAAAACCAAAATTCCACCTGCTACATAGAAGTCATGAGCTAGCTTCCTTGGAGAGCCTTCCTGCTGAATTCCTACAACATTCCTGGGAATTTCCTATTACAATTAGTACTAGGCTCTGAACAAAGAAACTCTGATCAACCTTTTCCCTGGCAGTACTCCCAAGAATGCCACTATTCTTCTGATATCTTTGTCCACAGTAAGCCCTTTGTGTGATATAAATATGATACATGGCACTGTAATTGTGGTTTTTGCTGTCCACTATGGCCATTATAATAATTCATCCAACTAATATTTTGTGAGCAGAAACCATGGGCTCAGCACTATTCTTGGTGCCAGATAAGATAGACACAGAACTTCAGGAACAGGAGTGGGGACAGAAAGACAGAGTTAAATGGACATAACAATACAGCAAGTACTGTAACAGGGGAGATAAATATTGTGAAGGTAGTAAAGAGAGCTAGATAATTCAGACTGTGGGTAGAAAGAAAAGGCCTTCTGTTGGATTCCGGGCAGGGAGGCTGTACCTCCCAGGTAGAAGCCACACCTCCCAGCTACTTTGTGAAAAGACTACATTTCCCAGGTGCCTCAGCCTGGCCAGCAAACCTGGCAAGCAGGTGCCCTGGTCACTGCCTCCTGACCTCCGGCAGCCTATAGGACACAGACTCACTCCAGAGGGCTCTCTGACCACCAGTTCGCTACTTAATCCTCCCCTGGGACTGAAATCTCTCTCTGTTCCCATGTTCCCGTCTGTCCCCGCTCTCTGTTTGTCCCTGCTCTCCCTTGTTCTCCCTACCTACCGCATGGCCCCTAATAAACTTCCCTTTTATTAAATGGTGTTCCTGGCCCTAGGTTAACTTTGCTCTTTTTTCTCTAACACCTTCTTTGCTATAGTGCACACAAGACTGGCCAAATCCAAACACATTAACAACATAAAGCATTTCCAGTATTCCCTTGCAAGATATTCATTTAATCAACAGATGTCAGTTCCATCTTTACTCTGTGCCAAGCATAGTGACTTGCACTGGCAATGCAAAGGGAAACAAGGCAAATATAGTCCCTGTCCTTAGGTGGAAGTTTAGACCAGATGGACTCAGGGGGCCCCCAGGAAAAATGTTTGATTGCTTTTCCTCCATCAGAACAAAAGCCCTTTGATTTGATGCCACTATGACAAACCTCAAGGGTAACAACAGGTAGTCTAGCCAAGATTAGTACATCTTAGAATCATACAAAAAGCAAACTCATCAAATCTCCCTGGTGTCATTGAGAAGACAACACAGGTGGCTTTCACAACACATCTTGTAGCCTGGCTCTCTTGAGCAGGCCCCTAAAGAAATGACAAATAACTCAAAGCAGAAGGCACATAAAGAGTTCCAAGAAAAATCATTCTTATTCACATGACAGAGGAGAGAGTTATTACTGTGGCATCCTTGCTTGTAACTGTATATCAAGGCTAGAACAGAAAAAGGTATATCATGAAAGAAGAACCTTGTACAGTGCAGAGACTAAACCTAGGCTTCAGGAGGCTCAAAATAGAGGGAAAGGTAGAATGTTAGGGTATATTGGAAACTCACCCATTTTAAAACAATAAAGATATTTCAACCAACCTCTAGCTTTAGAACTTTTTCTATGTAGATACTTCAGCACTGTAAGGGTTTGACATCATATAATGTCTTATTCATTCTACAAATATTTTTGTAATATCTGTTAAGTGTCTGGTACATTGACAAGTTACATATGAGACATGTAGATATAACTTCTCATTCCCTAAGATGTAGAGATCACTGGTGTCATTAACATCATCCCTCTTCCATTTGTGTCAAGTTGCACATACTAACAGCAATGACAGTAGCAATGATACAAAGAGCAGAGATATATCAAGTGTCCCCTTTTACTATATATATATATATATACATATAATTCATTTATACCTAACAATAAACCTATAAGTACAATTATCATTCCCATTTTATGGATGAGTAAATTAAGGCACAGAGGGGTTATGTAATTTCATCAAGTTGTGGCATTCTCTTTCCTTACTCAACCTGGTGTTGAAATAATCACTTCAGGAATATTTTCAGTATGCTTTCCCTGTGCAAAACTAAGATATGTTGTCCTGGCTTATGCTTAGGTTCAGTAGCATTTCAATTTTTAAGCACTCAAGCATCCTACAAAAATTGAGCATCAAAGAGGTCTCAGGGTATGTTCCAAGGTGATAGAAGGGGTGTCACAGCTGAGGCTGCTATAACAAAATACTATAGATTGAATGCCTTAAAAAACAGAAATGGATTTCTCAGAGCCCTAGAGGCTGAATATCTAAGGTAACAGTGCCAGCATGGCTGAGTTCTGCTGAGGGCTCTTTTCCTGGTTATAGATGGCTGCCGTCTTGCTGTGTCCTCACATAACAAACAAAATAGACTCTGGCCTCTCTTCTTCTGAGGACACTTTATGGGGGCTCCCTGCCCATGATTTCATCTAAACACAATTACCTTCCAAAGGCCCCACCTCAAAATACTGTCCCATTGGGGATTAGGAACTCAGTATTTGAATTTATGGAAGGGGAGAAATACATTCAGTTCATAACAGGGAAAAAAGAGTTGATATTCAACCTTATCCTCCCAGCTATAGTATAAGCTCTTTTAGGGCAGAAATTGATATCCAACTATGTGCTGGTTAAGAATTTAGTTTCTAAATTCATATGAAAACTGGGCTTAAATCCAAGTTTCAATCTTATAAACAATGTGACCTTGGGAAAATTACTTGACCCCATCTGAACCTTGTAAAATGGGCACAATGAAAATACTGAACAATCAGAAATAAGTTATATCATCAACATAAAAAGAATAAGTATCTGAAAAGAAGCCAACAAAGCAACAATGCATGCTACCAATACATATATGTATATCATAAGAACAGAGTGATTAACTAGGGAACCAGTGGTACCACAGGCAAATGCTGTACAAGGTCAACAGGTACAAAATCACTATCAACTTCAGGTATCAGAGAAGGCTTCATGGAGGAGCTAGAGATGCAGGATGCTGAGGCATATGCAAAGCAGAGGAAAAGGACATTTCAGATGGGGCAACAAGCTGAGCTAATATAGAGGCCAAGGGGTGGCAATGGGCAAAAGCCCACAAAAGGCTAACCAGGGAATCAGGCTGCCAGGAATAACTTGGGATATTCCTGGAAGCTTCCAGTTATAAGCTTGGTTGATTTAAATGAGCTCTCAAATGCCAGGAATGAAAGCTGGTACTCAGGTATCAGTGGCCTCTAGAGACCCTGGTTGAGAATTCAAGGAGAACACATGTATATGGTAAATATACTTAAATGCCTGAGGCCTGGATTGTCCAACCCATTGCAAGGGAAATAACTTGGAGTAAATCTGAGTAAGTCCTAATAACTCACTCATCCACTATTCATTAAGCATCCCCTAGGACCCAAGAATACACAAAGTAAATGTGTGAAGTAAGCACAGGATGGGAAAAGGGACGGAGAGAGCAGGAGGAAGGGAGTGAGAAAGGGAGGGAGGAAAGGAGGGAGGGAGGTAAGGAGGAAGGGGAAAATAAAGATGTGGCAGGAAGTAACAGAACAAGCTTGGAATGGGACACTACCAAGACAGCCAAATAAATCTAAGCAAGGCTTGAAGCACAGGAAATGGAAGAAAAAGGGACCACCCAGAAGACTCCAAGGAGCGTGAGAAGGACTTCAGAGGTAGCGAAGAAGGTCAGGCAAGGCAGATCTATATAGGCGTTAATGGTCTAACTCTGGTGATATCTATCCCCCAGCCCCCTGAAGTCCATTTGCCTTTTGAAATATCCCTCCCAACTCATTTTGGCCATTTGCCTCCAAGTGGGACTCAAAGAAAGTTGATGAACAAGACTTGTGCATGTATTTATAGTTTTCCTACTTATATTGAAATGGTACTTTGGATATTGCAAAATTCTCCTTATTTATTTGTTATCTATCAACCCCTCATAGCTCTATTGCCAGATGGATTGGGAAGGGATTTTCACCTTTATTTTACACCTAAGGAAGCTGATGCTTAGAGAGTTAAAATGTCTTGCCCAAGAGCATTAATTTGTTACCTAAAAAGTGACAAATCAGGGTATGGCCTTCACCCAACTATGCTGCCTTTCTTATAATGAGCTGAGCCTCTTCATTGAGGATGATTGTATGTCATTAGTCACTAAAGTATAAGGGGGAAAATCAGACCTCTGAGCTAAACTTCACCTGAGGTCCACCTTGTCCAACTTCCTGCTAGGTAGATGACTTTGAGTAAATCTGAGTGATTTATCTAACTTGCAGCTGAGCCACCTGGCACAGTGCACAACATAGGTACCCAGATATTGCTCAGGAAATCAGAGCTATGGTGGTGAAAATACACATAAACTTGACTCCAGCCTGTTCACAAAATACTCCTTAGTGTACTCATTCAACAATCCAAATGAGCCAAGAAGAGGGTCCAGCAGGGCTTTTCTCTCCCTACCACATGATTATATTCATTATAATTGGGGAAACACAGATCCACCATACATTGTTACCATATCAGCAATTTCAAACTCCAAAATCCTCTGAAAAGAAAGATATATTTTTATGGCATTATTTGACCTGAACTGAACTTATTTGGCTGCAAAATTTGACCTCAACTGCCATGAGGCTACTTTCTGTCTTTATTTATCCCATTTTAATATCAGTCAAATATATAAGAATATTCTAAGGCACGCTGGGACCCAGGAGGTTTTAGGCAAGACTGAAGGATCTGTATTACCTTCTCTGCTGACTGGACACAATTATTCTGAGGAAAAAATGTTAATCAGTGTGAATATCCTATGAGTTCACAGAAAAAAGGCTTTGTTTAAATCAAATTGATTATCATATAATTTTAGAACTGTACCTATAAGGATGAACTTATATTATAAAAAAACCATCAATCTAAGTACTTTCAATGGTCGTGGGATTGTTGAAAAATAAAAGGCCAAAATTTCAATCCACCATAAAAGCTCATGAGCCATTGATTCGGTGAAAGGAATCGAACAGGTTTACCCCAAACTGTGGATTTCACTCCAGTGGCTGTAGTTGATTCTCCACTTGACTCAAGGGATAGTCATATATCTGAGATTGACTCCCATGTGGGCCCCTTAGCCTGTAAATTTGATTTCCTATAGCATAGATGCTTCTTTGTATTCTCACATATTTGATTTGGAAGAATCTTCTTCTAGGCCTTTCTGACTAATCCCCAGACTAATGCTTCTTTTTTAAAAAAATAACAAGAAGAAAATCAACATCTGAAGTACCGCACCCTATTTATCAGCTCTGTGTTCACAGCCCAGAGTCATAGTGATATCTGATTATGAAGACCACATTATCATTACTAAGGATGTTGTGACAGTTTCACAAATAATTAGAACCTAACTTCCCTTATCAAAAGAAGTGAGCCAAGTGCATGGTGGGGCACACTGTCTACAGCTTGTTTGCTTTGCTAACTCTCTAGTGTACCAAATCAAGTTATTTGCAGCAACTCATTCCAATTTTCTTTGGAAATTGTAAAGTTATACTGCATATGGACAAAATCAGTATCTTTTCAATGCAGCATATAACGATAGTTCATATTTTCAGGCTCTGTCTCCAAATAGAATTAGTATAGTCTTGGAGGTTTTAAATTTAACAATAGCTTTAGATGTATCTTATTTGTTGGCAAACCAACTTCTTCCTGGCAAAATGACCCCAGAAGTATATTATTGCATATGTACTATATCCACAAATACCACTAGAGAGATTAAATACAGTAATGCTTTGAGGACTACAAACAATAAGTAACCCAAGGGAATAGAATGCAAATTGGTATTCCAAAACTGAAACAAAAGAACAACATTTATTTGTAAGGTTTCACGATACCTTACTGAAATGTTCAGGTCAATCCAATTTATTTGATATTCATGAAATGTAAATTAAAATAAATAACCAACAACCAAGTGATACTTCCCAAGTAGCTACTTCATTCCAATCAACTTCCCTTTGGAAATGACATGCATGAGATCAATTGGAGACCAGTAAAAGAATGTACCCAAAAGGGGTACATTTGCACTAGCAAATTTCCTTTATTGATAATGCTGTTTATATGAACTAATGAGCATAGGACTGATCATATTATGTTAAATGCGATCTTTTATCCCTAGTTCACCCCTAAATTACTGAGATGTACTTTAAAAAGATTTTGCATTTTCTCTGCCTCTAGTTTATACAATAACTATATTTAACTTGTTTATGCCTACTAAGGTTGCTCATTGTGGAAAATGTGAAAATTAGTAAATTCATAAGGAATCTAACAAGTACACACAAGTCTAAAACTAAGGGTAATCCTCTATTGACATCTTGGCAATATTTCAATTCCAGTTTGTTCTTTTTTTTTTTCTATACACTATTAATTTTTTCTCCCACATAATTTGAGTCAAGCTTTCATTTCCAATTTTTTCACCTAACACCATATAATAGGCATTATCCATGTTACTAAAATTCATCATCAACTTAAATTCTAAATAGTCACATAATCTTCTAATAATAAATCCCCTAATACTGAACACACAAAGGCAACAATGAATATCTAAATCAGATCCGTAGATATTAGGCACCATGAAAATAGAAGAGAGATCAGTGGAGTAAAGAAAGAGATTAAAGGGGGAGGGAGGAGGACCCAGAAAAGGGAGGAACAGAGGAAAGAAACTGACCAAATTATGGTATATACATATATGAATATATCACAGTGAATTTACCTTTATGTATACCTATAAAGCACTGATTTAAAAAACCTATATATGAATACAAGGAAGACTAGGAGAGTAGAGGAAGTGGGGTAGGGGAAGAGAGGAGAAGTCTCAAAGAGGAAGTACTGGAGACTGAAGAAGAGCAAATTATATTCCATCCATGTATGATTATGTTAAAATGAACCCCAATGTGATATATAACTATAATGCACTAATAAAAACATAAGAAAGAAACAACAAAGAATTTTTTTTATTTTATATTCTAGATGTAACATTACAAGTATATGCAAATTTTTTTTAAAGCTTTAGACACAACTTGTCAACACAAATTCCAGCATGATTGTTTGAATGTGCCTTTCCAGTAGCCCTATACTTGAATACCAGTGTCAACTTAATGCCACTCAACAATGGCTATTATTAAAACGCAAACAAATAAATGAAAAACTTTCAACAATGTGTTAAATGTGATGGTCTGCCAATTTTGATTTTGTCATCAATTACTAGAGAAGGAAAAAGAACATTTTTCCACAAGTTTATTCTGTGTTTGTAGATTATATTTTGAAAATTGACTCTTTAAGATCTTTGAGAATGGGGATGTTTTTATTTGTTGTTTTTAGATATACATGAGAGTAGAGTGTATTTTGACATATTATACATACATGGAGTACAACCCCTTCCAATTAGGATCCCATTCTTGTGGAGTTACACTGGTTGTGCATTCATATATAAGCAAAGGAAAATTATGTCCAGAGAATGGCGGCATTTTTAAAACTATGAGATTATAAATATTTTCAAAGGAAAAAGCTTTCCTTATGTTCCCCATAGCTAATATAAATATCTCTTTTTATTGTCCAAATCTACTTCCCCTCTTGCTGTCTTCAATGGGGATACATGGTTTCCTCTATTGCTTTTGATATAAAATCTTAGTTTAGCCATCAGTGCCCCCCTCCTTGGAAAGAAAAGAAACCCTATGGTCCAGTGGTTCTCAATATTCAGTGCACATAATAATCATACAGGGTACTTGTGAAATGCAGATTCCTTTATCCCTTTATCAGAGATTCTGATTCAGTAACTTGGGAAAGACCCAGAAAATAATTTTACTAGGCACCCCAAGTAATTCTGATGTAGGTGATGTACAAATCATACTTTGAGAAGCACTGCTTTAAGCATTCACCACTTTGGTAACCCCAGTAATTTCATAGGAAATCCACCATGTCCATCTCACCAGCTTCCTTTCCAGTGTTTCCCTCCAGTACACTTTGGCATCTGGACCCAGATAATTCCTTTCTGAGCAGGACATCTCATTTAATAGAGAGAATTTCACAACTCTGGCATCTGCCCACAAAATGTGAATAGCTCCCTTCCATCAGTATAAGGATTCACAACACTCCCAGCACTTTGCCAAATGCACCCTAGGAAAGTAATGCTTCCCCTGAGCCAGAAGTACTGCCAGATTCTCTTTGGCTCACATTGTTAGGGGATATCTGACCAGTGATGAGACTCCTGAGAGACATTCACTCTCTATGTCTCTATGTGTGTATTGGTGTGTCTGTGTCTTTCTTTAAGCCTACATCACGTTTCATTTTCTTTATGTTTTTTTTTAGTTGTAGATGGACACAATACCTTTATTTTATTCATTTTTATGTGGTGCTAAGGATCCATGTGCTGGGCAAGTGCTCTACCAGTGAGCCATGACCCCAGCCCCATTATCATGTTTCTTTCCAACAGTCCCAAATCTACCTGTTAGTTCTTAAAGAACATGAAGACACTTGGTACACATGCAAGATGGTAGATATAGAACAAGAGGGGTATAGGGAATGAATAGAATATGTCTGTCTCTTTTGATCTCTATCCATCAGGACATTATTTAATCAAAATGGAGGAGCAGTAAAGAATCAGGAAGCTGAATCATGATTGTTCATATGCCTCTTAGATAATAAAGACCTTGTTATATTCTTCAATAAATCTGTCAAATAAAGGCCTTATTATACTCTTTTAAAATTTTTTAGTTGTAGAAGAACACAATATCTTTATTTTATTTTTATATGGTGCTGAGGATCTAAGCCAGTGCCTTGCACATGCTAGGCAAGTGCTCTACCACTAAGGCACAACCCCAGCCCTGCTATACTCTTCATTAAACTTGTCATTCTTTGTCGTAACTGACTCTGGTTTAGGTAACCAAGTGGATTTTGGCATTGGAAGCTAAGGTATATGGAATTTTAAGAGAAGAGATGAATAGAGCAAGACACTGAGAATACATCCAGTAACTCTTGGGATCCAGGCGGCAGAGTATAGAAGTACACTAGGATTTGGGTCACTATGAGTTCCAGTGTCTTTAGGGCCTTATTTCTCTTCCTTCCCAGCAGAGAAGTGAGGAAAACTTGCCTTGAAAACAGTGACATTATAGTTGATCATCTAAGATTAAAATGAAAGAATCAGTATCTGCCTGATTTGATGAAATGGAATGGTCTAGATAGACAGCATGACTATATAATTCTTACATTCATTTTATTTTGGACCAAAGTGGATGTGAGGAGACAGGCTATATAGAAACTATTTTCCTAGAGATACTGCTATATTTAGGATCTGGAATAAACCCCAAGGACCTGAGTCTTGGTACCCCAGCGTAGTGTTATTGGAAGCATGTGGAAACTTTGAGAGGTGAGGCCTAGTGGGAGGTTTTAAGATATTGGAAGGCATGCCCTTGAAGAAGATTGTGTGACCCCTGTCTTCTCCCCTCTCTGTTGCTTCCTAGACATGAAGTGAGCAGCTTTGCTCCACTACATGCTCCTGCCATAATGTGCTACCCTGCAACAGGCCCAAAGCAACAGAGTCAACAGAGTATGGACTAAAAACTCTAAAACTAAGAACTAAAATAACACTTTTCTTCTTATAAGTTGATTATCTCAGGTATTATAGTAATGGGAAGCTGACTAACATAGATACCTTCTGGACAAGAGCATCATGATGATCTAAGCCCAAAGCCCACTCAACACATAAAGTAGTAACTAGGTATGGTAGTGCACACCTGTAAATCCCAGCAACTGTGGATGTTGAAGCAAGAAGATCACAAGTTTGAGGCCAGGCTGGGCAATTTATTGAAATCCTCTCCAAAATAAAAAATAAAAGGGCTGGGAATATAGCTCTGTGGTTAAAGTACCCCTAGGTTCAATCTCTAGTACTCTCTCTTTCCCTCCCCTCCCCCCGCCAAAAAACAGGAAAAGAAGACACTAAGCCAGAAACTTTGCCATGAAGATTAGTGTCCATGCAGGGGCACACTGTCCAGGTAGTCAGGGTGAGGCAGGCATAAATGCTACTCCCATTACTTATGTAACCACTGTGGGAATCAGCATTTCTGCCCTCTGATGGACAGCCAAAGAAAGAGGTCATAGCATCCAGGAAATAACTAGATCATTTCCGAGAGTTCAAAATACAAAACCCCAGAACAATAGGGACTGGATAAAATTCTTGGTGCAGGAGCAAAACTGTCAGAGCATTCATTCATGCCTGCTAGTGGCAAAGATAATTAATGAGGCCCTCTCTCCAGGGCTTTGCTGGTATGCTTTACTGCCACATGACCTACTGGCAGCAAAACAAAAACAAAAACAAAACAACAACAACAAAAACTAATAATCACTTACTCTTTCTTCGAACTTCCCACACCCTCAGCTCCCAAAACTGCACTTTCTGTCTTACCTCTGAAATGGCCACCACAATGTCCATGCTTACTCATTTGGACCAGGAAGGAAAAACATGTAATTTGGCTTTCTATATATACTTGTTACTTTTCTTGGACCCCCTTTCTTACTTGACAACCTACTTTTCCAAACTTAATTGAGATATAATTGACAAATAAATTTACATATATTCCAGGTATACAACTTGATGATTTGATATATGTATATGTTATATAATGATTGACACATGAAATTAATTAACATGTCCATCACCATACGTAGTTACAATTTGTGTGTATATTGGGGGCAGGAACACTAATATCTGATAATAAGTTAAAGTCTAAAATATATGATTAATTCATGCAACTCAATATCCCCCCTGAAAATAGAAACTTAAAGATGTATAAAGGGGGCTGGGGTCATGGCTCAGTGGTAGAGTGCTCGCCTAGCATGCATGATGCACTGGATTCCATCCTCAGCACCACATAAAAATAAAATAAAGATATTGTGTTCACCTAAAACTAAAAAAGAAATATTTAACAAAATATATGTAAATGGTCTGATTAGACACATTTTCAAAGAAGACTAATGGTTAACAGGTATATGAAATACAAATCAAAACTATAAGATTTGAAATGCAAATCAAAACAATAAGCTCCTCATACCAGTTAGTATGGCTACCATAAAAAGATAAAACCTAATAAGTATTGGCAGGGATGTGGGAAAAAAGGGAAATTTTTATTGTACAGGCTTGGTGGTGATATAAATTGGTAGATCTGTCATGCGAAAAAGTATGGAGTTTCCTCAAAAACTTAAAAATAAAACTACTATGTGATCCAGCAATGTTACTACTGGATACACATCCAAAGGAAATAAAATCAGTATATTGAAGAGACATCTGTACTTCCACATTTATTGCAGCACTATTCAAAATAGCCAAGACATGAAATCAACTTAAGTGTTCAAAGTCAGATGAATGGATAAATAAATCATGGTGCATATAAACAACAGAATACTATTCAAAACTTAAGAAAGAAAGAAATCCTGTGATGTACAATAACATGAATAAACCTGGAGGACTTAATGCTATGCAAAATAAGTCGGGCTCAGAAAACAAATGCTATATGATCTCACTTATATACAGAATCTAAAATAAGTCAACCTCAAAGTAGTAAAGAGTAGGATGGTGCTTACCAGAGGTTGGGATGAGGGTACATGGGGAGATGCTGGTCACAATATACAAAGATTCAGCTAGGAGGAATAAATTTGAGAGATCTATTGCATAATGTGCTATCCTATCTATAGTTACTAAAAATGTATTGTATATTTCAAAATTGTGAAGAAAGTAAATTTCAAGTGTTTCCACCATAAAAATATCTGAGATGACATATGTGTCAATTTGTTTGATGAATCATTCCACAACATATACATATATCAAAACATATTATACCCCATGAATAGATAAAATTATTACTTATCAGTTAAAAATTAAAAATATACCTGTGATATATATTATGGTAGGGGAATTGAATATCAATAGCTGAGATCACAGTGATAGGTTCATTTGTGCCTATGCTTTTACAACATCCTCCAACTGTTCTCTATTTCTAGCATGTTACTTTGTTAATCCATCCAGCACATGGCCACTGAATTAATCTTCTTAAAACATTGTGTTTTGTCATCTAACTCTCCTTCCTAACCTTTTAATGGCTCTACTTAATGAGATATATCCAAATTCCTCAATCCAGCCTTCATAAGGCTGCATATGGGCAAATACAAAGGCTTTGGAACTAAAGAGACATGGGACTGAATCTGGGCCCTGCTACTTTAACTGGCAGGATGCCTCAGTTGGCTAAGGTTCAGTGTCCTTCTCTTGAATGGGAAAACAACTGCTCTTCCACATCTCAGGGTTGTGTGTGTGTTTTTTTTTTTTGTTTTTTGTTTGTTTGTTTGTTTTTTGGTGGGGGTGAGTACCAGGGATTGAACTCAGGGGCAGTCAACCACTGAGCCATATCCCCAGCCCTATTTTTTACTTTATTTAGAGACAGGGTCTCACTGAGTTGCTGAGCACCTTGCTGTTGCTGAGGCTGGCTTGAACTCATGATGTTCCTGCCTCAGGCTCCCAGACCACTGGGATAACAGGCATGCACCACCACTCCTAGCCCACATCTCAGAGTTTTGAATGCTATTCCCCCTGCCTGGAATACCTTGCCCAGGCCTTTTTCTTCCATCACTGTCTGAATGGCTTCCAATTATCCTTCAAGACACTGCTATAGTAGCAACGACACATGTACAGAAGAGTAATCAGATAATGCAGATGTTGGTGAGCATCTAAATCCCTGATCCAATCAAAAGTTCCAGGAGGGGGCTGAATTGAGCATTGCTTGACTACGTGAACAAGGACTGCAGGCTTGGAATGGTTCATACTCTATTGATCATTAACTACAATGAATAATTTTGTGAATGGGCTCTAAGGCCACATGACATCAGGCATAGTTGTTAGAAGTCTAGAAAGAAAATTCACTAGAGCAATAGAGCCAACTACAACAGATGTAGCACAACTGCCACATCTCTGTTTGCTGGGCCAGCACTATTTCCATTGTGATAGGGCCAGAAAACTTTTAGGAGGCCATCTGAGCCTAGGCACATTTGCTGATGAGGCTGGTTACAGCAGATAGGCTCAAAGAGATTGTTTCACCAAACTACTACTGATGGGTCTCAGCTGTCACACTCCATCTATGGCCTAAATTGGCAACTATGGCAGTTTGTCTTGAGAAAGCATTTCAGGATCAGGGGCCGATCCAATTCAGGTCTAAACCAGGATTATTCCATGACAAACAAAGCCAATCCCCATGCCTTTGTTTTTCTTTGATGAAGCCAAACATTAACAGGACTCCCCAAAATACCTGGGAACACCCACTCAGGCTTTTCATAGAAAAGTTGACAAATCATTCCATAAATAACAAACCTTAGATATAACATCAGCCTTTTCTGAAGCTAAATCCCACTTTCCTAAATAAATGTCATGAGATCTTGCTCCAGGTATAAGAGGCATCTATTAAAAAATACTTCCTCTGACATCAACAGAAAACACAAATTAAGATTTCCTAGTAGAGCTGGAGACAAGCAATGTAGCAGAGAGGGAATATGAGCACTGTTTTATTCTATTCCACACCTGTGAGTTGTTTGAAGGCAAGCAATAACTTATATTGTTCACCCCTGCACCATCAGCCACTAGCACAAGTTCAATGATAAGAGGAAGCAGTTGATAAATATTTCTTGAACATCAACTTGCAGCCAGACCAGGCACATTACTAGGTACTAGGTGGATTCATGGTAGGAATGTGGTGAAATGAATTTATAGCTTGGTCACATTTCCTTCTATTTAGCTACTGAGGCAGATGTTTAAATACAAGGACCCCGAAAGGCCCATAACCCACTTTATGTCCCAGGTATGGAGGGAAAGTCACAGTGTACTTTCACTTTTGGTAAACATGTCCAGACTCCCTTTTTTGTGAGTTTGTCCTCTTGTTACTTTGAAGCATTCATAGCTTTTTTTAAAAAAAAATAGATAGTTTGAACAATATTGATGATTAAATGCCTCAAAATGGTTGAGAGGGTAGACATTTGTTGGGGAATGAGAATAAAAAAGGAAAACTTTCTTTGAACATTTTCATAAAATATTAAGAGTAATTTCATAGATGAAAAGGAGAGAATTTACATCTTCTTCCTTCTGAAATAAATTGAGAGAGGAATTGAGAAAAGCTGTTTGGTGATATTTTTTTTTTGCCTCTGTTCTCTTCTAGGCCCATTGCAGGTCTCAGGGTATGGTTACATTAAAATTGTCATGACATTTCCTCTCACTGAGGAAAGATCTTTCTGGCATTTTACTTTACAACCCCAACAGCCAGGTCCACTGAGTTAGAACCCAGGTTCAAGGCTGTCTTGTTCTCTCACTTTTATTTAGTTCTTTATTCAAGCTTAAGTCAGTTGTTGCTGTTGCTTACATATCAGAAAGATGCAGATGAAGAAAGAAAAAATAAAAACCATGTGGGGGTGGATTGGGGGTTATCAGAGTTCAGAGCAACTACTGGCTGGAGTTGCTATGTGTGAGTTGGAAAAATATGGGGAAATGACAGCCTATATTTAAATATAATTTCAAATGTCATGATTGTTAAGCCAATTACAACCCCCCACCACCACCATGTGCAGTAGAGCACTCTGCCCAGGCTCTGCCCTGCACTCATGGCCCACAGAGCAGCCTTCCTGGCTGGGGAAATTCATCTTTCCATCTCTTTATTTAGCATGAAAATCAGTCACATAGTCCTCATTCTCTCATTTCTAAGGAGAATGGTTGACAAAGTGAGAACACTAGAAAAGTTTGGTAAGGTTTTAAAAGAAACTGTGGCTGGGCTGGGGTTGTACCTCAATGGTGGAGTGCTTTCCTAACATGTGTGAAGAACTGGGTTTGATCCTCAGCACCACATAAAATAAATAAATAAAATAAAGGTACTATGTCCATCTACAACTAAAAAAAAATCAAAAAAGAAAGAGGCTGGTGGGTCCAAGTGAAACGTGTCCAGAAAAGCCTTCTGAATGTTAAGCAAGAAAGTAAGTAGAGGTAGAAAGAAATTAAACAATATATATGATGAGCCAACACAAGAATTAATTGGCCATTCACCACCTTGGATTTCTCCAAAGAAACTTCCAAGCAATGTATTTATCCAAGAAAGCCTATTGTTAGCTTTTCCTAACGTAACTAATAAATAACTATCTCATCTCCCTTAGAAAGTTGCCTATAATTTAGTAGCAGGAAGCAGACCACTAGGTCATTCTTCCAGGTAAGGTCATGTACTGTTGGTGAGGAAACTGGAAATAATACAATTTTTTGTACATATGAATGTGTCAGTGTTCACATGGGTGTGACCATGTGTGCCTGTGTCCTGAGTTTATAATCAGGAAAGGACCTAAGTTTTGGAGAGAATGTGAGATGAGAAAAAAATGAAGAAATGAAGTTGCAAAAGACCATATGTAACATCAGGACTGAGGTCAGACAGGGTTTTTTTTTTTTTCCTCATTGACAATAGAATGTATATCAAAACCATACTTTGTATATGTCAGTCAACATTTTGGGGCTCCCACTGGATGCTCAGTTGCATTCTAAATCCACAAGTTAATAATACTACTTACTAGTGGAGATTTGCTCCATTAACTCAGGGTTTCACACAGGATCAGATGCAGACTGCTTAATAAGCCTTCCTTACTGCAATATCTCCATTCTCACTCTCTATCCCTTAGAAGGTCAAAATTGTAACTTTTCATACTCATTTCTGAGCCTTTGTTCAGAATCTTCTTTCAGTCCTCCCAATCTTAGTCAAAGGCACCACTCGTGAATGATGCACAAACTTTGGTTTCATTCTTTCTTTCATTCTCAATTCCAATCCATCAACAGGTTCTATGGGCTCCACAACAAAAACAGGTCCCAAATCTAATCAGCATCACCATTCTCTCTGCCTCCATCCTAGTTCAACATACCATGACTTCTCTGTTGGACTACTCCAGTAGCTCCCCAATTTTTCCTCTTTCCATTCAATTAGTCACACAATCTTCACAGCAGCCCTTTTTACTTTTAAAAGTAAAATATGATTTGGTTGCCTCTCTGCTTAAAATTGTCTTCCCATGTCACCTCGAAGAAAATCCAAAGACTTTAGCATAGACTATAAGGCTTCACATGGTGTGGTCAATGTGTAGTCTGTCCTGGGCAATGCTGTATCCCAGCATATTTTCTGGCACATAATCAATAAGTATATTCTGAAAGTCATGCCAGAATGCCTTTGTTTTTTTAAGATGATGATTCCTCTTCCCTCCTCAGTTTTAGTGTTTAGCACCTGGACTGAGATGCGTTGATTTAATTATCATTAAACAGTGGGGCTGTTAGCTGAAAACTTACCAGCCAGCCTGCCCCTCTCTCTGCAATACATCACCAAGAAACTTGCATGGGAGAATTGGGAGCTCAGTATGCTAAAGGCACAGCTGCCTATGGAAGGAGCAAGGACAGAGAATTACATATTCCCTTGATGTCGATAGCATTCCCCTTGTTAGCATTACCCTTTCCCATCCTCAGGTGGCCTAGGCTCTTGTGAATCTCTAAGCCTTTGAACACACATTGTTTTCTTTCTCTCATCCATGTCTTATTCCCCTGACAAACTCCCAGATATCCTACAAAACTTAGTAGAAACATTGTGCCTCTGCAAAATTTCTGCGACTCCCACCCCTTCCTCTGGCTTTCACTGAACCTCATATAGGTAACTCATGTAATTAATGTGAGGACTTCTGGTTCAAAATGTAAAGTCCATAAGGTCTGGGGCTGGTTAGTGGCATTATTTTTGCCCCAGGACCAGACCCAAGAGCTGGTATATAGGGAAATGGGAATGGGTTCATTCATTCATTCATTCATTAGACATTCATTGAGCACATATGATCAGGAAAAAAAAAATCAAAGGCCGGTGTTCTTTGTACCTTAACACACTCTCTAATGACTGGTGGTGATATCATGATTAAATTTCTTGCTGCAGCTGAATTTTCGGTTAGTTTGAAGATGTTAGGATTCATGGAAATTAAATTATTAAAATCTCTTGCTATTTTGAATCCATGCAGATTTGAAACATCAATAAACTAGAAAATTTCTGAGAAAAAAAAAAAAAAAAAAGAAACCCAGACTGTAGTACAGAGAGGTAAATAGACAGACACTATAAAAATAAGGTTAATAGACTTGGAAGACAAAATGAGGAATGCCAACCAAAGTCTAACAGGATTTTTGAAAGGAGACAATAAAGTGAATGGGTTTGTTTAAACATTTCAAGATGTAACCACAATAACTTTCAAGAACTGAAAGAAAAAAATACATGAATCCTGAGATTTAAGAAAAATACTATCTTCTAGAAAAGATAAATAAAAACTAATCCATACCAAGACATAGTACAGTGATACTATAGGATCTTGAAGAAAAAAACATTTCCAGTGACCAAAGGAAAACAAATATTATCTACAAAGGAAAGACAATAAGATTAACAGGCTTCTCATAAGTCAAAAATGGAGTAGAAGTTTTGAATTGTTGAAGTTGTTGCTGGGAACCAAGATATTTCTATTGTACTAACCCATCATTAAAAGAGCAAAAGGGAAGCAGGGTGGTAAAGGGCATCTGTGGTCCCAGCTACTGGGGAGGTTGAAGTAGGAGTAACAAAAGTTCAAGACCAACCCGGGCAACTTGGTGAGACCCCATCTCAAAATAGTTTTTTTTTTTTTTCAAATGAAAAAAAAAAAAAAAAAAGAAAAATGGGAAATGTAAACCTCCACAAACAAAGTAAAACTGAATTCACAGCATAG
The DNA here is from genome assembly GCA_025594165.1 of Tamias sibiricus. Taxonomy (NCBI): domain Eukaryota; kingdom Metazoa; phylum Chordata; class Mammalia; order Rodentia; family Sciuridae; genus Tamias; species Tamias sibiricus. The sequence goes on from CM046667.1 coordinate 128,877,081, forward strand.
AAAACTTCACTATAGTAATATGTCATATTTTAAAGAAGGCAAGTAAATCCAAATGGGAGGACTAAGGTATAAAGAAAAAAAAGAACTGCAGAAAGAACCTACAGTGTGGGAGAAAATCTTTGCTAGGTACTCTTCTGACAAAGGATAAAAACACAGAATATATAAAGAACTAAAAAAAAAAAAAAAAACCCACAAAAACAACCCAAGTAATAAATGGACAAATTAACTAAACAAATAGTTCCCAAAAGAAGAAATACAAATGGCCAACAAATACATGAAAAAGTGTTCAATATCATTACCAATTAGAGAAATGCAAATTAAAACTACACTGAGATTTCAACTCTCTCCAATCAGAATGGCAGCCATCAAGAATACAAACAATAACCCAGGTATAGTGGTGCATGCCTGTAATCCCAGCAACTCAGGAGGCTGAGGCAGTAGGATTTCAAGTTCGATGCCAGCCTCAGCAACTTATTGAGACTGTAAGTAACTTATTGAGACCCTGTCTAAAAAAAAGAAAATAAAAAGGGCTGGGGAGATGTCTCAGTTGTAAAGTGCCTCTGGGTTCAATCTCCAGCACTCCCCCATCACCAAAAAAATGAATATAAACAATAATAAATTATGGCAAGGATGTGGAGAAAAAGGTACACATATACATTGCTGAATGGGACTGCATATACAACCACTTTGGAAATCAGTGTGGAAGTTTCTCAAAAAACTGGGAAATGACCCATTATATTACCTAGCTATCCCACTCCTTGGTATTTTTCCTAAGGAACTAAAATCAATACATTCTGATATAGCCACATCAATGTTTATAGCAGTGCAACTCATATCCAAACTATGGAATCAGCCTAGATGTCTATCAACAGATGAACAGATAAAGAAAATATGGCGTGCATGTGTGTGTGTGTGTGTGTGTGTGTTTGTGTGTGTATGTATGTGTAAAATGATGTTTCATTCAGCCATAAAGAAAAATGAAATTATGTCATTTGTAGGAAAATGGATGGAACTTGAGAACATTATATTAAGCAAAATAAGTCAAATTCAGAAAGTCAAAGGTCATATGTTTTCTCTCATATTTAGACACTAAAGAGGAAAAAGGAAAAGAAAGGTGGGGTGCTTCATGACAATCAAAGGGTAATCAGTAGAGTAGCAGACAAGGGCCAAAGGGACAGAAGATGAGAGGGAAAGGGGAAAGCCTGGGGAATGATATTGGCCCATATTTATTTGTTATATTGTGAGCCTGTATGAATATGTAACAACAAATTCCACCACTATGTATAACTGTAATGCACCGATAAAAACATGGAAAAGAATAAAAGGTAAGCAAAGAAGCTCCTTGTCAATCTAAATAAATGCTAAGTGTGGGGCTGAGGTTGTGGCTTAGCGGTAGAGCACTCACCTAGCATGTGCGTAGCCTGGGTTCGATCCTCAGCACCACATAAAAAATAAAGGCATTGTGTATAACTAAAACAAATAAATAAATATTTTAAAAAATAAGTGCTAACTGTAAATAATAAAAAAGGTTAATAGGGGATATATGAAAATAAGGTGAAACTAAATACTAGTAGTTAATAATTTGGTGTATTGTAACTGAGAGATCGAAATTAATGCATTCTAAGTTCTTCACAATTATTGGAAGGATAGTAGAGAAGTTAAAGAGTTTTAGATTTGTGAAGGTTATCATACTTCATAACATTTTAAGGAAAAACAGTAAAATAAGAGAAAAGGGAGGTCTGTTCTTGGTGGTCAATGATTGGTACCACTGAAATAAACTTTCCTACCTCACAGCATGCTAGGTTGCGGATTTATCAATGTCACATATTTCTGTTACACTGTGAGAGCAGGGCACTCGATGGGAGTTGTCATTTTGATGCTCATAACCAAGGGGTAAATGTGGCACTTGTTTTGTGTTCTACAAAAAGTTTTTAATGGGGCCTATCAGCAGAACAACAGACTGTGGGAATTTATCACTTATTTAGTAATTTGATCTTATTCTCATCCCATCTGTGCCTGGTTCTCTGAAGGAAACCATCCCTCCTCCTCTAATAAGATTCCAGTGCCTGCACTTCCTCCTCTTTTCCACAGATATTCTCACAATCTCAGTAGAACTAATAATTTCAGTCTTCTGCCCATCAACTTTTTACCTATTTGGGGGGTAGGGAAAACAACTAAATTGGGAGTCATGCCTCTGCCTACCTTTCTGTCAGTGTGATAACAAGTAGGAAGAACAAAAGAAGAATTAGAAAAAGGTAATGATTCAAGCCCTGCATAAGAAACACATTGGTAGAAATACCAAAAATATACTTAATCAGTCAATGCTTTTTGAAATCTATGATAGAATTCTAGATATATTATTAGTACCCTTTATATTTAAAGCAAAACACAGACTACATGCAGCATCACCTAAATGTCTGAATAAAATAATGAGATCATTTATTAAGTGCCTCTAGGGGGGCCATTATCACATGCAAACAAACATTCCTAGTTTAAAAAAACACATTTAATTAAATATGGAAAAAGAATCAACAGACAAAAATGTCATGAGTCTTATATGGAAAAGGGCAGAACCTGATGATTAATATTTGAATCTAGAGAATTGGATTAGACATGGAGTCAACTTTTCATTATTTTTATATTAAGAAAAAGGTTTAAATGAAGATCAAGTTAAAAGAAGATGAGATCTGCTATTATTTCTGGGCCCAGTGAAAAGAATAAAGAAAGGGGGAAAGTTCCCAGTGAAAGTGTGTCCATTCCCTAACAGTTTAAAAACAGCTTAACAATTATAAAGAAAAATACTTCTTACATATACCGTCAATCATCAAAGGACAATTCTGATAACTGATCCTTGCATACAAGCTTCTAGGTTGTCAGTAAGATGTGGCTCTCCAAATTCCCATTACAAACTATGCTAACAGTAACATTTTAAGGTTGCTGTTCTGTAGGAAGATGTATTTGCAGAGGAGAAGATGGAAAACTGACAAATCTATAAAAAATTAAAATGTCAAAATGAGTAGGGAGTAATACAACTATATTCTACCAGCCACAAAGCAAACAGTCTAGTCCAGGGAAGTGATTTCTCCTAGTGCAGTGAAGTCTGCAGTTGTTTAGCAGGGCATAACCCAGCACCCTGGAGTGCTAGATAAGTTGTGTGTTGGCTCCACACCTCTCAACCATGTTGCAGGACAGGCTGAAAATGAGTTTTCTCAAGTACTTAAAGTACTTTATTTATATACAGGATTTGCATCTTTATTTATGAAAGCAGAAATTAATGGTCCAAGTGGACCTAAGTCTGTATCATGATCATTGCTTTTTCCAAACACCAAACAAGTAGATGAAAAGGACACTGGTTTGTATTGGGATACTTTATGGTCACACAGAAGCAGCTCCCAGAAGATTTAAAAAAAAATCACTTTGCAATTTCCAGGAAGTCATGATTTAAGTATTTGGTTGAAACTTCATTGGTATTTTTGGTAAGGACAGAAAGTGATTGGTGCAAATGGCCAGGCACTGAAAAAATGGATACTTAAAATAATACTTTTCTAGATCAATGGTTCTCAAACAGCACCAACTGCACAATAAAACCCTGGGCTTGGGATGCACTGGAAATTCTGTAATTCAGTGGCTCTTGGGTACATATTAAAACCTTCTAGACCTTACCCCCAGACACTCTGATTTAGCTGGCCTGTGGTGGAGCTTGGACCATGGTTACTGAAAAAAGTCCTCCCAAGTGGTTTTAATATGCAAATAGGGTGAGAACCTGAAGACAGTTGGTAAAAGAAACATTGCACTCAGGCAACAAATCATATGGGCTACATTTCTTCCTTGCCAATTTATAACTGAAAATGGTAGAATATGTTGATATGTGAAACTTGGTAAAAAAAAAAATAGACTTTTATCTAAAGTGACAGGAACCCAAGTGTCAGGAGCCTATATTCCTTCTTTCAGAGATTTACTCATTATCTACAAGTCAATATGAAATATTGAAAAGGACTTTGAAATCTCAGTGAACTCAAAACAGATGTAAGTACAATCATGATCCATTCCAGACAGACAGAAAGAAAAATTGGCTCAGGAAGTCTGGTAAGTGGTTTGAATAATGAGAAGGGACTTAGAATCAAACCGGGTCAGGTAGCACAGAATTCTCCTAAAATCTGGGAGTCCTAGGACAGAGAGAACTGACTGAGCATAGTGGTGCTGGAGTTTGCCAGGTCTTTGGAAACAAGAGTGACCCCTTCACTCTTTCATAGGTACACAGTGTCTCTCATTCAAATGTAGGTCTCCTCCAAAAAGAATAATAAAACTCTTTAATTGGCTGATTATAATACAAACACACGACAGAGACTTTAATTTTCATCAACACAAGATAATGATGTAACGACTCTGACAATGGATTGTGCCAGGTGCTACTGTGAACATCAGCTCTGCTCATGATGAAAATGAGACTCCGTGTGCTCTCCCAGCCAGGGGGCTGACAGTTCCTGGCAGCCCCCCACAAAGAAAGAAGCCATTGCAGGAATCTTAGGATGCACAAACAAATATGTATTTCCCCTTGAGGAGTTCAGTGGGCTGCTTTCACTCAGTGTGATTTTGTGCTCTGATTTATTTTTGTTGTATTTCTTTTGGGGAGATGGAAAACCTACCAATTGCCCCAATACGTTCTGGCTTTGTAAAATATTTTAAAATGGTAAGTGAGGTTGTTTAGATCATGTCTCCAACAGGAGAAAACCCACATTACAGCCAAGGATGAATAATGGGCTCTTTCTGTCACACAACAATGAGGCACTTTCTGCTCTGCTAGTTTAAGTTTATGATGACATGTGCATGGGGGTTACAGGTGAAGTGGACACAAAAGAAACATGCACTTCATGTGATCATTTTAATGAAATTGTTTTGTAGAGTTGATAAGAAGCAAGGAAAGAAATTCCCCCAAAAAATCTCAGTTCAAAATATTATCAAGTGAATCCTTGGCCTGGCCTGTCTGACATGATTGCCTCCAGGTCCAGAAACCAATCCTGGCTCTGGCATTTTTTCATGCTGTGACCCTCCAAGGTCACAGAAACAAGTTGCTTAACCTTCCATTTCAATTTTCCTTAAGTGCAGAAGAGGGAAAAGGACAGCATATGGCATGCAGGGTTGCAGGGAGGATTAAATGGGTTAACAAGCCACATGTATTAACTGTTCTTATTGTCATTTTATGGATACATTCACTTTCTTATGTATACTAGCTTTATTCATTCACACAATTCATGCATTCGTTTGACATATATTTTCTGAGCACCTGCCATGTGTTAAGTACTGTTCTAGAAACTGGGGACACACCAGTGAACAAAACAAGGCCCCTATCTTCTTGAGCTTTACATTCTAGTAGGTGAGACAGACAATAGAAAAATTAATAAACAGATGAGAAGCATGATGTCAGGTCATGATATGTGCAGGGAAGAACAATAATGCTGTCTAAAAGGAGAGATAATGACAATGGCTAGTTTAAATAGAATGTCAAAAGAGACCTCACTGAGGGTGACATTTGAGCAGAAGCCTGAGGTTTCAATACTCCTGGTAATGAGGCCGCTTATTTTTTCCTAATTTAACCTCTCAGGCAATTGGTACACCATGTTTCCTCAGCTCTCAAGCCTGTGACACAGAGTCCTATGTCTCCTTTCCTCAGTGTTCACATCTTGGTTGCCCAGGAATGTGCGATTACACTAGCAGCACTGCACCGAGGCAGGCAAAAAGTCTCATTTGCAGCCCAGGTAAAAAATCTTGAATGTTAAAAGTTTGGCAGATCGTTATGCTACCTGCTGATCCCCAAAGAGTAAGCTGTTATCTTTTTATTTTTCCTTTTCTAAAAATAGATGGCTGCCTCACTAAGGTGCTGTGTAACAAAGAGGCTGCCTGGCTCCCCATCCCATTTGTTTCCTATTACTCAAGTTAGCTTGGACAGTACAGTTAGTTCCTGCCTCCCCAAGGAATATGGCCAGCTAGTAAAGCACAGAAAATCTGGATGCCCTGTAAGGAAAACTCTTGAGGAAAGTTCTTATCTCAGCTTAACTAAGGGAGTTGGGGCAAGAGGGAGTTCTCCTACTCTCTCCTAAGTGTACAGGATGGTATAGCAGCACCACCATTAAATCAGAATGTACTCAAAGGACATTCTGACCGATCTCAGTTGCCCTCAGCCCCATTCCTGACAGTGCACCCTCCCTTCTTACTAATGGACCTGAATCAGACTGATGATAACAAGATTGTGGGTTGGAAGAGATCAGGGAGCCGGAGTGTAGGCTGCAGCTGGAGTTCTAGTAATTTGGCCTTGGAAGAGAGAACAGAAGCTGAATCAAAATGCCTAGGGCCCAGGCATTGCATTCCTGACATTAACAGGACTGTCAGAAGCATCTCCTGTGGCCTTTCCATTTTCTGCTCTCTTTCTGGGCTGGGATGAGCTCAGGCATGGAGGCTTTGTTCAGATAGAGGGCATGCCACTGAGCATGCTCCTTGAGGGCAGGAATGGGGTTATGCTTGGCTCTCTGATCTCGGTCATTTTCTGGTGATCTGATTTATTCATGATTTCATTATTAGATCTGTTTGTTGCTGGTTTTTTTTTTTTTTTTTTTTTTTGTACTGGAGATTGAACTCAGGGGCACTCAACCACACTGGGCCACATCCCCATCCCCCTTTTTTTTTGTATTTTATTAGAGACAGGGTCTCACTGAGTTGCTAAGTGCCTTGCCATTGCTGAGGCTGGCTTTGAACTCTCAATCCTCTTGCCAAGTGCTGGGATTACAGGCGTGCGCCACCGCACCTGGCTAGATCTGTTTTCTTAATGAGCGATATATGTTTGGGGGCTCACTGGCAGCTCTAATTATTTTAGATAATTTAAAATCTAAATGTTGTTTATCAAAAATAAAATAAGGATGCCAATTAAAAAAAGGTATCCTAGTATGCTAGAGAAAGCACTGACCATGATGTCAGAAGGCTTAGCTTGTAATATTTTTCCCAGTAGGTGAAATAAAATGCACAGAGAGAAGACAGAAAGGAAGGCATTTGCCAAAATGGTAATGGTGTATATGTCTATGCAGTGGGATTATGAATGTTCTCTTTCTTCATTCATTTTCATACTTTAAAAAATGTTACCCAATAAGTATGTCAAATCAGAACATTGTCATCATATAAGAGATCAGAGTTAGAATCTCACTTTTATCATTTATTATTTGTGTCACATCGGAGTCAGAAACAGATCATTCTGTGGTTCCTTGGTTTTCCTGTCTATGAAAGGAGAAGCAGGAAGTAGATGAAAGGCCTTCAGTTCTAACTTTCTATACTATGAATGCATTATATATTATTTTTTAAACTGGTAATCTAAAGAGTTAGAACATTTACCGCTACTTCAACTCACTAGGACCAGGGCTGCCATGTGCTGTGGAAGCTAATCCCTTCTGCAGGATTCTGACTCTCAGACCAAATCCCACGGTTATTGTTGTTCTACATTAACTTGTAAGTCACAGTTGGCCTGATGTTGGATCATGAAGTGCCATTACAGGTGTTGAAGTGTGGGATTAATGATAAACTATTCGTAACATCTGCCTTCAGTTGAACCAAATCTCTTATTTCAAATTTTTAATTCAAGAGCTGTGTTGGAATGCTCATCAGACACACATGTAAAATAGTCTATCAATTAACTCATCTAATATTTATAATGACACTGTGAAAAATGAGCAAGAAGTATTATCCCCATTTTATAAATTATGAAACTGAGACTCAAAGAAGCATACAGGTGGGTATTAGAATCTGAATCCACATCTGCTCAGCTCTGCTCAGTGCCACTCTAAGAATTTAACTGAAGAAAAATGTGAGCAGCTAGGTTTGATGGGGTTTACTGAAATTCTAACTGTCATTATCTGGCTTTCCTCTGTGATTAGAGACACCAAACTCTCAATAAAGAAGGGTTTTGTGTGCCATTTTCCTGGTCCCTGACTCTTGGAGATAATAATCAGCACTGCAAAACTCTCTACAGTGGTTCCCACCCCAAGTGGGAGGCTCATGAGCAGGTGTGGAAGAATCTGACACAGTCCCCAGATGAAACAGCTGGTAATTATGCCATGATCTGTGCTCCTCCCATTTGAGAATTCCTCCAAACCCACAGAGATGGCAGCAGACCCATGGCAAGCTCTTAGGTATGAGACGGAATGACATACCAGAGACTTCCCAAGTTGTTTTTTGTTTTTTTTGTTTTTTTTTTTTTTTTTTTTTTTTTGTGGCCTCAGTTCAACTGGGTCTGAAAGTACAGTGTATCCCTGCCATAAAATTCAGGGAGACAGCGTGGGCTACTGATTGCCATGAACAACCTATGGAAGGGTATTGCTTCCCAACCTTGTGCTAACATGACATTTTTATCACTGGGCCAAGGTCGGCACTTAAGCCTTCAGGGACAGTAAGTGTGGGGGAAGAGCAGCAGGATTTTCACTTGGTATATACAACTCTGAAATTTGCTAACTAGGTGCTGCTGGACCAGTCCTGTAAGTTCTTTGAACTGCATTTTGTGCATCAATAAAATGGAGATAATACATATATCTCATGGCAGGTTTACTAGGATTCAATTAGGACATTTTATAAAAGTGAAAGGAAAATAGTATATAATTGCACTAATACACATTTGGTAGGCATGTATGTGAATCAGCTTGCACATGAGCAGGAGAGTACCATGACCTAATGGGTCTGGGAGATAAATGGGTCTGGGTTAAACAAAGTTCAGTTATTACATATACAACTTTTATACCACCAATTTCCCAACCTGTCATCAAGTCTAGAAACTGCTTAGAAGCCCCCACAGCCAGCTCAAAGCAGGCCAAGATTATCAGGCTGGCCTGAGGGAGCTATTCTGGACTACCAGCTTGTTCATAGTGTGTGAAGATAAGATCAAGCTATGAACCACAGGTCTTCCTGCCTTTGCCTAAGGGCATCATCTGTCAGGTTCAGGAGTCCATCTCAAGGTCAGCAAATACTCAAGCTGGCCCCAAGCTGCCACCCAAGGGTCTCGGTCATGATAAGGTTGGTTACATTTGACCAGCAATAGCAGCCCATAAGATTGGCTGGCAAGACCTGCCATATGGAAAGACCAGAGTATATTTCAAAAGACTTTAAGGTAGCTTAGCCTAGAGGCAGAATTGGGAACTTCATATGGTTGTGGAAAAGCTCTCAGGAAAACAGAGTAAAACCAACAAGATTAGACAGTCCAAGTTGGAGTCAAAGCATGCCAAAATGGGAGCAGCTTAAAGCCCAAAACAAGTCTAACATCTACAGAGGAAATCCACTGCAAGTTCTGAGGGGCTGACCTTTCTTTCTTCTAGGTCAGCAAATTTTAAGGGGGCATCCTGATCCTGGCTAAAGTCAAGCAAAGAGCTGAAATTTGAAGAAGACATAGTATGTTGTAAAATAGAAAAATAAATATACTTTGGTTTTATATAACTCAGGCAAGCATCTAGCATCCCTTTTTGGAGTTTGGTCTCTACAAACATAACCCAGACAGTTAACTTATTAAACTTTTACAGTGTATTAGCTACATAACACACCTTATATTTAGTGATTAAATTTTGCCTAGGATAACATGGGTATTGAGAATCAGAGTTGAAATCCAGGTTGATCTGATTCCAAAGCTCAGGCTTTTTTTTTTTTTTTTTTTCATTTATACTGTCAAGTCAGCAGTTTGTGTGGCTTTTCTAAACCTTTTGGCCTCTATGTTTTAGTAACATGTCCTTACCAGAACCCCACAACTGGCTCCTTATCCCAGCAGAATTTCTGCTATTTATTCACTACCACAGCTCAAAAGCCCCAGGATCCCAAGCTTTCTCCATAGAATAGAGTTGTTGGAATGTCCAGATATCTAACAAATCCTTAGATGACTAAATATCAAAATAAACCCCAACTTGTGTCCACAAATAGGAAATTACTCCTTTTTCATGACATTCTGAAGGAGTTTCAGGAGATTTTGAAGATAATATCAAACATACCTTGGCTAGGTTCACTCCCAAGCCATTGTCCCAGCTGTTCTCTATAGTGGGCATGCCTGTGTATGCTCAAATTGTATGTGTTTCTCAAAGTCTATCTCACATCTCATTTTCCACTATGAATGATTTGCTCATTCTCCCAACATTTGGGCACCTTCCCTGCTCTGAATCACCATGGTAATTGTTTTTATTTATATCACAAACAACTAATAATTTACCTTTACCTCACACTTTGCAACCATTATTGTACACTTGTCAAATCAGGAACTGCATATTCCTCACATCTATATGTTCTGAAACACCAAGAATAATACCCTGTCCCACAAGTTACTCAGGGACAATTCCTTGATTTAAATGGCTAAATAAATGTCCAACACACATCCTGAAAGAACAGCTCCCTCCAACTTACTGGAAAAAGGACTAAAGGGGAGCGACATCCTAGTTCCTTAAGCAAATAGAATCATACTCTCTTGGAGAATGGTCTTTGTATACATCCCAGGAGAAATACCATTTTGTAAAATTGTTCAGGGTTGACATAAATAATACTAACCAAGACAAACTGTGACCACAAATCTATAATTCCTTTTAAATCATTCAATTTAAGATGACAAGCAAAGATTGATTACTCCAAGGTTGATGAATGGATAGTTTTATCCCTTACCCCCATCTGTCTTCCTCTTTATCTGCTGAGCATACATGTTTCACTGACACTATGTTTCCATGGCAATTTACATTTTGAACTTTTCACAATCATTTTCCTTTTGCATGCAGCATGCTAAACAAGGGTGATGAAGTCCACATGGGAGACAGGGAAAGACTGAATCATAGATATGTTAAAGGTCACTCTTCAAATCAGAGACAGATCTGAGAACAGAACACTGACTTCAGAGACTTGGGCTCTAAAGACATATTAATCAACAATCCAGTTACCCATACAAAGGAAAGAAAAAAAAATGTAACTGAAATAGAGTTAGAGATTTATATAAACATATCATTATTTGACTTAGATTAAAGGATCAACATAAGTTAACCAAGGAGCAGGTCTAAGAACACAGATTCCCAAGCCCTACCTAAAACCAACTGACACAACATATTGGCAAAACTGCCCAGAAATCCACATTTTAATAGATTCCCAAGAGACTCCAATGAACAGCCATGTTTAAGGTCATGGATTTATGTAACTGCAGAGGTATTACATTTGAATTCTTACTCCCAAGTTCTGTTCTGCCTTGCTCTGAAGTTCCCATTCAAAAGAAAAATGGGTTTTGGAGAAGACTGTGGACAGTTCTAAGGCCAGATCCAGGGAAAATGAACTCCCTAAAGAGACCTGAACAGGAAGTTAGAAGAAAGTGCCCTGACCATTCCTCAGGTTGCACTCAGCATTTGGCCCTGACATTTCCTCAAAACCAGCTTTCGCTCTTGTGTTGTCCTGGTATGAAGAGACAAGAAGCTGCTAACAAAGACATCTCATTCAAACTCAGGATATGATTCCACAGCAATAAACTGCAAACACAATTTCATCTCAAAGCCATTTGCAACCAGACCACAGCATCATTAACAACACCATTCCTCTTTTAGGAACAGGACCTTGTTATATTTTTCTTCTCTTGCACCTCAGCAGAAAAGGCCCCTACTATTTAGAGGCCCCAATTATAGTTGGGTTACTGTTAGACTTGTGAAAAATCTGATGAATAAATTCCCCAGAATTATAACAATGAACAAGGCAGAAAGGAAAAAAGAAAAAAAAAAATCTAACAGGTTGAACAAGGTGCATTTAAAACCAGCCCTAAAAAATAATAATAGGATTTGACCAATTTTGCTCATCCTTAATGATTGGAAAAGTTCAACAGCTTGTTTTTTGTTTCTGGTACAAAGATAAGACTCCAGGAAGAAATACCTTAATGGAAACAACATGTATCTACCACAGGATTAAATCCAGACCAACCCTGAGGGAAGGCTCTCACTGCTATCCTGTTAGTATTATTTGCACTGTGCTTGAGCCAGGTAAGCTAATGCCTCATTAATGAGAGCAAGGCTACCACTGAGATAATTCCTCCTTTCTCAGGCCTGAAAAACAAAGAAAAAACAAAAGGCCATGGAAATTTTTCATTTGCCTTTGACAAACTCCATTCACTAATTATAAATCAATCATCAGTTCTCTTAGACATCCTACTCTCAGGGCTCCTGCTGACAGAGCTCCCCACCTTCACCTCCTACTGCTCTCCTGGACACCAAGCAGCTAATGGGCAAGTAGGGAGATCCAGAAAATAAGGACACTTGACCAGATGATTCCATCCACTTGTACCCCCAGAGCAGCGATTGCCTTTCACACAAATACCCTTTTAGTCCTTTCAGCCCCATCCTGTTTCTATGAATATTCCTCTGACCATCATTTTGCAGGCCCCCCCGCCACACACTGTACATTAGGCCAACTTCCCGGTCTTGTCCTGCTTCTTCCCCTATTCCCCAAAGATTAAAACCTTACATGTTGCCTTGCTTCTCAGTTTCCCCAGAACACAGGGCCAAGGAATCAGTGGCATAGGCTATGCTCATCTCTGCTTTTTTCTTGATAATCAATTGAACTGACAGATAGCAGGTAGACAACTTCCAATCCCACTAATAGCTTCCAAAGCTTTCATAAGGCTAAGACCTCACTACTGTTTCTAAGCTTCTCTTAGAACTTTTTGTTTGTCTGTTTTTTTTTCACGTATTTGTTTAAACAAAATTAAAAAAAGAAAGAGAAACAATCATTATATTAGGACAAAAATAAAAAAAAAAAACTTTGCACTTATTGTTGGGAGATTCTTTACAGCAGGGTGAGGGGAGTAGTGGAGAAATTTCTCCAAAGAAACACTTAGTTAATCTTAGAAAATTCACTGTGTGGTTTCAGGGCCCAAAGCAAATGCTATCTACACCCCACCTTCAACCCCTTGGCAACATCTGTTCCTGTATATAGAGACAAAATTTCTACTGAATACACCTGAAATCTCTGTTTTCAAGAGTCCTCTCTGGCCCTAGGAGCTTGCTCAGCCTGAGCATGAGGCAAGCTGGAGAGTTAGCATAATTGCCAGGGGTTGACATTCCGAGGAACAGCCCTTAACCAATGAATGATATCAATTAACAAATAAATATTTCAGTTGTTTTCAACTCTAAGACATGTTCTGCACAACTCCTAGGAGCCCAGGATGATTGAGTCCCAGTTGCCTACTGTTGTAACCTCTAAATTGATTTGTATCCCTTTCTTTGATTTTCACTTCCCTACTCCATTTATGGTGCTTTGTGGAATCACTGTCTAAGTAAATCACTTGAACTCAAATCTTATCTCAGGGTCCATTTCAAGGAGAATCCAACTTAAGACTCCTATCAGCAGCAGTAGATAGATGTTTCAAGAAGGAGCTGGGCATGATGACCTGAGCTCCTTTGTCACTCTTGTCATCTGCTTCCTTATTGTCATCTGTTCCATATTGTTTGCTTGACCATAGACCTCAGCCATTATTTCCAAATAACTTTATCAGAAATCAGAAATTGATGTGATATTTTCATCTCCATAAACCTCCATATCACATTTTGTTTTGTTTAAGACTGAAAAGGGGAATTGAAGGGATATTATTCATTCATCCCCTAAAGCCTCAATAGAAGCTTGTGTTCTGTCATTATTCGTTGTCAGAAGAAATCTACACTTAAGGAATCCCAAATTCCCTGGGGCACAGGATGATGGGTCTATGGTAATCTCTTCATTACCATTATCAATTTCCATACACTTTTTTCAGAGAGGTAAACATACATATTCCTTGCTATGTGAACTTTAGAAAACTACTTAAATCTCTCTGTACCTCTATAATAGAATTTTCATGAGGATAAGATATTAAGTATCTTTTACAATGCCGGACATATAGTATGCATAAACCAAATGGTAGATAAATTTAAATGATGACCCATGTTGGCTTCCCTAAGTTCTTCATGGTTCTAGTACCTTCACCCATCACAATTAGTTCTTACCCATTTCACAGTAAATACCACCATACATAAATCTTTGTCCTCATAAGAAGTTACAACATATTAACAGAAAGCAACTCTGCAATGTTTGGGGTTTGGGTAATTTTTTTCAACTGGACCTGCTGGAATTGTGCAAAGGTGCATGCAGAGCTTTGGCAGACCTACTAACTGTAGAGCAACATCTGCCCCATCATCCTCAGTGAGTTTGTTGTAAGGACAGCAAGAGAAGACTGGGAAAATCTCACTATCCAGATCTAGGATGGCAAATTCCTGACATATAGACCACTATGACACTTCTAAGTTCATAGTGGCCAAACAATTCTCAAAATACTTTTAACATAGGGTCCTAGTATCCTTTACTAATTGAACAGAGTTGCCAAGTGAAATAATCTTACTTTCAATCCTTAGCATGGTGAGACTTGATCACAGAAGAAACAGGCTTCATAATGGGAAGACACCTGCAGAGGTGTCATGATATAAAGAAAGGGTGTGCATTCTGATAGGCTACCAACAGAAGTGGATAGCAGTGAGTCAGAGTGCATCATGCTGATTATAAATTCCCATTTCTGATCTTGACAAAGACAACATTAAGAGAACTACAAAAATGAAGCAGACAAAACAAAGTCTTTTCTGACAAATTGGATGCTTTTAAAAAGCTGCTTCAGTTAGAATGATCACATGCTGCTTGCTGATCAGGCATCACATCAATATCCAATTCAGTAATGATCATATTTCAATGAATCCAATACAAGCAGAAGCGGAAGGAACTTTAGAGATCCATTTGTTCAAGCCTCTCCTTGTATACATATGAATACTGATTTCTACAAAGCTAAAGGAATATGTTCAAATCCACATAGTCAATTAGTGGACGAGTTTTGAACACAACTAAGATATACTGGCTTCTGGATAAATGTTTTTTTATTGAAACAGATTATTTCTAAATCACCAAAATCAAAACAAAAAGGAAAAACAAGGGTGAAAGGGAGAGAGAAAAAGAGAGGAATAGCAAGATAGTATAAAATTTGGCAGTTTTTTGTTTTAAAGCAAACCTTAACTATGTAGTGGCATCAAAGGTCACTTACGCAAAAAATAATGAAAGAAAGAAAAAAGAGCAGCATTATATTGAAAACTAAGGAGCCTAAGACTTAGATGAAACACCTTTGGTTTGAGCCTCCCCCTTTGTTCTGGACTAAATATTTACCTCCTCCCAAAGTTCATATGTTAAAGTACTAACCTCCAAGGTGATGGTATTAGGAGGTGAACTGATTCAGAGATAATCAGTGTTAGATGCATTCAAGAGTGGGAACCCCATGTTGGGATGGATGCCAGCATAATTAGAGACACGAAAGTTTCCTCTCTCGGTCACATGAAGTTACAAGAGAAAGGAGGCCATTTCCAAACAGGAAGGAACCCCTTACCAGAACCTGACCATACTGGCATCAGGAATTTGGGCTTCCAGGCTCTGAAACCATGAGAAATAAATGTCTGTTTTTTAAGCCAGCACATCTATGGTGTTTTGTTTTTACCAATCCCAACTGACTAGGACATTTGCACATTACTTTTGAACAGCAAGTCTCACCCAAGATGATTTACTTTCCTATCATTTACAATAAATTCTAAATGATAGTTCACTTCTGGACAATGGTTTCAAGTTTACTAAAGCCTGTAAAAGCATGTTAAGTGTGCCTTGTCATTTGCTCTTTATTTTTCTTTTTAATTCTAAGTTGCCATGTTATGAGCATACTTTTGCTACCGGCAACATCTGGGGGTAATGAAGTTTAGATCCCACGTTACCATGACATAAAATTAGTCTTTCAGCTCTCTAATTTTTTTAAAAAAATATTTTTAGTTGTAGATAGATGAAACCCCTTTATTTTATTTATTTATTTTTATGTGGTGCTGAGGATTGAGCCCAGTGCCCCACACATGCTAGGCAAGTGCTCTCCACTGAGCTACAACCCCAGCCCTCAGCTCTCTAATGTAAAACAGGCATTCTGCTTCATGATTGCAGTCAAAGTCCAGGACCAGCAAGAACTGACCAGAAAAGGAGGACCTATTTTCTCTTCACTCACCATCAGAACAATTTTGCTTATTTACAATGAGTCTGAAAACACTGTTTGTGATTAGTTCATCAGAAATAAGGAGTTGAAGGGAATTCTGTGAAGTCTGACCTTCTCCCTGGGATTGATCATGTGTCTGTCTATGACGAGAGAGGGAATACACCAGATAAACTATTTTGGATCAGAACTTTTTCAAAACAATTGCCAACTTCTCTACTTCCCCAAATGGAGAAAGAGAAGGATGAAGAAGAGGAGGAAAAAAAAAAAAAAAAACTCCCTCTCTACTTGTATTTCAATATTATTTTCATGTAGCCCCTGGCATGTTGTTCACACTTGCTCTCTCTGGGAATTTGACTTTGGCTTTCTTTCACTCTCTTATCTTCAACCAACACCCTCTATTATCAAGGCACCCACTACCTTGAGCATAACACCATGCACTGCAGCCCGTGGTCCCCAGACTCTCATCTCTATTCTAAGTAGTTCAACCTACAAAACTCTGTCAAACTCTTCTCACATGAGGGAGCCATGGATCCTAAGGGAGTTTGCTTTTGAACTAAGAACCCTTAAACTGTTGTACTTTGTGAGGTCTTATGTATGCTTCTTTTAACTGCATCTCTCTCTTCCCCACATAGAGTAAAGGGTCACTGGTCACTTACCATACACCATACTGAGGGACACACACACTAAAGATAGGCACTGTCTTTTCGCTCACGGAGCCTAAAGCAGAGTAGGGGATATAGGGAAGTACACTTACAGTTCTCCTGTAGAGTGAAAAGTGAAATAATGAGGGTAGCACAGGGTGATGTTTAAACATAAAAGAGTTCAGCACAAGTCTTGAAAAAATGTAAGAAGGGTACCTACAGGAATCACTTCCATAAAGAAATATATGACCACATTAAAATTTAAAACATGTACATAAAAAAGAAACCATGAACAAATGATCTCAACAATGCACAAACTGGTTCGACAATAACAAAAAAGATTAGTATTGGCAATAAATAAAGAACCCCAACAAATTACCAAGAAAGGGGTCAAAAAGCTCAGTAAAAAGTAGACAATGATAAGAATAGGAATTCAAAAGAAGCGGGAGATTTCTCACATAATTTTAAAAATGTAAATTAACAAGACCAAGAAGGTACAACCACTCAGAAAAATATTTTGGCAGTGGCTTTACAAACTAAAAATGGACTTATCAAGGGCTGGGGTTGTGGCTCAGTGGCAAAATGCTTGCCTAGCATGTGTGAGGCACTGGGTTCAATTCTCAGAACCGCATATGAATAAAAAATAAAGGTCCATTAACAACTACAAATATAAAAAGTTAAAAATAAAATGCCTTTTAAAAATGGCCTTATCATACAGTATAACAATTGCACTCTTGGACTTTTATCTCAGAGAAATAGACTTATTTATAAGATTGTAACATATCCAAGTGTCTTTCATTGGGGAAATGTACTCTGGTACATCTATGCCATAGCATACGACTACTTGGATGTACCTCAAGGAAATTATGTTGACTGGCAAAATAAAGCCAATCTCAAAATGTTATATACTATATATTTCCATTTATCTAATATTTGTGAAATAATATGATTATATAATCAATAAGCTAGTTGCTAGGGATCAGAGATAAAAGAGTGGGGGCAAGTCTGGTTATAAAGGAGTAGCAGGAGAATCTTGTATATAGTGGAGTATGTTAACTGTGGTAGAGGATACACAAGACTACAAATGAAATTACATAGAACTACAAACACATGCAAACACACACATATGAATTTATATATATAACTGGAGAAATCTGAAGAAGCTAGGATTTTATCAATGGTTTTGATACTGCATTAATATTGTCTAAGATGTTAATACTGGAGGTATTAATTCTGGAGCTTCCCCCCCTGGGTCTTCTACCTTGGGTCCTTATAGAGTGCACAGGACTTCCCTAGATATGTCTTTGCAACACTGTGAATCTATAATGATTTCAAATTTTAAATTAAAAAAAATTAAAAGGGGTGAGGGGAAATTTGAGGCCAGGTAGGCAAAATGTTAATTTTGGTTTTATCTTGTTGATGAGCATGTGAAAGTAGGTAATATTATTTTCTGTACCAATATTTCATGTTTAAATTTTTACAACAATAAAAAATAGGAGTAGTAATGCAAAAATATAGGGTTAAAATCAAGCATAGCTAGTTTAAATCACAGATCTGCTACTTGCTAGATGTATGGCCAGAACATCAGTTTTCTATTTTATAAAATCAGCATAAAAATCCCTGCCTTGAAAGAGGTTTCTTTTTGTGTGATTAATTAAAATAATGGATATAACGTGCCTGGCATATACTATGAATCTGATTAATGATTGATATGAAATGATGATGCTAATGGTTAATCCTCTTATGTAGCCTCTTTAGAAATTCATTTGACACATCCCCACAAAGCAAGCCAAAGATTATTCAAGATAATCTATGGAGGGTTTTTCCTTAAAAGGACAAGTCTACCTTGGTGGGTGTTTTCACTTTAGCAACATTGAATCATATAGTCCTTTACATGATTTCATAGAATTCATCAGATTGCATAACAGAGAAGGTAAGTGAGGATAACTGTTGTGATGTCAATATCTTTATTTTTTATTTTTATGTGGTGCTAAGGATTGAACCCAGTGCCTCACATGCCTCACATAGGCGAGTATTCTACCACTTGAGCCACAACTCCAGCCCTCTGACAAGAGTTTTATTACTACTGTTCAATGGTTTAACAACAGAGAAAGTTAGAACTGAAGGAATGGAGTGAGAGCAACAGCAGAGAATTGTGCTCCAAGTTCTCTGTTTTTTACTCTCTACCCCATATCTGTAGACAAAAGTTTAAAGATTTCTTGGCAAAATTCCATTATCTCCTAGTTTCATATACAAAAGAATTGACACTGATTTTAATGTAGTTAATATATTCTGTAAGCAGTACAGCCTAGTTCTTAAGGGCACCGACCTGATATTCACCTCTGCAGAGACCTAGCTCCACCACTGCCTTCTTGTGTTCCCTCAGACAAATTACTGAATGTCTCTGAGGTTTCATTCTTTTATCTGTAAAAATAAAAATGAGCTGGGCACAGTGGCCCATGCCTGCAATCCCAGTGGCTTGGGAGGCCAAAGCAGGAGGACACAAGTTCAAAGACAGCCTCAGCAACTTAGTGAGACTCTATCTCAAAGTAAAAAATAAGAAGGGCTGGGAGTATGGCTCAGTGATAAAGTGCCCCTGGGTTCAATCCTTAGTACAAAAAACAAAAAAAAAAAAAAAAAAAACAAACAAACAAAAAAAAACAAATGAGAAAACCTATTCCATATGATTAACCATTAAAGAAAATAATAATAATAATCTATATAAAATTCCTAGTATGGTACAAGTACATAGTAAACTCTTGAGAATAAGCTTATATCAATCTGCCAACCCATAAAGTACTGCTCATATCAAAAGCAAACTCTACTGACCATAACATTTTGTCTTTAAAAGTCCTAAAGAGAATTAAGAAGACATAAAAAATGAATTGGATTACAACTTTCATCACTGCTTCCAGGCAAAAGTTGTACAATATGTACTCTTAGATATGTAAAAGTTCCATCTTACTGCATCTTTTAATACTATAAAATGAAATAATAAATATTTGCTGCTTAGTGGGAATTAAGTGATCCAACCTTTTTAGTGACAATATTGGTAAGATATGTATTATATGAAATGTTATTACCAAGTTCCTTTGAGTGAGCCTTATAATAGCCTTTCCCATCCCTCTTATTACCAATTCCTTAGGTCTTTCTGACTTCCAGCTAAAAAGAGTCCTTTAAGCTATGGTTTCCACATGCTTTTTCCTTCAGCCTAAGAAATGTATCTTGTGATTTACTGGAAGAAAGTCAATATTTATGGGAACAGATTGATTGCAATCTTGCACAGTCATGTGAATAGATTTGACAGTGTTTCAAGGGTCATTCTACCTAGGCTTATAATTCTACTTGTTGTGATGTAGTTTTTTCCATAAGGGATATTTGAGTGTATGCTACAATAGTTCAGCACTATTTGAGACATTGTTGGGAGATCCAAAATGTTTGAGGTATAGCCCACATTCCAAAAGAGCTGAAAATTCATTTGGGGAGATAAAACCTACAAACATCAAGCAACCAGAGGAATCAGCCAATCTTGTCCTCTTGGAATGAAAAAATGACACATGACCTCTGTTACCATTCCTCTTCATTTTAAGTCTATAGTTCAGGGTATCAATAGCTGCTTTGCTGTTATCTATGCCCCACATAATCTCTCTAAGAAATCACCTCCCACATATGAAAATGTTCCATTACCATATTTTCTCATAGAAAGGAACCTTAATTAGGGATTCCTAACTAACAACCTGAGTGGAAGCAATGTTTACTCTCAACATATCAGGTCCATAGCTGAGACTTCAAATGTGCTTCAAGTGGCAGAGCTTGAGTGCTTGCCAAAGTTTCCCTGTTCCAAAGATTAAGGCTTGAATCCCACATCACCATGGACCCAATGGTTCCAATCATACTCACAGGGAATACTATGGCAAGTTAATCCATGGTGGCCCACACAGGGCAAAAGCCTTAATCTGGGGCCTCTCTTCTCTCTCTACATTTCCCTCCTGGATGAGTTTGGCAATTTCCATGGCTTTATCAATCAGCTCTAGAGGGGTGACTTCCAAAACTGCATCTTAATCTTCAGAACTGAACTTGATGCTAAGTTCTAGACCTGCCTTCCAGATGTTCACCAGGTATCATCTTCCAGATTTCTTTGAAGATTCCCAATTCTATCAAGAGCACTACCATTTACCCTGCCACCCACAGTTGACTCCAAAAATACACATTTGACCTCTTGTCTGTCTCTATTGACCCAACATCTAATCTGTCACCAAGTTCTGCTAGTTTGGTTCCTAAATAATCTGGTCACTTTTGTAGCTCATGCTAATATTTTCACTTACTCATAGGACTAGAAGTGTTTCTTAGTAGTATGTCCTGCTTTGTTTCTTGTACCCATCCACCCATTCTGTATAGAAGAAGCACAGTCTTCTTTTTACACTACAGATCCATATCAAACATTTCATATATGTGTGTTGAATTGAGATGAATTAAATTGCCTTGCCAAATCTTTCTAAGTGGCAGTTTCCTTATTTGGAACATGTGCATATTAAAGATTTAGGGAAGCTTTGAGTGTGGAAGAATAAACATGATTTGAAGGTATTTTGTGAGCATATGTCCCATAACTTGAAAAGAAAAATATGCATCTATTACATTCTATTAAATCATCACCATTTTTTGCAGTATGATGAGCTTCATAGTACTAATTTTACTAATATTGTGAGATCATGTTTATGGTACCATCATTTGGAAACAAGGCAAAATTCTGAGTAAGATAGTCACACAGAGATAGGGCATACTCTAGGCCCATCCAGAGCAAGGAGGAGGCAATTGCTAAATTAAGGCCCAGTTAATATGAGAGTTTAATTTATTTCCCAAACCTGAGCCATTTATTTTCAGCTCTGCTAACTTCCTAAAGGATCAAACAGAATATATTTAACTATATGATCAAAACAGAAGGATGATTCACTGACTTTTCTAGGTTGGTAGTACAGCAAGTGAACTGCTGAACAGCTTTGCAGCCAATATCCTGTACAGCTACACTGAGCCACAGTGCCAGCAGGGCAAGCTATCCTGTGAGGTTATTACAGGAATTAAGGCCTTCTTTGCTGTCTTTGAGTCTGCCCATTTTTATTCCCATCCTGAGACAGGGCTAGATGCTTAGACTGCTTGTAGTGCCCCAATTCATATCTTTTCTGAAAAAATTCAAACGACCTTTGCCTGCCTCCACTCTTAATCTATCTCTTCTTCTTTCACAGCTCTAGTCACATGGACTTTCTGTACATATCAAACCAACACGGAGCTCTTTCCTATCTCTGGGCCTTTGTACTTGCTGTCTCTAGATGAGCACATGGCTGGCTGCTTCTCATCATTCAGGTGTCAGCTCAAATGTCACTTCCTTGATTTAAAGGAACAACCCTCAGTACCACCTCAGGTGCTCTTTAGCCCATTACTAAGGCGTTCTGTCTCCAGTGGCATCATTATCTCTGCATTTCTGAATTGATCAAGGCAGGAAAAGATAACCACATGGAAACTTTGATACTAGAATTTATAACCTTTTGCTGATAAAAAGTTCTTTTTATTTTTTCCTGGAGCATTATGAGGTAGTAGAAAGAGGATGTATTAGTCAGACCCCTTTTGATTGCAAATGGCAGAATCCCCAGTCAATTTAGCTTTAGCAACAATGGGACTTTATTAGCTCAAAAATAGGATGTCCAAGGGGGTATGTTGGTTTGCAGTCATGACAGGATCTGAGGGTTTGACCAATAGCAGTAGTCTGACTCTTCTTCATTTCTCTGCTTTACTTTTCTCTGTTTTGGCTTCAGTTTCACACAGGTTTCCCTCCTATTTGTAAAAGATTGTCACCAGAAGCACAAGACTCTGTTCTAGAGATACAACCATGAAAAAGAAGAGCATAGTTCCTGTTCTCTTGGGGGTGATTCAGGGAATAATGAGCTGTTGAGGCATCAACCCCTGTGTGACACAATACAGGAGTAAAATGGACAATAAGAAAAGTAGAAATGACATATACATGTGCAAATAAAGAAATACATAGGGTAATTGTAGAGAGTGACAAATATTATTTAATACACCCTTAGGACACTGATCACGACTTCCCACATACTTCAATTCCAATTGGTCCTTACAGGGCACCTACTTTGTGCTTGCCTTTGCAAAGAACTGGGGTGTAGAATTGAGTAAACAAGTCTCTGCCCTTTAAGGACACATAGTACTATTTTATACCCCAATAAATCACCAACATAGTAAGCACAATAAGGTGGAATACATAGGCAACATCCTAACCAAGGGCTATGAACCACTTTGGTAGATGAACTCCAAGTCCTTGACGTCAGGAAAATGTTAAAATCAATCCTGATAAAACAGTCCATGGCTGATGATGAAAAGGGAAGAACTAGAGTAGTAAGATTGGTAACTGAGAGGAAAATATCAGCCCTCAGAGAGACAAATTGAACAGTGGTTCCCTAAGAGCTACAGAGAAATCAAGGACTTGGGCATGGTAGTGCATGCTTGTAATCCCAGAAGCTTGAGAGGATGATGCAGGAGAGTCAAGAGTTCAAAGCCAGCCTCAGTAACTTAGTGAGGCCCTAAGCAACTTAGCAAGACCCTGTCTCAATATAAAATATGAAAAGAACTGGGGATGTGGCTCAGTAGTTAAGCACCTCTGGGTTCAATTTCCAGTAGAAAGAAAAAAAGGAAAGAAGGAAGGAAGGAAGGAAGGAAGGAAGGAAGGAAGGAAGGAAGGAAGGGAGGGAGGGAGGGAGGGAGGAAGGGAGGAAGGGAGGGAGGGAAAAAAGAAATCAAGGAGCAGTAGTCTTCTTTGAATAGGTCTAGCAGAGAGTAATGAACTTCTTTTGAGACATGTTAATTTGAAGGATATATGGAAAGCATTGAACATTATAGATTTCCTGTTCCCATTTGTTGAGACCTATATGTGCGAAAAAACTGCTTAGAATACATTATTCTACTTAATCGTACATCTAGTGGCTCTTGGCAAGCTATATGTGCTTTTTGTTTATAGAACCCATGAAATGCAGGGAAGTTATGGAACTTGCATAAGGTCACACAGCAAAAGTCACACAAATTTTTAGTGGTATGGCCAGGAATTTGATCCTATACCATTATTTGATCTTTTCAACCTTGCCACCCTGCCCCATAACATATGCCTTCAGAAATAACAAAGGTCTTACTAGCTTACCTTCCCATTGAAATCATTTCCAGTTAAAGAAAGAAGCAATGGGGGTGACTAAACAGGAAGGTTGATTTATTGTAGAAGACTTTTCAGAAGACTCTTAAGGAGCTCTCTGACAGTGCTAATTTTAACCAAGTCATTGTGAAGCAACCTTGGATTTCTCTATGCCAGGCAAAGTACAAATACAAGTTCGTGACTCAGCACAAACCAGCTGTGGCTCTCCCTCCACCCCATTACCCACACACACAAATGGGATGAGTAACAACTCTCAGGTTCACTAAAGAATTCAAAATTTGCTCAGAAAGCTCCCTGTTCCCCATACATCCAGGCTTTTGCATATCTTCCAAAGAGTCTACCCCAGACAATCTTTTTCCCACAATTATCTCTTACCCTGATATTGATAAAAGGGTTAAGCTGGGCTGTAGGACATGTCCTACAATTATACATGGCAGTGAGCATTTGTTTTCTGAGATCCCATTGATAAAAGGGTTAAGCTGGGCTGTAGGACATGTCCTACAATTATACATGGCAGTGAGCATTTGTTTTCTGAGATCTCCAATCAAAGAAAGGTGTGGGCAAGAAAAGGCTCAGATTATAGTAACAGCAGCAGAAGCAATAGGCACAGAAATCTATTCTCAATTTGGGGATGAGGTTCTAAATCAAAAAACTCTGAAACGCTCATCTGTATTTCAGACCTGTTATGATGACTGAGCTTCCCAGGACACCCAAATTCTCCCTATAATTTTGTCCTATCTGTCCTGCTCATGCCATCCTTAACATCAAGAAATAGAAGGGGGTGTTTCTGAAGTCTTTGGTCTAGAGTCCACAGCCAGCAGCTCAGAGGGATGGGAGAGGGTTCTTCCTTGGCCTTCTGAACTTAGAAATATTCTCTTCAATGTCACTTGCTAATCACATGATCAGTAATTCATTTCACAAATATATAATGATCCATTACTGTGCAGAAGACACTGTTTTAGGCTCTAGTGCTACAGCAGGGCACAAACAAAGATTCTTGCTTTTGTGAAGAAATGGGGAGAAACAGACAATAAGCAATCAGCATAATAAATAACTACACAGTATAATAAAAAATTATAGCATAATTTGATAAAAAAGGGAAGTGTAAGCAGAAGAGGTACCAGGGATATCAGAGTTGGGGGTGGATGGTATGTTGTGTTATTAAATAGGGTGCTCAATGTCAGCCTTACCAGCATTGTAAGAATTGAGCAAGGATTTCAATGATATAAAGGATTTGGTCCAATGGATATCTAAGAAAAGCCCATTCCATGCTGAAGGAACAGCCAGTGCAAAGGCCCTCAGGTGGGAGTATACACAGTGTATTTGAAAATCAAAACAAGACTCATGTGACCAGAGAAGAGTTGGTCTCCTTCAGTCACCCTCTTAGCCCAGATGTGGCATTTAGGCCCAGAGTGCAAACTCTGCAAGTGCTTCATTACCTAATGCATTTGAACAAACTACCCAAAAGGCAGCTCTAATGCTATGTTCATAAATGCATCATCACTATGAAAACAGTCCTGATTCAAAAAAATAATTGTTAAATGGCTAAAGGAAGAAATGAAATAATGAATAAATGAATGTAAAGCTCTGGATTTTATTATGACAACCTGATCTCCCTGCAAACAATTCACTTCACTTTCACTCCTAGGCTCTGTGATCAGTTCAACTCACTGATTTTATATTGAAACAATCCAGTCTACTCTTCAGTCACCTGTGCTATATGCTTCATGGACTAGACCACATTATATCTTTAAAATGTTTCTCTCGGTGGCCCTATTTACTTCTATTAAGTTTCAATGCATTTAACATCATTGCTCAGTAGCCCTCTACTCAATTCCACCTCTCCACTTATTCCTCCTACACATGCTTAAATTTCCTTTTGAATTCCCCTTATCCAAGAATGAATCACATGTCATCTCAATGGATCTTTCCATCTTCCCTTTAAAGATGGCCTCTTCAACAAATATACATAGTATAACTGATATGTACCAAGAAAAGTAAAGAAGAGAATGTCCTGGTTTCTACTATAAATCAGCTTTCCATCCATCAAGCTGATACAGATTACCAACTGTGCTATTACTTAGTACTAGCAACAACAGGGTGGTCAGCTACTCCCATATACTTCTGGTGGAAGTACACATTGGTGCACTGTTTCTAAGAAGCAAGTGGGAACCTCATCCCTTTAGTAATTTCAATTAATTAGAGCAGAACTAAAGAAACAGGGATGTGCACAGGGAGAACTGGAGCACACATGTAATCCCAGTGACTTTGGAGGCTGAGGCAGGAGGTTTGCAAGTTTGAGGCCAGCCTCTGTATAACTTAGTGATATCCCATCTCTAAATAAAAATAAAAAAAGGATGGGGATGTAGCTCAGGATGGGTAAAGCAATGGGTTCAATCCTCCACACCAAAAGAAACAAACAAACAGACAGACAGACAGATGTGGTCAAATGCTTACATATAAAGCTATTATTTGAATGTCAGGAAGGAAAGTCTGACAAATAAATTCCCACAAATAAATATACATTTAAATATGCTATTGTACAACTATATAATCACCAGGAACATTTAATGATATAAGTAAATATATGGTGCACAGTGCTAAGAAAATAAAATTAATACAAAACTGTGCATTATTAAACTTAATTTTATATGTCACACATACTAAAGTACTGGAAAGAAATATAATAATATACCAAGCTGATCTTCTTTAGATGTTTAAAGTTACAGATATTTTATGTGCATTCTTATATCTCCCACAGTGTGCAAATATTTTAATTCATATACTAAATTGTTATAAATGACTCACAAAATTTTAAGTAAACAATTTAAAAATTCTAAAATGAGCAACAGACAAAAGATGCATCATAGTTCTTGGAGTTTTCTATAAGACAAGGGGCATGTGTATTCCATGTGTGTATTTAAATCTAGAGAGGAGATATGAGAGATTTTTTTTGTCTCTTCCATTTCTGACTTTGAAGGACATATTCCTCTTACAGAAATAAGTTGTCACAGTTTTCTCAGTAAGTAGGCGGCCAGAGTCAACGATGCCCTCACCACCGAGGAGTCTCCTCTTCCCCAGGAGGCAGAACATTACCCAAGGAGAGAAAAAAATCACCAAAGTTCCTCTGGGAGGATTCTGCAGGTGTCTCAAATCAAATAACTATAAGGTGGGACACAATCTTAGAAAAATGCAAGTGTCCCACGACTGCCCGTTGAGCTCAAGAATTTTTCAGTGGTTTCTCTGTGTGTTGGCCATTCAGAGAGCCATAAAGACTTACTTTTTCCATACTTAAAATGATCCCCTAAGACACATGCCCACTCTACTTCTCTTTTCAGTATACATTCTCACCATTTCCTACCACAGAAAGCCTGATTTCCAGTGATTCCAGTCCCCAAACTGTTTACTAAACATACCATATTCATGTCAAATATTAAGCATCTCTGTAGACCTCTATTCTTTCTCTCAACAATGACTAGCCATATTTGAAATGACAATCAACTCTATGCTTTATTTTGAGGCAGATCGTATACCTTTGAGAATATTTTTAAAGTTGTGACTTTCCCTCCTAGGTATAGCTGAATTGGATCACAATGGACAATTGATACAAAGTAGGTCATTCTGTCATCAGGACATGGAGATTCTCATCAATCTCTGCTGGATCCTCAAATTCAGGAATAAATTTAAAGTTGTGGCCATGACAGTGTAAAAGCAGGAAAACAATCCTATTAAGTATATGTATGCATGTGTTCAGTGTGGGGAAGGGAGATAAATAGCCTTGGAAGGAGTAACACATGTCTGTATGACCCAAGATGACTGATGAGGAATCTTGAGTTATTGCCCTTCCCAGCTGTAGGATTTTACCACAGGTTCCAGGGTCAGGTTGTAATCTCAGACTCCACCAATATAATCCTCTCTTTTATTTAAACAGTTCAAACGAATTCTCAAAATATTATAGAAGTTGCACATTTGTTTTTTAAAATATACTATGTTTTTAATTGCTTATTCATTTTTATGTTTTTATTCCAAGTTGTTATAAATGACAGCAGAATGTATTACATTTCATATTATACTTATAGAGCACATTTTTACATATCTCTGGTTGTATACAAAGTATATTCACACCATTCATGTCTTCATACATGGACTTGGGGTAATGATATCCATCTCATTCTACCATCATTTTTTTTCCTTCACCCTTTTGCCCCCTCCCTTCCCCTCCCTACCCGTTGGCCTTCCTAGTGTTCCTCTAATCCTCCTATGCTCCCCTACCCAATCTCACTGTGAATCAGCCTCCTTATATCAGAGAAAACATTTAGCATTTGGCTTTTGGGGATTGGCTAATTTCACTTAGCATTATATTCTCCAACTTCATCCATTTACCTGAGAATGCCATGATTTTATTCTCTTTTATTGCTGAGTAAAACTCCATTGTGTATATATACCACATTTTCCTTATTCATTCATCTACTGAAGGGCATCTAGGTTGGTTCCACAGTTTAGTTATTGTGAATTGTGCTACTATAAACATTGAGGTGGCTGTGTCCCTGTAGTATGCTGTTTTTAAGTCCTTTGGGTATAGACCAAGGAGTGGGATAGCTGGGTCATAAGGTGGTTCCATTCCCAG
Organism: Tamias sibiricus; assembly: GCA_025594165.1. Taxonomy (NCBI): domain Eukaryota; kingdom Metazoa; phylum Chordata; class Mammalia; order Rodentia; family Sciuridae; genus Tamias; species Tamias sibiricus. The sequence goes on from CM046667.1 coordinate 128,905,613, forward strand.
TTTTCTAAGGAATCTCCATACTGCTTTCCATATTGGCTGCACCATTTTTCAGTCCCACCAGCAATGTATGAGTGTGGCTCTTCAACAAATGGTGCTGGGAAGTTGCACATTTGTAATGAGTTAGGCAATGGAGGTGGCGGGGGTACTGTCTCCATACTAAACAATAAGTTCCATGATGGAACTGATGATGGCTGTCTCATTCTTCACTCTGCCCCTAGCATTTAGCAAGTAAGAGGCTGTCAACAACTATTTGCCTTAGTTGGGCAACATCATGAATCCCTGTCTCCAGTGTTTACAATATCCTCCCAATTCTACTTAGTTCAGTTCCAAAGCCTCTTTCATGGCTGCATGTGTCCCCTGTGATTACCTCCTTTCCCTGTACTATGTTAGAGCATCTGTGGTCCACCTTGTTCACCCAGGTCCAGTGCCAGGAAGTGTCCTGTTGCTATTGCTGTGCATGTGTACATACACACGTGCATGATTATATGTTGGATCTTCTCAAAAGACTGTAAGCTCATTAAAAGCAGATGTGACACTCTCTCCCTCTTCTCAGTCCAATATACTTCCAATCCTGAGCACTATCTTTGGCTAGAGCACTCACTTAATAAATACTTGCCTAGGTATAGCTCTATTGTAGAGAACTTATCTAGCATGTGCAAAGCCCTGGGTTCAATCCCAAGCATCACAAAAGTTAATTAATCAGTTAACTTAATAAAGAAATAAATACCTGCCTAACAAATGCATCATGCATTATAAATTTGCTTTTTCTATTCTCAGGTCAGTCTGTGGCAGAAAACTGATAGATTTCAAAGCCAGCAGAGTATTGGGTTCCTGGCATTGAGTGGCCTGAAAGAGTTAATGACCTTCATCAAGTTTGAAAAACATGCTACTTGTTTACATTGAGTCCCACACATTTGTCAAATTCCCAGTGTAACGTGTGCTAAGCTAGGGTGTCTGATTTTGTTCTGTGGTGATTATGTGATAATAAAGTAATGTTTCCACCTGAAAGCTGTTTGAATTTAACTAAAAACTAGGATGTTCACTTCTTTAGTAAAAGCAAAATTTAGATTCTAAGGTTTCTTAATGTTCACAAATAAATATAAAATAGATGGATAGTAAAATGCATACAGAGTGGAAAATATGATCATTTGACTGCTTTCTGATAGGGCAACTTTCCCCCTGAGAAGATGACTTCTCCAAATCCAGAAAAAAAGGGCCAAATGAAGATATACAAACAAAATATTTTTCTGCTACTTAAGAAGACAGATCTGAAAGTCTTTTGCTATTTTCTCATTAAAGTCAAAAATAAGCATTTGCCAAGCATCATGTTTTTCATCATGAACCTAAGAACCTGTGCTAGAAAACTCTACCAGCTTTTACTTGCTGTGTTACCCTCCCCACACACTTATCTCAGCAGTTTAGTGAAGATAACAAATGAGCCTGAGCTGCTGCTGGACTGCAGCAGTTTACCAAAAACTTGACACAGGGACCACACAGGGCTCAAGCTGCAACTTGACCACACAGATTATAATTGAAGTTGAAAAGTCAAGGGCTGTAAAGATACCTTAAACCTCCACTGGATGCTCTGGGATGAAGCACTTGATGTATCTCTAGCAACTTGGGTCACTGAGGTACACACATATCCCACATTTAATAATTGGTTTTGTACAGGAAACAAAAAATAAAAAGAAAGGGCAATAGAAGTGGGGGGGGGCTCCAAAATCAATTTCCTTCTAAAATAAATTCCTCATAAATTTTAGATCAAAAAGATTTTTTTACCATAATCAGAATTGCAGTCATTTTGTCCCCTCCTGGCCATCTTCTGGGCTATTTATTCCTTAACTACCCAGAATGTTTATCAATAGTGGCTACTTGCTGTGGGAGACATGAGCATACCTGAGTACTAGATACAGACCATTTGCAATGGAAGACTTGGGTCTTTACTGAAGGGGTATGACAGAAAAGAATCCTCTTTTTGATAACTGTCATCTTTTCCATAACCAGCAGAGAGACTTACAGGGACACCTCCAGCTACAGATACTGGTGGGAAACCTTCAAGTGAATACTGTCTAGGACAAGATGATTCCCGTTTGCTTTAGCACAGATGTTTTTATGAAACTCCAACCCACCAGGGAGCTAAGAGTCTAAGCATAATCCTTTTGTCAAGAATCAGAATGATGAACCAACACCTCTAATATGAAACAGGAAAATAAACTCATTAAAAATAGAACATGTCACATTATCAAGTTTGGGGGTTGAGTTTCCTTCCAATATTTTATTTTGTAACATATCTTTTTTTTTTTATTCGAAGTTGTTGTATATGACAGTAGAATGCATCACAATTGATAATACACATATAGAGCACATTTTTACTTATCTCTGGTTGTATACAAAGTATATTCATACCATTAGTGTCTTCAACTCTCTATGGCCAATTGCTCCAGGCCTCTAACATACCCAACATAGCTATATGTGAATAAAGTCATCAACTTCTCCAGTTAGTATATAAAAGCTTGTGTATTTCTGCACAGAATTTAAGAACTCAGAGATACTCTACTCAGTTGTACCCTAAATATATACAAGTCTAGTAAGAATAGTATAACAAAAGGTGATTTGCAGCATTCAAATATTGGGATATCTGCTCAGTCTAAAGCAAGCAACTCAGGGCTGGACATGTAACTCAGTGATAGAGTGTGTGCTTATCTTGTATTCCACCCACAATACCAAGCAATAAAAAAGTATATACATAGGAAAGAATGACCAAAGCTCCGTATCTATGAAACAGGCTCTGACAATACTGGTAGATTTGGGGATGATTCCCCAAGTATTTATTAACATGCATGACCAGTGACTTACTTGAGAGTTAAATACATGGCCCCTCAGACCCAGATTCTAGAGTGTAGCCTGGTAACATGGCCAAATCAGACAGGAAGAGAGAACAGAAACAGAGCAAAAAAAAAAAAAAAAAAAAAAGCACAAGTGCTACCCCCCCCTATCACCATGACATGATGGGCTCAAAGAGCTCCTGTTGCTTGGCAAACATGAAGAGAGCAAGTCTAACCTCCAAGTTTCACTTTTGGAAGTTCCTAGGGTAAGTAACATGGTGTTTTAGTGAGCTTTTTCACTGTTGTGACTAAAAGACCTGATAAGAACAATTAGAGGAAAAAAAGTTTACTTGGGGCTCATGATTTCAGAGGTCTCAGTCCATAGACAGCTGGCTCTATTCCTCAGGGCTCAAGGTGAGGCTGAACATCATGGTGGGAGAGTGTGGTCGAGAGAAGCAGCTGAGAGGGAAGCAGAGAGACTCCACTTGCCAGATACAAAATATATACCCCAAACCCACCTCCAGCCACACCCTACTTGCCTTCACTTACCATCCAGTTAATTCCATTAGGGGATCAATTCACTGATTGGATTAAAGATGTAATGACCCAATCAGTTCCCTCTAAACCTCCTTGCATTGTCTCACACATGAGCTTTTGGGGGACACCTCATATCTAAACTATAACACGTGGGAAGGAGGTCACACTGTCTCAATGACACTGTCTTCACCTTAAGGCCAAATAGTAAAACAGTGTGACCTCTTAGCAATGACTTCCTAACTAGTCTCTCTGTTTCAGGCCCTACTTTCTTCACACCATCCTGAATACTCCTGTCAAATAAAAGTTTCATAAATATTTTTTGTCATGTTAATGTCCTGCTTAAAAGTTGCACTAGCTTCCAATTGCTTGTAGGACTAAGTTCATCTTCTTTTCCACAAAGTTGTGAGGTTACTAAGGGCATTGACTATGTCATAGTCATCTTCAAATTCACAGAACTAACCATTACACCTGTAACTGTACACATTAAATCAGATGAAGTAATAAACCTGTTTACCTCAGTGGTAGATTACAAATGATTTTAATTTTCTCTGTCTTGTCAATCAATGTTTCAAAATTTTCTGTAATCAACAGTTTTATTTTTCTAAGTAAAAAAAGATTATTTTCTTAGAATTCAAGATAATCTCTTGCTTTTAACTTTAAAGAGCTGAATCACACAGATACCAGCAAGGCAGTCTTCATAGTTCTCTAAGCAAGACCTGACTGCCCTGGGGTGGGGGTGTGGATGGATGTTATAGACTATTCAGGGATGTGGTAAGTAGAGAGATAATTATTTCATGAGGCAAAATGTAGCAGTTATAAACTATAAGAATTGTTCTAGAAAATGCCATAGGAGTTCAGGGGAGGGAACAGGCCTGTAACTCAACAGGATGCCTTCTATTTAAAAAGCTGACAGCAATGAAGGAGCAGGAACATTCTTTTTCCATGTGACCATACCTCAAAAATGCTTGGTTTGACCATGGGCAAGCATAAATGTATTGCTATCATAAGAACATGTTTCAATCCTTTCTAATCACTCCAAGGTAAAATAACAATTTGGTGTCTTGTCTAACATGCCAGAATACCTTGATGGAAACTTGCATTTTGCTAAAATTATGTGCTATTCATGGAGTGTAGCATCTGTCTGCTCACAGCTTTTAAAATAAAATAGATGAATCGTGCTATAGGTTGCAAACCTGTATCTGTGGATTTGTTGCTAAGTAGATTGAAAATAAAAGCATGCGTTCCCATTGTGTGAAACTGTAGTGCCCAAGCCAGTCCTCATAAATCCTCATTCATCCTCATTGTCACATATATATACCTAAGTCTTTGACATTTGGCCCAAACAGTCTGGGGTTAAATAAGGATGGGTTCATTATCCACATATGTCAGATAAAGAAAGAATCAAAGATTTGATTTTATGCACCTTTCCAATGGTCATATGCAGTAAAGAGAGGGATTTAGGAAAAACTATGCATCCTAAATCTAGCAAATTTTGTGACAAATTCTCCCACTATAGAAGGTGGAACAAGAGGAGAGAAAAAAGAGAGGTGTACACCCCCCAAAACATTTGGCAGGGATGCATTGGTCCTTTTGCCCTACAGCATCAGAATTGAAGGTTCCAGTCTATTCTGCAGAAAACTTTGTGGGTGACCCATTTACTAGGTCAGGGCCTGTGTAAGTCAAGATCTTATTGCTCTGGGATGCAAATACAAACAAGAACTAGAGTCATGTCAAACATCGATAGAAAGCTGGGAGGCTGATGTGTTTGAGGATTGTGGTCTACAGCATGGGCAAAAATACTCTTGCACCCAGCTTCACACTAATCCCTAGAGAGTGTGCACTATGATCATGTACCATCCCATACTACCCTGAGGGCCTTTTTCAAATAAGGGCACTCAGTAGCTTAACAAGAGAGATGGTACATCTGAGGATAAACGAGTTATCTTATGACTTTAAAAGAATCAAGTGCTAAGTTCAAACAATCTTCCCACTTATTATCCTTCTTCCAACCCTGCCAAACAAATCATCCAATGCTTTGAGTGCCCATACTTTTGTACAGGAACTGAGAGGTAAACAATTAAACATACAAGATGGCATATGCTTGTTTCTTTTTAAATTTTACTTAAAAAATAAACAGTAAAGTTGGCTTTCCTTGGTGTTTAATTCTATGGGCTTTAGCACCCACAGAGATTTGTGGAACTACCACCACAACCAATTGATCACCAAACTCCCTCATGTTTCCCCTTTTCAGCCACACCTCTCCCCTGTTCCCAACTCTTCACAACTACTGTTGTTGAACCAACACTAGACTTTTGTCTTTTCAAAACTGCCATATAAACATGAAAGACATAACCTATGTGATATGTCTTTCATTTTGACCTGCATGAGGTACACTTGTGGGACTTGCTGCTTCCAAATGCACATGGTCAATTGTACAGCCTGGCTGGGCTGTGGGGTCAGGAAATTCTGAAGGCATCCTTTCCACTAATGCCCAGGATCCCGTATGCATCCTTAGAAACACAGACATGGGCAAGGCATACTGGGTTATTCCAAGGTTCCAAAGTTGCACCTGGGCAAAGAGGTGAATCATCTTAAAATTCTTGCTAAGGCTCAATCATCTCTTGGAGAGAGAGCCCCATGGTCTACATAAGCTGTACTACCATACACCAATGAACCTACCCCATTCCACTGCAACTTCCTAAAGCTCCATCCCTGGACTGCTTCTCTGCATGAAGAGGCCCCCCTCAGTGATTTTACCCGTTCCTCCCCAAACTTTCTCAAGCTTCAGCCCAGACCCAAAGGTACAATCAATGGCACTTAAGAAGCCAAGTTGGCTGGGTGTGGTGGCACACGCCTGTAATCCCAGCACTTGGGAGGCTGAGGCAGGAGGATGGCGAGTTCAAAGCCAGCCTCAGCAATGGTGAGGCACATAGTAACTCAGTGAGACCCTGTCTCTAATAAAATACAAAAAAGGGGGATGGGTTTGGGGATGTGGCCCAGTGGTCGAGTGCCTTTGAGTTCAATCCCCAGAACAAAAAAAAAAAAAAAAAAAAAAAAAAAAGAAGAAGAAGAAGAAGAAGCCAAGCCTTGGAGTCTATCTGCCTATTTTGAATCCTGATTTTGTCAATTTCTAAATGGGTGATTCTGTGAAAATTATTTATTAACCTTTTTGTGACTAGGTTTACTTATCTGAAGACTAAGAGAAAATTAAAGTATCACACTGAGTTGTTTCAAAGATTACATAAGATAATGCTCATGGAGTATTACCTGGGCATAAGAAGGGCTCAATAAGCATTAGCTATTCTAATGTTCATAATGACAAATGGCATTGACTTATTAACACCTCAGTGTGTTGCATTAGAACATGAACAGAGGTTCTTGGGAGCAGAGACCTGAGAATATTCATCTGTACATACCTAGTATTCACCATAACGACCAGCCTAAATATATTATTACATCTCACCCTATAAATAATTCATTCAGCAAGTATTAATTAAGCACCTATTATACACTTTTTCCTATAGACGTATACCTTCTACAGAAAAATTTCTATTGAAAATCACACATTCTGGACTCTAAAAAGAGCCTTAATGTTTCACCACTCTCCCTCACTCTTCTAAACTGGAGAGTGCAGTCATGGGTTGGGGAGTGAGTCAGTGCTATCAAGAGAATATCTTCCTACAAATATGGGCCATCTCTCTCAACTGGTGCTCTTACATGACAGGTAGGATAAGAGGGGCCCCACAGCCCTCCTTTGCTTGAGAAGAGGTACACTTTTGCCCTCTATTTCATCTCTACTTCTTCTTTAGAGATGTTAATAGGAACTCAGAGAAGCCAGATTTAGACAAATGAGCCCTTCAGGTCAAGTTCCGCCAAGTAGGGCTGGAGTTATATATTCTTATGGGGAACGAAAGATCTAGAAGTGCTCCTATATATATGGAGAAAACTATATGAACTTGGCAAACACCAGTTTTTCCAACACAACTTATAATATTCACATATAAATATGCAGGCTAACTTTGAGAGCCCCATCTACATTTATTTTGGCATCCAAATCATCTTTGTATGATGCTTATTGCTGCCTTGTGATTGCCTTTTGACTTTCTAACTAATAGACTACATGCGGGAAGAATTAGTGCCCTCTGTACAGCATCCCTATTATGTGGCATAGCACCTGGCATATTGAAGGTTCTCTGTTAATATTTATAGAATGAATATTTCTATGTGACTATGTACATACTAATGACTGCATGAATGCATGCATCTCTGCTATCCAATGAAATCACATATCCCAGAGTTCTTGAATTTTCTATCACCCAACCCCCAAACTCCACTGCAGCTATCACTGTGTACAGCATAGATTATCTGCTAATATCTGTTGAAAGAGTAACTTTTGGGTAATGGAGTCACAAAAAAATGTATATCAAAGGCCAAAGAGTAAAATAAAATCAGAACTCTCTACAGTTAACCTCACTTCACTGTTCTCTTTCAAGAGAATATTTAGCACAACACATCTGAGAGTAAGATTTAGGATTGGAGACAGCATTATAGAAGTCAACTGCATAAATATTAAAGCAAGGGTGGCATATGAGTCCACCAAGAAAAGATGTACACAGAGAGAAGCAAGCTCTGAGGAATCCTACCACTTAGAGAATAGTTAAGGGGGAGATAATAAGAGAGGATCTTGAGAAGGAGGGGACAATGAAGAAAAAGATTTAGGAGAACATAAAGTCAACTGGATGCTGCTAAGAGATTACTTGAGTCACGAAATGAGAAGACCATTCTATTGGGCCCCCTAGGTGTTCACTGGTGACCTTGACAAGTGCAGTTTCAATGGAGGGATGAGTAGAATGGAATGAGGAGGGGAAAAAGGAGAAGGGGAGGCTGCTGGTATAGACACAAAGAGTAAGCCCTTCTACCAACCTTTGGAGAAATTAGCCTGCTTTCCATACACCATTAGTACTTCATTTCCTGCCTGCTACTTGAAAAGATACTTCTCCTGGCTAAATCAGAGCAATTGTTGGATGCAAAAAGCAGGCATCCAGAAAAGAGTGCCAGGGTGGCAAGTTCTTGGCCTGGGTTTCACTGGATTCTGTAGCTTCAAAGAACCATGACTTGTCTCCCTGTGTTGCCCTATTTTTTGCTGGGCCCCTGGCAAGTTCTGATACCATCCCTACCCATTCCATCCATTATTAATGACATCATTGTAATCAAAAAAGAGTTAGGAAGAATTTGGAATGCATCAAGTAGGAGTTGCAACAAAATACTTTGTTATTCAATGATGAATTTTTAAATGAAACATCTAAATACAGATTTCTCCCCAAAAGATGTTCCGATTTTGAGGCTGAGCTTGATGTACTTCCAAGAAACTGTCTAATTACAAATTAGGTCCTAAACCTAGAAGCTTAGGTAAGTTTCTTATGCACAACACATTGATGTCTTTGCTACCCAGCTTCTCCTCGGGGATGGGGTGCAAAGCAAGGTTAGGGCTAGACAGCTCTGTTGAAGGGCTTGTCCACTGGATCTTTAGAGGCATATGCTAAAGTTCCTTTGTGTTGGAGTGGTTGGCTTTAAATGTAATGTTAATTTTATTTTGCTTCAAAGTGCTTGGGGAACAGAGGCTGGTATTTAAAGCAATTTCCTAAAACAACAACAACAAAGAATCTGAAGTCAGATTTGTCTCTAGATTTTCTTGCTTGATTGAGATATTGCCAGCACATAATGAAGCTGGACCTGGTTTGACCTCCTGCTGACATTGCTTAAATTGCTAGTGAGAATGTCTTTATAGATCCAGGCCATAGGTCATCTGATCAGGACAGGACCAAGATCAATGTCTCCCTTTACCTACCTGATAAAAGTAAGAAACAACAGATGTTGCTTCAAATTTCACAAATTGTAAATCCATAGTCTTGTACAAAGAAGAAGTCTTTGAGCCTTCTAGGGCAGCATTTAAGTAGAAGGTCCCTTCCCTGAAATTCAAGGCTAAATTGGGATTTATCCATGATCTCTCATTCCTCTGAAAAAGTGGCACTTCTACTGATATTTAGGCGTCTGATGTCACCTCTCCACTAGTGTGTCTGTGCTCAAGCTGTCTTTCACCTGCAGTCCCTCAAAACCAAGGCCACACTCTGAAAGAACTCCAGATAAAGCTTTAATCTGCAACTTGTAAACTTCTATCTTTCCTAAATGAGATTCAGTGACTCAAAATGGGAGGCCCTCTCATTAGTATCATGTTCAACGAAACAGAGGCAACAAACCCAGGTGATCCTTGTCCTGCCCAAGGGCATCATTATCATCAAGCTTTCCTCAAGCAACTATTTACAATAAGTATGGAATGGGAAGAAGGTTTTTTATATGGATTATCTCATTTGATCCATGAAATAAGCCTTGGAAGTTTGTATTAACGCTCTCTCCATTTCCTAGGCAAGCCAGCTGAGGCTGAGAGAGAGTGAGTTATTTGTCCCAGGGTATATATGGAATAAATGACAGAGCTTAGACACCAGAATCCATGCTCCCATACCTGCATGCTTTCTCCTCCAGAGCAAAGTACCTGCCTGAGTCTAGGTACAAAATGCCATCTTTATTCAGAAGGAAGCATGCCCTGTAAACAACCAGAACTGCTACGGTATGTTTTGAACAGATATACAACTGTATAATCAATTGGCAAAGAAAGGGACATCCTGAAGGCTGTGAGTGAGCCGAAGATCTGGGTCCAATGAACCTGGTCATTTTAGCAGTGAGATACTATCCTCTTTGGTCCTTCTCTACTCCTCCAGTTTCCCTGGAAAAGTCAGTAAGACAAAATGTACCCTTCTTTTTGCTTGCTACCAAGCTAATTCTTCCTGTCCATGGCAAGAACTCTTCTCAGAATTTTACTTCTAACAACAAATCTCTGAACAATTAATTAAGAATCCAGTCTTAACTAGACTCAAAGGTATTTTCTATTTTCTTAGTTCACATAGGGGGCAGAGGCCTCAATAGTCCAAGTGAAACAAAATGGGGGAAATTTTCATTATACTGAGACCTTGTACATTGTGCTCTTCAAGTGTCTTGTTTGTTTTGCTATTCAACATATCACTTTTCATCTTAGGAATTGCTCTAGGCCATTTACAAGATTGCAAATTTTTATTTGAGCCTAAAAAATAGTTTCTACAAGCATTAGACCATCCAAGATTCTACTTTGCTCATGAAATTTATGTCAACTCCATCTAAAACTCCCCCACCCTATTCTCTCCTATTGGCTCTAAACCCTCCAGAAGATCTACACTATGTACATATTTTTTTGCATCATGGGAGATGGTGGGGGGGCTGTTGCTCCATGACTGGGCAATTTGTTTCTTTCCTGGGTGTCAAAGGGTTCCAGGGATGTGCACAGCCCATGTTCTGCAAGGAGGATCTGCAGAGGCCCTCTGCAAGGTCCATCGTGTAATATACATTAGGGCCTCACCATCTAGTCTTACTGCAAGCTGTGCACAACTCACTTTGATTGATGTGACTAGAATCCTACATGTTGGACAGTGTGTGGCAACAAAAGTTCTGCAGTTGGGTCCAGTTTGCAAAATTTCATTAAGGTAAGAGTATGAGCTTGCTGGAGCTCCCAAATTAATTCTGAAGAAAAGAATATAACATATACACCAATGAAGTGTTATTATCTGATTTGCTGGGACATGGGTAAATCTATCTGTGAAAATGTCATTAACAAAGAGGGACCAACAGATGTACTGGCCCATGTGGTTAACTGCAGGGCATCTGAACAGTAATGGGTAGAGCCATCAGGCTAAAAGGAATAAAATCTGAAACCTAAGTGGATCTTCACTGTGGCTCTACCAAGTAGGACTAGGAATGGGGCATCATTTTATCAAAGACTATCATGGTAAAGGGGATGGGGGGCAGATGAAGAGAGTAAACTTCACTGCTGAGAATAATTCCATGCCTTTTTCACCCCTCAGGGACAAAGTATAACAGGCTAACATGGACAACAATTTGACTGCCTAAATGAGACTTTCAAAAGCAACAACATTTGAGACAGTTTACAGGGTGAGACCTGAAACTATTCAGGGAAAGGAAAGGACGCTGGAAATAAACTCAGGACTGAGCATTTGCCATAAGTATTATGTTACAGGTTATTTAATGACTCCATAATTGATATCTTTGTAACTCCCATGTAACTCCACAAGGAAAGTATTATAGTTCCTATTCTACTGATTCATCAAATAAGTATTTATGGAATGTCTTCATGTGCCAGACAAATAACTTCTGTGTGATAAAGAATTGACCCAGGGTCACACAGCCACCAAATGGAAAAGCCAAACAGTGAACCCATATATATGTCACTCCTAAGTCTGTGCCCTTTCTACAGGACTACACTCTCATCCCAGCTTCCATGATGCCTTCTGTTATCCAAAAGATCTGTCACCAACAACTACCATTCTCAAAGATCCCTAAATATAATTCATTGTGTCTTCTTTTCAAACTTCTCATTGAAAAGCCCATGTCATCAAAGCGTATAACACAATATTAAGCTCTTAGACTTAGTTCCATGAAAATTGGGGATGTGGAGAAAGATGATTGAGAACCAGAAGACAAGAGTTCTGGTCCTCCTTACCACTATGGTGCTGTGACCTTGGGTCAATCACCTTGTCTTTTAAATCTTGGTCTCCTTAACTTTTCTTATGGGAGGATAAGACAAATGGCTCTCCACAATGATCATGAGAAAGTCACAATGGGAGTCCATGAGCTATTTTTAAACATTTCAATGTGCCTAAGGGTGATGGATTGTAGAGATTTCCAAGATCAAGCTGACACCAGGTTAACTGGACCATCTCCTGCCTTTACTTGAGAAGGAATTACATCAGCTTATGATGGTCACACTAGTTATTTCATGCTAACCAGATGCTCTAATGGTCAGTCATCAATGGCTCTGAGCAACAAAGAATACAAACAAGAGTTATGATGTAATAAAGGTAATTAGTTTGGTAGGCCTGATATTTCAAAACATGCAATGCAGGGGTAAATTAATTAAAGGTGCCCTTGGTGATGAAAACTTTTAGAACCACTAGACTACATCATCTCTAAGGGTCCTTCCAGCTCAAAAATCCTCTAACACACTCCAGAGCAGCCAATAGATCATGGGCTGTATTTTAGAGCCAGGCAGGCTAATTTCAGGATGAAAGATTAAAAAGCAGCTTCTGTATTGCTATTTCTCAAATATGCTTAGGTATTAAATTTTTCAGTGGCTGAAAAGCAGTGGCAATTTTCTCACTAATATTTTCCTATTCAAGAAACAGGTAATTTAAAGTTCAAAGAATAACCACTACAACCACCCCCACCACCATGGGATTAATAAATCCACTTTAAACTTGAAAATACCCATCCTACCTTCTTTCCCTTCATACCTATATATCATCTTCTATCTGTCACATACAGTTTTCTTTCTCCCAGTTTGGTCTACCATGAAAGATATTGGTCACCATTTCTTGAAGGTGGGCTGAGGTCGTGTTGAGCATACAGAGGAAGCCTACTCTTGGGAGACATCAGAGAGCACTGGAAGGAGCAGCCTAGTGAAAGGCAGATGCTGTGGCCAAAATTTGTGGAGTCTCATAATGGACCTATAGTATTACCAAGGGCCTAGGCTTTCATTTTCTACATCATTATGTCCAAAATGGTGTTCTTCAGTGTTTCACAATGAGAAGTCCATGAGACTTTCATGAATCAAACCTCTTTCAACATGAAGTGCAGATGTTAGGATGGTTTTTGTAAGGACTGCTCCTCTACTCCTCCAGCAGAGATGCTGACCCCACAACATGGCATTATGAGGAGTACACTGCAGGTAGCAACAGAAGACAGAGTCAAATGTCTACATATAAGCAGTAGGTCTCAAAGAAGCCAGTTTAGTGTAGCACTCTGCCTGCTGAATGAGCAATGGAACCCTTTCAAGGAGAAGGGATATACTTACCCAAGGGATTTACATTATGGCACTTATTAACATCACTAACATCACTTGCCAACAGAACTAATGAACCCTTGTCAGGAAAACATCCAGAGACTGAGACTTGTATGGATAAGTATGTTTTCAAATAAGTCATTATGCATGAACAAAAAATAATAGGTACATGGAAAAAAGATCCAGTGGATTAGAGAAATAGATGGTAAGAAATACTTTTGTAGCAGTAATAAGTAAAGAAGGTATTCTCTCTGCACTCACAGTGCCTGTGAGTGACCCTCAGATGAACCTGGCTTATAAACTTTCCAACCAACTGTAGAATACTATTACCTAATTAGATGATATAGTTAAATTGACAAGTTAGCTTTTGTAGGCACGTGTTTCATTGCATTATTCTAAAATTACTGTTTATTTTTATCAATCTATTTCCTAAGGAAGGGCTCCTACAAACTATAACTTCCAAATAAGGTAGGTTAAAATAATCAGTCCACTGAATTAAAGGGTTATAATGATTAAAAACCATGGTCTGGAGCATGACTAGATTAGTTGAAGTTCTGACTATACCACTTAATATTAGCATAACTTACCACTTAATATTAGCAAAATTTTGGGAAAGTTACTTGATAGCTTCTAGACCCCATTTCCCCATTTATAAAGCTAATATGATAATACTTCGTTTTACAGAGCTATTATAAGAATTAGAAATAATGTATAGCCAGCACCTAACGTGTGGCATTGTGGCTGTTTATTATGCATTAGCAGCTAAAGGAAAACATAGAAAACTGAACTAAGGACCAAATTCGTTAAATGCCCCAGTATCTTAGCTGGCATCCACTGGGTATTTGAAACTAGTAAGCCACTATTAATGGCCCCAATTCTACTTATAAATTTTTCCAAGAAGACAATGTGTACAGTAGTTGAAAGTAAATAAACACAATGTGTTGAACATACAAGAATAATTTGGGAAGAGATTCGGAGTTATCCAAAGACTTGGATGTTTGCTCTGCCTCCATTTAACCTCTTTCACCTCAATTTTTCATCTGTAGTATAGATATCACAATCCCTAACTGATCACTTCAAAATGACTTTGTGAAAATCAAAGGAGATATAAAAAATATGCATAAACCCTAAAGAATTTAACTATAGAAGACATTGTTATTCTCATCACCATCATCAGTTTGAAATGGCCCTCAAATCTCCTGGAATGTAGTTTATCTGTCACTGGCACTGCCAACACCCCCTCCCTCTGCAAAGAATCAATCCTTAAGAACTCATCCATTCACTAGGCAGAAGGAAGATCACAAAATGTTCTGAGAACTGGGATGGTCCTGAATTTTCCCATATAATCTCTGATCAATTCTAAGAGTTTGGGAACAAAACTGCATATGGAACAGTGCACATAAATAGACCATTTTTGGTACTGCAAAGCAATGTGTTTTGACAAAGCAAACTGGAGCTTGATTGCAGAGGCCATAGGACAAATGTGAATCACTTCATTACACCAGCAAGGCTGAAAGGGCTCCCTACACAATCACCCCCCAATTCTTTTTCTCAATTTATAATTAACCATTTTGCTGTCTTCATATTCTGATTCTTCAGTTGTTCAAGTTTGCATGACAAGTTCAGAAACAGAGACAGCAAGTGAGGCAACACTAGAAAGAATGCAGAGTCAAGTATGGGTATATGACAAGTGGACATATGAATAAACCATGACTGTGAACATTTAGAAACTCCTTTATAGAATTGTGTTTTTTTTTTTAATTTTAATAAAACAGCTTGAAATGAGAAGAAAATCTTTGCCCCAATTTCCAGATAAAGGATGTATATGGGAAATACATGCATAGATTTATAGATAGATTTATATTCAAATCTCAAGTCAAGTGTTTCCTTGTTTTATACCTTTGAGGAAGTTACTTTGGCCTCTCTGAGTGTTATTTTCCTCATCTGAAAAAAAATGGAGGTGTAAAACATTCATTTTGCTGAATGACTATAAAGAGTAATTTTTGAAATGCTATTACAACAGGCACAGTGGAGAATACCTATAATCCCAGTGACTTGGGAGGCTGAAGCAGGAGGATCACAAGTTTGAAGCCAGCCTCAGCAACCTAGTGAGACCCTTTCTCAGAATAAAATCTAAAAATGGCTAGGGATGTAGCTCAGAGGTAAAATGCCCCTGGATTCAATCCCCATTTCTGGAAAAGAAAAAAAAAATCCTACTATAGTGCCTGTTGCATGGTATATGTTCACCAAGCATTAACTTCTGTGATTCCTTTGTCTCTCCTGTAGTAAAGAAGTCCTGAAAATTGTGCTTGAGTAATTTTGATGCATATACCACAAAGCTGAAGTCCCAGCACTCAAAATACTTAATGTGTGGCTAACCAAGACTAAATTTTAAAAATCCAATCAAAAAGTGATTGGAAAGCTATTTGATCCTCATTGCAAACCTACCACAGGGATATTATGGGCTGAAGGGTAACTGCCAAAAATTCATATGTTGAAATCCTAACCCCCAGTATTTTACAAGGTAACTTTGGAGATAATGCCTTTAAAAGGGTAATTAAGGTAAAATAAGGTCAACATGGGTGGGGATCTAATCTAATCTGACTGGTGTCCTCATCACAAAAGGAAATATGGACACAGGCTCGTGTGTGCATGGAGTAAAGACCGTGTGAAATCAAAGGGAGAAGAGAAGACTATCATCTTCAAGCCAAGCAGAGAGGCCTCAGAATAAAGTCAACTTTGGAAACACTTTGATCTCAGACTTCTAGCCTTCAAAACTGTGAGAAAATATATTTAACTGTGAGGAAATATATTCCTGTTGTTTAAGCCACTTAGTCTGTGGTATTTTTGTTATGTAATACCAAGCAGATTAATACAAGTCCTTTACCCAGATGAAGCAGGCATGTTATGCTTATTAACCACTGCCCATATTAAACATAGTACAAGTCAATGCCTATAAATGCTCCAGTGTGACTTGACATAAAGCCTGCTCTCAAATAATTCTGATGATATGCCTGGAAAATGAAATGAAGAAGCAAAAGTAAGGGAATGATATTAATCATTGACCTTTTCAAAAAAGGGGATTGGTAGGGTTTGGTACAGACATCAAGGGCTCAGGACAAGGAAAACACGCAGAGTCCCCACGTAGGTAGTGAAGCCTCCAGGAGAGAGAAAAAAAAAAAAAAAAAAAGATTCTCCAGAGCTGAACTCTTTAGGAAAGTGTCCTGGAAGGAGACCAAAAAACTAACTGGTAAGTGTACAGATGTACCAGTGCCATGTATAGGAGCTATTTGATCAATAAAGTACCATAACATTTCCAATTTTATACTCCATATTTAGCCATCAAGACACAATCCACCCCATATCTTAAAACTCTGGAGGTAAAGGACTAAAAGAAAACTTCATTTTCTTTTATAACACAGTGCCTTATATCATGGCCAGAACTCCTAGAGTAGAAAACTGGGTCAATGATACTCTTGATTTGAACACTGCTTATCTCTTCTGTTGATAGGTGCCATGTTTTGCTTGTGTATACGATGATGACTGCATGCCCATCTATGTTCCCTCTGGTCCCTGAACTACTAAAAACAGAATTATTGCTCTTATTCAAATGTTAGTGCAATGAGACAGAATGAGCAAATCCAGTAAGAAATATGTTGTGTCATGTTTATTGACACAACCACCCCCATTATATTGACATTGTTACTTCCATTATACAGATAAAGAAATCCAGTCAGAAGTTGAGCCAGGATTGGAGCCAAAATTTCTCTGGCAATAAAGTTTGTGATCTTTCTACCTCAGCAAAAGAGTAAGAAATTACATCAAGTTGAAGAATTCTGAGAATGTGTCATATTTGAGTCTGACCTTGAGAAAGGGCCATTATCCTCCTGAAGGCTCAATAGAAGAATGCTTCCTCACCTCCTCTTCATGTCCAGTGGTTGCTGACTACCATTGGCTTTCCTTGGCTTCTAGACACATCACTCTAATCTCTGCCTCTGTCATCACATGGCCTTCTCCCCTGTGTGTGTCACATGACGTAAAGGATTTAAGGATTATATAACATGACGTTTTATAAGGATAATTATAATATGACGTTTTATCAGTCCTTGGATTAGGGCCCACTCTAACCCAGAATTATCTCATTTTAACCAGTTACATCTTCAAAGATCCTACTTCCAAACAAGGTCATAGTCCAAGGTTCCAGGCAGATGTGAACTTTGAGAGAACATGATTCAACTCAGTATAGGTGGATACCTTCAGTACTAGATATAGGAGGAAAGGCTTTGTGGGTTGACAGGATGGAATTGCAGGAATAAAGATGTAGAAATATTTAAACATGGGAATTATCAAAAAAGTAGTTTTCCATGGCAAGAAAAGAGGTAAAGTTACATAGGTAGATTGAGACCAGAACATGAAGGACCTAGAATGGTTCCCATGGGAAGAACATCAATATGAATAGCTTCCAAAGTCTTTGATGCCTAAAAAAGCAAAAATAAATGTACAGTCAAATTAGCTTTAGCAACAATGGGACTTAATTAGCTCAAAATAGGATGTCCAAAAGGGTATATTGGATGCAATCATGACAGAATCTGAGGCTTTGACCAATATCAGTATGTCCAAATGATAGTTTTATATGCTTTAGTCACTGTATTCACCCTCAAAACAGCAGCTGTAGCAGAAAAATATTCATGGATACCATCCTTTACTTTCCCTTCCTCCCCACCATAACAGGAAGATGTTGAAAGGGGAAATGTATGGAGCAAACATTCTTTCTCATTATGTGGAATCAGTTGAATGCATGTTTCCATTTTCTGGACATGACAAATGGCCAGGGATCCTCCTGTATGTTCAGGAATCTATTAAATCGATGAATGATCTATGAAAGGACCTCACTTATCAAAGAGATCTATTCTGTGAACACATTTCTCAATACAAAGAAGAAATCCATCTAAAAGCACTATACTTCACTTCTTTTAGGGTTTTACTCATTTGAAATTCAATATCTCACTTTAGTTTGCTATCACATATAAAACTAATAATACAAATCACAACAAATAATGAGGCTAACAATTAAATGTCATTCTTGAGTATATGCTATGTGCCAGAGAGTATACTCATATTCTATTAAATAGTCATAAAATATTCTCCAGTTACTATTAAGCCCCATTTTACAGATGACGGAAGTAAGGCTCAGTATACCCAGAAATATATTCATGTATTCAATGTCACATCTCAAAGTCTCTGGCCTTTTCACTATACAACACTAACTATAAACCCTTCTAGAAAATATCTACATTTTTGCACATTTAATCAGCACATCTCATGTGTGGGAAAGCATTCCATGTATTATTTCATATAATTTCAGTTTTCAATGAAATTGTCTTCTGTGCCAGTGAGTCATATCTATCATAACTATCATATCTATCGTAACTGTAATGGACAGATATAAAAAGTAAGGGACAGTTCTTAAAACCATCTTGCTGAGAGAAAAAGTCAGTTATTACTATTACTCAAAATTATAAACATGTGAGTTTTTTACTTGTACACAAATAAAGCCTACCTCTTCTAGGTGGGTCATCTCTGTTCAATAGTTTTTGTTGTTGTTGTTTTAAGGCTGATAGGCAGGGGGAAAGGTCAACTCTATTTGTTTCTGGCATTAGAAGCTGTAAGATTGGTACAATATGAACGGAAATTATTATAACTACAGCAGGTATCATTTGTCGAGGACTTACTCTGTCCTGTGCCCTATGCTAAGAATTGATTGGATCCTTGTTTATTAAATCCTTATCATTAACCTATGAGATATAAGTGAAAGAACTGACCACAAAGAAAGATCAATGACTTGCCCAAGGTCACACTGCTAGTACTGGAGAGGGGATTTGAATGCAGTTCTAGTGAACATCAAAGGTATTTTACTGAATTCTGCATTATACTGATTCCCATCAGCTCATTCTGATAAAAATGATCTGAAGAACAAATGTATCACTATAAAAAATAAGGGTAGAAATAAAGTGCACATTGTTATCATGAAAATGTAGGCTTTTGAAGACACCAAAGGAAATATGTTCATGACCTTGGGGTTGACAAAATGTTTTTAGGCCACAGAATGTATGCACCATAAAAGAAAAAAATGATAAGTTAGATGCCATCAAAATAAAAAAGATAATGCACAACAAAAGAGCAGAGAAATAATAAGCAAGCCAGATTCTGGGGAAAATATTCACAAAAAAATATGCCTGACAAAGAACTTATATCCAGAATACATAAAGAACTCCCACAACTCAATAATAACAGTACCAAAAAATCTAATAAAAATAGGCAAAAAAGTTAACAGATGCTTAACAAATAAAGATACATGTATAGCCAATAAGACATAAAACAGTGCTTATGAGGGAAACATCAAAGAAATATCAAGTGTTGGCAAGGATGTGTCACACCTGCAACTCACATATATTGCCCATAGCTAAGTAAAATGGTACAATCTATTTGGAAATGTACTTGGTAGCCTCTTGAAACATTAACCATATTCTTTCCATAGCACCCAGGAAATCTAATCTAGGTAAATAGAGAGAGAAATGAGTACCTCTCTGCAAAAAGACCTAAACAAATGCTCATGGAAATTCCATCTATAGTAGCCAAAACTGAAAATAATTCAAATATTCATGAACAGAAGAAATATAAACAAAATGTTGGTGTATTCATACACTGGAACACTACTTAACAACAAAAAGGAAATAATGAGACACAAAAAGTAATGGACAGATCTTAAAACCATCTTGTTGAGAGAAAAAGAGTCAGATGCACAAAAATTCATAATGTACAATTCTATTATATGAAATTGTAGAAAAGACAAAACTAATCTGTGATGAAAAAATCTAAGAAAGCATTTGTTTCCAGAGTGGGCAGGGCAATTGACAAGAGAGGACAAGAAGGAACTTCTAGGATGAAGGAAATGTTCTATCTCTTGATAGGTTTTACAGGTATAAGTATTTGTCAAAGCTTATAAAATTATACACCAAAAAGTGGAACATTTCATAGTATGTAAGTTTAGCCTAAGGAAAAGAAGTGGGGTGTGTGTGTGTGTGTGTGTTATTACTGAAAAGTGATCTTTGAAATCAGACAGACTTGGTTGAATCCAGACCCACCACTTAATATGTTCCACACACACTTATTTATTAAGCTATATTTACAAGCCAGGCACTATTCTCATTGCCAGGGATACAGTAGTACCATAAACAGTCAAATATCACTGGTCTCAGAGAGTCATATGGATACTTTGTTAATATAAAGACTGTCACTGACAAATTTTATAAGATAGAATAAAGTGACCCAATTTGCATTTCTAAAAGACCATTCCCATACCTGTTCATCAAATGTAAATCATTTATTAATTGTGTGGCCTTATGTAAGTCACCTTACCCCCCTGAGCTTTATCTTTGTTTTAAAATTAGAAAAAAAAAATCACTGCCTATCTCAAAGATCATCATAAAGAGTATAGAAACATAGGTAATAACTGGAACTTCGAAGGTTCTCAATAGCTATTCACCTTGAAATAATTCTACTCTATGACATGTATTGTGAAACTTTCCTAGACTTTAGTTACAAAATAGAGCAAATGCATTGTTTAAATGATTTTGAGACATGAGCTGAGAAGGTCAACAGGAAGCAGAATCCTCAAATTCTCTTTGATTTGTACTACATCTCCTGGAATCTGACATAAAGTCACAAAAGCAGAATCAAAATGAATTTTCCATAGGAAAAATCTCATCTTCAAGGCCATCTAGAAATAGTGTAAATACTCTCATTTTTTTTTCCTGTGTGAAAATTACAAAGTCTGTGTGGTGTAGGAAGTGGCAGGCATGACTAATGCATACAATTTTTGTGAGAGTCAGAAGTTCTAACATGGAAGGAAGTCAGGAAAGGGAGAACCTCCAGAATTCTCTGAATCAGTGGTTCCCACACTCATCAGAATTACCTTCAGGACTTGAAATACAGATCCTGTGACCAGACCTTAGATCTCCTCAATCATACTATAAGAGTGACACCTGTGCATCTACAGTTAAAAAAATAACTCTTGAGATGATTTTAATACATTCAAGTCCTGGATCAGCATAAAGAACTATTACTGTTCAATGCTAAACCTCTCATTTTCTGGTAAAATCAGACCAAAAATAGGGGAGGGAAGTAAATCACAGTTCACACAATAGTTTGTGGCTAAAAGAGTTCTTTTATACCTGTGCCCACCACGTTTCAAATGTCCCCTCTATAGGTTAGCAATAGAAACCACTGGTAGGAAATATGACATTCAGAATATGAAGTCTGCTGTGGAGTTCTGAAGATTATAGGTAAGAGGAGCAAAAGGTTAATATTCAGACTCTCTTTTTCTCCTCAAAAGACTCTCCTAATGTGGTTATTCTTTTCTCTGTTTGGATAGATGAGGGAGCAGAGACTGCAAAAGACTAAGATTATCTGGCCACACAGGTAGTAAGTGGCGGAATCATGATTCAGATTCATATCTGACTGAATCCAGAATGTGTGTTTATAACCACTACACTGTGCTATTCTCCTGGTTTGGAACTCCAGCCTGGCAAACTTTCGTTAATTTTTAGTTCTCTGTATAGGATAAAGCTATGTGCAAACAGATCTCTGGCCTGGCAGATGAACCAACTTTGTTTCTGATGTAGTACAGAGAAATTTCACCCATGGAAACACTAATCTTCAACTCAAGAAGTCTAGAGGCCACCTTGTCCCTAACTCTTGTAGTCAGCTTTTCAATGCTCTGACAAAATACCTGAGAGAAACAACTTAAAGAAGACAAGATTTGTTTTGGCTCATGGTTTCAGAAGTTTCAGTACATGGTCTACTGGCCCCATTGCTTTTAGGCCTGTAGTAAGGCCAAATCATCATGGAAGAAGGGCATGGTGGAAGAAAGCTGCACACTAAGTGGCAGCCAGGAAGCAGAAAGAGAGAACACAAGAAGAAATGGCTAGAAACAAGATATACCCTTCCAGGTCCTGTCCCCAGTGATCAACTTCCTCCAACTAGGCCTTACTTCCTACAGTTTCCACCAGCTCCCAATAATGCCATTGTTAATGCATTAATATATTAACCATACTGATGAAGTTAGAGGCAAAGGTTCAATCACCTTCCCAGAAGCCCCATCCCTGAACTCTGCTGCATAGTACATGAGACTTTGGGTGGACATTCCAGATCTAAATCATAACAACTTCCAAAGTAATTTATGAACTTTCTTTTTGCCTTCTTGATTTTGTTTGTTTTCCACTCTGACATCCTAAAGTAGTGTCCCCATTTTGAAACAATATACAAAAAGTTAGACTACAGCAGATTAGGCTTGGCTTGCGTATAGTCAGGTCCAAGGTAGATACTGCACCTGGGACTCAGTCGAGTTTCTTGTCAGTGACAAAGTAGGTTGGAAGACTGAGGTGGAGACCAGCCCAAAAATATCCTGGGTTGTATAGACAGTGGCCTAAAGCCAAGCAGGCACTATGCCAGGCCTATGGCCAGTTGCCGTTTCTTTAAGAATTATGGGCAGAGAGTGCATATTTGGGAAAGCCAACAGGATGGCACTTTGTTGAGGACAAAGAGGTTGCTTTAGACTGTGATGTGTATTTGAATAAAGCATATGCTTTGAGGCAGGCTACAAAGAGAAGAAAAGTAGCAGAAATGAGGGAGAGTGAAGGAAAACCTTGAAAAGGTCATAACACAGAAGTCAATAATTTTCATTTCCTTCTGTATGAATGGTGGTGTTTTAACCAGCTTTCTGTTGATGTGACCAAAAGACCTGACAGAACAACTTAGATGAGGAAAACTTTCTTTTGGCTCACAGTTTAAAAAGTTCAGTCCATGCTCAGCTGACTCCATTGCTCTGGGCCCAAGGTGAGGCAGAGCATCATGGCAGAAGAGTATGGAGGAGGAAAGCTGCCCAGGACAAGATAGCCATATTTCAGAGAATGCAAGACAGAGGTTCCAGGGATGATATAAACTTCAAAGGCACAACCCCCAATGATCTACTTCCTTTAGCCATACCCCACTTGCCTACAATTATCACCCAGGCAATCCATTCAAGTGGATTAACCCACTGATTCCATTATAGCTCTCATAATCTAGTGATTTCATTTTGGAACATACTTGCATTGTCTCATACATGAGCATTTTGTGAGACACCTCATATTCAATCCATAAGAGGTGATGCTTATATATAATTATAGGTGTACAATATGTTGTGTCCAGGTTCCTTCTGAGGCTAATGTATTGTGGTAGGAGAGTGGCAATTGGAAGAGAAATGAGAGATGGTTGAGCCTCTTCCCTGGGATTAAAGGGCATGGGTTCCAGTCTCAACTGTGCCCGTGACTAGATGCATGGCCTTGGATTAGTCAGCTCTGCTCCCTTTTAATCATTTTTTCATATGAAGGAATAAAGGGACTGGGCTAGATGACTAGTTTTCAGACTGTTCCTCAGAAGCTCCCTGGGAGTTCTTTGGTTAATATAATTCTGAAAAGCAGGGAACCTGATGATTTGTAGAACTGTCCCAGCACTGAAATTTCACACTCCTCATGAACTGTGGGCAAGCATCCAGGGATGGGCTATGTCCTTGAGACCCTTGTAACTGGATGTTGAATTATATGTACATAGGGGAGAGTGAAGTTTTCTTCAGAAAGGATTTACAGCTTTCTTCAGATTCTCAAAGGAGTTCCTGATACATGCTAAAAGAGATGTGGAATGTTCAAAATGCCCCATATCTTCTAAATCCTTTATAGTGTAAATCAAGATTAGCTATAAATTAGGACATTAGTATAGGTTTATAGGGAAAGAAGAGATGCAAAGGAAGGGACAGCAAGACAGAGATCAGTTTCCAGCTAATCTTCCACATCATAATAAGAGAAATCACCATAAGTCACACACAGTCTCCTCCAGGAGGAGACTGGGAGCATCACCCAAACTAATTAGAACATACTCTAATAAGGAGAGACAATTAATACATCTGGGTGCTACTTAATAGAAGGTGGATTAAGAATGAACAAGCACAAGAATACATCTACTTTCACCTCCAAACCACATTTATGTTCAATTCAAGATGAAGAAAACAGATGGGAGTTCAAAGTTCAGCTGCCAGAAATAGAATCCCCATTTCACTTTCTTGGCACATAGTAGTCTCTCAATAAATATCTGTTGATAGCTTAAGAGGCTGTTCCAAATCACTCACTGGGAGGAAAATTAAACTCTTTCAGGCCACTATAGTTTTTTTTTTCCCATGAATTGTGAGATGCCATCTCTAACATTCTGGGCAGCTACTAGAATTGCCCTCCTTGTAAGGCTTTCTAACCACTCCCATTACTGGGCAGCAGTTTTCCACTTACAGAGTGGTGTGTGGGAGTTTAGGAAACAAAAAACTTAGCAAAGATTTCTGAGGGTCCATTCACACCTGCCTTAGAGGTTAATGTTCACTTCCCTTCCCATTGGCTGGCCAATCTGCAGGTAAGTAAGCTCTGGAATCATAAAGCCAAGGTGACACCCCTAGCTTATTTTAATATGTGTCTCTAACCTCTCTGCTCTCACCTTGACTTAGCAGACTGTATCCCACCCAAACCCTCTTGGAACTTGTTCTATACTACCTAAGATTGTTGAATTTAATTCCCATGCAGTTATCTAACTCCCATATTACACTGTACACCCCATGAGAAGACCCAAATAGAATCTTTGCAGTTGGTACTTTCAGGAAGCCCTATGAAACTTTATTTATTTTAGAAAAAAATATCCCCTTTGAGTGTTTAAAAATAGTGTAGTTAAATGAATACTTATTTTATTTTACCACCTACCAGCTCCTTAACTGTGGTCAGGATCAACTAGCCATTTCTCAGTTTTATCATCTTTAAAATGAGGGTAGTAATCCTCCACTTACTCATACATACCCCCAAATAATACTTGTTGTGTAGTTACTGTTAACCAGGTAGTGGACTAGGATATTGGCTTGAAGGGCTGTTTTGTTTTGTTTTTTTTTTTTAATTTGTTCTTCTTAGTTATACATGACAGTAGAGTATATTTTTACATATTTACACATGTATGAAATATATCTTATTCTAATTAAAACCCCAGTCTTGTAGGTATACATGATGATAAGATTTATTATGGATATTCATACATGTGCAATGGAAAATTATATCTAATTCATTCTACTATCTTTCCTTCAGTCTTCTTTGTCTAATCCAATGAACTTCTATTTCCCTCTGCTTTATTGTAAGTTAGTATACACATATCAGAGAGAATATTGAAATTGAAGATTTTTTTTTAGTTTTAGTTGTAGATGGACACAATACCTTTATTTTGTTTATTTATTTTTATGTGGGACTAAGGATCAAACCCAGAACCTCACAGGTGCTAGGCAGGTGCTCTACTACTGAGGCACAACCCTGGCCCCTTGAAGAGTTTTTTTTTTTTTTAAGGCAGATTAGAGACCCTATTTACCTTGTGTCCAGTAACTTAAGGATCCTTAAACATAAAGAAAACAATGCCTATAAAGTATGATGTATGGCTTGTTCAGAAAGTCCCAAGGATGCTGCACAGACATACAGCAATAATAGTAATCTAATCTACAGAGCAACAAGGCTTCCCTGGGAATTTAGAGGGTTATACAACAGAAGAGGGTTGAGGGAGAGTTGTTTTTTTTTTTTTTTTTTTTTTTTTTTTGTGGTACCGAGGATTGAACTCAGGGGCACTCGACCACTGGGCCACATCCCCAGCCCTTTTTTTGTATTTTATTAGAGACAGGGTCTCACTGAGTTGCTAAGTGCCTCGCCATTGCTGAGGCTGGCTTTGAACTCGTGATCCTCCTGCCTCAGCCTCCCAAAGTGCTGGGATTACAGGCATGCGCCACCGCGCCCGGCTAGGGAGGGAGGGAGAGTTTTCCAGGAAGAGGCAAAGCAAATTCAAACAAAGCTTCTGGAACTTGAAAGGGCTTAACTCTAGATCAGAAATCAACAAACAATGGGTTAAGAAATCCAATTTTATTTTGTCCCTAAATAGCCAGAAAACTACCTGAAACCCTCTGAGGAATGTTCCATCCCTCACCCTTTGTGGTTCCTTACAGATTTTCCTAGTTTAAAAGATCATTGTATCATAAATTGAATGTGAATAATTTAGAGGGAAATTTTAAATCAACTAAAAAATAACACTATTTAGAAAAAAAATAATATTTTGTAATAATAGACTCTGAGTGTTCTGTAATGTTCTACCATTATAGAAAACCTGAGGAAGTGAAGTGGAGCTGGATAAGGTGCCTGGGACAAATAAAGGCAGGGATGAAGTGCAAGGGGACTAAAGAAATTGGCAAGTCCTGGATGGAGGGGGTTAAAACACCTGGGCAGTCCACATCAGTAACACCTCAGTGGAGAGACTCAAATCACAATTTTGAATACAAGCCGTTATCTAATTGCATGATACCTTCAGGTTCTAGCTCTTGACACAGACTAAAACAAAATATGGTAAACAGAATATAAGGTTATGACAGGATTTATTTATAACCACAGGAAAATACAAGACTGTACCTTTTGGAAAAGATTAAATGGAAACTATGGTGGTCTATGACTAACCATCAACCAATTAGTATGTCCATAGAATTGCCCAGAAGCAGGAGATCAGAATGAGAACTGGCAAACAGTTGGTCCACCTCCTCACTTTTCCAGCTGTGGAAACTAGAGCCCTCCACAGTGAAAATATTTGCCCGAGATCATCTACCTAACAAATGCCAGAACCAAAATTACACTTTGGATCTCCTGACTCTGTTGTATTTCTTCTTGGTACTTCTTGGAAAAATGATTAAAATGAAAGAAAATGTACTTCTTTCAAGTTCTGATAATTATTACATAGCAAGAGAATGTGAAGGCAAAGATTAATTCACCTGTGTGTGTGAGAGATTTCATTTAATTTCTCAGTTTAATATTAAGCTGTAGAGACAATGATTTATAAACCAAATCACAGGCAGAAATATCCATTCATTCCATATTTGAAATGAAATATATCAGTTGTAACATTTAGTGGCTTTTTTTGCTTATGCAATCCTGTTGGGTCATAATACAAAACTAGTAAGTTTTCAAGGCAAGGAAAAGTGGAACTCTATTGATTTTCTCTTTCCTTTCCTTCCTTCCCTCATTCTTCCTTTCCTTCATCCTGGCTTCATTCCATTTTTCCTCTCTCCCTCTATCCTTTTCCTTTTTACCATCATTTTATCTTTTGCTTCTCTCCCCTCTTGCTTCCTGTCCTCCTTTTCTCTCCCTCCCTTTCATTCTTTCATGGACTCTTAAAGCCTTTTCAGAGTTTTGGGTAAGTGCTGGCAAGATGCTGGATACCAGGAAGACACAGCTGAAAAAGATATTGTCCCCTTAAATAGTCAGGAAGGTCAGGTCTGACATGCAAATGAGAAAACAACCTCAAACTATGATAAAGACTTGGAGAAAAGAGAAAGCAAGCTGAAAACTACCTTAGATGTAATGCTTACCAGCTGATTCCTGAAATAGGAGTAGGCAGTTTCTAGACATTTCTAGATGGTTAGGAAATTGCTTCAGGTAGAGGAAATGGCATAGAAAAAGACAAAAAAGTTGTAATAATGAAACAATATGTCTATTTCTTGTTTGTTTCTCCCAGTGTAATGCAAATTCCATGAAGAAAAGTCTTTTGTCTGTATTGTCCACTGCAATATACCCAGTGACAAGACAAGTTAGACCTAGCACATAGACATGCACCAAAATGAATAAATGCTAGATTCTGGAGCTATAAGTATTTTGGATGGCTAGAAAATAAAAAGGGATGATGAGAGTTGATACTAGATAGAGAGGGATCAAATCATGCAGACCTTTGTATGTCATGCTATGGAATTTGTATGTTATTTGGTGCAGACAATGGGGAACCATTCAAAGACCAAACATGAAAGTGACAAGGTCAACTGCTTGTCAGAAAATTGAGGCTGTAGTAAAGAAGGTTGAAAAGGTGGAGCAGAACTAGATCTATGTTCATTAGAAACTGCATCTATGTTCATTAGAGATATTGGTCTTAAGTCTTATTTCTTTGATGTGTCTTTGCCTGGTTTTGGAATCAGGATGATATTGGCCTCATAGAATGAGTTTGGAAGTGTTCCCTCTTCTTCGATTTCCTGAAATAAATTGAAGAGTATAGGTATTAGTTCTTCTTTAGAGGTCTTGTAGAACTCAGCTGTATATCCATCCGGTCCTGGGCTTTTCTTGGTTGGTAGGCTTCTCATGGCATCTTTTATTTTATCGCTTGATAGTGATCTGTTTAAATTGTGTATATCATCTTGATTCAGTTTGAGCAAATCATATGACTCAGAAATTTGTCAATGCCTTCAATATTTTGTATTTTATTGGAGGATCAGTTTTCAAAATAATTTCTAATTATCTTCTGTATTTCTGTAGTGTCTGTTCTGATATTTCCTTTTTTATCATATATGTTAGTCATTTGAGTTTTCTCTCACCTTCTCTTTGTTATCCTGGCTAAGGGTCTGCCAACTTTATTTATTTTTTCAAAGAACCAACTTTTTGTTTAGTTATTTTTTTCAATTTTTTCTTTTGTTTCAATTTCATTGATTTCAGCTCTGATTTTAATTGTTTCCTGTCTTCTATTGCTTTTGGTGTTGGATTGTTCTTCTTTTGTAGGGCTTTGAGACGTAATGTTAGGTCATTTATTTGTTGACTTTTTCCTCCTTTTAAGGAATAAACTCCATGCAATGAACCTTCTTCTTAGAACTGCCTTCATAGTGTCCCAGAGATTTTGATATATTGTGTTTGTGTTCTCATTCACCTCTAAGAATTTTTTAATCTTTTCCTTGATGTCTTCTGTAACCCATTGTTCATTCAGTAGCATATGATTTAGTCTCCAGGTGTTGGAGTAGCTTTTATTTCTTATTTTATCATTGATTTCTAATTTCATTCCATTATGGTCTGATAGAATGCAGGTAGTATCTCTACTTTTTTATATTTGCTAAGAGTTGTTTTGTGGCATAACATATGGTTTATTTTAGAGAAGGATCCATGTACTGCTGAGAAGAAAGTGCATTTGCTCATTGAAGGATGAAATATTCTATATATATCAGTTGAGTCTAATTTATTTATTGTATTTTTGAGTTCCATAGTTTCTTTGTTAAGTTTTTGTTTGGAAGATCTATCCAGTGGTGGAAAATGTGTGTTAAAGTCACCCAAAATTATTGTGTTGTGGTCTATTTGACTCTTGAACTTGAAAAGAGTTTGTTTGATGAACGTAGATGCTCCATTGTTTGGAGCATATATATTTATAATTGTTAAGTATTGTTGGTGTATGGTTCTCCTGAGCAGTATGTAGTGTCCTTCTTTATCCCTTTTGATTAACTTTAGCTTAAAGGCTACTTTCTTTGATATTAGGATGGAAACCCCTGCTTGCTCCACAGTCCAAGTGAGTGGTATGATTTTTCCCAACCTTTCACCCTCAGCCTGTGGATGTCTTTTCCTATGAGATGAGTCTCTTGGAGGCAGCATATTGTTGGGTCTGTTTTTTTTGATCCAGTCTGCTAGTTTATGTCTTTTGATTGGTGTGTTTTAGGCCATTAACATTCAGAGTTATTATTGAGACATGATTTATATTCCTAGCCCTTTTTGTTTATTTTTTTGGTATTTAACTTGACATGGTTCTCCTCTAATTAGTTTTTCCTTTAGTATAATACCTCCCTTTACTGATTTTCATCGTTGTTTTTCATTTCCTCTTCATGGAAAATTTTGCCAAGGATGTTCTGTAGTGCTGGCTTTCTAGTTGTAAGTGTTTTTAACTTTTGTTTATCATGGAATGTTTTTATTTCATCAAATATAAAGCTTAATTTTGCTGAATATAAGATTCTTGGTTGGCATCTGTTTTCTTTCAGAGCTTGGTGTATGTTGTTCCATGATCTCCTGGCTTTGAGAGTCTGGGTTAAAAAATCTGCCATGATACGAATTGTTCTCCCCCTATATGTGATCTGATTCCTCTCTCTTGCAGCCTTTAAGATTCTATCATTATTCAGTATGCTAGGCATTTTCATTATAATGTACCTGTTGCAATTTTGTACATTTGGTGTCCTGTAATCCTCATGTATTTGGTTTTCCAATTCGTTCTTCATGCTTGGGAAATTTTCTGATATTATCTCATTGAAGAGATTGTACATTCCTTTGGTTTGAAACTCTGTGCCTTCCCCTATCCCAAGTACTCTGACATTTGGTCTTTTGATGTTGTCCCGTAATTCTTGGATGTTCTGTTCATGGTTTCTTACTATCTTTACTGTGTGGTCAATTTTATTTTCCAGATTATATACTTTGTCTTCATTACCTGACGTTCTTTCTTCCAATTGATCTAGTCTGTTGGTGATGCTTTCTATTGTGTTTTTTATTTGGTTTATAGTTTCCCTCATTTCAGGGATTTCTGACTATTTTTTTCCAGAGTCTATCTCTTTTTTGAAGTAATCTTTTGCTACCTGTATTTGTTCTCTTAGCTCTTTGTTGTAGTGATCAATTTTTGCCTGTATTTGCTCATTTAGGTCATTCTTTAATTCACAGATCATTTTAATTATGAACCTTCTGAACTCCTTCTCTGACATTTCATCAACTTTGCTGAGCACAGGTTCTGTTATTGTAGTATCCTGGTTTGTTTGGGGTACTTTCCTCCCTTGTTTTTTCATGTTGTCTATTTGTCTTCCTTTCTTGCAGTGTGGATATGAGATATTACATTTTCTACCCTATATTCTTACAGTTTCCGTGCAGATTGTCTGTGCCTCACCTTAATGTTGGGCGGTCAGACCCTGCAGGTGTCCCTCAGTGTATGCTACTGCAACTAAAGGTGGTGGCGGTGCGAGATAACAGTGAAGGTACCCCAAGATGGATGCAACACCGTCTAGAGATGGGGGTGAAAGGGTGGGCCTTACACTGTCTTTGGGATGTCTGCTCTGAGATGCAGCTGCTTTTAGGCCCTGTCTGTTGTCAAAAGGTAGGTGCTACTGCGTGGGGAAGGCTATGGAAATGTCTGCAGTGTCTCAAGATGGAAGTGGGTTAGGCTTGTGCTCCCAGGTGGGAGTGGGGTGGTGGACTCTGGTGTAAGCTGCCTGTCATGGCCAGCCACAAACCGCCGCGGGAGGAAAACTCTCGGAGGCAGAGTAAAGCTATTACTACTTTTACTTCTACTTTCTTAGAGAGAGCTTAGAGAGGGAAAGAAAGATTTTTAGAGAGAAAGATTAAAGAGAGCTTTTCTTCTTGTCTTAGAGAGAAAGAAAGATAGAGCTTAGCTTCTTGTCTTCTTGTCTTCTTAGCTTAGAGAGAGAGAAAGAAAGATACAGAGAGCTTAGCTTAGAGAAAGATTATTTTTTAGAGCTTCTTCTTTCTTCTTCGGGAGCCTCGGCCTAACTCTGACCAGCCATTACTCCTTCTATCTGGTTTCTCTTCTGTAACCACTCTGCCTACGTTCTGGCCGCTCTGATTCTCTGACCCGAACTCTTCTTCTGACCGACCGAGTGACTGCATGACTGACTGAATGAATTCTCCTTCGTTCTCCTAACTCGGACCGCTTTCACCCGGTTATATACCTTCAGCTTTGCGGGTGCCTACAGGTGCGTCACATACATATCAGGTGGAACTTATGGCTTCCAGCTGACCGCAATAGCCATCTCCCTAATTGGGGCTCCTTCACTCTGGACCTACCCTGGGCCTGGGTCCTGTGCAGGTTGGTGTGGGCAGAACTCAAGGTGTTACAGTTTCTACCCTTTAATCTTAGAGTGTCTCTGCAGGTTACTGATGTCTCCTCTTGGTGTTGGGCTTCCAGTTCCAAACCGGTGTCCCAAGATGGAAGCTACCACAACTGAAGATGATGATAGTGGCCACGCAGGTAACCTGAGATGGTGGTAGAGGTGTCCCAAGATAGAGGTGTCCCAAGATGGAGGTGACCACTTTCAGAGATGGGGCTGAAAGGGCAGGCTGTCAAATGGCGTTGGGCAATCTGTTTGGAGATGCAGCACTGTGGTGTGTGATGCTGCAGCAGGCAGCTGCCTCTAGGCCCTGTCAGTTGTCTGAAGGTGGAGGCTCCCTTATGAGCAGGGCTATGGAGATGGCTGCTGTGTTCCAAGATGGAGGCGGGCAAGTGGGTGGACCTCAGCCTTGGTAATTAGGGAACCACAGGGAGGGCTCCAAACAGGTCTCCACCCAGGGGCTGTCCTGGGCCTGCCTGGGCTCCATCCAGGTGTCTGTGGTCCTGTCCTGGGCCTCTAAATTTGAAATTATAACCCAACAGAAACCCCTAAAGCCACCTGATTTGGTGACTATATCCATACATTCATCCAGCTCTTTTGACAAGCAAGTCACTCAAAGCCAATCAATTAGGACTTTTTTTTTTTTTTTTTTTTTTTTTTTTTTTTTTTTTGGTCAATGGATCTTTTGTTTTATTTATTTATATATGATGCTAAGGATAGAACCCAGGGCCTCACACATGCCATGCAAGCATTCTACCACTGAGCCACAACTCCAGCCCCTCAAGACTGTTTTTTGACTGACTCTTCTGCCATATAGGCTATATATGAAAATGACAATTGCTTTAGTAAAATTATTGAAAGGCATAGAGATCTGAGTGTATGTGTGTGTGTTCACTCACCTGATGCTACACTGCATATACATGCTATGTTGTAACACTATAATGTTAAACAGAAGGAAAGAAAATCCACATTTTGTGAGCACTATATATGTTGTTGGTACTTTACATCAAGTACTCTTATTTAATCCTCACAGCAGGCTTACTGTCCAGAAAGTAAGTACAATCTGTCAAATTTAAATTTCATGCAGGCAAGGACTGTGTCTATTTTATTGGCTACTGTATTTTGGTGGCTAGCAGAGTGTCTGGTGTAAGGCTAGCACTCAATAAGTATTTTAAAAAATAATTTAGTGGAGGGAGGAAAGGTGGGCAGTCACCCAGCTGCACTTTACAGTGAGTCATGCACTTAGTGAGGAACAGAATGGGCATTTATATGCTCTTTGCTCCCTTAGACCCTGTCTCGTCTACTCTGAGCCACTGTTCTCCACAATGACATTGAAGGGGCAGAAGAAGAGGAACAAGGTGTTATATTGTTTGAGGGTTGATAGCCTACAGAAGTAGTGCCATTTCTGATGCTCCTAAAAACAGCCTTTCCAAAGGGCCTCAATTCTAAGGGTGCCATGATGTTTCCAGTTCAGGAGTGTTTCCAGTTATATTTAATACAATTTCAGGAGAAATTTCTGTTCCCTCAAAGTACCAACAGGACCCATGATAATTGGCTAGTGACTAGTAAAAGTGCACTTGGGAGGTAATAGGTAGCTTCTAAACTGGCCTTTATCTACTTCAGTTTTCATCAATCCTTTGCAATTCCCCCAAGTTCCTACCCATTATCGACATGTTTTTTGCAGTAATCAAATCCTATTTTCAAATATGATGTGGAATAAAATGCTTTTAGGTACTACAGTTAAGAAATTATGGATAAATATCACATTTAGATGCTTAAGTAATTCAACTGACCACATAACAGTAGCACTAAAGTCCTTTAAGCTTTCAGCAAACTCATTGGCCGCTTGATTCAGAATAAAATTCAGAAAACTTGGCTTGAGCATTAACAGATATTAATGGAGTTCATGACAAACCCTATTTTCCTAGATTCTAGAAATTGAGTAATTCTAAGTAAGGAAAGAGAATATAAGCAAATTCAGGCACCACTGACCTCAGTAGCCCACCACAATGGGTATTCTCTGGAGGGAGGTAGAACAGGGGATTGCCAAGAGCCTGATGTAAAACAGACAGATTTAATTTCTGGCTTCAGTACTTATTAGTTGTGTGGTTTTTGGCAAATTAATTATCCTCCCACGTCCTCAATTTCCTTCGAGGGAACAGTACCTACCTTATAGGGATATTGTTAGGATTAAATACATAAAACAGTTAACTCAATTTGAAGTACTTAGTAAGCATATAATAAATGCTAGATGTCTTTAAAATTATCTTGAGCACATTAACAGAATCATGTGACTCAAATGGGTACTATGTTTTTATTTAGATGAACCCTTCCTTCAAACCTTCATAGAGTGTGCGTGTGTGTGTGTGTGTGTGTGTGTGTGTGTGTGTAATTTTTTTCCTTTGGTACTGGGAATTGAATCCAGGGGCATTTTTAACCACTAAGCTATATACCCAGCCCTTTTTCTTTTTTATTTTGAGACAGGGTCTTGCTAAGTTGCTGTAGCTGCCCTCAAACTTGTGATCCTCCTGCTTCAGCCTCGTGAGTAGCTGGGATCATAGGTGTGCACCACTGTGCCCAGCAAAGAGTTATATTTTGACTGCAGATAAGACAAATACCAGAGACACCACCTGAATGGTACATTTCAGTAAATGTTTATTCCATGAATAAATTAATGAATGAATGAAAGTCCCATATAGGAAGCAGAAAAAGCCCACAAGAGTTAAGGTTATGAACAGTGGAGTTCATTCAAAACACTAGACTCACACTAACACAGGGACATTATCTCAGATCCTACTATAGGATGATTGGATCTGAACCATTTCTTGCTTCTAGGATAGCCCAAAATGATCACCATATGCAGTGGGTGCTAATTTTCTTCCCCGGGCTACCTCAGTGAGGTAAGAAGGGCTTGGCTTGTGGGCTGATGCTGGAGGCTAGTGCTAGAGCAACCTGAATTAGATTGAGCCCGGGGTGACATTGAAGGCTCAGCTTAAAAATTCATCCTTAACAGCAAAGTTAGGCCCAAGGTGAGTTAAGGACTAAAAACAGGAATAGGGGTCAGAGGCCAGAAGACATGAGTGAAGAATTGGAAAAGATGGGACACAGCAAACTTGGAAGTATGAAGGGGGCTGAAGAGACTATGGTATTAAAAGAATTGGGCTGTCCATAACTCTTTTCTACAGGTGCTGCCTACATAAGGTACTGAAAAGAATATGAGTAGGGTATATGGTGGAGCTCTCCACTGTCATTTTATTCACTTTATGATATAGCCTACTTAGGATCTCCTGACCCTGAGAACAAGGGCTCAGGTAACACTTGTCACCCTGCAGAAGCCCCATTACTATACTTCT
This sequence comes from Tamias sibiricus, assembly GCA_025594165.1. NCBI lineage: Eukaryota > Metazoa > Chordata > Mammalia > Rodentia > Sciuridae > Tamias > Tamias sibiricus. The sequence continues at coordinate 128,941,034 of CM046667.1, forward strand.
TTTTAAAATTAATTAATTAATTTTAATTAGCTATACATGACAGCACAATGCATTTTGACTCACTGTATACAATTGCAGCACAACGTTTCATTTTTCTGGTTGTACCTATTACTATACTTCTGCCAACTTGCCATTCCACGACCTTATTCCCACCTCTCAAACTTTGCACTTAGTCATTATCTCCTTTCTCTGCTTCTAAGTCTTCTACTCTTGAAGGTTCAGTGAAGGTTAGGAGAACCCCTCAACTGTGTAAGAAAACTAAAGAAAGAGAAGTCTGACAGTATATCAAGCTGGCATAGTATGTGTTTTGGAATCAAACAACTAGGATTCAGTTACACATATTACATGAGTTGTTTTTTGCATTCATCACTGCTCCAAAAAGGAGAATGAGAACTAGCACATTCTGTAGACCAGTGCTGGCTTGGTGTTAAGTACCATGTAAGCAAGTGCTGCAATTACAGAAACCGTGATTTTTAACCCCTCAATCAGAACACACAATGTGACTAAATATGTCTATGCCTCTTCTGCCTCCAGCCTCCAAATTCTGGAAATTCAAGTTTGGAGGTTAAAATATCATAGTTTCTGAGACATTCTGAGACATTCTGATGATTATGCCCAAAGACTTGCTGACACACTTCGTCCCTATGCGCCTTTCAGACTGATTACTTCAAAGTAGCGTTGGCTGCTTTTTCAATGGAAAATCAATAGTGAAAGGAGCAATACTGCCTACACACATGGCTCTGTGCTGTATACAGAGAACTTTAATGAGCATTAACTCCTTTAAGATTCACAGAATGCCCAAGCCATGTGTAGAGAAGGAAATATTATTTCCAAATGAAGGTGCAGTGTCTAAAAGTGAGGTTAAATGTTTTATCCAAGATCACATGCCTAGAAAATGGCAGAACTGGGATTCAATGCCAGGGTTTCTGCTTCCAAGCTCTTTGACCATACACAGCCTTGAAGGACTGTTTGATAACCTTAGAGAAGAAGGGTCTTCAGTACGACTGGGGACTCTGGGAAAGTTCCCTAGAGGAGGTAGGATTGGTGTGATTAGAAGAATGGATAGGTTTGGGCTGGCAGATCCAAAGGAGAGAAAAGACCCTAGAGGAAGAATGGTGTGAGCCAGGGGAGATGACAAAAAAGTATGAGGGACAACAATAAAGCAGAGAACGGTTGCTGGGGATGTGTAGGAACAGAACAGTGAGAACATAGGCAAAGAATGAGGGGAAGAGAAAATCATGAAGGACTTTGACATTTAGGCCAGAAAAAACTGCATCTAGTGGGCAATAAGCAGCTATGGAAAGTTTGAGAACTGCAGAATTCAAGGTCACTATGCTATGTTTTAGGAAGTCTAAGCTTATAGCAATGTGGGGCTTCAGGGGGTTGTCTGGGACCAGCACTGTCAGATTTTGAACGATTGTCCATTTGTTAATTCTCACTCTCTAATAACAAAAAGAAAGCCTGGGTTCCATTCACGGCTATTTACTGATGACTGCTGTTTTCAGTTCCGGTCTGCTGACACTGTACCATGTTCCATGTAAAACTCAGAAAAGCTCCTGGCCCCTGGGGAATAGCCCAAAGCAAGGCCTACTTTCCCATGACTTTGTGAATGAATCAGTTTTAATAAACACATTTATTCTGTGAACATGTGTGAGAGCTTTCAACAGTTCATATTTTAAATAAAATAAAAAGTATTTGTGACAATTTCCTGAGAGGGAAGAAAAGGCCACAGAAAATGGATTAAGGTGGATTATTAGCAGATAGACAAAATGACATTTTGTATATAGAAAACAGGCACAATAACACATTTTGGATTTGATTGTTGAAATTATAGTCCTTTTCTCCCTAGCCAAATGGAATAAAAGGTCAGAGTCACCATTTTCTCTACAGAAAGTTGCTGAAGTTATAATTTTAATATGGATGGATTCCACATATACAAAGAGGTTTTACAGTGCTCTATAAAATATCTTCTTTTTACAATAGCAAATGTTCAAGTAGTTTAAGATATTAACTATGACTCAGTGCACATTTAAAAAATCTAAAATACTGAGTGGTTTTAACCTGGATGTTAGAAATGCACAAAGGGTTTGTTTTCAAAGGTCTGTAACTTTGTTCACGTGGCCTCAAACACTACCTGGACTACAATATAAGTGATTCTCAGCTCATGTGGTCCAGCCACTACATCTTCACCTTCCAATTATAGTTAGTGCAATTCATTTTCTTGGCTTTATGTTCAGTGTTTCGCTTTCCCTTAAAGAACTAGTTAACTTCAAAATATAGTGTGTTGTTAAATGAGGGAGGTATTAAAATATCATCTGCACCCAGCTCTGTAAATAGTGGCAGCTTTTGCTGACAGTCCACAGAAATTTAAATGATCTTTCCAGTGATCTACTACTTAATAGGTGGGTAAGATCAATACTAAATTGATAGAGGGTAACTCTTTGCATGAAAATAGTGCAGAAAAGGCTTTCTTTTTGCCACAGCTTGCACATACTTCATAATCAGCTTCCATTCCTAAGTAACTGACCTTTGCACCATAGGTGTTTTAATATGCATCCTCAAGGATATCTTAATGACCTTAATTGGTATGAATTTGCCTACACTGGCACAGGTCTCAAATACATTTGGCTGAGGAAGCTGGCTGGAAGAAAAAAAGTAGGAATGAAGGCAGACAGTGGAGGTGAAAGGTGAGAAAGTGGATCAGAGCTAAAGCAAGACATATAAAGGGAATAACAAAGAGAAGGAAAATTTTTGAGCTGGAAGAGGGACCTATGAGGTCCTGTTTGGAAGAAGCCACTAATTCCAAGTCACTGGTACCAGCAACAGGGCACTCAGTCATATGCAGCTAGCTATTTAAAGTTAACTCTAAATTATGTAATATTAAATACAATGGAAAAATCACTTTCTCATATGGATTAGCCACATTTCAAATGCTTAAGAAGCATATGTGACTAGTGACTACCATACAAGAGAGTGTAGATACAGAACATTTCTATCATCATAGAAAGTTCTACTGGACAACATTATCCTACACCATTATTTCAGGTATGACTTGGTGAACCTTCTGTATTACTATCCAGGTCTGCTTTCTCTTTAGGAGATTGCCTGTGTGTGAATTTAATACACTTTCTAATCTCTTTAGTCCCCATGGGCAAGTCACCCTACTGCTATTGGTGTTAGATTATTATTATTATTTTGTTTTTGGTACCAGGGATTGAACTCAGAGGCACTCGACCACTGAGCCATATCCATAGCCCTATTTTTTATTTTATTTAGAGACATGGTCTCACTGAGTTGCTTAGTGCCTCACCATTGCTAAGGCTGCCTTTGAACTCATGATCCTCCTGCCTCAGCCTCCCCAGCCACTGAGATTGAAGGCAGGTGCCACCATGCCTGACTAGTGTTAGATTATTTGATAGTTTAGTCAACAATGATGATAACAAGAGCTGACATTTATTGGAGACATGTGATTATACCAGGTACTTCTAAGCACTTGACTTATATATTCAATCCCCACAACGCATTTTAGAGAGGGGGAAACTAAGCTACTGAGAGGTTAAAAATGTGTCCAAAATTATATTACTAGCAGGAGACAGACTAGTATTTGAACCAATGCAAGTTTGACTCCAGAGCCATCATGTACCAGATTATTGTGTGATTTAGAGGATTTTGAGTTAAAGAATTAAAAGAGTTTATATACTTTGAGATATTACAACTAAGTCCAGGAAACTGACAAAATGAGGTAAATACCAAGCTATCAAATAATTGACAATCTCCAAGAAATTTTAGTACCTGAGTAATATGTCTTTTCCTCTAATATAGAACAGGCTTCTTAAATTACAGATTTTTGAATGAAGGCTTGTTAAGTAGTCATCCAACCTGCTTAACCTCTAAGTAATGTCAAAGCAGATATAAAGAAATAACTACCATTCTGGAGTTCTCTGTGTACATATACCTCCCTGTGAAGAAATGTCAAGGTCAGACCTTTAATATTCTATGAGAAAACTCGAACTGTGACAGGATAGAGATATCACAATCACTAAACTATAGGACAGATTGATAAGACATCATGGGTTAAAAAGACACTAGTTGTGAAATCAAAATATTTATATTTCTGTACTATTTTGACTACAAGTTAAGAAGCTTTGCCCCCTTAGGTAAGTCCCTTCCTTCTAGGTCTGGGAACATCATCAAAAAGAGGAGGGGTAGACAAAATCAAATATTTTCATATTTAGTGTCTGAATTTCCCAAGGGTGAGTAGCCTGGGATATTTGCCCATCATTTATAGATTCTCCTTTCCCACAGCCATTTCCATATGTCCCTTTTCCCACTTCACAAAAGAAGGATAGACCTCTGGACCATTCTCAATTTTAGCATGGAACATTGTCCCAGGGGAAAATTGTCCCACTGGGATACCAAACAACAAAGGAAGGATTCAAAAACATGGGGGATTTTCAGGGAGAACCCCAGGAGAGCAAAGCAGAATATATGGATAAGAAGGACTGGAGAAAGAGTTCCTTATTTCACTCACATGACAGACCATGACAAGGCTCTGGGCCTTATGTGTCTGTCTTCACATTACAATTTAGTGGTGGCATGCTTGTCACAGAGGAACATAATGAAATCAGACTCTTTCAAACAGAAAGCTAATCTGAGTTGGTGAAATGGGTTTAACAATAAGAATTGGTTTCACTTCTGATATTACATAGTGGATAAATTCCATAAACTAAATGAGCTGAATAATGCCAAGGCATGTCAAGTATATAATAAATACATAATATGCTGAAAATTATGTTTTATGCAACCATTTAAATATATTATTTGCATACACACACCTCAACACAAAAGCACATGAACAGTTATGTAATTTATTGAAATATTTTTATACTTTTTTATGGTAAAAACTTTTTTTTAATAATTTTTAATGTGTACAACTCACATACAACTGTTTGTATACAAAGTATATTCGTACAATTCAGGTCTTCAATCATGCATTTAGGAAAATGATATCCGTCTCATTCAACCACCTTTTCTTTTTTTTTTTTTTTTCCTTTTCTCCCCCTCCCTCCCCCCTTGCTCCCTCCTTTACCCTCCCTTCCCTTTGAGAAAGAGAAAAAGCAAAAAATAAATATAAAAAAATGAGGATCACTGAACAAGATATACTTAAAGCCTTTCCTCTCTGTCAATCTAGGTGTCTGTAACGTTCCAAACTACTTTTCACTCATTCCTTTTAATCCCTGAGCCAAACTTTACCTGATGTAAAGTCTCCAGGATTTGTATCACTGAATTCTGCAAATTTCCTTGAAATGTGAACATCTTACCCTTTAGATTCTTAACTAGAAATCAAAAAGAATCTGCCACTTCATCTCTCTTATGACTCACAAATGCTGATCAGGAAAAATTTCATGTGTTTCTTTACCATGTGGACTTGATTAGGGAGAGAATGTTTTCTTTTAAAAAAACAAATTTTACATTAGATGCCACTTTGTTCCTGCAATTAGCTACAAAATGTGGAACAATTACTAAAGCTCTTCCCATGAAACAGCTGGTTGATAAATGCTAACAATCACTAGAGAATAGTAATGATAGTCAGCACTAAGGATGCTTCTAGAAGCATTTTCTGGCATGAATGACAAGGAAAGCATAGAAGAAAGGCATATTAGAAGAGAACCAGTTTGTTTCCTGGATAAGAACAAATAGGGCTTACTTGTACATGCCCATTGATTTTGGTGACTTCTTGATCTGTGTATCCAGATGAGCAAAAGTGTCAGATGGAGCAGACAGGATAAGTAGGAAGAAGGTTTCCATTCATATATCCAGAAAATGGATATTGAAAGCCTAATATGAGCCCAGCCTCAGGTTAAGAACCAGAGACAGAAAAATATGAATAAGATGCAACCTTTGCCCTCTACAAGCTCAAAGTTCAAAACGAGATGAGATCAGAAACAAAACTGTCAAGTTCTGTTCATTTCACTCTCATGACAATGATATCTTAAGATGAAGTGCCCTGAGAACACAGAAGAGGAACACCTGGGGACACTCTAGGGCCATCAAGGAAAGCTTTGTGCACAAGGGACTGAAGGGAAATGACATACGTAGAGCAACAGCAGGTGCAATGGCAAGGGGATATGAAAAAATATGGCATAGTCAGAGTACCATTGTTCCAACCAAGGGATATATGAGTGTAGATGAATATTAGAGAGAAGGCTTATTGTAGTGAAAAATTAAGCAGTCAAGTATCAGGTCTCTATCTGCCATGCTAAGAAATGCAGGAAATATCTGGAATAAATAATCCTACACCGAGTAACAACTAAATGCCACCTATATGCCAATATGCTAGACATGAAGAAGAAGACATATTTTTGAAGGGACACACAGCAATTCTTTTCCATTATCATTCACCCACACAAAGTCCTAGAGTATATTCAAGCAGTCCTTCCCTTTACCTTCAGGTGATATAGTCCAATAGTACACTTGAACCACACAGTCCACAAAGTCATGAAAACTGAGAAGCAGCCAATCTTACTTACCCACAAACATAGGACATTATCTTTGGGCTCAGAAGCCATACAATAAAGTCCCTGTTATAATCAGTCCCCTTACTCATTTTTCACCTCTTATTTTCTCTCATCCTTGCACATACCTCTTGACTAATTTAATTCATTTACTCTCACCCCCTGCCTTAGATCTGGCTTTTACAATTAGTCACCAATAGGTGATCAGGATCAAGGAACAGACTGGACACCTGGTCAGAGCCCAGAAATTTGGTAAGAATTGGAAGAAGGGTGACGAAGGATATGTTCAATATTGTTGGGGTATGCCAGAAAGAGAAGGGGTGTAGATAGCAGCAGATGTGGTAGAATGTTCTTAGTTGAAGTAGCTCCATGGGGTTGATAAATTTAATCAGGGTTGGGGGACTGTCCTTAAAGTCAGGAATGCAAGTCTGACCAAAGAGAAGGTGGGTATTTTAGGTCTGAGTTGCTGGTATTTTGTCAGAATTCAGGGATCTAATTTAAGAAGTGTTTTTGTGTATGGAATATGGTGAGGTCTGGGAGATGTAATGATAGAAGGGACAGAGAGCTATTATGCTTCTTTTTTCTCTGATTTCAAGCCCTAACATTTTCGCTACTTTACCAATATCCATAGCTCTTCCCCTATTGTATCATTTCATATTTATTTCATTTTTTTTGTGTAGTGCTCCACAAAATCAGGATACAACTATGCTAAGGAAAACCAAAGATGACATAACCCAAACTCAGAATGCATATTTCTAAATGCAGAATAAATTATTGAGAGTGGAGCAAAATGGCTTCTGTATGTCAGTACAGGTTAAATATCCTCAATCCAAAAAGCTTGGAACCAGAAGTCTTCTAGATTTTAAGCTATTTCAAATTTTGGAATATTTGCATATATATTATGAGATATTGTGGGGATGGGACTCAAGTCTAAACATGAAATTCTTCTGCTTCACATACACCATATAAACATAGATTGAATGTAATTTTTTAGTAATTTTGTGTATAAGACAAAGTTTCATTGTATGGAATTTTCCATCTGTGGTGTCATGTTGTCACTCTAAAAGTTTTGGATGTTGCAAGATTTCCAGATTTAGTTTTTTTTTTTTTTTTTTTTTTTTAAGGGGTACTCAGCCTATAACAGATTTCTGCATAGAAACTCAGGAAGCCATCAAGAAAATTACACAAGAAAGGGTAAATAAATAATCATTTTAGTCAAATATAGTAGAATCCACATCTTCACGGACTAGTAGAAGAGAAACATGAGTAAACATGACCCAGTAGCCCAGCAGAAAATGGCACAGAATAGAACAGGAAAAATAAGGACGAGGAATCAGGAAAATAAAATTCTTATCCCAGCTCTGCCACTAGCTAGGTGAGTGCATTTGGGCAAATTACATTACTGTCTTGACTGTCCATTTCTTTATCTACCAAATAATGAGTTGTTTTGCATTTCCCTGATGAGGAGTGATTGTGAGCAACTTTTCATATACCTGTTGGCCATTTGTATGTCTTTTTTGAAGAAAAGTTTTTGAATTAGAACATCTGTTTTATTTTTACTTTTAAGTTATAGTTCCATGTATACTTTGGTTGTTAATCTCTTATGAGATATATAGTTTGCAAATATTTTCTCCCATTTTGTCATCTGTCTGATTTCACTCTGTTGGTTGTTTACTATGCAGAAACATTTCAGATGGATGTAATCCCACTTATCTACTTTTGCTTTGGTTGCCTGTGCTTTGGGGTTCATATCCTAAAAGAAATTATCACCCCGAACCATATGAAGAAGCTTTTCAATACATTTCATTCTAGGAGTTTTATAATTTCAGATCTCACATTTAAGCCTTCAATCTACTTAAAATTGATTTTTGAGTATGGTATAATATAAGAGTATAATTTCATTATGTTTAGGTGGAGAGCCCATGTTCCCAGCACTAGTTATTGAAGAGACTATCCTTTCCTTATTGTGTATTCTAGTGCCCTAATCAAAGATTAGTCACATATACATGGGTTTATTTTGGGGAAATGCAAATAAAAATCATAATGAAATATCACTTCACACCTGCTAGAATAGCTACTATCAAAACAGACAAAAAGTAAGAAGTATTTTCAAGGATGTGAAGAAATTAGAACCCATACACAATGTTGGTGGCAATACGCAATGGTGCAGCTGCTATGTGAACTGGTATACAAGTTCCTCAAATAATTCAAAATAGAACTACCATGTGACCCAGCAACATCCCTTCTAGGTATTTATCCAAATAAATTAAAATCAGCACCTTGAAGACATATTTAGATTATCATGTTTGTTGCAGCATTATTCACAATAGTCAAGATATGGAAACAACACAAGAGTCCATCAGTGCATGAAAAGATAACAATTAATGTGGCAGATGCATACAATAGGATATTGTTCAGCTTTTAAAAAGATGGAAATCCTGATATAGGCTATGATATGAATGAATCCTGAAGAAATTATGCAAAGAGAAATAAGCTACTCACAGAAGGAATTATGCTGCACTTTCATGATATATTACACATAATAGTCAAACACACAAAAGCAGAGGGTAGAACAGTGGTTGCCAGGGGCTGGGGTTACAGCAAAATTGGGAGGTTCTATTCAAATGACACAATGTTTCAGTTATGCAAGCCATATAACATTGTAACCTACAGTTATCAATAAAGTGTTGTGCACTTAAAAGTCTGTTAAAAGGGCCTGGCACCGTGGCCCATACTTGTAATCCCAGGAGCTCAGGAGCCTGAGGCAGGAAGATCATGAGTTCAAAGCCAGCCTCAACAATGGCAAGGCCCTAAGCAACTCAGTGAGACCCTGTCTCTAAATAAAGTACAAAATAGGGCTGGGGAAATAGCTCAGTGGTAGAGTACCCTGAGTTCAATCCCTGGTACCAAAAGCAAAGCAAAACAAAAGTCTGTTAAAAAGATTGGATCTCATGTTATGTATTCTTTTAAAAATAAAAAATTGGGAGCTGGGCCTATAGCCCAGTGGTAGAGCACTAGTCTAGCATGTGTGAGGCCATGGGTTCGATCCTCAGCACCACATAAATAAAATAAAGGTATTGTGTACACCTACAACTAAAATAAATAAATAAATAAATAAGAGCTTTGACTGCTGGGTGATGAAGACTAGCATTTTATTAGTGGTTTTACTTTGTTTTTAAGCAAAAACAAGGTAAAATGAAATGTACTGTGTCAGTTTACTGTGTGAGGTTTTCACTTTATTTTTGTTGTTGCTGTTGCTATTTGTGGGGGGTTGGTATTTTTGCATTTCGTTCCTGTAAAAGCAATAAAGCAGCAAAGTTATCAGTTCTCATTAAAATGAAAGCATGGCCAGAAATATTCTTCAGCCACAAAAATTACCTATAACACTAACAGAATAAAGGCAGTTTAGGGGAATATTAATGGCATCACACCTAATCATACTAATGTTTTTTTAGTTAGATAATAGCTTCATCACAAACAGTTCAAATTGTGCACCCTATCTTATCCCTGGAAAGGAAGAAAGGAAATCATCAGTGTCCTCCATTAGGCCTATGTGGAAGCTAAAGATGAGACTGTATCTAGATCACAACAAGCACGTTATGGCAAGGAACTAAATGTTATGCAGATTTGCAAATAGGAACTAGTGTCCCAGTTTTTTGTTTGTTTGTTTGGTATTTAAGCAGCCAAGTCAACAAGTTTCACAGAATCACAAGGCGTTAGGGAGACACCAAGAGAGGAAGAGACAGTGAATAGTGATAGGATGGGAAGAAAACTGGAGTGGCCTGACTCTTGGTCAATGGCTTTCTACCATGCCTCTCCCTACCTAACATATCCGATAAACTGGAGCTCCCTATGACGTCTCTGCAGTCATTTTTGTCTAGTACAGAGATTAAAAATAAAAGGGAATCTTACACAAACCTCCCACCAACCATTTGTGAATACAATTCATTGTATGAGAAATATTATAGCCAAACAAGCTAGAAAAACTTGAAAGTGCTTCCAGCTCTACCAAGGACAAGTGTGAGCTCGAAGTATAACCTGCATGGAGCTGCTGAACCCCACATGTGCTTCTTTCATGCTGTGAGTCCAGGGTAAGAAAGAAACAGACTAGCCACTGGCCAAAAGCAATCAAAAAGGACCTTCACTATTCCCAACCCTCAGGAAAATGGCCACCCACAAATATGACCGATTACTGAATGTGGTTCACATTTTGCCAAATACTAATCTTAAAGAAATGGGTCATTACCCAAATTATTGCTGTCTGAAAATAAGTAAAATCATAAATTATTTCATCAATAAAATGATTAGCATTTAAATAATCTTAATAGAAAAGACTATTAGCTTTTTAAAGAAATGCCCTATGTCATAGAATTACACATTACATTTTTTCCTACAAAGATTCTTGAGATATTTAAAAAACTGCTGGAGTTACATAATCTTTATAAATATAATGTGGTTTGAAAATGAAAAAAGTTAGCACTCTGTTTATTACCAAGTCTTGAATATGAAGAATTTACAAGCATTAACTCAATTTCATATTTAAAACAATCAATTAGCTAGGCACGATTATTACACCCATTTGACAAATAAGAAAACTGAAGCATAAAATGGTAAAAAGCTCACCTAAGATCACATAGTTTGTATGAGACAAAGATTCAAATTCAAACAGGCCAGCTCAAGAGTTCATACCCTTAGACACTATGTGTTTCTGCCTATGTGCATGGAAATTTACCAATTGAGACTGGATGTTTGTTTCTTTTGCACTACAAAAGCAATAGAGCCTAACTCCATGACTGATCGTGGAAATTACAAGCAAAGTAGCACTTGCAGCCCATCTAGCATGCTTTTTCTCCCTTTACTTAGGAGGAAACTGAGGCTCAAGGCAGGTTCAAGATTAAAGGATGAGTGAATGACAAAGCTAGGAATTTAAACCATATACCATCACCCCACACTCTCCGCAGTCTATATTATGCACTTGAAATTCGATATGCCCTTTACTAAGTTAGCAAATACAATAATCACTTCAACATTAGGACCATGTACTGCTCTTCATGGAAAAGGAGAAGGTCACATGTCCTCCTGTAATTGAAGAATTATTAAAGAAAAAAACTAACATGAATTAAATTGGCCCTAGAATAAATTTCTATGAAGCAACCCATTTTCCCATTGAATCTATTTTAAAAATAGAAATGTGTTACATTCAATTTTCTTGTCACATGATATTATAAAAAGTATATCAAAATAAAGAGTCATAGGAAGGAAACATGGAAACCGAACAGAAATAGAAGGAACATTTTTTTTTAAATCACCCATTACCCTGCCAACTTTTCAAGCCAAATATTTAATGCTGTTATAATGTTGCTTGTTCAACAAATTTTAAAATTTAAATATTTAAAACTTCAAAAACCTTTGGAAAAGAGAAAAGAAAGCAGCACAGCATTTTTTTTAAAGTTGTGTTACTTTTTTATTATAAACACTTTGTTCTCTTGGGTGAAATATACTTTCCTGCCACAATGAAGGCACTTTGGCAGTGTAAATTTTGGGGAGCCAGAGAAATGTCACTTCCAGGCAGAAGTTTTTTTTTTTCTTAATAATTTTATTTTTTTTTTCTACTAAATATCTTTTTTTTATAATAGTAGTATGCATTATAATTCATAATAAACATATAGAGCATCTTTTTACAAAACACTGTTTGTATACAATGTATATTCGTACCATTCAAATCTTCAATCATGCATTTAGGATAATGACATCCATCTTATTAGAAGTATGTACTGAATGGAATGGCCAAGTCATTCAACATTCCAGGAGATTTGACCCCAGCATACTGAGGAACTGTAGGTATGGGCAAAAGACAGAAAGGACCCAATTAAAGTTTCTTTTAGGTATAACACCAATATTGTGTCATATCCACAAAGGCAGCAGCAGTTTTGGGTATGGATGAGAGTAAGCACCCTCCCCTTAGAATGTTCTCTCTTAAAGTCTACTTTTACGGGTTTTGGTACTGGGATTAAACCTAGGGGTGCTTAACCACTGAGCTACATCCCCATCCCCTTTTATATTTTATTTAGAGACAGGGTCTTGCTAGGTTGCCTACAGCCTTGTTAAGTTGCTGAGGCTGGTCTTGAACTCACAATCCTCCTGACTCAGCCTTCTGAGCTGCTAGGATTATAGGTGTATGCCACTCTGCTCAGCCTAAATGCTACCTTTAATCTACTAATAACTTTGACTTATTCTGAAGTGCTGCCCATTCTATTGGAACCAGCATTAGCAGCAAAATGGGAAGGTGCAAATCCTGCAAGTATCTCCAGATGTGCAGCTCCATAGAGGGAATCCATGGCTGGAATTCATTTAATTAAATTTTGAAATTGCAAATTAAATAATTTTCATCTGAAGCAAAGATTTGGCTGATGTTCACTTAGTTCAATAATCTTCACATTGACCAAAATGACCTCTTATTGGCTTGGAGACTGGATAAAGTGCTAGTCCAAATGCTGTCTAAAAAATGTTAACATTAGCAAATTAGCTGATGGTAATAGTCAGATACATCAAGGAAAATTAATGCATTCTTAAAATCATATTGGAACTTTTGGAGGAACAGTGGAAGGTTAAAAAAATTTTAACAGCTACTATTCAACTTTGAGCTATAAAATGCATGTTGAACATTTGGTGATAAACTAAGTATATATAAAATATACTATTAATTTACTAGTTCACTCATTGTTGATAAGGGCACAAAAACACACCCATCTATATGATTTTATTCATAACTTATACTACCTTTGAGTATAGGGAAGAATTTTCCCATCATGATCATGAAAATAGACTACTGTTTATCATTATACATAAAAAAATTTTTGATGTAGAAAGAACAATCACTGTTCTCTCTGTTTTTTTCTCTTGTTCCCTAGTTACCAACAAGCAGAATCATTTCCCACCTAACTTACAGTGCGTTCTTCCAAAATCTCTTTGGTGAGCTCTCTTCTATATACATCACTAGCTTATATCTCAGTGTTCCAAAGGCTCATTTCCTTCATTAACCCCTTTCTCTTCTACCTCTCTACTATCTCCTGCTATGAATATCATCTGCTCTCTGGCTTCAACTATCCATATGTTAAAGACTCTCAAATGGCCTATTTTCTATAGTAAGCTAAATTGACAATGAAATCAGGAAATCAGATTCAGATTTCTAATTTTATTTATTTTATTTTATTTGGTACTGGGGATTGAGCCCAGAGGTACTTAACTACTAAACCACATTCCTGGCACTTTTATTTTTTTATTTTTTTTTAGTTGTTGATGGACCTGTATTTTATTCATTAATTTATATGTGGTGCTGAGGATTGAACCCAGTGCCTCACACATGCTAGGCAAGCACTCTACCACTGAGCCACGCCCCATTCCCTTGCTGGCACTTTTTATTTTTTATTTTTTATTTTTTATTTATGTTTTTAGTTGTAGTTGGACACAATACCTTTATTTATTCTTATGTGGTGCTTAGGATTGAACCCAGGGCCTCACATGCACTAGGCAAGGACTCTACCGCTGAGCCACAACCCCAGCCCCTTTATTTATTTATTTTTACTTTAATTATTTATTTACTTATTCATAATGCACAAGTGTAGCATCTTTTTACATACAACTGCTTGTATACAAAGTATATAAGTACAATTCAGATCTTCAATCATGCATTTAGGATAATGATATCCATCTCATTCAACCACCAATTTTTTTTCCTTTCTCCCCCTCCCTCCCCCCTTGCTCCCTCCCTTCCCCTCCCTTTCCTTTGACCTTTCTAGTATTCCTCTAATCTTGTGTACACCCATCCAACAACCCTGTGAACTAGCCTTCTTATTGAGATGGGATCTCACTGAATTTCTGAGGCTGGCCTTGAACTTTGAGATCCTCCTGCCTCAGCTTTCTGCATGGCTGGAATTACAGTCATGAACCACCACACCCAGCCATATTTCTAATTATTATTACAAGTAAAAATGCACATAGGAAGTGATCCATAAATATTTGCTGAAGGAACAAATGGACCTATTCATAACAACAAGCTATTATCAGAGGCTCCTCAGCTAGGATCTCCAAATCATTTTGTATAAAAATGTAGGGAAACAGATTTAAAATGCACCAAAATTTGTTAGTATTTTTCTAAAAAGTTTCAGGCTTCTGAATGTAAATATTGTCATTCAAAAGAGCTCTGCTCTTTCATTAGCATAAAGAAGGAGTGTGCCTAGTGAGTGTGCAAACATGAGTATATATGACTGTAACGTGTACATTATACAGGGAGCCCAGTGTTCCCCAGTTCTGGAACTAAAGCACTTCATTTACTACTTAGGTTATTTAAAAATATAACCATAGAAAACAGGAGTTGGAACTACCATAATTTTTTCCTTTATTTCTGTTAGTGTATAATTATTATACATAATAGCAGAATTTATTGTTATATTATTTAAGCATACACATAATTTAATGATATAATTTGGTCAATTTCATTCTCTACCACCTCCCCTTTCCCTTCTTTCCTCCCTCCCCCTGTTCCCCATCCTCTATTCTACTGGTCTTTCTTCTTTTAAACATTTTTTTGGTACTATGGATTGAACCCAGGGGTGCTGTACTATTGAGCCATATCCCAAACCCTTTAGTTTTTGAGACAGGGTCTCACTAAGTTGCTAAGGGCCTTGCTAAGTTGCTGAGGCTGGCCTTGAACTTGTGATCCTCCTGCTTCAGCCTCCTGCAGCTGGCTAAAGTAAAATTTAAAAAGAAGTCTGTGTGTTCGTCTCTTTAATGTGTATATATGGCTTTCTGCTGCCACATGTAGATGAATCAACTCTATGCTTTCCTGCTGCATAATGTGGGGAAGTAAATTTCTTCCTTTATGCTTATGATATTTTTAATATCTCTACCCAGAAGTGATGACTACAGAAAACTAAGATATGATATTTGCATTTAACTACCAGAAGGAACTCCTTATTAACTGCTTAGAAATGAAACATGCCCTCCCTGGAAACAAATGTAGAATATGGAAGAACTACATTTAGAAAGCAATTTTGTGTCTTGGGATTTATCCTACTGCCAATTTGTCCTGGATAGAACAGCAAGAGAGCAGGCTGATCACAGCCATGGTTCTCACAAGAACTTCACTGGACTTTTCCACATTTGAGGGGACAGCTAGCAACACCCACCTTGAAAATATCTTAACCCAAAGTATTTTCTTAGAAAGGACCTGGTACATAGTAGATACTCAATAAAAAGTAACTATTGCTATTCATATTTTACATATAGAAATTCCTGAGGTATAGAAACTTCTTGGTATTGTCATAAATATCTTGGGTAGGCAGATCCCACTTGAAAATAACATTCATAATTAGAGGTCTGGCAGAGATAGAGCTACAAGGGAAATCATCACAGTTATGGGAAATAGCAGACATCTAAGCATAATAGGAGACTGATTAAATTTGAGAGTTGAGCCACACCATGAATGCTATGAAGAAATAAAAGTAATGATGTGAAAGGATAATGACATGGGAAGATATTCATGATTTACTGCTAAGTAGAAAAAAAGCAAATTATTTCTCTTGGTAGGGTTAAGTGGCTGGCCCAGTTATATAACTACTGTAGGAAACACCAGGAAAAGAACCAAGATTATCCAACCCCAAACCATGTTCATGTCCCTGCATTACATTAAAACTCCACACTCCAGTTAGAGACCCCAAATAAGCTGCAATACCCAGTAGCCTTGAATCAATGAAGCCTTTGCATAAATTTCTAAGCAGAAACTTATTTTTTTTTAAATTTTAATCAATTTCTGGGATCAACCTTTACTTATTTGACAGTGAAAAAGGTACATATGTAGCTGTTGAATACTTCCCTTTAAATTTACCAAGTAGAAATTCTTAAATACTTTGTAAAAATAAAGGAACACTGAATATATGATTTTGGCATGCTAAAAGAATCTGTTTGGACACTATGTATACAGGCCTACAGATGTCCTACTCATTGGAGAACTTACATATTTCCTATTTTTTTTTCTAGAAATGTACTGAATGGTAACTATAGAGTAAGCCATTTTGATCTGTACATTGTGATCATGTGTAGAACACTTAACCATTAGAAGCCAAAATTCTGATCTATAAAGCATAGGCATTAGGTTAGATATTCTCTAAAGTCTTTTTCAGATTTCTCAGTAAAAAGTGGGAAACAGGCTTTCTAGTAAAGATGGAGAAACACATGTTTTATATTTAGACACAATTGGTTTTGAATCCTCACCCAGGGCCTCTGCTAGCCTATAAGGCACTTCTGCATGAATTAAAGCAGCTGTCCCATCAAGGTAGACCCAATCCTATACACATATGTAGATTGAGCTTTTGGGAGAAAAAAGTGTCCTTACCTTAGGAGCAGAAAGCCCCCATAAAGAATTCCTGTTAGAGACCCGTGTGATGGTGCATGCTTGTAATCCCAGCGGCTCAGGAGGCTAAGACAAGAGAATCAGGAGTTCAAGGGCAGCCTTGCAAGGCACTAAGCAACTAAGTGAGACCCTGTCTCTAAATTAAATACAAAACAGGGCTGGGGATGTGGCTCAGTGGTCGAGTACCCGTCAGTTCACTTCCTGGTACCAAAAAAATAAAGAATACCTATTAGGAGAATAGCCTGGATTCTAGCTCCCATAGGCTCCCAATCTAGGTGTCTTTGTGAAGTTTTACATAATCCCAAAACTTCATTTGAAATAGATGTTCCAGGTCCACAGTAGGTACATGGATATATTATCAAGTGACCAGGAGGAAAGGATAATGGGGCCACCCCATAACTTAGTAATCAACCTACAATTAAATGATATGGCTGCAAGTGATAATGAATTGCTGCTGCCTAAGGATCCTGGGAGAAGTATTATGGATGATCACAAAAGCAGTACATACTTTCCCTCAATTTGATACTTAGGAGAAAAGTTGCTCTAATGAAATGAAAGTGGGAACCTTACACTGTTCAAAAGAAGTGACATATGTTGCTCTAATACATACACTGTATGCCTACTATAGGTATGGTACCTCCACTTTGCACAAGATTTGGAGCATTCGGGTCAGGACACATTTCTCTCTGCTTTGACTCACTCTGTGACCCTAGGAACATTACTGGCCCTCTCTGAACCCTGTTTCATCCTCAAAATCATCCAGGAATGGGCTAGATCATCTCTAAAGTTCTTCTGAGCTCTGAACTTTATGACTCTATAGCTCTATTTTTTCATTTTAAAGAGAGGTCATATATCTGATTCAGGTGGGAAACAGAAGAGAAGAAATGTCAACATCAGTAACAATGAAAACGACTGGCATCTTGAGGCTTCTCAATTGGGACTCTATTTCTTTAAAGACAAAAAAAAAAATAGAAGGAAGTAGAATTTGGGAAAGTATTTCAAGTACCTATAATGCTGGTTGGACAATCTTATGTAATGCGACTTATATTACCAGTGACCTTCAGGAACATTATAAAGCAGCCTTCTACCAAATGTCACCAGAAAAGAAACACATTTCTGTTTCAACCATAGTATAAACATCTGTATTGGAAAGCTGAAAAAGGTCCCTTACCTGTTTGCATTTCCATCAACAATGATGTGATGAGGGCCCCTGTTTGCCATAGCCTTGCCAAAATAATATGTGATCATACTTTTAAATTGTAACCTGTCTGATAGGAGTTACATGATACTTTGGTATTATATTAATTTGCATTTCTTTAGTTATGATTGAGCTTAAACACTTTTCTTATATTTATGGAATATGTATTATATGGTATATATATATATGGCATATATGATATATATGGTGTATATATATATTTTCACTATAGTGAATTTTACATATAGCGAATTGTCTGTGTCTTTTTTCTAGTGTTCTGTTAGATTTTCAGTCATTAAGTCCTCAATTTTAAGGGTTCTTTGTATACTAGGGATATTAGCCTTTTGTGACTTAGCACAAATACTTTCTTCTAGTTTGTTTGTCTTTTGACTCTGCTCATGATTTTATAATGCAGTTGTTTCTTAGTTTCACATAGTTGAGTTTCTCAGTATAGCCCTTCCCTGCAGCAAACTTTAAGAGGAATTCATCTATATTTTCTTCTAGCATTTTTGTGGTGTTGTTTTTTACATTTATAGGTGTATACAATCCTAAAGTTCATATGAAACCATAAAATATCCTGTTTTAGTCAGCTGTCCAATATTACAACAAAAATACCTGAGATAATGAACTTAGAAAGGCTTTATTCTAGTTCATGGCATGGGAGATTCTAGTCTAAGATTTGGGGGGTGTATTGCTTTGATCCTCTGATGAAGCAACACAGCATTGGGGGAGTGCACGGTGGAACAAAACCGCTTACATCGTGACCCAGGGAGGAGAGAGAAAAAGGTCAGGGTCCTCTAATTCCCTTCAATAGTATGTCCCCAAGGACCTAAGGACCTCGTTCTAGACCACACCTCTTGAAGTTTTCACCATCTCCCAGTACCACCACCCCCATAATCATGTCTTTAAAACATGCACCTTTGGAGAATATTTGTCCAAACCATAGCAGACTCCAAGTAGCCCAAGCAATCCTGAACAAAGATAATAAAGCAACAATGCTGGAGGCATTGTTCACAATACCTGACTTCAAAACAACCTAAAGAGTTACAGTCACCAAAACAGCAATATACTGGCATAGAAATTGACATGTAGACCAGTGGAACAGAATAGTGAACTCAAGAGAATATTCTTTTATACAGTGTGAAATATAGCCTTAATTAAGTGATTATAGCAATGGAGTACAATCCATATAACAAAGTAATGATATCAGAGTACATACTGATCAAAATATTTGAATCAATAGAGAATTCAAATTAATATATATAGAAGGAATTATAAAAATTTTAAAAAAAAACAACCATTAGTCAAATACCACAAAAACAATTGTTATAGCCAAGGAATATCAATTGTTGCTAAAATTAATAAGCAAACATGATGAAAAAAGGTATTTATATAATACCAAAATATTTCCCTAAATGATATGAATTAATACAGAGAGAAAACTAGCATCCTTTAATGGAATGGCACCATACCATCCCAGTGCCCAAGGTTAACATCACCAGTAAGGCAATTTAGCAAAACCATATATATCCCTGTTGATATGAATTACAGAATGGCATGACATAACTTCCGTGATAATGCTGTCAAATTTTCATAATTTGAATATAACCATGAAGAAACTTCATAAAAATTCACATTAAAGAACGCTCTGAAAAATACCTAACCAATAAGCCTCAAAAGTGTCAGAATCATGAAATATAAGAAAAGAACTGTGATAAACTAGAAGAGATTGAGGGAACATGGCAACTATATGTACCATGAGATCCTAATGCGATCCCCAACCAGGAAACATTAATGGACTAAATGGAAAAATCTCAATAAAACTGGAAGTTCAGTTAATTGTATCAATGCTTTCTTCCTAGTTTCAATAATTATACTATGGCAGTATAAGAAATTAAAATTAGGGGACACTGAGTGAAAGACATATAGGAACTTTGTACAATTTTTGTCACTTTTCCACAAGCCTAAATTATTTCAAAGTAAAAAGTTAGGAAAAGTTCCTCTTTGCCTTCTGATCTATTTCATCCAAAATGAACAACTTAAGGAGTGAAGCAGCTTTCATCATCTATACTGAATGAAATCATGTATGAAGACAATAGACAGCTCGGGCCTAAACTCTCATTACTGGTTAACCATTATAGCTGAATAACACCCCTTCCTGGAAATCTTCTCTCATTATACCCAGTTGGCATGATGATGAGCAAAAAATAAAGATATGGGAAACAGACAAACCAAATTCTCCTTCGTTTAATATGTCATGGCTATACGATCATAAGTGACTTAATCTCTCAGAGCTGTACTTTCCACATCTGTCAAATTGAGACAATCCTTACCCTGCTATAAAGTATAATAAAGATTAAATGACACACTGTGTTGTCATAAGGATTAAGTGAGTTAAGCTATTAAAAATGCCTCTCCCAGTGCCATGGACCCAGGAAATGCTAAATAAGTAATAACCGCTATTTTCATTATTTTTATCATCACAATCGGCCCAAACTTTCCTTTTCAGATCAATGCATTTAAAATCTTTATCATGACAAATAACTGAACTTATTCTCTCAGGATTAAGGCACTTAAAATGATTTCCGATGATTTGAGATATCATGTTTGCCTCCTCTATCAGATTAGAGATTACTGAATCCCTGAAGTAGGATACATTCTCTCCAATTTTGCTCTTATTTGTCTTAATCTACTCAGGCTACTATAACAAAACATCACATATGTGATGGTTTAACAATAGCCATTCATTTCTCACAGTTCTAGATGCTGGAAGTCCAAAGTCAGGGTTCTGCTGAAGGCTCACTTCCTGGTTGCAGATGGCTGCTTTCTTGCTGAGTCCTCACATAGGACGGTGCTTAAGTTTCTCTTCCTCTTCTTTAAAGGGAACTACTTCCACCATAGGACCACATCTTCATTACCTCACCTAAACCTAATGACCTCACAAAGGTCCCACCTCCAAATACTATGATATTGGAGGTTAGAGCTTCAAGATACCAATTTGGTGGGAAAAACATTAAATTCATAGCACTGTTGTTATTACATTTTTAAATTTCAAACACCATTTTACTTGGTAATTTTACTTCACATTTAGAAATAAAACATTTTAAACACATAATTACCTTACATATAATATATACTACAGATGTTATGAGTTACACTGTATGGTATGATTTTTTCACTTAGCTTTTGTATCGTATCCTTATATACCTCATTAAGAAACACAAGAAATTTATATTTTCTAAAAGCTGCTTAATATTTCATCAGAATATGTATTATAGTACTAACTAATCCTCTTGTTCAATATTTTATGGTTGTTTTACCCAACATCATTCATATGAAAATAATATGTGCTGATGCATAAAAAAGAATCTCCACTTTTGAGAACATTTCCCTCTCTCAACAAATATTTTTTTTACAATAAACTTTTCAATAATTGCATTGTATTTTGCCATGTGTTCCATTTTCCTTTACTAACTTCCTGTTATTAAAGAAGTTGTATCTAATGTTTTACTATGAGAAATAACCCTACAACAAACTTGCTTGTAAAAAGTGGCTTTATGCACATCTTTGATTTTTACTTCAAATGAATTTCTCAAAGTGGAATTGGTGGATCAAAGGCTTCACCACTTTTCAAGGTTTTGATATCTATCATGAAGCTGTCCTCAGGAAAATAATATAATTTCAAACTTCACTAGGAGACTATCAAAGTGTCTATCTCTATTCTTATCAATATGTGTCATCTTTTTAAAAATGTCTGTGATTTTAATCTGTAGAAAATATTTCAGTTATGTTAATACTTTCTCTTTTTAGTTGAGCTAAACATTTCAGTCCCATTTAATCTGAATTACTTGAACCTGTGAAGAGGTTTAAAATATCATCTGGTTGTGTTTTATATTTTGACACAGAGTAGTAAATGCAAAGGACAGGAAAATTATTACCTCTATCCCTGTTTTTGCAAATAGGGAAGCTGATGCTCAGAAAGTCAAAAGCAGTTATCCCAAGGTCAATCAAAGTTCAGGCCTTCTAAACTCTTCCTAGTTCCCTTCCAACCTGAAGTTGCTAAGTAAACATGGAGCTGGAAGGCAATCCAAGCTTTTCCAAGTGCAAATAAAAACAGAACATATATAATTCAGTGATGAAGTTGGCCCAGCCTTTTCCTCTTCTCTCGCCTTTCCCTTCTAGCTTCATCTTGGCAAAAGAATGTTGAGGGAGGAGGAAAGAAGGCAGCTGGGCTCAGGAGGTCTCCCATGCATAACTATAACATATTTTATTCGCTTCAGCATTTGGCTCCACAACAGTACTTGAGATGACAGTCTGTGAGGTGCCTCAGGGCCAATCACATGGCCTCCCTGCCGATGTCCTATCTAGGTTGCTCTGGCCCCCCTTGTCCCAGCTTGCTTCCAGTTTGCCTACTGCATGGAAATCCAAGAAGAAATGGGCCACTCAAGAGACAGTTGCTTTCCCCTGCACCATAAAAATATGCTCATTTCCTAATTTTAGTTCCTGTGTTTTTAAAGAAAGATGCAAATGTACTACTTCCTTTCAGTCAAAGTCACATTTTTTATGTCCTTCCAAAATATTCATGTTCTTCCCTCACACCCAATACTCAAGACAAATATTTTTGCTAAAGAGCTTCAGCATTCTTTCAGTGATTTAATCTTAAGTAGCTATCAACTTTACCCTAGAAAAATATATATAAAACATACACATGCACACACATACATATGCAAAATATACATATGCATAAATGAGTGTGTGTAAACACAGGATAAGTGCTTATTTGGTTGCATGAATGAAGACACTAGATATGAATCCGGAGGCAGGAAGAAAGGAGCTGGCACTCATTAAGAGACTTCTATATGAAGGTATTATAATTGCATTATTTCAAGTAACCCTTGAAATTGGACAATATGGTGGTGGTCTCTCTGACCCGCTAGAAATATTCCCACTTCAGTTTCACTGATCATACCGATTGATAATCTCCAGTAAATCTGCATCAGGGCAATGTTAACTCAGGAACATTCATAGTAGGGACGAATAAATGCAACTCCTTTAAAAATTGCAGAGTTTGCTTTTTGGGGGGAGGGTGGATACTGGGTATTGGACTGAGGGGCACTTGACCACTGAGCCACAGTGGTCTCCAACCCTATTTTGTATTTTATTCAGAGACAGGGTCTCACTGTGTTGCTTGGTGCCTCACTTTTGCTGAGGCTGCCTTTGAACTTTCAATCCTCCTGCCTTAGCCTCCTGTGCCACTGGGATTACAGGTGTGCACCACCACACCCAGCCCATAGTTTGCTTTTGCATCTTCTAGTTGGCACCAAACAACTGGAGTAATTCAGCATGGGACAGTGGCAGGCCAGAATGGTTCAGATAGTGATTAAAGGATCCAATTTATTACAAAACTGAGATGCAAATTGTGTCCCAAACTCTGTTGTGCAGATTACATCAAATGTCTGGAGTAAACCAGAGATATTGGGAGTAAATCTTTGATGGTTCCAGTGGAGATTAATAGATCCTACTCTTCATAAAATCAAGACCTAAGATGTGCATTTCTTTTTATCCTTCCATCATGTGGAATGGCTCAGTGTAGGGTAACAGACCAGAATGGTTTCCTATCGAGATGGATGGAGAGACCCCATTAAAAAACAAAGGCCTAAGTCATGTCCTAAACTGTTAGATCTGCCAGATTGTGTCCAATGTTTCTAATAAACCTGCACTGAGTAAATTCACCTTGGAGGAGCTTTCCCAGTAGAGATTGGTAAATTAACTCTTTGGAAGGCATGGCCTTAACACTTTTGAGTATTGCAATTCCATACTGGATTTTCCAGTATTGCCAGGCCAGGATGGTTTATGTTGAAGAGAAGTAAACCAAAATTGAGGTCTGAGGTATGTCTCAACTCTTCAGCTAGGAATTTGGAAGGCCACTGGCCCTCATATGCCAGGAAGCCCCAAGTGGCAAATTACTTTTGCACTGTGCCTACTTCAGGTAGATGCTGAAAGTAACTACCCAAATCCATAAAGGTCTAAAAATTACCCAGCCATGGTTTCTAAAAGGAGGCAATCCTGCCAAGGAAGCCACTGTCATATAGCTGAGGAGAGCAGACCTGAGACCATGTACTTATGGGTATTTCTTTGGGTCATGGACCCAAATGGCCAAACTCAAGTAGGCAGAAAGATTGAACTGGTCCATTGACGCCAAAGGGACTCCATTGTTGGTCATCTCAGGGATTTTCCCTCTCTTTTTAAATATATTTTTAAAAACATTGTTGAAATGTAACTTATATACCATGCAACTTACCCTTTAAATTAAACAATTCAATATTTTTAAATATATTCAAAAGTTGTCAAAATATCTCAATTGATTTTTATTATAATACCCTTGTATTTATTTCTTTATTCATTTTTGGTCTCAGGATTAAACCCAGAGGTACTTAACTACTGAGCCACATCCCCAGCCCTTTTTATTTATTTATTTTTATTTAGAGACAGAGTCTCACTAAGTTGCTTAGGGCCTCACTAAATTGCTGAGGCTGGCCTCAAATTGTGATCCTCCTGCATCAGCCTCCCAAGCTATGGGATTACAGGTATGTTCCACCATGTCTAGAGCCAACACAGTTAATTTTAGAATATTTTTATCACCTTAAAGAAAAACTCCATATCCTATAACAGTGAATACCCCATTGGACCCCCATATTCTCTCATCCCTAGAAAACCACTGTTCCATTTTCTGTCTCCATAGATTTGTCTAATCTGGACACTTCATGTAACTCTGAAATGTAGCTGTTTTCAGTTTTTATCAAAAAGCTAATGAACATTCAGAGAAGTTAAATAATTCTCCCAGGGACACATAAGTAGAAAATGATAAATCCAGGAACAAAACCAGGGTGTGCCTGAATCTAAACCCAATGTCACTTTGATCTTTCTATCCTGTATCTTTCAGAAGACCTGGGTTCCAGCCTGCCTTAGTCAACATTTTGCTCTGTGGAATAAAATGATCCAACACATATCATATGCATAATAGAAATAACATAGGATTTGTCTGTAGGGATTCAGTCACAGAGAGCCTCTGGCTTGAGCATCTGGGTGGATGAAGGTCCCATTTATTAAACAAGGAAAAGGGGAGAGAGAAAGGTAGGGGAAGAGAAAAAGATGAAGGCTCAAACTACTACTGTAGAAAATAAAACTGTTATCTTCACATTCTGAAAATCTCTAGAGGTCAAAAGTGAAAAACTAAATTTTATAAAAGATAAAACAGGAAGGGCAGAGCTGATTTAGGTATCCTAGGCATTCCTGAGGATGAAACCAAAATAACTAGAAGATAATAATTAAAAGTATAACTGAGGATAACTTTTCTGAGCTGAATAAAGAGCTAAATATACTGATAAAATGGGTTTCCCAAATTCCAGACAAAATCAGTAAAGAGATCCACATTATATATTTTAGCTTTATTGTTGCTGTGACCAAAATACCTGATGAGAACAATGTAGAGCAAGGAAAGTTTATTTTGAACTCATGGTTTCAGAGTTTAGCCCATGATCAGCCAACTCCATTGCTTTGAGCACAAGGTGAGGCAGAACATTATGGACAAAGGATGTAGCAGAGGAAAACTACTCACCAGGAAGCAGAGAGAAAAAGGCCACAAGGAAGATGCATCTTTCCAGGGTACACCCCCAGTGACCTACATCCTCCAACCACACCCCACCTGCCTACAGTTACAACCCAGTCAGTCCATTCTAAGATTGACTGATTATGTTAGAGCTCTCACAATCCAATCATTCTACTTCCAAACATTCCTGCATTAACATAGGGGATTGGGGGGGCACTTGATATCCAAACCATAACAAAACATAAATATGGTTTACGTATATTTGTGTGTATGTTTAATAATGAGACTGGCAACCATTATTATTATCATTAAAAACTATCACATTAAGTTGGGTGCCATGGCACACATCTGTAATCCCAGTAGGTTGGGAGGCTGAGACAGGAGGCTCACAAGTTCAAGGCCAGCCTCAGCAACATAGAGAGGCCCTAAGAAACTTAGCAAGAACCTTTCTCAAAATGAAAATAAAAGTAAATGGGCTGGGGATGTGGCTCAGTGGTTAAGTGCCCCTGGATTCTAGTTCCTGGTACAAAAACAAAAGCAAAACTAATACATTGAGTCCTAGAGAAGTAGTACAGAGTAATGAGAAAACCATCAGACTAGGTGCCTTAAGATCTGGCTAGTGGTGTTGGTCATACGAAAGCACCTGACTGTCTTTGAGATTTGGTTGCTTCCAACTTAATGTCAACATAATTATATTTTCCCATAGTTTTGTAAGAAAAATAAAAAGTGATAATGTGTATTTACAAATTCATCAACAGAATCAGTTTAATGTTTTCCCTCTCCTTTCTTAAAGTAGTTCTGCTCTAGCTAGGCACACATGCCTGTAATCCCAGTGGCTCAGGAGGCTGAGGCAGAAGGACCACAAATTCAAAGCCAGCCTCAGCAACTTAGTGAGGCCCTAAGCAATTCAGCAAGACCCTGTCTCTAAATAAAATATAAGAAAGTGCTGGGGATGTGGCTCAGTGGTTAAGCACCCTGGGTTCAATCCCCAATGCTAAAAAAAAGTAGTAGTTCTGCTTTGTTCTTTCCTTCTCCTCAGATAGGAATTTATAATTGAGACAATATATGTGTGGGGACATAAAAATTCCTCTTTCTTCCTCTCAAGCTTCTAGCTCTCAATGTGGTAGCAACACAACTATAAGTTCCTCTATTTTGCACAGAGCAACTCACTTGACAGACTATATTCTCCAGAATATGGTCCCATCTTGTGAAGTGAACCCTATCTCTGGCTCTCTCAAGAGTGAAACTAATGGGTCTTTCTTTATATTACTGATACCTGATCCACCTTCTATCACCCAATCTGTATTATGAAACTTGGATCACACCTGCTCTAGTACCTCTGCTAAATGAAGTTGTCTTAGTGTTAAGGAAGAGATCTGTGTTAATTCCACTTCTGCCACAAAGTGTTCCCCAAAGAGTACAACCATCATTGAAATTGTCATTCAAATTTTCCTATTCAAACTGTGACACAAATAATGTGACTGATGCTCAAGTTATATTCTTTAGTTTCTGTAATTCACAATTTGGTTCTTCTCTGTTTATTATTTTAGGTACATCTGCCCATATATCAAAGTTCACTGTAATTTCCTTGGGGTTAGGAGTAGAGAGGTATGAGTTTCAAAGAGTTTGTAATGACAGGAGACAATGTTTATGACACAATGACAGTGAAAACCAATTGATATATAAGATTGCATTTGATATTATTATTTTAACCAGAGAAAAGGCACAGAAGGAAGAATAGAAGACTGTATGGTGAAAAGTTGGCAGTGATTATGACTACATGATGGGATTTTAAGTGGTTAAGTGCATTTTTCTTTCTGGAGAGAGAAAGACAGGGGATAGGGAGAAGTTGGTCCACAGGTACAAAGTCACAGATAAGAAGAATAAGTTCTGGAGTTCCATGCCAAAGTAGGGTGACTACAGGTAACAATAATGTATTGTATATTTCAAGATATCTGGAAGACAGGATTTTATATGTCATCATCACAAAAAGATGTATATATGAGATAATAAATATGCTAATTACACATGTATCAAAACATCATACTGTATGCCATAAATGTGTAAAATTATAATGTGTCCATTAAAAATAAAACTTTAAAATCTATCCATACATGAAAGAAACTAATGATAATTCAAATTCTCACAATTACCAAGGAATAGTTTTACAAGTTAAAAATTATTTTAGGAGGTAAATCCTGAAATATTTTAGTACTTATAAAAGGTAAATAAATACCTATATATAGTTTTATTTTGTATAATTTTCTTCAGTAATAAAGAGGTTTGTCATATAGGGGATGAGGGTATACCACTTTCCTAGCATGTGTGAGGCCCTGGGTTCAGTCAACAGCACTACACATAATGATTAAATGTAAAATATATCAGTAAATTAGCAATATAGCTTAAAAGTAAGCCACAAAAAATGGCATGCTCATAAGGAAAATTTTCAATATATCTGCAATTATAGCACAAGAGATTTAAACGCATTTATTAGAAAGTGACAGATCAATAAGGTAAAAATATGAATAAAGTCATGTAAGATTTGAACTATATAAGTAATAAATTTGATATAATTGAACTGTGTAAAACCTTGAATACAATAATTAGAGAATATACATTTTTTTCAAGCCCACATAGGACACTTGTAAATCTTGTCACATATTAGTCATAAAGGAACTTCCAAAAATTCCAAATAAGTGCTTTAATAAAGAGTGCAAGATCTTTCCAACATCTTAAGATACAATAACAAATGCTAACAAGGAAGACAGAAGGCAAGACAGAGACCTATTGCCTTGTATGTTCAGAAAATGAAAAAGCAGTGGAAGTTCATAGATCAAAGGAAATACTGTGACAGTTTTTAAAATAGTTTGAACAAAGTAAACATGGTAAATACTGAAAAGATGAATACTTCAAATAGCTACCACATCAACTTTGCATTCCATCAATCTGGATGACTGAGAACTAACATAAGTGCCTGCTTTCTTTTATCCAAATGAAACTTTCTGCTTTGCATTCTTTCAAATACCAAAGAGGACCCTGTGAAAAAATTTCTGAAGAAATTATCATTTGGAATATTTGAAGGTTATGGGAGATCAAAACTGATGAAGCAAGATGTGAGATTGGCCAGGGTGGGATGGGACAGGAAAATGTAAAGGAAGAAGAAAGAGAGGCTATTATCTTCTAAGTTTGGGGAAAAAAGTAAAAGGATTTATATAGAAAGAAACACAGCATGAACTTAACAAATTATATATAAAGGCAATAACTCCAAACTCTGGGTACATGTCAACCTTTGGTTACTCAAGGGATTTCTCCTGAGGTACATAAGAGCCTATGTTTTCTGTAATTTTTCTGTATGACTTTTAGGCACATAATACATAAGGAATTTAAGAATCTTTTTTTTTTACATCCATCTACTTATTTAGTTAAAAAAAAAGTCATCACATTCCAATATCTTCCATCTCCTTTGCATTCTTCTTCTTTGTCAATTCTTTTTTCTTTTTCTTTATAGACTCTTTATCCAACTTAGTTCCTACCGTTTTATTCACTGACATTGTTCCAGGTGCTTCTGATTGTGACTTTAATACAAAGTCACTTTACAAAGCACTTTGAATTATCTTTATGTGCTTCTGATAGTCACTTTGTAGAGGAGGGGAAACTTGTTCAACCACATGCAACCACCAGAAGCACCCAAGATGGCTCCACCAGAGCTAGCAACCCAGAGATGCTTCTTAATCAGGGAGAATAATTTCCCCCTCACCCCATTTGGGAGCATCTTCAATGATTTTAGAAGGTATTATGCGGGTCAAATGTATATGAAGATTTCCAAAAGAAACATGTTCGGACTTCCCTCATTTGAAAGAAGTGCACGACTTCCCTCATTTGAAACAAGTGCACGACTTTCTAATGGGACACCCAGCAAATGGCTACATTTTCTTCAGTGATTCTACTTACCACCTCTAAGCCAGGTACTCTTCCCACTGCTTCAAATGTATTAACTCATTCACTCTTCACATAAACCATGAGATTGTGATTATGATTAGCCCCATTCTATAGTTGAGAAAACTGGTATTTGAATTTATAATATTAGAGTAAACCATGTAAGCAAATTAATCTGTAAACTAGTTAAATGATTGGCATTAGCTATAATTTTCTAAACCTCCCTGGGTTAAACCAGGGCTTATCAATTCTTTTCTGTAGAAAGCCCAACAGTGTAAATAATTTAGGCATTGTGGGCCATTCAGGCTCTGTTGTTAACTACTCAACTCTTCCATAGAAGTGTGAAAGCAGCTACAGACCACAGACAAACAGCTGTAGCTGTACTCTGAGCATTATTAATGGACACTGGAATTTAAATTTCATATAATTTTCACACATCACAGAATATCATTGTTTTAGATTCTTCAACCACTTAAAAATGTAAAATGTATTCTTAGCTTGTGGGTCATAGAAAAACAGAAGGCAGGCTGCAATTGACCTGTGGACTGATGACTCCTAATCTAAATTGGTAACATGTCTGATAGAAAATCCACAGTATTTCACATCAAGGATGAATCTGATTTCAAGTATAAATTTTAACAAAAACGGAAGAAAGAGAGGAAGACAGGAAGGCAGGAAGAAAGAAAAGAATAGGAAGAGAGAACACTTTGAGTCAGTCATTATATTTCTCAGAGCCTAACTAATCATGACTGCATGCCACATTAATTCCTTCTCAAGAATGTTCATATCTGCTGGATTTATGACTCTAAAAGGATGAAAATAACCCAGGTAAGTTGCATGAGGGGATTGGTTAAATAAATATAGTAAGTCAGTAGACTACTATATTAAAGATCATGTTGAGGAAAATTATTAATGATGTAATCATGTCCATAAGATAATTAGGAAAAACTAGAAAATATGTTGCTATGGTCTCACTTTTGCTAAAAATTATATTTATACATACACACAAACATAAAAATGACTGAATAATATGCACCAAAATGCCAACATTGAATATTTCAAGCTGGTCAGATTAAAAGTGGTTTTTATTTTTCTTTGTCTTTGCTTTTTTGCATATTTAACATTTTTACAATGTCTTATTCTCATAATCATAAAAAAAGAAGTCAAACATCTGTCTATCTCCACCTCAGTTTGGTAGCAGTATATAATTTCTGAAAAGTTTCTATATGTTTCTCCTGAATTAAAATATTTTTGGCATAGGTCTGTGGAAAAAGTAATTTTTCCTGATAGGCTGATTCTTCTAGCTATGGTGATAGAACCCACAGAAGACCATCAGATATTTACAGTCAAGTCACAAAGCAGTAGGATAGCAGTTATCTGTGAAATTTACATCTAGTAGACCAAACCTAATTTGGGCCAGAAGTTTTCCTGGAAGCCATTTTTAAAGACTTACAAAGTTAATCATCTTTCAATTCTGGGTGCAAAAAAAAAGTTAATCACATGCATGTTGTGCCCAAGCAAACTGTGAGCCTGGTAAGATATACTGACATAAAGTTCTAAGCCTTAAAGTTTGGGGTCCTTATGTAAACTTAAACTTTAAACTGGAAGAGTTTTTGCCTGGGACTCACTTTTCTACAATTTACAAGATAGCAAGGAAGCTCCACAAAGTTTTCCCTTAGCCTTCTACACAAAACTGAGGTCAGAAAAATATTAATATTCCTCCATCATGCACCCATCATTGCTTCTCATTGCCCAAAATGTAAAACCCTTCCTCACCTGTCTCATTCTCATCCCCCCTGTGCTGCTTCTCTATGCCTCCAGCTCCCACAACTGCCTTGTCCCTAAAGCTTTTCACTGTGTATTCTGGACCCTTAAGACCATGGTAGTTGGATTCATCTTTTTCCTGAACCCTGACAGAAAGCTCCTCCAACTCAAGACTTTTATGAGAATCTGGTTCTCTGATGACACTGTTTTCCATTAGGGTCCCAAGAGAAGACTAGTTACTCTTCCATCTACTTCTCACATCTCAGTATCAGAAGATTATTGGCAATCTGGTCCTGTTTTTACTAACCCAACATAATGATCATTATTCCTAGATTTTCATGTAAAAATGTCTGGTCTCTCAAAATGCTTATTTCCCAGCTATGTACCTCCCTCAGCCTCCTAAAACCTCTCTCACATTCCTGACCTATTCAGGATGATTTTGGAGCATAGTTAACTGTCTCCTTCTGTACTCTACCCTCATATCAGCCTCAGAGAGTCCTGTGGTCCATTGCTGTCTTCATTTCCTCCCAGACTACCAGTCAACACACTGCTCTTGTCTTCAATTTCTTCCCTACTTTGCCTGATCTGATGGTTACAAATACAAACTACTTGCTCTCCAGGCCCCTCACCTTCTTTCCCTTACTCTCCTGCCACAACCTCAAATCCCACACCCAAGTCTAATCCCACACTCTATTTTTTCTGCTCTACAAAGCAAGGAAATCATGCAAACCAGGAAGTTCAGCATCATCACAAACTCATGATCTCATCGCAGCAACATCCCTTTCTACTTTACTTTGGCCCATTCTCTTTTCTTCTCTATGACCTTGTTAAGCCTTTAATACATTTCCCAAAACCTGTGGCTCACCCTCTCCCCCTTCCATATTTAATATTTGGCTGGCTTCCCTGCTTAATTAAAACAACTGAGACCTTCAGCTAAGCTAACATTTCTGTAATACTCCTCTCATCATAGAATAAATATTTACAAATCAAGTCTGAGATTTAAGGGGTCCCTCCTCTAATTCAAGTTCAATCCTTCCCCTGTATCCCTGCCTGTTGTATTACAAATACAAACAATAGGCCTGTTGTCTCTGGGACATCAGTTCTCAATTTCCTTTCAAAGTCTCAAACCATTCTTTCCTTCTCCTGTCAAACTATAATTAACCTAGAGATCCACCTTCCTTCTTTTCATATCAGGGATTGAACCCAGTGGTATGTAATCACTGAGACACATCCCCAGTCCCTTTTTATATTTTATTTTGACACAGGGTATTGCTAAGTTGCTGAGGCTAGCCTTGAACTTATGATCTTGTGATCCTCCGGCTTCAGCCTCCCAACTCAGTGGGATTACAAGCATACACGATGCCAAGTCCTAGAGACTGTTTATGACCTTAAGTTCTTTTTTTTTTTTTTAATCCTTTCTTTATGAATGTCTTCCCTCTAGAAACCACATTCTTACATCTCACTAAACCTCTGGAAGGACCAGGCTGTTCACTAACAGTCTTCTCTCTTCCTTCATTTCCTACTCACCCCTCATTCTTTATTTCTGCTTCTCGACCACTCAATTTAATATAAGGGGATCTTGGTAAGGTCAGCATTGACCTCCCAACTATAAAATCCTATGCCCACTTTTAGGCTTTATTATTATGAACCACTCTTATACATCTGATCATGTTGAACACTTGATCCATCTTGAAACTTTCTCTTCCTTTGGCACCCATGACAACGCATATTCATGGTACTATCTGCATCTATCTAAATCACAGCTACTTTTGTAATGGCTGCCACAGAATTCAGAGCAAGTCTTGGCATTCGTATGCTTAATGTGGATCATTATATTCAAATTCGCATGTTCCCAACTCCCCTGCCTTTATACCACTCCATCAGTGAACTATCCCTGCTAACATTTTTAATGCCTAAGTAAGATTTCAGCAATGATAAGTAGCTTTTAAAAAGATGATGCCTTTAAATTATGTCACATTATGTGATATAATTTTATTTGTAAAAACATAAATATATTTCTGCCTAAACTTAGGAGAGCCACAACATGTAATACTAGAAAGGGCTTTGGTTTAAACACTTAAAATATCAACATTACTCAAAATAATATGAGAATTAAATGAGATAAATGTATTAGAGTAACCAGACTCATAAAGTAAGTCACATAATAAAGTAAGGAACAAAGTAAGTCACATAATAAACTTTTGTTGAATCCAAATATAATGCCATTGAGCCTCCTTGGCCATTTAACAATTGGTCAATTGGAAAAAAACAAAGTTAACCCAGGCAAGTAAAGGAAATCTGTCCAACAAATTGTCTGTTGTCAAATCAAGGTCAGAGGTCAGTATCCTCTAGCAGGTGTATTAAAACATGCAAATGACAACATGCTAGTCTTGGTGGGAGGCCGAGTGGCTTTCTCTATATTCTCCCTCACCACTGCTTCCAGCAGCACAATGGGAAGCAGCAGCATTAAAGAGGTGGAGAGCTGGAGCCTGCACTTTCACAGCTGGCAGGCACAGGAGGCATGGGTAACATTTGCTGCTGCTCCAACCAGTGTGCAGTCAGCATTCTCCTCCCCCAACTGTAACCAGCACACCTTGGCACACCCCTTTATAATGTGGCCAAGTACCAGCATAAAGAAAACCAGTGGCAGATGGACTGGATCTTGATTTCTGCAAGCAGTCATTTTGGCATTATACAGCCAGTCTTTGAGTGCTTCTCCTCCCCAAGATTAATGAGGTCACCATGGGAGTTTGTGAATAGACACAGGAGGTGAAACTGCCACATTTCTTTAGCTCCTCTTTTTTGGCTGTCAAGTGAAATTACCCAGTATGGCTTTAGTAGTGCCCAAGGCAATCACAAATTTAGCACACATTACACATATCCATTGCATCTCTTCTACTGTGCCCGTTATTCAAAGTGGCATTTGATTGTTTGGGAAAATATTTGTTCTTATGTAAGCTTCCTTAGACCTTATAAAAATGTACTGTCACTTACAATCTAACTGGTACAGAAATGTTTACATAATGTGACACTGATCTTTTTGAATTTGGGAGTGGCGTTAATGTATAACACTTTTCCATAATGGGACACAGTTTGTTTCCCCTATCTTCCTAAAAATATAAATGTTTAGAAACTTACCTACAGGGTTAATAAACTTCATGATGTAGAACAGTTTTAGGGCATGATACACATTATCATTTATTACTTTAAAAGTCTCATTTAAATATTTAAATTTCTCAAGCCATTTGTCTACCTAAATACCATCTCATTCATACTTTGCAGCTACTGCATGAATTCCATTTACATCACAATGTATACACTGATGCTGACATTTAAAATGTGCAACATCAATAAACATCTGTGCTTCATTTATTCCAAACACAGGCTTCTTTGAAATCAAGTTTTCATTTGATACTGATAGGCCATAAGTGCAGATATACCTTTAAATATGCTAAAATAAAAGGCCAAGGGCCTGCTGTACCCTTTTCTTAATGTTACTATAAAAGAAGAGGCATAAAAATGCAGAAAGAAAAAGAATGAAAAGATAATCCCAGACTAATGGATGAGAAATTCTGGAACCAAAATGTGTCTGTTCCCCCAGGATAGCCACTTCTTCTCAAATTTTTGAACACAATATAAGTGTCACTATGCAGTATGTACAGATACTTATTTTTGGCAAACCAACTGTTCTACATGCTTTCAAAAGAACAGACAATACCAAAAGATCTAAGACAAACAGTATCTACCCCGTGATCACTATCAATACTTAAGCTCAAGTCTCTCCAATTTTATTTGTCTAGGAGAAAGTGAGATCACATGCACGTGCACACACACACACACACACACACACACACACCCCTCCACCCAAATACATCACAGCTAGAAAGCTAAACCACAATGCACATTGAGTTCTTTCCATCAGTATCACATTATAAGTGCTTTCTAATGTCACTAAATATCTTCATAAAAATAATTTTAGTATTAGCATATAAAACTCTGTCCATACAGAAGTATCAAGTTAAAAATGGGTTTTCAAAGAAAGGCTTAAAACTTTAGTTTCATATTATTATGAGTTTGAGGGAAATCTGGGGTTTGGGAGCTATTAAAGCAGTTACACACTATATTAATTCATAGTTCTTTAGGCTAACTTGGCTAACCAAAAAGTTCTTACCTGGATCTCTCCTGCACTTGTTGTTGGCCAGAGGCCTGTAAAAGTTTGCCTGGGCTGAATGTCCAACAATGCTTTACTCATATGCCATCTATTCAGAAAGATAACAAATATGGCACTTGGGTAATCAGACATTGTATTCCATGTGGCCTCTTATAATTAAGTTTGCTCAATATTGTGGAATTAAAGTAGTAAAACTTCTCACCTGGTACTTACCTTCCACTAGAAGGTTGATTCTAAGAGACTGAGACTGAAGTTGCAAGACTTCTTATGACCTAGCCTAGAAAATCATGAAGTGTCACTTCTAGCACATTCTATTCTATTCTAAGGTACCCTAGATTCAAAGTGAAGGCTTAAATACAAGAGACATAGCTCACCAAAGGCATCCATTTCAAATATCCAGTTTCTGGAGCAATACTTGGTTGAATTATATAGAAGCTTGAAGCCAAATCACTTGACAAACTCCAAGATTAGTCTGTCTACTATAAATGTGTATTTCCTTAGATTACTTGGCTCTACATGTAACTTGTCAGAAGTTTTGGTCAAAATCTCTTCATTTTACTAAGGGACATGCACAGCCACTTTATAATAAAGATGTAAAATATCTGCAAAGAAGCTAAATATATTTGAGACATTTTTAAAGCTGACCTTTCAGAAGAAAAGCAAACATTGCTCAAGATTCTATCCATGAAACCTGTTTGAAGGCAAATCCAAACCAGGAAGACAACAGTTGCTGTATTATTCAAAAATCTAGCAGCAAGGATAAGCCAACAGGGAATCTCAGAATTACAAAGAACCCAAGAGAGCATCTAATTCAATTTTATACACAAGACAAGAATTCTTTCTGTACCAAATTTTAGGGAACTAACATTTTTACCAAGTATCCCATCCCGTATGCAATGCTAAAAGATTCAAATAATATCTCAGTAATTCCCCACAACAGCCTTATGAGGTCATTACAAAGTAGATGACATCATTACTTCCATTACACAGATAAGGAAACTAAGGCTCAGATAACTTGTAATTTTCCTGAGTATACATATACAGGAATTAGCAGAACAGAATCTAAAGCCCATCTGGCGTACATCAAATGCAGTGACTTTTTCCACTTTGCCATCCTGTCTCTCTGGCCAATCAATACCTGTACACGTGAAGTATCAAGTGTTCATTCCCTCATGGAATACTTCATTCCAATATTGGGAAGGTCCAGTGGTTAGAAAAAATGCTTTCCTAATGACTTGTCCCAACAATTTATGTGATCAGTCAAGAATCTTTTCCTGCAGGGATTCTTACTCTCAGCATGGCATGGCTGGGGTTTAGTGGCACCATACTTCCTTAATGTATAAATTGTTTTGTTTATAGTTGTAATTCATGGCAGTGGGGTTACAATTTTTATCAGTTTCTCAAAAAAAGGCAACTCCAAAAAGAACACAGTTATGCCCAATGGGAGCTGACAAGGTGTCTATTCATGAAGATAGCAAAGATGGACCATGTCTTCATGAGCTCACATTCTACTTGAGTAGGGAGAAAGTGCATCTATGCAACCAGAGCAGGTACAAAGTAATATAATTAACACTGAGCAGGTCCCTACCACTCTATGGATATGTAACAGGGCTGAGTATATGCTTTCCCCAGTAAACTGCTTGGGCTATAGAACATTGTCTCCAAACAAAATCACATGCTGTTGTCAAATTTGGGATAAAATGGAAGTTCTCTGGTGGAAGCAACAATAGGTTCAGTAGTTCTTGGGCACAAATCATACATCTTCTGAATTCCTCCTTATGGAATCCTTGAGACTCTTCCAGAGTATTCCTCTAGGGCTCTTTAAAGCACAGTTTGAAAACCAGCAATATTACGATTGTCACTGAGAACCCATTTTTTCTCTGCTTCCCTGTAGTGCCATGCCTTTACATTATTCCTAACTACCAAATAAACATATGATTTGTTATTAGCGAGGGTACGTAGAGAAATTATTGGGAACTGAGAATGAGGACAAGATACTCCAAGAAGGAAAGGGAAGAACCCTCAGACCTATAGACTTAAAGAGGACTTGGATTAGACATTGGAATGCATGGATTGGAAGGCAGGCATCAGCCAAGTCACTGTAGCCTAAGGAGTTTGATGTGTCAGTAGAAACAAGAGGAGGCTCATGTATGTACTTTGCAGCCCACTGCTTCCTGCTCAACTGGGGTCTGAATGGCTGAGAAACCATGACAACTGAGATGGATGGATGTTTCTTTACTTAGTTTGCTACCACCTTCCTGCTGCAAGTTAATAACCTTGCAGTCTCAAGAGGCAGATGGCAAACATTTCAAAGGTACTAAGAAGGACTTCTATTCTTTGAATTTCCTGGTGCCAAGAAAGACTCAGGTATGTCAGCACTCCTTTCTTGGTCTGGTGAAATAATTAGAAGGCCAGGATCAGGATATCTGATTATAGTGAAAAAGAAATGTGGCTGACATTTTGTGGGGCTAATTTGGAGAGATTCGTGGACCTTCTTTTTCCCCTCAGCTCTGTGGGGAAACTTCCAGACTGCATTTAGATTATATCAAAGCAGAGCAAAATTGGAATTTCTCTGGCAGCTATTGTTTTATTAAACAAATCAATTTTATTTGAAAAGGTAAGATACATTTGATACTTTCTTCTTTCCATCTCTAATTTACAAAAGGATGTAAGTAAGTAATGTTAACAATAACAATAAAATGATTAAATTCACAGACTTAGAGAAAGAGAAAAGCCAAAAAGTGCATTTTTATTCATACTGTCAAGGATCTCTCCTTTATCAATCACCTACTTAGGTGAAAGAGAATTTTCACCAGATGATCATGAGACTTACATTACCATGCCCAAAATGACAAATCAAGTCTCAGAGTCATCTACTGACTTGCCCAAAGTAACACTTTCAGAGACTAAAAAGATGAGAAATTTGGACTCCAAACTTAAAACTATTTCTAATATCCAGGTTCTTTCTTACAGGGAGAGAATAAGAATGTCATCAGAAGACAAAAAAAAAAAAAATAAGCCATGTGAATACACAAGGTATTTCATGAAACCCAACTTTGTGCATCTACCCCTAACTGTCATATTTCCATCTCTTCCCCTTCCTGACCAAATGACTGCAGCATAGGACAAAACTCCAGAAGACCCTTTGCATTGTTGAAATAAAGCAATGATATCAGAAGCATTCAAGCTACAACCCAATAAGTTCTTTTCTTGCATACAGCAAATGTTAAATGTGACAATTTGTGATGAGATGATTTTTCTCCATTGCTACAAATCTTATTTTGACCTTGACCATATCTAAAAAGAAACACATTTCTAGAGCAAAATATTGCCCAGCAACACAGTGCACATGCTGCCTAAGCAGTATTCCTTCTCTCACTGAATGATGATGTCTACCCTACTCCCAAAATGACTTCTATCATCATTACAAACATTTGCCAAGTGCCTTTCAAACATGGAAAACATACACTTTATAATCACAACAGCAAAATCCATTTATTGAATACTTACTCTGTCCCAGGCACTATGATAAAAGTTG
Source organism: Tamias sibiricus (assembly GCA_025594165.1). Lineage (NCBI taxonomy): Eukaryota > Metazoa > Chordata > Mammalia > Rodentia > Sciuridae > Tamias > Tamias sibiricus. The sequence continues at coordinate 128,980,176 of CM046667.1, forward strand.
GAAATACAATGAAAAAATATATCCAGTGTCCCAGAGCCTACAGTCTAGCAGGGTAGACAGATATTCACCAAGTAATCACCACTTGTTGGGACAAATTGCCCAATAGGAAAAGTTACCTACAACAGGAACAGGGAAACAAGTCTGAAAACTCTGGGAGAAGTTACAGCAGGAAGTGACATCTAAACTGAAGTATGGAAAGAATGTGGGGAGTAAGCTAGGTGAATGTGGAAGAATGGAGAAAATGTGGTCCAGACAGAGGAAACAGCATGTATAATGGCATAAAGACAGGAAAGAGCATGTTCTAGAAACAGGAAGAAGTACATTATGACTAAAGATGTATGAGGGGGCTGAGAGAATGAACAGGTAATAACAAGCCTATTCTCAGAGGACTTCATACCCATGGTGTCTGTACCCAGTGGGAAAACACTACAGCAAAAGGCTTGCTCCTCCATGATTCATAGGTGGCAAGAATAGATTCCAAGTATCTCAAATATTGGACTTTTCATTCTTAAATACTTGCTTTGTTAATTTTTCTACTCCTATTTATTTTATACAGATAAAAGCTCTCTGAGGAGAAATTATTACTCTGGAAAAAAATCAATGTTTTGATCATGTTAGAGGACTGGAATTAGGAATTACATTCTAAATTTCCCTATTAAAAAAGAGTGCTAATAGCCAGACACAGAGGTGCACACCTGTAATCCCAGCAGCTTGGGAGGCTGAGGAAGGAGGATCGTGAGTTCAAAGCCAGCCTCAGCAACAATGAGGCACTAAGCAACTCAGTGAGACCTTGTCTCTAAATAAAATACAAAATAGGGCTGGGGATGTGGCTTGGTGGTACAGTACCCCTGGGTTCAATCCCTGGTATCCCCCCCCTGCAAAAAAAATAGTGCTAATAGTTGTTCTTTTTTGATCAAAAAAATGAAAGAACTATGGGAATGTTTCATGATAACATCACAATTTTTTAATCATTTCTACAGGAGAATTGATCAGCATTGTGCCATCTGCAGTATCAAATTGATGGAAATATCCCATAGCAGTGACTAGACCCATTATAAGCTCTGTATAGCAATGGTCTTCCTATTCTCTTTCCACTCATCAATTCATCTTTTGCTTCATTTCAAAGATCATTTGAAGCAGCTCAAAATAAACACATAATAAAATATGATTTTAAAATAGGTGGCAAAAAAGGAAGGGTAGATTATAATATGTTACTAAGATCAAGCCTAGAAGAGAATGGCATTCAGACATGCACATTTGAAGTCCTACACAGCTACAAGAAAATCCCCCCAAATTGATTTTGAGCTTTCCAGTAGCCAAAGCACAGAGAGCCCAATTGGTTCTAATATTAATCTTAAACTATGACCATTCATTAGAATCAATGGAGGGTGGAAGGAGGATTTTTGAAAAAAAATCTTCATTGTAGAAACAATAAATTCCTGAGAGTGGGGCCTAGTATTATTATTTCTAATATGCAGTTATAGTTTTGTTATTCGGTTGGCCTCACTACTGAATACCAAAATTTCTAATGCCCATAAATTTAAAAACACATTATAGCCAGGCATGGTGTTGCACACCTGCAATCCCAGTAATTCAGGAGATTGAGGCAAGAGGATTGCAAGTTCAAGGTTAACCTGGGCAACTCAGTAAAACCCTGTCTCAAAATAAAATATAAAAAGAATGAGGATGTAGCTCAGTGGTAATGGTCCCCTGGGTTCAATCTCCAGTACCAAAACAACAATAAAAATCTAGTTGCTCAAGAGAAACACAGCTCTTCCTAGCGATGAGGACTGAGAGAACTTCCTCCCTCCCTTGGATTCTTCTAAAGGTATGGAATGGGATGTGCTGGGCAATGGTCCCAACACCATCCCTACAATAAACACAGTGGCAGTCTCTGATAACAGAGTTCCTGGAGGCTGGGGTTGTAGCTCAGCGGCAGAGCACTCGCCTTGCACATGTGAGGCACTGGGTTCAATCCTCAGCACCACATAAAAATAAATAAACGAAATAAAGATATTGTGTCCATATATAACTGAAAAATAGTTTTCAAAAAAGAGTTCCTGGAAAGTGTTAGGGGGGCTGAGGCGCATTTCAGGGACACTGCTCTGTGTTGTGTTCATTTCATCCAAAAAGAACATTTTTTTTTTAGAGGAACAGACAGAAAAATAGAGTTACTTCTCTACCAACCCCCAAAAGAGAAGCCCTTTGAAACTCAAGCACATTTCTCAACAGCCAGGCAAAGAAACAGCTCAATGTGCAATCATTCCAGATGATATATTTAAGGTATTAGAGATATGAAACATCCTTAGTTTGCCAAGGGACCAGTAAGTAAACCTTAAAAGTCATTTTTATGTCAAGCAAATACTGAAGGATCACAGAGAAAGCCACTAGTGATCTATGGAATAATAGCACACCTGACCTATGAATTAGGGGATGATTTGAGAATTCTATTGATTTTGACCTTTGCCAATGCAACAGAAACACCCCGTCATCACAAATGTGTTTAAGCCTCATGGGTTACGAAGCTCCAATTTTTATAATCCACATTCAAAATAAAATAACATCCCAGATGCTGTCATATGCATGGCATTCTGCTGCTTCTCAAAACCATCTTCTGCTTGGAAGCTTGAAGGCCAGGCCTCTTGAGGTCTCCAAAAGATCTGGTCTGCCCCCTTCTCCTTTCTGTGAGTTATTTGGGGTTTGATTAACCATCACCCCAGGGACTATACTTCTTATCATCTATGGTGGCAATCTACAGCATGTCTAACATTATTTTCAATCATTTTAGTCTCAGAATCATTTTATTGTTTTAATGAAGTCTCACCTAGAAGTTAAATATTTTAAAAGCATAGACCCTCTATGGTTAAAGGAACCCATCATTTCACACATATACATCCCTCAGAAAAAAATCCCTGAACCAGGCACGGTGGCATGCACCTGTAATCTTAGCAGCTCAGAGCACTGAAGCAGGAGGATAGCAATTTCAAAGCCAGCCTTGGCAACTTAGCAAGGCCCTAAGCAACTCAGTGAGGCCCTGTCTCTAAATAAAATATTAAAATGCGCTGGGGATGTGGCTCAGTGGTTAAGTGGCCCTAGGTTCAATCCCCAGTACCCCTCCCCCCCAAAAAATACCCTGCCTGGCAGCAAGAAAGCACAAGTTTAAGTAAGGCTTTATGCCCTGAGATTAAAGGTGAGCTCAAATCAAGCAGCAAAATGTGTTAGGTCCAATAGACAGCTCTACTACCACCTCTGGATAGGTTTGCCACTTTATACATCTCCACCTACTTATCCCATAACTCCCTGAAATTTGGCTTTCTCTTGCTACTTCTATATAGTAGAAAGTGTAGCACTGAAGGAAAAGAACATTGAAATTGGAATCAAGAGCACTGGTTTCCATCTCTAGCCTACTCTAACTACAAGCAAGAGTTTTCAAATCTCTGACCCCACTTTCCCTCTATATAATGAAGAAAACAATCCCTTCCTCACCAACTACCTTAGTTTACCTGTGAATATTAGAGTAATGTTCATGAACCTGCTTTGCAGAACTAAAAATCAATCTGTAAGTAGAAAGTTACATTGTCAGTTTCCTATTGCTCCTGTAGAAATTTACTACAAAGTTTGTGCCTGAACACTACATAAATTTATTACCTTAAAGTTGTGAAAGTCAAAAGTCTAAACTTGGCCACACTCAAGGTGTCAGCTGGGTTGTGATCCTTCTGGAAGCTCTAGGAGAGAATCCATTTCTTGCCGTGTTTAGATTCTAGAGGCTACTCGCCTTCCTTGGCTCATGCCATTACCTTGCTGGCTTCTGCGTCTATAATCACGTCACCTTTAACTTTCCTGCCTCCCCCTTACAGAGACCCCTGTAATTATACCTGTAATTACCCCTGTAACCACCCAGATGTTCCAGCAAAATATCCCCATCTTAAAATCCTTAATCACATCTGCAAATGTGTTTTACCACATAAGGTAACACATTCACATTTCTAGGATTAGAATATGGACATCTTCTGGGGAAAGGGCATACACCTAGCACAGTTATATAATAGATACTGTGCTAGATGGTTTCAATTTGTCTACGTGGATGTACACTTCACCTCTCTCCATGTATGTGCTCTATGTTCCAGAAGGCTGATTTCTACAGACTACATTAACCCAGCTCCCTTCTGTTCTAGCTGCCAGTTGAATTTGGCCAATAGGGAGGTACTGGCAAGAGAGTAAAAAACAAGGTATGTGTTCCCACCACCAAATTCCGTGGTGTTGAGCTTTAGGTTGGTAATTGTTGTGTTTGTCTACCAAAGGCCATTGCATCCAGCAGGCCTTCTCCATGCAGCTGCTGCCCTCTTGGGCTCTGTAACTGCTTCTTCCCCTAACTTCATCAGGACTAGGGGTGATAATAACTCACTGCAGTTGCTTATCCTGGAATGTTTCCTTATTGGTTTCATTTAAACATTAACTCTAAATCCTGACTAGAGCTTTGTAAAGAATCCATCTATTAAATTATCCTCTAATTAACCCCACCCCTTGCATGGATCACCCATTTTCTGATGGGACCCCAAACTGATAAAAATACAGAAAAAAAATTTTAAAAGCTTATCATGGCATCCTTATTGCCTGCTCTTACTCCCTTAACCTCTCTAGATTATTTGAAAATGTAAATATTTTTTCCTTACTTTTCTAAAAAAATATTCTTGTAAAATAATTATAACACCTGTAAATTTCCCTTTACAGAAAGAAAACCAATATTGAGTGAAGGTAAGTAACTTGTTGAAGGTTAATCATTAAGTTTGGAACAGTGATTAGAAACCAGGTATCCCTTTACTCTGTGACTCTCACTAATAATAGCTAATGTTTAGTGAGTACTTAGTTTGTGGTAGGCTTGTACAAAGAGCTTTATAGGCATTCTTTCTTTTTAGTGCTCATGACAACATGTTGGTAATTATTATCCTTATGTCAAGAAACTAAGCCTAGAGATGTGAAATGGCTTTCCAGGGATCACACAGCTAGGAAGTAGTGAAATTGAGATTTAACTTCAGTAGAGTTTGACTCCAAATCCCTTTCCTTTGCACCATGAAGTGCTAAAGACCTTAGAACAGTGTCAGAAACACTGACACTAAAGCCTAGAACAAGGTGAAGCTTTCCTTAAAAAAAATGTGTTCGGGGCTGGGGTTGTGGCTCAGCGGCAGAGCGCTCGCCTCGCATGTGCGCGGCCCGGGTTCGATCCTCAGCACCACGTAAACATAAATGCATTGCATTGTGTACAACTAAAGTAAATAAATATTTAAAAAAAAATGTGTTCCATATTTTCCAGAAAGGATGAAATAAGAACTACTAGGATTATTCTTGGGAGAAACATCATGCTGTAAACAGAAAACAGGGAAAGGCAGAGATTTTCAATTCCCATTTTGCTTCTCTGTTCTCCATCAAAGGTCATGAGTTGAAGATTAAGAGAATAATGGTGTGGGGTGGACAAAGTTAGGCAAGGAGACTAGAAACAAACCTGTGGCTGTCCTAAGGATTTCTCCTTACTGGGGCAGAAGCTCCTGGAAGTTGAAGAAATTATCCTGTTCACCCTAGACCCCTAAAACAGCAACTGTCACATAGTAGGTGTTCAATTGGTATGTTATAAAAGAACTTAGTCTCCTGGAACATTTAGATGGCATCCTAAGCAAAAAAAAAAAAAAAAAGCACCCATCAACTAGATTTCTGAGTGACCCTTTGTAATTTGAGAAAAGGAGGTGAGCCATATCAGAAACTAGAAATTAGCAAATAATTTCCAAAAAGTTTGAATATTTACATTTCCGAACAAATGGAATGAGCTCAGTGGGATACTCTGAGAGTGATTTCTTTAACAGGTTGATTTGGAAGAACTTATCTATGAGGAACCCCAGTGTTTACCATCATTTTCTGTTATATTAATTGAAAATTTCATTTGTACCAGGAACATATGAGGCATTTCAAGGGCTTTCTCTCTTTTAATCTTCAGAGTAGCCCTATAAGGTAAGTACTATGATTATTCTCTTTTCACAGTTAAGGAAAGTGAGGCACAGGGAAGTTGAGCCACTTGCCCCAGTCTGACTCCAGAGCCTGACCACATTACAGCCCCATCTCATCACTGGGGTAATCAAATGTGCTGAAGATGATGGAGATAATCTCCAGTCATAAAAGTCAACTAAGAAACACAAAATAAGTACTTCAGTTTCAATAAAGCATTACTTGTGTCAGGGGAGGGGAGCTTTGAGAGCATGCAAGTGAGACACATAGCAGCTAGGAATAGAATATACATTAGATTGGCTACATCAAGAAACTTAGAAACCCAAATCCTTGCAGGGGTAGGGGAAGATCAAGATTTGCCTAAGAAAACAGAAGCTCAGGAACATTTCAGTTAACCAAAATAATGTGTATGCTAACACAACAAAGGTTGTTGTTGTTTTTCAAATTTTCCTATTAGGTATAATAGACTCATCAGAACCCTTTTCTATTAACAACATTTAAATGAATGGGATATCACTCTTGAGAGGATTAAGTAGGATTATAACATGTATACAAAAAGCATTGGGAATGTGGTTCAGTGGTAGAAAGCTGGCCTAGTGTTCAGGAGGCCCTGGGCTCAATCCCCAGCACCGCTCCACCCTGCTAATGAAAGGCACTGATGCTTATAAAGTCACAGGCTCGATTTAATCATTGTACAAATATCAGTGGACATAAACAAAATAAGAGGGCTACAATATCACTAAGGGATATGATCTAATGTGATCACCATCACATACACAGTCCATCACTGATCAAAACATCAACTACAGTATATTATCTCTATATGGATACATAGATGGACGCCTCCTCCTGACATTGAAAATTATATTCTAGATGGATTGCCTTTTAATTAATTCCTACACACATTCATTCATTTAACTGATGACTGAGCATTCAGTGTATATTCAGCACTCTGCTTGGTCACATCGGTTGCTTGGATAAATCTCAGTCTGTGTCCTAATTGAACCATAGTTCCTAGCTATATTCAGATAACTTGAATGGGTATTTTAAAATTACATTAACAATACCAACCTAAAATTTAATTAATGCAAAAGCTGGCATTTGAATATAATGTCAGAAGCATTGATGACTGTGCGTGGAAAATCATTCAAAACTTATTTACAATGCTTAGAAGGCTGTCATGGAGAGGAAATAATCTGAATATTCAATCATATGAATAAAGCTGCTGACCTATCAGAATATTCCATCATGGTTTTTGACAATACTGGGCATTTGGCCATTAACTAGGAGAATGGGTATGTCCAAATTACTTAAGTATTTAAATAAAATTTATACTGAGTAATAAAAGAGTTATTGTACCTATGTCCATTTCCATTTCAAAATGTCGAGCTATGCTTTGTCTATAGAACAGCGCTATTATTCTTAATAATGGGTGTTTGTTGTGGCCCACACTGATGAGGTATCCAGCCATGATGGATATGGATTTACAATACGTAGAGGCAGATCCATGAGAAATGAGTCATTTGGACTAGGAATTATCCTGGGAATGGCACATTTTGCTGGTATACTATCCAAGGTAATCCCTGACAATATTTAGGTGGAGTAGGCAGAGATACAATCGGCTCATTGGTACTATCTGCACTCAGGAATTTAGGGACAAGTTCACATATTACATTATGATGGCAAATTCTCTCATCTATGAATTGAAACTGGCAAATAAAACATAATTAGTGCACTGTACATTACCTACCTATTAAGATCAATTTATGTAAAAATATTTGATTTTAATAATAAAGTATAGCTAATGATTCCATTTAGTTTCATAATTTAAATTTTATTTTAAGGGACAGATGAACCACTGTAATTTATTCAATTTTGTGCAGTGTTCATCTCAGTTGAATTATGTGTAACTTTTTGCACATGACTCTTTAAATATTTTATGAACTGACATAATGGGAAAGTGAGGGCACTTATCATTGAGAGATATCACTGTATAAGGTTGAATTTGTATTTCACAGAATTGGATTCTTGAAAGTATCATGGATTCTGATTAGTGCATTATTATTTCACTAATAAATTTCTGTACTCAGCTTTTAGAATCTGAGCCTATGCAGGACAGAAAGTTTTCTTTATGTATTCAAATTGTATGCACTCACAAGTACATTATAAGAACCTCAATAACTTGGTGTTTAATGCATGGATGGTAGTTATTCCTCCCAGCTACATGTCATCTCTTGAAGATGGCAGGCTCCACTTCTCTTTTCCTATGTGTACATATGAAGGGATTTTAGTTGGAGTAACAGTCCTAGGTTTTATATACCTGTTACTTACCCCACCCCAAGAAGGAAGAGTACATTATCAGTTTGGTGGGAAACAACCACCTGGACTAAGCTTCTCAATTCAGGAAACCAAATAAATACTAAAAGTATGTACAAGTTTGGTGGTTTCTTATCAACTTAAACATAGAATTACCATATGACCCAGGGATTTCATTCCTAGGCATCTACACAAAAAAGAGTTGAAAGCAGGTATTCAAGAAAATAGTTGAAGATAGAAGTTAATAACAGCATTATTCACAATAACCACAAAGTGGAAACAGCCCAAATATCCATCAAAATGTGTTATATATCCAGACAATGGAAATTCATTTGGTCACAAAAAGGAATGAAGTACTAATACATGCTACAACATGTGTGAACCCTTAAAAACTTTATATGAAGTCAAAGAAGTGACACAGAAAGCAACATATTGTATAATTCCATTCACATGAAATTTCCAGAGTAGGCAAATCCACAGAGCAAAAATAGATTACTAGTTGCAAGGGGATTAAGGGAAGGGAAGTTGGGGAGGTGAGTGGGTATGGATTTCCTTTTAGGGTGATGAAAATATTTGAGTATGAGACAGAGGTAGTGATCATACATTTTGAATATATCAAGTGCTACTGAATCGTATACTTGAATGGTTGAACAAGTGGATTTTATGTTTTATATATATATATATATATATATATATATATATATATATATATATATTATAACAATAAATACAACAGGTACAAGTATGGGGGATTCAATTTCTTTTGTTTCTTTTTGCCCAGGATTCGTAATAGTCAGCACCCTTGGTAAGTGCATCTTCTCCTCTGGGCTCAACCTTTCCCTCAGGCTTGTTGTTCTAACATCTAGATTTCAGGCACTTGTAGAAAGCAGTGAAATAAAAATGTTAGCAAATCCCTTTCACTGCAGACCTAAAGCCAAATTCTCTTATCAGCCTCATCCATAATAATATTGGCATTCTGCCTCTATTTGTCTGACTCTTGAATCTTATTTCTCAACTAACTTTTAACTTGGAAGGGGAAGAATGGAACATTATTGCTTGACATACCCTGCCCCAACAACAAAACTGAAAAACCTAGCAAGCATGGCTTCTGTGGCTTCATCCAATTTGATAGCATACAGGCTGAAAAATAAAGGGTTAAAGATTAAACAGGCAAGGATGTGGGGGGAAAGGCACACTCATACATTGCTGGTGGGACTGCAAATTGTTGCAACCAATCTGGAAAGAAGTATGGAGATTCCTTAGAAAACTTAGAATGGAACCACCATTTTGACCCAGCTATCCCACTCCTTGGTCTAATCAGCATACTATCATAATGCAGCCACAACAATGTTTATAGCAGCTCAATTCACAAGCTAAACTGTGGAAGCAACCTAGATGTCCTTCAATAAATTAATGGATAAAGAAATTGTGGTATATATACACAATGGAACATTACTCAGAATTAAAAGAGAATAAGCCAGGCACGGTGGCACACGCCTGTAATCCCAGCACTTGGGAGGCTGAGGCAGGAGGATGGAGAGTTCAAAGCCAGCCTCAGCAATGGCGAGGCACTTAGCAACTCAGTGAGACCCTGTCTCTAATAAAATCCAAAAAAGGGCTGGGGATGTGGCCCAGTGGTCCAGTGCCCCTGAGTTCAATCCCTGGTACAAAAAAAAAAAAAAAAAAAAAAAAATAAAATTACGGCATTTGCAGGTAAATGAATGGAGTTGGAGAATATCATGCTAACCGAAGTAAGCCAATCCCAGAAAACCAAATGCTGAAAGTTCTCTCTAATAAGTGGATGCTGATCCATAATGGAGGGGATTGGGGAAAATGGAGGAACTTTGATTGGGCAAAGGGGAGGCAGAAGAGGGGAGGGGCATGGGACAGGAAAGATGGTAGAATGAGATGGCCATCATTACCCTAGGTACATGTATGACTGCACATGTATGACTCTACATTGTGTAAAACCAGATAAATGAAAAGTTGTGCTGCAATTGTGTACAATGAATCAAAATGCATTCTGCTGTCATGTATAGCTAATTAAAATAAATAATTTTTTAAAAAACAGATGAAACAGGGCCAGCAGGGCCCCCTTTCACTCTAACCTAACCTCCCTGGTTCCACAAAAAGCAGGCTGAGAATTTGCTCTGAGAATGCAACAAGAAAAAAATCTGTTTGCACTCAAGATACCGGGATAATGTAGACACAAAGCTTTCATCCATCCATTTGCCATTCTAGTTCTGTGATTCAGGCGTCTCTTGTATCTAACTGCTGGGATCTGAGACATATAGCCCAGGGCATCCCTGTGAGTTAGTGGTCAACTGACCATCTAATAGACTGAATTCCCTGGCTGCTTAAAGTGCTCTTTGAACTATAATCACATCAGCTCAACAGTAACAGTGTTTGGGTATGTTTTGTTTTCTTAATGATCTAAGTGTCCACCTAACTATGCCACCACCTAGCTCACCTTTCCAGGCTGTTAGGAGTACAGCATTCAGCAGTGATATTTTAAAAGAATTATGGTATTTATTATTTCTATGACTTGTTCTGCCATAAGAATTTCATTATCTAGACAAACTAAACCTCTAAAATCAAGGTATTGTATCTTTTTAAACTTTTTAATTAATTTTGGATAAATGACAATTTATATATATTTCTGATGTACAGCAAGATGTTTCAATATATGTATACATTATGGAATGAGTAAATCAAGTGAAGTAACATAACTGTCATATCACATACTTATTTTTGTGATCAGAGGACTTATAATCTTTTACCAAGTATCAAGTATACATTATTGGTACCACATTGTACAACAGATCTCTAGTACTAATGGCAGGTCTGCCACTTTGGGGCTGTATAGCCTCTGACAAATCAATCAAACTAATTGAGCCTCAATTTCTTTACCTGTATAATGAAGAAATTAACATTACACAAGATGAGTTGGAGGCGTGAATGAGTAGAAGCATCCCATGATGTTGCATAATACCTGGCACACAGTGGGTGCTTCATGAGTGTTAATTTATTCTATCTGTAATGGGATTGCTTTACTAGATTTTTTTTTTTTTTTTGCTTTAATGACAGTAATACTGGTTTTCATCCGCTTGGCTCATTGTAATCTTTCTTACAATACCAGAATTAACTAAAGTAAAAGTGATAGTATTCTTCTCCCTCATCTAATATCAGACCCTTATGTAGCAACCATCAACAGTTATATGTCTAGTATTTCCATATCAACAAATAAAAACATACTTATATTTGGGCTCTCTTTTTGGCAAAATGGGATCATACGATATATCCAAGTGTAAATTTTGCTTCTTTTATTTAGTTATATATATAGTGGAAAGCCTATCTTGGTTTTAGATAGTTAGATGGATCTATAGCATTTTTACTAGCTGCATATTATTCCTACATAGGGAATTACCACAATTTATTCAACTATCTCCCTATGGATGGCCAATCAGGTTACTTCCAATAGTTTAAAATTCCAAATAAATGCTTTGATGAGTTTTTCTGTGAATATATCTTTATGGGATATATTCTATCCCATAAAAGGATATATATTCTATATTTATGGGATACTTTCTATCCAATGAATTTCAGAAGTAGGATTACTGGATCAATGCATATGTGCATACAGAAGATAATAAATAGTGCTCCGTTAATCTCCCGACAGGTTGTAGTCATTTGTCATCCAACCAGTAGTGCAGGAGAGAGAACTTTAGTTCCACATCCTTGACAAACATGTTATTAAGCTATTTGATTTGTGCCAGTGTGATGACATCTCATTTTGATTTGCTATTACCTGATGATTAGTGAAATTTAGAACTTTTTTATCCTTATATTTTTCCTATGGATGGTCATTCAGGTTACTTTCAGTTTTTTAAAAATATTCCAAATAAATGTCCTTACAAAATTGGTCCTCTCTCCTTTAAATTCCATGTTCCAATCCTTTGATCATTTATTCATTAGGAAATTCTTTTTTCTTATGAATTTGTAGAAGTATTTTGTATTTTAGTAACATCAAACTTTTTCAGTCAGATATATAAAAATGTTTTCTAACAATTGGTTAATTTTATGTAATTATAGAGGTTTTTTTGTTTGTTTTTGTTTTTTTCTTTGAAGAATTTGGATCCATGTCTGACTTAATGAACATCACCCTACAGTCATATATATATATATTCTCTTTGTTTTGTAATACTCTGATAATTCTCAATTTACATTTCACCTTTAAGGTATCCAGAATTTTCTTTTGTTTATGTTGTATGTGAAAAAGCAGTTCTATTTTTATTCTCTGCTAACACCTTTATCACAGAGCAGGTTCCAATGTAACTTGGATCTGTACTCTCCGTTCTGTCCCATTGATTAGTTTGTCCATGCTCACTAATTTATATTTAATTTCATATCTGATAGCAGTTCTTTTCCCTCATTCTTTTTTTGTTATAAAATTTCCCTTTGTCCTTTCATGTGAATTTGAAATTATAATCTCAAAGTTTTTAAAATATCATAATTGCTTGAAGTCATCATTCTTGCCATGCAGGAGGGCATGGTATATCTCTCACATTATAGAAGTCTTGCTTTTTGTTATTGAATAGTATGTTATAATTTTTTCAGAGATGATATTTTTCTAATTATGTCTGTTCCTACATGACTTTTAAATTACTAACTAGTTGGTAAATGGGATTTTATCCTGTTTCTAACAGATTAGCACAAGTATAATTAAAGGCAATTGATTTTTAAAAGTATTTATTTTGTATCAAACCAACTTATTAAATTCTTCATTCTAATAATTTTATAGTTGAATCTCTTAGATTTGATAGATACTATATCCTAGGCAAATAATGATGATCATCATAATTGCTTATAATACTAATTTCTATTCCTTGATATATAATGTTCATGAATACCTACAAAATCATGTTGAAATATAGTATTAATACAGAATAACATTTTAAGAAAAATAATAAGAATCTCTGTCTTATTCCTGATTTTCATGGAAATGCCATTTGCATTTTTCCATTTATTATGATGTTTAGTATTGGTTTATAGTAAATATGCTTCATGAATCTCCAAATCATGTACAATCACAAGAATATGATTCTAATTAGAATAAGTTATACTCCATGTATGTATAATATGCCAAAATATATTCTACTGTCATGTACATCTAAAAATAACAAATAAAAAAGTAACTTTCTACTACCATTTTATTTAATCTTTGCCATTCATTCCTAGTTTTTAAAACTCTATAAAGTGTTTCCTTTTTCTGTATCTACTATACATAATGGCTTTTCTAATTCAAATTTCTCATATTATCAACAACTAACAATTATTTAAATTATTTGAATTTAAAATTTTAATTAAAATGTTAGTTGTTAACTAACATTAACTAACAATTGTTGAACTAGCCTTGCATTCCTATAATAAACCTGACTTAAAATGTTTCCTGTTATTTTTCCCCTTCAGTGTTCTCTTTTCTTTTCAATTGTCAAACTGAGCCCATGGAGATCAATGAGTTAATGGGAACTTATTTGTTTGCCAATGTCAAAATATTGCCTAGTATGCTTCCCCTGCCCTTTCTGGTATCCATACTGTGTAGGATGCCTCTGCTCTGCAACTCTTGGCTTTTTCAAGCTGGGAATTTGCCATGAGTCACAATGGCAGCTGGGCTTCAGAGGGAAGCTGCTCTGATTTTGTTAAGTTGTCTGCTTATTCAGATGTTATTTCTATCTTGCTGACTGAATAACTTTTCATAGTTTGGTCATACCTGGCACAGATGGTGATGAGTTTTGGAATCCCATGGCATTCCTTCTGATTTCAGGGATCAGCACATTTCTATAATGGGCAGTCAGGAGAACAATCAGGGTTACCTTTTAGATAAAACTGGCATGAACATATAGGAAAGAAATAATTTTTTTTTTTGCCTTGGTTCAGAGCTCAATCAATTAAAATCAACTTGCTCCTGGATGTGAAGAAAAGTTTAAAACCATAACATATCTTTAATGTATCTTGGTTTTCTAGAACAATTCCTCCCAAGTTATAGCTCAGCTCATATGTGTCATTCATTGAATATGTGTTTAGCCAATGCCATAGGCAGTATGTTAGGCTTTGGGAAAAGCCATGAGTCAAAAGCATGTTGTAAATGCACTCCATCTAATAGGCAGAAGACAAACATTAATAATTCAATGTGATATAATCAGATAAGGTACAGTAAAAGAAGGAGATCTGGACCCATGTCCTTCATGTTTTCCCTTTTAGCCTCCATCTCTGATAAAGTAACTGATTTTCTTTCTCTAGTCTTAAACAGAAGACTCACCCAAAGCAACAATCCTTCAAGACAATACCTTCCAAAATGCAATAACATATAAGTAGCTCATCATCTCTGTATCACCAGCAGCACCAAGCAGAGCCTTGTACTGAATCAGTACATGCCTTAACTATGTTTTGGATTCCATAAACATGTGAATGCAGTCTAATATCAAAAGCATTAGAGCCTACAGATGTAGAGACCAAAGCCAAAACAGATGAAAAAAACAGATAGGCAAAGAAGTTGAAAAATGGAAAAATTCATATAAAAGCATCAACAGTGCCACAATTTTTCCCCTCAAGTAACATGACATTAATAGCACCACTGTCTCTCAGAGGGAGGCAACTATGTTTTAAAATGTTTTATTTTCTTAGAGATGTTGGGTGTATCTTGACAAAAATCTAGATTTTCCTTTAATGCATGTATTTTTAAAATCACTTGGAAATGTAACAGCTCAGAAAAACCATATTCAGTCAGTGAATTCAGATTGCCTGAAATAACTGTATGAGTCAAATCAGCATTTACTCTATGTGTATAAAAAATTTGCCAATACTTCTTACACACTCTTCTCTGGTTCTTTGGCATGATAGTCTCTGTTAAGCATAAGAAGCACTATCCTAAATTCAGATCCTTTACTAACTGATTCAATAGACTTTCAACTGCTCAACATAACTGGGGAATAGTATATATGGGTTAATGAAAATCCTAGTCACTGGAGACCCTCCAGTATACTTACAACCCCATTAAATATACCACACATAGAAATATACAACAGTAAAATCACAGTTAATCAAACTCAACATTTCTCTGATGATTCAGAAACTTATTGACTCCAGTAATCTTGGTGTAAGATGTACATAGGTAGCTTGGTAGGTTATTCATCATTGGACATATTATAGTACCATTATTAGGCCAGTCCTAGAGATGTGTAACATATCACAGACAGATATGTTACATAAAGTCATAAACACTTGCTTTGGTTTTTCAGATGTCAAAGAATCTTAAAAACCTAAAGAAACCTAAGGTTCAGTTGGTCTGATGATATCCCATTCACTCAGGCCTTAGAATCCTTAATTGAAATGAAACACTAAGAAGGGCCTCTGTGTATAAATCAATGGAAAATGGAACTGATTGGAGTTGAAGGCTTGGAAGTCAGCATCCTTCCTTCATGAGCTCTTATGTACCTCTGTGGAAGCCCATGACTACAGAATATAACTTTTAATTAAGTGTTATGATTAAACTACTAGTTTTCCAGGGAGGAAAGTAAAGTCCACACATCTAAGTGACTTTTTCAGGGCCTCACTATAAAGTAGTGACTGATCTTGAACTAGATACAAAGTATCCTGACTCACAAAGGGTATTTTCCATCCCTACCAGTCTGCCTCTGCAGTTTCTCTTACAATATATTTGCCCTATAAAATAATGGATAGCATGGTTTCTGAAAGATCCATCCAAGTTCAGCATATGACTAATTTCAGCCATGTTCTGAGAGCCCTTCTCACAAAACTAGATCTTTCGTTCCTTTTATAGCATTGATCTAACTGCAAGGTATCCAAGATCCCAGTGTTGATATAAATTATAAGTCTCTGAAGATTGGATTTTTCCACAAAATACCACAAATAACCAAAGAAATCCTGAGCAAAAATAACAAAGCTGAAAGCATCACAATACCTGACAGTAAAACATACTACAAAAGCTATAGTAAACAAAGCAACAAGGTATTGCATAAAAAACAACACATAGACCAATGTAACAGAATGAAGAACCTAGAAATTAATCCACAAACATAAAGCCAACTGATTTTTTACAATGATAACAAGAGCACACACTGGAGGGAAAAAAGTCTCTTCAATAAATGGTACTGGAAAAACTGAATATACACATGCAGAAAAAAGCAAAACTAGATCCCTAGTTGTTACCATACGCCAAAAAAAAATTGACTCAAAATGGAGCAAAGGCCTAAAGTAAAGACCTGAAACAATGAAACTGCTAGAATATAAGGAAAACACTTCAAGACAATGGTGTGGGCAAATAATTTTTTTATAAGATCTTAAAAGCAAAAATGGACAAATAAAGAGAATAAAATCATGACATTCATGGCATTCATAGGTAAATGGATGGAATTGGGAGAAAATAATGCTAAGTGAAGTTAGCCAATCCCAAAAAAAACAAAGGTCGAATGATCTCTTTCTTATGAAGATACTGACTTATAAAGGCAAGGGAGGGGGGTTGAAAGGAATGAAGAAACTTTAAATAGAACAAAGAGGGAGGAGGGGAGGGGAAGGGGCAAGGGGATAGGAATAATGGTAGAATGAGTTATCCATCATTACCCAAGTACATGTATGAAGACACAATTGTTGTAAAATATTTTATATAAAAACAGCAACATGAAAAATTGTGCTCTTTATATGTAATATGAAATGAATTGCATTCTGCAAGCATGCGTAACAAATTAGAATAAAAATAAATTTTAAAAAATAAGAAAATTCTTCACAGTATAGGAAAAAATCAACAAGATAAACAGACAAACTATAAGAGTTGGATAAAGTATTTGCAAACTACTCTTAAGTTTCATTCCTAACATTAACTTAGATAGTGGGACTTTCTTTAATACTTCATTCATCTTTTCATATCTTTATGTGTGATATATTGATGATTAGGTTAGCTTTCCACTGCTGTGACACAATGTCTGAGAAAATCAATTTAAAGGGAGAAAAGATTTATTTTGGCTCATGGTTTCAGAGGGTTCAGCCCATGGTTCCTTGGCCCCATTGCTCTGGGCCTATAGTAAGGCAGAACATCATGGTGAAAGCACATAGTACAGCCAGAGGAAGGGGCTGAAGACAAGATGTACCCTTCTAGGACACATCCCCAGTGACCTCCTTTCTCCAACCAGGTCTTCCCTCCTAAAGTTTTGGCCACTTCACAGTATTGCTATCAGATGGGGACCAAACTGGGGCCACATGAGCCTTTAGGGAACATTCCAGATCCAAAGTGTAATAGTTCTTTTATTTATTTATGTTTTCCAACATTGTTAGCATTGTTTTAGTACACTAGACCCTATCATTGCTAATAATGACAGTTTATAAAAATCTTAAGTTAAAAATAATAAGAACAGAGAGTAGCTTGCTTAAATGTAGAAACTATACACACATTACACACAGGGCCATTACACAAATACAGAATTAATAATGGGCTCAGTGGTACATTCCTGTAATCCCAGCAACTTGGGAGGCTAAGGCAGGAGGAGAGTTCAAAGCCAGCTTCAGCAATGTAAGTGAGGCCCTAAACAACTCAGTGAGACCCTGACTCTAAATAATATATAAAACAGGCTGAGGATGCGGCTCAGTGGTTAAGTGCCCCTTGGTTCAATCCCCAGTACCCAAATAAAAAAATCAATAAATCTGTAATTTTTCAATAAATGAATTAAAAGAAAGTTTTGGATTTAGGGGGATTTGGAGAATTGGCAAGCCCAACTATATAATAAGCTCCTAGTTCACAGCATTTGTTCACCAAAGTCTTACAATAAGTACCATATAAGGAAGAACTGCTAGTAGTAGGTGCTTTATAGAAATTCTCTGAATCAGATATATAATCATTACACTCTAACACCCAAGAACTGGAGATCAAATAATTACTGAAAAACTAGTGTTCTTCCATTTGGAATAACTTCACTGGAAAGCAAAGGATCAACCTTGAAACCTGAATAGCTAGTCAGAATATTAGTGAAGAGCAGGGATAACAAGATTGACCCAAGGCAGTTAGCACATGATGAGGATTAGAAAGTTCATGTTTATAGCATTCCTTCTAATCTTCTTTGACAAAATACAAACTCTATGAAATTACAGAGCATTGTTGTTATTACAAGGGATTTTGAAAACTGCTGAATGTACTTTCAACTCGAAAGATTGTGCTGGGAATCATTTTAATTCAGATTCTCATTTGGAATGAAAGTAATAAACATCTTTTTAGAAGATTTCTTTCTCTGCTCTAAGTGGTTATGAGTAATAATGTGGGTGTAAATCTTCTTAATTCTTCCTGAGCTATTTGAAATTCTTAATCATGATCAGAGAATAAAAACAGAACAAGATATTATATGTGTATCATTAAAAACTGTATTTGCTGAAAAGTCACTTTAAGTTTTCTTTCTCTGGCTTAAATGGTAGTAGTTGTCAATGATGAAGCATGCAAACTTTCAATGGGAGGAGAGCTGCTTCTTTGACTTTCAATTTAAATCCTGGAAACAGTATTTTTCCTGCCAAAGATAAATTCAAATCTCTGCAAATTAACAGCAGAGAGGAATCAAAGAGAAGAGAAGGAAGTTATCTGGGGAGGTAGAAAGAACCCTTGGACTGGAGAAAGGAGACCTGACCACTAAGCCCAGGTTGACTAGTTACGTTCATTCCCTTCTCTGTGCTTCAACTTTCTCTATGAAATGATGTAATTGCATAGATGACATGTAAGACCATCTAAGTAACTGGATACAAATATTCTATAAGATAACAGGGTATAGAATACTATAAAATACTGTCAATCAACAAAGTTTCCTTGGGTACCTACTTTGTGTCAAGTCTGTGCTAAAGGACATAAAAGAAACAGGCCTTCAGGACAAAGCCACCAAATGTATGCAGGTTAAAAAAGATTTAGGGAATACTTTCCAATAGAAGTAGAAACTGACCTAAATGTTGAGGGCTCTGTCCATATTTTAGAAAACATAGGGAAATACTTGTTCCGATTAAGGTCCTGCCTTCAAAATGACATAAGGTTAGTTAATTGACAGAAGGTAGCTTTGGAGATATTTCTGAGTAACAAGACAAAACAGAAGAACCTGCAGAGAACAAACAAGGAAGGAAGGAAGGAAGGAAGGAAGGAAGGAAGGAAGGAAGGGAGGGAGGGAGGGAAAAGAAGAGAAGAGAAGAGAAAAGAAGGGAAAAGAAAAAAGAAAAAGAAACAAAACACATAGACCTCCCACAGGAGTGGCTAAAATTAAAGACACTGACCATACATACCAAATGTTGGCAGGGGTATGAAGCAACTGAAACTCTTATATACTACTGTATGAGTGTAAAACATAGCAGTTGCTTTGGAAAACAGTTTCACATATGATCTGGCAATTCCACTACTAGACATGTACCCAAGAGAATTGAGAATATATGTCCATACTAAAACATGTACATAAATGTTCATTAGCACAATTATTCACAATAGCCAAAGTAGAAACAGGCCAACTATCCATCAATTGATGAATGGATAAACAAATATTGGTAAATCCATATAATCATTAACTATATGGCAATAAGAATGAATGAGTACCGATATAAGCTGCTTTGTGGATGAGCCTTGAAAATATTACGCTAAATGAAAGAAGACAGTCACATCACAACTTATTGTATGATTCCATTTATATGCTCTTTCATATATGCAGAGTAGGCAACCCGATCTCTGGTAGTATGAGTTTACTCACTTACCCTTGCGGTGAGGAGTTAAGATCTGGAAGATAGAGGGAGGAGGACTTCTGGATGTTCAAAATGTTACCTTTCTTGATCTGGGTAATGCTTACTCTGAATTGTTCAATTTGTAAACATTTAATGAAGTATACACTTAGGATTTGTGCACGTTCCTGTGAATGGCATTATCTTAAAGAACTTTGCTAAAAAATCTAAAAAGGCTATTTATAATTCAGCTCCTTCTATCTTCTGAGGGAATATTAACTCTACACAATCAAATACCCGCATCATCTTTAATGCTGTGTTTGAACACAAAACCAGAAAGAAGCCATGTAGCTTTGATGTGATTTTCCTCCCTTTCTCCCTGGAAAGACTTCAAACATTTTTAAGATCATAAATAGCAAGTATCCTGTGGCTGGCACTCTGGATATCCAAGTAAGGGGACAGGCATTTTAAATATAAAAGGCAATTTTCCTATAAAGTGAATACCTTCCTCATGAGACTCTTTTCAGCCTTCTCCCTTCTGTTTTTCTATCATTCTTCCCTTCCTTCTTCCCTTCATCCATCCACCCATCCATCTATCCAGGTTTTTAATACATTTTGCTTTTTAAGCCTCCACATCCTTAGATCTGGTTATATAGATAACTAAAATATCCCTTTTTAGGCAGTGGACTGGGTCCAATTTCCTATGTTAGTTGCTGAATTTAGTCAATGATATTAAAACAATGATTCCTAACATAATATGAGATGCATACCAAAATAAGATGGGGCAAAATCCATAAATCAATGATATTAGAATTGTGTGTTGGCACAAAGCTGACATCGACTAATGTATATAATGATAATTACAACTCTCAGAATGAACAGAAAATGTTCCAAATGGAATATATAATTCAGCTATTCTCTTTCATATATGCAGAGGAGATTTCAGATCAAACATCAGGACCTGTGAACCCTACCATCTAAATTATGGTAACAAGAGCTTGCTTGGGAAGCCACATGAGATGAGGTCATGATTTGATTTCTGTTGGCCTTCCCTTTTCTCTCTTTGAAAGTTACACTGAGTTCAAAGGGATTAATCAACCAAAAAGTTACTCTTAGGAAATGCCTTCATCTTTCATGTTCTGAGAGTGAAAGAAAGCAGGGCATGGGAATAGAGAAGAGATTTTTGAGTATAACTTTCTTTCATTATCAGTATGGCCAAAAATCCTGAAAATTCTGAATTTTTAGAAATGACTTTCTATTCTTTCACAAAAACCAGCCAAACATTAAATGATTAAAAAAATAATCACTGGGCCCTGTTCTTTCAAAAAGTTTTCAGTGACACACAAAGAAAACAGAAAAAATACACAATATAAGTTTTTCTGGTTCAGCTTATAAATTCAGACTTTTAATCTGGAATCTGAGTCATCTGACCCTTAAATTCTCTTTGGCAGAGCACCTGAATCACCACCACAATAATAGATGGTGTTTCTTCAAGAGTAGGGAGAAGATTCTTCTCAAAGTAAAAACATCCTAAAGGGGCTCTCTGTTTTACTGCTTCAGGTTTGTTAGGCACAAGGAGACAGGACTGAACTCTCTCAAGAATCTCCTCAGGGAATTGTATCAATCATGTTTGGCTCACTATACAAAAGCTCTGAGAGCTCCTCTGGGCATGACCAATTTTCCTATCCTTTTGCATATCCTTTTCCAAATTGCTTGGTACACTCAACACTATTTTCCATATTCATCTTTTTGAACCATATCATACAGTTTGTTTACTTAAACTGCCATACATTCTTCCATTCTTAAAATATGCTCTTTATAATATTAATCCTTTCCAGTATTATTTGACAATTGATTGATTTTGGGTACTGGGGATTGAACCCAGAGGCCCTTTACCACTGAGCTACATCCCAATACTTTTGCTTTTTTTAAATTTTGAGACAGAGTCTCACTAAGTTGCTCTGGGCCTCACTAAATTGCTGAGGCTGGCCTCAAACTAGTGATCCTCCTACTTCAGTTTTCTGATTGCTGGGATTACACGCATGAACCACCATAGTTGGCAATTATTTTTTTATTAATTCATTATAGTTGGATATAACATTGGGGTTCATTTTTACTTAATCACACATGCATGAAATATAACTTGCTCCCCAGTATTTCCTCTTTCCCTTTCTTCCTGCCTCCCCCTTTCCCTTCCTCTTCTCTACTGGTCATTATTCTACTTATAGTTTTTTTAAAGGGGTACTTTGTGCGCACATATATAACAAACAATAGGTTTTTTTAATATGGCAATAAACATTCTTTGCCTATTATACACATGCAAAGATTTCCCCAAGGTAACAATCTAGGAGAGGGATTTGAGGATTATAAGAAGGTACACTTATCTTTTGTTTGCCATAATGCTCTCCAAAAGAAGTATGTAAATTGATACTCTTTCAGAAGTTCTAATCACCTCCCAACATCTTCCCAGTGTATGATCTTGGTATCATCCCACTTTGTAATGATTGCTGATTTAATGCTTGTAAATTACTTTTAATTTAATTCACATTTCCTCTATTACTAGTGAGGTTAGGCACCTTTTTTCAGGTTTTGCCTTCTGTAAATTGCCTGGTTACATCCTCTGCACACTTTTTTAATGAATTGCTTGTCATTTTCATAATGGTTTTTCGAGTACTTTATAACTGGTGGATATTAATTCTTCATTGTTTATAGAAGGTAAAAATACTTTCCCACAGCCTATGACTCATTATTGTGAATTTACTTTGTAATAAATTTCACCATATAAGAATTTTCATTTTATGTGGTATAGAAACACAAAGAAGTTTTACTCAGCCATAAAGAAGAATGAAAAATTAGGTCATTTGCCATGCTGTCAAGTAAATGATAGAAAAACAAAGGGGGGGGCAGAGAGGGGAGCCATCATGCTAAGTGAAAAGAAGTATATAAATATATACACAGAGCACAAAGTCAAGTATATCATGTGGGAGCTAAGACCAAAACAAAGGAAGGGGTTGAAGTACTAGGGATTGAAATGAAACAGTGGTCAGGGGAGCCCTTTGAAAATAGCAGGGAGGTCAGTGGAGATGAGGAAGGGTGGATGAAGAAGTATATAAATATACCACAGAGAATTTCACTTTTATGTATATCTATTAAGTATCAATTAAAAACAAAGAATAAATAAGTAGAAGGAAGACAATAAGAGCAGAATAGGATCAAGGGGAGGAAGGGAAAGAAAGTTGAAGTACTAGGGATTGAAATGAAACAAATAATATTACATGCATGCACAAATATGTCAAATGAATCCCACTGTTAGGGATAACTATAATGCACTAATAAAAACATTTTGACACTTTTTTTTATTTAAATGAAGTCAGATTTATAAATGGTTTCTTCCATGGTTTCCATTTTGTATTTTGAAGGAATATTCCCCATCTTGAAACCATAAAGGTATATTATTCAGAACACTGAAAAGCAAATTAATTTTTGCTTTTCGTATTTCGGTCTTTAATCCACTTGAATTTAATTTGTGGATGGTATGGGGTGGGGAATTTCTCCATCTGAGCAGCCAATTTTCTCATGATTACTGATTAACTAATTCATCCTTTCCCTATTAATTTGTAGCATTCCTTCTGTCAAATAGAAAGTTCTCATATAACTGTGAATTCTTTTCTGGAATTTCAATTGTGTTCCAATGGTAGATTTGTCCATTATGATGATGAAATCATTATGGTCTAATAATATTTAATTTTGACAGAACTGGTCTTTTTCATCTCATGGATTTTCATCAAAATAATCTTGGATAGGATTTCCCTTTTCTAATTTCATATGAGTTTTAGAATAACTTTGTTAAGTTCCATGAAAACAGTATATGAGGTTTGATCAGAATTGCACTGAATTACCCTGTGGGGTATTGACTTGTTTATGATATTGAGTCTTCCAAATCATTAATCCCTTAATAGTTCATGATTATGTTCTTCAATAAAATTTCTTATTTCCTTAAATATAGAAAATATTTTTTTCAATTTATTTCTTTTTATTTCAAGTAAAATTTCATATTTCTACAAAAATAAGGACCTCATGTATATTTTGTGAGGAATATTTCTAGATTTGAGTTTTGCTACTATTGTAAATGGGATTTTTCCTGTTCCAATTTAGTAATTTATCTTGCAAATAAACTCTAATTCTGGTATAATTTCACAAATTAAATAAATAGCTAAGGAAATAGATCTATGCTCTTGAGAGCAGCTGACATCCTGAGCTCATCAAATTTTAGTCAATTTTCTGCTATCATTAAACAAAATAGCACAGTTCCCATTATTTCAGAGATTGTTTTTCAGTTTGTATGATGTTGTTTCTTTAAAGTATATTTGACACATGATATTTTTTAATTATAAAAGCTACTTTTCCTACATGAAACTCCCCTCCATCTTCATAGTTCTAAATCGAAATGTTCTTTTCTTGTTTTTTAGAATGTTTTGATGCTTAATTTTCATTTGATGTAAGTACTTGTTAAATATTTTTCTCCTTAGAAAGTTCTAGTTTTAGAGAACATTATTTATTTACACGTCCCTTATTTGTTGTGCTTTTTTTTCTATTAAAGTCCTTTTTCTGAATACTATTTGCCTTGCTTTTCATTTATATTTATTTTCAACTGTTCTCCATGTCTAGTCATTTTGTTCTTATTTTGCTTATTCAATTTTCCATTTTTAAATGAGGCTTCTTATAGACAAAGTAGTTTGGTTTTCTCTTATTTTAGATAGAGTTTCATATTCTTTGTAATTCAGTAATTAATGTAAAATAACTGTGTTCTACCATCTTGATAACACTGTAAATTCAAGAGAACCTGTGTTCTTTGCAATGGATTCTCCTACAGGAGAAATGGATCCATACCTATATCCGCAATGATCCAAGATCATTTTGTCAATCTTCAGCAACATTCATTAAGTTTCAAGGATTTGTTGAGGTTGTATCATACTTAGGGTTTGCAAAATAGTTAAAAAATTCTCTTCCAATGCCGTACTCAGAGGGTAAATTTTTCTTTCACAATAATGGCTTCCTTTCATCTTAAGAATCTAATTATAGACATTTAAGGACTTTTTTTACACTTTAGGTAGGGTCTTGCTATGTTGCCCAAGCTGGCCTGGAACTCCTGGATGCAAGCAATCCTCCTACCTCAGCCTTCCAAATAGCTGGGAATTCGGGTGCCTGTCACCATACTAAGGCTTTTGTCTTTAAATAGCTTCTTATTTAAAAGATTTTAAAGTATTTGTATTTTCTTTTGGTCTTCCCCTTCCTCTTACCCTCTTTTATTGAAAATTTCTGAAGTAGCTTTTAAAAGTCAGTAGGACTGATTTTTTAACCAACAAAATCACATATATGAATCATGCTGTTTTGAAGTATATGTACATTGTGGAACAACTAAATCTAACTAATTAACATGTGTTGCCTCATATATACTATTTTTGTGCTGAGAACATTTAACATACATATTGTTAGCATTTGTTAAGAATACAATCAACTAGATCTCTGGAAGATTATTCTTCCTACCTGAAATTTTTGTGTCCTGTGACCAACATCTCTCCAAGCCCTCACCCTGAACTGACCTAGCCCCTGGTAACTACAGGTCTATTTTCTAGTTCCATAGGACAATCATTTTTAGATTCCACATGTGAGCAATAGCATGCAGTATTTGTCATTCTGTGCCTGTCTCATTTCATTTAATATAATGCCCTTCATGGTTACCCATGTTGTTACAAATGGCAGGATTTCTTTTTAATGGCTGCATAATATTTCATTGTGCATATATACCACATTTTCCTTATCCATGCATTTGTTAATAAACATTGATAGATTGAATCCATATCTTGGCTATTATTAATAATGCTATAATAAATATGGGAGGGGAAATATATCTTCAATTACGGATTTCATTTCCTCTGGGTATACCCCCCAGTAGTTGGAATATTGGATAATATAATGCTTTTAATTTGGGGAGTAACCTCTGTCCTATTTTCCATAATGACTGTACCAATTCACACTCACACCAACAGTGTCTGAGAGTTCCCCTTTCTCCACATCCTAATGCACACCTGTTAACATTTTTTATAACAGCCATTCTAATTTCAGTGAGGTGATATTGTGACATTGTGTTTTTGTCTTGCATTTTCATAGTGATTAGTGATGCGGAGCATTCTTCATATACTTATTGGCCATGCATATGTGTTCTTCACTGTTCCCTTTGCTCAGCAGAGGCTTTTTAGTTTGATGTAAACTTATTTGTCTATTTTTGCTTTGTCATCTGTGGGGGTTTTTTTTTTAGGGGGGGGGTCATATAAAAAACACTATGCACATGAATGTACTGGAGATTTCCCCCTATTTTTTCTTCTAGTATTTTCATAATTTTGGTTCTTACATGTAAGTCCTTAATCTATCTTGAGTTGATTTTTGTATGTAGTATGAGGTAAGGACTTAATTTCATTCTTTTGCATGTAGATGTTCAGTTTTCCCAGCAACATTTATTGAAGAGACTGTCCTTTTACAACTATGTATTCTTTGTTACCTCTGAGGAAAATAAGTTGGCTATAAATGTGTGGAATTTATTTCTGGGCTCTCTACTGTATTTCATTTATCTATGCCTGGGATAAAGACAGGTGCTGTTTGGATTACTATATATTTGTAGTATATTTTGAAGTCAGATAGTGTGATGCCACCATCTTTGTTTAGGATTGCTTTGACTATTCTGGGTCTTTTATGATTCCTTACAAATTATATGATTTTTTTCTATTTCTGTGAATAGAATTTCATTGGTACCTTGATACTGACTGAACTAAATCTTTTGATCACTTTGGGTTGTATGGACATTTTTAACAATATTAATTCTTTCAATCCACGAACATAGGATATCTCTCCATTTATATTTATCTTCAATTTCTTCAATGTGACCAGTTAAAAGGAAATTAACTAAATAACCTAATATAATTAGGTGAACTTCTTGCTTGAATACACTCAAGGGAAATAACACATTTTCCTAAGAGATGTTGAATCCTTTACTTCAGTGAAATAAAAATGAGTTAAATTTTAAATATGTTGGTACCAGAAGAATAACTGTTAACACTTTGACATTCAATTTTAAAGCCACTCTGGGTGTGGAATAGGAACTACTTCAGAAGAATATTTTCTAAGTCCTTCCCAACAACCCCTGTTCATCTTCATTTGTTTTTGTTTAATTAAATCAGTTAATTTCTATTTTGAGGACCTAAAAGAAAGAAGGGAAAATATCACAGCCCAAGCATATTGTAGTAGTTGGAGGTAAGGTGTAGCATTAATTTTTACAAAACCACTTAAGACCCAAAACAATATGAAAGGTGAAAGGAGAAGAGACACTAATGCAAAATTATGGGTGCCATATTGGTTGAGAGAACTGTCTTTTAAAACATTTTTTCCTTGGTTCTTACTGTTGTAGAGTACTATTGATTTTTATATATTGATCATATGCTCTGAAGACTTGTTGAACTCTATATTAGTTCTATTAGTCTGTCTACATGTTCTCTTACATTATCTGTGTAGATAATCATGCCATTTGTGAAAAATCAATACATATTTTCTGCCCTTATATTTATCTTTTCCCAATGAAATAATTTATAATGCAAAATAAAAACGATAATCATGATTTTTCTTGTCAGTCTTCTTCCTAACTTGAAAGGGACATCTTGGCATCTAATATTTCACCCTTAAGCATAATATTTGTTATAGGGTTTTGGCAGATTATCTTTTTCATTGAAGAATCAATTTCTTGTTAGGTAGATTTTTTTTAAACCATAAATGTTTATTGAATCGTCTATGTACCTACTGAGATTATAGTACAGTTTTGTTTCCTTCCTTAATGCAGTTTATACTTATCAGTTTCACACTCTGTGTCCTTTTTTTCAAACAATCTGGTCTATATGATACTAGCTTTCCAGTACTAAAGAATTCTTTTCAATTTCAATTTTGGTACATGTTTCCTATTTGTTAGAAAACACTTTAATTCTCTGATCATTGGATACAGGTTCTGTACATGTCCTTTGGATCTAGTTTAACCACTGTGTTACCCAAATTTTCTCCATTCTAAATATTTGTTTGATCTGTCAACACTGAGGGTTTAAAATTATACACTATGATTGTATACTTGTCACCTTCCCCTTATGATTCTGCAAATGTTTACTTCATATATTTGAATATATTTGTTAGATGGATCAGGTAAAAGATGCTTACTTTATTGTGAAATTATTCCTTTTATTGTTAAGTAATATTCTAATCATTAATGATGCCTTTGTCATTAATATGCATTTAGTCAGACATTGTCTAAACCAAATTTTTAAAGTTAATGTTTACCTGGTACTTACTTTTCTATCTATATGGGTCCCATTTTGTTGTCATCATGTTTTTGTAGTGCTTAGTATAATAAGCATAGGGATGGGTTCGTCATGAAATCAGTCTGAGAATCTTTATCTTTAACCAGGTAATTTACATTATTATAATTAATGATTATTTACACCACCCAATTTTTAGTTTTATATTTACCATATTGGTTCTATTTATCTACTATCATTTACAGAATTTTCCCTGTTTTCTTTTATGTCTTCTATTGGTTTGAAGTCTTTACATTTAATTGGCATTCATTTGGTAGAACTGATAACCTTCTTACATGATACTTGACTTTTAAAAGTGTGAAGTTAATCAGCATCTCTATTCTCCTTCTGAACAATACAAGGACTTGAATTTTTTAAATCCTATTACTCCATTCCATCTTACATGCTATTTCTGCACAGAATTTCTTACCCACCTTATCTTACCCTTCTCAATATACTGATTATTTTTGCTTTCTTTAGCCCATGCTTAAATTTACACTTGGTTTATCAAAATCACTGGTCCCCACTGTTTTTTGCATCTCATACATTCTTTATGGGTTTTAATCAATTCCCAATATAATGCATCCTATGAGAGTACTTTTGTCGAGGGTTATAAAATTAGTCATAAAATTCCTCTATTTTTCATGTCAAAATGTCTTTATATGTCAATATAATGCTATGGACCCTAATTTATCACCTCAAAATATATATGTTGAAATCTTTTTTATTGTTTTGTTTTATTGTTTTACAAAATAACAGAAATCAAGTGGAACTAAACCATTTGAAAGACACATGTGTCTAGTTGCAGTGTTTTCTTCCTCTCCACTGGGAATGTTGTTTGGGCACCCAGAATCAAAATCTTCACTCACAGAGCTATTTGTTTCCTATCCCAATTGGAAAGTGTGCAAAATTATTACAGGTTTTGGTGTGATGAGCTGGCAAGCAATGTTTGTCAAGTTTCAAAGGTTTAAGGGAAGACACTAAAACCCTGAAAGGCACTTTCTTTTTAATGCTGGTTGGAAGTGTCTGTAACTCTCAGAACAAAATGTATTCCCTGGGCTGTCTTTTGTAAGATGGCTGGCACTAAAATTCTCTTTACTGTTGTCAGTTTTAGAAAAAAGTGTATTTGTGTTTAATTACTGCTGGATTCTGGGAGACTTCTGTTGGTCCTCTTGTTGAGTACTCTAGGATGAGAGGAATAAAGTGTGGTATGACATCAATGTTCTTTTATTCATTTCAAAGCGAATTTTTATCACAAAAATGTACAACTCATCCAGACCACCAGCCTGAAGGGACTGCACTTAATGAAATTCTGAAGAAATTCTAAAGACTCCAAGCTAGCTCTATCTTCCTTTCATAAATCAAGTGTGGACAGAATGTGTTTGTTGAATAGTTGACACCTAAAGGGAGTTTACATATAACAAATAATCTGAGCAATAAAGCACAGTAACTCTTAATTCGTTAAGCTAAGCTCAACATTAAGCTAAACCTGAAGCCTAATTAGGTTCAGAGACATGAAGCAATTTGCCCAAAATCACACAATTCATCCATTTTTGCCTTACTTCCACCCTAGATCAAGCTACCACCTTGCCTTGTCCAGAATACTTGTCAACAACCACCTAAATAGAGCCCTGCTTCTAATGTGGCTCTAGATTTACTCTATTTCCACTATATACTTCCAAATATTCCCTCTACATAAAACCTGCCAAGGGATTCCCATTGTTCTTATACTAATGTTCAAGTTCTTTACCAAGGGTCCAACCTTCTTATCTCCTCAACCTCAGTTTTTGACACTTTGTCCCTCATTGCTGTGCTCCAGAACCTACTGTATTTTCTTCTTGTGCCTTAGAATTTTTGAGTCTGCTCTTCCCTCTTTCAAAAATGTTTCCTTTATTCATCATTCCCTAAATAATTGTTCTTGTTACTTCATATTAATTCTTCATGTATGAACTCAAGTTTGCTTCCTTAGGATTTGAAGTTCCATCAATGAGGCTCATTGAAGTACCAGATGAGGCCAGGTCTCCTATAACATGTACTTTTTCTTCATAGCAGCTACCATGTTTGTAACATGGTAAGTTCAATAGCTATCTGGCAAATGCATGAATCACTTGTTAAATGGTTCTCTTTTTGTCTAGATGGTAAGTCCAAAAGAGATCACTGGTTAAATAGTAGATCTGGGATTTTAACTCAAGAATTCAACCTATTCCTATTCCATTCTGTTTCCCAGACTAATTTCCCACCCTGTTACTCTCCATTCCTCTGTTTCTCTGTTCCCTACCTGTCTGCCAGTGGGCTCCCCTCAACAAGTGCTGCCTAATATTACCGGTAGCTCAGTTGGGGGCTATTCCCACTTCCATCTAAATATACATTGGCAAGTGTTCTTTGTCCAGGAGATCCTTCCTCATAGGCAGAAAAAGACCAGCTTTCTGCAAATACCTAAAATGCTACCACCATGGTCACATTCCTTCTACTAAGGATGGCTATTCCCATGGAGCCCTCTTCCAAAATCCCCATAAGCCTATCATTGGTAAGGTAATGAATGTTTGCCTTATCCATAACTCAGAGTCTATGCTCTTAGGAGTCCACTCTCTTCACCTCGTTGAAAGTGGGTTGAGGCACTCAAATAATTTAGATGGAAGAAGGAACTGAAATCCAAAGAATTGGAGGAGAAAGAGAAGGTTCTCAATTTGTCCACAGGCTAAATCTGCCTCCCCTTTTCTGCCTAGTTTCCCATTTTCCATTAGTTTGGAATGGGTAATTTGGTTTTTAAACCTATATATACCTTTATATTAAATTACCCATATCAAACCTTATGGAAAATTGTCTGTATTTGTATTTCTCTAGGTACCTTTGTTTATATAGCTTGAATCAATAGTAATCATCCAACATTAGCCATAAGAAGAGGTGTTCTCTGATGATTCTACCAATGCCCTTTGCTAGCCATTTAGAGCTTCATGCGTGCAGATAGGCTCCCTTACATTTAAAGTTCCCCATTAGCAAAAACATCACATAAATGGCTTCTCTAGTCACCTAACACTGAAGCACTCTGTAGGCCATTAGTGCATTCTGGATTAGGAAAACCAAAAAGTGTAAAATGGAAATTTGTGACCTGAATGTGGCCTAATCATCACATGGTCAAATACAATCCGTGCAATCACTGGAATAAATAAGCAATTTGCACTCATTTGGATACCTGGCTATTTACTTTTGTAGTATTTGACTTTCATGTTCACTAGATTCTAAAAATGAAATGTTAAAAAAGGGGAGGAACCACAGAAAATTCTATAAATACAGAAATTAATTTGCTTTAAAGAATCAACATTGCTGAGTGGTATCTTTTTTATTTTAGTGTTTTGATGTTTTCTCCTCTGTCATCTCATTGATGAGTAAAACAGAACATTAAAAACAAATCTGAATAACATGCAGCTCCATGCTATCATGATATTTCTAAGCTATCATGATATTTCTAAGTTATGATCACTTAACTGAGGATGGAATCTGACTCTTACTTGGGAATTGGGGAAGAGGAAAAGTTCCATTTTTTTAATCACTGCCCCATCTTATGATCCTCTGATCTATTTGAAACGTTATGGGTTCTCAATAGCTTGAGGGTGGTGAGTCTACTTGGCACATGTGACAGACTATGCCTCTGAGATTTGCCTAATAATATCAGAGGAAATTAAGCCTACCTCCCACTACAGCCCCACGGGGGGGGGGGGAACACATAGCAACGGTGCATTCATTTAATAACAAAGAAGAGAAGAAAGAGTTCTTTCTGAAATGTTCAGATTTGAAGAGGGAGATTATGTTTTTGTTTTTGTTTTGTTGTTATTGTTGTTAGTATCAGGTATTAAACCCACGTCCCACCCCTTTTGTTCATATTTCATCTAGAGATAGGGTCTTGCTAAATTCCTGAGGCTGTCTTTGAACTCACAATCCTCCTGCCTCAGCCTCTCAAACTGCTAGATTACAAGTGTGTGTCACCATGCTCAGCTGAAGAGGGAGGTTTAATGGAATTGCAGAACATATTTTCCTGTATCATTGCACCCAAACTGAATTTTGGGATTAATTCATTGTTTTCTGCAAAATGACAGGAAATTGTGGGGCTGGCTGGTGTGGAAGGCATAGGTTTAATTCACATGTGCTAATTCAACATTGACATCACCACTTTCTAATGGGCTCTAACCTCCCACTCACCAGATCCCTTGTAGTAGTCAATAAATGCTGGATGGGCCTTAATAAAATATATCTCCATTGTTAAAGCCAATGGAGTGGTTGTTACTGATTAGTTTACCAAACATTCTGTTTGAATAAATTTAGGTTTATTAGAATAAAACCCACCTTGGGATTACATAGGAATTTTTATTATGGTACATTTGGAAATACTGTGATGCTTCATAATGGAGCAGGATGCAACCTTAGGCAACTCCATTTAAAGGTTTAGGAACCCTATTTCATGATCTCTGTGTCCCCAGTCCCTAACATGGTGCCAGGCACAGAATAAACATCTAATACACACACACACACACACACACACACACACACACACATACATACACACAAACATACTTTTATGAGATAGCATCATAGAATGGACTCTGAACCAGCCACTGAGCATAGATTTGAGGCTGGTGCCTCATACATTCATCTTTTAACAGAAAGACAAGTACCACATGTTCCCTTTCATAAGTGGAATCTACAAAAATATCAGCCTGAATGGAAGGGTTGGGGAGTGAAGGCAGATAAAGGAACGTTGGATAATTGGTACCAAAACATGGATAGAAGCAATCGGTTAAAGTGTTCCACGAAACAGCAGGGTGACTATAGGTCACAACAACCTGTTATATATTTTATGAAAACCTTGCAAGGAGGAGCTTGAAGTCTCCAAACATGAAGAAGTGTTGTGGAGAGAAAAAATGATAATTACCCTGAATCTATCAATGCACATTGTGTGCATGTGCTGAAATACCACACTGCACCCCATTAATATGTACAATAATACATGTTGATAAAAATAAAATAACAAAGAGAAGAAGAACCTTTTAAGAGTAGTTATTATTGTCAGGCATGTGGCACATGCCTGTAATCACAGCAGTCCGGGAGGCTGAGGCAGGAATATTGCAAGTTCAAAGCCAGCCTCAGCAACTTAGCAAAGCCCTGTCTCAAAATAAAAAATAAAAAGGGCTGGGGATGTGGCTCAGTGGTTTAGCACCTCTGAGTTCAATCCCTAGCACAAGAAAAAAAAAGTTGATTTTTTTTTTTAGCTATGTAATGGCCACTATGCATTATCTTACTCTTTCCCAAACCCTATGAAAGCATAGCTTTCCCAGTGGACAAATGAAGAAAGTAAGGAAACTTGAAGAGAATAAATGATTTGCCCAAAGGCACATGATTAGCAAGTGATAAAATCAGAATTCAGACCAAAGTCCTTCTTACCTCCTCTTAGCCACTGTTTTCCATCTACTTGAGATATTCAATTAGCATCTCTAGCATCAGGGCTTAAGCTTGTGGGATTTTTGTTTGTTTGTTTGTTTGTTTGTTTGTTTTTAGTTTTCACAGTGATTCTGATTCAATTTCCTAGTTAATAGTAATTTAGGGAATAATCAAAATGAGGGGGGAGAGGGAGAGAAAGGGAGGGGGAGAGATGGAGAGAGAGAGAGAGAGAGAGAGAGAGAGAGAACGAGCAAGCACGTGCACACTTTCAGGCAGACAGACTGTAGACAGACTGTTCAGGCCATTAGCACAATTATTCAAATCTGAATAAAGCTATTTGAAACAACCCATCCTGTGAGTGAAGCAAAAGTAACTGGACCCTCACATGGCTATGAATCTTCTCTGCAAGTGTGCTAACACTTTTTCTGTTGTTCTGCCATTAGCTGGCCCTAACAGTCACTATGTATAGCAAGGATGGTTTGGCCATTTCCAGAGATGGGACCATAAGGACAATGACACAATCTACATAGTATCCTAAACTTAATACTAAAGAATATATATTATTCACAGTTAACCTATCCAATACTTTTCCCCACTGAATTTATAGAAACTTTGGGAAATAATCTAAACATCAATGTTATTGCAGAACCAAGAAGCAACTAATGTCCCAGTTCTATTATAAATTCAGATCAAATACACTGGAATTGGAAAAGTACATTTAATTTGCAGGTTTCTGTCTACATGTTCTGCTTCTATTTTCTTTGATTAGTGAACAAAGTTCAGAGGACTTTTTCAGTTCAAACATTTTCCCATAATGGCAAATCAACCTGCTCAGGCAAACAAAACATCGAAACACTAACAATAACGAGGTATCATCAGAAGTTGATCTGATTTACACATAAGTATACCCACTAAAGTTTCAATGAAACTTTATAGAGGAACAAAATTGGCTAAAGTATTTTTTTTTGGTCTTTTAAAGCAGCTACTACAGTAATAATCACAAAAGTATGCACAAATTGTGCCAACTCTAATCAATCTTGTGTATTTCTTCCGCACTGTTACAAAATACATTTCATAGAGGGGTAGAGCAAGTTCACAGCAGGAAAAATGTGGTAGCTGAAGTCAAGCATAGCTAATTTGCTGCTTAGGACAGATGCAATCTACAGAATTCACCAATCCATCCTGATCAGCTCTGATATGGAGGACCGATTCCCAGCATGCGTTTCTTCTATGGGTTTTATGTTGATGAAATAGGCCTCTTGAATCTGGATAGATGCAGGAGATGGTGGCAGTGTATAAGCAGAAAGCATATCCTATTTTACATGCTGGCATTAAGTATGATAAAAAGGCAATTTGTCATGCCAAGCCTGATGAAGTGGGAACCAAGAACAGATCTCAGAATGAGTTGAAAACTTACAGAAAAGAATGGGGATGGTGGAGGTAAAATGATAGCATGGAAGATTAATATGGTAGCCTATTATCAATGGTACCAGCAAAGCCAGAAGATTCAACCAAGTCTCAGAAATGAAAGTGGCTAAGATATAGTCCCACAGGCTTAGTCATCAGAATATACACTAAAACCTAGAACACAAGTCTCCAGAACAAAGATTGCTCTCCCTCTAGCCTCTTAAAGATTTTATATGCACAAAATGGATGGAGGACTTGCAGCTGAACACCACACATACCTTCACCCCAACCAGCAACTAACACATTCACTTAACACAGAAGGGGCATTGGGGGAGTTCAAGTGAGTGGACAGAGAGATGGATGAGTGCATCAACTTGAACAAATGAAATCTTGGGAACTGAAAGGCAATGCCGGAGTGGTTGACTGTGGACTGTGAATTATAAAGTTCTGGGTTTAAAACCTGGATCTGCAATTTGCTAGTTATGTCACATTGGATAAATTGTCAAGCTTCATCTACAAATGAGAGTAATAGTATCGAATCCATATGACTGTTATTAGGATTAAATGAGTTAATGCATCTAAAACACTAAGTGAAGTGCCTTCTAATGGTAAGTACTCAATAAATGTTAGTTGGTGCTATTATCATTATCATCATCATCAACAACATCAAATGACTAGAAGGCTTTTACACTGACCAAAATAGAGATACTGCAACTGCAAAAAATAAAAATATAAAAAGCAGACTCATAGTGAGTTTTCCTCAAAATACATGTTATAAAGTTTTTAATATTAAATATTCTACAAGCTCAGTTCCCATCTCTCTTGTTAACATGCACATGGTTCCTCTAGGGGCTTTGCCATTCCCTCTCTCCCTCCTCCCCATACCTGTTTATAGCTAGGGAGAACCTACTCTATACCTATGTTGAAATATTATCTGCCAAGTCATAAAACGAAACAGAGCACAAAAAATAAGGAGGAACCATTAACGAATTTGAAGGAGATGAATTCTGGAAGAGGTTTGCATACACTCTCAATTCCCATGCTCCTCTCTTCCTTTATCATACACTTAAGCTGACAAAACCCCAACTCAGGTTAACTCCAACTCCAATGACTCCATGCCTGATCTCAGGCAGCTTACTGTGGCTGGAAAAACACACAACTCATGACCTCAAGTCT
Organism: Tamias sibiricus; assembly: GCA_025594165.1. Taxonomy (NCBI): domain Eukaryota; kingdom Metazoa; phylum Chordata; class Mammalia; order Rodentia; family Sciuridae; genus Tamias; species Tamias sibiricus. Next base: position 129,016,634 of record CM046667.1, read on the forward strand.
TGGTGGGGGCCTGCAGTGCTGTCTGCCACCTACTTTCTTAGAGAACTGTTTCATTCTGTCTCTTGTCTACTCACACCTCAAACTATACTTTCCCTTTCTTGTTCTCAGCTGATGTTCAGACTTTCCATTTCATGAGAATATGGAAGCAATTAGAAGAGAAATCCCACATCTTCCCATTAGCACACCTACCAGCATCTGTACAATATATCAATTCCCATCCTTTCTTGGCTACACAAAGACTTTGCTCTTGTAATTATTCCCACTCATGTCCATACCACTGTACCATGCTCAGCATATTATAACTCCCACCCTTAAAACAATAAAGCTATTCCTCAACCATGCATTCCCCTTCCTCCAGCTACCACACTAATGATTCCCTTCCACTTTAGAGAATAACTCCATGGAAGATTTGGTCCATCCATACTAACTGCTTCAATTCATAGCTTCTCATTCTCTTTTGAAATGCCTACACCCCCACATGCTACCAAGTAGCCCTTCATTCCCACTACTCCACTAGAAATTCTATGATCAGCATCACCTGCAACCTCCCTGTTGTCACATTGAGGAGAAAAATTTTCTCTTTATGACTCAACTCTGCAACATTCATAGGGTTGATTAGTCAGTCCTTCACCCTTGAAATATTTTCTTTGTTTGTGGGATATCTCACTGTCTTGATTTTCCATCAGTTTCAGCATCCACTCCTTATGAACTGGCCTTTTAAAATTGGAATGGCCTGGAATCCAATGCCTGAACTTCATCACTTTTCCATCTAACTCAATTATAAACTCACCCAGTCCCCTCTCACTGCTGACTTTCAAGTTTAAATTCTGCAGCCCTCCTTCCCCCTGTGAACTTTAATCTTTTTTTTCAGTTTTCAATAGACCTTTATTTTATTTATTCTTATGTGGTGCTGAGAATCAAACCCAGGGCCTCACAAGTGCTAGGCAAGCACTCTACCACTGAGTCACAACCGCAGCCCTGAACTTCAATCTTATATATCGTTACCTGACACCTGTATCTCTGAAAATCAAAGAATTTTTTTACAAACTTTCTTATTTTGGAGTCTTCTCTATATCAATAAACAACACTGCTATTCACAGTGTTGCTTAGACTGGAAGATTTGGAGCCATCCTTGACTCATATCTCTCTCTCTTTCTCCTACCTCTTCCATTAAATTCTCTCATCTCCATTTTCAAATGATTATTTACTAATCTGAGCATTTTTATCACCTCTACTATTACCACATAGATTTCTATAATAATCTCCAAATTTGCTCCATGTTTCTACTCTCTCCTCTAGACTATTTTTCATACACTATTGAATGATTGTTTTCAATTAAGTTTATATTATATCAATCTCCTGCTCAAAGATTTCCAAGGGCTTCCCTTTGCCTTTGGAATAAAATGCATATTATTTTACATGAGCTTCAAGCCCCTCTATCATCTGATCCCTGGCTGCTTCTCTGAATTAATTTCCTATTACTTTCCTCTAGTCCTTCCCACTGCATTCCAATGGTGCTGATATTTTTTCTTCTTCCTCTAGCATGCCAAACATAATTCAGCCTCATAACCACTGCATTTCATCTTCCCTCTGTCTAGAACACGCTTCCCAGATATTCTCATGGCTGGTAACCTCACTTCCCTTGGATCTCTCCTCAAATATTCACTCCTCAGAAAGATCTTTCCTGGATATTCTATCTAAAAGAGCAGACTTCATTTTTCTTTCTCTTTCCATGGCTATAGTAGACTAAATACTTTACCCTTAATCCAAAATTCATGTCCACCCAGTACTTCAGAATGTGATTTTATTTTTTAAATCCAGGGTCTTTGTAGATGTAATCAAATTACAGGAGGTTGTACTAGATAAGCATGCATCTTAAATCCAATGACTTGGCTCCTAATAAGAGGACAAACATACAGAGAAGCCCATGTGAAGATGGAGCAAGAGATTGGAATGATCCAGGTATAAACCATGGAATGTAAAGGATGCCAGTAGCTATGAGAAGCTGGAATAGACAACAAAGGACTTCTTGGAGCCTTGAGAGGGAATGTGGCCCTACTGCCACCTTAGTTTCTGATTTCCAGCCTCCAGACCTGTGACAAAAAAATTTCCATTGTTTTAAGCCACTTGGTTTGTAGTAGTGTGTTATGATGATCTTAGGAAATTAATAAAACTGCTTTGTTTATTTCTTTTCCTAGCATCATGACATAGCAATTCCTCAATAATTTAATGTCTGTCTATTTAGTTACTATCTCCCTCATTAGAATATAAATCCCTTAAGGATAATGTTGTACCCTGAGCCTAAGGTAGTGCTGGACAATTATCAGACACTCAATGAATATCAGTAGAATGAATGAAAGGATGCATGAAGGAAAGAAAAACAAATTTCTCATGGTGTGTGAAATTCCCATTTGCATGCTTAGATTTCCTTCCCTCCCCCTCCCTCACATCTTTTAAAGAGAAACCAATGTACCAGGAGGCTAGGATATTAAAAGGTAATGCTCTTCAGGTAGGCATTTCCTGGGCATCCATATAAATGATGCTGCCTGCACATGACCTGGTCTTAGCTAAAAAGAGTGTCAGTGACTGACACTTCAACCACACAGGAATGCTGGCCAGTGAATATAGAAAGCATGCTCATCAAGGAAAATTCTATTTAGGATCTGGATCCAGTGACAGGAAAGCTTCTGGACTTCCTTCCTTTCTCACCAGTGAGGCTAAGGATGCACCTGAGAAAGTTCCAATCTTCAACACCTACAGAGAGATCCCAGAGAGGAAGTTCAAGGCTGTGTACACCATCTACATTGTGCTCCAGAAGCAAGTCAGCCTCAGTGGAGAGTGTCTGTTGACTTGCACTTTCCATCTGAGGGTAAGATGAAGTTTCTGGGCACTTCAGCCAGGAGGAAAAAAGGACGCAATGAGATAACTGATGTAATAGCAGCTTGTTAATTCAATAGCACACATGATCTACAACAGAGAAGTTGTTATGAATATGAGGGTGGAGAATAACAAAATGAAAGAGCAGGAGAAAGGAAAAGTAGGGGAAGGGAGGAGGGTAGGGAAGAAGGGACAAATCACGAAGGCAAAATAATTTAGCTCTGTGTGGCAAAAATGACTATAACTATACTGAAGAAAGCAGATGTGACAATTAATCTCTTTATACTCTCTCAGGTCCCAGTGTGGACACTTTGGATGAGTCCCCTTCCCTGTCTGGGCCTTGGTTTCCCTACCAGTCAATGCAGGGAGTTGGTACCTTCCATGGTCTCCAAGGATCTTTACAGTTCTGACCTCTGTAGTCTATAATCACTGTAGTCACCAGTTTGGCTCTGTAATCTGGGTCAGTGGAGTCACCAAACATTAAAGCCAACCAGGATACAGTTTAGGGATTTAGCAGATGACCTTGAAAACAGACAGAGACTCCCAGTGCCAAAATTTTTTTGTCTCTGAATGGAAGCTTAGCTGCTTTCTCATAGCCTCCACCTTATTACAAGGAAGATATTATCCTTAGGAAACTAATGATGATATTAGGTCTCATTTTACAGTTTCTTTTTCCTGGAAAATGATCAGTACAAACTATCACTTGTTCCTTAACACAGAATGAAACAGTCCAATGAAGTAAAGCCAATTTGTCCTTTAATAAATTTTATTGGCTCTTTAATGATGAATTCATTTGAGTACTTGGCCCCAGAGCCTAATTCGCAGTGACTCTTAATGCAAATGAGATTTCTCCCAATCTCTGCTTCTGGCCCCTTTTGAACTTTTATAAATCACACCTGGTCATGTCAGGCCCAGCCACTCTTGTTCTACTTTGGGAAAGAATCCAACATGGCAGGCACCACACTTACAGTTCCTCAGAACTTAGCCACAGGCAGGCATCCCAGACGAAGCCATCCTGGATGGGGAAAGGAGGGGCCCAGTCTATGAACACCATGTTACTACCTTATTATTATGTCTTTCCAAAATAATTGGTGTGGAATCTAAATTCCTTGCCCATGTGTAGCCTTGGACTATCGTAATTCCAAGATGACTTATGGTACACTAGAAAGCATCATGAATTTTAAATCCAAAAGAGCAAAGTAAAATTTTGGCTCTTCCATTTATTATACTATGGGCAATTTACATAATTGCCCTAAGCCTCTTGATTCTCTCCATTTCTAAAATAAAGATAACAATTCATTAAACTAAGGATGAATAAGATACATCTATCTAAAGTACATGGTACAGTAACTGATACATAATACATTTATTATGTATAAGTATATAATAAGTACTAGCTATAAGACACTGGTAGTATTAAATAAAATAATGGATACAGAAATGCTGTTGTGTTTTCAAAATAGCTGAATCCAACGTCCAAAACATATTTTTGAATGAAAAAATAAGGTCTGGAAAAAGATGTTCTATTTTATACTTTATAAACCTATCTTTTATTAATTTTAACAAACATGTTTTACAAGCAAATACCACATGACCTCAATTTTGAAAATATATTAAATATATCTTAAAATGCAGAGAAAAATTCCCAAAAACATTACACTAACTGGTGATTCTCTCTGGATAACAGGAATTTTGAAGATTTTTACTTTTTCCTTGGAATTAGATGAATTGTATTTTTATAGTTTGTTGTAAACAATGAACTTGTATTTGTTTGATGCCATGACAGATAGGGTCCCTAGGCCTAAATCACCAATTATCTCAAAAGAGCTAAAAATTGTTTTCAGAGTCTGATATGCTAGTTTCAGAGAGCCATGAGCCTCCTGAAAAGGACAGGCACCTACTTTTGTCCCTCAAATTTACATTGTCAAAGAGACAAAGGCAGAAAGTACATTTTAAAAATCATGCCACGGGCTGGGATTGTGGCTCAGCAGTAGAGCACTCACCTAGTACATGTGCGGCCGGGGTTCAATCCTCAGCACCACGTACAAATAAACGCATTGTGTACAACTAAAGCAAATAAATAAATATTTTTAAAAAACTGATTTGAATGCCAAGTCACTTTTAAAAAACGTTATGCCACTCTGCAGGAAGGGAGGAGTGTGGAGTGACTGCATAAATGTGTATGGTATTTCCTTTTTATCTCTCACCATGCACAAAATTCAACTCAAAGTGGATCAAGGATCTAGGAATTAGACCAGAGACACTACACCTAATACAAGAAAAAGTAAGCTCTAATCTCCAACATGTTGGATTAGGCCCCACGTTCCTTAATAAGACCCCTGTAGCACACGAATTAACATCAACAATCAATAAATGGGATAGATTCAAATGACAAAGCTTCTTCTCAGCAAAATAAACAATCAGTGAGATGAATAGAGAGCCTACTAATTGGGAACAAATTTTTACCACATGTATGTCAGATAGAGCACTAATCTCTAGAATATATAAAGAACTCAAAAATCTTAACACCAAAAAACTAAATAACCCAATCAATAAATGGGCCAAGGAACTGAACAAACACTTCTCAGAAGAAGATAATTATTAAAACATATTAATTATACAAATTAATTGGTTTCATGGTGATATTTCCATATATGTGTATGGAAATATATTTTTTTCATCCTTTGAGCATATCCACCCTCTCTTCTAATGCTCCACTGACCTCTACCCTTCCCCCTCTCCAGTTTCCCTTCCCATTCTATAGTAGTCTGTCTTGTAACTTACAGGAGATCTTTTTTTTTTTCACATATGAAAGTAAACATGTGATACTTGTCTTTGTCTTTCTATTTCTGGTTTATTTTGTTTAACATGATGTTCTTTATTTCATTCTGTTTTTCTGAAAATACAGGATTTCATTCTCTGTGGCTGAATAATACATCATTTTGTGTATATACCATATTTTCTTTATTTAGTTTTTTTGTTTGTTTTCTTTTATTTTGGGCACTGGGGATTGAGCCTAGGGGTGCTTTACCAGTAAGCCACATCCCAAGCCCTTTTCATTTTTAATTCTGAGGCAGTGTCTTTGTAATTTATTTAGGTGCTCACTAAGTTGCTGAGGCCAGCTTTGAATTTACAATCCTTTTGCCTCAGACTACCCGGTCACTGGGATTATAGGCATGTGCCATTGTGCCCAACTCTTTATCGATGTGATGAGTACCTAGCCTGATTCCATAACTTGGCTATTGTGAGTTGTGCTGCTATAAACATGAGTCAAATTAACCCCATTTGTAGGTGATACGATTCTATACTTGAAAAACCCTAAAAAACTCCACATAACCTCTCAGAACTGATAAAGAAATCCAGCAATGTAGCAGAATACAAAATCAACATACACAAATCAGTATTATTTGTACACCAATAATGAACTCACTGATAAAGAAATCAGGAAAGCAATCCCATTCACAATACCCTAAAAAATACTCTGGAATGGGGATGAGGCTGTAGCTCAGTGGCAAAGCACTTGCCTAGCATGTGTGAGGCACTGGGTTCAATCCTTAACACCAATAAAAATAAATAAAATAAAGGCATTGTGTCCATCTACAACTACAAAAAAATTTACAAATACCCTGGAATGAACCTAACCAAGAAGGTGAAAGACCTCTACAATGAAAATTACAGTACCCTGAAGTTAGATATTGAAGAAGGCACTAGAAGATGGAAAGATCTCCCATGTTCATGAATTAAGAGAATCAATATTGTTAAATGGCTATACAACCAAAAGTGATCTTCATATTCAAAGCAATCCCATCAAATTACCAATGATATTCTTGAAAAACTTAGAAAAAAACAATTGTAAAATTATTATGGAAGCACAAAAGGCCCAAAATAGCCAAAGCCATCCTGAGCAAAAAGAGTAATGGTGGAGGTTTTACAACACCTGACTTCAAAACAAACTATAGAGACATAGGAACAAAAACAGCATGGTCTTGGCATAAAAAAACAGACATGTAGAGAAGTGGAATAGAATAAAGAAGTCGTAAATAAACCCACACATCTATGGCAACTGTTTCTCTGCAAAGGTGACAAAAACATATCTTGAAGAAAAAGGAGTCTATTTAAGAAATGGTCCTGGGAAAACTAGATATCCACATACAGAAGACTGAACCTAGACCTTTCCTCTATTATGTACAAACATAACTCAAAATGGATCAAAGTCCTGAACTTTGAAACTATTAGAAGAAAACATAAGAGAAACACTTTAAGACAATGGCACAGACAATGATTTCCTGAATAGGAATATAATAACTCAGGATACAAAAGCAAGAATTGATAAATGGGATTACAGCAAACTAAAAAGCTTTTGCCTAGCAAAGTAAAGAATCAACAGAGTGAAGAGACAACTACAGAAAGGGATAAATTTTTGCCAGTTATTCATCTGACAAAGGATTAATATCCAGAATATATAAAGAACTCAAAGAACAGCAAAAGAAGCAAAATCCAATAAGAAAATATGATTTCATTGTGTTAGGATGAAAATATTTTGGAATGAGATAGAGCTGATGTTGCACAAGAACTACTGAACTGCATATTTAAAAATGGTTCATTATATGTTGTGTAAATTTTGTCTCAAAGAAAAAATAAAATTTAAGCTATGGACACTGAGTGCAGGTAACTTTATTACGGGTGTGAAAACACTGTCTTTTTAGTTTTTGTGTGTCCAATATGTAAATATTCTCCACAACTAGAACAAATTTTTAAAGAAGTCTTTTCCTTTTGTTTAGAGAAAATAAATGTATATTAACCAATGTGCAGTTTTCATCACAACATTATACTTACAGGATATTAGAACTAAAAGATAGTTTAACTACTTCATTTTACAGAACAGAAAACCAATATCAGAGAAGACTTGAACACATAAGGAAATTACAAAAACAGATTTAGAATTTAAGTTTGCTTCTACAGTGTTCTTTTCACGATAACGTGTGACTCATCTTGTCTTCATTTAATTTTCTGGGACTCTTTAAAATTATTTTTAAATATTTACTGTTTGATCATATGGTTCCTGTCATTATCCAGGATTTACTCTGTGCACTCAAAATTTTTCATATACTGTGCATTAAACATATGTTTTGATACTTGCAATGAACAAATTTATCCTTGTCTGATACAGCTAATTCAGTTGTGAGAAGGAGGTGATGAGTTGTGGATTAACTCAGTAATGCTCCACACCTTCTTGGATCAACCACTTTATCCCTGGGAAAGCTGAAGATTGGGGTTGCACCTGGGTCTCGAAAATACTGTCATTAACACAGCAGTTTCTGTATCTGCACTTCTTACACTGCCTTGACTCCATAACCAGTTAGATTGTTTATTTGAGGGACAAAATCTTTCCATACACAACCAAGAAAATTATACCTTACTTGTTCTTTGTACAGATTAATTTCTGAGGAGGCATAAGATCAAATGGCTCTTGAATGTGTGCACTCCACAGTTGGGCTGTATGGTTGCCAGTGACCTGCACCTTGAAATTAAAGGAGCATTGGCATGAGGGAGGCTGCAAGGACTTTCTGGAACATCTTGTTAAGTTACATGGCATAAATTTGCACTTTTGTAACATATCCATATAGCCATTTGTAGTCTGAGTTGAAGTGTGCCATTTCTGTAAAATAGCAAGTTTACATCACAACCTGGGAAGCTCTGGCATAGTGAGGATTCAGATACATTTGGAAGGAATGATCTGATTTGAATCCAGATGCCAGCCTTCAGAGGTTTACTCCCTAACACCTCAAAAAAAAAAAAAAAATCCCAACCCCTATCACCAACATAGCAGAGAGTCAATGGTGACATACAAAGTAGTAACTTGGGCAGTAAATAGAGATGGGGGAGTCCGATTTGTTAATATATCCTTATCAATTCACAGAATTTAGAGTCAAAGTCAATTTTATGGTGGGGATGTTAATACAAGGAAATAAACTACAAAGTTTTCCTAAGCAGGTTTCCAAAATCAGCTACAATAGGATTCAGTCAGCATTACTGACACAAAACACTGCCCCCTCCCTTAAAGAAAATTCGTGAAACTAAATTTGGTCACTATACATGGGTATAGAAGCAGACCAAACTTCAAAGGAAATGCCAATGATATGTGCCCTCTCAGACTCTGCAATCCAGACATAAAATTAGGAGGTTGAACAACTGCTATGATTTTTACAACTGTTTTTCCTACAATGACACATGTTCAGAGAAAATATACTCATGGTGGTGCTCTGGCCTGAATGTTTGTGTCTCCACAAAACTCATATATTGAAATCCTAGCCCCTAAGATGACAGCATTTGGAGGTGGGGACTCGGCAAAGTTACTAGGTCATGAAAACTCTGCCCTCATGAAGGGGATTAGTGCCCTCATAAAAGAGGGTACATAAAATTCCCTCATCCCTTCCGCTATGTGAGGATACAATGAGAAGGAACCACATATGTGCCAGGAAATGGCCTTCAACAGATACCAATCCTACAAGCATCTTGATCTTGAATTTCCTAGTCTCCTGAACTGTGAGAAAGTTTTGTTGTTTACGAGCTGCCCACCCAGTATGTGGTATTTCATTAGAGCAGCCTGAACAGACGAAGACAGGGATTGGCCAGCTTATGATAAAAACCCCAATGTAAGCCGGGCGTGGTGGCGCACGCCTGTAATCCCAGCACTTTGGGAGGCTGAGGCAGGAGGATTGCGAGTTCAAAGCCAGCCTCGGCAATGGCGAGGCACTTAGCAACTCAGTGAGACCCTGTCTCTAATAAAATACAAAAAGGGCTGGGGATGTGGCCCAGTGGTCAAGTGACCCTGAGTTAAATCCCCGGTACCAAAAAAAAAAAAAAAAAAAGAAAAAGAAAAAAAAAAACCAATGTAAATTCCATTCTGCACATGTATGTGTATGTATGCACACAGTGCTATGAACGAACAAAACCATGGAGCAGCTTGAAGACAAATGGCTGAAGCACCCCTGGCACACAGGGCAGTAAGTGGCTCACGGACTCTGACAGTGCAATATAATTTATTTCAAAAGGTAAATCAAAGTTGAAAACCTCAGGACTACATAAATACTAAGGCCATTTGAGCCCTTTAAAATAATTAAATTGAATCAAAAATAGTACTACAGTTATAAGATCTTTAAATATCCAGACTTCCTTGTCACCATGTCTACATCTCATACCCACCTGAACTCTCATGAAGCAGTGAAAAAGTGCCCTGTTCATGTCCATGTAGGTGTCCACATCACTAATTTTATGTGATGGTTGTGGGCTGATGGAATTGATTAGTTTTAGAGGCAAAAGACATGGACTCAAATTTTGCCTCTGCCACTGGAAAGTTTTGTTTGACTCAGTTTCTTCATCTGTACTCAAATCCTGAAGCACCATCATGCAATTTCTTCAACTTCTCTAGGGCATGCTCTCATTGTTTATAAACTAAACATAATGATAATATTCATTTACTACACTTGTTCTTAAGAATTTAATGAAATGATACTTGGAAAGCTCGCCAATTGCCTACAGCAGAGAAAGTGTTCAATAAATGTGACAGGTAATAGAAACATTGCCTTTGTTATTATTATTATGAAGGTGCTTTTTATGGCTCTCAAGTACAGTAGGCATTTTAAATTGACTTTTGAATAACTTTATTAACTTCCTATACTCCAATAATTTGCTTAATACCACTTATGATAATAATAATAGCTAATTATTAGCTATGATGTGTCACACACCATGATCACAGTAAGCAGCTTTACATGAAATAATTTATGTGATATTAGCAATTTGTATCTGCTGTATAAGTCCCTAGTGAAGGTTCCCATAGATAAGAAACTGATATCAATAGTCACACCACCAGTATGTGACCAAACTAGGATTCAAACTCAGGTATGTCTTACTGGAATGTGACTATTAATGATATAAAAATATCAAAGCTCCATTGAGTTCTAATTACATACCAGGTATTATATCCAAAGTTAAACATGCATGACAACTGTGCCAGGCAGATTCACAATGATTATACTGCCTTGGTTTTCAGGGTCAAAAATCAGAGAGGTACTGGAAATATTAGGAGGTCTGGGGTCTCTGAGGACAAAAAATTTTAAAAAACAGTTTATCCCTTGTTATCTGTCCTTGTTCAAAGATTGACACAAGTAGCACAAGCCCAAGCCCATTATGCAGAGGAAATGATTTGGGTTCCAAGTAGAAATTATAGTTGTACAAATCCTTCTTGGAAAGTTAGGTCACAGAATCCTAGAGTTAGCCAGGACCGCAAAACCTTAAAAGGCAACTTTGCAACACCTCCTCCCAGATTATTAGACCAGAAAACTTAAGTGCAAGAAAGGAAGCAATATGTTTTCCTCCCCTCCCACAGACTCTCAGGGGTTTTGCAAGCTTTTAGCCAGTGTGGCAGGTGGGGTCATGGCAATATTTACTAAAGGCTCTATTAAGGCCCCAAAGCAGAATGTGATGATGAATCTGGCACAGGTCCTGGCCTTCAAGGAGCTCACTGTCTACTTTGGGGTGGGGGGCAGAAAAGTCACAAGCACTTGAACTGAAGCCAAGAGAGAAATTCAATCACCAGCCTATGTGAATTCAGAGGAAGAACATTGTTTTCAATTGGGGATAAGATATCAAGGAAAGATTAATAAAATACATGATATTGATGAATGACAGGTGAAATTGAGAGAAGCAGAAATAGGTGACAGCTGTAGAAGAGGCAGAAAACTTCAGGTGTGTTCTGCAAATTTGCCTGAAAATGAGCTCAAATAAAGGTGAACAGAGGGGTTTGGGCTTTAGGTTGGTTAGGAAGCCTGTAGCCAAGAAACTGAGGAGAGGAGACTCTGTTTCTTAGCTTTTGGACTCCGAGTCCAGGACTAAGTGATGGACTGGGCTCAGAAAGATGTATGCTGTACTGCATTGTGGAAAGTGCTAGAAGAGGAAGGGGCCAGAGGAGGAGGTATGGCAAGCTGGAGAACAGTTAGGAGGCTATTTGTTGCAATACTCAGACAAGCAGGGTTGAAAATTTGCCTAAAATTGGGCAAGAGTCTGGGAAGGGAGAGGAGGATGACTACTAGATACATTTTTCCTTCTCTTCTACTCCATCTGTGCTTAATCACTGAATGGCACCCAAGTGATCAGAAGCAGTAAATAGTCCTGGCTCACACTTCCCTTGCTCTTTGAAAGCTTTTGCTCCCCGAAAGGGTTATCACTAACGAAATGGCTTTTGATCACTCAGTCCTCCTCTGGACTGCATTCTGTCAAATTCTGACATAACTGAGCCCTTTATAACATTCTCAAATCTCAAATTTTATGACTTCATCAACACATTCTTCTAGACTGCTTTTTCTTCAAAAAGAAGTTTGGGAGTGGGATGCACAAACAGAGGCCAGGCAGTTCAAATAACAGTCCTTACCATGATCACATCTGTAATTGTTTCCCCTTGCCTGTGGCCACTGCTTTTCTGGGTTCTGTTTCCTAGCTGGAGCTTTTTGCTGCACCAATTGCCAAACACGAAAGGAGCCTGCCTCCCCAGGATTGTAACTAACAGAAAAATCTATTCAGCAATGACATATATCCATTGAGAAGCTAATAGTTACCCAGTAAAATCCTGCAAAAGTAGCTGGAAGGCACAAAGCAAAGGGACATCCCTCATTAATTCTCCACCATGTTCTTAGACATTCCAAAAAACCCAAAAGCCCCACCAGAGAAACTAGTCCTTGGCAATGCATGTTTATGTTTAACCTACTCAGAGCAATTTGCACAAATTCACCCACTGCTCAGTGGAGATATCTGCTGAAAATTAACAAGATGGATTTGGTTTTCTTCCCTAAGATGAGTTACTGATCTTAGGATAAGGCAATAATACTTGATAAAGCCATATCTGTACCAGTAGAACACATCTCAAATCTTCTTATAACAAAATCTGTTTCACAGATCTTGCAAAGACTAAAAATGGAACAACCACAAGCATGGAGCAATCAGCACAGACAAGAATAATAAAGAAGGAGGCATCAGTCTCCCAGGGATGAGCACTAGAGCATGCTGCAAACACCTGTGGAACACTATTTACCAGAACCCACTGCAAGCACAGTTATCCCTATGAAAAGAGATGTAAAATTAATTGGCCAACCAGCTTTGTGCAGCACACCAGGTAGAAGAGATGACTCTAGTGGACTAAGGATAGCTTTTGTCACAATTACACCGCAGCTTTCACAGCTGTATGATTTCTTGCCTTCAGAATTGTCCCTTGCCAATTCAAGCATACTGCCTGTTCTCACGACTTTCAGGCAGCTCTTCCTTGGGAGCTGCCTTCAGAGATGCTCATATGTGCTTTTAAACATCTGCTATTGCTAACAGAGTGAAGGGACAATGAAACAAGTAGCAGCTGAAACTGACTCAAGAGGTAAGCTCCACCTTTTACCAAGCAGGCGTGGATTCTGAGAGGTATTAAACAAGACTCTGGACTTCTGTAGTATTTGCTGACCTCTTTAGATATTAAAGGAAGGTGTGGCCCAGAAACAACAAAGGGCATAAAACCCAAACCCCTCCGTTCACCTTTATAAACTTCTATTCTGGGACAGGACAATTTACTCCCTTAGACTGCAGGCAGTGCCAGAGGCTCCAGCAGGCTGGTTTTCCATGGATGCATGTGTTAGCCAGCACAAGATGCATGTGTCAGCTAGCACCCAGGGCATAGGGGACAAGCACAAGAATATAACAGTATCTCTGCTCTTACAACATCTCCTACAACTATGTTTTATTATTTTATAACCTCTCCAATAATAAACAATTGTACTGTTACTATTCAGAGAACTGCATACACCATTTGACAGATGTCACCTCATTGGGTTCTCCCAGCATATCATGGCAAGGGTTATTATCTCTATCAACAGGTGAGGAGACTGAGACTAGGAAAGATGAAGTAACTTGAACAAGGTGATTTTGCTTGGTAGAGGATATTAGGGATAGTGCCAATATAAGAATGTGAAGAAAAGACTAGAAAATCTGACACACTATTCAGCAGGTATCATCTGTTCTTCATGCATACCCCAACCTCCCAGTGCCTGTTGATTTGTTTCAATTATAGATTGATATTCCAAGAGAGGGTTCCTTTCTGAAAGCTGGGGAAGGACCCAGGAAACCAAGCTTCATAACCTAATTATTATGTATCGTATGGACAAGGTAGACATAGCTAGGCACCTTTCTTGATGGTACCACATGAAAATTTACCTTATAGCTTTAAAGTTAAATGGTAAAACACTTTACAAACCACATGTATATGTGTGAAAGCATTATTATTATTATTATTATTATTTTTTTTTTGGTACTGGGGATTGAACTCAGGGGCACTCGACCACTGGGCCACATCCCCAGACCTTTTTTGTATTTTATTTAGAGACAGGGTCTCACTGAGTTGCTAAGTGCCTCGCCATTGCTGAGGCTGGCTTTGAACTCACGATCCTCCTGCCTCAGCCTCCCAAGTGCTGGGATTACAGGTGTGCGCCACCGTGCCCAGCTTAAAAGCATTATTAAAAATCTGTATGAATCCATCAGGTATGGTGGCCCATGATTGTAAACCCAACAACACAGGAGGCTAAGGCAGGAAGATCCCAAGTTTGAGGCCAGCCTCAGCAGCTTAGTGAGGCCCTAAGCAACTAGCAAGACCCTTTTCCAAATATTAAAAGAAAATGAAAAATAAAAAGGGCTGGAGAACATAGCTCAGAGGTAAAGTGCCTCGGAGTTCAATCCACAGTACCAAAAATTAAAATAATAAAACTGTGCATGAATTGGAAAAAGAGTTTAGAATGGACTTCAGGGAACTAGAGCTAGTAGAGGGACTGGCTGTGAAAGCTCTCCCTCCAGGTTAGAAGAGATGCATACAGTGGAAAGTTGTATTATACTGAGGGCAAGGCCAGAGACACTAGGGGTCCTGTGGAATAAGGTTCAGAAGAGGAGGCAGGCCCAACTAAGACAACAAACTCTCATTGAGGGCCAAGTATATGCAAGGCATGGTAAGGAATCCAAAATCAATTATAAAATCTGCTCTCAGTCTTCAAGGTACTTAAATTATAACTGAAAATAAAGATCATATTCCCTAGAAAAGATAATAGAAAGCATAATCTTCACTGAGAGCCAAAGAAAGTCTCCCAGTCTGAGACATTCTAACAAAACTCCTGAGTCTTGCTAGGCATAGTAGCACATGCCTGTAATCCCAGTGGCTCTGCAGGCTGAGGCAGGAGGATTGCAAGTTCAAGGTCAGCCTCAGCAACTTAGTGAGGCCCTAAGCAACTTAGTGAGGCTCTGTCTCAAAATAAAAAATTAAAAGGGCTGGAGATGTGGCTCAGTCTGAGTTTAATCCCCAGTACCAAAGGAAGGAAGACAGACCTGAGTTTTAATGAAGGCTTGACCCCCCACTGTGCTATGTGACCCTGGATGAGACACTCCCTCTCTCTGGGTTGCCTGCACCTCATCTTCACAATGAGGGGTTTGGACCAGATGACCTATAATACTATAGACCTGGCAGCCCTAAAACAGCCTTGTGGCTTATGGGAGTGAGGATAAGAAAAATGTGGACTCTCAGGGGCCAGCCAAAGACTGCCTGGAAAACAGAACTAGAAGAACATGCCCACAAATATATGCAGTCTCCAAACACTTGTGCTCTCTAGTTGGCCCTCTAAGCTATTTCCTGAGGCCAACCTTATTCCCAGCTTCCATGGAGACAGTTGTCTCCCTTTCCTTTCAACAAGGAAGCTGCTGTTTCCAAAAGTCAGATGTTGGTGTGATCAGGTTTCAGGAAAAGTCTATAGATGAGGTTGGAATGACATGACAAAGCATAGACCTTGTTTTTAAAGAGGTTTAGATCCTTCCAAAACTCAAAAGTCCTCACTCAGGGAACAGAAAGAGCTGCTGGGGGTACTGGAAGCAGCCCAAGAAATTGCACACATTCTTGGCCTCATTCCAGCAGCTCCCAAGAGCAGTCAGCAAACAGGAAGTCACTTTTGACCACTAAAGTATCTGAAAAACTGACAATGATAGTTTAGAGCCAAGCAAAGCTGCTCATTAATAAAAGGTATTGAATAAATAGCTGGGGTTTGGACATGGGGTAATAAATAACGAATAGCTTGAGTAGGGTAGTAGAACAGAGGCATCCAAAACTTCTTCTGAATCTCAACTATGAATTAACTAGTTGAGTGCTCCAAGATAATGATTTAACCTCTCTGAACCTCAGTTTTCTCTTCTGTACAAGTAGAGATGATTAATAGTAGCAAACTATTAGAGTTGTTATAAAGAATACATATTATTTAGGACCACACTTAGAATACAGCAGATACTAAATAAAAGTTTACCACTGTGAGTATATCTAACCATCACTTTCTGCATCATTTTTGCCCCCTAGAGATGTTCCATGTTCAGGTCCCATCAGTATATCCATTCTCATAAAAAGATCTATTAAATTCACTTGTTTTTTAGAGGGTAGGGAAAACTGTACGGAGTTGGATGTCAATGTAAGAACTCTTCTACTTTGCCAGACAAGTTAGTATTTAAAAAAATGTTTTTAGTCGTAGATGGACAGAATGCTTTTATTTTATTTGTTTATTTTTTATGTGGTGCTGAGGATTGAACCCAGTGCCTCATGCATGCTAGGCAAGCGCTCCACCACTGAGCCATGGCCCCAGCCAAGTCAGTATTTTTAACAAAGAAACCCATTAAGACAAATGAATGGAACTCAAATGGTAGACTTTCTGACTTTAGCCAGTTATCAAAGGAGGACTTTGTAGAGGTAAGGACCTCTTCATGTTACTCCAAAAAGAATGCTTGTTAAGTGTTTAGACTGTAAACATAGAGGGGACAGGGTCTTTTTTTTATTTGTTGTTTATAGATATACATGACAATAGGGTGTACTTTGGCATATTATATATACATGGAGTACAATTTATTCCAATTAGGATCCCATTCTTGTGGTTGTACGTGATGTGGAGTTTCACTGGTGGTGTATTCATGTACAAACATAGGACAGTTATGTCTGATTCATTCTATTGTCTTTCCTATTCCCATCTCCTCTCGCTTCCCTTCATTCCCCTTTGTCTAATCCAATGAAATCCTATTCTTCCCTCCCCGCCCCACCCCTTATTGTGTGTTAACATGCACATACCAGAGAGAACATTCAGCCTTTGGTTTTTGGGAACTGCTTATTTCACTTAGAATGATCCACAAGCTCACAGCCTACAGGTGTCTGCAGACACATTAGCAATTCATTAAGTATAAACAACATGATACTTGCTATGGAGAAGTTTGAGGAACTCTATGTGCCAGAATCAGAAGGAAATTTGTATTCTGTTTTGCAGAATAAAGAGAAATTCATGAACAGAATTTGATATGAGCCTTAAGAAACAACAAATATTTCAGTGGATGAAGATGTATAAGAAAGGATGACCAAAGGTCACAAAGGTATTGAGTTATAGAAATCCATAATATATCAAAACTACATTAGTCCAGTGTGACTGAAACTCAAAGAGTAGGAAGACATTTTCAAAACAATGGAAAGCTAGATGGGGGTACATCATAAAGGGCCTTGAAAGTCCTCTTATGATTTGTAAATGTGGAAGGTAATTATGCTATTAGTTCCATGTTTGAATAACATTGTTTCGGTGATTATGTGGGCTTTGAAATAAAAGGGAGTAATACTGAAAGCAGAGGCACAAATATCAATATTAAGAATTAAAAGGGTCATAACTGCAGATGCATCAGAGAATTAAAAGGATCTGAGAATGTTACAAGCACACTGGAATTCAGAAACTTCAACAAAATATCCAAATTACTAGAGAAATATAAATTCCAAAATGGACTAAAAAATAGTCCTATAACCATTATTTTTTATATTACCCATTAAGCAAGCACCAGGCCAATTCTACAAAATATTAGAAGAACACATAATTTCAATGTTATATAAACTCATCCAGAAATATAAAAAGGACTATTTTTTCATCTTTTGAAGCTACTCATACCCTGGCACCAAAAATGCACCAGAATAATATGACAAAATAAAGAATATACATTAATATAATTTGTGAATATGAATTCAAAAATACTAAACAAAATAATAGTAAATGATATTCATTCATATATAAAACAGAAAACAAATCATGACCATAATGGGTTTATTCCAGGAATTTAAGTTTGTGTTATCACTAAAAATCTATAAGGCTAACATGCTACATTGCTTTAAAAGATAAAAAGAGAAAGTGGGGGAGGACTATGCTAAATGATTATCTCAAAAGACACAGAAAACACATTTGGTAAAAATCAACATCCATTCACAATAAAATATATTAGTTAACTATATGTGGTAATTCCGCAACCTGATAAAAGCTATCTATAGGAAATATTTTGGAAATATTGTAACTCAACAGTAAAATGTTAAAGTATTCCAATTGAAAATCAAGAATGAAAGAAGGCTGTCTACTGGCACCACTGTGATTTGACATTGCACTATAGATATTATCTAGTATAGTAAGGTAAAACAAAGGAAAAGATGGCATAAGGACTGGAGAGGAAGAAGTAAGTCTCATTATTTGCAAACAATATGATTGTCTCCCTAGGATAAAAGACTCTTATAAATTGTGGGAATTTTATTAAGAGAATTCAGCAATGTTGCCAAATATAGGCATCTAAATACAGATAATATTCCATTTCTCAAGCTATATGTTAGATATGTTAAAAGTTCATTTTGTTTTTAATCTCCATGCATATGTTAATATGTACTCTTTTATCTATATTTCATATATTTCACCATATACATTAAAAGCAAACAAAAACTTTCTAGGCAGAAATATCACTGTTGTGTCTTCCTGATATTCCAAGTAAGAGTGGGATGTCTTGGGCAGGTCAGCACTGGATGGGCTAGCTAAGGGCTATTACAGGGAGTCCACCATCACCACCCCAGAGCTTGACAGACACTGAGAAAGGAAGAGGGTCTGAATAGAGCATCATAGAGTCACCCCTCACCTCTCTAAGAGGATACCCATCCCTTAGCAACCTTTGCCCCAGAGCCCCTTAGTGATAGTCTGTCTCTACACACACACACACACACACACACACACACACACACACACACACACACACAGCTCAGAGTCAGTGGGAGCTGATCTCTTGGGCAGTGGTTGGTAGTCTCATCTCAGCTCCCTGCTCTGCTTCCTCTGGCCACTCCCTGCCTGTGGGCACAAAACATTTTAGCCCTGGCTTTAGAATGACATTACAATGACATGGCCAAATGGATCAAGTAAATATGCCTTTACTGGGTCTGAGTGACCCAGCTTTGGTTCTTAGAATAAAAGTTAGAAATAACAATCTCATTATAAGAACAGAACAGATCTTACTCACTTAAATAATCTCTATTAAAGACATCATAACCTGCCAAGCTGCTATCAGGGCTGGTTCTGCCTGGGGCTTTTGACTGCAGGGGATAGAAGTGGAGAGGATCCTTTCTGTCTTAAAACAAGAAGGGTTCGACATCCTAACCCTCCATACTGACCAGACAGCTGTTAGATACTGACATGAATGTTGAACTAGGGGTTGTCTTTTTGTTTCATTCAGGACCAGGACCAATGACTGGGCTGCTCACTACAACTTTCCACCCTTGACCCTTTCTGTCTAGTCCTCTCCCTGTCCCCATCTTGATTGTCATGTATAAATTGAAAGGAAAAAGAATCAGCCCTATGTTTCATCAAGCTCTACTCCAATGAACTATAGAGGTGCCTGGGGAGGAGCAAGGAAAACGCAGAATTCTCTACCTACATTTTAAGCACTGCTGCTCCAACTAACCTGCTTAAAATGTTGGACTTTGCCCAAGATTTCAGAGAAATCCCAAGTGCTGGGGATACACCTCAGTGGTATTCCATTTGCCTAGCTATGTGAGGCCCTAAGTTCAATTCTCTACATTGCCCCCACAAAAATCCCTATTAGAAGAAAACAAAGGAAAGCAAACCGATCTTAAAAAAGGTGTAAAATCTGTGGATATCAAAAGACCTATAATCATAAAAACAACTTATGTCTATATCATTAAGTCCTAAAATCCCAGATCTATAACCTGAAGCACTTACTGGCAGCAAATGAGAAGCAGACTTGAATATGAACAGGGTCCATCTATACTCCCTGAATAATGCAAAAGTTGGGGGCCAGGATAGTCTTCACAGTGTGTGTGTATGCAACAATCAAGAAAGAAATATTATTTCTTTGGAGCAGGAACACATAATAGTATGGCATAACAAAGACTGGGTGTGAGCTGAAGTTTGTGCAGCAAATGGCCCCAGTTTGGAACAATGCTTTTTCAATGTGCTACAGGCCAAGTACTATGGACACACAAGCAGAAGACAAAGGAGTTGAGGAAAAGATACCAAACAGATACCTCACTGAGAATATACTAACACTTAGAAGTGACAGAAATCAAGAGATAGCATGTGGGAGAGAGGGGGAGAGATAAAAGGAAGGGGGAGTAGACATGGTGGCACAGACCTGTAATCCCAGGGGACTGGGAGGTTGGGGCAGGAGGATCACAAGTTCAAAGCAGCCTCAGCAACTTAGCAAGTCCCTAAGCAACTCAGTGAGATCCTGTCTCAAACTTTAAAAAAAAAAGGACTGGGTATGTTGCTCAGTTCAGTGATTAACATCCCTGGGTTCAATCTTCAGTACCGGAAAAAAAAAAAAAAAAAGGAGGAGGGAAACAGGAATAGCAGGAGAGAGGGAGAGAGAGAGAAGGGCGGATAATAGGCAGATAAGAACAAGAATGTGAGGCCCTGAATAGCAATGAAAATAAACACTAGGAATTTCAGAAGAAGCCCAGTTCCTAAAAGGGGAAGGCAGACTATCACCTGAAAACTTGATGCCTATGATCCTGACTTGACAGGCGGAGGCAGGAGGCCTGCAAGTTTAAAGTCAGCCTCTGCAATTTAGTTAGGCCCTAAGCAACTTAGCAAGATCTTGTTTCAAAGTAACAAAATAAAAAGTGTTGTGTAGATTCTACTGTTATATATAACTATAAAGAACCAATAAGCCGGGCACAGTGGTGCACACCTGTAATCCCAGCACTTGGGAGGCTGAGGCAGGAGGATCGCGAGTTCAGAGCCAGCCTCAGCAATGGCGAGGCACTTAGCAACTCAGTGAGACCCTGTCTCTAAATAAAATACAAAAAAGGGCTGGGGATGTGACCCAGTGGTTGAGTGCCCCTGAGTTCAATCCCCGGTACCAAAAAAGAAAAAGAACCAATAATAAAAAAAATAATAAAAATAAAAAGTGTTGGGGATATAGCTCAATGAGATAGTGCCCTGGATTCAATCTTCAGTACCAAAAAAAATTAAAAATTAAAAATACAACTTGATGCATAAAGGGTGCTATAGCTTGGATATGGAATGTCCATCAAAAGCTTATATGTTTTACAGCAATGTCCAGAGGTAGGACTTTGAGAAGTAACTGGATCATGAGTGAGGTAGATACAGAAGGGTACAGGCAGCCAGGGTAAGATGGAGAGTGAGGAGGTTGGGGGGCAGGGCCAGAACAAAGGAACATGGAGAAGTCTTCTGATGAGGTCAACTTCCTGCCTGATGAAAGTGCTCATGGACACAAGAGGGGGACCCAATCAGATAGACACTTCTGTACTCATGCTCCTAAGTGAGGAATCCAATAGAAAAATGAAAACAGATGCATGGACACAGGGGACACCAATTAATGATATTGAACCTAGTGTGGACAGGGGAAGATATAAGGGAAGGAAGAAATTCCAGAGACCATAAAAAGAACAGGCCCACACTCCTCCACCTGACCCCTTTTCTTTGGGGAAGTCTATCTCTGTATCATCTGTCACCTTTGCAATATACCTACTTCTTCCTTGCTATCTCTGTGTCCTGTTCTTCAATTCTTTGCTGAATGGAGACAATGAACCCAGCACCCCTAGACAGTAACACAAGGGCTCTGACTTCATCAATGGATTAGTTCACAGATAGCTGAATTAACTACTGGGAAGTGGTGGAAAATGTAGGCAGGTTGGGCATGATCAGAGGAAGTAGGTCACTGGGTTGTGTGCCCTTGGGGACTATAATTTGTCCTCGCCCTTCCATATTGTCTCTCTCTCTCCCTCTCTCTCTCTGTTTTCTGGATGCCATGAGAAACTTTCCTCCAGCATGCTCTTCTACCACACTGTTCTACTTCACCTTGGGCCCAGAACAATGGAATCAGCCAACAATGGACTGAAATCTCTGAAACAATGAGTCAAAATAAACCTTTCCTCCTTCAAGTTGTTTATGTCAGGTATTATAGTCACAGTGAGGAAAAGCTAACTAACACAAAGAGCCAAGTTGAGGATTCTCTGGTGGAGTTATAATACAAGAAAAAAGAAAGGAAACTTTTTCCCATTGAAAAACATGAATATCTGAGAATAACAGAATTCCTCCACTTAGCAGGAAAGGTAAAGAGTTTCATAATAATTACCCTTTTCATGAAAAGACATCACATCATTCCTAGGGCCTGGGTTCTGGGATGTTATCTCTTGTATACAAAGAGGAAAAGAGGGACTGCTAACTTTACCTGTGGGCTAACTTCTTTGGCCCAAGTATAAGGTGACCATCCATCCTTGGCTCTTTTCACATGATGCCATGAAGGAAGACAAGTGGTTGCCATGGTTTAGCATCTTGACAAGACAAAGAGAAAAGATCAAGCAAGAAGAGGAATTGCTTGTAAGTTTGAGTGCTCTCAGTTTGCCCAGTCCTCAAATATGACTCATACTAATTCAAAAAGAACAAGTCCATCAAGACCAGGGCACTCGGCTGCTAAACCATACATGTACTGGGCTCAGAGGCCCAACTCTGACCCTCTGCCGAGCAGGTGCTTTTTATACCAAAAGCCACACTCTCCTCAAAGACATTGTGACAAGAAGCCAATAATCCACTATCCCTCCAGAGATTATTAATACTGTGGTTTTGTTAGAAATCAATAAATGTACTTTTTAATCATCCTTGAAGCAAAAAGCTATTGAATAGTTTGCTGTAAATACCTAAAAACCTGCATGATTTATTTTACTGCTGTTTCCAACTACAGCATTTGTTTTGAACACATGCTATTATTTGTGGTTTATAATCAGACATAAGATCATATTTTTAAGTGAGAAAGAGGTTTACAATTTTGAAAAAGAATGTTCAATGGGATTGGATATTTCTTAGCCTTTCAAGAAAACTGAAAGAGCTCAAGAAATAAAATTAGGATGTAAGGAAGTATAAAATCTTCAGAATAAATATCAAATATATCTACCATGAAACAGAAATAAATTAAGGCTCAATCTATTATAGTAAGTGAAAGCAGATGGAGATATTAAAATGAAGTTTAATATCTCAGTGGAATACCAGATGTGCAAAACACACAACTCTGCTACAGTAAGGCACAGAATGGTTTTGAAGGGAAGGGTAAAAGGAAACAATGCTCTGGAAATATAGGTTTACACAAAATGATATACCCTTCAAAATTCCATGTTAGGGATGTTCAGGTTTATAACCAGACTGGTCTGAGGAAAGAGAACAGCCATTAAGAAAAATGCAAGGAAAGCAGGTAAGTTACCAACCCAGTCTGGGCCCCAGTTACAGGTCCAAGGAATTTAACCTGAGCTGTCTGCTTTCCTTGCTGTTCCCTGGGGTACCACCTGGAAGGATGCAGCCAAGGCATTCAATAGGACTTCTGCTTTTATCATCACACTGGGCTATCTGAATTTTGTTTCATTTGGTACTTTAGGTTTTTCTTCCATATTTTACAACACACACCTGAAACAAGGAAAGAAGTTACAGAGGTAGTGACCTTGCTTAGGGCTCATGCCCTAATGAGAAGTGCTGACTAATTATAGCCACAAGCACACTGTAACTACATCTGTGCCTGATTCATACTTTGAGGCACAGATGGAGGCTTTGGTGAACTCTCTCACAAATAACATTAGTTGACAATGGTATTCACAAAAGCAAATTCATTTAAAATTGAACTTATAAACAGAAGTAATTCAGACATGATACCATGGCCTCACCTGTCCCTTTGATATACATAAGAATATTACAAAGTCATATGCCCACTTCCACGTTATACAACTCTCTTTTTCTAACACTTGTCCCAGTGGTGGTAAGACCAGTACTAAGAATCTTAGAGAATATTGGACAATGTGGAGGATGGGGCTGGAAAAATGACTCCATCGGAAGCTTTGAACCACTCCCTCTCACCACCTGTCTTTACCTCTCCCCTCTCTGCTTTGCCAAAGTCACCCCTTCATCAAGAAATAGAACAAGCCTTCCATCATTTATAAAGCTGTCAGGATCTTTCTCAAAATTTCTGTGACATTTATAATCCTCACCACAATATAGAATCTTGTAGTTGCTGTGGTTGTTTACGTGTGAGAATCTCTTCCTCCCTGCTGGTTTATAACATGATAATTATCATCATCAAACAGCACACTGAGGCCCCAACACACACTAATGCCATGGTACAGTAGGGGGAAAATGTGCTTAAAGACAAAATTTCTAATTTTAAAGTCTTTTCTTCAATACTTACCACACATGTGACCCTGGAAAAGGCAACCAACTTGTTTGAGCCCTCATCTCCCCATCCGTAAAATGGGA
Source organism: Tamias sibiricus (assembly GCA_025594165.1). NCBI lineage: Eukaryota > Metazoa > Chordata > Mammalia > Rodentia > Sciuridae > Tamias > Tamias sibiricus. Next base: position 129,041,170 of record CM046667.1, read on the forward strand.
ATGATACTGAACCTGACATTAGCTAGATCTAAGCTATATCACTTACCTACTGATACATCAAATATAAGTTACTTTGGTCCTCTGTTTCCTCATTTAAGAAATTGAAATAAGCCGGGCATGGTGGCGCACGCCTGTAATCCCAGCACTTTGGGAGGCTGAGGCAGGAGGATCGCGAGTTCAAAGCCAGCCTCAGCAATGGTGAGGCACTTAGCAACTCAGTGAGACCCTGTCTCTAATAAAAAAATACAAAAAAGGGCTGGGGATGTGGCCCAGTGGTCGAGTGCCCCTGAGTTCAATCCCTGGTACCACAAAAAAAAAAAAAAAGAAATTGAAATAATACTTTCTACTCTGATGTCTTGTCGGTTAACAAACACAAAGTCTGGCATGTAACAATTCCTGAAACAAATGGTACGGATTGTTATTATACTCATGATCCTGCTTATAAGTCACACTTGATTCCAGAACTCATGGGGTTACCAATTCAACAGAGGAAATGAAATAGATAAGCATCCCCCTCCCAGTGTGTAGCAGCACATGCTAAGGGCCACATGGGCAGTAGAGACAGAACCTGAAAGAATGAGAGAGGAAGGAGAGCCAGTTGATAGATGCAGCAAGGTGGAAATGCTTTATAAATAAGCAGTTTTTGAAGGACCTGATTTAATCAGCCAGAAAGGCATTTCAAGCAGGAAGAACAGAGTAAAGGCAAAATAGTAAGAAACAGATTTGAAATATACTCTCTGGGTCCATGTAAACATAAGAGAGAGCTTGTGTTGAGAATGTAGTAAGAAAAGGCAGGGGTGGGAGGAAGAGCAAAGGCTCATGAAAGCACAATTCCCTCACCATTCCATCCCCAGTGGAAGCATTCGGTCCATACCTTGTGCTTTCCCATAATAAAATCTGAACTCTAGAGGTTAAACAATATCCAAGAAACAACAGGAAATGTGTGATGGCTTTTGTTCAAAGGGGTGACATGATAAGGGCTGCACTGTAGGAAAATTAATCTGAGAATGCTGTGCAAAATATACACAAGAAGCCAATAAGTTCATAATATTCAAAAGATTGCAACAACCCAAGTGTTAATCCACTGATGAATGGATAAATAAATAAAATGTGGCAAACCCATGCAATGGAATATTATTCAGTCATCAAAAGGAATGAGGTTTTAATGAACGCTTAAATATATATATGAATCTTAAAATAATAAATAATTCAACCTTAAAAGCCTAAATATTATATAATTCCACCCAAATGAAAGTCCAAAACAGACAAATCCATACAAATGAAAAGTAGATGCAAGGCTGCTCAGGGCTCTGGGAAGGAGCATGCTGAACAGGAGATGGTGGCATGATGCCTAAAGGATTTAGGTCTTCATTTTGAGGTAATGGAAATATTCTAAACTTGATGTGGCGATGGTTGCGCTTATCTGTGAATACACTGAAAAGCACTGAATTGTCCATCTTAAATGGATGAGTTATATCACAATAGAGCTGTGTTCAAGGGGGCTAGTTAGGAGCTACTGAAGAGGTTCAAGCATGAAGCACTGTAGGCCTGAGACTGAGAATTGAGGACAAAATAGGAGCAACATGGGAAAGGAAGAAGGGAAAGCACAATTTCAGATCTGGATTAAAAATCAATGCTATGATTTGGTTCTGGAATGCTTCCCAAAAGCTCATTAGTTGAATACATGACCCCTGATGCAGCCAGGTTCAGAGGTGGGGCTTTGAGGAAGAGAATGGGTCATGAGAACTGTGACCTCATCAGTGGATTAATCCATCGAGAGCTGACTGGACTACTAGGAGGTGGGACTTAGAAGAAGAAAGGTGACACTTGGGGCATGCCATGGAAAAATTGACCTTCTCTCTCCCTCTCCCTCTCAGACATTCTCTCTCTCCTGGCTATCATGTCCTGAGCAGTTTTCCTTTACCATGACCTTCTGCCATGATGGTTCTGCCTTGGAGCCAGCCAACCATGGACTGAAACCTCTGAAACCATGAGCCAATATGAATCTTTCTTCCTCTACATCATTCCTGTCAGGTATTTTGGTCACAGCAACAAAAAGCTAACACAGGCAGCCTCCCTGTGCCCTCTACAATCTGAAACAGCAATGAAGTGTAGGACAGTGGTAAAGGGCATGGATTTTTTCATCACCTGGCCTGGCTATAGGTCTGCCTCAGCCACTTATTAGCTATTTGACCTGGATCAAGTCACTGAACGTCTTTGAGTCTCAATTTCATTATCTGTTAAAAGGGGGAAAGGTAGTATCTTTTTCAAAAAGTTATTGTAAGGACTCAATGATGAAAATGTATTAATATTGGGCAAAGTGCTTGATACGTAGAAGGTCCCAAATAAATGTCAGTCACCATGATCCTTGTCATAATGCATAAATACTTTTGACTAACTTGGTAGAACAATGAGGGTGGAGCTTTAAATTCAGAGGAGAATTCTGTAAAGCCTCATATTGGTGAGGCCTGATGTGGGGCTTAATGTCATTGCCATTGAGATACTTATTATTTGATATGACTTCATTGCCCAAAATACCTCTTAAGCTATGTTTCCAAAAAGAAGGGTGAAACTTAATAGCCAGTCTGTCAGTAAGGAATACCCTCAGAGAAATGTGGCCTTTGGCACCCCCAAGAGTAAACGGGGATATTGGGTAGCACTGAACCATTCTGCCCTACCTTGGCATTGGCCATTTCCTGCTTGCCTGAATACACACCTCAAAGAAGTCAGAAATAAACTGTTTTAGTCCACCTGGGCTGCTATAACGAAGTACCAAAAGCCATATAGCTTATAAAAAACAGATGTTTATTTCTTACAGTTTGGAGACTAGAGACAGAGATGAGAGTGTTTTCATAGTCAGGTTCTGGAGGGGGCCTGGGTGAAGACTACCAACATTTCCTTGTTTCTTCACATGGCACACAAAGAGAGAGCTAGGCTTCTGGTCCCTTCTTATAAGGGTACTAATCCTTAAAGACCAAATCATCCCCTAAAGGCCCCACCTACAAACACTATCACGTTGGGGATTAAACATGAATTTGTGGAGGACACAAATAGTTGTATCACACACCAGTTCACACACTTTGCTGTAGGATCAGGATTATTTAAGTCAGAGTGGCTTGAAAACCAGACCCATCTTTTTCATATAAAATATCATGGAAGCCTAGCATGGCCATTTGTTTATATATGGTATCTGCCTTGTTTTTTTCTTTTGGTACTACAAGGGTAGAGATAAGTAGTGAAAACAGAAGGTACATGGCTTGCAAAGTGCTAAGTATCTTCTATATGGTCATTGCTAGAAAAAGCTTCCCAAACCGAGGTTTAATCTATAATGAGCTCACTACTATGTGCTTGATATATTTCTTATTTTTTATACTTTTTAGAGACAGTTTCTTGCCTTGTTGCTCAGGCTAGTCCCATACTTCTGGGCTCAAGTGATCTTCCTGCGTCCTGCATAGCTGGGACTCAAGTTGTATGCCACCGCATCTGGTGCCTATAAAGGCACTTTTTATTTCTTTCAACTTTTCCCATTTTAATTCTTTATTGTTCTTTATTGTACCAGGACCATTATTAATATCAAAACTGTTTTCCAGTAAGGCATATGCTATTCCTTATCTGACCAATTCTCACAAGATTATACAGGCTACACATATGAAAGGCACTGGAACTCTGGACTGCTGGACATGTTAAAAAATAAAGCCTGGTTCATTCTTTAACCTTGATTGCCCTGCCATGACCTGACCTCTGTACATGATGAGGTGCCATGTGTTGTAGGGTCAGGATGGTGTGGGGAAAAGGTACTTGGTGGGAATCAGGAAGCCTGACTTCGGGCCCCAGCCTTTGTAGTAACTTGTTGAGTGATAAGGAAAATTGCTCTCCCTCTCTAAACTTCAGAGTCCACTTCTGAATCTAAGAACATCTATGTTCCCTTCTGTCCCTGTGATTCAGGTTCCAAACTCCATGGAATATACTCCACCCTCCTGGTCATAAGCTACTACCCCAGAATCAAACAGGCTTGGATATAAACTGTAGCACTGGCACTTGGCCTGGTGTCTAATCTCAGACAGGTGGCATACCCTCTTAGAGAAACAGTTTCTCCATCTGTCAAATAGTGAGGATCCAGTTAGATCATATAAACTAGCCAGCAAAGGATGGGCATATTGTAGGCACTCAATAAACAGTAGCAGTTCTTATTATTACTCAATATTTACTTTTTATTTACTAAATATTTAAATTACATCATCATCTTTTCAGAACATGCTAGAACACATTTTTTGACATTATAATGCTTTTGAATACATTAATACATTATAGGCTGGTGTGACTAAGAAAACAATTATCCAGAGCAATCTAAACTTATAGAAAAGATAGATTACAAGATGAATATTTACATTATGAAAAGCTTTTTCTTTTACTAAATAATTCATCATAAGTTTCCTGGAGAAACACAAACTTGCCTCAAGCAAATATGCTTAGCTATATGACCATGTGATTTTCATTCAGTTCTTAAAGATCACCTCTAATAGTTTTTTAAAAAGCAGTATGTGTTACATATATTGTGGGAAGGCACTAAACTGCCTTCCAGTGACAGTGGCAGGATTTTAGAATTAATTTGAATAATGCTGTACAGGAATGATAATCATATCCATTTGCAAACTGGAACCTGTGTTTCTAATGCAAGATCTTTGACCAAGTATCCATGTCAAGATGAATCCCTCCCCTCCCAAGCATGAGATGTTATCTTCCAACTGCTGGAGCACACTCCACACAAAGGCAGTCAAGACTGATTACATTCATTTATCAGATGACTCAAAAGAGCCACAGAGAAGTTTGGTGACTTATCAAGGGCCAAACAGCTAGTCGGCCTCAAAGGTGCTATGTCAAGTCCAGTGGTACTTCTCCCTGTGCAATCCCAGCACCATAAACTTCTAAAGGACAGTTTGGGTATGTTCACAAAAGCCCAGAATTTTATAATTTCCTACTATGGTCTCACTGAGCCTACACTTGTGAATGTTTAGGGCTAGATAGAAAACCAGCATTCACAGATGGGATGAAAGCATGGAATAATCAATTTGGGCCTCTGAGATATTCATCCTAAATATTATTTTCTGGTAACTGCTTTAAATATTTTAATGAATTACTTCATTGGGCTTAGGTTCAATGAAGTGATTTGTTAAAATATTTAATGAATATGTGAGCAATTCAATCCCTAATACCACAAGAACAAAACAAAAATAGAGAGGATATATAAACAAAGAAGGTTATTTCTTTTTTTTAATATTTATTTATTTGCTTTAGTTGTACACAAAGCGTTTATCTGTACGTGGTGCTGAGCTGGAACTTGGGCCGCGCATGTGCTAGGCGAGTGCTCTACTGCTGAGCCACAATCCCAGCCCCTAAGGAAGGTGATTTCTAAGATCAAGTTAGGATTCCAAATTTACTGGGGAAAATATGTGCAAGATACTACATAGAGCTTAAAACAGGGCTTTGATATTCTTATAGGGCATTTTAAACTCTTCACTGTCGATTGCAAAGGAGCCTGGATTTACTGATGTAATCAGTGTCACAAAGGCCAAAGAGTCTCAAGACCAGGACGATTTCAAGAAGGAGCTAAAAAAGGGAAGCTAGAGTCTCTGAACAGCAGTTCTGTAAGGCTAATATTACTCTTGCTTGAACACATGAGGAAATCAAGCCTCAGGATATTTCCAGGAGGCTTCAGAAGCTTGTAAATTATCCTCTGTGTAGAGGCCACACTTTTTCATTGTTATTCCACTTTTAATATGTATCAGACCCTGGGGATATAAAAGTGATTAAGACACAGTTCTATAACTTTAAGGTGTACACAGTAAAATGCAGAGGAGGGGTGTGGACCACTAAACTGACAAGTACAATAAAGTATGATAAACAGAGGCACACGCTGTGCAGTACCGTAAGGAACACCTGGCCCCTTGTAATGATTATAGAGTAAGTGAACAGGAAAAATTATGGTTGTGAGGGGAGAAGCATATTGTAACTTGTTCCTGTAAGATGGTCTTCCTGAAACAAAAGTGGCTATTTGTCACAAACACAGTACCAGCAAAAAAAAAAAAAAAAAAAAAAAAAAAAAAGAACCTCTTATAAAGCAAAGGCAACAAAATAAACTAGGCCCTGCAGATGGAACGTAATCAAAAAGCCTTAGGTCACTGATAAAATATGCTGATCCTGAAATATTTATCCTTCACTGCTGAAAAGAGAAGGATCAGGTTATGAAAGCTGGCCTCTCAGGCCATCTGCCAGGCTAAGTCTGAATCTCCAGTGAATCTTAGGAAGGAGAGTTTAAAATACAGATTTATAGAAGTAACTAAAGAATGAGAGAAAGGTGGAGGGTAGAAGAAGGGAAAGAAGAAAACGCAACAGGGATGACTTTGTATCTTTGATGTCATCTTCTGGGTTCTCTAGGGCCTGTTCATGAACAGGTATTTAGTCCCTCAAAATATAACATTTTAAATGGCATAAGTATACTAGTTAGAAAGAAAAGACTAAGACAAAGATGACAACATTGATGAGAAGGAAGGGGAAGAGGCAAGGTAGAGGTGGCAGTAGCAATCATTTTATTGAATACATAGTATTACTCATTTAATTAATGAAGACACCGTGGTGAAGTAGTCAAAGTTGGGGAATCTGGATTCAATTGTTGGTTCTCCCTCTTCCTATCTGGTCATATCAGACTTCAGTTTTCTCATCTAAAAATTAAATAATAGTCCTACCCTATCAAGAAGGTAAAGACCTAATCATGGAAATGAATAGGTCATGTGAAGTTGGTTAGCTATAATTTTTCATAATTTTATTTCCCATCTTTGACTTTGACATAAAATAATGCACCTTTTACAAGTCTCTTGTTACATCTGAGTGTGGTGTAAGCTTCCTGGTACAGGGACTCTCAGTTTTTTCTGTCTTCTACTTCTACTTTCTAGAGCTTAAAGGGAAAGAAAGATTAGAGTAGCTTAGAGTAAAGAAAGATAGAGCTTAGCTTCTTACCCTAGCTTAGAGTAGAGTAAAGAAAGATAGAGCTTAGCTTAGAGAAAGACTAGAGCTTCTTTCTTCTCTCTTCTTTCTTCCTTCTTCTGTCTTAGAGCTTAAGAGGGAAAGAAAGATTTTTCTAGATAGCTTAGAGTAAAGAAAGAAGAGCTTAGCTTTTCTTCTTAGCTTAGAGTAAAGAAAGATAGAGCTTAGCTTAGAGAAAGACTCTTCTTTCTTCTCTCTTCTTTCTTCCTTCTTCTGTCTTAAGCTTAAAGAGGGAAAGAAAGATTTTTCTTAGAGTACTTAGAGTAAAGAAAGATTTAGCTTTTCTTCTTAGCTTAATAGAGTTTTAGCTTAGAGAAAGACTAGAGCTTCTTTCTTCTCTCTTCTTTCTTCCTTCTTCTGTCTTCTGTCTTCTGTCTTCCTCGGGAGCCTGGAACAGTCATTACTTCTTCTATCTGGTTTCTTTGACACCGCTCTGCCTAAAATAATGACACTGAATTCTTTTCCTAACTCGGACCGCTTTCACCCGGTTATCCTTCAGGTTTGCGGGTGCCTACAGGTGCGTACATACATATCAGGTGGAACCCATGGCTTCCAGCTAGCTACAACAGCCCTTCCCAATTAGGGCTCCTTCAGTGTGGTACAGCTGTGCTGCCGTTTTCACATCCAACAAGGCATATAAAACTATGTACAAAAATATATTCTTGACGTCAAATGTCACAAACCTAGAGAGACTTGACCACTGAAAGTTGTGAACCCTGAATGGTCTGGCAAATGCTCTAGTGAGGTATCTGATGAGACCTAATGGCTCATAACCCTTGCTCTGCCTGGGTAACTGACATAGAGGACTGATGTATCTGATTGACTCAGAGGCAGGGGCAAAGAAAGACACGATAGGTTCACCTTTAAGAAGATGCCAATTCAGGGGCTGTGGCTGGGACTCAGTGGTGAGTACTTGCCTGGCATGTGTGACACACTGGGTTTGATTCTCAGCACCATATATAAACAAATAAAATAAAGGTCTATCAGCAAGTAAAAAAATAAATAAATAAAAAGAAGATGGCAATTCAGACCATGAATGATACTTTGCTTTGTCATTTTTCTGTTCTTAATAAAAGTCATATAAATTCATGACAGAAAAAAATAAGAATATAAATGTAAGACAATAGAATCAACTAAAATGTACTAATTTTACTAACTAGAGTCAACTATGGTTAATACCCTTTTAGTATGTATTTAAGAGCTCATTCTATGCATATTTACACAGATTTTTAAAACAATGATATTTACTGATTTTTTTTAATCTGAAATTTAAAATTTTATTTTGTATGTTACAGGTTCGATACATTTTATAATTTGTGCACATGAAAATTAAGATAAATTTATGATTCAATCAAAAAGAATAGTGATACTTTGATATTTTATAATGGGAATATTCTAAAGTTCAGAGAAATGATGCTCTTTACACAGGCCAAAAAAAGTTTAGTAATATTTGATAAAGCAAACATTTTGTTTCATGTTAACATGGATAAGCACAAAGAAGTAAAGAAAGGTGTATGATGTGAATTCCTTTTGGAAAATGATTTGCAAATAAATCCTTGAAAATTACAAATTTTAAAGAACTTTGGCTCAACTTCTTAAACACTCATTATCTACAAAGTATTTTCTAAATAGCTTTTGAATGAAATACTTTTAAGTTAATTGATGGGAAAAATATCACCAAGAAATAAGCAAAGAAAAATTTTCCCCATAAATTTATATACTGATCTTTTTTTTAAAGGAAAGAATTTTTTTTTTACAAAACTAAGTGGGTTTTATTTTACAAAATAAACATTGGATAATAAATGCAAGGAAGACATGGGACAAAATGATGTGAGAATCTCTACAACTTTTCTTTTGACAGTCATTAGAACTGGTTCTGTGGTATCTGTCCCTGCTGTAGGACATGAGACCAGCTCATTAATGTTTATTTAACAACTAACACAGCAACAAAAAATGTTCCCGACTGCATGTCCACATGTACACATGTCACAAAGGGATGGGAATCATAGGACACAAGCCAGGGCACCTGTAGTATATTTCGGGATGAAGATGAAGATGAGAAAGAATACATGGGAGAATACATGGGAGAGGAAAAGAAAAAAAAGTTGACAAATCTATGCCCTCAGTGTCATTTTCTTTGAGAAAACTAAAACTTTCTTAGTGATAATAAGCAGGACTTTGAAGTGAGGCAGATGTGAGCAGTATGACCAGGACCAGCTACTTCTCCTTTCTGAGCACCCATTTTCTCACATATGAAATGATTAAAACTTCTTCATGGGGTCCTTGGGAGGCTAAAGAGAAATGCTGCATGTCAAGTGCTTGGAATAGAGCCTCACACAGAGGACTGTGATGGGAGCTCTTCAGGTAGCTGCCCAATGCAAGTCTACCTAAGGAGCCCTCAAGGATTGAAGCTAGAATTTGGAATTTGGAATTCATCTAGTCCAAGCCCTTCCTTTCTCCAGGAGAAGGCTCAAAGAAGGAAAGATGGTTTACCAGCAACACACATACCTATTTTCAATGAATCCAGGACATACCTACTGAGCATTTGGGCAAAAACTTATGCTAGAAGAGAACAAAACGCATCTCAGAGGTAAAGATGCTTACAGTTTGTGCAAGTCACTGAATATCCCTGTGCCTCAGTTTCTTCGTCTGAAAAATAAGGACAATAATTGCAGCTGCCTCACAGGGCAAGGATTAATTAACTACACTAGGATTAACTGAGTAAATGTATATATAAAGAGCTTAGAACATTTCCTGAAACATATTAATTTGTATGTATATTTTCATATTGATATTTTAGGATATTTATATATTTGGAATCAATGTATACAGGCATGATATCCAAATACAGATAGATAGACAGACCTCCATACAAATCCTTTTTTCACACATTGTTCACATTATATGCTTATATATTTGGAAGACCAGAGCACAGCAAAGACCATTTTCATATATCAAAGCTAATTGGTTTTTCACTCCTGGCAAGCCAAGTTATGGAAACTGGAATATTCCACTGTGATATTCCATGGTCTAGTCACTAGTTTTGCAGTGGCAGGAGTGGTGGTGGTTTCCTCCCCTTCCGCTACAGCATTAGCTGTGTGTCCTGGAATCCAGCTTTTAAGTGGTGGTCTCCTAATAGCCCACCACTCTGGATGTGAAAGCCACAGCAGCTGCCTCTGGTGGGCCAGCTCTGTGGTGGTGTTCTGGGTGTCATTCCTGCAGACCCTGGCTAGAGCTCCTTCCTCCATTCACCCCAATGCCTTCATAAGTTCCTAATTAAAAGCATTAAAATACCTGTCAAATCTTGTGTTGCCTACAGAGGAATGTTGACTGCTACAGATGGGTAAGATCTGAAAAGGCAGAGGTGGAATGGAGAGACAGGAAATGTGGCCCAGCTAGTGGGAACAGCCAGAACAAAGATGTAGAGGCATGATATGCAGGATACCTTCTGGTGACCATGAAGGGAAGGGGTCTCATGCCAGAGAGGACAGTCACAACAGGTCTGGCAAAGGCTTGCTATAGGGACTGACAGATACACTAAAATGCACTCCACAGACTAGTTATTAGACATTAAAGAGGACCAGAAATCAAGGCGTACCACAGCACTGAGGCAAGGCTTGGAGATCCTCATTACCATTACAACCCTCGAGAGAATCTCTTTTAGAATTAGGGAAATATCTGAAGCTGTAAAGTTATAGCATCAGACTCCAAAGATGAAGATGTTTTTAGCAAGAAGGATAAGGATAGAACCAAGTCCACCTAACACAGAATGACTTTATTGCTTCTAAATAGGAATTTTAGATTAAAGTATATCAATATGAACTCTATTTTATAGAATTCCAATATTTCTGCCAAGATAGTTTCATTGCAGTGCCACAGAAAATGTCCCCAATGAAACTGCTTCAGTTTATGAATGCTATCTATTTCTAGAAAAAAAAAAAAAAAAAAAACACGCTGCTACTTGTCATAAATGAGGAAAGTTTACATAAGAGAAACAAAACAGAACACCCAAAGTCAACAGTACATTTAAAATAAAATACTTCAGTACTGCCAAAAATGAGCACAACAAATAGCTCATGCATTTCCCCCATTCTAAATTCCTTACACATGAAGCATTTTTCAATCTCCAATTTTTACCTGATATATTAAATTTTAATCATTAAATTACTGGATGAAAACTCCCTCCCTCTAGCTGCTTCCATACAGAAAAATAAAGCATGCACGTAGCAATGTGGCAGAAACATTGCAAAGTTTTATTCCATGACCATTTGATTGTAGAAACAATCATAAATTTTAATACAAATAAAAACAGAGGCTATATTTTTCTATACCAAAGAGAAAACCAATTACTTCCTTATTTTAGGAAGACAGAAAAAGTACAAAAGCTTTAACATCAAAGACAAGTGGGGTTGGGTTCAGTTTCTAATGCCTACATGTATGATCTTGCCCAAGTTTCTCAATCTCTTTAAGCCTTGACTTCCTCATCTGTAAAATGGGGATTATGGCATATTTACTTCACAGGACTGTTTTGAGAATAACTAAAACATTATTTATAAAAACCCAGCATGGTGTACAACATACAGTAGGCTCTTAGCACTAACCATCAATTTATCTTGCCTTTATATAATAACGGAGTTGCGACATAATCCACATGCCAAACAATTCACCCATTTCTAGTATTCAATTCAATGACACTTTTTCTTTTAAGAAAAAATAGTTGTGTAACCATCACCACAATCTAAGTTATTCTTCCCATGCCCCACAAAATAAATTTATACCTGTTAGCAAGTCATGGTAATACCTTTTCTTCTTTTAATTTTTTTTCCTTTGGTACTGAGTATCGAACCTGGGGACATTTACCACTGAGCTACATCCCCAACCCCTTTTATTTTGTTTTGAGATAGGGTCTCACTAAGTTGCTAAGGCTAGTCTCGAACTTGTGATCCTCCTGCCTCAGCCTCCCGAGTCAGTGGGATTACAGGTGTGCACCAAGCATCATAATGCCTTTTGAATACCCACAAAAATTTGCTAAAACATAGGTCCTGGAGACAGTCACAACTGGATTCAATTCCAAGCTCTACTGTTTTCTAGCCATGTAATCCTGGGCAAATTGCTTCTATTTACTATGGCCCCATTTCCTCACTGAAAGAGGGAGGTCATAATGGGACCCACATAAATAAATCAGGATACAGTGAGACAACGTGTTTGTAGTACCTGCTCATGGCTGGCCCACAGCAAGTACCAGGTAAATGGCAGTATCATCATTGCACTCCTTCTCCTTTTCGTTCTGCTTATTTTCCTTCTCCTGTCTTTCCTATCATTCCACTAGAATACATCCTGCATCCCAGGGACCTTGAGCACGACCTCATGCATAGTAAGCACAATATGTGTTTCATGCATTAATTATGTGTATATGCATGCATGCCTATGTATTTCTTTTCATTTAGAACAGGTCCTATTCCAGAAAACAAAATTAAAGTGGTTTCTTTAATAGTAGTAAGACATTAAAAATTAAAAAGACAAATGTTCACATCTAATGCCAACTATAGGCCATTTTATCCATGGGCTGTGTCTATCAACACTGTCCCAAATTATCAAAATCACTGTCTAGATTCATCCACAGAGTAGAATTCTAGAGCTGTACACCTAGCTGCCACCTTTGTCTCCACCACCCCTTTTCTCTTTCTCCCATTTGTGAATCTATGCCTTCCAGGTTCTCCAAAAGCTCTGAGAATGTTCTTACCAAAGACTTACAAAGCTAGTAGATTGTAAAGCTATGATTGGGAAACAACAAAACTCTATGCTCTCTCAGGTACGTGACACTCCTACCTTGTCAGAATCATTCATATTCTTTTCAGGAATTAAAAAGAAAATTATATTTCCCTCTTTATGCATTCTGCAATGGTAGCAGGTAACAGAGGTGGAAAAAAGGTACTAAAAATATATAACCATTCCACATTCAATAGCAGATGTTGCTATTGCAAATGAGGCTGGGGTTGATTATATTTTGCCTATTATTTGAAATACAAGGCTGCATTTTAATGAATTACTTTTGTACTCTTTAGTAAAACCCCATTCACAATTCCTTAAGTTTGGTAAGAATGCCTTTCACATGTTAAATAAGTGACAGCATGCTAAAATAGAAAGAGCACTGGAGTGGGAGGCAGAAGACAGGGCCACTTAATGGCTTGACTTAGCCAAATGCCTTTGTTACTCTGAATCTCCACTTACTCCACTTCCTCTTCCGGAAAATTAGGGGAACTGAACTGGAGATGACTAAGGGCCCTTCTGGCTCTAATATTCTCAGATTCTCTGGTGTCTTTAGGCAAAGCAAAACTGACTTCATATTCTCTTAACACCCACTTAATTTAAATAATTAATGTCCTTACAGCCTTGGATGGCAAGTAAGTCATCAAGTGACATAATCATGAGTACTCTGAAACGAGAAGGGAGCTCAAGTCTCCTTCCAAGGCCTCAGGGCCTGGTTAACTGGAAGTTGGCTTACTAAAGGGAATGAAAAGCAGAAAAATGCCCTCCAAGAAGAAAGACTTGCTGTAATGGATCTGGGTTGTTTTGCCTTGAAGTAAACAAACTCCGTTAAGCCAAAAAGAGAACTGGCTGTGCTTTGGAAAATGTAATTATTTAAAATTTTGGAATATATGCTTATTGAAACACTAGATTTACAATAAATGAATCAGGACAACTGTTCACACTACAAAAGAAGATAAGCCAATAGACTTGCATGGATTCAACCTAGTTGTAACAATTAAATGCTAGGAATGTGTACCAGCTAAGCCAGGTCTAGTCAACACATGGACATTTATTGGGTATAGATGAAATGCTAGGCCCTGGGTCAGGAGATTGGGCAATTGGATGCAATATAATCAGTTCCTGCTCTTGAGAATCTCATTGTCTTGTAACTGGGATGGACACTTAAATAAGAAGCTTTTCTGGAGAAGATGACACCTAAACAAGAGTTTGAACCTACCCATCCTCTCTGAGCTTCTGTTTCCTCATCTGTTCAATGGAGAAAATTAAGTCTGCCTTACAACACTGCTATGAGAGTTAAGTGAAGCCACCAATGGAAAACTGAACACAATAGAAATTCATAATTATAGTGCCTGTGATGTTTTCCCAATGTTATGTAGAACATGACTTAAACAAGCTATTTATTTTTCTGTCAGTTCTTACTTGTCTATCTACCTCCACTAGAACAGGGAACTTTGTTTAGTTCTTTTGGGGGCAGGGCAGTACTGGGGATTGAACTCAAGGGCACTAGGCCACTGAGTCACATCCCCAGCCCTTTTTATATTTTGAGACAGGGTCTCACTGACTTGCTTAGGGCCTTGCTTTTGCTGAGGCTGGCTTTGAAACTCATGATCCTCCTGCCTCAGCCTCTCTAGCCACTGGGATTACAGGGATGCGCCACCTCGCCCAGCTTCTTTTGTTCTTAATATCCATCCCCAGTACCTAAAGGAAGGAGGGAAGAAAAGAGGTAAGGATGGAAGAGAGGAAGGAAGGAAGGCAGGAAGAAAGAGCCAGTTGGTCTATAAAACTTTGCTATTTTTAGCCATACATAAAATACAACCTGTTAAAAGTGTATGTGTTATCCAAATACAATTTCACATTAAAACTCTGAGCTCCTCCTTCTAACCCTAAGTTCTTTTGTGAAATACTGCTGTTGACATGAGAAGTAGTAGTGTGATAAACCAGTAATTCCATCTTAAGACTGGGAGCCATCCTGTCAAAAAGTTATGAAAAGCCCACTTCAGTTTTCTATGAAATGCTAGGATTCTTATTTGGCTTGAGCTTATTGTCTGGCATTCATTCCCAGGCCTTGAGCTCGCTCAGGCCTGGCTGTCCTTGACCAGATAACAACTCTCTCTCTCTCAAACTAACGGTGCCTCATAAACTTTTGATGTGGGGTTTAACTATTACTCCCCTTTTTTTCTTGGAATGCAATGCCATGTAGATATTAGTTTGCTACTTGCTTTGAATTACACCTGTCTGACCTTGTTAGCTGTAAGTTCCCAAGATTTTCTGTAACTCTTTGAACTATAAAAACCTTGTCTTCCCGGAGAGCGGCGCTGACCCCAAGCCAGTGTTTGGGAGGGGCAGCCCTGGCCAGCTCTCTTTATATGTATACAATATAAGCTTGCTTTAATCTAAAATTGGAGTTGGTGGTCTTTTCTTTGCGTCTTGGATCAACATTTTTGGAGGCCGCAGCGAGATTCAGACCACTACAAATTCTGAAGCCGGACCTTCGCTCTGGGACTCCGGGGCGGAGTGCTACCCTAGGGGGTGCGCACCTTGAGACGTTCCAAGGCCCCAGGGTGTGCCTTCAGTCCTTCGGACTACTGGAGTGAACTGCCGCATCAAAAATTAGCAAGCATCCAGTGGAAAGAGAAAAAAAAAAAAAAAAAAACCTCCACAGGTAAGTGGCGCCCTAGTAACATCTGGTATCTGGTTTTGTGATCTCTTCTGGGGACAGCGAGGTGCCTGGCGAGGCACGTACACTCCTGTCCAGGGCAGTAGCGAAAGGTCGTACTGCTTTCTGGTTCTGGTTGGGAATTCCTACTGGGGACAGAGAGGTGCCTGACGAGGCACATACGCACTCCTGTCCGGAGCATTAGCAAGACGTTGCACTGCTCCCTGGTTGGTTTGGCGCCTGGTTCTTGTTCTTTTGTGTATTGTCCTGTGTTCTGTTTTTTTTGTTTTGTTTTGTTTTGTTGCTTTTGTTTTCTGCTTTCTCATTGTGTCTTCTCTGTTGTAAATGTAAAAAATTGAACAACATGGGTAATAAGACAAGTAAGCCTGATACTCCTTTGAACTGTGTTTTAAGGAATTTTGACAAACTTTATCCCCATTTTGTTAAGCAGGATTATGATTATCCCATCACCAAGAAACGCCTTCATTCTGTGAGGTAGAATGGCCCACCTTCGGAGTCGGCTGGCCCCCTGAGGGCACCTTTGATCCCCAAGTGGCATGGGCTATATCTAACATCACTCTTGGTAATCCTGGCCACCCAGATCAAATAGGATATATTCTACCCTGGGCGGAAGCAACAACTAATTCCCCCGCCTGGATGAAGGTTTGGATGGTCCGGAACGGACAGGGAGGGCAAGCCCTGGTTATGGCTGGGAGAACTCCCCAGGGTCCTCAAAAACAAACCATAAATCCACTAAGAGCCCTGTCCTACAGGACTCTCCGGAGGATTC
Organism: Tamias sibiricus; assembly: GCA_025594165.1. Taxonomy (NCBI): domain Eukaryota; kingdom Metazoa; phylum Chordata; class Mammalia; order Rodentia; family Sciuridae; genus Tamias; species Tamias sibiricus. The sequence goes on from CM046667.1 coordinate 129,057,429, forward strand.
CCTCCTTCCCCCAGATGCTTCGGCTCCTCTTTATCCTCCTGCCGCAGGTGCAGTCACAGCTGCTCCACTAACTACTCCACCATCTCCCTCTCCCTCTCCTCAACCGCTTCCTCAATTGCCCCACTCAACCACTCCTCCAACTCTAGTCTTCCCAAAGGAGCCAGCCCCTGTTCTTTCTCCTCCCCATACCCGACAGGGCCACCCTTATGGAAGGCCTGACTCAATTGCTTCCCCTGGCCGACCTGCCGGCTCCATTTCTATTAATATCCCTGAAGTGGAACCGACTCCGGCCCCTGTTCTTCCTCTCCGCCAGATTCCAGAAGGTCGCTACGTGTATGTTCCATTTTCCACAACAGACCTTTAACTGGAAAAACCAGAATCCCCCTTTTAGCACGGATCCTAGTTCCTTGATTTCTCTGGTTGATTCCGTTTTCTTTAATCACCTCCCCACCTGGGATGACTGTCAACAGATTCTCCATACTCTCTTCACCACGGAGGAAAGGGAGCGAATCCTGGCAGAAGCGGCTAAAGCGCTGCCTGGGATAAGCGCTCTTACAAGCGACGAAAAAACAGAAGTGATTGAACGAGCTTTACCTAGGAGAAGACCAAGCTGGGACTATGGGACAACTGAAGGTCCAGGCTGCTCAGCCCGTTGGACACAGACTGCCCGATCATTCATTCCAACCAGGCGATGCTGTGCTGATACGACGTTTGAGAACTAACAGCCTTGAGCCCAGGTGGAAGGGCCCTTACATCGTGATTCTCCGCACTCCTACTGCCGTCAAAGTTGCTGGTATTCCTGCCTGGATCCATCACTCACAGCTAAAGAAGGCACCTACAGAAACCACGGAGGAAGAACCCACTGGAAGAGAATCCAGCAGCCAGAGGTGGAAAGTGACTGAGCGTGGGCCTTTTAAAGTTAAAATTACTAAGGTTTAATATTTTGTCACTAGATTCTTATTGCTTTCCCTGTTATTATAAGCATTATGCTAATAATTTTTGCCTGTTGGAGTATACATGTATCCTTGGGTTTTAGCTATGCTGGCCTCAACAAACCTTGTACCCCATCTGTAGCCCAAGAAGGACCTGCTATTGCAGGATCTCCACTAATACTAAATTGTACTTACTCTTGTCAAGATCCAGTAATTGGCCCTATCAAATGGTATAAAGATAACCAAGAAATTTTTAGTCAGATATTCAGGGAGGGACCATGGAGAAATCTTACAGACCAATCTCGAGGGGATAATATAAATTTTGGAATCTATAAATACTCTGCTCACCCTCAAGATTCAGGACAGTATTCCTGTACTAAGCTAAAAAAAGGGGCCCCAATAGATACTGTTTATTCAAAAGCTACTTTAAAGGTGGATGTTTCTGTGAGTCCCCTAAATTCTGTAACTACTCAAAATTTTTGGTTACAATTGGCTGTTGACACTATGGACAAAAGTTCCTTCTGTGTACAAGAAGGAAACTCCATCCATCAATTGCTAGCTAACAATCTTATGGGTCTATCTGTAAAATATACTGACTATGTTAAAGTCACTGGTGATAGAGCAACGCAGCAAGACTGGCCAGTATACCATGCAGAGCCAGCTTTGCCAGCTTCACTGGTTATTCAAAAGCATTGTTTATGCATAGATTGCATCCTTCCCCGATCCCCCCCCAATTGTTCTATTGAGCAAAATATCTCCCTACCCAATGGCAAACGACTGCCAACAGGATGGGTTTTTCTCTGTAATAAAGCAACTTTCCAGGCTTTGCCTACAAACTTTTCTGGGATCTGTTCTATTGGACGGATCTTTCCTTTACTGCCATCTCTGACAGCTCCCCACCGAATGGTCCGAAGTCTGCCCTCCAACTGCGATGACAATTTAATCCTCCTAGACCCACTAGACACTGCAATTGCAGCAGCCTTTCTTTTGCCACTTCTGGGTCTAGTTGTAGGAATACAAAGAGAAATCACAAAATTAGCCTGTAGTTTTAGCAAAACAGCTAACCTTACTGCACAAGTTTTGGCAGAAATTAATCAAGAGATGAAAGAACTTCGAACCTCAATGTTACAAAATAGAGCGGTTATTGATTTTCTTTTATTGAAACATCACTTGGGTTGCCAACAATTCCCAGGCATGTGCTGTTTTAATGTTACAGATTATTCTAACGTTATCCAACAACAGGTAGATGAGATAAGACAGGAGATTAACAAAATTAAAACGAGTAATTCTTGGTTAGGCTTGGGAGATTGGTTTCCATGGTTAACTTCTCTCTTAGGTCCTATAATTTGTATCCTTCTCTTACTAGTTATTGTCCCATGTGTTATTAACTATATGCTCCGGTTTATTGGGCTGCAATTTAATTCTATTATGTACCATCGATAAAATTAGCCTATATGATTACTCCCTTTCAAAGATTTGAAAAGTAAAAAAAAAAGGGGGGGGGGGGAATGATAAACCAGCCTAATTCCATCTTAAGACTGGGAGCCATCCTGTCAAAAAGTTATGAAAAGCCCACTTCAGTTTTCTATGAAATGCTAGGATTCTTATTTGGCTTGAGCTTATTGTCTGGCATTCATTCCCAGGCCTTGAGCTCGCTCAGGCCTGGCTGTCCTTGACCAGATAACAACTCTCTCTCTCTCAAACTAACGGTGCCTCATAAACTTTTGATGTGGGGTTTAACTATTACTCCCCTTTTTTTCTTGGAATGCAATGCCATGTAGATATTAGTTTGCTACTTGCTTTGAATTACACCTGTCTGACCTTGTTAGCTGTAAGTTCCCAAGATTTTCTGTAACTCTTTGAACTATAAAAACCTTGTCTTCCCGGAGAGCGGCGCTGACCCCAAGCCCAGTGTTTGGGAGGGGCAGCCCTGGCCAGCTCTCTTTATATGTATACAATATAAGCTTGCTTTAATCTAAAATTGGAGTTGGTGGTCTTTTCTTTGCGTCTTGGATCAACAGTAGTATGTCAACCTGAAAACTCCACCACAAGTCTCACAGCCATCTCAAAAAATAATGTGACCCTAACTGAACTCTTGGCTGTTTCCCCCAAAAATGTTCCTCCCAGACTTCCCCATGTCAATAATGTAACCATCTGTCCCTATTCTTCACATCCTGCCATTTTATTCAATGTAACCAGGTATCTAGACAAAAGACAGCATGTCCCAAACACATTTCTAACTGACATATAAACACCAGTCCAGTCATTGGGTAAGACTTGGAAGGATTGCTCTTCAAAGGGCCTGACCTAGCTGTGAGGCAAGTCCTTTTGTCTCCTCCATTTCTTTCCCTCTTACTCCTGCCTGACTGGAAGGTCGGCAGACATCTTAGACCATGAAGTGAGTTTAAGATGGAAGCCCTATTCTAATTCTAGAGGAGCTAGAGGGGCAGAAAGCTAGAAGGTGCCTGTATCCTGATGACATTATGGAACCACCTCCATTCTGGACTGCTGACTCTTATACTTCTGTCATGTAGGAAATACATATTTTGAGAGTTTTCTGTTATTTTGAGTTGAATGATTATTCTGACACAAGTTCTCAGCTCAAATGTTTGTTTCTTTTGTAGTAATACTTAACAGTTTTCATTAAATTGTTTATTTCTTTGTGTTTTTGTCCTTTTGATGTTTTCTCAACTGGAAATATCAACTCCATGACTTTAGAGACTGTCTATTTGGTTTACCATCATGTAGTTTGTGCCTGGCACATAACAGGAGCTTAATAACATATTTTTCAAATAAATGATTCAAGCTTGAATATGGTATGATATACAATGGGCATTCTAGGTCATTCCCACTTTAAAAACTCATGCAGAAGGTACTTTAATGAGTTTACTCCAGAATCAATTGTTAATAACAGCTGAACAAACATTTGTTAAGCAACTACTAGGTGTCAAGTCCTATGCCAGAGACGAAAAGGAAGTGGCCCCAAATTTTTACGGCACAACACTTCATACAAGGAAAACCTCTCAATTTCTGTTACAAATTAAAAAAAAAAAAAACATACTCTGATCATGGATTACTCTGAAATATTAACAAGGAATATAGGATGAGTGATCATTGCTAATTTTCATTAAAAATGCACAAGTTCCAAAATAGTGGGATGCTCATATTATGGCATTAGGATTAATATCTTTAATTTATTTTGTTCGTTTCTAGCATACTTTTTTTCCATCAGTACTTTTCCTCCTAGATCAAGAAAATACAGAAACAAATATTTCTAATTTGTCCCAAAAGACCAACTTGTTTTGGGTAATTAATATAAAAACAGACTATAATAATTCGATTGTAGCTTTGTCTCTTCTGGTAGTTGAATTCTTCCCATGAATATTGTTTGGGCATATTTTTGAATCTTGAAAAAGAATATGAATATTAATATGGAAAAGGCACATATGTCTTCTCATTGCAAAGTTAAAAGCTTATTTCTGTGAAAGCAATCTAGTGTAATATTAGAAGTTGTTCTAGAGGTTGGATCCTGTTGCTTCTTGTTGGCAAAGAAAGGAAAAAGGTGAGTAGGAAAAAAGTCCATTTTCACTGTGTCTCATTAACCAGGAAGAAAGAATAGAACACCAGGGGGAATGCTAGTGAGCAAAGGAAAGGCCAAATTGAAGAACATACAACAGGAAGGAGAAGAGTACAGAGTGCCCATGTTCCCATCTCCGCCATGGCAACCACCTGATTACTGATGGCTAGACTTCCCTGGGGACTGCTAATGAGATATTCTACCAACTTGGACATTAAAATTATCAGCCACAGTGCTAGATGAGTAATAGCCAAACAATAAGGACTTTTGAAAGGAAACAGAATAATAGGAACAACTACCATTAAATAAGAACTTAAGATGTGCTTGATACTGTGCTAAGGACCTCTTAGGACAAAAAGCACCACAGACAGACCATTTAGTCCAGTGATTTGCAACTGGGGGTAATACTGCCACTCCTCCCACAACACTTAGTTATATCCAAAATCAAGTTTGATTGTTACAACTGAGGAAGGGATGTTACTGGCATCTAGTTAGTAAAGTCCAGGGATGCTGCTAAACATCTATTGGATAGTCCCGCACTACAAAGAATTCACCAGTCCAAAATACCAATGGATAAGAAACCCTAATTGAGCTCTTCCTCTTATGGTACAGAGGAGGAGGTCAAGGTTGAGAAGGCGTATGTCTTGTCCAGGTAATCTTCTATACCTATTTATCCCCTATATGCCCATTTTTCCAGGTGATCATCCATTCATGTATCCATGTTTGCATGCATTGTTTGCTTTAGCTAAAATTTTCATTTGAATAAAGGACCCAGCCATTTTGAAATTGTGAAAAACAATACTCCAATTTCCAGGTATTCTTAGATGCACTAAAGCAGGTGTTTCCTCCTTTTTCCAAGGAGACTATTACTATCCAGAAAGGCATATAACCCTCTCATTTAAGTCCTATTTCTACCATTAATTTTTAGGTGAAGCACAATAGTGATAAGAAGAGAGGAGACCACTCATCCCCCCACATACACACTATGCATCCTACACATGCCTGAGGTGATACCTCCCTGATGCTCAGGACCAAGATGTTGAGTTTCCTGCCCTTCATCAACCACTACCCATCATTTAGTCCATGAAGTATTCCCTTTCAGGCTTCCTCATTTACCTGATCTGTTTCATATCATCTCCTTGGTACAAGGCACTGAGCTAGGGCTGGAGTATGGGATAATTAGGTGTAGAGAGTCACAAAGCACAGTCTAGGGCCTCTAGGGACACCCCAGCTTGGTAAGGGATCGAGGGGACAATGAACAATTTTCCACCAGATATACTTGAACGAGAGTTTCTGGAGATTACAGAGTCCTACAGAAACCACGAGAGGAAAGGACTACCCATGGTAGCTGGAAGAATGAGAGAAGGCTTCCTGGAGAAGGTAGCAGGCATCCTGCATGGCCAGATATATACTGGAAATGGGGAGAATCTACAAAGGAGGAGCCTCAGACCCACTCTAGCTTTACAACTTTTGACGTTAAGGCCAAACAACAGAATCTTCCTTGAAGCCTCCTTTACCTCTTAAATGATTTATATCCTCTATGGCCAGCAAAATCAAAACGAAATTCTTTACCTTGACATCCAACACCCTTCACTCCCTACATTAAACCACATCTCCTGCTATAGGAACCTGACACGGGATCCAAACTGGTCTGCTCATCACCACCAGAACTCCCTGGGAGCTTCTCACCTTCCTGCCTTTACCAGTATGCAGACCCTTCCTTTTCAGAGCACCCAAGTCCTCACCTACTTTTCACAATGGCAGAGAGTTACAACTTGCACATGCTGTGATTGCAAGGATAAGCAGCAACTGGTAACCAATATCCCCATCCACTAACCACTGTGTCATGTACTATTCCAGATAATTTATATGTACTGCTTTGCATAAGTCTCCCAAGGATTCACTCTCATACCCATTTTGCAGTTGGAGAAACTGAGGCACAGAATGATGATGTAAGTTACTCAAGATCACTCAGCCAACAAACAGCTGAGCAGGAATCCAAACTTAGGCCCACAGCCAAGCTGCTTTCCAATGTGCTACATGTGTCCTGAGGGCCTACTATCTCTGCAATGCCTTCCAGGAGGCCCCAGCTCCCAGAATTCCCTTGTTCCTCTGAACTCTGAAACACACTGTGTCTGCAACTCTTCAAGCCCATGCTGAGTTTGGCTGCTGATATAAATGATAAATAGCAATAATCACAGACATTTATATAGTTTTTCTGTGTGGCAGGTACTCTTTCAAGTACTTGACATAGTTTAACTCATTGAATCTTGGCAACAACCCTATCATCATCATCCTCCCCATCTTACAGATGCAGTAAATGAAGCAAGAAGAGGTGAAGGCATTTGCCACAGGCTCCACAACTACTAAACAGTCAAGCCATGATTCAAACATAGGCAGTCTGGTTCCTCCACTGTCTTCCTACTTGCTGTATTATAATACCTCTTGTATACTAACTCATTTCATCTGCACATCATCCCTAGGAGGTAGGTACCATCACCTGTGTTTTTATAGATGAATAAATTGAGGTGCAGAAATGTTAAATAATCTTCCCAAAGTCCCACAGCCAATAGGAAGAAGATCTGGGATTGTAATTCAGTTTGGCTCCTGAGTTTCTGCTCTTCCTCAATACACTATGGCCCCTACAGAGCTACAAGCCTTCTTGGGTCTCCCTAGCTATGTCCTTTATTAAACTACCACACAGTTATAATAGGTTATACCTAAAGAAAAAGAATTTTCAAGCCACCTGCTGTAGGCCCCTGGGAGGCTTTCCCCAGGAGGTCTCTTTGGGCCCTGCTCTCAGTTAATTTGGGATATGCCCACACACTGTTACATGTCCCTGTGGGTTGTGGGCCAGCCAGAGAATGTAAACCCCTGCTTCCCTATCCCCAGACTCAAGTCAAGCCTAAACTGACAACCAGATCCACCACTGAAACACAGATGACTAATGAAGGCAGAGGAGGCAGGGAAAATGACAAGCATATTACTCATTTTTAAACCACAAACGTACAATTATAACCTTACTCACTAATAATTTCAGGCGGCACTCTCCTGACAAGTAAGGATGACTTTGCTTGCGACAGGACCATTTTATAGTAGCAAGTGGTATGGGGAGAAGCCTATAATCATTTATTGTTGTTTTTATTTCCCCTAAGGGCTTCCAATGTTATGATTCTGACATCACTATAATTTATTACATTTCCTTCTATTCTTCATCAATAGAGCCTGTCAGAAAATGAGTTACCAATTCTCATTCTCCATGAAAAGATCAGAAAGGATTTAAATGCTTTGGGTGTTTCCTTGAGACCAACATCTGCAGGGCATTTGCAAAATAAGCATGCCTACAAGGCAAAAGAAAAAGCATGGATCCCGCTTTGAGAAATTGGGATGCCACAAGTGGCTCCACCAGCACCTGTGTGGTGCTGGGCAAGGCAGTCCTCATTCCAGACATGTTGCAATAATATCCAGAATTTGTTCTAATCAGGTATGGCAAGGTACACCAACATGGAAATGAAAGAGTTTATTGTACTACTTATGACCCCTTAGGAGCAGGAGGCTCTCCACACCATGCAGGGCCACACTGGGTAGCACCAGGGTTAGTCAGGAGGCAGCAGGAGTAAAAGAAAATGTGAGCAAGAACATTAATTGTGACTTCCCCCCAGGAAGGAACAGGGGAGGCAAGGTAATCGGGCCTAGGAATGGCTAGTTGGTAGAACTGCAGTGGGTTCTGGAGTATAAGAGCTCTTGTCCCTGCTTGTCTGACACCTAGCCCTGGGGTGATCAGGGTAGGGGTGGGTAACAGCCCAGAGTCTAAGAGTTTGAAAAGGGAGATGGTTGGGGTAGGGAAATATAAGAGGTACACTCAAAGTAGACTTGTTCACCATCTCTAGTAAGTGACTAACACAAGGAAGGACAGTCCCAATGAAGCCAGATTTAAAGCTAGGTAGTGAGTGTAGTCAGGCAAATCGGGTCTAACATCGAGTCTCATAAAGAACATGGAGTCCATAAGGAAAATGGAGTCAGCCTGAGTCCTGGAAAAACACAGAGCAACTCTAAGGGAGATAAGATGGTTAATGTTCCCAAGCTTAGGGCCCACCTTAAGGAATGCTAATGAAACAGCTCCCAGCAAATGGAGATGCTAATCAACTAGCCCTAAGCCCTTCCTGTGAATCCCACACCCACCATGGGCCCTCTGGTGTCACATCTTTTTGACATTCCTGTCCCAGGAAGGACAGAGATAGGGAACATGAAAGGGACAAAAGAAAGATTTCAAATATAAACGGGAGAAGGCCTCTCCTCCCTTATGGATTCCTGGTTTCCGGGTCCCCTTCTCCTTCTGGGAGAAGTCTTTTGCTATCCTTTCAATAAAGCTGTCCACTTTCCACTCTACGCTCGCCTCGGAGTGCTTCTTCGGCGTTATTCTTCAGCGTTTGGGGAGCAAGAACTCGTCACGGGTAAAAAGCAGTTTCACCACCAGGGTCATCAAGTTCCCAAGATGTCAAAGAATCAAAAAATGGAAAACATGACTACTACAAAGTCTCAAGTCCATTCTCCATAAGAGGAGATAGCAATGTTGGTATGGGGTTGTTTGAGGAGTAAATACCATAATTTGTAAATGTGGAGCTTCTCCATGATCCTCTAGAGCCACCAAGAATAAAGCTGTTGGTTAAAAATCACAGGGAGGCACATTTTGATTCAAGTACATTTTCCAAGCAGGTTTTCATCCAGCCACCCCACTAGGACTGTGGGTGCCATGAGCCATGATCGTCAATGACTTCCCCATTGCAGAATCTAAAAGACAATTCTCAATCCCCACTTCATTCAATCTTTCTGTGGCATTTGACACTTGAAACATTTTCTGGACATGATTTTCATGACCCATTCTTGACTCCCATTCTCCCTCTTCAGCTACTCCACAGTCTCCTCTAAAGAAACTTTACACATTCTGAAATGTATCATGTTCAAAGTTGAATACTTGATTACTCCCACCCAAACCTCCTCATCCCCACTCCCACTGCCCAGGCTTCCTCATCTCAGACTCTCAGAACAAAATCCCTGCCATCATCCTTGACTCTTCTTTTCTCTCACATCCATGTCCAGCCCATCAGCAAATCCTGTCAGCTCTATCTTCAAACATGCATCTTAATATTTTGAGCCAAGCCAGGCGTGGTGGTGCATGCCTGTAATCCCAGCACTTGGGAGGCTGAAGCAGTAGGATCACAAGTTCAAAGCCAGCCTCAGCAATGGTGAAGCACTTAGCAACTCAGTGAGACCCTGTCTCTGATAAAATACAAAAAAGGTCTGGGGATGTGGCCCAGTGGTCCAGTGCCCCTGAGTTCAATCCCCGGTACCAAAAAAAAAAAAAAAATTGAGCCAGATAATTCTTTGTTGGTGGGGGTGCTATTCTATACACTTAGTAGCACCCCTGCCATCTACCCACTAGATACCAGTAGCAACCCTCCCACAAACTGTGGAAGTAAAAAATGTCTCCAGACATTGTCAAATGTTCCTGGGGAAGAGGGATTACCCCAGGTTAAAACCACTGTCCTTCACTAATCACTTCTCACCACCTCTATCCAAGTTCCAGCACCATCAGCTTTCCCCTGCTCCTACCTTTGCCTTCCTAAAGTTTATTTTCAGTAGGATATCCACTGATCATTTTTTTTTTGGTACTGGTGATTGAACTTAGGGGCACTCAACCACTGAGTCACATCCCCAGCCCTATTTTGTATTTTATTTAGAGACAGGGTCATTGAGTTGCTTAGTGCCTCACTAAGTTGCTGAGGCTGGCTTTGAACTCACAATCTTCCTCCCTAAACCTCCAGAGCAGATGGGATTATCAGCATGTGCCACCACACCTGGCCCACTGATACTTTTAAAAAAGTCAGATTGTGTCAGTTTTTTGAGCCCACTCAGGGATGCAAAAAAAAAAAAAAATGGTGTCACTTTCCCACTCGAAATCCTCTACAAAGGTTTCTTGCTGCAATTTTAAAAGTTCCTGGTATTCTTCCTATTCCTTAAATCCTACATGATCTGTCCCATGCCTACCTCGCATACCTAGTCTCCTGCCATTTTTTTGCTCACTCCCTCCATGATGCTGCCTTGCTGGTCCTCAAGCACAACAAGCAGGTCCTGAGCACAGACACTTTGACCCAACTCTACTCTGTGCCTGGAATGCTTTTGCCCAGTTGTTCATCACAGCTCACTCAATATATTGAGGTCTGAACTTAAATGTCACCTCTTTGAAGAGAATTTTCCTAGCTGAAACAACACCCTAGGCACTCTCCACTACCTTTCTTTTTGTTCCTTCAAGGTGCCCTCTTAAAGTTCCTTCCTTTTTATTTCTTATCACATTCTGATATTATAGTCTTGCCATGGTGTATGCTCTGTATTAGAATGTCAGCTGTATAATGGCAGAGACTGTCTGTTTTGTTATGCGTCTCTAACACTAAGAAAGGTTCTCAGCACACAGTGGGTGTTGAATAAATATGTTCTGTTATGGTTTGGATGTGAGGTGTCCCCCAAAAGCTCATGTGTAAGACAATGCAAGAAGGTTCAGAGGAGGGAGAGGAAGGGAGGGGGCAAAAGGGTGAAGGAAAAGAAAAAAAAAGATGGTAGAATGAGATGGATATCTTTACCCTAAGTGCATGTATGAAGTCACGAATGGTGTGAATATACTTTGCAGACAACCAGAGATTTGTAAAAAGGTGATCTATATGTGTAATATGAAATGTAATGCATTCTGCTGTCATTTATAACATCTTAGAATAAAAAGTAAAAAAAAAAAAAAGAAGGTTCAGAGGAGAAATGATTGGGTTGTGAGAGTCTTAACTCAATCACTGAATTAATTTCCTGATAGGGATTAACTGAGTGGTAACTGAAGGCAGGTAGGTTGTAGCTTGGAGGTGGTAGGAGTTGGGTTGTGGCTTTGGGGTGTGTATATTTGTTTCTGCAAGTGGAGACCTCTCTGCTTTCTGATCACCATGTGAGCTGTTTCCCTCTGCCACACTCTCCCACCATGGTGTTCTGCCCCATCTCAAGCCCACCACTTAGGAATGAGACCTCTGAAAGAGTGAGACCCCAAATAAACTTTTTCCTCCTCATTCAATTGTGTTGGCTGGGTCCTTTAGTCACAATAGCAAAATAGCTGACTAAAACATGTGCTGAATATACGCAGTCTAAGGCCTAAAATTAAGGCCCAACACTACATGCTGCTTTATAAAATCAGGAGGGCCTCAAGTGCTCTAACCATAACTTCCCCTCTGCACATTGCTCCTTTGGATAAGGTCCCCTAGCCAAACAATCCTGCTTATCAAGTTGACCAGGTACTATTCTTACTTATACACAAATAATGAGTTTCAGTTTCCTGCCAGCATGTGGAATCATTCCAACAAGCCAGGCACACCCTCCCAGGGAACCAGGGCACCCCACCTTCTGATGCTACAAAGCCTGCCTCCCATAGCTCCTGTTGGTTCACTTTGTTCACATGTGCAATCCTTGTGTATCTCTGCATGGCATGAGGTACCCTCCTCCCTGGGCTGTGGGTATGAAAGAATAAGAAATTCTGGCCAATCTCATCTGTCCAATGTCAGCTGTCATGTTTTGGGCCATTCTCATTACTGTAAGGTACTAATTTCTCCCTCATCAATAGTATGAATAGGAGGCAAATAAAACAATGTATAAAATAATGTAGAAATCTTTTCATAGGGAAAGCCCATGAGATAATGGCAGTTGAGCTATTACTTCCCTCTGAGTTTTTTCTTCTCCATGATAAATATCACCCAGTCCCTTTCCCAGGCCTTCAGCCCTCATAAACAACTCTGGGGGTCCAGATCATACCCACTTTGCAATACAGGGCCTATAAGTAAGCACAAGGACTTACTTCCCTCCACAAGCAGGCTCGCCACTACAATGAAAACACCACAGGCTCTGGAGTTAGACAATTCTAGGTCTAACCATAGCTCTATAGCTTCTGCTCTCAGCCACCCTGGCTAGATTATCACCCCTCTGGGAGTCTCGTTTTTCTCATCTGGAAAATAAGAATAACATCAAATTCCTTATAAGGTTTTCCTGAGGTTCAATTGAAAACACATTTATATGGAGCCCAGTCCAGAGGTGGTACTCAATAAGCTATTGATATTATTACTACAATCAAACCAGAAAATACAAAAGCTATATGGGAGTAAACCTGGGCTAGGGAGGGAGGGAGGGCTGAAAATGGGCTACAGATGAGCACAACCATCTTAGGCCTCCAAATGGGACCTCTCCTGTGTGCTTCCTCTGGGAAGAGGGGAATACTGCTGATTCCCATCCCAGCTGCATGGACAGCAAACACATTCTAAGGCTTCAAAATGGGAGTCCAAACACCAAAATCACATGATACAAGTTTTATCCTTCTGTCCATGAGACAGAAAAAAAAAAAAAACCTTTTAATTTTTTAATTATGAAGACAAGGTGGTCGTGACATGGAACATAGGCCTAATCAACGAGAATCCATCATGTTAGCAAGGAGAGAGGTTGCAAAAGTAGAAATGCCTACACATCTGACATCAGGGGTATTTTTAAGTCTCCCTAGAAACAGTCTCCCTATGGGCATATTCATATTTAGGACTGATTATTTCATAAATATCTTCAATCTGATCCAAAAAAGGAAAAAAAGTGTTGTCCCTAACACCAGTAAAATGTTTTTGGCAACAAAAAGATGTTCAGCTCTTTTTTCAGCTTGCAAAATTATGCATTTTGTCATCTTCCACTTGCCATTCATTTGCAAAAATAATAAGTGAAGAATGAAAATTATTTTTTTTCCTTTTGAGTAAGTGCCAATAAGTTCCTATGTTTATGATGAAGTTCCATAGCCCTTAACTGAATGCTAGGTAAACTGATGAAGCAAATGTGAGCTGGGTACTTGCTCAGTGCCAGACCTGTGTTAGGGAGGTAGTATAAAATGAAGACATGTGGCTGAAAGGAACCCCAGCTGCTGCAGGGCCAAGACCTTGGCAATGGGTAGTCTGTTAGGAGGAAAGGATAGGGTACAGGGTAATAACAGGTCCAGAACACCAGGACCAGTCCTGGTTCTCTTGGCACAGTCCATGCCCACTTCTTCCAGGTTACCCACATGCCATATTTCACATGTACCCTTGGCACGTACTACTACTACCAGGATACCTACGTGTCTGGGCTTCTTTATCTGTTCACTTGTGGTGCTTAACATACAGGCAACTGGCCTTGAGCAATTCACTTAACCCCTAAGAGGCTCTGTTTCCTCACAGACAAATGGGGATGAGAAATATACTTATACCTTATTTGGCAGAGCATGCTTCAGCAGTCAATCATGGCTGAAACAAGTTTATTTGATTATATTTAGTCTATGGTGGCAATTGCACTTAAAAGGTAGACTTGATTAGTTGAAACAGAGACTGTATTGGCCCACAAAGCCTACAATATTCACTATGGGCCATCTATAGAAAAACTTTGGAGACCCTTATTCTATAATGCCCTCCCCTCTCTCTCCTACTTGAGTAAGTCCTTATCTTTTAAATTAAGCTCAAGAGTCCTCTCCTACAGGAAAGCTTCCCAGATCTTCCACCCTGCCAAGAGAATACTTGGAGGGAATTTGAACCTTCCTCTTATATGCACCCTTCCCCGACTTTACACTCCAGCCATGCCCCTATCAAAGCATTAATCACACTGAATTGGAATTATCTGTCTTGAGACACAAGACAGCAACTTTGCTGGGGACAGGCTCATACATCTATGGATACTGAACACCCAGCACAGAGGACTTGCCTGAAAATTGTAGTAAATAAATTCTGCTTGAGTGAATGGGCTTATCTGGCTTGTATTTTTAATGTCACATGAAGCTATACCAGCCAGCATTTGACAATCACCTTGGCACTTTACTTAAAGTCACAGATATGGCCCTTCACAAGAATAATAACCATTGGGGGGAGCTGTTCTCTAGTGGACAGGTGTGGATGAAGAGATGTCAGCAGAAGAGTCCATCCTGGTTCTGCTTACTGGGAAGGATCATCCTCCAGGCCTTGAACTCTAAGAGCTATTTCCAAATCTTTCTCCATTCAAATATCAGCTGTGAACCCAGCTTAACCAGGGGTCTTCTAGCTGAGACACATCCCAGGTTGTTGGGTTCTCAACCTCTTCATTTCACAGCTCATCACACCCAGCTCCAACCGATCCCATACTCACACCACCATGTACGCACCATGTTTTGAGTACTGCGTCCCTCATCACATACAGCATGTCCATGAGCCTGATTTTTGACCTTCTCCTTTTCTTCCTAGGTACTAATCTTAATATTAGGGGTGGGCACAGTGCCACAAACAAAGCACTGGACTTGGAGTCAGAAGACCCAGGTGTTATGATGGGCTCCTGCACTCTCTGTGAGAACCTTGAATAGCTGAAGCCTCAGCTTTCTTTCCATAATTTGGAGATGACAATGCCACCCATGCAGAGGAAATGGGAGGTCACAGGAGCAAAAGTTCTTTCTTATCTGGAAGTACTAATTCACAGGGGATAGGAACATGCCCCCCCTCCCCCCCAGAAAGGCATTTCAGTCGCCCGAGGTGAATTTTCAAACTATATGAAACCCTGGGAAGATCCAGAACTCAACCTTCTCATTGTGAGAATCAGAGCTGGGTCAGATACCTTTATCATGGCAGTGGTTCTTATCTCTAAAAGGTCTGGGATAGAAAAGGGTTGAAAATCCTCACTCCTCTCCTGTGTTTACAAATGGAAGAAGACATTGTACAGCACTGAAAGAGACTGACATGGAGTGGGAGTTCAGTGACATTTCCCAAATTCTTCTGAAGAAGAATGCCAATTACACATGGTACTGTGAGGGAAACAGCTAAGACTGCTAGTCACAGGAAACACTCCTGGAGGTTAGGAGAACTGAGGGGGAAAACATGCCCAACATACCTGAACTCATTTTCAGTACATATTGGGAAGCTGTGCTCAAGGAGGAGTTGGAAATTTCAAGATATATGACCACTTTTCATGAGCAAGTGAGCCACCAGGAGCCACTTTCCCCAATGCAAGGGGGTGCTAGGAGCATGCCTGTAGTCATAACCCCACCAACCCATAGCACACCAGGAACTTTTAAAAAAATTCTCAGCCCTGCTATCCCCTTTCACTTTGGCACAGGGTTTGATGACCCTAAGACCTCACCCTGCTTTGAAGGAGCCCCTCAACTCTCTGCCCTGAATCTACTTCTCTCTCCATTTCTTAAGTTCCTTAGGCTGAACTCATAGCCTTTGTCCCATCCTATTCTCAATCAAGGACTACCATGTACCCAGTAGCTTAGGAAACTCACCATCTGGATCAGGGATGATGGCACTGCCTTTGTCCTGGGCTCTAGTTTTCATTGAGGGATTTATCCTTGTTTCTTAGAGTGAGACCCTGCCTCATCTCCTAAACACAGTAACTGGCTTCTCATCTTTTTTCTCTGTATCCAAGACACAGTGTGTTCCCCAACTCTTTAGGACTGTGCTCCTTATTGTTTTATGATCTCTGAAGGCCTGGAACACATACTCTTAGCCCTTACTAGGACTACAGTCATGATGTTCTACCCCAGTTCCCTGCTATCTAACCCAGAGCCCACCTCGCTCTCTAGATCACCTACTCTGAATTTTCCCCAAGGCCTTGATGCTAATTATTCTCACCAGTGCCATCTTTCCTGGAGCATCTGCTGTCTATATCCATGCCCTTCTTGACCTGGCCCCTGCCTAGTCCATAGGGTAGAAAAGCTCATTCTGCTGGATGGCCCATTACAGGCTTGGGCTTTGACATAGAAAACTCATGGGAAAAATTGCAGCTCCACGCTCACAGGCTATAATAGATTGAACAGATCAGCCTACTTTCAACTAATCTTCTATTCAACTACTTTTCCATGAAATGATAAAAGGAGGACCCACCTTATTGGGTCATTGTGAGAATAAAAATATGGCATTCATTCACCATATAAATAGTTGAGTGCCCACTGTGTGTGAGGCACTATACTGCTTAGTCACTGGAGGATACAAAGGTACCCTCTCCTGCTAACATTCTAGTAGGAGTTAGCAAATGCTCTATAACTGTTATAACAATGATAATAATGATCAGAGACCAGAAGTGTTTACTAGACACACTGCAGTATATTCCAACACCTGCATTAGCTGACCAGTCTGAACATTGTGCCTAATTTAATCTCGTCATTCAGTAAGTTTGGGGGAGGACTTCTCTGGGCAGGTACTCTGTCTGATGCTATGAAGTCATTTTTTCCCAAACCTGGTTCTTAGGCAAAATAATCACAGAAATAAATAAATACATAAATAAATATACATACAGACACACAAATACACATATATAATTTAAACTGTATATCAAATTATATAATAAAATATCTAATTTAATGTAATATGTAATAACATGAAATATATTCATCATGCATTATGCCTCCAGGTCTATTTAATCTGAATGATCAAGGTCAGGGATATCTGTCTTTTTTAAGGCTCCTCTGTGTTTTGATAGCCAGCCCATTTAGGAACTGTTGCTGTGGGGAATAAGGAAAAGGAGGCCTAAATCAAACCCTTGAGGATTCTGGTGGCAAAGACAAGCCTGAACAAGTTTCACCATGACCTACTTGAAGTCCTTCATTGAACAAATTTCTTGCATAGGTGCAAAGCAAGGAAAGACATGTTTGTTATGGGCACATGAGAAACATTTGCCCCCAGAGACAGCCTCCAGAAAATGAAGAAGAATTTTTTGCATCAGAAAAATAGGGGAGGCCAGACTCAAAGCAGCAGTAGAAATCAAAGAGAAAGCAGACTGGTAACCTTGTTCAAACATCTTACCCTTCTTTAGGAAGATAATGATTAGTGAGAGCTCCCAAGTGCTATGGTGGCACTACCCAAGTCCTTCACATGCTAAAGAACAAAATCCAGGTATTTCCTTTACTGACTGAAAATGTCACCAAGAAAATCCTACATCCAGGAACATTTCCTTGTTTCTATGGTCTTTCATGCCTTACTTGCTCAAAAAATGAAGGCAAGTCTCTGATGTTTCATCTCATCAATTCTCTGATGTTTCGGAGAAAGCCACTACTTTGTTCTTAGGGCCATTTTCAAAGTCCTACGATAAGGATTCATTTCTTTCAACCAATATTTATGGGTATATTTATGAGGTAGGCACAGGGCTAGGAATTGGGTGGACATATAAACAAGAGACTAACTCACGGTAGAATAAATATCTGACAAAGTATGACTTCTAATAATCAATTTTAAAGTGAGTATTTCTGACTTATTTTTCTTGATGAATTATGCCAACAATTTGTCACATCTCATCAGTTATTCCACTGGGTCTTTAATTGGCATGTACTGACTCTATACATTAACTCAGGTAATACTGTAAAATATTTTCCCCACGTTTTGTCTTTTCAATTGAAGCAAAGTATCTATCCATTTATTTAATGTCTTTTATTCCTCCCATAAGGATTGTATAATTTTATTTAAATAAATCTCATGTCACCAATTAAAATAATGTCCAAGTATTTAATGTACTCTGTCTCCATTACAAATGAATTACCTTTCTCAAGATATTCATCAAATCTTTGCCAGTAGGAACATGTGTTAATTTGTCTTGGATTTCATAATGTTGCTAAGCTCATTTATATCAACTAGTATATGATATTTTATGCCCTAGATCTACACAGTCTGTCTGAGATGCATCTTCATTATCTTTCATAATGCCTAACATAAACGAGGTGCAAGGTCTGTTGAATAAAGGTTTATCTTTCATTGCTGATGGTCTTCATTTAATTTCTTTTTCCTTACTAATGCCTATGGCTCATATTTCTAGTAAAATGTTTAAAATGGTAGAACTTTACTACCATTTGTCATTTGTAATTTTTCCTATTTTTATGGAGACTCTCTTCTCCATAATATGTAGTGTTGGATTTTATATTTAAATATTTAGAAATTATGCTCATTTTCAGGTTGCCAAAACATTTCCCAAAACTAGTTGTTCCATTTTCTGGATATTTCATTATCTATTAAGACAAATATTATACTAACTGCTTTCATATTAATATGATTATCATGATCATTTAATCATCCTGTGCTCCGGGATGAAATTCCACAGAGATAGATTTTAAGTGGAATTATTTTTATCTCTAATTTAATAAATGTTGAATATTTAAAGGTAAAGTTGGCCTATAATTTTCTCTCTTTATATTTTTCCCAATGTGAAGATTGACAATATTGCCCCAAAATGTAAATTAAGAATTACTTATGAGGGCTGGGGTTGTAGCTCAGTGGTAGAGCACTTGCTTAGCACTTGCAAGGCCCTGGGTTTGATCCTCAGCACCACACAAAAATAAATAAATAAAATAAATTTATTGTGTCCAACTACAACTAGAATAATAAGTACTTAAAAAAAGAATTACTTATGAGAGATATTTTTGTTCTGACAGAAATTACAGAATAGGGAAAGATTATGAACTTTGTAGGCAGACAGATATGGATTCAAATCCCAGCTCTGTCACTTATTTGCTATGTGATTCAGGCAAGTCATTGAACTTTTCTAAACCTACTATATTAGCTGTAAACTGATTTTATTAGTAACTCCCACATAAAACTGATATATGGATTAGAACATATATTACAGGTTATGTGTGTGAGTGTGTGTGTGTGTGCGCATGCGCGTATGTGTGCATGTATGTGTGTGTAAAGGATCTAGTCCACAGTAGGCAGTACAAAATTATTTACAGGGCTGGGGTTGTGGCTCAGTGGTAGAGCGCTCGCCTAGCATGTGCACGGCCTGGGTTCGATCCTCAGCACCACATAAAAATGAAGGCATTGTGTACAACTAAAGTAAATAAATAAATATTTTAAAAAAATATTTACACTGTTCTGAAAGTCTGGGGTCTTTCTATTAATCTGTTGGGGATAACAACCATGGCTTATGTGGGTTACATAGTAAGACTTTAATGACTTTCCTCATTTCTTCTTCTGATATTGGTATATTAATGTTTTCTATTTAATCTTGCCTGAGTCTTATATTTTGTAATTTTACAGGGAGTCATTCATTCCCACTATGATTTATCTGATTTATTAGCATACAGTGGAGAGTATTGCTTCTCATCAAATTTCTAAATCTTTTACATTTATTGTCAACTCTCCTGTCTTGTACCTAATTTAATGAATCTGTGCTTTTTCTTTTTTGGTTAATCAAACAGTTGCTCATTTTCTGAAAAATCAGCTATAGAGTTTTTTTTTATTTTATTTTTATAATTTTTAATATGTACAACTCATAGTGCATATATTTAGTATCTTTTTACATACAACAACTGTTTGTATACAAAGTATATTCGTACAATTCAGGTCTTCAATCATGCATTAAGGAAAATGATATTTATTCAGTATCTTATTTCTGCTTTTAGGTTTGTTACTTCCTTGGCCCATCATTTTTGGCTCCTGACATTACTCTTGTTTGATGATATGTAGGTACAAACTTAATTGATTATGTTTCACTATTCCTTTCTGACCAACATAAACAACTAAAGTAAAGTATCTTCCTCTAAAAACCGCTCTAGCAACATCCCACATTATTTTGTTATGTTCACATTTATGTTTGTTTTGCTTCTTCAAATGTCTGGGTTATGAGGTTCTGTGCTTCTCTCAGGATCAAGGTATTATTGAGAGAGTATGTTGTTAATTTCCCTTATTTATTTCTCATTTTATTATAGCTTCATAAAATGCACTCTTAATACTTTTATCTTTTTTATATTTACAAAGGATGTGTCTAAGTCCAGGCATATCATTAATTTTTATGAATGATCTGCATACATTTGCAGAGAAATTTTTATCACTATTTAAGAGTAAATAATGTGATTAGTTTGAAATTTATGCTGTAATTTTTAATTAAAATAAGAGCAAGAGCACTCTGAAAAATGTGTGTTTTCTTTTTTAGATTCCAATCTTAATTATGGGAATTCTTCCAAAGAAAAATGAAACGCTGTTAGTTGATTTCCTAATGTTGCCACTTCACATAAGAATGACAGTTACTCTAAACAAAATATTTCAATGTGTTAATTCTAACCAAATGTAGTAATTTGTGATATTTAAAGTGGGGAACATAGTGAGATCTCATGTTAGTAGTATCAAAATACACCAGTGTTGCAATACACACCTCTTCTATATAAATGACCATTGGTTAAGGGGGGAAAGTCCACTTCTCAGTGGGGAAAAAAGCTCCAGGGGTTAAATACATCTGGGACCCTAGATTACAAAAAAATTTTCTTACTACAAAATTTCTTGGATTCTTTATGTACTGATGTAGTTTGTGAATCCCTAAAAATGGAATATAGATTTCCAATATTTGGCCATAGGACATTTCATTGCTCAGTATGTTGAACAACTAGTATTTTGATGGAATATACTTTGGAAAACATTATTGGTGTAGCTCTCCAAAGGCAGAGATGCCTGGTGTTTTAGTGAGCTTTTTTTACTGCTGTGACCAAAAGACCTGACGACAACAATTAGAGGAGGAAAAGTTTATTTGGGGGCTCATAGTTTCAGAGATTTCAGTCCATAGAAGGCTAGCTCCATTCCTCAGGGGTTGAGGTGAGGCAGAACGTCATGGTGGGAGAGTGTGGCAGAGAAAAGTAGTTGGGGACATGGCACCAGGAAGCAGAGAAAAAAGGATTCCACTTGCCAGGGACAAAATATATATCCCAAAGACAGGCCCCCAATGACCCACCTCCTCCAGCCACATCCTACCTACCTTCAGTTACCACTCCATTAATAATCCTATCAGGGGACTAATTCACTGATTCAGTTAAGCTCTCATAACTCAATCATTTCACCTCTAAACCTTCTTGCACTGTCTCACACATGAGTTTTTGGGGGAATACCACATATCTAAACTGTAACATTATGCCCCTAGCCCCAGTAAACTCATGTCCATTCCATAACACAAAATACATTTAGTCCATTTCCAAGAGTCCCCATATTCCTAATAGTTCCAAGATCGCCCAAAAGTTCAAGTTCAAAGTCTCCTCTGAGTCTAAAGGCAAATTCTCAGTGTAAGCCCTTGCAAAAATCAAAATCAAGTTACATATATCCTACATACCTGGACTCTGGAAGCTAGTTCCCCAGCCCTGCACAAATTTGCCTCAGCAGGAAGCTCAGTAAAGTTAAGCTGGGACTAATTCTTGCAGGACCAGGAGAAAAAAAGAAATTCTCACCTGGATCCTGGGGCAAAGCAAATGCAGAGGATAGGGGTCAGGTAGTGACAGGAATGCCCTAGTAGCTGTTGTACAAATTTTAAAGGGTGTCTATTTCTTAAAGGGCCAAAGAAGAGACTGCCCTGGGTCAAAGTAAGCTTTAGATAGCAGAGGAAAAAGATCAACTTCACATTCTACGTAATATGTCCCTTCTTTGAGGTTTACAACCATACAACCATACCTATACATTTCCTCATCACTGTGGCCTCAGGCATCATAGGTGCTTTCTCAAAACTAATGGGGGCTTTGATACCTGGCCACTAGAATTCCTCTCTGCTGTAAGCCCCACCTTCACCCTAGATGGCTTCAGTGTACATGTGGATAACAAGTCCAACATGTGGCCTTTTGGATCCTTGCGTTCCTCACCTCCAAAGATGTTGACCCCTAGAGTTTGTACTCATCTGGTACAGCCCAACTCTGAAATTTTAAATTCAAATAGAACACTTTCTGCTCATTAGTTTTCTCAGCCTTTTATTGTCACTCTTCCAGAATTTGGATATAAATTAGAGGAGTCAGGGCTACAAAGTCTTTCTATCAGGGCACTTTTGCCTTCCATGTTAGATACTATGCTTCCTGAATTCAGTCAATCTTTGGTCAATGTCCTTAACTACTTTCCTCCTTTTCCTTCCAGTTCTTCCACCTGGAAAACCTTCAAACCCAGACCAACATGGCAGAATATACATCATAGAACCATGTGGACTAGGGCCCAACCTCAGCTGGGTCTTCAATCCTGCTGAACAACAAACTATGTGTCCTAGTCCAATTTCTTTCCCATTCCTCAGTATGGCTCCCTTAATTCTTTCATTGTTTTTTCAAACTTGAGTTTACTTGTCAAAATATAGATCCTGCCTATATTCTCTTCATCTGACACTCTCTAGATACATCAAACTATTTATTGTTCTCAGAATGCATTATGGTCTCTCTTGCTACTGGGATTCTGCATGAGCTATATTTCTTCTTTCCAGAAGGCCTTTCTCCGGTCCAGGTTGAAATTCACCAACCCTTCTACCTAGACATCTCCTCTCATGAAACACTCTCCCTGACTACCCACCTGAAGATGAGGATAGGTATTTTCATCAGTTTCATCACCTTGCATCATGATTTCCTCAAAGTCCAACCAACTCAACCCAGAAACTTCCAGATCCTCTTGGAAAACAAGGGCTTGAACTTTCACTCTTGGGGCCCTAATAGGCAGCACAGAATGCTTTAAGGTATAGCCAATGTTCAGCCTATGTATGATGAGTTAGTGAACACAGTCATTAAACATTTTTTAAAGAAAGGAGTGAATCAAATCTAAAATGATTTAGTGTAAAAGAACAAGTTAGTCTTTAAAGGTATGTAATGTCTATTCATCCTGCTTCACATAGCTAACTTTCATTTACCCTTCTAGGTTTGATTCAAGAGCCAGGTGCAGTGGTACATGCCTGTAATCCCAGCAGCTCAGTAGACTGAGGCAGGAGGATTGCAAGTTCAAAGCCAATCTCAGCAACTTAGTGAGACCATTTCTAAAAAATAAAAAGGGCTGGGGATATAGCTAGCTCAGTGTTAAAGTGCTGGGTTCAATCACCTGTACCAAAAAGAAAAATAAATAAATAAAAACATTCAACTCAAATGTTAACTCCTCCAAAAAGCTCTCTAAGCCCCTCCCCATTAGAGCTGGAGTAAATGTTCTTCCTCAGTTCTACCCCAGCCTCCTAAGTTAACTTCGCTCACTATATTGTAATTATATGCTTAAATTAGGTTTTATAATTAATGTGTTGGATCTCTGAAGGACAAAGGATGCATCTCACATTTACATCCATATCCATGTGTCAGGGGTCTCAAGACCATTCCCAAGTTTGATGATTTGCTAGGAGGACTTGCAGCATTCCCCAAATTATTGTGCTCATAGCTATGATTTATTACAATGAAATCAGGCAAAGAAAAATCAGCAAAGGAGAATATTGTATGGGGCAAAGTCCAGGAAAAAGCAGGTACAAGCTTCTGAGAGTCCTCTTCTAGTGAAGTCACACATAACATGCTTAATTCCCACAGCATGTAATGATAACACATGTGAAATGACATCTACCAAGGAAGCTCATTAAACTCAGTGCCAAGGATTTGGGGGTGGGAGGGAGGCTGGTCATGTAGGTACTTTCTACCAACTGCATACCAAAATTCCAGGCTCCACAAATGAAAGCAAAATGTTCTGCATAAACTACATTGATTGTACCAAGAGTATAGGAACTGTGAGATATGTTGTCATTTAGAAAATGGTAAGAAACTTCCTGAAATTCAAATTCCCAGACTCCAGACTCCAACCAATGACCAATCATATAAGCAGACCTTCCAAAGAACAACAGTCAGTCAGGTCTGCTATGTCAACCGTTTTCTGTACACTTGGTAATGACTAGGCCTGATCCAGAGTGGGCATTCAGCAATGCATAAAGAATACCAAATTCCAGACATTAGATAGAACAATGACCTATGTTATCCAATGACTTTCACAATCACCACAATCATCGTATAACAACGCACCAACAAGCCAATTGAACTTGCAGTACACATACACACCAAACAAGTTTTCAAAAGTTCTCAAGAGACATTCATGTGTTACCTTATGAGGAGCTTGCAGCGGTCCTCATCTGGATTCTGCCCATTCTCTAGAGGAAGCTACTTATCTGGGTTATTAATTGCTAAGTTACAGACTACTTCACCACTTGGAAGTCACACTTGTCCCAGATACATAGCCACACTCATGAAAGCTAAGCAGATAGAAGCCCACCAAAGGATTCCACTTGGAACCCAACCTAGGGATAAGGAGTTAGAACTCACCAAATTGCCAGACTCCTCAAGCCCTAGTAGAGGAACACTCACCTTTACAAATCTTTCCTCACAAAACCATTTCCATTCTATAAACCCTAGTATCTACTGATGAAGGTCTGTGACTAAAATAGTGGGCCAAACTCCATTCAACAGCTTGAGTTGAGTGTTAGTGCTAATGTTTAGGGAAAACATTTCAAACCACCATGAAGCAACATTTACATACCCAGTTCAAGTTCTCTGCCTTATATTAAGTGCATGCTCTGGCCAACCCTAGCCCATGCCTTGAGAAGGCCGAATGAGCAAGGTCCAGTCACTGTCCTGGTAGACTGTATGCGATAGTAAGGGTTACAAAGCAGAATTTCCCTCATTCCAGACTGTCTTCTATCAATGTGGAATTGAAAGGACCTACTGAAATCTATATCCACAGTAAAAACAATTGCACCCACCATTTACTAAGCCACTTGGCTAAGCACATTCAGTGTAATCTCATTCGTTCCTCATAATAGCCCTGTGATATATATTCTTATTAGCTACACATTATAGATGAGTAAACTGAGGATTAGAGGGGCTAAGTAATTTTATAACCCCCAAAACCCAATAATTGATAAAGATGGGATTCAAATCCATTACTCCTCAACTATAGAGACCAAGTTCTTGTTTGTGTGTGTGTGTGTGTGTGTGTGTGTGTGTGTGTGTGTGTGTGCACACACACACATGCATGCATGCCCAGTCAAGAGTGCATACATCACTAAAAATTGAACCCAGGGACAATTTACCACTGAGCTACATCCCCAGACTTTTTTTTTTTTTTTTTTTGAGACAGGGTCTTGTTAAATTGACCTCAAGCTTGCAATCCTCCTGCTTCAGCCTCCCAAGTTGCTGGGATTACAAGCAAGTGCTATTGTGCCCACAAAGTTTTTAACCACAGTACTCACTGCCTTAGAGAAGTTAGTGAAAAAGTAGAGGCCAAGTTGAAGAAGCAAGGTGGCAGGATTTAGCCAGTCTGCTCCTCCCTCCCAACCGAGGGGTTCCTTTCTTATACTCAGAACAAAAGAGTCTGGTCAGGGCAAACCCATACTCTGGCCCAAGAACAGTTCTGGGACCCATACATAGCCCATTGGACATTTTCATATAAACAGCTCCCTCCATAGAGACCCAAGTGTACACGGGCTTGAGACAGCTACCAAAATTCACTTACTAATCTATCCCTACCTGAGAGACATGTAGTACAGGGTAAACAATAGCATGTACCAGTTATAGATGATGAGCCCCTGGCACCCAACATCCAAATGCTTTGGCTCGGATTCCCATAATAAGCATCCCTTCCATGGGGGAAAGATTTCCAGTTTGCAAAGCACATTCATATGCATGACCTTATCCAATGGCAACCTTTTAAGAGAGGTATGACTCTCTTGCTTCAGATTAGAGGAAACTGAAGTTTGTGGATGTCAAATGACTTGCCAATATCACACAACATGTATG
Organism: Tamias sibiricus; assembly: GCA_025594165.1. NCBI lineage: Eukaryota > Metazoa > Chordata > Mammalia > Rodentia > Sciuridae > Tamias > Tamias sibiricus. Next base: position 129,083,503 of record CM046667.1, read on the forward strand.
GAGCAAAGTGGATTTTGACCTAGGTCCTCTGATCCCAAATCCTGAGTTTGTCCATATCAACTTACATTTGTTAGCATCATACTGCTAAGCAAGTTAGACAAAGAATTATTGAATACCTTAATGTCACAGGTGTCCACAAAAATAGGTATGAATTACTTATATGTCCTCATGTACATACAGATATGTTAACTTGGAATAAGCAGATTACTCAAGGCCCAATAAGACATTAGCATTTTGGAAAGCGTCCCAGGGATTGAATCCAAAGGCACTTAACCACTGAGCCACATCAACAGCCCATTTTTAAATTTTTTTTTTATTTTGAGACAGGGTCTCTGCTAAGTTGCTTAAGGCCTCGCATTAGCATATTTTTAAAAGAGTCTGTTAAACCAAGTGTTAAATTCCTTTTAGTCTTAAGAAGTAGACTGACAAAGGAGGATATTCAATTAAAGGTATCAAGAATGTTCAGGCATTCAAAATTATACAATGTTAACTGAAATGGAAAAAATGTGTTTTTTCTGCTTATCTTAATGTGATTTGTATGTATCTTGGAGAAAAATATAGCTAAATGTAACAAGACCTTTCATCTTTATGAATTAATGATACATATAGATCCATAAATATATGAGGGTATATATATTATACCCCAGTAGCTATATCTACTTTGAACTATATGCCAAGAACTATTCTAGTGGCTAGATGTAAAAGGTAAAATAAAGCACAATGTTAGAGGAATATACAGATAAGGGTAAGAATGGAGTTCTAGGTACTGGGAATAGTGTGTGCAAAGGCACTGAGGCAAGAGCAATTGCTGTGAACAACTCCTTTCTTCTTGAAACACTCTACCCTTGCCTTTTGTGAAGCACACCCTCCTGATTTTCCTCTTGCTCCTTTAAACGTTCTGTTTCTACATGTCTTTATAATTCAATTTTTCCCAACCTTTAGAAGTGGTGTTCCTTACCTTGCATCATCCCTTTTCTCTTCTCACCCCCTCTTTAACATGCTTATTCATAATCTGTGGTTTTTCTTCTCATTCATATCTTCTTCCAGGTCAACTCCTAAATCTACATTTTCAGCCTGGGTCACACATCTGAAATCCAGACCTGAATATCTAATGATCTGCTCTTTTTCTCTCCCTCAGGTTTCTCAGGTATCACTAAATCCACTCTAGTTCAAAGTGGAATCATTCACCCACTTGGGAGCAGAAAGCCCTCCCAGTAAGTGACATCACCTAGTTGCCCCAGCCAGCCAAACAGGAGCCATCCTTAATGCCTCTCTTACCCTCATTCCCCACATTCTACCCATCCGCTAACCCTGCAGGTCAGCTCTAACTGTCTATCAGATCTGCTCCTACCTCTCTATCCTCAGACCCACACTCAGGTTCAGAACATCCTCAGCTTTCTTCCAGTTTCTTACCAGGTCAGTGCACCAGCTCAATAATGCATCTCCAAGCTTCTATTCTTGCCTTCCTTCAAATCTGCTCCGTGGTGGTCATTCTGATCTTACCATTCACTACATAAAGCCTGTGATCCTAGTCAGCATCTCTTATTTCACTTTGTCCCTTATGGTCTACTTCAACAAAGCAGACTGGCAGAGGATGGAGGCAGGGACTAGCAATCAAGACTGATCAGTTAAAACACCTTGTATGCTACAACATTCCTCCAATGGCTTCCCATCTCACTCAGCATGAAAGTTAAAATTCTTGAATTGGCGGAAAAGGCTCTCCACAATCTTGGTTCTTACTATCTCAGGGACTTCAGCTGCCTCCACTCTCCTATACTCACGCTCCACTTGAACATACCAATTCTCCTCCCTCCTTCCAGCCTTTGAGCCTGGTCTTCTCTTTACCCAGAAAGCTCTCCTCCTTCATGGTTCTGTCCTTCACTTCCACCAGGCCTTTGCTTCAATGCCAGCTTCTGCATGAGGCCTTCCCTTGCCACCATGTATAAATTAGCACCCATTCCCACACCATGCACTTCTAGACCTTTGCTGCTCTGCCTAGCTCTCCTTGCCACTTGATTCTCTCGCTAGTCACTTGCTGACTTCTTTACTATCTCCCCATTCCACTATAATGTAAATTCTACAAGGGCAAGATTTTTTTGTCTAATTTTATTCCCTAATTTACCCCTTCCCCAGAGCCATGCCTGGAATGTAGTAAATGCTCAATAATTATTTGTGGAAGTAATAACAACCACATTGACCTTTACAAAATGTAAATGTAAATTGGGTCATGTTACCCCAGGCTTAAAGCCTTTAATGACTTCCCATTGCCATTAGAAAAATCAGCATCATCTGTGCCACCCCACAACATCTCCCTATGTCTGCTTACTCTCTCTGCTCCAAGCCTGCTGGACATCTCTGTTTTTTTCCTCAACCATACTATTACTTCACCCACTGATGGGCCTCACACATACTTACTCTTCTACCTACAATGCTCTCCTTCCTTCTCATCACAGACTAAGCCCTACACACCCTTCCATCCAGCAGAAAAGCCATTTCTCTTGGAGAAGCCTTCTAGGAAACCCGAGAGTAAAGCAAGATCCCCTAGTATTTGTGCATTTCTTTTGCAGCCTTTCCCAATATTAACATGGTCATATTTGGCTTCTTAGTGTTCTGTTTCCCTAATAAACCATGAAGATGAAGACCACATCTATCATATTCAGTACTCTGGTTCCTACCATGTACATAGTAGGTACTCAGTAAATATTTTTTTTCTTTTTTTCTTTCTTTCTTCATTTTTATAATAGGAGTATGTATTATAATTCATAATAAACTTATAGAGTGTCTTTTTACAAAACACTGTTTGTATACGATGTATATTCATACCATTCAAATCTTCAATCATGCATTTAGGATAATGACATCCATCTTATTCAACCACCTTTTCTTTTTTCCCCTCCATCCCCCCTTGCTCAGTAAATATTTAAATGACTGCTCAAAGCTCATGGTTGATAATACAGTTCAAATCACATGAAAGTCTGTAAATTAAAGGCCATGGGTTGATGCACCCTGGGACTCACACATTGATACTCTCCAGACATAAAAAGAGATCCCTGGAGCTCGAGCCAACCAGTAATATTTCAATGCTCAAGCACCCAAGGTACATGTTCTGCCTTAGGACCCCATAGGCAAAGTGAAACCACCCCCATGCCTTCTGTGAGATCTGAATTGATGCTGTAAACACCAGATTTTTATAAGTGCATCTGTCACCTGAATATAAAGACAGTTTCCAAAACTGTCATGATAAATGTTTCACCACATTTTTTCTAAGCTGTAAGCAGTGAATTTGATGCTTATTGTCAATATTTTCATTGTCAAGTGAGAAAATAGCCCAGATAATTGACTATAGATTCTGCAGATAAAAATGACAGCTTAAAAGAAAAAAGTAAAAATACCACCATATAAAAACACAAATGGCATCACAGACAATAAAAACAGTGTAAACTTTCAGAGAATAACAAAGTACTTTCTCCAAGAAAATTTTCAGTACATGGTTCTTCAGCTGCTGATTAGCTCTCTAATTCTGAATGGTTTAGAAGGTGAAATGTCTTTTGGCTTTTGAGTATGTGTAATGGTTAAGAACAAGGACTAGGGCTATCTAACTTCTGGTTCAGTCACTTCAAGCCATGTGACCTGGGGCAACTAGCATTGCCTCTGTCAGCCTTCATTTCTTCCCCATCTGTAAAACATAAAAAAATAATGCCTCTCTTAAAGGTTCTTATGAAGATGAAATGCACTAATATATGAAAAGAACATAATAAGCAATCCATGAAACTTATTTCATTGTGGCAGTTGTCATCAGCACATTTACTATGAGCTAAAGACTAAAGAAATATTAGCAAGGAGAGGTCTTGACAGACTTTTTAATGAAAAGAAGAATGGGCTGGGCATGGTGGCACATGGCCTGTAATCCCAGCAACTCAGGAGGCTAAAGCTAAAGCAAATTCAAGGCCAGCCTCAGAAACTTAGCAAGACTCTGTTCCAAAATAAAAAATAAAAAGGGCTTGGATATAGCTCCATGATAAAGCACTCCTGGGTTCAATCTGGAGGATAAAGATGGAGGAGAAGAAGGAAGGGGGGCATTTGGAGAATCACTCAAGTTCATTCACAATGAAATATAACAACACACTGTGAAAGACAGGACTTAGCAATGCAAACACTATCTTCTCTTAAAGTTTTTGATAAACAATAAAAGGAACACAGGAGATTAAATGGTTCATGGGAAATATCTTGTCTCTAAGAAGCATGCTATAACTATTTTTAGAAAAGAAACCAGAAGTCTCGAAGCACATTTATGTTTGGCTATTTACTTGATGATCTAAGTTATAGGTTCTACATTACTGGGGTCCACATTAACAGGCCCTAGTTTAGAAGAACACAATGCTTTTGAAGTCGTCTGCAGGGTGCCTATGGTCCTTCACATGTGTGCCATACTTTGTGAAAATGGATGTTTCCATAAATCAGCCATATGGGCCCAATTAAGTGTTAATTTTTAACAAATACATAACATATTTATAAAAATATTCATTTTATCTTTGGTTCCATCTGAATAGCCATTACTTTTATATCACTGACATTCAAATTACTAGCGGTTTAACACACTTTGAAAAGATATACCCCAGTACATTACATGTGTTGCTGATGTCCTCAGGGTGTGAAGGAGACCCCATGACAAATAAGGTTCTCTGCAGAAGACCTGAAAGCTCAATTAAGGGAGGTGATACACATTCATTCCAATTTGGAGCTTCTTGTCCCCAAACGTTCTATGGACTTGAAAACAAACTAGCCTAAATAAGGAGCTGTTCTTCTAGGGGACAGAGGCTGCTTCCCTCCAAGGCGGACACCAAACAGACTTCTCCAGGGCAGGGCTGGAGGCTCTGAGCTTATGTTGGAGTTGCATCAAAATCTAGTCCCTAGCGACTTCCAGATACAATGTTCATTAATGCTAACTGATCATACAAATCCATTCTACCTTCTCAACTGCCTTCCAGTGTGCTCTTAGGCTCAAAGGACTGCCTCTCCTCTCTTGCCATGTCTCTGCCACACCAAAACTTCTGCTAGTCCCTGCCTGCCTCCACACTGCCTTCACAGTGGTCGAGTGTGCAGTCAACCTAGCTGAAGTCTACACAGACACAACCAGGGAAGGATGGGTCTGGCAGAATGCAGTGATCCTCTCACCAGCAGCTGCTGGCTTCACCACAGGCTCATTCTGTACACCAGCTGCTTTCTGGGCAGAGAAGCCTAAACCACCCCTGGACTGTGAGAAAGGACTCTGACTTGAGATCCAGCCCTGCCCTGGCCAGCCCTTTCCCTCTACCCTAATGGTGTTCTGCCACAGTTGGGCCAGAAATCCTGGACACAAGAAGCTGCTTCCCTCTCATACATTGCCTAAGAACCCCTTGTCTGGAGAACAGTTTGCATCCACATCCTATGAGAAAGGAAGTCCTGATACCATGATCCTTCAAGCCAGATCCCTTCTCTCCAATTCTCTCTGCCATGGCATCCTCTCTCACCTGGACTCCTACAAAGGTCTCCTTTCTGCTTTCCCTGTCCAGTCTTCTCCCATGCTTGTGCTGAGCCTCCTTCTAGCTCCAAGTCAGATTCTGTCACTTCTCTGCTGAAGAAATCTTCAACAAGTGCCCATAATTTAGGGTGGGGGAGGGGGAGGAGGAATTCCATAAATGTTAAAATAGCATCAAAACCCTACATAGCAACTATTGATAAATGTTTTGACCTCAGGATCTTAAAAATAACTGAGCCGGGCGCAGTGGCGCACACCTGTAATCCCAGCACTTGGGAGGCTGAGGCAGGAGGATTGCGAGTTCAAAGCCAGCCTCAGCAATGGCGAGTACTTAGCAACTCAGTGAAACCCTGTCTCTAATAAAATACAAAAAAGGGCTGGGGATGTGGCCCAGGGGTCGAGTGCCCCTGAGTTCAATCCCCAGTACCAAAAAAAAAAAAAAAAAGAGAGAGGTAGAAGAAAAGAGCGATTTCTAGAGAAAAAAAAAAAAAGGGTGTTCCCAAAATCTTTCATTAGTAGGGGTTATATTTACCAATATTTATTGTATTATAAATGAAAATCAAAGTTTAAAAACTATTCAGGTATAGATTCATTTAAAATAACAATAATATACCTATTATATATTCATATAAATAATTAAGTACATGGTAACATAAATAACATTTTTATGAAAGTAACTATTTTATGAAAAATAACTATAATTTTCAAAACAACCCAAAATCCAATTCACAGCAGCACAGTTATGCCTTTTTGCACATCTCTTTTATGTCTAGCTTGGTGGAGGACAGTTCAATTCTCATGTCTGTTCTGGCACTCAACTTGTAATCAGTTGCTTTAGCTAAAATACATGAAGAAACTCAAGGTTTATGCAGATACATAATTAGGAAAGACTTCACCAACCCCCTCAAAGGGATGTGGGTGGCTTCCTAGACATGGATTCATGAGTATCAGAGCCAGGGAGAAGTGGAAAAGAGGGATCACAAAAAGCACAAGGAAACTTTGGGGGTGATGGATATGTTCATTAACTAGATTGTGGTGACAGTTTCATAGTATTTACATATGTCAAAACTTACCAAAGTATACATTTTAAATATATGTGTTGTTTGTTATATATCAATTGTGATTCAATAAAGTGGTAAAAAGTAGGCATATTTAAGCCGGGCGCGGTGGCGCACGCCTGTAATCCCAGCACTTTGGGAGGCTGAGGCAGGAGGATCGCGAGTTCAAAGCCAGCCTCAGCAATGGCAAGGCACTTAGCAACTCAGTGAGACCCTGTCTCTAATAAAATACAAAAAAGGGCTGGGGATGTGGCCCAGTGGTCGAGTGCCCCTGAGTTCAATCCCCGGTACCAAAAAAAAAAAAATAAATATATATAAATATAATATCTGTGGTGCCAAGTGAGATGGGACATCCTCAGTAAGACTGAGCTTCTTCTGGGAGACCTACAGTTGCAAAAGAATATCTAAGAATATATAAGATATCCATCTGCCAGTGTTGTCAAAAGTCCTTACTAACAGAGTGTATCAGTTTCCTGGGGCTTCCATAACAAAACCACAGATTGGGTGACTAAAAACAACATAAATGTATTCCTTCCCAGTCCTGAAGGCTTGAAGTCTAAAATCAAGGTGCCTGATACGGTTTGGATCTGGAATGTCCCCCAAAATCTCCTGTGTTAGGCAATACAGCAAGGTTCAGATGTAGGGCTTTAGGTAATGACTGAATTATGGGGGCTCTAATCTCATCAGTGGATTAATCCATGTGACTAGATGAATGAACTACTGAGAGGTGGGACCTAGTTAGAGAAAGCAGGTCACTGAGAATGTGCCCTTGTGAACTCTATCTGTCCCTTCTTTCCCACCAACTCTGCTTCCAGGCTTCCATGAGTTGAACAGCATTCATGTTGACATAGTCATGCTTCCTCTGAGGGCTCCTCTAGCTTCTGGTGGCAACCAGGAGTCCTTGACTTTCCTCAGCTCGTAGCTGCACAAATCCACTGTCTGCCTCCATCTTCAGGTGGCCCTGCATCTCTGGGTATCCAAATCTCTTTCTCCTCAAAAGGATGCCAGTCATTGAATCTAATCCACTATAACCTCATCTTTAAAAAAATTAACTTAGTTGTAGATGGACACAATACCTTTATTTTATTTATTTATGTGGTACTGAGGATCGAACTCAGTACCTCACCTATGCAAGGCAAGTGCTCTACCACTGAGCCACAACCCAGCCCCTACATCCTCATCATAACTTGACTACATCTATAAAGATCCTATTCCAAATAAGGTAATAAGGTCTCACTCTAAAGTTCCAGGAGGATATAAATTTGGTATCAGGGGATAGCACAATTCAGCCCAGTACATAAAGCACAGTGAAAGTGCCAAGAAATAGCAGGTGTCTAGTTCATGTGAACATCCTCCTTTCCTCCTGTAAAGGCAGAAGCATAGCAAAAGCTCCTTCACAGAGGTCTGAGCTGGGCTGGTGGAGGGCTTTCTACTTAGATGCTTACTAACCAAGTGGCAGCCACTGGAAGGGAATGAATGACACAAGCCAAGCCTTTCCTTCCCAGTCCCTGTCTTCCTTCTAAAACTGTTCTGTCCCCATTTTTCCTTGTTCCCTCACCCCACATCCACATGGTCCATCCCATCAGAACATACGCCTGCTTATTCAGGGTAGAACTCCATATGCTATCCAAGAAGTGCCTCCTTTCACTTAGGGACTAAAATTTAATGTTAAAATTTCTCAGTAACAGAAACAGTATTTCCCAGAATGTTTCTTGTGTGCAGTCTACACATTAAATTATAAAGACCAGCTTTTTCAAATGAATAAAGGAGAAAGAATAACTCTGAATAAAATTACTCTAAAGAAGTCTTCCAAACTAGCTCTGATCCAAAAATGCTACAATGTAACTGCACTTTCTAGTGTCATTGGCCCCTGGTCTGAAGAAAAAAAAAAAAAAAAAACATGAAATATTATGGTAAACCATCAAAAGGCTTTGTTGAAAAACAGAAACAAGTAAATATTATTTGTCCATCTTTAACAATGAAAGGTAGGAAACTGCAACAAAATCCACATTTGGGAACCTGCACTTGAGCTATTAGCTGTAATGAGCATGCTCCTAATGTCAGTTGTACAGTAAGTGAGTAACAAGTCCTGCATACCCCAGAGCTAGATGCCTGGGAAATATTAAGACAATTGGGGGTCACATATGGCAGGGTCCTGAACACCCCTATACACACCCAGAACACAAGGATTTGTCAGGCAATGAGGTGGTGGACATACAGTCCTGCTATGATTTCTTTTTGTCCCCAATAACTAGATATTAGGTACAATTTTGAGTTACTCAAAACATCATTACTTCTCAAAGGCAACTTGGATTTAGTCTCCTGTAATGTTAAAATGGCCTTGACTTTTCTGCTGTCAGTCCTTGGTGATTTGGTGATATATTTACAAAACCCTATTATTTTCCTTGAAGATTTTTTTCTCTCTCCGATTTTCTTCTGTTCTTTATTCTTCCTCTATTCTTTCAGAATGTTCACACTACCTTTTTCAAATTGTGATACTTAACACATCATTAATTTGCACCATTTCAAAGGTTTTCCATTTCTAGACCTATCTACATAACATATACTATTGGAATACACTAGATTAGGGATATAAATTAAATTAGAAACATGGAATAGACATCAAAAGATAACTGCATGCTATGTTATATTAAGAATATTTTGTTAAATGGACACAGAGATTCAATCTTTACAAATGCCAAAAACTGATAATGCTCACATTTGTAAAGACTCTTATTACATCTTGCTTGTTTGTGTAATAAAGGTAAGTTTAAAATGTTCTAAGAATAAAAGCTCAGTACCTGGGTCAAAATTCCCATTCAAGTAATTACATTTCTCCAACCAAACGTTAATTAGTACTTCTTGGAAACACTGTTGGACCATGCTACTAGATAAGTTGGTCTTCATTGCCCTAAGTGCATGTATGAAGACACAATTGTTGTGAAAATACTTTATATAAAACCAGCAACTTGAAAAATTTGCTCGATATATATAATATGAAATGAGTTGCACTCTGCAAACATGTATAACAAATTACAATAAATTTTTTTAATTAAAAAATTTTTAAAAGATTATTTAAGCAGGTACAAGTCCACATTGTATAAAAACAACCCAGATCCCCCACAGGTTATTTTTTCTATGAATTGGAAATCTATAGTCACTTATTCAAGGGTGAGTACCCATTAAAGGAATGTTGGCCAGCCCATTAAGACAAACATAAATTTCATGTGGATACTTTTCATAAACTCTTCTGAAAACATATTAAACCAGTCACTTGCTTATGTAACACAAAACCTATCAGTAAATTTCACCCAACCATTACTCAGGTGATAATGGGAAGAAGAACAAATCAGGATTTGAAGAGGTCTGCAATTGTGCAGCACATATCCATACCCAAAGTTCCAAAAATTTAATTCAGAGACCTCCTCAAATCTTCCTGTGAACTTTCTGTCTCCTATTTTACAAAAAGGTTTTACAAGGTGGGCTACTGATCTCCATTTGAACATTCTAGAAATATCAAATGAGAGCAAAGAGAGCAAGTGCTACCAGTAGATCCCTAACAGAAACCCAAAATGATAACTACTAAGCTGCCAAGGAAGAAGACAGAAAAATGTAGAAATATCAGCTCCCAAGAACTCAAAGTCTAGTCTCAGACCACTTGGTGCAAGATAAAGGGATCCTAATGCCTCAAGAATTTATACATATTAGGAAGATTTTGAGCCTCCAACAAAAGGTAAAATATATTCAGCAGTAATATTCACTTCCATAAAGAAAAGTGGTGCCTAGTACATTTTAGAGATACCCCATCAAACTTTTCAAATTATAACTGTTTTGCTATCTAAATGGCAAATAGTCAAATTCCACTCTCTACAATGTCTCTCTCCCTGGGGCTCAGGTAGATGAGGTAATGTTAAAGAGAAAGCTTTGTTTAGAGATGGTGGCTTGGAATTTTTCTCAAACAGTAAAGTTTCTTTTGCCATGTTGGATTCAATTCTCATCTAGCTTATGAAGTAGGCTAAGTTCATCCCTAGTGCCTTCTCTCTACTCTATCAACAAAGATTTACTGAGCTCTTTCTGTATGCCAGGCACTGTGTTAGATGCTAGCCAACAGGAGCAAGACAGAAATGGATGATGCCTGCACAGGGCTGGCAGACTAGAGAGCTTATGAAATAACTGTTACTCGTAATACAGAAAGCACCAGGATGATACCAAGAGATACAAGAACTCCAAGGAGTGGCCCTTAACTGACTCCACCGCTACAGTCCTCTCACATTAATGGCCAAGACCAAGAAGTTAAAAATTGGATCTTAGGAAGGAGAGAAAAATCTTACATATTAGTATGGTTTGTGGCCCTCTAGAGATCAACCCTATCCAACAAAAATCTTATGGTTTATTATTTAATTTCTCTTGTTTTCTTGGGTATCACACAAATATCACTGATATCAAGTTCATAGAAGTTACATAGCAAGTATGGAATATTAGTGCTACAAAACAATAGTGAATACATGGCTTTGACTAGAGATTTTTTCCTCAATTGATTGCTGGTTCTAGAAGTTATATAGCAAGAGGTGGCTAATGTGCCTATTGGCTGATATTGGCTGCCTTGTGAATACTGTTTATATTTGATTCTCAGTTCATATTTTATTATTTAGTTCTAAAAATATTATTCATCCCAATCATTAATTAATTCAAATGAAAAAGAAAATTTGTAAGCCCTGAACACATATCTAGCAGCTCATTAAATCAGATGTTATTTCTCCCTATCAAGCAATAGTTAAAAGTTCAGTTCAGTAAAACTATTTTCAAAAAGTTAATTTTTGTAATTGTTTTACTTTTTCCAGAAAAATGGCAGTTTTGAATGTTTTTTTTTTTTTTTTAAATCTGATCACATCTCACAGAAATAGAAGAGAGATCAATAGAGAAACGGAACTGAGGAGGGGGAGGAGGAGAGAGCAATGGGGAGTTAATGGGGTAAATCTGATCACATTGCTATTATAATTATATATTTCTATAAATTTAGTGATTTGTATATATAATTTGATATATTAGTTCTAAATAAATTTCATTAATTTACTCAGCAAACAAAAAATTAAAATGAATTTTTGTATAATTTTTAAATTTAATTTTAACTTTAAATACATTAGTCATTCTGAATCTTACATGTTATTAAAATTAAGCCTTATCTGTGTTATGTATAAAGCATAGATATTCATGCAATACATAAATAGATATACAACATATCTCTGCTATTAAAATCTCATGGAGGACAATTGGAAAAAATAACTAAAAACTCTCTTTAAGGTAACAACAGCGAAAAAAAATTAAAGAAGCCTTGAGAAACACTGAGATAAAATCTTCTACTGCCTGAAAAGGAACTAACTGCACCATGAACAGTTTGGATAACAAGAGGGTTGCCTTTCTGTGCTAGAATTTCAGGAATTCTCTGAAGAGGGAAACATGGAATCAGATCAACAAGAAAAGAGGAAATCATAGCTCAAATCATAAGCAGGAAGGTAAAAGTGGATCCAGATAAAGGTTAAGTTTGGAGTGAACTTTCACAAAATGGTGGAGCAGGCCCTGGGGCAATTATCAGGATAATTAAGTTAAAAAACAGGGCCAGTGTATACCGTGTAGGCCAGTGCGCATGTGTGTATACACATGCATGCACTGAATATTGGCTTTTAATCATAGACTAAAATATGAAAACTATATATTCTACAAAAGGAACACTTTAGCTCCAGGGCCTAGGCTAGATGCTGGGGCTACTTTTGAATCAGCACCTATGGGTGGGTAGGGGTCCTGGGGAGAAGGCTGGAAAGACAGCTCTAACCCAAATGGAGATACCCTAAAGACTATTCAGAATGAAGCTCTGCTCATTATCATCTGGGGATTAGAGACTCTAGTCTGAAAGCCTAATTCATACCCAGACATCCTGAAATGACTTCCCACTCCTCTGGGGTGCGGTGGGGGCTAAATCTCTGAAAGAAAGTTTGCAAAGCATTTCCTGATGCCCCCTATACCCAAATCAAATTTCTTCCCATTCCCCCATGTGCTGCTTTTGCAGGCTCCCTTCCAAACCCTCTCACCTGTCCTTCATTTTGTTAGAAAACTCCTGCTCCTGCACCCCTTTGCCCTGCTCTTTTCTTGAGTAACTCCCAGTCATCTTTTAAGATCTTAGTTCTTCAACACCACCACAGAATTCAAACTGGGTGCTTCTATTGTATACTTCTCTCACAGCCCTCTCACAAATGAGCAAACAATTTGAGTGAGGCAGTGTCTGAGCACTCACTGGATTGCCAGCTCCATGAAGGCAGGAATAGTCCCTATCCCTTTTAACAGTGAATCCCCAATGCCTAGTTCCAGCTAATAGCTCATTAAAAATATTGATCAAATTGAACTGAAATGCATGGAAGACTGATTTGGACTCTAGTCTGGCATGGCTTTTGGCAGTCAATTCACCCTCTATGGACAGCCAAGAACTACAACTATTGGCAGGTCAAACCTGACTTCCACTTTTCTAGCTATTTCTGGTTTTATGGGAATTTGCATCAATGTCCATTGGCATGTTAAGTTTTTCAGACACAACAATCCAACATCTTTATCACAAGGAACATGGAGAAAAGAAAGAAAAGTCTTTACCTTGAAGTCAAGAAACCCGAGTTTGACAGCTTTCTCTGTTCCTTACTAGATTTCTGACCTTAGCCAAGTAACCTCTTTGACCCAAAATAGAAGTCTATGACTTCCCCTAGCTTTCTCCCTCTTGCTATAACATTCTATGACATCTAATCCTTATAAATAGAATTATTCTTATACCACTGAGCAGAATATATATCTTTAATGGAAGAAGCAGAGGTCCCCATATCAAAATAAGAGAGGAAGAGAAATACATGCTATCATGGGTTAAATGTACCCCCCTAAAAATATATGTTCAAATTTTTGTGCCCCATACCTGTGAATGTGACTTTATTTATAAATTGGGTCTCTATAGCTATAATCAGGGCATGATAAGGTCACAGTGTATTGAGGTAGGCCTTGATCCAATGACTAGTGTACTTAAATATATAGAAAAATATGGATAAGAGAGATAGAAGAAACACAAAGGCACACAGGGGAGAAGGCCTGGCAAGACAGAGCAGAAATTGGAATGCCAGCAACTACCAGAATCCAGAAGAGCCAAGGAAGCATTCTCCCCTGGAGTCTTCAGAGGTAACATGACCTTAATAGTATATTGGTCTCAGACTTCTAGTCTAAAACTATAGACAATAAATTTCTATTGTTTCAAGGCAATAAATCTGTGCTCATTTGATGTGGCAGTCCTAGGAAGCTAACTCTAGTAACATCTTAAGAAAAGACCAAACATAGAAAAGTTGGGTTTTTTTTCTTCATTTTATCTAAGATCTAACATCCCTCAACTACACCCTGGATCCTAATAGTTAGAGAACTTCTTAAGACTACTGATGGCAAGATGGGGATCCGGCTATGCACAAAGCAAACACATGTATAGGAGTGGGCAAAGGGGCAAAAAATAGCCCTACATAGAGTCACCATGAGGTTCTTTTATTCAGAACATTTTGTGCTGGTCACAAAGCAGGCCACAATTCATCATTTTAAGACCATTGACAAGGTGATGCATTTACCAAGCCCCAATCAGCAATTGGGATGTATCCAGGACAACATGTCAATTGTCTCAAGAAAGGGCTGGATGAATATATGACATTATCATGGAAGCAAACAATTATGAACAAGGGTTCTTCTGGGCACATCAAGTGAAAAAAGTACACCCAGGCAACCACTACACTTTTGAGAGCTCCCCATATCAAAATGTAGCTACCAAATGACAATAGGCCCTCAACAACAACAGAAGGTTCAGTTGCCTTTCATTAAGCAAAGGCTCTAAGAGACAAAGAGTTCAGCATACAATAGCAAAAATGATGTGGCAAGTGTATACAGGAGCCTTGGGCTCTGTCCCCAGCTGTGCATTCATTTAAGAAACATAACAGCAATTGTATTTTTGGTATCTTTTGATTGAGAAAATGGGAACAGCTACCATGCATTGAGTAGTTCTTTTAATTTGGAAGTTAGTAATAATAAAGGTTAACATATACAACACTTTGTAGCAGGCACTATTTGAAGCACTTTTTTGGAATATCTAATGTAAGCTGGATAACAACCTTCTATGGTATATACTATCATTATATTCACTTTCTATACAAGAAAACAGAGGCCAAGAGAAGTTAAGAGATTTGTCTAGCACCACCACACATCACATAGCCTATATGATCTAGATGGAGAGTCTCAAACCAATAAGTCTAGTTCCAGAGCCTACTTTCTTAACTTTTTATTACAACAAGCATGCTTGTACTTGTGAAAAGCAATAGCACACATACATATTAACCATTTAGACTACGGCTAATACTAAATGATGTCCCATCATCCTTTTATAGAATATCCATAAAGACATACACTATTTATTTCAAAGTTACTATAAGTGGTATATTTGCAGCTCAACTTAAGCTCTTATAAGTGTCCTATATATCAAAAGATGTGGGCTGGGGTTGTGGCTCAGCGGCAGAGCGCTGGCCTTGCATGTGCGCGGCCCGGGTTCGGTCCTCAGCACCATGTAAACATAAATGCATTGCATTGTGTACAACTAAAGTAAATAAATAAATATATAAAAAAAAGATGTGACATAATGGGTTAAGGCACCCACCCACACCCTCAGGGTCCAAGATCTACAGGTTATAGCCAGTAGAAAAGATATTTTACAGCCTAATCCAGCTGTTTCTCTATGGAGAACCCTTCCAGGTCAGTGCTGGCCAGCAGGAATCTACTACAAGGAAAGCCTTTCAAGCCCCCACTTTCAGCAAAGAAATCCCCCAGCACTCAGATAGAAAGACATATAGTGACACAACTTCTTTGACTTTTAAAGTTGTCCCCCATGAGTTTGCCTAAGCAGTATGTAGCTAACTGTAGACTTCCTGACTCACCATGTTAAGGAAGAATTTTGTAATATCCTGGGAATAGGAAAAGGGGCAGAAATGTTCAAAGGCTCTTACTGGCCCCAGCAATTGTGACAGACATATTTGCACTAGAGATCCAGATGCCTGGTAGATAGCAGATGGGTAGAGAAGAACATGGAAAATACTTGACTGAGACATCTATTTTCTCCTCTGTGCTTAGCATTAGCTCCCAGAAACCCTGTACCAAATACAAAAACACTCCTCCAGAACTCATCTTCTCTACCCTTCCAAAAGTGCGTGGGATAATGATTTAGGGAGTCCCTGGTGCTAATAGTATCTCCTGGTAATAGCTGCTAGACCAGGGATTAGCAAGCCACAGCTAGGGGCTGTTACTCAGGGTGAGTCTAGGCTGCACTATTTTCCAGCAAAGAAACCACCAGAAATGGGGCTCCAGGGAAATGCTCTGCTTGGTGGTAAAGGGTACTGACTCACCTTTCTGTTGAGCTCCAGCCCTGAAAAGCCCACTGTCTACCTGACATCTTCACTCAGCTTTCCCACACATAGGATACATCAATGTTTGGTGAGGCCTAAAGCTTAGACAATTCCAGAGCCCCTTTTCCAGGAATAAAATACAAAGCCATGAATGTGAAATTAGGTATACAGCCTTGGAAGGTCTATAAGTACAGGGGCCTGAAATTGAAATGTTTTTAGTTCCACACACACACACACACACACACACACACACACACAAAGAAAACACTTTTGCACACAAGTGCCTTAACTGTCACATATGGAAAAATGAACTCACCATCTCCCTCTACCTTCACATTCTGTGGGAGACAGATTCTAATGCAGCCCCCCATTATCCCCACCTCCTGGTATTTATGCCCCTGTAGATATCTCTCCTTTTCAGTGTGGCCTGTCCCTAACCAACAAGACATTACAAAGATGAAAGGATGCATGTGATTATATGTACATGGCTACATTGAATCAGAACATAACATCTATCTTGCTAAAATAAAGACTCTCCCCCTACTGGCTTTGAGGAATCAAGTGGTCATGTTGGGAAGGCCCAAGTATTGAGGAACTGAGGGTAGTAGCCCATGGCCAATAGTCAGTAAGAAACTAAGGCCCTCAACCCTAAATATCCCATGGCCTAAGAAAGAGCTACTCTGGAACACAAAAAATAACCAGGGGAGCTTATTATAAATCAGGGCTACTTCCAGATACTTTTTTCCATATTTTTATTGGTACATTATATTTGTACTAATGGTGGAATTTATTGTTACATATTCATACATACATACAATATAACAACATAGTTTGGCCAGTATGATTCCCCAGTATTTCCCACTTTCCTCCCTCCCCCATGTCCCTTTCCTCTACTCTACTGATCTCTCTTTGATTTACATGACATCCCCCAGCTTTTCTCCCCTCTTTCCTCTCTAGCTTCCACACATATGAGAAAACACACAAGGCCCGGCGCAGTGGCACACGCCTGTAATCCCAGCACTTGGGAGGCTGAGGCAGGAGGATCGTGAGTTCAAAGCTAGCCTCAGTAATGGCGAGGCACTTAGCAACTCAGTGAGACCCTGTCTCTAACAAAATACAAAAAAGGGCTGGGGATGTGGCCCAGTGGTTGAGTGCCCCTGAGTTCAATCCCCAGTACCAAAAATAAGAAAACACATGACCCTTGAACTTTTAAGTTTGGCTTATTTCACTTAAAATAATGGTCTCAAGTTTCATCCATTTTCCTGCAAATGCCATAATTTTATTTTTCTTTATGGATGACTAAATTTTCATTGTATATATATATATATATATATATATATATATATATATATATATTATATATATCACATTTTCTTTATCCATTCATCCCATTGATATATATGCATAGGCTGGTTCTACAGTTTGGCTGATGTGAATTGTGCTGCTATAAACAGGGGTATGCATGTATCATTGCAGTAAGATGATTTTACTTCTTCAGGATAAATACTGAGGTGTGGTATAGCTGGGCCTTGTGGTGGTTCCATGACTAAATTTTTTAAGAGCTTCCATATTGATTTCCATAGTGATTGTACTAATTTACAGCCCCATGAACAGTGTAAACGTGTTCCTTTTTCTCCACATCCTCTCCAGCATTTATTATTGGTTGTATTTATTTATTTATTTTTTAGTGTCAATGGATCTTTTTATTTATTTATATGTGGCACTGAGAATCAAATCTGGTCTTTCACACATGCTAGGCAAGTGCTCTACCACTGAGCTATGACCCCAGCCCTTATTGCTTATATTCTTGATGATTGCCATTCTGACCAGTGTGAAATGAAATCTTAGTATAGTTTTAATTTGTATCTCCCTAATTGCTAATGATGTTGAATATTTTTTCATGTATTTGTGGGCCATTTGTATTTTTTCTTTTGAGAAGTGTCTGTTTAGTTCATTTGCCCATTTATTAATTGGGGTTTTTGGTATTAAGTTTTTTTAGTTCTTTATATATTCTGGATATTAATCTTCTGTCAGAAGAGTAGCTAGCAAAGATTTTCTCTTATTCTGTAGGTTCTCTCTTCACATTCTTAATTGTTTCCTTTTCTGTGCAGAAGCTTCCAGACACTCTTTTTCAGTAACTAGCATAGAGGAGCAAGACTATCAATCATTTTTAACAATATGGTGACTCTGATGCTATGCTTTGCCAAACAATGGACCCTAATTCCTATTCATCTTCCTGCCTGCAGTACTTCTCATTTGTCACCTCTTTTCCATTCTCATTCCCACCTCACTAGTTTATCTATCATCTTATTTTACTTATACTAATGCAATAATCTTCTGTCATTTCTCCCTGCTTCCAATCTCTTACTTCTGTCATCTACTTATCATAATGCCCCAAGAATAATACTAAAACTGAATTGGGATCTTGCTACTCCCCTTCCTCAAAAACCCTCAGTGACAATACAATTTATAAGCCAAAACCTTTAAACTTTAAGGTCCATAATAAATTAAGTTAAGGGAAAAAATCAGGTCTTTATGTCACTGCTTTGTTTCAAATTGTAATGAAGAGGCCCTAAGCAACGTAGTGACACCCTGTCTCAAAATAAATAGGGCTGTGGATATAGCTCTGTAGTAAAGCACCCCTGGGTTCAATCCCCAGTACCAAAAGGGATAAAAAAATGAAACAAAATCTAAAGCTAAGGGAACTAAGTAAACACCACAAAGCCATCTGAGGAAAATAAAACCTGGTCAGAGGTTGTTGGGGAAAATCCAATAGCAAAATATGCTATTCCTGGCAGCATTTGAAGAGCAGGGACATGAATATGAGAAGAGAATAAAATATACTGTCATCCTCATTTCACTGATATAACTTAGCTCTGAGCTTCAGTTTGCTTATCACTTGCCCAAGGTCACACAGCTAGTAAGTGGTAAAGCAAGAACTCAAACCCAGGTCTTCCTGATTTAGCCACATTCTCTGCACTAGACCTGATCAGAATAAGGTTTCTCCTTTCAGTACTAGCCTGGCTATAATTCCTTCAAGATGCCACCAGAGAATCCTTTCTAAAACCTGTTCTGAACATTCTACTTCCCCACATAAAACATTCCATATACCTAAGAGATAACATCCAAGCTTCTTACAATGACATGTGAGATCCTTCATAATCTGGCCCAGACTATTTCCAGCCACTCTCATAACCCAACACATGCTTCCCAAATTCATCATCCTATTTCATGCTTCTGCACTTTTTGCAAATGATATTTCTTCTGCATTTTAATTTGCAAACTCCTATTCACCCACAAAAACTCATGCCAAATATCACCTCCTCTGAGAAATCTCCCTTGAGCAATTATCCTTTTATACATTAACATCTCCTTCCTTGTGTGCTTCTGTAATACACCATATGTAAGTCAACTGAAGCAACTGCCAAAGTATACTGTCTCCTTCACTGGACTGTGAGTTCTTCAAGAATGAACTACATACCCTGTGCTTTCCATAGTAGCTGGCATATAATAACATTCAATCAATGTTTATGGGAAAATATAAACACCAAGACAGAATTCATTCTAATTACAGAGATAAAAGTAAGCAAAAATCAAGTCAGCAATTACATGCATGTGCACACACACCCCAAACTAAAATGTCAACTTTGCATTAATTATAGCAAAATAGAGGCTCGATCAATGTCAATCATCTCAACACACTCCGGGTAAGTTTCTATTCCTAATATCCAAGATATGAATGTTAGCAACACCTGAAAATGAGGACATCTCACTCGAGAATATGTTAATACAGAGTTCCAGATGAATGACATCCAACAATGCCAATCATCTAATACATGGCCAGGTGTCAAAACCTCAACTGACCCTGGCCCTCATGAGCTCTATATAATAAGAATGATTTGAACCATCAATGTCTCTGGAGTCCCATTTGGGAATCTCAGCATCCATGAGTGATAGCTGCATTAACAAACCACAAGTTTGATCCAGAAAATAAATATGGCAGTATTCATCAGCCCACAAATTCAGACAAATTTCACTTAGCAAAAATCTGGGACAATGTCATAATGTATGTGCTGTAAACAGCTTTAAAAAACAGCACAGGAATCCTTTCATACACTGAAGTGTAAATGCTGTGAAGTAATAATTTGTGAAATATAAACTGCAATTTATATATATATATAAAACTACAAATATCTATGCTTTCAAAAATCACACACTTTCACTTATACAGGAGACATCATACTTTAAAAATATAAGTAATTCAAAATGTAAACCAGGATTTCACACTTAAATGAATAAATGTGAGAGCAGTTTACAGATGCATGCTATTTCACTTAAGACCTTTCATGAACTGAACTATATTTCATACTCTTTTTCATGACAGTTTCATAGTAAATAGGCTAGATGACAAGTTTCTAAATCGAAGCAAGTGTTACATAAACAGAACTTTGGAAGCTTTATCAATAAGACTACCCAATCAAGCTTTTAGAAAGGTGCAGGTTTTGGTACCCTATACTTAAGAATGGCAGATAAAATTCCAAAAACTGACTCTCTTGCTGCCTACATCCTTCAGAAAGTCAATTTCAAATGGACTTACCCTTTAAAATATACTTTTGTTTTGTAATAAAAAGGTAACTCTTCTCCTTAACAAATAAAAATGTTTACTTCCCTATAATATATACAGCAACAAGTATATATTAATATCTATAATAGATAAATGTTGAGTGTAAAAAAGAAGCTGAGGAAGAATAAATATAGCGAGAGGCCTTATACCTAATGTTGAAATAATGAACAACAAATGACACGGGGCTGGGGCTGTGGCTCAGTGGTAGAGCACTTGCCTAGCACATGTGAGGCACTGGGTTTGATCCTCAGCACCACATAAAAATTAATTAATTAATTAATTGATTGATTGATTGATTGATTTGTGTCCATCCATAACTAAAAACAAAATACAAAAACAAATGACATACAGTCAGCCCTCCACATCAGCACGTTCTACATCCACCGCTTCAACCAACCACAGATGAAAAATATTTGAAAAAATAAAGTTATATCTGTACTACACACATACCATCCTTTTTGTCATCATTCCCTAAACAACAGAACAACTACTTACAACATTTCCATTGTATGAAGTATTATAAGTAATCCAGAGATTATTTAAAGTATATGGGAGGATATATGTAGATTATATACAAATATTATATCATTTTATATAAGGGACTGAAGCATCTGTGGATTTGGGGATTTGTGGTGGTCGGTAGGGGAGCAGTCCTGGAACCTATCCCTTGAAGATACTGAGGAACAACTGCATCCTTCACAGATATCTCCAAATGTAACCACAATATGAAAACACAGAGGTGATTCATGCCACATTCATAATCCTCATAATCTCCAGGCAAGAAGGCAGGGAATGTGATCAGCGGGGTCTCAACTGGATCAATAAATGTTTTGTTACATTCAGTGCTGGGTCCACAATTTCTCACTGAATCATTCTTCAATACTATTTTGGTATCTGAAATCTTTCCTAGTAATTTTTAAAAGCCAGTGCTAGGGTTAATTCCTTGAATTTCCTTCATGAGACATAACTAAAAGTACAGGATGCTTGGGTTGTTGAACTGAAAGGCATTCTTCCTTAGCAAAGAGAAATTTATCAAGATATGAAGTTTGAAGCTATTGCTGTAATTGAGTAGACAGTCTTTTGATTATAAATAAAGAATATTAATAGCCAAAATATATCAAGCACTTACTATGTGACAGTCACTGTGTTAAGCACTTTACACAATTATCTTCTTTAATCTTCATACAAACCCACTGAAAGAGGCACTAGTAGCCAGGCGCGGTGGCGCACGCCTGTAATCCCAGCACTTGGGAGGCTGAGGCAGGAGAATCGTGAGTTCAAAGCCAGCCTCAGCAATGGCGAGGCACTTAGTAACTCAGTGAGACCCTGTCTCTAATAAAAATACAAAAAAGGGCTGGGGATGTGGCCCAGTGGTTGAGTGCCCCTGAGTTCAATCCCCAGTACCAAAAAAAAAAAAAAAAAAAAAAAAAAGAGGCACTAGTGTGATTTATGTTTGATAGACAATGAAACTGACGCTCCACAGGGTTAGAGAAGTTGTATGAGGTCACACATCTAGTAATGGCTGCGCCAGGACTTGACTCCAACTGCAGCTCCCCAGCTCTCTCCTGCTCCTCACTACCTCTTCATACTGTCTCCCCAAATGCCCACTGCTAGAGCAGGAGGAATCTTTGTGTGAAATTTTAAAAGGCACCTGCCCCACAGGAAGGGCCCAAGCCCTCCCTGGCTGCCAAAACACCATTTGCATTACATCCCCACTCACCCCAAGAGCCAGGTGTCCTTGTGCAGTGGCTCTGAATAACTGTGTAGAGTGGTCCCATCTCCTACTATTAAAGAATTCTTCAGATACTTCACCAGTGAGCCCTACCTGATTGGTGAGAACCTCAAAAAGAGATCAGCTGACTGCCCCCAGTCAAGTCTGGCTGCTCACTGCCCAAGCATTCCAATAAGGAGGCCAGTTTCCTTTTCCCAGAGTCATGCAAGCCAACAGCCTTGGTGGAGCACATGGATCCTTTCAGAGCAGTGGTTTTCAAACTGCATTTGCTGAGCTTTATCCCATTCTAAGAGGTGCCTCAGTTGCCATTATAAAATAGAAGAATTGGAGATAACAGGCAGATAACAACCCAGGCCCCATTCCCACCAGAATCCCATGTAGCTTGGTCCTTCTTGTTATTGCCATTTGTGTAAGGTTTTCTTCAAACAAAGGGTCCTCTCAATTAATGATGTAGTTTTAGCATGAATATAAAAACCATTCCCCTAAATCCTTTTAGTCTTTCCTCCAGTGTTCCCAGACTCTAAGCCCCAAATACTGTTCTTTTACTTGTTTTGCCCCCATGGTTGTTCCTCCCTCACCAAACCAGCTTTTCTCATTTGTTCTAATACATCCTCCTCACCACTACTAAACTGGTGTTTTGAAAGCATGCATGTAACCAACCCTTTCCTGCAAATGGTCCATGAAGTCCAAACTGCTTAGCTAGGCCTCACAGCTCTGCTGGGATCTGGTTCCTGTACTTTCCCCATCTTTATCTCCCATATACCTACATTCTATATTAAAGTCTCCAGAAAAAACACACTCTCATAGACCCCTGGAACTCTGCAGTTGCAATTCCTTCTGCCTGCAATACCCTTCTCCAACTCAATCCCTAAGGACTCATATCCATCTTTCAAGACTCATATAAAGGTCATCCATTTTGTGAATCCTTCCTTGACCCTTCCCCAGCTTCCATACCTGGCATATTAGTGGTTCCCTCCTATGTGCTTCCAACCCATATGCATTCATTTCTCTCATGGTCATAATATGCTGTCAATATTTGTTGTGGGTCTGCCTGGCTAATTCTCTGGACATGTCTTAGCACTACCTATAAATAAAGTCCAAAAGGCATTGGCCTGACATTCAAGGTAGTCCTTGCCAATCCAGCTTCAATTTACATTGCTAACCTGACCTCCCATCATCTCCCTTCCCAAGCCCTGGACTCCCAGAAAAATCTACTTCTGTTAGCCAATGTGCTACATTCTTTCTCAACTGTGTCACTGCTTCCCTCTGCCTCCCCCACCTCCTCATGCTCAGATTCTACCTATCCATCAAAATCCAACTCCAATTGCCCTCTTCATGAGGGCTGCCCTGACTCCCCTAGGAGGAATCAGTTTCCTCCTTCCTTGAGTTCCCATAGGCCCTTGGTGTATCTGTATGTCAGTCTTGAAACCAACTAGATTGTGAGATCCCAGCAAGCAGACTGTGCCCCATTCATCTTTGTGTGTGCAGAGCTGATAGTGGGTGTCCAATGCAAGTTTGCTGAAAGAATAAGGATGAACTCTCAGGGCTATTTTTAAAGAAGAATCCTTATTAGGAACTTGTGAAATGCAAATTCTAGATCGTGTTCCTTTTGCCTCCTTAAGAAAACTATTATTAGATGCCCAATTTGTCCTCAGTTTTACAACAGAGTACCCAAAGAAGATTGAAAATACTTGTGAAAGAAACAAGAGCAAGGGATTGAGAAGAAGAATGTCTCATAATATCTTCTGGTGCCAGAATCTAATCCAGCCTTCTACTAGGGCTCTTAAACTATCTTCTCCTTTCATCAGAAGTAGGGGTGTGAACAGATCCTGTTCACAGTCCAGGCTCTGCCTTGGGTCCTTGTTCTTCTACCTGCTTGTCCTTCTATCCCCTCCAGTGATGACTTTTATTTTGTAATAAGAAAAAATCTATTTCATATCTAAATTGGATGTTTTTCCTAAAACATACAAGTCATTAATAGCAAATTAGCATGGCCATTATCCAGTGGTTTCTTGAAGACTTATCACAGTCATGTAAGAGTGTGCTAATTGTTTTCTTTTCAAAGTGTGATTTACAAATGAATGAATAAGTTAGAATTCTAACAACTTTATGCAAGAAAACAATGTATTGTCTTCTCTATGTTATGATTATGATATTGCTTTGACATGCGGCCAATTCATAAACTTTTCAAGAGTGAAGCTCTATTATTTTCCTTTATAAATATTCAAGTCACTTCATTATGACTGTTTCTATCTTCCTCTCTCTCTCTCTCTCTCTTTTTTTTTTTTTTTTTTTTTTTGGTACTGGGTATTGAACTCAAGGGCACTCGACCACTGGGCCACATCCCCAGCCCTTTTTTGTATTTTATTAGAGACAGGGTCTCACTGAGTTGCTAAGTGCCTCGCCATTGCTGAGGCTGGCTTTGAACTCGCAATCCTCCTGCCTCAGCATCCCAAGTGCTGGGATTACAGGCGTGAGCCACCACGCCCGGCCTATCTTCCTCTCTTGAAAAAAAATAATACTTAGAATGTGTTTTTTTCCCCCAGTGGGTACTCAATAAATATAATTATTTAAAAGTAGCTTCATGAAGCTATCATTCCAACATAAAAACTCAGACATGACTCCATATTTCTATTTTATTTATATTAAATTCCTAACTGTTCCAGAAACATCCCATATACTTTGACATACATTTAAAATGGTTTCAATTTTTAAAGTCTTTATTATTGGGTCCAAAATACAACTTGAATAGCAATTACTATGGGATTATTTAGATGGCTCTTAGGCTAGTGATGCAGAAGGCTGGAAGGCAAATCTTAGCAAGGGGGCACATTAACTCTTTATAGCCAGCAGGTCATCTGGGGAGACAACAATCAACAAGGCCAACAGGAGCCTTGCTTCCTGATGTAAACATCAGGCTTGTGTCCAGACTCCTACTCACATTGCTTACACTTCCCATTTCTTCCTTCCTCTTGCCCTCTCTCCATTTTCCAACTTGCCTAATCTGGCTTCCGCTTTCTTGGCTCTTAGCACAAACCAGGTATTTGATCCTCCTTGGTTTCCACGGTTCTAGTTTTAGGCATAGAATATTACTCTGTGAAACTCTGCACAAAGCTCTAAAGACAAATCTTCAAAGGAGAAATAACACCAACTTTTTCATAATTGGCAGACACCACAAAGTTCTGGAGACAATTTAGATAGCATTCTACAAAACCTATGCCAGAACTCTGCAACCTCAAATTAATCTTTATATTCATATTCCAACAGTCAGAATCTGCTGGCAGACACAGATTTGCTCAAATCAAGAGACAAATTTTACATAACACCTGATTAAGGATAGGTGACTTGCAAATTTTATTACCCATGATTTTTTTACCCTGAGCCAAGAAGCAAAAGACACTTGCATTTCCAGATTTATATTAGACATATGCCAACCCCCAGATGACTGTGACTATCAGGCAATCAACAAATATTCATCAAGTTTATATTTCAGGTTAGGTACTAAGAGAGATCAGATCCAAAGGCAAAATAAAAGCTGGCTGGCCCCAATCCTCAGAGACACCATAACACAGAGAAACAAAGTAGCTATACATTTTTAAAGTTAATGACCATTCTAGGGAAATTTACAAGTGCCAAGGAAGAGTGCTGTCAAAAAATGATGCAAGAGGGGGCTGGGGTTGTGACTCAGTGATAGAGTGCTTGCCTAGCACATGTGAGGCACTGGGTTTGATCCTCAACACCACATAAAAATAAATAAATAAAGGTATTGTGTCCACCTACAATTAAAAAAAAAATATTTTAAGAAAATGATGAAAGAAGTACTTCTTTTGACAGACCTAATGCCACAGAAATGCCTATTTGGAGGCATTATATGTCCTACCAGAAATCCAAAGACTTGGGATTTAATCCCAGATAGGCCACTATCTCTTAGGTTCTAAACCATCATTTTAACCTCTTAAGTTGACTGACTCTTCCATACATCGAAACAAAACAACCTACCCCACCTTCCTCACCAGATTGTTTTAAAGCATAGATTGGCGAAAAGTATTTTCAGCAGGTATACTTTACTATGCCCAAATTATTGGGAAAGTTCTTTATCCTACCCTGGCCTCAGTTCCTTCAACTATACAGATAGAATGTTGTGTTGATCTCTGAGGTCACTGAGTTTAGGATGATGAGAGAAAATGGAACTAAAGGATAGGAGAGACATCACTTACTCCATATTACCAGAGGAAACTTCCAAACATCAATATTTATGTCCACTCAGGTCTCAAAACACTAGAGAGAATGCTGCCAAGTATATAGGTATTTTCGTTCTAACACAATGCCATCACATACTTAGAGCCAAAGCCCACACTCCAAGCTACCATGTCACATTAGGAATTTTTGTACCACTGCAAAATTTGAAATTCTCCATGAAAATCTAAAGGAGGGGCAGATCCAGAATGTGATTGCTAAATACAATACCTCAACTGGCAGCTCTATATCTAAGGACTTTAAGCAAAGATCAAGTGAACTATGTGCCTAAAAAAATTACAACATGTGTTTCATGTGGCCACAAGTTGCATAATTTGGGTATGAGGCCTATAATCATAATTTCTTTCTTTCATTCTTTGTCAGAAACCCTTCCCAGTTATCTGCCTACTTTATCCTCTGATTGCAGAGAAGAATAAAGTATTAAACTATATATCAGTGTTCTAGATCCTCTGTACGTCTCTTTGCTTATCTGAAAATTACTGAGTCAGAAAAAGAAAGAAAAGAGAGAGAAAAAAGTCAACCAAACTACCTAGTATTCTTTTTTTAATTTTTATTTTATTTATTTATTTTTTTGAGGTGGAGTGGAAGCAGCTCTGGGGATTGAACCCAGGGCCTCAGGCATGCCATGCAAATGCCCTACCACTGACCTACATCCCCAACTGCCCTAGCATTCTTTCTTATTAAAAATGTTTATGCTGCATGTGGTGACTCACACCTATAATCCCAATGGCTCCAGAGGCTGAAGCAGGAGGATCACAAATTTGAGGCCAGCCTCAGCAACTTAGTGTGGTCCTAAGCAAATTAATGAGACTCTGTCTCAAAATTTAAAAATAAATAAAATAAAACAAAAAGGGCTAGTGATATGGCTCGTTGCTTAAACACCCCTGGGTTCAATACCTGGTACAAAAATTATAAAATACAATAAATAAATAAAAACTAAAACAGACTAGAGATGTAGCTCAATGTTGTAAAGCACTCCTTGGTTCAATACTAAAAACATGTTTATAAAGTGCAAGGCAACAAAATCAAAAACTGAGGCACGTAGTAGATGATAAGATGCACAAGTGACTTTTACACAAGTTTTGCTTTATAGAATACTTAAGTATCTGGTCAATATTCCATGGTGCTGTCTGCAAATTACCACCATTTATTTAAGAAAGAAATAGGTCCCAACAATCGCAAGACTTTTGTGAGGGTAAGACTTTTGAAAGGGAAGGCTCTTATCTAGCAAGTTCTCATTTCTTTTTTTCTTGCAGAGCTAAGGATTGATCCCAGGGGCACTCTATCATGGACTATATCACCAGCTCTTTTTGATACACAGTCTTGTTAAGTTGCCAAGGATTACCTCAAACTTGAGATCCCCCTGCTTCAGTATCCTGAACCATTGTTCTCATTTTGTAACAAAAGTCCTGTGCAAATATTATGACTGTCTTGATGCTCAGGAATCAGTGAAGAAAGATTCCACAACTATATCTCAGCAGCTCTCAGACAAGAAAGAATAGCATGGAATGTACCAGAAATCATAGCAAACTGTGGTACTTTACAGTGAAATAGTGAAGCAACACACCAGCCTGATCCCTTCTTATTTTTCATACGTATTCACCTTCCTGTTACATGTCTTCAAACTCTAACTTTTCTTGAGTTAGTGGCAATTTTTCCATTCAGAGAAATAATTTATTTATTTAGGTGAAAGATGAAGTTCTTCCCATAGAAAATCATTTTTCAAACTTTATTTCTGCTCATACCATATTGAATTGAGCAATCTCATGATTCTAGAACATAAAATTATATACAGAAAAACTGGGTTCATGTCTGGCTCAGCTACTTCTTAGCAGTGTGATCTTTAGCAAATCACTTAACTGTTCTGTGGCTTTAGTGAGTGACCTAAATTCATAATCTCACATTCATAATCTCTTCATTCATAATCTCACTGATTATGTAAGATGCACATGAAAACAGAAACAACCTCACAGGATTGCAGTGAAGATTATATCTGCCTCAGGTGAAAAACACAATGCTAATGACAAATGACTAACTCTGTTTTAATATATGCATCTACCTGGGCTATGGAGTGGCCTGATTTATTTCTGTACCCCCAGCATCCAACACAGAATGAGACCCAAAGAAGAGACTTAATATATGTTTGATAAAGCCATCAATGATTGATAAGTAAAGGAATGCACTCTCAGTGTGTCCCCACAATATGCCAAGAACAGGGACATGTCCCTAGTATCCAGTGTAGGACCTGGCACAAAGTAGTTGATGAAACAAATTTCAACTGATGAATGAATGAATAATTTGGCCCACCCCTAACACCTCATATTAATTTTTATTTTCATTTCCAACTCTCCCTTTCCCCCACTTGAATTTTACTTTCCTCCACCATAGGTCTTTCCCTGATTTACCCCACCCTTAGCATGCTTCCTCTGAACACCTTCCATATGCACAAAATAGACAGCTTAGCTTTATATTTTGTATCCTCTCCAACTTCTCACTGCCATTTTTTTTTTTTTTTTTTTTTTTTTTTTTGGTGACAAAGACCAGGACTTAACAATTCTTTACAATGACTGGCACCATGGTGGACACTAAACTAAATGATGCTCTTCTGCAACTTATATTCCCTAAGGGTATTCCATAAGCTCTAAGCTGGGGTAGCCGCTGCAAGAATTCTATTTTCTAATACTTTTAAAAAACTGAATTTTCTGAAATACTTGGGTTTATTTATTTCTCTTAGTTCTATTTCTTTCTGTATATATAAAAAAAGACTTACTCTAAAAATACCATATACTTGTTTAACTTTTCAAGTGGGGAATCTCAAAGATGATTTGCCTACCTTTTGTGCATCAGTAATCACAATGAATACACTGAACTTCAGATGTAGATGAGGATGGTATTCAATGGGGTTACCTGATTTAAGTGCTCACTGTGTGATTATGTGTGGTCACCATTTCCTATACTTCTAAACTACACAGATTGATACACTCACCCTCTTACTCAGGGACCTCTGCCCTATGAGTTGCTGACCTATATTCCCACCTCCAAATACGCCCAGAAAATAGAAGCACTCTAAACCTATGCTGTTTTCAGGTAGCATTCAATTCAACATTCACTAATCTACTCCTATGTACCAGGTACCAAGTGACATCTCTTTTGTTGTTTCAGCCTTTTCTACTGAACAAAACTCCTTCAGCACTCCCTTTTCCCTTTCTAACAGCCTGGGTTTTATGCAGAGTACTACTTTTTTATACTGGGGATTGAACCCAAGGGCACTCTACCACTGTGCTACATACATTCCAGTCCCTTTTATTTTTTTATTTTGAGACGGGGCCTCACTAAAGTGCTGAGGCTTGGTCTTGAACTTGCAATCCTCCCAAGTCACTGGGATTACAGGCATGTGCCATTGCACCCAGCTAGCCTTCTACTTTATACAGATGCTCCAAACCAACAACCTTTATACTGTGACACAGGGTCCTGTGAGCACCGGAGGGTTCTTGTCTCACACACGAAAAGAATGAAGTACACAAATGACAAGATAGTGAGAATTCATTAGCAGATTTATTAAAAGCAAGCATAGGAGGGGTCCCAAAGAAGGTGCCACTGCTGGCTCTCTATCTAGGGGTATTTATAATGTTTTGACTAGGAACTAATTTTCATTGGAAAGTCTCTCTCAGGGCCTTCCACTCAGGCAGGCAAAAACAAAGTTTCAGCCTAGGGTTTTAATCAGGGGTAGTGTGTGTTAAGTAGAACATGGCATAGGCAATGCCATTTTGAAACATATCCTGCATCTTAGAATAAGAGTCACCTCATAGTCACTCTGACTCAGCCACTACTAAACCCCAGACAACAAAAGAAACCACAAACACTCCATCATCATAAGAAAAAAAAAAAAAAAAACTTGTTATCTGGGATTGAAATCCAGAAAACACCTAGTTCTTTATGAAGGTAATCCCACAAGGACCCTTCCCTGACAACCCCCTGTCAATCCTAATTTCCCCCTCACTCATTCCCCTATATTTACCCTAGGCTATAATAGGGAAACACGTCTCAGTCTCCACTGGGCCCTCCTCTGCAGGTTTGTCCGGAATAAACCTGTGTTACTGTGGAGCTGCCTCCCCACTCTCTTTATTTCCTTTACTCACTTCTTTGCTTTCAGTGGGATCCCATTCTCCAAGGTCCCCATTGCTATCTGCCTATAGACAACCTAAGTCCTGCCTCAATATTGAGGGTTTATATACTGATGATAATAGTAGTGAACACTGTACAGAGTGCTTACTTTGTGTCTGTTATTATTCCAAATATTATATTTAATCCCCCAGCAACCCAGTGAGGTAGGTACTATTGCCATCCACATTTTACAAATGCTGAAGCTAAAGCCAAAATTCTGTGCTAAGTCAATATACCACACACCCTTTCCTTTTTATTATGAGATTCTGAAGTTCTTCCCTCACAGAAAAAGGGGCTATACTGAGCAGCCGCCAGGGTACTTTGATTTAAATACAAAGTGTTAATCTCAAGTATCAGGGTCACTGGAAGACATTTCCCTAATTGTTTAAATTGTTCTTACTGAAAAACTTCCCATCTTTGAATTCCAATAGGACCATCAGTCTTTCATGTTAAATAAATTGAAGTGTCATAAGGTTGCTTCTTTTGAAATTGCATATTGTTCTAGTTTATATAGTATTAAACACTCTATAATATTTCCATCATTGAATGACAGCAAGGCAGTAGAAATGCAAGCTCTTCTGCTGATTTGGGCCTGTCACTTTCACAGTACATTATCTTTTATTTGTCAATAGTAAATTGTCCACATGTTCCCTTGGGGTAAGGTGGGGAAGGTATCAAAATGAAATAATCTGGCCTATAGTAATTTAGAAACCAAACATACACCTTCAAATGCGTTTAATGCTAGTCTGGGGGACTTTCCTGACTAAAGGTTGTGTGTCCTTTTGATGGCTAAACAACTTTCACCAGTAAAGGTCTTCTAGAAAAAAAAGCAAGTCCACTGGTTAAACCAAATACACTTACTTGCATGGCACTGTTCTAAGTGCTTTCACATACTATATCTTGTTTAATTCTCCAACAAGCTTAGTAGGTGTTTAACTCATTACTCTCATAGTAAACATCCACAAAACTGAGATCCAATGAGATTAAGAGGCCCACCCAAGACCACCCAGTTCCTATCTTCTTTCTGCAAATAGTTCCCTCCTCCCCTTCACCCTCCACCCACCCAAGTCTATATTTTACAAATGAGCATTTAAGAAAAGACAAGTAAGGGATCATATTGCAGTCCCTTCCCAATTACAAATATTTGTCCTAGCATGGGTTTACCCGCTGGCTCTATTGGCATACAATAAGCAGACATGCCAAACGGCTAAATATTACCTGCCCAGATCTTGTCCAAGGGAGTATGCAGATATAACTTTTCACTTGGGGGGTGGGATCTCCCCACCAAAGGATCAGTACAACCTTTCCAGACCTAATGGGTCTTCCCTGCCTTAGCTCTCTCAGGAATCAGCAAAAGTTAAGCAGAGCACTGTTGAGGGGGACAGATTTATACATTTCTAGTCCTAATACTAATCCACATCAAATAACTGAACAAGATCCATTCTTCCCCTTAATTTTGACTCCCATGCCACTCAATGTAAGTGGTTCAACACTGTTGTCACCTGCACCCTGCAGGTGCTCTGAAGAAGCTAATCTCTCCGGTTGAATCTCATCCTAGTTTCAGGAGCATCTCAAGCTGAACCTCTGTACCAGGGAGATGCTCATTCTTCCAAGATATCAGACTAGTTCATGCTTTCTTTTGTATAAATGAAAATCTGGCATGCTTGCATTTGCAAATCAGCAAGTAGTTCCAATTTCCTTCAAAGCCCGTCTGAATATATAACACATCTTTTTACTCATATTTTGCAGGTATATCCATGGGTACATACCAATTTAGTATTTGCAAATGTTATCTGTATGCATATACAGAAATTTCAAAGGATGCAATGAAAAAAAGCTGTTCATGCACTTTTAAGATTCAAATAACTGGAGACTACATTTGAAATTCTGTCTTGCAAAATTTATACAGGAATGTAGATGGAAGGGCTTCATTCCTGTCCAATAAAATACACTCTAACTTATGACTTCTGGTTGATACACTCTTTTGTTTGGGGGCCCTTTTCCTTTCCCCAGGCAACATGGCAAAATTTGGCAACCCTCTCCCCCCAGGTATCTACGTGGCTCTCTCTCAGGTTTTTGACTTATCAAAAATCATTCTCTCACCAACAGAGTAGAGGAAGGGGATAGAGAAGGAAGGAGGAAGGGAGGAGGGACTTGGGAAGTACTAGGAAACAAAGTATACCAAATTATGCTATGTCCATGAATGAGTATACCACAATGAGTCCCACTTATGTAAGTAATTATAATGCACTAATAATAATAATAATAATAATAATAATAATAATAGAAGGGAGATCAATAGAGCAGATGGATCAGTGGGAGGAGGAGGGAAGGGAAAGGGAAGGTAGTAGGGAATGAGATTGATCAAATTATATTATATGCATGCATGAATATGGCATATGAATCCCACTTTCATATATAATTATAATGTACAAATTTAAAAATCATCTCAGTGAGCCCATCCTGAGATGATGGATTTATATATCTCTAGTATATCCCACACTCAAAAATGAAGTGATTTACCACCACCATTTCACCCCACTCCCATTATGTACACATCTTTTGGGATTTATTTTCCTTCAAAGCCCTTCTGAATATATAACACATCATTTTATTCATATTTTGCTTATTATATATTCAATTAAATATTCCCTTAAACTAACTGTCTCCCTCCTTCCCCCGCCCTTCTCTACAATATAACCCCACAAGGGAAGAGATCTTCATTTTATTCTCTGCTATATCATCACATCACGAAGAGTACCTGACACATAGTAGGTATTCAATAAGCATTTGTTAAATGTATGTTAATGAAAATTCCCTGCTTTCAAAATTGAAATATTTTCCCATAGAAACCACAAGTGCTACTTCAGAATGAACATCCTTTGTCATTTCTTCATTTGCTAACACATTTTTTACTTATGAACATTTCTACCTTCAGAGAAAGCACTGAAATGCATATTCTAAGACATTTTATTGGGCTGGCATTCATTATCATATCCTCAAATGTAAACCATTTGAATCTAGCCCAAGCACAGATGAAACAAGTTCTCATAGGTGCTTGTATTAACTTTGTTTTTGCACTGGAGCAAAACTTATTAAATCCATCCCAACAATATAGAATTCATAAATCCCACATGGCCAATCTTTATCTATTTGTAGGGAAAGAGTGTACTGAGTACATAGTAACACTTGCCAAACACTCTTGCAATAGCTACCTTCAAAAACAATATGAAAATTTAAAGAAAATTTTAAATATTTTAATTTCTTCATTATGGAAAAATCATGAAATCCTTAAAATTTTTCTAGCCAGACATTCATATTCCTTTGCATACTTGTGCATAATAAAAGTGACCTATTTTGAACAGGTTATTGTTTTAGATGTAGATGGACACAATACCTTTATTTAATTAATTAATTAATTAATTTTTTTATGTGGTGCTGAGGATTGAACCTACCACTGAGCTAAAACCCCAGCCCAATAAAAGTAATCTTTAAACCAATTATATAGTACTGGCTTTCCATTCTACTATTCAGATGAACACCTATTCCCTGAGAAAATGATTTCAAAACCCTATGACTTTTGGCCTGATAATCTAGTCTTAGGTCAACAGCAATAGCAATCCCTATGCATTTACCCTTTACCAGGATTGGGTTCTTCCCAGTTGTGGTTTTGACTTTTACATTTGGTGCTGAAACAAGAAAAGACCACGCTGCATAAGACTATGCAGAGTGAGGTGTCTGATTGGGAGTAAGCTGAGAGGCAGTACCTAGACAGTGGCAGCCTACTGGGGGTTCAGCCCACCTCACCCTCTGCTTAGGTTAAGTGTGGGGTAGGGTCAGGGCATAGATTCTCTGAAAAGCTCAAAAGCTCTTCAGGTAGTTCCATTCTCTGCCCAAACCCACCCCCAGTAACAACCACCTGTAAGTTCTTGGGGGACAGGTTTACTATAACCACTAAATGCTTGCAAGGCTTGGTGGTGAATGCCTACAATCCCAGTGGCTTGCAAATTTGAGACCATTCTCAGCAACTTAGTGAGACCATGCCTCAAAATAAAATAAAAAGGATTAGGGATGTAGTTCAATGGTAATCACCCTGGGGTTCAATCCTCTCCCAAAACACTAAATGCTTAAAAGCTATTATATTTTTAATAATAACACCACTGAAAACTTAAGTCAGGATCTGGAATTATTATCTACATTTTACAAATGAGAATACTGATATAAAGCACTTAAGTGACTTTCTGGTACACAAAATAAAGGCAAGATAATAGCAAAGGAGAGGAATGTGAGTTTTTAAGTGCCAGCCCAATATAGGGGACCATGATACCACACTCACTCTAAGATTTAATTTCCACTTTTGACTGGCTTAGTCTTCATTCAAAAATATATTCCCAGCTGTAAACTCCAGTAAGAAAAACCAACTATGCTAATGTGCACCTAAGCAGGAAATATGCCTACATAAAGATGTACCTGCATAATGTCATTCATTTAGCCAATATTTTTTTGGGGGGTTAACTATGAACTTTATAAGTAAAGGACTGAGAATCATTCTGAAAATCAGTCTGCATTCACAATGGGATAACAAAAAGGAGGCACAGAGAGAAGTTATACTGCCCAATCACATATTGGATAAGTGCTCAGGGTGGAACTATATTCCAAAAACATGAATGTCATCAGTCTTAACTCCTCTATCCTCATTAACTAAATGAGATATCAATGTACCACTTATATTATTATTGTCACTAAACGAAATCTCCCTCCACTCCTGAATAGTGCTTTCAAATTTTCAGACATCATCCATCTTCATTCCTATCATATCAGGTTTCAGCCTCAGCCTGGACCACTGCATCAGCTTTCTTAGAGCTCTCCCAGTTAGACAGAGCTTTTGAAAACATACATCGGAACATTTTAAATCCTCCCTTTTAGATATTTTGAAATATATAATACATTGTCATTAACTATAGCCTCATTAAATCATTCCATAATGTATATGTATATCAAAATACCACATTGAACCCAAATGCATATATGCAATTATTTGTCAATTAAAAATAAAAATTTAGGCCAAGCATAGTGGGGCACTCCTGTAATCTCGGCAACTCTGGAGGCTGAGGCAGGAGGATTGAAAGTTCAAGGCCAGCCTCAGCAACTTAGTGAGGCCCTGTCTCAAAATAAAAAATAAAAAGGACTGGGGATGTAGCTCACTTTTAGAGCACTCCTGGGTTCAATTCTTACTATCAAAAATAAACAAATAATTTTAGAAACATATATAAGATCATAGGGGTTCCCATCACAGAACCCTCCAAAGGCTTCCCAAAGCATTTAAAATGAAACCCAAACTCTTCATCCAGATCCACAAAGCCTGGCTGCCTTTGTGTATCCACCTCTCCAGGTGCAACCCATGCCTCTCTAGCCATAAAGCATGTCATGGTATTATTCACATCTTTATTTATATATGCAAACCTTCCCCCTCTCCCTTCCCACCCTCCATCCCTCTCACTTCTTTGTCCTCAGAAGTGCTGTGCTCTCTGCTTGCAACTCTTTTCCTCTCCTTTTAACTCACTTTTAGGATCCAAGAGGTTCCCTTTTCTCAGGGAGCCTATGCTCTTTCAAGGTTGAGTTAACTGCCCTGCTCTGGGCTTCCTGAGAGTTCCTGTTACAACACTGGTCACACTGTTTATTCGAATCAACTATTTCCTTTTTTTTCTTCCCCACTAGACTGTGAGCCCCTTGAGGGCAGGAATCATCTATAGTTTGATCACTTTTTCCATTACTTAAAATTAAGCCCAATCTAGAGCTTGTGCCCAATACATACATGTTCATTGAATAAATGACATAAATTGAACTATCTAGAAATTTCTGTGTGGCAACATCTAGGCAAATATTCTGAAAGCATGCTGCCTCTCATGAAAGTGCTGAATTCAAAGCTGAGAGGTGACATGAGTGACTAACATGAAGTCAGAAATGAGTTGTGTTCTGCCTGACTATACCTCAAGCTATCAAGAATGGTATTACCTATTAAATATCAATGGTCTTTCTGACTTAATAAAAAGTCATGACCTACTAATAGCATACATATAACTATGTACTTTGGTAAGAATTAAGCTGATTAAGAAGTTTTCTGGACTAGTTGTGTCTTAGTACTAAACAACCCACATTCCAAATAGCTAAGAGGTTATCCCTCACTCCTGTTAACAAAACAAAACAAAAATCACAGCTGCAGATACATATATGGATTCATGATTGTAGAGCCTATAAACAACAAAATGCCAAGGTTTCTGATCTTAGCAGCAAAAACATGGCTTCTATTTAAAATCTAATGAGTTTTATTCATTTAAAAAGTATATTCAAGGTTTTGTTCACAGTCAGCATTTAAACAAGTACATTATATTATCACTGAGCACTGAGGTTGAGGCTGCTCCTCTCTTCCTATTAGGGAACTTCCTTTTTTGGGGGGGGGTATGGGGATTGAACCCAGGGGGCTTAACCTTACCCACTGAGCCACTTCCCCAGCCTTTTTTATGTTTTATTTAGAGACAGGGTCTCTCGCTAAGTTGCTTAGGGCTTCACCAAGTTGCTGTGGCCAGCTTCGAACTTGGGATCTTTCTGCCTTGGTCTCCCAAATCTCTGGGATTACAGTCTTGCACCAGCACGCCAAGCCAGGAACGTCTTTTTAATGCACAGGGGGAAATGGTATTTTTTTTTTAATATTCCTGCTTCCAAATTGGAATCGATGAGACTCTCCACTGAAATAAGAGTGGCATAGTTCAGCATATGCAAGGACTGTCTATGTAACTGAGGTGACTCATTCCTCTAGGAATATTGAACTTCCTTCAATTCTTTAAGTAATCATGTTCTTGCTCATTTCCCAGCCTTTTGTGTGCTGTTCCCACTTTCCAGGACACTCTTCTTCCTCCTCATCAACTGACAAGCTCTTACTCATCCTTCCGGTGTCAGATTAATGATCCCAATATTACCACCAAAGGACAATGTCGGCTCTCTTTCCTATCTTTCCTGGAGCTTCCCTAAATCTCCATCCTCCCTCATCAGGGCTCTCCTCACCAGTGTCTCCCCAGTACTTGGCATTGAGCCTGCCATATGGCTGATACTCACTGAATGAATGGAGTCCAGATTCTCAGGCATATGTCACTAAAGCATTGTCTATCACCTGAAAATAAATGTATCTGCAGGTTTTCTGCCCACCAATAGGAAACAGAATAAATTAAACATTGCTAGGACCTTTACTAGAAACCAGAGTCCACTTTGGGAAATTTTTATTTCTGGAAATTTATAAAGATGCAGGAGTGGGTTCAGAAGGCAGGGAATATGGAAAACAAGGCTTAGGAGCCAACACATGGAGTAGGGAAATTTGTGCCCTAATACAAATACAGCACTTGCCACACTAGCTGTCCAACCCAAAGTCACACACAATGCCCATATATACCACCTTCAGAGGTGGATGGGAGGAAGTTGCAAAGTGAAAATATCAGAGGAACCTACCCAAATCTAAACTAAAATCCAGGCTCGAATATTTTCTCTATTTCATGCCAAGTGTTCAACAAATGTTTTTCCCACACCCTACAAAGGGGTTAAGAAAAAAACTTAGCTGTCACATACTTAAACCTAATTTGTGCTCCTGAACATAAGCCATGTCTCGCACATGAAAGCAGATAAAAACAAATAAAAATGTCAAATTGTTCCAAAACTAGGAAGTTAATTTTTTTTTCCAAATGACAGAATGAGACAAATTTCTATTCAAACAAGCATTTATGTATTTCATTTGCTTTATGGGACAGGCTGTCCTAGGTATTGGAAATCCAGAGATGAATGACAAAGTCTCCGGGTGTAATAAGTTTATGGCATAGTGGGAGAGACATACAAAGCAAAAGAGAAATGGAAGTAAATGGCAAAGGGCACAGAAAGGCACAATCCACTCCAAATGCAGGCATAAAGGGTCATGGAGGCAATCACAGCAGAAGTATCTTATTTCTACAAAAAAGCTGAACACAAAGAAACAAATAATAAGCAGACCTAAGAGGGCCAAAGAAAGCCCTATTCTCTCTTCTCATACTGTCAAACTTACAAGTCATTCAGATTGGCATGTCAATACTCCGGGTCCTTGACAAGTTCAAAGTCTTCTTTCATTTTATCTATCATGTTATTTTAATAACCTAAGACTAAAGATTGAGGAAATATATTAAGTATGTTAAAACAACTTTCCCGTCAATTAAGATCTACACTCACCGTTCACAGTAGCACTATTCACAATAGGCAAAAAATAGAAGCAACCCAAGCATGCATGTGCATGTATGACTGGCTAAACGGAAAAGGTGACATTTGCACACAACGGAATATCATTCAGCCTTCAAAAGGATGGAAACTCTGGCACATGCTACAACATAAATTAACCTCAAGGACATTGTACTAAGTTAAATAAGCCAGTCACAAAACAATGAATACTGCATGGTTTCACTTACATGAGGTATCTAAAGTAGTCAAATTATAAAAACAGAAAATAGAATGGTGGTTACCAGGGACAACAGAGGGGGAAATGGGAAGTTGTTTCATGGGTCTAGAATTTTCAGACAAAAAAATCCCAAAATGTGAATATACTCAAAAGTGCTGGAGTATATGCTTAAAATGTTTAAGATGGTAAATTTTGCTATGTGTACTTTAAATTTTTTTATTTGTTGATAGACCTTTATTTTTTTTATTTATATGCAGTGCTGAGAATCGAACCCAATGCCTCACACATGCCAGGCAAGTGCACTACTGCTAAGCCACAGCCACAGCCCTTGTTATGTGTACTTTTAAATAAAGATCATGCTACAGTGCTACTTGGTATACTGTCATAAACCTCTACTCCAAGAAAATGTGACTGTGGTACACAACGTCTCCAAATGTGTAACTTGTGTAGAAATAGTTACCACATCTAATGAAGATCTTTTCACCTAATTACTAAATCAGAAAAACCACTTTGCTTCACTTCTTTTAGTCATGGGTAAGTACAATGGTGTGAGAAGGGATGAATGTACTTTCAAAAACTGTTCTTGCTTTTGTAAGGGAGAAACAATGCAGGCAATCTTATTTAGGTCACAGCAGTTACTGTAAACATCCCAAGGAAAGCTTATTAATAACAGCCACCTACAAAGGACCTGGTTTTAACTATGGAATGTCATGGAGTCAATGGAAGGAAAGTTGGGGGACAATTCTTCTAGATCTTAGAAATTATAATATTAGCAACATCTTGTATTTTAATTTGGATTTAGAAACAGCAAACTGATTCAATGTTTTAATAAGGAATTTTGACTAGAGGGTGTCTGAAGAGCCTCTGGCTCTAAATGCTAACTGGTTGCTTGCTTGATAAAAATGAAAATCAGAAAAGCATCCTAAATATTTATGCCAATCCTTGAACCTGCCATCAGTAAGAGAGACCACATGCTTGGAGCTGTCAGTATGTCAAGGTGGAAGCACACTGGCCTAGGCTCTGGCACTACCTTGCTTTATGACTTTGGGCAAGTCACTGCCTGAGGCCTGATTATTCTCTGAAATGGGGAGGTTGGACTAAATGATTATTAAGGTCCCTTCCAGCCATTATAATCTATGATTAAGAATTAACCCTGGGAGAATGGTGCTGAAGGCTGCAGAACAATGTGAATGTACTTAATTAATGCCATGGAACTGTATACTTTAAAATGGAAAATTTTATGATGTATGTTTTACCAGTATAAAAAATTTAAATAATTAAAAT
Source organism: Tamias sibiricus (assembly GCA_025594165.1). Taxonomy (NCBI): domain Eukaryota; kingdom Metazoa; phylum Chordata; class Mammalia; order Rodentia; family Sciuridae; genus Tamias; species Tamias sibiricus. Next base: position 129,124,059 of record CM046667.1, read on the forward strand.
TTTAAAAAAGAAGCTGGGAAGCAAAAACAGATACTCTGAGCAATAGTTTATAATTAAGATTGCAAGAAACTTAAATACTTCCACAAGAGGCCTCTAGGCTTGGTTTTTATTTCTTTATTTTTAATCAAGTATTCCTTGATCCCTAAAGAAACATTCAGGTACACCAGAGATGATGCTATTAAAAGAAAACCTTTTCATAAAACAATAACTCACAAAATTGTAGTTAACTCCCCATTAACCATTTAAACACATTTTGTATATATAAGATTTTTATGAACTGAGCCATGCTCTTATACAATATGGTTCAGAGATTTGTATCCTGGACAAAATCTCACTGTCAGCAGAGCAACTAGTCTCATTTCTTCTAGCCATGTAAACTAAGCAACTCAAGTCTGGCTCAAAGGCAGGGGAACAAGTTTATTATCTTTCACTAGGTTCTTCAGATCCTAGGGAGGAGATGCCTCTGCACTAAAAAATCAATATAAGATTTTTCAAGGTATTCAGTTTTGTCACTTGTCTGGAGACAATGGCCCCAGAAAAGATGAACTGCCTTACTTCCTTTTCCTCCCTTTTTGTACATGCTGCCCTTTAAAGGTATGTTCTTTGTGTCATAAATTCAAAGGTTGCTTTTATGTCCAGTGGGGTGGAGGAAGCTGGCGTTTTTTAAATGGTGAAATCTGTCAAAGTCCCAAAGGCTCTTGTGATACAAATCAGGTCATCCTATACTGCCTGAACCCCCAAATCCATAAGAGAGATAAAAAAAAAGCATTTATAACTCAAAGTAACTAGCAGTAATAGGTCAATGCACTTGATTGGTCATGAACCAATTACAGCAAATACTCCTTGGAGCCTGATTGATAAGGAGAGGTGGGGGGTATACCTAGTCCTGGCCTGATCCTTACTCTCCTACCCACATCTCCCACCCACTGCCAGACACAGGAAGGATGTCCAAGAAGGAAAATTTCCTTGACCACCTCACCTCATCCTGTTCTTGACTGGGAGATGGATCTCTTAGAAGTAGCCCCACCATATCTCACCATATAAAGATTCGCTGAAGGTAAGTGGACAAGTTAATTTATCCCACCATGCTAGGATCCACTGAGGTTCAAGCTACCAAAAGCCTCAAAATATTTAAGGCATGACCTCTACTGCCCTAACAGTTGTGCTGGGATTGCCAGCTCTGAAGGGCATCCCTACTGCTCTCCTCTCTCCCCAAGCCCTGCCCTCTCTAGAAGGGCCCAGGTTTTGAAATTCTCTTCTGTTTCTATTTTCCCCTAAAGAGTGGTCAGGCAAGAAGAAGAATTGAGGCAAGATTAGCAATAAGAGAGAAAAGTGGTGCAAAAAGGAGGAAAGGAATCTTCCAAACAGTTCATTCAACCCATGGGGAAACTGAGAAAGCAACACACACAGTTGATGACAACACTGGGCCTTGACTTCAGGGCTCCACTGCAAGTGATATTTTTGGAGTCACTGATGCCATTGAGAATCTGTTGAAAGCTATGGACATTGCTCACCAGAAAAAAAAAAAAAAGTCTCATTTATGTGTCATTTATAGGGGTCCTGTGATTGTTTCAAGGAAAACAATTCCCCAACTTGCCTGATAAGAGTTACCCAGACACTTTTTTTTTCGTTTTTTTTTTTTTTTTTTTTTTTTTTTTTTTTTGGTACCAGGGATTGAATTCAGGGGCACTCGACCACTGGGCCACATCCCCAGCCCTTTTTTGTATTTTTATTAGAGACAGGGTCTCACTGAGTTACTAAGTGCCTCGTCGTTGCTGAGGCTGGCTTTGAACTCGCGATTCTCCTGCCTCAGCCTCCCAAAGTGCTGGGATTACAGGCGTGCGCCACCGCACCCGGCTTCCAGACACTTTTTTTTAAACAATTTGGATTACCAGGCTGTCTTCTTAAAGTTCTGATTCAGAGGTCAGAGGGAGGGGTATTTTGTTCTTAAGCAAACACTCAAGGTGATTCTTAACTTCAGGCAAGTTTGAGAAATACTGCTCAGGGCAGTAAGTCCCTAAAGCAGCTGTATGTTAGAACTACTTCAGGAACTTCATAAAAAAGATGGCTTTCTAAGCACCCTGCCCACATCTGTTGAATCAAACTCTCATGGTGGAGGATATATGTGATGGGAAATAATGTTGATATCTGCATGGGCTCAAGCACCATGATTTTGTGGTCCCTGGAGCCAGATTAATAATCCCTGCCTAACTCCATTCAGGTTGCCTCCTTGGTAGTTTGGTCAGGCCAGGACCCCAATGAATATGATGAGCACCAGGTCACTCACTACTTGACACACCACCAACAAAGAACAGAGTGCTTCAGACACTGAATGTCTGGTTTCCAGAAGCAAATTTATAAAACACAAGCTCCATGAAGCCAAGGGATATTATCTGTTTTACTCACTGCTATACTCTCAGTGTCTGAAGTGGGAGCTGCCCCATAGAAGACTCAATAAATTTTTGTGTGTATGGTACTAGGGATTGAACCCAGGGACCTTCTACCACTTAGCCACACCCCCAGTCCTTTTTGTGGGGGTACCAGGGATTGAACTCAGGGGAACTCAACCACTGAGCCACATCCCCAGCCCTATTCATATTTTATAGAGAGACAGGGTCTCAATGAGTTGCTTAGCACCTTGCTTTTGCTGAGGCTGCCTTTGAACTCATGATCCTCCTGCCTCAGCCTCCTGAGCCTGGCTCCCAGTCCTTTTTTACTTTGAGACAGGGTCTTATTAAATTGCTAAGGGTCTCATTAAGTTGCTGAGTCTGGCCTTGAATTTATGATCCTCCTGTGTCAGCCTCTTGAGTCACTGGGATTACAGCTTGGACGTGAAGGATCTTAAAATGCAGAAATGATAAAGGCAATATAGATCAAGAAATGGTGAGGTCTGGAACAGAAAAATCAGTCTGAAGAAAATAAGCAATACTTTGTTTATATGATTTTATTGTTAATGTAGTCATGTATATCCCCTGAAGACAAAATAGAATATATTAATAAAACCTGCAAATCTTTTCTAATCCAAGTGACCAAGGGTCCTTTTGGTGTATGTGTAATGTTTTGTTTTATTTTGTTGTGGTGCTGAGGATAGAGATGGAACTCAAAAAAGGAACCTTTTTTGTTACACAAGTGCTCTACTACTGAACTACATCCAAAACCCTTGGTGTCTATTCTTTTTTTTAAATATGTTTTTGGTTGTAGGTGGACACAATACCTTTATTTTATTTATGTGGTGCTGAGGATTGAACCCAGGGCCTCATACATGTGAGAGGAGCGCTGAGCCATAGCCCCAGCCCCTTGGTTTCTATTCTTACAGGATTTATTCTAAGCACATTTGTCATGTATTTATTTAGATATATGCATAGTTGTCTACATGTTATTTTGAATTTACAGATTTATACATGCACATAGGTATCTCTTTTTAAATATTTATTTTTTTAGTTGTAGTCGGACACAATATCTTTTATTTTATTTCTTTATTTTTACGTGGTGCTGAGAATTGAACCCAGGGCCTAGCATGTGCTAGGCGTGTGCTCTACTACTGAGCCACAACCCCAGCACATATTCATATATATACTTTTATAAAATACTAACAGCACTTGTGCTGTTAGTCCAGTGAGAATGATGTCAAGGAAATGCAGAAAAACCTGTCACATTCACAAGCACAAAATCACCATCTCTCTTTTGTTATACACAAGTTCACACCCAGTTCACTCGCTAAAAACGATGCTGCAGATTAACAACATAGAATAACATCCCAACATGTTATTGAGAAAAAAAGAATATAGTATATTCTGCATGCTTCCACACACATACTTAAAGATAATTATCCATGTCTATGGGTCTATTATAACATGCAGAGAAAAAAAAGACTGAAAGGAAAAAAATCTCAAAAAGTTTATCAGCGGGGTGAAACCTTGGGTAATATTTTCTTCTGTATGCTTTTGCGGCATTCCACATTATCCCTGGTAAACATGCATTATTTTGTAATCTCAAATCAATGCAATGAAACATAGCAACAAAAAGTGCAAAAAAATTCCAAACAGCGCTGAACATTCTGCTCAAGAGGCATTCTTGATTGTTTTGGAACAGCTAAAACCGAATGAGCGTTAACCAGAAGACAGAGAAGGCAAAGCTCTGGCGTTGACGGAGCTGGGACTTCAAGCCTCTGGTTGGAATTTTGGCTTTCTGTAGTCCGCCTTTGAGGCATCCAGCGGGTGGGTATCAGGTGTAGGGAGAACAAGGCTGCTTGGTGGAGGACGATTCCCTGCCCCTTGTGGCCACCACCATCTTAGCGCTGAACATTGCCTCCCATCGGCTGCAGGGCACCCGCCCGCGGGCTGCAAGGAGCACTGCGACTCTCCCCCCCGCACACACCCCTGCAGGCAGCCACCGGCACCCGCCAGCCCTGGCCCCCGTCCCAAGGCTCCCTCCGGCGGCGCCTGCACACCAGCCAGCAGCGCCATGGGTTCCGAGGGCAAGTGAGCAAAGCCCTCTGCTGCCGCCAGGAAGGAGCTTTGTCATGCCAGGCACCGAGCTCCTCTCCAAGTTTCACCTTCGGTGACACAACTTTTCCGTGTTTCTTTTTTAGGCAGCTGCCACATCACGAGGCTAATGAGCACTCACTGACGTTTGTAATAAACCTGCCTGCCAGATACATGGCGACCAAGGGACACTGGTTGACCAGACCTTTCAGCGTGACTGTCCGGTTCCCAGCTAGTTGCAAAACAAATGCTCCCTGGAATAAGAGCATCTAAGGAGCACCCTGCCCTGTTTCCAGAATGGCTCACGTTGTGTCCAGAACTCCGAAAACCACCACCAGCAAATCCAAGTGCTCCTGGAAGACTTAATGTTCAATAACCCCACCCCCACCCCCGAGGGGACAGGCAAGCATACACACAGAGAATCAAAGGCAAAATAAGCAGGTCAATTCTCAATACTTTCACAGTCAAGGTTGAAAGAAGATTCTGAAAATATCTATGGGCAGATTCAAGAACTGCATTCAGTCAGCCTTCTTTAGGTTGTTTACTTTTACTTTTAACAGCAAGATAAATATTTTAAGAACTGGAGCTGTTTACTAACCCTCAGTTCTTTAGCAGTAGAAACGCTACCTATGTTATTTGAAGGGATTTTACAGAACTGAATTTCATGTTTGTTATTAAACTTACCTATAACCACGTAATAGACCCAACACTATTAATTACAGCTGTTAAACGTAGGTTTCCACAGCAGAGAAATACTACATGATTCCCAACTTTGAGAACTATAATTAATATGCTAGTTCGAGGCGTGTGTCTCTGTTAACAAGATATATTTTTGGAAATATTATCTAACTGAAGACAGCATAAATAGTATAAAAAATAAAGCTTGCACTTTTTTATTTTTCCATTTAAATGAGTTATATAAAAAGTAGAGAAAAGCTCCTTCCATGGAGCTACACTTTCAGGAGGTGGGGGAATTTTCTTTCACAGTTATTATATCTAGGGAGAAAAATCCAGAAATGAAAATCCTCCAATTAGCCCAGCACACCCAAAGGAACCCCATTTGGTTAATAAAAACCAGAGACATCTGTTGACAAAAAAGGATGGGGGGAGAGAGAGGGAGAGAGGGAGGGAGAACCAGGTAGAGTTGAGAAGGGAAATGAAACATATGATTCTGATGAGAGACAGACTGAAAGCATATGCCATGTAATGAAAAATAAAATAAACAAGTGGAGTTTTACACAACAGTGAATTAAGAAGAAGTGTAATCTATAGAACACAGGTGAAACAAGCTCCCAGGTACAATTCTGGGAAAAGTCCCATTGTTTTCAAATTGACAAACACTTAAATCTTGAAAGCCACAGTCACATAGCCAATTCCCTGTAGTAAACTCCAAGCAATGGCCAAATGAGGTGAGATGCCATTGTAAAGTGAAAAGTTGGAATGTCCAAGGCCAAATGGGAAGGAAAGGGCACCCTTATGAAAGGACTCAGGTTCTTTCTTCTCTGTATTCCATGGCCTAGCACAGAGACTTGTATTGAAGTAAAACAAGAAATGTTCAGAGATTTGTCCAACTAAATCAAGACCACAGACAACCCAAGAGTAGCAATACATGTTTAGGCACACTCTTCTTAATAATATCCATGTTGGTGAATGGAAGTAATTTTATCTTTGTGCAAATCTGTATTTGAAAAGAATTGACTGTTGTCTAGGTAGACAGTAGGAAATTGGATTTGTAGCCAATCAAACCTGGCTCATATTCTCATTCTATCATGTTGGCAGCTGAGTGACCTCAAGATGGCCTCCATTTCTGAGTCTCAGTTTTTTACATCTGTCAAATGGGAAGAGTAGAACATATATCTATCCTCCATAAATTGTTATAACATTTTCATGAGATATTTTATGTCAACCCCCTGGCCTACAGTCAGTGCTCAGAAAATATCTATTTTAGGATCCCAACCAAAATTGCTTCCCCAACTTAACCAGGTGTTCAGAAGTCAACCATGGATGATTGATTGATTTGCATTAAAGCTCTGCCTCTTAGTTCAAATATAAATATTTTCTTGACATTTATCAGATTAAGTCACCAAGAGGCATAAGAGAGCCTTTATCCTTTCTCCATCACACTGCCTTCTGACAGGGCAACAAAACAGGAAGTGCACATAGCATAGGACCAATGATTTTTGATGGCACATGCACTCAATGATCACTTATGGATTACTAAAAAACACCTAAGCACTGTGCTAGTAATTTGCAATCTAATAGCTGTGTGACCTCATACAAACTACCCAGTCTCTCTGGGCTTCAACGTTTCTCATCTCCAATGTCCATGTACTATATACTAATGACTATTTCATTTGGCTGTCATAAGGATTAAATGAGATATATGTAAAAATAATGTGTGCCTAATAACAAGTGTTCAACAATTTAGAAGCTACTATAATAATGATAGGAATATTGCTTATTGATCTTAAATGATGAATAAAACATACTGATGCCTAAAGTGATTCTCTGCCTCATCTCAGTTGTTCAACAACTGGTTCTTATAGTCTAACCAGGTACAAAACTGTATTAAGTATCCTAATGCAGGGCAGGGTGGGTCCTCAAAGAAACCAGAGGACAAGAAAAAGAGGTATCAACAGAGGAAGTATCACTGAAAGGGGAAGTGGCTAGGTGACCAAAACCAAAGAGTGCATACCACATAGTTCTATTTATATGAAATTCAACAGCAGGCAAAATTAATATGCAATAATAGAAATCAAAATAGTTTGTCTTGGAGGTGGTAATGATTAGAAAGAAGTATGAGAAAACTTTCTGAGGTAACAAGTTAATTCTATATCTTGACACTGATACTGACTACATGGGTATGAACATTTGTCAAAATTCATCAAGATGCATACTTCAAGCCAGTCATAGTAGTGCACACCTATAATCCCAGGGACTCAGGAGGCTGAGACAGGAGGATCATAAATTCAAAGCCAGCCTCAGCAACTTAGCCAGGCCCTTAGAAATTTTGACCCTGTCTGAAAATAAAAAGGGCTGGGGATATAGCTCGGTGTTAAATTGCTCCTGGGTTCAATCCCCAGTACCAAAAAAAAAAAAAAAAAAAAAAAAAAAAAAAAAAAAAAAAAAAAAAAAACTGCATGCCTCAGAAGTGTGCATGTTACTGTAGTTCAACTTTCATTACAAAAAGGGAAATTGAGTCCATACTATATTTTTAATTAACTATTTTCTAATTTTGCCACTTTGCATCAAAATTTGTTTTTTTTTAATTTTTCCCTACGCCCCACTGACATGATCTATAAAGGACAGACATTCACAACCGGAATTCCTGTGGGACAAATAGTGATTGTCCAGACGGAATCTTATATCTCAGCAGGCAGACCAGGCAAGTGACCCAGCTCAGGCTATCCCTACTCTTTCCCTAGAATGTCAACCAAAACTTTGCACCAATAGGAGCCGACAGTATTTCCAGATTTAAAAGAATTAGCAAGGACAACTATTACCCTTTGCCCTCTGCCTGTGGGGAAGGTCATTAGCCAGTAATGCTAATACCATTTCCATTTGAAAATTAATGCTAAAAGTAATTTCAAAGGGCAAAGACCATGGCATGAGAACTGCTTTCCAATAATCTTAACAATGTAATTGTAATTTAGGCTTAATGTTTATTACAACCTAGATCTCTTAATAAAATAGTCCACATTTTCATCATGCCCCAAGAACCAAGAATTTAACTATTTTCTAATATAAACTACCCACTTTCAGGAGAAATGGAAAACACTGCTTTGCAAAAGAGAAAAAAAAATTGCCCAAACAATTCAAGGAGAAATTGGACCACAGGGCTGGAATGGTAGTCATAATGACTCTATATATTATTTCATGTTCTTTAGGAATCAGTGCATTTACCTGGAAATCCTTACCCCTAAAAAATGTTTCATCAATATGACATTCAACAAAGTGATAAAGTACCATGTTAAAAAATGGCCCAAGGGCTGGGGTTGTGGCTCAGTGATAGAGCGCTTGCCTAGCATGTGTGAGGCACTGGGTTTGATCCTCAGCAACACATAAAAATAAATAAAATAAAGTCCATTGACAACTAAAAAAATATTTTTAAAAATGGCACAAATAAAATTCAACTGAATTTTTAGAACTGGTATATCACAAGTAGATAACCTACATTTCAAGTTGGAAAAGACTAAGATGAACCATGTTACGAAAGGACAATGTACCTGAAATCCACTCCTCCAGCCTGTGCTGATAAATCCCAGTGATAATATCTATTCTGAACAGGGAAATGTAAATCCGTGACTACAGAAAATGGGGTATGCAGACATTTGTGTTCTGTGATAATTATTAAAACCATATTCTGTGCCTAACCTTTACATTTCAAAGGTAATGTTATGCTCAGTGTGGTAACAGACATATAAGATCCCCTCCACCCACTGTATTTTCAATTCATATGTGTTCTCTGCATCAAATTGTTTAATCTTGGCAATTATTTTCCATTCCTTTCAAATTTCTCAACTCCAAAAATATAAGCCATAATGAAACAGACACTCAAAAGCCTTTTTATTGGATATATTTGAAGAGCTGCAACATATTCCAGTTGTTCTGCGTTGATTATAATTCCCAAAATGAGGAGTTGATTTGGACATAAAACAGCACAGCTGCGAAGAGACCTGAAACTCTAACAGTCTCCTCTCCTTACTTGCTGCCTTGCAAATCAGCCCTCCAGCTTATTACCCAGACCCTGACTCCAATACCTTCTCCAGCTTTGCCCATCTTAGAGGCCACTATACATCTGTGGCCCCACCATGGACACAAACTTCAACCCCTTCCTTTACCCCACAGCTCACTTTCCACTTCTCATTCAATCTGATATCCATTCCCACTCTAACCTCACCCCCATCAGGAGCCCTAGTGTACACCTTTTTCGTGACTGTGCTGTATTCCAAGTTGATTTAAATGAAGAAGTACTAAGTTAGAGAGAAGAAATAGTACCCCTATCTTATGCCTCAAGATAAGACAGGGATACAAGTAGCTGGTCTTAAGGCATAAGATAGGGGTACTATTTCTTCTTATGTCTCAAGATAAGATAGGGGGTACTGTTTCTTCTCCCTAACTTAGTATTCTTGCTCCCTCTTCTAACTTCAGCCTATGCCAATGAAGAAGGCATACACACACAGAAATAATAATGACAGAGTGGATTTAGGGACATTGTGCATCCATCTCCCACACCCATCCTCCAAGAACAGATTAATGTTTGTGATTAGAGATTTACCCTCCCTGAGACTGTGATCACCACCTTTACCATGGAACAGTCTATGTAGCTTATGACAACTGTCCATAAGACCACTCATCCATGATGACAAAATGAAAAAAACAAGCTCTTACATAAGTAATAGATTAAGATTGTTATTTTTTAATAAGAGGCCACCAACATGATTTCTTGCCAGAAAAAAAATACCTCTAGACACCTGCTTTGCCTAGCCCAAGTCTGAGGAAGATACTTCATGAAATTTATTATAGTAAATCACTGAGACCAAGATCTTTGGGAATGGCATTTGGGACTCGAGCCTTGATATGCTGACTACCTAACCACAATGCTCTCCCAGTCCTCCTTGGGTAAGGTAGAGAAGCCATTGGAAAAAAACAGGAAGTGAAGAGAAAATGTGCCAAGGACATAAATGCATGTGGGCACCACAATCCATTAAAGTAACAGCTGTGCAAGTAGCTGGCCTCTTGGACTATGCATGGAATTATCTTCCATTGTCCAGCAGCCAGCATGAGCCCAGCTCTGACGCTAACACTTTCTCACCAAGAGAACCCACAGCCCACATAGCCTTGAAAGTCACCTAGATCTGTTGGCTCTAGGGCTAAGCACAAAGGAAAAGTTTTCTGAAAAACACACCCAACTCCACAAACATGTAGCAAAAAAAAAAAAAAAAAAAATGACAGACTTAAAATCGAGAATTGCCTAGCATTTTTACAACATCCAGAAAGATCTGTTTTTATCTATAGTAGGATACAAGTTTTCTGGTGCCACAAAAGCAGTTACAGTAAACCACACACAGCCTTAACCAAGTGCTTTTCCAGCAGAGGGTTGCTAAAAAGATCTCATATGACAAGGTAGAGAAAAGTGAGTCAAAGCTAAGCCAATATCTGCTTGAATGAATGAATGTTATGCTTTCATCTTCTCTGAACTAGAAATAGATTCCCCCGTTCAAGAGCAGTGTGACCCAAATTATATACACAACTGACAATTTTAAAGTTTATGCAAAGCATAAATTAATACACAAAAGGTTACTGGCTGCACAAGAGGCCATTTTAATAGTTTCAAACAGAATCAAGATCCCTGCACCCCTTCTAAGGGGAACAGTCAATCTTATCTAGCTACATTATTGAAAAGGTTATCATAAAGATCATTGTCCATCACTGATCTTAACCTCAAAAGAGTTGAAAAGATCATTTTAAAAGACGATCAGCAATTTATATCTTCTAAAAACTGCATTTCAGCTGGGCAGTGATGCATGCCCGTAATCCCAGCAACTCAGGAGGCTAAGGAATGATTTCAAGTTCGAAGACAGCCTCAGCGACTTAGCAAGCAACAGTGTCAAAATAAAAAAGGGCTGAGGATGTAGCTCAGTGGTAGAGCACTGGTGGGTTCAATCCCCTAGCAACAACAACAAAAAAGCCATATTCCATTCATCAGTACAAAATAACTATCTGATTACCTACTACCTGTGCTTCATTTTTGTGTATGTATGTATGTATGCATTTAGGTACTGGGGATTGAACCCAGGGGTACTTTACCATTGAGTTACATCCCCAGCCCCTCCCCCTTTTTTATTTTGAGACAGATCTTGCTAAGTTGCTAAGGCTGGCCTTGAATTTGGCACTCCTCCTGCCTCGGCTTCCTGAATCACTGGGATTACAGGCATGTGCCACTGTGCCCAACACTACATGTGCTTTAGAGACTCTAGAAACATGGTAGTCTATGAAAATCTCTATTTAGTGATGATAGGCTGTGGGCATATGCCCCAACTGATAGGGTGGGAGGTTGGATTTAAAATAGCAGTAAACTCCAAATTATGAAATTCATTCAAACTTAAATTCTTGGATTTGATTCAATTATTTGTCACACCACTGTTCAAAATTAAGTATGTATTTATTTGAAGTATCTATTCAATGTTTGATCATATATGCTAAATAATACTTTAGCTCAGGGCTGGGGATATAGCTCAGTTGGTAGAGTGCTTGCCTTGCATGCACGAGGCCCTGGGTTCAATCCCCAGCACCAAGAAAAGAAAGAAAGAAAAGAAAAATAGTACTTTATCTTAAAAAACTCAAGTATGACCTATACATGGAAAATTTGTAAATAACCAAATCTCTTCATGAATATGAACAATGTAAATACACTTTATTGGCTAAAAAGATGAACAGTTCCTAGTATTTTTCATCTCTAACATAAAAAGTAGTCTTTAAATTTTAGTCATAATGTGGGCATGGTGGTATAATACCAGCAACCTGGGAGGCTGAGACAAGAATATCACAAGTTCAAGGTGAACCTTAGCAAATTAGCAAGGCCCTCAGCCACTTAGAGACTGTCTCAAATAAAAAATAAAAAGTGTTGGGGATGTAGCTCAGTGGTAAAGGGCTCCTGGGTTCAATCTCCAGTACCAAAAAGAAAAAAAAAAATTAGTCACAAGTCTTTTCACACACTTGAAAGGAGAAAATACTAATGAGTACTATGCATTCACTATTTTGAAACTGCTCTAAATTCAACAACCAACAGAAAGGTTGAAATGACAATTTTGTTCTTAACAAACACGTACAAGATCCCCATCCCCTCAAGAAAGTTAACACCCTTCTTAAAAGTTGCCTTATGAAATTAATTTATTCTAATTACAACCACAATTTCAAGCACTAATTACACAATTCCTATAGAGGTATATGGTTTCAAATGTGTTGAGTCAACATAATAAAATGTCATGATGGATGCCTAGTAAAATTTTCATTATTGAGTTACAGAAACCTGTACCAATGTTTCCACACTTATTTATCCATTCTGGACAACTGCAAATTATATACCTAAAACAGCAAGTTATTTTCTGTGAATGAATTTGGTTTCAGAATCCTTCAAAGATAGCCTGAAAGAAACTTGAGGTAACCACCTGATGGAAATCAGGAACCCAAGTTCCAGAAACAAAGGTGAAATACTCACAGGTTCCCAAGGGAATGACTTGCTTAGATCAATTAGGTGCTAGGATCTTTAATTGCATTCACTTCTCTGGGGCCTCAATGAAAAATAAAACCTCTTAAGGAGGGCAGGGAGGCTGTAGCTTAGTGGGAGCTGCTTGCCTAGCATGCTGGATGCCAGCAGCAACACTGACCCTTAGGACAACAGATACAACCCCTCCACAAACTTCAGGAGTCTTCCTTCAAACCCTTTGCCTAGTTAGAAGAGAAATGGCTCCATTTAGAAACAAGGAAAAGGCCCTGAGCTGAAGACTTTGACAACTTTCCGCGGGGGAGGGCTGGCGCTGCCCTAGAATCTCCCGGGAAAGAAAGCTCTGAGAGATTGGGAGAGGCGAGAAGGAGGAGATGAGGAAAAGAATAGGGAAAGGAGTGGGAGGGAAGGGGGCCCGAGGGCTCAGGGAGGAACTGAGGCCCCCATGAACGAAAGCTGGGGCTCCCCCCGCTGCAAACCCACTTCCAAAGCATGGACTCGGCATGGACCGCTGTGGTTCTGCGTACGTGGGGCCCTCAGGGCCAGTTCAGTCCACTCCAGCGTCTGCTCTGTGGCCTTTCGGGACACTTGCACCTAAGAAACCCACTGCTCTTCCACACCCCCTCAGTGCCTCTTTCCTTGCCCGGGTCTGCAAGGGTATCTTCAGTTTACATTCCAGAGCTAAGCCTGATCCAAGGCAAGGCACTGGATAGGACTGGTGGGGGGGGGGGGGCGCCCCTTCCTTGCCTGAGTTCTCCCTAGCCTGAGCCCGGTTCTGCTGTGCCTCCCCAAACCGCCGGTGGATGGCCCCAGGCCGAGACGCGCACTACAGGGGACCTGAGGCGGGGCGCCCTGGGCTAGGTGTCTGAACCCCAACGAGATGAGGGAGGGTACTGCCCCCTCCAGCGGAGGCCCACTCCTGCTGGGCACTAGTGGCAGGGGGACAACAGCCTTTGTTCTCCCGGGGCTTGGCGAGGCTGCGCTGCCGAGGCGCAGCGCGGGCGGCGCCAAGGCACGGAGATTGCTCACTTTTGCACGCGGCGGGTCGAAGGGTGCAAGCTCCTGCCTTTCCCAGGGGGTAGGATGGGTAGGGAGTTGGGGAGTAGGGGGATGTGGGGGAAAGGAGCATGGGGGGAGGGGTTCTGCGTCTTGGCCAGGCTCTTTGTTTGCATTGGGGGCGGGGAGACGGGGTTGAAGGTGGGTTCAAGCTTGGGTTCTGAGAGCGGGGCAGATTCCTGAGTATGTCACCATGTTATACTCGCGCAGCACGCATATACACACTCGCGCACACGCACACACACGCACTCGCACCGACCGGCGGTCGGTTGGTAGCAGGCAGCGCGGTTCTCGGCGCTCCGGGCTGCAGCAGCTTCGTCTGCCCGCAGCGCCACCAGCGTGCGTCCAGAGGGGTAGTGGAGGAGGCTGGAGGCACTCGAGGGGCGACAATTCCGCCAGGAAGGAGGGAAAGTGGTGCAAACCCAGACTCCCCCAGAGGCCTCTGACCCCCTTTTCTCGCCTTGGATTGCAGAGGTCATGGGCAGCTTAGGCTCCAGGAGGGAGGATGAGAGCCTCCAGAGGGCGGCACGCAAGCAAGGGGTCGAGGGAAACCTAGCGAAGGGAAGCAGGCGGACTTGGCAGGCGGGCTTACCCTTAGAAGCATCTTTCTCCTCTTTGGGCTTGGTCACCTTTCCACTCATAGATCCCAGCTTGCTTGACAAGGTTCGCCCAGGAGACTGAAGTCCTCGCCGAGCGGGCTGGACTTGGGAGAGTGCTTAGGGCGGCAAGTCGCGACCGCGAGCTCTCCTCGGTGTGGCTTGGGGCGGAATCCGATTTTCCCCACCGCTGCCGCTGCCGCCGCTGCCTGCAGGAGAGTGGGGAGGAAAGGAGAGGGGTGAAGGAGGAGCCGCCGCAAGCCCGAGCGGCCGGCCGCGGGAGGAGCCGCTCACTCACTGCGCTCAAGAAGTGAAGAGACAAAGCGGTGCGGCGCTGCCTCCGCGCCCAGTGCCAGCCGCTCCTGCCCGCCCGCGGAAAGCCTCACTCGAAGACCTCGGGGCGCCCGAGAGGCGCGGCCGGGACTCCCCGGCTTCGTCGCCGGCCTCCTCGAGCTCTGCGCGATCCGCTGGCCCGGCCGGCGCGTGCCGCGCCGGGAGTTGCCTGAGTGGGCTGCCCGCGCACCGGCGGGCCGCTTTCACCCGCCTCTCCCAATCTGCTGCGGGCCGCCAACTCAATCAAAATAAAACCCCGAGGAAGGTTTTTTAAAAATCAAAACAAAGACGAAAATATTCACTTAAAAATAACGAGCCTCCCCGAAAGGGAAATATTTGAACATGTGATGAGCAACGTGTGAGCCTGTTACACCGCAGAGCCGAGCAGCTTCTCGCCCGCGGGGAATCAGAAGGGGAGGGTCGCCTCTTTCTCGCTCTCTGTTTAATCCATTTTCAGGTTCCTATTATTTAGTCAAAAGGCGGGCCAGAGTTGCTCGCGGACAGAGGAACGGGAACCGAAGACCCTTACCTGCTCTCTCCCTACACCCACACCCCCTCGGAGCTCTCCCGCTCCCTCGCTTGCGCTCTCCTTCCAAAGAACTCTCTGGTCCCAGAGAGCTGCGAATCAACACCGCGGCGCATTCTATATAAGCGGCAAGGTGTGGGCTCGTGGGGGGCGGGGGCCGGCGAGGGCGGGGTCCCACAAAGCCGCCTGCCGGCTGTAGTAAAAGGAGAGCTCCGCAGGGGCGTGCCGACGTCAGCCGCTGGCTGGCAAAACCCCGGCGAGCCCGGCGGAGTGCGGGTGAGCCTGTCGCCCGGGCGTTTCCTGACCCCTCAGGACACGCAGGGCCCGCGGGCGACGCCGGAGCGGGCTCAGGGTATCCGCTGCGGACACCGGAGCCAGGCGCCCACTCTCCGCCCCTGTTACTCCCTCTCCTCCCAGCGCCTGCCTTCCTGGCTGCGCTGCCCGTGCCCGCGCTGGTCGTCACCTACACTTTTGGGACTCTACTGTTGGCAACTACCTTCACCGAGCAGTGGAATCTCAGTCCCGGAATCGGTGACTTTGCCGCTGGCCAGCTACCCAACTTGAGACGCCGAACTCTAGGAGAGGAGAGAAGGGCGCGCTTGGATCTGGGTGTCACTAGGGCAGAGAGTGAAACTGACCGTGGCGGCTGCCACCTCCCACCCCTACACGTTGGCCCCTCCTCCTAGAGCTGGTGGCTCCAGTTGGCAAACTGGACTCTAAGAGTCCCAGCTGCCCAGGTTAGCCAACCCCAGGCAAATGGCGTGAGGTGGGACGGGGGAGAGGTGCGGGAGAGGAATAAGTGGGGTTGACATGTCGCCTGGGCATACTTGTTACAAAACCCAGGGAAGGTCCCTGAAAATACTAGAAGAAAAACTGCTCGGAAATTGTACAGGAGGCGAATGGGGAAGGAGAAAGAGTCAAGGGAAGGGCACGACGGGGCATCCAGGAATCAGCCCCTGGGGCATCACAGGAAACCATTCCAGGGATGGCCCTTTCTGTAAGTGGGGACCAGCGCGGCCCCACACTTTCTTGAGGGACTGGTGTGACTGCTAGGACTTGATCGACAGAGTCGTCCATTAATTAGACTGTAGTTTTCAGCCTGGCCATGGCAACACACTAGCGAGTCTTACGTAGAAAATCCATTTCCCCTCAACCCCACCCGCACCTTAATTCAGTTTCGTTAATGGCATTAAACCAGGCGAAGAAATCATATAGATGGATTAGTCCTACTGAATCCCTGGCAGTAACTCAATTATAAGAGCCTGCTGTGGCTTTCAAGACCAGGAGTGTGGGCTGCCCCTGATGCCAACTGGGGTCTAAAGGTCAGCAACCCTCTAAACTCAATTTGCCGCCTCCATTCTCAGTCTGGGAGGAATTGGAGGGCTGTTTTTCTTGTAAATAATATCTAATAATCTGGAGCTTGATGACACAATGTAACTATCCAACCCAAGGTTAGACCATTAATTAATATCAGTAGTCTGGGAAGGAAGGAATTACTCTTCAAATGACAGGAATTCAAAATGGGTGGAGACTTGGATAGGTTTAAGGAATGGGTAAAAAGTTCCTAAATAATTAATACCCAATAGTTACCATCCATTTAGCACCTGACCTGTGCCAAGCAGTGTAATAAATGCTTTCTATCACTCTTATTTCCTCTTCACATCAACAACCCTAGTAAGTGTTGGTACTCTTATTTACATTCTACAAATGAGAAAATCAAGGCTCAGAGAGATTAAGTAACTTTCAAAGAGGTCACACAGCTAGTAATTGGTGGAGCATGGATGAGAAACTAGGCGGGTCAGGATAGAAACCAGTTGGGGTCTCTAAAAACAGTGTTCTTCTATTAGACTTCACCATATCTCAGCCCTCCTATCAGCCTTTTAAATAGAAGGTGGAAGATGGCTGGGAATGTAGCTCAGTGTGGCGCACTTAGCTAGCAAGCATGAGGCCCTAATTTCAATCCCAGCACCACTAAAAAGGTGGGAAACAGTTTCACTGGACCTATCTGCCAATTCTAAACTCCTAAGACTTTCCAAGCTCCTCTCACACACACTTCTCTCCTATGTACACATACAATGTGCTTTGTCCACTCCCCCCCCCCCCCAGTGAGCAACAACACTGTGAACTTACATACTTACCAAGTGTATCAGCTTTCCTGCCACCTTAAGAGATCCAGAAAGGTTCTCCACGCAGATTTGCTCCACTCACCCGCCTCATGCCACACACCAAACTCTATCATCAATGGCACCTTTAACAAGGATAACTTGCAGCTGGAAGCCAGATATCATTCTGTTCTTTGAAGGACACTAATAGTCAATATATGGCTAAGCCTAATTTAGTTAATATTACTGAGGATAGTTGAGATATCTGCTTAGGAACACAAGTGGAGTTTAACTGTCCAGGAATATAAACCAGGAAACCAAAGTGTTTCTTCACTTGTAAACCACCTTGAAAAATAAATATCAGAACATAAAGGGAACAGACACTTCATACAAGGAATCTATAATGATGTGTCTCCATATGGAGGCAAATCAATGATGTCATAAGGGAATTCATGCCAGAGAACAAGGATTTGGACTATTCACGTGCAAGGACAAGTAATTGTATCTAAATAAAACTTCTGAAGCCCCACCAGGAAGGTCACAGGCAGCCTGTTTTGTGAAAGAAACAGTGGCCTTCTCCTCTTCAAAGCCCCATGAGCAGAGTTCTGCTAACACTGGCTCAGGAAAAGGCATGCTCCAGTGTCCTGCTCCCAAACTACTTAGTAATGCAGAATGGTCATCTGGAAGAGGACCTGACATCTATGGAGGTCAGAGGATGGTATTTTCCCCACCAGCAAAAGGACTTAATCTGGAAGCATCTCAGTGAAGCCCTGGTTTATCTTGTGGTACTCCCTATTCCCCACCACAGATCCATCTCCTTTGTCCCACTGGGGTGGAAGTGCCCTCAGATTTCAGTCTAGCAATCTTCACTATCTGGTCCCTTCATTTTTCTCTGCCTTGTCACCATGGTAAAATATGCCCCAACCTGTTTCTGCCCCTTCTATGAGCAAGAAGTCCATAGATCTGACAAAGCATCAGGCACAGGAATTATCTTGTATACTCAATTCATCCTGGAATTAAATATGCAAAGACAAAATGTGGAATGGCCAGGTCTCTAAAGAGAGTGGGGATTTTTTTCTGTAGTAGGGGGCAGAGGCTTGATTCTTTGATAATGAAAGTAAAAAAGGTCCTGAGACACTCTTGGCCTACAATTTCCCATGTGTCTGCTTCGTTTCTCTTATTTTTATTTATTTATTATTATTATTATTGGTACTAGGGATTGAACCCAAGGGCATTTAACCACTGAGCCAATCACCAGCCCTTTTTATTTATTTTTTAATATTTATTTTTTAGTTGTAGTTGGATACAATACCTTTTATTTATTTATTTTTACATGGTGCTGAGTATCAAACCCAGGGCCGCACACATGCTAGGTGAGCACTCTACCACTGAGCCTCAACCCCAGCCCCACTAGCCCTTTTTATTTTTTATTTTGAGGCAGGGTCTCACTTAAGTTGCTCAGGGCCTTGCTAAGTTGTTGAGGCTAGCCTTGAGTTTGTGATCCTCCTGCCACAACCTCCCAAATCACTGGGATTACAAGTGTATGCCACCACACCTGGTCTGGTGTCTGTTTCATGACAGTCTCCTAAGGCCTCAAGACACCAGGCTCTGAATTCCAGTTTTGCTCTTCCTCCAGCAGCTCCAAGCAGTATTTCTGAGCAAGAGGCCTTGCACTTCCCTGTCTATAGTAGAAGGTAAGGTTGGAGTGAGTGGGAACATGAAGGGCTCATACACTTAGGGCTTTTTTCCTGGAAGTGTTGGATTGCTTGAGTGTGGAGACATTGTCATCAGGCACCACCAAAATAGATGTTTTAGTGCCAAGACTGCTTCTAACTGGACAAAATGTGTTTTTCATTTGTGAAAACCCTGCATAGCAGAAAGCTGCTTCAGAAGGAGGCAGCCTGGCAGAAGCTCCACTTCCAGTCAGGCTACTTGAGATAAAGAAAGGCCCATGGGCCAAGAGTTGAAAAACACTCTAATGTTTAAGCTCATGTCTCAGCAATTTAAGCCTTCAGATCCAAATGTTATAGCTATGACAGGCATTCATTTCTGATTCAAACACCACAGTGTTTATCTACATCATGATTTAAGGCTGCTTTCTATCAGAACATCAGGTGAGTTGGAAGGTTACTGGAACATAAGAGCTGGGGAAAATAATCTCCAAAGATTGACACTGTGTCAGTTTTAAATATGGCCATTGGGAGGTGGCACTATGTCCTCTCCCCTTGGTCCTGGCTGGGCTGGGCTTGTAACTCCTTCAACCTATAGTATGTGGTGGAATTGATGCTCTGTTCCTTTTAGGTTTTGTTAGAAAAGGCCATATGGCTTATGCCTGGCTCTCTTAGGGTTCCAGGGGAAAGCCTGCTGCTATATATGAAGTTTCCCCATCCTGAGACCACCCTACTAGAGACTTCACAGCTAGGCTCCCCAGTTGACAGTTCTAGCTGAGCTCCCAGACAACAGAAAGCATTACTTGCCAGCCAGGCAAGACAGCCATCTTGGACAGCCAATCCAATCAAATAATCTGATGAGTACAGCCTCAGCTGACACCAGACTACAACCAGATAAGGGACCCCTCTGTGGAGAATTACTCGGAGGAGACCTGCTCAAATTCCTGACCTGCAGGAGCCCTGTTTGGGGAGATAGCTAAGATTGCGGTTGACTACGGGCCATAGACATTTTTGGGCATTTCTGCCTTCTGTAGTCTCACGGGACTTGGCCTGGGATCTCGCGGGACTTGGCCCAGGATCTTGAGAGATTTGAGCCGTGACTCAGCAGATAGGGCGAGCGCCATTCCTGCTCGGGTGCATGGGATTAGACCTGAGAGAGAACGGACAGGGTTATCGCTATTGTATAGATATATTGTAGTTTCTTGTAAGAGTAGGTGTCTTAGTCTCTTGTGAGAGTGTGTATTTGGTGTTAGAAATTACAAGAGACAGAGAGAGAAAGATTAAAGAATTTTTTTGTCTCCATCCTGTCTCCAGACTCCTTCCCGCGGCGCCGCCGTTCCGGGCTGCAATCCCTTTCTGGCTACAACACTGACCCAAAAAAAATTGTGATAAAACTTAAATAGTTGTTTTTACTTGCTGCTATGGTTTGAGTATAGTTGGAGTATCTCCCAAGTGTCCATTATGATTATACGCTTGATCCATAGGAAGGTGCTGTTGGGAGGTGTTGGAACTATTGGGAGATGGGGCCTAGGTCAGTATGGGTATGCCCCACCTTAGAAAGGGTTACAAGATGCCAGCCTCTTTTTATGACTACCTGTTTGGTTGTATAATTTCTTCTACACACACACACACACACACACACACACACACACCTCTACCATGATGTGACTGCTTGACATGAAACTCACTTCTGCCATCCAACATGAACTATTGCCATGCAACATCTACTACAGGTCCCTTGCCATAGCCATCTTGAGCTGCAGTGGTCTCTGAATGCCTGGGTGGCCAAGCACAGTGAAACAAATCCTAAGGAAACTATTTCCTAGTCACTCCAGTGTGAGCAGGGCACCCCCATGGTCTGAAACAAAATTTCACTTTTATACCATTGAGCCTACCATGGATGAGGTCTTGATACCTGAGATGCCCTCAAGGTATCTGTCCTGTTGTCTCTGTGCAAAGTAATTAGCATCTCTTTAGTGATGGTAATCTCTTCAATAACCACAACTTTATTGACCCCAATTTTACATGTGCTTCTCTGGCCAAACTGCAAGTTTTAAACATCTTTATTCTCTGGCTTCTGCTCCTGATTCTCACAGTAAATCTGGGTAAACCCTGCCATCAATGCCTATACCAACACTTGAATGCTGTGCTGCCTTCAAATTTCCTCTGCCAGATTAATTAGCCCATTGCCTTTAAATTCAGTATCACAGAAAGCCTCAGGACATGGACAAAATGCAGATAACTTCTTTGCCAGAATGTAACATGAATGGCCTCTAATCTGTTTCCCAATAGAGTCATTTCCCTCTGAAACCTCATGAGCACAGTCTTCACTGTCCATATTACTATAAGTGTTCTAGTCTTCTGATCTCCCACCAGAATAACCCATTGAGCTCTGCTTACAACATTCTAAGGCATCTCCAAAATTTTCCAAACTACTTCCATAGCAGTTCCAAAAGCTTCTGAACTGCAGGGTCAGGTATTGTCACAGCAACAACCCACCTTCTTGGTATCAATTTCTGTGTTAGTAAGATTTTCATCACTATGACTAAAATGCCTGACAAGAACAACTTAGAGAAGGAAATGTTTATTTTGGGCTTATGGTTCAGACCATGGTCCATTGAATCCATTGCTCTGGGCCAGAGGTGAGGCAGAACATCATGGAAGAAGGGCATGACAGAGGAAAACTTCTTAGCCATTGGCAGCCAGAACCCGGGTGGTAGAGCACCCAAGGACAAAATATATTTCCCAAAACCATGCCTCAAATGACACCCCATCTGCCTACAGTTACTACCCAGTAGTCTATTCAAATTATTAATTCATTAAATGTGTTAAACAACTTACCAGGTTATAGATCTCATAATTTAATTATTTCACATTTGAATATTTCTGCACTACTTAATACAGGAGCTTGGCATGGGGTACATTAAAGTTTTAAACCATAACCAGCAGAAACCTCAGGGCTCACTAGACTTACATTCATACTCTGTCAATGCCTGATCCCCTCAGATCATCTGCTGCCATATTGTCAACATCGAGGTATACTATCCAGATATCTCCCTCCAGGAAAGACTTGCTGCCCTGCTATAAGAAGAGGCCATCCTCCAGCTGTCAGCTCTGTCAGGGTCTTATATACAAGAGATACTTGTATCTGTACTTTTCTTTACTTGAATCTGTTTGTAACCCAGTTGCTATGTGTGTTAGTCACCTTTCTGTTACTATAACAAAATACCCGAGATAATCAACTTTTAAGGAGGAAAGGTTGCTTTGCTCATAGGTTTGGGGGTTTCAGTCTGTGGTCAGTTGGCCCATTGCTTTTGGGGCTGTGGTGAGGCATTACATCTTGGTTGGAGCAGGTAGTAGAGAAAGCTATTTACTTTATGGTGACCAGGAAATGAAACAGAGAGAGGAATGGGCTAGAGTCCCAATATACCATTTGAGGGCACACTCCCAATGACTTAATTTCTTCCCTCTGGGCCCCATCTTTTAAAAGATTCCATGACCTCTAAATAGCACCATACACTGGCAACCAAGGCTTGAACACATGAGGTTTTAGGGGGCACTTATCCAAAACCATAACAGTATGATTTTTTTATATGCACAGAATGGATATGTGCCTGGCATATGATCAGAGTGACTTTACCAATTACACTGTTGTCATGACTATATCTGCTATGCATGGCTAATTTGGATCTTTTCTAAGGGGCCTCCATATTCATGTACTCTTTCTCAGTTTCCCACTTCTGGAATTCTTTATTCTTCCCCATTCTACTTCTCCCAGTGCAATCTCTGGTACTATTTTCCATTTCATGTTCTCATTCATTCTCCTATAACTAAGGTTTAGCAAGACTGTTTCTAAATACATTTTCCCTATATTCCACATATTTGTAAAAGACTCCCTCTTTTCTATATCACTTAGCATACAAGGTAAAGACTTACTATTGTTTGTTTTTGGAGAAAACAATAGATCAGTGACAGGGGATTAGCCTCACTGCTGTAAGGAGAGCAAAACAGGAGCTGTTTTGAGATTTCCTACTTGCTATGGAATGAAATAAGCAACAGCATCATTTTGCTTTGCTGTAGGCATACACCAGAAGCATTGCAAGGCATCAAGGTTGATGACTTAAACAAAGTAAGCAATTAATATATCATGCTTGGTATAAATGGTCATTTCACTCTTGAATTGTTTTAAATGTTAGATATTGTTTTCTTGATTTACAAATAATAAAACAAGCTAAGAAAAGGCATGAATAGTAAGTGATACTCCGGCTTTAGTGTTAGTAGAAAAGATATTTCTGAGACATTGAATCATGTCATTCAAGAGAGATGTGGCACTGTGACTAAGGGCAGAGGAATCATCTCTAGAGATTTCCTTAGCCACACCCACAATCCTACACTGTTCTTCTTTGTTCTTCCTACTGGGATATTATGCTGGTACAAAATGGGATTTGGTCAGAGTAACTTTACCCATTATGCTGTTGTCAACTCAGTTACCACTGCTAATTCTGATTAAGGCTAGGGTCTAGTTTTCCCAGAATCCTCTTCCCTGTATGATTCTAGGTTACAGTTTTCCATCCAGAGAAACTCAGTCAAGACTCTGAAAGTGGAAGTGAAACAGAAGTCACTATTCTCTGGAGGCTGTAACAGCCAGACAGTGTGGCTTCACAGAGTTCCTGCTTCTTGGTAGCACCATGCAGCTAGCACTAGAAACTTTTCAAAATTATTGTGGGTTTTGATTTCCTCACTTCTTCCAATGCTTTGAGTTGCAGCCATTAGAAATATTTATCTGATCCTCCAGTATGAAGCTTCTGGATCTTCACTCTGCTAGCTTCCCATACTTTGTTAGAACTGAGTTTTTTTTTTTTATTTTTTTTTTATTTTAACTTTTTATACATGTTTACAGAGTACATTTCATTGAGGTTTTAAAATACATTACATCCCTTAGCATTGCAGTGTTTTAGTGGCTCTATTTCCATGGCTGTCCCTAGACTAGTACAGGTACCTACTCTGAGCCTTACCACCAGCCCTGTGCTATTATAAAGTGACTGCTTGGGAAGTGATGTAACTAAAGTCTATCATATAAATGTCCTTTTTCTTTTTTTTTTCTAGAAACCACAGAAGGCTCTGAGAATATTATGACCTAAGCATAGATTGTTTCCCATTCCCAACTCCAGGCTACCTGCCTCTCCTCAGCCAAATAGCTATTGAGGCCTATGGAGATGAACTTAATGTGAATGAAGTCCTGGATGTTGTAAGAGTCTCAGCACAAAGAAATTTCATTCTTTCTCCCTTGAATTCCAACCAAATCCTGAATCTAGCACTAAAATGCCTAGCACAAGGAGACCAGGAAACAGAGAAAGTGATATCAGATATGGGTTCCAGGTTTCCTAGGCCTTCAAGAGGCCATGAAGGAATGAACTGAAGATACATATAGGAACAGTTTAGACCTGTAGACAGGGCAGCTTCCTTCAGTACTTAATTTTCTAACACTTCAAGGCCTACTACCACTTGGGGAGCTCCCCTTTGACTATGAGCTGACCTTAATGGGCTGACAACAAAATACTTTATAACATCCTTTTTGAGTCCAACAACTAGCAATTAGGAAGGGCTGCTTAAGCAGCCTAAAGAAATAAACTGGTGGGAGAAACGCATGACAACTTGAAAACCAACAATAATGATTTAGGAGTATATGTGTAAATTAAAATATAGAGTAAAAATAAATTTGGGGAGGGGCTGGGGCTGTAGCTCAGTGGTATAGCACTAGCCTAGCATGTGTGAGGCACTGGGTTCAATTCTCAGCACCACATAAAATAAATAAATAAAATAAAGTTATTGTATCCATTTGCAACTAAAAAGTATTTTAAAAACTATATTTGGGGAAATTGCCAAAATGCAATTTCTTAAATCAACAGATAAGTAGGTAAGTTGAAGAAGAGGATGATCATGGTTGAGACCCCAAATAATGGCCTAGAAGATAAAGTGGAAGAATTACTGAGCACAAAGTCAAATATACCACAATAGAGAAGTTGTGATGGAAATGATAAGTGACTTGGATGGTAGATCCTGAAGAATAATCTCCTAGAAGGAAAAGGATGAAACAGAAGCAATATAGTCATTTTAAAAATGAAAAAGAGTTTTTCTGAACTTAATAGCTATGAAATTTAAGTAAATAATTTAAAATATGCAAAAAAAATAACTGTTTGGAATTTAAGAAACACACTCCTAGAATACCACTGGGTGAAAAGTGAAATTACAAGCTATCTAGAGAGCAATTAAAAATGAATACTTTACTTCAAACATACATGGCACAGAGAATGCTATATTCAGAAAAAAATTGTATTCTTCAGTGTCTTCAGCATTAATGAACAAAAGACAGGAAGACAAATGAACTTGGTATTCATCTTCAGATATTTAGAAAAGAATTGAAAATTAATCTAAAAAAATTAGGAAAGGGGATAACCAACAAAAAAGTTGGAATTAATAAAATAGCCAAAAAATGTTCTTTGAGAAAATCAATAAGAAAGATAACCTCTTACAAGTCCCGCTAAGGAAAAGAAAATAAATATTTATAAGACTTGAAATATAAAAGAAGACATAATCATGGATTGGATAAAGAAAAGATTTAAATAATTACAAAAGATACTACATTAAGCTCTATGGCAACATAGTTGAAAATCTTAAGAAAAGGAAGGATCTTTTAGAAATCCAAATTAACCTAAAAAGAAGTGGAAAAATTGAATAGACTGATTATGAAATAATGAATAAATATTTATCACTGAACCAATCATCATACCAGAGAGGTTCATTGGTTTTAATTCACCAGTATAATTTTTAAATGAAATATTTCAATATCATTAAAGTCTTCCAGGTCATAAGAAAGAAGGGACAAAAGGCCCTTAATTCTTTTCATGAGGTCAACCTAAGTTTAATCTCCAAGCCTACTAAGGATGCTACACATAAAGAAATATATAGACACTTTCTTTCTGGAAATACATGCTGACATTTTGAATAAAACATCAAATATAACCCAGCCGTTTTCCAATAAAGTAAAATTTTATAACCAATTAGGATGTGGTATATTATAGTATGGATTTCTATTTTTCATTCGTCCTGTGTCCAGGAATTGTTTTAATGGTATATATTTCCCTGTCCATTCATTTGGGGATCAGCCAAGTAACTGGTGACAAATGTAAGGTGGAAGTGTGCCACTTCCCAGTCTGGGCCTTAAGAGGCTTTGTGAATTTGCTCTTACCTTCTTGTGTCTCTGCAGTCACCTTGAGACTAGCCTGGCTAGCCTGCTGGCCCTAGCAGGGAAATGAGAGTTACCTGAGGCAAAGTGGTTCCAGCTACCACAACCTGAAGCAAAGCACCCCAACAGACCTACAGTGACAATCACAGCCACTTAGCTGAGCCCAGACTAGTCTGATCAGCCAGACCCTAGCTATCCTAGACACATCAGCAGCAACAAATGATTGTTGCTTTTTCAGCCACTGACATTTTGACTGGTTCATTTTACAGAAATTACCCACATATACGATTAAATTTGAAAATGCAAAGGAGGTTTAATATCAGAAAATCTATCAACATAATTCATGACATCAATAAAGAAGAAAACCATATGAATGATGATATCAATAAAGGCTTAAAATTCATTTGATAAAATTCAGCTGCATTCCTAATACATTTCTAAGTTAAATAGGATTAGAAGGAAATCTCTTAAAATAGTACAGACTGTTTACCAAAAACGGATAACAAATATAATCCCAAATGGCAAAGCACTGACCTGTTTAAATAAAATTCAGAACTAGACAAGGATACCTCTTATCCCTGTTATTATTCAACATTGCCTTGAAGGTTCTACCTAATAAAAAAGATCCAAACATGAAGTAATACAAACATCAGAAAAGATATCTATTTCCTGCCTGCTGGTGTTATATTTGTACAGCTAGAAAACCAAAACACTCTAGTAAAATCTGTGAGACTTATCAGAGAATTTGGTAGAGGGAAGGAATATAAGGTTACTATACAAAATGTTTCTCTGGTCAAGAAAAAAAAAGCAAGAAATGAAAATTTTAAAAAATTATATTCACAATAACAAATATGTGTGTGTGTGTGTGTGTGTGTGTGTGTGTGTGTGTGTGTGTGTGTATTATACAGGACTAGATTTAACAAGAAAAACATCATACCAGTATGAGGTGAATTATAATACCATTGTAAAGGAGATAAAACAAAACCCCCCAAAAAGGGTTGAATGAATCATAAGACAAGACATCATAGAACCTCAATTCTACCAAGGTCAAATATTACGTTTTAAAATTCCAATTTAAATTATCAACATGATTTTCAGGAGAAAGATAGGAGATTTATGTAATATACTCTCTCTCCCCCTGTTTTGGTACTGAGGATTGAACCCAGGAGTACTTTACCACTGAGCTATGACCCCAGACCTTTTTATTTTGTATTTTGAGACAGGGTCTTGCTAAATTGCTGAGACTGGCCTCAAACTTGCAATTCTCCTGCCTCAGCCTCAAAAGTCACTGGGATTAAAAGTGTGTGCCACTGTGCCTGGTAATGTAACATATTATTAATCTTTATGTGTAAAAATAAATGCCCTAGACAAGCATGCAAAATAAGACAGAGAGATGTACACCCAGAGAAATATCTCATCCTGATATCAAAATATACACTAAAGTCAATGTAATCAAATCAAAAGATGGTAGTGGCACAGGAATAATAGATAAATAAATTTAAAAACAAAATAGATGGTGCAGAATTAAGTCCCATATAAAAACATTTAGTACTCAACAAAGTTGGTATTTCCATTTCAGTGGGGAAGAGATGGATTCTTAATGAACAGTATGGATGTGACTGGCTATTAATTTGAAACAGAATTAGACCTCTATTTTATACCTAAAATAAACAAAATTTCCAGGTAAAGACAAATTTAAGTATAAAAATAGTAAAAGTCCTGCAAGAAAATAGGAAAGTATGCACAACCTTGGTGTGGGGAGATCCTCTTAATCAGTTCTCAAAACTCAGAGGTTATAAAAGAAATTTTACAATATATAATTTTTCAAAAAATTTACACAAGATTCAATAGTTAAAATAGATAAACAAAAAATTGGAAGCATAACTACACCCATAAAATAGACATTATAGCAATAATATAAAAGAAGCTCTTCTATATTGACAAGGAAAAATAACTCACTTTAGACACTGGTAAAAGATTTGAAGAACCGCTTCACAGACAAGGAAATTAAATAGCCAACAATTTTTCTCTAAAGGTGCTCAGACTGAGAAGAAAGTATAGAAACTTAAAGTAACAATAAGATGACTCACTTTATCCATAGGACTGAAAATTTTTTTAAAAAAGCACTAAGATCTAACATGGTGGAATCGCTGGTAGAATTGTGAATTTGTTGCATGCTTTCTAGAAACCAATATGGCAACATTTAATGAAATTCAAAACAATACTCATACACTCTTCAACCCTTCTTTGTAGGGAATCTGCTCCAGAGTAAGAAAAGCAATTGTATATAAGGGGATATACTCGAAGGTGTTAATTGCTATATTGCCTTTGAGTAGCAAAACACAAATTTAAAAATTGGAACCAAAATGAATATTCACTAAAAGTGGAATTGTTTGAGAAATTATTCTCCATCGACTTCACAAAATGCTGTGCAGACAATAGAATAGTGAAATTGAATGACTACAGATGAATTTTAGGTTTTGTCAATTGGGAATAATAGCAACAATGTAGTAGCAAACATTTGCATATGGCAGTTTTAAGCACTTTATGTATTTTTTAAATATTTCGATAACTTTGTTACTGATTATGCTTTGTTTTATTTTTTTATATGTATTTTTACTTGTGGGTAGACACAATACTTTTATTTATTTATTTGTTTGTTTATTTATTTATTTTTATGTGGTTCTGAGGATCGAACCCAGTGCCTCATGCATGTGAGGCAAGTGCTCTGCCACTGAGCCACAGCCCCAGCCCCAAGTGCTTTATGTATTTTAACTCACCGAATCCTCAGAGCAATCCTATGAGATAGATACTATTATCCTCATTTTCTACATGAAGAAAGCAAAACCCAAGGAATCTAAAAGCCACATAGCTTTAAAAGGCAACAAGAATAAGATACAGAAAAGTGTGACTGATGATTTAATTTCCATAAAATAATTTATAATAAAACAATATACATATTATATGGTTAGTATAATTCTATGATAATGGAAATGTAGGAAGATATATACTAAACCAATAACATGGGTTAACAATTAATCATCCATATAATAACTTGGGTTAGCATACATCCTATAAGTATATTATTTATTACATATGTATGTTATATAATTTTATTTTGTATTATGTATTCAAATTGAAAATAATTAAGGAGCCACAGCCTTTCAACAATGAACAATTACAGAGATGAAGTTGTAGCTCCAGGTGTAGCCATGAAAGAAACCCTGTCTGAATCCCCATCACCCATTGTCTGTTGTCTTTCCCCTGCACCCTTTGGCAATTGTGCTTCTCCCTCCTATATGGGATAATTACTGTATTTAGAAATGCCAGGTGCTTCCCAACCTAACTAAGCCAAGAGATTCTTTGGAATCAAGTCATTAATTTGCTCTGAGAATTCCCAAACACAGAAGGCCTCTAAGATTCCACTCTGGTATACAAATCTCAGATATGGAACATGTAGACAAAAAAAAGAACCTGCCTCACTCATGTCCATATCTACTAGGGAAAATAAAATGTCACTCTGTAACAGATTCTATCCTCCTCCTGTTTATGGCAGAGAGATTTAAATTTTACCACCCCCACAGATACACTCCACACTCATACCTAAGGTGTTTACAGAGATTAATAAGCAGTGATATCTTGAAGGAAAGTCATGTCTTTTACATTAGGCACTTAATGAATGTTTTCTGAGTGTGGAAAATGAAAATGTACAATAATTCAAACAAGGTATAGAGTGAAGTGTTAAATTACAGTGCTACAAACAAACTGCTATGGGAGTTTGATTAGGGAAGGGCGAACATTTCCAGAAATGGTTTTGTAAAGATATGGCATTTGAGCTAGATGCAATGTTTTGAACATGTGGTCAACACTAGATCCTCTGAGGTGCTTTAAGAATTCTAGACCTACTAGCTGGGCATGGTGGCACACGCAACTCAGGAGGCTAAGGCAGGAGGATCACAAGTTCAAAGTCAGCCTCAGCAACTTAACGATACCCTGTCTCAAAATAAAAATAAAAAGGACTAAGGATGTGGCTCAGTGGTTAAGCACCCCTGGGTTGAATCTCCAGTACAGAAAAAAAAAAATTCCATACCTACTGAATAAGAATTCTCACATATGAGACGTAGGAGTTGGTTATTTTAAAGAAGCCCTCGGTATTGTTCTTATGCACATTATAGTACAGAGCATAAGAAATCAGATAGATTTGTGTGTGCCGAGAAGTGAGGAAAGACACAGAAATTGAAAGTAATATCATGAGTAAAGTATCCAGCCATGAAAGCAAAATGGAAGCCAGGGGCCAATTTAATTATACTGTGGGTGTTGGAGGTGGCAAAGTGGAATAATGAAGAATAAGATTGGAAAGGTGGTCAGTGCTAGACCATGGAGGGCCTGGGTAATGTCAAGTTAAAGAATTTGAACTTCATTCTGAAGGCAAAAGAAAATGATTAAAACATTTTAGACAGACAAACAAAACAAAAGTTGGAGGATCATGACTTCCCAAACCAAGCCATGCATCAGAATTACCAGGATTACTTGTTACAAGTCCAGGTTCCAGGGATCCAACCCCAGATCCTCTGAATCAGAATTTAGAGGGATGTGGCCCAGAAATCATATTTTTAGGCAATCTTTTTAGGTGATTCCTAAGCAGCCAGCCTATCATTGGTTCATGACACAGAGTTTGGGAACCACTGCTTTACTGATGAATGCATTTTTGAAAAGTTGTTTGTATACAGAGATTTTATTATTGGAGTCATTTGTTCAAAGTACTAGGCAAGTATGCTACTTAGAGGCAAGCTCCACTAAATCTCCTTGTTCAGCAAAAGAAAGGGAAATCACTTTCTCTAGAGTATTTTAATAAAATGCACACCCAAGTTAAATGCAACCCCTCGACAACTTTCAATAAATGTGACTACATGTTTGAATGTGTGGTATTAGTGATACTATATGATCCACTAATGCAACATGGGAGAGCAATTCAAAATGTTCAAGTTTTATCTAGCTTTGCAGCAAAATGAATGAACCTTAAAGTGATGTTGAAAAGGAGAAAGTGCCAGTAGGATATGATGTTGGCAGGACATGATGCTATGGCTTCAAAATAAAAAATCTACCAGGTGACCATTTTGAGGTTCCAGAGAAAGTTGAGGAAACATTCTAGGTAAAAACTAGATAGACATTTCTCACAACTCTTACTCAAATAAGGAAAAGACCATATGATTTTGAAGGTGTTTTTGTAGCTTAAGACTTTAAGTTTATGCTATTTACATACCTTGAAGATAGGTGAAAGGAAAAGCAGTAAGGAGGGGCAGTAAGGGGGTAAGTTTCAATCTATTCATTTTTCTAAAATAATGAAAAAACACGAATGATTCTGAGTTAGGTTTGTTTCCTTCAGCCATGTGATATTTTAAGATTGTCATTTGTTATTTAAAGAAAGCATATCTCTTATTAAAGCATATCTTTTTTTTTTTTTTTTTTTTTTTTGGTACCAGGGATTGAACTCAGGGGCACTAGAACACTGGGCCATATCCTCAGTTCATTTTTGTATTTTATTAGAGACAGTGAGTTGCTAAGTGCCTCGCCATTGCTGAGGCTGGCTTTGAACTCACGATCCTCCTGTCTCAGCCTCCCAAGTGCTGGGATTACAGGCGTGCACCACCGTGCCCGGCTTAAAGCATATTTTTATTTCCATGAAAACTCCTTGGTTTGGCAAGCTGCAATGTTGGCACAGTAGTTTGCTTAGTATAATGCTCAAAAGCTAACTCTGAGCAAGAACTTGATGGTGTTTAACCTTCCAACTGCCAAGCCTGCTTCTTTTTCTCTCAAAGGACACTTAACCTTACTTTCCAGTTACCTTTCAATTCCAACACCTTCCCTAAGGCCCGTTGCTGTGATCCAGGTAGGAATCAGAGGTGAGTCCAGAGGTATTTCAGGAAGGAAAAGTAATCCAAACAAGTCTTTAGTGCACCTGCATTGGAGTCTTTCTTTCATAGGGACTATGTGAACAATAGGAACCCCTTCTAGGCAGCTCTGTATTGCTCTCAACTTTTGTATAGCAGAAAAGGCAAATACCAATAACCAGTGCCCTGAGCCAAATTCAAATGCACAGCATAATGGAACAGGAAAGACAAAGCACCCAGCTAAAATAAAGCAGACCTAGGCAGAGAAGTTGAGAGAGGGTTAAATTTAACATTTGAGGTGCTTTCTTACAGGCTAATGACTTGTCTTTTAAGTGGTAAGGTGCTACAAAAGGAATATAATTCCCACATATTATTGTGGCTTAATTGTGTTAGGAGCATAAACTTGTATTTCTTTATTTGTAGACTATGTCCTGCCCTGACATTTGTCTCCCTGCCCCAGGCCAAGGAAACCTGGGCCTCGGTTACCCAAGAGGATCCCAACTCCCATAGCATTTTCCCCAGTGAATTTTGGTTTCACCTACCTTAGAAGTAGAGACCCAATGGGCCTGGTAGTGAGGAACAAGCAAT
Organism: Tamias sibiricus; assembly: GCA_025594165.1. Classification (NCBI taxonomy): domain Eukaryota; kingdom Metazoa; phylum Chordata; class Mammalia; order Rodentia; family Sciuridae; genus Tamias; species Tamias sibiricus. Next base: position 129,156,778 of record CM046667.1, read on the forward strand.
ATCCCACCATGGACCAAAAGCTTAAAGGGCCCTGTTGTTATTAGCGCCAATGGTCACACACTCCTGGGAATAGGAAGCTTCTTGGTCATATCGTCACCATGTGTTTCTGAAGTGTGCAAGAGTCTGCATCTGAGCCAAAACACCCCCAACTCTCTAAGTTTCTCCTGGCTTCAAGGGCTCCAGGCAGGCAACACAAATAGTCCAGAGTGATTTCAGGGGCCAGTGGACCCTGTTCAGCTCATATCAGACTGTTCTGAGGAGTGGTAAGTCACAGGGTCTATATTGCAGCTATTTTTAGTGAAACCAAATTCCTTCTCCAAGTTCTCTTGCTTCCAACTTGTTCTAAGTGGAGGAGACCAGCTGTGGTCAGATCATCTTACTGGACCAAGGCTCTGTCAAGGCAAAGGCACCAACCCAGGGAGGTGGAACAAAGAGCTTTTGACTGGTGGTGGTTTGGCCCTCTCTCACTGTCCCAGCCATGTCCAGAAGAGGAGGATCCTTTGGAAAGGAAAGTATTACGACCCAGGTAGTGGGCATTCCCCTCCATTCTGGCAGAAACTTGATAGGTAGGTGACATGAGGGGAAAGTTGAGAAACTGGCAGTCCTTCCCCTTTTGTCCAAATCCTATAAACACACACACACACACACACACACACACACACACACACACACCACACACACACACACCACACACACCAGGTTCACAGGCCAAACCAAGATCTTGCCCAGACTTTCTAGAAGGGTCTACAAAAGAATGTCATCATCCAGGATCCAGTCAAGGAGTGAAAGTGTGAGGAAGATGGATGTCTAGTCATTTTGCAGCTACCATTCATTATTCTAAGGGACAAATTTAATGGGGAAGAAAATTCAGTGAAGATTTTTTTTGGCTTCAGACCTTGGCCAGAGGTGTTAATTCAAAAGAAGATGGCTCCCTGGGATCCTGAGAGTGCTAATTGCCTTCTTCAGATTCATCTAGGTAAGTGTTTAACAAACTGTGGGCTATGACCCATTAGGCAGTAATGAAATATATTCAGTGGGCTGCCATGAGTATTTAGAAAATGAAAAGATAAAATGGATAGAGTAGAATGGAATAGAATAGAGGACATTACACACAGTAAGGGTAAATCTCATGAAACTTTTATTTTTCCCGTGTATATGGGCACTCAAGCACCACATAAAGTGTATTTCTTATTGTTGGTCATAATAAAATTTCACTTTTTTGGGAAACACTGATCTGGGTGATGTGGTAGAAAAGTGCATGAAGATAAACCCTCAGACCACCCTCAATTTTATCACTGATACTCCCAATTATGACAATTAGTTTGGGATGTTCATTGCCAGGTACTATTATAAATATTTCATGTTTATCACATTATTTAATCCTTATCACAACCTTCAATGGTAGGTTTATCTTAGTTTTACAGAAGCAGTTGAGGCTCAGTAACAAGTTCAAGTAGCTAGTAAGGGGAGCACCTGGGGTATGAACCTAGGTCTCTGTCTTCCAAAGTCTGTGGATTGTGGTGTGTGTGTGCACGTGTGTGCATGAGTGCATGTATGTATGTGTGTGAGCACACATGTGTGTGGTACTTGGGATTGAAACCAGGGCACTCTACCAGTGAGCCACATCCTCATCACTTTTTATTTTATTTTGAGACAGGGTCTTACTAAGTTTCCCAGGCTGACTTCCAACTTGCCATCCTTCTGCCTCAGTCTCCTCCTCAGCCACCCCAGTTGCAAAGTCTGTGTTCTAACAACTTGAAACCACTTCCTTCTTTAGTTGGCCAATATAGGGTTAAATTCATTAGTTAAATGGATTTGAAAATCTTGGCAGTGCTGGTAGCTTTATATAAAATGAGATAAATGAGATGATTTTATTTTTTGTGGTTTTGGGGATGGAACCCAGGGCCTCATGCATGCCATGCAAGCTCTCTACCACTGAGTCATACCCTCAGCCCAGATGAAAATGTTTAGAAAAATAATTTCAGTTTCCTAGAAACTGTCAATAATCTCTTGTTAAATAGACTACTTAATTTTGATCGGTTGCCTGTTTGACTCGCAGTGTCACACCCCAAACCCAGTCTCAAGACTCCCTACTGGACGTCTGAAAAATCATATGGAGGAATATGATTTCAAGGCACTATATTTTCATGGCTTTACCCCTCTAGTTGCTTCCATTCTATTTCACACAGAAATCTTGTCCCAGGGCGCATTTGGTTTTTGTCTTTTTATAGTTCGAGCTAAATCAGTTCAACCACTTTTGAGTTGATGAGGGAAAAAAAAATCATACTTATTCCACTTCCAAAATAAGCTCCTCTTTTGGGTACACAGAAAGCTCAGAAAAGGCTGAAACTTTCAAACTTCCCACTTCACATATGGGGACTTCTAGGTCCTCATTACTTTGAAATTTACTTTAAAAATTCCTAGTGATTTGCTCATTTTGTAACCTCCTATGTTTTGTTTTAGGTTTTGTGATTCCCATGGCACACACCCTGTGTGCATGCGCAGTGTGTTACAGACCAGAGTTACTTGCCTCAACAAGTGCCACCATATGGAAGATGTGCATATGTGTAGGGGGACAGGACTAAGGCGGGGGTAAATATTGAATAGAGCCTCTTGCAGAACCCCTGCAGGTATACAGACTAGGTCAAAGATGTCCAAAAGGGAAGGCCCCCTTTTGTTTCCTGGCTGCCTGCAAAGGCCAGAGTAAAACTTCATGGTTGCTAGCTTCAGAATAGAATTCTCTCCAAACCAGGCAAAGCTGAAACTTGACCTAACTGGCTCTTAGTTTCTCTGTAGCTGTTCCTGGCCACTCACCAGAGCTTCTTTGCTCTCTTTGTTTGGAATGAAAATTAATTGACTCATAAATACATGCAGAATTTTCAGGCAAAACATACTCCATTGTTTCCAATGTCCAAACCAGGCACTGGGGCCACAGGTGGTATCAGGAGTCCAGCCCAAATCTTAGCTCCCCACCATGGGGCCCAGCAGCTTCCTGGCAAGGCTTTACTCTTAGGGGCAGACATTCACCCCCACCTGCAGCCACATCCTTCCGATGCTTTTCAAAACAGGAACAGTTGTCTCAGTCCTTGCTTTCTCCTGGCTATTCTATTTTTGCCAGGCTGGAATAGGATATTACAGGCCTGCTCTGGCCAGAGTTGGGCTGACTTGTCTAAAGGGAGCCCAGGACTCCAGGGCTCCAGGCTTCCCATCCCAGGCATGCTCCTGGCCCTGTGTGTGCCAGTCACCACCTTCATAGAAGCAGTGTGGCAAGGAAAAAGGAAAGGGGTTATACTCCTCAACCTTACCACTCTGCCTGAAGCTTCTAGGAACAAAGGACATTTAATAATAGAATTCCTCCTCTGATATTTATAGCACCAATTGCTCAAAGCTGTTTTAGGCTTTATTTTAAAATCCCAGTCTTTATCTCAACCTTGCCCGTATCTAGAGCAGAAGGCAGGTAGAAGCAGCTCCACTTTGCAGATCAGGAGACTGAGGGGTCATCTTTCAAGAATGGACAAAATGCGAATGTACAGAACCCATTAGCACTACTGTGCCAGGATGTTGAAGATGTGGTACTTCACTCATTCATTTATCTGTTTGCCTAACAGGAAGTTTGGATTATTTCCTAGCTGCTGCACTAGGCACCAGATGACTAAGTTACAGCCTCCCATGTCTTCAACAAATAAATTTCAAAGAAACAAAAGAGGGAGGGATAACTTACTGATTAAATGAAATTTGGGAGATATATAAACTAGATGTAATATGTGAACTGTGTTTGGACCTTGAATCAAATACATGAAATAGAAGGGCACATATATGAGACAAAAGGGAGAGTTTTAACACAACTGGAAATTTAATAGTTCAGGAATTCCTAATCATCGGGTATGACATAATTACTGTATTATAATTACCTTACTGTTTAGAAATACATACCAAGTCATTTATAGATGAAATGGCATATTTGAGATTAGAAGAAATAGGTAAGGGATATAGATGAAATAAGAATGGCCTCAAGTTGATGATTGTTGCAACTACATAATGAATGTAGCATAGTTCATTTACTATTTTGTAGTTTTATATATGCTTGAAAATTTCCACAATCAAAGAATCAATTAAGAAAGAAAAGAAAACAAGTCATAGTACCTGCCCTCAAAGAAGTCCTAGAGTTTGCATTCCCTAGAGAACTTTGTTGACAGCCATTTGTGATGAGCCCACAACCTCTCATGACTTACAGCAGTCAAGAGCAGGCAACATGAGGCCCCAGCATGTGGACAAAGGTTCAGGAAAAATTAGCTGGGCTAATGTGGGTCCTGATATAATTTCTTTCACTACTGGGGACTCACCAGGAGATTTTAAAATTTGTTCTTTTTAGTTATACATGACAGTAGAATCTATTTTCATATATTTACACAAGCATGGAATATATCTTATTCTAATTAGGATCCCAGTCTTGTGGATATACATGATGGTGAGATTCACTGTGGTGTATTCATATATGTACATAGCAGAGTTAGTCAGATTCATTTCACTGTCTTTCCTATTCCTGTACCACTCCCTTCACTTCATTCCCCTTTGTCTAATCCACTGAACTTCCATTCTTCCCCTCTCCTCCCTTGTTGTAGGTTAGCATCTAAATATCAGAGAGAACATTCAACCTTTGGTTTTGGGGGATTGGCTTATTTTACTTAGCATGATAGACTCCAGGTACATCCATTTACTGGCGAATGTCATAAAGCCATTTGTGGCTGAGTAATATTCCATGTGTATATGTACCACATTTTCTTTATCCATTCATCTGTTGAAGTGCACCTAGATTGGCTCTATCATAGCTTAGCTATTGTTAATTGTTCTGCTTTAGACATTGATGTGGCTGTAACACTGTAGTATGCTGATTTCAAGTCCTTTGGGTATATGCCAAAGAGTGGGATGACAGGGTCAAGTGCTGGTTCCATTCCTAGTTTTTTGAGGAATCTCCATACTGCTTTACAGATAATTTGCAGTCCCACCAACAATGTATGAGTATACCCCTTTCCCCAGATCCTTGCCAACATTTATTGTTACTTGTATTCTTGAAAATTGGCATTCTTGTTGGAGTGAGGTGAAATCTCAGTGTAGTTTTAATTTGCATTTCTCTAATTGCTAGAGATGTTGAAAATTTTTTTCATATATTTTTTGACCATTTGTATTTCTTCTTCTGAGAATGGTCTGTTTAGTTCCTTTACCCATTTATTGATTGGGTTATTTAGTTTTATTTTGGTATAGAGTTCCTTGTATATCCTGGAAATTAATGCCTTATTCGAGGTAGGGGTGGCAAAGATTTTTCTCACATTGTGTAGGCTCCCTCTTCATGTTCATGATTGTTTCATTTGCTCTGAAAAAAGCTTTTTTGTATGATACCATCCCATTTGTTGATTTTTTAATTTTACGTCTTGCCCTTTAGGAGCCTTAAGGAAGTCAGTTCCTAAGCCAACATGTTGGAGTGTTGGGTCTACATTTTCTTCTAGTAGATACAGGATTTCTGGTCTAATTTCTAGGTATTTGATTCACTTTGAGTTGAGGTTGGTGCAGGGTGAGAAATAGGGGTTAAATGTCATTCTACTACATATAGATTCCCAGTTTTCCCAGCACCATTTGTTGAAGAGGTTAACTTTTCTCTAATTTATGTTTTTGGCACCAGGTTTTTCTCTAGGACTTCTATTCTATTCCATTGATCTTCATGTCTTGTTTGGTGCCAATAGCATGCTGTTTTCCTAACTATAGCTCTGTAGTATAATTTAAGGTCTTGTACTGTGATGCCTCCTGCTTTACTTTTCTTACTAAGAATTGCTCTGGCTATTCTGGTCCTCTTATTTTTCCAAATGAATTTCTTTACTTCTTTCTCTATTTCTATGATGAACATTATTCAAATTTTAATAGGAATTGCATTAAATCTTTATAGTGCTTTTGGTAGTTTGGACATTTTGATAATATTAATTCTGCCTATCCAAGAACATGGGGAATTTTCCATCTTCTAAGGTCTTCTTCAATTTCTTCATTTGGTGTTCTGCAGTTTTCGTTGTAGACACTTTTCACCACTTTTGTTAGATTGATTCCCAAGTATTTTTAAGGCTATTATGAATGGGATAGTTTTCCTAATTTCTATTTCAGCTGATTCATCATTGGTGTATAGAAATTCAATTGATTTATGAGTATTAATTTTATATCTTGGTACTTTGCTGAATTCATTTATGAGTTCTAGAATTTTTTTGGTGGAGGTTTTGGGGTCTTTGAAATATAAAATCATTTCATCAACAGATAGTTTGAGCTCTACTTTTCCTATTTGTATCCCTTTAATTTATTTCTTTTACCTAATTGCTCTGGCCAGAGTTTCAAGATCTATGTTGAATAGAAGTTCACCAGGTAATTTTTGAACCAGAAGGCCTTGACGCCCTAAAGTGGAAAAACTGAGTCTGAGAGGTTGTACATGGCCTCCCAATACTATGTAGCAAATGAGTGGCAAAAGCAGCCACCTGAAATCTGAAGCCCTTGACTCTCCCACCAGGATTATATTCTTTAACCCATTAAGTTCCAAGTTTTCAGTTCTGTGAATATTTCAACGAAACTGACACAGGTGCATTGAAAGATGTTGGGAATCATAATATAGAGCTTATGATGTCTTTATGTATATTTTCATATATATATGAAAAAAATTATAATGCTTGAATCATTCACCTATTATCTTTCTCAGAAGAATAGACCTCTAAAAACACAATAATAATTTCAATGTTACCATCAGTGGCATATCTTATTGTCAATTTAAGTTCTTATAGGTCCTCCACATTCTGGGATGATGGGACTAAATGATATAAACATTTATAGGATGCCTGCTACATGCCAGGAACCATGCTAAGCAATAGTATACTGTCATTTCACCTTCAGATCCTCAAAGGCAGATAAATCCATATTCATTTCATTTTATTGCTCTTAGTTGAATATCTCCTATATAGTAAGCACTAGTCTGGAATTTGATTTATTTAGGTTTGAGTCCCTGAAAAGCAATATTCCTTTGGCTGTATTTGACATATATTGTGGATCTATTTGTTTCCTTTACTGAATTTCTAGTACCTTAGAACGTGACCATATTTGGAGACAGGGTCCTTGTAGATGTAATTAGTTAAGATGAGGTCATTAGGGTAGTAGGCTTTAATCCAACAAAACTGGTACCTTTATAAGAAGAAGAAACTTGGACTCAGACCTAGACTCACCCAGAGGGAAGACAATGTGAGGAGATATTAAGGAAAGCTAGCCATCTTCAGGCCACAGAGAGAGATCCTTCCTTCCCAGCACTCAGAGGGAAACAACTTTACTATTACCTTGCTGTTGGACTTCTGGCCTCTAGAGCTGTGACCCAATACATTTCTGCTATTTAAATCACCTCATTTGCTGGGCGCGGTGGCGCACGCCTGTAATCCCAGCACTTGGGAGGCTGAGGCAGGAGGATTGCGAGTTCAAAGCCAGCCTCAGCAATGGCGAGGCACTTGGTAACTCAGTGAGACCCTGCTTCTAATAAAATGCAAAAAAGGGCTGGGGATGTGGCCCAGTGGTCAAGTGCCCCTGAGTTCAATCCCCGGTACCAAAAAAAAAAAAAAAAAAAAAAAAAAATCACCTCATTTGTGGTACTTTGTATGGCAGCCCTAGAGAACTAATAAAGCATTTCTGAGTAGGCAGATAAGTGGCAGAAGAAGTGACTGAAAGAAAGTCAATAGAAAGAGATTCATTACACAAACACATATTGTACACCTTTGATGTGTCAGCCACAGTGCAAGGCACCATGGGGGCTATAAAGATGGCCTTTTGCTCCCAGTCGTAGTCATAGAGATAATGTGTTCACTCACAACTGTTAATGTGGGGCAAAAGATAACAAGAAACTCTGAAAGAAGTACTGATAAAGTACCAGTGGTATTCAGAACAGGAACAGAATATCTTTCAGTTAAGAGAAGGAGAACATTACACAAGACCAAATGGACAAGATATAAGTTAAGCTATGTCTTACAGAATGGGTAAGATCAGAATTCCATATCAGTGAAGGGCAGTCCCAGTGGAAGAAATGGTATAAACATAGGCATGACAGAGACCTAAAAGAAGGGACTGCAGTGGGAACAGTGAGCACTTCTTTAGATCCGAGTCTAAGTTTGGTGAGAGAGAGTGTCAGAGGAGAAGAAGCTTAAAAGGTGTTGAATAAACCAGTTAAAAGGTAGTTATAGAAGAATACATGACACAGATGTGGTGACTTGAACTAGGACAGAGATACAGCAGAAAGTTTTGAGGTAGAGAATGTAGCTTGCAATAGACTTAATGACACTTTCCCTCAGTTCAGGAGTATGGCAAGAAGAGGGATTAGAAGTTGCCTGGTTTGGTAGACTAATAAGATTTAGATGAGCCAGAGTGCTCTTGTTCTATGCTGAGTCCATGGGAAGCCCTGACCAGGACCTGCAGACCCAGCAGTAAGAAAAACCATGGTCACTATACTTGTGAAGCATGATGTGGAAAGGTAAGGGTAGTATATACCGGCTAAGAACACATTCATTTCAGTCCATTTTGAGAAACACTAAGAAGGAAATATATGGGGTTACTGAGGAGGTGAAAGATACCACAGGCAACTCCCACCTCCACTTTGCCCTGAGAGAGACTCCTGGTTTGCTTTCCCAGCATGAAACCACTGTGAGCAAGTTACGAAATGACTTGATATATGTGTAGGCTGAGGCCAGAGAAGTTAAGTAACCTGTCTAAGTCACTCAGCAATGAATTAACATGTATGCTTTAGGGACTGTGACTTTTTTGTTCATCTCTTTTTTTTTTTCCCTCCAATACCTTTGGCAACTAGCACATAGCTTAGCTGGGACAAAGTACACATCAAATATTTAGTGAAAGAAATAAAATGGTATTGTTCATCTTAATTAAACACTGGAAACAGTAGCTCTTTCCTAAAGCTCTCTACACACTATCTAAAGTTCCACCCAAAGCTATCTGAATACCCTTCACTTATTTGTTGTGATTTCAAAGTGCTAGGTATAGTTAACAGTGAGGTTTAGCTTTCTAGAAGCCATATTATCCTTAGTTAAAAATAATTTAATCTTCAATAGGCACAGAGACTGCCATCTAGGAAAATAAAATTTGCAAAGGGAAGTAGTAGACTTTTATTCTAAAAGCCTAGGATCAACAATACAATTGGCAAACTGAAAATGGGTAGGCCATATTCAGGAAATATAGTAAAATATGGAAGCAATTTTTTGGTGGGAGAATCCATATAGGCAGAGACAGAGACAAAAGGTATGGAAGAGGGGAGGCCAGCTTTGAAGCTGCTTAGTTCCTTCAGGATGGGATCTTCTTCTTATGAAGAAGCCAATGATTTCTAGTTTGAAAGGCAAAGAGGGAAAAGCAGATAGGGGTTTCTTAAAATGTATTAGTTAGGACTCTTGATTGCAATAAACAGAAACCCAACTTGAATGGGCTTCCCCTGTAAGGCTGATCTTAGGTCTGACAGCCTCAGAAACGAAAGTCTACTGAAAAGAGATTTCTTTTCCAACAATTCCAACCAAAATTCTGGAATTGAGTCACATTGAACTCAGCTGAGTCACTTGTCTAATCCTAAGCCATCACTGTTGCCAAGAGGCTGAAATTCATCAGTAGTCCAGGCTCAGGTCACAAACCTATTCTTGAGTGGTAGATGGGGGTCAATCCCACCCAAACCAATTAGACAGATAATGGGTACAAATGGTTCCCCAATGAAAAGTTAGTGTGATCAGAACGTAGGGAAGTGAATGATGGGTAAATAGAAATGACAGAATTCCTCTGCACTGGAGGATAAGACTATGAAAAATAATACACTTGAAAACCTTAGAGTAGAATAAGCCCAGGCAAGAGATGAGAAAGATCATTGGATTTGGATGGTAGAGGAGTGATGGTGGGGAGAAAAGGACTTCTTGAGGCCATTGGAATGGACTTTGGGGATTTTTCCCTTGTGTTTGGGACACTGACATAATTCTTTATGGGACTGACATGAAAGATGCTCTTCTGCTGGATTAGTCAAAAGAGGAGTGAAAGTTGTGAGGGAAGAAGGCCTCTGGGCCTGAGCCACTTATTCACAGAAGGCCTGAAAACTAAATTTTAAACATAATCTTTGAATGACAGTAACAGCCAACACACAGTACTTGCTATATACTAGGTCCTATTCTGAGTTCTTTGTAGATAACAACTCATTTAATCCAAATAAGGTTATACTAAAGTGATATTTTAAGAAAAAATTAAAATTGTATATATGTTAATATTTTAAACAGAGCACAAATGTTGTAACCCTATGTGGGCATTATTTTTTTTCCTTAATATATTATAAGCTTCAAACAATGAAAGATGCCTGGGTCTACTGAACTTGGAAAGGCCTACCACTATGTGTCATTTGCCCACTCACTCACCCATTCATCCATCCACCCCATGCATCCACACATGCATCCATCTACTTACCCATCCATCTATCCAACATTGCTAAGTTTCTCCCATACACTAGGCCCTATGGCTGGTACTAATGATAGAGATGGAGGAGACATAGTACTTATAGTACTTGTGCTTTAGTCCTTCAGTTTGGTAGAGGAGGAATAAGTATAAGAGACTATAGGGCTGGGGTTGTGGCTCAGCGGTGGAGTGCTCGCCTAGCACGTGCGTGGCCCAGGTTCAATCCTCAGCACCACGTTAAAAAAAAAAAAAAAAAAAACGCAAAGTGTACAACTAAAGCAAATAAATAAATCTTAAAAAAGAGACTATAAAACATGAAAACCACTGTTCAACAGTGGCATAGAAGCACAAAGGAGGGGTGCCTTATGCAATCTGTTTGTTTTAGAGGAAAGTCTCAATGAAGATTTAAATGCACAAGGAAGTGACACCTCAGAGGAAACTAGGAGAATAACAATAGGAGACAACAGCAAAATTTCTTCAGCTTCTGATATCATAATACCCTTGGAAATTCTGATGAAGATTGTAATTGTCTAAATAAATGCAGATATGTACTTATGTACACATTTTGCCTATTTTGAGGTGGGTTTAAAATCCAGCCCCATTGCTTACTGGCTCTAAAACTTTATTACCTAATTGGTAAAATGAAAGTTAACAATGGCATTTGTCTTCCTCTTGGGGTAGTTGTGATGATCAAATACAAAGTTGTGTGTTAAGCACCGCAGAGACTTGGCAATCAATAAGTCATAGTTCCTTTTCTTTTCCCTAAGTGGAATTTAATTTTCAAAAGCAATGAAATGGCAACGTAGCCAAGAGGTTAAATTGATCTTTTCTTGTTTCACATGGAGTCCATTTCTTCCTGCATGTCTATCACAAAAGTTAGTCTGGCCTCATTTTCCCATGTGGCTTCTTATGTTCAACCCCTTAGATTATTCAGAGCTCCTTAGGGTGCCCAAAGAGATATGATCCCTGCTGAAGGCAGAAAACAGTTCTTTCCCTTTGGGAAATCTCCTTTTCTACCTTAAAGAATTTCAACATCTTTTCCTGTAGGGCTCTCAAAAGTTCCTAACCAATCTGCAGTTCTGATAGAGTAATGACATGGGCTGGAGGTACTGTGTTAGGCCTTCAGGAAAATACCATCATCACCCCAACTAAGATCTTAGCTTACTTTTTAGGGTCTGTATTAGTTTCTTAGAACTGATGTAACAAAGTACCAGAAACTAAGTGGTACTCTCACTGATGCACCTCTCTTAGGTTTTGGTGGTTGCTGGCCATACTTGGCATTCATTGGTTCACAGATGCATCACTCCAATCTCTGCAGCCATCTTTCCACATCCCCTTCTCTGTGTCTCTCTCAGTGTCAAATCTGTCCCAATAGGGCCCCCACTCTGCCTTTAACAAGAACACTTACCGTGGATTTAGGGCACATCCAGATAATCCGGGATGATCTCATCTCAAGATCCTTAACTCAATTACATCTGTAAAGACCCTTTTTAAAAATAAGGTCACATTCATAGGATCTGAGAATTAGGACATGGATGTATGTTTCGGGGGTTCACTGTTCAATCCACTACAGATCTTATTTCTTAACCAAACTCCAGCCTTTTCCAGCATGTCATTTAGGCTTTTTCATGATGTCACTGCCTTTCAGTAAAAGGAGAAAAAACCTTAACAGTTACAATTTGGTGCCAAGCAGAGTACTGGGTGCTGTATATGCATTACCTCACAATCCTCGCAACCTTTGTAAGAGGCAAGATGCTATGATTATTCTTATTTTACAGATGAGGCTGACAGTGCTTCAGTAATTTATTCCAGGTCATACAGCTCGTACGCAGTGAAGCTAGCATTCAAACTCATCTCTGCCTAATTCTGAAACTTAATTGCTCCAGCACTGACACTAGGCAAAGTACTCTTCTGTGTGCTTCACAAATAAAAACACATCTAACATTCACAAGAACTCACCAAGTTAAGTACAGTATTTTTTTTTAATTCGTAGTTGTAGATGGACAGAATGCCTTTATTTTATTTGTTTATTTTTTATGTAGTGCTGAGGATCAAACCCAGTGCCTCACACATGCTAGGCACAGAGAGATCTTTTTTTTTTTTTTTTTTTTTTTTTTTTTTTTTTTTTTTTTTTTTTTTTTTTAGTAACTTGCCTAAGGTGGTGCAGCTAAAAGACCAACTACAAGCTTGGATATCATTCATCTGTAACTTGGATGTCATTCATCTGTAACATCAGAAAGGTTTACTGAATACCTACTACATGTCAGGCACCTTGTGTTTTTTCACATAGAGTCTCCCTAGAAACCTGTGAAATTGATATTGTTATGATTGAAATTGATATTGTTATGATACCATTTCCCAGAAGGGAAACTGTTGCCGCCTTAGGCAATGATACTGCGGGAAAGAAATCGGAGGCAGACTGGGAATGAGTAGTTCCTTTATTGTTGCTTCTTCTTCTTCTCTATATTCTCTCTTCTGTCCACCCTGATTCCCCACAGTCTCTTTAAATACTCTTTACCTCAACAAGCATACACGTGTCACGAGCTCAACTTACAGGTGTGGTACGCAGTGGCCACGGGCACAGAAAGATTCTTAGTCAATTTCATTAAGGTCAGGTGTAAACAAGTAAACGCCTCCTCTTGGCTCTCAGCCAGCCGCCATCTTAGCTACTTCCTCATTAAAGGCTCTTACAGGAAACTGAAACTCAGAGGGGCAAAAGGACTTGCCCACATATGATGGAAGTGGGATATAAACCCAGGTCTTTGTACTTGGCCAGCACTAGTCTTCCCACTGGCCCTCACTGCTTCCCAGAATCATCATAGAGACTGAGGGAGATAATGTGTATAACTGGGACTCACTTTGAAAAGTTCAATGGAAAACTAAGTAATTGTCAGTATCTTTATAGTACTCCTCTTCTTTGTCATCATCATAATTGTCATCATATTAAAGTCTTACTCTACTTGTCCAAACTGATAAGTCCAGGGCCAGGGTCAGCAATGCCCAGTGGGTGCTGAAGGCTCACACAGCTCTGATCTGACTCTGACACTTTTGAGGAAAATAATTCCATAACATGAGGGAAGGAGGAGAAGTTAATATGAGGCACACAGGTCAATCACATTGTAGTCACGCTCCGAGTGGCCTATTAAGCATCAAGTGTTTTGTTTTGTTGTTGTTGTTATTGTTTTTGGCAACAGCTACTAAGAGGGTCATGACAGAACCACATACCTATACACACCTATACACACAGGGACTCGGGAAGTAGAACTTGGAGGTACAACAGAGCTATGTAGCACCAAGTGCTGCTCCAGGTAGGCCTATCTGCTAACAATGAGGATAGGTGAAGACAGAGCTGATGCCATCAGAAACACTATTCATACTACAGGTTAAGAGCAGCAGAGATTCCACCATTCAAGGCAGGTTCTCCAAAGCACCATCTGTCCTGATGTTTCTTCCTGAATGATACAATTAGATCTGAACCTCCAGCTCATTTCAACTCTTTCTTCACCTTTATATTTTGTTGTATTCACATTGTGGCAATGGCCTAGGTCCCAGAAGTCTCCTTGGGTGCCATGCTTATGGTCCCTACCTCTCTTTTGAGAAATTGTTCCTCTTCCACTGTGATGATGAGACTCTAGAGAGCTGCCATTCATAGCACCTCATATCTCATCCCTGCTGCTGCTGTGGCTGTAAGTCTAAATAGATAGAGCTTGTAAGCTATAAACCTGGCTAATCCCCATCCACTTCTGTGATTTTTCACATTGGAGCTGGAGATGAAAACTGTGTTTGTTCTTGAATCAATGGCCTGGAAGGATATGAACTCAAGGCTGCACTGTGGTCAGGTTGTTCACCAAGTAGAGTATGTCAGCTTCCAGCAGGAAAGACTGAAGCTAACACGGAAGAATGGAGAGATGAGAGGAGGGAGGAATCCCCTAAAGCATTCTTTCTGATTTCCAGTGGTCGCAAGGCCAGCTCCATTATTATCATCATCCTGGCTCCATTAAGGTAGCCAGTACATTCTGCCTTTAAAAAACTAAGCTAAATTGAGTTGCATTTCTGACATTTTCAACCAGACAGTTCTTATAGGTCCACATACCAATAAGGGTCAGAGTAATTTCATGGAGTCCAGGTCACTGGATGCCTTATAACATTTCTCTAAGTCAGCTAGGCCCATTTTACAGGTGATGAAGCTGAGCCCAAACAGAGAAGTTAAGTAAATTATCCTAAGGCTATAGCCAATCAGTGGGGAAGCCTGGAATTTATGTTTCCCCCTTGCCTTGCTTCTGTATGTCATTCATTTCATCCCTGACAGGAGGTCATGCCCTCCTTTCCTCTCTGACACTCCTGTGATCTAGCTAAGTTGGATGCTCTTCACCTCTTTCATGTATAGTGCAATATCCTCCTCATGGTTTCCCTGCCTCTCCCTACCTGCAGTCCATTATTTCCCAGTCAGTATTTCCCAATCAGACATACTCATTTTATTCACTAAAAAAAATCTGTGAGTGTTTTCTATTGCCTATTCAATTAGCTTGTTAGCTTGGCATTTAGGGGTGTTTACAATTTGAGCATAATATATTTCTTTTCCTTTCCCTTGACACCTATCCAGATTCCAGCTATAGTGGACACTCCCTAAGCATGTCAATTGCCACCCTTTGCTCAGAAAGATCTCCTACCCTGCCCCTGTGTCCCCTGTGGAAATCCAACTGGCTTTTAAAGACCCATCTCATAGGCCATCATGTTCATGCAGCCTTTTCAGGGTATATAAATTGTCTGACCTGTTTCCCTCTCAGATCCTTGTGTACCCTTCCTGCCCCTCTTTTAGGGCACTTTTCACATTCTCTTGAGTATTATGGCCATTGAAAGGGTTTATTTTTATTGTTAGTTTTGGTATCACAGGTTGAATCCAGGGGAGCCTAACCACATAATCAGCCCCCCTATATATATATATATATATATATATATATATATATATATATATATATATAAAATTTAGAGACAGGATCTCACTAAGTTTCTTAGGGTCTTAGAAAGGTGCAGAGGATGTATTTGAATTCATGATCCTCTTGCCTTAGCCTCCCAAGCCACTGGGATTAAAGGCGTGCTGTTAGCCGCCGGAAAGGGATTGCAGCCTGGAACGGCAGCGCCGCGGGAAGGAGTCCGGAGACAGGATGGAGACGAAAAAATTCTTTAATCTTTCTGTCTCTGTCTCTTGTAATTTCTAACACTACATACACACTCTCACAAGAAACCAAGCACGTACTCTTACAAGAAACTACAATGTATCTATACAATAGCGATAACCCTGTCCTTTCACTCTCACAAGAAACCTAGCCACGTACTCTTACAAGAAACTACAATGTATCTATACAATAGCTATAACCCTGTCCTTTCTCTCTCTGGTCTCATCCCATGCGCCCGAGCAGGAATGGTGCTTGCTCGATCTGCCGAGTCACTCCTCAAATCTCTCGAGATCTTGGGCCAAGTCCCGTGAGACTACGGAAGGCGACAATGCCCAAAAATGTCAATCTGCTGAGTCATTGCTCAAATCTCTCGAGATCCTGGGCCAAGTCCCGTGAGACTACGGAAGGCGACAATGCCCAAAAATGTGTATGGCCCATAGTCAACCGCAATCTTAGCTATCTCCCCAAACAGGGCTCCTGCATTTCCCCCTTTTGTTTTAAAAGAGGGGATGCTCTAGGACGTCTATGTGCAACCAACATTCTTACCCGTCATTGGATAATCAAGGCTGTGCCCTTGACTCCTGTCTTAGGTTGATATGTCGGCCACATGAGACTGTCCCGTGCGACTGTGCCTGTCTTAGGTTGTCCCCCTCTGGGGATCTTACCCGTCATTGGCTAACCAGCCATCCAATGGAGCCCTTTAGGATCGACTGTGTAAGATGACTAACAGCCGTCCAATTGGGAGGAGATGCTGCGGCTTTAAGGCGACAAGCCTTTTGGTGACAAGTCAAATTGCATAGCATATCAAATTCTTTAAACAAATCAGCTGCCCTAAGTTCTATCAAGTAACACAGTGAGTTCTCTAAACAAATACCCGCAAGGTACTGTCCCATGAAGTCCCAAACAATGAAAGATCAAAATGTCCACTTGTTATAGCACGTAGATCTAGGAGGCCCCATGCATGCAGAGCAGAGGCCACACTGCTGGTGAGGTTGTTTGACATTTGAGCAGCAGGGATGCTTGCAGCGACCGCGATCCCTGCAGCTGTAGAAGCAGCCGTCTTTTTTATGTCTAGACGATGCCACCGGCAAATCTTCAGGGCCCGCTATCTAGAGACTGAAGCATCAATTGTTAAAGGAAAGGCAGTGCTATTCCAGCACTGAGTCAAGAGGCGAGTTGTCAAACTAAATAATAGAATTATTAGATTGGAAAAATAAGTTGATTTCTGCTCACACACATTGTAGCCTGTGCTCCCACAAACATAAGCTGGCAAAATATCATATTTAGAACAAAACAAAGAAAGACTGAGGGTAATTACTGCATTAAAGATAGATTAAAGAAAAACTAAAAGCACTTTGGAGAAATAATTTGTTAGCTGGAACTCTCGAGTTTCTGCATACACAGCAGTCCTTTACCTGTTGAAATAATTGAAATTAATCATTTATTAAACAAATGAAGTTAATAACAAATAAGCAACCTCATGTCAAAACACCAAAATATCAGGTTATACAGCACTAGTCATATTTTTTGCTAAAGAGAAGTCCCTGGGACACCTATAAAACAAAATTGAAGGTACCTTCACTTATTAAATTATTTACCCATTTTGAATACTCTTAAACTTAAATGAATTAGAGTTATTTGGATCCATATATATATATATATTCACAAGCGCTTTGTTATTTTTGATGTCACACTGGACAGACGCACATACAAACATATATTTGTGACGTCACATTAACATGAAATTTAGACAAATACACAAATAAACACATATATAAAAAGTAAAAAAATATATATATATATAATTGTGTGCACACTAAAGAGAGATCTCTTCGTCCCAGCCGGGAGGAATGACACTTAAGTTGTGACATATTTTGAAGGACTCTTTTAAGGGAATCATTCCATATCTTCATCATGGTCCTCTTGATTTTGTACCTTTTTTATTAATCTTGATTCCTCAACAACTTCATCTTGATCCTTTTGATGTGGTACCTGCTTTATTAATCTAGATGGTATCCATATTGGAGAGGATTCATGCTTTGGAAAGACACAAACAGATCCTCTCCCCCAAATTAATACTGGATCCGGACCCTTCCATGTACCTGAAAGAACATCCTTCCAGTAAACCAAAGGTTTATGTTGTTGATGTGGGTTCCAATGTCTGTCTCCAGCAGAATAACCATCAGAGTCTAAAGTTAAAAAATTTAAAGTAAACAGGGCAACTGCCAATCTGTCCTTAGGATTTTTCCAGTTTCCTTCTTTCTGTTTTAACAACATAACTTTTAGTGTGCGGTTTGCTCTTTCAATAATGCCTTGACCCTGAGGATTGTATGGGATGCCTGTTTTATGGGATATGTTGAATTTTGCGCAAAACTGTTTGAAAGATGAGGACGTATAAGCGGGACCATTATCTGTTTTAAGCATTTTGGGGATACCCAATGCAGCAAAAGCTTGTAAACAATGAGATGTGACATCTTTAACTTTTTCTCCGGAATGTAAGGAAGCAAAAATCATGCCTGAGCATGTATCTATGGTTACATGAATAAATTGCAATTTTCCAAAGCTTGGCTCATGAGTAACATCCATCTGCCACAAATGATTGGGCATTAATCCTCTAGGGTTAACACCAAAATGAGGATTGGGCAAATGTGTTATACAAGATTTACAATCTTTTACAATTGTTCTGGCTTGCTCCTTTGTGATTTTAAACCTACGTTGCAAGGTGGTGCTGTTGACGTGAAACTGGGAATGAAATAAAGTAGCTTGTTGTAGTGCTGAAAGTATAAATATTGTTTTTGTAAGTTCATCTGCCTTTTGATTACCTTCATGGAGGGGGCCAGGCAAATTAGTATGTGCTCTAATATGGCCTACGAATAGAGGTTCTTTTCTTGCCCACAAAAGTTTTTGTATCTGATAAAACAATTTAAAGGCTGGAGTATGAGGTGCTATTGGTCCTGCTAACTCTAATTTTGGGACGGCTTGTACAATATAGTGGCTATCTGAAAAAATGTTTATGGGCTGGTCTCTAAAATTTTCCAGAGCTCTTACCACAGCTTCCAATTCCACTAGTTGAGCTGATTTGTGTGCAGTTATGTAAGTCATATTTTCTTTTGTAGTGACTACTGCAGCAGTACCATTTGAGGACCCATCTGTAAATACATTAAATGCCTTAGGAATAGGTTGATTTTTTATTACCTGTGGAAATATAATAGGATGATTAATACAAAAAGATAATATAGGAGACTTAGGAAGGTGATTATCAAAATTTGCAGAGGTAGAGCATCTAGCTATAGCCCAGTCATTATCATTGAAGCATAAATATTCAATCTGTGACGATGAATAGGGAGTAATAATAGTAGCAGGGTGAATGCCAAATATTTTAGTAGAAGTTTTAAGTCCTTGAAGAATAAGTTTAGCCACCATGGAGGTATATGACTCAATTATGCTTTTAGGAGAGACAGGCAAATGTATCCATAATAAAGGCCCTTGTTGCCAAAATACTCCTGTCGGTGTATATTGTGAAGAAATAATAATCAATATCAGCGGTTGAGTTAAATCAAATCTGTCACAATGAGCTCCTTCTATGGCTTTTTCTACTACCTTTAAAGCTTTCCTAGCATCAGGAGTCAATGTTCGCGGTGAGGATGGATCAGGGGCCCCTCGAAGAATATCAAATAAAGGTTTTAATTGGCCAGTAGTGAGGTTTAGTGTAGGGCGAAGCCAATTAATGTCTCCCAGTAGTTTTTGGAAATCATTGAGGGTGGTTAAATGTTCTTTATTTATTAAAATTTTTTGGGGTCTAACAAAAGTATCCATGATTTTAAATCCTAAATATAATATGGGAGATCTGGTTTGAACTTTTTCTTCTGCTATATATAATCCGTATTTTTTAAAATTTTCTACCATGTCACTGAATATATTAAATAAGATTTTTTGATTAGGGTGGGCCAGTAAAATATCATCCATGTAATGTAGACACATGAGGTTTGGATATTTATTTTTAATGGGTTGGATAGCCTTGTCCACATATATTTGGCATATGGTGGGGCTATTAGCCATTCCCTGCGGCAAAACCTTCCATTGATATCTCTGATCAGGGCCATTATTGTTAATAGAAGGAACTGAAAAAGCAAACCTGGGGGCATCCAGAGGATGTAGGGGAATAGAAAAGAAGCAATCCTTTATATCAAGACTAATAACATGGAAATTTTTTGGAATACCTATAGGATTCGGAAGTCCAGGTTGAGTAGGGCCCATGACTTGCATGGTTTTGTTAATTTGTCTAAGATCATGTAATAATCGCCATTTTCCTGATTTTTTCTTGATCACAAATATGGGGGAATTCCAGGGAGAGGTGGAATGTTCTATATGTCCTGCTTTTAATTGTTCCTTAACTAGTAGGTGGGCCGCTTGTAATTTCTCTTTAGATAGGGGCCACTGAGGGACCCACACTGGCTTATCAGAAAGCCATGGTATTTTCAAAATTATTTTCTCAGTGGCCCCAAAGAAAAATGTCTTTTTCCTATATAATAATGATTTCTTTTAGGGTTAAGCTTACCCTGTACTTTTTGATGATTTCTTTTAGGGTTAAGATTACCCTGTATGTTTTTACATTTAACACCTGCAGGTTTGGTTGCAAGGTGTACTCCCATTTGTTGTAAAATATCTCTTCCCCATAAAGTAACCGGTAGATTAGGTAAAACATAAGGCTGAAATGTGCCTTTATGTCCTTCATCATCCTCCCATTTTAAAATTACCGCACTTTTTTCTGGGAGGTTATTATATCCCAAGCCTCTTAAACTGGTTGAAGCTTTTTGTAGAGGCCAGTGTTTGGGCCATTGACGTAAATTAATGATGGAAGAATCAGCTCCAGTATCTATAAGACCCTCCATTTCTATTCCTTGGATTCTTATTTTACACATAGGCCTCCTTGTACAGTCCCGAACCCAGCAAACCATGGGTTTTGAATCAGTGGAACAAAATCCTCTATTGTTCCTATTTAGAGGCATATTCATTTTAAATGAATTATGTAAATTTGGAAGGAGGAGCAGCTGAGCAATTCTATCTCCCTGATTAATAGAACTTATACTTTGGGGTGAGCTAAGCATTATTTTTATTTCCCCTTTATAGTCTGAGTTTATTACGCCTGGGGTCACTTGCAAACCTAATAAGCTTTCAGGACTTTGCCCGATAATAAGTCCTACAGTCCCTGAGGGAAGAGGTCCCCTGACTCCTGTGGGAATCAGTTGAACCCCCATTTCAGGTGTTAACACTATTCGGGCGGTGGAACAGAGGTCTAATCCTGCATTTCCTCCTGTTCCTCTGGCGAGGGAGTGGATGGGTAATAGGGATTGTGTCGGGGAAGCATCTGAGTGGATGCTTGAGGATACTCCTCCTCCAATGCCTCGTACATTTGTGGGCCCC
Organism: Tamias sibiricus; assembly: GCA_025594165.1. Classification (NCBI taxonomy): domain Eukaryota; kingdom Metazoa; phylum Chordata; class Mammalia; order Rodentia; family Sciuridae; genus Tamias; species Tamias sibiricus. The sequence continues at coordinate 129,177,867 of CM046667.1, forward strand.
GGGGCATTGGGCCCCGTGCCCTGTTTTTTGAATTCCTGAACAAAGGATTTCCATGGATGTCAAATTTTGAATAGCATTTATTGGCCCAATGATTTCCTTTCTTACACCTGGGGCAGCAACCTGGAGTACGGTATGAATTTGGTCTTATTTCTCTTTGGGGATTTTGCCTAGAATAGCCTGATTGATTATGATAATTTTGCCTAGAATATCCCGATTGATTATAATGTTTATGTTGAGCCCTTGTAAAATTTTGAGGGGCAGCATCTCTCACAGCTGCTGCAATCACATTCCCTGTGACAAAGGCATCATTTACATCTTTACATAGTTTAGTATATATATGGAAAGATCCTTTTTATTTTTCCATGGCCTGATGACTTCCTGGCAATATTTATTAGCATTTTCGTACGCTAATTGAATAACTAATGGCATAACTTGATCAATGTCTCCAAAAACTCTACCTGCAGTTCTCAAAAGTCGATCAGCAAATTCAGCATATGGTTCATTAGGTCCTTGAATTACTTTGGACAAGCTACCTTGTAGATCCCCAGGTCCTTGTACAGTTTTCCATGCCTTTAAGGCAGCTGCATTTATCTGAGCATATACTCCTGGGGTATAATGTTTTTGATCCTGTATGTCTGCGAATTGCCCTTCTCCTGTGAGCATTTCTATATTATGGTCTCCAAACCCTGCATCTGCATTTCTTTTAGCTGTTTCTATACAAAGTTCCTGAAATTGCGATCGCCAAACCAAGTATTGTCCCCCACTTAATGTTGCTTTACATAGACGCTTCCAGTCTGCGGGGGTTAAGCTAAAGGTGTTAAGGGACTCCAGTATACTCAACGTGAAAGGAGCTTGGGGTCCATAAGTCATTACTGCCTCTTTGAGATTTTTTATTGTTTTGAAATCTATTGGCTGGTGGCCCCTCTGTCCATTTTCATATTCAAATACTGGCAGTTCCCAATGTATCTGTGAGTTACCCTCGAGAGCACATAAGCGCTCAGAAAGACTTTTTATTTCTATTTCTAGGGTATGCAAACGTCTAGTGATACCCTTCATATTTTCTGTAATCGATTTCACCCATGGGGGAGTAGAGGACACAAGTTCCTCCACTTGATGATCCCTTATCTTGGTCTTCCTTAATTTCCTTTTATTCATTTTCTCAAAATCACCTTTAGTTAATTCCTCCTCACTACTACTACTCTCATTGGTCCTAACTGACTCAGTAACATCCTGAGTCCCAGGTTCAATTGAGACCATGTATCCTTGAAATATCTCTAATAAATCTTGAATAGCTTTAGCAGCTCGGATCTTTGTAATTTTGGGGACACTTCTAATACTCTCCTTACTGGTCTTAGTTGACTCAGCGGAATCTACGCTTTTATGATTGCCTTCACTGTTTTCTAAATCCTCCTCACTAACGACAGACTCATCCATATCAAAGAATTCATCAAGAGCCTCGTACACTTGGGTCTTAGTTATTTTCGAACCCATTTTAACCGCTCTGACTAGAGACTCCTGCGAGGTTTCTGAGTTCTTACCTGCTGTGCTGAATTCCCCGTACGGGCCACCAACTGTTAGCCGCCGGAAAGGGATTGCAGCCTGGAACGGCAGCGCCGCGGGAAGGAGTCCGGAGACAGGATGGAGACGAAAAAATTCTTTAATCTTTCTGTCTCTGTCTCTTGTAATTTCTAACACTACATACACACTCTCACAAGAAACCAAGCACGTACTCTTACAAGAAACTACAATGTATCTATACAATAGCGATAACCCTGTCCTTTCACTCTCACAAGAAACCTAGCCACGTACTCTTACAAGAAACTACAATGTATCTATACAATAGCTATAACCCTGTCCTTTCTCTCTCTGGTCTCATCCCATGCGCCCGAGCAGGAATGGTGCTTGCTCGATCTGCCGAGTCACTCCTCAAATCTCTCGAGATCTTGGGCCAAGTCCCGTGAGACTACGGAAGGCGACAATGCCCAAAAATGTCAATCTGCTGAGTCATTGCTCAAATCTCTCGAGATCCTGGGCCAAGTCCCGTGAGACTACGGAAGGCGACAATGCCCAAAAATGTGTATGGCCCATAGTCAACCGCAATCTTAGCTATCTCCCCAAACAGGGCTCCTGCATTTCCCCCTTTTGTTTTAAAAGAGGGGATGCTCTAGGACGTCTATGTGCAACCAACATTCTTACCGTCATTGGATAATCAAGGCTGTGCCCTTGACTCCTGTCTTAGGTTGATATGTCGGCCACATGAGACTGTCCCGTGCGACTGTGCCTGTCTTAGGTTGTCCCCCTCTGGGGATCTTACCGTCATTGGCTAACCAGCCATCCAATGGAGCCCTTTAGGATCGACTGTGTAAGATGACTAACAGCCGTCCAATTGGGAGGAGATGCTGCGGCTTTAAGGCGACAAGCCTTTTGGTGACAAGTCAAATTGCATAGCATATCAAATTCTTTAAACAAATCAGCTGCCCTAAGTTCTATCAAGTAACACAGTGAGTTCTCTAAACAAATACCCGCAAGGTACTGTCCCATGAAGTCCCAAACAATGAAAGATCAAAATGTCCACTTGTTATAGCACGTAGATCTAGGAGGCCCCATGCATGCAGAGCAGAGGCCACACTGCTGGTGAGGTTGTTTGACATTTGAGCAGCAGGGATGCTTGCAGCGACCGCGATCCCTGCAGCTGTAGAAGCAGCCGTCTTTTTTATGTCTAGACGATGCCACCGGCAAATCTTCAGGGCCCGCTATCTAGAGACTGAAGCATCAATTGTTAAAGGAAAGGCAGTGCTATTCCAGCACTGAGTCAAGAGGCGAGTTGTCAAACTAAATAATAGAATTATTAGATTGGAAAAATAAGTTGATTTCTGCTCACACACATTGTAGCCTGTGCTCCCACAAACATAAGCTGGCAAAATATCATATTTAGAACAAAACAAAGAAAGACTGAGGGTAATTACTGCATTAAAGATAGATTAAAGAAAAACTAAAAGCACTTTGGAGAAATAATTTGTTAGCTGGAACTCTCGAGTTTCTGCATACACAGCAGTCCTTTACCTGTTGAAATAATTGAAATTAATCATTTATTAAACAAATGAAGTTAATAACAAATAAGCAACCTCATGTCAAAAACACCAAAATATCAGGTTATACAGCACTAGTCATATTTTTTGCTAAAGAGAAGTCCCTGGGACACCTATAAAACAAAATTGAAGGTACCTTCACTTATTAAATTATTTACCCATTTTGAATACTCTTAAACTTAAATGAATTAGAGTTATTTGGATCCATATATATATATATATTCACAAGCGCTTTGTTATTTTTGATGTCACACTGGACAGACGCACATACAAACATATATTTGTGACGTCACATTAACATGAAATTTAGACAAATACACAAATAAACACATATATAAAAAGTAAAAAAATATATATATATATAATTGTGTGCACACTAAAGAGAGATCTCTTCGTCCCAGCCGGGAGGAATGACACTTAAGTTGTGACATATTTTGAAGGACTCTTTTAAGGGAATCATTCCATATCTTCATCATGGTCCTCTTGATTTTGTACCTTTTTTATTAATCTTGATTCCTCAACAACTTCATCTTGATCCTTTTGATGTGGTACCTGCTTTATTAATCTAGATGGTATCCATATTGGAGAGGATTCATGCTTTGGAAAGACACAAACAGATCCTCTCCCCCAAATTAATACTGGATCCGGACCCTTCCATGTACCTGAAAGAACATCCTTCCAGTAAACCAAAGGTTTATGTTGTTGATGTGGGTTCCAATGTCTGTCTCCAGCAGAATAACCATCAGAGTCTAAAGTTAAAAAATTTAAAGTAAACAGGGCAACTGCCAATCTGTCCTTAGGATTTTTCCAGTTTCCTTCTTTCTGTTTTAACAACATAACTTTTAGTGTGCGGTTTGCTCTTTCAATAATGCCTTGACCCTGAGGATTGTATGGGATGCCTGTTTTATGGGATATGTTGAATTTTGCGCAAAACTGTTTGAAAGATGAGGACGTATAAGCGGGACCATTATCTGTTTTAAGCATTTTGGGGATACCCAATGCAGCAAAAGCTTGTAAACAATGAGATGTGACATCTTTAACTTTTTCTCCGGAATGTAAGGAAGCAAAAATCATGCCTGAGCATGTATCTATGGTTACATGAATAAATTGCAATTTTCCAAAGCTTGGCTCATGAGTAACATCCATCTGCCACAAATGATTGGGCATTAATCCTCTAGGGTTAACACCAAAATGAGGATTGGGCAATGTGTTATACAAGATTTACAATCTTTTACAATTGTTCTGGCTTGCTCCTTTGTGATTTTAAACCTACGTTGCAAGGTGGTGCTGTTGACGTGAAACTGGGAATGAAATAAAGTAGCTTGTTGTAGTGCTGAAAGTATAAATATTGTTTTTGTAAGTTCATCTGCCTTTTGATTACCTTCATGGAGGGGGCCAGGCAAATTAGTATGTGCTCTAATATGGCCTACGAATAGAGGTTCTTTTCTTGCCCACAAAAGTTTTTGTATCTGATAAAACAATTTAAAGGCTGGAGTATGAGGTGCTATTGGTCCTGCTAACTCTAATTTTGGGACGGCTTGTACAATATAGTGGCTATCTGAAAAAATGTTTATGGGCTGGTCTCTAAAATTTTCCAGAGCTCTTACCACAGCTTCCAATTCCACTAGTTGAGCTGATTTGTGTGCAGTTATGTAAGTCATATTTTCTTTTGTAGTGACTACTGCAGCAGTACCATTTGAGGACCCATCTGTAAATACATTAAATGCCTTAGGAATAGGTTGATTTTTTATTACCTGTGGAAATATAATAGGATGATTAATACAAAAAGATAATATAGGAGACTTAGGAAGGTGATTATCAAAATTTGCAGAGGTAGAGCATCTAGCTATAGCCCAGTCATTATCATTGAAGCATAAATATTCAATCTGTGACGATGAATAGGGAGTAATAATAGTAGCAGGGTGAATGCCAAATATTTTAGTAGAAGTTTTAAGTCCTTGAAGAATAAGTTTAGCCACCATGGAGGTATATGACTCAATTATGCTTTTAGGAGAGACAGGCAAATGTATCCATAATAAAGGCCCTTGTTGCCAAAATACTCCTGTCGGTGTATATTGTGAAGAAATAATAATCAATATCAGCGGTTGAGTTAAATCAAATCTGTCACAATGAGCTCCTTCTATGGCTTTTTCTACTACCTTTAAAGCTTTCCTAGCATCAGGAGTCAATGTTCGCGGTGAGGATGGGATCAGGGGCCCCTCGAAGAATATCAAATAAAGGTTTTAATTGGCCAGTAGTGAGGTTTAGTGTAGGGCGAAGCCAATTAATGTCTCCCAGTAGTTTTTGGAAATCATTGAGGGTGGTTAAATGTTCTTTATTTATTAAAATTTTTTGGGGTCTAACAAAAGTATCCATGATTTTAAATCCTAAATATAATATGGGAGATCTGGTTTGAACTTTTTCTTCTGCTATATATAATCCGTATTTTTTAAAATTTTCTACCATGTCACTGAATATATTAAATAAGATTTTTTGATTAGGGTGGGCCAGTAAAATATCATCCATGTAATGTAGACACATGAGGTTTGGATATTTATTTTTAATGGGTTGGATAGCCTTGTCCACATATATTTGGCATATGGTGGGGCTATTAGCCATTCCCTGCGGCAAAACCTTCCATTGATATCTCTGATCAGGGCCATTATTGTTAATAGAAGGAACTGAAAAAGCAAACCTGGGGGCATCCAGAGGATGTAGGGGAATAGAAAAGAAGCAATCCTTTATATCAAGACTAATAACATGGAAATTTTTTGGAATACCTATAGGATTCGGAAGTCCAGGTTGAGTAGGGCCCATGACTTGCATGGTTTTGTTAATTTGTCTAAGATCATGTAATAATCGCCATTTTCCTGATTTTTTCTTGATCACAAATATGGGGGAATTCCAGGGAGAGGTGGAATGTTCTATATGTCCTGCTTTTAATTGTTCCTTAACTAGTAGGTGGGCCGCTTGTAATTTCTCTTTAGATAGGGGCCACTGAGGGACCCACACTGGCTTATCAGAAAGCCATGGTATTTTCAAAATTATTTTCTCAGTGGCCCCAAAGAAAAATGTCTTTTTCCTATATAATAATGATTTCTTTTAGGGTTAAGCTTACCCTGTACTTTTTGATGATTTCTTTTAGGGTTAAGATTACCTGTATGTTTTTACATTTAACACCTGCAGGTTTGGTTGCAAGGTGTACTCCCATTTGTTGTAAAATATCTCTTCCCCATAAAGTAACCGGTAGATTAGGTAAAACATAAGGCTGAAATGTGCCTTTATGTCCTTCATCATCCTCCCATTTTAAAATTACCGCACTTTTTTCTGGGAGGTTATTATATCCCAAGCCTCTTAAACTGGTTGAAGCTTTTTGTAGAGGCCAGTGTTTGGGCCATTGACGTAAATTAATGATGGAAGAATCAGCTCCAGTATCTATAAGACCCTCCATTTCTATTCCTTGGATTCTTATTTTACACATAGGCCTCCTTGTACAGTCCCGAACCCAGCAAACCATGGGTTTTGAATCAGTGGAACAAAATCCTCTATTGTTCCTATTTAGAGGCATATTCATTTTAAATGAATTATGTAAATTTGGAAGGAGGAGCAGCTGAGCAATTCTATCTCCCTGATTAATAGAACTTATACTTTGGGGTGAGCTAAGCATTATTTTTATTTCCCCTTTATAGTCTGAGTTTATTACGCCTGGGGTCACTTGCAAACCTAATAAGCTTTCAGGACTTTGCCCGATAATAAGTCCTACAGTCCCTGAGGGAAGAGGTCCCCTGACTCCTGTGGGAATCAGTTGAACCCCCATTTCAGGTGTTAACACTATTCGGGCGGTGGAACAGAGGTCTAATCCTGCATTTCCTCCTGTTCCTCTGGCGAGGGAGTGGATGGGTAATAGGGATTGTGTCGGGGAAGCATCTGAGTGGATGCTTGAGGATACTCCTCCTCCAATGCCTCGTACATTTGTGGGCCCCGGGGCATTGGGCCCCGTGCCCTGTTTTTTGAATTCCTGAACAAAGGATTTCCATGGATGTCAAATTTTGAATAGCATTTATTGGCCCAATGATTTCCTTTCTTACACCTGGGGCAGCAACCTGGAGTACGGTATGAATTTGGTCTTATTTCTCTTTGGGGATTTTGCCTAGAATAGCCTGATTGATTATGATAATTTTGCCTAGAATATCCCGATTGATTATAATGTTTATGTTGAGCCCTTGTAAAATTTTGAGGGGCAGCATCTCTCACAGCTGCTGCAATCACATTCCCTGTGACAAAGGCATCATTTACATCTTTACATAGTTGTATATATATGGAAAGATCCTTTTTATTTTTCCATGGCCTGATGACTTCCTGGCAATATTTATTAGCATTTTCGTACGCTAATTGAATAACTAATGGCATAACTTGATCAATGTCTCCAAAAACTCTACCTGCAGTTCTCAAAAGTCGATCAGCAAATTCAGCATATGGTTCATTAGGTCCTTGAATTACTTTGGACAAGCTACCTTGTAGATCCCAGGTCCTTGTACAGTTTTCCATGCCTTTAAGGCAGCTGCATTTATCTGAGCATATACTCCTGGGGTATAATGTTTTTGATCCTGTATGTCTGCGAATTGCCCTTCTCCTGTGAGCATTTCTATATTATGGTCTCCAAACCCTGCATCTGCATTTCTTTTAGCTGTTTCTATACAAAGTTCCTGAAATTGCGATCGCCAAACCAAGTATTGTCCCCCACTTAATGTTGCTTTACATAGACGCTTCCAGTCTGCGGGGGTTAAGCTAAAGGTGTTAAGGGACTCCAGTATACTCAACGTGAAAGGAGCTTGGGGTCCATAAGTCATTACTGCCTCTTTGAGATTTTTTATTGTTTTGAAATCTATTGGCTGGTGGCCCCTCTGTCCATTTTCATATTCAAATACTGGCAGTTCCCAATGTATCTGTGAGTTACCCTCGAGAGCACATAAGCGCTCAGAAAGACTTTTTATTTCTATTTCTAGGGTATGCAAACGTCTAGTGATACCCTTCATATTTTCTGTAATCGATTTCACCCATGGGGGAGTAGAGGACACAAGTTCCTCCACTTGATGATCCCTTATCTTGGTCTTCCTTAATTTCCTTTTATTCATTTTCTCAAAATCACCTTTAGTTAATTCCTCCTCACTACTACTACTCTCATTGGTCCTAACTGACTCAGTAACATCCTGAGTCCCAGGTTCAATTGAGACCATGTATCCTTGAAATATCTCTAATAAATCTTGAATAGCTTTAGCAGCTCGGATCTTTGTAATTTTGGGGACACTTCTAATACTCTCCTTACTGGTCTTAGTTGACTCAGCGGAATCTACGCTTTTATGATTGCCTTCACTGTTTTCTAAATCCTCCTCACTAACGACAGACTCATCCATATCAAAGAATTCATCAAGAGCCTCGTACACTTGGGTCTTAGTTATTTTCGAACCCATTTTAACCGCTCTGACTAGAGACTCCTGCGAGGTTTCTGAGTTCTTACCTGCTGTGCTGAATTCCCCGTACGGGCCACCAACTGTTAGCCGCCGGAAAGGGATTGCAGCCTGGAACGGCAGCGCCGCGGGAAGGAGTCCGGAGACAGGATGGAGACGAAAAAATTCTTTAATCTTTCTGTCTCTGTCTCTTGTAATTTCTAACACTACATACACACTCTCACAAGAAACCAAGCACGTACTCTTACAAGAAACTACAATGTATCTATACAATAGCGATAACCCTGTCCTTTCACTCTCACAAGAAACCTAGCCACGTACTCTTACAAGAAACTACAATGTATCTATACAATAGCTATAACCCTGTCCTTTCTCTCTCTGGTCTCATCCCATGCGCCCGAGCAGGAATGGTGCTTGCTCGATCTGCCGAGTCACTCCTCAAATCTCTCGAGATCTTGGGCCAAGTCCCGTGAGACTACGGAAGGCGACAATGCCCAAAAATGTCAATCTGCTGAGTCATTGCTCAAATCTCTCGAGATCCTGGGCCAAGTCCCGTGAGACTACGGAAGGCGACAATGCCCAAAAATGTGTATGGCCCATAGTCAACCGCAATCTTAGCTATCTCCCCAAACAGGGCTCCTGCCGTGCACCACTGTACCTGGATATAAGGGTTTATTTAAAGTATTTACCAAGCCAAGTTTTCCTGGAAGACAATCTGTACCTTCTTTCCTGACTTCATTCAATATTCATTTGTCAATACCTTCTGCATGCTTGACCCTGTGCTTTGTGCTGAGGATAGTTAAAAATATCAGATAACAAGACAGGGAATAGCCAAAGAACTTCACACATATTAATTCTTAGAGTATATTATGTTCATATAATTCTCACAATAATTCTACAGAGTTGGTATTGTTGTGCCCATTTTACAGATGAGGAAACACTTGCATAGTGAAGTTAAATAAATTGCTTTAAGTTTTCATGACTTGTGAGTGGCAGAGCTGGGATATAAACATAGGCAGTGGAGCCCCAGAGGCCTATTCCTAGGCACTATACTGGTCTGCCTTTGTAACCCCTCTTCTCTCTTGGCACTCTCTTCCTCAATGATCCTATCCATTCCTGCATCTTCATTTCTTTATTCTTTTTTTTAAATTTTATTTTTATAATTTTTAATATGTACAACTCATAGTGCATATATTTAGTATCTTTTTACATACAACTGTTTGTATACAAAGTATATTCGTACAATTCAGGTCTTCAGTCATGCATTAAGGAAAATGATATCTGTCTCATTCAACCACCTTTCTTTTGTTTCTTTTCTCCCCCTCCCTCCCCTTTTGCTCCCTCCCTTACCCTCCCTTCCCTTGACCATTCTAGTGTTCCTCTAATCCTCCTATGTACCCCCATCCAATAATACTTTGAAATAGCCTCCTTATATCAGAGAAAACATTTGGTACTTGGATTTTTGAGACTGACTAACTTCACTTAGCATTATGTCTTACAAATTCTTCCATTTACCTGCAAATGCCATTAATTTATTTTCTTTTATTGCTGAGTAAAATTCCATTGTGTGTATACACCACATTTTCTTAATCCACTCATTTACTGAGGGACATCTAGGTTGGTTCCACAACCTAGCTATTGTGAATTGCGCAGCTACAAACATTGAGATAGCTGTGTCACTGTAATATGCTGTTTTTAAGTCCTTTGGGAATAGGCCCAGGAGTGGGATGGCTGGGTCATAGGGTGGCTCCATTCCCAATTTTCCAAGAAATCTCCATACTGCTTTCCATAATGGTTGCACCATTTTGCAGTCCCACCAGCAATATATGAGTGTGCCTTTTTCCCCACATCCTCTCCAACATTTATTGTTGCGTGTGTTCTTGATAGCTGCCATTCTGACTGGAGTGAAGTGAAATCTTAGAGTAGTTTTGATTTGCATTTCTCTAATTGACAGCGATGTTGAACATTTTTTCATGTATTTGTTAATTAATCGTGTATCTTCTTTTGAGAGGTGTCTTCTCAATCCCTTAGCCCATTTATTGATTGGGTTATTTGTTTTTTTAGTGTAAAGTTTTTTGAGTTCTTTATATATTCTAGAGATTAGTGCTCTATCTGATGTGCATGTATTAAATATTTGTTCCCAATTAGTTGGCTCTCTATTCACCTCACTGATTGTTTCTTTTGCTGAAAAGAAGCTTTTTAGTTTAAATCTATCCCATTCATTAATTCTTGGTAGTAATTCTTGCGCTACAGGATTCTTATTAAGGAACTTGGGGCCTAATCCGACATGTTGGAAATTGGAGCTTACTTTTTCTTCTATTAGGCGTACTGTCTCTGGTCTAATTCCTAGGTCCTTGATCCACTTTGAATTGAGTTTTGTGCATGGTGAGAGATAAAAGTTTAATTTCATTTGGTTGCATATGGATATCCAGTTTTCCCAGCACCATTTGTTGAAGAGGCTATCCTTTCTCCACTGTACGTTTTTGGCACCTTTGTCTAATATAAGATAGCTGAAATTATATGTATTAGTCTCTGTGTCCTCAATTCTGTACCATTGGTCCACCAGTCTGTTTTGGTGCCAATACCATGCTGTTTTTGTTACTATTGCTCTATAGTATAATTTAAAGTCCAGTATGGTGATGCCCCCTGCTTCACTTTTCTTGCTCAGGATTGCTTTGGCTATTCTGGGTCTCTTATTTTTCCAGATGAATTTCATGATTGCTTTTTCTATTTCTTTGAAGAATGACATTGGGATTTTGATTGGAATTGCATTAAATCTGTATAATGCTTTTGGTAGTATGGACATTTTGACAATATTGATTCTATCTATCCAAGAGCAAGGTAGGTCTTTCCATCTTCTGAGTTCATCTATAATTTCTTTCTTTAGTGTTCTATAATTTTCATTATAGAGGTCTTTCACCTCTTTCATTAGGTTGATTCCCAGGTATTTTTTTTTTGATGCTATTGTAAATGGGGTATTTTTCATCATTTCCCTTTCAGAGTCTTTGTCGCTGATGTACACAAATGCCTTTGACTTATGGGTATTGATTTTGTATCCTGCAACTTTGCCAAATTCGTTTACTAGTTGTAAAAGTTTTCTGGTAGAGTTTTTTGGGTCTTCTAAGTATATTATCATGTCATCAGCAAATAGTGCTAATTTGAGCTCTTCTTTTCCTATCTTGATCCCTTTAATTTCTTTCGTCTGTCTAATTGCTCTGGCCAGAGTTTCCAGTACTATGTTAAATAGCAGTGGTGAAAGGGGGCATCCCTGTCTTGTTCCAGTTTTTAGAGGGAATGCTTTCAATTTTTCTCCATTTAAGATAATGTTAGCTCGGGGCCTTGCATAAATAGCTTTTATAATGTTAAGATATGTTCCTGATATTCCTAGTTTTTCCAGTGTTTTGAACATAAAGGGGTGTTGTATTTTGTCAAATGCTCTTTCTGCATTGATTGAGATGATCATATGATTTTTGTCTTTAAGTCTATTGATGTGATGTATTATGTTTATTGATTTCCGAATGTTGAACCAGCCTTGCATCCCTGGGATAAACCCCACTTGATCATGGTGCACTATCTTTTTGATATGTTTTTGTATCCGATTTGCCAGGATTTTATTGAGGATTTTTGCATCTATGTTCATTAAAGATATGGGCCTGAAGTTTTCTTTTTTGGATGTGTCTTTGCCTGGCTTTGGAATTAATGTGATATTGGCCTCATAGAAAGAGTCTGGAAGAGCTCCCTTTTTTTCTATTTCTTGAAATAGTTTGAAGAGCATTGGTATTAGTTCTTCTTTGAAAGTCTTATAGAACTCGGCTTTAAATCCATCAGGTCCTGGACTTTTCCTTGTTGGTAGCTTTTTGATGACATCTTCTATTTCTTCGCTTGTAATTGATCTGTTTTAATTGTGTATAGCCTCCACATCCAGTTTAGGCAAATCATATGACTCTAGAAATCTGTCAATGCATTCAGTATTTTCTATTTTATTAGAGTACAAGTTTTCAAAGTAATTTCTAATTATATTCTGTATATCTGAGGTGTTTGTTGTGATATTCCCTTTTTCATCACGAATGTTAGTAATTTGAGTTTTTTCTCTTCTTCTTTTCATTAGCATCGCTAAGGGTCTGTCAATTTTGTTTATTTTTTCAAAGAACCAACTTTTAGTTTTCTCAATTCTTTGAATGGTTTCCTTAGTCTCAATTTCATTAATTTCTGCTCTGATTTTAATTATTTCCTGTCTTCTACTGCTCTTGGTGTTGGTCTGTTCTTCTTTTTCTAATGCTTTGAGGTGTGATGTTAAGTCATTTATTTGTTGGGTTTTTTTCCTCTTAAGGAATGAACTCAGTGCAATGAATTTTCCTCTTACTACTGCCTTCATAGTGTCCCAGAGATTTCTATATGATGTATCTGTGTTCTCATTTACCTCTAGGAATTTTTTGATCTCCTCTTTGATGTCTTCTTCAACCCCTTGTTCATTCAGTAGCATGTTGTTTAGCTTCCAGTTGATGGAGTAGTTTTTCTCATTCCTTGTTTTGTCGTTGATTTCCAATTTCATCCCTTTATGGTCCGATAGCATGCAGGGTAGTATCTCTATTTTTTTATATTTGCTGAGAGTTGCCTTGTGACATAATATATGGTCTATTTTGGAGAAGGAGCCATGTGCTGCTGAGAAAAATGTGTATTCATTTACTGAGGGATGAAATATTCTATATATGTCCATTAGGTCTAAATTGTTAATTGTATTAAGGAGGCTTAAAGTTTCTTTGTTTAGCTTTTGTTTGGATGATCTATCCTTTGGTGAGAGAGGTGTGTTGAAGTCCCCTAGAATAACTGTGTTGTGGTCTATTTTACTCTTGAACTTGAGAAGAGTTTGTTTGATGAATGTAGGTGCTCCATTTACTTCCTGTATTTGTTTTTGGAGTTCTTTGTCAAAATGATCTTTTGCCTCCTGTACCTGCTCCCTCATCTCATTTTTTAGTTCATTCTTAAGTTCCGTAAACATTTGGCATATGTAATTTCTAAATTCCATCTCTGGCATTTGACCAACTGTGCTTGCCATGACATCTACTGATGAGGTACCTTGATTTGTTTGTGTCATTTTCTTCCCTTGTTTTTTCATGTTGCTTGTGTGTCTATTCTTCCTGCACTGTGGGACCTTGAATATTTCAATTTTACCTTAAAGCCTTATGTTGTTCCCGTAGTACAATGCTATCAGATCGCCTTACAATTCCTTTACACTTTTAAAACCTAACACTTTCTATTCAGAAAATCCAATTTTGATCACAATGTACAGATTTGGTTAACCCAGATATTATTTCCAATTTACTCTGTATGCTTCTGATGGGGTTCCATAGCTTCAAGTATTGGATACAGAGGTGTTATGTTTAGGAAGAAGGAAGTGTCTTGAATTGTTCTTTCTTGGAAAGTATAAAAAGAGGTTTCTATTGAAGTGGTTTAGTGGAAGTGGTTTAGTATCAGTAGATGAGGGAAGAAAGAGAATGGAGTAGACAATTAGGTGGAAAGACCAATTTATATATAAAGTAAGTTGGAAAAAGAAAAAGAAATGATAAAAGAGTAGGAATTGGTGTAGGAGAGAGGAGAGAGAGAATCAAGAAAATAGAGAGTAAACTATATATAACACCGCTTTGCTACCCAGTTCAATTGTGCCGGTTCTAGAAATCCCAAGTTCTGTGTATAACTTGTTTTTGCCTCTGTTTAGCATGCACTGGCAGGATGTAAACATGAAAGATGAAGGAGGAAGAAAAGATGCAAGAGTGAGAAGGAAGAAAAGAAGGAAAGAAAAAAGGGGCGGAAGCAAACAAACACACTGACAATCAATGTGGAAGGCAAAAAAAAAAAAAAAAAAAAAGCAGAATAAAACAAAGCCAATAAAAGAAAAAGAAAAAAATAAACCAACAAACAATCAAACAAAAAAAACCTCCCCGAAATCCAACAAAACAAGCAAACCAAAAAAAAAAAAAAAAAAAAAAAATGTCAAACCCCAAGTCTCAAACAAAACGGGCCCTGGGAAGCCCCCTCTTTTTTCCCTTCCAGTTCAAGCCAATTGTTATTGGATCATGTCTAGACAGTCTGCGATCCTGTTAGTGGAATCAAGGCTGCACCTTAGGCCAGTGGCTGAACGGTTCAGTGAAGGAGTGGCCCAGGGGGTTTGTGTATCAGCAGATGAATGGCACTGGGAAGGGGACCCTCCAGAAGGCACCCCCTCCCCACGCCCACCCACAGTTGCAGCTTCTTGTGGCCGCTGCGCTGGCCTCAGACACGCCCTCCCCTGCTGGCCACCCGAGCCTCACCCAGGTATGTGTTGTCTTCAGAGAGCTGGAGGGTCCCTGGATGGCTGCAGCCGTCGCTCTCCGTCTCCTCCCCTTTGTCTGGGTCAGCCACTGCACCCCTCAAAGATGGCGGTGCTCTCCTCCCAGTCAACAGCAGCTCCGCAGACTCCCCTGTCCTCGCCGATCGATCCCAAAGCCGCTGGGTGGATGTCTCCTTGCCCAGGTGGTATCGGGAAGCCGCAACTGTAACTGCGGCGCAGGCAGCGCTGCTTCGGACTGTGGAGCGCTCCGATTGTGCCCCTGCTTGCTGTTCGCCGGTCTCTGCGCCGCTGTCTCGGGGCCCTGCTGCTGAGGGTCGCGTCTGGCCGAGTGTGGATTCGAACTGGTGCTGTCGACCCGCGGTCTCCCGTGGTCCCCCAGCACCAATTCCAACAGCTGTTATCGCTGGTTTTTATCGCCGGTTTCACGCTGGTGTGCCGTGAGTGTGGCTGGGGTTGCAGTCGCAGCGCGGTCTCCCCACACTGACTTTGTTTCCGACGGCCTGTGCACCACCCAGGCGGTTTTGCAGGAGCCTTGCGGCTCCAGCCGCTGCAGACAGCTTGTCTCCTTCTCTTCCTGGTAGTGGTAATCAAACCATCCAGGAGATCGGTATTTTCAGCCTATATATATATGATGAAAGGCAATTTATCTGCTTTGTTGGATTCTTTCCACGGAGCTGCCCTGAAGTGCAGCTTCCTCTAATCTGCCATCTTGGATCTCTCTCCATTTCTTTATTCTTTCATCCACTCACATCACACAGTTTTATTGAATGCCTACTATGAGTCAAGCACTAATGGTGATTCCACAGTATAGTGAACTGAATGATGACCCCAAAGTTATGTCCGCATCCTGATTCTTAGAACCCATGAACACTACCTAATATGGCGAAGGATGTGATAAAATTAAGGATCTTGCCAAGGTGCCTTTATCCTGATTTAACTGGGTGGATCCAATATAGTAACAAAGTTTCTTATAAGAGACAGGCAGGAACATCAGTCAATAGAGACATGACAGTGGAAGCAGAGATCAAAGTGATGCAGCCACAAACCAGGCAATTCTGGAAGGAACCAGAAGCTGAAAGAGGCAAAGAACAAATTTTCCATTAGAGCCCATGGAGGGTGTGCAGCCCTGCTGACACCTTGATTTTGGCCTGGTGATACTGATTTCAGACTTCTGGACTCTAGAATTGCTAGAAAATACACTCCTGTTGTTTGAAGCTACCTAATTCCTGATAATTTGTTATGGCAGCTCTAGAAAATGAATATAAACAGTGGTCAAGATAGATGTGATTTCTGTTTTGATGGAATAAACAAGAAAGGTACTAATAAAAATTTAGAAGGTCACTGAAGGTTACAAATAGGAAGTGCAGGGCACTCTTGAGAACTTCCATAACAAGCCAAAAGCTCTTCTGCCCCATAATATGCTTGAGGTGGAGAAAGGAACAAGAAAGATGGCTGAAGACTGAAAGATTTAGTACAGTAATTTCCCCCTTACCCATGGGGGATACCTTCCAACACCCTCAGTGGATGCTTAAAATCATAGATAGTACTAAATCCTATATGTAAAACCATGCTTTTTCCTATATATGCATGGCTATACCAAAGCTTATTACTAAAGCACAGTAAGAGATTAACAACTTTAGCCCATACTAAAATAGAATAATATGACAATATACTGCAATATAAGTTATTTAAAACTTACGAATTCTTTATTTCTGGAATTTACCATTGAATATTTTCAGACTACATTTCCCTACAAGTAACTGAAACTGTGAAAAGCAAAATCACAGATAAGCAGGGACTACTGTCAGCATATTGAACAAGAATGGCAGGGGTATATTTGACCAGTGTCCCTGGCATTGCTTTATGACACAAACATAGAATATAATCCTCATTCCAGCCGCTAGCACTGTTTTCATGGGAGTTACCCAGATGTTCTTAAAGCCTCTGGGAGAAGAGTACCTCTCTCCTTTGTTAAGATATACACAGAGGTTCCTGTGGAGGCAGTCCTGTTGTCACTTTTGCTAGGATGACATTGGATCTTCATTAAATTGGTAGTGACTAATTAGGGCACTATTTAAAGAAAGCATTGAGGACTTGTCCATGTTCAGTTAGAGTCATGACAGGCTCTGTATTATGAACTGGGAGCATATACACCATGACCATACTCTAGAGCAGTAGTTCCCAAACTTTAACTTGCATCAGAATCACCTGGTGGGTTGAAACACAGAGTGCTGGGTCTCAGTTCCAGAATCTCTGATTTAGTAGCATTTGGGTGAGGCCTTAAGATTTACACTATTCATATGTTCTCAGGTATCACTGATGCTGCTGATCCCAGGAACCACAGTTTGCAAACAACTGCTTTAGAGTGCTTCCAAAACTTTAACATGGGTACAACTCACCTGGAATCCTTGTGAAAAGGCAAATTCTGATTTAACAGGTCTGCAGTAAGGCCCATGATTCTGTATTTTCTTGCCAGCTCCCAAGTAATTTTTTTGCTGCACCATTGGCTACATGCACCTTAAGTAGAAAGGTGCTAGAAAATCAGTTCTCAATTGTGGTGGCATGGCACACAAGCAAGCCAAGAATAATTAGAGGTGTCACAAGTATCTACATGAATTACCATCTTGAAAGGCAAACTAGAGGTGATTCATTTTCTCTATTTAAAATGTCTATCCTTTACTTGTGTATTTGTGTAGTAGGAGAGAAAGATATGTATAGTGAATCCACAAAAAATTGTGTGCTAACTCCAGTGGTCCACAGTGTGTCTTGTGTGTATTGTCCCTCTAAAGTTCGCCTATTGTGTGTAGCAGTAGAAAGAGGCTAAGACCACTGGGCAAAAGAGTAGGATACAGTACTTTTGGCAAAGGAAATCTACTACTTCTCCCAAAGCCTTACTACAAAGTCACCAAGAAGGGTGAGGAAAAAGACAGTGAGTTCTTTATTCAAGTTGGAACATGGTAGGGTGACCAACACACTAAGTATGCCCAGGATTAAGTGACTGTTCAAGATGAAGAAATTTAGTGCAAAAACCTGAAGAATTCCAGGAAAATAGGGATGGTTGATCACCTTAGCATTCATTTTCTTTCTTCTCTCCTCCTTATATTTCAGGTTCTTGCACTACATAACCCCTGTCCTCCTCTAAACACACCGTATTATCTGGAAAGTTCTTGATGTTTTTCTGGAATATTGCCATTGCTTAAAAATGTTGACCATTATTAATGTAAACATAGATAATTTTAGAGACATTATAATAAATTCCATTTCCCCCACCTCACTCCATCTCCAAAAAGGAAGAGCAAGAGGATGGGAGAGGAAGGGAGAATAGAAAGATAATAGGGATGTAATGAGGAAGCTAAATACTAATACAGGCAGAGTCCAAGCAAGTAGGCAGGAAGATATGTTTTCAGAATGGGAGAGAAAACACCACACGTTTCCTTCTACTTCCCGTGGATTCCCAGGTGGCTAATTTTGTAGATTTTTTTCTCTATTCATTATAATAGGCTTATAAATTGGAGCTGAGGCTGTTTTTTTCAAGGTTGTAGTTCATTATTATAAGTTGTGATCTCTGTGGATGAGGATGGTTGGACAAACAAGGGAAAATTCCCAACCCAAAAACCTGTTTGACACAGTGTCATCCATGGGCATATCAAGCCTATCCATTTTCTGCATAGAACATCTAAGCCCTGATAATATTTGTGTAATTCAGGAATTCTAGTCTTGGGTCTTCTCATATAAGATCATCAAGAAAGGGAAAGAGTAGAATGAAGCCTCTGTTCTTTGGGGATTTTATCTTCTTTTGGGCCTACAGGGGAGAAAATATAAAACTAAATTCAAATCAGTCATTTTTTTAGAATCTTGCTATGGTAAAATCCCATGGTAACATCATGGTCTACAACTTTCCCATAAGTAGTAGACATAATTTAGTTAGCAATTAAATGAATTGTAGTATGCATTGACAGAGAATAAAACTCTAGGTCATGAGCTGTGGGTGTAAATTTTAGAAACAAAAATGTGTGCAAAAATTAAATGTCATTTCTCTAAAGCTTAAGTTAGCTCTTAGTCTTTCTAGTTGTACTGAAAACAGAAAACTTAACCTTACCAAATCAACATAAAACTATCATTTGCAGTTTTCTTTCAGTTTCTTTTAAGTTAATACTTAACAACACAAAATATCCCCTTGCCCCTTTCTTCTCTCATTAATTCTGGGAAGTTTACATAGGGCAGGTATTTGTGACTTGCTTTCTGTCTTTAATGAGTTTTAGTCCTAGGCTGGTATCCACTGTCCATGTGCCTCATTCTCTCTGTTCTTTGCAATCTTGCTGAATTCACTGCTGAAGCACCTACGTTCACCTTTAACCTTTCTTCCTTGTGACCCTGCAAATAATTTTACTTCATTATTTCAGACTGTGCAAGCTCCCCAAGCTCAATGACTTATTTTTAAGCACCATACCAGAGAGTCACAGGTTCGAGGAGGGTGTGTCAGGCAGTATCTTTCTATTCATCCTATACTATCCTTGGTGTTAACTAGGTATTGTAGGGTGGAGGTAAATTTCTCTACTGGCGCTAGAGTATCTTCTGATCAACTGATATCTCTGTATTCAGAATGCAAAGAAAGAAGCATAGTAGTTATGAAGTAAAAGAGGACAAGGAGTGGGTTGATTTGCCTGCCTCTGGTCTGTGCAAAAAGTTTCTAGGTCATCCTAATGAGCTCATCAGAGGAAGAATGATCACATATGGATCTGAGGTCAGAGTGCCAGTCACTGGTGTAGTCATGGAGATCGATTTTGACCTTTAGGAATCTATAGCAGCAGTACAAAATTGCCTGAAGGTTAGTAGATTTAGGGATCTAGCCAAAATCAATGTAACATCCAGGATCAATGGAGTTTTCTTATTTCCCCAAATATCAACACAGTTATTTGTTTTATTTTCCTTCATTTTGTAATATTTTTGGCATTATCTCAGATCAGTTATGTTGGTATTTCAAGGAAACAGTTTTCCCATAAGGCAGAAGTTGATAAGGTATCTTTATAAATTCCCTCAAGAGATTTGATTACTGAAGCCCCCAAAGAATCTCATGGTCAAATGTGTTTTTTTCTGTTTGTTTTTGTTTTTGAATATAAAGGGGTAACATAGATTTCTCCCAGAAGGGAGAAGGGGGCCATAGCTGGTATCCTGGTATTCCAAGAAGTGAGAGTGTTCTGCCTTTTTATATGTCCTAGGTTTCCTTTGTTCTCCTGCTCTCTTGCCCTTATCTCTCTTCTTCTTGCATACATGACTAGGCCCAAGAGATGCTTCGGTGGGATGGTCAAAAGATGAGAAGTTGGGCTGGAGGGGCAAATGTTTTAATAATGATAGTCCTGGCATGTAGTTCTTCCCATTAGTTTAGAACCATGTACCTATTTAAAGAAAGATGTTCCATCTTATTTCATGTTATGGTTAAATATTAGGAGTCCCCCAAAAGCTCACATGTGAGACAATGCAAGGAGGCTTAGAAATAAATGGTTGGGTTATGAGAGCTTTAATCTAACCCATGAATTAATTTACTGATGGGATTAACTGAGTGGTAACTATAGGCTGGTAGGGTACTGCTGGAGGAGGTGGGTCATTGTGGGGGGTGTGCCTTTAGGGTATATATTTTGTGAGCCAAGTTAGTCTTTCCTCTCTGCTTCCTGCTGTCATGCTCTGACCTGCTTTCCTCTGCCACACACTTCTGCCATGATGTTCTCTGCCTCACTTTGGGCCCTGAGGAATGGAGCCAGCCATCTATGGAATGAGACCTCTGAAACCTGCTTCCACAATTCTTTCTGAAGCAAGAGTTTGAAGTCCCCAGGGGAACAGCAGCATTTTGTTGCTGTTGCTGTTGTTGTTCCCAGGCATCAGATAGAAATACAATGCTGCAGAAAGAGAGTAGAAACAAATGAGAAGGAATCCATCTTGGGATCAATATCTTGCAAGGATACCAAAGAAAGGTTCAGATCACCTAGAAGAGGTAAAAGAAGCCCCTACATTAGAATTGCCACAAAACAAGGCAGAATTTGGATGCCGTAGGAAAGATGGGTTAAGAACATTGAGAAAGCTCTACCCTTGAGGCCCAGGCACACAGACCTTGCCTAATAAAGAGGCTAGATCAGTATAAAAGACAACCCATCCCACACCATAAGCCTAGCACTGAGTGACAAGCAAGAGCACTTTAGCAACCATGTGGGGAAAGTCACATCTGTAGTGCAGACAGAAGGATATGGTGAAGATGATGAGGGCAATGGAAATATTGGGGGAAAAAAAAACCTTCAGCATCCAACTCCCATTCTATGTACAAGGCAACATTAATCCATATCTAAAGGAATTTTAAGTCCATGCCACACTTAAGGTAAAGGTAGCATCAACAAAACCCAAAGCTCACAAAATCCTTGACTAGACTGACTCAACCTCTAATGTTAATGGCCTGAAAGAAGTGTACTCATTGCCAGTCTAAATATTATATTTTTCCATTTTTAATGTCCCATACATGATGTCCAGCATTCAATAAAAAATTTTAAGAAACACCAAAAAAAAGCAAGTTAAAAACATTGTCAACAGGTAACATGATTAATAGAACCATACACAGAGATAAACCATTTGCTGGAATTTTTAAACAGACATTAAAATAAATATTGCTAATGTGTTGAATATGATATCAGAAGGAAATGGGGATGAATACAATAATTAAGAGTGCTAGGAATGGTAAAATTAAGGTTAACATAAAATATGTTGTTTTCATCACCATTGTTCTTGCTTTAAAAGACACTAAATTCAAATTCTAAGTACCTTACAAAAGTATACTCCATGCTTTCTCCACTGTTATAAAACCTTGACGGAATGTATGAACTTCTACTTGAGGATTCTGAAAAATAGACAGTAGCATACAAATTGAAGAAGTAAATGACAATTCAAAGTAATACCAAATATGCAACAAGTTTAGCATTTTCTATGTCTTTTGCTATTTCCCAGTACAGACATAATGCAGCCTAAAATCTAGAAGCAGGAATTGACATGAACAGAAAAAAATTTCTAGAGAAAAATCTCTATTTAATGCTTCAGAAGCAGGAAAAAATAACTTCCTAATGTTCTAAGAGGCAGAAATTGACATATTTTAAAAGTTTAGTTCACTAGTTCTCTCATACTCCCAAGTCCCTCAATAGTTTTGTATTGGTGACATAGGAGTAAAAGAATCATCAACAGGGTTTGGGAGGAACCAAAAAGTCTCAAAGATGGGAACCATACTCTCAAATCAAAGGACCTGTGGCCTCAAAAGAATAGGCTGAACGTGCCTTGCATTTTTTCTTCTGTCTTTCCACAAATTAGTACCAAACATGGGCATAGTCATTGGAAGTGCATAGCAGCATGAAGTAAATACTGTCTCAGTGACAAAATGGGGAGAGACCCAGGGGGTGGAGGGAGGGAGGGAAGCAGAGAGAGAGAGAGAGAGAGAGAGAGAGAGAGAGAGAGAGACACAGAGAGAGAGACAGAGACACAGAGAGAGAGAGACAGAGAGAGAGAGGGAGGGAGGGAGGGAGAGATCAGGATAGCAAATCAATAAAGCTGCTCATGAAGTCATGTCCATATATAAATCATACACTGAATGTAAAATGTAAACTTTGAGAACTAAGTTAGAGATAACCTGCTACTCAGGTCCAAGACTGACCACTGGGTGGTAAACACATGGTATAGATACCAAAAGCACTTAAAAGGCATTGAAAATAGAACAAAACTTGGCACCATGACCCATAAAAAGCTGTTTGGAACTTGTGACCTGAACCTGACAGGGTTGATTGCTTACAAAAGCTAAATTATCAGCATTCTCCATAAACAAAATACACAGCTTCATTATATGATATTTTCAATGTCCAGGACACAATCCAAAAGTACTCAGTTTACAAAGAAATAAAAAATATATAAACTCTCACTGGAAAAATAATCAATAGCACCAAAACCAAGATAATAGAAATGTTGAAATTATCCAACAAAGTAGCTATTTAAAAACATGTTTAAAGAGCTATTATGAAAATTCCCACCAAAGTATTGTGGGATGTTAGGAAGGCATAAATTTCAGCAAAAAAAAAAAAAAAAAAAAAAAAAACTAATAAATAAAATAGAGATATGTACAAAAACCAAATGTAAATTTTAGAACTAGGACATAATAAAACACAGTGGAGGGGCTCAGCAACAGAATAGAAGTGACAAGAAACAGTGGACTTGAAGACAGACCGGTAGAAAATGATCCAAAATGAAAAACAAAGGGAAAATTAAATTATAAAACAGAGCCTTAGGAGCATGGGACAGCCAAAAGATCTAAGAGTTTTGTCACTGGAATTCAAGAAGAAGAGTATGAAGCTGAAATATTTTCAAATAAATCAGAGTTGAAATCCCCCAAATTTGGTTAAAGTTGTAAAACTTTAGTTTCAAGAAGTCCAGTAACCACCAAGAAGAAAATACCAAAGAACCCCAAACCAATATAAGCAAATTGCTGAAAACTATAAACATAAAAATATTAGTGTCCAGAAAGAAATAGCACATTGCCTTTAGAGAATGATGGTATGACTGGCTGTGGATGTCCCACAAATAACCATGGAAATCTGAAGGAAGGGACACAACATTTTAAAGTGCTGAAAGAAAATAGCTGTCAACTCAGAATTCTATATCCAACATAAGTATTTCTCAGGAATAAAGGTAAAATAAAGTCATTCTTAGATGAGGAAAACTAAGAAAATTTGTAGGCAGCAGACCTGCTCTTGGCAGAACTATTAAAGTTCTTCAAAAAGAAATGATATCTGAAGGAAACCTGGTAAATCAGAAGTGAAGAAAAACAGCAGATATGACACATATCTGTGTAAATATAATAGACCAATCTTCTAATTAGTTCTATAAAATATGTTGTACAGTTAAAACAAAAAATTATAATATTGTTGGCTGGAGTTGCAGCTCAGTGGTAGAGTGCTTGCCTACCATGTGGGAGGCACTGGGTTTAATCCTAAGCACCACATACAAATAAATAAATAAAATAAAGGTACTAAAATATATTTTAAAAATTATGATATTGTCTGACAAGGTTTTATGTGTAGATAGATATAAAGCAAAAATTATGACAAAGAATGGGGAGGATAACAGGACTTATATGGTGGTAAGGTTTCCATGGCCCACTTAAAGGAATAAAACATTTATCCTAACTAGACTATGGAAAATTAATTAGGATATCAGATATCCTAATAGTAGCAATATTTTAAATCCTAATAGTAATTCCTACAGAAACCACTAGAAATAATACATACAGAGGGGGCGATGTGAGGATGGGAAAAACAGTGGAATGAAACAGATATTGTTGCTGTATGTATATGTGTGACTACATGACCAATATGATTCTGCAACATCTACACTTAGAAAAATGAGAAGTTATATCCCATCTATGTATGATATATCACAGTGCATAAAAGCAATCTACTGCCATGTATAACTAAATAAAACAAATTTTAAAAAAATTAAAAAGTCCTAGACATACATGTCTTTAAATTTTTTCATCAGCATTGTGTAGTTCTCAGCATTCAAAGTATCTATGTTAAATTAAAAACAAATAGTTGTAGATGGACAGCATGCCTTTATTTTATTTGTTTATTTTTATGTGGTGCTTAGGATTGAACCCAGTGCTTCACACATGCTAGGCAAGCGCTCTACCACTGAGCCACAACCCCAGCCCCAGTTCTGTTAAATTTTTTTTTTTTTTTTTTTTTTTTTTTTTTTGGTACCGGGGGTTGAACTCAGCAGCACTCGACCACTGGGTCACATCCCCAGCCCTTTTTTGTATTTTATTAGAGACAGGGTCTCACTGAGTTGCTAAGTGCCTCGCCATTGCTGAGGCTGGCTTTGAACTCGCGATCCTCCTGCCTCAGCCTCCCAAAGTGCTGGGATTACAGACGTGCGCCACCGCGCCCGGCTTCTGTTAAATTTTTATGTAAGTAATTTTTGAACCAATTTTAAATGGTGTTGTGTTTTTAACTTCCATTTCTGCATTTTCATTGTTTTTACACAGAAATGTAATTGATTTTTATGAGCTGCTTTAAAAGAAACAATAAAGCTAACAGATAAAATGAATGAATGGTTTACTTTGTGTTTAACCCAGGGATGTAATGTTTGTTCAAATTTCAAAGACTGCAGAATGTTGATGAGAACTCTAGGACCCTAGTATGTTTTTTTTCATTTTTACAGGCAGGTTTCCTAAAAAGCCAGTCCATAAATTACAGGCAGGTTTCTACCCTACTGAGGCAAGCCAGTCCCCCCCCCCGAGGCACTTTCAGTGAGACCCTGTCTCTAAATTAAAAATACCCTCCCCAGGCCCTTTTTTAAAAATATTTTTTTTAGTTGTAGGTGGACACAATTCCTTTATTTTATTTATGTGGTGCTGAGGATCAAACCCAGGGCCTCACATATGTGAGATGAGTGCTCTACCACTGAGCCATAGCCCCAGCCTCTCTCCAGGCCCTTTTATTGATGAATCTAACTGCTTATTGACAGAAAAGGAAAGTATAAGCCCTTCCATTCATACCAAGTAAAAGAAGTGTATGAGAAAGTATGGATTATCAGAGTGAATAAAGTCCCTGCTGAACCCTGTGTGATGGACCACCTGTGGGTATGATTTGAAGAAGACTATGTAGCGTGGGATCAGGGGTGTGTATTTTAGGGAAAGGAAAAACACTAGTGGAAGAACACTCTGAGCTCAAGTCTATGATAAATGAAATTCTTTTGAACTCCTTTTAGTTTATACCACTTAATATTGGTAACAATATAAAAACTATTTTAAAAACTCATCTTTGTAAAGATCTAACAGTATGATCATAGTGTAATTTGGTAAACAGGAAATATTTTTACACAAAAGGAAAAATAAAATTAAGACAATACAGTGAAAAACAAGATAAATCATTTTAAGTGGAAAAAAAACACTCATAACTATTCTTATGACACATTTCAATGAAAATAAAGAAAAGAAATTACACTTTGGGCATTGCTAGGTTCAAATAATGTTAAAATATGTATCAGATTTCTTTAAAAGAAAGTAAAAATTTCAAAACCCAATAATGAAATTCACCATAACAATAGATGAAGTTTCTTAAAAAAATGAATCATCTCCCTACATGTAACAAAAGCATTGACAAGATTCACATTCATTCATGTTAAAATTTTTCAGAAAACAGGAAGAAAAGATAAATTCTTAAAACTGATAAAGGATATCTACAAAAAAAAAAAAAAAAAAAAAAAAAAAAAAAAACCATGTAGCTAGGGCTGGGATACAGCTCAGTGGTAGAACACTGGCCTATGTGCAGGAGGTCCTGGGTTCTATCCCCAGCACAGCAAAACAAAAACAAAAACACAAAACCATTAGCCATCAGATCTCCAGAGAAATTGTTATAACATATTAATCTAGCCAGGTAAAGTGGCACATACCTGTAATCCAAGCAGCTCAGGATGCTAAGACAGGAGGATTGCAAGTTAAAGGATAGTCTCAGCAACTTAGTGAGGCCTAAAGCAACTTAGTGAGACCCTGTCTCAAAACAAAAAACAAAAATGGCTAGGGAGGTAGCTCAGTGGTAAAGCACCTCAGGGTTCAATCCCCAGTAAACCACCCCCTACACACAAAATAATCTAACAAAATAATACAGTTTTGTATGCTGAAAATATAAATTTATTGTAATAACAGTTTTAATAGGAAAAACCCTGCAAATTAGATTCATACCCATAGTAGAGGATTGGATAAATAATATATGGTTCTTTAAATAAAGAAACACTATTCAATGATTTTAAAAGCCATTGTATGGATTATTAGTCAGTCATAAAGAAGAATGAAATAATTGCTTTTGCCAGTAAATGGATGGAAGTGGAGGACATCATGATAAATGAAATAAGCCAGACTCAGAACATTGAAGGTCAAATGTTTTCTCTCATATGTGGAAAGAAAAGATGATCTGAAAGTAGAAGAGGGACTGTTAAGGAATGGGAAGGAGGCTTGGGGGAGGGGCAACAGAGGGGAGATCAAGAGAGGGTGGAAGGGAGGGTGGACATGATAAAGGCACTATATATACAAGTATGAAAATGTCACAGTGAAACCCATTAATTTGAACAATTAATATAAGAATAAAAAATTGTAGATTATTATTTATCAAAGTGTAGTTTCAATAAATTATGTTTAAAAAGCAAATTTTTAAAATGTATATGCAATAAAATTTTGTTTAAAACTCTAATACATGTATTAATAAGAATGAGCTCTGACAGATATACATCAGGTTTAAGTCACAATTATCTCTGATAAAATTATGGGTATATTAAACTTTTCCATCTATTATCTTCTTTTCCTTATTTTTACACAAACATGATTATAGTTTATATCATAAAAATAAATGGCAAATATTTTTATACATTACATTTGGTCTCTATCAACTCTCTCTCTCTTCTTTTTGTGCTAGGGACTTAACCCAGGGTGCTTTACCATCAAGCTACATCCACAACTCTTGCTAATTTTCAGATTGAGACAGGGTCTTGCTAAATTGATGAGGCTGGCTTTGAAATTGCCATCCTTCTGTCTCAGCCTCCTGAGTTACTAGAATTATTGGCGTGTGCTACCACTACCACCCTAGGCTGTATCAGTGCTCTTGTATGGTTGAGAAGGAATATCACAGAATGATTTATATATATATATAATCTTTCTAAATTTTTCGCCATCCTGCTCATCTTCACCTAAGTACCTATGAAGATAAATTTAGTGCTAGCCTTATCATGTAACTGTGTTGAGATTTGGGTGGTTCCATTTGAACTTCATATTTTTAGCATTCTAAAACCTCAACTATGTTTATAATTTCCCCAAAATGCTTTAATGTTCAATTATATTTTAACATTCATAAACAATTTTGTTACTTTGAATTTCTTTTCTTTCTTGATTCTTATTGCATTTGGTGTGATAATATGACACATCATTAATTTTGACAGTAGTTTTAATCAAACAATAGTATAAATGATCACATTTCCATTTGCATTTTAAAATATTACAAAGCATATATATATATATAATTCATTTTAAAATATTACCATATTATATATATATATATATGAAATTAATTTTAAGATATTACCAAGCATATATATATATGCTTGGTAATATATAATTTTATATATATATATAAAATTCAGATACTGCTGGAGAACATAATTTATGTTTTACTTGTACTGTCTGCTTTGGAAAAAAATCACTAATTCACATCTTGAAATTATTATTATGATAAAATGTTCCTAAGCAGAAATCAGATCCTGACTTGTCAACAAAATCTTTGGCCTGGTACTTTGTCCAAAAGTCGTCTATTTCCCCCTCCTTTTTAAAGGAGGGTGGAAATCATTATACATTGATCAGTCACTGGAGTTAAGAGAAAACTGACCCAGGACTCTAGCATATTATGATGAAATTGATTGAAAAATCAAATACTGATAAATGAGCTAATAATGACACATGTCTGTAGCATTTTAGGAGACTAGGCTTCGGAGTCAGACTACTTGGTTTCCATACCCTTGGCTTATTGGCCAAGAAACTTTGTAAAAGTTACTTAATCTCTCCTGGTCTCCATTTCCTCCTCTGTAAAATGGGGATAATGCCAGTACCTCCCTCAGAGGGATGAAATGAAGACTGATTGAATCACTAATTGTAAGGTATCATGTACCTGTGTAAGTGCTATTGTACAGCAGTATCTGGTTTTGTGAAATTCTCCAATAATCTTATGGCATAAATATTAGCATCTTCATATCATATAAGCAGCATAGTACAGTAGTTAAGAACTCAGGCTGAGGATCAGACTTCCAGGGTTTTAATCCTGGCTCACTACCAATTAACTATGTGGTCTGGGACACATCATTTAAACATTCATAGTTTCCATTTCCTATATCTAAAGTGAGGAACACTTTAAACAAAATGCCTACAACATAAGGTTACTATGAAGATTAAATGAGCCACTGCCTATTAAGGGCATCACAGTGCCTGGAACATAAGTGATCTTAGCTGTCATTATTGCTGCTAAAACAGATACTAGCAAGAATTTTGTCCCATGTCACAAAACTCCCTAAGTTTCTACTTCATGTTATTTGCATAGTTCTGTGCTGCTTAGGATGGCAATTCAATTCCTTTTTCTTGGCTTCAGTGAAGGATGAGTATCTTTAAAATAAGTGTGATCTCTGGTTGCACCATCAGGCTTCTTGCTACTCTAAATGGCAATGATTCCTGGAGGCATTGAAATAGTCTAAATTAGAGTTGAACAAAAAGCAGGAATGCATTCTTTCTGTTTAACCCATAACATGTCACCAGAAAAAAATAATGTTGAAAGGAAGATATTATTAATGACAGCTGTATCACCTACAACACAGGTATTTGTATAATTTTTTAAATTATCTTATTTTGTTTTTCTAGTGGTTGTGAATGTAGAGCATATAGAATCCAATACTCTAGTAAACCTTACTGAGAAGGACAGTACATGGGAATGTGATTCTATTCAAGCCAACAATGACGTGAACTTGTTCTTACACTTCCTCTCTGGAAGGATGGGAAGGTGATACCTAAAGGGAAAGAGGCAAGCAGAAAAATCCACCCTCTGAGGAAATGTTTCTATGTAGACAGCCAAGGAGCTCCAGGAAATTAACTCCTCTAGACAGCCTTAAATACTCTTCCTAAAATATAGCCTGTGGGTTTGACAACCAAAGAATTTTTGTTACCTTTGTTGACCAAAGAGATCATTTGAATCCTTAGATTTTATAGCTTCAATAGTAAACTGGTACCAAACCAACTTGGGTTTTTGTTTCATTTGAGCTGTTGCCACCTGCAGCTGCTTCCGCCTGCAGCAATGATACGGGGGGAAAGAATTCGGAGGCAGACTGGAAATGAGTAGGTTCTTTATTCTGCTTTCTCTTCTGACTTCTCTCTCCAACTCCAACAACAACCCCCACACAACTCCAACCCTACCTCGTTAAATACCCTTCACCTTACCAAGTATACACGTGTCACAAGCTCAACTTACAGGTGCGTCACACAGTGTTCACCGGCACAGAAAGATTCTTAGTTGAATACAATAAGGTCAGGAGAAAACAATTAAACGCCTCCTCTTTGGCTCTCAGCCAGCCGCCATCTTAGCTACCTCCTCATTAAGGCTCTTACATTGAGCAATGTGACTAAACATCTCTTAAAAATTTCAAACATTAAAATTCAGAAATCAAAAAGATCATAAAATATATCTTATCAAGAATACTGAATTTGGTGAAACATCTCAGGAAAACCACATGAGAGGAGGTGGCTAAGCATATTGCCTCTTTACTTCATTCTGAACCTTGCAACATTTATGCTATATTTTAATTGCCCTCTGAGAAAGCTCTATGAAACTTTCAACACTAAAGGAGAATGTGCTATAATTAGTCTATATTTGTGACTGGGTTAAGTTCTTTGAAGCAAATTATACAACAAAAGTATAGCTTCCAATAAGTAAAACTAGCTATCGTAAAGAAAAATCACATTAGACCCTTGATCTGAGATCAGTTGTGTCACAAAACCTCCTCACTGATATTTTGGCTTCTACAAACAACAAGCCAAAAGGACTTCCGTTCAGGACATGTACTGAAATAAAAGTAAAAACAAAAACAAATTTCTTGCTCAAAATAGAAGCAAATGCTACATTAAAAAATAACAAGTTCCTTTTAAAATTCATTGTCAAAGTTAAAAACAAGAAGAGGAAATCCCCTTGTGCTAAAACCCAGTGAGGACCTCAAAATCATAATGCAAATGGCTGTTAAAATAGAGCAGCTCATGGAGCTGAAAGGACAGTTTTGGGAATTTAGATTTTACTCTCTTCAGGAATAGCAAAGAAGGACTCAGGCCATATAGAAATCTATGATTGAACTCCCTCCATAAAACCACATGACATAAAAAACATGGCCCTAACATGAAGCAAGTAACTACCTACCAGCCAAGGGAGGCATTAAAGTAGCTCACCATCTTCTTAGTCCTGTGGGTAACAAAAAAAGTATCAACTTCAACAACCAGTCCAAAACCTGTATAACTCATAGATGTAAGATCCTGATTCAAAATACTTGCATTCTTCAGGAACTTGAAATGAACAAATAAACATAAAAATAATATTGCGGAAAGTGAATTTTTTAGGGGTGCCAAAGAGAACCAAATTGACCTATAAGGTGACATCTGCAACCAAAGGATCTGGGATGCCTACTGACAATAACTCCTTTTGAAGACTCATTGGCATTCAAGAATTTCAAGGAAACAAACCACTATGATTGAGAATTTGGATCCCCCAGAAGAGGAAACAGTTCAGCATTTGACATATATTTAACATCTCTTTAAATTTGTTGTTTTCAAATAAAGGAAGAAATAGAACCAATATAGTAAGAATCACTGGATTTGGAGAATATCTAAATAAGAACTTCAAAGATTGAAAAACATGATCATGTTAATTTTTTATACTTATATATTGTATATTTATATATTTTATTACATTTTTATATTTTAAAATGTCATATTTTTAAACAATATGTTAAAAATAGCTGAAGAGAGTTAAATGAAATAGAAGAAAAGTCGGAGAAACATCATTAAAAATGCAGTACTAAGTGATAACGAGATGGAAAATATGAAAAACAGGTTCAGAAACACGAAGATAAAGTGAGAAGAGTCAACTTATGGCAATCAGGAGTTTTAGAATCTTAAAATATAGAGACTATCTTCAAAGCAATAATTGCCAAATTTTTTTTCAGAATTAAAAAAGTCTCTCCAAATTCAAATAGCAGTACTCTGGACCCCTAGCAAGATAAGTTACAACAAATCACAATTAGACACACTGTGGTGAAATTGCTGAACAATTAGCATGCATTAAGAGAGGACAGATTAATCACAAAGGAAAGAAGGTCATGTTGGCAATAGATACTGCATTAACAATAAGAGATGTCAGAAAGTGGTGGAATAATATATTCATACTTTTAAGGGAAAATAACAATCTAATGAGCTATAGACAGCTAAACTATCATCTTAGAGGGAGTATAGAATAAAGAATTTTATAGACATAAATCTTGAGTTTATCACACAAACTAATGGAATCACTAAATGATATATTACCACAGAATAAAACAAGAATGAGAAGAAAATTGTTAGATGCAAAAGCACTGTAAACAAATAAAGTGTTAAAATACTTCAGAAAATCTAAATATTATTTCATTACTAGAATATAATATAAACTAGACATTCTCAAAAGCAATTTGCAACAATCCTGTGACATATTTTCTGATATAATCCTATTTTATAAATGAGAAAGCGGAGACTTAAAGAGGTTAAATAATTTCCTCACAGTCTCACATCTAGTACATGGCAGAGCCTGGGCACAGAAACTGCTTATATCCACTTTGCCCTATTGAGTCTACAATAAACATCAACTATTCAAATTATTGATACAAATGAAAAATAAAAGGTGAGACTAAGTATCTAAACAATGCTAACATAGAAGATGGAAAATGTTATCTCAGGATTAAGGCATGTTAACATCATTTTATTGTTTAGGAGGATAGAAATATTTATTAACTTTAGTTTGTATTAAGTATAAAGAGTAAAATTTAAAGGTAACCACTAAAAGAATATAAATAAACTCTATAACAAACTAAAGGAGGGATAAAGGAATAAAGAATCCTTGATTACTCCAAGCAGATAAAGAAAAAGAAGAGTAAGTAAAGTGTATAGTGAAAAGAATGTCATTGGGATTTTGATTGGAATTACATTAAATCTGTATAATGTTTTTGGTAGTATGGACATTTTCACAATATTAATACAAACTAAAAGAAACATCCAAAGACTTAAATGATAAATGTAAGCATATTTAACATACCAATTAAAAGCGGAAGCCTCATATTGGATTCTAAAATGAGAGATATAACTAAACATTAATGATATAGAAAATAAATGGGTTAAAAATGATATACTAGTTAAATACTAACCAAAATAAAGATGAATTCTTGATATTAATAAGATAAAAGAGAATGTAAGATGGGGGCTGGGGTTGTGGCTCAGTGGTAGAGTGCTTGCCTAGCATGTGTGAGGCACTGGCTTCAATTCTCTGAACTACCTATAAATAAATAAATATAGACACACTGAATAATAAAAAGAAAAATCTACCAATAATAATCATAATGATGAACCTGTATATACCTGACAACCTAGCTTATATATATGTGTGTGTGTGTGTGTGTGTGTGTGTGTGTGTGTGTATAGCAAAACATTAACTGAATGACAAAATTTAATAAATCCA
Source organism: Tamias sibiricus (assembly GCA_025594165.1). Classification (NCBI taxonomy): domain Eukaryota; kingdom Metazoa; phylum Chordata; class Mammalia; order Rodentia; family Sciuridae; genus Tamias; species Tamias sibiricus. The sequence continues at coordinate 129,211,099 of CM046667.1, forward strand.
CAATTACAGTGGAAGATTATTAACATATTTTTGCTAAAAAACTGATGTTTCGAGCAAAGATTAGCAAATTTGTAGAAGATGTGAACAATACTTAACAAGTATTCTCTAATAGACACATAGAATTCTGAACTTTAATATAGAATTCATGTTGTTTTTCTTTTCATTGGATTTTTAGTTATACATAAAAATAGATTCATTTTTTAAAAATTTTTAATTTTTTTAGTTGTCAGTGGACTTTATTTTATTTATTTATATGTGGTGCTGAGAATCAAACTCAGTGCTCACACATGCTAGGCGAGTGCTCTACCACTGAGCCACAACCCCAGCCCCAGGATTCATGTTGACATAATTATAAAAGCATGAAATATAATTTGTTCTAATTTAGTCCCCTGTACTTCCCCTTCTTTTCCTCTACACCACTCCCAATCCCTCCCTCTAATCTACTGATATCTCTATTTACTTATAGCTTTTTTATTTTTTTTAATTTTTAAAAAAATATCTATTTGTTTGCTTTAGTTGTACACAATCCCTTTATTTTTACGTGGTGTTGAGGATCAAACCAGGGCTGCGCACGTGTGAGGCAAGTGCTCTACCGCTGAGCCACAACCCCAGCCCCAGTTTTTTAAAATTAGTGTTTGGGGATAAGATGGTGATATTCACTATGGATTATTCACATATGTACATAGAAAAATTAGGTCAGATTCATTCCATTGTCTTTCCCTATCCCATTCTTCCTCCTTTTTATTCCCCTTTGTCTACTCCCACTGACTTTTCTTCTATTATTTTTTATCCCCCTCACCTTATTTTGAATTAACTTCCGCATATCAGAGAAAACATTTTACCTTTGACATTTTGGGATTGGCTTATTTCATTTAGCATGATAGTGTCCAGTTCCAACCATTTACCAGCAAATGCCATCAAGTCAAACTTCTTTATGGCTGAGTAATACTCCATTTGTATATGTACCAGATCTTCTTTACCCATTTACCCCACATTATTTTTAAATACACATGTAGTATGCAACAAAGGAAAATTTAGTAAATTCCAAGAATTAAAAGCCATATAAACATTTTTCTTCAACCACATTTAATTAGAAATCAATGATAAAAGCATTGCAAAAATGTTTAGACTCCAAAACATACACTTTATAGATGAGGAATGAATTGAAGAAGAGACTATAATGAATCTAATTGAATATTTGCAATGATGAAAGGTCTACATATTGAAATGTGCTGGATGTAGCTAAAGAAGAATATTTGGGGTAAATTTTATAGTTTCAAGTAGATATATTAGCAAACAGGAAAGATTGAAATTTAATAAAATAAAACTTCAGACCAAGAGGAAAGAAAAACAAAAGTAAACTAAAATGGAAAGAATGCAATCATAACAATAAATATCTACATGAAACACCAAAAACACAGATGATCACCAAAAACAAATAAAGGTTGGAAATGAAAAAGAAGACATTACTACAGGTACAACAGAAATCTTAAAACTATAAAACAATACTATGAATAGTGCATGCCATTAAATTTGAAAATGCAGACAAAAAGAATAATTTTCTTAAAACTACTTAAACTGATTCAATAAAAGTATATAGATTTAAAAACAATGGAGAAATTTAATTAGCAATCAAAACAAAACAAAATAAGCAGTAGGAAAAGAAATTTTCCAGAAAATTTACTAGAGCAAAACTTTGATTAGCAGATAACTCATATCTTTTATAGACTGAGAGAATAAAAAAGAAGCAAAGTCCTCAACTCATCCATCTTGTTATGTTACACACACACACACACACACACACACACACACACACATACACACACACACCTAACATGGAATAAATTAAATCTAAAAGATCCTCATTTATGTATAAGCTGTTATAAAATTTTATGGAAGCACTTGAAAGAAAACCTAAATAGAGAGGCATGTTCATTGATGGGATGACATAAAATGAAAACAGTGTCAGTTTTTCCCAAAATAATTTATTAATATATCATGAGTCTGGTCAGTACTCCAGTAGAATGTCCCATAGAATTTGTTCAACTGACCTTACAATTTACAGAATGTTGTAACTCAAATGACGGTATTTCCTTGTGATTATATCTGATTTTCTTATTGTGTCTCATTTTGATCAGACACTATTGAATGTACCAGATCTTCCAGCTTTATTTGCAATCTACTACCAGAGTTATCCCACTTAGTATCTTTGTACACCTGCATGCATTGCATTTGGCAGCCCTGATTCACTTTGGTTCTAGGATATAGATGTCTTTTAGTGTCATTGAAAGTGGGATTTAGGTCCTGATTTCTTTTTCTACTGGTTAATTTTAGATAGTTTCTACAGGAAAGAGGAGGTCACTGGGCTTGGTGTCATATGCCTGTATTCTCAGTCACTCCGGACGGAGGCTGAGGCAGGAGGAACACGAGTTCAAAGCCAGCCTCAGCAATAGCAAGGCACTAAGCAACTCAGCGAGACCCTGTCTCTAAATAAAATACAAAATAGGGCTGGGGATGTGGCCCTATTTTGAGTGCCCTTAAGTTTAATCCCTGGTACCCCCCACCAAAAAAAAAAAAAAGGAATAAAAGAAAGAGGAAGTCTTTACTTCAGTGGATTTTTTATTATTTTTATTTTTGTTCCCCAGAATAATGATTTAAGAAAAATATGTGAACTTGCACATTTTAAAGTTGAAATTTTTGTCATATGTGTAAATAGATATGAGGTATAAAATTTTCCACATGTGAAAAACTGTTATATCATTCTATTGTAATCACCACTAACTACTTTAAATATACATAGTTACTTTTTCCCTTGATTTCATATATCCATTCCATTTCGTCTCCATATTTTTGTAATGTAGTATATTTTATGCTTAAATATTTATAATTTCTCCTTATCAAAATATACACATTAAAATTAATTTCTATGAACACAAACCTAGATTGGATAAACATTGCAGTGATCACTAATATACAATTTAAAAATATAAATTAAATAAATATTTTGGTAAAAATTTATTTGCTTTCAGGTTTCATAATTTTTTTACCAAAATAAAAAGTAAAATTTTATTACAAATTAATCTCAATGCATTGGATAGGGAGGGGTTTGTAATTAATTTGTGTATCTCATAATGAATACTATGTTTTGCAGAATGAATAGAGTTTAGTATCTAGACCTCTTTTACATTTTTGTATAAATGAGAGCCAAGAAAGTTTGTTCACATGAGCAAGGATGAGAAGTTTGCTATAACAATGCCACTCGATTTCTTGAACCCCTTCTGAGTTATATGCCAAAATTGCTTTAACATGTTTCATCAAAAAGTATTTTTGGTATATTGTTGAAGGCAATGTAAATTAATACAGCTATTATGGAAAACAGTATGGCAGTTCCTAAAAAATAAAAAATGGAACTACTATATAATCTAGTAATCCACTACTAGGTCTACAGCCAAAGGAAATGAAATCAGTATGCCAATATAAAATTAATTTAAATGCATGCCAATGTATGAATAATAAAGAAAATGTGATATACATAAATAATGAGATATCATTCAGCCTTAAAAGAAATCCTGCATCTTGGGACAGAATGGATAACCTAGAGAAATTTATATTAAGTAAAATAAGCCAGACACAGAATGGTAAATATTGCATGATCTCACTTATATGTGGATTGTTACAAAGGTTAACTCACAGAAACAGAGTAAAATGGTGGTTACCAGGGGCTAGGGTGTGGTGAGTATTATTAGTCAAATACTGATCAAGTCACACAAAATTTCAGTTACATTGGAGGATAGGTTCGGACCTTTTGTACATCATGGTGACTGTAGTATATTGTATATCTGAAAATTGCTATGAGAGCAGGTTTGAAGTCTTATCATCACAAAACATTGAAAAGCACATATGGCAATATATGTTATTTTGCTCAAAGTAGCCATTCCACAAAGCATACATATTTCAAAATGTCATGCTTTATGCAACACATTTCTATTTGTCAGTTAAAATTAGATTGTTAAAATTATTTGTAGTGATCTATTAGTTGAGCACACTATGAAGTCATCCTAAACTCTTCTCAGGTAGATGAATTTCAGGGGAGAACACATAAAGAGAAGATATCAACATGGATACAGAATGTCCATGTATTCCCAGGAGTTTATTCATCCTAATTCAAAAACTATATAAACTACTATATAACCTAGTAATACACTATGAGGTCTATAGCCAAAGGAAATGAAATCAGTATGCCAATATAAAATCAATTTAAATGCACCATCTTAAAATGGTGCATTTAAATGTACCATCTTAAAATTGAAAGTTTTTGGGAAAGAAAAGATGTGGTCTGAGCAGGACAGGCTCAAAACTCTATTCAGCTTGAACCTGAGCATTCCCACTTTTATCATGTTTATACATTGAAGTTCTGCCTCAGATTTCCATTGAAAAAAGGGTACTGCTATTGAACAAATAAACAAGTAAAAAATAAAAAAGAAATGCCTGAAATCCCAGTGACTTGAGAGGCTGAGGATGGAGGATCACAAGTTGGAGGTCAGCCTTAGCAAATTAGTGAGACTCTGCGTCAAAATACAAAATAAAAATAAAAAGGACTGGGGATGCAGTAGTGGTTTCAATCCCCAGTACCAATAAACAAACAAACAAACTCGGAAGTTTCTGTAACATAAATATGAAAAATCTGAAGAAAAATATCACCATTTATTATTTTGGGGTATGGGTATATTGATATATATGTTCCAGTATTCTCTGTACTTTTCTATGCATGTAAAATATCTCATTCAATATAATTTATTCCAACTGGACAATAGTTAACAGGACCTAATGAGGACATCCTACTCTTAGTACAAGCCTCACCCATTGTCTAAAGCTTCTGTTTTCTTTTGTGGCATTTAGTTGCTTTGATTTCTCAGATTTCACTCTGAAGTTCAAAATGTATTATTTAAAACAACCATTTAAATTCCACTAAGGAGCATATACAGAATGTGGAGGCTTGTCAAATTTGAAAGTCTCAGATATGGCTGAAGAACATGTGTTTGCGACCCTCTACTACCCACTCCATCACTGCCCATCCATACCTATACCCACTCATTCTGAACACAGTCTGTGTAAAAGACCCTTTAGAAGAAGATTCCAGCCAAAGTTTGGTATCCAGGGTATTAGAAACTAGGAATGAATGAGGCTGAGGCTGGGCTGGGCATAGTATGGCTCTGAAAGTACCTGACCTAAACGGAGTAGCGTCAACTGTAAATATTAATCACACCTTTTAGATGGCTCAAAAAGAGTTGAGACAAGACATATTCATTGAGAAGCTACAACACCAAGGCTATGTGAATATCATTGTAAAAGCAGCATATTAGGTAAGGAAAAGTAGAGGCCCAGGAGTCAGAGTGACCTGGGTTTGAATCCTGATTATCCTGATGAGCACAAGCTAAGTGATCTCAAATACATTGCTAAATATTCACAAGGTTTAGTTTCAGATTGACTGTAAGGATTAGATTAAAAGGGATGATTTTATATAACAGGTCCTAGTCAAGCCCAGAACAGAGTAAGCATTCATACAAAATCTGTTCCTTTCATGTTGTTATTTTTGAAAGATATTTTCCCATCATTTTAGGCATTAAAGGTAGTGAAAGATATGCAGCTAAACTAACATGAATGACACCAGGATTTTACTATTAGGGAATTTATGAATTTTGGGTGGATGGGATAGTGTATGGGTTTAATAGTTCTGTTGTCCAAATGTTTGGGTTCAACTCCCATCTCTGCTATTTTCTAGATATATAAACATGGAAAAATTATTTCAGCTTTCTGTCCTCAGTTCTTCAGTTGTTAATAGTACTTCTTACAGGATTGTTATAAAGATTAAAAATGGATTATCCATGTACGGCTTTACCATTGTGCTTGGCACACATATGAAATACTCAGTTTAGTTAATTTACACACACACACACACAAACACACACACAATTTTATGAGGGCCTACTCCCAGCAAACCATACTACATAGTTCTCTATTATAGTTGTTTCTTGAAAACATTGCTGAATGTGCTGAATGAATGATTTAACTGACCACCAAGTCAGATAATGAATCTTTTATACTTTTGTTTCTCAAATACCATAAACATTAGTGTTACCTGGGTATTGGTCAGAAATAAAGAGTCTCAAGCCCCACCCTTACCTACCCAATCAGAATCTGCATTTTACCAATATGCATATCACAAAAACAAGATACATGCCACAGTTTGAGAAGTGCTGGTTTACCACTCTACTTTCACTCTTGTCCCTACTATGACATGCTTCACAATTCCAGAACAGGCAGAATTCCTAAGGCTTCCAACAAAACCTACATTGTGACCTTGGACTCTTCCAGAAGTTCTCAGTGTCCTCTTTAATCAGGCCTGCCCTTTCAGGACAAGGACTGTCAGAACTATAGCTGCTTCACATCCAGCACTGAGCACAGCACTTGATATTAGTTTACTCCCACTGGATTATAAACTCCCTGAAGGCAAAGATCATGCTATGGTTGATCATATCAAGACACCATGGTTGATTATTACATTTTATTTTACACTGACCACCTAAGGGAAAGGGTAGACTACAGAAAAACCATAGCCATATGTAAGATGAGGACAGCAGACTCACCAGAAACTAACCTTGACAATATGTTGATCTTGGATTTTCAGCTTCCAGAACAGGGAGAAAATAAATGTCTGTTGTTTAAGCCACCTAGTCTGTGGTATTCTGTTACGACAAACCTAGCAGACTAATACACATGTTTATTTTTATGTTGAAGCTCTTGCATTCCTAAAACAAACCTCAGTTTTTCATGGCTTATAATCCTCTTTATTTTTGTGGTGCTGGGTACTTAACCCAGGGTGTGGGCATGCTAGGGAAGAGCTCTATCAAAGAGCTACAACTCCAGCCCCTATAATCCTTTTAGTATACTGCTTGATTTGGTTTGCTAATATTTTGTTGTTGAGGATTTTAGCATCTATATTAATAAGGGATATTGGTCTATAATCTTCTTTAGTTTTATGAGACAAAATCCTCTGCACATGCATGTCTTTCTAGATACCCAGGACTTTGTTAGAATTTTTCAAGACATTCCATGGACATCTCCCTAGTCTTTCTCTATAGTTTTTTTTTTTTTTTTTCCCAAAATCAGTATTGTTCACTCAGATAGCTGCAATGTTAATTGTTGCTGACACTATTTTTTAACCAAATGCCCTCTAGGAAGGTTGTTGGCAATGAGCAAGACCTTATCCAGGTCAAAGAGAGACAAGCTTTGAGAATGACACCTTTCTGCATGTTGCCAGCTAGGTCAAACAGTGAAATATCTCTAGCTTGGTGCAATGGTGCACACCTATAATCTCAGTTTCACAGTAGGCTGAGGCAGTAGGACTACAAGTTCAAAGCTAGCCTCAGAAATTTAGTGAGGCTCTAGGCAATTTAGCAAGACCCTATCTATAAATTTAAAAATAAATAAATAAAAAGGGCTGGGGATGCTGCTCAGTTGTTAAGCACCCTGGGTTCAACCCTTGGTAACAAAAACAAAACAAAAAAGTCTCTAGCCATGGGAATTTGGGGGATTCCAATCCATTCTTCTTCCAGTGGTTTCTGAGCTACTAGTTTTCAAGGCTACTATGAGTTGAGGAGAGTAGAATGTGAATTCTACTTAAAATGTAAAAACACTGCAATGCTCTCTGTTCCTATTGAGGTTCAGTTGTTTTTCTTGAATAAAATCCTCCATGGATTTTGTAAAGCCTTTTATTAATCTACAGAGTTTTTACAAAGTTGATTTTGAAAAAAAAATGCAGGGCTTTTCCTTGCCTTTAATGAAAAGTGTATTTTTGGAGGTCCTTAACTCTACCATTCTGCCAGCACTTCCCTGTTTCTAATGCTTTTTGGTTCTAGATCCATATGATCTCTGACCTTGGACAATCCAGGTAACTTCTCTGGACCCTCTCTGTACAATAATACACAGGTCTGTAGGTATGAAGGATAGATAAGCTCAAGATTATTTTTCTTACATAGTGAATGCACTTATGATGAAATATGTTAATCCTCTACTTCATTGATTCTAAGATGAATTTTTTAAAATTTTAATAAATTTAATTTTTTTTCTTTTTTAATTTATAGTAGTAGTATGTATTACAATTCATAATGCACATATATAGCATCTTTTTACATACAACTGTTCATATACGAAGTATATAAGTACCATTCAGATCTTCAATCATGCATTTAGGATAATGATATCCATCTCATTCAACCACCTTTTTTTTTCTTTTTTTTCCCCCCTCCAAATTTCTGATATCAGAATGCATGTTACAATTTATGTGTAATACAACACTATGCCACAATTTAATTCGCAGTGTGAAAAAATTTTCTTAGAGGCATATAACATAAGACAGTATCTTACATAAGGGGCATCTGAGATTGTATAAAATACATTAAGATAGTCCTATTTATAAGGCTTTCAGGCCAGTTGTCATGGCAAGCTGGCTTAAGCTGTTTGATAGGGGTGACCAGATAATCTTATTTTTTCTCTGCTAGTGCAGTACTCAGCCTGAAGTATTGTTAGTCTATCCAAACCACCCTCTTCTCTATAAGCCTCATAGCCTAGAAAAAGTGATAGAGATTATAAACTTCAACCTGTTGATTTGTAATTTTAGATCATTAAAACTAACAGGAATTCTAGATATCACTGTCCAACCTCTCTTTGTACACACTGGGACTCTGAAGCTCAGCTTTGCGAAAGGACATCTCAAGGTCACTCAATTAGTGATAGTGCAGAATTAAAACCATGTTCTATTGCTCTCTTCTCTCTTTATCCCTTCCCTATGAGCTTCAAATTTATCTGCATATCATTTTCCAAACCATTCTAAAGGCATTCTCCCCACCTTAATGGGCAGTTAGAATGAGACAGCTACATATTTTAAAAATCATTAAATCATATTTGTATTTCAAGTAACATGATTACCATTTGTAAATGAGTAAAAATGCCAAGATAAGCCAAAGCCCTTTTGCAGACCAGATTCTTCTCCTTCCAGGCCTCAGCCAGATCACTGTTGGCAGGGCCAGGCTGGCTGTAGCCTTTGTTAACCCTCAGTGGTAACTCAAATATTTATAAGCCATTGGGTCAGGAAATGTAAGTTTTAGTCTCTGCTGGCTGTGTGACCTGAGTACTGGGTTGGTGAGGCAAAATGTGGACTGTGACTGCTACAGTTTAAAATGAAGCAATCTGGATCAAATGTCAAATGGATAGGGATTAAGAACCTTGAGAAAGTATATGACCTTTGACATAGAAATTCAATTTCTAGGAAATTATTCCTTGGAAATAATAAGGCAGACATACAAATATATATGAAAGGGGAATACAGAAATGCTACTTATTATAGTAAAAATGGAAATAATTTAATATTCAACATATGATAATTCTTTACAGTGAAATGTTATATAACTACTAAAAAATACATTTATTATAACAAATATCTTCATAATTGATCAAAAGTCAGTTTATGAAATAGTGTGTGAATGTCTTCATGTATAAAAAGTGCCAATCAAAAATAAATAAGTGGTGAAAGGAAGATCAGTAAAGTAGAGGAAAGAGAATAGGGGAGGAACAGGGGGAAGGAAAGTGGGGAGAACAGAGATTGAAATTAAATTCCATGCATATGTGATTTCATCAAAATTAACCCAACTACTATGTATAAATATAATGCTCTAATAAAAATAGCGAGTGAATGATAATGCCATGTTTGTAAATTTAAAAATACATGTATTTCTATATGAATAGGAAAAAGACAAGAAATTCATGTTCACAAAACATCAATTGTGCATTTTTTCTCCCTTTACTTGTCTATATTTTATATCTCTTCTACAAAGAATATGCTTAATTTAAAGGTTTAATGCTGGGCTGGAGATGTAGATCAGTGGTAGAGTACTTGCCTGGTGTGCACAAGGCCCAGGGTTTGACCTCCAGAACCATGAAGCTGAAAAGATGGATTCTGAGCAAACTGAGCAGTGCTCACCAGAGGAAGAAGGAATATACCTTTATGATGAAAGTTGCTCTGGATTTCTGGAAGGTACTGTGGAGGAATACAGTTTTAGAGAGATAGGTTCTGAGATCTTAGCAGCCAGTGCCCCAAAAGCACTGTGTTTGGCCTACACATTCACAAGAAACATCCAGCATGGGTGCCCCCAATAAATACACTATAAATGTTTAAGGACTGATTAATAATAAACAGATACACAGCTATTAGGAACTTATTATGAAACACTTTTTTTTTGTTTTAGTCCCAGGGATTGAACCCAGGGGTGATTAACCACTGAGTCACATCCCCAGATCTTTTTTTATGTCTTATTTTGAGACAGGGTCTCACTGATTTGCTTAAGGGCTTGCTAAGTTCCTGAGGCCAGCTTTGAACTTTTGATCCTCCTGCCTCGGCCTCCAGAATTGCTGGGATAACAGGCATGTGCCACCATACCCAGTCAAGAAACATTTTTTTTTAAACTTAATACAGCACAGGCAAAGCCTGCATGATTTCAAGTAAATATGTAAATTAATATTCCATAAAGAAACATTTCATTTACAACATTCTGCTATCTTCAAATAAATACATACACAAAGAGGTTACTTCCCAACTTCCCGTGAGTTTGTGGGGAAAAAAAATGCGTCAAACCCCAGTATACTTTAAAAGATTTACTGTATTAGGGGCTGGGGTTGTGGCTCATCGGTAGAGTGCTCTCCTAGCATGTGCACAGCCCTGGTTTGATCCTCAGCACCACATAAAAATAAAGGCATGGTGTACAACTAAAACAAATAAATAAATATTAAAAAAAGATTTACTGCATTAAAATTCCTTCTTATCTTTATGAGTTCTTGAAACTCAAGTTTGCTTTGAAAGGGTCTGAAATAGTCAGCCTTAACCTAGTTCTCATTCTGGCACTGACCAGCTATGGGCTATTGAACAGGTCATGTCCACCCCACCCCTCAAAGTCTTCATATATACAAAACATCCTCCAGATCTAATAGTAATGACTCCACAAGTGAATGAGAACTACAATAAGCCTGTATTACTTACCTTTTATAAGTATAGCTGTTCCTATGTGTTCCTATCCTGTCTCAATTGGAGTTTCTGGCATTGAATATATCAATCCAGTGGGTTGATTCTGTTTGGATTGACCTTCATGGGTCAGAGTTACTACTGAAGGATTGGGAGGATAGGTTTATCTCCAGATAGACACAGGAGGACTGGTGGTAAGGAAGAGGACGCCCCTCTCTGTTCAGTAGTGGCCACCACACATTAGACTACTCTTCAAAAAAGTCTCTCTCCCATATGTCACCAATTGGGTTGATCAAGCACTTGCACATACATAGGTGGTGTTAACCCATTGATGTCTACTGCTTCAATTAGCTGTACATGGGAAAGAAATGGTCTCACTCAAAAGTTATGTTGATTGCTTGTCAGTAGTGGGAAGAGAGGAAGAAAAAAAGGATATTTTAAAATGAAACAAGATACATGGTTGTTCACTTCACCATATATCTGATCCTTCCTTATCAGTGATTTTGCTTTTCTTGGCCTTTTCCACCCTTTCTATCCATTTATATTATATTCCAGAAATTATTGTTTTCCTCTATATTATTCATAGTAAATAAAGCTAGCCTCTGTAACTCAAGTTTCATTGGCTTAACAGAAAGAGTTGTTTCTACCATCAAAATCCAATGCAAGTATTATTAGTTAGATAGCTCCCATATTGTCAAATAGGACCTAGGCTTCTCTAAGTCCTCTGGGGTTTCCCCATTCAACTAATATATAGGGAAAGGTGATAGATGGGCTTGGGCCGATGGGCCACCTCTCCCAAGGAAATTTCCACGAGAAGCAACCTTGTTTCATTTTCCCTGAGCAGAAGCCAATGGGCTTAAAGGTCGCTCTGTACCCCAGGCAGGAGCTAATTGACTTAAAGGTCACTCTGTTCCCCAGGCAGGAGCCAATGGGCTTAAAGGTCACCCTGTTCCCCAGGCAAAGAGCCAATAGCATTAAAGGTCGCTCTGGTCCACACCCCACCAGAAATCCCTACTTAAAGCTCCTTCCTGCCCAGAGCTCAGTCACAACAGCTTGTCCCTGCTGAGAGGAGGCAGCCGCTGTGACAGCTCCAGACCTACTGTCTCCAGCCCAACAGCAGCTGCCCCAGCTGACAGCTCCATCCTCCAGCCCGACGGCAGCTGCCTTAACCAACAGCTCCAGAGACCACAGCCAGCACGACCAGGCACCCACCTTCCATTCAGAGCTCGCACACTCCCTTCTCCCTGACTCTTCTCTCCCACCAGAGCTTGCACACTCCCCTCTCCCTGACTCCTCTCTCCCCATACTTCTTCTACCTCCAACCAGCCATAAAGGCTGGTGAATAAACCTCTTGGCTGCATGGTTGTCTCTGGTGTTATTTTTGCCTTTCAAAAGGGAGTGAGACTCATATGGAAATATTATGGGATAAGTCTGGACTTAGTGAACATCATTTCCATGCATAGTTTATATGGCATGGTTGCCATATAAATGGCCACACCTTGTTGCAGGGAAGCCTTGGAACTATACTTGAGTTATATACCTAAGAAGAGTAGAATATGAATATTGGTGAGTACTAGAGGTTTCTGCCACATCCTCCAAGGCCAAGAGTCTCCATTCTCTGATTTTTCTGTGAGGAATGAAAATCACCAAGTCACTGTCATAAATCTGAAGATGAGGAATGAGTAAAGGGGAACAAGTGAGGGTCTTGAAACTGACTACAACATGACTAATACCTCCTCTAAATAACCCAAAGGGAATATGCAGCCCACAAATTAGATGTTATGTGAATGAAAACTGAACCTTCTACTGACAGAAAGGAGTTGTTTTCTGACAGTAAAGTATTCAGTAGCTGAGTCACATAATTAGATGTAAATGACAGGTGATGACAAAACATACACATTGCCTCTCAGCATATAAAATAATGCTACTATTTAGGGGAATTTAAACGAAATGAGACCAATGAGGCAATTAACTGTGGAGGGAGAGGTTGCAACATTGCCCATGTGTCTGCAGACATATTTTCTTTTTTTCTATTAATTTGACTATTTTTTAAAATATCATCTTTTAGTTGCTGGTGGCTTTTATTTATTTATGTATTCATTTATATGTGGTGCTGAGAATCTAACCCAATTCCTCTCACATGCTAGACAAGCACTCTACCACTGAGTGACAACTCCAACCCCTAATTTGACTATTTTTATTGGTATATTATAATGATATATAATAGTGGATTTTATCATGCCATATTTGTACATGTACATAACAATTTAATCAGTCTTATTCCCCAGTACCTTCCCTTTCACTCCTTCCTCTTTCCCCCTGATCTGCTTGCTATTCTATTGGTCTTCCTTATATTTATTTATTTTGTTAGTTGGTGGATTAGACTTATACATAAAAATGGCTTTTGTTGTGATATATTCTTTTGTTGTGTGTTTTTTGTTGTGTGTTATGTAGTAGTGGGGATTGAACTCAGGGCTGCTCTACCACTGAGCTATATCCCCATCTCTTTTTATTTTTTATCTTGAGATAGGGTCTCACTAAGTTGCTGACACTGACCTTGAACTTGTGATCATCTTGCCTCAGCCTCCTGAGTCACTGGGATTATAGGCATGCACCAGCTAGTTCATTGTGATATATTATTGTATGCACTTAGTATGCTTTACTCAACTGATCTCCCTCTATTATTATTTTAACTAATGCATTATATGTGTGTATATATGTATGTATATAAAAATGTATTGTTGTATATTCATGTGTGGACATAGTATAATTTGGTAGGTTTTGTTCCCCAGTACCTCTCCATGCTCTCCCCTCCTGCCTCCCTCTTGATTCTTTTTCTCTACTCTATTGTTCTCCCTTCTGCTTTTGTAAGCAAAGACATGCTTCTAGGCTTTGGGGGGGTGGATTTAATGGAAAGAGAGCAGGTTCTCTAGATAAAACAGTTTGGTTTGAAGACCTGGCCTTCACTTACCATATTTGTGGCCTTGGGAAAACAACTAAGACTTAATCGTTATATCATCACTGAGATAAACATAATGCACCTTTCTCACAGAGTTACTGGGAAGGGTAAATAATTTGCATGAAAGTGATTGGTGTGAAACTTGGCATAGAGTAGATGCCCAATAGACAGTCTCTCTTTAAAAAATACTGGAAGGCTAATTTCTAAATGTGGGGCTTGTTTCTCTAGCCTGTCTACAGCTCTCAGATATTCAACATGGTAAAACAGAAGAGAGAAGGCAATGGCATCAGAGAGCTAAGAGGGATCTGAAAGCCACTGAAGGACTTTGGCTGTTATTCTGAGTGAAGTGGAACAATATTTGGGAATAATATTAGTACCTACCTCCTTGGTTTGTTTTGAAGATTAAGTAAAGTAACATATGTCAATGCTTAGCCCAGCAGCTGGCACATACACACCAGATATTATCATAAACAGTGCTGATATTATTTATTATTCCTCATCTGGAGATATGAAAGTAGTAACGACTGAATGAGAAGAAAGAGGAAAGAAATTATGGAGAGCCTCTGTCTGACCTCAGACTTTTCAGTCAGGTAGAAATTGAGCAAGGGTTACTATAGGGAGATGTGTAAAGATAGGATGAGATCATGCCTGTAAAATTGTTTCCAGAGGAGAAAGATGTCCTGAAAATTTAAGTCACTCTTCTTTTGAAAGCCAAATGCCAGCCTTTAAAATGCAGCCTACCTCTCTCCAATATCTAGTTATGTTTCCACAGCACAGGAAGAAAAAAACTCAGCTGTTTATATGCAATAGTATTTCTGGTAACTGAACTTATTAGTTTAAAAGACAATATTTACAGAGCTCACAAAATAGTGTGCTTTTTGTCCACAGAGACCTGTTTTAATTAAAGCTTTACCTTTAAAATTCATTAAAGTAATCAGTTCTAAGCAATTAGGAAGCCTGCATATTAGATTTCAACATTCGAGAGCCACAGATTTCCTTCTGCAGGTGCAGGAGGCAGTGATTTAAACAATTGTAAAGATCTCTTCTTTCATTTTATTTCAGTTTTATTGAAACACACTGAATGGATAGCCTCAGGAAATCACTTTGTTATTAGGCATGAATAGCTCAGATGCCTGTTATGTAGATCACCTCATTACTATCCTCACCTGGGCAGAGTTGTGACTCAGAAGCTGGTGCTGGTTCTTCTGGGGAAAAAGGAACAGAGAGGTGGCAATTAACTGTTGAGAGACAAAACATCACAAGGAGCCTTTGTTTTTTCACTCTGAATCCCTGGACATGTCACAAGAGGGATAGTTGGAAGAGCTCAGTGAGGTGGCTTAGAGTGGTGATGACAATAATAACAATAGAAACCACAACCACCATAGCTATTACCATTACAGCATGTGGGGCACTGACTATGTGTTGGGCAGATGTGTTAGGTTTTGTGAGCCTCATAGCAACACTATCAGGTAGGCACACTTGTCATTCTCATTTCTTAGATGAGGCTCAGAATGGCTAGGTCATTTGCCAGGAAAGCAATGTAAAAAGAAAAGGATTGGCCTTTGGGATTCCATTGGGGTTACATTCTACATGTGGGTTCTGTGGCTTAATTCCCCTGGGCTTTAGTTTGCTCATATATAAAATGGCCATGATTAATGTCCACCTTTAGAGGGTTGTGGTAAGGATCAAACGAGGCAACATAAAGCGTTTAGCACAGAGCCTGGCCCAGAGGACATGCCCATGTGGAGTAGCAATTCGTGTCATGCGACTGAAATGTGGATCCACCAGAAAATTACCTCCCTTGCAACCCTGATTGGAAGAGTGGGAAGGAGGCAAGAAAGATGCCCTGCAAAGAGAAGATGGGGATTTATATCAGCTTGTATTGGTGATGTAAAATAGACTTAAGACTGAGGGAAGTGTGGCAGCAGATAACAGCCCTCTTCTCACAGAGCACATGAAGTAGAGCTTTTCTGGAAAGCACTGAGGCAGGCATACTAAGTACAAGAGGATAGCAAAGAACAATGAGTCCAGGGAGGTGACAGACTCTGAAAGGGGCCTTGGCCACTTCTCAGAGGAAACAAGCTATCACTGCCATATGGAAAGACTAAGAAACACCCTTAATGGCATTCTGTCCATCCTCCCCAGTTTCCATGTGAGTGTACCAAAGATCCATGGTTTGAATTTGCATAGTTTTAAGTATGTTTCATTATCTTTATTGTCCAGAGAACAAATCTCTACACTGAAGTTCAAGATGACTGCCACCTTACTAATTGCATGGCCCTAATAAAATTACCTAATAACTTTATGCCCCAGTTTCCTCTATCTATAATGAAGCACCTACCTCACAGAATCTTTCAAGGACTAAATGAGAAAATTTCTAGAAAATGCTTAGTACAGTGTTTGGCACCTGGTACACATTCAATACCTAGCAGCTTCTTCTTATCCTTTCTCGATTATCTGGAATTTTATTCTCCTGTCAGAATCATCTTCTTTGCTGTCCCCACCTCTGTATCCCCTAAAAGCTATCCTTCAAAGTTTCCCTAGATGCTTGCTGTTGCTTACCCCTGTTACCTGTGTCAGTTTAACCCTCACTATTAACACCCACATTGGTGAGGTGTCTACTCTGTGGGCCTCTGGAAAATAGAGGGCCTGACTCAGTGTTCCTGTTCTAGAAGCTCCTTTTGGGATAGCTGAGCCCCAGAAGGATTAGATCCAGGAGGCTCCTGAGGACAGGCCTGCCTTACCAGCTATGGCTTCTCCTGTTGAGAATCTGGAGTATGCCTCTTGCAGGCATGATATTCACAGCAGGCTCCTACAAGTCACTTTCTCATTGTCCCTAAGGCAATGCTGGCATCTATCCCTGAACCAGACTCACTCCTTCATTAGGCCCTGATCTGGGCATTGAGAATACAGTGGTGAGCAAGATGGATACAGGGTCTGCCTTTAAGGAATCAAAATGACAGTCAATTAAACAGGAAATCACAACACAAGGTTATTAGAGCTATTTACTACTTATTTATCTAGTATGGGTTGAGCCAATATTTTGTGCCAAGTCCTATGCTAGGTGGTAGAATCATGCTGATGAATCAAAAGACATTGTCCCCTTACAGTCTAGCAAAGAGGACTTCATAATTATAATTACATACTTCTTATTGTAACTAGTTGATTGGCATCTAAGTGATGAGAATAAAAGAAATGGGTTGTTAAGAGAGCAGAGAATGGGGATCTGACCCAGGGTAGAGGATCAGTGAGGTGTCCCCCAAGGAAGTCATATGTGACATGAGCTCTGAAGGACACAGAGTTATTTAGGTGTCTTAGTTTTGTGTTGTTATAATAAAATACCTGAGATGAAGTAGTTTATAAAGAAAAGAGATTTATTTAGCCCATGATTCTGGTTCTTGTCAAGTCCAAACAGCATTGTGTTGGCATCTGATGAGGGATCCCTGGCCATATTACAATACAGCAGAGAAATAGAAAAGTAACTGGCCATGTGCAAAAGGGGAAGTGAGAGACCAGGAAGGGGCCAAGTTTGCTCTTTTATAACAACCTTCTTTCATGGGAAATAACTTGGTCCTGTGATGACTAAATTAATCCTTTCCAAGGGTGATGCCTACATGATCTAATCTTCTCTTAAAGGCTTACCACCTCTGTACCTTAATATCGAGGACCAAACTTCCAGCACCTTTGGGGCATAAACTTCATTCAAACCATAGCACTAGGCAAAGGGAGAAGGAAACAGGATAGTGGGTGGGAGAAACCACTCGAGGCAGAGGGTAGATAAGGGAAGGTTCCAAGAAAGGAAATCATTCAATACGTTTCAGGAGTTGAGAGGTGACTAGTGTGTCAGGAGGTACTCATCAGAGGAAAAAAATGGGACAAAATGATGTGATGAGCTTATGAGTTCAGAATAACCAAGGCCTTGTGTCCATCATAAGGAATTTAGACTCTCTTTTCAGGGTAATGGGGAGCTGTTGATGGATTTTAAGCCAGAGAGTGATGTTGTCTGAGTTATGTTTTCAAAAGATCTGGCCACTATGTGTAGAATGGATTGTGGGAAGTCAGACCAGAATGAAAGTGCAGAGACAAGTTATGATGCTATTATCCAATGAGGGATGATAGTAGCTAGTACTAGGGGGGATGGTGAGAGGGAGTGAGAGAGGTAGATTAATTTGAGATAGATTATCAGAGTTATACCTGGAAACACACGGTGACTAATTGGATATGGAGTGAGAGGGAGGGGGGTGTCAGGGATGGCTCAGCACTTTTAGACTTTCATACCAGGTGGATGATGGAACTGATCACTTAGATGGGAAACCCAGGTGGAAGAGCAGGTTTGGGATGGGGTGAGAGGATGGAGAGGTCATTTTTAGATGTTGAACTGAGGTGCCTTTGGGACATGGACCTGTGCAGTTTTAGATGTAAATCTGGAACTCAGAGGAAAAGCTGCCAACTGAAGATAGAAATCTGGCTGCTGTCAGTTCAGGGCAAAGGTGGTAATTGAAACCAGAGTGAATGAATTCACCTAGCAAGAGTGGAAAGTGAGCACACAAGAGAACCAAAGATAAAACTCCAATAGTCTCCAACAGCTAAAAGTCAGAATAAACTTAAGAGACTGAGAAGAACTAGCTAGGAAAGAGAGTGCTTCAAGGAGGGAGTGGTCTACAGTAGCTGCTGGAACAGATGTCAAGTACATGAGGAACGGAAAACAGCCATTAGATTTAGCAATACAGAGGCAATCACGCAGGGTAAAGAAACAGCCCAGCTCTTCCTGTTCTCCCCTTTAGCTGAGAGGCATTCTTTTGGTGACTGGCCTTAAGTTGTGGAATCCAGCTTCTTCTTCTTTTCCCTCACCAGTTCTGCAGATTGAACCCAGAGGTTCTTTACCACTAAGCTACATCCCCAGTCCTAATTTATTTATTTTATGGTACTGTGGATTGAACCTAGGAGCACTTTACCACTGAGTTACACCCCCAATTTTTTTTTTTTTGCAGTGCTAAGGATTGAACCCAGGGCCTTGTGCATGCAAGGCAAGTACTTTACCAACTGAGCTATATCCCCAGCCCCCACCCCCAATTCTTTTAATATTTATGTATTTACTTATCTTGTAGTACTGGAGATTTGAACCCAAGTGTGTTTTACCACTGAGCTACATCCCCAGATCTTTTAATATTTATTTTAATTAATTAATTAATTAATTATGGTACTGCAGATGGAACCCAGGGGCATTCCTACATCCCCAGCCCTTTTCATTTTTTTATTTTTGGGACGTGGTCTTGCAAATTTGCTGAGAGTCTCACTAAGTGTCTTACTAAATTGCCAAGGCTGGCTTCAAACTTGCAATACTTCTGCTTCAGCCTTCCCAGTAACTGGGATTACAGGTATGCACCAATATACCCAGCACCTTTGCCCTTTCCTAAGACCACCTATGGTGTTAGGAAAATGCCAGTGACAGGGCCACCACCAGTACAGTTCATCCAGTCCTTCAGGTCTCTGGGTTACTACCAACTGGTTGGTGTTCCGAGTATCATTTTTGTAACTACCACTTATCACTAATTTAGTCCTAATTCTGGCTTCATGTGGTTTTCCTTTCAAGGACTAATAGTTATGCATTACCTACAATTTATGCCTACAATTACTTTTGAAGGGATCAGTTTTCAATACTGTAGTATAAAATGTGTTTTCAAAGCTATTAAAATCAATTATATAAATAAGTGAATGAACAAATTATTCAAAGTAAAATGCTGTTAGACTTCAGGTATACTATCTTATCTTTAGAATTCCAGGTACCTTCTCTTTCAGGTGCCTCCCAGTAGTATCATCACCTCTATATGGATACATAAAAATTAAAGCACAAGGTTAAACTACTATAGCAGCAGATAAAAAATTCCAGGTCCATACTAGGTAGGAAATTCGATGATGCAAAAGTCATTGAGAAATAGGCAGTTATTTAAAACCACAGAAATGCATAATTATTTCAACCAAATGCAAGATCACAATTCAATTTCTGTTTCAAAAGTAGTTGTCATAATTTGGATATTAGGTATCCCCAAAGATTCCTGTTAATGCAGGAACATTCAGAGGTGAAATGATTAGATTATGAGAGGTGTGACCTAATCAGTCCATCCTAGCTATAATGGGCTCTCTGTGTGGTAACTGTGGGCAGGTGAGGCATGCCCAGAGGAGGTGGGTCACTGGGAGTGTGCCCCGGCAGGGTATACCTTCCATGTGACCCCTTCCCCCCTCTGCTTCCTGACCCTAGCAGGAGCTGAGCAGCTCCTCTGCTGGGCCTTTCCCCCATGATATTCTGTCTCACTCAGGCCCATGGCAATGGAATCAGGCATCTATGGACTGAGACCACTGTAACCATGAGCCCCAAATAAACTTTTCCCCATCTAAGTTGTTCTTGTCGGGTGTCTTGGTCACAACAATACAAAAGCTAACTAAAACAGTAGTTGTTATTTTCTTATATAGGAAAGCAGAGCATATTGAGAGTGGAGTGGATTTACCTCTTTGTAGAAGTTACTCCTTAACATCTCCTTGAGGATTCTCATTAACTTTGATTTTGAAGATGTCATTGCTGACTATTTAACATTTGGACAAAATGGTTCCCTCCTACTCACTAGTTGTATTTGATTCTGTGAGGAATAATTTGAGCCATATCTACCCAAGTTGGCATCTCAAAAATGCCATGTGATTGTGGGTACTGATGATTAGTCCAAATATGAAGTGTGTAAATTCTATATTGTGCACTTGGTGGCACAAAGCCTGGAAGCACCTTCAGGGAGTTTTGCCCACTGCTCTGGGCACCAGGCTCTACTCAGAAACTTGGAGAATATACCTTCTCAGCCAGCTGGACTATTTCTACTCACAACTCTTCAGCTCAATTTACAAATAACTTTTAAAATAATCACCATGTAGCACTTTGCCCTCTCAACAATATACTCCATCTCCCTTAGCTTTTCTGGGACTTAGTCTCTTACTTTAGATAAGAATTTGTTCTAGAATTCCTGCTAGTCCCTGGCTGGTCTCCTTGTTCTCCTAAGGTTTGCTGGTTTGTGTCCCTGTTACCTCTAGTTATCTTATGGAATGCCCTGTCATTTAAAAAAGAGACCAACCTTGTGGATTAGTTAGCCCTCTTCTTGTAATGTCTACTCACAAAGAAAAACACCCCTTCCTTTATAAAGTTCCTCTTTCTCTGTTATTGCTGGTGATAATGAAACAGACCTTGATTTGATTAGTAACAATTGCTTTGTCCCAAACCTACTTTCCTTCCAATTCTACTTAAAAATTGGTACATTCTTTTTCAGAAGACTAACCCTAAATCTCCACAGGTTTCCCCAGTCCTTGGTTATGTATTATTTATCTCAAAGGGACCAGACCACAGAAGCACAACACACAAATAGCCCACTGAGTAGTAAAGAACCCCCAACCTCCATCAGCAATTGTTTTTAAAGGCAGAACTTTTCTGATTTCAACTGACTTATTTTTTAAATATTTCAATGTGCTAATTCCAGTTTTAAAAATAAGAGAAAACCCTTTCTACACTATTTGGAAAGCACAGGGCCAATGACAATACTTCATTTTGTAAAGACAAAGCAAAAAAAAAAAAAAAATCTTAGTGTCATTATCTTGATCTTTGGAACCTTGCTTCCCTTTTATTTCAAGATCAAGATCTTCTTGGTTATTATTATGGTCAGTTTTGAGAATCTCCTGCAAAGTTTCCAAAGTTGAATGTTACAATGTTAAGTGGCTCTAAGGAAAAGTCAATATTTCCCAAGACTCATTAACAATGAAGAGAAGCAATGGGGTATGAATTTCTAGGTGAGCTATATTCTAAAATGAGTAGCTTATAAGTAAACAATATGCCCCTGATTGTGGTATTACTAATATTCTTTCTTTGAGAAAATTCTAGCCACAAAACTCAGAAACAATGCAGACAGAGCATATTTGCATTACAAAAGGCTTCTTCAGATTATAGAAGAATTATCCACAAGGCTTCTTTAATGAGAGCATTTGTACAAGAATTCTGTTTACCAAAATAAAAACATCAATTTGTACCAGAGTTATAGGAATGCTCTAATGGGTAATGTGAGATGCACCCCATTAAATGATTTATCTTAGGTCAGCTGGGATGGAAAGCCACACTCAAGAATGTGTTGGCTGGCTCCAACAGGACCCTGGAATCCACTGAGTAATTCTAAGCTCATGTTTCCCAAAAGTACTACTATCCTTATCTGTTTTCTGAGTATACCTGTGTGGAAGAGTGAAGAAAATAATCTTTCAGGATATTTCAACTTGGAGATAAAATCTGACCTAATCCTGTGTCATCCTGAGCTTGAGGAATCATATCACACGTACCCTTTCATTTTCCAGCCTCTTAGGCACCAAAAATTGGGGGGTTAGGTGGATAGGACCCTCAAATTCATGGAGTTTGGCTTTACTGCAGAGACAAGATTGTATGTCACTGCTAATGTTGGGCCTGTATAAAACCACTTTAAGTACCCATTTAAAATATTTGTTAGTGATTGGCTAAAAACATCCACAAAGGTTCTTTTCTGACAGAAGCTCTAATTTTTGACTGGAATATCTGTCAAACAAGGCCATGTAGTAGTCTCAGTACTTATTTAAGGAAGCTCTAAAATGTATTACAATGATGCTAAATTTTGTCCCACTCAGAAGTTTAGAGTGAAAGAAGCAAATAACATAAAAGAAGACCATTTTGTAATTCCCCAAAGAGGAAATCAGTGAGCAACCTTTACCATTTGTCACCAATCCTACTTTGATGGGACAGCTTTTTCATTTCTACTGGGAGAAAAATAGTAAGAAACCAGTGAGCACCACATAAACATGTACAGGGTCCCCTGATCTGGAGATGAACTACAAGCAGCTGGAAGCAGTTGAGCGTATTATTAGAAAGAGCCCATAGAGCTTGGCAACTAGTAGACCTGGGTGTGAATCTGAGCTCCACCATTTATTTTCTGTGGAACTTGAGCAAGTGACTACATCTCTCTAATGAGATGATTCCTCATCTGGGAAATTGAGAGGATACCTCAACCTTGCAGGGTTGCTGTAAGTTTAATAAGATGTTGTAGGTAAAAGGTTTAAAGAGCACAGAGCCTGACATACAGTAGGTTCTCAATAAATATTGAATTAATTAATGACTACATATAAATATTGAAACTAAGTCTATCTCTTTAATTCTTTATGAAGCTTAAGCAGGGTCAAGAGAGCACTTATAGCTATAACATAATGAAAATTAGGCAGAACATTAGGCTTTTGATGCAAATCTTAGACCCAGGATTTGATTTGCTGATTACATTTACAGTAAATTAACAAAGATGATATAATCAAAGCCTGGAAGCAAAAAAGAGTTAAGATTAAATGTGGGTGATTACCATTAGTGGATGATACAAATATCAATTCTGCAGTTAAGGCCAGGACATGGGGCCACATAACCAGTGCTCACAGTGATAGTGCATCTTCTTTTCATACAACTTACCTGCGAGGAAAAAATGTGTTCCCTGAAGAACCTGCTCTTCTTATTACCTCAAAAGTGTAGTAACCATAAAAGACCTTTCCAATCACAGTTACTGAACTCTTTTCTTTAAGAGAATGAAGAATCAAATGTTTTCCCTTTCACGTCTGCCATTCCCCATCTGTGGGGTTTCAGGAAAAAAGGTACTTTTTTTCCCTTCTGAACTTCTTACAGAATTAGGACCCTTAGCTTGTCTTCTTCCTTTAGTCTTGGATATTAGTTCAGTGAGAAACACATGGCTAGAAATAGATGGCATTAACAGGTATTCTATAAAGCAAAGCAAAACAGCATGAAACTTGCTTTGGCTTAATGTATCTCTTTTGCTTCATCTAGTCTCATAGTGGTGGAAAGAGCTCTCATATTCAAGCTATACCAACAAACCTTTGCCCTGCTCCCCAATTGAATTTGCCTTATCTCAGGTAAGTGTGTCTTATTTTCCTGACACTCCCTCTCCAGAAATCAAGGTAGCCTTTCTCTCTTTTTATTTACATGTGAGAAGATCTACTGCCTGGTGCCATAGAAACATACTGTGGGATCCTAGGTACTCTTTACATAAGGACCCCGTTTTGGGCTATCTCAGACCTCTTTAGCAAAGAATGAAGATTAGGCCACATCTGTCCTTCGACTACACTAATGGCCAAGAAGTTCTTTCTGACATTCTGCAGTGCATCTGCTACATGTTCTACTCAATGTAATCCTTCATCAAGCATTTCTAGAACACCACAAGTGAGAAACACTTATTTGATTGGCAAATGTAGACAGATTACCTGGATATTCCCAACTCGGTTCAGTCTTCCTTTGTCTTGGGAGCGATCATACTGATGAGAGCAGGTGTTACACTCTGCTCCTCCTGGTGAGCACCCTGTACTTCTGTGCTGCCTGTATTTAAGTGAAAAAATCAGCCTTAATTCTGAAATTCACTTATCAGAGACTTTGACTTACCCATGAATCTAGGTTCTCTAGCCTGACCTCCATCACTGATGAAGTAGTAAATCCCATACAACACTGTTTTATGTATTTTTATGTATTTTCCAACTTGTACAGAATGTGGATGATAAAGTGAAGTGGTATTTATTGGGGTTTTTGGAGTCCCCCAAAAGCACCAACTATGTGCCAGGCACATAGTCTATAATGCACAGATATAATGGTAAGCATCATAAACAGAGGTCTTTTCTTTATGGAATTTATATATCTAAGTCTTCCAGGAGACATTTTTGGGGCAAATTGAATTTCTCTCCCCATCACTTTTGTGACATATTATCTCCATGGAGTAGACCACTGGGGCAGTCTCCCAGCCATATGATATCCACAGCATAGCCAGATATTCTGCCCTGCTTTCCTGCTCATGACTTTTTCCAAGATGGCTTTGCTTAGAGTTATGTTCCTTAGGGATGTGACTGCTAATGTAAAAGAAATGGAATCCTGCCTACTACACCTAATGTTGGAACTTGGCACTTTATTTTTCCTTTTCAAAATATGTTCTCTTCTTGTTTATAGATCACATCAATGCCCTGTTGCAGAGTCAAAGCTTTTGAAAGTTAACTCTTTAGGATTCAGGATTACTTCAAAGCCCTGGAATCTTTAAGCTTTGACCAAATATCAGATATAAATTTCCAAATAAAATCATGAAATTTCCAAAAATATTCTATGTGGTGCAGTGTGCTTAGAGTTCTGAGGCTGTTCTATGTTCTTATGTATGCATGCATGTCTGGAACCACAACCTGGAGCCATTACAGGTATGCCTCATTTTAAAAAAGGTTTTTATTAGTGCATTATAGTCATACATCTATTGGGGTTCATTTTAACATAATCATACCTGCATGGGTTATAGTTGGCTCCATTTCAGTCCCCAGGACTTCCTCTTACCCTCCATTCCCCTAATGCCCTGTTCCCCTTCCTCTATTCTACTGGTCTTCTTCATATTTATTTATTGTTTTTCTAATTGGTTCTTTGTAGATATACATAAAGGTGAAATTCACTATGGTATTTTCATATGTGTACATAAAACAATTTGGTCAATTTCATTCTGCACTTCCTCCTTTTTCTCATATGCCTAATTTTACTGTGCTTTGCTTTATTGTGCTTTGCAGATATTTTGAGTTTTACAAATTGAAGGTTTGTGGCAACATCTGCATCAAATGTGTCTACCAGCACCATTTTTTTCCAATAACACAGATGATTGTTAGCATTTTTAGCAATAAAGTATTTTTAAATTAAAATATGTACATTGTTTTCCAGAAATAATGCTGTTGTACACACAGTAGACTATATATAGTATAAGCATAACTGTTAACTGCATGGAGAAACAAAAATTAATGTAACTTACTTTATTATGATATTTGCTTTAGTGCAATGGTTTGGAACCAAACCTGTAATATCTCCAAGGTATGCCCGAATGATTTTACTGAATATATTGAGGTTACCTCTAATATGTAGCCTCAAGTAATGTGCTTTTACCAAGTGCCAGCAATGTGCTCCAAGGTATAGTAACTGTCAACTCCTGCTTATTCCAGCTCTGCCCAACTTTAGTTATTAAAAGCCTACATATTGCAGAGGAGGATATAGGTAGCCCAATCTTTACCAGGGATAGAATTTTCCTCATTCTTTTTTTGGGGGGAGCGGGTATACCAGGGTCACTTAACCACTGAACCATATCCCCAGCCCTTTTTTATTTTAGTTTAGTTTAGTTTAGTTTAGTTTAGTTTGAGACAGGGCCTCACTAAGTTGCTGAGGCTGGCTTTAAACTTGTAATCCTCCTGCCTCAGTCTCTCCGAGCTGCTGAGATTACAGGCATGCACCGTTGCACTTGGTATTTTTCTCATTCTTGATGCCTGAAACTTGCTCTATATCATATCTAAGATGAGACTTTGGGCATTCGTGCCACATGAAATACAGCCTCCCCCTCTGAACTTCATTATATCTGCCCAATCATAGTTTCTAGTTACCATTCCAGTTTTCCCTTGGTATAGGAGTGCTGCTCCAATCCCACTATTCGCATTTATTTCATGGTCAAGAATTTACATGATATCCAGCTTTGCGATTGTTTTTTTCCATGTGCTATATGGTTATGATGCTAAAGTCACAGTCATTTGTCATCTAAGCCTAATGTCAATTGGAGAGAAAACTGAGGGTTTTAAAGGGACTGGAAGTGAGAGATCAGGTAAGAAGAAATTAGTGATGATTACTTTGGAGGAAGAGATAGAGGTATGGTCTGCTTTATCATCTTTTTCTTCTCACTCACTAACCAAAATATGTGTTAACTGTGATAATTATTTTCTGAATCATAAATCTTCAAGACAATTGGCTGGTCAAACAAATGTTTATACCACTTGCATTGTGAAAGACACTCAGAATTTGTAACTGCAAACAGTGATTTTTATATTTTGATTACTCATGGCAGGGTTAAAATTTCAAACATATACAAGTTCCAAATATATAACCAGTGAATGAAATGGGATAAATGTAAGACCATAGGGAGTGGTGGGAATATTGGTGAAATGGAGTATGCTTACTCTATTTAAAACACTTACCGGTTCATGGAGAGCATCACATTAATCAGAGTAAGTGAGACTCAGAAAATAAAGGGTCATTTGTTTTCTCTCATATGTGGAAGCTAGAGAGAAAAATGGAAAAAAGAATCTCATAAAAACATAACAGAAACTAGTAGGATAGAGGAAGGCAGGCAGAGGGAGGGAGGAGGGGAGGACACGGGAAGGTATTGAGGAAAGAACTTGACCAAAGTATGTTATGTGCATATACAAATATGCCAAATGGAACCCACTATTCTGTGTAGTTGTTATATATTGATAAAAATAAAGTTTCTACCTATAAAAATGTAAAGACTTATCAGTTCAATTGAATCAAATTATGGGATACAATAAGCAGGTCTTTGGGTTGGATTAATTTTAAAGGACACAAGTTTGCAAAATTTAAGTTTACAAAAATAAGAGATAATTGTCCATTCTCGAAACTTCAGGTTTTAAAAAATCTCTATAGTTAATGTTCTTCTGGATAGAATTATTCACATATGGCTTTGCACAACCGTAGTAACAATGGAAGACACACTAGACTCAGGAGCAGAAGACCTGGGTTCTGCTTTAGATCTAAATCTGTGCTCTATAGTACTGAATCAGTCCCTTCTTTGCTTTTATTTTGTAAATTTTAATTGAAATTTTACATATGTGATGTGATGTGTTGATATACATACATACTCTGAACTGATTACTAGAGTCAAACTAATTAATATATCCATCTCTTCACATAGCCACCATTTGTGTGTGTGTATGTGGTGAGAACACTTAAGATCTAACTATTGGAAATTTTCAAGTACACAATAGGGTACTATTAATTATGGTCCCTAAACTGTACATTATATCTCTAGAAAGACTTTCATCTCTAACGCACCAAAACCACTTTATCTCTAACATTCTTTGTTCCAGTTTCTAATCTTGCCCTCAAGAATGAGATTCTGGGAAAGAGGAAGAGAAAAATATTATAATACCAGTATTTACTTCCATGATGTGCAAATAAGATGTCCATGATAATGATTTCAAAGAATAAATTCTATTAATATTCATGACAAGCAATTAAAACACTGTGTACTTGTGTACAAATGGTTTGGGGCTGGATATGGCAAGAAAGGGCAAGAGGCAGGGTTCTACTTTAGCTTTTTATTTCCAATAATGCTGATATGTAAGTCTAACTCATGAATAATTGTGAGCAGAGAAACAGGAAATGGATGCTAGCTAAGCAGTTTTTATTTACCATTAATTGATTAGTCATACCTTCATTCAACAAATACTGAGGACTTCTTGGGGTGCTGGGATAAGTGAGCAAGGTCTCTTTCCTGGTGGAGCTCAATGATAAGCATTAAGAGGCATAATTCACTGAAAATTATAACAGCATGGATGTGGTGGCTGAGATGTTTCCAAATGGTATCTTCTCTTCAGGTATAAATCAGTTTTAATCAACTTGGTTCTGGAGTCATAAGCTTTCACTTTGGTGCTTCTGAGACAGTCATGGGGAGGAAGTAATGACAGTTGAATGGGTGAAACATTAAATACAGCAGCTCTGATGTAATTTATATATTGCTATTCTTCATGTGCTTTCACTTGAAAAAAAATTTACTAGTTTTGTTAAACTGAAGAATAATGCCTCCCCCAAAGATGTATACATCCTAATTTCTGAAACCTGTTATCTTATAAGGAAAAATGGATTTGCAGATATATTTAAACTCAGGATCTTGAGATGGGCAGATGATCCTGGATTATGTGAGTAGAAGCAATATAATCAAAGGATTCTCAGAAAAGGGATATGGGGGAGTCAGAGTCAGAAAGAGACTAGACAATGTGACAATGGAAGCAGAAGTCTGTATGAAACAACCAGTGGTCAAGAAATGTAAGTGACCATTAGAAGCTGAGATAGGCAAGAAATGGATTCTCCTCAAAAACATCAGAAGGAACATGGCCCTGGTAACACCTTGATTTTAGCCTACTGAGAGCTGATTTGTACTTCTGGCATTCAGAACTGTAAAGTACTTAATTAGTGTTGTTTTGAAATACTAAGTTTGTGGTGATTTGTGATAGCAACAATAGGAAACTAAGACATTAGTATAAAACTTGATATTTGGAGGTCTCTAATCAAAGCAAGCATCCTTAAATCTACAGGGTAGAAGGAAGTTTTCTCAGAGCAGTACCTCTCCATCACTGTTTCTAGGGCCCCTCTTATCCTGGTACTGCAGTTAGAATTCTAGGTACAAGCTCTCCAAGGGCCCAAGTTTTAATAAGATTCCAACCATATCAAGCTACCCCAGGCTAAAGAAGCCGATTGTCTTCTGCTATGTGTACAGCTGAAAAATGTCCAGTTTCCCACTGTTTAAAGAGTACTGACTTACCTCTGTAAGTTATTGCTAGTTCAATTAACATTCTGAAACAGATACGTGAATACTTACTCCTTTCCATCTCATTTCCTTTCGTTTTTTTAAATATTCCTTTTATTTGTAGATGGACACAATACCTCTATTTTATTTATTTATTTTTTTGTGGTGCTGAGGAGCAAACCCAGTGCCTCACACATGCTAGGCAAGTGCTCCGCCACTGAGCTACAGCCCCAGTCCCTCCATCCCATTTTAAAACCAGATTGGATTAACAGCTACTCAGAAATGAATGCTATGAGTAGGTTCTTCTGACTCAAGAGGGAGCACATCAGCAAAATATTTAAATGATCATTTTTCTTTCCCTCCTCCACTCCAACAAGGTTAACAATCATAAGGCAGGGAATTTAATCGTCATTTCCCATTGGACAAATAGCTGTTATTTTCTTCCTGAATTTAAAACAAAACAGGAAATAAACAGTACATGGTAAAAACTTGCTACATAGTGAGGTCAAAGGAGGTTTATTTCAGTGCCTCTTCCCATTTGAAGCTTCAGGACAGGGGAGAGAGAAAGCTTAGTTAGCCTGAGTGATCTGTGTTATAATCCTGGTTCTGCTATTAACTTGCTATGTGAATTTGAGTCCTTCAGTTTTTATGTATCTGTAAAATTGGAATGTGGAGTTTAATGTTGAAGAATGCTTTCATTTTGGTATTCTGAAGCTAAGACTCCCAGATTTCTGGTTTCCATGGATCAATAAAATTTTCCCTAAACATTTTATATATGTGAACAAATAGACATTATATAAGTATTATATATTAAAACAAATGTATAAATCCTATTTATGATTATATCATATATCATTATGTTTATATAGTCATGTAACATATGTTTATAAGTAGATACTCATATATATGTAAACCCTATGGATATATTTACATGCAAAGACTGGCAAAGTTCCTCAGATTCACCTTTAGGATTCTATATTCTACAACACCCAAATTTTCTTCTTGCTCTCCATAAGTTACTCTTGATATGTTATTACTTCTGCCAGGTTTGTGTATTGCTGCTCCAGTCAGAATCTCATGGAATGGTGATATCACTGGGCTTTTTCCTCTATAGGAGAAAAATAACAGCTCTGCCTAAAAGCTTTTGCAAAGAACAAGAATGAGAAAAAAAAGTGGCAAAGGAATCTGGGTTTGATGACTTGGGAAAAAATCAAACAAATCAAAAGAACACATGTTAGCTTGTACACACATACAGTCCAAAAGAAGAATCTACAAAATTTGAAGTTTGGCCTCTGGCAACTAAAGCTCAGTCACATTTATCTGACTCTGGTTCCAGTGAAAAATGCTATGACCTGTGTCTCTCCACCCATCAGGGGAGGCTGGACAGGTCTATCTAAGCTTTTCAGCAAATACCTATGAAATAATTCCAGTTCAGAAATGTTGGGGATTCTTATTGGTTCAGAGCATGTATCCCTATCCAGTAACACTACACTGTGCTGACTTTTCTCTCAGACTCAGAGAGGTTAGGTGACTTACCCAAAATCACAGGTTGGCCAGTAGAAAAGCTGACATCCCATCCAGGACTATCAAAATACAACGTGTATGTTCTTAATCAGGCAATATACTGCCTTCCAAATAGTCCATTTTTTCCATTTTTTTATTCTAATTTGTTATACATGTTTACAGAGTACATTTCATTTCATATAAAGAGCACAATTTCCATTTTTAAAATTTTCATTTGTTCTAATTAGTTATACATGACAGTAGAATGCATATTGACACATCATACATAAATGGAATATAACTTCTCATTCTTCTGGTTGTACACGGTATAAAATCACACCATTCATGTAATCATATATGCATATAGGGTAATAATGTCCAATTCATTCTACTATCCTTCCTACCTGAAAAACCCCTCCCCTCCTTTCACTCCCCTCTGTCTAATCCAGAGTACCTCTATTCTTACCTAGCTGCCCTCACCCCTGCCGTTATTGTGAATTAGCATCTACATATCAGAGAAAACATTCAGCCCTTGGTTTTTTGGGATTGGCTTATTTCACTTAGCATGATATTCTCCAGCTCCATCCAATTTACCAGCAAATGCCATAATTTCATTCTTCTTTAAGGCTGAGTAATATTCCTTTGGGTATATGTACTCCATTTTCTTTACCATTCATCTGTTGAAGGGTGCCTAGTTTGTTTCCATAGTTTCTCTATTGTGAGTTGAGCTGATGAAAACATTGATGTGGCTGCATCACTGTAGGATGCTGTTTTTAAGTCCTTTGGGCATAAACCAAGCAGTGGGATAGCTGGATCAAATGGGGGTTCCATTCCTAGTTTTCTGAGGAATCTCCATACAGTTTTCAATAATGGTTACACCAATTTTCACTCCTACCAGCAATGTAGGAGTGTACCCTGTTCCCCACTTCCTTGCCAACACCAAATA
This sequence comes from Tamias sibiricus, assembly GCA_025594165.1. Taxonomy (NCBI): domain Eukaryota; kingdom Metazoa; phylum Chordata; class Mammalia; order Rodentia; family Sciuridae; genus Tamias; species Tamias sibiricus. The sequence continues at coordinate 129,242,994 of CM046667.1, forward strand.
GCCCATTTTTTAATGTTTATTTTCTAGTTATTGGTGGAATAATAATATAAAGATATTTCTTTATTTCATTTTTATGTGGTGCTGAGGATTGAACTCAGTGCCTCACGCATGCTAGGTGAACACTCTACCACTGAGCCACAACCCCCACCCAAATAGACCATTTTTATTGTAACATAGGCTGTATGATGGATTGATAACTCATTCATCAAAACTTTTTTACCCAAATAATAGATGAGAATGATTAAACAATTGTGGTGAAATTTGAGTGATGGATAAATTGGAGTTCTTTGTAATCATTTCTTTAAGTATGAAATTATTTCAAATGAAACAATATAAATATTGTAAAAGAATGCCCCAAAAAATCAAACCCGGCAAGCTTATTGGAAATGATCACAAAAGCCAAAGTATATTTAGTGCTTAATGTTTCAGGAACAGTGCAAAACACTTTACATGTGTTATTTTATATGATTCTCATAGTAACACTGTGAGTCAGGAACTATTATAGACCCCAAATTACAAAGAAACTGAGGTACTGAGAATTTATTAGAGATATTTCAAGGATACATGGTCTCAATTGAACCTGGGACTCAGGATGTTACTGAGTCAGTTAGAACCAATGAGAGTAGTAGTAGTGAGGAGGAATTAACTAAAGGTGATTTTGAGAAAATGAATAAAAGGAAATTAAGGAAGACCAAGATAAGGGATCATCAAGTGGAGGAACTTGTGTCCTCTACTCCCCCATGGGTGAAATCGATTACAGAAAATATGAAGGGTATCACTAGACGTTTGCATACCCTAGAAATAGAAATAAAAAGTCTTTCTGAGCGCTTATGCGCTCTCGAGGGTAACTCACAGATACATTGGGAACTGCCAGTATTTGAATATGAAAATGGACAGAGGGGCCACCAGCCAATAGATTTCAAAACAATAAAAAAATCTCAAAGAGGCAGTAATGACTTATGGACCCCAAGCTCCTTTCACGTTGAGTATACTGGAGTCCCTTAACACCTTTAGCTTAACCCCCACAGACTGGAAACGTCTATGTAAAGCAACATTAAGTGGGGGACAATACTTGGTTTGGCGATCGCAATTTCAGGAACTTTGTATAGAAACAGCTAAAAGAAATGCAGATGCAGGGTTTGGAGACCATAATATAGAAATGCTCACAGGAGAAGGGCAATTCGCAGACATACAGGATCAAAAACATTATACCCCAGGAGTATATGCTCAGATAAATGCAGCTGCCTTAAAGGCATGGAAAACTGTACAAGGACCTAGGGATCTACAAGGTAGCTTGTCCAAAGTAATTCAAGGACCTAATGAACCATATGCTGAATTTGCTGATAGACTTTTGAGAACTGCAGGTAGAGTTTTTGGAGACATTGATCAAGTTATGCCATTAGTTATTCAATTAGCATACGAAAATGCTAATAAATATTGCCAGGAAGTCATCAGGCCATGGAAAAATAAAAAGGATCTTTCCATATATATATACAACTATGTAAAGATGTAAATGATGCCTTTGTCACAAGGAATGTGATTGCAGCAGCTGTGAGAGATGCTGCCCCTCAAAATTTTACAAGGGCTCAACATAGACATTATAATCAATCAGGATATTCTAGGCAAAATTATCATAATCAGTCAGGCTATTCTAGGCAAAATCCCCAAAGAGAAATAAGACCAAATTCATACCGTACTCCAGGTTGCTGCCCCAGGTGTAAGAAAGGAAATCATTGGGCCAATAAATGCTATTCAAAATTTGACATCCATGGAAATCCTTTGTTCAGGAATTCAAAAAACAGGGCACGGGGCCAAATGCCCCGGGGCCCACAAATGTACGAGGCATTGGAGGAGGAGTATCCTCAAGCATCCACTCAGATGCTTCCCCGACACAATCCCTATTACCCATCCACTCCCTCGCCAGAGGAACAGGAGGAAATGCAGGATTAGACCTCTGTTCCACCGCCCGAATAGTGTTAACACCTGAAATGGGGGTTCAACTGATTCCCACAGGAGTCAGGGGACCTCTTCCCTCAGGGACTGTAGGACTTATTATCGGGCAAAGTCCTGAAAGCTTATTAGGTTTGCAAGTGACCCCAGGCGTAATAAATTCAGACTATAAAGGGGAAATAAAAATAATGCTTAGCTCACCCCAAAGTATAAGTTCTATTAATCAGGGAGATAGAATTGCTCAGCTGCTCCTCCTTCCAAATTTACATAATTCATTTAAAATGAATATGCCTCTAAATAGGAACAATAGAGGCTTTTGTTCCACTGATTCGAAACCCATGGTTTGCTGGGTTCGGGACTGTACAAGGAGGCCTATGTGTAAAATAAGAATCCAAGGAATAGAAATGGAGGGTCTTATAGATACTGGAGCTGATTCTTCCATCATTAATTTACGTCAATGGCCCAAACACTGGCCTCTACAAAAAGCTTCAACCAGTTTAAGAGGCTTGGGATATAATAACCTCCCAGAAAAAAGTGCGGTAATTTTAAAATGGGAGGATGATGAAGGACATAAAGGCACATTTCAGCCTTATGTTTTACCTAATCTACCGGTTACTTTATGGGGAAGAGATATTTTACAACAAATGGGAGTACACCTTGCAACCAAACCTGCAGGTGTTAAATGTAAAAACATACAGGGTAATCTTAACCCTAAAAGAAATCATCAAAAAGTACAGGGTAAGCTTAACCCTAAAAGAAATCATTATCATATAGGAAAAAGACATTTTTCTTTGGGGCCACTGAGAAAATAATTTTGAAAATACCATGGCTTTCTGATAAGCCAGTGTGGGTCCCTCAGTGGCCCCTATCTAAAGAGAAATTACAAGCGGCCCACCTACTAGTTAAGGAACAATTAAAAGCAGGACATATAGAACATTCCACCTCTCCCTGGAATTCCCCCATATTTGTGATCAAGAAAAAATCAGGAAAATGGCGATTATTACATGATCTTAGACAAATTAATAAAACCATGCAAGTCATGGGCCCTACTCAACCTGGACTTCCGAATCGTATAGCTATTCCAAAAAATTTCCATGTTATTAGTCTTGATATAAAGGATTGCTTCTTTTCTATTCCCCTACATCCTCTGGATGCCCCCAGGTTTGCTTTTTCAGTTCCTTCTATTAACAATAATGGCCCTGATCAGAGATATCAATGGAAGGTTTTGCCGCAGGGAATGGCTAATAGCCCCACCATATGCCAAATATATGTGGACAAGGCTATCCAACCCATTAAAAATAAATATCCAAACCTCATGTGTCTACATTACATGGATGATATTTTACTGGCCCACCCTAATCAAAAAATCTTATTTAATATATTCAGTAACATGGTAGAAAATTTTTAAAAATACGGATTATATATAGCAGAAGAAAAAGTTCAAACCAGATCTCCCATATTATATTTAGGATTTAAAATCATGGATACTTTTGTTAGACCCCAAAAAATTTTAATAAATAAAGAACATTTAACCACCCTCAATGATTTCCAAAAACTACTGGGAGACATTAATTGGCTTCGCCCTACACTAAACCTCACTACTGGCCAATTAAAACCTTTATTTGATATCCTTCGAGGGGCCCCTGATCCATCCTCACCGCGAACATTGACTCCTGATGCTAGGAAAGCTTTAAAGGTGGTAGAAAAAGCCATAGAAGGAGCTCATTGTGACAGATTTGATTTAACTCAACCGCTGATATTGATTATTATTTCTTCACAATATACACCGACAGGAGTATTTTGGCAACAAGGGCCTTTATTATGGATACATTTGCCTGTCTCTCCTAAAAGCATAATTGAGTCATATACCTCCATGGTGGCTAAACTTATTCTTCAAGGACTTAAAACTTCTACTAAAATATTTGGCATTCACCCTGCTACTATTATTACTCCCTATTCATCGTCACAGATTGAATATTTATGCTTCAATGATAATGACTGGGCTATAGCTAGATGCTCTACCTCTGCAAATTTTGATAATCACCTTCCTAAGTCTCCTATATTATCTTTTTGTATTAATCATCCTATTATATTTCCACAGGTAATAAAAAATCAACCTATTCCTAAGGCATTTAATGTATTTACAGATGGGTCCTCAAATGGTACTGCTGCAGTAGTCACTACAAAAGAAAATATGACTTACATAACTGCACACAAATCAGCTCAACTAGTGGAATTGGAAGCTGTGGTAAGAGCTCTGGAAAATTTTAGAGACCAGCCCATAAACATTTTTTCAGATAGCCACTATATTGTACAAGCCGTCCCAAAATGAGAGTTAGCAGGACCAATAGCACCTCATACTCCAGCCTTTAAATTGTTTTATCAAATACAAAAACTTTTGTGGGCAAGAAAAGAACCTCTATTCGTAGGCCATATTAGAGCACATACTAATTTGCCTGGCCCCCTCCATGAAGGTAATCAAAAGGCAGATGAACTTACAAAAACAATATTTATACTTTCAGCACTACAACAAGCTACTTTATTTCATTCCCAGTTTCACGTCAACAGCACCACCTTGCAACGTAGGTTTAAAATCACAAAGGAGCAAGCCAGAACAATTGTAAAAGATTGTAAATCTTGTATGACACATTTGCCCAATCCTCATTTTGGTGTTAACCCTAGAGGATTAATGCCCAATCATTTGTGGCAGATGGATGTTACTCATGAGCCAAGCTTTGGAAAATTGCGATTTATTCATGTAACCATAGATACATGCTCAGGCATGATTTTTGCTTCCTTACATTCCAGAGAAAAAGTTAAAGATGTCCCATCTCATTGTTTACAAGCTTTTGCTGCATTGGGCATCCCCAAAATGCTTAAAACAGATAATGGTCCCGCTTATACATCCTCATCTTTCAAACAGTTTTGCGCAAAATTCAACATATCCCATAAAACAGGCATCCCATACAATCCTCAGGGTCAGGGCATTATTGAAAGAGCAAACCGCACACTAAAAGTTATGTTGTTAAAACAGAAAGAAGGAAACTGGAAAAATCCTAAGGATAGATTGGCAGTTGCCCTGTTTACTTTAAATTTTTTAACTTTAGACTCTGATGGTTATTCTGCTGGAGACAGACATTGGAACCCACATCAACAACATAAACCTTTGATTTACTGGAAGGATGTTCTTTCAGGTACATGGAAGGGTCCGGATCCAGTATTAATTTGGGGGAGAGGATCTGTTTGTGTCTTTCCAAAGCATGAATCCTCTCCAATATGGATACCATCTAGATTAATAAAGCAGGTACCACATCAAAAGGATCAAGATGAAGTTGTTGAGGAATCAAGATTAATAAAAAAGGTACAAAATCAAGAGGACCATGATGAAGATATGGAATGATTCCCTTAAAAGAGTCCTTCAAAATATGTCACAACTTAAGTGTCATTCCTCCCGGCTGGGACGAAGAGATCTCTCTTTAGTGTGCACACAATTATATATATATTTTTTTTACTTTTTATATATGTGTTTATGTCTGTGTATTTGTCTAAATTTCATGTTAATGTGACGTCACAAATATATGTTTGTATGTGCGTCTGTCCAGTGTGACATCAAAAATAACAAAGCGCTTGTGAATATATATATATATGGATCCAAATAACTCTAATTCATTTAAGTTTAAGAGTATTCAAAATGGGTAAATAATTTAATAAGTGAAGGTACCTTCAATTTTGTTTTATAGGTGTCCCAGGGACTTCTCTTTAGCAAAAAATATGACTAGTGCTGTATAACCTGATATTTTGGTGTTTTGACATGAGGTTGCTTATTTGTTATTAGCTTCATTTGTTTAATAAATGATTAATTTCAATTATTTCAACAGGTAAAGGACTGCTGTGTATGCAGAAACTCGAGAGTTCCAGCTAACAAATTATTTCTCCAAATTGCTTTTAGTTTTTCTTTAATCTATCTTTAATGCAGTAATTACCCTCAGTCTTTCTTTGTTTTGTTCTAAATATGATATTTTGCTAGCTTATGTTTGTGGGAGCTCAGGCTGCAATGTGTGTGAGCAGAAATCAACTTATTTTTCCAATCTAATAATTCTATTTTTTAGTTTGACAACTCGCCTCTTGACTCAGTGCTGGAATAGCACTGCCTTTCCTTTAATAATTGATGCTTCAGTCTCTAGATAGCGGGCCCTGAAGATTTGCCGGTGGCATCGTCTAGACATAAAAAAGACGGCTGCTTCTACAGCTGCAGGGATCGCGGTCGCTGCAAGCATCCCTGCTGCTCAAATGTCAAACAACCTCACCAGCAGTGTGGCCTCTGTTCTGCATGCATGGGGCCTCCTAGATCTACGTGTTATAACAAGTGGACATTTTGATCTTTCATTGTTTGGGACTTCATGGGACAATACCTTGCGGGTATTTGTTTAGAGAACTCACTGTGTTACTTGATAGAACTTAGGGCAGCTGATTTGTTTAAAGAATTTGATATGCTATGCAATTTGACTTGTCACCAAAAGGCTTGTCGCCTTAAAGCCGCAGCATCTCCTCCCAATTGGACGGCTGTTAGTCATCTTACACAGTCGATCCTAAAGGGCTCCATTGGATGGCTGGTTAGCCAATGACGGGTAAGATCCCCAGAGGGGGACAACCTAAGACAGGCACAGTTGCACGGGACAGTCTCATGTGGCCGACATATCAACCTAAGACAGGAGTCAAGGGCACAGCCTTGATTGTCCAATGACGGGTAAGAATGTTGGTTGCACATAGACGTCCTAGAGCATCCCCTCTTTTAAAACAAAAGGGGGAAATGCAGGAGCCCTGTTTTGGGAGATAGCTAAGATTGCGGTTGACTATGGGCCATAGACATTTTTGGGCATTGTCGCCTTCCGTAGTCTCACAGGACTTGGCCCAGGATCTCGAGAGATTTGAGCAATGACTCAGCAGATTGACATTTTTGGGCATTGTCGCCTTCCGTAGTCTCACGGGACTTGGCCCAGGATCTCGAGAGATTTGAGGAGTGACTCAGCAGATCGAGCAAGCACCATTCCTGCTCGGGCACATGGGATGAGACCAGAGAGAGAAAGGACAGGGTTATCGCTATTGTATAGATACATTGTAGTTTCTTGTAAGAGTACGTGGCTTGGTTTCTTGTGAGAGTGTGTATGTAGTGTTAGAAATTACAAGAGACAGAGACAGAAAGATTAAAGAATTTTTTCGTCTCCATCCTGTCTCCGGACTCCTTCCCGCGGCGCTGCCGTTCCAGGCTGCAATCCCTTTCCGGCGGCTAACAATGAGGCAACTTTGTTTTTCACTCAATGTTATACTTTCAAGATAATGTATGGTGCCTCTGTGCAGAAATTTTTATTACAAAATCAAATTTATTAGTTGTTTCCTTTATGATTTGTGTTTTTCTATTTTGTTTAACAAATGTTTCTCTGTCCTATGGTCACACAAATTTCCTCCTGTGTCATTTTTTTTTTTTGTATTATGTGTAATGGAGGTTTAATTTTATTTTTCACCATTTCATAATTATTCTATTAGAACCAAAAATTGAATGATACTTCCTTTATCTCATCAATCTGAAATGCTATCTCTGATGTATGTCCACTTACCATGGACATATAGGTATGCTTATGGGCTCTCTATTCTAGTCCATTGGTGTTTTCCCCTCCCTACACCAAGACCCAGCATCTTAATTATTTTAGATTTATAGGAAAGTTATTGGGTGGGCAGATTCCAGTGCTCCATTCTTCTAAAATATCTTAACTATTTCTCTTCTACTTTTTTATTCACTGATATAGTTTGTAAATAATAGGAATTATTTGGTCCTTCAAGTTTTGGAAAACTTTTCTGTAAAACTGCCTGAGCCTTGTGTCTTTTAAAGAAGAAAACTCTTGACAACCAATTCAATTTTATTGAAGTTTATTGGTTATTTTTTTCCTTAGTCACTTTTGATCCATTTCCTAAGAAATCATTCACTAGTAAGTTTTCAAGTTCATTGACATAAATTTAATTATAGTATTATCTTATGATCATTGTAATTTCTAATTCATTTGTATAATTGTTGTATTCCTATTTTGTTCCTAAAATTGTTGTGTCTTTTCTTGACCACTGTTGATATTTTATCATTGTACTCATTATTTTTCCCCTAAAGAATCAATTTCTGATTTTGTTGATCTTTTCTCTGGTTTCTTTCTTTTCTACCAAACAAATTAATTTTTATTCTTATCTTCCAGTTTCTTTCCATGTAATTTACTTTTTTGTTCCTTATTTTGGTGTCTTGAGTTGAACACTTATCTCACTGATTTTCTCTCTTCCTTTATAAAATTTTTTTTATTGCAGATGGATACAACACCTTTATTTTATTTATTTATGTGGTGCTAGAGGATTGAACCAAGTGCCTCACACGTGCGAGGCAAGAGCTGTACCACTCACTGAGCCACAACTTCAGCCCATCTTCCTTAATTTTTTAAATTAAATATAGTTAAGATTGCAAAATTAGCCAGGCATTGTGGCATACTCCTGTAATCTTAGCAGCTCAGGAGGCTGAAGCAGTAGTAATGAAAGTTTGAGGCCAGTCCCAGCAATTTAGTGAGATCCTATCTCAAAACAAAAAGAAAAAGGACTGGGGATGTAGCTTAATGATAAAAGTGCCTAAATCCCCAGAACCAAAAAGAAAAAAGATACAAAATTACTTTTAATTATCACTTTAGTAAGATACCATCAGATTTTATAGTACAGTACTTTGTGTATATTTTTGTTTTATTTTTAATAATGTAAGACTGATACAAAAGTTGCAAAAATAGTGAAAGAATTTCCATGTAACCCAAACTCCATCAATGCTAACATTTTATCCTATTTCATTTAACTTTCTCACGGTTTTTTCTTCTCTTTCATGCACACACACATAAATTCACACAACTATATGTATTATAAATATTTTCCAAACTGCTTTTGAAGGAAAGTTGCTGTTAACTCCCTTCAAGGTCATACCCCAATGACCAGAACACCTCCCCACAAGATCCCACCTCTAAAAGATTTCACCACTTCCCAATAACACCACAGTCTGGGAATCAAACCTCTAACATGTGGGCTTTGGGGTGAAACTTATCCAAAACATAGCAATTTCCTCAAATATTCTTTAAATTTTTTATTAACACGTAAGAATTGTGCATATTTATGTGGTAAAGTATGATGTTTAATACATGTATACAATATATATTGATCAAATCAGGGTAATTAACACTTAGGTTTCTTTATCAAAAATATGTATTTGAATGCCGGGACTGTTGTGTTACTTATTAATGGGGCCGAGATCTAAAGCTACCCCCCTTTTTGGGCCCTAAAAGGGGGTTCTTTCTGCCAGCAGAAAGAATTAAAGTAGCTTACCTGGCGAAGATAGGCTTAGCGGGCAAAAGTCTCCGAGTGTCTTTATCCCCGCCTGATTGACGGACACCACGCCACACCCGGGGAGTTTTGGTAGAAAGCAATGCCAAAAACTCAAATTTATTGAACAATGAACTGCACTTATATAGGCCTAAAAATAACCAATCCTTGACCAGCAGGGCGGTTCCAGCTCTCACAATACGTCATAGCCACACCCCCTGCTTAGCCCCGGTCCTCCAAAGGGCGTGGTAAGCAACCAGAGCCCATCCCCTTGGCAGACAGCATCTGGAAAGTCCCAACATTTGAATCCTTTGACTTCCTCTCTTATGGCTATTAAAACAGATAGAACTAATAAATTCTAGCATTCTATAGCACAGTGGGGCAACTATTTTTCACAATAGCTTATTATATATTTTATGGGCTATGGATTCTTAGCAGGACCTAGTAGGGAGAACTAGGCAGCTGGGGTGCAAATTTTAAGGAGGCACTCACTTTCAGTGTTGTGCAAGTACCTTCTTAAGAATGGTATATTATGTTCCTCAAAACCTAAAAATAGAGCTACCATATGATCCAGTTATCTCATTTCTGGGTATATATCCAAAGGAAATGAAATCAGCATACCAAAGACATACCTCAGTGCCCATGTCTATTGTGGCACTATTCACAATAGCAAAGATATAGAATCAGCCCAGGTGCTTTCCAACTGATGACTGAATAAAAAAATATATAGTATACATATGCAATAGTGAATTATTCAGCCACAATGAAGATTGAAAACCTGTCATTTGCTGCAAAATGGATGGAACTGGAGGTCATTATGTTAAGTGAAATAATCTAAACACATAAAAACAAGTACTGCATGTTCACTGTCATATGTGGAAACTAAAAAAAGTGAATCTAAAAGTGGAATAGTGATTTTAAGAGACTGGAAAGGCTGTCCGAGGACAGGTGGAAAAAATGATGATTGGATTTGATCTATGAATGCTGTATGCATGTATGTAAATATCACAATATTAATACATATTAATAAAAATTTCAAAAAACATGATTATATGCCTAGGGACCTTTTTTGTTTCTTCTTCTACTCCCATTACTCCCCATCTATTAATTTTGTTTTCATCTCAATTCAGCCATAAAAGTACCTATTCCAGAACCAGATGTCATAGGATAAAGTTTTAGCCCAGTGGTAATATTGAAGATGTGGAAGATTCTTTCACTGAAAAAATGGATAATATGTTAGTCAACTTTCCATCACTGTTTCAGAATACCTAAGTAAATAAGTTAAAAGGAGGAAAGATTTATTTTTGCTCAGTTTCAAATGTTCCTGTCCATGGTCACTTGGTCTCACTGCTTTTAGACATTTTGGTGTGAGTACATGGCACAGAAAAGCTGCTCATTTCATGGTGGCAAAAAATCAAAGAGAGAGCCTACTTTTTTTTTTTTTTAACAGATTTACTGACTTTTAATAATAGTCAAAACAAATAGTTGTAAACATCAAATTAGGAACATGAATTTTTTTTTTTCATTTCATTAACAGAGCCTGCTTTTATAACAAAGCCAATCCCCCACAATCCATTTAGCTATGAATCTCAATTGATTAATCAATTGACAACATCAGAGCCCTCATGATCCGATCACTTCTCAAATGCCCTACCTTTGAACACTGGGAACCAAGCCTTCAACACATGATCTTTTGCAGTACACATCAGATCCAAACTATAATAGATAACTTGGTTTATTCTTAAGTAATAAAGCTTTGTTTATGTTCTCCTATTCCTTATGCCCGTTTTTTATTGGGACTATGGTCTCAGGTGACATTCTCCAGCTTCCATGAGACAAGGTGATGTGTTCTGTTCCACATTCTCATTGATTTTTAAGCAATGAGTTAAATGGTTAAAGTTTTCTTCTTTATATGTGGAACACTTTAGCTACCTTACCCCAAAGAACCTAAATCATTGGCCATCATTGCTTACTATTAGGAGCTTAGCAACACTAGCCTTAATAGCACTTGAGCTTTTCTCTTCAGGATGTGATCTGTGGAGATACTTATTTTCCATTCATGACCAGTTGTATCATTTTTAATTTTTTTTTTATTCTAAGTTGTTATAAATGACAGCAGAATGCATTACATTTCATATTATACTTATAGAGCACATTTTTACTTATCTCTGGTTGTATGCAAAGTATATTCACACCATTCTTGTCTTCATATATGCACTTAGGGTAATGATATCCATCTCATTCTACCATCTTTTTTTTTTTCACCCTTTCCCCCCTCCCTTTGCCTCCCTCCCCATTGGCCATTCTAGTGTTCCTCTAATCCTCCTATGCTCCCAGTCCCAACCCCACTGTGAGTCAGCTTCCTTATATCAGAGAAAACATTTGGCATTTGGTATTTGGCTTTTGGGATTGGCTAACTTCACTTAGCATTATATTCTCCAACTTCATCCATTTACCTGTGAATGCCATGATTTTATTCTCTTTCATTGCTGAGTAATAGTCCATTGTGTATATATACCACATTTTCTTTATCCATTCATTTACAGAAGGGCATCTAGGTTGATTCCACAGTTTAGCTATTGTGAATTGTGCTGCTATAAACATTGAGATGGCTGTATCCATGTAGTATGCTGTTTATAAGTCCTTTGGGTATAGACCGAGGAGTGGGATAGCTGGGTCATAAGGTGGTTCCATTCCTAGTTTTCCAAGGAATCTCCATACTGCTTTCCATATTGGCTGCACCATTTTGCAGTCCCACCAGCAATGTATGAGTGTACCCTTTTCCCCACATCCTCTCCAATATTTATTGTTGTTTGTGTTCTTAATGGTTGCCATTCTGACTGGTGTGAGATGAAATCTTAGAGTGGTTTTGATTTGCATTTCTCTAATTGCCAGAGATGTTGAACATTTTTTCATGTATTTGTTGATTGATTGTATATCTTCTTCTGAAAAGTGTCTGTTCAGTTCCTTGGCCCATTTATTGATTTTTTTTTTTTTTTTTTGGTGTTAAGATTTTTGAGTTCTTTATATATTCTAGAGAATAATGTTCTATCTGATGTGCATGTGGTAAAAATTTGTTCCCAATTAGTAGGCTCTCTATTCACCTCACTAATAGTTTCTTTTGCTGAGAAGAAGCTTTTTAGTCTGAATCTATCCCATTTATTGATTCTTGATATTAAATCTTGCGCTACAGGAGTCTTATTAAGGAACTTGGGGCCTAATCCAACATGTTGGAGATTAGAGCTTATTTTTTCTTCTGTTAGGCATAGTGTCTCTGGTCTAATTCCTAGGTCCTTGATGCACTTTGAGTTGAGTTTTGTGCATGGTGAGACATGATTTGTATACCCAGTCATTTTTGTTTACTTTTTGTATTTAACTTGACATGGTTTCTCCTCTGATTGTTTTTTCCTTTAGTGTAAATCCACCCTCTGCTGATTTTTATCATTGTTTTTCATTTCCTCTTCATAGAATATTTTGCTGAAGATGTTCTGTAGTGCTGGCTTTCTACTTGTAAATTCTATTAACTTTTGTTTAGCATGGAAGGTTTTTATTTTGTCCTCAAATCTAAAGCTTAATTTTGCTGGATATAAGATTCTTCGTTGGCATCCATTTTCTTTCAGAACTTGGTATATGTTGTTCCATGATCTCCTGGCTTTGAGGGTCTGGGTTGAAAAATCTGCCATGATATGAATTGATCTCCCCCTATATGTGATATGTTTTCTCTCTCTTGTGGCCTTTAAGATTCTATCCTTAATCTGTATCCTAGGCATTTTCATTATACTGTGTCTTGGTGTAGATATGTTTTACTTTTGTACATTTGGTGTCCTGTAAGCCTCTTGTATTTGGTTTTCCAATATATTCTTCATGCTTGAGAAATTTTCTGATATTATCTCATTGAAGAGGTTGTGCATTCCTTTGGTTTGAAACTCTGTGCCTTCTTCTATCCCAATTACTCTTATATTTGGTCTTTTGCTGCTGTCCCATAATTCCTGGCTGTTCTTTTCATGGTTTCTCACTATCTTGACTTGTGGTCAATTTTATTTTCAAGATTATATACTTTGTCTTCATTATCTGAAGTTCTTTATTCCAGTTGATCTAGTCTGTTGGTGATGCTTTCTATTGTGTTTTTTATTTGGTTAATTGTTTCCTTCATTTCAAGAAATTCTGACTGGTTTTTTTTTCAGAGTTTCTCTTTTTTGAAGTAATGTTTTGCTACCTGTGTTTGCTCTCTTATATCTTTGTTGTAGTGATCAATTTTTGCCTGTATTTGCTCATTTAGATCATTCTTTAATTCACAGATAATTTTAATTATGAACTTTCTGAACTCCTCTGACATTTCATCAACTTCTGTGAACATGGTTTCTATTATTGTTGTATCCTGATTTGTTTGGGGCACTTTCCTCCCCTGTTTTTTCATGTTGTCTATTTGTCTTCCTTTCTTGCAGTGTGGATATGAGATATTACAGTTTCTACCCTATATTCTTGTAATATCTGTGCAGGTTGTCTGTGCCTCGCCTTAATGTTGGGCATTCAGACCCTGCAGGTGTCCCTCGATGTATGCTACTGCAACTCAAGGTGTTGGCAGCAATAGTGGAGGTAATGCAAGATAACAGTGAAGGTGCCCCAAGATGAATGCAATGGCTTCCAGCGATGAGGCTGTAAGGGTGGGCCTTACACTGTCTTTGGGATGCCTGCTCTGAGATGCGGCTGCTTTTAGGCGCTGTATGTTGTCAAAAGGTAGGGGCTACTGCGTGGGGAAGGTTATGGCTATGCCTGCAGTGTCTCAAGATGGAAGTGGGTTAGGCTTGTGCTCCCAGTTGGGTGTAGGGTAGTGGACCATGGACCTACACTGGGCTGGGTCCCATGTAGGTTGGTGTGGGTAGAACTGGTTGAATCTGAGCTCCTGCAGTGGTCTGCTGGTTGGAAGAGGCAGTCCTCTGAGCAGAGGTCGGTGAAGCTGTCCTAGGCCTGCCTGAGCTCTGCGGGTGTCAGCTGGGCTGACCTGGGCCCGCCTGTGCTCAGGTGGAGGTCAGCGGGACTGATCTGGGCCTGGCTGCACTCAAGTAGAGATCCACCAGTTGTATCATTTTATTCATCTTTCCTCTCAATGCTACTCTCTGTAGTGGAGGAGTTATCAAATTATTTGCCATCTCAAAGAATGTGTCATTTCTCCTGGAGATATTTAACCAATGAGCATATAGACACATCATAATTATTGATCTATAATGTTAATTATAATTTTAAAGCCTCCTGAAAAAATTTATATGCTCTCTATTTTATTTAGTTTTTTTTAAACTCTAGCTAATAATATATTTCAGTGTTCAATACAAGATTTAGATTTTAAATAAGAAAATCTGAAGAATAAAATGCAAACAAGACAGGAGAGCTTTTATATGTGCACTTAGTATATTGATGTCCAACACATTCTGCCATTATCCCTATCCCTCTGTACCCCTCTCCCCCCTCTTTGTTCTATTTAACATTCCTTCATCCTCTCATCCCCCCTCCCTTGCCACTATAATTCAGTATCCTTATAGCAAAGGAATCAATCGACCCTTGGTTTTCTAGGATTGGCTCACTTCACTTAGCATTATTTTCTCAAACTCCATCCATTTATCTGCAAATGCCATGATTTTATTCTCTTTTAGTGCTGAGTAGTGTTCCAAAGTGCACGTATAAAAACTCAAACGGTATGAAAATACTTTGTGTAAAACAAATAACTTGGAAAACTGTGCTCTTTATATATAATATGAAAGGAATTGCACTCTGTAAGCATGTATAACAAATTAAATTAAATGAAAAAAAAAAGAAAAAAAAGATAGGAGAGCTCCATAAGAAAGCTTGATTAATATTGTAAGGTGAAAAAGAAGAAACATAACATGAATTAGTCCTTCTAGACATTACCAATTTACCTTTTAGCTTCTATAATAAGTACCTTACAGAGTGGAATGGGTTATATTTTTTTCTTATGTGTACATGTGAATTTTGTTTCTTTAAGATTATGACAATGGATCTGCTTTTAGAGGAGAGACTAATTGTCCATTTATTCAGGTTCTAACTAACTTTACTGTTAATAATTATGTGGCATATATAGTATGTTTAATGATCAACTTATAACCTCATTTTAGAGGTTGGCATTTAGGCCTCTAGGATTTATGTTGTATGCTCAATATTGAAATTAAAGGCATGTTCAAAGTTTTGAATTCCCAAGCTCATTTTCTCCAGGGCCTGATTTATGTATCAAATAGCTGACATGGATTTGTGGTGAAAATGTGCAACTTTAGCTAACCAAGACAAGTAATTAATTACCCTGGACATCAATTACATTAAGAGACAACTTCTCTTTAATTAAATATCAGACTTAATGTCTATAATGTTAATGTCAGTTCAGAAAATATAATGGAAATGATGAAAATGCAAATATTTTAGAATCGTAGAAGAAAACTCAATCTTTCATTTTAGGACTCATTTTCATATATTCTCAAATCCCTTGCTTTTATCTCAAAACCTTTCATTTCAGTAGTTACAGAATGGAAAGGCTTTGGGAGATATGAGATCAACACACTGAATACTTAAAGAATGATAAATATAGATATTACAAAACTAAAGCCTATGTCTTTATAGTGTAACAAAAACCCTATGAATACTACACTGCACATGATAGATGCGTTTCTTTTTCAAATCTCTTCTGCATTTAATGATAAAATATTCTGACCAAAGTTAGATTTTTTTGCCTCAAAAACCTAGCCACACAAAGAGTCTTAAATTTAACTTCATTATTTCCTTTCTTCTCATTCTTTCTTGCCCTTGCCATCTCATACCAGGATTATGGTAACAGCCTCAAAGCTGGTTTCACTCTTTTTCCATTAAAAATAGGGGGTTCTTCTATGTTTAACATGTTTGTCCTTTCAAAATTCATCTTGACATGATCCTCAATGCAATAGTATTTAGAAATTGGGACTTTATAAAAGGGCTTGAAGGAGAAATTCCATCCTTTTTTTGTCCTTTTTACAATATTAGAAGCAACAAGTAGGAGCATCTTTGAAAGAGAGAACAAGCCCTCAACAGACACCAAATCTGCTGGTTCCTGGATCTTGGACTAACCAGCCTTAAGAACTATGATTAATAAATTTATGTGACTGAGTTACAAATTACCCAGTCTAAGATATTTTTAGAGCAACTGAAAATAAGGTTCCCACTTACTGTTTGATTACTATGGGTCAGGCCCAGGCAAAGCATTTCACTTGTTTTGTCGTTTTTTTTTTTTTTTGTTTTTTTTTTTTTTTTTTTCTTCTCATGGAATCTCTGAGAAGCAGGTACATTTTGTTATTATCTTCATTTTATTGCTGAGACAACTGAGAGTGAAGAAAGAGAGAATGGCTTGCAAGACTACATAGCCAATCAGTGACAGAAATAGGAAAAAAATTCTAAGATTCAAATGGAACTACAACAAGACCCAGAATAGCCAAAAGTTATCCTGGGAAAAAAAAAAGAAATAAGCTGGAGACATCACAATACCTGACTTTAAAACATGCTACAAAGTTATAGTATGGTACTGGGATAAAAACTGATACATAGAAAAAGGGTGAAGAATGGAGAACCTAGAAAGTAATTCATGTACATATAACCAATGGATTTTTGACAAAGGTGCCAAGAACATACACTGGAGAAAGTACACTCTATTCAGTAAGTAGTATTGGGAAACTAGCTATACTTATGCAGAAGAATGAAACTTCCTCTCACCTTACACAAAAATCAACTCAAAATGGTTCAAAAACCTAAATGTGATACCTGAATCTATAAAATTACTATGAGAAAACATAGGGGTAATATTCAAGACCTTAGTGTAGGCAGAGTTTTTTGGATTAGAATTATATCAAGCCAAGAAACTTCTACACAGCAAAGATACAACACAGTGAATAGAGAACCTACAGATGGAAGAAAATATTTTCAAACTATTAATCCATTAAGGATTAATATTTAGAATATAATAGGAACTCAAAAATTTCACACCAAAAACATCCAATTTAAAAATGGGCTAAAGATCTGAATACATGCTTGTCAAAAGAAGATGTACAAATGACAAATAGGTACACAAAAAATGTTCAAAATCATTAGTCTTTAGGTAAATGCAAATCAAAACCACAATGAGAGGGGTTGGGGTTGTTTCTCAGTGGTAGAGCACTTACCTAGCATGTATGAGGCACTGGGTTTGATTCTCAGCACTGAATATAAGTAAATAAATAAAGATCCATCTAATAAAATATTTTTAAAAAACCACAACGAGATATAATCTTACCCCTGGTAGAATGGTTATTATCAAAAAGTCAAAAAATAATAAATACTGGTGAGGATGTGGAGAAAGGGGAATGCTTTGGAATGTTGGAAGGAATGTAAATTATTTGAACTAATACAGCCATTATGGAAAACACTAGTGGAGATTCCTTAAATAACTGAAAACAGAACTATCATATGATCCATCAATCCCACCACTGGTTACATGGCCCAAGAATATGAAATTATATCAAAAAGATACCTGCACTCCCATCTTTATTGCAGCACTATTCACAATATCCAAGATATGGAATCAACCAAAGCATCCATCAATGGATAAATGGATATGGAAAATGTAGTATATACACAGAATGGAATATTATGCATCCATCCATAAAAATAATGAAATTCTGATATTTCCTGCACAATAAGTGGAACTGGAGGTCATTATGTTAAGTGAAATAATCCAGATACAGAAAGAGAGATACCACATGTTTGCACTCATTTATGGAAACTAAGAAGTTAATCTCACAGAAGGATGGAGTAGAAAAGTGGTCAGTAGAAGCTTGGGAGGACTGGGGAGGGTTCAGAAAGAGGTTAGATAAGGGTCACCAAAACACAGTTAAATAGGAGGAATTAGTTCCTCTTTTCTCTAGCAAAGTAGAATAAATATTGGTTACAAAAATCAACAACATATTTCAAAATAACTTGAAGAATACAAAAGTTTCTAGCAAATAGAAATGATTAATGTTTGAGAAGATTGAAATGCTTATTATCATGATTTGATCATTACAAAATGTATACATATGTCAAAATATCATACTGTATCCCACGAAGATGCATAAATATTATGTCTCAATAAAACATGAGTGTGTCAAAAAAAAACCCACTGTAACACTTAAAATACAATAAAAGTTCTAACAAAATATCATCATAAACAGAGCATAGATTCTGGAAATAAAGTACTTGGGTTCAATCTTAGCTTTGCATCCCACTGTCTGTCCTTGGGAAAATTAATTTCTCTCAGCCTCAGATTCTTATTTGTAAAATTATTGTCATAATAGTTACAACAAGTAGGACAGTCCTTCTCCCACATGATTGTTTTGGGATTTGGCACTACAGTTAGTTAAAAGCATCTACTACAATATTCTAGCACATTGTAGGTACCTAATTCTTTCATAGAATTGATGCTCAGTGAAAGCATAGATGATAGGTAGAGAGATAGAAAGATGAATATGTAGTAGGAGTGAGTTTGCAGGCCCCGACTGGGTCAATACAGAACACTGAATGTTGGGAGCAATACTAACCCAAACGTACTTTCTTCAACTGTGCTTATTTGAAAGAAATGGCTTGCCATGTTTTCTCATTTCCCAGTGAGAAGACAGATGCTCACATCAGTAATCTGACACCCAGTATAGTACTATTATATACAGAACTCCAAACCAGAGCTGTGAATGGTTCTAGCTTCACTAGAACATTTGGTTTTGATACCAGAGGACTAGAAAGTCTCCCTATTTGCATTAAGTGTTCACATAATAATCAAGCTAGAAACTACACACCATATATTTCAGTGGTAAAAGGAATATCATACCAGAAAACTATTGATTTCTTCCAGCAATAATAACCTCATTTCAAAATAGGGACCCAATATTGCTCCTTGGAAAATTATAAATTTGTTATTAGAGTGCCTCTTCATCTAGAAGGAAAATTCCTCATTCATACAGCCAAGCAAGGATGAATAAAACATGCTGATAGCGAAATACATTAGGTATGAGGTCCCACTTAATTCTATTCTACTGGGTCAGCACATTCTCTAGAGATAAGTTTCCTAGACTGCCACAGGGTTTTTGCTATTAAAATAGTATGAATTGGGAAGCATGTTGAAGCAGGCTTGTATCCAAGTATAGCGTAGAAAAGTAAAAGTACCCTTACTTATCAAAAATATGTATGAGTTTGATTCATTGAAAATAATGCCTCTATTTATAAGCCTCTGTAGTTTTGGTACAAATCTGAGAATCTCAGGTTAGACCAGCTTCTCCCAGTATATCAGCTACTTCCTGAGAGGCATTCTTCATACAAATTAGAATCAATATTTGCAAGCATCTCAGGTACAATTTCATTTGGCAAGACAATGAGTGACTCCTCCAATATCCCTCATTTGAGGACACAAGGATTAATGGGATGAAAGAACACTTACCTTATCATAGCAACAGGATAACAGGATAACAGGATAACATTGTTGTCATTAATATTTACAATTATATAACAAATATTTTGTGACAGGTACTTTCCAATATGCAACTCTGAGTGATAGGTATATGATATCTACTCATTCCCAGCTATATGCCCTTTGGACAAGTTGTTTGACCTCTCAGTTCTTCTATCTACTCATTGGTAAAATGATGTCTACAACAACTTTTTGTTCACACAGGTCCAAACAGACACAAGGGAATATATAGATGTCAGGGAATGAAACCAATGATTTGCCACCATGTGTTTGTAAACAAACCTTGTCTATGCCTGAGAGATTTGTTATGATTTGGATATAAGGTGTCCTCCAAAAGCTCATGTGTGAGTCAATGTTCAGGCCAGGTGGTAAGATATCAGACTAGAGGGAAATGACATTTGTTGCAGCTCAGTAATCCAGGATTCAAGCAGTGGGAAAACTGCTTCTCTGTGAAGTACTTGCTATTATTTGCCTCCTCCTATTCTGTGAGGTACTGGAAACCAAAAGGGGCACTAGAAATTCCTATAGTAAAAACTCTGCTGCTTCAGATTCATTCAGATACATGGGTGAATACACAAGCAATATGAAAAATTAAGGGATAAAATCACCTTTGAATAACCCAGAATGCCTCATCAATAGACTCCATTGACACCACAGTGGAGTAAATGCCAGAGAAGGAATTTAGAAAGTTCATAGTTAAACTGATCTACAAGGTAAAAGATGATGTAGGAGTGGAATCACAGAGAAAATAAAGAAAGTGAAAAATCACTTCAATAATGATATACAGATTCTGAAGAAGAATCAATTGGAAATCCTCAAAATGAAGGAATCAATAAAGAAAATTAAAAATTAAATGTAAAGCATTGCCAATAAATTAGACCACTGAGAGTTTTAGGCAACAAAGACAAAAGTATATAATCTTGAAAATAAGTTGATCGTGGAGAAAATATGTTAAGACATCATGAACAAAATTTTCAAGAAATATGGGACAACATTTAAAGGGAAAATCTAAAATCCAGAGGGATAGATGAAGGCTCTGAATAACAAACTAAAGGAATGCACAATCTTTTCAATGAAATAATATCAGAATATTTCCCAAACCTTAAGAATGAAATGGAGTATCAAATACAGGAGGCATAAATGACTCCACATATACAAAATTACAACATTCACTCCAAGGCATATTATTAGGAAAATGCCTAACAAACAGAAAAAAGTTAGAATTTTTAAAAGCTCCTAGAGAAAAAAGACTGGTCACATTTAGAGACAAACCAACCAGGATCTCAGTTGATTTTATTCAATCAAGACTCTAAAAACTAGGAGGTCTTAGAATAATATATATACCAAGCTCTGAAAGAAAATGGATAACAACCAAGAATACTATACCCAGCAAAATTAAGCTTCAGAATTGAACATGAAATAAAAACCTTCCACAATAAACAAAAGTTAAAAGAAATTACAACTTGAATGCTTGTCCTACAAAACATAACAAAATATTTCATGAAGAAGAATTGAAGAAGAAAAATGTAAACCAGCAGAGGGAGAAACTATACTCAAATAACAGTCAAGCAAAAGGAAAATATAATTCAAATTAAAAGTCAGAAATAAATCAAAATGACAGGAAATAAAAACCATTTCTCAATAATGTAAATGGTCTAAACTCATCAATCAAAAGACATAGAATTGGATTAATAAAACAGTACCCAACAATATGCTGTCTCCAGGAGGCTCACTTAATAGGAAAAGATATCCACAAACTGAAGGTGAAAGGATAGGAAAAACAAACCATTCACATGGATCTTGTAAACAAATTTTTAGACACATAGGATCAACAAATTTTTAGACACATAGGATCTACCCAAATTGAACCAGGAGGATATAGAAAATTTAAACAGTGCAATTTCAAGTAACGAAATTGAAGCAGCCATTAAAGCCTACCAATGAAGAAAAGACCAGGACAAGAAGGATTCTCAGCAGAGTTCTACCACAGCTTTAAAGAAGAACTAATACCAATCCTCCTCAAGTTATTTAATGAAATAGAAAAGGAAGGAACTCTTCCAAACACATTCTATGAAGATAGTATCACCCTGATACCAAAACCAAAGACACATCAAGGAAAGAAAACTTCAGACCTATATCCTTGATGAACACAGATGAAGACATGAAAGATATGAATATACTTTGTATACTAACAGTGATATGTAAAAAGGGGCTCTTTATGTGTATTACGAATTCTAAAACATGCTACTGTTATATACACAACATTGAATTAAAAATCTTAATAAAATAATGGCAAATCACATACAAAATCACATTTAAAAATAGTTCATCATGAACAAGTGGGTTTCATCCCAGGGATGCAAGGTTTGTTCAGTGTATGGAAATCAATAAATGCAATTCATCACATAAATAGTCTAAAAGACAAGAGTCACATGATTATCTCAATAGATGCAGAAAAAGCATATGAAAAATACAGCATCCATTCATATTTAAAACACTACAAAATAGGAGTAGAAGGAACATACTACAACATTATAAAAGCTATATATATTAAACCCAAGGCCAACATCATTCTAAATGGAGAAAAACTGAAAGAATTCCCTCTAAAAACTGGAACAAGACAATTATGTCCTCTTTCACCAGTTCTATTCCATGTACTCCTTGAAACCTTAGCCAGAGCAATTAGGCAAAACAAAGAAATTAAAGGGATATGAATAGGAAAAGAAGAGCTCAAACTATCTGTGTTCACCAATGGCATGATTCTATATTTGGAATACTCAAAATGTCCACCAGAAAACTTCTAGAACTCATAAATGAATTCAGCTAAGTAGCAGGATACAAAATTAACACCCATAAAACAATTATGCCCCTATAAACCAATGATGAACTAGCTAAAGAGAAATTAGAAAAAACATCCTATTCACAATAGCCTCAAAAAATAAAATAATTGGGAATCAATCTAATAAAAGAAGCGAAAGACCTCTACAATGAAAACTGCAGACCACTAAGGAAAGAAATTGAGAAAGTCCTTAGAATATGGAAAGATCTCTCATGTTCTTGAACAGGCAGAATTAATATTGTCAAAATGGCCATACTACAAAAAACATGATATAGATTCTATACAATTCACATTTAAATTCTGATGACATCTTCATAGAAATAGAAAAGGCAGTCACAAAATTCATTTGGAAAAAAAAAAAAGACCCAGAATAGCCAAAGCAATCATTAGTGAGAAAAGAGAAGTAGGAGACATCACAATACCAAACCTAAAATTATACTACAGAGCTATAGTAACAAAAACAACATGGTATATGCCCCCAAACAGGCAAAAAAAAAAAAAAAAAAAACAATGAAAAAGGAGACACAGAGCCAAACCCACAAAAATATAGTTACCTCACACTAGAAAAAGGCACCAGAAATATACATTGGAGAAAGGATAGCCTCTTCAACAAATGGTGCTGGGAAAACTGGAAGTCCATATATAGTAGAATGAAATTTAACCCCATCTCTCACCCTGCACAAACCACAACTTGAAGTGGCTCAAATACCTAGAAATTATACCAGAAATCCTGCACCTACTAGAAGAAAATGTAGGCCCAACACTCCAACCTATTGGTTCATCCTTAGCAACACTCCTAAATTGCAAGAAATAAAATCAATAATCAATAAATGAGATGGTGTCAAACTAAAAAGCTTCTTCAGAGCAAAGGAAACTATCAATAATGTGAAGAGAGAGTCAACGGAATGGGAGAAAATCTTTGCCACACGCACCTCAGATAGGGCGTTAATTTCCAGGATATACAAAGAAAACTTAACACACACACACACACACACACACACACACACACAAAACCCCAATTAATAAATGGGAAAGTAACTAAATGGACCTCTTGTAGAAGGATAAATACAAGTGGTCAATAAATATATGAAAAAATGTTCAACATCTCCAGCAATTAGAGAAATGCATATCAAGAATACAAGTAACAATACATGTTGGCGAGGATATGGGGGAAAGGCACATTCATTCATTGCTGGTGGGACTGCAAATCATCTCAACTACTCTGGAAAGCAGTATGAAGATTCCTCAAAAAACTAGGAACAGGTCTGGGGTCATGGCTCAGTGGCAGAGTGCTTGTCTAGCATATGTGAGGTACTTGGTTTGATTCCAAGAACTGCATATCAATAAATAAAATAAAGGTCCATTAACAACTAAAGAAATATTTTTTAAAAATCTAGGAACAGAGCCAGGCATGGTGGCACATGCCTGTAATCCCAGCACTTTGGGAGGCTGAGGCAGGAGGATCGCGAGTTCAAAGCCAGCCTCAGCAATGGCGAGGCACTTAGCAACTCAGTGAGACCCTGTCTCTAATGAAATACAAAAAAGGGCTGGGGATGTGACCCAGTGGACAAGTGCCCCCGAGTTCAATCCCTGGTACCACAAAAAAAAAAAAAAAAAAAAAAAAAAAATCTAGGAACAGAACCAACATCAGACACAGCTATTCCACTCCTTGGTATATATTCAAAGGATTTAAAATCAGTATACTGCCATGATACCATGACACAGCCACACCACTGTTTCTAGCAGCTCAATTCACAATAGCTAAGTTATGAAGCTAACCTACAAGCCCCTCAACAGGTGAATGAATAAAGAAAATGTGGTATTTGTACACAATGGAGTATTACTCAGCCATTGAGGAGAATGACTTTATGACATTTGCCAGTAAATGGATGGAGCTGGAGACAATCATATTAAGTGAAATAAGTCAGTCCCCAAAAGCTAAAGGTTGAGTGTTTTTGCTGATATGTGGAAGCTAACCCATAATAAGGGGAAACAGGGGAAGAATAAATATTCTGTAGATTAGACAAAAGAGAATTAAGGGAAGGGATGGGGGATAGGAAAAGGACAGACAGTGGAATTAATCTGAAATAAATTTTCTATGTATATTTATATGAATACATCATAATGAATCCTACCATCATGTACATCCACAAAAATAAGGTCCCGATTAGAATAAGATATATTCCATGATTATATAATTATATCAAAGTGAATTTTACTGTCATGTGTAACTAAATAGAAGTAATGAACTAATTAATTACATTTTTTCATTTTCTTTGTTTTTTTATTTTTTATTTTTTTATTCAAAGGTGTTGTATTTGCAATTCATAATACACATATGGAGCCTCTTTTTACATAACACTGTTTGTATACAAAGTATATTTGTACTATTCAAGTCTTCAATCATGCATTTAGGATAATGATATCCATCTTATTATACCCCTTTTCTTTTTTTTTTCCCCTCCATCTCCCCCCTTGCTCCCTCCCTTCTCCTACCTCCCCTTTGACCATTCTAGTGTTCCTCTAATCCTCCTATGTACCCCGACACCCAACACCACTGTGAATCTGCCTCTTTAACATTTGGCATTTGGATTTTTGGGATTGACTAACTTCACATAGCATTATATTCTCCAACTTCATCCATTTACCTGCGAATGCCATGATTTTATTTTCTTTTATTGCTGAGTAAAATTCCATTGTGTGTATATACCATATTTTCTTAATCCACTCATCTACTGAGGGACATCTAGGTTGGTTCCACAACCTAGCTATTGTGAATTGTGCTGCTATAAACATTAAGATGGCTGTGTCACTGTAATATGCTGTTTTTAAGTCCTTTGGGTATAGACCCAGGCGTGGGATGGCTGGGTCATAGAGTGGTTCCATTCCCATTTTCCCAAGAAATCTCCATACTGCTTTCCATAATGGTTGCACCATGTTGCAGTCCCACCAGCAGTGCATGAGCGTGTCTTTTCCCCCACATCCTCTCCAACATTTATTGTTGTTTTTGTTCTTAATAGCTGCCATTCTGACTGGAGTGAAATGATATCTTAGGGTAGTTTTGATTTGCATCTCTCTAATTGCCAGCAATGTTGAGCATTTTTTCATGTATTTGTTGATTGATTGTATATCTTCTTCTGAGAAGTGTCTGTTCAGTTCCTTGGCCCATTTGTTTATTGGGATATTTGGTTTTTTGGTGTTGAGTTTTTTGGGTTCTTTATATATTCTAGAAATTAGTGCTCTATCTGATGTGCATGTATTAAATATTTGTTCCCAGTTAGTTGGCTCTCTATTCACCTCACTGATTATTTCTTTTGCTGAGAAGAAGCTTTTTGTTTGAATCTATCCCATTCATTAATTCTTGATACTAATTCTTGAGCTACAGGATTCTTATTAAGGGACTTGGGGCCTAATCTGACATGTTGGAAATTGGAGCTTACTTTTTCCTCTATTAGTTGTATTCTGTCTGGTCTAATTCCTAGGTCCGTGATCCACTTTGAATTGAATTTTGTGCATGGTGAGAGATAAGGGTTTAATTTCATTTTGTTGCATATGGATTTCCAGTTTTCCCAGCACCATTTGTTGAAGAGGCTTTCCTTTCTCCACTGTACATTTTTGGCACCTTTGTCTTATATAAGATAGCTGAAATTATATGTATTAGTCTCTGTGTCCTCAATTCTGTACCATTGGTCTACCCGTCTGTTTTGGTGCCAATACCATGCTGTTTTTGTTACTATTGCTCTATAGTATAATTTAAAATATGGTATGGTGATGCCACCTGCTTCACTTTTCTTGCTAAGGATTGCTTTAGCTATTCTGGGTCTCTTATTTTTCCAGATGAATTTCATGACTGCTTTTTCTATTTCTTCCAGGAATGTCATTGGCATTTTGATTGGAATTGCATTAAATCTGTATAATGCTGTTGGAAGTATGGACATTTTGATAATATTAGTTCTACCTATCCAAGAACAAGGTAGGTCTTTCCATCTTCTGAGGTCTTCTATAATTTCTTTCTTTACTGTTCTATAATTTTCTTTATAGAGGTCTTTCACCTCTTTTGTTAAGTTGATTCCCAGGTATTTTTTTTATGCTATTGTAAATGGGGTAGTTTTCATCATTCCCCTTTCAGAGGATTTGTCACTGATGTACAAAAAATGCCTTTGACTTATGGGTATTGATTTTGTATCCTGCTACTTTGCCGAATTCACTTACCAGTTGTAAAATTTTTCTGGTAGAGTTTTTTGGGTCTTCTAGGTATATTATCATGTCATCAGCAAATAGTGCTAATTTGAGCTATTCTTTTCCTATGTGGATCCCTTTAATTTCTTTCGTCTGTCTAATTGCTCTGGCCAGATTTTCAAGTACTATGCTAAATAACAGTGGTGAACAGGGGCATCCCTGTCTTCTTCCAGTTTTTTAGAGGGAATGCTTTCAATTTTTCTCCATTTAAGATAATGTTAGCCTGGGGCTTTGCATAAATAGCTTTTATAATGTTGAGATATGGTCCTATTATTCCTAGTTTTTCTAGTGTTTTGAACATAAAGGAGTGTTGTATTTTGTCGAATGCTTTTTTCTGTGTCTATTGAAATGATCATATGGTTTTTATCTTTAAGTCTATTGATGTGATGTATTATGTTTATTGATTTCCGTATGTTGAACCAACCTTGCATCCCTGGGATAAACCCCACTTGATCGTGGTGCACTATCTTTTTGATATGTTTTTGTATTTGATTTGCCAGGATTTTGTTGAGAATTTTTGCATCTATGTTCATTAAAGATATTGGCCTGAAGTTTTCCTTTTTGTCTGCGTCTTTGCCTGGCTTTGGAATTAATGTAATATTGTCCTCATAGAAAGAGTCTGGGAGAGCTCCCTCTTTTTCTATTTCTTGAAATAAGTTGAAGAGAAATGGTATTAATTCTTCTTTCAAGGTCTTGTAGAACTCGGCTGTAAACCCATCAGGTCCTGGACTTTTTCTAGCTGGTAGTTTTTTGATGGTGTCTTCTCTTTCCTCACTGGAAATTGATCTATTTAAATTGTGTATATCCTCCAGATCCAGTTTGGGCACTTTGTATGACTCTAGAAATCTGTCAATGTCTTCAATATTTTCTATTTTATTAGAGTACAAGTTTTCAAAGTAATTTATAATTATCTTCTGTATGTCTGAGGTGTTTGTTGTGATATTTCCTTTTTCATCACGGATGTTAGTGATTTGAGATTTTTCTCTCCTTCTTTTCATTAGCATCACTAAGGGTCTGTCAATTTTATTTATGTTTTCAAAGAACCAACTTTTAGTTTTGTCAATTCTTTGAATTGTTTCTTTAGTCTCAATGTCATTAATTTCAGCTCTGATTTTTTTATATTTTTATTTATATGCTTTAGTTGTACACAATGTGTTTTATTCAATGCGTTTTATTTATATGTGGTGCTGAGGATCGAACCCGGGCCGCCCACGTGCTAGGCGAGCGCTCCACCGCTGAGCCACAATCCCAGCCCCGTCAGCTCTGATTTTAATTATTTCCTGTCTTCTATGGCTCTTAGTGTTGGTCTGTTCTTCTTTTACTAGTGCTTTGAGGTGTGATGTTAAGTCATTTATTTGTTGGGTTTTTTTTCTTCCTTTTAAGGAATGAACTCAGTGCAATGAATTTTCCTCTTAGTACTGCCTTCATAGTGTCCCAGAGATTTCTATATGATGTACCTGTGTTCTCATTTACCTCTTGGAATTTTTTAATCTCCTCCTTGATGTCTTCTTCAACCCCTTGTTTGTTCAGTAGCATGTTATTTAACCTCCAGTTGTTGGAGTTGTGTGTTTTTTTTTTAATTTCTTGTTTTATCATTGATTTCCAATTTCATCCCATTATGGTCTGATAGAATTCAGGGTAGTATCTCTACTTTTTTATATTTGCTGAGAGTTGCCTTGTGGCATAATATATGGTCTATTTTGGAGAAGGAGCCATGTGCTGCTGAGAAAAAAGTGTATTTGCTTACT
This sequence comes from Tamias sibiricus, assembly GCA_025594165.1. Classification (NCBI taxonomy): domain Eukaryota; kingdom Metazoa; phylum Chordata; class Mammalia; order Rodentia; family Sciuridae; genus Tamias; species Tamias sibiricus. The sequence continues at coordinate 129,271,660 of CM046667.1, forward strand.
GAGGGATGAAATATTCTATATATGTCTGTTAGGTCTAAGTTATTCATTGTTTTAATGAGGCCTAAAGTTTCTTCATTTAGCTTTTGTTTGGATGATCTATCCAGTGGTGATAGAGGTATGTTGAAGTCCCCTAGGATAACTGTGCTGTGATCTATTTTAAACTTGAACTTGAGAAGGGTTTGTTTGATAAATGTAGGTGCTCCATTATTTGGGGCATATAGATTTATAATTGTTATATCTTGTTGATGAATGGTTCCCTTAATCACTAAGAAATATCCATCTTTGTCCCTTTTGGTTAACTTTGGCTTGAAGTCTACCTTATTTGATATGAGAATGGAAACCCCTGCTTGCTTCTGTGGCCCATGTAAGTGGTAAGATTTTTCCCAGCCTTCATCTTCAGTTTATTGATGTCTTTTTCTATGAGGTGGGTTTCTTTGAGACAGCATGTTGTTGGATTGTTTCTTTTAATCCTGTCTGACAATCTGTGTCTTTTGAATGGTGAATTTAGGCCATTAATATTCAAGGTTATTATTGAGATGTGATTTGTATTCCCATCCAGTTTTATTTGTTTATGGTATTTAACTTGATTTGGTTTCTCCTCTGGTTGGTAATTCCTTTAGTTTAATATCTCCCTTTGTTGATTTTCATTTCTATTTTTCTTTTCTTCCTCGTGGAATATTTTGTTCAGGATATTCAGAAGTGCTAGCTTTCGAGTTGTGAACTCTTAACTTTTGTTTGTCGTGGAAGGTTTTTATTTCATCTTTGAATCTAAAGCTTAATTTTGTTGGGTATAAGATTCTTGGTTGACATCCCTTTTCTTTCAGAGCTTGAGATATGCTATTCCAGGATCTTCTAGCTTTTAAGGTCTGATTTGAAAAATCTGAACAGAGTCTGATTTGTTTCCCCCTATATGTGATCTGCTTCCTTTCTCTTGTGGCTTTTAATATTCTCTCCTTGTTCAGTATATTAGGCATTTTCATTATGATGTGTCCTGGTGTGGATCTGTTGTGATTTTGTACATTTGGCATTCGGTAAGCCTCTTGAACTTGGTTTTCCCATTCATTCCTCAAGTTTGGAAAATTTTATTTCATTGAATAAATTACTATTTCCTTTGGCTTGGAACTCTGCACTTCCTTCTACCCCAATCACTCTTAAATTTGGTCTTTTTATGTTGTGCCAAATTTCTTGAAAGTTCTGTTCTTGATTTTTTACCATTTTTACTGTGTTTTCTACATTTTTTTCCAAATTGTATATTTTGTCTTCATTATCTGAGATCCTTTCTTCCAGGTGGTCTAATCTATTGGTGATGTTTTCAACAGAGCATTTAATTTGGTTTATTGCTTCTTTCATTTCCAGAATTTCTGTTTGGTTTCTCTTTAGAACCTCTATCTCTCTATTGAAATAGTCTTTTGCTTCTTGTATTTGTTTATGAAGTTCTTTGTCAAAGTGATCTTTTACTATCTGTATTTACTCTCTCACCTCCTTCTTGAATTCGTCCTTGAGCTCCATAATCATTTGGATTATGTATTTCCTGAATTCCTGTTCTGTCATTAGATCTACTGTGCTTGCCAAGGAATCTGCAAAGGAGGTATGTTGACTTGTTTGGGACATTTTCTTCCCTTGTTTTTTCATATTGTTTATGTGTCTTTTCTTTTAGCACTGTGGAACCTTGACTTTTTTTTTTTTTTACCTTAAGGCCTGATGATGCTCCTGTTGTACAATGCTATCAGCTCCCCTTATATATACTTTACACCTTAAAACTAGACATTTTATATTCAGTTGATCACAATTTGGTCACAATGTACAGAGTTAGAGAATTTAGATATTGTCTCCAATATACACTAAGTGATTGTAATGGGGTTTATACTTTCAGATATTGGGAACAAAGGTGATATGCTTAGGAGGAAGGAGGGAAGGATATTGCTTTGCCCCCTTCGGAAGTGTAAAAATAGAAATCTATGCAAGTAGTTTAATAGCAGAAGAGTGAGGAAAGGAATTGGAGTGTACAATTAAGTGTGAAGACCGATGTATATTTCAGCTAAGCTTATGCAAACGTTGAGAGAAATTAGAAAATGTCTGGGTAGTAAGAATTAGTGAAAGAGAGAAGACAGGGTGAGTAAAAAAAAAAATAGAGAGAGAGAGGAGACTATATAAAACACCCTTTTGATGTACTATTCAGTTGCCCCAGTTCTAAAATTCCAAATTCTTTTTTATAAAAATATTTATTTATTTACTTTAGTTGTACACAATGCAATGCATTTATCTTTACGTGGTGCTGAGGATCAAACCCAGGCCGCACACGTGCAAGGCGAGCGCTCTGCCGCTGAGCCACAACCCCAGCCCTAAAATTCCAAATTCTTGTATACAACTTGTTTTCGTCTCTGTTGAGAATGTAGGGACAGGGTGTAGATAAGAAAGATGAGGGAATAAGAAATGAGAGACAAGAGGGAATGAAAATGAGAAAGAAGAAAAAAGAAAAACAAAACAATACAAAAAAAAATCCACAAAGTTGAACCCACAAGTCTCAATCAGGCATCTTTTTCTCTTCCTCTCTCATCTTGTTAAATTAGCTGTCCGGCAGATCCACCCTGGCTGATGTGGAGAATTTGTGGGTGGAGTCAAGGATGCGTACCTGGTTAGGGAGGAGTGATGCTGGGGATGGGTCTTTGTGTGGCTGATCCTGAAAATCGATCCGTCCAGCTGGCATCTACTCCCCGTGCTCTTCCTCAGTTGAAAGGTCACAGGGGGTCGTCACGCTGGACTCGGGTACATGTTCCCCCTGCTGTTTGTTGAAGGTCCTCCCAGTCGCGGGTTCCTCCTTGCCTGTTCCTAGGTCTTCACGCCACTTTCTCTCCGGCTTTACTGCTGAGGGTCGCGTCTGGCCAAGTGTGGATTTGAACTGGCGTTGTCGTCCCATGGTCTCCTGTGGTCTCCCAGCTCTGATCACACTGTTTTTGCCTGGTTTCATTGCTGAAGGTCATGGTGTGCAGAGTGTGGATTTGTTCTGGAGTTGCAGTCGCGGCGCGGTCTCCCACCATCTCTCAGCTCTAGCTTTGTTCCGCAGCACTAGGCGATGCAGACAGCTTGTCTCGCTCTCTCCCAGGTCGCAGTATTCAAACCATCCAGGAGTTGAGTAAATAGTAAAAGCTATTTATCTGCTTTGTTGGATTCTTTCCACAGAGCTGCCACGAAGAGTGGCTTCCTCTAATCCGCCATCTTGGATCTCCCCAAATACATTTTTTATAAAAAGAATACTTGTGCATTATCAATAAGTAAATAAATAATCTAAAAAAATAATATTTCAGAGGTAAAATGATTGCATTATGATAGATGTAACCTAATTAGTGGATTAATCTATTGGTATGGATTAACTGGGTGGTAAATACAAGCAGGTAGGGTGTGGCTGGAGGAAATAAGTCATGATGGGCATGCTTTTAGGATTTATATTTTGTCCCTGGTGAACAGAGTTCTCTCTGCTTCCTGGTTGCCAAGTCCTAAGCTTCTTCCCTCTACTATGCCCTTCTCGCATGATATTCTGCTTCACCCTGGGCCCACAACTATAGAATCAGCTGACCATGGACTGAACCTCTGAAAGTATGAGCCAAAATGAATATTTCCTCCTCTAAGTTGAATTTGTCAGGTATGTTGATCATAGTGACACAAAATCTGTCTGAAACAAGACTTATCAATGTTGGACACTTCAAATGAGTGCTGAACTTGCCAACACCATTCAAATTGCTACAGTGGATCCTTGATGTAGAGGAAAGATCCCTGAACACTCAGACCTACCCATGAGTTCCCATTACTTAGTCTCTGGAGGGCTTTAAACAAGATACTTAACTACTCTGAAATTGCTCTAGATTCACATTAACAGCGTTTGAATCCCAGTTCTGCCAGTTGCTAAATTTAGAACTTTAAGTTATTTAACTTTTCATGTCTTCATGTCTTTATTCTCCCATCAGATTCCTTCAAGGAGTGAGATAAATACAAGCAAAGAGCTTAGCAACCATGCCTGCCCCATCATATTTGCTTAATAAATCTCCCTTGTTACTGTTTTAATCAGCTTTCTTGCTGCTTTGACCAAAATACCTAACAAGAATAATTTAGAGGAGGAAACACTAGAAAGGTCAATGGGGAGGGAGCAGAAGGGAGGGGGCAAGGGGGTATGAAGGGAAAAAAAAAGATGGTAGAATGAGATGAATATCATTACCCTAAGTGCATGTTTGAAGACATGAATAGTATGAATATACTTTGTATACAAACAGTGATATGTAAAAAGACGCTCTATATATGTATTATGAATTGTAATGCATGCTACTGTTAAGTATACAACAACTTCGAATTAAAAAAAAGTTTATTTTGGCTTACAGTTTCATAGGTTCAGTCCATAACTGGCCAACTCCATAGCTCTGGGCCCAAGGTGAGGCAAAACATCATGGCAGAAAGGCATGGTGTAAGGATGCTGCTTAGGACACTGTAACCAAGAACCTGAGAGGGTGGGGGAGAGAGAGATAGAGATACAAATAGACATAGAAATAGAGCACTCTGCTCACAAGGGACAAAATATAAACCCAAAAGTATGCCCCTGGTGACTGACTTACTCCAGCCATAACCCAGTTACCACTCAATCAATCCATATCAGTGGATTAAGCTGTTGATTAGGTTACTACCTTCACAATCTAACCATTTAACCTCTGAATATCCCTGCATTGTTGCACACATGATCTTTTGAGAGACATCTCAGATCTAAAACATCACAGTTACTGTTGTTATTTTCTGTAAAGTGTGGATAAAATTAGTTAATCTTATGTGCCTTATAGAATTGTTACAGGGTGGTACTGGGGAAATTCTATGACAGCTTCAAATGGATTGTTTCATATTCAGTAATTATGCTAGAAGAGTCTCTAAGAGGCCAGTTATTTTGATCTCTCTTCCCTACTCAGGAATGCTGACAAGATTTGAAAGTAAATGGATGGATTTGGAGAATATTGTGCTAAGAGAAGGAAGCCAATCCCCAAAAAACTAAAGGCCAAATGTTCTCTCTGATAAGTGGATGCTGATCTATAATGAGGGAGGTGTGGGGAGAATGGAGGAACTCCGATTGGGCAAAGGGGAGGGAGTGGTGGGGAGGGGCATAAGGGTAGGAAAGATGGTGGAATGAGATGGACATAATTACCCTAGATACATGTATGACTGCACATATGGTGCGAGGCTACATAGTGTACAACCAGAGAAATAAAATGTTGTGCTGCAGTTGTGCACGATGAATCAAAATGCATTCTGCTATCATGTATAACTAATTAGAACAAATAAATAAAAATAAAGTTCCAAACTAAGAAAAAGAATGTCAATCCCACAAATGGAAACTAGCTACAAATGTTGTGTCCATGTAAAATCCTCACAGTAGGCAAAGATCCCTCAGCCTCTATCCTGCAAGTCCTTCCTCCTGTTAGCCATATTTTGCTGGTAGCCATATGTTGCTATATATGCTATCCAGCCTCAGCTCATGTTTCCTGAGTTCAACCAGCCCTTTCCAGTCTGGTAGGGTTAAAACCCATCCCTTTACCCCTCCCCTTACTCCCAGGATACAGCTATGTGGGTAAGAAAGCATAATACTTAAAATTAATCCAAATTGATTTTGTGTTCAGTGGTCCTATAAAAAGATGCCTTTAGTATTAGGTAGAATCAATTACTAAATACATTAAAATCAATTATGGCTGATTGAAATACATAGTATCAGAATATATCATATTTGACACTACATGTCAAGGCCTTAAACACATGTATATATTTAAAATAGTAATTCTGTTAGGAATTTTTAATAAGGTAGTGGTTGTTCAAAATATAGGCAAATTAATTCATGATAGAACTATTTATAATTGGTTTTTATAATAGCAAGAAATGAAAGCAGAAGATTGTCCAGTAATAAAGGACTGGTTAAATGAATTATGATAGAGTTGAATGATATATAACCATGAAAATGATTTCAACAAATTAAATGACTTGAAAATTTGCACACAATAAAAGGTTAAATGTTAAAAGCAGTGTACAGAACTATGAATAAAACATGTTCATTAAAAAAATCTACCCATGCATTGGGACAAAGAGTGGGATAAAATATAATAAATGCAATGAATATGTATAGGATTTTGAAGCACTTATACTCTTATTTTTCTTCATTATACTTAATCCTCTTCAATTTTTCTCTAATGGTCACATATGGAGGCAGATCTTGGTGATAGTAAAGTGTACATAATCTAGAGTCAGAAAATCCAGATTCTAATTCCAGTACTGCCAGTTTCTACCTGTGTGATATTGAAGAAGATAACAGAATTCTTTGGACCTTTTCCTTCTATGTTGAATGGAAATATTTACTACAGAAAGTTCCAAGGACTAGTCAATGCATGCAAAACACTGATCCCATTACTAGTTCTTGCTATGAACTCAAAAGGATGTCATTATTATGCACTTCTTTTATAATCAGAAAGAAAAGGTTATTTCAAAAATAGTTCTGGACTTTCTGAAGTTGATGGTAGGCCCCAGGTATTTTGCTTGCCTGAAAGAGTGTTTGATAGTAAAATATGCAAAGAGCAAAGAAAATGCTTAAATAAAGACCCCATTTAAAGCACATCACATAAAACTTGTCCTGAGTGAAAAAGTAGCTGTACTCTGAAGCCCCAAGGGAAAAATAGAGAAAATTTCTTTCAATGTAAGCATAGAACTATAGGAAAATCAGATCCCTGCCATCTAGGATAATTATTGAAGTTGTGTACTCTATGAACAAACTCCGCGTATTCACCATATCTTGTTTTTTGATATTTTGTAAAATGGTGATGGTGTGAGTTGTCTCAGCACTGTGCCAGATTGACTCTCCACTTTTCATCAGTAATCCTTTCTAGATAAGCCATGTCAGACTGCTCTGTGCAAATCTGTCAACTTTTTTACACAAACTCAAGGTACCAAAGGACAGCATGAATGAATTGTAAGTAGTCCATCAATCACTCTACAAAAATCTGGGCAGGTATAATTATTCCCTCCTTCTCCAGGAAGTAACCAGCCCTGGTAAGAAAACTCAGAGTCCTCTTGAGATGCCAACTTTACAATCCAGAGTCGGACCAGGAAGCAGGAGATAGAATGAGTTCAGACATATGAAGAAATGTACAAAATTCACAAAAGCATTATATGCTGAGAAAGCAATATCTGAGTTGAGGATTCAACTGAGATTGGCACTTGCTCAATACACAAGAATTCTTGACAGAGGGAACAGATACCAAGAGATTTGTGAGGGAACCTTGGGGTGGCAAGGGCATGTTCATGCTTGTTTGATTATTCATGGACAATTTGAGTACTCTCAACAACTTCAAGAAAACTTCATGAGAAGGAAACTCCCAAACCCAAATAACTGTCTTGAAAAATAATGCAAAGGCACTAGTGAAACCATAAGTGCTCCCTAGAGTCACTGTAGATTGTGAATGCTCACCAGTATCCATGCTTTATTCTTCCTGGGCATAGAGCTAGACTACTTTTCCCAGCCACCCTTGCAGCTAAATATGGTCATGTGACTGAGTGCTGGACAATAGACCGTGAGTGAAAGGGACCATATCCTTCTTGGCTGACCCTGTAAAACCTACCTCATTCAACAGCTCTCCTCACCCCTGTTTTAGTTGGTTTTCATCACTGTGACCAATATAACTAATATACCTGACAAGAACAACTTAGAGGAGGAAAAGTTTATTTTGATTCATGGTTTCAGAAGTTCCATCAGTGTTTGGCTGGGTCCATAGCTCTGAGCCCAAAGTGAGGCAGAACATAATGGCAGAAAGGCATGATGGAGTAAAACAGCTCAGGATGTGGCAACCAGGAAAGAGAGAGGGAAAGGGATGGAGGGGGGGAGAGAGAGAGAGAGAGAGAGAGAGAGAGAGAGAGAGAGAGAGAGAAAGAGAGAGCTCTCTGCTAACCAGGGACAAAATATAAACTCCAAAGTAACACCCCCAGTGACCTACTTCCTCCAGTCAAATCTTACCTGCCTACAGTTACCACTTAGTTAATCCATATCAGTGAGTTAATGCACTTATAGGTTACAACACTCTGAATAGTCTTACTTTGTCTCATACATGAAATTTTGGGGGACACCTCCTATCTAAACCAAAACAATCCCTTATAATCAATTGCATTAGATTATAAGAGGGAAAAAAACTTTTATTGTGTTTAGACACTGGGTCTTTGGGGGGTAGGTTATTATAGTAATTAGTCTATTCTTATTATGCAGTTGATCATATTGTCCCTTTCCTTGCTTTATGATCACCACAATTATATTACAAAGTTATATCTTTTGAATTGCTGTCAACTATCCTCTCTTTTTAAAATATTTTTCCTTCTTGACATAATAGTAATACTTATTCAGTGCAAGAACTATGAGAAGCACTGGACAACACAAAGAACACAACAAAGATCATTCATGATCATTATCCATCACTCAGAGATAATCAAATTTGACATTTTGGTTCAAGTCCTGCCAATATATTTTGGGGACTGTTTATAAATGAATGTGTTACAAAATTGGAACCAGAGTATACAACATGAACATTCAATATATATGATTTCTCATCATAATTTTACAGTTGCATAGGAAAATATTTAGTACAAAACATCACTGACCTTCATATACAAAACAAATAATGCACTAGAAAATATAATCAAGGAAAACAACCCCTTAAAAACAAGAACACAAATAATTTTTACTAAAGCAACTCTGTCAAAAACATTATAAATTTCAACAGCCACTTTTTCTAAACTTCAAATGGCTTGTAAAAAAAAACCAAGAAAGATTCTTAAAAAGAAGAATAGTAGAGAGTACTTTGCAATAACATATATTATCATATTATAAAGCTTGTGTAATTAACACAGTTTGACACCAGTACATGAATAGATAAATCAATGAAATAGAACAGAAAACTTATAAATAGGCCCAAACAGATTTTTAAAAATTGGTTAATTATGAAGGCATTTCAATTCAACAGGGAAATTAATTATTCTATCAATGATACTGGGCCAAGAGGCTAGTTTTGAAAAATATATGTTTGCATATACTTGCCTCATTTCCTACACCAAATAAATAGAAGATGAAAAAATGAATTTTTTAAAATCAATATGACCAAGGTAACAAGAGAAAACAGGGAAAACTCATTTTTCATATTCTCAGAAGTGTTTTATAAGCATGACACATTCCCACAGTCATTAACAAGAGACAGAGGCAGTATATGAATTAACATTTCAAACTTTTCATGGGGGATGGTGATATAGCTCAGTTGGTAGAATGCTTGCCTCACATGCACAAAGCCCTGGGTTGGATTTCCAGCAGGACAAAATACAACAAATAAATAAATAAATAAATAAATAAATAAATAAACAACTTTCCATGTACCAAAATATCATGAATGCCTTAAATAAATTCAAAAGATAAGTGGCATATAAAATGCTTTCATCATGTACAGCAAATAATGTAATTGCATGATATATAGAGATGTTTTATATACAAGTAAGATAAATTGAATAACATATAAGATAAATGAACAAAGAACACATACATAGAAAAATAAATGCAAATTACTTTTAAATATGTGAAAAATGATCAATTTTCTCATAGGAAAAGGGAGAGAAAATTAAACTAAATGATCATTTCCCAACTATGATTGAAAATGACAAAACTATAATGTATGAGATTAGGATGTAAAAAGACACCCTTGTTCATTATTGGTAGTAATTAAACCAGGAAAATCCCTTTTAAGAACAATTTGGCAGCCGGGCGTGGTGGCGCACGCCTGTAATCCCAGCTCTTTGGGAGGCTGAGGCAGGAGGATTGCAAGTTCAAAGCCAGCCTCAGCAATGGCGAGGCACTTAGCAACTCAGTGAGACCCTGTCTCTAAATAAAATACAAAAAAAGGCTAGGGATGTGACCCAGGGGTCGAGTGCCCCTGAGTTCAATCTCCGGTACCAAAAAAAAAATTTAAAAAAATTTTAAAAAAGAACAATTTGGTGATATTTATCAACATTATAAATGTATATACATTGATGTGGCTGCATCACTGCAGTATGCTTAAGTCTTTTGGGTATAATGAAGGAGGCATTTACTATTATCCCGAGGAGTGGAATATCCGGGTCAAATAGTAGTTCCATTCCCAGTTTTCTGAGGAGTCTCAATACTGCTTTCCATAGTGCTTGAACAAATTTGCAGTGCCACCAGCAATGTATGAGTGTACCTTTTTCTCCACATCCTCGCCAACACTTATTATTGCTTATATTCTTGATAATTGCCATTCGAACTCAAGTAAGATGAAATCTTAGTTTTGATTTGCATTTCTCTAATCACTAGAGATGATGAACATTGTTTCATATATTTGTTGATCAATTGCATTTCTTCTTCTGTGAAGTATCTGTTCAGTTGCTTAGCCCATTTATCGATTGGGTTATTTCTTGGATTTTTTTTTTTTTTTTTTTTTTTTTGGTGTTAAGGTTTTTTTTTTTTTGTTTGTTTTTTTTTTTTTGTTTTTTTAGTTTTTTATGTATCCCGGAGTATAGCGCTCTATCTGTTGGCTCTCTCTTCACATTATTGATTGTTTCCTTTGCTGAAAAGAAGCTTTTTAGTTTGAATCCATCCCGCTTATTGATTCCTGATTTTACTTCTTGTGCTTTAGGAGTCTTGTTAAGGAAGTCAGTTAATGTGGTACATATACACAATGGAATATTACTCAGCCTTAAAGAAGAATGAAATTATGGCATTTGCAGGTAAATGGATGGAGCTGGAAAATATCATGATAGGAGAAATAAGCCAAACCCCAAAAAAACTGAAGGCTGGATTTTTTTCTGATAAGTGGATGCTAATCCATAATGGTGGGGGGCGGGTAGGGAAGAATGAAGGAACTTTGGATTGTATAGAGGGGAGTGAGGAGAAGAGGGGGTATGGGGATGGGAAGGAATGAAGGAACTTTGGATTGTGTAGAGGGGAGTGAGAAGAAGAGGGGGGTGTGGGGATGGGAAGGATGGTGGAATGAGATAGACATTATTACCCTATATACATGTATGATTACACTACTAGTGTGACTGCATCATGTTCAGCCAAAGGAAGGAGAAGTTGTGCTCCATTTGTGTACAATGTGTCAAAATGCATCCTACTGTCATGTGTAACTAATTAAAACAAATTTTTAAAAGTGAAAACAAATAAATGAAGGTTGATCTTATTAGCACCTCCAAAAATTAAAAAAAATGTATATACAAGTGATCCAGTCGTTCAGTAATAACCATTTATCCTATGACTCTATATGCATGTAAGCAATGATGTATATACAAAGAGAATGCCTTCAAAATCATTTGAAATAGCAAAAAGCTACAAACAACTTTGGGATTGTTTAGGTAAATTATGGGATAGTCATATCTGAGTACAACATAGCCATTAAAAATGAGAGAAAGATATTCATAATGAAACAGAAACATCACTGAGGCACATTGATAAATGATGAAAAATAAGGTTCGATTTGTGTGTAGAATATACAATCAGGGAGATAAAATTATGCAGAAATTCTTGTATATGAACAGGTTGGGGTGATAGAAAAGAGCAATTTATTCTTCAATGTATAACCTTGGTAGTTTTTGTCTTTTCCCCTGTGGGTACATATTATTAAAATTATAAAATAAGAAAAAAGGTCAAGTTTTTGAAACCTCTGTGATGTACAAATTCTTCGAGAGGTTAGAATTTCCATGTAAACAGCCAGAAAACAGAATAGATGCATTTTCAGAGGGGAAAATGGAATGTAAAATTGCTTTGGCTTAGTTTCCCAACTTATCCAAATTTTAACATAGAAAAAAATACATCTTGCTAATGTGAAAATAGTCAAACTAAAGTTCAACCATGAGCACTGCAGAGCTGAAACTGAAACTTGCCAACTACCTAAGGAAAGGCAAGATCTATAATTATAGGTAAGGGAAGGACAATGAACAGATAGATGCTAGACTAGACACTCTACATATACTTTCTTTGTTTTTAAAATAGACTTTATTTTGTATTGTAGTTTTGGGTTCACAGCAAAATTGAACAGAAGTTATGAGAATTCTCAGATACCCCTATCCTCACACATTCATAGTCTCCCCACTATCAACATCCCCCACCAGAATGGTATATTGTTACAACTGAAGAATGGCACACCATTATCACCCCAAGTCCATAGTTTATATTACCTTAAATTACACACTTGGTGTACATTCTACTGATCTGCATAAGTTTATAATTACATGTTGCATACACATTCTCACTTAATATTCATGGCAAATATGTGATGTAGGAGTTATCTCCATTGTATAAAGGAAGAAACAAACTCAGAAAGAGGAATGAATTTGCCCAGAATGACATGGCTAGTTCCTCTGAGAAAGCAAAGAGATAATAATACAACTTCCATGTTATTCATCAGAGGTCCACTGATCAAAACTAATGAGAAATTTTGCCTTTCTTACCAGTTCAGGAAATGTCTAATGAAACCCAGTGGCATATAGCCCTTGTGCTCCCCACGTAGAAGGATATTAAGTTTACAATTAAGAGATAGTGCCTGATCTCCATGAATCCCAGATTCCTTATCCATGAAATGGGAAGCACCTATGTAGCAGGGGTGTTTCAAAGGTGCAAAATAAACTGAGTTGTCAAGGACATTATGGATGCTCAAAAAATGGTAGTCCTTAGAATTGCTATCTTGACTGACTGAAAGTGAGATTTATATGGACAACAGTGGGATTCTGATTCCAGCCTATGGAAATTTCTGGAAGCAGGATGGTGAAGGATTTGAGAATGTGAACTCTAGAGTAGACTTACCTCTGGCTGCATACTGACCATGATTTCTTAGCTGTGTGACCCTGAACAAGCCATTTAACTCAACTTGGCTTTCATTTCCTCCCTTTTAGAAAGGGAAAGGTGATTTGCAAGCACTATCTCATAGATTTGTAAGGATTCAATGAGGTAATAATGCATCTGACTTATTTAACAAGTGTTTGGCACATAATAAATGATCAATAAATGATGTCTTCAATTTTTACTCACTTTTCTGATCTTCAATATACATCTCTATGTCTTAAATCAGAGGAAATGGATTCTTGGCTTTGGATATACAGGTACAGAGATACTCATAATAAAGGAAAAAATAAATACATATCAATAATCACCACCTCTGCTGTCAGATATCCTCTTTGGTTTTCCTCAAATTCTACTTCCTCCACAATCCTTTTTTACCTAATCCACCCAGAGGGAAACCTAATTGTGCTTTACTCAGAGTTTCCACAGTACAAGAGTTATACTTCAGTCACAGCATATTTGAGAGTCCATATGCCTGTCAGGGTGACCATACAATTTATTGTTCAAATTGAGACATTTCTGAGAGTGAAGGGGGGTGCTATTAATCATTTCACTAGAAGAACAAGAATAAACCAGAACTGTCCTAGAGAAACCAACACATGACTCTATGCTTAGTAGAATGAGAAGGAGCCTAGGTTCAGGTGAAGCCCAGCTCTATCAGGTACCAGCTCTGTGGTCTCTGAGAATGACTGCAGAGACTATGTATTTAACAAATGATAGCTATTATTTTTGTATATTTGTATTACCCAATAAAGTGTAAGCCACTTGAGCAAACAGAACAGGTTTAAATTACTTTTATACATCCCTAGTATCTCATTTACATATACATAGATAATATTAGGTGTTAGAAGAACTGTTGAGCAAGTGACACATGTTTCCACCTCCAGGGGAGGTGTCCCACTGCATGGAGGAGAGCAAATATTATAACAACGACTGCCACCAGGAGCAGCAGTCAACGCATTCCAGGATGTCAACTCACTCCCAGCTTTGGGGTCACCAAGATGAATATGACTCATGTACAGACTAGAAGGAATACCTGTTTACTCACACAAAGAAAAGACAAAGGAAAATCAGCTTCAATTGTGGTGGAACAGTTACCATAGGGAAATTATCTGCTCTACCACTCTCATGCTGTAAGCATAGAACCCTGTTCCCTTTCCACGTAGAACAGATATAACAGTGTCTTGGTCAGGTACTGTGATGCCCACATTTAAGCATAACAAAAGAGAACAATCAATCTGAAACAGGGAAAGATATTCCCATATAAACAATAATACCAGCACAGGCCATGAGGGCTCTTTGATAAAGAAGTGATACAGACCCAAGGCATTCTTATACAGCCAAGCAGGGGGTCAAAAAGACTGCACTCATGAGACTGACTTTCCAAGGAGTGTTTAATGAATATTGATTTAGTGAATTGGAGTAAATATTTTATTATTTTGTCTGAAGTCCATATTCCTAACTAGGTATTCTAGGATTGTTTGAGAGAGAGAAGCCAGTGTCACCAAGTAGGCATTAAGAATGGGAATGTCAGCACTAAGGGATTCATGTTAATCTATTGATTAATACATTAGTTTAAATATTAGAATATTTATCAAGTGCTAACTATGTGCTTGACAGTAGATACAATGGTAACTAAAACATAGTCATTGTCCTTTTGGAGCTTAGTGTTTATGGAGGTCATAGGCAAGGCAACTGGTAATTAGGGGTAAGCATTATAAGTGTTCTTATAGAAGCAGACTCAGGAGACCCACTCATATCTAGACCCAGAGAGCAAGATTTACATTTCTAGAATAGAAGAAATTTACAGCAAGCAAGGATCTCAGAGAACACTTTAATCTGTCACAATAATAATAAAACTTGGCCACCATTTGTTGAATACTTTGTATCAGGCAGTAGATGAAGAGCTCTGTTATGTCCTTAACCTCATAACAGTCCCTAGAAGTAGGTATAATCATTGTCCTCATTTAACAGTTGAGGAAACCAAGAATCAGAGAGATTACATGGCTTCCTCAAGGTCACACAGATAGGAAGTTGTAGGGCTGGGTTTTATCTAACTCATGCCTATCTGACTGGCAAGGCCTGGGCCTTTTTGCTATAGTATATTGCCTGCCTTTGTAGAAAGTACAAAGGAGTTCATGATACCCATTAGTTCCAGGTTCCTAGACCTGCAACCCCGGGCCATTTTCAGTGCTCTAGGAACAGAGTTCACTGAGTTCTTATCTCCAGAAACCATTTTCAGAGTCAGAATTCTGACCCACATATAGAAACTCCAGCTAGTCCCTCATGTGTGTGTGTGTGTGTGTGTGTGTATTAATCCTGTTTGAAGATAGAGAAGTCAAGTTTTCTGCTAAGTCTTGAGGAATCAGTGAGGACTCTAAAGATCAGCCAGACTCTTCTCTTACATGGGAATCTCCTGTGCTTTGAGCCAGAGTTCCCACAAGATCCCCAGGTCCATACTATCTAGTTCCTGTGCATGTATTGTACCCTAGATTCTACTGTACTGACTCTTCAGAACAAGCCTCAACTGAGCCCTGAGTACAAGATCTGTTTTTGTGAGGCTTCTGTTATGGCTTGGATATAAGATGTCCCTCCAAAAGTGCAGGAGCCCTGTTTGGGGAGATGGCTAAGATTGCGGTTGACTACAGGCCATGGAGATGTTTGGGCATTGCCTCCTTCCGTAGTCTCATGGGGACTTGGCCTGGGATCTCGCGGGACTTGGCCCGGGATCTCGAGAGACTTGAGCGAGATTGCTGATGGGGTCTGCACCATTTGGTGTGTTAGTTGTTTGGTGGTGTGTGTGGTGCATGTTAAAGTCATTGTTAGAGCCAGAGAGAAAAGTTATCAGAATAAAAAGGCTGTTTGTTTCCAGTTCGCCTCTGAACTTCTTCCCGCGGCTTTGTTGCTCCAAGTGGCCATCGCTTCAGGAGGCAACAGGTGGCGGCCTGTACGGAGACTTCGGAGCGGACAGGTAAGAACCGAAAGGTCTCTAAAGATGGGTTCGAATATAACTGAATCCCAAGTGATAGAGGCTATGGAAAGAATCCTTGATATACCTGACTCCGTTCTCAGTGAGGAGGATTTAGAAAAAAGTGAAAGTGATCAAAAAAGCATAGCTTCCACTGGGCCAACTAAGACCAGTAAAGAAAGTATTAGAAGAGTCCCAAAAATGACAAAAGTCCAAGCTATTATTTTTTTTTTTTTTTTTTTTTTTTTTTTTTTTTTTTTGAGCTATTCGGGAGTTATTGGTGATAGCTGAAGGATACTTGCTCTTAATGGAACCTGGGCCTCAGGATATTGCTGTCAGTGAAATTAGCAGTGGTGAGGAATCTAGTAAAAGTGATCCTGAGAAAATGAGGAAAAAGAAACTAAAAAAGACCGAGAAAAAGGACCGTCAAGTAGAGGAACCACTTGTGTCCTCTACTCCCCCATGGGTGGAATCCATTACAGAAAATATGAAGGGAATTACTAGGCATTTGAAACAGAAATAAAAAGTCTTTCTGAGCACTTATGTGCTCTCGAGGGTAACTCACAGATACATTGGGAACCACCAGCATTTGAAAAGAAAAATGGACAGAGGGTCCATCAGTCAGTAGATTTCAAAACAATAAAAAAATCTCAAAGAGGCAGTAATGACTTATGGGCCCCAAGCTCCTTTCATGTTGAGTATGCTGGAGTCCCTTAACACCTTTAGCTTAACCCCCTCAGACTGGAAAAGTCTATGTAAAGCAGCATTAAGCAGGGGGCAATACTTGGTTTGGTGATTGCAATTCCAAGAACTTTGTATAGAAACAGCTAAAAGAAACGCACCTGCAGGGTTTGGAGACTATAATATAGAAATGCTCACAGGAGAAGGGCAATTCACAGACTTACAGGCTCGAAAAGATTATGACCCAGGTGTATATGCTCAGATAAACGCAGCTGCCTTAGAGGCATGTAAAACTGTACAAGGACCTGGGGATCTACAAGGTAGCTTGTCAAAAGTGATTCAAGGACCTATTGAGCCATATGCTGACATTGCTGATCGACTTTTGAGAACTGCAGGTAGAGTGTTTGCAGATGTTGATCAAGCTATGCCATTAGTTGTTCAATTAGCATACGGAAATGCTAATAAATACTGCCAGGAAGCCATCAGGCCATGGAGAACTAAAAAGGATCTTTCCGTATATATACAACTATGTAAAGATATAAATGACGCCTTTGTCACAGGAAATATGATTGCAGCCGCAATGAGAAGTGCTACCCCTCGAAATTTCACAAAGGCTAAACCTAGACATTATAATCAATCAGGATATTCCAGGCAAAATTATCATAATCAATCAGGCTATTCTAGGCAAAAATCCCAAAAGAGAAATAAGACTAAGTTCATACTGTGCCCCAGGCCACTGCCCCAGGTGTAAAAAGGGAAATCATTGGGCCAATAAATGCTATTCAAAATGTGACATTCATGGAAATCCTTTGTTCAGGAATTCAAAAAACGGGGCACAGGGCCCAATGCCCCGGGGCCCACAAATGTACGGAGCATTGGAGGAGGAGTATCCTCAAGCATCCACTCAGATGCTTGCCCGACACAATCCTACTACCCATCTACTCCCTCGCCAAAGGAACAGGAGGAAATGCATGATTAGACCTCTGTTCCACCCACCCGAATAGTGTTAACACCTGAAATGGGGTTCAACTGATTCCCACAGGAGTCAAGGGACCTCTTCCTTCAGGGACTGTAGGACTTATTCTCAGGTGAAGTCCTAAAAGCTTATTAGGTTTGCAAGTGACCCCAGGTGTAATAAACTCAGACTACAAAGGGGAAATAAAAATAATGCTTAGCTCACCCCAAAGTATAAGTTCTGTTAATCAAGGAGATAGAATTGCTCAGTTGCTTCTCCTTCCCAATTTACATAATTCATTTAAAATGAGTATGCCTCAAAAAGGGAACAAGAGAGGATTTTGTTCCACTAACTCAGAACATATGGCTTGCTGGGTTTGGGATTGTTCAGGGAGGCCTATATGTAAAATAAAAATGCAAGGAATAGAGATAGAAGGACTGATAGATACTGGAGCTGACTCTTCCATCATTAATCTACAGCAATGGCCCAAGCACTGGCCTCTGCAAAAAGCTTCAACCAGTTTAAGAGGCTTGGGATATAATAACCTCCCAGAATAAAAGTGCGGTAATTTTAAAATGGGAGGATGATGAAGGGCATAAAGGAACATTTCAGCCTTATGTTTTACCTAACCTACTGGTTACTTTATGGGGAGGAGATATTTTGCAACAAATGGGAGTACACCTTGCAACCAAGCCTGCAGGTGTTAAATGTGAAAATCTACAGGGTAATCTTAACCCTAAAAGAAATCATTATGAAAAAGTACAGAGTAATCTTAACCCTAAAAGTAATCATTATCATAAAGGAAAAAGATTTTTTTTTTTCGGGGCCACTGAGAAAATAATTTTGAAAATACCATGGCTTTCTGATAAGCCAGTGTAGGTCCCTCAGTGGCCCCTATCTAAAGAGAAATTACAAGCGGCCCACCTACTAGTTCTAGTTAGAAGCAGGACATATAGAACATTCCACCTCTCCCTGGAATTCCCCCATATTTGTGATCAAGAAAAAATCAGGAAAATGGCGATTGTTACATGATCTTAGAGAAATTAATAAAACCATGCAAATCATGGGCCCTACTCAACCTGGACTTCCTAATCCTGTAGCTATTCCAAAAAATTTCCATCTTATTACTCTTGATATAAAGGATTGTTTCTTTTCCATTCCCCTACATCCTCAGGATGCCCCCAGGTTTGCTTTTTCAGTTCCTTCTATCAATAATAATAGCCCTGATAAAAGATATCAATGGAAAGTGCTACTGCAGGGAATGGCTAATAGCCCCACCATATGCCAAATATATGTGGACTAAGCAATCCAACCCATTAAAAATAAATATCCAAACCGTATGTGTCTACATTACATGGATGATGTTTTACTGGCCCACCCTAATCAAAACATCTTATTTAATATATTCAGTGACGTGGCAGAAAATTTTAAAAAGTATGGATTATATATAGCAGAAGAAAAAGTTCAAACCAGATCACCCATATTATATTTAGGATTTAAAATCATGGATACCTTTGTTAGACCCCCCAAAATTTTAATAAATAAAGAAATTTTGACAACCCTCAATGATTTCCAAAAACTACTGGGAGACATTAATTGGCTTCGCCCTACACTAAACCTCACTACTGGCCAACTAAAACCTTTATTTTACATCCTTTGCGGGGACCCTGATCCATCTTCACTGCGAACATTGATTCCTGATGCTGGGAAAGCTTTAAAGTTAGTAGAAAAAGCCATCAAAGGAGCTCATTGTGATAGATTTGATTTAACTCAACCGCTGATGTTGATTATTATTTCTTCACAATATACACCCACAGGAGTATTTTGGAAACAAGGACCTTTATTATACAAATATTTGCCCGTCTCTCCTAAAAGTATAATTGAGTCTTATACCTCCATGGTGGCTAAACTTATTCTTCAAGGACTTAAGACTTCTACTAAAATATTTGGCATTCACCCTGCTACTATTATTACTCCCTATTCATCATCACAGATTGAATATTTATGCTTCAATGATAATGATTGGGCTATAGCTAAATGCTCTACTTCTGCAAATTTTGATAATCATCTTCCTAAGTCTCCTATATTATCTTTTTGTATTAATCATCCTATTATATTTCCACAGGTAATAAAAAATCAACCTATTCCTAAGGCATTAAATGTATTTACAGATGGGTCCTCAAATGGTACTGCTGCAGTAGTCACTAAAAAAGAAAATATGACTTACATAACTACACACAAATCAGCTCAATTAGTGGAACTGGAAGCTGTGGTAAGAGCTCTGGAAGATTTTAGAGAACAGCCCATAAACATTTTTTCAGATAGCCACTATATTGTACATGCCTTCCCAAAATTAGAGCTAGCAGGACCAATAGCACCTCATACTCCAGCCTTTAAATTGTTTCATCAAATACAAAAACTTTTGTGGGCAAGAAAAGAACCTATATTTGTAGGGCATATTAGAGCACATACCAACTTGCCTGGTCCCCTCCATGAAGGTAATCAAAAGGCTGATGCTCTTATCCAAACAATCTTTATACTTTCAGCCCCCCCAGCAAGCTACTTTATTTCACTCCCAGTTTCACGTCAATAGCACCACCTTGCAGGGTAGGTTTAAAATCCAAAGGAGCAAGCCAGAATAATTGTAAAAGATTGTAAATCTTGTATGACACATTTGCCCAATCTTCATTATGGTGTTAACCCAAGAGGATTAATGCCCAATCATTTGTGGCAGATGGATGTTACTCATGAGCCAAGTTTTGGAAAATTATGATTTATTCATGTGACCATAGGTACATGCTCAGGCATGATTTTTGCTTCCTTACATTCTGGTGAAAAAGTTAAAGATGTTACATCTCATTGTTTACAAGCTTTTGCTGCATTGGGCATCCCAAAAATGCTTAAAACAGATAATGGCCCTGCATATACGTCCTCATCTTTCAAACAGTTTTGCGCAAAATTCAATATATCCCATAAAACAGGCATCCCATAAAATTCTCAGGGTCAGGGCATTATTGAAAGAGCAAACCACACACTGAAAATTATGTTATTAAAACAAAAGGAAAGAAATTGGAAAAGTCCTAGGGACAGATTGGCAGTTGCCCTGTTTACCTTAATTTTTTTTAACTTTAGACTCTAATGGTTATTCTGCTGGAGACAGACATTGGAACCCACACCAACAACATAAACCTTTGGTTTACTGGAAAGATGTTCTTTGAGGTACATGGAAGGGTCCAGATCCAGTATTAATTTGGGGGAGAGGATCTGTTTGTGTTTTTCCAAAGCACGAATCCTCTCCAATATGGATACCATCTAGATTAATAAAACAGGTACCACATCAAAAGGATCAAGATGAAGTTGTTGTAGAATCAAGATTAATAAAAAAGTACAAAATCAAGAGGACCAAGATGAAGATATGGATTGATTCCCTCAAACAAGGTCCTTCAAAATATTTCACAACTTAAGTGTCATTCCTCCCGGCCGGAACGAGGAGATCACTCTTTAGTGTGCACACAATTGTATTTTTTTTTTTTTTTTATACATGTCTTTATGTCTGTACATTTGTCTACATTTCATGTTAATGTGACGTCACAAATATATGTTTGTATTTGTGCGTCTGTCCAGTGTGACATCACAAATAACAAAGCGCTTATGAAAAAAAAAATATATATGGATACAAATAACTTTAATTCATTTTAGGTTAAGAGTATTCAATTTAGGTAAATAATTTTATAAATAAAGGTACTTTCAATTTTGATTTATAGGTGTCCCTGGGACTTCTCTTTAGCAAACAATATGACTAGTGCTATATAACCTGATATTTTGGTGTTTTACATAAGATTGTTCATTTGTTTATTAACTTCATTTGTTTAATAGCTGATTAATTTCAATTATCTCAACAGGTAAAGGATTGCTGTGTATACAGAGACTCGAGGGTTCCAGCTAACAAATTATTTCTCCAAAGTGCCTTTAGCTTTTCTTTAATCTATCTTTAATACAGTAAATACCCTCAGTCTTTCTTTGTTTTGTTCTGAATATGATATTTTGCCAGCTTATGGTTGTGGGAGCTCAAACAACAATGTGTGTGAGCAGAAATAAAATTTAATTTTCTAATCTAATAATTCTGTTTTTTAGTTTGACAACTTGACTCTTGACTCAGTGCTGGAATAACACTGCCTTTCCTTTAATAATTGATTCTTGAGTTTCTAGGTAGTGGGCCCTGAAGATTTGCCGGTGGCATTGTCTAGACATAAAAAAAGACATCTGCTGCTACAGCTGCAGGGATCGCGGTCACCGCAAGCATCCCTGCTGCTCAAGCATCAAACAACCTCACCAACAGTGTGGCCTCTGCTCTACATGCATGGGGCCTCCTACATCAACATGTTATAACAAATGGACATTTTGATCTTTCATTGTTTGGGACTTTACGGGACAATGCCTTGTGGGTATTTGTCTAGAGAATTCAGTGTGTTACTAGATGGAACTTAGGGCAGCTGATTTGTTTAAACAATTTGATATGCTATGCAATTTGGCTCGTCAGCAGAAGGCTTATCACCTTAAAGCTGCAGCATCTCCTCACAATTGGACGGCTGTTAGTCATCATACACAGTCGATCCTGAAGGGCTCCATTGGATGGCTCGTTAGCCAATGACAGGTAAGATCCCCTGAGGGAGACAACCTAAGACAGACACAGTTGAACAGGACAGTCTCATGTGGCCGACATATCAACCTAAGACAGGAGTCAAGGGCACAGCCTTGATTATCCGATGACGGGTAAGAATGTTGGTTGCACATAGACGTCCTAGAGCATTACCTCTTTTAAAACAAAAAGGGGGGAAATGCAGGAGCCCTGTTTGGGGAGATAGCTAAGATTGCAGTTGACTACGGGCCATGGAGACGTTTGGGCATTGCCACCTTCCGTAGTCTCACGGGACTTGGCCCAGGATCTCGCGGGACTTGGCCCGGGATCTCGAGAGACTTGTGCGAGATTGCTGATGGGGTCTGCGCCGTTTGGTGTGTTAGTTGTTTGGTGGTGTGTGTGGTGCATGTTAAAGTCATTGTTAGAGCCAGAGAGAAAAGTTATAAGAATAAAAAGGCTGTTTGTTTCCAGTTCGCCTCTGAACTTCTTCCCGCGACTTCGTTGCTCCAAGTGGCCATCGCTTCAGGCGGCAACACAAAATTCATTTAGTGATACAGGAATGTTCAGAGGGGGAAATTATTAAGTTGAGAGAGCTGTAACATAATCAGTGGGTTAATTCATTTGATGGATTAATAATTTGAATGGATTACTGTGTGGTAAATGTAGGAAAGATAGTATGGCCACAGGAAGTAGGTCATTGGGATACACCCTGGGGGATTGTATTTTGTTCCTAACTCCTATCTTTCTTTTTCTTTCCCTCTCCCCACCACTCTGCTTCCCAGCTGCCATGATCTGAGCAGCTTTCTTCCATTACACTCTTCCACCATGATATTCTACCTCAACTTGATCCCAGAGCAATGGAGACAACTGATTATGGACTGAATTTCTGAAACCAAGAGCCCAAAATAAACTTTCTCTCCTCTAAGTTGTTCTTTCTTAAATTTTTTATTGATATTAGTATGTATTACAGTTCATACTATACATATATAGCATCTTTTTACACAAAACAGTTTGTATACAAACTATATTCGCAGCATTCAAGTCTTCAATCATGCATTTAGAATAATGATATCCGTCTTATTCAACCACTTTTTCCCCCTTTTCCCCTTGCTCCCTCCCTTCCCCTCCCTTCCCTTTGACCATTATAATGTTCCTCTAATCCTCCTATGTACCCCGACCCAACAATACTGTGAACTGGCTTCCTTATATCAGAGGAAACATTCGGTATTTGGATTTTTGAGATTGACTGATTTCACTTAACATTATATTCTCCAACTTCATCCATTTACCTGCAAATGTCATTATTATATTCTCTTTTATTGCTGAGTAAAATTCCATTGTGTATATATACCCATATTTTCTTTATCCATTCATCTGCTGAGGGACATCTAGGTTGGTTCCACAACCTAGCTATTGTGAATTGTGCTGCTATAAACATTGAGGTAGCTGTGTCACTGTAATATGCTGTTTTTAAGTCCTTTGGGAATAGACCCAGGAGTGGGATGGCTGGGTCATAGGGTGGTTCCATTCCCATTTTCCCAAGAAATCTCCATACTGCTTTCCATAATGGTTGTACCATGTTGCAGTCCCACCAGCAATGTATGAGTGTGCCTTTTTCCCCACATCCTCTCCAACATTTATTGTTGTTTGTGTTCTTGATAACTGTCATTCTGACTGGAGTGAAATAAAATCTTAGAGTCGTTTTTATTTGCATTTCTCTAATTGCCAGCGATGTTGAGCATTTGTTCATGTATTTGTTGATTAATCATGTATTTTCTTCTTAAAAGTGTCTTTTCAATTCCTTAGCCCATTTATCAATTGGATTATTTGTTTTTTTTGGTGTCAAGTTTTTTGAGTTCTTTATATATTCTAGAAATTAGTGCTCTATCTGATGTGCATGTATTAAATATGTGTTCCCACTTAGTTGGCTCTCTGTTCAGCTCACTGATTGTTTCTTTTGCTGAGAAGAAGCTTTTTAGCTTAAAAATCTATCCCATTCATTAATTCTTGGTAGTAATTCTTGCGCTACCGGATTCTTGTCAAGGAACTTGGAGCCTAATCCGACATGTTGGAAATTGGAGCTTTCTTTTTCTTCTATTAGGTGTATTTTCTCTGGTCTAATTCCTTAGTCCTTGATCCACTTTGAATTGAATTTTGTGCATGGTGAGAGATACAGGTTTAATTTCATTTTGTTGCATATGGATTTCCAGTTTTCCCAGCACCATTTGTTGAAAAGGCTATCCTTTTTCCACTGTACATTTTTGGTGCCTTTGTCTAATATAAGATAGCTGAAATTATATGTATTAGTCTCTGTGTCCTCAATTCTGTACCATTGGTCTACTAGTCTGTTTTGGTGCCAATACCATGCTATTTTTGTTACTATTGCTCTATAGTATAATTTAAAGTCTGGTATGGTGATGCCATCTGCTTCACTTTTCTTGCTCAGGATTGCTTTAGCTATTCTGGGTCTCTTATTTTTCCAGATGAATTTCATGATTGTTTTTTCTATTTCTATGAGGAATGTCATTGGGATTTTGATTGGAATTGCATTAAATCTGTATAATGCTTTTGGAATTATGGACATTTTGACAATATTAATTCTACCTATCCAAGAACAAGGTAGATCATTCCATCTTCTGAGGTCTTCTATAATTTCTTTCTTTAGTGTTCTATAGTTTTCGTTATAGAGGTCCTTCACCTCTTTCGTTAAGTTGATCCCCAGGTATTTTTTTAATGCTATTGTAAATGGAGTAGTTTTCATCATTTCCCTTTCAGAGGCTTTGTCACTGATGTACAAAAATGCCTTTGACTGATGGGTATTGATTTTGTATCCTGCTACTTTGCCAAATTCATTTACTAGTTGTAAAAGTTTTCTGGTAGAGTTTTTTTGGGTCCTCTAGGTATATTATCATGTCATCAGCAAATATTGCTAATTTGATCTCTTCTTTTCCTATCTGGATCCCTTTAATTTCTTTCATCTGTCTAGTTGCTCTGGCCAGAGTTTCCAGTACTATGTTAAATAGCAGTGGTGAAAGGGGGCATCCCTGTCTTGTTCCAGTTTTTAGAGGGAATGCTTTCAATTTTTCTCCATTTAAGATAATGTTAGCTTGAAGTTTTGCATAGATAGCTTTTATAATGTTGAGATATGTTCCTGTTATTCCTAATTTTTCTAGAGATTTGAACATAAAGGAGTGTTGTATTTTGTCGAATGCTTTTTCTGTGTCTATTGAGATGATCATATGGTTTTCATCTTTAAGACTATTGATGTGATGTATTATGTTTATTGATTTCTGAATGTTGCACCAGCCTTGCATCCCTGGGATAAACCCCACTTGATTGTCATGCACTATTTTTTTGATATGTTTTTGAATCTGATTTGCCAGAATTTTGTTAAGGATTTTTGCATCTATGTTCATTAATGATATTGGCCTGAAGTTTTCTTTTCTGGCTGTGTCTTTGCCTGACTTTGGAATTAATGTGATATTGTCCTCATAGAAAGTGTCTGGAAGAGCTCCCTCTTTTTCTATTTCTTGAAATAATTTGAAGAGCATTGGTGTTATTTCTCTTTGAAGGTCTTGTAGAACTCGGCTGTAAACTCATCAGGAGCTGGACTTTTTCTGGTTGGTAGTTTTTTGATAGTGTCTTCTATTTCTTCACTTGAAATTGATTTATTTAAATTGTGTATAGCCTCCTGTTCCAGTTTGGGCAATTCATATGACTCTAGAAATATGTCTATGCTTTCAGTATTTTCTATTTTACTAGAGTACAAGTTTTCAAAGTAATTTCTAATTATCTCCTGTATATCTGAGGTGTTTGTTGTGATATTTCCTATTTCATCATGGATGCTAGTAATTTCATTTTTTCTCTTCTTCTTTTTGTTAGCATTGCTAGGGGTCTGTCAATTTTATTTATTTTTTCAAAGAACCAACTTTTGGTTTTGTCAATTCTTTGAATTGTTTCTTTAGTCTCAATTTCATTAATTTCAGCTCTGATTTTAATTATTTCCTGTCTTCTACTGCTCTTAGTGTTGATCTGTTCCTCTTTTTCTAGTGCTTTGAGGTGTGATGTTAAATCCTTTATTTGTTGTTGTTTTTTTCTTTTAATGAAGAAATTCAGTGCAATGAATTTTCCTCTTACTACTACTGCCTTCATAGTGTCCCAGAGATTTCTATACGATGTATCTGTGTTCTCATTTACCTCTAGGAATTTTTTAATCTCCTCCTTGATGTCTTCTTCAACACCTTATTGATTAAGTAGCATATTGTTTAGCTTCCAGCTGTTGGAGTCTTTTTTTTTTTTTTATTTCTTGTATTATCATTGATTTCCTATTTCATCCCATTATGGTCTGATAGAATGCAAGGTAGTATTTCTATTTTTTATATTTGCTGAGAATTGCCTTTGACATAATATCTGGTCAGTTTTGGAGAAGGAGCCATGTGCTGCTGAGAAGAAAATGTATTCGCTTACTGAGGGATGAAATATTCTATATATGTCTGTTAGGTCTAAGTTATTAATTGTTTTAACAAGGCCTAAAGTTTCTTTATTTAGCTTTTGTTTGGATGATCTATCTATTGGTGAGAGAGGTGTGTTGAAGTCCCCTAGAATAATTGTGTTGTGGTCTATTTTACTCTTGAACTTGAGAAGGTTTTGTTTGATGAATGTAGGTGCTCCATTATTTGGGGCATATAGATTTATAATTGTTATATCTTGTTGATGAATGGTTCCCTTAAATAGTAAGAAATATCCATCTTTATCCCTTTTGATTAGCTTTGTCTTGAAGTCTACCTTATTTGATATGAGAATGGAAACCCCTGCCTGCTTCCACAGCCCTTGTGCATGATAAGACTTTTCCCAGCCTTTTACAATCGCTTGATGTCTTTTTCTATGAGGTGTGTTTCTTGTAGACAGCAAATTGTTGGGTTGTTTCTTTTAATCCAATCTGACAATCTGTGTCTTTTGAATGGTGAGTTTAGGCCATTAACATTCAGGGTTATTATTGAGATGTGATTCTTATTTCCATCCATTTTTAAATGTATTATGATATTTAGCTTGATTAGGATTCTCCTCTGGTTAGTAATATCTTTAGTTTACTATCTCCCTTTGTTGATTATCATTGTTATTTTTCTCTTCTTCTTCGTGGAAAATTTTGCCCAAATGTTCAGAAGTGCTAGTTTTTGGGTTGTGAACTCTTTTAACTTTTGTTTGTAATGGAAGGTTTTTATTTCATCTTTGAATCTAAAGCTCAGTTTTGCTGGATATAAGATCCTTGGTTGACATCCCTTTTCTTTCAGAGCTTGAAATATGCTATTCCAGGATCTTCTAGATTTTAAGGTCTGGGTTGAAAAATCTGAGCATAGTCTGATCGGTTCCCCCTATATGTAATCTGCTTCCTTTCTCTTGTGGCTTTTAGTATTCTCTCCTTGCCTAGTATATTAGGAAATTTCATTATAACGTGACTTGGTGTGGATCTGTTGAGGTTTTGTACGTTTGGTGTTCAGTAAGCCTCTTGAACTTGGTTTTGCCATTCGTTCCTCATGTTTGGAAAATTTTCTGCTATTATTTCATTGAATAAATTACTCATTCCTTTGGTTTGAAAGTCTGTACCTTCTTCAACACCAATCACTCTTAAATTTGGTCTTTTTATGCTGTCCCATATTTCCTGAATGCTCTGTTCTTGTTTTCTTACTACTTTTGCCGTGTCCTCTAGATTTTTCTCCAGGATATATATTTTGTCTTCATTATCTGAGGTCCTTTCTTCAGGTGATCTAATCTGTTGGTGATGCTTTCAATTGAGCATTTAGTTTGGTTTATTTCTTTTTTCATTTCCAGAATTTCTGTTTGGTTTTTCTTTAGAATCTCTATCTCCCTATTGAAGTAATCTTTTGCTTCTTGTATTTGTTTTTGGAGTCCTTTGTCAAAATGCTCTTTTACTGCCTCTATTTGCTCTCTCATCTCATTTTTTAGTTCATTCTTAGGATCCATAAACATTTGGAATATGTAATTTCTAAATTCTGTCTCTGGCATTTGACCAACTTTGCTTGCCATGGAATCTACTGAGGGGGTATGTTGGTTGGTTTCAGCCACTTTCTTCCCTTGCTTCTTCATAATGCTTATGTGTATATTCTCCTAGCTCTGTGGGACCTTACCTATTTCGATTTCACGTTATAGCCTTATGTTTCTTCTGTGGTACAGTGCTGTCAGGTCCCCTTATAAATACCTTACAATTTAAGCTCTAACACTTTCTTTACAGCAAATCCCAGTTTGATCACAATATACAGATTTAGTTAACTCAGGTATTGTTTCCAATTTACTCTGTATGCTTGCATTGGGGTTTACAGTTTCAGTATTGGACACAGAGATGATATGTTTAGGAAGAAGCAAGTGAGGTTACTGAGATGTTCTTTCTTAGGAAGTATAAAAATAGAATTCTATGGAAGTGGTTTAATATCAGCAGACAGGAGAGGAAAGAGAATGGAGTGAGCGATTTAGAGGAAAGACCGATTTATATAAAAACCAAACTTATTTAGCCTTTGAGAGAAGAAAAATAAAGATGGAAAAGAAAAAATAAAAAGGAACAATGAGAGATAACAAAGAAGTAATAATTAGTGTACGAGAGAGGAGAGAGAATATGAGTCAAGAAAAATAGAAAGCAAACTATATATAACACCGCTTTTCTGTATATTTCAATTGCCCCAGGCCTAGAAGCCCCAATTTCTGCGTATACCTTGTTTTCACCTCTGATGAGTACACAATGACAGGGTGTAAATAGATGAGGGCAGAAGAGACTAAAGTGAGAAGGGAAGAAAAGAAAGAGGAACAGAGACACACAAATAATCACACTATCAAACAGAACAAAAACAAAAACAAACAAATACAAACAGAGTCGAACCCAGGAATAATTCTCAAATAAACAGGACCCTGGGAAGCCCTTCCAGTTTAAGCCAGTTGTCCTGGATCCCGCCCAGACAGTCACAGTGGAGTCTAGTCTGCAGCTTTGGCCAGCAGCAGATTGGCAGAGGAATTATGGCTGGGGTTGGGGGGATGTCAGTACGTGAACAGCACCAAGAAAGGGTTCATCCAAAAGGCACGCCTTCCCCACACCCCGCCCCCAATTATAGCTCTGGTGGTTGCTGCGCTGGCCTCAGGTAGGCCCTTCCCTGCTGGCCGCCTGCGCGTGTCTCACCCAGGTGTGTGCTGTTCTCCGGGACCTGCACCGATCCTTGGGTGTCTGCAGTCAGCCTCAGCCCTCCTCCAAAATGGCGGTGCCTTCCCAGGTCCCAACAGCAGTACCCCGGACCTGTGTGTCACTCCGAGGCCTGTAGGTCCCATTCGGCAAATTACGTGAAAGAAGTTTGTGAGGCCGCTGCTGGCGTCTGGCTTTCTTTTTATTCTGCGCTGTTCGAGGCCGTGGTCTGCACTTCCCGTACTGCAGTGCTACCACGGCAGCTGCGCCGCTAATGCTGGTTCAGTTTGTGGGCCGCTGGCACTGGACTCCGTGCGTCGGCAGTCTGGAGTTGGTTGTAGTTCACCATCTAAATGTGCGTGGATGTCTCAGCTCCCTTCCAGTTGCGGGAGTGTTGGTAGGAATGCGTTCAATCTTCCCGGTAAGCCTCTTTTAGTGCCGGTCTCCCGAGCATGCATCTCTGCTGTCCGCCATCTTTTTTCCCGCTCTCGCTCCTACCCTCTAAGTTGTTCTTAACAGGTATTTTGGTTATGACAGACCATCCATGGAGCCCAGTCATACATATCCCAGATACTGGAGTCCAGAAGAGAAAATAAATAATCCATTCAGAAAAGCACAGTTTGACCATCTGTTCATCTTTGAAGGTTAAGGTTTCTCTATAGAGGCTTAAAAATACTTCTGCAGGTGCGAATGTGTGATGGGACAACTCAGGGATCACCTATATAGCTCCCTGGAAAATTAGTGGGCTCTTTAAGTCAATCCTCACAAGGAGCCCATCCCTTCAATAATGGATCCAGAAATACACTTGTCTGAGTCCTGGGTCTCAGAAGATCTAGTCTCTGATCCTGGCACCCTTGTTGTTACCCTAGTCTCAAGTATTTTTACCTTATTCTGACAACTTTTAGTTGATGTTACTGCATCTATGTTGGGGAAAGAAAAAACAAATTAAGTACCTGTAGAGTTAGAATCTGTTCTGCCACCCACTAGTATTCTGGTATTAGTTTTGATCCTCTCTGGACCTCAGTATCCTCATCTGTCAATGGGAGCTAAGGATGCTTACTCTGATGAGAAGCTGTGGAAACTATATAAGGAAATGCATAAAAATTCTCTGCAAATATAAACATGGAGTAGAGATAGCTTAATGCTTGGCACACAGAAAGTACACAAAGGAACATAGTTGTAATAAAATGTGAGTTAGGGAGTTACCTGGTCATAGATAACTACAATGGAGAACAGCTACACAACAACCCAACTGAACCCTCTCCTCAAAGGCAGCTAGTGACTTTCTCCTCACATCCCAGAGCATGCTATTATCCCTTCTAACTTTGTTGAAGCCATGGTTGAAGTTGGATAATGTGTAACAACCATCTCTGACAGTAATCTTCACTTTGTCTAATCTAATGTTTTATTATTAAGTACATATTAGACTGAAATAGAATTTCTCAAATTTATTCACAGTAAACACAGCTTTACAAATTACCCACTTCCCCCTTTCCAGATGGTGGTTAGAAATTCTGGCCAAATGCAAGCATTTATGGGTGCATTTATTTAGGTGCCAATTTGGGTTCAAAACTCTGCTCTTTGTTACTTGTATGCAAATAAATAGCAATTTATTTTGAGAATTTGAAGGCAAATTTTTGACACTGGCTGATAATATAAACAATCAATAGTAAATTTATCAGTGATCACTATATTTTCTGGCATTTGGGGATTTAGGGTGAGGTGGATGGATCCATGTTTAGTGAGCACCAAAGTCAATGCTTTCTCTACCAAGATAGTGTGCAGTTCATTTAAGTGTTTCCAGCTGGAGCTTAAAACACTTTCGTATCCTCCTCAATATGTGAAAATGAATTTGAATCCATGATAAAGTGATAGGCTTTGCCATACTCCAAACCAAATGATTTGCCATGAAATTTAGGAAAATTCAAATTGAGTTACTAGCTAAGCATAAGAGTTGCTCAAGGAATAATACAAGTCTAGAATACTGACTCACATTTTGGTGACTAACAAACATTGAATTGTAATTTTTGAGGAAGAGGTACAGAAAAAAGACATCTCAAGTTCCCAGAAATCAGTGAGAAATTCCAAATTAAATCTATCCTGAGCTATGAAAAGTAAAGTTAGAGCCTCCCATTTGAGTTGGCTCTTTGGATGATGCCAACCTTCACTCAGTGAATAAATAAACTCCCAGCATTTCCTCATCAATGGGTAAATACTATTTATTTTTTCCAATAAATATTTATTGAACATCTATAGGGTACACTGAGTTAGAAACAGGTAACAGACCTTGCCCTCATGGAGATTTACAAGAGACACCAATCAAGCAAATAGGTAAATACATAATTAAATATTATAATAAAATCAAAACAGAAATAAATGGGGAGCTAAAATGGAGAATAGAGGAATTGGGGGAAACACAGTTTTTTTCTAGTTTTTTACTATACTGAATATGTTTTTGTGAATATTGTCTTCTAACATTTAGCTTGGATATTCATTTTTTAATGGTATGCTTTGATAGTCAGACATTCTTTATTTTCATTAAGTCCATTTGGCCAATATATTTCGTTTATTTCTTTGTTCTGTCTATAAAAATGGTACCTTCTCCTATGTTACAAAGGTATGTTTTTCACTGAAGGTTTATAATATGAACATATTTATATAATGATCTGCCTTGAATTACGTAGAGTATGGTGTGAGGTTGGGGTTGAGATCTACTTTTTTTTCTATACTGTTACCCAGTTACTTCAACAACATATCTGGAAAAGACTTTATTATCCCAATTGAAATACTTTGGTGCATTTATCAAAAATCAATTCATTTTAGAAGTTTGGGTTTATTTCTGGAAGCCCTACTCTGTTCTATTAATTTATTTTTCTCTTCTTATGCCAGTACCACAGTTTTAATTACTGAAACTAAATAGTAAGACTTGAAGTCATATCTATCTATCTATCTATCTATCTATCCATATGCATACATATGTATACATAGACATATATCTCACATATACATATATAGCATATATGTGTGTGTATATATATCTATGTATACATATATACACACATACACTACGAACTTTGCTCTTTGTTTTCAAAATTTATATATATATATATTTATATTTATATATATGTTTATATATATATTTTTTTTTCTTTTTGAGGCAAAGTCTCACTAAGTTTCTTAGGGCCTCAATTAGTTGCTGAGGCTGGCTTTTAACTTGCAATCTTCCTGCCTCAGCCTTCTGAGCCACTGGGATTACAGGTGTGCACCACTGCACCCAACTGGATATATGAATATTTAGTCTTTATGCAGCAATTTTTTGTTATTTTTCAGTGTAAAGATAGTGTATGCCTGTTGCTAATTATTCTTTGTAGATCATGTTATATTTTGAAGCTCCTCTGAACAGGATTGGTCACTTAAATTTTCCATTTTTTTTCCATTATAAAGATTACTAGTGCCATTTCTATATTATAAATAATTTTAAAGGATTTTTACATCTATGTGCAACTTGCTAGATTCACTTATTAGTTTATTTGTTTTGTAGATTTCTCAATAATATTCTACATAAACATTCATGTTTTATGAATAGATAGACTTTTCCATTTTCCTTTTAATATTTACCCCTCTGGTTTATTTAACCTGCTTTATTGTACTTGCTACTATCTCCAAAACAGTGTTCAATAGAAGTATGAGAATGAGCAACCTTGCCTAATTCTCAACTTCAGAGAAATTGTTTATATTTCATCATTGAATATCATGAGAGATGTTGGTTATCAGATGCTGGTTATTTGGATAAGCCAATTAATAAATGGATTTTGTCTCTCAGAACTATTGAAATGATCATACTGTTTTCATTTTATTCTATTAAAGTTTCCTTCCATTTCTATTCCAGTAAATGTGTTTTTAAAAAATTATGAACAGGTGTTGAATTTTGTAGATATACACGACAGCAGAGTGTATTTTGACATATTATACATACATGGAGTATAACTTCCCATTCTTGTGGTTGTACATGATGTGGAGTTTCACTGGTTGTGTATTCATATATGAACATTGGAAAGTTATGTGTGATTCATTCTACTGTCTTTCCTATTCTCATCCTATCTCCCTTCACTTCATTCTCCTTTTTCTAATCCAAGGTACTTCTATTCTTTCCTCCCACCCACTCCTGCTCTTATTGTGTGTTAGCATCACCATATCAGAGAGAATATTCAACATTTGGTTTTTTTTTGGGGGGGATTGGCTTATTTCACTTAGCATGATAGTCTCCACTTCCATCCATTTAACGGAAAATGCCATAATCTCATTCTTCTTTATGGCTGAGGAATATTCCATTGTGTATAGACCCCATTTTCTTCCTATTCATCTGTTAAAGGGCACCTAGGTTGGTTCCATAACCTGGATATTGTGAATTGAGCTGCTATAAATATTGATGTGGCCTGGTCACTGTAGTATGCTGATTTTAAGTCCTTTAGGTATATGCTGAGAAGTGGAATAACTGGGTCAAATGTTGGTTCCATTTCCAGTTTTTTGAGGAATCTCCATACTGGTTTACAGAGTGCTTGTACCAATTTGCAGTTCCACCAGCAATGTATGAGTGTACCCTTTTCCCTACGTCCTTGCCAACATTTATAGTTCTTGTATTCTTGATAATTGACACTCTGACAGGAGTGAGATGAAATCTCAGTGTAGTTTTGATTTTTATTTCTCTAATTACTAGAGTTGTTGAACATTTTTTCATATATTTGTTGACCATATTTGGGTTATTTGAATAAGCCAATTAATAAATGGATTTTGTCTCTCAGAACTATTGAAATGATCATACATTTTTCATTTTGTTCTATTAATGTGATAAATTGCAGATTGATTGGTGAATGTCAAATCAACCTTACATCCATGGAATAACCACCATTACATGATGATTTAATATCCATTTTATATACGGCTGGTCCTACATAAATAATTTTAAAGGATTTTTACATCTATGTGCAAAAAGTATATTGGATTATAGTTCTTTTCTGTGATGTTTAAGAATATTTTGGTATCAGGATTTTGTGACTTCTTGGCAAAATTTATGAAGTATTCTTCTCCTTGTATTGTATAAAATGGTTTGTGTCTGATAAGTAGCATCTCTTGTTTAAATATTTTATTCAATTCACCAATAAAAATATGGGCCTGGAGTTTTCTTTGTGAGAAAAGTTTGTTCAGTGATGAAATTACCTGATGACCCATTTCTCAGAATATAACTCTATCATTAAGCAAAACATAAATGTATTCTGTATGTTTCCAGTCTTTTGTAATGTTTGATACTTATTTTGTGGCCTATCATATAGTCTATTGTGTTTAATGTTCTATGTTCACAGAAAGTGTATTTTTGCAGTTCTTGTCTGTAATGGTCTGTTCATTTCATTTAAGCGTTTGTAGCCATTATTTATTCAAGCACTTTTATGCCCTATGGTGTGTCTCCTTCTGACTTCCAAAAATTTTATAACATTTGATGTTATGCCATAGTTCACAGTTCATGTGTTTCCTTAGGAAAGCATACATTTTCTTGATCTAATCTTCAATGTTTACTTATTCATTGTATTGCAAGGTCTAGTTTACTTTTTTCTACGGGGCTGGGGATGAAACCCAGGGCCTCATGCATGTTGGGCAAGTACTCTATCCCATCCCTCTAAATCTATTCTTATGGCTAACCAAAAATTTATAAAATTTCAGATATTTACTTTTAGTTTTAATCTTTTCAGTTAGTTTTATTTTTTACTATTTCCATTCTTCTGCTGAAATTTCTCATCTGAACTTTCAATGCAAGCATGAGTAAGGATACATATTTTCACCTTAGAACAACCTAACCCTATTCCATGAATTTCAATAAGAGTATTCTCCTTTTTATTACTTCTTAGATAAACTAGAATTTCAAGTATCCAGGTCCATTTTTGCAAGGGAGTATTTAAGAAAGTAATCTTTAATATCCAAGTTCATAAGATATTTTGGTGATATTTTTATTGCTTCATTCTAATTTCATTTTCTTATTACAACCAGAAAATATGAATTGAAAAATCATGTTTGGCTTCTGGTTAGTTTCTGTTAATATTCCTTTAATAGAAGAATAAGTGCCTCAGGTACAAAGGCTATCATTAAAAAAAAAAAGACAGGTTACGGCGAGCATGCCTGCAATCCTAGTAACCTGGCAGCCTGAGGCAGGAGGATTGCAAGTGTAAGACTAGTCTGGAAAATTTAGCAAGACCCCGTTTCAAAATTAAAAATTATAAAAGGGCTGGAGATGTAGCTCAGTGATAATATACCCCTGAGTTCAATCCTGAGTATTGCGGGGGGGCGGGGGGGGGGAGCTGACAAGGATGCAGAAAAAAGGGAAATCTTATATACTGTTGGTAGGAATGTAAATTAGTACAGCCATTATGGAAAACGATATGGAGATTCCTTAAAAAACTAAAAGTAGAACTACCATATGATCCAGCAGTTCCACTATGGATACTCATCCAAAAGAGATGAAATTATTATACCAAAAACATACATGTACTTTCATGTTTATTGTAACATTATTCACAATAGCCAAAATAATGAATCAATCTAGATGTCATTCAGTTGCTAAGAAAATGTAGTATATTTACACAATAAAATTTGGCCCTAAAAAGTGAAATTATGTCATTTGCAGCAACACAGATGGAACTAGAAGCAATTATGTTAAGTAAAAGAAGCCAGTTACAGAAATGCATACATGCGTATTCTCACACATCTGTGAAAATCAAATCAGTAAGTCAGCATTGTAGAACAATGGACAGAGATGGGATGCTATAGCACAGGCCTGTAACCCTAGTGACTTGGGAGGCTGAGGCAAGAGGATCACAAATTTAAGATCAGCCTCAGAAACTTAGTGAGGTCCTAAGCAATTTATTGAGATTCTGTCTAAAAAGGGCTGGGATTATGGCTCAGTAGTAAAGTACCCTAGGGTTTAATCACCAGTACCAGAAAAATAAAGGATGAGAATAGTAGTTACTAAAGACTGGGAAGGGCAGGGAGTGAGGACAGAAAAAAGTTCAGTAGGGCACACCAAAAATACAGAATGGAAGAATCACTTCTGTTTTTTATTTAGCACAATATGGAAACTGTTGGTTAAAACATAATATATTTCAAAATGACTAGAAAATAAGAGTTTGATGTTCTCAACACATAAAAGTAATATATGGCAGAATATATGGAAATGCTTGTTATCCTGATTTGATTATTATGCATTGTATACATGTATTGAATTACCATAATGTACCCTATAAATCTATACAAATAAAAAATGAAATTAAAGTTTAAAAAGGATTTTAAAAAGAAGTGTATGTATACTCCATATTTGTAGGATATAAGGTTCTAAATATATTCAGTAAATCAAGCACATTATTTATACTCTTTATACTCTCAAGGCTTTGTTTAGGTTTTAAGATTTGACAAAAGCTGAAAGGGGTATAAGAAAACCCCTACTATAACTATTTTTTGCCTTAAAATTTGAGGAATATTAATAAAAATTTAGTTACTCTTTAAGGATATATACTAACTCACAATCACTAAATCTTTTTTATTTCTTTTTTACTTTTTGAAGTTTAGCTTTTTCATTGAATGATGTCCTTTTTATTTGATTAATGCTCTTTAAGTTAATCTCATTTAGCTTGATATGCATTGCTTTGTTACTATTCCCTTTTTGATTCATATAAAAGGTAATGTTCTCTTTCTTATCTACTTATTTCATCTTTCTTTCATAAATTTGCTTTAGATATGTTCTTTTGAAACAAACATAGCTGTGTTGTTCTCCCCCTTTTAGTGGGAGAGTTCATCCTGCTCATATTAAAATTGGTTTGCTTATGTCAATAACCTGAAAAAATACTTGGGAATTAATCTAATGAAGAAGGTGAAGAACCTCTGCAATGAAAACCTTACAAAACTGAAGAAAGAAATTGAAGAAGACCTCAGAAGATTGAAAGATTTACCATGTTCTAGGTTAGGCAGAATTAATAGTATAAAATTCCTATACTACCAAAAATGCTATTGAAATTCAATGCAGTCCCCATCAAAATACCAATGACATTCTTCATAGAATTAGAAAAGACAGTTCTAAAATTTATTTGGAAAAATAAGAGACCCAGAATAACCAAAGCAATCCTGAGTAAGAAGAGCAATGCTGGAAACATTACAATACCAGACCTCAAAATATACTACAGATGGGCTGGGATTGTGGCTCAGCGGTAGAGTGCTCGCCTAGCACATGCGCGGCCTGGGTTCGATCCTCAGCACCATGTAGAAATAAATATAAAAAGGCATTGTGTACAAATAAAATAAATAAAATAAAATAAGTATATATATATATATATATATATATATATATATATATATATATATACTACAGAGCTGTAGTAATAAAACAGCATGATAAGGCACCAAAACAGACATGGAGAAAAATGGAATAGAAGACACAAAGATAAACACACATAGAAACAATTATCTAATACTAGACAAAAGTTAGCCTTTTTAACAAACGGTGCTGGGAAAACTAGATCACTGTATGTAGTAGAATGAAATTTGACCTTCTATCACTCATCCTGCACAAAAGTCAACTCAAAGTAGATCAAAGACCTAGGAATTAGACCTGAAAATCTGCAACTTGTGGAAGAGAATATGTAGGCTCAACACTTCAACATGTTGGCACAGGAACTGACTTCCTTAACAAGACTCCTAAAGTGCAAGAAATAAAACCAAAAATCAATAAGTGGGATGGCATCAAATTAAAAAGATTCTTCACAGGAAACAAGAGTGTGAAGGGACAGTCTAAAGAGTGGAAAATCTTTGCTACCTGCTCCTCAGATAGGGCATTAATATCTAGAATATGTAAATAACTAAAAAAAACTTAACAAAAATATTAATAAATGAATAAAAGAACTAAATAGACTCTTCTCAAAAGAAGAAAGACAAATGGCTCAAATATACATGAAAAAATGTTCAACATCTCTAGAAATAAGGGAAATGCAAATCAAAACTACACTGAAATTTCATCTCACTCTAGTCAGAATGGCAATTAGCAAGGATACAAATAATAAATGATGGCAAGGATGTGGGGGAAAATGTACACTCATATATTGCTGGTAAGACTGCAAATTAGTACAACCATTCTGGAAAGCAGTGTGGAGATCTGTCAAAAAACTAGGAATGAAACCACTATGTGACCCATCTATCCCACTAATTGGAATATATACAAAATTGGCTTACTATAAGAGATACAACCACATCAGTGTTTAGGACACTACAATTTACAATAGCCAAACTATGGAACTAACCTGGGTGCCCTTCAACAGATGAATGGGTTAAAGAAAATATGGTACATATACACAACGGTGTATTACTCAGCCATAAAGAAGGATGAAATTATGGACTTTTCTGTTAAATGAATGGAACTGGAGACTATTATGCTAAGTGAAATAAGGCAGACTCAGAAAGTCAAGGTGAATGTTTTCTCTGATATGCAGAAGTTTATCCAAAATAAGGGGAGGGGGCAAAAAAAACAAAGGCCAAATGTTCTCTCTGATAAGTGGATGCTGATCCATGATGGGGGGGGTGCTGGGGAGAATGGAGGAACTTTAGATAGGGCAAAGGGGAGGGAGAAAAGGAAGGGTTATTGGGGTACGAAAGATGGTGGAATGAGATGAACATCATTAGTCCAGGTACACGAATGCCTGCACATATAGTGTGACTCTACATCATGTACAACCAGAGAAATGAAAAGGTGTGCTCCCTTTGTGTACACTGAATCAAAATGCATTCTGTTATCCTGTATAACTAAAAAAATTAAAAAATTTTAAAAATGCTGGAGAGAATTTGGAGAAAAAGTTACACTCATGTATTGTTTATGGAACTGCAAATTGGTGCATCCTCTCTGGAAATCAGTATAGAATTTCTTCAAAAGACCAGGAATGGAACCACCATATGACCCAGCTATACCACTCCTCTGTATTTATCCTGAAGAATTAAAGTCATCATACTATAGCTATATATTCATATCCATGTTTATAACAGCACAATTCACAATAGCCAAACTATGGAACCAGCCTATATGTCCATCAATGGACAAATGGATAAAGAAAATGTGAGATAGATATATATATATATATATATATATATATATATATATATATAGTTTTATTCATCCATAAATAAGAATGAAATTATGTCATTTGATGGAAAATGGATGGAACTTGAGACCATTATATTCAGTGAAATAAGCCAAACTCAGAAAGTGAAGGGTCATATGTTTTCTCTTGTATATGGAAACTAAAGAAGAAAAAGGAGGGAAAAAGGTCGGGGAAGATCTCATGAAAATCAAAGGCAGATCAGTAGAGTAGAAGAAAGAGAGGTAAGAGGGGAGGGAAAGGGGAGATACTGGGGAATGACATTGGCCAAATTATATTGTATTCATATACAAATATGTAACACCAAATCCCACCATTATGTGCAACTATAGTGCACCAATAAAATTATGGAAAATATTTTTAAAATAAGGGGAGGGGGAAGAGAGAGAAAGGGAAAATGTGTGTGGAGATAATTCCATCAAAATAGAATTAAGATCCGTGGATTAGATGAAGGGGACTGAAGGAGAAGGAGAAAAATGTGATAAGGGAAGAACGATGGAATGAATATGACCTAAATTTACTATGTACATATGTGAATATACCACAGTGAATATCAAGAAAAGTTAGTATACTTAGCCTTTTTTCTGTCGTCTTGTTTTTTGCTTAATTCTCTTTCTTTGTTTTTGTTTTGTTTTGTTTTTTGCTGGTCAAGTTTTTTGTTCCCTTTTATCTTCTTACTGCTTTGGACTGTGTTTTCAGTTCTGTCATTGGTTGCTATTCTTCTTTTTTTTTTTTTTTTTTTTTTTTTTTTTTTTTTTTTGTGGTACCGGGGATTGAACTCAGGGGCACTCGAACACTGGGTCACATCCCCAGACCTTTTTTTGTATTTTATTTAGAGACAGGGTCTCACTGAGTTGCCAAGTGCCTCGCCATTGCTGAGGCTGGCTTTGAACTCGCGATCCTCCTGCCTCAGCCTCCCAAAGTGCTGGGATTACAGGCGTGCGCCACCGCGCCCGGCTTACTATTCTATTTCTAATAATTACAATTATACTTCTGCTACTCTATTATGAAATGAGGAGATAATTGCATTTTCCCATTCTTCTCCATACCATTAGAACAATTTTATGTCAGCACTCCAATTATTTCCTTATAATATGCTTCATATTTCATAAACTGCTATTTTATAGTAGAAATTCCTAATTGTGTTATGATCATCCATTTATATTTGACTAAATATAATACTGTTCATTATTGTTTTCTCCCTTTATCTTTCCCTACCTGAGAGTCTCTGTTATTTTTGTCCTTTGTCTGCAATCTACCTTATGAAATCTACCTTGTTGTGTAAATTCTTCAGTTATAGTATACACACAGTAATATACTGTATAAATACCTACATACTGCCTATGTCCTTTCTTTCAGTATGACAAGTAAAGATTTTGTTGTAACAATATTTTTCCTTCATTAGGTTGTGACTATTGCTCCAAACTCCTGTTTTCTGGATTCCAGAATTACAAATGAAATGTCTAATATGGGTCTGATTCTTCTGCCATTGTAATAACTTGCTCTTTGTGTGGACCTCAAAAAGCTTGTTCTCTTTCTGTTAATTTCATGAGGCTATGTTTAGTTATATAGCTTCTCTAATTAATACTGTATGAATATGATGACTGTATGAATATGATGACATATTCAACTTGTTCTCTTTTTTCCCCCAAATCAAGGTCCTTTCTTATAATTTATTTAAATACTTCCTCTCCTCCACAATTTTCCCCTCCTTCTGGAACCCTTAATACTATTCTGTTTAGCCTCCTGATCTATCCCCCAAGTATCTCTTCCCCAACTATTTCTATTTCTTTATATTTTGCTATGGTACTGAATCATTTTCCATTAGATAGTCTAGGTCACTAAAACTGCATTCAACAGTTCATCAATCAAATTAACATAAAGTCCTATTATTTAAATTCCACTCAGTATCTTTCAATGTTCCAAATGAATTTTCTGCTGAATTTGTACTGGTTATTGTTTTGTTTTGTTTTCTAAAATTCTCTCCTGACACTTCCACACTTTCATACAAAGAGGAATGATGAAAAAAGTTCTTCAAAAAGGTTTATTCATTGTAATTGAATTTCATTAAGTATGATATTTATTTTAATCTTTTCATGTTTGGTTTATCCTCCATCTTCAGTTAAGGGTATTTGAGTCTCTTGATCAATAGCAGTTTTCTACTTTTTGCACTGAAAGAAAACAACCTGGAAAACAATTAACCCTCAATGAAACACAGATTAAAAACCTGTTACCCAAGGATTCATCAAGTATAAGAAAAAATAATCACCTGAACTCAGGAACTATACAACTCAGTCCACTAGTTCATTTATACATCAAACGTTGAGAGAGAACAATATTAGGCAGTATCCCAGAACCAGAAGCAAACAAGATTCAGCTTTTCTCTAGTTTTGGCCTCAGATCTCTACCACTGGTCCATTGGCTCCTAGCCAGCAAAAAGCATCTTAAGTTTTCATACCTTCTTTGCCACCCAGTGATTCTGCTAGAAATCTGTAGACTCAATCAAACCATCCAGGTTTGGCAGCTTTCCTGCTAATATCTTATTCAAAATGGGAGGTGAGTAAAACTTGGTATGGAAAGGGTCTGAGCTGATGGCTCTTGAGTCATGATCTTTTTAGAATCTCTTGTGTACATCAGGTACATCAGGTGTTGGCAAACTGTGGCTCCTCAACTCTTTAGTGTGGCCCATGAGCTAAGAATTATTTTATATTTTTAAATGGA
The DNA here is from genome assembly GCA_025594165.1 of Tamias sibiricus. Classification (NCBI taxonomy): domain Eukaryota; kingdom Metazoa; phylum Chordata; class Mammalia; order Rodentia; family Sciuridae; genus Tamias; species Tamias sibiricus. The sequence continues at coordinate 129,313,880 of CM046667.1, forward strand.
TGGTAAAAATAAAAGGAAGATCAGTATTTTGTGACACATGAAACTTATATGAAATTCAAACTTCAGTGTTTTTTTCAATATATGTGTGCATTTAACAAATATATTTTGATTTAATTCTTTAAAATCTGCTGTACAGCAGTTCACAGCCCTGATTAAATATCATTACTATTCAATGATATGAGAGTATTATCTCAAAAGATCGCTGAATTTGGTCCCAGTTAAAATTCAGTGTTTTTAAATATAGTTTTATTGGAATACAACAATATTCATTCTTTTGCATGATGTGTATGGCTGCTTTTGTGCTGCAACAGTAGAGTTGAGTAGTTAAAATATAAACCATATGGCCTGAAAATTCTATCTGGTCCTTTACAAAAAAACAATGGTTAATATCTGATATGAATCATCAAAAATGTTTTATAACAATATATAAATAGATATCATATGGCAAAAAATATGACTGGAAAAAAAGCATATTAAGGAGGAAACTACAGACAGTGATTAACTTTAGATGTTATTAAGAAGTATAAGCTAAAGTACTGTAGTTGTTATCTACAGATGAATACACTACTTTTTGAATGATACTATTTGAATGAATATCCCTACTTTTTGAAGGAAGGAATAGCAAAGAATTTTATTATTATAGTTATACCACCATGATGTAGACATAAAAAATCTGAGGGTAAAAATTACTATATTAGAAAATAAATGCATACAATCTTCAAACAAGTAGAACAGAAAATATGTAACAAGAAAAATGTTGACTCCAGAAAATGGCAAGAAATATGTCAGGAGAAATTATTACAAATTTTTATAAATAGAAAGTAAAATTGTTGAAATGAGCCCATGCATATTAATAACCACAATACACTTTTTACATAGTAATTTTATATTTTTTTCTTGGGGTTGAACAATGTCCATGTTTGTTAGCAATTATGCTTTTAAATGATTTTATTATTGTATTATAGTTTTACATGGTTTGGGGGTTCATTTTAACATAATCATACTTGCATGGAATATAATTTGCTTCAATTCAGGCCCCAGTATTTCCTCTTTCCCTCCCCTACCCTCTCCCCCTATTTCCCTTCCTCTATTTTACTGTCTTCCTTCTGTTTATTTATAGGTTTTTAAAAATTGGTAATTTATAGATATACAAAAAGGTAAAATTCACTGTGGTATATTCATGTATGTACATAGCATAATTTGGTCAATTTCATTTCATGATTGCTGCCTTTTCCTGTCCCTCCTCTCTTCCCCTCAATCTCCTTCCTTTCCTCCATTGATTACCCTTCTATTTTCATGGAACCCCCAATTTTTTCCTTATTTTAGTCTAGCTTCTGCATAGGAGAGAAAACAGTCAGTCCTTGACTTTCTGAGTTGAAATACTTAGGAATAAATCTAACGAAGGAGGTGAACGACTTCTACACTGAAAACTATAGAACACCAAAGAAAATAATTGAGGAAGAGCTTAGAAGATGGAAAGATCTCCCATGTTCTTGGATGGGCAAAATTGGTATTATCAAAATAGTCATAATACCACAAGCAATATACAGATTCAATGCACTCTCCATGAAAATATCAATGACATTCTTCACAGAACTAGAAAAAGAAGTTCTAAAATTTATTTGGAAGAATTAAAGACCCAGAATAGCCAAAGGAATCCTAAGCAATAACTGTGATACTGAATGCATCACAATACCAGATCTCAAATTTATATTACAGAGTTCTAGTAACAAAAACAGCATAGTATTGGCATCAGAACAGATATGAAGACCAATGGAATACAGAAAGCACAGAGACAAACTCACGTAGATACAGACATCTAGTACTTGACAAAAAATGTAAAAATCATATGTTGGAGAAAAGATAACCTAACAAATGGTTTGGGAATACTCAATATCTATATGTAGAATAATGAAACTAGATCCATGTCTCTCACCCTGCACAAAATTCAACTCAAAGTGGATAAAAGACCTAGGAATAAGACCAGAAACTTTGCAACTGCTAGATGAAAACATAGGCTCAATGCTCTAACATATTGTTGCAGGCAATGACTTACTTAACAAGACCCCTAATGCATGAGAAATAAAACCAGGAATCAATAACTGGGACAGCATCAAATTAAAAAGCTTCTGTACATCAAAGGAAACAAGAGTATGAAGGGGGAGTATACAGAATAGGAGAGCTTTGTTAGCTGCTCCTCTGACAGGGGACTAATATCCATAATACATAAAGAACTCAACAATCTTAAAACCAAATAATAATAATAATCCAGTTAACAAATGGACAAAAGATCTAAACAGACACTATCCAAATGAGGAAATACAAATGTTCAATGAATATATGTAAAAATGTTCAACATCGTTAGCAATCAGGGAAATACAAATCAAAACTACATTGAGATTTCATTTCACTCCAGTTAGAACAGCAATCATCAAGTACATAAATAAGAATATTAAAAAAGAATACATGCTGGTGAGGGTGTGGGAGAAAAGGTACCCTGATACATTGTTGGTGGGACTACAAATTTGCACAACCACTCTGGAAAGCAGTATGGAGATTCCTCAAAGACTTAGAAATAGAACCACCATAAGACCCAGCTATCCCACTCTTCAATATTAATCCAAAAGATCTAAAATCAGCATATTATAGTGATAACAGTCACATCAATATTTATAACAGTGCAATTCACACTAGCCAAGGTATAGAACCAGCACAGGTGCTTGTCAACAGATGAATGGATTTAAAAATGTGGTGTACAATGGAGTTTTCTTCAGTCATAAAAGGAGGATGAACTTATAGCATTTGCTGGTAAATGGATGGAAATGGAGAACTTCATGCTAAGTTTTCTCCTATTTTTGAGAGAGATTCTCAGATTTGATTTTTAAAAATCTAATTAGACATTTTAAAAAAGAAACTCACCTAAAATAATGCAAGGTAAAAAACAAAATGCAGGAAAAAGAAAGGATAGAGAATATTTGAAAAACAATTAGTAAAAATGATATAATACCAATTTAGAGAAAGTTTCACACAGAGATAATCCACCTTATTTTTAAACAGATATGGAACCATCTTAAAAGTTAATCATGCATTATTTCTCTCTATCTCTCTCTCACTCCCTCTCTCCCTCCCTTCTTCCCTCTTTCTCACACACAAAAAAATCCTGCACATTGCAAAAGTAAATGTCATTAAGGCAAAATCTACTGATGACAATGCAACAAATTTATACAATAACCAGAAAATGGTAACTGAAAAAAAAAAAAAGATCTACAAACCAAGAAACAGATTTTAAAAACTCTTCTAGACAGTTATTAAAAATTAGGCATTTTAAATAATGTAATACAGCATTTCCAGAAGTCAGATTATTCTCCTCTCCCCATAATTTGCTGTGGTTGTTCTTTATTTTTGTTTTTGCTGCTACTTCCACTGCTCACATAGCAACTTTCCTGGACTAACACTGTAAAGTCTGTATACTTTATCATGTTTAGTCACTGAAGTCTCTGGTTAGCCTAGAGGTCAGCTAATGATTGTAAACAATGTTCACTAAATGCCTTGAACCAATAACTTTTTAATCCAGGTAAAGGGGCTCTCATAGCCAAGGGACTATGTGTATATATTGAAACACGCTTCAAACACTTCAGCAGGTAGTTGTTTCACTTCCAGTTCATACAAACCTCGAGGTAAGTCAGATGTCAAAGATTAGGACCTTTTAGGCCTTCTGCTTGCACCACATACCAGTCCTACACATGACCTTCTTGATTTTCTCAAAATATCATAAATTTTTAAAGATCTCTAGGAATATTTTGATCCCAGTTTTCCTTTTAAGTATTTGGAATACCTTGCTATTTGACCCAACAGTTATCTGCATCTCAAGCAGCTAAGATGCTTTAAAAATTGCCCCTGATTCTACAAATACCATTGAGGAAAAAGATATTCACCCTAGGAAAACTCTGACCTGGGTCAAATAAAGACAAGCCCTGTAAACTGGGATTTTATAAGGAATGGACAGATAGATAAAATAATGACAGTTACCTGGGAATGGACCATTGGAAGTGTTCCAACCCCATTCTGCTCTCTCAAGTGCTTTCTACACTATTCATTTTCAAGAAGATGAGTATCTATATGCATGGGGAAGAATAGAGCTAGTAAAAACACCACAAAGTTTGTGGTTCTTACCACAAGTAAGTCATTTTTTTTCTTGAATAAATCCTCCTTAAATTACAGCAATTTCTGGTTAATTTCTAGAATTCTAAAATTCTTATTTTGATAATTTTTGCTTCAATTCTTAATATTTTATAAGGGAATCGATTTTTGGAAGTCCTTACTCTACCATTCAGGAAGTTCTTCTCTTAGATTATTCCTGAGTTATTGGGAAATCCATAACGGAAATCACAAGTTGTTTTAAAGCTAAACAATGAATTGAAAATTATAAGTGTTAGTTTTTTGTCCCTGGAACAAAATTTCTGAAAAAATCAACTTAGATTTATTTTGGCTCATGGTTTCAAAGGTTTCACTACATGGTTTGGCCGGCTCCATTTCTCTAAGAATGTGGTAGGGCAGCCAATCATGATAGAAAGACATGATAGGATACAGTTGCTCACCTTATGGTGAAATGAAGGGGCCAAGAACAAGATATAGTCCCCAAAGGCACACTTCCAAGGTTCCATTTCCTCCAACTAAGTTCTACCTCCTGTAGTTTTCATCACCTCTCAGGAGTCCACTCAGCTATGAATCCTTCAATGGATTAATCTATTGATGATGTTATAATCCTTATGATCCAATCACTTCCCCAAGTCCCCACATATGAGCATTGCTGCAAACCTTCAAAACATGTATCTTCATATTGATCTATAACACGACATATCTATCCCAGTGAAATGTAGCTAACATTTAGTAAGAATAAAATATATACAATAAAGTACCTTACCTAGAACATCAAAAAACCAACAATAAAAAGTTCAATTTTAATTCAAAAAATAATGAAAAGAACCAAAATAAATAATGCCAAAGAAAGTATGGTGGAAAATAATGATAAAACCAGGAAATACTAAAATTTAACAAAATAAACAATCCTTATAGAATTCAAGATTCACTCAATATATTTTTCTTGAGCCTCAATGAATTCTTTTAGTGTTTTTAGAGTAACACTGCCCAATATAACTTTCTGATGTGATGAAAATATGCATTATAATCTGCATTGTCCAATTTGGTAAACATTATCTACATGTGGCTATTGAGCTCTTGAAATGCAACTGAGGAACTGAATTTTGTATTTGATTTATATTCGGTTAATTTAAATAAAAGCAGTCACTCAGACATATTGCTGAGTCTTCAGCCAGTCAAATGAAGAACGAGAAGAATAGCATTCTGGGGGCAGGGGACTTTGAAGTAGGAACAAGCACATTCTCTTTTAGAAAGCAAACAAAAGCCAGTGTAGCTGGACAATAGGGGAAGAATAGTAGGAGATGGCATCAGAGAAGTAGGTGGGAGTGAGAGCATGTAGTCATAAAAACTGTGATAATGAATGAGGATTTTATTCCCATTGCAATATGAAAATGTTAAAACATTATTATTTTTATAATAATAACAATGAATGCTCATTGTAAACAAATGAAACAATAAAGAAAAGTACAAATAAAGTAAACATCACCTGTTGCTACACACACACATATATTTGTGTGTATTAACACTCAGAGATTTAGGAAACTATGTCACATGACAAAATGGCATATGTTATATATACTATAATGTGACTGGTTTATTTCATTCAACAATATTCTTTCTTCATCAGTGTTACATTTTCAATTATCATTTTAATGGGCCGTATAACATTCCATTGCATATACCAAAATTTATCATACCTTATTCATAGATATTTAGATTGTTTGTATTTTTTACTGAAAGTTTTACCAAAAGAGAATAATGTGATGTAATTTTTATTTTAATGTGATAAGGCAGATGCAATACAGAAATATACTGGGAGTGAGTAGGAATAACAGCAAGGAGATTAATCAGATGCTACAGCAGTAGTTTAGGTCAAATATTATAATATCTTGACAAAGGTTTTAGTGGTGGGGATGATGCAATGTGGTTAGATTCAGAAAATACCTCATTGGTATTGGCTGCTGAAGGTAAATTTGGAAAACCAGGATTTTGAAGACCAAAGAAAAATGAGCAGACCTTTGGTAATTGTGACTAAGAAAAAGAAAAGAGAAAAGCACCACATCTAATAAAAGGGGAGGGGGAATGTGAACATAGGTACATAAAAAAAAATTTAATGTTAGGGTTAACATAATGCTATGTACAGCCTCAATTAAAATATTTAAGCTTATATTAAATAAATGATTAAGACTCTATAAGTGATCTAGAATGGAGCACCTGAATAGAATATAAGCAAAAAAAAATGATTGTAATTTGGTCAAAGACCTATTCCCTCAATAGGTATAAGATTCATATGGCTTTATGTGTGAGTCCAAATCAATCTTCAAGTCATAGGTGATATCTACCTTAAACTGTAAGCATAGAATTTTTAAAATAACACTCTGTTTTACCAGAAAAATACAGCACATGAAATAAAAGTCAAATGAATTTCATAAATAAAAACAGATGGGAAGCTAGGCACCATGGCGTATGTCTGTAATCCCAGCAGCTTGGGAAGCTGAGGCAGGAGGATCATGGGTTCAAAGCCAGCCTCAGCAAAAGCAAGGCCCTAAGCAATTAGAGACCCTGTCTCTAAATAAAATACAAAATAGGGTTAGGGGTGTGGCTCAGTGGTGGAGTGCCCCTGAGTTCAATCCCTGGTACAAAAAAAGAAAAAGCAGATGGGTAATCCTAAATAAAACATAAGAAAACAAATCCCCCACTGTGTCAAAAGAATAAAGAATAATGTATTATGACCAAGAACGTTTCACTTCCAACATGCTAATATGATGGCATACTAGAAAGTCTGTCATGATAATTCCTCATATATCAGTTTAAATGGAAAAATAATGATATCAAGAAATACTTTAATTGTTAATATTTACTACCTATTTATGATTATAAAAATACTCTTCCCAAATCAAGAACATAAGAGAAGTTTATTAACTTAATAAAGGTCACCTTGTAAAACCCTACAAGTGGGATAGCTGTTTTGAATTATTTTTCATTGACCTGCAGAAGATCAAACCACTTACCAAGAAAAACTTAAAACTTGCATGGATTTTTAAAAACAAAATATCTGCCTACAATTCACAGTGGGGTTGGGACGGGGAGCATGGGAGGATTAGAAGAACACTAGAATGGCCAATGTGGAGGGAGGGGAAAGGAGGGGGCAAAAGGGTGAAGAAGAAAAAAAAAGATGGTAGAATGAGATGGATATTATTACCCTAAGTGCATGTATGAAGTCACGAATGCTGTGAATATACTTTGTATACAACCAAAGATATGTTAAAGTGTGCTCTATAAGTATAATATGAAATGTAATGCATTCTGCTGTCATTTCTAACAACTTAGATTAAAAAATTAATAAATTAAAAAATATATCTGCCTAGAGGCATCATAGTGCTACCAAGGCAGATGGACCTCAGAAGTGAAGGCCTGAAAGAAAATGGGAATTCTTTGAGATGAACCATGAACTCAACATTCAATGACACTTTTCCCCCCACAGGCATTTGTTAATATTTAGGCCTACATTCTGAGAAGCAGAGTGTATGAGGAGAAACTGGCAGCTAAGAGGAGACAAGTAGACCTATAAAGTTTATCATGGTGCTGAGTACACACAAATAGGGCTCTAGGGATTGCCAAACAAAAGAGGCCTTGGTAAATAACCAGTGGTTTTTGTTTGTTTGTTTGTTTTGAGACCAAAAAAAACTAAATAATAGGGAGGGTGTAATTTTGAAATAGATTTTGACAAAATGAACTCTAACCTCTTATCAATTTATTCTATGACTAGATGATATTGAGCTGAGTCTATTCTAAATACCTGCCCCAAACTAAAGATTTATTATTTATTTAGAGTATCTATGATTTTTATGTAAAAATTTCTTATATTGAATAAAAATTATCAAGGTAGCTTAATAGAATACCAAGAAAAACAGGGAATTTAAGCAGACCTCAAGGTAATCCAATATTTGAGTTATCAGACTTATTTTTTTTTTTATAATAGCAATTCTAAGTTTAAGAAAACAGATGAGTTAAACTGCCCTTTGGGCAAAAGTAAAATAATATCAGATGGAAATAGCTAAGATTGCGGTTGACTATGGGCCATAGACATTTTGGGGCATTGTCGCCTTCCGTAGTCTCACGGGACTTGGCCCAGGATCTCGAGAGATTTGAGCAGTGACTCAGCAGATCGACATTTTTGGGCATTGTCGCCTTCCGTAGTCTCACGGGACTTGGCCCAGGATCTCGAGAGATTTGAGCAGTGACTCAGCAGATCGAGCAAGCACCATTCCTGCTCGGGTGCATGGGATGAGACCAGAGAGAGAAAGGACAGGGTTATCGCTATTGTATAGATACATTGTAGTTTCTTGTAAGAGTAGGTGCCTTGGTTTCTTGTGAGAGTGTGTATGTACTGTTAGAAATTACAAGAGACAGAGACAGAAAGATTAAAGAATTTTTTCGTCTCCATCCTGTCTCCGGACTCCTTCCCGCGGCGCTGCCGTTCCAGGCTGCAATCCCTTTCCGGCGGCTAACAGTTGGTGGCCCGTACAGGGATTCAGCACAGCAGGTAAGAACTGAGAAACCTCGCAGGAGTCTCTAGTCAGAGCGGTTAAAATGGGTTCGAAAATAACTAAGACCCAAGTGTACGAGGCTCTTGATGAATTCTTTGATATGGATGAGTCTGTCGTTAGTGAGGAGGATTTAGAAAACAGTGAAGGCAATCATAAAAGCGTAGATTCCGCTGAGTCAACTAAGACCAGTAAGGAGAGTATTAGAAGTGTCCCCAAAATTACAAAGATCCGAGCTGCTAAAGCTATTCAAGATTTATTAGAGATATTTCAAGGATACATGGTCTCAATTGAACCTGGGACTCAGGATGTTACTGAGTCAGTTAGGACCAATGAGAGTAGTAGTAGTGAGGAGGAATTAACTAAAGGTGATTTTGAGAAAAAGAATAAAAGGAAATTAAGGAAGACCAAGATAAGGGATCATCAAGTGGAGGAACTTGTGTCCTCTACTCCCCCATGGGTGAAATCGATTACAGAAAATATGAAGGGTATCACTAGACGTTTGCATACCCTAGAAATAGAAATAAAAAGTCTTTCTGAGCGCTTATGCGCTCTCGAGGGTAACTCACAGATACATTGGGAACTGCCAGTATTTGAATATGAAAATGGACAGAGGGGCCACCAGCCAGTAGATTTCAAAACAATAAAAAATCTCAAAGAGGCAGTAATGACTTATGGACCCCAAGCTCCTTTCACGTTGAGTATACTGGAGTCCCTTAACACCTTTAGCTTAACCCCCGCAGACTGGAAACGTCTATGTAAAGCAACATTAAGTGGGGGACAATACTTGGTTTGGCGATCGCAATTTCAGGAACTTTGTATAGAAACAGCTAAAAGAAATGCAGATGCAGGGTTTGGAGACCATAATATAGAAATGCTCACAGGAGAAGGGCAATTCGCAGACGTACAGGATCAAAAACATTATACCCCAGGAGTATATGCTCAGATAAATGCAGCTGCCTTAAAGACATGGAAAACTGTACAAGGACCTGGGGATCTACAAGGTAGCTTGTCCAAAGTAATTCAAGGACCTAATGAACCATATGCTGAATTTGCTGATAGACTTTTGAGAATTGCAGGTAGAGTTTTTGGAGACATTGATCAAGTTATGCCATTAGTTATTCAATTAGCGTACGAAAATGCTAATAAATATTGCCAGGAAGTCATCAGGCCATGGAAAAATAAAAAGGATCTTTCCATATATATATACAACTATGTAAAGATGTAAATGATGCCTTTGTCACAGGGAATGTGATTGCAGCAGCTGTGAGAGATGCTGCCCCTCAAAATTTTACAAGGGCTCAACATAGACATTATAATCAATCAGGATATTCTAGGCAAAATTATCATAATCAATCAGGCTATTCTAGGCAAAATCCCCAAAGAGAAATAAGACCAAATTCATACCGTACTCCAGGTTGCTGCCCCAGGTGTAAGAAAGGAAATCATTGGGCCAATAAATGCTATTCAAAATTTGACATCCATGGAAATCCTTTGTTCAGGAATTCAAAAAACGGGGCACGGGGCCCAATGCCCCGGGGCCCACAAATGTACGAGGCATTGGAGGAGGAGTATCCTCAAGCATCCACTCAGATGCTTCCCCGACACAATCCCTATTACCCATCCACTCCCTCGCCAGAGGAACAGGAGGAAATGCAGGATTAGACCTCTGTTCCACCGCCCGAATAGTGTTAACACCTGAAATGGGGGTTCAACTGATTCCCACAGGAGTCAGGGGACCTCTTCCCTCAGGGACTGTAGGACTTATTATCGGGCAAAGTCCTGAAAGCTTATTAGGTTTGCAAGTGACCCCAGGCGTAATAAACTCAGACTATAAAGGGGAAATAAAAATAATGCTTAGCTCACCCCAAAGTATAAGTTCTATTAATCAGGGAGATAGAATTGCTCAGCTGCTCCTCCTTCCAAATTTACATAATTCATTTAAAATGAATATGCCTCTAAATAGGAACAATAGAGGCTTTTGTTCCACTGATTCGAAACCCATGGTTTGCTGGGTTCGGGACTGTACAAGGAGGCCTATGTGTAAAATAAGAATCCAAGGAATAGAAATGGAGGGTCTTATAGATACTGGAGCTGATTCTTCCATCATTAATTTACGTCAATGGCCCAAACACTGGCCTCTACAAAAAGCTTCAACCAGTTTAAGAGGCTTGGGATATAATAACCTCCCAGAAAAAAGTGCGGTAATTTTAAAATGGGAGGATGATGAAGGACATAAAGGCACATTTCAGCCTTATGTTTTACCTAATCTACCGGTTACTTTATGGGGAAGAGATATTTTACAACAAATGGGAGTACACCTTGCAACCAAACCTGCAGGTGTTAAATGTAAAAACATACAGGGTAATCTTAACCCTAAAAGAAATCATCAAAAAGTACAGGGTAAGCTTAACCCTAAAAGAAATCATTATCATATAGGAAAAAGACATTTTTCTTTGGGGCCACTGAGAAAATAATTTTGAAAATACCATGGCTTTCTGATAAGCCAGTGTGGGTCCCTCAGTGGCCCCTATCTAAAGAGAAATTACAAGCGGCCCACCTACTAGTTAAGGAACAATTAAAAGCAGGACATATAGAACATTCCACCTCTCCCTGGAATTCCCCCATATTTGTGATCAAGAAAAAATCAGGAAAATGGCGATTATTACATGATCTTAGACAAATTAATAAAACCATGCAAGTCATGGGCCCTACTCAACCTGACTTCCGAATCCTATAGCTATTCCAAAAAATTTCCATGTTATTAGTCTTGATATAAAGGATTGCTTCTTTTCTATTCCCCTACATCCTCTGGATGCCCCCAGGTTTGCTTTTTCAGTTCCTTCTATTAAAAATAATGGCCCTGATCAGAGATATCAATGGAAGGTTTTGCCACAGGGAATGGCTAATAGCCCCACCATATGCCAAATATATGTGGACAAGGCTATCCAACCCATTAAAAATAAATATCCAAACCTCATGTGTCTACATTACATGGATAATATTTTACTGGCCCACCCTAATCAAAAAATCTTATTTAATATATTCAGTGACATGGTAGAAAATTTTAAAAAATACGGATTATATATAGCAGAAGAAAAAGTTCAAACCAGATCTCCCATATTATATTTAGGATTTAAAATCATGGATACTTTTGTTAGACCCCCAAAATTTTTAATAAATAAAGAACATTTAACCACCCTCAATGATTTCCAAAAACTACTGGGAGACATTAATTGGCTTCGCCCTACACTAAACCTCACTACTGGCCAATTAAAACCTTTATTTGATATCCTTCGAGGGGCCCTGATCCATCCTCACCGCGAACATTGACTCCTGATGCTAGGAAAGCTTTAAAGGTAGTAGAAAAAGCCATAGAAGGAGCTCATTGTGACAGATTTGATTTAACTCAACCGCTGATATTGATTATTATTTCTTCACAATATACACCGACAGGAGTATTTTGGCAACAAGGGCCTTTATTATGGATACATTTGCCTGTCTCTCCTAAAAGCATAATTGAGTCATATACCTCCATGGTGGCTAAACTTATTCTTCAAGGACTTAAAACTTCTACTAAAATATTTGGCATTCACCCTGCTACTATTATTACTCCCTATTCATCGTCACAGATTGAATATTTATGCTTCAATGATAATGACTGGGCTATAGCTAGATGCTCTACCTCTGCAAATTTTGATAATCACCTTCCTAAGTCTCCTATATTATCTTTTTGTATTAATCATCCTATTATATTTCCACAGGTAATAAAAAATCAACCTATTCCTAAGGCATTTAATGTATTTACAGATGGGTCCTCAAATGGTACTGCTGCAGTAGTCACTACAAAAGAAAATATGACTTACATAACTGCACACAAATCAGCTCAACTAGTGGAATTGGAAGCTGTGGTAAGAGCTCTGGAAAATTTTAGAGACCAGCCCATAAACATTTTTTCAGATAGCCACTATATTGTACAAGCCGTCCCAAAATGAGAGTTAGCAGGACCAATAGCACCTCATACTCCAGCCTTTAAATTGTTTTATCAGATACAAAAACTTTTGTGGGCAAGAAAAGAACCTCTATTCGTAGGCCATATTAGAGCACATACTAATTTGCCTGGCCCCCTCCATGAAGGTAATCAAAAGGCAGATGAACTTACAAAAACAATATTTATACTTTCAAGACTACAACAAGCTACTTTATTTCATTCCCATTTTCACGTCAACAGCACCACCTTGCAACATAGGTTTAAAATCACAAAGGAGCAAGCCAGAACAATTGTAAAAGATTGTAAATCTTGTATGACACATTTGCCCAATCCTCATTTTGGTGTTAACCCTAGAGGATTAATGCCCAATCATTTGTGGCAGATGGATGTTACTCATGAGCCAAGCTTTGGAAAATTGCGATTTATTCATGTAACCATAGATACATGCTCAGGCATGATTTTTGCTTCCTTACATTCCGGAGAAAAAGTTAAAGATGTCCCATCTCATTGTTTACAAGCTTTTGCTGCATTGGGCATCCCCAAAATGCTTAAAACAGATAATGGTCCCGCTTATACGTCCTCATCTTTCAAACAGTTTTGCGCAAAATTCAACATATCCCATAAAACAGGCATCCCATACAATCCTCAGGGTCAGGGCATTATTGAAAGAGCAAACCGCACACTAAAAGTTATGTTGTTAAAACAGAAAGAAGGAAACTGGAAAAATCCTAAGGACAGATTGGCAGTTGCCCTGTTTACTTTAAATTTTTTAACTTTAGACTCTGATGGTTATTCTGCTGGAGACAGACATTGGAACCCACATCAACAACATAAACCTTTGGTTTACTGGAAGGATGTTCTTTCAGGTACATGGAAGGGTCCAGATCCAGTATTAATTTGGGGGAGAGGATCTGTTTGTGTCTTTCCAAAGCATGAATCCTCTCCAATATGGATACCATCTAGATTAATAAAGCAGGTACCACATCAAAAGGATCAAGATGAAGTTGTTGAGGAATCAAGATTAATAAAAAAGGTACAAAATCAAGAGGACCATGATGAAGATATGGAATGATTCCCTTAAAAGAGTCCTTCAAAATATGTCACAACTTAAGTGTCATTCCTCCCGGCTGGGACGAAGAGATCTCTCTTTAGTGTGCACACAATTATATATATATTTTTTTTTACTTTTTATATATGTGTTTATGTCTGTGTATTTGTCTAAATTTCATGTTAATGTGACGTCACAAATATATGTTTGTATGTGCGTCTGTCCAGTGTGACATCAAAAATAACAAAGCGCTTGTGAATATATATATATATGGATCCAAATAACTCTAATTCATTTAAGTTTAAGAGTATTCAAAATGGGTAAATAATTTAATAAGTGAAGGTACCTTCAATTTTGTTTTATAGGTGTCCCAGGGACTTCTCTTTAGCAAAAAATATGACTAGTGCTGTATAACCTGATATTTTGGTGTTTTGACATGAGGTTGCTTATTTGTTGTTAATTTCATTTGTTTAATAAATGATTAATTTCAATTATTTCAACAGGTAAAGGACTGCTGTGTATGCAGAAACTCGAGAGTTCCAGCTAACAAATTATTTCTCCAAATTGCTTTTAGTTTTTCTTTAATCTATCTTTAATGCAGTAATTACCCTCAGTCTTTCTTTGTTTTGTTCTAAATATGATATTTTGCTAGCTTATGTTTGTGGGAGCTCAGGCTGCAATGTGTGTGAGCAGAAATCAACTTATTTTTCCAATCTAATAATTCTATTTTTTAGTTTGACAACTCGCCTCTTGACTCAGTGCTGGAATAGCACTGCCTTTCCTTTAATAATTGATGCTTCAGTCTCTAGATAGCAGGCCCTGAAGATTTGCCGGTGGCATTGTCTAGACATAAAAAAGACGGCTGCTGCTACAGCTGCAGGGATCGCGGTCGCTGCAAGCATCCCTGCTGCTCAAATGTCAAACAACCTCACCAGCAGTGTGGCCTCTGCTCTGCATGCATGGGGCCTCCTAGATCTACGTGTTATAACAAGTGGACATTTTGATCTTTCATTGTTTGGGACTTCATGGGACAGTACTTGCGGGTATTTGTTTAGAGAACTTACTGTGTTACTTGATAGAACTTAGGGCAGCTGATTTGTTTAAAGAATTTGATATGCTATGCAATTTGGCTTGTCACCAAAAGGCTTGTCGCCTTAAAGCCGCAGCATCTCCTCCCAATTGGACAGCTGTTAGTCATCTTACACAGTCGATCCTAAAGGGCTCCATTGGATGGCTGGTTAGCCAATGACGGGTAAGATCCCCAGAGGGGGACAACCTAAGACAGGCACAGTCGCACGGGACAGTCTCATGTGGCCGACATATCAACCTAAGACAGGAGTCAAGGGCACAGCCTTGATTATCCAATGACGGGTAAGAATGTTGGTTGCACATAGACGTCCTAGAGCATCCCCTCTTTTAAAACAAAAGGGGGAAATGCAGGAGCCCTGTTTGGGGAGATAGCTAAGATTGCAGTTGACTATGGGCCATAGACATTTTTGGGCATTGTCGCCTTCCGTAGTCTCACGGGACTTGGCCCAGGATCTCGAGAGATTTGAGCAGTGAATCAGCAGATCGAGCAAGCACCATTCCTGCTCGGGCGCATGGGATGAGACCAGAGAGAGAAAGGACAGGGTTATCGCTATTGTATAGATACATTGTAGTTTCTTGTAAGAGTAGGTGCCTTGGTTTCTTGTGAGAGTGTGTATGTAGTGTTAGAAATTACAAGAGACAGAGACAGAAAGATTAAAGAATTTTTTCGTCTCCATCCTGTCTCCGGACTCCTTCCCGCGGCGCTGCCGTTCCAGGCTGCAATCCCTTTCCGGCGGCTAACAAGAAAACAGATGAGTTAAACTGCCCTTTGGGCAAAAGTAAAATAATATCAGATGGAAATTTGGAAGAAATAATGTGAATTTTAACACAATCTCTTAGAAAATAGCAGAGGTGGAAATATGTTTCCTCCTTTCTTGTGAATCTAATATTGCCTTCAGACCAAAATCCAATACTTATAAAAATGCACCACAAATAGTGTCTGTGAATATAGGTCTAAAATTCATGTAGTAAGTGAGGACTTAGCCAAAGAGCAAGCTTGATTTCATAGACTATATTTAGATCATAAAGGGCCTTAACTCTAGGTCACATTAAGGACTTTAGATTTGACCCTAAAAGCAATGGGAAGCCATTATGGTATTTTAAATAGGTGGTTGCATGCTCCAATTTGTATTTTTAAGCAGCCTGAATGATATTGTAGAGAACTGCAAAAGTAAAGTGTTCAGGTAGTCCAAGTAAGATATGGTGTGACCTAGATTAAGGTTACATCAATGGAAATATTGAAAATTAGACAAATCAGAAATAAATCTGCCAGGTACAATGACTCACAATTCTGGGTTTCATGACTAGATTGATAGTGATATAAATCATGTACACAATCAGGGACCAGAGGGTAAAGAACACATTTTGTTTATTTCCCTGAATACCTCTTCACATAGGTTAGGTACTTTTTGTTTGAATATATAAATGGGCCAGTCACAATACATACTCTTTATAGTTCAAGTATCTAGAATATGTCACAGAACCTGACAAGACTGTGCTTCTGCTTCAGGTAGAAATGAGTGCTAGCTCAAGCAAAAAAAAGAAAAAATTAACCACTTTGAAATGCTGAATAGTAATAGAAAGAATTAAGAACCTTGATCATGTTTTCATTTTGTATATTGTGGATGCCATATCTTCAGGCCAATACAAACTGTAAACATTTGTAGATAGAGCAATGATGTTCAGGGAAAAGTATCTTTTTCTAAAAGACAGTTTATGATACCAAAATAAAGAACAAGAGAAATGGTCCATCAGAGGACCTCACTGCTGGTCTGACCTATTTATATACCTCTCCTCCCATGCAGAAGTAAAATATCCCCTCGAGAAGTGCTGAAAGTGGAATATTGTTGGAATACTAAATTGAGGAAATCTCCCAGAAAGTATAACAAAAAGTCAAGATACAGAAAGGAGGGGAAATTTTAAAATTTTTCCCTACTCTTTTATCTTAAATTGCCACAATACAAAACAAAATGGAAATCACCTCAGGACATCACATCCTACCTTCAACAGTGAGTCATGATTATTACAGTCAGGAAAAAACAAAGACCATCAGGAATACACTCTGGATTTTATGCCCCTCTGTACAAATATTTATCTCCTCTTGCCTTTCTTATTGATGATTCCTCCTTTCTGTCTCTCTTAAATCATCCACTTCACCTTCCCTACTGAGTCTGCATAATCATAAATATAAAAATGCCTGAATATGTCCTAATGAAAAAAATAATAGGTCTTCTTCCTTAGCCCCCAAATACCATGGTATATCCTTCACAACCAATCTTCTTGAAAAAATTATCTATGTTCAGAATCCCCATTACTTTAAAACCTCTCACTACTGAACTCACAGCATTGTACCTTCTGCCATGTTGCTTAGAGGAAAATGATCTCACTAAAGTCATCAATGACATCCTAGTTTCCAAGTTTGAGAAATAATTTTCAGTCACTTTTACTTGACCAAACTGCATCATTTGTCACTATTGACCAATTTCTGCTTCTAACAATTCTCATTTTTTCCACATTTTAATTGGTACATTACAGATGTACATAATGATTGGATTTGTTGTTACATGTTCATGCATGCACACAATATAACAATGTAATTTGGAATAATTCTCATTTGTGATTTTTGCTACCAATCAATGGGGAAAACTGTACTCCCTCCAGTTTGCTTTTTATCTCTGTGGCTCTTCTTCATTTCTTTTTCTGCTTATGCATCTTTTAAAAGCTGTTAATAGATGCCTTCCAGGATTCTATCTTCAGTGTTTCTCCCTGCTCAATGTTCTCATATTTTCCATGTAATCTTATCCACTTCTATAGCTATTCTGATATTTTCTGAGTTATTTTCTCTAGCCCATACCTCTTTTCAAAGTATGCATCTCATTCATTCATTCACACTCATACATATTAAGTTCATCCTACATACCAAATACTCTTCTAGGCATTAAGGGTCTAGCAGTGAACAAAACAATCCTTATCTACAGAGGAACAACAACTAAATAAATAAATAACCTATAAATGAACCTAAGGATGTAAATACTTCTACAATGAAAATGAGAAAACGCTGAAGAAAGAAATTGAAGAAAACAATAAAAGGTTTTTTTTCTTAGTTCATTCCTTAGCACTGTAACACAAACAAAACCAACCAAACAAATGCCAGGCACAGTGACACATCCCCCTAATCCTAGAAACTTGGGAGGCTGAGGCAGAAGGATTGCAAGTTCAAGGCCAACCTCAGCAACTTAGCAAGACCCTGTCTCAAAATAAAATTTTAAAAAGGAGGTAGGAATGTATCTCAGTGGTAGAGCACACCTGGGTTCAATGAATCCTTAGTAACAGGTGCACATGTGTGCACACACACATGCACACAATTTCGATGACATTCCATACTCATAAAGTCAAAGGTCATATATTTTCTCTCTTATATGGAAGCTAAGGAGAAATAAAGTGGGGGGGTAAGGAGAGGATCTCATGAGAATAGAGGGGAGAACAGTAGAGTACAGAAAGGGGACCAGAGGGAAGGAAAAGATAAGAGAAAAGGGAGGTACTGGGAAATGAAATTGATCAAATTATGTCATGTGCATGTATAAATATACAATAATGAATCCCACTATTATATATAATTATAATGCACCAATAAAATATTAAAAATAAAAAATAATAAAAATACTATTTACATAGCATCAAAAACAGAAAATGAAATGCATTGAGTACTTTTATGGCAGCCATGCTTGTATTAATGTAAATATAAATAATGATGACCTATGTTAAGGTAACTATTGCAGAAAGAAATAGGAAAGTCCTGATCTCTTAGTTATAAGCAGCTCCTACATAGTGGTACCAGCACAGTGGTTTAAGTCAAAAGACATATTAGTATCCTTGTTCTGTCACTTAGTAGCTTTGCAATCGTGGAAGAATTATTTAAATTATTGGAATATAAAGGATTTTATTACACCATAAAGATGGTACAATGTCTACCTACCTCTTAGGAATGTGTAATAAACAAATGTGATAAGAAATGTAAAGATATTTTGCAAACTATAAAATGTGTGTACAAATGTAAGATAAAATGATTCCTGTGGTATTCAATGGCAATAATAAATACTGATGGTATTTAAAATATTTTTTCAATAACATTATCTACAGAAATAGAAAAAGCAATCCTAAAATTCATATGGGAGCACACCCTGAATATCCAAAGCAATCTTATGCAAAAATGACAAAGCTGGAGGCATCACAATACCTGATTATAAGACATACTACAAAGCCACAGTAACAAAGACAGCTAGGTATTGGCATAAAAACAGACAAATAGACCAGTGGAACAGAATAGAGAACCCAGAAATAAATACATGCATCTATGGCCAACTGATAATTGGCAAAGTTTCCAATAACATACATTGAAGAAAGCACAGCCTCTTCATCAACTTGTGCTGGGAAAATGGATATTTACATATAGAAGACTGAAACTAGATCACCATCTCACTTTGTGCAAAAATCAAATCAAAATTAATCAAAGACCTTAATACAATACCTGAAAGCCTAAAACAATGAGAGGAAAACATAGGGAAAACATTTCAAGAAATTGGTACATTCAACAATTTCCTGGATATGACTCCAAAAGCAAGAATTGACAAATAGAATTCCATGAAATTAAAAAGTTTCTGCCCAGCAAAGGAAGCAATCCACAGAGTGAAGAGACAATCTATGCAATGGGAGAAAACCAGGCACTCATCCAACCAGGGATTAATATCCAGAATATATAAAGACCTCATAAAGGTTAATAACAAAAAATCCAAAGAAAAAATGGGCAAATTGATCTGAATAGACACCTCTCAAAGAAGAAATACAAATGGCTAATAAATTTGTAGAAAATGCTCAATACCATTAGCCATTAGGGAAAAGCAAATCAAAACTACGTAAGATTTCATCACAACACAGTTAGAACACCAATTATAGAAAACAAAACTAATGATGACAAGGATTTGGAGAAAAAGGAACTCTAATCCACTGTTGATGTTAATGTAATACTTACAACAAACTTCAACATACTTATTTATTTATTTATTTATTATTCTAAGTTGCTATAAATAACAGCAGAATGCATTACATTTCATATTATACTTATAGAGCACATTTTTACATATCTCTGGTTGTATACAAAGTATATTCACACCATTTGCATCTTCATACATGCACTTAGGGTAATGATATCCATCTCATTCTACCATCTTTTTTTCCCTTCTTGACCCTTTTGACCCTTCCCATCCACTCCCTCCTGATTGGCCTTTCTAGTGTTCCTCTAATCCTCATATGCTCCCCAACCCAACCCCACTGTGAATTGGCCTCCTTATATCAGAGAAAACATTCAACATTTGGATTTTTGGGATTGGCTAACTTCACTTAACATTATATTCTCCAACTTCATCCATTTACCTGTGAATGCCATGATTTTATTCTCTTTGATTGCTGAGTAATATTCCACTGTGTATATATACCATATTTTCCTTATTCATTCATCTACTGAAGGGCATCTTTGTTGGTTCCACAGTTTAGCTATTGTGAATTGTGCTGCTATAAATATTGCGGTGGCTGTGTCCCTATAGTATGCTGTTTTTAAGTCCTTTGGGTATACACCAAGGAGTGGGATAGCTGGGCCATAAGGTGGTTCCATTCCCAGTTTTCCAAGGAATCTCCATACTGCTTTCCATATTGGCTGCACCATTTTGCAGTCCCACTAGCACTGTATGAGTGTGCCTTTTCCCTGACATCCTCTCCAACATTTATTGTTGTGTTCTTAATGGCTGTCATTCTGACTGGTGTGAGATGAAATCTTAGAGTGGTTTTAATTTGCATTTCTCTAATAGCCAGAAATGTTGAATATTTTTTCATGTATTTGTTGATTGATTGTATATCTTCTTCTGAGAAGTGTCTGTTCAGTTCCTTGGCCCATTATTGATTGGGTTATCTGTTTTATTGGTGTTAAGATTTTTTAGTTCTTTATATATTCTAGAGAATAGTGCTCTATCTGATGTGCATGTAGTAAAAATTTGTTCCCAATTAGTAGCTCTCTATTCACCTCACTGATTGTTTCTTTTGCTGAGAAGAAGTTTTGTAGTTTGAATATATCCCATTTATTGATTCTTGATATTAATTCTTGTGCTACAGAAGCATTATTAAGGAACTTGGGGCATAATCTGACATGTTGAAGATTAGAGCTTACTTTTTCTTCTATTAGGCATAGTGTCTCTGGTCTAATTCCTAGATCCTTGATCTACTTTGAGTTGAGTTTTGTGCATGGTAAGAGATAGGGGTTTAATTTCATTTTGTTGCACATGGATTTCCAGTTTTCCCAGCATCATTAATTGAAGAGGCTATCTTTTCTCCAATGTACATTTTTGGCACTTTTGTCTAATATAAGATAACTGAAATTATATGCATTAGTCTCTGTGTCCTCTATTCTGTACCATTGGTCTACAAGTCTATTTTGGAGCCAATACCATGCAGTTTTTGTTACAATTGCTCTGTAGTATAATTTAAGGTCTGGTATAGTGATACCACCTGCTTCACTCTTCTTGCTAAGAATTGCTTTAGGTATTCTGGGTCTCTTATTTTTCCAGATGAATTTCAGGACTGCTTTTTCTATTTCTATGAGGAATGTCATTGGGATATTGATTGGAATTGCATTAAATCTGTATAGCGCTATTGGTAGTATGGTCGTTTTGACAATATTAATTCTGCCTATCCAAGAGCAAGGTAGATCTTTCTGAGGTCTTCTATAATATTTTTCCTTAGTGTTCTGTAGTTTTCTTTGTAGAGGTCTTTCACTTCTTTTTTTAAGTTGATTCCAAACTATCTTTTTTTTTTTTTTTTGATGCTATTGTAAACAGGGTAGTTTTCCTCATTTCCCTTTCAGAGGATTTGTCACTGATTTATAGAAATGCCTTTGATTTACAGGTGTTGATTTTGTATCCTGCTATTTTGCTGAATTCATTTACTAGTTCTAGAAGTTTTCTTGTGGAATTTTTTGGTCTTCTAAGTATAGAAACATATCAACAGCAAATAGTGATAATTTGAGTTCTACTTTACCTATCTGTATTTCTTTGGTTTCTTTCATCTGTCAAATTGCTCTGGCCAGCATTTCAAGTACTATGTTAAATAGAAGTGGTGAAAGAGAGCATTCCTGTCTTGTTCCAGTTTTTAGAGGGAATGCTTTCAGTTTTTCTCTATTTAGAATGACGTTGGCCTGGGGCTTAGTGATAGATGGGCAGGAACCAATAGGCTTTCAGGTCATCAAAAGTTCACCCTGTTCCACAGGCAGAGGATCAAAAATTCACTCTGTTCTCTGGGCAGGATGTTTCATCATCCCCGGGCAGGAGCCAATAGGCTTGAAGGCTGCCCTCACACCACGAGCAGGAGCCAATAGGCTTAAAGTTCACTCTGGTATACCCCCCACCAGTAATCCCTATATAAACTCCCATCCATTCGAAGTTAGAGAGCCACATGATGAGAGAGCCAGACAGAGAGCCAGACACTGATGGAAAGACAGCGAGAAGAGGAGCCAGAGAGATGACGAGAAGAGAGAGACGACGAGACAGAAGACGATGGAGATGGAGAAGAGGCAGCCACTGCACACTTACCCACCGTCTCCAGCCCTACAGCAGCTGCCCCAGCCGATAGCTCCAGAGACCGCAGCCACAGCCGGCACAACCAGACTTCCACCTTCCATTCAGAGCTTGCACACTCTTCCACCAGAGCCTGCACACTTCCTGAGCTTGCACACTTCCCTCTCCCTGACCCCTCTCCCCGTTCCTTTTCTACCCTTAACCAGCCATAAAGACCAGTGAATAAATCCCTTGGCTGAACAGCCATCCCCGGTGTGATTTTTGCCCTTCATTGGTGCTGAAACCCGGGACCCTGTCCTGAGCCGAAGGGCATAATCACCTGGGACTGCCTCAGCGCAGCCACTCTGAAGCATCCACCACCAGCCATCAGATTGGTAAGCCGCCCCCTCCCCCCGCCTGGTCCCCAGAGCTCCTAAACCCATCGGGCCTTTCACAGTGGGAACTGACCGTTGATCGTCCTATAGCCCCGCTTGAGGACTGCACCACACCTAGACCTTCATGGTCACCATGGACCTCATGGAGCTCTCTCTCTCTCACTCGCTCTCTCTTTCTCTCTCCCTGCCCCTTTCCCTCTCCTGGAAATAGTTGAAGAGAGCCCTTTTTGGCCTCTGGCCTACTCCGGACTTGCGTCTCATCTCTCCCGTTTGGAGCGGGACATGGCGTAGGTTGGCCCATTGTCCTCTGGTCCCTTGGACCCCATGTCTGTTTGACTCCAGTGACAACTGGGTCTCACGGACTTAGATATATATATATCTATATCTATATATAGATATAGATATATATATATATATCTTGAGGGGAACGCTTCTCAGGATAATATATCCCTCCCATTCAGAACAGGAAAATGGGGGCTTCTTCATCTCTCTTGGTTGACCCACTCCTATCCCTCCTGGCCAACTACCCTCTGATCACTCTCATCTTCACACTCGTCCTCTCTTTTCCTCTGTTTTGCTATCACTCACTTTTTGTCGCTCTCATACCCACTCCTATCCCTCCCAGCTGATTCTCCCCTACAATGCCTCTTAAACAACCTAGCCACTCTTGGCCTAACTCCCGATATACAACCAGCAAGACTCATCAAGTTTTGCATCCAAGATTGGCCCACATACCCCTTAGATAATCAAAACAAATGGCCTGCTTCTGGGTCCCTGGATCCCTCTGCACTGAGAGATCTTTGCAACTTCTGCAAGTGATCAAACAAATGGGTAGAAATGCCATATGTTCAAACTTTTTCCCCTCCTCCGTTCAAATCCCTCACTCTGTACCTGCTGCAACCCCGAAAATCAATTGGCTGCTCCTCTACCATCCCCCTCCTTTCTTGATTTTGATCCTGTGAACGAGCCGCCCCTATACTGACCTGAAACCTCTCCTCCTCCCTCGGCCCCTCCAGCCCCACTTCTACCCACTCCTGCCACCTCCTCCTTCAGCCCACCCCTCAAGTGATCTCACATGATGTCTGCTCACCCTCCTTCACATGCTCCCACTCAAGTCCTGGCCCCACTCCGGGAAGTTGTGGGTCCAGAAGGAATTGTCCGTGTCCATGTTCCCTTCTCAAAATCCGAGGTAGTGCAAATTGAGAAACGGTTGGGCTCTTATACCACTGACCCCACTACATACCTCAGGGAATTTCAATGGGTCCTCCAAGCTTATACCCTCACCTTCCATTATATATATATATATATATATATATATATATATATATATATATATATGATTCTGGCAAATACCCTCCTTCCTGAAGAACGAAGGTGAGTGTGGGAGCAAGCAAGGGCCTATGCTGATGAGAACCATAGAACCAATCCAAACCATCCTATTGGACCTCAGGCCATCCCTGAAAGGGACCCTAAGTGGGACTATAATTCCCCAGTGGGTGTGGCCTTGAGAGATCAATTTTCTATTTGTATACTAGCTGGTCTTAATCATGCAGCACAAAAGGCCATTAATTTTGACAAGCTGCAGGAAATCATACAGAAAAGGGAAGAGACCCCCTCTGAATTTCTTTTTTTTCTTTTTTTTTGGTACCGGGGATTGAACTCAGGGGCACTCGACCACTGGGCCACATCCCCAGCCCTTTTTTTGTATTTTTATCAGAGACAGGGTCTCACTGAGTTACTAAGTGCCTCGCCATTGCTGAGGCTGGCTTTGAACTCGCAATCCTCCTGCCTCAGCCTCCCAAAGCGCTGGGATTACAGGCGTGCGCCACCTCGCCCGGCTCCCTCTGAATTTCTTGATCGGCTAACAAAAGCTTTCCAACGATACACCAATTTAGATCCTGAATCTCCAGGGAGACATCAGGTCCTTATGACTTACTTTCTGTCCCAAAGTTACCCTGACATAAGGGTTAAATTGAGAAAATTAGAACAGGGACCTGCAACACCTCAGACTGACATCTTGGCCAAGGCCTTTAAGGTCTATCATAATAGAGATGAGAATACCAAACGCTGTAGGTTTCAGAAATATGAAAAGGCTGAACGAACAAAATTTCAAATGCTAGCCCAGGCTTTACAGGGCTCCGACTCTCAGGCCTCACAAACAGGGGGCCATTACCCCATGCAGAGGGGACCTCCAGGGCCCTGTTTCAGGTGTGGGAAAGAAGGACACTGGGCTAGAGTTTGCCCCAACCCCAGGCCTCCTACACGCCCATGTCCTAAATGCTCCAAGATGGATCACTGGGGTGTCGACTGCCCCAGTTCCCACAGGGGGACTGGACCAATCGTGAAACCCAGACCAGTCGTGAAACCCAGCCTGCTGGGACTGGCTGTGGAAGATATGTGGGGCCCAGGGGTTCCTCTCCTGACAGTTGACATTGCCACACAGGAGCCTAGGATCACCCTTCTATTGATGGCCACCCCATAAATTTCCTAGTAG
The DNA here is from genome assembly GCA_025594165.1 of Tamias sibiricus. Taxonomy (NCBI): domain Eukaryota; kingdom Metazoa; phylum Chordata; class Mammalia; order Rodentia; family Sciuridae; genus Tamias; species Tamias sibiricus. The sequence goes on from CM046667.1 coordinate 129,339,203, forward strand.
ATACAGGAGCCACTTTCTCGGTTTTGAGGGAGTTTTGGGGGCCCACCACTATATCATCCCCTATTGTCGGGGTAGAGGGACACACCATTCACCCCTGCAAGACTCCCATACTGTCTTGCCGCCTCTACCTCCATTCCTTCACCCATCAGTTTTTAGTAATGCCTCAATGCCCCGTGCCTTTACTGGGTCGAGATATACTGGCCAAATTGCAGGCCTCAATTGTGCTCTTTGACCTGCCTCGCTCAGTTGTACTCCCCGACTCATCTCACTCCATCTGCGACTCCATTTTTCTCACCGTATTAGAAGTTGATAACCCTAAAAAGACCTCCCATTACCCTGCCCCTGCCCATCTGGTAGACCCCAAAGTTTGGGACATTCATACTCCCTCCCTTTCTTGCTGTAACCCCATACACATACACCTTAAAGACCCTCAGTGTCACCCCAGCAAAGCCCAGTACCCACTTCCAGCCACTAGCCTCAGAGGTCTCCAAACTATCTCTGACCTCCTGCAGAAACGCTTTCTCCAACCCACTCATTCCCCTTATAATACTCCCATATTGGCAGTTAAGAAGTCCAATGGGTGTAACTGGCTAGTCCAAGATCTTCATGTTATCAACGAGGCTGTCAGGCCCATACACCCTCTGGTCCTGAATCCTTATACCATTCTTTCCCTAATTCCTTCCTTATCTACCCATTTCTCAGTCATTGAAATCAAGGATGCCTTTTTCACTGTCCCTTTAGCTCAGGAATCACAAGACCTCTTTGCCTTTACCTGGACTGATCCCAATACTCAACGATCCCAACAATTGACCTGGACAGTCCTCCCTCAGGGTTTTTGCGACAGCCCTCATATCTTTGGACAGACATTGGCTGCTGACCTCAAAGATCTTCAGTTTTCTGACTCCACTCTTCTGCAATATGTAGATGACCTTCTCTTCTGCAGCCCTTCCTTTTCCACAGCTCAGGAAGACTCTTACACACTTTTAAATTTTCTTGCCTCTCACGGGTATCACGTTTCCCCATCTAAGGTACAACTTGTCCAGACCCAGGTAGTTTATTTAGGAGTTCAGATCTCCCATCAATCAAAGGCCATTACCCTAGACCAAAAGGCCCTCATCGAGGCTCTCCCATGTCCCAAGACAAAGGAAGAGATTCTTTCCTTTCTAGGGCTAGTGGGATATTTCTATGCCTGGATTCCCAATTTCTCTTTATGCAAAACCCCCGTATGAGGTAGATAAGGGGGTTAAGGAAAAGCCCCTCCCCGAAAGCATTCGGGCTGAGTTTAGGTATCTGCAGCAGGCACTATTACAAGCTCCAGCTCTTCACTTCCCAGACCTTCTTCAGCCATTCACCCTTTATGTCTATGAAATGATGGGTCTGGCTCTAGGTGTTTTAGGTCAATATAAGGCCTCCACCGTTGCTCCCGTTGCCTACCTTTCTAAACAACTTGAACTCACTGTTCACGGGGTGGGCCCCCTGTCTTTGGGCTCTGGATGCTGCTTACCTACTTCTACAAAAGTCAAAAAAGCTGACCTTTGGTGGCCATATCACTGTTGCCTCTCCTCACCATCTAAAGGATCTACTGACCTATAAGAGCCTTCAAACTCTCCCACCCTGTCGCATTCTCTCTCTCCTCATTTCTTTTCTACATGATTCCTCAATCTCTTTTCAATACTGCTCCTCTTTACACTGGGCTACCCTCCTCCTGGTCTCTTCTGAGCCCTCAGAACATGATTGTATAGAGATGCTCGAGGCTTTAATCCCTCACCCTTCCCACATTCAAGAAGGACCGCTTCCTGATCCTTCCCTAACCTGGTTCACAGATGGCAGCTCTTTCCTTAAAGATGGGCAACGCTTTGCTGGTTATGCTATTGTCTCCCTATCAGAGGTTATCGAGGCAGCACCACTCCCTCCCAACACCACAAATCAACAGGCTGAACTAACAGCCGTTATTTGTGCCTTCAAATTAGCATCTGACCAAAACCTCTCCCTCTACACAGACTCAAAATACATCTATCATATTTTACTCTCTCATTCAGCTATATGGAAAGAATGGAAGCTCCTGACCACAAAGGGCTCCACATTCACTAATGCTAAATTAATATCAAAGCTCTTACAGGCCTCTCTTCTGCCCAAACTAATAGGGATCTCTCATTGTCCTTCACACCAAAAGGATGGGTCTCCCATGACTCAGGGCAACACAAAGACAGATAGGGCAGCAAGGGAGGCAGCACTATCTTCTCCCTCTCTCCTGGCCTCAGTCCAATCCATCACCCAGACCTCCACATCTCCTTCCATGCAATCAGTCCTCTCCTGTCTTCACTCTCTTTTCCATTCTAACCCTCAGGTGCTTAAAACATTCGCTACCTCCTTCCTCACCCTAACTTCAGAGGACACACAGTTCTTCCATCAGCTCATCTCCAAGTGCACTGCATGTCAGTGCACCAATCCATGCACTCCTCTTAAACCAGGAACATTTCCCTCTCACCAAGCTCAGGGTCAGTTTCCAGGAGCCGATTGGCAAATAGATTTCACCAACATGCCAACTGTTTGAAAACATAAGTATCTCCTTCCTACTTTCAACAAAAGGGCTTCCACAGTAGCTTCTACTTTAGTCTCAGAAATATTTCCCCACTTTCGGTTGCCCATGTCCATCCAGTCTGACAATGGGCCTGAATTTGTCTCTCATGTCACCCAAAATATATCTACTTCTCTTAACATTCCTTGGCATTTTCACATCCCATATCACCCCAAGTCTTCAAGGAAAGTAGAAAGGACTAATAGAACCCTTAAGGACAGTCTGACCAAACTCTCCCTGGAGCTACATCTAGACTGGGTCAAGCTACTTCCCCTTGCCCTCTTTAGACTCCAAGTTCTCCCAACAAAACCATCCTCTATCCTTTTTTGAGGTTATATTTGGATGGCCAGCTCTTCCACCTGGAATTTCCCCAATTCAAGGACCCTTGTCCAAAGACCTCTCTCTTCCCCTCTTGTCTTTCATCAGACATCAGCATGCCAAGATTGCATCCTGCTGAACCCAGGTAGACTCTTTACTTCATTCCCATTAACACCTGATTCTTGAGTATATTTCTCCCCTCCCCAGAACACGAGAGCATCCTCCCTTGCCCCAAAGTGGACAGGCCCCTTCCAGGTTGTGTTGTGCACACCCATGGCTGCTAAGCTTTGTGAAACTTCAGGGAACTTGACATCTTGGATTCATATCTCCAGGCTGAAACCAGCAGCTCAACCAGCTGAGGATCCACAAAAGGATGACTCATAATAATGTTTTCTGTCTTTCTTGTTCTGAAACCTTTAAGAAGTTTCTCCTTAGGTATCACCTGTTATTTATTATCACCTCTAGGCAGAGCTTATCGGATCAACTACACCCCGAATGGCTCGCTCTGAGAGACCTATAACTTGCTCACAGGCCTCCTGCTCTCCATTGGCCTCTTCACCATAAGCCCTGTCAATGGAATACAAGCCAATGGACAATAATCCCTCTCTCCTTCTTTGTCTTTGTTGTAAGATGCTGCCTTTAAGCCTACCTATCTGTCTTGTCATATACCCCCATAACACCCCATGTTGCCCCTTTTCAGCAGGAAATAGCCATAGCGACACACAATGCCCCACTTCATAAGAAAACAAAAAGGGGGGAATGATAGATGGGTAGGAACCAATAGGCTTAAAGGACACCAAAAGTTCGCCCTGTTCCACAGTCAAAGGGCCAAAAGGTTGCTCTGTTCTCTGGGGAGGATATTTCATCATCCCCGGGCAGGACCCAATAGGCTTGAAGGCTGCCCTCACACCATGAGCAGGATCCAATAGGCTTAAAGTTCGCTCTGGTACACCCCCCACCAGTAATCCCTATATAAACTCCCATCCATTCGAAGTTAGAGAGTCACATGACGAGAGAGCCAGAGAGATGACAAGAAGAGAGAGACGACGAGACAGAAGACGATGGAGACGGAGAAGAGGCAGCCACTCTACACTTACCCACTGTCTCCAGTTCGAAAGCAGCTGCCCCAACCAATAGCTCCAGAGACCACAGCTGGCACGACCAGACTCCCACCTTCCATTCAGACCTTGCACACTCTTCCACCAGAGCAAGCACACTTCCTGAGCTTGCACGCTTCCTTCTCCCTGACCCCTCTCCCCATTCCTTTTCTACCCTTAACCAGTCATAAAAGCCAGTTAATAAATCCCTTGACTGCACAGCTGTCCCCGTTGTGATTTTTGCCCTTCACTTAGCATAGATAGCTTTTATGATGTTGAGATATGTTCCTGTTATCCCTAGTTTTTCTAGTGTTTTGAACATGAAGGAATGTTGTATTTTGTCGAATGCATTTCCTCCATCTATTGAGTTAATAATATGGTTCTTATCTTTAAGTCTATTGATGTGATGAATTACATTTATTGATTTCTGTATGTTGAACCATCCTTGCATCCCTGGAATGAACCCCACTTGATTGTGGTGTACTATCTTTTTGATATGTTTTTGTATCCAATTTGCCAGAATTTTATTGATAATTTTTGCATCTATGTTCATTAGAAATATTGGTCTGAAGTTTTCTTTCTTTTATGTGTCTTTGCCTGGTTTTGGAATCAGGATGATATTGGCCTCATAGAATGAGTTTGGAAGTGCTCCCTCTTTTTGTATTTCCTGAAATAAATTGAAGACTATTGGTATTAGTTCTTCTTTAAAGGTCTTATATAACTTAGCCATGTATCCATCTGGTCCTGGGCTTTTCTTGGTTGGTAGGCTTCTGATGGCATCTTCTATTTCATCACTTGAAATTGGTCTGTTTAAACTGTGTATATCATCCTGCTTCAATTTGGGCAAATCATACGACTCCAGAAATTTGTTGATGCCTTCAGTGTTTTGTATTTTATTGGAGTACAAGTTTTCAAAATAATTTTGAATTATCTCCTGCATTTCCATAGTGTCTGTTGTGATATATCCTATTTTCATCATGTATGTTAGTAATTTGAGTTTTCTCTCTCCTTCTCTTTGTTAGCCTGGCTAAGGGTTTGTCAATTTTATTTATTTTTTCAAAGTACCAACTTTTTGTTTTGAAAAATTTTTTCAATTGTTTCTTTTGTTTCAATTTCATGGATTTCAGCTCTGATTCCTCTCTCTTGTGGCCTTTAAGATTCTATCCTTATTCTGTATGCTAGGCATTTTCATTATAATGTGTCTTGGTGTAGATCTGTTGCAATTTTGTACATTTGGTGTCCTGTAAGCCTCTTGTATTTGGTTTTCCAATACATTCTTCATGCTTGGGAAATTTTCTGATATTATCTCATTGAAGAGATTGTGCATTCCTTTGGTTTGAAACTCTGTGCCTTCCTCTATCCCAATTACTCTTAGATTTGGTCTTTTGCTGCTGTCCCATAATTCCTGGATGTTCTATTCATGGTTTCTTACTATCTTCACTGTGTTGTTAACTTTATTTTCAAGATTATATACTTTGTCTTCATTATCTGAAGTTCTTTCTTCCAGTTGATCTAGTCTGTTGGTGATGCTTTCTAATGTGTTTTTTATTTGGTTGATTGTTTCCTTCATTTCAAGGATTTCTGACTTTTTTTTCAGAGTTTCTATCTCTTTTTTGAATTAATCTTTTGCTACCTGTATTTTCTCTTTTATCTCTTTGTTCTAGTGATCAATTTTTGCCTGTATTTGCCCATTTAGGTCATTCTTTAATTCACAGATCATTTTATTTATGAACTTTCTGAACTCCTTTTCTGACATTTCATCAACTTCTTTGAGCATGGTTTCTATTATTGTAGTATCCTGGTTTGTTTGGGGCATTTTTCTCCCTTGTTTTTTCATGTTGTCTGTTTGTCTTCCTTTCTTGCAGTTTAGATCTTAGATATTACAATTTCTACTCTATATTCTTGTAATATCTGTGCAGGTTGTCTGTGCCTCACCTTAATGTTGGGCGTTCAGAACCTGAAGGTGTCCCTCGATATATGCTACTGCAACTAAAGGTGGTGGCAGCAATAGTGGAGGTAACTCGAGATAACAGTGAAGGTGCCCCAAGATGAATGCAATGACTTCCAGAGATGGGGCTGAAAGGGTGGGCCTTACAATGAATTAGGATGCCTACTCTGAATAGTGGCTGCTTTTAGGCGCTGTATGTTGTCAAAAGGTAGGAACTACTGTGTGGGAAAGGCTATGGCTATGTCTGCAGTGTCTCAAGATGGAAGTGGGTTAGGCTTGTGCTCCTAGTTGGGTGTGGGATAGTGGACTATGGATCTACACTGGGCTGGGTCCCACGTAGGTTAGTGTGGGCAGAACTGGTTGAATCTGAGCTCCTGCAGTGGTCTGCTGGTTAGAAAAAACCGTCCTCTGAGCGGAGGTCAGTGAAGCTCTCTTAGGCCTGCCTGAGCTCCGCGGGTGTCAGCTGGACTGACCTGTAATCCCAGCACTTGGGAAGCTGAGTCAGGAGGATCTGAATTCAAAGCCATCCTCAGCAATGGTGAGGCACTTAGCAACTCAGTAGTGCCTGCCTGTGCTCGGGCAGAGGTTGGTGAAACTGACCTGAGCCTGACCACACTCAAGCCGAGGTCAGTGGAACTGACCTGGGCCTGGCCATGCTAGGGCAGAGGTCAGCAGGACTGACCTGGGCCTTGCAGCACTCAAGTGGAGGTCCTCAGGTCTGTCCATCCCCCACCTGCACTCAAAAGGAGTTTGGCAGGGCTGTCCTTGCCGACTGCACTTGGGTGGAGGTCAGCGGTACTGCTATATCTTTACTTTTCAATGCTAGATATCCTAGTAGGTATGAAGTGATATCTCATTGTGGTTTTGATTTCCATTTCCCTGATGATTAGTGATGTTGAAGATTTTTTCTCATATCTGTTGGTCATTTGTACATCTTCTTTTGAGAAATATCTATTCAGCAACTTTGCCCACTTTAAAATGAGTTTGTTTTCAGGCCATTTAGTTGTTTCAAAAGTTGTTTAATGAAGGCAGTTAGTTATTTTTTAACTCCTTCCTATGGTGTGAAGCAGGATGGAAAAATAAAAATAAAGGAATAAACATAGGTTTTATGGTTTATATTTTGCTCTGGAGTAGTGATTTATCAGAGATCTCTCATAGTATAAAAAATTTCCAAAATCATATCGGTCCCAGGTAACTGAAGTTTGACCTACCACATTTGCTGTTTACTCAGATTCTTTGGTTTGTGCAGTCTTGTCTCCATATGTGGTTGAGGTTTACATTTAGCTCAAAAGGTCTCAGAGAATTTATTGATCAATTAATTGTGCTGCAGACCTGTCCCCTAGCTCTCATTTATTCAGAATGGATCAGTCTTTTCAGGAGTTCTTTGTGTTCCAAATTTGGCCCACTTGGTTTCTATAATCTGAGTATAAGTTCCTCTCTTCCCTGCTGGTAGGCTGGAGGAAACATTACCAACTGCTGTCAATATTATTGATGTTTGCAATTGAGCATTAGGAGGATCTAAACTTTTAAATTATACATGCTATTTTCATGAAGACATTTAAAATGTGATCCATAATATAGCATAGTTGACAAAACATAAGCATGGAGCTGGGCACAGTGGTGCACACCTGTAATCCCAGAACTTGGGAGGCTGAGGCAGGAGGATGGTGAGTTCAAAGCCAACCTCAGCAATGGCAAGGCACTTAGCAACTCAGTGAGACCCTGTCTCTAATAAAATACAAAAAAAGGGGGGGTGGGGCTGGGAATGTGGCCCAGTTGTCAGAGTGCCTCTGAGTTCAATTCCTGGTACCAAAAAATAAAAATAAAAAAAAAATAACAACAACAACAGCAAAAAAAAAATAAATAAAATAAGCACGAAGAATTCACTTCTTTCATACAATTTTGCATCAAAATATAGGGCCTCAGCAACTGTATTTTTTATAACTTTCATTGGCTGTGGCCTGAAACCTGGAGGTTCAGGGTTGTCAAAGCAATGGGAATCATTTTTTGATGACAATTCCTCCTCTAACGACACCAGCAAAATTGTTTATACTTTGTAAGATTCTCCTATAGATGCTTTGACTTCTTTTGGAAATTAAAATAACATCGAATATAAAAATTGGTATTTTAAAGTGATAGGAGACAGATGCGAGTGGTGGGAACGCAGGTTAAGGAAATAATTCTATAAAGTTGGCCCACTGTGCTGACCCCCACATGCTTTCTTTTGCAAGAAGCAATTTACCTGCAGCCCTGCCTTGGTCTAAGTGGAAAAGACCACTTCTGTTAGCTGCAGAAGAAATGCATGCTCAAAATAATATTGATAAGAGAAACCCAAGTTACCCTAAAGGGAGGGACTTTTGTGACACTTTTCATAGACCAGAACCCAAAACTCAGGGAAATAAGGATAATTCCTCCTAACCATAAAATCTGTAAGAATTTATGGTTAAGAATCAAATTAGAACTGGTCAGCATGTACCAAAGTGACCTAGAGTTGTCATGGCAGTGGGAACTTGAAAGTCTGAGGTCACCCTGCTGTCAATCAAAAGTCAAGAGGTGGACCTGGGTGGGACTCTATGGAAACTTCTCTGGGATCCCCAATAAATCAGGAATGCATGAGAGGCATACTGTTCCTCTCCTCTCTGAGAAGATCCATTCTATCCCTTGAAAGTGTCCCCTTTTCCCTTTCCCAGCCCTTCAATAAACTCATGGCTGTTACTCTGAGCAACATATCTGAAATCTTCCTGACATAATCATTAGTGGGAACATACTGTGCAAATTATTTTGTGCATTTATTTTATTAAAAATGAACTACTAGCAAGGCCTCCATTATTACCAAAGTCCAGTTTCCTCATCTCTTCTCTAGACTTCTCTAATAGCATGTCCATTTAAAATTTTCACTGAAATAACTATAGATTCATATGCAGCTTTAAGGAATAATATAGAGAGGTCACTTGTTCCTTCTGTCCAGTTTACCCAAATGGTGATATTTTATAAAACTATAATATAATATCAAAATCAGGATATAAACCTTGATACAATCTACAAATCTTATTAAGTTTTCCCCTATTTTAGTGATTCACATTTCTGTTTGTGTGTATGTATTGTATACTTATTTTTTTAAGTACCATTCAGATCTTTAATCATGCATTTAGGATAGTGATATCCATCTCATTCCATTATTTTTGTCCTATATAGGTGTATTCACCAGAAAGTCAAAATACTGAACAATTCCAATAACACTAGGATCCTACCTGTTCATGATTATAAAAATAATTATGAACCTACCTCCTGTTATCATTTCCCTGACTCCTAATCCCTAGCAACCACTAATCTGTCCTCCATTTCTGAAATTTGTCATTTTGAAAATGTAATGTAAATAAAATCACATTTTAATCATTTGTGATCAGTTTTAATTTCCTAGGCATTTAACTAAGTAGCATATATCTATAGTTTGTTTCTTAAACTTATTCAGTAATTATATTCCATGGTATGGATGTATATTATTTTAAGCCATTCAGTTGTTGAAGGACATATGGGGTGTTTCTAAATTTTGATTTCTAAGAATAAAGCATCTGTGCTGGGGCTGTAGCTCAGTAGTAGAGCACTTTGCCTAACACATATGAGGCACTGCCTTCAAACCTAAGCACCACATAAAAGTAAATAAATAAAACAAAGGTATTCTGTCTATCTACAATGAAAAAAGTTTTTAAAAAAATAATTAAGCATATATGAACATTTATGTATAGGGTTTTTAAATTTTTTTATTATTCTAATTTGTTATACACGTTTGCAAAGTACATTTCATTTGATATTACATACAAAGAGCAGAATTTTTCAAGTTGCTGGTTTAATATAAAGTATTTTTACAACAATTGTGTCTTCATACATGTATTTAGGGTAATCATGGATAACTCAGTCTGCCATTATTCCTATCCCCTTGTCCCCCCCTCCCCTCCCTCATCCCCTTTGTTCTATTTAAAGCTCTTTCATTCCTCTCATTCCCTCTCTCTTGCCTTTATAAGTTAGTATCTTCATATCAAAGAGATCATTTGACCTTTGGTTTTTTGGAATTGGCTAACTTCACTTAGCATTATTTTATCCAACTCCATCCATTTACCTGCAAATGCCATGATTTTATTCTCTTTTAGTGCTGAGTAGTGTTCCATTGTGTATATATACCAAAGTTTCCCTATCCATTCATCTGTTGATGGGCATCGGGGTTGAATACACAATCTAGCTATTATGAATTGTGCTGCTATAAACATTGATGTGGTTGTGTCCCTGTAGTAAGCTTTTTTTAAGTCCTTTGGGGATAGGCCAAGGAGTGGGATAGCTGGGTCAAATGGTGGCTCCATTCCCAGTTTTCCTAGGAATCTCCATACTACTTTCCAGATTGGCTTCACCAATTTGCAGCTCCATCAGCAATGTAAGAGTGTTCCTTTTACCCACATCCTCGCCAGCATTTATTGTTGTTTGTTTTATTGATAGCTGCCATTCTCACTGGAGTAAGATGAAATCTTAGAGTTGTTTTGATTTGCATTTCTCAAATTGCTAGAGATGTTGAACATTTTTTCATATATTTGTTGATTGATTGTATTTGTCTTCTGAGAAGTGTCTGTTCAGATCCTTGGCCCATTTATTGATTGGGTTCTTTTGTTGGTGTTCATGTTTTTGAGAGCTTTATATATCCTTGAGGCTAATGTTCTCTCTGATATCCTCTTTCACCACTACTATTTAACATAGTCCTTGAAACCCTAGCCAGAGCAATTAGACAAATGAAAGAAATTAAAGGGATATGGATAGGAAAAGAAGAACTCAAATTATCACTATTTGCAGATGATATGATCCTATACACAGAAGATCCAAAAAAATTCCACCAGAAATCATCTAGCACTAATAAATGAATTCAGCAAAGTGGCTGGATATAAAATCAACACTAATAAATCAAAGGCATATCTGTACATCAGTGACAAATCATCAGAAAGAGAAACTAGGAAATCCACCCCATTTATTATAGCCTCAAAAAAATAAAATACTTGGGAATCAACAAAAGAAGTGAAAGACCTCTAAAAGGAAAACTACAGCACGCTAAAGAATGAAATTAAAGAAGATCTTAGAAGATGGAAAGATCTACCTTGTTCATAGATAGGTAGAACTAATATTGTCAAAATGACAATTCTACCAAAGCACTATATAATTTCAATGCAATCCCAATCAAAATCCCAATATCATTCCTCATAGAAATAGAAAAAGCAAACATGAAATTCATGTGGAAAAAGCAGAGACCCAGCATAGACAAAGAAATTCTTAGCAAGAAGAGTGAAGCTGGTGGCATTACTATTCCAGACCTTAAACTGTACTACAAAGCAATAGTAATAAAAACAGCATGGTATTGGCACCAAAATAGACCAGTAGACCAATAGTACAGAATAGAAGACTCAGATATGAACCCACACATCTACAATTATCTTATATTAGACAAAAGTGCCAAAAACACACATTTGAGAAAAGACAGCCTCTTCAACAAATGGTGCTGGGAAAACTGGAAATCCACATGTAACAAAATGAAATTAAACCCCTATCTCTCTCCATGCACAAAACTCAACTCAAAGTGGATCAAGGCCCTAGGAATTAAACCAGAGACCTTGCACCTAATGGAAGAAAAAGTAGGCCCAAATCTCCATCATATTGGATTAGGCCCCAACTTCCTCAATAAGACCCCTATAGCATAAGAATTAAAACCAAAAATCAATAAATGGGATGGATTCAAACTAAAAAGCTTCTTCTCAGCCAAAGAAATAATCAGTGAGGTGAATAGAGAACCTACAGAATGGAAGAAAATCTTTGCCACAAGCACATCAGACAGAACATTAACCTCCAAATCTGTACTTTATCATTAATCTTCTTCTCATGCAATTTCACAGAAGAAAACTTTTAATTTTGATGAGGTTCTTTTTTTCTATTTATCTTTTTATGGATCGTACTTTTTGTGTCAAGTCTAAGAATTCTTCACCTAGCCCTAGATCCCAAAGATTGTTTCTTGTGATCTTTTATAAGAATACTATAATTTTATATTTTACACTTGAGTCTATGATACATGCTGAGCTAATATTTGTATAAAGTATGAAGTTTCAGAGTTTGTTTTTTGTTTGTTTGTTTTTTTGCCTATGGACATTCAATTGCTCCAGCCTAATTGTTGAGAAGACCATCCTTCCTCTATTGAGTTGCCTTTGTACACTTGTCAAAAGTAGAAGAGCACATTTTTAATGGTCTAAGATTTTTTAGTATATAAAAATAGACCAATATGCCTATCCTTCGACCAATACCACACTTGTTTTTTAATTATTGTAGGTATACATTAAGCCAAGTAGAGTATTCCTCCTAATTTATTCTTCTTTATCAAGATTATTTTATTTATCTAAGGGCCTGTGCCTTTCCATTAACAATAAGTTTATTGAAGTATGCACAAACAAATAAAAAGTAACTTGCTGGGCTTTCACTTAATGCATCAATAGGGAAATTTGGCAAGAACTGTGATCTTTACTGTGTTGAGTCTTCCAATCTATCAACACAAGAGTATCTCTATTTGAATATGTACTTTAGGATTTCTTTCATCAGCATTTTATAATTTTCAGCATAAAGATCCTGGACATGTTTTCTTAAATATATTCATAAGGATTTCATTTCATTTGAGTGATTATAAATGACATCATTTTAAATTTCTGTTTCTGGAAGTTCATTGTTAGTATATAGAAATGTGATTAATTTTTGTATCTTGCCTTTGTATCTGCAACCTTGCTGAATTTACTTATTAGTTCTAGGAGTTTTCTTGTAGATTCCTTGGATTTTCCATACATGTAATTACATCTGCAGATAGAGAGTTATATCTTCCTTTCCAATACATATGCATTTTATTTCTTTTTTGCCTTAATGCAGAGGTTAAACATGTAGTACTATATTTAATAAGAGTAGTGAGAGCAGAAGTCCTTGCCGATTTTAGGAGAAAACATCCATCATTAAGAATGATATTTGTAGCCGGGCGCGGTGGCGCACGCCTGTAATCCCAGCACTTGGGAGGCTGAGGCAGGAGGATTGTGAGTTCAAAACCAGCCTCAGCAATGGTGAGGCACTTAGCAACTCAGTGAGACCCTGTCTCTAATAAAATACAAAAAAGGGCTGGGGATGTGGCCCAGTGGTCGAGTGACCCTGAGTTCAATCCCCAGTACCAAAAAAAAAAAAAAAGAATGATATTTGTGAATAGGAAAGACAGTAGAATGAATTGGACATAACTTTCCCATATTCATATATGAATACACCACCAGTGAAACTCCACATATTGTACAACTGCAAGACTGGCATCCTAATTAAAATAAGTTATACTCCATGTATGTATAACATGTCAAAATGCACTCTACTGTCATGTATATTTTTAAAAAATTTTAAAAGCGAAAAAAGAAAAGCCAACCTTCTTAAAAAACAACAAAAAGAATGCCATTTGCAGTGGGGGGTTTTTTGTTGTTATTTTTGTTGATGCTCCTTATCAAGAGGAGATAATGGGGCTGGGTTTGTGGCTCAGCAATAGAGCGCTCACCTAGCATGTGCTGGTGCCCTAGATTTGATCCTCAGCACCACATAAAAATAAATAAATAAATAGATAGATAGATAAATAAATAAATAAATAAAATAAAGGTATTGTGTCCGACTACAATTAAAAAATAAATAGTTAAGAAAAAAAGAGGAAATAATTCCCCTCCATTATAAAATTGCTGAAAGTTTTTTTTTTAATCTATGAGTAAGTTTTAGATTTCATTAAAAGCTTTTCTGTATCAGTTGATTTAATTATAGATTTGTACTTCTTTGGCTTTCCACTATTGTGGAATACATTGATACTCCTCAAATGTTTATCAAGCCTTGCAATTTGGAATAAATTCCAGTAGCCATATAATGTAAAACTTTGTGCTTTGATAGATTCAGTTTGCTAATATTTTGTTGAGAATTCTGGCATCTAAATTTATGAAAGATGTTGGTCTGTCATTTTCTTTCCTCTCTTTCCTCTCTCCTTCTCCCCTTCCTTCCTTCTTTTCTTTTTTTGGTACTATGCTTTTCTGGCTTAGCTATTCAGATACCACTGGACTCATAAAATGTGCCAGGAGCCAGGCGCGGTGGCGCACGCCTGTAATCCCAGCACTTTGGGAGGCTGAGACAGGAGGATCGGAGTTCAAAGCCAGCAATGGCAAGGCACTTAGCAACTCAGTGAGACCCTGTCTCTAAATAAAATACAAAAAAAAGGGGGGGGGTGGAGCTGGGGATGTGGCCCAGTGGTCGAGTGCCCCTGAGTTCAATCCCTGGTACCAAAAAAAAAAAAAAAAAAAAAAGTGCCAGGAAGTATTCCTTTGTCATCTATATTCTAGAGGACATTTATAAAATTAGCACTAATACTTCTTTAAATGTTTGGTAGAATTCTCCCATAAAACCTGGAAGTTTCTTCTTGGTAGTGATTTATTTATAAGCTCAATTTCTTTAATGTCTATAGGCCCATTCAGCCTACCTATTTTTCCTTGGTTGGATCTCTGGGCTTTAGATTTTCAGGGAATTGGTTAGTTTCTTCTAAGTTTTCAAATTTATTTGCTTAAAGATTTCCTAGTATTTTCTTATTATTTTTAATGGTTATAGGATCTGTTGTGACATCCCCTGGTTTATTCCTGATATTGGTGATTTCTGTCTTATCTTTTTGTCAGTTTTGCTCCAGGTTTATCCATTTTTCTGAGGTTCTTCAATTTGATATTTTTGTTCAACAAGTGAATTTTTGTAGCATTTATTTTCTCTACATTTCCTTATTTTCAATTTCATTAAATTCTGACCTTATTATTTCCTCTTTCTACTTTGGTTTTATTGTGGTTTTTCATTTTCCAGTTTCTTGAGGTAGGAATTTAGGTTACTGTTTGGAGACCTGTCTTATTTCTAATTTAAATATGTAGTGCTATGAATTACCTTCTCCACACTAACATTGTTGTACCTAACATCTTTTGATATGTGTTACATTTCTTTTCATCTAGTTCTATGTATTTTTTAATTTTCCATTGAGTTTTTTTGTGTGTGTATGTGACTAATGGAGTACTTAGAATGGTGTTGTTTAATTTCCCGGTGCACAGGGATGTTGTTTTGTATTTATGCTACTGATTACAAGTTTGTTTCTACTACAGTCAGAAAATATACAATATTATTTCAATTCTTTTAAAATCTTGAGGATTGTTTTATGGACTAGAATATGATATTGGTATGTGAAATTTCTATGGGCATTTGAAAATGCATATTTTGCTGATTTGGGGTGGAATTTCTATAAATGTCAATTAAATCCTGTTGCTTAATAGCATTGCTCAGATCTATATCCTTGCTGGTTTTCTGTGTTATAATTCTATCATTTGCTAAGAGGGGAGGTATTGAAGTCTCCAACTGTGGATTCGTTTATTTCTATTTTATGCTCCATCCATTAATATTTTATTTTTATGCTTATTATTTTAAAAATAAATTTTCACATATTTGAAGTTTATACCATGAATAAATTGTAAAAATGATTCTATAGGGAAGCAAATGAACTTATATGTCATCTCATATAGTTGTTCTTTTTGTGACAAGACCAGCTAAAGTCTGTTCAACAAAAAATCTCTGATATATTTTTATTAACTATATTCCTCAAGTTGTACATCAGATCTCTAAGCCTGTTCATTCTACATATCTGCTTCTTTGTGTCCATTGTCCCTTTATCTCCCCATTTACTCCTTACACAACTTGTCCCCTGGTTATCTCTACATATTCTGGCCTTTTAAGATGATTTTTTTATATTCCATATATAAGTGATTTTATGCAACCTTTTGACATAGGGTCTTGCTATGTTGCCCAAGCTGGCCTCAAACTTTCTATCTTCCTGCCTCAGCCTCCAGAATAGCTGGGAATAAGCACAATGCCACTCTGCTCTGTGATACACTATTGTTTTTCCTGTGTCTGGCTTATTTCACTTAGCATAATGCCTTCCAGATCCATCCATATTGTGATAAGGGCAAAGATATACATTTTAGGGCTATATAGTTTTCCACTATGTATACATACATTTTATTTATCCATCCATCCATTAATAGAAACCTACATTGTTTCTAAATATTAGCAATTGTGAATAATGCTGCAATTAACATGGCATTAAAGAGATATTTACAAGGATATGAGTTCATTCCTTTTGGGTATATAACCAGCAGAGGGATTTGGGAGTCCTATGGTATTTCTGTTTCTTATTTATTTAAGAATCTCTGTACTATTTCTATAATGGTTTCACCAATCTACATTTCTACCAACAGTTTACTAGGGCACCCTTTTCTCCATACCCCTGTCAACATTTGTTGTCTTTTGCCTCTTTGATAATAGTCACCTTGATGAGTATGAGGAGACAACTCACTTCATTGTGAATTTAATTTGCAATTCCTTAATTAACAGTAATGTTGAAATTTTTATGGTGGCCATTTTTATGTATTCTTTGTAGAAGTATCTGTTCAAGTCCTTTGTCCATTTTGTAATCAGGTTCTTTGTTTTTCTGCTATTATGAACGAGCTTTATAAATTTTTAATATTAACTGCCCAATATGTAGGCTACCTTTTAATTTTGAGTGTTTTCTGTACAGAAGTTCTTAGCTTCATATAGTCCTTTTAATACATTTTTGCTTTTGTGTCCTGAGCTTTTGGTATAATATCCAACAAATCATTGCCAAGGCCAAGGAGCTTTCCCCCTGTTTTCTTCTAGGATTTTTATAGTGTCATGTCTTAACATTTACATCTTTTGTACATTTTTATGTATAGTATAAGATGATTTCTATTTCTTCTTCTAATTTTATTCTTCTGCATGTGGGAATTCAGTTTTCCTAGCACCCTTTATTGAAGAGACTGTCCTTTGTCCATCATGTCCTCTAGGTGCCATTGTCAAAAATTATTTGATTATATATCTTTGGTTGTTATTTCTCAGTTCTCTATTCTGTCTCATTGGTCTATGTTTCTGTTTTATGCTAGTACCATATTATTTTGGTTACTTCAGCTTTGTAATATCTTTTTAAATCAAGAAATGTGATGCCTGCTATCAACTTTTTATCATTTCAAATGTAGGAACTTCTTTTCCATTTAAGTAGCTTTACCTTCCCAACTTTTAAATATAATTTTCTTGAGTATTATATGATATCATAATTTTTAGTTTTGCTATAATATGCTATTCATAAAACTCATGAGGAAATGGATAGCCTGAGGTACATGCCAATATTTCTGTTCTTTACATTGTTCCTTCTTCCCTTATAATGCTCCAAAACTCATTTTTTTAAATATTTAGTTTTTAGTTGTAATTGGACACATACCTTTATTTTATTTATTTATTTTCATGTGGTGCTGAGGATCGAACCCGGGGCCTCACACATTTGAGGCAAGCACTCTACTGTGGAACCATAACCCCAGCCCCCAAAACTTATTTTTTAATCATTACCTCTCTATTGGAAGAACTTCCCTTAGCCAATATTTAACGGTAAGTCTGCTAATGAGAAATCCTTTCGATTTTCCTATGCCCAAAAAAGGTTTTATATTTTTTCCTAAAGGATAATTTCCCTGTATACATAGTTTGTGTTTTATTATTTGGCTTCTTGGGTCTGTCCTTTATGAATACAGATTATACAGATGTTGGAATATTTTGTTATTTTCTCATATGTCCCTTAGGCTTGGTTTCTTTTCAGCTTATTTTCTCTCTGTTCTTTAAAATGGGTGGCTACTATTATTTTGTCCACAAGTTTATGTCCTCTGTTGTCTCTACTATTAAGCACATTCAGCAAGTTATTTTTCAGTTGTTGTATTTTTCAGTTCTATAATTTCCATTTGGTTCCTTTTTGAAACTTTTTTTTTATTTTCTATTTTTTTGTTTATTTCAAGAGAATATATAATTGATTGAAGAAGCATCTTTATGATGACTGCTTTGAAATCCTTGTCAGATTATTCCAACATCAGATTTATTTTGGTGTTGGAATCAATTGATTGTCTTTTTCTCATTCAACTTGTGATTTTCTTGTTCTTGTTCTGATGGGTAGTTTTCAAGTCTATCTTGCACATTTTGTCCATTATGTTAGAATGCTTTGAGAGCTAATTTTTTTTTATTTCAGCAGACAGTTACCCTGTTTTAGTTTAGCATGCAGGTTCTGACCTAATTTTGTGGGCTGTAGTTCCAATGGCAGTGTTTTTTCAGAGACTTGATGGTGTTATTTTGGTCTGCTCCTTTTATGTGGTGTCATTGATGTTCCCCATGTTTCTTGCAAGTGCTAACTGGGGGGATTGGTAAAATGAGGCTTCAAGTTGTTCTAATGAGGGAGTAGAGGGTATTTTAGGATAGATGTCTCCAATTGCTCTGGTATCTCTGGATGGGGGCAGAGAATCTCTTACCTGTGGGAATGAAGAGATTTCCATATCTGGCCACTTGCTGTTGACCAGCTTTCTTTTCCCAATTCTTCTTGCCTTCCCTAATGTCTCTCAATAGGGGAGGAGAGTCTCTGCTTCATTGAGACAAAAATGCTTCCCAGACTGGGCCTATGGCAATCCTTATAAAAATCATTATTTTAAATACCTTTATTGAAGTACAATTTACATAATACATAGTTCATCCATTAAAAGCATTTAAAACAATAACTTTGTAAAATTATAGACATGTACAATGAGAAACATCATATAGCTTTAGAACATTTGCATCACCTCAAACAATTTGTTGATATCCTTTTGCAATTAACCCAGGCTTCTACCCACAGCCCATTGATTTGCTTCAGGATCTCTACAAATTTACATTTTATGATCATTCCATATAACAGGAATCATACAAAATGTCAGCATTTTATGTCATATATTTTTATAAGTGTTTTCTCTCACTTATCACAATGTTTTTTAAGTTCACCAATGTTATTGCATGTACTAGTAATTTATTCTTTTTAACTGTGAATAGTAACCCATTGTATAGATATACTACATTTTGTTTCTCCATTAACCAATTGATGGTCATTTGGATTATTTTTATAGTATATTCATAAAATTATAAGAATTATGTTATTAAAATTTAAATGAATGTGCTTGTGTGGGCACATGTTTTCATTTATCTTAGATTTGTAGGAATAAAATTGCTGAATCCCCTATTAAGAAATTGATGAACTGACCTCAGTGATTATATCATTTTACATCCTCATCACAAATGTTTGATGAGTTATTGTTGTCACACCATATTTTCTTTTAGTTCTTTGAACATATTTATAAGAGTAGCTTTGACATCTTTTATGATAAACATAGCATCTTGATCCACGCTGAGACCAAACTGTTGGTTTTTTTCCCCTGAGTATGGGTTCTACTTTGCTGTTTCTTTGAATGTCTCCTAATTTCTTAGTGAAAACTGAATATTTTCAACAAAACTATAGGAAGTCTGGATTTATCCACTAGGGGTTTACTGTTAATTTTTTGTTAGTTGTTTATGGAGTTTTGTTCTATGTTGAGTCTGTTGCCCCTAAAGTATGCAATCAATGTCTCTGCTCACTTTTTTAATTCTTTTTTTCTTCTTAAGCCTCCTTTCTTAAAGACACCTCTAAATCAGCCTACCTTTGTGAGCAAACAAAGATTGGTAAGAGGTTTTACTCAAACACTTCAAGCCAGTAGGTGTCACACCTTTGGCTCTGACTAATCCCTGCATGAGTTAGAGATCACATTCAACTTACCAGTTTTTTACTTTCTAATGGGCTCTCTAGTGTCTCCTCTGCCATGTGCAATGCCTTATATTTGGACAGGGATTTATGGATAGCTAGAGCTCCTTCTGATCTCTCCTTTACATATGTGCAGCCATAAGCATGCACACAACCGTCCAGACTTCCAGAGACATGTAGGAGCTTATCAAGGTCCACCATAGCTGTCTTATTCCCTAGATTTTCCTGCTTAATTTGAAGCCAGTCTGCCAAAAAGTTGCTTACCAAACAGGATCACAACATCAGGCAAGCTGTGATGTTGTCCTTCTCCCCATTCATTTCTTACCAAGATCTCTTCTTCTGTTTCCTCCTATTCTCAGGGCAGGTGTGGAGTTTTCCTTATTGTTCTCCAAATCAACTCAGCCACGGCTAAGCAGCAGAGTACATATCTATCTCCTCAAACATTTATCATTTCTTTGTGGTGGAAACACTCAAAATTCTTTCTTCTTCCTTTTTTTGGGGGGAAATACACAATACATTATCAATTCTCAATTTGTTATATGTCCTTGGTTGATTTCAAAAATTCAGAGTGGGCGTTTTTGTTTGTTTTTATTTTTAGTCAATTTTGTGCAACTTTATTGTTGCTTTTAAAGGAATATTTGCT
The DNA here is from genome assembly GCA_025594165.1 of Tamias sibiricus. Lineage (NCBI taxonomy): Eukaryota > Metazoa > Chordata > Mammalia > Rodentia > Sciuridae > Tamias > Tamias sibiricus. The sequence goes on from CM046667.1 coordinate 129,359,531, forward strand.
GATCTTCTCTTTTTATATAACTCATAATAGCATGTAACTGTTTCTGATGCCCTTCTTGCCTTGCTACATTTCACTCCTCAAGAAGAGGCCAATCATATTCCTTCCCCACTGAAAACACAACACTGGTTTTCTATAGCATTAAACATAAAATGCAGCCAAGCACAGTGGCACATGTCCTTAATCCCAGCAGCTTGGGAGGCTGAGGCAGGAAGATCACGAGTTCAAAGACAGCCTCAGTAGCAAGGTGCTAAGCTACTCAGTGAGACCCTGTCTCTAAATAAAATACAAAATAGGGCTTGGGAATGTGGCTCAGTGGTCTACTGCCCCTGAGTTCAATCCCTGATGCCCCAAAAGAATGAATGAATGAATAAATAAATAAATAAATAAATCCAAACTCTTTAGTGTGGCCAATGTGTCTTACATGATCTGGCCCCAGTCACCTTCTCAAACTGTACCTCTTATCACTCCCCCCATGGCTGCCACACAGTTAATCCACTATGCATGCACCTAAGTACCCATCTTTCTATGCCTGCAATATACATACTCTTTCTTTCCCTGCTCTTGTATTTGCTAGTCTCTTTGCCTGAAATGTAGAATAACTGCCTTCTTCTTATCACTTAGATCTCACCTTCTCAGAGAGGCTTTCATGACCTTCCCAGCTAAAACACTGCCTCCAATCTGATTGCTCCATTTCATTTGTTTATAGCACTAATTGCAGTCAGACATTATAGCATTTTTATTAGTTCATTGCCTTGCTAAATCCTCCTGATACAAGCTTTATGAGGAAGTTTGGCTTCTGTGGCACTTTAAACTATGTCTGGCACTACAGTAGGTGACTATTGGACATTTGTGCATATGAAAACAAAAATATATTGGATATATTGCAATGCTTTTACTATTCTTTGTAATGGGTATGTATTTTTCCATTGCAAAATGTACTATCTTTCATTCACTTGAGCATCTTATTACTATAAGAACTCAGAGTCACATGAGAGTTATGGGAAAGAACTTTGGAATCCAGCAGATTTGAGTTCAAACCCTGAATTAACCATTTACTATTCATGTGATTTCATATCAATTCTTAATCTCTTTCTGTCTGGTCCAGTTTTCTTATTTGAAATAATGGCATCTGCTTCATAGGGTTGTGTTATTAAATAAGAGTGTTAGAGGTCCAGGATTGGCCAGGTTCCCAGCAAATGCAAGTTAAATTGCTTTATTTTGCTTTTGTCTGAAGTGGCAAAATTTGATCCCTAGTGTTTTCTCTTCCCTGTCAGTCCTGCATAACAAGAATATAACCCAGATTAAATACACTGACTCTCACTCTCTCCTCCCTTTTCATTTCACCTTCCCCTTGTATAGACACTGATATAATATGGGATACCTGCATTCTATTTTTGGGTAATTGTAGAAGCCCAGAAAAGAGGATGAGGCTAAGGATGGGATAGGCTTTCCAAAGCACATTAACTGAGTAGGTTGCAAATGGAGCCTGAAACACTTTTTGCTTCTCCTGCCAGGACCTGATAATTGTGGAATTCTAGAAACTCCAGGAAGCTGTTAACTCATTTGATTAAAATTTTTCCATACATAAAGTCAACTGTATTTTAGTCACCACTATAGTTTGTAAATTTGGTGTTTGAAAACTTCCTCTTAAATCAGAGAAATCCTGAAGAGACAGTAGACTAATACACTTATGAGGAAGAAAAATGTTCTGGCCTCTGAAAGCCTATTCTAAATATACATGTTTTGTCAATGCATGGGTGCAGGCTGGAAGGGATGGGGCAAAGGGCTTTAAAAAAAAAAAAAAAAAAAAAAAAACTTAAGCCAGCCGCTGAGTTGGGGACTCCGCCCACAGGTCGCAGGGCCAGGCGGAGTCCCCAACTCAGCAGCTGGCTTAAGTTTCCACTTCGGCCTGCCCGCGTGAGATCCCGGTTCTGCCTAAGGGCCCTGAAACCTACAGAATTCCCAGTTCAGACGGCCAGCGTAAGTTCCCAATTTGACTGGCAGGCCGCAACCTGTGGGCGGAGTCCCCAGTTCAGCAGCTGGCTTGAGTTGCCAGCTCGGCCTGCCCAGGTTAGATCCCGGTTCCGCCTACAGGCCCTGAGACCTGCGGACAGAATTCCCAGTTCAGACTGCCAGTGCACCTGCCCTGAAGGAGAGACCCAGACGCCAGTTCGCCTGGCCTCCAGGGTCCAGAGTAGCAGATCCCTGTTGCTGCATGCAAGACATGACCTGAGGAAAAGCCCCCTCCACTCCCCAGGGGAAGTGCGACCTGCACAGCTGCAACCAGAACAAGAGGGGAAGTGCGACATGCCCAGCTGTAACCATAGGCACCCGCTGAGCCACCCTTCCTCTGTGCCATTCTGCAACTGGCCAAAGGTGCAGCTTAGACTCCACTAACAGGATCGCTGACTGGACGTGAACCAAATCAACTGAAAAAGGAAGGGCATCCCAGGGTCCAGTTTGTTTGAGACTGGTTACTGGGTTCAACTTTTTTTGTTTGATTGTTTTCTTGGTTTTTTTTTTGGGGGGGGGTTATTTGTATGTTTTTGCTTTGTTTTTGTTTCGATTGACAGTGTGTTTGTTTGTTTGCTTCTGCTCCTCTTTCTTTCTTTTCTTCCTTCTCACCTTTGTATTTTTTTCTTCTTCCTTCATCTTCCCTATTTACACCCTGCCATTGCATACTCAACAGAGGCAAAAACAAGTTATACGCAGAAATTGGAAGTTCTAGAACGGGTACAATTGAAATATATAACAAAGTGGTGTTATATATAGTTCATTCTCCATTTTCTTGACTATCTTCTCTCACTTACACAAATTTCTACTCCTTGGTCATTTTTTTCTCTTTTCCATTGTTCTTCATTTCTTCTCTCAACCACTGCATAAGTCAGGTGTATATATAAATCGGACTTTCCACATAAGCATTTACTGCATTCTCTTTCCTCTCTCGTCTGCTGATACTAAACCACTTCCATAAAACTCTCTTCTCATACTTTCTAAGAAAGAACAATTCAATATACTCACCTCCTTCTTCCTAAACATATCACCTCTGTGTCCAATTCTTGAAACTATAAAACTCCATCAGAAGCGTACAGAGTAAATTGGAAACAATATCTGGGTTAACTAAATCTGTACATTGTGATCAAACTGGGATTCTCTGAATAAAAAGTGTTTGATTTTAAAGTGTAAAGGATATATAAGGGGATCTGATAGCATTGTACTATAGGAGCAACACAAGGCTTTAAGGTAAAATCAAAATAGTCAAGGTCCCACAATGCAGAAAGATAAGACACACAGGCAATATGAAGAAACAAGAGAAGAAAGTGACACAAACAAATCAATATACCTCCTCAGTAGATTCCATGGCAAGCACAGTTTGTGAAATGCCAGAGATGGAATTTAGAAATTACATATTCCAAATGTTTATGGAACTTAAGAATGAATTAAAAAATGAGATGAGGGAGCAAATACAGGAGGTGAAAGATCATTTTGACAAAGAACTCCATAAACAAATACAGGAAGTAAAAGATTACTTCAATAGGGAGATAGAGGCTCTAAAGAGAAACCAAACAGATCTCCCAGAAATGAAAGAAGCAATAAACCAAAGTAAAAGCTCAATTGAAAGTATCACCAACAAAGTAGTTCACTTGGAAGAAAGAACCTCAGACAACGAAGACAAAATATATATCCTAGAGAAAATTCTAGATTACACAGCAAAAATGGTAAGAAACAAAGAACAGAACATTCAAGAATTATGGGACAACATAAAAAGACCAAACTGAAGAGTGATTGGGGTAGAGGAGGGGACAGAGTTTGAAACCAAAGGAATAAGTAATTTATTTAATGAAATAATTACAGAAATTTTTCCAAACTTGAGGAATGAATGGGAAAACCAAGTTCAAGAGGCCTACCGAACACCAAACATACAAAATCACAACATATACACACCAAGACACATTATAATGAAAATGCCTAATATACTCAGCAAGGAGAGAATATTAAAAGCTACAAGAGAAAGGAAACAGATTACATATAGGGGGAAACCAACCCAGACCTTAAGAGCAAGAAGATCCTGGAATAGCATATTTCAAGCTCTGAAAGAAAAGGGATGTCAACCGAGAATCTTATATCCAGCAAAATTGAGCTTTAGATTCGAAGATGAAATAAAAACTTTCCAGGACAAGCAAAAGTTAAAAGATTTCACAACTCGAAAACCAGCTCTTCTGAACATCCTGGGCAAAATTTTTCATGAAGAAGAAGAGAAAAATAACAACAAAAATCAAAAAGGGAGACATTAAACTAAGGGAAATACCAACCAGAAGAGAAACCAAATCAAATTAAAGACCATAGTACAAATAAAAATGCATGGGAATAACAATCACATTTCAATAATAACCCTGAATGTTAATGGCCTAAACTCGCCATTCAAAAGACACAGATGATCTGAATGGATTAAAAGAAATGACCCAACATTTTGCTGTCTCCAAGAAACACACCTCGTAGAAAAAGACATCAATAGACTGAAGGTGAAAGGCTGGGAAAAGTCTTTTCACTCACATGGCATGCAGAAGCAAGCAGGGGTTTCCATTCTCATTTCAAATAAGGTAGACTTCAAGCCAAAGCTAATCAAAAGGGACAAAGATGGATATTTCTTACTACTTAAGGGAACCATTCATCAAGAGAATATAACAATCATAAATCTATATGCCCCAAATAATGGAGCACCTACATTCATCAAACAAATACTTCTCAAGTTCAAGAGTAAAATAGACCACAACACAATTATCCTAGGGGACTTCAACACGCCTCTCTCACCAATGGATAGATCATCGAAACAAAAGCTAAACAAAGAAATTTTAGGCCTCCTTAAAACAATTAATAACTTAGACCTAACGGACATATATAGAATATTTCATCCCTCAGTAAACAAATACACATTTTTCTCAGCAGCACATGGCTCCTTCTCCAAAATAGACCATATATTATGTCACAAGGTAACTCTCAGCAAATATAAAAAAAAATAGAGATACTTCCCTGCATGCTATTGGACCATATAGGGTTGAAAGTGGAAATCAACGACAAAACAAGGAATAAGAAAAACTACTCCATCAACTGGAAGCTAAACAACATGATACTGAATGAACAAGGGGTTGAAAAAGACATCAAAGAGGAGATTAAAAAGTTCCTAGAGGCAAACGAGAACACAGATACAATGTATAGGAATCTCTGGGACACTGTGAAGGCAGTAGTAAGAGGAAAATTTATTGCACTGAGTTCATTCCTTAAAAGGAAAAAAAACCAACAAATAAATAACCTAACATCACACCTCAAAGCACTAGAAAAAGAACAGATCAACACCAAGAGCAGTAGAAGACAGGAAATAATTAAAATCAGAGCAGAAATTAGTGAAATTGAGACTAAGGAAACAATTCAAAGAATTGACAAAACTAAAAGTTGGTTCTTTGAAAAAATAAACAAAATTGACAGACCCTTAGCAATGCTAACTAAAAGAAGAAGAGAAAAAACTCAAATTACTAACATTTGTGATGAAAAAGGGAATATCACAACAAACACCTCAGATATACAGAAGATGATTAGAAATTATTTTGAAAACTTGTACTCTAACAAAATAGAAAATACTGAATGCATTGACAGATTTCTAGAGTCATATGATTTGCCTAAACTGGATCTGGAGGCTATAAACAATTTAAACAGATCAATTACAAGCGAAGAAATAGAAGATGTCATCAAAAAGCTACCAACAAGGAAAAGTCCAGGACCTGATGGATTTAAAGCCGAGTTCTATAAGACTTTCAAAGAAGAATTAATACCAATGCGCTTCAAACTATTTCAAGAAATAGAAAAAGAGGGAGCTCTTCCAGACTCTTTCGATGACGCCAATATTACATTAATTCCAAAGCCAAGCAAAGACGCATCCAAAAAAGAAAACTTCAGGCCAATATCTTTAATGAACATAGATGCAAAAATCCTCAACAAAATTCTGGCAAATCGGATACAAAAACATATCAAAAAGATAGTGCACCACTATCAAGTGGGGTTTATTCCAGGGATGCAAGGCTGGTTCAATATTTGGAAATCAATAAACATAATACATCACATCAATAGACTTAAAGATAAAAATCATATGATTGTCTCAATAGATGCAGAAAAAGCATTTGACAAAATACAGCACCCCTTTATGTTCAAAACACTAGAAAAACTACGAATATCAGGAACATATCTCAACATTATAAAAGCTATTTATGCAAGGCCCAGAGCTAACATTATCTTAAATGGAGAAAAATTGAAAGCATTCCTTCTAAAAAACTGGAACAAGACAGGGATGCCCCCTTTCACCACTGCTATTTAACATAGTACTGGAAACTCTGGCCAGAGCAATTAGACAGACGAAAGAAATTAAAGGGATCCACATAGGAAAAGAAGAGCTCAAATTAGCACTATTTGCTGATGACATGATAATATACCTAGAAGACCCAAAAAACTCTACCAGAAAACTTTTACAACTAGTAAATGAATTCTGCAAAGTTGCAGGATACAAAATCAATACCCATAAGTCAAAGGCATTTTTATACATCAGTGACAAAGCCTCTGAAATGGAAATGATGAAAACGACCCCATTTACAATAGCATAAAAATAAAATAAAATACCTGGTAATCAACTTAAAAAAGAGGTGAAAGACCTCTATAACGAAAATTATAGAACACTAAAGAAAGAAATCATAGAAGAACTCAGAAGATGGAAAGACCTACCTTGCTCTTGAATAGGTAGAGTCAATATTGTCAAAATGTCCATACTACCAAAGGCATTATACAGATTTAATGCAATTCCAATCAAAATTCCAATGTCATTTTTCAAAGAAATAGAAAAAGCAATCATGAAATTCATCTGGAAAAATAAGAGACCCAGAATAGCCAAAGCAATCCTGAGCAAGAAAAGTGAAGCAGGGGGCATCACCATACCGGACTTTAAATTATACTATAGAGCAATAGTAACTAAAACAGCATGGTAGTGGCACCAAAACAGATGGGTGGACCAATGGTACAGAATTGAGGACTCATAGACTAATACATATAATTTCAGTTATCTTATATTAGACAAAGGTGCAAAAAATGTACAGTGGAGAAAGGATAGCCTCTTCAACAAATGGTGCTGGGAAAACTGGAAATCCATATGCAACAAAAAGAAATTAAACTTGTATCTCTCGCCATGCACAAAACTCAATTCAAAGTGGATCAAGGACCTAGGAATTAGATCTGAGACAATACGCCTAATAGAAAAAGTAAGCTCCAATTTCCAACATGTCGGATTAGGCCCCAAGTTCCTTAATAAGAATCCTGTAGCGCAAGAACTATTACCAAGAATTAATGAATGGGATAGATTTAAGCTAAAAAGCTTCTTCTCAGCAAAAGAAACAATCAGTGAGGTGAATAGAGAGCCAACTAATTGGGAACAAATATTTAATACATGCACATCGGATAGAGCACTAATTTCTAGAATATATAAAGAACTCAAAAAACTTTACACCAAAAAAGAAAATAACCCAATCAATAAATGGGCTAAGGAACTGAAAAGACACTTCTCAGAAGAAGATATACAATCAATCAACAAATACATGAAAAAATGCTCAACCTCTCTGGCAATTAGAGAAATGCAAATAAAAACTACTCTAAGATTTCATTTCACTCCAGTCAGAATTGCAGCTATCAAGAACACAAACAACAATAAATGTTGGAGAGGATGTGGGGAAAAAGGCACACTCATACATTGCTGGTGGGACTGCAAAATGGTGAAACCGCTATGGAAAGCAGTATGGAGATTTCTTGGGAAAATGGGAATGGAACCACCCTATGACCCAGCCATCCCACTCCTGGGTCTGTTCCCAAAAGACTTAAAAACAGCATATTACAGTGACACAGCCACTTCAATGTTTATAGCAGCACAATTCATAATAGCTAGGTTTTGGAACCAACCTAGATGTCCCTCAGTAGATGAGTGGATAAAGAAAATGTGGTATATATACAAAATGGAATTTTACTCAGCAATAAGAGAGAATAAAATAATGGCATTGGCAGGTAAATGGATGAAGTTGGAGAATATAATGCTAAGTGAAGTTAGTCAATCTCAAAAATCCAAACACCAAATGTTTTCTCTGATATAAGGAGGTTAGTTCACAGTGTGATTGGATGGGAGTACATAGGATTAGAGGAACACTAGAATGGTCAAAGGAAAGGGAGGGCAAGGGAGGGAGCAGGGGGGAAAAGGCGGGAAAATGGTGGTTGAATGAGATGGATATCACTATCCTAAATGCATGATTAAAGATCTGAACGGTACTTATATACTTTGTATACAAGCAGTTGTATGTAAAAAGATGATATACTTGTGCACTATGAATAAGTAAATAAATAATCTAAAAAAAAATTTATTGCACTGAGTTCATTCCTTAAAAGGAAAAAAAAACCAACAAATAAATAACCTAACATCACACCTCAAAGCACTAGAAAAAGAACAGATCAACACCAAGAGCAGTAGAAGACAGGAAATAATTAAAATCAGAGCAGAAATTAGTGAAATTGAGAATAAGGAAACAATTCAAAGAATTGACAAAACTAAAAGTTGGTTCTTTGAAAAAATAAACAAAATTGACAGACCCTTAGCAATGCTAACGAAAAGAAGAAGAGAAAAAACTCAAATTAATAACATTCGTGATGAAAAAGGGAATATCACAACAAACACCTCAGATATACAGAAGATAATTAGAAATTACTTTGAAAACCTGTACTGTAATAAAATAGAAAATACTGAATGCATTGACAGATTTCTAGAGTCTTATGATTTGCCTAAATTGGATCTGGAGGCTATACACAATTTAAACAGATCTATTACAAGCGAAGAAATAGAAGATGCCATCAAAAAGCTACCAACAAGGAAAAGTCCAGGACCTGATGGGTTTACAGCCGAGTTCTACAAGACTTTTAAAGAAGAACTAATACCAATGCTCTTCAAACTGGAAATCCATATGCAATAAAATGAAATTAAACCTGTATCTCTCACCATGCACAAAATTCAATTCAAAGTGGATCAAGGATCTAGGAATTAGATCAGAGACAATACGCCTAATAGAAGAAAAAGTAAGCTCCAATTTCCAACATGTTGGATTAGGCCCCAAGTTCCTTAATAAGAATCCTGTAGCACAAGAATTATTACCAAGAATTAATGAATGGGATAGATTTAAACTAAAAAGCTTCTTCTCAGCAAAAGAAACAATCAGTGAGGTGAATAGAGAGCCAACTAATTGGGAACAGATATTTAATACGTGCACATCAGATAGAGCACTAATTTCTAGAATATATCAAGAACTCAAAAAACTGAACAACAACAACAAAAAAAAAACAAATAATCCAATCAATAAATGGGCTAAGGAATTGAGAAGACACTTCTCAGAAGAAGATACACAATCAACAAATACATGAAAAAATGTTCAACATCGCTGGCAATTAGAGAAATGTAAATCAAAACTACTCTAAGATTTCATTTCACTCCAGTCAGAATGGCAGCGATCAAGAACACAAACAACAATAAATGTTAGAGAGGATGCGGGGAGAAAGGCACACTCTTACATTGCTGGTGGGACTGCAAAATGGTTCAACTGCTATGGAAAGCCGTATGGAGATTTCTTGGAAAACTGGGAATGAAACCACCCTATGACCCGGCTATCCCACTCCTGGGTCTCTTCCCAAAGGACTTAAAAACAGCATATTACTGTGACACAGCCACTTCAATGTTTATAGCAGCACAATTCACAATAGGTAGGTTGTGGAACCAACCTAGATGTCCCTCAGTAGATGAGTGGATAAAGAAAATGTGGTATATATAAAAAAATGGAATTTTACTCAGCAATAAAAGAGAATAAAATAATGGCAATTGCAGGTAAATGGATGAAGTTGGAGAATATAATGCTAAATGAAGTTAGCCAATCCCAAAAATCCAAATACCGAATGTCTTCTCTGATATAAGAAGGCTAATTCACAGTGTTGTTGGATGGAGGTACATAGGAGGATTAGAGGAACACTAGAATGGTCAAAGGGAAGGGAGGGGAAGGGAGGGAGTAAGGGGGAGGGAGGGGGGCAAAAAAAGGAAAAAAAATTTGGAGGTCGAATGAGATTGATATCATTATCCTAAATGCATGATTGAAGATCTGAATGGTACTTATATACTTTGTATACAAATAGTTGTATGTAAAAAGATGCTATATATGTGCATTATGAATTGTAATACATACTACTACTATAAATAAAAAAATATGAAAAAAACAACTTTATTGAGGTATAATTAATATATTACACATATTAATTTTTTTCCAATAGATGTTTTGTTTTATTCATTAGTTTTGACGTTCATATACAGATTTAAGAACATTATTTACAGCACTTCTTCATGTTTCATATATATGCATTTTGAATGATTAAACATTTTTGTTGATTTCAGCTAGAATTGGCACTTTATTGTATGACCCCTTTAGAGAAGAGAAAGTACATGCTGATATAATAAACACTCATTTCATTGTAAGGAATCTTTCAAGTGATTAAAAAGTATGACAATATGCTTTTGTGGATGACATTTTCTTCTACCATAAATAGTTTTCCAAATATGGTATTTCTATGCACTAAGTATCTATATGTTGGAATTTTAAGTAAGAATCTAAATTCTGATGTCATGTCACAACGTATCCACTTTTATTCTGTAAGTTTTATGTTTTACTACCATGATTGTTATGACAGACAATAAATTCACACAAGAAAAACAGAGATATGCTTTGAAATGGTCATATAGAATGTATATTTATGCAATATGACTAAAGAATTATTCATAAACATGCAACTTAAAATTTTAACTAGTTATCTGTAATAACCATATAATAATCATAAAATATATCCATGTAAGAATTTTTTCCTGCTCTCTTGGGTTTTAAAATATTTACTGCCAAATTAATTATCTGATGCCTACTATTTTTTTCATTTTTTTATTCTAATTTGTTATACACATTTGCAGAGTACATTTCAAATCATATTACATATAAAGAACACAATTTTTCAAGTTGCTGGTTTAATATAAATTATTTTTATAACAATTGTGTCTTCATACATGCATTTAGGGTAATCATGGATAACTCAGTCTGCCATTATTTCTATCCCCTTGTCTCCTCCCTTCCCTTCCCCCTCTTTGTTCTATTTAAAGCTCTTTCATTCCTCTCATCCCCTCTCTCTTGCCTTTATAAGTTAGTATCTTCCTATCAAAGATATCATTCGACCTTTGGTTTTTTGGGATTGGCTAACTTCACTTAGCATTATTTTCTCAAACTCCATCATTTACCTACAAATGCCATGATTTTATTCTCTTTTAGTGCTGAGTAGTGTTCCATTGTGTATATATACCAAAGTTTCCCTATCCATTCATCTGCAGATGGGCATCGGGGTTGAATCCACAATCTAGCTATTGTGAATTGTGCTGCTATAAACATTGATGTGGCTGTGTCCGTGTAGTAAGCTGTTTTTAAGTCCTTTGGGAATGGGCCAAGGAGTGGGATAGCTGGGTCAAATGGTGGCTCCATTCCCAGTTTTCCTAGGAAAACTTTCCAGATTGGCTTCACCAATTTGCAGCTCCACCAGCAATGGAAGAGTGTGTCTTTTTCCCCACATCCTTGCCAGCATTTATTGTTGTTTGTTTTATTGATAACTGCCAATCTGACTGGAGTAATATGAAATCTTAGAGTTGTTTTGATTTGCATTTCTCTAATCACTAGAGATGTTGAACATTTTTTCATATATTTGTTGATTGTTTGTATATCATCTTCTGAAAAGTGTCTGCTTAGTTCCTTGGCCCATTTATTGATTGGGTCATTTGCTTTTTTGGTGTTAAGGCTTTTAAGAGCTTTATAAATCCTTGAGGTTAGTGTTCTATCTGATGTGCTTGTGGTAAAGATTTGCTCCCATTCTGTAGGTCCTCTATTCACCTCACTGATTGTTTCCTTTGCTGAGAAGAAGCCTTTTAGTTTGAATCCATCCCACTGATTGATTCTTGTTTTCAGTTCTTACGCTATAGGGGTCTTATTGAGGAAGTTGGAGCCTAAACCAACATGATGGAGATTTGGGCCTACTTTTTCTTCTATTAGGTGCAAGGTATCTGGTTTAATTCCTAGGTCCTTGATCCACTTTGAGTTAAGTTTTGTGCATGGTGAGAGAAAGAGATTTAATTTCATTTTATTACATGAGGTTTTCCAGTTTTCCCAACACCATTTGTTGAAGAGGCTGTCTTTTCTCCAGTGAACATTTTTGGCACCTTTGTCTAATAGAAGATAACTGTAGGTGTGTGGGTTCATCTCTGAGTCTTCTATTCTGTACCACTGGTCAACTGGTCTATTTTGATGCCAATACCATGCTGTTTTTGTTACTATTGCTTTGTAGTACAATTTAAGATCTGGAATAGTAATGCCACCCACTTCATTCTTCTTGCTAAGAATCGCTTTGGCTATTCTGGGTCTCTTATTTTTCCAGATGAATTTCATGATTGCTTTTTCTATTTCTATGAGGAATGATATTGGGATTTTGATTGGTATTGCATTGAATCTGTATAGTGCTTTTGAGAGAATGGTCATTTTGACAATGTTAGTTCTACCTATCCATGAACAAGGTAGATCTTTCCATCTTCTAAGATCTTCATTAATTTCTTTCTTTAGTGTGGTGTAGTTTTCATTGTAGAGGTCTTTCACATCTTTTGTTAAGTTGATTCCCAAATATTTTATTTTTTTGAGGCTATAGTAAATGGGGTGGATTTCCTAGTTTCTCTTTCTGATGATTTGTCACTGATGTACAGAAATGCCTTTGATTTATGGGTATTGATTTCATATTCAGCTACATTGCTGAATTCATTTATTAGACTGAGAATATTTCTGGTGGAATTTTTTGGATCTTCTATGTATAGAATCATATCATCTGCAAATAGTGATAATTTGAGTTCTTCTTTTCCTATCTGTACCCTTTTAATTTCTCTCGTCTTTCTAATTGCTCTGGCTAGGGCTTCAAGAACTATGTTAAATAGGAGTGGTGAGAGAGGACATCCCTGTCTTGTTCCAGTTTTAGAGGGAATACTTTCAATTTTTCTCCATTTAGGATGATGTTGGCCTGGGGCTTAGCATAGATGGCCTTTATGATGTTGAGGTATGTTCCTGTTATCCCTATTTTTTCTAGCATTTTGAACATGAAGGGATGTTGTATTTTGTCAAGTGCTTTCTCTGCATCTATTGAGATGATCATATGATTTTTATCTTTGAGCCTGTTGATGTGATGAATTACATTTATTGATTTCCTTATATTGAACCAACCTTGCATCCCTGGAATGAAGCCCACTTGATCGTGGTGCACTGTCTTCTTGATGTGTTTTTGTATTCGAATTGCCAGAATTTTATTGAGAATTTTTACATCTATATTCATTAGAGATATTGGTCTGAAGTTTTCTTTCTTTGATGTGTCTCTGTCTTGTTTTGGAATCAGGGTGATATTTGCCTCATAGAATGAGTCTGGGAGTGTTCCCTCTTTTTCTATTTCATGAAATAGTTTGAGAAGTATTGGTGTTAGTTCTTCTTTAAAGGTTTTGTAGAACTCAGTTGTGTATCCATCTGGTCCTGGGATTTTCTTGGTTGGTAAGTTTTTTATGGCATCCTCTATTTCTTTGCTTGACATTGACCTATTTAAATTGTGTATATCATCTTCATTTAGTTTAGGCATATCATATGTATCTAGAAATTTGTTGATGCCTTCTTTATTTTCAATTTTATTGGAGTATAAATTTTCAAAATAATTTCTAATTATCATCTGTATTTCTGTAGTGTCTGTCATGATATTTCCTTTTCATTCTAGATATTGGCAATTTGTGTTTTCTCTCTTCTTTTATTTGTTAGCATAGCTAAAGGTCTATCAATTTTATTTATTCTTTCATAGAACCAACTTTTCATTCTGTCAATTTTTTCAATTTTTTTTAGTTTCAGTTTCATTAATTTCAGCTTTGATTTTAATTATTTCCTGTCTTCTACTTCTTTTGAGGTTGATTTGTTCTTCTTTTTCCTAGGGCTTTGATATGTAATGTTAGTTCATTTATTTGTTGACTTTTACTTTTTTGAAGGAATGAGCTCCATGCAATGAACTTTCCTCTTAGTACTGCCTTTAGGGTGTCCCACTGATTTCAATATGTTGTATTGTTGTTCTCATTTACCTCTAAGAATTTCTTAATCTCCTTCTTGATGTCTTCTGCAACCCACTGATCATTCAATAGCATATTATTTAGTCTCCAAGTGTTAGTGTAACTTTTCTTTCTTTTTTTATCATTGATTTCTAATTTCATTCCATTATGATCTGATAGAATGCAAGGTAGTATCTCCACTTTTTTATATTTGCTTAGAGTTGCTTTATGGCATAATATATGGTCCATTTTTGAGAAGGATCCATGTGCTGCTGAGAAGAAAGTTATTGGCTCATTGATGGGTGATATACTCTATATATGTCAGTTAAGTCTGTTACCGCCTGTAGCTGTTGCCGCCTGCAGCAATGATACCGCGGGAAAGAATTCGGAGGCAGATTGGGAATGAGTAGGTTCTTTATTCTGCTTTCTCTTCTGACTTCTCTCTCCAACTCCAACAACAACCCACACACAACTCCAACCCTGCCTGGTTAAATACTCTTCACCTTAACAAGTATACATGTGTCACAAGCTCAACTTACAGGTGCGTCACACAGTGTTCATGGGCACAGAAAGATTCTTAGTTGATTACATTAAGGTCAGGAGAAAACAATTAAACGCCTCCTCTTTGGCTCTCAGCCAGCCGCTATCTTAGCTACCTCCTCATTAAGGCTCTTACATAAGTCTAAGTTATTAATTGTATAATTGAGTTCTATAGTTTCTTTCTTTAACTTTTGTTTGGAAGATCTATCTAGTGGTGAAAGACCTAGAATTATTGTGTTGTCGTCTATTTGATTTTTGAACTTGAGAAGAGTTTAACTGATGAAGGTATATGCTCCATTATTTGGGGCATATATATTTATAACAGTTATATCTTTTTGATCTATGATTCCCTTAAGCAGTATGAAATGTCCATCTTTATCTCTTGACTAACTTTGGCTTGAGGTCTACTTTATTGGATATAAGGATGGAGACCCCTGCTTGCTTACATAGACCATGTGAGTGATATATTTTATCCCATCCTTTCACCTTCAGTCTATGGGTGTCTTTTCCTATGAGATGTGTCTCTTGAAGGCAACACATTGTTGGGTCTGTTTTTTTAATCCAATCTATTAGCCTATGTCTTTTAATTGGTGAGTTTAGGCCATTAGCATTCAGGGTTATTATTGAGACATAATTTGTATTACCAGTCATTTTTATTTTTTTATTATTTTGGGTATTTAGTTTGACTTGGTTTTTCGTTTGGTTGGTTTTTCCCTTTATTGTAGTTCTTCCCTTTGAATATTTTCATTATTATTTTTCATTTCCTCCTCATGGAATATTTTACCAAGAATGTTCTGTAGAGCAGGTTTTCTTGTTGAAAATTCTTTTAGCTTTTGTTTATCATGGAAGGTTTTTATTTCATCCTCAAATCTAAAGCTTAATTTTGCTGGATATAAAATTCTTGGTTGGCATCCCTTATCCTTTAGAGCCTGGTATATGTTGTTCCAGGCTCTCCTGGCTTTGAGGGTCTGGATTGAAAAATCTGATGAGATGCGAATTGGTTTTCCCTTATAGGTAATCTGACTTTTCTCTCTTGCAGCCTTTAAAATTCTATCTTTATTTTGTATGCTAGGCATTTTCATTACAATGTACCTTGGTGTGGACCTGTTGTAATTTTGTACATTTGGCGTCCTATAGGCCTCTAGTATTTGATTTTCAAATTCATTCTTCCTGCTTGGGAAATTTTCTGATATTATTTCATTGAAGAAATTGTGCATTCTTTTGGTTTGAATCTCTTCACCTTCCACTATTCCAATAAATCTTACATTTGGTCTTTGATGGTATCCCATAGTTCTTGGATATTCTGTTCATGGTTTCTTACCATCTTCACTGTGAGGTCGACTTGATTTTCAAGATTATATATTTTGTCCTCATTGTCTGAGGTCCTATCTTCCAAGTGGTCCAATCTGTTGGTGATGCTTTCTATTGAATTTTTTAAGTGGCTTACTATTTCTTTCATTTCAAGGATTTCTGTTTGGTTTTTCTCAAAACTCTCTATCTCTTTCTTGAAGTAATCTTTTGCTATCTGGATTTGTTCTCTTTGTTGGTGTGATCAATGGTTGCCTATATTTGATCTCTTATCTCTTTGTTGGAGAGATCCATTTTTGCCTGTATCTGTTCACTTAGGTCATTTTTAAAATCCCTTATCATTTTAATTATGTATATCCAGAACTCCTTCTCTGACATTTCACCCACTGTGCTTTCTATGGTTTCTATTATTGTAGTTTCTTGGTTTGTTTGGGGCATTTTCCTCCCTTGTTTCCTCATGATGTCTATGTGTTTTCCTCTCTTGCAAGGTAAGCCTGAGGTATTACAACTTCTGCCCTTTTGTCCTATAAGGTCCCTCCAGGTTACCCAGAACCTCAGTTTTTAGGGAAATATCAATATTAGGTCTTTCAATGTACTCAATGCATGTCCATATATCAGTTAGTTTCTATTTTTATATTTCTAGTTTTGTCGCTATAAACAGAAATGATGAGATCAGTTATCTTATACCGTATAGTCTCTGTGTTTGCATGGTGGTTTACAGTAGAAGGGGGGACTTAGAGGTTGGGTTAAACATTTATGAAGTAAGATGTGAGAAAATAGAGGTCTTAGATTATTTGACTAGTGAGAGTATAATCATTAGGATTTGGCTGTTAGTAGAAGAAGCCAGAGATAGACAACCCCGTTGTCTATTCCCTGTTAGTTCACAACATCATAACTGGTTGCACCTTCTGGTGCATCCTGGTCTCTACGACCTTAGTGATGTCTTACCCAGACCTTTTTGTTGTTCCTTGGTAGTCGCATAGCTAACTCAGATTTGTGGCAGTGGCAGCCTCAGGCCTATAATTATATTGGTGTTGGGTTGAGTAGCTAAGGGATCCCAGTTTGGTGTGTCTCTCTGGGCAGATGCAGGTTGCCTCTCAGATTTGTGTTTGTGGAGCAAGCCTCTCTCTCTGGATCACCTCCTGGCCACAGTGTAGTGGAGCAGGCAGTCTGGCTTTCTTCTCCCCACTCTCCTCCTCCTGGTTCTCCTCCCAGTCTAGTTGCTTTGGTGGGGGTTGGGTAGGTGGGCAGCAGGGCCCTTCCACAGGGTGGAGGCTGCAGTTCCTGGTCCTGGTGATGGCCTGGGCGGGTGGTCAGGCTGGCTGGTGGCTGGGGTGCTCCTTCCGGCGGGTGCCTACCTCTTGTTCCGAACACAGCTGGGCAGGTCGAAGTTCCCCCAGGAGTAGACCGGGCTTTTCCTCTGGTTGGGCCCTGCCTGCAGCGGGGAGCTGCTATTCTGGCCCTGGAGGCGATGGCTGCTTGAGCTGGCAGCCAGGCCAGAGATGGAGGCCAGGCAAACTGGTGGCTGGGTCGCCTATTACACATATTTAAAGCATACAATTTTATAAATACTGACGTATGTGTGCACTTCTAAAGCCACCTGCACAATAAAGAGAGTGAATAGGTCCATCATCCCCAAGTTTCTTTTGCGAGTTTGTCCCTTTGTGATTATTCCACATCCCATCCCCCACCCACTCGTCCTAGGAAATCATTGATCTCACACAGGGATATTTGTAGGACTTACATCTATCTTGCAGAAAACTGATTCTGCTGAAAAATGAAATTCTATACCTCATGTTCTTCTTAATTAGACTCTTACAAAAACAGAAAAGGGAAGTCAAATTTAATATGTAGTAATATTGTTGATAGGAGGTCAAATACAGTTAACAGAATCTGAATAAATTTGGTTTTCTGTCATGCAACTCAGATGTGGTAAGGGCTTTACTTTTTGAGTTAAAAGGCATTTTTGTAATCTGTATTGTGGATCTAATTTGGTTTCCTTTTCTACCTGAGGGCTTCTTTGGGATGTTTTCTCCTATAGATAACTAGTATATACCATCCCTTAATAATCTAGTAGGCAGTGGGTACTGTGTTAATCAGCTTTTTGTTGCTGTAACCAAAAGACTTGAAGTGAACAACTTAGAGGTGGATAAATTTCTTTTGACTCATGGATTCAGAGGTTTAGTCCATGGTCAACAGAGTCCATTGCTCTGGGCCTGAGGTGAGGCACAACATCATGGTATAAGAGTGTTGTGTAGGAAAGCTACTCAGCTCAAGAGCTGGGAAGTGGGAGTGGGCACAGGGAAGATGAACCCTCCCAGGGTATACCCCCAGTGACCTACCTCCTCCAGCCATGTTCCACCAGCTTACAGTTACCACCCAATAATCAGTCCATTCAAATGAGGATGGACTAATTAGGTTATGGCTCTCACAATCCAATCATTTCACCT
This sequence comes from Tamias sibiricus, assembly GCA_025594165.1. Lineage (NCBI taxonomy): Eukaryota > Metazoa > Chordata > Mammalia > Rodentia > Sciuridae > Tamias > Tamias sibiricus. The sequence continues at coordinate 129,378,080 of CM046667.1, forward strand.
CTGAGTGTTCCTGCATTAACATAGGAGCTTGGGGAGGACACCTCATATTCAAACCATAACAGTGCCCTTACAGTGTCATTTTATTCTGAGCAATAACAATAAAACCAAATCATTTTCAGGCCTGTGACTATCCTTTCTCTTCAATATTCCACAAGCATGCACTGTATTACAATGGAAGGACATTATACTTTATTAAAGAACTTTATTAAAGAGTAAGAGAAATCAAGACTAAATGAAAGTCATATTCTTTTAGAGACTATCTACTACATTCTGTATCCAGTCCAAGCACCACTGCAATCTTGTGAGAGAAGGACGGTCTTTTCAATATAGGGTAGTGGGTCAACTGCATATCCATGTGTAAAATTAACCATGACCCTCAAACAGTCCATGAAAATGAACATGAGATAGATAATAGTCTTAAATGTGAAAGGTAAAGCAATAAAACTTACAGAAGAAAATACTTTCATAACACTGGGTTATACAAAAGATTCTCAAATAGAGCATAAAAAGCACTAATTATAGACAAAACAATTGATAAGGTGGACTTTATTACAATTATGAACTTATTAATTAATTTTAATTAAAAGATAAAATAATATATGTGCTTAATTAGTGCTGAATGCTGAAACAAACAATGCAACAATGGTTTATTTTTCATTCACATTATAACAAAATGTGAATTAACTGTTTTGTGAGCAGTGAGTGAAAAACTCAGACTGCTTCCATCTACTGACTTCAAGGTCAGAAAGCAGAAAAGGGAAAGGGAGTGATAATAATATGTTCATGTCACCCTAAAATCCATATGTTGAAATCCTAAATCCCAGTGTAATGGTATTAGGAAGTGGGACCATTGGGAAGGAAAATAAAAGAGACCCCACAAGGCTAGCTAACCCTTTCCACCATGTGAAGACACGATGAGAGGGTACCATCTATGAACCAGGAAAGGGGTCCTCACCAGACATCGAATCTGTTGACAACTTGATCTTGGACTTCCTAGCCTTCAGAACTGTGAGAAATAAAATTCTGTGGTCTATAAACCATCTGTCTATGGTATTTTGCCATACCAGCCCAAACAGAGAGTTTAGAAGTGGTGAACTGGTATGTAATTAGTGAACCTAGGTATGTAAGTGACACATTTCACTTTCACTCAGATTCCATAGACTGGAACCAGTCTTAAGGCTAATCCAACTGCAAAGGGATGCTAGGAAGTCTAGGTTAGCTCAGGGCTATCAATGAGCACTAAGAGTCTTTGCCAAGATTAGCCAATGAAAACTATTCAACATTTTGAAAACTGTTATTACTCTAAGTTGAAAAAATTTGGAAATTACACATACCAAAACTGAATGTAAAGAGAAAAATAAAGTTTAGATATTCAGGGTCCCTTCTGATCCCACTTATTTATGAAGACCCTTCTTCTGCCTATCTGACCCTGGAAGGTACTAGCAAGAAAGAGACGAGTAGATCCTAAAGATGAGAGCAGAGAGCACAGAATATAAGACTTACAGTACAGGCTATCTTTGGGAGATACTGAGATAGAAAAATGAGAAAAGTGCTAGGGCATCTGCATCTGTACTGTAAAAGCTCCTGAGACAGAATGACATGGAGAAGGAAATTTTAAAAAGATCATTATGGAAATTTGGTACACCTTGAGATTAGACTCCCCTTTGTTACCTTATGTGACAACATCTATAATGCTAATTCTAGTTGGTTTTGTGATGTTCAGAACAATGGTTCTTTGAATGTGACCTCCTCCTGTCAAGATTAGGTCCTTGGATATTCTGCATTTCTCCACATACCTCCTTCCCATGGGGTCTTTGCATATGCTATTCCCTTTTCTGGAATGCTTCCCCCACCTCCATGTCCTTGACTCAATTAACTCCTATCCATCCTTTATATGTTAATTAAATGTAAGGAAAATCTTCCTTGAGATCAGACCAGTTATGTCGAATCTGTAGGGCTGGGGTTGTGGCTCAGTGGTAGAGTGCTTGTCTAGCACATGTGAGGCACTGGGTTTGATCCTCAGCACCACATAAATATAAATAAATAAAATAAAAGTTCATCTATAACTAAAAATATTTTTAAATAACCTATAATTCTCCTGTGTATCATTAATGATAAATTGAAAGGATACAGATACATTACTTTGTATTTAATGTTTACATCCCCCAGTTGTCCCCATCTGTTTTGTTCATCATTGTATCCCTAATACCTAGCACATAAAGGCCTTCAATAACTACTTTTTCCATGAATGAACACGTCTTCTGGAGGGATTAAAAGCCAATCCTGTCATCCAAAGTTACTTCCCCCATCCCTTCTGGAGAAGCAATGATAGGTTGGTCTGGACCTCCCATTAATATCCCTCTGCTTAAATGGTTGCTTCCAGGATCTCTAAGCAAGGGTTCTCTCTGCAGACAAAGCCATTAAGAATATCTATGTGGAGGTAAACCTGGAAGCTACTATTTCAGCACTGTTGCTATTTTCCAATTTAAGAGTCGGTATAAAGACTTTTTCTGTTGATCCCTTAGGGAAGGCCTAGGACCAGCTTATAGAATGGCAGACTCTTAATTCACATAAGAAAGAATCTATAGGAACTATTCCAAGATTGAATGGTGGCACTAAGAGGCAATGAGTTCTCTGTTACTGGAGATATTCAAGAAAAAACTGGATAAGTTCTTGATGAAATTATTGTACATCAAATGGAGAACAAAATGAGAAGAACTTTAAGGTTCTTTCCAACATTGACATTGGGAGATTTTAAGATGATTATTCTTTGAACTGTTTCTAATCATGGGGGATGTGTTTATACTGAGTCATCTCTTCTCTCTCCTGGATTTCCTTAACCCCAAGAATCTTCTGGCTGTGACTGGGGTACTGTCTGTCATCAGGGAACATAACTGAGTTAACAACCTTACAGAGGCTGAACCCATGACCTTGTCCTGATTACCTCTGACTGCTAATCCCCCAAGTTCACAGGCATACTTCTGATATGCAGCAGTGAAATTACCTCGAGAGAGAGAGTTTCACGCCATGGAAAGTGATGTAATCCAATGACATCTATTTCAGCATGATAACATTGTGCTCAGTTTAAAAATGAAATTTTCAGGGTGATAAAAATTTAAATGATGGTTTTGAAGTATTTGAGTGAGGAATTTTCTATCAAAGCAAAAGGAAATGTTATGCAAAAGGATTTGCAGTTTCAACCATGCAGAGACATAAATATCACATATTAATAGATTTGACCTAGTTGCAATCATAGTCAGTTTCATTCTCATCTTGTCTCCTTCACATGTTTGTTCTCTATTTGGGTAGCTTACTCTTAAAGCCCATGGGATATCTGTAGATATGCAAAAATAATGAGAAGTTGACAGTTAGCTTGATAATAAACCACACAAAATAAAGTTAGCTTGAAAAATATTTTATTACTAACTTGGCTTAAAATTTTGGGGTTTGCAGCTTATTGTTCCATATTACTTTTGTTGTCTCTAATTTAAAATCATACATTAGTTTATCTCATTACATAGTTAGATTTTCAATTATGCTAGATAGTGGTAAATATGATATGGCCTTCACTGGGCTACTTGTTGAGTTTCCTATCACCTTCCCCTCAACAAAAGAGGAGCTAAAATAAAACTATTCCACAAATCTCTTTGAGCTTTAGAGTTACTAGGGAACTTGAAATGAGTCTAGATCAAAGATGCTTAATTTTCTGGGGTTACAAGAATTTCTGAGAATATAATAAAAGTCATGTACTCTATCCTCAGAACAATGCACACATATATTCACACACACACAAAATAATTTTGCATAGTTTCCTGGGGCTTAAGGACTCCCCCTCCATGAAGCCCATCCATGGAGCTCAGATTAAGAAATTATGCTGTAATATAGCTTCTGCCATTTAAAGGCAAATTAGGTGAGGATAAGGGCATGCATGGTCACTTTTCTCCAGGGATATGGTTAAACAAGATGAGTGTGGGGTTTTGTTCTTATTCATTTGAACAAAAGGACAATTTAGTCCACAACAGAATTAACAAGAGTAGAATCAGTTGACTAGAGAAAATGGCTGAATTTTCAGTTGAAATCTGATTAAAACATAGAAAACAAAGGAGAAACTGAAGACATCAAGTTTAAGACAATATCACCTGATTTTCTTCTTAAATTTAAAACCTCTATAAATAAACTTTCAGAATCTAGAATCATTACTAAAACATGAGACTAGCATATGTAAATTAAAAATGATTTTAAGTGATATGTCCAAAGAAGAACAAAGAAATTTTACCTGCTAAATTTATTATAATTCATTTCTTTCATAGTCATATATATTTTGAAGACTCCACACTGTTTTGTTAGTTTCTTTGGAAACTGTACATATCAAGTTAATTATATTTTCTTCCCATTCTAAGGAAGGCCTACAAAAGTACTGTTTGGGGGCTGGGGTTGTGGCTCAGTGGTAGAGTGCTTGCCTAGCATGCATGAGGCACTGGGTTCAATCCTCAGCACCACATAAATGTAAACTAAATATATTGTGTCCACCTAAAACTAAAAAATAAATTAAAAAAAGAGAAGGCTTTAAAAATAGTACTGTTTGTTTACTTACCTGTTTGTTTGTAAGGATAATTTAGTGTAGACACACTGATATGAGAAAAGGTTCTCATTAGTCTTTAACTTAAGCTTTTTGAAATGCAAGCTGAATATGTTTATATTGTTCAAACTCTCATTGTTTCCACAATGTCTGCATTGGAATGGCTTCCCTGGGTGATCTTTTGTTAAGGTCAGCCTGCTTTAAAACAATGTAGCTAAAGAATAAGCACTTCCCATAAATATATCATCTGTACCAAATCCCAGTTACCCACTGTGTCATGCAAAGGCTAGGACTCAACACTGACAGCAGGAATCAGCATCACCCATAGGCTTCTACAAATCCTCTTTTTCCTCGAGTATAATAAATCCATTGAGCTATGATATGCCCTTTAAACCTTAAAGCAAACATTACCATCCTAAAGGCTGAGTACAGATCCTGGCAAGAATATTGGTGCTAACAGATTGGATGCCATGGAAACTGACAAAGACCTATTTAAGCAGAAACCTGCTATTTATTTATTTATTTTATTTTGATCAGTCTTCTAAACCAAGAATGAGTAAGAGTTTGGGGGGCTTCTAAAAATAACAGATTTGTAATATTTAAAACCACTTGTGTTTTTCTGAATGTAGAGCAACAAATACCAAAATTTCTTTGCCACCTGCTTCTTTGCAGTGAAACAATGGTTTCAGGACTATGAAATTCCTGAGGCTCGGCTTGAAATTGTTATAGCAATTGGCATAAATGCATAGAATTCCCAGTATTTACCTGAAGAATCATATACTTTTACATATGAATTTTTTCTTGGATCTAGTTCAGAGATTATTTTAGTACACTATTGATAAATATGCCTGCTCACTTTTCTCCAGGGTATGGTTAAACAAGGTGAGTGTGGGTTTTTGTTCTTATTCATTTGAACAAAAGTACAATTTAGTCCACAACAGAATTAACAAGACTAGAATTAGTTGACTAGAGAAAATGGCTCAATTTTCAGTTTTGCAGATGATGTCCACCACTCCTGTTCTTGAACTGCCTGTCAGGGCTACCAAGTGCAAGAATGGCAGACAAGCAAACAATCCTACTTACAGCATAAAAGTCAACACATCACACTCTGGTCTTTGTCAATGGTCTGGCAAGTAGTCGCCAAGTTAGAGTCAAAACACTGTCAGCCTGTCTTCAAAAGATGCCACAGGATAACCTTTAGCTACTCATCCTCTACCTGATTTAGGATGGTGTAATGATTAGGTACACACACCCTAATGCCACCACTGCTTGGATTTTCACTGCTGAATTCACTACTTCTGTGTGATTCTCAGAAAGTTTTATTACCTTTTTGTGCCTCTGTTTCCAAATGTGTAAAATGGTGATGATAAGAAAAGCATACTTATCTCTGAAGGTTGTTATGAGGATTAGGTAAAATAATGACTATATAAAGCACCTAGAACAGCACTTGAAATATACCAAGTACTTTATAAAAGTTAGCTACTATTTACTAGATTTTGCCTAGTTCTCTAAGTGCCAAGACACATGGCTTCACTCAGGAATATACTAAGGAGACATCAACTTATTTCTTATCTCTCTTCTTCATTACGTGGTCAAAGGAGTGAAAAGGGTGGTGAATCCTAGATGGTATTGATAGGAATGAAATCTTTATTCCATCAAAGAAAAAGATACAATTTTCTCCCTCCTGTGCTCTTACCCCTACCCCACACATGCTACAGGTTTCACCATCAATGAGCTAGCTATCTGTTCTAGATTTGTCCTCTCTCTCTTTCTCTGGAATAAAATGAAAATGCAAATCAATTGCTTCCCATTTGAATTGCAATAGTTCCTCAGAAACCAAACCCATAAAATTTCCTGTGCCTTAATGTGAAGGCATTATGGTGCAGAGCATTTCATCAGGCTACCTGCCAGCCAATCATGTCCCTAGAGGAAACAATGAGTTACTAGGGGACAACAGGCTGTGAAAGACAGACTCCAGTAGATATGAGAGCCAAACTCTTACAGTTACTTTGTGAGGTCTATAGTAAGTCCTAGTTGCCAGCCAAAAAACATGGTTCTAAGATGCTACGTACTGAGTCTCCTAAAGAAAATGGGTAAACAGCCACCAGATTGATGAAAGAGAAAATCTAGGCAAACTTCTGAGATCCTCTGACACTCTCCAATTGTGACCAAGCAGTCTGCACATTGCTATGTTTAACACATGCACTGTGAAATCAAACAGAGCTAGGTGTGAATCCTGGTTCTGCAATGACTTAAAATGTGACATGCTATTTAATATATCTGTGCCTCAGTTTACTCACCTGCAAAATAAGATAGTAAAACTTACATTGGAAGACTACATTCAGGCTCAAATGAAATAATGTACCTCTGGTAATTAATGCTTTGTTGCCTCAATACTTGAGTATGTAAGAACACAGCAAAATTGCAAACCTAGAGTAGGGGAGTTGATGTTTGTTATCCATTATTTTTTCTACTTTTTTTAGCACTGGGTCGCAACCTCTTCTTATCAGCCCAGAATATCCACAATCATGTGGCCCCTTGAACAGTAGTCTGTTGAGGGCTTTCTATATTCTTCATAAGCATCTGACCCCCCAAGCATGTCAATATTTTGTGCAGGCAGATATGGCTCATTAATATAATAGCCCTGACATGGGCACATGGGTCAAAACTCAGTAGTAGTTTTGCTCACTTCCACTTCCAGGCATACACCCTTGCAGGAAATCACCTTTCCCTAGTTCTCAGTCTTTTCATTTATGTCATGAAGGTGTTGGGACAGAAGACCATCTCTAAGGGTCCTGAAATTCTGACATTCTAGGTTCTTATGAGTTTATATAGAGATATATAATTATGTGGAAACATCAGGTTCTTTGGATTTTTAAAGACGTGATAGAGACAAAGATGGGAAGGGAGTGCCTCAACAATGGGTTTAGGGGGGACAGTCCACCCTTAAGAATAAAAAGTAGAGGTGAAAAGAGTTACAGAATTCCCATAGGAACTTCTAAGCAAGGAATAAGGAAAAAGCATATGAGAGTTAATGACCCAAGCTCATTTAGTTTCAGAAAAGACAAAATATGACTGAGAGTGTTGGGATATTTCCTCTCTCCTCTACTCTCACACACAGTTATGGTGGGCCTCTGACAACTCATAGACCTCAGACACTTTTGTCCTGTAGAGCTTGCAGACTGGGATCATGGACTAACAAGATCTGGCCACAACCAAGGGTTTATTACAGGAGAAGCAATGATCTGTGCACCAAGGCCAATTTGCATGCAAGCTTACCCAATCTAGCTCTTGGCATGAAGTAAGAAACAGATTTGTTTGAACAGAGCAGTCTTTCTATTTGCAATCATATCACTGTGTGCTGTGATCCTATTAATTCCCACAAGCAAAGCAACTCTGTGGGGCTTGCTGCCTCCATCCATGTACATACACACACACACACACACACACACACACACACACACACACCTCCAAGAACACACAAAATGGTATCATGGAGGCAGTAGGTAGCAGTCCTCTACTTCCTAGCTCAGGAATACTTTGGGGATTGGGGGCTGCCTTTTGTGGAAGGTGAAATCATGGTCCTTAATACTCCTTGAAAAAAAAAAAATACCTACCTCTTTTGAGGTTGAATGAAGGAATAAGATCCACTCATCACCAAGTGTAGGGCAGAAACTTCATTTCATCCACTAATGGAAGACAACCTGGTATGAGAAAGGCTTAGAGTCAGATTGCCTTGGCTTTCTTCTGGACTTTGCCACTTATTAGCTCTGTGACCTTAGGCAAATTATTTAAACTTTCAGTGCCTTAATTTCCTCATATGTAAAGTGGAGGTAATAAGAAATCCTAGCTCATAGGTTTGTTGAGAAAATAGAAAAAGACAATATTTATAAAGCAGTTTTAACAGTGCCTAACAGAGTAAGTGCTATATAGTCATTTATTAAATAGAACAAATAGTCTTTATATATTTGGCACTGCCTAAATTATTTCAAGGTCAATAGTAACTCAGCTGTTTTTCTCCTTTATTAAAAATCTGCAGCCCACTTACAGAGTGCAAGCACTAATGGCCATAATCAGTAAAACAGATTTTAAATAGCTTCACATCGCTTTGAAATCCATGACCAAGCTTAAAGAATATTCTGCTCCAAATTATAAATCCAGAAAGATGCATCTTACATAAGGCAATTGTATTACTTAGGGTAGGATAACTTCTAGAACAAATAGACCCAAATATGTAACACAAGTAAATTTTATTTCCCATGCAATTAAAAGGCCAAATGGGTGTTTCTATTAGGCAAGCATCTCTCTTCTTCTTTTTTTTTTTTTTTTTTAATTTTTGGACAATTTCTTCTTTTCTTAAGAATTCTTTTTTTTTTCCTATTCCCGATGTCTTTATTTTTTATTTATTCATTTTTTAATTCAAAGTTGTTGTATTTATAACAGTAGCATGTATTACAATTCATAATACACATATAGAGCATAACACTGTATACAAAGTATATTTATACTAATACTATTCAAGTCTTGTCGCCGCCTGCAGCAATTGCCGCTTGCAGCAACGATACCACGGGAGAAAATTCGGAGGCAGGATGGAAATGAAAAAGTTCTTTTATTCTTCTTTCTTCTAACTTCTCTCTCCGGCTCCAACAACCTCTCCAACTCCAACTCCAACTCCAACCACACCTCTAACTCACCCTCACCCGGTTAAATACTTTTTGCCTTAACAAGGACACGTGCTAACAGCTTGAGCTTACAGGTGCATCACGCAGTGTTCATGGGCATAAAAAGATTCTTAGATAAATGCATGAATATCAGGTGAAAATACTTGAACACCTTTATGGCTCTCAGCTAACTGCCATCTTAGCTATCTCCTCAATTAGGGGTCTTACAAAGTCTTCAATCATGCATTTAGGATAATGATGTCCATCTTATTCAAAAGGGAGGGAGGGGAAGGGAGGTAAAAAGGGGGTACAGAGGGGAAAAAAACAAGAAGGTGGCATCTCTCTTCTTAACAGCAAATCAGTGACTCAGTCTCCATCTATTTTTGGCTCTATTGTCCTCAATAGATGGTTTCCAGGTGATTATGCTCCTCTGTATCAAACACACATAAAGGAAAAACAGGGTGGAGAAAATGTACTACTAATTTGGAAATAATATATATATATCTTTCACTAAAGTTCCATTGATGAGAACTAGTCACATAACCCCTCAAAATATAACAAAGAGCAAGAAATAAAGTCCCTGGCTAAACATCCACCTCCCAGTGACTACTTCAAACAATGGAAGGGAAACATGAGTTTGGGTGGAGGGTTGGTCATCTCTACCACTGCCTCTAGGGTAACAAGCTTGGCACAGTAAGGGTGGAGTAATACCCTGAAATCCTAAAGAACAGGGGTTGTCATATTCTCAATTCCCAGCACATGGGTTCTTTCTTGGTGGGGGAAAAAGAAGCAAAGTGAACAAGTTTGGGTGGAGGGTCCCAAATTCTTTCTTTTTGTGAATAATTATTTGTGTCTATGTATATTGATATATATGTATAAGTAAGTATGTTAATGTATGTCTGTGCATCTGAGTATGCGTGTATATCATATATGTTTGTGCTTACATATATGCACATATGTATTTGTATTTTTATATATGCATGTATATGTATACATACATTAATGTATGTGTTGAATATATGTATATATGTGTGTGTGTATATATATATGTATATATATACATATCCTATATGTATCAGCTCATTGCATGTTTATATGCATGTGCATATATGTATGTATGTATATGTACCTGTATATTTGTGTATGTTCATGTCTTCATGCATATGTGTTTATGTATCTATGCATATGCATGCAAGTTTTATATTTACATGTGAATATGTTGTGAATGTGTGTATCTTTAAAGGTTTGTGTTTGTATAAAAGAATGTATGTATTTTCATGTATAAGCATGCACATTTTCATGTGTACACATGTGCTGAGTTATGAATGGGGCCAAGTTCTAAGCTATCCCCCTTTTGGGCCCTAAAAGGGAGTTTCCCCTCTGCCCGCAGAGGGAAAATATAACTTACCCGGCGAGGGTGGACATAAGGGCAAAAATAGCAGGGTGTCTACCTCTGTCTGATGAACAGAAAACCACGCCACACCCAGGGAGTTCTGTATAGCAAGCAAGAATCCAGAAACTCAGATTTATTGGCAAGGCACTGAACTTAAATAGGCCTAGAACTAGCCAATCAGCCAGCAGGGCGGTCCGGTCTCTCACGCTACGTCACAGCCACACCCCTTTGCTTAGCCCCGGTCCCTTAGGGCGTGGTAAGCAGCCAAAGCCCTGCCCCTTGGCAGACATAGTCCCAACACACATGCATGTGTGTATTAATATATGTAATATATATGTCTATATATTATAGGCATATGCATACACATAAAGTTTCATGAAATAATATTTACATTTACAACATTCAGTATGTTCATATTTGTTATTCATTGCTATTTAATTAATGAAATCTCAAGGTCATGGCTACCTAAATGTTTTTTATTATCTATTAATGGGCTGCAAGCAAAGCATGAAAAATACTGGTATAAGATAATAATAGTAAGTATTTGTTAAGCACTAGCTATGTGCCAAGCACTTTATATTCATTATTTCATCTAACACAACAATCTCATGAGGTAAGCACTATTATTAGTTCCATTTTATGGATAACAAAACAGCCATAAAAGGGTTGATTAACAATGCCACATGCCAGAGCCTGAATTAATAAATTAATCATGATTACTAATCAGAGCCAGAATTTGAAGCCAGAGTGGCTCCAATGCCCTAGCTCATATCCAGTAGTCTACACTACCCTGCCATTTATTTGTAAAGAGACCTCTCTCTAATCCCCTTGGCCATGAAGGTTGTTGGAAGTATATCGCTCTCGTACACTTTCCCACTCTATTTTCCCACCTCCACAGTCTGCTACAGGAACCATTGCTGCCAGCCTCCCTAACTTTGGCTACAATAACTCAAGAGAATCTGGCAGTGCTTACTGATGGGCACAGATGTAGTAGAGTCAGATGCAGCTGTAAGATATAGTCATTATTCTCCAGCAAGTTTCATTATCATTGTTTTTTTTTTTTCCAGTAATAATGTTCCCAAGTCTTTAGGCCCCAGAAAATCAAAGTTACTGAATCTTCCTAGCATATCTGATTGTACTATGGGCATAAATCCATGGCCTTCACAATCTGTACATGTTTTCTTTTGAAATCTACTTAATGAACATAATAACTGCAACATCTATTAAGCAACTTTGATTGCCTTTAGTTTTCATACTTGGTAACTGGCTTTTTCTCCATGCCTTTTTGTATTTGTCTTCGTTTCTTTGTAATTGCTCTCTGCTTTCAATCACCTGTTTGGATCACAAGCAACTCAAGCCCAAAACCATTCATCTCATTTCCTAGGTGTTCCCAGCCAGTTGGGGGAAGTGCTGCAGGCAAATGCTCCAGCACAGCTTTGCCTCACTCACTCCTGTACTGAGCTCTTCCCTGTGCCTGGTACTGTGCTAGGAACTGCAGATACAGAAAACCAAAACCACAAAGCCCTTGCCATTAAGGAGCTCAGTGCAACTGGCACTTCAGGATTTATCAGCAGTTCAGTTTCATCTGGCTTGAACTTGAGATGAGCACTCCTTTCCCCCTCCATGGGGAAGAAGGGAAAATGCCCCCACTCCTCTTGATAATTCCCTACTCATACAAATTATCTTTCTTCAAAGACTCTCCGACCCTCAAAATTCTTCATTCTTGTGCTTAATCTAGGCTGGATGGGATGATGGGAGTGAATCTAAAGGAGAAGTTTAACCACCTCTCATCAAGCACTGAAAAGGCACATTGGGTAGCTCCTTGGCAGATCCCTTGAGCCTAAGAAATAGTTGAAAAGTGGCTGTGAATGGCATGGACTCCAGAATCAGATCACCTGGACTCAACTCTTGGTCACTGCACTCATTGTTTGTGTGGCTTCAGACAAATTACTTATCATTTCTGCACTTTGGTTTCCTTTTCTGTAAAATGAGAGCTATAACAGTAACCACCTCATGAGATTGTGTTTAAATTAGTCAAAGCATACAAAAGTATTTAGAAAAACGCCCGGATCTGAATAACTGAAAACTTTCATTATTATTAATTTGCTTAGCACCAATGGCCCTTGAAGGAGCCCTAATAGGAGATGGTTAATTGCGGTTAGCTGACGGCCATAAGAGATGTTCTGGTTTCCACCTGAAAGAATCTTTGTATGCCCGTGAACTGTGTGATGCACCTGTGGTCCTTGTTAAAGCTAAAGATATATAACCGGGTGAGGAGTCAGACTAAGATAGAGAGAAGAAGTCAGGCTGAGGCTGCCGAAGAAGAAAAAGAATCTCTCTCTCTCTCTCTCTCTCTCTCTCTCTCTCTCTCTCTCTCTCTCTCTCTCTCTAAGAAAGTAAAAGAAAGTAAAGTAAAGAAGTAAAGAGTCAGTAGTCAGAAGAAGTAAAGAGCCAGAGAGGTTGCTGAAAGTGCCAGTGTTAGAGTTTTGAGAGATTGCTAAAGCCTAAGAATAAAAAAACCTTCTTTCATCTTCATTCTGCCTCCGAGTTTTTCTCCCGCGGCGTTGTTGCTCTAAGTCAAGAAGCAACAGGCCCTCCTCCCATTCTGAGCTTTAGCCAAAGTCCCAAGAGTACAGAAAAATGTCCCATCATGCATCCTACAACATTCACCTATCACATTTCATCCAGTGTGTCTAGGGCAGAGTAAGAAAGGAGGAAAGTGAAAGGAGATTAGGCTAAAAGGCCAGAAGGGACCAGATGATGCAGGGCCTCTTGGCTTATAGCAAGAAGTATGGGTTTTATTCTGAGTATGATTGGAAGTGGTTGGAGCAGGAGAGTGACATGATCTACTTTACATTGATAAAGGAGCACTCAGGCTGCTATTGGGGAAAGAATTATTGTAGGAAGCAAGAGTGACCATGTAAAGTAACTGGAAAAATTAGTTAGGACCCTAGGGCTAACTAGGGCTGTGATCCAGGTTAGGGATTATATATACAAAATATTGTATTAGGAGTGTGTGTGAGAGAGAGAGCGTGTGTGTGTTCTGGATATATTTTCAAGATAAAGGCAATTGGATTTGGTGGTGATTCTCATTCATGTTCTCTCTCTCTTCCCCTCCCTTCTTCCTTCTCTCCCTTTCCCTCTAACTCTCCTTCTCCTTCTCCCCCTCAATTAGAGAAGGAAAAGGTTATTTTAGGGATCATGGTTTCAGAGGTCTCAGTCCATATATAATCAACTCCATTCTCAGGGCTTGAGGTGAAGCAAGGACATCATGACAGAAGACTGTGGTGGAGGGAAGTGGCTCAGAATATGACACCAGGAAATGGGGGGGGGCATGCTCTGATCAACAAGGATAAAATATAAACCCCAAAGGCATACCCCCAGGGACTCACCTCCTCCATTAATCCCTATCAGACTATTAATGCACTGGTTAGGTTTAGGCTTTCATAACCCAATCATTTCTCCTCTAAACCTTATTGCATCATCTTACCCATGAGCTTTTGGGGACACCTCATATCCAAACCATAACACTCTCTCTCTCTCTCTCTCTCTCTCTCTCTCTCTCTCTCACACACACACACACACACACACACACACACACACACACACACACACACACACACACACACACACACTTTGTGAAAGAATTAAGGAAAGCAGACATATACTACACCAATGGAATATATCATCACTCAATTTTGAGTGAATGATGGCAGTTAGCTGCTGACTGAAAAACTCCAAAGTGTTTAGATGAAGGCTCGTGAAAAAAACAAGGTATGGGGAGATATTAAGGTAAAGGTATAATCATATTCTATAATCACATGATGATGGTGGTGGTAATTGTCCTAATAATGGATATAGTTTGTAGATAATGAGATAACTCTATGACAGGGGCTGTACAGGAAAAGTCACCACTTGTGAGAAAATAAAGAACATGGAGAATATGATGAGTACCTCCAAACCCCCAACCCTTAATTATTTACTCTTGTAAGACTCAGACCCATTCTCATTGTTTCCTAAGAATGAAGCCATAGAGCTGATGAGATTTCTTTCAGAGTAGGAAAGCTAAACTGCACAGAAAATGCCTGTTTTTAAAGTTCCTCACACTTTCCTAGCATTCGTGCTGTCATACTACTGCCGTTCAAGAATTCTATTACTTAGCTATTGCCTTTACATGTGAAAGGTTCATTCATCAGTCAAGGTTTAATTTAGCTGTGAAACAACTCCAAAATGAGTATTACTTAACATATTTTACACACTTTAAAAAGCACATGAGATTCTGGTCTCCAAGATTAAAGAAAAAGGTCCAGGGCTGGCTATATATTCAAGAGCCCTGGGCAAGGCTAATTGTGGACTAGCTTTACCTGGCCAGGAAGAGAAACATTTTGTAGGATTCACCATTCTAAGGACACAGGAGACAAAAGGAAACCGGGAGCTCCAACCAGAATCTTTGGGTATCTTGGGTATTTAGAAGACTTGAAATCAATGTTTATGTCAAAAGCCATGTTCAAATTTAGCCCTAATTAGGAAGGGCTGTTGTAGCTAGCTGGAAGACTTGGGTTCTGATTGTATGTGAGCACCTGTAGGCACCCGCAAACTGAAGGTATATAACCGGGTGAAAGCGGTCCGAGTTAGGAGAACGGAGAATTCAGTCAGCCGGGCAGTCACTCGGTCGGTCAGAAGAATCAGAGCGGCCAGAACGTAGGCAGAGCGGTTACAGAAGAGAAACCAGATAGAAGAAGTAATGACTGGCCAGAGTTAGGCCGAGGCTCCAGGATGGTCAGAGTACGAGGCTCCCGAGGAAGACAGAAGACAGAAGAAGGAAGAAAGAAGAGAGAAGAAAGAAGCTCTAGTCTTTCAAGCTAAGCTCTATCTTTCTTTACTCACTCAAAAGAAGAAAAGCACCATCTTGAAAGCTACTCTACTCTAAGCTAAGAAGAAGGAGGAGGGAAGAGAGAAGAAAGAAGCTCTAAAAATCTTTCTTTCCCTCTCTAAGCTCTAAGAAAGTAAAAGTAAAAGTAGTAAAAGCTTCACTCTGCCTCCGAGAGTTTTTCCTCCCCGGTACCAGGCAAAAACCAACACATTTCATTCATTATCAGCAAACACCAGTTGAAAGCTAAAGAACAGCACAAGGAAAACTTGCAGCAACAGAAAAAAATGCCTTTTAAAGTGTATAAAGTACATTGTATAATATTCACTTTAGGGTTACTTCACAGCTGAGATTAAACCTAATGAATGAATGAATCTTCTTTCTTGGCTTTTTGATACTTATCTGTTACATTATCAAAAGTCTATATGTGGGGAGACTACTCTTTTAAAATATAGAAGTGCAGAGTGGTCCTTGAGGGTAAAGCATTTTTTTTTTTTTTTTTTGGTACCAAAGATTAAACTTAGAGGCACTCAACCACTGGGCCACATCCCCAGCCCTTTTTTTGTATTTTATTAGAGACAGGGTCTCACTGAGTTGCTAAATGCCTTGCCATTGCTGAGGCTGGCTTTAAACTCGTGATCCTCCTGCCTCAGCCTCCCAAGTGCTGGGATTACAGGCGTGTACCCAGCTAAAGTATTCATTTTTAACAGATCCTAAATAATTATCAAATAGTCTGCAGTCTCAACCACAGCAATGAGAGAACCTTACTATGAAGAAGTTGATCTAACAGAAAATCCTCAGTATGATGGTACAGATGGTAACAAACAGAAAGTTGTACGGGAGATAGATTACATGTTTTCAAAGCACAAAGATCTGAGCTCTTATCCTGGCTCCTCTGCTTATTGGCAACATGACCTTACCCTTTCTTCTTCATGCATAAAATGGTGAAGATG
The DNA here is from genome assembly GCA_025594165.1 of Tamias sibiricus. NCBI lineage: Eukaryota > Metazoa > Chordata > Mammalia > Rodentia > Sciuridae > Tamias > Tamias sibiricus. The sequence continues at coordinate 129,394,536 of CM046667.1, forward strand.
CAACAATGAAAGGAGCATTGCAAAGATCACATGAGTGAATACATGAAGTATTCAGTGAATTCTGATCATAAAAATTAGTACATACTGAGCATCAAACTTATTGATTCTTTCATGCATTCATTCATTCAAACACTTGGAGTGCTATCTATGGGCCAGATATCATTTTTGGTGTTGAGCATGTAGCAGTGAGCAAATTTTCACAATTATTTCATTTAAGTCTCAGAACAAGCCTGTGTGGTAGATATTTATTACTCCCATTCTACAGAGAAGTTCAGAGCCTTAGAGAATTTAAATATAATTTTTAAAATGTGTATGGATAGCCGGGCGCGGTGGCGCACGCCTGTAATCCCAGCACTTTGGGAGGCTGAGGCAGGAGAATCATGAGTTCAAAGCCAGCCTCAGCAATGGCGAGGTACTTAGCAACTCAGTGAGACCCTGTCTCTAATAAAATACAAAAAAAAAAAAAAAAAAAAAAAGGCTGGGGATGTGACCCAGTGGTCGAGTGCCCCTGAGTTCAATCCCTGGTACCACAAAAAAAAAAAAAAATGTGTATGGATAACTATGTGCTTTTCACATACCAAGTAGTGGCAGGGCAGGGATTTCCATGCTTTTACCCTGACTCCCAACACCCATGTCCCCCCTCATTGCATAAAACTTCTATAGCTGCTGTTTTTCCTTCCCTTCTCTATGGCAGTTTTGTGTATTTTCAAATTCTGTTTGAGAAAAAGAAATTGCCATGTTGAGGACATGGGCCACATGTTGGATTCTGCTCAAAGGAAGCATTGGTCTCAGGGCACTGTGTGCTGACTCAGAGTCCCTGGGTCAATACTGTGTTCTGCTCTCTCTTTTTGATTAGTGAGGTAGTTCACAGACTGTAACCAGTACTGACACAGAATGACAAAGGATATGGTAGGCATGGAAACATACCATGCAGATCCCCAAGGAAGAACTGCAGCCTACTTGCAGAGAGCATGGTTGGAACACAACCTCCAGTTATCAGCTCCCTTAGGGTCTTCCTCAACTGCAGAGAGTCACTTATCTTGAGATAACACCTACTGAGAACAACCTGACTCAGGTTAATACCTTTCCCAAGGCTGCCATCATCTGGTGACTGAGGAAAGTTGGTGAGGGGTGACAGGTTAAAAAGGCCTTGGCCATTTCAGCCTGCCTTGGGGCAATTGTGAAGGGAAACACTTGTTTCTGAGCTTCTCAGTTAGCAGGCCAAGGTTTTATCAGGCCAACATTGCATTTTGACTACTTCATCTACTCAATCATGTTTCCTTTCACAGGAATTATTCCCTAAAAAGTATCCTGTACTCTAAATGCCTTCTTACTGTCTGTTTCCATAAAACTTAGCATGTAGAAGTTGGTGGTAGGCATGGTCCACAGAAATAGAGACTAAGATAGATGTTTGGAGCTGGATCTCTCACAGCTGGCAGAGAGGATTCCCTCACTGGTAATAAGTAGAGCATAGACAGCTCCTGGCTCAAGTAGTTTTCCAATTGTTAAAACTCTTAACAGAATTGAGAACATTGTCCTATAGGAAAGAAGTCACTAGTGAGACAGATGTGTTCAGACTGTATGGATAAAGTAAGAGATATCTCAAAATTCTGTGAGTCTACAGAAGTGGCCCATCCAATAAGGGGTTAGTTCTCCATTCCATTGCTAGAAGATAGTTCAGAAGTCTCTACCCAAAAGGTATCAGGTACCTCCCTCAGTATCTTCTCCAAATACTACTTCTGGTAACCAGGCCTATTGCTAGAGTTAAGTTACAGGATAACCCAGCTAAAAAGGAACTGGGCCTGATAAAGGAAGAAAGAGATTCTACCCTAAAGAAACTTGTCAGCATGTACCAGCAGAAGCTTAGGAAGCTATACATGGGTTTGGATTTTGAGGGTGTTTGACAAAGGGGAGGTGGATAACATTGGATATGGAAGAGTCTATTGACTAATGAGTGCTCTCCAGAAATGCAGGATTTTACTACCTGGTGAGGATCCTAGGAGATATGAACTCCTGAATGGGATGGCTCCTAAAAGCATGGGAAGTAATGGCCCATGCTGAGTAGAGTTGGAATTCCAAGACAGGTGGTAGAAGAAAAGATCAAATGGCTCAGAGTTATACAGATCAAATGGCTCAGAGTTATACATACAGTAGAATAAATCTACTTCATACTGCTGAGAGACATTCAGATGATCATGTTTTACAGGATAGACCTGGAGATATACCATGTACTAAGGCCATAGGAAATGCTCTGATGATGGGTGTACCAACATCACATATCTTCAGTGGTGTGTCCACTATGCAGATAGGGGCTGATTGATGTAGGAGAGGCCATCACAAAACTTAGCTTACTGATATTAATGTGTATGAGAAGATGCCAAAAAACTATAGACACTAAGTAATGGAGTTCAAATGCCAGAAGCTGCAGAGTCACAATTGTCATAATGACTGGCAAGGTCAGAATGGAAGCTAATGAGATCTGATCTGTAATAGTGTTATGAAGGTGGTTAATATTACATAAAATCTTTACAAGCAAAATACATGGGAAGGGGAAAAGGGTACTACTCATCTTTGTATCAGCAGAAGAAATTGAGATGTATTACTGGGGCACTATGGGAAGTCACGTCAATTAAAAAAGTATAATTCCTGGCTGAATTTCTAAATCTGAAAGAGTGTTTTGACCTAGACCCATTGACTTAAGTGGCTGAGTCCATAAGAGGAAGGTCCTTGCAAAATCACAGCAAATACACACAATAATGTTTTACCTTAATCTTTTCCCAAAGAGATGCAAAGTCATAGAGGTACACTGGGGGAGAAGGAACATTCAGACATTTCAAGAACTCCTGGACCATGAGACTGAATTTACATTGTTGTCCAGAGATCTGAATTGTTATTATCATGTTAGGAGTGAAAGAATAGAAAGGCTAGGCAATACATAGAATCCTGGACAAGGTCTAGTTTACAGTGATCCACTAGATCTGTGGACATACTTGGTAATTATCCCCAACTTGTTCAAAGGTATAATTAAGATTGATACATTTAACAGCTAAAGGAATAGTCACATTGGGTCCTTAGACAATGTAGCAAGAGCTGTCACATGAGAAAAGCAAATGGAGGCATCTGAATCTGCTTCTTTATCAAAATAGTAAATAAAAACATTAATGCATAATGGGAAGGGGAAACAGGATAGAAATTAGTGCTACCTTTAAAAATCTAACAAATTCAGGTATGGTGGTCCCCATCATGTCTCCATTGATTCTACCAGTCTGGCCCTGTAGAAAACCAATCGTTCCTGAAGAATGAATATAGACTACACCAAGTTTAATCAAGTAGTAATTCCTAATCATAACCACTTCACCAGACGTGACTCATTTATAAATCAGATTTATATGGCCTTGATACATGGTTTGTGGCAATTGATTTTAAAAAAAAAACATCAGAATTAGTCTGAATTCACAAAGAAATAACAATACATATTTATGATACTCATGCAGGGCTAGTTATCTCTCCTGCCATTGGTCATAATATAGTACAAACAAGTCTGGACCATTTGAATATCATGAAGAACATCACAATGATCTATTATATCAATGACATTATGGTAATCTGGGTGGATGAGGAATAGCTACCAAGTGTGTCGGAGGCCTTGGTAAGACACATATGCTCCAGAGGGTAGAAGATAACCTCTAGGAAGATTTAGGACTTGCCACATCTGTAAAAACATTTAGGGTTCCAGTGGTCAAGAGTATGTTGGTGTATTCCCTCCAAAGTAAAATGCAAATTATTATAAATTGTATCTCCAACTATGAAGAAGAAAACAAAAACACTGATGGGCTACTTTAGTTTCTAGGGAACCATGTTCTACACCTAAGAACAGATCTCCAGCTTATATACTAAGTGATATGGAAAACTGCAAGCTTTGAGGGGAACTCAGAGTACAAAAGGTTTTTGTATCAGGTTCACATTATTAGTACATGCAATCTTACCTCTTGAGTCATATAGTAGTAGACCCTATGGTATTTGTTAAAGGCATCAATGGTGAGAAACAATACCGTCTACAAGCTTTGGCAAGCTCCAGTGGAAAAGTCAAAAAACAAGCCACTTGAATTCTGTAACTAGGCAATGAAACCAGCAGTAAAAAAATATATAAACAAACAAACAAACAAAAAAAAACTCATGGTATATGCTACTGGGTCCTGGTAGAAATAGAATGTTTGAACATTAGACACCAAGAGGCAAAATTTTCCCTTATGACCTGGGTTCTGTAAGATGCATCAAGTCACTAGATTAAATGGGTTTACCAACAACTTGTCATAAGATGTTTTAGATTAAGCATGAGTAGGGTTGGTAGCCCAGATCCCCATGACCACCACTATTGACCCAGGACCCTCTCTTAGGTGACATTTATGACCATATCACCATCTGATAGAAGAAAAAACCTGAATTCAGTTTATGAATATATAGCTATCCATATGTGAGTATATGTGGGTGGTAGCAACATAGCCTCACACAATGATGGCCTTGAAAATCTTCTCAATGGACAGAGTTTTGGACAATAACCTGGCCACCCACTTTCCATAGAAAAAGTGGTGGATAGTCAGGCCACCTGAGTTGGGGTCCTGGAAAGAGAAGACCAGATTATAGGAGACAAGGAATTCAGGAGAGAGGCCTGTGCATGGGTATGGGAGTAAGTACAAAGTATGAAAATGTTTGTATCACATATTAACACCCACCATAAAGCTTTACCATGGAAGAGGCACTGAACAATCATGTTGGCAAAATGACTCAGCCAGTTGACTTTAGTTAGACTTCATATGGTATCAAGCACCTCCAAACTGGCATAATTAGCACATGAATATAGTGGTCATGGTGGCAGAAACGAAGGTTAACTGGAGGTCCAATAGCAAAGATTCACTTAAGTAAAGGCTAGTTAAAACTTAATTATTTTGCCTCTGAATATCCAACTTGTTAACAACACAAAATAACACTGAGTGCCCGCTATGGCACCATTCCTTAGAGTCCCATTGAGTACTTGGCAGTCCCACTGAGCCATTCCTACATGGAAAGATTAGTGGTTTATTCTTACAGGAACAGTATGAATTTACCTTTCTTTGTATACAAGGCTATAGCACTGTTATCTGAGGGTTTGTGTAGTTTTGATTCATCACAAACTGATACCACATAACATCACATCAGACCAATGGACCCATTTCACAGCCATTATGTGTGAGAGTGGGACCATACCATGGGCTCCACTAGTTGTATAACATCTAGAACCTGCTGACCTGACAGAACCTGGAATGGCCTCCTGAAGGCACAGCTAAAACACCAACTCAGAAGCAACATTTGTTAAGGGTGGGTAAACATCCTCAGTATGCCATACACTGAATTGAATCTAAGGCTTACATTTGGTGTTATGACCCCAATAGAAAGAATACAGAGGACTGGAAACCAAAGAGTAGAAAAACTCATGACCCAGTTGTTAGGGGCTTAGCTGTCTCTCTTCCACAATTTATACACTGAAGTCTAAATCTCCAGTACTTCAAAATGTGCCATATTTGGATACAGGGTTTATATAAAATTAAGTTAAAATGAGTTCTTTAGGGTGGACCCTAATCCAATATGTCTGGTATCCTTATAAAAAGAGGAAAGTTAGATACAGACATGTACAGAAGGAAGATGATATAGAGAGATATGGAAAAGATACCTATCTATAAGCCAAGGAGAGAGGCCTGGAATAGATATATCTTAGTCAGCTTTTCATTGTTGTGACAAAATACCTGAGAAAAATCAACTTAAAGGAAGAAACATTTATTTTCTCACAGTTTCAGAAGTTTCAATCTATGGTGACTTGGCTCCATTGTTTTTAGGCCTGTGGAAAGGCAGAACATCAATGGCATGGAATAGCTACTCACCTCATGATGCTAGGAAGCAAAGAAAAACTCACTTTTATAATAAAGCCCCTTCCCTCAAACCCTATGAATCCATAAATGGACTAATCCATTTATGAGGGTAGAACCCTGATAATCAATCAGCTAATTAGGAAAACCTAATCCATGAAACAGAGTAATAGTCACAATTAATTATATACATCTGTCACTTGGGCATTCTTAACTCCTTACTTACAGTAAAAAGCAGTAAAAGTCATTGTCTTGACGAAAGCAATTGTCCCTAGTCATCAGAATAGGGTTACTGTCAAACAGTGGTGTGGAGTCCAGGTAATCTACTAGAACACCTCCTGGTACTCCCTTGCCCATTTGTGACAATAAATGAAATGTCAAGATGTCAAATCCCTCAAGGATAACAGTCACAGAGGTGGTAACTGAGGGTGGGGAGACTCTGGATAGTGCAAAGAGGGAGACTGGTATCAATTGTAATCCTGAAGTCAACTGAAGTAGCAGGGCTATGATCTGTCCAATTATCCTCTCTAACCTGCCTTTTCTAAACTTCTCTCAGAAATACAGACCCACTGACTCCATTGATTCCTGGAAGACCTGGGCTTTGAAATTGTGTGAGGTGAATCCAAATGGCACAATGGATACATAGATATACATGGAAATGCAGTAGCATGGATCCCTCTCCAAGAAAGTTCTTGTTGCCAGTTGCAGGCAGTCAGCAGACAGACTCAGCTGAAGACAACTGCCTCAAACAAAATGACACCCTTCCTACCTCTTGGAGGGAGGTGGGCTGGCCATTTCAACCTGCCAATGGGCAACTTTCACAGGCAATAATCTTTCTAGAGCTCCCGGCCTCAATTAGATGAGCTTTTTTGTTGAGCCTGAATTATACTTCAACTTCTTCCTTTCCCTAATCTTGCTTTTCCCCCCATTCCTTTCACAAGCACTGATCCATAATAAACATCTTGCACCTTGTAGTCCATTTCAATATCTACTTCTACAGAACCCAATCTGTGAAAATAGGGAAGCTACAGCCTCTGAGGAACAGCTGACACATTTAGGAAATCTTGGAAAAGAGCTAATTTCAAAATGACAGGAGAGCTCTTTCTAAATATATCAAGGCTTGTCATAGGTATCAAATATAGTAGAATTTATTAAGCTTATACTGGGCTCCATGAGGCAAAATGAGGTATACCCAATGGGAGGGCATCACAAGCAGACAGATTTGGGTTCAATATAGAAAGTGACTTTCTAGTATTTTAATTAAATGAAAAATGAAATGGTCCAGACATGAAATCCTGCCCTGGAGAATGTGAGGTGGAAACTGAATAAGTCTTCATAGCACAATGGTAGCAGAGTTTCTTGCACTTGTAGGAGGCACAGGGTGGATGATTTCAGAGCTTGTTTCCCACTCTCTGGGGCCATGACATGGCAATTGGCTTCTTTTGCCCCCACCCCTCATACTTTGACACTTAAAAAATGCAAAGGTAACTATGTCATCTACAAATTTAAAATAATACATAAGAGTATAAAGTAAAATATGAAAGTCTTCCATCTCCTCCATCTTCCCAATTCCACTGCCCAGATACAGTGAGGGTATTTGACAAGCAACCTCCAGATATTCATCCATCACCTATGATGTTTCAAGAACCATGCTATACTTTATTTGATGAATTACCCCCAACCTCAGCAATCCTGTAAGTAGGTAGTAGCATGACTGTTTCATAGATGATGAAAATGAGGCTTACAAAATGTCACACAGCTAGGACATGTGATGGTGATAAAACCAGGAGTTGAAACCAACTCTGTTTTACTCTAACTCTGGGCTCTTAACCATGACACTACTTCTGGAGATGAAATGGAGAAAGGAACAAAGATAAACAAATACAACCATGATAGTTATTTCCTAATGAAAGAGCAATGTTTCTGAAACTTTTCAAATTATTAACACCCATACAAAACTGACAGTGAATCAAAAGACATCACATTCCAGTGACTCACTGAGTTCTAGAAGCCACCTGTAATTTCTGCCATCCTGCCTTGGGGATCCATTTTGAACAGTAATGCCCTCTGAGAATCTCTGTTCATTACAAATGCTTAAGCTCAGCTTTTGGGGATTAGATTATTCTGTAGCAGAGAATTCTGTAGGATTCTGGTTAGAATCGCATAGGGAATATTTATAAAATACCTAGGATAGGCCCCATACTAGAGATTCTGAATTAATTTGTCTAATAAAAGACACTAGGATTTTATAAAAAGTCTCCTCAATTAGTCTAATGTACAGTCAGAATGAGATTTGCTTTAAACCAGTACCAAAGCTCTCATACATGGAAGCCACCCCAAGGATAAACCAATACCAATTGCAACTGGACAACCTTGGGACAGCAGGATTCATGTAAAAAGTAATGGATTCATTCTCTTCCTCTCCTATGGTGCCAGAATAGTTGTGGTACTTCATTCCTAAGGGTGCAGAAGGACTTGTTGTCATTTATCCCAATAGCTAAATGCCTTGTGATCCCAACCAGTAGGCTCAGAATCTGGAAATAAGCCTGAGCTAAAGGAGATGGCATTTTAGAAAACCAAAGTCTGCCCCTTTGGTGGCTTAGACATAAGTCAAATTTATATCTGAACTCACCATGAACACTTTCTTTAAATTCGTTGATTACTTTAGTATCCCCAGCACCAAAATAAAATGCCTAGTACATAGTTGGTGCTTATTAAATATTTATTGAGTGAACTAATAAATGAATGAACAGATTTATGTGACCAGCTCCCACTTTAGACCACATTTTTTTTTTTCATGTCTGAGCTACCCTTGATTCATTTCTTTACAACCTGAAGTCCATGGTTTAGAGTAGCAGTTCTCAGATGGTAATCCCACACCAGCAGTATTAGCATTACCTTGGAACCTATAACCTGTTAGACATGCAAATTTTCAAGAACAACCCCAGAAACGAACTTTCATGAATGGGGCTCACTAACCTGTGTGTGTGTGTGTGTGTGTGTGTGTGTGTGTGTGTGTGCGGTACTAGGGATCAAACTCAGGGCCTCACATATGCTAGGCAAATGTTCTACCCCTGAGCTACATCCTCAGACCCCTAATCTGTGCTTCATCAAGCCCTCCAGGCAATTAGTAAACACTCTTAAGTATTGAGAACCAGCAAACTAGAGAAGAAGTTTCAACTCCTCAGGAGGTGACATGAAGCCCTTCACCCTCTGTTCCCAACTTCCTTTTTCAACCTCATCTCTTTCAACTTCCCTCCAGGCGACCACAGAACCAGACACAGCATGTTCTTCCTATCAAAGACTTACTCGTCCTTTGACAAGCCTACACAAACATCCCTAGCATTTTCCTCCTTGTATCTCCATTCTTCCATTCACTAAATCATTCATTCATTTAGCCAACAGACATGAATTAAGACCATGATTGCTATGTTCCAAGGATATAAAACTAAAGAAGCTTGCAGTATATTGGAAGAAACTAAAACACAAATGAAAGGTTAAAACACAATGTGGTGATTGATAATATAGAGGCAATAATAAGATCCTATGGAGGTTGAATTGAGGCATCCCAAACTCGGCCTGGATGTGGGGAGAGTAGTGTTTTGGAATATCATAAAGAAGATGACACCAACAGAGTCCTAAACCATGATAAGAAATGTTCAAAAGTATTTAACAAGGATGTAGGCTGCCTTTACTAGGCCTGAGATACCCAATGAGTGACTAAAAGCAGGATAAAGCTTGGCACCTCTGCCTTAATTTTTGTCTGTCTCCTCTGTTGCCTTAAATGTTGGAACAGATCCCTGCTCAGCTCTACATGTGGACATGTTAATTATTTAAGGAGTGTTCATCTAAAAAATAGTAATACTAGGTTTATTAGCCCTAAATTTACACGACCATTCTTGTCCCCCTTTGGAACTGAGGCAAGATTTGCAGCACTATTTTCTGATGAATAAATATCCTGAGCAGCAAGTGGAAATTGCCCCCTCAAGTGATAATGACTTCTGTGGAGCCACCTCACAGAGCCAGAGCTGAGGAATGATCAACCAGACACAGTTTGACTAAGACTGCTTCAGTATGCATACTTCTTGCTCTGGTCCCAATTCTTTCTCTATTTATTTACCTTTAGGTTGTGAATGGACACAATACTTCTACTCTATTTATTTATTTTCATGTGGTGCTGAGAATCAAACCCAGTGACTCACTTGTGCTAGGCAAGCACTCTACCACTGAGCCACAAGCCTAGCCCCCTCTTTCTCTATTTAAACCTATTGCTCCTGTCAGCACACTAAAGACAGGGCTGAGATGCTGGATCTCACTTTGCCTTCCCAATATTTCCATACTGATTAAAGTTCCTTCTTGCCTTTCATCATTACCCTTTTGGGGGCAAGGCTGAACCTGGTTTGTTGGGAGTCCTACTGGCCCAGGACTCTGATAACAGGTTCAGCAAGTTTTCCTAAACCTTCCTTACACAGTGTTGGTTCCCTCATCTAAGATCATCATTCCTACAATTCCCTAACCTACTGCTTGCTGGATATCATACTCAATCTACCTGGTTGAGCTATCTCCTACTTGGGGCCCTGGGTCTGCCCCTCCAAACACCCAAACTGCTCTGTAGCTCCCTTCTGGTATCTAGCTCTACTGTTTTCCTATTCTTTCTCTTATACTATGGCCTAGAATTCTGAATAATCATGCCCCTACTTTCCTACTGGAAAAAAAGGTTTTTATAGACCCTCAGACAGGCTGGACACCAAGCAAGATACAGTCCACTTTATGAGAACAATGCATTTACAACATAGCAGGAAGTGTGGGAACTACAATCTGGAGGCATGGGGAAAAAAGAGTTTCCACCTTCTGTTTAAAGCTAAGCAATCCATTTGGGATTGAGTCTATGACCCTGGCCTCATTGGTGCTGGGCCCTACCAGCTGAGAGTTGATTAGCCCAAGGTAGGTCTACTATAAATAATGTCATTAAAGCACTTATATAGTAGAGGTAAAACAGTATTTTTGAAAATGGATGATGTCAAGAACTCATTGTTAGTGATGTTGTATGTAATAAACAAAGAGAATTCACCTCTTTAGAGTCACTTGAAATCTATAACAAGGAGAGTTTTAGAAAATACTTCAAGGGCAGTGTAATAGTTTGAATCTTAAATGTCCCACAAATGTCCATGTGTTGGAGGCTTGGCCCCAGGGAGGCACTATGGGGAATGGTGAAACTATAATAGGTGGGGCCTACTGGGGTTTTATAGGTCATTGATGGCATGCTCCAAAGAAAATTGAGACCCCAGTCTCTTACTCATTCTCTTTTGCTTCCTGACCATAAGGTGAATAATTTTGGTCCATCAGGTGATCCTCATATTTGCCATCCAGCACTACTACCAGAAGAGTAAAAGCAATGGATCTACCTGATCTTGGACTGGAGCTTCTAAAATTTAACCAAAAATGACACTTTTTTCTTTTCAAGTTATCTCAGATATGTACTATAGTAACCAAAAGTTGACTAACATAGAAAATTGGTACTAAAAAGTAGCATTTTTGCCATTCTTATATACCTGACAATATGGAAGAGCTTTTGGAGTTTGTTTATGAGAGCAGTCTGCCAAAGTTTGGAGAAGCAAGATAGAATAAGCCTAGAATACTATACAGAGAAGTTAATGGGTGATTCTGAGAAGGTTTCAGAAAACCAGAATGCTGATAAATATGTGGACAATAAAGGCTAAGCCAATGAAATTTTAGATGGATATGAGGAGTCTATTGGTAATTAGACTGGAAGCCAGCCTTGTCACACCATAGCAAAGAATTTGGCTGAATTTGCCCATGTCCTGAGACTTTGTGGGAGACCATGCTTAAAGGTAATGGACTAGTATTCCTTGGCAGAGAAAATGTCAAGGCAGCAAAGCATTAAGGGAGTGGCATGGGCATTAGCTACTTTTAGCCACATTTTCTATGAGAAACAAGAACAAAGAGGAGCAGAATATAAAAATTTGCTGTTTTAGCCGGGCGCAGTGGCGCACGCCTGTAATCCCAGCACTTGGGAGGCTGAGGCAGGAGGATCGCGAGTTCCAAGCCAGCCTCAGCCGTGGCGAGGCACTTAGCAACTCAGTGAGACCCTGTCTCTAATAAAATACAAAAAAAGGACTGGGGATATGGCCCAGTGGTCGAGTGCCCCTGAGTTCAATCCCTGGTACCCCCCCCCCCCAAAAAAAAAAAATGCTGTTTGGCCAGAAAGGAGCCTGTATAAAACTGTAAGCAAATAAAGTAGCCCCAATAAAAAGAAAGCCAAGTCACTTTGTACCAGGACAAAAGGATAACTTGAGGACATTTTGGGAATCAGCAAGCCCACCCCACCCATCACAGGCTCAGATATGAAGAAATTCAAATTTGTTTCAAAGGCTTTTCAAGACAGGAATGTTTCAGAGCACCCAAACTGGTGTCCTGAGCACCCAAACTGCCCAGGGATTCATGTTCCCTATTGAGCTAATAAGACATTCAGAGGTCACCAAAGCCATGATTTAAGTCAGCCCATTTACACCTCAAGATGGCAGCATACCTTAGCATCATCTATGTGATGTTGGCTTTGAAGACATGCAGAATCCAAGAGATATGGCATCATGGAGGATTCCACCAATATTTCAAAGGACAACCTGGGGGTCTGAGCAACGTGTTGTATGGTCACTATTCCTGCAAGCATCCCTCAACAGGACAATGCATGGAGCTGCGGGAGTGAAGCTGAAGCTTCAATAGAGACACCAAGGAGACACAAGCGCCTAAAATGAGCAATTCCTCCTGAGGGAAGCTATAGGTGATGAACAGTACCAACCCAAGGGAGTGAGTGACCAAGTAGATTATAAATAGCAAAGCTACAAGGACAGGACTTTTGAAGACCTTGTCCACATCCCATCACAGTATACCCCAAATGCCAGACGTGGAGATTTAAGATTTAATGTTTACCCTGCTGGGTTTCAGTATTGCTTTAGATCAATTCATTATTATTTCCCTATTTCTTCTTTTTTGTAATAAGAATGTTTACCCTGTGCCTGTGCAATCATTGTATCTTGAAAGTATATAACTTTTTATATTTATTTTTATAGGAGCTCACAACTGAGTTTTTCCTGGAGTCTCAGAAAAGACATTGGAGTTTTGAGCAATGCAGGAACAGTTCACTTTGGATACTCTCAGGGATGGACTGACAGCACTTTGCATTGTGAGATGGATGTGAATATTTGGGGACAAGAGGCAGAATGCTCTACTTTGGATTTTAAATGTACCCCATAGGCCCATGTATTAGAGGCTTGGTCCCCAGGGAGGTAGTGAAAGCTTAAAGAAATGGGGCCTTGATGGGCACAGTGGTGCACATCTGCAATACCAGCAACTTGGAAGACTGAGGAAGGAATATCACAAGTTCAAGTACAGCCTTGAACCAGGACAATAGGAAGGATGCCTTGAGGATAGCCTTAGAAACTAGTGAAGATGTAGGAAGCTTAGCAAGACCATATCTCAAAATTATAAAAATAAAAATGGTTGGGGGATGTAGCTCAGTGCTAAAGTGCCATGGACCCAATTTTCAGTACAAAAACAAATGTAGGGCTTAATGGGAGGTTTTTAAGTCATTGAGGGTGTGCCATGAAGAGTATTGTGGGATCCTGGCCTCTTCTGCATTCTCTTCATATTAACCTGCCGACTCTGCCTCTCCAGTTTCTCCCTCTCTCCTTCCCTTTTCCCACCCTGGTCATGAGGTAAGCAGTTTCACTCTGTCACATGCTCTTGCAATGATGTGCTCCTTCTCCATAGGCTGAAAGATATGGGGCCAATCAGTCATGGACTGGAACTTCCAAAACTGTGAGACTAAATAATCCTTATCTCTTTGTAAGTTGGTCATCGCAGGTATTTGCTATAATGATGTCAAGCTGACTAACAAAGGCAGTGTTCAAGACCAACATAATCAACCTGAGTAGAAGCATACCTCAGGACTCCAGAAGATCTACTTTCTGCTCACTTGATCTCTGGCTGTTTAATAAAAAGGATGTCTTGTAAGCATCAATGTAATGATTTGCAACTCAAAAGCATTTTAGTTTTAGTTTTCCAATTTAGGTGAACAAAAGATATTTCAGGAAGGAGTGGTTTTTAAATCTTCTAGACTTGAACTAACTCAAAATAACTAATGAAAATAAATACAATTTTAAAGTCAAAACATGGTCTACCTTCTGTTGCTACACAACTAGGCCCAGAACACAGCAGCTAACCTTCTTGCTGTCTTGCTGAAATAAGCATTAGTCCCTGAAGACTCACTCAGAAAGCAAGTACAATGAGAAATTTCTGTTTATTTGATGGCAGGAAGGCCTTGGAAGGATTCCACTTGCCCTCTGCTCCTAAGTAACCCCCTCCTTTACCATACCTGAGGAACTTCCATTCTAGCTTCATTTTAAGGAGTCCCCTAAATCATTTTGGCTATGTAGGGCCTTTTGTGAAATAAACATGAGAAATCACGGAAGGCATCAAAGCATGAACCCTTACAGTTATGACCAGGAACATGGCAAATGAGTGACAAAACAAAAATCTTCTGGCATAGTATTATGGTGGGGCGTACTGAGAGGAGAAATGGCCATTGTGTTCATCTGCTTGTAGCTAAACCATAAATAAAATGCATAAAATAATTTATTGTTCTTACTATTGTTTACCAGTAGGAACAATAAATTATTTACAAATTTTCCCTAAGTTGATTTGCAGTCCAAATTTGAAATATGAGAAATGACAAAATCTAGTAAAGTTTTGGCCCCATTTTTACCCTGTAGATCCCCAGATCAGTGAATATTTTTCAGACCCACTATATGGTTCCTCTCTGCCTATTTTAAATACCCCCTCTTTTCTGGGTTGAACTGTAAGGACACAACTTTGAGTCTATATGGATTGTGCCAAATTCTGTCCTGATTCCAAGAAAATGCACATCCAGAAAGGGCTAAAAAAGAGCAGCAAGATTTTGCTCACAATATCAGGATCTATTTCCTCATGCTTGAAATCTTAAGCTTTTCTCTCCTTATTTGGCAAAAATAGTAACTGGGTCAAATATAGAAAACTCACCACCTCTCCCTTTTATTTACTTCTCCATCTGTGTACACTCTTCATCAATGATGACAGTGGGAATTGGCTTGGCTTTGGAGCTTGGTTTGTTAGCTATTTGATGTGAGGAAGCAGCTGGGAGAACATATACACATTGCCATTCCTGGGCCATGCTCCAAGGGGGCCTACCATTGGGCTTTTCCCCATTTGCCAAGTGAGAGACTGTTCTGGAAGTTGCTTACAGAACCCTTAAACGAAATGCTTTCCTTGTTTTACTTTTAAAAAATCCTACATGAGAGGCATTTTAATCATATGTGTTGTGTATTTTTTTTTTTTCTAAATACAAGAGTAATAAATATCCACTCTGGACCACTTGGAAAGCAGAAAAATGAAATAGAAAAAAGTAATCCATAATCCTACTACCATCAATTAACCATATTGAATATTTTTGTTTAGGTCTTTTTTTCTGCATATACCTATGAGAATAATTTTCATTGTTTTCTAAGCAAGGTAGATTCTGAGGAAAAATCAGCAAGTCATGTCCCACATCTTCTGTACTCAACAAGGCAAAGTTGAAGATCCAAAGGACACCTCGCTTGTTCCACTTAAGGATGGTCTACTAGCCACACATAGATCTTTTAATTTAGATTCTCTACAATTAAATAAAAAATTTAAAAATGTTTCCTCAGTTGTACTAGCCATAGTTCAAGTGTTCAATAGCCACATGTGATTACTTTAATCAGTCAAAATTAATAAAGTTGAAATATTTTTTTTCTCAGTTATACCAGCTACTCTTAAAGTGATCAGTATCCACAAGTGACTGGTGGCTGCCATATTGGGCAGAGCAGTTTGTAGAACAATTTAATGATGTAGGAAAATTTCACTGGATATGCTAGACTAAAGAAACACTGAAGGCCACATGGTGGTGGTGGTAATGGTAGAGAAGGAAGAAGGGGAGAAAAAGATATTAACCACAGAAAGGGGGTGAAACACTGAAGGGGTTTGAGAGAAAGGGAGGTCAGAAGAACAGCTGCAGAAGGCCATCAAACTGATAAAAAAAGAGAGAGAGAGAAAGAAAAATGTTTGAAGGGTGAGTGATTTAGAAGGTTTTACTGTTTAGTATATGAAATAACTCCATCCCTATTCTCTCTGGAAGTTTTCAATGAAATTTGTGTCATTTGTCTGGTTTTAGTCTCAGATTTATGGGCATGTATGTTTTAATGTGATGTTACTAACTTCAAAGTGGACATCTAGAAAGTCAGGGCTATATTTGGTTTATGTATGGCATAAAATAGATGAAATGAGATATTAACATATTATCTTATGTCTTGCTTTTGCTCACTTATCAATATAAAATTTTCTCAGGTTTATCCTTTATATACTCTATATACATGCAAATGTGTACACACACACACTTGCACACATACTCCTTTAGGAAATATTTCTAGATTTAAAATATATGGGGTTAGAAGATATATACATTTTCAAGCTCTCAATTCATATTGCTACATTTTCCCCCAGGAGAGCTATACCAACAAACTTGCCAGTCATAATGTATGCACATTCCCATTGCCTCGTGCCCTCATCCAAACTACATATTTTTAATACCTTTATTTTATTTATCTATTTTTATGTGGTACTGAGGATGAAACTCTGTGCCTCACACGTGCAAGACAAGCACTCTATGACTGAGCTACAAACCCAACCCTCCAAACTACATATTTTTAATTCTTTTATATTTGTTCATGTTTTCAGAGGCAAAAATACAGTATTTGTTTAAATCAGAAATATTTCTGAGGTTTCTCTAGAGAAGTGCAGAAAAAAACAATGCCAATGCCAATAGTTCAATATAATGTTTGAATTTTCAAAACATCATAGAGAAACCTGCCCATGAAACCCAAATAGGGAACCCAAACCAATAATTCAATCCAAACAAATCTATTCGGACTTCAATCTCCAAATAATTTGGTGCCTCAATAAAGCACTTGGAAATCTGACTATACTAAAATATATTTATGTATATTTCCATTTAACCCCACTGTGTCAGAATTGCATTTCATTCCCTGTGAAAAAATTCTGGGGCTTAGCATAATGTTTCATATACAAAGAGAGTGAAAGACATATACACTCCGTTGAATTGAGGAGCTTTTGCACAGCTTTGAAATCTTGAGCTCCTGGTGGGGAAATACAGTCATGGTTCCCACAACACCAGAACTTGGTTTTAGTCCTGGTTCTGCTATATACAATCTCTCTTTGAGACTTAGCGTACCTGTTTATGAAATGAGAGAGTTGGCCCATATGATGTTTCTGGTCTATTCCTGATTTAAAACAATGCTATTTCAAGGCCTTAAGCATGTGTAGAAATTGGGTGGGATGGGACAAAAGAGGTGAGTAGGTGCATACAAGTGTGTGTGGGGAGACACCAGGAGTGATTAATGTATACTCTCTGCTCTCTTGCTGAGAATCCTTAGAGATAAGGAAAAAGAAGCAGCAATAACAGGTTAGAACACCAATTAGATAAGATTTCAAGATACACAAGCCCATCATAATAAATTGTTTTGGGATACCTGCTCTGGGCATTTGGGGCAAAACTCCCATGATGCTTTTTGAAGCCAAAGTTCATTTTAAAGTGCCATTGTTAGCATTGTTCTTTCCATACTGAAAGTAGTAACTAAAAAAAAAAAATCTGTGCAGCTTGGTTCTTGATTAAAAGCAGCAAGAGCATTCTCAAAATGAGTTAGTAGTCTCCTGAGGCTGACATTGAATGGTTGCAAACTTTAGGAGCCATTTTTCTAATTGCCACTTCAAACAAGATTTATGCCAATGACGAAACACTTCATCGGTGGAATGTCTTGATGGTATGGCCTCGTGAACAATTAACTGCCTGGCTGGTGGTTGGGTTTTGTGTCATAAAAAGGATTTTTATCAGGGAATGTCTTTATTCTAATAAGGAGATAGCCATTGTTCAAATGAGGGACCACAAGATTCCACATCCTGGTCACAGAGAAGGATTTTTTAAGGCATAAACATGATGCCACATCTATGTACTATCAGTCTAAAGAAGTATGTTCCTCTGCACTCTTTTTTGTCAAATATGAGTTCATTTGAATCAGAGAGACTTTCTGCAGGTCCATTATGAAGAACCACACTATGGCTACAAGCTGTAGAACTTGAGAACACAAGAACACTGAAAATCATTTTTCTGATGGGTTAACTTAAGTACTGAAAGCAGAAAGGATTTTTGCAGGTAAAGGGGTGGATTAGAACCTGAAGCCAAGAACCCTACCCTCAGTTTAGTATTAAATGTGGAAGTGCACCCATTCCTCTGTTTCACTCAAGCAATCAAAATTGATTGAGTACCTACAGAGTGCCTGGCACAGTGCTGGGTGTATGGGGAAACACATATGAACAAGGCACATCTGTCTCTCTACATACTTTGCAGAATGACTGCATTCTGACTAAAACATACTTGCTCAAGCTCCAAACCTACATTCGAGGCTCATTTGTACCAAGACCAAAAATATCAGCATTTTCTTACTATCAGCATGCAAAAGGCCTCGTTTTAGTGACTGAGCAACTTCCAGCTTCCCTTTGTTTGACACATCCTCTCAACAATATACTAGGGACTAGGAGGCATTTACATTCTTCTTTGCTGAGAAATTTCAAAAACTATTGTCTTTTCACTGTCAACTGCATTATGGGGATGCTAAATAGAAATAACATTTCTGTCAAGGGTATTGGTGCCAATTAAGAATTTTTCCGAATTCATAGTGCTTTCAAGGCCACATTTACATAGTTGAAAAATGCTTAATATTTGTTTCAGGAGGAAAGAAACTAAAAACATATTTTATCAAGTAAGGCAGCTGTTATGGTTTAGATTAGAGGTGTCCTCCAAAAACTCCTGTGTGAGATAATGCAAGAATTTTCAGAGATGAAATGATTAGATTATGAGAGTTGTGACATACTCAGTGGATTAATCCACTGATATGGACTAATTGGGTGGAAACTGTAGGCAGGTAGGGTACAGCTGGAGAAATATGTCACTGGGGACTGGGGGCTTGCCTTTAGTGTTTATATTTTGTTCATGGTAAGCAGAGTTCCCTCCCCCCCTTTCTCTCCTGTTTACCATATCTTGAGCTGATTTCCTTCACCATACCCTTCCACCATGATGTTCTGCTTCATCTCAGGTCCTAAGTTATAGGGTTGGTCAAGCATGGACTGAACCTCTAAAATCACAAGTCCAAATAAACTTTTCCTCCTCTAAATTGTTGTTGTTGGGTTTGCTGGTCACAGAAATGAAAAAGCCGACTAAAATAGCAGCTATAAGTGGCTGAGCCAGGACTAACACTTCAGGCCTGTTTGACTCCAGAATCCACATGAGAAATAATGTCATGTGGAATTTGGGCAATGGTTGTAGGAAGAAGACAAACAGAAATATATAAGATAGAATCATCAGGAATAATAGGTCTATACTAACTCAGTAATCATATATCCCACCAGTGTGTTTATCGAGCCACTGATATATACTTCTGTAACATGCCTTAATCTGTGATTTGTCTCTAGTTTCATTGACATGCCTTATCTCCTCACCAGAATATAAGTTGTTTTGAAGTCACATACCATGGTTGGTATGTCTTTGTACCTACCTTCCCCAGTGACTATGGAGAAAAAGCAGTTTTAAAACACAAGAGGGGAAGGAGTTAAGTGATGCACAAAAGAGCTACCTTTCTCTGCCAGTAGTCCTGAAGGATTCTTGAGTAGATGACATATCAGTGCTGCCCAGAACTTTCCAGTTGAAAAATTTGAAAATGCTTATTTCCATATTTACTCCACATTCAGAATTATGATTGCTCCTACTCACCCAATACTCACCCCAACCTTAACTTTATCTACCACCTTGTATGAAACTTATATTAAAATAAATAGATATTAGTAGTCCTTTGAAGGCAAGGTTCATGTCTCACTAATCTCAGTATTCAGCCTCCTTCATAGCAACCCAGTATATACTTTGCATATATGAGGTGAACAATAAATATTTAAAATATTAAACATAAACACAGTGGTAGGTTAATAGAAGATATAACATAGGCCATGGACCTCACTTGTCCTAGTTTGCCATTCCTTCAAGCAGATCATATCAAATGGAGCTCTTTATTTTCTAAAACCAACCTCACTGCCATCTTCCTTATATCTGTCTTTGGCATTGATGGCCAAAAGAATTTTCCAGTCTCCAGGCTGGATGCTTTAAGAGCCTTTGATGAAAATAAATATCTCTGGCAATAAATCAAAATTGCACTATTCTATAGGTATTTGGAAAGTAAGGCAGAGGTAAAAGGGCTAAGTTAGTGAGGAGGAAGAGTCTTGCTCTTCCTCTGAATCTGGAGAGAAGAATGACATAATAAAAACAGAAAAAGAGATGACCTGAGGCAAGGAGAAGAGAATATACAAGGCAGTAAGTCTCAGAAAAGTAGGAGAGGTCATCTGCTAAGGCTGGAGGTGGATGGAGGAATAAGGAGGAAAGTTTTAAATAACTAGTGTCAAGAACTCCCTTGAGTATTGACAAGATTGAAATTCTGCATCAAGAATCCTAAATCAACATGCCATACTCAAATAAAGGTCCCATTGTTTGTAGTTTTTGAAAAATGACTGTAGAGGTTGATTAAAGTAAATATTCACCTTAGACAATACATGGGTATAAGATAGATATTCTTTGTGTACAGTGGCCCACTTAGGTCCCATTTAAAGCAGTTAGAATGTAGCCATTCTAGACATGGTATGAGACAATTTCCTTTGCTATTCTTCCATTAGAATATTAGGATGAGATGGAAGGTGAGTTCCTAATTATTCCACTTCTTTACCATTATTACTAATTTTACTTAAAGTAATATGCTTACAATCTATATTTTTGTTCCGATCTCTTCCAACCATTAGCTTTATTTAGGTCATTTGATTATCTTATTTTAAAACAAAGCAAAGGCACAGCCACAGATAATAAATATAGAATTTAATAAATTATTATATGAATAATACCTTTGTAACCACTACCAGGTTAAAACAATCTTTCCAGTTACCACAAAAGCACTTTCAAATGCCAAATTGCAAATATAGCCCACTCTCTTCCTCCAAATGTAATTGCATTCTGAATTTTATAGTTATTATTTCTTTGCATTCTATACAGTTTTATCACACAAAAGTGAATATTTAGACACTATAGTATAATCTTGCTCATTTTTAAAACACATGTTAAGTCTTGTGAGCCTGTGTTTATCTATACCCCCACATTGTATTTGCTGAAGAACTCACTGGGCAAGGTGGCACATGCCCTTAATTACAGCTCCTTGGGAGGCTGAGGCAAAAGGATATTAAATATGAGGACAGCCTCAACCACTTAGACTCTGTCTCAAAAAAATTAAAAGGGCTGGGGATGTAGCTCACTGATAGAGCATCCATGGGTTTTATCCCTACTACTGCAAACAAACAAACAAACTCATGCTGTTTCACCTGCCAAGTTTCCTACAGTCTGCATGTTGCTGATTGCATACTCATGGTACAATTCAACATGTTCCTCTGTATTTCCTAGTGGATTCAGGTCTTGATCAATCCCAGATTTCCACTATTTTGCTGCTATTCACTATTGTAAAATGAACATATTCTATAATCTTATTATCATTTACTGGTTGGAATTATATTTTTATTGAGATATAATTAGTACATTCACAATGTTCTGCAACCATCATGTCTGTTGTTGTTGTTGTTCTTTTCTTAGTGATTTTTCTGAATGAATTCCATCAGGGCTATGTTCTTTGTTGTGTGGTCAAGTAGTTGCTTAAGTTTCTTCTGTGTTAGCTTAGTAATCAGAAATTAGAGATTTCCTTAAACTCCTGGAACTAATAAGTCATCATTCTTTATCTAGAGGCTGTGTGTATATTTGGGGTCATGCTTTCAACACTCAGCCAGTTAATTTTCAACTATGCCTTAGCCTTCACTCCCTCTTCATGCCCAGAATGAATGCCAACCAATGATGAGAGTATAGGACTTGCTCATATCCTTTTTGAGCATATGCACAGCCCTACAAATATGTATTCCTTCTGCATTATCATGAATATGTTTGACCTTTTCAAAATCCCTATAGACACCTCATTCCCTAACTTCCTCCTACAATTTTTGGTTAGCCAGTTGTTTACCACAATGGTTATCCACTGCCTTGTGAGATTCAAAGTTCAACAACTGTTTCCAAATATTTTCAACAAACTTCTCCGGGGAAAATTTTTTTGTACCATGTTATCTTTGTGCTTGAAAGTGGGGTCTTCTAGGAAACCATCAAACATCTTAAATAACCACAATTATCTAGAAATGAGGCTTGGAAGGAGCTCCAACACTGTTCCACCTCATCTAGTGGCTGCCAAGGGTCTATATTTTACTGGGATTAGGAACTATTTCTTTTCAAGGCTGCTGTGGTGATGAAGATGGGGGATAGAAATAAGGATGAGAAAATGCCACAGAGATCACTATTCTTACTGGGATTAAGCTATGTTCTTAAATAAAAGATTCCTAAAATTTTGCTAGTCTGTTGTTAATTTTCAGTCTTAAAAATTGATTTTTTTTTTTTTTTTTTTTTTTTTTTTTTTTTTTTTTTTTTTTTGGTACCGGGGATTGAACTCAGCGGCACTAGACCACTGGGCCACATCCCCAGCCCTTTTTTGTATTTTATTAGAGACAGGGTCTCACTGAGTTGCTAAGTGCCTCGCCATTGCTGAGGCTGGCTTTGAACTTGTGATCCTCCTGACTCAGCCTCCCAAAGTGCTGGGATTACAGGCGTGCACCACCACGCCCGGCTCTTAAAAATTGATTTTGATAATTGTTTTTGCCAGTTTTCATTGTTATTTTCAGAGTTCCTTGATCTACCATTCCCATTGATGTCTGACAATGGAAATGATCTCATTAAAAAAATAATTTATCTCATACCATACAGGAAAGATAAAGAAATACTGTATTCTTTCCTTTTATTTGCCCATATCCTGTCACCCTTGGAAGGCCATCAATTATTACTTTTAAAAACCATTATGAAATAAATACAATACTATTATGAAATCTTTAACTTAATCCTATTTAATGGGTTTCAATCCATTGAAATTTCTGTAATTATTGTAGTTTCAAACTGTAACTTTGACCAATGAGAATATCTTTAAATTGGCCCTACAATCATTCTACGATCATGTTGGCATAAGCCTAGAGTTACTTAATAGTTTCCTATCAAGGATATGAGAATGCTTTATATTCATCTTGTTTATTTTCTGCCTCAGACCTGTAATCAACCATTTTTCTAAGAACCCTAGTTTCTTTTCAGGTACAATGAGGTCACAAAACAAAAATCTGGGCAATAGGGATGGTCACTACTAATAGTTTCATCATTTATTCTAGTCTTTTCAGTGGACCAATCAAGGGAAAAGGTATTTAAACCTAAAATACCTCATTTTCATACTGATATTTCTATTTTAAGTTCAGGACAATGGAATTTAAACTATTAAATGTATTCCATTATTTGTATCTCCTTTCTATCACACTGAGAATCTTGGTCTTCTCAATGACACAGAGATGATAAACTTTAAATGGTGTATTTTTGAACATTTAATTCATTATTGCCTAACTGAATTGCTTTTTTATCTTTAGCTGTAGATGGGCACAATATCTTTATTTATTTTTTATGTGGTGATGAGGATTGAACCCCGTACCTCACACATACTAGGCAAATGCTCTACCTCTGAGCCACAACCCCAGACCCTGAATTGCTTTTTTAATATATTTTCCCTAATATCCCCCACCATAAAATTTTAACAGCATACATACACTATATCTCATTTTCTGTATTGTACATATATCTATGCTTTCAGCAGAGCAAGTTGAAAGGGGTTTTTTGTTTATCAACAATTATTTTTTGCCTTCTTAGAGGTGATAGTCCCATTTAGAATACACAACTTTGCATGCCCTAAAATTGCTCATTTGTTCTTCCATACAACATACATAATATTTGCATAATGACAATATTACTGCCTCTATCAACATGATCATTGAAATTAGTTTTTAAAATTTTACGTGTGTGGGCTATTGCCGCTGGGGACAGCAGGTGAACAAGCTCCGGCCCACCTGCATGAGTTCCCAGCTCTGTCTGCCCACTCTGGAGCCACAGGTATTCTTTGCCTCTGCTTACAGTTCAGGGAACAGGCCCCAGGCCCAGGAACAGGGAATATTACATGGGAATACCTATCTCTTGTTTCTCCTACTAACACCCTAATTCCCATGATTAACCTCTCACTAGTCAAATAATCTAATACCTCTATTTTCTCACATCCTACCCCACAAACGTCTTGGCCAACACCTAAGTCCCCCCTTCTACCATTAGATACTGTGAACCACCACACAAAAATACTGATTAAATGGTAAAAGATAATTGATCTCATCATTTATGTTTAAAGTGTCAAAATTGTAAATATAAAAATAGAAACTAACTGATATATGGCAATACATTCGGTACTTTGAATGCTGTAATATTGATCTTTCCCTTAAAAGTGAGGCATCAGGTAACCTGTAGGGATGCTATAAGACAACAGGCAGTAATACCTCAGACTTACACTGCAAGAATGGAAAACACATAGATATCATGAAAAAACAAGGGAGGAAAATGCCCAAAACAAACCAAAATACTACAGCAATAGAATCCATAGTAAGCACAGTAGGTGAAATGTCAGAAAAGGAGTTCTGAATATACATAATTAAAATGATTTGGGATTTAATAAATGACCTAAGTGATCAGATACAGTCAAAAATTGATCTCTCCAACAAAGAGATAAGAGATCAAATACAGGCAACCATCGATAACACCAACAAAGATATAAGAGGACAAATACAAGTAGCAAAAGATTACTTCAAGAAAGAGATAGAGAGTCTGAGAAAAAAACAAACAGAACTACTTGAAATGAAAGAAACAATAGGCGATTTAAAAAACTCAATAAAAGTATAAACAACAGATTGGATCACTTGGAAGATAGGACCTCAGACAATGAGGACAAAATATATAATATTGAAAATAAAGTTGACCACACAGTGAAGTTGGTAAGAAACCATGAACAAAACATCCAAGAATTACGGGATACAATCACAAGACCGAATATAAGATTTATTGGAATTGAGGAAGGTGCAGAGAATAAATCCAAAGGAATGCAAAATCTCTTTAATGAAATAATATCAGAAAAATTTCCAATCAAGAAGAACGAATTTGAAAACCAAATACAAGAAGCATATAGGATGCCGAACGTACAAAATTACAACAAATCTACATCAAATCTGTTATAATGAAAATGCCTACCATACAAAATAAGGATAGAATTTTAAAGGCCGTAAGAGAGAAAAATCAGATAACCTAGGAAATCCAATTCACATCTCAGCAGATTTTTCAACCCAGACCCTCAAAGCAAGGAGAGCCTGGAACAACTTATACCAGGCTCTAAAAGATAAGGGATGCCAACCAAGAATCTTGTGTCCAGCAAAATTAAGCTTTAGATTTGATGATGAAATAAAAACCTTCCATGATAAACAAAAGCTAAAAAAATTCACAACAACAAACCCAGCACTACAAAACATTCTTGGCAAAATATTCCATGAGGAGGAATTGAAAAACAACAATGAAAACCTGAAAAGGGAAGAACTACAATAAAGGAAAAATAACTATAGAAGAAATCAAGTCAAGCGAAATACCAAAAATAAAATAAAATTAAATTAAATTAAAAAGGACTAGTAATACAAATCATATCTCAATAATAACCCTGAATGTTAACGGCCTAAACTCACCAATTAAAACACATAGGCTGATAGATTGGATTTAAAAAAAAAAAAGACCCAACAATATGCTGACTTCAAGAGACACATCTCATAGGAAAAGACACTCACAGACTGAAGGTGAAAGGATGGGATAAAATATACCACTCACACAGACTATGTAAGCAAGCAGGGGTTTCCATCCTCATATCAAACAAAGTAGACTTCAAACCAAAGGTAATCAAAAGAGATAAGAATGAATATTTCATGTTGCTTAAGGGAATCATACATCAACAAGAAATAACTGTCATAAATATATATGCCCCAAATAATGGAGCATCCATGTTCATCAAACAAACTCTTCTCAAGTTCAAGAGCCAAATAGACCACAACACAATAATTCTAGGTGACTTTAACACACCACTTTCACCACTGGATAGATCTTCCAAACAAAAGCTAAACAAAGAAACTGTAGAACTCAATAATACAATCAATAGCTTAGATTTAACTGATACATATAGAGTATATTATCCATCAACAAGTCAGTACACTTACTTCTCAGCAGCACATGGATCATTCTCTAAAATAGACTGTATATTATGTCATAAAGCAACTCTAAGCAAATATAAAAAGGTAGAGATACTACTCTGTGTCCTATCAGATCATAATGGAATGAAATTAGAAATCAATGATGAAATAAGAAAAAAAATCTACTCCAACACCTGGCGACTAAATAATATGCTACTGAATGAACAATGGGTTGCAGAAGACATCAAGAAGGAGATTAAAAAATTCTTAGAAGTAAATGAGAACACCAATACAACATATCAAAATATCTGGGACACTATGAAGGCAGTACTAAGAGGAAAATTCATTGCATGGAGTTTATTCCTTCAAAGAAGAAAAGGTCAACAAATAAATGAATTAACATTACACCCAAAAGCCCTAGAAAAAGAAGCACAAATCAACCCCCAAGCAATAGAAGATAGGAAATAATTAAAATCAGAGCTGAAATCAGTGAAATTGAAACAAAAACACAATTGAAAAATTGACAGAACCAAAAGTTGTTTCTTTGAAAAAATAAATGAAATTGATAAACCATTAGCTATGCTAAGTAAGAAAAGGAGAGAAAAAACTCAAATTACCAATATCTGTGATGAAAAAGGAAACATCACAATGGACACTACAGAAATACAGAAGATAATTAGAAATTATTCTGAAAATCTATACTCCAATAAAATGGAAAATAATGAAGGCATCAACAAATTTCTAGAAAGATATGATATGCCCAAACTAAATCAGGATGATATATACAATTTAAATAGATCAATTTTAAGCAAAGAAATAAGGGATGCCATCAAAAACCTACCAACCAAGAAAAGCCCAGGTCCAGATGGATACACAACCGAGTTCCACAAGACCTTTAAAGAAGAACTAACACCAATACTTCTCAAACTATTCCATGAAATAGAAAAAGAAGGAACCTTTCCAAACTCATTCTATGAGGCCAATATCACCCTGATTTCAAAACCAGGCAGAGACACATCAAAGAAAGAAAACTTCCGACCAATATCTCTAATGAATATCAATGCAAAAATTCTCAAAAAAAAAAAATTCTGGCAAATTGGATACAAAAACATATCAAAAAATAGTACATCTCAATCAAGTAGGGTTCATTCCAGGGATGCAAGTTTGGTTCAACATAAGGAAATAAATAAACGTAATTCACCACATCAACAGACTCAAAGATAAAAATCATATGATCATCTCAATTGAAGCAGAAAAAGCATTTGACAAGATACAGGACCCCTTCTTGTTCAAAGCACTAGAAAAAATAGGGATAACAGGAACATACCTCAACATCATAAAGGCCATCCATGCTAAGCCCCAGACTAACATCATCCTAAATGGAGAAAAGCTGAATGCATTCCCTTTAAAAACTGGAACAAGACAGAGATGTCCTCTTTCACCACAATTATTTAACATAGTTCTTGAAAACCTAGCCAGTGCAATTAGACAGAAGAAAGAAATAAAAGGGATACAGATAGGAAAAGAAGAGCTCAAATTATCACTATTTGCAGATGATATGATTCTATACATAGAAGATCCAAAAAATTCAACCAGAAATCTTCTAGAACTAATAAACGAATTCAGCAAAGTGGCTGGGTATAAAATCAATACCCATAAATCTAAGGCATTTCTGTACATCAGCGACAAATCCTCAGAAAGAGAAACTAGGAAATCCACCCCATTTAGTATAGCCTCAAAAAAATATTTGGGAATCAACTTAACAAAAGAAGTGAAAGAGGGGGATCCAAGATGGCGGATTAGAGGAAGCTGCACTTCAGGGCAGCTCCGTGGAAAGAATCCAACAAAGCAGATAAATTGCCTTTCACTAGCGTGAAACCGGCAATAAAAACCAGCGATAACAGCCGGCGGAATTGGTGCTGGGGGACCACGAGAGACCGCGGGTCGACAACACCAGTTCGAATCCACACTCGGCCGGACGTGACCCTCAGCAGCAGGGCCCCAGAAAGAGCAGCACAGAGAGACCGGCGAACAGCAAGCAGGGGCACAATCGGAGTGGTCCACAGTCCGAAGCAGCGCTGTCTGCGCCGCAGTTACAGTTGTGGCACCCGATACCACCTCGGCAAAGAGACATCCACACAAAGGCTTTGAAATCAATCGGCGAGGACACGGGAGTCTGCGGAGCTGCTGTTGACTGGGAGGAGAGCACCACCATCTTTGAAAGGTGCAGTGGCTGACCCAGACAAAGGGGAGGAGACGGAGAGTGACGGCTGCAGCCATCCAGGGACGCTCCAGCTCTCTGAAGACAACGCACACTTGGGTGAGGCTTGGGTGGCCAGCAAGGGAGGGCATGTCTGAGGCCAGCGCAGTGGCCACAAGAAGCTGAAACTATGGGTGGGTGTGGGGAGGGGGTGCCTTCTGGAGGGTCCCCTTCCCGGTGCCATTCATCTGCTGACACACACACCCCCTTGGGCCACTCCTTCACTGAGCCATTCAGCCACTGGCCTAAGGTGCAAACTTGATTACACTAACAGGATCGCAGACTGTCTAGACATGATCTAATAACAATTGGCTTGAACTGGAAAGGAAAAAAAAAGGGGGGCTCCCCAGGGCCCATTTTTTTTTTTTTTTTTTTGAAACATGGGATTCGACTTTATTTTTTTCTTTTCTTTTTTCTTTTTTGTTGGTTTGCTTGTTTTGTTGGATTTCAGTAGGTTTTTTGTTTGTTTGTTTGTTTGTTTTTCTTTTCTTTTTTTGGCTTTGTTTTGATCTGCTTTTTTTTTCCTTCCACATTGATGGTCAGTGTGTTTGTTTGCTTCCGCTCCTTTTTTCTTTCCTTCCTTCTCACTCTTGCATCTTTTCTTCCTCCTACATCTTTCATGTTTACACCCTGCCAGTGCATACTAAACAGAGGCAAAAACAAGTTATACGCAGAACTTGGGATTTCTAGAACCGGCACAATTGAACCGGGTAGCAAAGCGGTGTTATATATAGTTTACTCTCTATTTTCTTGATTCTCTCTCTCCTCTCTCTTACACCAATTCCTACTCTTTTACCATTTTTTTTCTTTTCCAACTTACTTTATATAATTGGTCTTTCCACTTAATTGTCTACTCGATTCTCTTTCTTCTCTCGTCTACTGATACTAAACCACTTCCACTAAACTACTTCAAAAGAAATCTCTTTTCATACTTTCCAAGAAAGAACAATTCAAGACACTTCCTTCTTCCTAAACATAACACCTCTATATCCAATACTTGAAGCTATAAAACCCCATCAGAAGCGTACAGAGTAAATTGGAAATAATATCTGGGTTAACCAAATCTGTACATTGTGATCAAACTTGGATTTTCTGAATAGAAAGTGTTAGGTTTTAAAAGTGTAAAGGAATTATAAGGTGATCTGATAACATTGTACTACAGGAACAACATAAGGCTTTAAGGTAAAATCGAAATAGTCAAGGTCCCACAGTGCAGGAAGAATAGACACACAAGCAACATGAAAAAACAAGGGAAGAAAATGACACAAACAAATCAAGATACCTCATCAGTAGATGTCATGGCAAGCACAGTTGGTCAAATGCCAGAGATGGAATTTAGAAATTACATATGCCAAATGTTTATGGAACTTAAGAATGAACTCAAAAATGAGATGAGGGAGCAAGTACAAGAGGCAAAAGATCATTTTGACAAAGAACTAAAAAAAAAATAATACAGGAAGTAAAAGATTACTTCAGTAGGGAAATAGAGGCTCTAAAGAGAATCCAAACAGAAATTCCAGAAATGAAAGAAGCAATAAACCAAAATAAAAGCTCAATTGAAAGCATCTCCAACAGAATAGACCACTTGGAAGAAAGAACCTCAGACAATGAAGACAAAATATATATCCTAGAGAAGAATTTAGACTATACAGCAAAATTTGTTAGAAATCACAAACATAACATCCAATAATTATGGGACAGCATAAAAAGACCAAACTTAAGAGTGATTGGCGTAGAGGAAGGGGCAGAGTTTCAAGCCAAAGGAATGAGTAATCTATTTAACGAAATAATTACAGAAAATTTTCCAAACTTGAGGAATGAATGGGAAAACCAAGTTCAAGAGGCATACTGAACACCAAACAAACAAAATCTCAACAGATCCACACCAAGACACATTATAATGAAAATGCCTAATACACTGAGCAAGGAGAGAATACTAAAAGCCACAAGAGAAAGGAAGCATATTACATATAGGGGGAAACCAATCAGACTATGTTCAGATTTCTCAACCCAGACCTTAAAAGCAAGAAGATCCTGGAATAGTATATTTCAAGCTCTGAAAAAAAAAGGATGTCAACCAAGAATCTTATATCCAGCAAAATTGAGCTTTAGTTTCGAAGATGAAATAAAAACCTTCCACGACAAGCAAAAGTTAAAAGATTTCACAACTCAAAAGGCAGCACTTCTGAACATCCTGGGCAACATTTTTCATGAAGAAGAAGAGAAAGATGATAACAAAAATCAACAAAGGGAGATATTAAATTAAGGAAATACCAACCAGAAGAGAAACCAAATCAAGCTAAAGACCATAATCCAAATAAAAATGGATGGGAATAAAAATCACATCTAAATAATAACCCTGAGTGTTAATGGCCTAAACTCACCAATCAAAAGTCACAGATTATCAGAATGGATTAAAAGAAATGACCCAACAATTTGCTGTCTCCAAGAAACACACCTCATAGAAAAAGACATCAACAGACTGAAAGTGAAAGGCTGGGAAAAGTCTTATCACTAACATGGCCGGCGGAAGCAAGCAGGGGTTTCCATTCTCATATCAAATAAGGTATACATCAAACCAAAACTAATCTAGAGGGACAAAGATGGATATTTCTTATTACTTAAGGGAACCATCCATCAACAGGATATAACAATCATAAATCTATATGCCACAAATAATGGAGCACCTACATTCATCGAACAAACTCTTCTCAAGTTCAAGTGTAAAATAGACCACAACACAGTTATTATACGGGACCTCAACACACCTCTCTCACCAATGGATACATCATCCAAACAGAAGCAAAACAAAGAAACATTAAGCCACCTTAAAACAATTAACAATTTAGACCTAACGGACATATATAGAATATTTCATCCCTCAGTAAACGAATACTCATTTTTCTCAGCAGCACATGGCTCTTTCTCCAAAATAGACCATATATTATGTCACAAGGCAAATCTCAGCAAATATAAAAAAAATAGAGATACTCTCCTGCATGCTATCAGACCATAAAGGGATGAAATTGGAAATCAAAGACAAAACAAGGAATAAGAAAAACTACTCCATCAACTGGAAGCTAAACAACATGCTACTGAATGAACAAGGGGTTGAAGAAGACATCAAAGAGGAGATCAAAAAATTCCTAGAGGTAAATGAGAACACAGATACATCATATAGAAATCTCTGGGACACTATGAAGGCAGTAGTAAGAGGAAAATTCATTGCACTGAGCTCATTCCTTAAGAGGAAAAAAAACCAACAAATAAATGATTTAACATCTCACCTCAAAGCATTAGAAAAAGAAGAACAGACCAACACCAAGAGCAGTAGAAGACAGGAAATAATTAAAATCAGAGCAGAAATTAATGAAATTGAGACTAAGGAAACCATTCAAAGAATTGACAAAAATAAAAGTTGGTTCTTTGAAAAAATAAACAAAATTGACAGACCCTTAGCGATGCTAATGAAAAGAAGAAGGGAAAAAACTCAAATTACTAACATTCGTGATGAAAAAGGGAATATCACAACAAACACCTCAGATATACAGAATATAGTTAGAAATTACTTTGAAAACTTGTACTCTAATAAAATAGAAAATACTGAATGCATTGACAGATTTCTAGAGTCATATGATTTGCCTAAACTGGATGTGGAGGCTATACACAATCTAAACAGATCAATTACAAGCGAAGAAATAGAAGATGTCATCAAAAAGCTACCAACAAGGAAAAATCCAGGACCTGATGGGTTTAAAGCTGAGTTCTATAAGACTTTCAAAGAAGAACTAATACCAATGCTCTTCAATTTATTTCAAGAAATAGAAAAAGAGGGAGCTCTTCCAGACTCTTTCTATGAGGCCAATATCACATTAATTCCAAAGCCAGGCAAAGACACATCCAAAAAAGAAAACTTCAGGCCAATATCTTTAATGAACATAGATGCAAAAATCCTCAACAAAATCCTGGCAAATTGGATACAATATCATATCAAAAAGATAGTGCACCACGATCAAGTGGGGTTTATCCCAGTGATGCAAGGCTGGTTCAACATTCAGAAATCAATAAACATAATACATCACATCAATAGACTTAAAGACAAAAATCATATGATCATCTCAATTGACGCAGAAAAAGCATTTGACAAAATACAACACCCCTTTATGTTCAAAACACTGGAAAAACTAGGAATATCAGGAACATATCTTAACATTATAAAAGCTATTTATGCAAGGCCCCGAGCTAACATTATCTTAAATGGAGAAAAATTGAAAGCATTGCCTCTAAAAACTGGAACAAGACAGGGATGTCCCCTTTCACCACTGCTATTTAACATGGTGCTGGAAACTCTGGCCAGAGCAATTAGACAGACGAAAGAAATTAAAGGAATCAAGATAGGAAAAGAAGAGCTCAAATTAGCACTATTTGCTGATGACATGATAATCTACCTAGAAGACCCTAAAAACTCTACCAGAAAACTTTTACAACTAGTAAACGAATTTGGCAAAGTTGCAGGATACAAAATCAAAACACATAAGTCAAAGGCATTTGTGTACATCAGCGACAAAGACTCTGAAAGGGAAGTGATGAAAAATACCCCATTTACAATAGCATCAAAAAAAAAATAAAATACCTGGGAATCAACCTAACAAAAGAGGTGAAAGACCACTATAAAGAAAATAATAGAACACTAAAGAAAGAAATTATAGATGAATTCAGAAGATGGAAAGACCTACCTTGCTCTTGAATAGGTAGAATTAATTTTGTCAAAATGTCCATACTACCAAAAGCATTATACAGATTTAATGCAATTCCAATCAAAATCCCAATGTCATTCTTCAAAGAAATTGAAATAGCAGTCATGAAATTCATCTGGAAAAATAAGAGACCCAGAATAGCCAAAGCAATCCTGAGCAAGAAAAGTGAAGCAGGGGGCATCACCATACTGGACTTTAAATTATACTATAGGGCAATAGTAATAAAAACAGCATGGTATTGGCACCAAAACAGACTGGTGGACCAATGCTACAGAATTGAGGACACAGAGACTAATATATATAATTTCAGCTATCTTATATTAGACAAAGGTGCCAAAAATGTACAGTGGAGATAGGATAGCCTCTTCAACAAATGGTGCTGGGAAAACTGGAAATCCATATGCAACAAATTGAAATTAAACCCTTATCTCTCTCACCATGCACAAAACTCAATTCAAAGTGGATCAAGGACCTAGGAATTAGACCAGGGACAATACGCCTAATAGAAAAAAAAAGTAAGCTCCAATTTCCAACATGTCGGATTAGGCCCCAAGTTCCTTAATAAGAATCCTGTAGCGCAAGAATTACTACCAAGAATTAATGAATGGGATAGATTTAAACTAAAAAGCTTCTTTTCAGCAAAAGAAACAGTCAGTGAGGTGAATAGAGAGCCAACTAATTGGGAACAAATATTTAATACATGCACATCAAATAGAGCACTAATCTCTAGAATATATAAAGAACTCAAACAACTTTACACTAAAAAAAACAAATAACCCAATCAATAAATGGGCTAAGGGATTGAGAAGACACCTCTCAGAAGAAGATACACGATTAATCAACAAATACATGAAAAAATGTTCAACATCGCTGGCAATTAGAGAAATGCAAATCAAAACTACTCTAAGATTTCACTTCACTCCAGTCAGAATGGCAGCCATCAAGAACACAAGCAACAATAAATGTTGGAGAGGATGTGGGAAAAAGGCACACTCATACATTGCTGGTGGGACTGCAAAATGGTGCAACCGTTATTGAAAGCAGTATGGAGATTTCTTGGAAAACTGGGAATGGAACCACCCTATGACCCAGCCATCCCACTCCTGGGTCTATTCCCAAAGGACTTAAAAACAGCATATTACAGTGACACAGCTATCTCAATGTTTATAGCTGCACAATTCACAATAGCTAGGTGTGGAACCAACCTAGATGTCCCTCAGTAAATGAGTGGATTAAGAAAATGTGGTGTATACACACAATGGAATTTTACTCAGCAATAAAAGAAAATAAATTAATGGCATTTGCAGGTAAATGGATGAAGTTGGAAGACATAATGCTAAGTGAAGTTAGTCAGTCTCAAAAATCCAAGTACCAAATGTTTTCTCTGATATAAGGAGGCTATTTCAAAGTATTGTTGGATGGGGGTACATAGGAGGATTAGAGGATCACTAGAATGGTCAAGGGAAGGGAGGGTAAGGGAGGGAGCAAGAGGGGAGGGAGGGGAGAACAGATTAAAAAAAGGTGGTTGAATGAGATGGATACCATTTTCCTTAATGCATGATTGAAAACCTGAATTGTACGAATATACTTTGTATGCAAACAGTTGTATGTAAAAAGATACTAAATATATACACTATGAGTTGTACATATTAAAATTTATAAAAATAAAATTAAAAAAAAAAAGAAGTGAAAGACCTCTACCATGAAAACTTCACGCTAAAGAAAGAAATTAATGAAGATCTTAGAAGATGGAAAGATCTACCTTTTTCATGGATAGGTAGAACTAATATTGTCAAAATGACCATTCTACCAAAAGCACTATACAATTTCAATGCAATACCAATCAAAATCCCAATATCATTCCTCATTGAAATAGAAAAGGAAATCATGAAATTCATCTGGAAATATAAGAGATCCATAATAGCTAAAGCAATTCTTAGCAAGAAGAGTGAAGCTGGTGGCATTACTATTCCTGACCTTAAATTGTATTATAAAGCAATAGTAACAAAAACAGCATGGTATTGGCACCAAAATAGACCAGTAGACCAATGGTACAGAATAGAAGACACAGAGACTCACCCACACATCTACAGTTGTCTTATATTAGACAAAGGTGCCAAAAACATACATTTGAGAAAAGACAGCCTCTTCAACAAATGTTGTTGAGAAAAACTGGAAATCCTTATATAATAAAATGAAATTAAATCTCTATCTCTCTCCTTGCACAAAACTTAACTCAAAGTGGATCAAGGACCTAGGAATTAAACCAGAGACCTTGCACCCAATAGAAGAAAAAGTAGGCCCAAATCTCCATGATGTTGGATTAGGCCCCAACTTCCTTAATAAGATCCCTATAGTGCAAGAATTAAAACCAAGTATTAATAAATGGGATGGATTCAAACTAAAAAGCTTCTTTTCAAAAAAAGAAACAATCAGTGAGGTGAACAGAGAACCTACAGAATGGGAGCAAATTTTTACCACAAGCACATCAGACAGAACATTAAATTCAAGGATATATAAAGCTCTCAAAAACCTTGACACCAAATAAACAAACAACCCAATCAATAAATGGGATAAGGAACCAAACAGACACTTCTTAGAAGATGATATACAATCAACAAATATATGAAAAAATGTTCAAGATCTCTAGCAATTAGAGAAATGCAAATTAAAACTAAGATTTCATCTCCCACCAGTCAGAAAGGCAGTTATCAAAAACACAAGCAACAATAAATGCTGGTGAGATTGTGGGGAAAAGGGCACACTCATACATTGCTGGTGGGGCTGTAAATTGGTGCAGCCAATTTGGAAAGCAGTATGGAGATTCCTAGGAAAACTTGAATGGAACCACCATTTGACCCAGCTATCCCACTCCTCGGTCTATACCCATAGGACTTAAAAACAGCTTACTACAGGGACACAGCCACATCAATGTTTATAACAGCACAATTCACAATAGCTAGATTGTGGAAACAACCCCAATGCCCATCAATAGATGAATGGATAGGGTAACTCTGGTATATATACACAATGGAACACTACTCAGCACTAAGAGAATAAAATCATGGCATTTGCAGGTAAATGGATGGAGTTGGAGAAAATAATGTTAAGTGAAGTCAGCCAATCCCAGAAAACCAAAAGTTGATTGATTCCTTTGCTAAGAGGATACTGAATTATAGTGGCAAGGGAGGGGGGATGAGAGGAATGAAGGAATGTTAAATAGAACAAAGGGAGGAGAGAGGAGGGGAGGGGGCAAGGGGATAGGAATAATGGCAGAATGAGTTTGACATCAATATACTAAGTGCATGTATGAAGACTTAAATGGTGTGAAAATACTTTATGTAAAACCAGCGACTTGGAAACTGCTCTTTGTATTTACGATGAAAGGAATTGCACTCTGCAAGCATGTATAAGAAATTAAATTAAATAAAAAATTTACATGTGTGAATCCCTTTCTTCTTCCATTTGTATTGATTATACTGTTCCCCAAATGTCTAAACATATAGATATACCAAAGTTTCTCCCTTTTAACTCTCATTTTGAAATTAACTCTGGGGGTAACTACATATTTAATGCTGACCATCAGGTATATATATATATATATATATATATAGAGAGAGAGAGAGAGAGAGAGAGAGAGATCTAACAAATTTTTAGTGGTCTATGGTTCATTTACCATTGTTTTCTTTGGTGAAGGTCATGGAAGTAACAGTCTTTAAGTTCCTACCTACTATTAGGAGTTTGTTCCTTTTATATATGAAGACATTTTGCTGGATATAAAATTCCTGGCTCACATTTTCTGAACTTGAATATTACTCAATTATTTTGTGACATAAAGCATTGCTTTTGAAAATTCTGATGATACTGATTTTATTTTTCCTTATTAGTCTTGTCTTTTTATCCAAAATTCCTAGTATTTTTCTTTTTCATTAAATTCCAATAAATTTATTAGAATATTTTCCTGTCATTTGTCATTGTTTGGTCAATATTCTTACCCGTCATAGGATAATCAAGGCTGTGCCCTTGACTCCTGTCTTAGGTTGATATGTCGGCCACATGAGACTGTCTCGTGCGACTGTGCCTGTCTCAGGTTGTCCCCCTCTGGGGATCTTACCCGTCATTGGCTAGCCAGCCATCCAATGGAGCCCTTTAGGATCGACTGTGTATGATGACTAACAGTCATCCAATTGTGAGGAGATGGTGCGGCTTTAAGGCGACAAGCCTTCTGCTGGCGAGCCAAGTTGCATAGCATATCAAAGTTTTTAAACAAATCAGCTGTCCTAAGTTCTATCAAGTAACACACTGAGTTCTCTAGACAAATACCTGCAAGGCATTGTCCCGTAAAGTCCCAAACAATGAAAGATCAAAATGTCCACTTGTTATAACACGTTGATGTACGAGGCCCCATGAAAGTAGAGCAGAGGCCACACTGTTGGTGAGGTTGTTTGATGCTTGAGCAGCAGGGATGTTTGAAGTGACCGTGATCCCTGCAGCTGTAGCAGCAGGCATCTTTTTTATGTCTAGACAAAGCCACCAGCAAATCTTCAGGGCCCACTACCTAGAAACTCAAGCATGAATTATTAAAGGAAAGGCAGTGCTATTTTGGCACTGAGTCAAGAGGTGAGTTGTCAAACTAATAAATAGAATTATTAGATTAGAAAATTAAAGTTGATTTCTGCTCACACACATTGGTGTTTGAGCTCCCACAAACAAAAGCTGGCAAAATATCATATTTAGAACAAAACAAAGAAAGACAGAGGGTATTTACTGTATTAAAGATAGATTAAAGGAAAGCTAAAGGCACTTTGGAAAATTAACTTGTTAGCTGGAACCTTCGAGTCTCTGTAACCTTCCATGAGATTATCTGTTGAAATAACTCCAATTAATCAGCTATA
Organism: Tamias sibiricus; assembly: GCA_025594165.1. Lineage (NCBI taxonomy): Eukaryota > Metazoa > Chordata > Mammalia > Rodentia > Sciuridae > Tamias > Tamias sibiricus. Next base: position 129,432,745 of record CM046667.1, read on the forward strand.
AAACAAATAAAGTTAATCACAAATAAACATTCTTATGTCAAAACACCAAAATATCAGGTTATACAGCACTAGTCACATTCTTCACTAAAGAGAAATCCCTGGGACACCTATAAAACAAAATTGAAGGTACCTTCACTTATTAAATTATTTACCCAAATTGAATACTCTTAAATGTAAATGAATTAAAGTTATTTGGATCCATATTTTTTTTTCATCAGTGCTTTGTTATTTGTGACGTCACACTGGACAGACGCACAAACATACAAACATATATTTGTGACGTCACATTAACATGAAATGTAGACAAATGCACAGACATAAAGACATGTATAAAAAGAAAAAAAAATACAATTGTGTGCACACTAAAGAGAGATCTCCTCGTCCCGGCCGGGAGGAATGACACTTAAGTTGTGACATATTTTGAAGGACTCTTTTGAGGGAATCATTCCATACCTTCATCTTGGTCCTCTTGATTTTGTACTTTTTAAAATTAATCTTGTTTCCTCAACAACTTCATCTTGATCCTTTTGATGTGGTACCTGCTTTATTAATCTAGATGGTATCCATATTGGAGGGGATTCGTGTTTTGGAAAAATACAAACAGATCCTCTACCCCAAATTAATACTGGATCTGGACACTTCCATGTACCTGAAAGAACATCCTTCCAGTAAACCAAAGGTTTATGTTGTTGGTGTGGGTACCAGTGTCTGTCTCCAGCAGAATAACCATTAGAGTCTAAAGTTAAAAAATTTAAGGTAAACAGGGCAACTGCCAATCTGTCCCTAGGAATTTTCCAATTTCCTTCTTTTTGTTTTAATAACATGATTTTCAGTGTGCGGTTTGCTCTTTCAATAATGCCCTGACCCTGAGGATTGTATGGGATGCCTGTTTTATGGGATATATTGAATTTTGCGCAAAACTGTTTGAAAGATGAGGACGTATATGCAGGGCCATTATCTGTTTTAAGCATTTTGGGGATGCCCAATGCACCAAAAGCTTGCAAACAATGAGATGTAACATCTTTAACTTTTTCTCCAGAATGTAAGGAAGCAAAAATCATGCCTGAGCATGTATCTATGATCACATGAATAAATCGCAATTTTCCAAAACTTGGCTCATGAGTAACATCCATCTGCCACAAATGATTGGGCATTAATCCTATAGGGTTGACACCATAATGAGGATTGGGCAAATGTGTCATACAAGTTTTACAATCTTTTACAATTGTTCTGGCTTTCTCCTTTGTGATTTTAAATCTACGCTGCAAGGTGGTGCTATTGACGTGAAACTGGGAGTGAAATAAAGTAGCTTGCTGGAGGGCTGAAAGTATAAAGATTGTTTGGGTAAGAGCATCAGCCTTTTGATTACGTTCATGGAGGGGACCAGGCAAGTTGGTATGTGCTCTAATATGCCCAACGAATAGAGGTTCTTTTCTTGCCCACAAAAGTTTTTGTATTTGATAAAACAATTTAAAGGCTGGAGTATGAGGTGCTATTGGTCCTGCTAGCTCTAATTTTGGGACGGCATGTACAATATAGTGGCTATCTGAAAAAATGTTCATGGGCTGCTCTCTAAAATTTTCCAGAGCTCTTACCACAGCTTCCAGTTCCACTAATTGAGCTGATTTGTGTGCAGTTATGTAAGTCATATTTTCTTTTTTAGTGACTACTGCAGCAGTACCATTTGACGACCCCTCTGTAAATACATTTAATGCCTTAGGAATAGGTTGATTTTTTATTACCTGTGGAAATATAATGGGATGATTAATACAAAAAGATAATATAGGAGACTTAGGAAGATGATTATCAAAATTTGCAGAAGTAGAGCATTTAGCTATAGCCCAATCATTATCATTGAAGCATAAATATTCAATCTGTGATGATGAATAGGGAGTAATAATAGTAGCAGGGTGAATGCCAAATATTTTAGTAGAAGTCTTAAGTCCTTGAAGAATAAGTTTAGCCACCATGGAGGCATAAGACTCAATTATACTTTTAGGAGAGATGGGCAAATGTATCTATAATAAATGCCCTTGTTGCCAAAATACTCCTGTGGGTGTATATTGTGAAGAAATAATAATCAATATCAGCGGTTGAGTTAAATCAACTCTATCACAATGAGCTCCTTCGATGGCTTTTTCTTTTTTTTTTTTTTTTTTTAATTTTTTTAATTTTTTTTATTATTTATTTACTTATTCATCATGCACAAGTATAGTATCTTTTTACATACAACTGCTTGTATACAAAGTATATAAGTACCATTCAGATCTTCAATCATGCATTTAGGTTAATGATATCCATCTCATTCAATCACCAATTTTTTTCCAACCCCCCCCCTTACTCCCTCCCTCCCCTCCCTTTCCGTTGACCATTCTAGTGTTCCTCTGATCCTATGTACCCCCTTCCAACAACTCTGTGAACCAGCCTCCTTATATCAGAGAAAACATTCGGTACTTGGATTTTTGAGATTGACTAATTTCACTTAGCATTATATTCTCCAACTTCATCCATTTACCTGCAAATGCCATTATTTTATTCTCTCTTATTGCTGAGTAAAATTCCATTTTGTATATATACCATATTTTCTTTATCCACTCATCTACTGAGGGGCATCTAGGTTGGTTCCATAACCTAGCTATTGTGAATTGTGCTGCTATAAACATTGAAGTGGCTGTGTCACTGTAATATGCTGTTTTTAAGTCTTTTGGGAATAGACCCAGGAGTGGGATGGCTGGGTCATAGGGTGGTTCCATTCCCATTTTCCCAAGAAATCTCCATACTGCTTTCCATAACGGTTGCACCATTTTGCAGTCCCACCAGCAATGTATGAGTGTGCCTTTTTCCCCACATCCTCTCCAACATTTATTGTTGTTTGTGTTCTTGATAGCTGCCATTCTGACTGGGGTGAAATGAAATCTTAGAGTAGTTTTGATTTGCATTTCTCTAATTGCCAGTGATGTTGAGCATTTTTTCATGTATTTGTTGATTAATCGTGTATCTTCTTCTGAGAAGCGTCTTTTCAATTCCTTAGCCCATTTATTGATTGGGTTATTTGCTTTTTTGGTGTTAAGTTTTTTTAGTTCTATATACATTCTAGAAATTAGTGCTCTATCTGATGTGCATGTATTAAATATTTGTTCCCAATTAGTTGGCTCTCTATTCACCTCACTGATTGTTTCTTTTGCTGAGAAGAAGCTTTTCAGTTTAAATCTATCCCATTCATTAATTCTTGGTAATAGTTCTTGTGCTACAGGATTCTTATTAAGGAACTTGGGGCCTAATCCGACATGTTGGAAATTGGAGCTTACTTTTTCTTCTATTAGGTGTATTGTCTCTGGTCTAATTCCTAGGTCCTTGATCCACTTTGAATTGAATTTTGTGCATGGTGAGAGACAAGGGTTTAATTTCATTTTGTTGCATATGGATTTCCAGTTTTCCCCAGCACCATTTATTGAAGAGGCTATCCTTTCTCCACTGTACATTTTTGGCGCCTTTGTCTAATATAAGATAGCTGAAATTATATGTATTAGTCTCTGTGTCCTCAATTCTGTACCATTGGTCCACCAGTCTGTTTTGGTGCCAATACCATGCTGTTTTTTTTTGTTACTATTGCTCTATAGTATAATTTAAAGTCCGGTATGGTGATGCCCCCTGCTTCACTTTTCTTGCTCAGGATTGCTTTGGCTATTCTGGGTCTCTTATTTCTCCAGATGAATTTCATGACTGCTTTTTCTATTTCTTTGAAGAATGACATTGGGATTTTGATTGGAATTGCATTAAATCTGTATAATGTTTTTGGTAGTATGGACATTTTGACAATATTGATTCTACCTATCCAAGAGCAAGGTAGGTCTTTCCATCTTCTGAGTTCTTCTATGATTTCTTTCTTTAGTGTTCTATAATTTTCCTTATAGAGCTCTTTCACCTCTTTCGTTAAGTTGATTCCCAGGTATTTTATTTTTTTTGATGCTATTGTAAATGGGGTAGTTTTCATCATTTCCCTTTCAGAGGCTTTGTCACTGATGTACAAAAATGCCTTTGACTTATGGGTATTGATTTTGTATCCTGCTACTTTGCCAAATTCATTTACTAGTTGTAAAAGTTTTCTGGTAGAGTTTTTTTTGGGTCTTCTAGGTAGATTATCATGTCATCAGCAAATAGTGCTAATTTGAGCTCTTCTTTTCCTATCTTGATCCTTTAATTTCTTTCGTCTGTCTAATTGCTCTTGCCAGAGTTTCCAGTACTATGTTAAATAGCAGTGGTGAGAGGGGGCATCCCTGTCTTGTTCCAGTTTTTAGAGGGAATGCTTTCAATTTTTCTCCATTTAAGATAATGTTAGCTCTGGGCCTTGCATAAATAGCTTTTATAATGTTGAGATATGTCCCTGATATTCCTAGTTTTTCCAGTGTTTTGAACATAAAGGGGTGCTGTATTTTGTCAAATGCTTTTTCTGCATCTATTGAGATAATCATATGATTTTTATCTTTAAGTCTATTGATGTGATGTATTATGTTTATTGATTTCCGAATGTTGAACCAGCCTTGCATCCCTGGAATAAACCCCACTTGATCGTGGTGCACTATCTTTTTGATATGTTTTTGTATCCGATTTGCCAGAATTTTGTTGAGGATTTTTGCATCTATGTTCATTAAAGATATTGGCCTAAAGTTTTCTTTTTTGGATGTGTCTTTGCCTGGCTTTGGAATTAATGTAATATTGGCCTCATAGAAAGAGTCTGGAAGAGCTCCCTCTTTTTCTATTTCTTGAAATAGTTTGAAGAGCATTGGTATTAGTTCTTCTTTGAAAGTCTTGTAGAACTCTGCTGTAAACCCATCAGGTCCTGGACTTTTCCTTGTTGGTAGCTTTTTGATGACATCTTCTATTTCTTTGCTTGTAATCGATCTGTTTAAATTGTGTATTGCCTCCAGATCCAGTTTAGGCAAATCATATGACTCTAGAAATCTGTCAATGCATTCAGCATTTTCTGTTTTATTAGAGTACAAGTTTTCAAAGTAATTTCTAATTATTTTCTGTATATCTGAGGTGTTTGTTGTGATATTCCCTTTTTCATCACAAATGTTAGTGATTTGAGTTTTTTCTCTTCTTCTTTTCGTTAGCATTGCTAAGGGTCTGTCAATTTTGTTTATTTTTTCAAAGAACCAACTTTTAGTTTTGTCAATTCTTTGAATTGTTTCCTTAGTCTCAATTTCATTAATTTCTGCTCTGATTTTAATTATTTCCTGTCTTCTGCTGCTCTTGGTGTTGATCTGTTCTTCTTTTTCTAGTGCTTGGAGGTGTGATGTTAAGTCGTTTATTTGTTGGTTTTTTTTCCTTTTAAAGAATGAACTCAGTGCAATGAATTTTCCTCTTACTACTGCCTTCATAGTGTCCCAGAGATTTCTATACGATGTATCTGTGTTCTCATTTACCTCTAGGAATTTTTTAATCTCCTCTTTGATGTCTTCTTCAACCCCTTGTTCATTCAGTAGCATGTTGCTTAGCTTCCAGTTGTTGGAGTAGTTTTTCTTATTCCTTGTTTTGTCGTTGATTTCCAATTACATCCCTTTATGGTCTGATAGCATGCAGGGTAGTATTTCTATTTTTTTATATTTGCTGAGATTTGCCTTGTGACATAGTATATGATCTATTTTGGAGAAGGAGCCATGTGCTGCTGAGAAAAAAGTGTATTCATTTACTGAGGGATGAAATATTCTATATATGTCCGTTTAGATCTAAGTTATTAATTGTTTTAAGGAGGCCTAAGATTTCTTTGTTTAGTTTTTGTTTGGATGATCTATCCATTGGTGAGAGAGGTGTGTTGAAATCCCCTAGAATAACTGTGTTGTGGTCAATTTTACTCTTGAACTTGAGAAGTGTTTGTTTGATGAATGTAGGTGCTCCATTATTTGGGGCATATAGATTTATGATTGTTATATCCTCTTGATGAATGGTTCCCTTAAGTAGTAAGAAATATCCATCTTTGTCCCTTTTGATTAACTTTGGCTTGAAGTCTACCTTATTTGAAATGAGAATGGAAACCCCTGCTTGCTTCCGCAGGCCATGTGAGTGATAAGACTTTTCCCAGCCTTTTACCTTCAGTCTATTGATGTCTTTTTCTATGAGGTGTGTTTCTTGGAGACAGCAGATTGTTGGGTCATTTCTTTTAATCCATTCAGATAATCTGTGTCTTTTGAATGGCGAGTTTAGGCCATTAACATTCAGGGTTATTATTGAGATGTGATTTTTATTCCCATCCATTTTTATTTGTATGATGATCTTTAGCTTGATTTGGTTTCTCTTCTGGTTGGTATTTCCCTTAGTTTAATATCTCCCTTTGTTGATTTTCATTGTTATTTTTCTCTTCTTCTTCATGAAAAATTTTGCCCAGGATGTTCAGAAAGTGCTGGCTTTCGAGATGTGAAATCTTTTAACTTTTGCTTGTCGTGGAAGGTTTTTATTTCATCTTCAAATCTAAAGCTCAATTTTGCTGGATATAAGATTCTTGGTTGACATCCCTTTTCCTTCAGAGCTTGAAATATGCTATTCCAGGATCTTCTTGCTTTTAAGGTCTGGGTAGAAAAATCTGAACATAGTCTGATTGGTTTCCCCCTATATGTAATCTGCTTCCTTTCTCTTGTGGCTTTTAATATTCTCTCCTTGCTCAGTATATTAGGCATTTTCATTATAATGTGTCTTGGTGTGGATCTGTTGTGATTTTGTATGTTTGGTGTTCGGTAGGTCTCTTGAACTTGGTTTTCCCCTTCATTCCTCAAGTTTGGAAAATTTTCTGTAATTATTTCATTAAATAAATTACTCATTCCTTTGGCTTGAAACTCTGCCCCCTCCTCTACCCCAATCACTCTTAAGTTTGGTCTTTTTATGTTGTCCCATAATTCTTGAATGTTCTGTTCTTGGTTTCTTACCATTTTTGCTGTGTAATCTAGATTTTTCTCTAGGATATATATTTTGTCTTCATTGTCTGAGGTTCTTTCTTCCAAGTGATCTACTCTGTTGGTGATACTTTCGATTGAGCTTTTATTTTGATTTATTGCTTCTTTCATTTCTGGAATTTCTGTTTGGTTTCTCTTTAGAGCTTCTATCTCCCTATTGAAGTAATCTTTTACTTCCTGTATTTGTTTATGGAGTTCTTTGTCAAAATGATCTTTCACCTCCTGTATTTGCTCCCTCATCTCATTTTTGAGTTCATTCTTAAGTTCCGCTAACATTTGGAATATGTAATTTCTGAATTCCATCTCTGGCATTGCACCAACTGTGCATGGTATGGAGTCTACTGAGGAGGTATATTGATTTGTTTGTGTCACTTTCTTCCCTTAAAAGAGTCCTTCAAAATATGTCACAACTTAAGTGTCATTCCTCCCGGCTGGGACGAAGAGATCTCTCTTTAGTGTGCACACAATTATATATATATATATTTTTTACTTTTTATATATGTGTTTATTTGTGTATTTGTCTAAATTTCATGTAATGTGACGTCACAAATATATGTTTGTATGTGCGTCTGTCCAGTGTGACATCAAAAATAACAAAGCGCTTGTGAATATATATATATATATGGATCCAAATAACTCTAATTCATTTAAGTTTAAGAGTATTCAAAATGGGTAAATAATTTAATAAGTGAAGGTACCTTCAATTTTGTTTTATAGGTGTCCCAGGGACTTCTCTTTAGCAAAAAATATGACTAGTGCTGTATAACCTGATATTTTGGTGTTTTGACATGAGGTTGCTTATTTGTTATTAACTTCATTTGTTTAATAAATGATTAATTTCAATTATTTCAACAGGTAAAGGACTGCTGTGTATGCAGAAACTCGAGAGTTCCAGCTAACAAATTATTTCTCCAAAGTGCTTTTAGTTTTTCTTTAATCTATCTTTAATGCAGTAATTACCCTCAGTCTTTCTTTGTTTTGTTCTAAATATGATATTTTGCCAGCTTATGTTTGTGGGAGCACAGGCTACAATGTGTGTGAGCAGAAATCAACTTATTTTTCCAATCTAATAATTCTATTATTTAGTTTGACAACTCGCCTCTTGACTCAGTGCTGGAATAGCACTGCCTTTCCTTTAACAATTGATGCTTCAGTCTCTAGATAGCGGGCCCTGAAGATTTGCCGGTGGCATCGTCTAGACATAAAAAAGACGGCTGCTTCTACAGCTGCAGGGATCGCGGTCGCTGCAAGCATCCCTGCTGCTCAAATGTCAAACAACCTCACAGCAGTGTGGCCTCTGCTCTGCATGCATGGGGCCTCCTAGATCTACGTGTTATAACAAGTGGACATTTTGATCTTTCATTGTTTGGGACTTCATGGGACAGTACCTTGCGGGTATTTGTTTAGAGAACTCACTGTGTTACTTGATAGAACTTAGGGCAGCTGATTTGTTTAAAGAATTTGATATGCTATGCAATTTGACTTGTCACCAAAAGGCTTGTCGCCTTAAAGCCGCAGCATCTCCTCCCAATTGGACGGCTGTTAGTCATCTTACACAGTCGATCCTAAAGGGCTCCATTGGATGGCTGGTTAGCCAATGACGGGTAAGATCCCCAGAGGGGGACAACCTAAGACAGGCACAGTCGCACGGGACAGTCTCATGTGGCCGACATATCAACCTAAGACAGGAGTCAAGGGCACAGCCTTGATTATCCAATGACGGGTAAGAATGTTGGTTGCACATAGACGTCCTAGAGCATCCCCTCTTTTAAAACAAAAGGGGGAAATGCAGGAGCCCTGTTTGGGGAGATAGCTAAGATTGCGGTTGACTATGGGCCATACACATTTTTGGGCATTGTCGCCTTCCGTAGTCTCACGGGACTTGGCCCAGGATCTCGAGAGATTTGAGCAATGACTCAGCAGATTGACATTTTTGGGCATTGTCGCCTTCCGTAGTCTCACGGGACTTGGCCCAAGATCTCGAGAGATTTGAGGAGTGACTCGGCAGATCGAGCAAGCACCATTCCTGCTCGGGCGCATGGGATGAGACCAGAGAGAGAAAGGACAGGGTTATCGCTATTGTATAGATACATTGTAGTTTCTTGTAAGAGTACGTGGCTAGGTTTCTTGTGAGAGTGAAAGGACAGGGTTATCGCTATTGTATAGATACATTGTAGTTTCTTGTAAGAGTACGTGCTTGGTTTCTTGTGAGAGTGTGTATGTAGTGTTAGAAATTACAAGAGACAGAGACAGAAAGATTAAAGAATTTTTTCGTCTCCATCCTGTCTCCGGACTCCTTCCCGCGGCGCTGCCGTTCCAGGCTGCAATCCCTTTCCGGCGGCTAACAGCTTGTGTGTCTATTCTACTGCACTGTGGGACCTTGTCTACTTTGATTTTACCTTAAAACCTTATGTTGCTCCTGTAGAACAATGCTATCAGATCCCCTTATATTTCCTTTACACTTTAAAATCAAACACTTACTATTCAGAGAATCCCAGTTTGATCACAATGTACAGATTTAGTTAACCCAGATGTTGTTTCCAATTTACTCTGTATGCTTCTGATGGGGTTTTAAAGTTTTCAAGTAATGGACAGAGAGGTAATATGTTTAGGAAGAAGGAAGTGAGTGTATTGACTTGTTCTTTCTTAGAAAGTATGAAAAGAGAGTTCTATGGAAGTGGTTTAGTATCAGCCGACGAGAGAGGAAAGAGAATGAAGTGAATGAATAGATGGAAAGACTGATTTACATATAAACCTAACTTATGCGGTGGTTGAGAGGAGAAATAAAGAAAGATGGAAAAGAAAAAAAAAAAAGAAGAGAAAAAAAAAAAATAACCAAGGAGTAGTAATTAGTGTAAGAGAGAGGAGAGAGAGAATAAGTCTAGAAAATAGAGAATAAACCATATATAACACCACTTTGCTATATATTTCAATTGTACACGTTCTAGAAATCTCAATTTGTGCGTATAACTTGTTTTTGCCTCTGTTGAGAATGCAATGGCAGGGTGTAAATAGGGAAGATGAAGGAAGAAAAAAATATATAAAAGTGAGAAGGAAGAAAAGAAAGAAAAGAGGAGCAGAAGCACACAAACACACTGTCAATCAAAACAAAAACAAAAAACTCCCAAGAAACAACAAAACAAACAAACAAGCAAATAAAAACAAAAACGTTGAACCCAAGAAACAAGTCTCAAACAAAATGGACCCTTGGAAGCCCTTCTTTTTTCCCTTCCAGTTTAAGCCACCTGACCCAGATCATGTACAGTCAGCAACCCTGTTAGTGGAGTCAAGGCTGCACCTTTGGTCCTTGCAGAGTGGCACAGTGGAATAGTGGAAGGGGCTTATCCTCAGGCTGGGCCCTGCTTACAGCAGCAGGGAGATGCTACTATGGGCCTTGGAAGCCAGGCAAACTGGCGGCGGGTTCTCTCCTTCCAGCGGGCAGGTGCCTACCTCTTGCTCTGGTTGCAGCTGGGCAGGTCGCACTCCCCCAGGGAGTGGAGGAAGCACTTCGCCAGGTCTGGCCCCGCGTGCAGCAGCCGGGAGATGCTGTTCTGGGCCCTGAAGACCAGGCAAAACTGGTGGCTGGGTTTCTCCTTCCAGCGGGCGGGAGTCTACCTCTTGCTCTGGTCGCAAATGGGCAGGTCGCACTCTTCCCGATAATGGAGGAAGCCCTTCCCCAGGTCTGGCCCTGCGTGCAGCAGCAGGGAGCTGCTACTCTGGGCCCAGGCAGCCAGGGACACTGGCGGCTGGGTCTCTCCTTCCAGCGGGCGGGTGCCTACCTCTTGTTCTGGTCGCAGCTGGGCAGGTCCCACTCTTCCCGGGAATGAAGGAAGCCCTTCCCCAGGTCTGGCCCTGTGTGCAGCAGCAGGGAGCTGCTACTCTGGGCCCAGGCGGCCAGGGACACTGGCGGCTGGGTCTCTCCTTCCAGCGGGCGGGAGTCTACCTCTTGCTCTGGTCGCAAATGGGCAGGTCGCACTCTTCCCGATAATGGAGGAAGCCCTTCCCCAGGTCTGGCCCTGCGTGCAGCAGCAGGGAGCTGCTACTCTGGGCCCAGGCGGCCAGGGACCTTCGATGGCTTTTTCTACTAACTTTAAAGCTTCCCTAGCATCAGGAGTCAATGTTCGCAGTGAAGATGGATCAGGGTCCCCGCGAAGGATGTCAAATAAAGGTTTTAGTTGGCCAGTAGTGAGGTTTAGTGTAGGGCAAAGCCAATTAATGTCTCCCAGTAGTTTTTGGAAATCATTGAGGGTGGTCAAATGTTCTTTATTTATTAAAATTTTGGGGGGTCTAACAGAGGTATCCATGATTTTAAATCCTAAATATAATATGGGTGATCTGGTTTGAACTTTTTCTTCTGCTATATATAATCCATATTTTTTTAAATTTTCTGCCACGTCACTGAATATATTAAATAAGATATTTTTATTAGGGTGGGCCAGTAAAACATCATCCATGTAATGTAGACACATGAGGTTTGGATATTTATTTTTAATGGGTTGGATTGCTTTGTCCACATATATTTGGCATATGGTGGGGCTATTAGCCATTCCCTGCAGTAGCACTTTCCATTGATATCTTTTATCAGGGCTATTATTATTGATAGAAGGAACTGAAAAAGCAAACCTGGGGGCATCCTGAGGATGTAGGGGAATGGAAAAGAAACAATCCTTTATATCAAGAGTAATAAGATGGAAATTTTTTGGAATAGCTACAGGATTAGGAAGTCCAGGTTGAGTTGGGCCCATGATTTGCATGGTTTTATTAATTTGTCTAAGATCATGTAACAATCGCCATTTTCCTGATTTTTTTCTTGATCACAAATATGGGGAATTCCAGGGAGAGGTGGAAGGTTCTATATGTCCTGCTTCTAACTAGAACTAGTAGGTGGGCCGCTTGTAATTTCTCTTTAGATAGGGGCCACTGAGGGACCTACACTGGCTTATCAGAAAGCCATGGTATTTTCGAAATTATTTTCTCTGTGGCCCCGAAAAAAAAAAAAAATCTTTTTCCTTTATGATAATGATTACTTTTAGGGTTAAGATTACTCTGTAATTTTTGATAATGATTTCTTTTAGGGTTAAGATTACCCTGTAGATTTTCACATTTAACACCTTCAGGCTTGGTTGCAAGGTGTACTCCCATTTGTTGCAAAATATCTCTTCCCCATAAAGTAACCGGTAGGTTAGGTAAAACATAAGGCTGAAATGTTCCTTTATGCCCTTCATCATGCTCCCATTTTTAAATTACCGCAATTTTTTCTGGGAGGTTATTATATCCCAAGCCTCTTAAACTGGTTGAAGCTTTTTGCAGAGGCCAGTGCTTGGGACATTGCTGTAGATTAATGATGGAAGAGTCAGCTCCAGTATCTATCAGTCCTTCCATCTCTATTCCTTGGATTTTTATTTTACACATAGGCTTCCTTGTGTAAAAAATCACGAACCCAGCAAGCCATAGGCCCTGAGTCAGTGGAACAAAATCCTCTGTTGTTCCTTTTTTGAGGCATACTCATTTTAAATGAATTATGTAAATTGGGAAGGAGAAGCAACTGAGCAATTCTATCTCCTTGATTAACAGAACTTATTCAATGGGGTGAGCTAAGCATTATTTTTATTTCCCCTTTGTAGTCTGAGTTTATTACACCTGGGGTCACTTGCAAACCTAATAAGCTTTTAGAACTTCGCCCGAGAATAAGTCCTACAGTCCCTGAGGGAAGAGGTCCCCTGACTCCTGTGGGAATCAATTGAACCCCCATTTCAGGTGTTAACACTATTTGGGCGGTGGAACAGAGGTCTCTGTCTGGCTCTAACAGCGACTCTAACACACACCACCAAAAAACCCACAAACAAAATGGCGCTGACTCGAACTGATCTTGGCTCAAGTCTCGTGAGATCCTGGGCCAAGTCCCATGAGACCACGGAAGGTGGCAATGTCCGAATATCTCTATGGCCCGCAGCCAACCACAATGTCAGCCATCTCCCCAATCAGGGCTCCTGCAGTGGTTGTTATACTATTATATACTTTCTAAGATGTAATGTTGGGGGAACCTGGGTGAAAGGTACATAAAATTCCTCTGTAATATTTTTTACAATTGCACGTGTGTCTATGCCAAAAATTAAAAGCTTAAGAACAAAATGTGATAAAATCTAATATGCCAATATTAATTTCAAAAATTTTGAATGTGAAACCACCCATAATTTTTGTCACATTGTTCTGTTTTGCTTGAAAAAGAGAAATACTCATTGCTATTGTTCTCCATAAAATAATGATTATAATATTTTATTAGTGCATTATCGTTATACATAATTGTGGCATTCATTTTGAAATATTTTTATCTAATTCTCATTTATCTTTTCAAATCTTATATTATTTCCTTAATATAGTATAATTTATTATGAAATAATATAAATTTTATCTGATTTTATTTTGTGTGCATGTCTTTCTTGTATGCCTTCATGGTTCGTAAGGATATTATTTTGCTCTTTATTCTGTTTTCTTATAGTAAATTCATGAGATTCTTACAAGATCCATTTTTGTAACCCATTTTACTGTGAATACAGTTTCAACTTTTAGAATGAGGCATGATCCAAATGGATTTTCTTACTTCACAGGGCCTCATCTCCTGTTACTTTTGTGTAATGTTTAATAATATGGCCTTTTGCTTTCTGAGATTTCCTGTACCTATTTCCTTCCACTTTGATTTGAGCTTTTCTTTCCCTCCTCTCTATTGTTTCTAATGTGCTTAATTTCATTCAACTACAAGGAATATCTCCTCAACATGGGGCTCCATCCTAGAGGAAGAGTCCTAGCAGGTCATAGCTACAGCCCCTTCAGTTTTTCTGAAGATTGGTTCCTATAATTTGTTTTCAATTACTTAATATTTTGTATATACTTTGCCATGCATTTCAATACTCTTCATATTAATCATTTTCATTGGTTATAAGGAATTCTATTGATTTTAAAATGCCATAATTTGGGGGGCTGGGGTTCTAGCTCAGGAGTAGAACGCTTGCCTCGCACATGTGAGGCACTGGGTTCAATCCTCAGCACCACATAAAAATAAATAAAGTAAATATATTTTTAAAATGCCATAATTTTTTATAAACATCTCTCTATTAATGGCTGTTTGGGTTAGTTCCAGTTTTCCATGGTAATAAATAATACATATTGCTTTCCCTTTTCTGAGTTATATCCTTAAAACAAGTATCCAGGAGTGACATTATTTAGTAGAAAGGTATGAAACTTTTTATGACTCTTGCTAAAAACTGACAGATTGTTCATCAACTTGACTTGAGATCATTAATAATGCCACTAGAAATGTATAAATGTTTCAGTTTTCATAAAAGTCCCATCACTGTTTTAATAATGTTCTTTTATTGTTGCTAATTTTAGAGGTATAAATTGACATGTCATCATTGTTTTAATTTGTAGTTCATTGATTGTTGGCAGGAATGTACAGTGTTTCCACTGTTAATATATTAATAGTGTTTCATGGTACATAATCATTCTTCATATTCTTTACCACTGCCCACAAGGAACTTAAACTTATAAAAATTGTTAATTTATCTTAGAAATGCATCTACCATCATATATATTAAATGTAATTTTCTATTTTGTCACTTAACTTTTATCAGTTTTGTTGTATCTTACTTATATTACATTTTTTTATAATCACACTGCCTGCATATTCCTCTGTAATTTATTTTTCTCCTTTAATTGAATGTTATTGTCCTCCACAGACTGAATAAGTGTACTATTTTCTCCTATTTTTATTATCTAGTAATTAATTTTTAAAAATATTTGACATTTTAATTTTTGTGTTATTGTGATACAGGTTTACATTAATTTTTCTCCACAGTAATAAAAAATTATCACAATATCATTTATGGAAATGAACTCCTTGTTACCTTAAGTTGAGGTGGATATGTATTGAGCTTCAATGTATGTTGATTAAAGTCCAAACTCTATATAGGGCACCTAAAAAGATTCAAACAGTCTGTATTAATTATGCTACTTTTTGAGAAATAAAGGTAATGTTGCTGCTGTTTTATCTAGTGGCCAAATAATGACCTAACTAGTGACAGTTACTCAAAAGTAACCCTTTATCCTTGCTTTTACTCCCTTCCCTCTTTTCTTTCTAGAGAGCTCCATCCATCCCTTGGGTCTGTTTTCACCACTGATCTGATGAGGTATCGTCCAAGAAAAGCCTCTGGCCTCTCGATCCTTTATGGATGAAAAATAGGTGGGATGGGAGATCTACCTTTGCACCCACAGGCCCCTTTTCTAGAAGCCTCCTTATTCTCTAGGATCTAACTCTTCTTGGACGTAAGTAAGAAAATGGCACTGACTGGAAGGGAGAAGGCACAGAGGGCTTGGAGTGATAATCACACTTCCACACTTTCTTCACATTAAACAGTAGATGTGCTCCTGAGGTGTGAATTGAGTCCTGTAAATTTAGCTGTGTCTTCCCAATGAATGGAGTTATTTTATAATAAATACCTTCCCCCTGATATCATTGACAAGTAATTCTATAAAGCAAAACTTCGATAAAGCAAATATATTAGGCATGTTTTATAATCATCTGTGAGGTTTTTTTTTAATTTTTAGTCTCTTTATGCCTCTTCCTGAGGCTCTGAATACCTTAGTGCTTGAATATTTAAAGAGGAAGTTAAAGGGGAGCAGAGGAATGCAGTAATGCGAGATGTTTTGCAAAGCCCCAGAAGATAATGTTACACCTGTCCTCACCCACACACACAGTAAAAATCCCTGAAGGAAGTTACACTGATTACATTTTATATGTTCAGATTTTTCTTTATTACATTTTTTAAAGTACAGCCCATCTATGGAGTACACAACTAGCCAGCCCAAAGAATGTAGACAAACATAAAGAGGGCCATCAATAATTTTTAAATTAAATTAAGCCTTCAAATACTTGTTTCCATAAAAGAAGGATTTTGCATTTGGCAGTCTTTGCTCTGTAGTTTAACTAAGCTTGGGCACTTTTGAGTTTAGGCAGCAGTAAAACGAATGATCCAAAAACTGCTTAAGAGGCAATTTTCAAGCTTTGGATATCCAGGCTAGGACTCATGAGACAATTTTCTACTAGGCATTGGACCTGAAATTAAAGCTATGTAAACACAGAATCTTACCTTAAGGATCAAGAATCCAGAGGTATTTCCAACAAGGGAATCTATATATACTGTGCCCTTACTATGACTAACACACTTAGAGCCTTCAAAACATTCTTGCTAATTTTCACAAAAACATTGGGATGTAGGTTAAATGTGTTGATAGATTAGGAAACTGAGGCATGGAGCAGTTTAGAAATTGTCCAAGTTCATATAAATATTAGGTGTTGAAGCCAGGACTGGAACTCAGATCTGTCAAACTCAAAGCCTCTGTCTGAACTGCTAAGTCTCAACACAGGAGAAGCAAATTAGCAACAGTGTTGGCTAGGTAGAGAGCAAAGGATTAGCAGCAAATGGCACCAGCTTTGGTTGTGGGGATGGTGATGCTTAATCTTCTGGTTACCCTTGTATGTATCAGCAGCTGTGGAATGGCAGTGTCAGTGAACATCTGCCAAAACAGATGAAGCACAGAGCAATTACAACCCATGCCTGTGGATGTCCTCATTTTCACAATGACTTGAAGAACAAGGAGCCATCTATCAATTGGTGTTGAATCTGTGAAGTCCATTTCTCTTGAGAAAAAGAGAGAAGTAGAATGAAAATCAAGCGTTTTGCTATTGAGGGATCAACTATTATCCTACACCATTTGCGTTAGAAATTAAACTCATCTGTTGAAATTTCCTATTGCATTTTTGAGGAAAGCACTTTAGTCATTCTGTCTTCTTTTGACACTCTCTGCTCAGTTTGAGCTTTCATCTTCTGACAGTCCCGTAACTCTTTTTTTTAAATATTTTTAGTTGTAGATGAACACAATGCCTTTATTTATTTTTATGTGGTTCTGAGGATTGAACCCAGTGCCTCACTTGTGAGATGCAAGCACTCTACCACTGAGCCACAACCCCAGCCCCTCCCTTAACTCTTTGTTGACAGTATACAACATGGGTAGGTACTTTTATCTTTTATTCAAGGCCATCTTAAATCTGAGGTCATCAGGAAGTTTATTTCATGGCCACATTTAAATGTTTTAAAATTTTAATTGTGGCACAATACACATAACAAAATTTATCATCTTAACTACTATTAAATATACAATAATAATGATTATATTTATATTATTATGAAACAGATCTCCAAAACTTTTTCATTGGGCAAAACAGAAACTACAGACCCATTAAACAATTGTTCATGTCCCCATCCATCTATCCCCTGGCAAACATCATTCTACTCTATGAGTTTGACTACTTATAGACAAACTCTGAGTTTGAAACCTCATGTAAGTGGAATCATACACTATTTGTCTTGTTGTGACTGGCTTATTTCATTCAGCATAAAGTCTTCAAGGTATATTCATGTTGTAGTCAGAATTTTCTTCCTTTTTAGATTCTTCAAAAAACTAGGAATAGATATACCATATGACCCAGTTATCCCACTCCTTGGTATATATTCAAAATATCTAAAATCAGCATACTACAGAGATACAGCCACATAAATGTTTATAGTGGCACAACTCACAATAGTCAAAAAATGGAAACAGCCTAGGCACCCATCAATAGATGAATGGATCAAGAAAATATGGTATGTATACACAATGGAGTTTTACTCAGCCATAAAGAAGAATGAAATTATGGCTTTTGCTGGTGAATGGATGGAACTGGAAGACATCATGTTAAGTGAAATAAGCCAGACCCAGAAAGACAAGGTTCAAATATTTTCTCTCATATATTGAAGCTAAACCAAAATAAGGGAGAAAAGGGAATACAATAAAAATAGAAAAGAGAACAGAGGAGTAGAAGAAGGAGATTGGGGGAGAGGGAGGAAGGACAGGGAAAGGGAGGAACAGTAGAATGAAATTGATCAAACTATCCTATGTATGGATATGAATATACCACCGTGAATTTCACATTTATATATATCTATATGCACTAATTTAAAAATTATGACAATAATTTCCTTCCTTTTAAAGGCCGAATATTATTCCATTAGAGAGTGTGTGTGTTTGTGTGTGTGTGTGTGTGTGTGTGTATCACATTTTGTTTTTCTATTCATCTATCTCTGGATATTTGGTTGCTTCCATCTTTCACTACCATGAAAAATGCCATTATGAATATGAATGTATAAATATTTCTTCAAGTCCCTGATTTCAATTCTTTTGGATATAAGAACAAGTGGAATTATTTGATTATATGGTAGTGTTATTTTTAATTTTTGAAGCACTGCCATACTGATTTCCATAGTGACTGTACCATTTTACATTCCCATCAACAGTGCATAAGAATTACAATTTCTCAATTTTCTCACCAACGTTTATAATTTTCTGGGTCTTATTTTGCTTTTACTTCTTATAGAAGCATACTCTAATGTATGTGAGGTGATCTCTCAATGTGCTTTTGATTTTCATTCCTCTAATGACTGGTGATATTGAACATCTTTTCACATGCTTGTTGGCCATCTGTATATATTTAGAGTAATTTTTTAAAATATTTATTTATTTGCTTTTAGTTGTACACAATGCATTCATTTGTA
Source organism: Tamias sibiricus (assembly GCA_025594165.1). Classification (NCBI taxonomy): domain Eukaryota; kingdom Metazoa; phylum Chordata; class Mammalia; order Rodentia; family Sciuridae; genus Tamias; species Tamias sibiricus. Next base: position 129,451,343 of record CM046667.1, read on the forward strand.
CGTGGTGCTGAGGATTGAACCCGGGCCAAAAACGTGCTAGGTGAGTGCTCTACCGCTGAGCCACAATCCCAGCCCCTAGAGTAATTTTGATTTAAGTCATTTGGCTACTTTTTAATTCAAGTTATTTTGTTGATGGTTTGAGCAGTAGTAGTTTTAAAAAATATATTCTACATATTAACCCTTTATCAGATATGTGATTTGCAAATATCTCTTATTCTGTAGGTTGCTTTTCATTCTGACAATTGTGTTCTTTGATGCGCACAGGCTTTAATTTTGATGTTGTATAATTTATCTATTTTTATTCTTGTTGCCTTGGGTTTTAATGCCACGCCCAATCCAATGTCATGAAGCTTTTCCCCATATTTTCTTCTAAGAGTTTTGTATTCTTAGGTCTTCTATGTCTTAGATCCATTTTGAGTTAATATTTATATATGGTATAAGGTAGAAGTCCTTTTGTGTGGGGATATTCAAATTCTCTAACACCATCTGTTGAACATAGTCACATTTTTTTATGTTTCTCCTTGCTCAGTAGAATCATTCAAGAATGGCCATTTTCATTTTTGAGAGCTTCCTGTACTTCTAGAGCTATCTTCCTTACTTGAGGTTTGAGCCATGGATTCATAATTGATTTTTTGGAGTATATTTTATTAGTTCTTTTTAGTTACACATAACATTAGGATTCATTTTGACATAATTATAAAAGCATGAAATATAATTTGCTCTAACATACTTGATTTTTATTGGACTTTTTGTAACCACAGTCTGATAATCTTTTGAGCACAGTTCCTCCCCTTTTCTTTGCTTTCATGAGTGCTATAGTAGTCTCTTTCACAGTTACCAGTATTTCTGTAATTTTAGTGAAATGCATATAAGCCAAGGAACAATGAATCTCTGATTCAGTTCCATTTCTGTTGCTACTGTGCTACACGACAGACACTAGAGGCAAATGGCTATTATAATATTGAGCTGGAAATTTGGTCCAAAATCTGATTGGTAGAGCTAAGCTTTAAGCATTCTCTTTACTCAGATATGGGAAAGGATATGCATCTTCTTCCTTGGTGACATTCTCTTAAATCAAGCCACCTCCTCATTTTACCAAACCTGGTCTTCTGACTTCATCTTCCACAAGTGGTACAGAAAAAGCCCAGAGAATTTTATCACTTATCCTTGGCCACATTTTTATCCTGTTAGACCATTCTAAGGTGGCTGATATAAAAGGAAGAATTCAAGCATGCATAGGGAAGAAATTATAATAAAGAGGCCCTTCTCTAAGAAGGAAGGTAGCCTAAAGCCATATTACTGACTGGAAAGTATGAAGGAAGAAATTTCAAAATAGACATGCCATCATGAAGAGAGGCCTCCATCCCCTCCTAAAAATAATGTTACCAGAAATTATGTAAGTTCTTGAAAGAAATTCACATAGCTATTTTGTCCAGTGTTTGCCTACCTTAGATATTCAAGTTGTGTGTCCTATGTTCATACCTTTCTCATCTGAAAGTACACAATCCCAATATCCTCAATTTGAGAGCTGAAACTCCCTGCAAGTTTAATCAGGAATCTTTTTGGAAGTTGTGCTGTGGAAGGAGAACTCTAGTCATCAGTAGAATGGAAATATGTCATCACTCTCCCATCTTGTTTTTCTTGTATCATTTAATTGATATTAGGAAAGCATCATCCAAAGCAAAAATCTGCTTAAGAAATCTGTAGTATTATCCCAACATCACCATCCATCTGCTTTTCGTCATGATTTCCTTTAGTTCTATGTATTTAGAATGTTAGGTATAGTATCTTGCAACTCTTAATCCCTATCAGATGAATTTTAGATAAAATGTATATACTTATTACAGTATTTCAGTCATGAATTCCACTCTACATACTTCAGCAAAATCTAGGAGATAATTTTAGCTCAATGTATGAAATCTTTAACATTACTTTGGTCATGACCTATCCTCGACCTATCCTCCATATGTGGAATTAACACCTGAAGCCAAGAGAAATTGCCCTCAAACTTCTACCTTGTGAAGTTACCAAGCAACTTCTTTCATTTCTATTCTTCTATACCAGATATTTTTAAACATTCTAAAACCATAATTTTTTTTTTTCAATGAAGTTTTAAGCAGAAGACCAAAAGACAAAACAGATAAAAATAAAAGCTGGTCTGGTTCAGTAGGTATAGACAATCTGAAGCCTTACCTATACCATGCCCCTGCCTCTCCTTCACCATCTGTGCTAGTCTCAGAGGTATTTCCTCAAACTCATAAACGCCACATGACACAATTTGTTTTAGCCTTTTTGCTCCACAGTACCTGTACAGCTATTCATGGCATTTTTCTCCCTTGTCTTCAGTTTCAGTCCAAAATCTTCTTAATGTACTCAATGAGACTGAGTGTTTTCAACATCTTGACTTAAGTATCCATATGGCTTGGCAGGTGTAAATATCCCTATAATGTAAAAGGGTGATTTATCAGGTTACAACAGCTGGTTGAAAATACACTTAAGGATTTTCCAAAACTATTTGTCGTGATTCTGCTTTCATGCATCCTTATGCTCTTACAAACTTTCCTAAGCAAAATAGAATCTCTCAAATGATCTCTACTTATGTTAGTTTAAAAATTAATCAAATACTCATTCTGTTTGTAGAACACCCTGTCCAATAGTCATGACATGCTAAACCCTCAAGGATAATAACCTGGGTCCTACTGTATCCTCCCTGATTCCACCATTAAGATATATGCATCTTGTTTATAAGTTCAATTTATTCACAATTTATAAGTTCAATGGAGAAGCACTTTATTGAAATTTTATTTTTTATCAGAATTTTCAGATTTAATTAAAACATTAAACCAACAAAACAGAAGTTCAAGAAAAATGTGAGTTGTCTTTTGTATAAAAGTGAAGTTGAATATTTGAGGAATACTTTATAAATGAAGTCACTATTAAATTAGATATGGGTAAGACTTCTGTGAAATAATGGAAAGAATAGTATAAGCCTAGAAGGATTCTGTACAAGATTATAGTCTGGGGCTGGGGTTGTGGATAAGCGGAAGAGTGCTCACCTAGCACATGCACAGCCCGGGTTCAATCCTCAGCACCACGTAAAAATAAAAGGCATTGTGTGCAATGAAAACAAATAAATAAATATTTTTTAAAAATTATGTTCTCATAATAAAGTTCATTACCCATTTAAAGAAACAGAAACTGTGTGAGAGGAGGCATAATTAATGCATGGGAAAAAACTCAACTCCGTGTTTTATTGATGAACAATGCCCATTGCTTTGTTTCAGTTTGAAATATTAGATTCTATATATAAACTTTTGGTTTTTTTTTTCAATGCAAAGATCAAACCCACAGCCTCATACATGCTAGGGTACTCTACCACTAAGTTATTCCCTCCAGCCCATGTATACAGACATTTATATTTAATCCCTACAACATCATTTTAAAAATAACTCATCCAACCACATGTAAGCACATTATAGTTAAACCAATGAAAACCAGAAATGAAGAGGATCTTTAAAGCCGGGAGAGGAAAACAACACATGATATGTAAGAGAACAATAAAAATGATACCCGAATTCCAAAAAGAAACAATGGTGGCCAGAAGACAGGGTAAACATGGTTAAAGTGCTGAAGAAATACACAAAAAATTCCATTCAAAAAATTCCATTCAAAATATATCCAGAAAAGTATCTTTCAAAGGTAAAGGCAATGTGTGATATCAGCAAGATGGCAGAATAGGAAGCCCTGGACTTGAATTTCCCCTGTGGACAAACCAATCAATTACCAAATACACCAATCAATTACCTTTATGAGAAATCTAGAAACTAATGGAAGGCTCTTATACCCAGGGTGAGTGCAAAACCAACCACATCAAAGCTGGTAGGAAAATTGGATAAACCCTCTTGCCATAATCCCAACTCCTAGCAGAACACCACATGATCAGAAAGAAATCCTCAGCCCCCAACTTCTCCCTGAGGAGAGAGAGAGCTGTACCATACATCCAATGCTTCAACTTTTCAGGTGCTAACAGACAGGTTTCAATCCTATCTGTCTCAGAGTATTGAAGGGACCCAGCAAACACTGGACCCCTGGGGCTAAAGAGAACAAAGGTAGTAGCAATTTGAACTAGCATGTGGACACTGATCACAACGCTTCACCCTAAATCAGTGTAGAGCAAGCAGGAGGAGAAAAATCCTATTACCTCCTTCTCCATGGGGAGAGAAAGAGGTGAACCATACAGCCAACATTCCAGATTGGGGGACACTACCTAAGGGACTGGATTCTGTGTCACCTGTGTTGGAGTATTGAAAGGCCCTGGCATATTCTAGATGCCTGTGGCTGACTTTAAACAAGATTGAAATTTGAACTAGCAATATTTGAGAGGCCCATAGAAGCTCTGGCCAGGTTGATTGATGTCAAAATATTTTCCTGCATAAAGCCAACCCATGAAGACTGGGAAAGGGGACAGTTTTTCTAATGCATAAACATCAACAAAATAGTGAAGGAAAGTGAAGAAATATTGACCAACAATCCAAGCAAGGAACAAGATAAAATTTCAAAAACAGAACCTAACAAAATATAATAATGAATTACCACGCAGAAAATCTTAAATAACCATCCTAAAAATATTCAATGAGCTCAAGAGGATGATACATAAGCAAAGTGATTTTTTCAACAATATATATAAAATATAAAAAACCCAAATAAAAAAAGTGACCTTTCATATGTAAGAGCCCTTCACCAAACAATAAGCAGAAGCCTATAGGCCAGAAAGCAGTGGGATAATATATTCAAAGTGTTAATAGGAAAAAATGCTAAGCAGGAAGGGGTAGAAAAAAACAGTGTAGAGTTTTTATATGAAATTGAAGCTATCAGCTTAACATAAAATGGTATACCTATACATTATTTTATGAAAGTTCTCATAAGAACAAATAAAATACTTATGTAAGTCATATAAAAGAAAGGGAGAAAGGAATCAAAATGTAGCAATAAAAATTAGTGTTATGGTTTAGACGAGGTGTCACTTGAAAGCTCATGTGTGAGGGACAATGAAGAAATGTGCACAGGTATTATGAATAGATTATGAGATTGTAACATAATCGGTGGATTCATCCATTTGGTATATTAATAATGTGAATAAAAATATGGGTTGTAACTGTAGGAAGGTAGGGCATAGCTAGAGGAAGTAGTTTACTAGGGGTATGCCCTTGGGATTATATTATCCCTGGCTCCTTGTACTCAAGCTCTCTCTACTTCCTGGTTGCCATGTTCTGAGCAGCTTTTCTCTGCCACACCCTTCATCCATGATGTTCTGCCTTACCTCAGGCCTGGAACTATGGAGTCAGCTGACCATGAACTGAAACCTCTGAAATCATGAGCCAAAATAAATCTTTCTTCTAATTTTTTTCCTGTCATATCTTTTGATCACAGTAATGAAAAGCTGACTAAAACAATCAGTGAGACAGAAAAAAAGTAAAAGAGGGACAAAAGAAAGAATAAGAAATAAGAGGGACAAAAGAAGTATAACACAAAAAAATAATTAGCAAAATGATTATAAGTCTTCCCTATCAAATAAATATGTAAATAGATTTAACTCTACAATCAAAAGATAAATAGTGGATGAATGGATAAAAAACAAGATTCAACTATATGCTTTCTGTAAGAAATTCATTTTACATTTAAAGACACACATTGGTTGAAAGGGAAAGGATAGAAAAAGATATTCCATATAAATGGAAACCAAAATAGAGCAGGGGGGGCTATACTTACATCAGACAAAGTAGACCTTAAGGTAAAAACTGTCAGGAGGTGCTGGGGTTTTGGCTCAATGGTAGAGTGTTCACCTAGTATGGGTGAGGCACTGGGTTCGATCCTCAGCACCACATAAAAATAAATAAATAAAAATAAAGACACTGTGTCCACCTACAACTAAAAAATACTTAAAAAACTGTCATGAGACAAAGAATATTATATGACTATCAAAGAGACAATTAGGAAGATACACAAATTATAAATAAGTGTACCCACCATCAGAACACCTAAATATATACGGGAAACATTAACATATCTGAAGAAAGAAATATCAATTAAACATAATTAAGAGAATTTAATATACCACTTTTTTGGGGGGAGTACCAGGAATTGAACTCAAGGGCACTTGGACATTGAGCCACATCTCCAAAGCCAGCCTCGGGAGCTTAGTGAGGTGCTAAACGGCTTAATGAGATCCTGTCTGTAAATAAAAATACACAAAAGGGCTGGGGATGTGGCCCAGTGCGTAAGTGCCCCTGGGTTCAATTCCTGGTACCACACACACACATACACACACACAAAAAAAAAAAAACGATCAACAAGAGCTGGGGATGTAGCTCAGTGACCCTGGGTTTGAACTTCAGCACTGCTAAAAAAAAAAAAAAAAAAAAATCCAGACTAAGGGGAAAAAAGAGAGTTAAAATAAACAAAATCAGAAATTAAAAAGTAGACGTTACATTTGATGCCACAGAAATGAAAAGGACCCTAAGAGTGTACTATGAACAATTTCATGAATATATAAACAGGATAACTTCAAAGAAGTAGAAAAATCCTTAGTACATACAATGTGTCAAGACTGAATCAGGAAGAAACGGAAAGTGAGAACAGGTCTACAACTAGCAAGGAGCTTGAAATCAATAGTCAAAAACTTCTTGATAGAAAAAATACCAGGACCAGATATCTTGACAAGTGAATTGTACCAAAACATTTAAAGAAGAATTAAAAAAAAAAAAAAATTAACATCAATCCCTCTCAAACTCTTCCAAAATCTGAAGAAAACACTTCCAATCTCATTTAATGAAGCAAGCATTACCCTAATACAAAACAAGAAATAAATCCAAGAAAACTACAAGATAATATCTTTGATTAACATAGGTATAAAAAATCACCAACAAAATATTAGCAAACGAAATTCAAGAGCACATTAAAAGGATAATACACCATGACCAAGTGGAATTTATCCCTGAGATGCAAGGATGTTTAACATATGAGAATCAATTAATGTGTTATACCACATTAACAGAATGATGGATATGAATTACATAATCATCTTAATAGATGCAGAAAAAAACGTTTTATAAAATCCAACACCCTTTCATGATAAAAAAAAAATCCGACAAGCTAGGAACAGAAGAAAATATCCCTACTGTAATCAAGGCCACACATGCAAAGGACACAGATAACACCATATTCAATAATGGAAAAACTGAAAGCTTTTCCTCTGACATCAGAAAGAAGGCAAACATGCCCATTCTTACCACTTCTATTTAGCATAGCTCTGGAAGTGCTAGCCAAGCAATTAGGCAGGAAAACAGAACTAAAAAGCATCTGAATTGTAGAATAAAACCTAAAATTGTCTCTGTTTGCAGATGACATGAACTTTTATCCTTTACATTTCTTTTCAGTTTTATTGAGGTATATTTGACAAAGAAACATTGAATATAATTAAGATACACAACATGATGTTTTGATATATGTTTACATTGTGAAATGATTAGCACAATTGAGCTAATAAACATCCATAACCTCACATACTCATGATGGGACATGAATACTCAAGATCAGCTCAGTGAATTTCAAGTACACAATAAAGTATTTTACAGCAAAATATCATTTATTAGAACTCCAGAATTTATTCATTCTGGATAACTGAACTTTCATACTTTTGATTAACATTTCCCCATTCCTTACTACCACCCCCTGGCAACCTTTAGTCTACTTTCTACTTTTATATGTTCAATGTTTTTATATCCTGCATATAAATGAGTTCATGGAATATTTGTCTTTCTATGCATGGCTTATTTCACTTAACCTAATGCACTCTGGTTCATTCATTTTGCTGCAAGTGGCAGGATTTCCTTCCTTTATAAGGCTGAATACTATTCTATTTCATATATATATGTGTGTGTGTGTGTGTGTGTGTGTGTGTGTGTGTATACATATGTATGTATACACACCACATTTTCTTTATCCATTATGGGACAGTTAGGCTGTTTCCATAGGTTGGCTATTAAGAATAATATCTAGGTATCTAGGGCTAGGCACAGTGGCACATGCATGTAATTCTAGCAGCTCATGAGGCTGAAGCAGGAGGATCATGAGTTCAAAGCCCCCTCAGCAACAGTGAGGCATTAAGCAACTCAGTGAGACCCTGTCTCTAAATAAAATACAAAATAGGGCTGGGGATGTGGCTCAGTGGTCGAGTGCCTCTGAGTTCAATCCCCAGTACCAAAAAATACATATATATTGTTAAAGAATAATGTCCAGGATGACCATAACTATGTATCACACAACTGGTGGTATATAACAACAGAAATATACTGTCCCACACACAGTTCTGAAATCCAGTCATCCAAAATCCATAGCAGAACCATGTTTCTTATGAAACCTGTCAGGGAATCCTTCCTTCCTTCTTCCTGGTTTCTGGTTATTTATGAACCATCTTTGGTGTTCCTTGATCTGAAGCTGCTAAGTCCAGTCTCTGCCTCCATCTTCACAAGACATTCTCTCTGTGTCCCTCTGCCCTCATAGGAATTTTCTCATGAAGACTCAAGGCACAATGGGTCAGGAGGTCACCATGTTCCAGTGTGGAATCATCTTAACTAATGACAGCAGCAATGACAGTATTTTCAGATAAGATTTTATTCTGTGTAAACATATGCAGGGGAATATCCTAACATAACATTCAAGAAGAATAATCATTTCCAAAATTTTATGATCTTTAATACATTTTAAAATGTTATGCTATATTCTAGAATTATACTATAATTAAACATAGTAAAATGGATTTCAAAAATAAAGAATACTGCTATAATGAACATGTGGATGCAGACATCTGTTTGAGATCTTGATATCAAATCTTCTGGATACATAGCCAGAAACAGGATCTCTGGATCATATGGTAAATCTATTTTCTATAGGTATGAGGTCATGTGTTGTCGTGGTTTTGATTTGCATTTCCCCGACAATTAGTGACATTGAGTACCTTTTTTTTTTTTTTCCTTTTGGTACTGGGGATTGAACTCAGGGGCACTCAACCACTGGGCCACATCCCCAGCCCATTTTTGCATTTTATTAGAGACAGGGTCTCACTGAGTTGCTAAGTGCCTGGCCATTGCTGAGGCTGGCTTTGAACTCGCAATCCTCCTGCCTCAGCGTCCCAAGTGCTGGGATTACAGGCATGCACCACCACACCCAGCAACATTGAGTACCTTTACATATACCTGTTGGTCATTTGTATGCCTTCTTTTTGAAATATCTAGTTAGGTCCTTCAGGGATCACAGTTGAATCGAAGTCAGCAAGCTATTATTTGGGTTATGGATGGGAATGTCTCCCACTATTTACCTTTGTGGGCAAGATTGACTCTGGCAGTGACAGAGCAGGACTGACAACAAGTTGTAGGGCTGCTTCCTGATCTGCAGGTGGGGCTGAGGTCAGCAGAACTGTTACTAAGGACACAGATTGGGGTGGCTCCTCCAAGTTTCCTTGGTAAATGTGACTGGTTGCAGGAACATAGTAGAGTTGGAGCTCAGTCTATTGAGGGAAAGGACTACTTTCAGTCTGTAATCAGTACCATATTTGGCAAGCCTGTCAGCAGGGTACAACCTTGCCTTTTCAAAGTGACTCATTATCCATATATATATATATATATATATATATATATATATATATATACACACACACACGCACATAATTGTCAATGGACCTTTATTTATTTATTTGTTTGTTTATATGCAGTGCTAAGAATTGAACCCAGTGCCTCATACATGCTAGGTGAGTGCTCTTCCACTGAGCCACAACCCCAAGCCCAGGATTTCCTATTCTTTACCTAGATCCCAAAGCCAGCATCACCCTGATACAAAAATGATGAAAAACATAGAGAAAGGTACATTTCAATATCTCTCATAAAGACAGACATAAAAATTTTATATAACAATTTTGATAACAAAATATTATCAAAGATAATACACTCAAGATGTAAAAGGATAATATATCAGAATCATGAGGGGTTTATCCTATGAGTGCAAAGTTGGATTAATATTTACAAAACCCAATCAATATCAACCAATATGTTAACTGACCTATATATAAAAATAAGACCTATATATTTATTTCAAAAGGATGCAGAAAATATTTTGACAAAAATTCAATGCCATTTCATGATTTAAAACTCCCTGAAAATCTGGAATAGAAGGGCTCTTCTTTGAGTTTATAAAGTATACCTTTAAAAAAACTAGAGCTAATAATTAATACTAAATGCTAAAATATTGAGCATTTTACCCTGATTGCAATAATAGGCAAGAATGGTCTTTTTTGCCATATGTACTCAATTTTGTGTTAGATGAGCAAATATGATGTTATGGTTTCGATGTGTAAGTCCCCCCAAAAGCTCATGTGTTAGGCAATGTAGCAATGTTCACAGTTGAAATTATCAGATTATGAGAGCTGTAACCTTGCTATGGTTTAGATAAAAAGCTCATGTGTGAGACAATGAAGAATGTTCAGAGATCAAATGATTAGATTGTGAGAGCTATAACCTAACTGGTAGATTGATCCATTTTAATGGATCAACTAGGTGGTAACTGTAGGAAGGTAGGGTATGGCTGGAGGAAGTAGATGACTAGGAGCATGCCTTAGGTGTTTATATATTTTCCCTGGTTAGTAGAGCACTCCTTGCTTCCTGGTTTTCTTATACTGAACATTTTCTTCTACCACCCTACCTTCCACCATGATGTTCTGCCCCATCTTGGGCCCAGAGCTTTGGAGTCACAAACCATAGACCAAACCTCTAAAACTGAACCAAAATAAACTTTTCTTCCTTCAAGTTGTTTTGGTTGGGTCTTTTGGTCACAGCATTGAAAAGATGACTAAAATGAACTTCTTCATGAGATTAATTCATTTCAGCAATCAATAATTTGAATGGACTACTGGATGGTACTTGTAGGCAGGTAGGGTTGGGCTGAAGGAAGTAGGTCACTGGGGGTGTGGCCATGGCCTGTCTCCCTGCTTACCTGCTGCTATGAGCTGAGCAGTTTTTCTCTGCCACACCCTTCCACTATAATGTTTCTGCCTTGGAGCGTGATAACCATGGAATCAACCTCTGAAATTGCAAACTTTCTTCCTATAAGTTTTCTTGTCAAGTATTCTGGTCATAGTGATGAAAAGCTGACTAACACATATGGTAAGGCAAAGGGTATAAAGTTAGCATGGAAGAAATTAATTTCTATTTGCAGTTTCCATCATTGTTTATATAGAAAATCATGAAGCATTTCCAAAACAATTACGAGAACTAATAAGTGAATCCAGTAAAGCATCAGAATATGACATCAATATATAAAAATCAATTGTATTTTTATATGCTTCAAGTAAACAATTGTGAAATGAAATTTAAAAAGACAATTCCATTTATATTAGCATCAAAAATATGTACTGAGATAGACATAATATCTTTTGTGGTATCTCTGCCAAAAATATATATCCTGAATTTAATTATGAAGAAACATCCAACAAATTCATATTTAGGGACAATCTAGAAAGTAACTGGACTATATTATTCAATAACAAGATTTTAAAAAAAGCAAAAAAAAAAAAAAAAAAAAAAAAAAAAAAAAAAAAAAAAACAAAGAAATGCTGAGGAAATAATCCAGAGTAAAGGAGATTCAATTCTCATGATAACTATGTATAATGCATGATCATGAATTATATCTCCTGGACCAAGATAACAGTATTTCTTTCTCTTTTAATGCTGAAAAGTATTTCACTGTTTCTATACCAAATTTTATTTATCCATTCATTTATAAAAGGAAACATAGTTGATTCCCTATCTTGGCTATTGTGAAAATGCTATATAGAATATGGGAGTGCAGACCTCTCTCTGACATGCTGATTTGATTTCCTTTTGATATTTACCCAGTAGTAACGTTGCTCAATCATATGGTAGTACTGTACTTAGTATTTTGAGTAATCACCATACTGTTTTCATAATGGCTGTACTCATTTACATTGGCACCAACTGTGTATGAAGGTTGTATTTTCCCCACATTCTTGTCAATATTTTTAATCTTTCTCAATAATAGTCATTTTAACTATTAGGAAGTAATAATTTCATTGTAGTTTTAATTTTGCATTTACCTGATGATTAATGATCAAGTATAATTTTTCATACACCTATTGACCATTTGCGTGTCTTCTTTTGTGAAATATCTATTTATGTCCTGTGCCCATTTTTAAATCATGTTGTTTTCTTACCATTAAGTTGTTTGAGTTCATTATATATTTTGGATATTAACCTCTTACCAGATAATGGTTTACAAACATATGTTCTTCCCCATTATAGGTTGATTATTCACTCTGTTGATTGTTTACTTTGCTATGCAAAAACTTTTTAGTTTGATGTGATCCATTTGTCCATTATGCTGTTTTCCCCTGACCTTTTGTAGTCCTATTCAAAGAATCATTACGTAGCCCAATATCATGGAGCTTTTCTCCTATGTTATTTCTTTTATTTTTTATTTTTACATTTGTTCTAATTAGTTATACATGACAGTAGAATGCATTTTGGCACATTGTACACAAATGGAGCACAACTTCTCCCTTTGGCTGGACACGATAATCACACTGGTAGGGTAATCATACATATATATAGGGTAATAATGTCCATCTCATTCCACTGTCCTTCCCATCTCCACTGCCCCCTCCCCTCTCCTCACTCCCCTCTGCACAATTCAAAGTTCCTTCATTTTTCCCCTCTTCCCCCCCATCATGGATCATTATCCACTCATTAGAGAAAACATTTGGCCTTTGGTTTTTTGGGCTTGGCTTATTTCACTTAGCATGATAGTCTCCAGCTCCATCCATTTATGAGCAAATGCCATAATTTCATTCTTCTTTAACGTTGAGTAATGTTCCACTTTGTATATGTACCACATTTTCTTTATCCATTCATCTATTGAAGGGTATCTAGGTTGGTTCCATAGTTTAGCTATTGTGACTTGAGCTACTATAAACATTCATGTGGCTGTGTCACTGTAGTATGCATATTTTAAGTCCTTTGGGTATAAACTGAGGAGTTGGATAGCTGGGTCAAATGGTGGTTCCATTCCATTCCAAGTTTTCTGAGTTATCTGCATACTGCTTTCCAGAGTAGTTGCACCAATTTGCAGTCCCACCAGCAATGTATGAGTGAACTAATTTCCCCACATCCTCGCCAACACTTATTGTTGCTTGTATTCTTGATAATTGCCATTCTGACTAGAGATGAAATCTTAGAGTAGTTCTGATTTGCATTTCTCTAATCACTAGAGATGATGAACACTTTTTCATATGTTTGTTGATCAATTGCATTTCTTTTTCTGTGAAGTGCCTGTTCAGTTCCTTAGCCCATTTATTGATTGGGTTATTGGTGTTTTTTGTTGTTAAGTTTTTTAAGTTCTTTATATATCCTGGAAATTAGTGCTCTATCTGATGTGCATGTCATAAAGATGTTCTCCCATTTTGTAAGCTATCTCTTTACATTATTGATTATTTCGTTTGCTGAGAAGAAGCTTTTTAGTTTGAGGCCATCCCATTTATTAATTCTTGATTTTATTTCTTGTGCTTTAGGAGTCTGGTTAAGGAAGTCAGTTCCTAAACCAACACGGTGGAGATTTGGTCCTACTTTTTCTTCTATTAGGCACTGGGTCTCTATTTTACTGCCTAAGTCTTTGATCCACTTTGAGTTTATTTTTGTGCAGAGTGAGAGATAGCAGTTTAATTTCATTTTGCTACATATGGATTTCCAGTTTTCCCAGCACCATTTGTTGAAGAGGCTATCTTTTCTCCAATGTAGGTTTTTGGGCACCTTTGTCTAGTATGATATAACCGTATTCGTGTAGGTTTGTCTCTGTATCTTATATTTTGTACCCTTGGTCTACATGTCTATTTTGGTGCCAATACCATGCTGTTTTTGTTACTATTGCTCTATAGTATAGTATAAGTCTGGTATTGTGATGCCTCTTGTTTCACTTATCTTGCTAAGGATTACTTTGGCTATTCTCGGTCTCTTATTTTTCCAAATGAATTTCATGATTGCTTTTTCTATTTCCATGAAGAATGTCATTGGAATTTTAATAAGAATTGTGTTAAATCTGTACAACAGTTTTAGTAGTATGGCCATTTTGACAATATTAATTCTGTCTATCCAAGAGCATGGAAGATCTTTCCATCTTCTAAGATCTTCTTCAATTTCTTTCTTTAGTGTTCTGTAGTTCTCATTGTAGGGTAAAAGACCTCTTTTGTTTGATTGATTCCCTAGTATTTATTTTTTGAGACTATTGTGAATGGGGTGGTTTTTCTAATTTCCCTTGCAGTGGAATGTATATGAATGCATTTGATTTACGGGTATTGATTTTATATCCTGCTACTTTGCTGAATTCATTTATTAGTCCTAGAAGTTTTCTGGTGGAATTTTTTGGATTTTCTAAATATACAATCATGTCATCAGCAAATAGTGATAGTTTGAGTTCTCCTCAAAAGCAGAAGAAGACAGGAGATAATTAAAATGATAGTAGAAATCAATGAAATTGAAACAAAAGAAACAATTCAAAAAATTGACAAAAAGTTGGTTCTTTGAAAAAACTGATAAAATTGATAAACCCTTAGCTACACTAATGAACAGAAAGAGAGAAAACCCAAATTACTAAAATTCATGATAAAAAAAAAGGAAATATCACAATGGACACTACTGAGATACAGAAGATAATTACAAACTATTTTGAAAATTTATGCTCCAGTTAAATAGAAAATCTTGAAGACATTGACAAATTTCTAGAGACATATGAACTACCTAAACTGAGTCAGGAGGACATACACAATTTAAACAGATCAATTTCAAGCAATAAAATTGAAGACGCCATCAAAAACCTACCAACCAAGAAAAGCCCAGGACCAGATGGATTCTCAGATGAGTTCTATAAGATCTTCAAAGAAGATTTAACACAAATACTCCTCAAATTATTCCATGAAATAGGAAAGGAGGGAAAACTTCCAAACTCATTCTATGAAGCTAGTATCACCCTGATACCAAAACCAAAGACACACCAAGGAAAGAAAACTTCAGACCAATACCTCTGATGAACAAAATGCAAAAATTCTTAATAATATACTGGCAAATCACATAAGAAAAACACATTTAAAAGATAGTGCACCATGATCAAGTGGGGTTCATCCCAGGGATGCAAGGTTGGTTCAAGATACAGAAACCAATAAATGTAATTTATCACATCAATAGACTAAAGACAAGAATCATATGATCATCTCAATAGATGGAAAAAAGCATTTGAAAATATACACTACCTCCTCATGATTAAGACACTAGAAAAGCTAGGGATAACAGGAACATACCTCAACATTGTAAAAGCTATCTATGCTAAGCCCAAGGCCAACATCATTCTACATGGAGAAAAATTAAAAGCACTCCCCCAGAAACTGGAACAAGACAGGGATGCCCTCTTTCACCACTTTTATTCAACATAGTCCTTGAAAGTCTAGTCAGTACGATCAGACAGACTATGCTATTTCTTTAGAGTTTCAGGTCTTATGTTTAACTCTTTCATCCATTTTAAGTGCATTTTTATAGAGGGTGTGAGATAAGTATCTAATTTCATTCTTCGGTGTGTGGATACCCAGTTTTCCCAACACCATTTATTGAAGAGACCGTCCTGTTCTGAATGTACATCTCTGGCACTGTCATTGAAACCAACTAACTGTAAATGTGTGGGTTTATTTTTGGGTTCTTCATTCTGTTTCATTAATTTATGTGTCTATATTTATGCTAATATCATGCTTTTTTATTACTATACCTTTAAAATAGATTTTAAAATCAGGTAGTTTGATGCCTCTGGCTTTGTTCCTTCTCCTCATGATTGTTTTGACCATTTGACGTCTTTTTATGATTACACACGAATTTTAGAATTGTTATTTTTATTTCTACACAAAATGGCATTGGAGCTTTGAGACAACATTAAGTCTCTAATTTGCTTACAGTTGTATGCACATTTTTAAATTTATTTTTATTACTACATTTTCTTTATACATAAGAGTGGGACACATTATACCATATTCTGACATGCATATTACATAATTTGATCATTCTCATTCACAAGTACCTTCCCTTTCCCTCTCTTCCTCCCTCTTCTGATTCATCTGTTCAATTCTACTGATCTCCCATCTATAATTATTTTAATTAGTGCATTATATATATGTATATATGTGTGTGTAGTATATATACATATATAGAAACAGGATTCACTTTGGTATATTCATACATGGATACAACATAATTTGGTAGAATTGTTCCCCAGTACTACCCTATGCTCTGCGCTCCACCCCCATTCTCAATTGTATGTACATTTTAACAATATTTATTCTTTCAATCCACACACAGAATATCTTTCCAGTTATTTGAGTCTTCTTCAACTTCTTTCATCAATGTTTTATGGTTTTCAGTGCACTGGTCTTTCACCTTTTTGGTTAAATTTATTCCTAAGTGTTTTGTTTTGTTTTTACAGTTATTATAAATGGGATTACTTTCTCAGATAGTTCACTAGTGTATAAAAATACTACTGCTTTTGGTATGTTGATTTTTTTATCCTGCCACTTTGTTAAATTTGTTAATTAGTTCTAATAGTGAAGTCCTTTAAAAAAAAAAAAAACAGCTTTTGTGATGCATAATTTATACACTATACAATTCATGCACTTAAAATACACAATTCAATGTTTTTTTTAATAGTCCTAGTTGTGACAACATTACCACAATCAATGTTGGAATATTTTGAATATTTTTATCATCAAAAAGAAATCCTGAATCCCTTACTCATCACCTACAGCATATCCAGCATGCTTCCCCCAATTCCCTGGTAAACACTAAACTACAATCTATCCTTCAAACTTTTCTATTAGAAACATTTCATGAAAATGGCATCACACAATATATAATCTCTTCTGCCTTGGATATTTTATCCAGCATGTTTTCAAAGTTAAGCCA
The DNA here is from genome assembly GCA_025594165.1 of Tamias sibiricus. Taxonomy (NCBI): domain Eukaryota; kingdom Metazoa; phylum Chordata; class Mammalia; order Rodentia; family Sciuridae; genus Tamias; species Tamias sibiricus. The sequence continues at coordinate 129,468,397 of CM046667.1, forward strand.
CCAATGAATGAAGGTTCAATTTCTCTATATCCTCACCAGTACTTATTATTCATTTTTATTATATCCATCCTAGTGGGTGTGAAGTGGAATGTCCTCTAACTGTCTAAGTTCTTTGGAGTTTTTTTTCCAAGATTGTTTAGGCCATTCTGAGTCCCTTGAATTTCCACATAAATTTGGATATCTTTTAAATAGCCCTATTCCAGGCTACAAAAAGACTACTAGAATGTAAACCCTGTCTATTTGGGTTAAACATTTGCTAGGCACCAACTACATACAAGACTCTCTGTTGGGCTGCTGGAAGGATATAAAAATAATAAAGATAATCAAATTAGTTATGCCATCTGAATCCTCCATATCCTTACCTGCTTCTGGTATATTTAAACTATTAGTTTCAGGAAAATATTTACTATTTTCCATAAGAGTGGTGATTTTTATACTTATCACTGTATCAGTTTTGTTTATTTCAAATCTAAGTATTAGGTACTTAAAGTTTCCTGTGCGCTACATACAATGTTTTAGCAAGTTACTACTTCCATTAATATAAAATATCTCCGGGTGCGGTGGTGCACGCCTGTAATCCCAGCACTTTGGGAGGCTGAGGCAGGAGAATCACGAGTTCAAAGCCAGCCTCAGCAATGGTGAGGCACTTAGCAACTCAGTGAGACCCTGTCTCTAATAAAATACAAAAAAGGGCTGGGGATGTGGCCCAGTGGTCCAGTGCCCCTGAGTTCAATCCCCAGTACCACAACAAAACAAAACAAAAAAGGGCTGGGGATGTGACCCAGTGGTCAAGTGCCCCTGAGTTCAATCCCAGGTACCACAAATATATATATAAAATATCTCTCTGAGACCTTTAAAAAATTTTTGGTCTTGACAGCTATTCTGTCTGATATTGATTATCAGATCTGATTTCTTCTTATGAATATATCCCATTCTTTAATTTTCAACTTTTTCATGTTTTTAAATATATGTATTTTGAAAAGGGCATATAACTAGACATTTTTGCTTTCCAATCTAAGTGTATCTGTCTTTTAATAGCATCATACACATGGTGGCAGAGACTGTTGGCTGCACACCAAAATCTATTTCCCCTTTTGTCCGCACAAATGGAACTGTAACTGAGTACATGGAATTGTGAATGAGCTGTACTACATCACTATTCAACACTGCAGTTAGATGAGACCATATGATGAACATTTGATCAATTGAATATGAGTAGAAACTGATATGTGTTACTTTTTTTCTGGGGCCTGAAGACAGAAGAAAGTCTGCTTTAGACCCCCATTCTTCTTCCCACTAGTTAGATGGCTGAAACCATGGTAACCCAAAAGAAAGCAATAATGCTTTATGGAAATTTTTCTCAATTGGTAGGGAATTATTTGGTCCCTTGGAGGATATTTGGTAATGCCTGGGGACATATTTGGTTTTCACAACTTGGGGGTAGGAAAGCATTGCTACTATAACCTAGTAGGTAGAGGCCAAGGAGGCCATAAAACATTTTACAATGCAAAGAACAACTCCCAACTGTAGAGAATCAGAAGAAGAACAACAAGATTCCTTGCAAACGAGGCCTTGTTGTCCTCGGTGGGCGTGTCTGCAAACGGAACGTTCTGCTGAGAGGTGTAGAACAGATAGAGAAGAAACAAGTAGTTTATCAAAAGTAATGGGTGAAGGTGTTCTCGCAAACGAGGCACTTATCACCCCCTTGGTGAACATACTGCAAACGGTATGTTATGCCAAGAGGCTAATCAGAAAGTTTGGCAACAACAGTTCTTGCAAACGAGGCTTTGTTGCCCTTGGTGGGCGTGTCTGCAAACGGAACGTCTTGCCAAGAGATATAGAATAGATAGTAAAGAAACATTGCTTGCAAACGAGGGTGTTTCTTTCTTGTTTCTTCTATATTGAAAAGAAGAGGAGCTCAAAGTGTTCTAGCCCTAACTAGTTTAAGATATTCTTTAGGGAAAGTTTATCTGGCTGATTGCTGATTTGCAAATTTATGCTCGTCATTGCTACTGGCTATTTGCCTTCATTGTCTATTAATGTTTGCTGATGGCTAATTGCCCTCTTTGTCTGGAAGATGTATAAAAAGGCTGAGAGAAATATAATAAAAAACACTGCATGCTGATCCTGTGTTGGAGTCTGTCCTACAACATCTGGCGTAGTCGGCAGGATTCGAACCTGCGCGGGGAAACCCAACATCTGGCGTAGTCGGCAGGATCAGCACTGAAAGGGTAAGCCCCCGGATTATAAATTAGGATGGGGGACTTTAGGGATAATTATTAAAAATTCTAAAATTATTTTAAGGAATTCCAATTCATGCAGTCTCTGCACCTAAAGGGTTAACGCCCCAAGGATGGGGGACCTTTTGGCATTATAATGGGAAATTCCCAATCATTGAAAACTCAATATATAGAGTTACTACAAGGGTTATTATATTCAATAGAGGTAAAGACCTCTCAAAAAAGATTTAAAAAAATTATTTCAGACAATTGAGAGTCATTGTTATTGGTTTCAGTATCAAACTAAAGTACAATTAAACTTAAGGGAATGGAAACTTGTCCTAAAAGAATTGCAGAAGCAACATCAATCTGGTAATTATATCTGTGAAAGAATGGATGCTTTGCAGTGCTATTACTCAAGCTTTACAGTTGTTAGAAACTAACAGTGATAAGGAGACACAGAGCGATATAAAAGAAGAAGACAAAATATCTGGTGAAAAAGTTGAAACTAAGGAAGGGGTTCATAACTCTGTAGATGAACCCCCCTGAGTCTGATGGGAATACATCCTCAGAATCAGAATATGAGAATGATATTAGCAAATCTGATAGTGATTTAGAAGTAGAAGAAATGATAAATATTTTTAAAAAACAGATGAAATTAAAAAAAGCAAAATGCTTCTTTAAAAAAATATATTAGAGCTTATACTAGAGTAAATGGCCTTAAACATCAAGCCTCAATTTTTGTTGCTGCTATAGCTGAAACCTTGAAACCTGATAAGACAGAAATTTGTTACAATTGTAGAAAAGCTGGGCACTTTCAAAAAGATTGCCATAAGCTAAAAGAGAATTTATCTATTCCCAAGAAAAACAGAAAATCACCAACTGAAGTTTGCCAGCGTTATTGCCAAGGCAAACACTGTTCCAATTAAGAATACAATAAAATTATTTCAAAAGATGAAGAAATAAAGGAAATTAACACATAAGAAAAAAAAATTAAAAATTATACAACTATATTTAAACAATAACTACTATTTTAAAATATTATAATGTTATTTCTTTAAGAACTAAACTTGATTAATATAAAAACACCAATATAATTATAATGAAATAATATCCTTCTTTGTATATTGTATGTGTTCATATCTTTCAAGTATAGAAACCTTAAAATAAAAGCTTTAAAAGAACATTATATCAAACTGATGTTCTCCAAACTAGGGTTATATAATAATTTAAAACTTATAAAGATAATATTAAAGGTTTATTTATATCATTTAAAATATGTTCTATAAATGGACCTAATATCAATAAGATATAAAGTTTTATATTACTATTTACACTTATATACAATTTAAAAATATATATATATGTATACATATATATACAAACTATATAATCCAAAATAAATTAATAATAATAATAATAATAAATGACTATATAATTATAAACTTAAGCCCAATGATCTTAATTTAAGACTAATGAAACTAATCTGCTAAATGCTTAAGATCAAATCTTTAAAGCCAAATCAATTTTTTTAATTCTATTTGTTATTATATTTTGCTATTATGGGCCTACCAACTAAAATTTAAACTAACTATGCTCCTGCTTTTACCTCTCAAAAGTTATTTAATTTTTTACAACATTTTAATGTAACACATACTTTTGATATTCCCTATAATAATCAAAGTCAAGCTATTATTAAAAGGGCTAACCACACCCTTCATGAATATTTTCAAAAAATAAAAAGGGGGGATATACAGATAGCCTACACACCTCAAAACATTCTTCATAGAACCTTATTAACCTTAAATTTTTTGAATGTTTGGTCTGCAGCAGACCTTCCCTCAGCACAGAAGCATTTCTCTAGGGAAAAATCCACATTGTTTAAACAGTTAAAAATACCCATTTGGTATAAGAATGAAAATAAAGAATGGGAATCTGGATTGTTACATCACATGGGGAGGGGATTTGCTCTTATTTCAACAGGTGAAGCGCCTTTTTGGATTCCTTCAAGATTTCTTAAGTTGCAGGATGAGCGATCCTTTCGTCAGACAATTTCAGGAATTGTCAACCCAGAGAACCCTCACCATGGCAACCAGAACAACGGATCCTCCGACATGGGGACAAATGAAAAGGCTAACCCAGGAAGCTGAGCATACTCTACAAAAAGCGAATCAACCTTTGAATCCCACTAATCTTTTGTTGGCAATGCTTGCGGTCATCAACTGTCAGGTAAGCCTGGTTTATGCTGACCCCTTTGCTTATTGGGCATATATTCCTAATCCTCCTTTAGTTCGTGGAGTATCTTGGGGAGAACCTGAGGTGCACGTATGTACTAACACTTCTAATTTTTTCCCTCCCCCGGAATGCGGAGGTATTGAAGATGTTTCCTTTCATAATAATCTTTACAATGTTTCTAACATAACTATAGCTATGGAAGGTTCTCCTTTATGTATAGGACATCATTCTTTCTGTTTACCTATTTATTCTCATAATGCTTCTCATACTTTTAATACCTGGGGAGTTAATTATAAAGGGTACTCCACTGCTGTCTTTACTGTTATGGTTTCATCCCGAGGCTTTAATACCTCTCGGGAATATTTAAATTCTTCATCTTTAACTAATGAGGAATATTTTGTACATACGCATTTATCTTTATGCTCTGCTAAATATTTTGAAGCTTCTCTTCATCATCTTGAATGGGAAAAATGTCGCGATCATCATCCTAAAATAGTTATACAGTATGAAAATCTTACTATTGTTGATTGGAGTCCAGATCATTCAGAATTTATAGAAACCTGGTCAAATCATACCCTTAGATGGCATAATCTCAATGGAACATTAAATGCATATGGTAATGAGACGATTAAGATGCAGCATTATGCCTTAATGCCTCCAATATTGCAACATTTTAAGTTTCCTATTCCACAAGGAGACATTTGGAAGATTTGGGCTATATCTGGTAAACTGATTGTGTGGACTGGTAACTTTACTCTAAACATGTCTAGTCCTTCCCCTTTTGAAGTACATCTACATAAAAATAGAACTTACTTTGCATCTGCTTGTGTAACTTTCCCTTATTCCATGTTAATAGGGAATTGGTCTTGGAACAATTCATGGGGAACTATTTCTTGTGGTGATTGTAATTTGACACAATGTATTAATGCTAACAAATGGAAACATATAGAAGAAAAGGCTTACTCTTTACTTATTGTAAAAGCTCGTACAGAATTATGGATGCCTATTAATCTAACGCGCCCTTGGTCTGATTCTTTATCTGTAACACATTTATATAATGCTGTGCAAATTTTACTGCATCGCTCTCGAAGAATGATAGGAGCAATTGTTGCTTCAATTCTTGCTGTTGCTTCTGTCACTGCTACTGCTACTATAGCGGGACTTGCTCTCCATCAAGGACTTCAGACTGCTGATTTCGTGCGAAATTGGCATCAAGATGCCTATTTATTATGGCAACAGCAAAAGGACCTGGACACTCAGCTTGCTACAGATGTGCTTAACCTACAACATACGGTATCCTGGCTTGGAGATCAAATAACACTTTTGGCCACGCACAGCGTTTTGAAATGTGACTGGAATTCTTCTCATTTTTGCATAACTCCTGTGCCTTATAATATTAGTGAATCTTGGGACAAAGTTCGGAAACATTTGACTGGACACCAAAATTTAACTGTGGAAATCATGGAATTAGAAAAAACTATTATGGACACTTTTAGTAAAAAGTTGCCTGATATAACAGGATCTGACATCATTCAAGGACTTACCACCAGTATTGCTAATCTTAATCCATTGGGTTATAACTCTACTATGTTATTCACTTCCTTGGGTAGTATTATAATAATTTTCTCTTGTATGCTTTGTTTTATATATAGTCTTCCAGCGCTATAAGAAACAACAGCAATTGAACCACGACAAAAAAAACTGCTCTTATCGCTTCAGCCTTGGCATCTTACGAAAACAGAAAGGGGGAGATGTAGAGAATCAGAAGAAGAACAACAAGATTCCTTGCAAACGAGGCCTTGTTGTCCTCGGTGGGCTTGTCTGCAAACGGAACGTTCTGCTGAGAGGTGTAGAACAGATAGAGAAGAAACAAGTAGTTTATCAAAAGTAATGGGTGAAGGTGTTCTCGCAAACGAGGCACTTATCACCCCCTTGGTGAACATACTGCAAACGGTATGTTATGCCAAGAGGCTAATCAGAAAGTTTGGCAACAACAGTTCTTGCAAACGAGGCTTTGTTGCCCTTGGTGGGCGTGTCTGCAAACGGAACGTCTTGCCAAGAGATATAGAATAGATAGTAAAGAAACATTGCTTGCAAACGAGGGTGTTTCTTTCTTGTTTCTTCTATATTGAAAAGAAGAGGAGCTCAAAGTGTTCTAGCCCTAACTAGTTTAAGATATTCTTTAGGGAAAGTTTATCTGGCTGATTGCTGATTCGCAAATTTATGCTCGTCATTGCTACTGGCTATTTGCCTTCATTGTCTATTAATGTTTGCTGATGACTAATTGCCCTCTTTGTCTGGAAGATGTATAAAAAGGCTGAGAGAAATATAATAAAAAACACTGCATGCTGATCCTGTGTTGGAGTCTGTCCTACAACACCCAACACAAAAAATAATGTAACTCAAAATGTTAGTGAGTGCTGAGGATGAAAATTCCTACACAAGGAGATGCGGAGACCATATGAGAAAAAAATTCTGAACCCAACTTGGAACAGAGGTCCACAACATTCTGGGATGCCCCGTCCCCAGATAGTAAGATTAATAAGAAACAAATCTGATTCTTTTTTTTTTCATTTTTTTATTCTAATTTGTTACACAAAATTTTTCAAGTTGCTGGTTTAATATAAAGTATTTTTAAAACAAATGTGTCTTCCTACATGTATTTAGGGTAATCATGGATAACTCAGTCTGCCATTATTCCTATCCCCTTGCTCCCTCCCTTCCCTCCCCCCATCTTTGTTCTATTTAAAGCTCTTTCATTCCTCTCATCCCCTCTCTCTTGCCTTTATCAGTTAGTATCTTCCTATCAAGGAGATCATTCGACCTTTGGTTTTCTGGGATTGTCTGACTTCACTTAGCATTATTTTCTCCAACTCCATCCATTTACCTGCAAATGCCATGATTTTATTCTCTTTTAGTTGTGAGTAGTGTTCCATCCCACTCCTTGGCCTATTCCCAAAGGACTTAAAAACAGCTTACTACAGGGACACAGCCACATCAATGTTTATAGCAACACAATTCACAATAGCTAGATTTTGGAACCAGCCCTGATGTCCATTAGCAGATGAATGGATAGGGAAACTTTGGTATGTATACACAATGTATGTATGTATACATAATGGAACACTACTCAGCACTAAAAGAGAATGAAATCAGGGCATTTGCAGGTAAATGGATGGAGTTGGATAAAATAATGCTAAGTGAAGTTAGCCAATCCCAAAAAACCAAAGGTTGAATGATCTCTTTGCTAGGAAGATACTAACTGATAAAGGCAAGAGAGAGGGGATGAGAGGAATGAAAGAGCTTTAAATAGAACAAAGAGAAGGGAGAGAGGGGAGGGGGCAAGGGGATAGGAATAATGACAGACTGAGTTATCCATGATTACCCTAAATACATGGATGAAGACACAATTGTTGTAAAAATACTTAATATAAAACCAGCAACTTGAAAAATTGTGCTCTTTGTATGTAATATGAAATGAAATGTACACTGCAAACATGTATAACAAATTAGAATAATAAAAATTTTAAAAAAATATGTTGGAAAAAAGCAAGATAGATAGAATATGCCTCCATGGGAAAATTATGTGAACACAAGGGATTTTCAAACAAACTAAATTAGAATTTTCTGAGATGAAATCAAAACTCAGAAATCATGAGTAACAATTGTATTTCATTCATAGGTCACTTATGAATATGCAGATAAACCAGAAGTAACTAAAAAATACAAAAACTGCTTTCACATATTGTTTCAAAATGTTCAGTGACTGCTATAGCACCAACTGTCTTTAAGGCAAACAAAAAGTCTCAGTTTATTTATATACTTTGATTATTTTTTAATATTTATTTATTTTAGTTGTACACAATGCCTTTTATTTTTATGTGGTGCTGAGGGTTGAACCCAGGCTGCACACATGCTAGGCAATCACTCTACCACTGAGCCACAACCCCAGCTCCTATACTTTGATTCTTAGCAGTGATAGGAACTTTGCTGTCAGATTAATACAATGTAGGTTATCATTGTTACACAGTGGGCTGATGGGGCTGTTTTAATTTTTAACAAAGTTGATGAAAAGTCATAGTTTTCTGGAAGTTGTATAATGGGAAATCCCCATCATAATCCTTTTGATACGTGCTACTCTTCCTCCAAACTTAGCAATTTGAACAACTAGTTAGAATTCTACAAGTCTTTAACTTTTCTATTTGCTTATTAACTCAATAAGAGAAAGAATAAATACAACTGTGATGCATCAGTTTCCAAAATATCTAGCTTTGATAATTATTTATGGAAATTATTGTATTTTCCCTTAGAAATTAATCTTAATAGTAATATACACAGATAGTATTAACTGTTGAGAGGCCCTTTACCTCTTTCCACCCTTAAATGCTATTGGAAGCCTAAATTTCCATTCGTCATCTTTTCACAATACCAGTCATTCTGAGAGACCAAAATCATTCCTATAGTATCAATTTATAGCTACAAGCTATTGATGCTTCCTAAATCTATACAGAACAGTTTTTCTCTCGGAAGCTCCAAGCTCTTATTTTCAACTAATTGGACATTTCTACCTGGATATTCCACACTCATCTTAGTATTTTTCTTTCTTTGGTACTGAGCCACATACCCAGCCCTTTTTTATTGTGAGACAGGATCTCACTAAGTTGTTTAGAACCACGCTAAGGTACTGAAGCTGGCTTTGAACTTGCAATCCTCCTGCCTTAGCCTCCCAAAGCACTGGGATCATAGGTGTAATACCACTGTGAGTAGCTCAACTTAATATTTTCAAGACCAGAAATCCTTCTCATAATTTCCAATTAAAAATAACAAAAATTCTCACACACGATCACACCCGACTCGAGATGGCGGCAGCGGCGGAGGCAGCGGCTGGGGACACCGACTCTTGGGACGCGGATGCGTTCTCAGTGGAAGACCCGGTGCGGAAGGTGCGGGGCGACCGCACTGCCGCCGGGGCGGGGACCGCTGGGAAGGCGAGGACCAGGACGAGGATGTCAAGCATAACTGGAATGATGATGATGATGATGAAAAGAAAGAGGAAGCAGAAGTAAAACCAGAAATAAAAATTTCAGAAAAGAAAAAAATAGCAGAGAAGATAAGAGAGAAAGAAAGGCAACAGAAGAAATTAAAAAGAGGTTAGAAGAACCTGAAGAACCTAAAGTGCTAACATCAGAAGAACAATTAGCAGATAAACTGCGGCTTAAGAAATTACAGGAAGAGTCAGACCTTGAATTAACGAAAGAAACTCTTGGTGTTAACAATACAGTTTATGGAATAGATGCTATGATCCCATCTTCAAGAGATGATTTCACAGAGTTTGGAAAGTTACTAAAAGATAAAATTACCCAATATGAAAAGTCACTATATTGTGCCAGTTTTTTGGAAGCCTTAGCTCAAGATGTCTGTATTTCATTGGAAATTGATGACTTAAAAAAGATTACCAATTCATTGACTGTGCTTTGCAGTGAAAAACAGAAGCAAGAAAAGCAAAGCAAAGCCAAAAAGAAGAAGAAAGGCATGGTTCCTGGAGGGGGCTTAAAGGCCACCATGAAAGATGATCTGGCAGATTATGGTTTTTATGATGGAGGCTCTGTACAAGACTATGAAGACTTCATGTGACATTTTATCTTATACTTGTGTCTTCTTTCTGTTGCCCACAATCCCTTCAACATGTGAGCACAACTTCCTTTCCTTTCAGTTCTGCCAAATGCTATAATCAGAAGTGCAGTATCTTTTGTGCTGGTTATTTTACCCCTTAACACTTAGGTGCTAATGTGCAAATGAGGGAACTTGGATCTTGCTGCCAAGGGGTTAAAATTGGGGAACCTCAATTGCTACTAAATCATAGTTTTAAAAAACAAACCTAATAATGTTGTCATTGTTGCTATTTGATTCTATAGCAGCAGTCACTAAATTGGAAACAAAGGTTGCAACATGACAAAAAATTATGTAGTATTTACCAGCACCATTCAGTAATACAGCCTTAACCATACTTCCTTGAACTACTTCATAACTTGTCAAGAAAAGCAGTTTGCAGCAAGGGCATGTGGTGTGCACCTAGTATTAAAATTGCTTTATCTTAAAATTGAGCGTGGGGATGTTAAAAATACATTGTGAAGAAGACTGCTTATCTCTGACTGAAGATACTGCAGCTGAAAAGTACTAGTGTGATACTTACAAATTAAAGACCAAAACTCTCCAACTTTGAAGCTGAAGAAGGTAAACTTCTCCATTTTTGCAGTACAGTACAAGTTGTGGTAATCTCTTATTTATCAGACTATTTCTACTGATGAAGTGCTTCAGATGGGGGGAGGGAAACTCTGTTTTTATTTGCCTGATTCAAGTGTCTGAGAAACAAATCTCTTTGTTCTCCTAGGCTGCAATGGAACAACTTTAACAGGTTTTTGGCATTTCCTTTCCTTTATAAAACATGCTCAGCAAACTGCACCAGTTAACTACAGTTTGGTAAATTGTTATGTTAACAATTATGACATCTGCAATGTTTTATAAAGCAACTAATTTAATAAAATCACTATTGTGAGGACTTAAATTTTGTGTTACCTCCCAAGAGATATTTTTGGAGAGTACAGAACGCACCTCTTGGGACTAAAGTTCTTTATATACTTAATAAAGCTTAATCAGTGCTTGATGTAGTTAACAGCTTTAAAACAATGATTTGCCGGGTCTTTAACAGTGTCACCATGGAGCAACAAAGGTGTAGGGCTATCTTCCTCTTACTTGGGAAGTTATTTTGTTGTTTAGATACTAAGGCCTCTAATGAAGTACCTAGAACAACTATTTATTTGGAATTAGAGTCTACAACTCAGGATATGGGTATAAGAATAAATTGGGGGAATCTTATTTATTATATCTTATAAGTGATTTGACCAAATTTGTGGTTTGAGTTTTTGTTTTTGTTTCCCTAATTGTCATAATGAGAATAAGAAATATTTCTCATTTCCATAGGAAATACAAACCTCAAAGCTCTGTAGACTACTAAATAGAAAACATGACCATCTAAATGACCTAATAGAAGGCCATGATTACACAGCAATAATTATAGTAAATGTTGTTTTAAGGCAGACAAGGGCTAAGATTTCTTTAGCAGTAATAATGACATACACTGAATTTAGAATCTATTTTATTATAGAAGATCAGTTTCTAACAAATATGAAAATGTATCACCTGTTCCTTAATTGTGTAAATAATATTAAATATCTTTGAAACTGGAAAAAAATAACAAAAATTACATCATGTAGTGGCCTTCAATTCCTTCTTCCTCCCCAAAAAACAATAGTTCTTCAGGTCCTATTAATTCCATTTCCAAAGAAACTACTAAATCAGAGCTCACCTGTTTACTGCCACTATGTAATAATCAACTTTTGCCACATAGTTAAAGAATACAAAATCTTAATGACATTTAAGAAATAAAGGATTATTTCTTACTTATAATCATTTTCATTCAGCTGGGGTAACTGTTTCAAAGTATAGACAAAGACAGATTTGCTGCAGGGTTTTCATTAAAGTAGACCAGCTTGAAGGGGAAATAGCTACCTGGCTCACATTCTTCTCATGGCTGAAACAAAACATCTGTCAAAGGAGCAGGGAGAAACATAAAAGCCTGTAAGTTCTATGCTTGAAATTGCCACACTTTCACTTCCATCCATATCCTATTGGTCAAATGTCAGATGTGAGGGATATTTGCCAAACAATAATCTAACTACATATTGCCTGGACTTCCACATTTATCCAAGATGGAGGAATATGGATGGGATTTACTCACATAAAACAAACAAAAAATACATTCAAAAACTAGTTCAGAACATTGAAAATTGGGTAAAGAAGGACAGTGATTCCTGAGATAGAGAAAAAAAGGAAATATGGGAAAATTCACAAATACATGGAAGCTATACAACAAAATCCTAAACAATCATTAAGTCAAAGAATAAATCAAAAGGGAAACTAGAAAACATATCAAAACAAATAGAAACACAACATACCGAAACTTATGGACTGTAGGAAAGGCAAGACTAGGAGAGAAGTTTATGGTGATATACATCTTCTTTTGAAGAACGTTCCCAAGCAATCTAATGTTACGACTCAAGGAAGTAGAAAAAGAAAAAATATATCATGACCAAAGTTAAGAAAGAAAGGAAACAGCAAAGATCAGAGCATAAATAAATGAAATAGAGACTAGTAAAGCACTGGGAAAGATCAACAAAATTAAAAGTTGGATTTTTAAAAGATAAAATTAAATATACCTTAAGAAAAAAAGACTCAAAGTCACAAATGAAAGAGGAGATATTATAACTCACACAACAGAAATACAAATAATTATGAGATTATTAATGAACAACTATATGTGAAAATGCTGAATAATTTAGAATAAATGAATAAATTCTTAGAAATATACAACTTACTAAGAATAAATCATGAGTAAATAGAAGTCATGAGTAAATAGAAAACTTGAAATAAGGAAATTGAATCAGTAATCAAAAACTTCCCAGCTCAGAAAAATCCAGAACCAGGTGACGTCATTGGTAAATTATACCATATATTTAAGGAATTAACACCAATCCTTCTTAAACATTCTTCCAAAAAATGAAGATGAGAGAACACTTATGAACTTATTTTATGAAATGAACATTACTCTGATTCAAAGCCAAAGACACTACAAAAAGAAAACTACAAGTTAACTTTCCTGATGAACCTAAATGTAAAAATCCTCAACAAAATACTGAATTCAACAGCATATTCAAAGGATCACATACTATGACCAAATGGTATTTATCCCTGGGATACAAGATAATTCAACATATGAAAATATATTACTGAATTTGTAGAATGAAATATAAGAATTACATGATGTCAACAGATGGAGAAAATACATTTGAACAAAATTTAGTGTACTTATATGATAAAAAACTCAATAAATTAGATATAGAAGGAATATACCTCAATATAAGAAAGGCCATATTGGAAAAGCCTATAGCTAACATCATATTCAGTGGCAAAAACTATTTTATACAAAATCAGGAAGAGGGACTGGAGTTAGGCTCAGCAGTAGAGCGCTCACCTAGCATGTGCAGGACACTGGGTTCGATCCTGAGCACTACGTAAAAATAAAATAAAGGTATTGTGTCCAACTAAAAAAAATATTTTAAAAAATCAGGAAGAAGGCAAGGATGCCCACTTTTTTTTTTTTTTTTTGCACAATACCATTATTTATTTATTTATTTTTATGTGGTGCTGAGGATTGAACCCAGGTCCTCTCATGTGCTAGGCTAGCACTCTACTGCTGAGCCACAACCCCAGCCCAGGATGCCCACTCTTGACACTTGTATTTAACATAGTACCAAAAGTTCCAGTGAGAATAATCAGACACTAAAAAGAAAAAAAAGGCACCCAAATCAGCAAGAAAGAAGCAAAACTGTCTCTGTAGGTGACATGACCCTATATAATCCACAAAAAATATTGTTTAGAACTTAATAAGTCAATCCAGAAAAGTTGGAGGATACAAAAAACAATAAATAAAAATCAGTTGCATTTCTATACACTAACAATGAACAAACCAAAAAGGAAAAAAAAAATCAAACTTTTTACAATAACAACAAAGATATATAATACTTAGTAATAAACTTAAGCAAGGAGGTTATATAGTTGCACACTGAAAATTATAAAACTTTGATAAAAGAAACTAAAGAAGAAATAAATAAATGGAAAGATATCATGTGCTCATGATTTAGAAGATCTGATATTATTAAAATATCCATACTACACAAAGTGACCTACAACTTCAATGTAATTCCTGTTAAAATACCAATTTAATTTTTTTTTTTTTTTTTTTTTTTTTTTTTTTTTTTGTACCAGGGATTGAACTCAGGGGCACTCGACCACTGGGCCACATCCCTGGTCCTTCTTTGTATTTTATTAGAGACGGTCTCACTGAGTTGCTAAGTGCCTTGCCATTGCTGAGGCTGGCTTTGAACTCTCTATCCTCCTGTCTCAGCCTCCCAAGTGCTGGGATTACAGGCATGTGCCACCATGCCCGGCACCAATTTAATTTTTACAGCAATAAAAATAGTCCCCAAATTCATGTAGACGCACAAAAGATATTGAATAACTCAAAGCGATCTTGAGTGAGAAAAACAACCTGGAGGTATCATATGTCATGATTTTAAAATATATTACAAATTTATAGTAATTAAAATGCATAGCATTGGCACACAAAAACAGACACCTAGGCCAATGAAAGAACATAGGGAGTCCAGAAATCAACTAATCATCTACAAAGGTCCTGAGAATATGTAATGGAAAAAATTAGTCTCTTCAATAGATGATGTTGGGGAAACTGGATATTTACAAGTAAAAGAATGAAACTGGACTCTTATATTACACTATACAAATATCAATTTTAAATGTGTTTAATACTTAAACATAAGACCTGGAACTGTAAAACTCCTAGAAGAAAACAGGACAAAAATTTCATGACATTGATCTTGGCAAGGATTTCATGGATACTAAGGCAGAGGAATCAAAAGTAAAAAACAGGAAAGTGGGACTACATCAAGCTAAATATCTGAACAGCAAAGGAAATAATGGACAAGTTGAAAAGGAGACAATATCTGCAAACCATATATCTGATAAGGAGCTAATTTCCAAAATGTATAAAGAAGTCCTGCAACTCAAATAGCAAAATAAATAATAACCTGATTTTTTAAATGGTCTAAGGTTGAATAGATATTTCTCAATAAAAGGCATACAGTGGCCAACAGGTATGTGAAAAGATGCTCAATATCATTAAATCATCACAAAATGCAAATCAAATTCATAATGCAGTACTAGTTCATATCAATTAGATGTATTATTTTCTAAAAGATAAGTGATGGTGAGGATGTGGAGAAATGAGAACTCTTGTGCTCTATTAGTAAGAAAATAAAATGGTGCTGTTCTCTGGAAAATTCTATGGCAGTTTCTAAAAAAATAAGATAATATGGCATGAAAACACAATGGCATATTATTCAGCTCTAAAAACAAAGGAAATCCTGCAATATGTGACAGCACGGAAGACCTGGAAAACATTGTGGTAAGTGAAATAAGCTGACACAGAAAGTCAAATCCAGCATGGTTCCACCTACATAAGGGATCTCAAAGAAACAGAGAGTAGAAAGGTTGTTGCCATGAGTTTGGGGGAGAGGGGAATGAGTGCTGCTATTCAATGGGTATATAGTTTCAGTTATGCAAGATGAACAACTTTTAGAGATCTGCTGTACAACATTATACATATAGTTAAACACACTGCATTATTCACTTAAAATAATAAAAGCATAGAATTTGCATTAAGTGTTTTTACCACAATGGAAAAAATTATACTAGTTTGAAAATTAAGAAATAATGTTTTCAATTGAACAAAGTATTAGGCAACATCATATATGTGTAACTGTAGTCTTTGAAACAATGAAGAGAGATTGCGGACAGAGTGAAGGAAATATTTTGAGAAATAATGACTGGAAATTGTCACTTAATAGCTATCTCAGCTATCAGATTCAGTTTTAAGGTAACAAAGTTCCTGTGTTAAAATAACCCTTATTTTATTTAACAAAGCATAAGAACAATGATGCAAAGGAGGCACCAGGGCATAAAATGTGTAAAGACAAACTCTAATATATGTGACAGCAATGCAGGGCATATATGGAAGACCATATTATATGTAAGGTTTGCTACTATCTGCAGTTTCAGGAATCCACTTTGGATCTTGGAATTTATCCCTCATGGATAAAGATGCACTGCTGCATATAGTCATCAGACTTTTATACGATATCTGAAGTGCTATATTACCAATTGAAGATAGACCATGACAAGTTAAAAATGTATACCACAAACTATAACTCAACAACCTAAATAACCCAACAAAAAACTATAACTAAAAAGATGACAAAGGATATGAAATGGAATCATTAAAAATACTTAATTAGTTTGAAGGAGACCAGAATGTCCTACCCTCAAATATGGCATTTTAGCATACAGATTATTTTGAGGGATGGGCAATTGAGAACCAGTAGATTCAGGAAAAGCATTTTACCTCCCCTAACTGCCTAAAATTAAAAAATACATTTTCTCTTCTATATAGGAATTTTCTGATTAAAAAAATAAATTTCCATTTGTAGAGATGTCTCTGTACCAGGAAAAGAACTATTCCAGAAGACAACTCTTTATTACCTGAGAGACTCTTACTACATAATAAGATAAACCTAATTTATATACTCTTGTCCCCATAACTTGTTTCCCTTGCCCAAATGTCTAAAACTCCTTTCTTTTGTTTTTCCTAAAATGATATATAAGCCTCAAACATCTGGCCATCCTTTTGAGTTCCATTTCTTTGTGGGACTTCCATGCATATGTTTTAATTAAAATCTTTTTTCTCCTTCTGTTAACCTATTATATTGGTTTAACTTTTAGGCCACTCACAGAAACTAAGAAACTAAGATTATTCCCTAAACCGAAACTCAAAAAGAATGCAGAATTTAAGGATTAAGAAAATAAAGAACAAACAGAACAAAGAGAAATCAAAGAACAAGATGTGAGATTTAAAACTCTATCATAGCACTAATCATATTAACTATAAATGGTTTAACCACATATACACCCACACACACAGTTAAAAAACAGAGTTTGCCAGATTGGATAATGAAACAAGACCTAACTATTTGCTGCCTAAAATGGGTTCATTTTAAAATATAAAACACAGACATATCAAAATTAAAATAAAGGAGAACAATATACCTGCTAACCAACATCAAATGAAATGTGGAATGGTTATATTTGTTATCTGACATTTCAGAGCAGATAATATTACCAAAGACAATGAAGATCATGTCATGTTGACAAAGGGGAGCTTTCATTGAGAACATCATAATTCTGATTGTTTATGCAACTATTAATAGTGCTTCAAACATATGAAGTAAAAATTGATAGAACTGCAAAGAGAAAGACAAACCCACAAAATCTATGAATCAAAAACTGATAGATGAGGGCTGTGGCTGTGGCTCAGTGGCAGAGCACTTGCCTAGCATGTGTGAGGCACTGGATTGATCCTCAGCACCACATAAAAATAAATTAATAAACAAAGATATTTTGAGCCGGGCGTGGTGGCGCACGCCTGTAATCCCAGCACTTTGGGAGGCTGAGGCAGGAGGATCGCGAGTTCAAAGCCAGCCTCAGCAATGGCGAGGCACTTAGCAACTCAGTGAGACCCTGTCTCTAAATAAAATACAAAAAGGGCTGGGGATGTGACCCAGTGGTCGAGTGCCCCTGAGTTCAATCCCAGTACCACAAAAAAAAAAAAAAAAAAAAAGATATTTCGTGTCCCTCTACAACTAAACAAATATTTTTTTAAAAAAACTGATAGATGAAAAATTGAAATACAATTTAAAAGTCACACATGATTTCAGTTTATTCACTAGTCTAATTAGTAAGGACTAGACTGTCATCTTACACTTGGGCTTTTATAATACCCTCCTACCTGTTCATCCTAATATCAGGCTCTCACTACATTCTATTCCATTTTTCATATTACCAACAAAATGAGGCTTCTAAAACACTTTCCTATTGTATGTTTTATGCTTCTTTTCTGCATTAAAACTTTTGATGTCTCCCCAATGCTTACATGATACACTAAAAACATTTTAACAGAGATAGTATAACATAGTCAAATTAGGACAGGCTTTAGAATCAGACATTTTAACTCTCAGGTCACCACTTACTATCTATGTAACCTTAAACAAGAAGTCTAATATAATAAGTCAATTTCTTCCTGTATAAAGTGGGCATAATTATACCTGACTTGCATGATTGACATAAAGCTTATTGATAATCTACTTAAAATACTAAGCAGAAGGTGCAGCATATGACAGCTCTTCTAAATAGCCAATTTTATTCATTTCTACTAATAGTACTGATATTATTAACATGGTTTAAAAGGGTGTTTATAATTTTTTTCTGAGTGTCTATTAATCATTTTCCCATTCCCATTTTTCTATTATACACCAGCCACACCAAGTTACTAACTGTCCCCTGAACTTATCACATAATTTCATAGTTTTATGGTTTTACCTGAATACCTGAATATTACGTTTATATTACAGCACTGTCTTCTCGTGAGTTTCTAGTCATCCCTTAAACAGCATCCCTCCCTTCTGCAAAGGCTTGTCACAACACTCCTAACAATGACATGAACCCCCTCACTGAGACTCCAGTAGCACTCTGTTCTTGCATCTGTGATAAGGCTCATTAGCATGGATTGGGTATATCTGTGTATCTGATTGTATATTTAGTCAGAAAGAGCCATAGTTTTCCTTGGATTCTCAAAGGAATCTCAAAGGAATCTGTCACTGCATAAAGATAGGAACCAGTTATTACTACATAGAGCAATTCACACAGCAAATTTTAATTATTGGAAAGTTTGTGTGTAAGTATCTCAGTGGTAAGAACAGTTCATTACCCATCTTTATGTCCTCAATACCTAGCATTCTTCCTGGCACACTATTGGATCTTAATAGTTGTTGTATAAATGTGAATAAGAATATTTTAAGCAGATATAAGAAGTAACCTAAAATCAGAGGAAACTTTGATTACTTACTTTCTGATGTTCCCTCTTCCCACTTCTGCATCCAGTAAATGACCTATCCAAAACTAGCCCTAATGATAGCTTTTTATATCAATCAACTCCTTTTTGTTCCTAGTATTTTATTCCAGATCTTCAAAATACCATGTAAAGTTTTAATTGATTCCCATGAGTCATACCTCTGAAAATATTGCTTTGAAAATATCATTCCCACACTCAATAGTTTCCTACAGGTACTCTCAAAAGACCTAAAGTCTTTTCAAGGTCTTTCTTCCACAATCTAGCCTCCATTTGCTTCCCTTGAGAAACTTTCCAATCCTGTCAAATGGATCCAGTTGTAGTCTCCTATACATGTTTCATGTATTCCATGTCCAGAGTTTTGTCAACTACATTCTTTCCATTTGGAAGGAAAATGTACTTTTCATCATTTCTCCTTATTTATCTCTATTTATCTCCAATGGTTCAGCTCAAGTCCCACTTTCTTCATGGAGTCTTTGCTAACAATGTCTCATTGAAAGCCTCTGTCTCCTGTAGAGTCACAGTACATTTACTGAAAGTTTCACTCATTTGAATCTTAACATGCCACACTATAAAGTATGTTACTTCATTTCTGTATATTCTACCTTTTCAACTGGACTGTCAGCTCTTGACAGCAAAGATAACAAGGCTTGTATTTCTCTGTATTCCCAATATCTAGCCTACTGACCTTTATACATAGTAGATCTGAAATAAATTGGTGATAGTGATGGCAATGATTTTGTTGTTGATGACCCTTTCTTCTTTGTGTCTGCCAAACTTGAATACAAAGCAGTATATAATTTAAGAAAATCATTTGTGTTCCTTGTTCTACAAGGAAGACCTAATACCAAACAGAAAGAGCGTGTTAACAATAAAGGCATCAGCTACGATCTGTAAAGGGAAAGGAAAGTGTGGCTGAATATGTTTGTAGACAGGCTGAGAGGAATCTAGGAACACAGCTTTATTCCTTCCTGTTTAATCTTGTTTAGACAGGGAATTAGACAGGGATCCCTGATTTCTGTGACTATTGCAAATTCCTCCCAAACTTGGCAGCGTTCCTGCCCTCCCACCTCCACAGCTGCCAATGCTGTACTGCAGGAGATACCTAGAACTGACTAAATTGTCTTATGTTCCTATGCCCATGAGTAAAAGTTATATTTTTTCATAATAGGAAATCACATAACTGTGGTATCTCTAAGTTTAATCATGTTGTCTGTGCCCCAAAACACTGATTTTCAGCAGTGACTGCAGCATTGCCTTTTCTCATTCATATAGATGTTGTCATCATTGCTATGGAACCAATTAGATTAGGAATCTAAGTGCAACTTGCCTAATATCAGAAGATGAAATTATTGTGGAAAATCATACCCTCTCCTTGGACATCAAATTCATTGAGGTCATTTCTGTATCAGTTGAATCACTTTTTACTTCTAGTTTAAACAGAGTGGGTAATATTAAAGTAGAAATAACTGCCTTCTACTTCAGAACACATGCAGGACTCCATCTAGTAGAGATTTATCTGGAAACACACCTTGTTGCTCATCAAATTATGTCTCTATGTAGGCAGTCTTCATGCATTTTTTGAGTTCTGCCTTGCCTATTTTTCAGTAATTGTATTAGTTTCCTAGAATTGGTATAATGAAATAGTATATATCAAGTGGCTTAAACCAAAATAAACATATTCTCCCCCAGTTCAGAAGGCTAGAAGTCTAAAATCAAGATGTTGGTAGTATCATGATCCTCTGAACCCTCTAGTGAGACCCCTTCTTGACTCTTCAAGTTTCTGGTGGCTTCAGGAATTCCTTAGTTTGTGGTAACATTATGCCAATCTCTGCCTCTGTCTTCTCTCCATGTATATTTTTGGCTCTTTTCTTCTTATAAGGAAACAAGTCATATTGAATTATGGCACCCTTCTCCAGCATGACCTCAACTTATCTTGATTAAATCTGAAAAGGACCTATTTCCAAATAAGGTCACATTCATAGGCACAGAGGTTTAGGACTTGAACATACCTTTTGGGGGACACAATTCAACCCATAAAAGCAACTAAGACATATTATGCCTGTTGCTCTTTGCTAAGAAAATTAGATCACAACTCTAACAACCTGATTCATATTTAAAATGCCATGGCATTTTCCTTGAGTCTTCAGAGAGAAATATTTTTGTATATGGGAAATAATTTGAAGTCTTTAAAAGTATTTACAACTGTAATGAAGTGCCAGATAACCATGTACAAATAGGTTCCCAGGATCTTTTCAGCTAAGAAAATACTTCTGAGATAGAGGTTAGGACATTGCAAGGGAAGAAACAAATTAACCCAAAAAACAAGAACATTTCATTGCTTTATCAGTTTTAAAAGTTCCAGTGCTTGTTGACAATTAAATTCTTACTAATACAGGTTCTTTCTTCAGAATAAATTGGTTTTCCCCTATCTGAACACTTTTTACAGGTTAATCAAATAAGATAAAAAATTGAAAGGTAAAAAGTATGATGACGGTACCAATAAAATGTTTTCAAGAAGAGTTTTTATATAAGTTGTAATACCTTCAGTGACATCTCTGATTTCTACGCAGGAAGTGCCAATAACTGTTTGACATAGATACTTTCTCTTAGACCTGGTGAATATGAGCAAGCAATATCCTTCTAAAAATCCAGTTTTACAAGCCCAAGGGATATGAAACCCTACTGTATTATTTGGGATTTCATTGCTGTGACCAAAATACCTGACAAGAACAACTTAGAGTAGGGAAAGTATATTTTGAGCTCACAGTTTCAGAGGCTTAGTCCATGGTCAGCTAATTCCACTGCTCTACACCTGAGTGAGGCAGAGTACCGTGCCATAAGGTCATGGCAGAGGAAAGCTGCTTACCAAATGGTAGCCAAGAAGCAGAAAGAGCAAGGGAGGAGACAGGAGCATAAGATACAATCCCCAAAGACATGCCCTCAGCAACTCACCTGATCCAGCCATACCTCACCTGCCTATACTTACCACCCAATACAATGGCCCTTTCAAATTATTAATCCATCAAATGTATTGATCCACTGATTAGGTTATAGCTCTCATCATCTAATTATTTCATTTCCTGAATTAACACAGGAGCTTTTGGGAAACACCTCATATATAAATCATAACAATTGCCAAATCCTCCTTATTCTTTATTATTTGACTCTCCACTTATACACAGAGACTATTTTAAAACATGGAGGTCCATCACATTAATCCAGTATGGACTTTAAATATCCACTGCACTTTATTGCAATGTTAAAAGGTAGCAGACAATCAGAAATGTCAATAGTCTTTGCAAGTCAGAACTGGCAACAGAAAATTAGAGGACTGTAACAGAATAACCCTATATACATGTTAAATGAGGAAAAGTCAATTGAGTAAAAAGTTTAGAATGATTTTAATTAGTTGAAATCAATTTTGTTAACTATAAACAATCAAGTGTGTCTCCCCATGCATAAAGTTGGGATTTGGTTATGAGTATTTGTTAAATGAAATGTAATGCAAACACATGTATGCCAGACCAACAATGATGGCTTTACCCAGCAGAACAAGGGAAACTACAGTTTGTAGCTTATTACAGAGAATCTGAACATCATTTCTCCAAACTAAATCAATGATTTTGGTCAGTAAATAATATTCTAAATGACTAATTATGTTCAGAAAGAATTCTCAGGTGGAAAACTGAATGTACCCTCTGAACACATACGTTGCTCTGCAAACTAGAAAGTGAGAGTATACTCAGGTTATACAGATGCCCCAAAATGCACAAGTAAGCAAGAAAAGACCCTTGACATCCACGTAAACAAACTGAGAGTATTAGTTCTCCCACATGAAGAAAGAAGCTGAAACCTGAGTTAAAGATGCAGTGTCTCCCTTCCTCTTCCTGCTGCTGTACACATGAAAGAAGAATTGAGGGAAGAAATGAAGTTGAAATGTAAAGAAAAATAAATGGATTGTATCAATTTAGTGGGTGTTATTATACTCTCTAAAGTTATAAAATCTATTGCTTAATTTGTTATCTCAGTGAATTTAATTCAACATATTTGAGTGCCCACTAGTTCTAGGCACTGCCAACATATATTGGATAGTTCAAGTAGAAGGCAATAGAAACTTATGAGTGAGTGTATTTGGCATGTTTGAGAGAATAAGTAGGTTGAGGAGGATGGAATGATTGAAAATAAAAAGTAAATGATGACACAAGAGAGGCAACACAGGACCAGATCATATAGAACTTTGAGGGCCATAAGATGTGGTGCCATTGTTGAGTTCTGAGGAAGAAAATGTCTTATTAAAACAATTACTAGAACAAGGGTGATAGTGATGGGGTGATAACAATTCAGATTCAAGAGGTGGGAGAAGAAAGGGAGGAAGAAGTGGGAAGGGAAAAAGTAGATATCAGAGTAGAGTCAACAGATTTTTTCTTCTGATGGATTGGTTGTGGGGTATAAGAGCATAATAAACAGAAAAGAATCAAGGAGTACTCCAAGGTTTCAGACCTGAGCTATTAAAAAAAAAAAAAAAAGGAGGACAAAGTTGGTATTCAGTGGCATATAGAAGATGTACTAAAACAGATCTGAGGGATGTGTGGAAATCAGAAGTTCTGTTTTTAACATGCTCATTTAGGGATGCTTATGAGCTATCCAAGTAGATGTGTCAAGCAGGAAGCTGGATATACAAGTATGGAGTTTAGTGGACATATGTAGGAAAGAGATATATATTTAGTATTTAAAAACACATAAAATATTTCAATGTCCTTGACAAGAAAAGATCACTAAGGGAGTGAGGATAAAGAAAAAAGTCTAGGGACTAATCCTTAGTCACTCCAAAGTCAAGAAGTCAGAAGATGACATGTATTTCTGTATACCAAAGGAGACTGGGAAAGTGTGGCCAGCAAGGTAGAAAGAAAATGAGAACGTAGACTGTGTTTTCCTAGAAGCTAAGTAAACAAAGTGTTTCCAAGAGGAAGAGGTGATTAACAGTGGCAAATGGTGCTAACAGTTTAAAGACAATGAGGACTGAGAATTAACTGTTAAATGTAAAACACAGAAGTTATAATGACCTTGAGAAGAGCAGTTAATGGAATGATAAGTATGAAAGCCTTATTGGAGGAGGAATCAAGAAAGTATGGAAAGAGATGAATTGGAGACAGCTAGTGCAGACAACTCATGAGCTCTCAGGTAATAGGGACATGGTAAATGGGACTGTAAGTGGGGTCAACAAAAGACTATTTTAAATTGAGAGGTCTAATAGTATGTCTTTATGTTGAAGGAATTTATCCAGGAGGGGGAAAAAAAAAACATGTGAGGGAAAAGGGAGAAATGTTGGAGTATATCCTTGAGTAGGTAAGAGGAGGGATCTAATACAGACCTGGCAGGACCGGCCTTACACAGAAGCAAGGAGAGTTCATCTTTGGCAAAAGAATAGAAGGCAGAGGATATGAGCACACATGAATGTATGTGGGTGAATGTTTTGGTAGGAGTCTGCAGAAGTGTTCTTCTGACCATTTCAGTTTTCTCAATGCAATAGGAAATATGAACACTATCTGACAGAGAAGTCAAAAGAGGAGGTGTTTGCTGTTTGAGGAAAAAAGAAAATGTGTGAAACAGTCATCTGGGAGAGTGGGTGCACAAACTGGACTAGTGAAAAGTAGTGGGATCGTTAGGTGGCACAAGAACACACTTGCAGCAGGAGACAGGAAGGACAGACCTGCCAACTCTGCCTGAGCCAGGCCGGCCCAAGGTAGTCCCGCGGACCTTCACAGGAGCATGGCCAGCCCCAGGTCAGTCCCCCCGACGCCCGCTGGTGTACAACCAGCCTCCAGCCAGCCCCGCTGACCTCCACCCTAGAGTAGGAGATAGCAAGGACAGACCCGCCAACTCTGCTTAGAGTGCAGACAGGCCCAGGGCAGTCCTGGGGTCCTACATCAGAGTGCGGCCAGGCCCAGGCTCCATCCAGTCCCGCTGACCTCCACCCCAGAGCAGGACACAGCAAGGACAGACCCGCCAACTATGCTTAGAGTGTAGGCAGGCCCGGGGCAGTCCCGGGGTCCTACATCAGAGAGCCACCAGGCCCAAGCTCCATCCAGTCCCGCCAACCCCTGCCCCAGAGCAGGAGAGGGCAAGGACAGACCTGCCAACTTGGCCTGAGCCCAGGCGGGCCCAGGGCAGTCCCACTGACCTTCACCTCATTGTGGTTATCCCCCGACCACCACAGGAGCTCAGACTCAACCAGTTCAGCCCGCGCCAACCAGTGTGAACCCAGCTTCAGGTATCATACTTTGAGGGTCAGTGGCAGATTCTGATAGTCCAGCACTAAGGGGAGGCACAGACAACCTACAAGGGTATTAAAAATATAGGGAAGAATCTATAATAACTCAGATCTACACTGCAAAAAGTAAAGCAAATAGACATCATGAAAAAAGAGGGGAGGAAAATACCCCAAACAAACCAGGATTCTACAATAACAGAACCCATGCTCAGCGAAGTTGACGAAATGTCAGAGAAGGAGTTCAGAAGGTTCATAATTAAAATGATCTGTGAATCAAAGAATGGCATAAATGAGCAAATACAGGCAAAAATTGGCCACTACAACAAAGATATAAGAGAGCAAATACAGGTAGCAAAAGATTACTTCAAAAAAGAGATTGAAACTCTGAAAAAAAATCAGTCAGAAATCCTTGAGATGAAGGAAACAATTAACCAAATAAAAAACACAATTGAAGGCATCACCAACAGACTAGATCAACTGGAAGAAAGAACCTCAGACAAGGAAGACAAAGTATATAATCTTGAAAATAAAGTTTACCACACAATGAAGATAGTAAGAAACCATGAACAGAACATCCAAGAAGTATGAGACAGCATCAAAAGACCAAATCTAAGAATAATTGGGATAGAGGAAGGTACAGAGTTTCAAACCAAAGGAATTCATAACCTCTTTAATGAGATAATATCAGAAAATTTCCCAAGCATGAAGAATGATTTGGAAAACCAAATACAAGAGGCTTATAGGACACCAAATGTACAAAATTACAACAGATCTACACCAAGACACATTATAATGAAAATGCCTAGCATACAGAACAAGGATAGAATTTTAAAGGTCGCAAAAGAGAGGAATCAGATCACATATAGGGGGAGACCAATTCGTATCACAGCAGATTTTTCAATTCAGACACTCAAAGCTAGGAGATCATGGAACAATATATTCCAAGCTCTGAAGGAAAAGGGATGCCAACCAAGGATCTCTAACCCAGCAAAATTAAGCTTTAGATTTGAGGACGAAATAAAAACATTCCATGATAAACAAAAGTTAAGAGAATTTACAAGTAGAAAGCCAGCACTACAGAACATCCTCGGCAAAATATTCCATGAAGAGCAAAAGAAAAACAATGATGAAAATCAACAGAGGGAGGGATTACACTAAAGGAAAAAAAAAAAAAAAACAATCAGAAGAGAAACCATGTCAAGGTAAATACCAAAAATTAAAATGGCTGGAAATACAAAACACATCTCAATAATAACTCTGAATGTTAATGGCCTAAACTCACCAATCAAAAGACATAGATTAGCAGATTGGATAAAAAAAAAAAAAAAACAGACCCAACAATATGCTGCCTCCAAGAGATTCATCTCATAGGAAAAGACATCCATAGGCTGAGAGTAAAGGGTTGGGAAAAATCCTACCACTCATATGGACAGAGGAAACAAGCAGGTGTTTCCATCCTCATATCAAATAAAGCAGACTTCAAGCTAAAGTCAATTAAAAGGGATAAAGAAGGACACTATATACTGCTCAAGGGAACCATACACCAACAAGACTTAACAACTATAAATATATATGCCCCAAACAATGGAGCATCCATGTTCATCAAACAAACTCTCCTCAAGTTTAAGAGCCAAACTGACCACAACACAATAATTATGGGTGACTTTAACACACCTCTTTCACCACTGGATAGATCTTCCAAACAAAAGCTGAACAAAGAAACTATACAACTCAAAAATACAATAAACAACATAGACTTAACAGACTTATATAGAATATTTCATCCTTCAACAAGTAAATAAACTTTCTTCTCAGTAGCACATGAAACCTTCTCTAAAATAGACCATATCCTAGGCCACAAAACAACTCTGAGCAAATACAAAAAAGTTGAGATTCTACCCTGCATTCTATCCAACCATAATGGAATGAAATTAGAAATCAACGATAAAATAAGAAATAAAAGCTACTCCAACACCTGGAGACTAAATAATATGCTACTGAATGAACAATGGGTTGCAGATGACATCAAAGAGGAGATTAAAAAATTCTTAGAGGTGAATGAGAACACAGACACAACATATCGAAATCTCTGGAACACTATGAAGGCAGTTCTAAGAGGAAAGTTCATTGCATTGAGTTCATTCCTCAAAAGAATAAAAAGTCAACAAATAAATGACTTAAAATTACATCTCAAAGCTCTAGAAAAAGAAGAACAATCCAACACCAAAAGTGGTAGAAGACAGGAAAAATAATTAAAAACAGAGCTGAAATTAATGAAATTGAAACCAAAGAAACAATTGAAAAAATTGACAAAACAAAAAGTTGGTTCTTTGAAACAATAAATAAAATTGACAGACTCTTGTCCAGGCTAACAAAGAGAAGGAGAGAGATAACTCAAATTAGTAATATATGTGATGAAAAAGGAAATATCACAACTAACACTACGGAAATACAGGAAATAATTTGAAATTATTTTGAAAACCTGTACTCCAACAAAATACAAAACACTGAAGGCATCGACAAATTTCTAGAGTTGTATGATGTGCCCAAACTTAAGCAGGAGGATATACAAAATTTGAACAGACCAATTTCAAGCGATAAAATAGAAGATGCCATCAGAAGCCTACCAACCAAGAAAATCCCAGGACCAGATGGATACACAGCTGAGTTCTACAAGACCTTCAAAGAAGAACTGATACCAATACTCTTCAATTTATTTCAGGAAATAGAAAAAGAGGGAGCACTTCCAAACTCATTCTATGAGGCCAATATCACCCTGATCCCCAAACCAGGCAAAGACACATCCAAAAAAGAAAACTTCAGACCCATATCTTTAATGAACATAGATGCAAAAATTCTCAATAAAATTCTAGCAAAACGGATACAGAAACATATCAAAAATATAATACACCACGATAAAGTGGGGTTCATTCCAGGGATGCAAGGATGGTTCAACATACGGAAAACAATAAATGTAATTCACTACGTCAATAGACTCAAAGAACCAAATGATTATCTCAATAGATGCAGAAAAAGCATTTGACAAAATACAGCACCTTCATGCTCAAAACACTAGAAAAACTAGAGATAACTGGAACATATCTCAACATCATAAAAGCTATATATGCTAATCCCCAGGCCAACATTATTCTAAATGGAGAAAAAACTGAAAGCATTCCCTTTAAAAACTGGAACAAGACAGGGATGTCCTCTTTCACCATTTCTATTCAACATAGTAATTGAAATGCTGGCCAGAGCAATAAGACAGACGAAAGAAATTAAAGGGATACAAATAGGTAAAGTAGAACTCAAATTATCATTATTTGCTGATGGTATTATTTTATACCTAGAAGACCCAAAAAATTCCACCAGAAAACTTCTAGAACTCATAAATGAATTCAGCAAAGTAGCAGGATACAAAATCAACACCCATAAATCTAAGGCATTTCTATATATCAGTGACAAATCCTCTGAAAGGGAAATGAGGAAAACTACACCGTTTACAATACCATCAAAAAAAAAATAAAATACTTGGGAATCAACTTAACCAAAGATGTGAAAGACCTCTACAATGAAAACTACAGAACACTAAAGAAAGAAATTATGGAAGACCTTAGAAGATGGAAAGATCTACCCTGTTCTTGGATAGGCGGAACTAATATTGTCAAAATGACCATACTACCAAAAGCACTATACAGATTTAATGCAATGCCAATCAAAATCCCAATGACATTCCTCATAGAAATAGAAAAAGCAGTCATGAAATTCATCTGGAAAAATAAGAGACCCAGAATAGCTAAAGCAATCCTTAGTAAGAGGAGTGAAGCAGGTGGCATCACTATACCAGACCTTAAATTATACTACAGAGCAATAGTAACAAAAACAGAATGGTATTGGCACCAAAATAGGCCAGTAGACCAATGGTACAGAATAGAGGACACAGAGACTAACACATATAATTTCAGTGATCTTATATTAGACAAAGGCGCCAAAAATGTACATTGGAGAAAAGATAGCCTCTTCAACAAATGGTGTTGGGAAAACTGGAAATCCATATGCAATAAAATGAAATTAAACCTGTATCACTCACCATGCACAAAATTCAACTCAAAGTGGATCAAGGATCTAGGAATTAGACCAGAGACACTACATCTAATAGAAGAAAAAGTAAGCTCTAATCTCCAACATGTTGGATTAGGCCCCAAGTTCCTTAATAAGAATCCTGTAGTACAAGAATTAATACCAAGAATCAATAAATGGGATAGACTCAAATTACAAAGCTTCTTCTCAGCAAAAGAAACAGTCAGTGAGGTGAACAGAGAGCCTACTAATTCGGAACAAATTTTTACCACATGCACGTCAGATAGAGCACTAATCTCTAGAATATATAAAGAACTCAAAAATCATAACACAAAAATACAAATAACCCAATCAATAAATGGTCCAAGGAACTGAACAGACACTTCTCAGAAGAAGATATACAATCAGTCAATAAATACATGAAAAAATGCTCAACCTCTCTGGCAATTAGAGAAATGCAAATCAAAACCACTCTAAGATTTCATCTCACACCAGTCAGAATGGCAGCTATTAAGAACACAAACAACAATAAATGTTGGAGAGGATGTGGAGAAAAAGGCACACTCATACATTGTTGGTGGGACTGCAAAATGGTGCAGCCAATATGGAAAGCAGTATGGAGATACCTTGGAAAACTTGGAATGGAACCACCTTATGACCCAGCTATCCCACTCCTTGGTCTTTACCCAAAAGACATGAAAACAGCATACTACAGGGACACAGCCACATCAATGTTTATAGCAGCACAATTCACAATAGCTAAACTGTGGAACCAACCTAGATGCCCTTCAGTAGATGAATGGATAAAGAAAATGTGGTATATACACACAATGGAATATCACTCAGCAATAAGAGAGAATAAAATCGTGGCATTTGCAGGAAAATGGATGGAGTTAGAGAATATAATGCTAAGTGAAGTTAGCCAATCCCAAAAAGCCAAATGCCAAATGTTTTATGTGATATAAGGAGGCCAATTCACAGTTGGGTTGGGATGGGGAGCATAGGAGGATTAGAGGAATACTAGAATGGCCAATGGGGAGGGAGGGGAAGCGAGGGGGCAAAAGGGTGAAGAAAAAAAAAAAAGATGGTATAATGAGATGGATATCATTACCCTAAGTGCATGTATGAAGTCATGAATGGTGTGAATATACTTTGCATGCAACCAGAGATTTGTTTAAAAAAAAAAAAAGTGCTCTATATGTGTAATATGAAATGTAATGCATTCTGCTGTCATTTATATCATCTTAGAATAAAAAATAATTTAAAAAAAGAACACCCTTGCAATTCATGAAAATATTCAGCAAAATTGTATGTCTTCTCCAGTCATGTTTAGTTACACAGGTGAATGGCTGCAGAGAAATGGCAGAGTTGGATTTATCTAGTGTTACAGTTTGGATATGAAATGTCCCACAAAGACTTGTGCTGAAAGCTTTGACCCCAATGCAGCAATGTTCAGAGATAAGGCTTTGAGGAAGTTATTAGCTTATGAGGGCTCTGACCTTATCAGTGGGTTAATCCACTGACAACTAAATGGTCTACAGGGAGGTGGGACCTAGTTGGAAAATGTAGGTCACTAGGGGTATGCAATGGAAGGGTGTGTCTTGACCCTGGCACGCCTCTCTCTCTCTCTCTCTCTCTCTCTCTCTCTCTCTCTCTCTCTGCTTCCTGCTGCCAAAAGCTGAGCAGCTTTCCTCCTTTACACCCTTTTTCCATGATGCTTTGCATCACCTCTGGTCCAGAGCAATGGAGCCAGCCAACCATGGACTGATACTTCTGAAACCATGAGCCAAAATAATTTTTTCTCCTCCAAGTTGCACACATCAGGTATTTTGACCACAGCAATGAAGAGCTCACCAACTCAGGTAGGACTATCATCTGAGAGATAGGGGCAAGTGAGTAGAGGGTATATTTTTAAAGGATCAACATAATCATTGAGCATATAATTTAAACTGGGAAAGGAAGATAAGGGACAGTAGAACATACCATGGCTAGGCTTCTAACTTTATTCTCACTACTCAAAATAAGAGCTGAAAGAACTCCAATAAACCATGAGAGTTTTAGTAATATCCATCAAGTTGCAAAGAAATTGAATGAAGTAGGATATAGGTGCCCCCCAAAACCTCAGCAATGATAAGAAAATCAATTAGGATTCATCACCTTTTCCAAAGGAATATCTTGAATTGAAGAGATGAGTGAGCCAAAGCCCACACAAGTGGAAATACAATGCTGACTGGGTAGAGTGGCCTTGATATATTTAATAGGACCTTAAAAGAATAAGTCACCAACACAGGTTTTTCTGCAAACACCCATGTAGCACCAACTGAACTATCTACCCAAACAACTGAAAAATGGAGTTTTGAGATAAGAGTATATTCCCTACATTGCCAATTTCCTTCTGGGTTCTTGTCTTGCAAATTTTGGAGAATAAAATCCACGGACAATCATGGAAGGGAAAAGGAAATGGAGCAGGATTTATTCATTTAAGTGAAAAGAAATAGAACTTCCGCCATGCAGAAGGGGATCTGATAGCAGAAAAACTCATTTTGGTGTATTACCTTAGGAGTTTATATATGGTTCTGGGTAAAACATGAAGCAAAATATATGCAAAACAGGCATTGAAAAACTATCAAGGCTATAGACTTCCTATAACTTCCATCTGGGTTCACCCCCACCATCTGTTTTCCCACCTCAGGGACAAAGGAGTTGGCTGGTGGCATTCACACAGGTGAGCCTCAAGGTCTTTTATATTTGAAATAGGCCTTAATAGTGCCTATTAATATTTCTATGGGTTAGTCTAATTGCAAAGCAACCATACAAAAATACTACCACAGTAAAGGAAAAAAGGAGAGAAAGAAATGGGAGAAGAATAGAAGGAAGACTAGACTCTTCTAGAGGCAAACACAGCTCAAAAAAGCAGAAACACCTATTTTTTTTTTGGAAGGTTTTATGCTACAAAAAAATGGTAAATAAAGCAGAATATAACAAAATCAGAGAATGAAGAGGAGATAACAGGGCTAAGAAAATCAAATTAAACCCCAAATTCTCTTAATAAAGATTATAATAAACAAATTGGAAATGGCAAGAAAATAGAACCAACTGAATAGAGGAAATTTTTGAGATAATGAAGGTACATGTACGGGGGAAATCTTTAAACAACTACAGGAAAATAATAAATAAAGCAAACAGATAAAGATGATCCAACAGTTGGATCTCTGAAATAAGCAACATTTCCATGAAGGAAGAATTGGGTCTTCCAAGCAAAGGACACACTGGAAACATTGACACAATGTGAAAACCATTAAAACAGATTCTGGTTAAGTTTTTAAACCTGAAGTATGAATAAAAATAATCTAAGTATTCAAGCAGAAAAAGCAACTTATCTACAAGGGGGAAATTCTCCCACTGGTCTCAGACTCTTCCCTAGGAACTTTTAGTGCTAGAAGATAAAGGAAAGTAAATGTTAACTACAAAACACTTTGCCCAAACAAGTCATACAAGAATAAAAGCAACAGGCAGATATTCTCAGACATGAATAAATTAAAAACTTGGGAAAAGTAGATCCCTAATGAGGTCTTTTAAAAAAAATACTACTTGATCATGAAATTCAGACAACCAAGAGGGGAATCTAATGAGGAACTCGGGACAAGATAAAGTGATGGAGCAGTAAGCACTGAATCCAATTAAATGTAAAACTTAACTGAGAATTATGATTGCATAATATCCTGTAAATATTATAAGCCCTGATGAAACAAAACAAATAGCCAAAAATGAGAGGTATATGGGAGGGAAGTGGGAGAAAGAATTAAGAGATCTAAATAGTTCATCTTTGAAAGTGGTGAATTCACCATACTGTTTAAAATTGAGATATGGAGTTCTACATCATATCATGACTTCAGCATTCTAATGATCTTTACAACCTGTGTTCATTATCTTAAAGGGATCTCTTATCTCTTATGGCCAATAAACATTAATCTAAGTTTCAATGATTCTTTAACTTTATTTTAACTTGTTAAATTCAGAAAAATCAAATCTACTAGACTTCATTAAAATAGCATGCTTCTCTACAATCACTTTTCTTTTGCCTTTGTTTCAATCTACACACACACACACACACATCCATTCATCCTCCTATACTTATATGAGAGCTACATATAATGATAGCCATAGAGTGTGATGTCACCATTTACTTCTAAACATTGGAATTTGGTATTTAAAAAAATAAATTCTTTTTGCTTCTTTGTAATATTCACCTGTATCATTTTCAAAAAAAAATCAGGCCTATTAAAACTAATTAGAGGGTCATTGTGTGGCAGAGGGAAAAGTGAGAAAAAGAATTGACTAAATATTTGTTTTTGACCCTAAAATGAGGCTTTAAGTATAAGTCTCCCATGTCAGACCTACTTTACAAGGTCATCACTTTGAGCAATTTCAAATTGATTTAAGTTATTGAACATGTGCTGCCTGTACTGTTCCAACATGTAATTTTTTCTCCTTCTGCTTGTGGTAAAATAAACCCTAGCCAAGAGAACACTGACAAAAGACATAAATTATGCTGTGAACTCGAGGGGGACTGAGGCTTTTATTGTCTGCAGCAGTGGTTAAGGAGCTGTTCAGAGATAGAAAACACAGGATACAAGCGGTAATAGCTCTGTGAAACTCTGTTGCAGAGTGCTGGAGGTATAATTGTCTGGTCTTCCACTATTCAACATACATAATCACACCCTGTGTTGCAATACATCATCCAGTGCAGAGCCTGTGAGAGAGAATGCGTATTTCTAACTAATAATATTTCTGATGCCCTGAGTCAAGTGACTCTGGATCATTTTTATTCATACACTTGTATAACTGAAGAGTAACTACTAGCCCATTGAAAATAACACTAAAAAGGTGTGTGCCCTGTGAAAATATTCATAGGAACTGGGAACCAACTACCTTCCCTTGAAAAACAAGTAAGCCCTGCCCTCAATGATGAAACCAGAAAGCTTCAGAAAAGAACTTCCCCAGCAGAAAAATTGCAAAAAGAGTAGAGGGTTCATATATATCCTCCTTCTGGCTTACTCTAATGTTAACATCTTATATAACCATAGTATAACCATCAAGACCCAGAAATAAAATTGGCAAAATACCATTAGTCACATGCTTTAAAACTTCACCCGTTTTTCCACTACTGTTCTTTTTTCTGTTCCAGGTTCCCACCTTGTATTCAGTCATTATTTCTCTTCAGTCATCTCTGATTGGCAACAATTCCTTAGTCTTTATTTGACTTTTGTGACATGGACACTTTTTAAAAATTATTTATTTATTCTAACCTAGAAGCCCTTCAATAGATGAATGGATAAAGAAACTGTGGTATATGTATACAGTGGAACATTACTCAGCATTAAAAGAGAATAAAATTATGAACTGGACACTTTTAAGAAGAGTAATGACAAGTTATTTTGCATAATGGGCTTTCCATTTGGGTTTGCCTGATGTTTCTTCATGATCATATGGAGTTGTGAATATTAAGAAGTCATGTTATATTCTCCTCAGTATATCTTATCAAAAGGTACACCATGCTTACAGTCTTATTCCCATTAATATTAATCATGTTTACTTGGATACAGTAGCATTTTATTGGCAAAGTTAATATTTTCCTTTTCAAACAGTAAACACTTTTAGATATTTCAAAACTATGCTAATATCCTATTTCTTCTCATTCACCTAATGTTTCTGTTATCCACCAGTGGCTCTAACCTTTAAATAATCATCATTGTATTATTTGCCTAATGGTGATTTTGTATTTTGTTCTTTCCTTCTATATATATTTATTAAAATTTTCTATAAGGAAAACTGCCATTTTTCTCAAATTTATTTATTCATTCAATCATTTATATTTGTATGAGTGATTGGATACTTATTTTATTCTATGGGTTAAAACCAATTTTGTAATTATTTATTTTGTTGCTCAAATCGTCCCATATTTGGTCACTGGGGGCTCTTTCAGGCTGGATTCCATCTTTTTTTTTTTTATACATTCCTATATTTTTGTGTGAAAGTTTTCTTATTTTCTAGCACTGGAAACTGTTCCAGGATGATCTTATATTTTCCACTCCCCAACTCTGGAATAGTCATTTTTTCAAAGAGTATTGGTTCCATTTATGGAGTGCTGTGTTTTGAAACCAAGGTCTGGATATTAAGTATGCTTACTTCTAGTGAGGTGTCATTAGTCCTAATCTTCTCAGAGGATAAAGCTGGGAAATATAGGACTGTACACTAATCTATGAATAAACAAATATCAAAATCTATCACTATCTCTATTAAAAACCATGAATTCATACTGATACTTATGAATCCAATCTAACACCTCAAAGTTCATTCTAGCCTTCCCTGTTTCCCTATTTCTTTTTTTTTAAATTTATTTTTTTTATTCTAAGATGTTATAAATGACAGCAGAATGCATTACATTTCATATTACACATATTGAGCACTTTTTTTTACAAATCTCTGGTTGTATGCAAAGTATATTCACACCATTCGTGACTTCATACATGCACTTAGGGTAATGATATCCATCTCATTATACCATCTTTTTTTCCTTCACCCTTTTGCCCCCTCCTTTCCCCTCCCTCCCCATTGGCCATTCTAGTGTTCCTCTAATCCTCCTATGCTCCCCATCCCAACCCCACTGTGAATTGGCTTCCTTATATCACATAAAACATTTGGCATTTGGCTTTTTGGGATTGGCTAACTTCACTTAGCATTATATTCTCTAACTCCATCCATTTGCCTGCAAATGCCATGATTTTATTCTCTCTTATTGCTGAGTAATACTCCATTGTGTGTATATACCACATTTTCTTTATTCATTCATCTACTGAAGGGCATCTAGGTTGGTTCCACAGTTTAGCTATTGTAAATTGTGCTGCTATAAACATTGATGTGGCTGTGTCCCTGTAGTATGCTGTTTTCATGTCTTTTGGGTAAAGACCAAGGAGTGGGATAGCTGGGTCATAAGGTGGTTCCATTCCAAGTTTTCCAAGGTATCTCCATACTGCTTTCCATATTGGCTGCACCATTTTGCAGTCCCACCAACAATGTATGAGTGTGCCTTTTTCTCCACATCCTCTCCAACATTTATTGTTGTTTGTGTTCTTAATAGCTGCCATTCTGACTGGTGTGAGATGAAATCTTAGACTGGTTTTGATTTGCATTTCTCTAATTGCCAGAGAGGTTGAGCATTTTTTTCATGTATTTGTTGATTGATTGTATATCTTCTTCTGAGAAGTGTCTGTTCAGTTCCTTGGCCCATTTATTGATTGGGTCATTTGTTTTTTTGGTGTGAAGACTTTTGAGTTCTTTATATATTCTAGAGATTAGTGCTCTATCTGACGTGCATGTGGTAAAATTTTGTTCCCAATTAGTAGGGTCTCTGTTCACCTCACTGATGGTTTCTTTTGCTGAGAAGAAGCTTTGTAATTTGAGTCTATCCCATTTATTGATTCTTGGTATTAATTCTTGTGCTACAGGATTCTTATTAAGGAACTTGGGGCCTAATCCAACATGTTGGAGATTAGAGTTTACTTTTTCCTCTATTAGGTGTAGTGGCTCTGGTCTAATTCCTAGATCCTTGGACATTCCTCATAGAAATAGAAAAAGCAGTCATGAAATTCATCTGGAAAAATAAGAGACCCAGAATAGCTAAAACAATCCTTAGTAAGAGGAGTGAAGCAGGTGGCTTCACTATACCAGACCTTAAATTATACTACAGAGCAAGAGTAACAAAAACAGCATGGTATTGGCTCCAAAATAGACTGGTAGACCAATGTACAGAATAGAGGACACAGAGACTAACACATATAATTTCAGTTATCTTATATTAGACAAAGGCGCCAAAAATGTACATTGGAGAAAAGATAGCCTCTTCAATAAATGGTGCTGGGAAAACTGGAAATCCATATGTAATAAAATGAAATTAAACCTCTATCTCTCACCATGCACAAAATTCAACCCTGTTTCCTTATTTCTAACATCTTTCACCACCAATAAGAAAATTGATTTTCATGATCTAAAATAGATTTGTTTACTTGTTTAATCTTGATCACATAAATT
The DNA here is from genome assembly GCA_025594165.1 of Tamias sibiricus. Taxonomy (NCBI): domain Eukaryota; kingdom Metazoa; phylum Chordata; class Mammalia; order Rodentia; family Sciuridae; genus Tamias; species Tamias sibiricus. Next base: position 129,505,952 of record CM046667.1, read on the forward strand.
TGTTACAAAATTTCTGAAAAATAGCCCTGTGGATAACATTACCAATAAGAATACAGTATTATGGGGGGGGTCGGGTTATGGCTCAGCAGTAGAGTGCTCACCTAGCATGCATGAGGCACTGGATTCCATCCTCAGCCCCACATAAAAATGAAATAAAGATATTGTGTCCACCTACAACTAAAACATAAACATTTAAAAAAGAATATAGTATTGGTACACATTTTTAATTTTTTATATATTTTAATTTGTTATACATGCTTGCAGAGTAAAATTCATTTCATAGTACATACAAAGAGCAGTTTTTCAAGTCACTGGTTTTACAGTAATTATTTTCACATCATTTGTGCTTTTATATATGTACTTAGCAGATTGAAGTCTAACTCTTCTGCCATTATTCCTACCCCCTCTCCCCCTCCCTTCCCTTCCCTCCCCTTTGTTCTATTTAACATTCTTTCATTCCTCTCATCACTCCTCCCTTGCAATTATCATATCAAAGGAATCATTTGACCTTTGTTTTTTGGGGATTAACTAACTTCACTTAGCATTATTTTCTCCAACTCCATCCATTTACCTGCAAATGCCATGATGTTATTCTCTTAGTGCTGAGTAGTGTTCCATTGTGTACATATACCAAAGTTTACCTATCCATTCATCTATTGATGGACATCAAGGTTGTTTCCACAATCTAGCTATTGTGAATTGTGCAGCTATAAACATTGATGTGGCTGTGTCCCTGTAGTAAGCTGTTTTTAAGACTTTGGGGTATAGACCAAGGAGTGGGATGGCTGGGTCAAATGGTGGTTCCATTCCAAGATTTCCTAGGAATCTCCATACTGCTTTCCAGATTGGCTGCACCAATTTGCAGCCCCACCAGCAATGTAGGAGTGTGCCCTTTTCCCCACAACATCACCAGCATTTATTGTTGTTTGTGTTTTTGATAGCTGCCATTCTGGCATGAGATGAAATCTTAGAGTAGTTTTGATTTGCATTTCTCTAATTGCTAGAGATCTTGAACATTTTTTCAAATTATCATTATTTGCAGGCGATATGATTCTATATATAGAAGATCCAAAAAATTCCACCAGAAATCTTCTAGAACTAATAAATGAACTTAGCAAAGTGGCTGGATATAAAATTAATACCCATAAATCAAAGGTATTTCTGTAAGTCAGGGACAAATCCTCAGAAAGAGAAACTAGAAAATCCACCCCATTTACTATAACCTCAAAAAAAAAAAAAAAAAAACTTGGGAATCAACAAAAGAGGTGAAATACCAATACTATGAAAACTATAGCATACTAAAGAAAGAAATTAAAGAAGGTCTTAGAAGATGGAAAGATCTACCTTGTTCATGGATAGGTAGAACTAATATTGTCAAAATGACCATTCTCCCAAAAGCACTATACAACTTCAATGCAATACCAAGCAAAATCCCAATATCATTCCTCATAGAAATAGAAAAGGAAATCATGAAATTCATCTGGAAAAATAAGAGACCCAGAATAGCCAAAGCGATTCTTAGCAAGAAGAGTGAAGCTGGTGGCATTACTATTCCAGACCTTAAATTGTATGACAAAGCAATTGTAACAAAAACAGCATGGTATTGGCACCAAAATAGACCAGTTAACCAATGGTACAGAATAGAAGACTCAGAGACGAACCCACACACCTACAGTTATCTTATGAAGGAGCCCCAATTAGGAAGGGCTATTGCGGCTAGCTGGAAGCCATAAGTTCCACCTGATATGTATGTGACGCACCTGTAAATGCACGTGAGGCACCCGCAAAGCTAAAGGTATATAACCGGGTGAAAGCAGTTGGAGTTAGGAGAACGAATTCATTCAGTCAGTCGTGCAGTCGCTCGGTCGGTCAGAAGAAGAGTTCGGGTCGGAGAAGAAGAAAAGAATCAGAGCGGCCAGAACGTAGGCGGAGCGGTTACAGAAGAGAAACCAGATAGAAGAAGTAATTGCTGGTCAGAGTTAGGCCGAGGCTCCCGAGGAAGAAAGAAGAAAGAAGAAGCTCTAAAAAATAATCTTTCTCTAGCCGGGCGCGGTGGCGCACACCTGTAATCCCAGCACTTTGGGAGGCTGAGGCAGGAGGATCACAAGTTCAAAGCCAGCCTCAGCAATGGCGAGGCCCTTAGTAACTCAGTGAGACCCTGTCTCTAATAAAATACAAAAAAGGGCTGGGGATGTGGCCCAGTGGTCAAGTGCCCCTGAGTTCAATCCCCAGTACCCCAAAAAAAAAAATAATAATAATAATCTTTCTCTAAGCTAAGCTCTATCTTTCTTTCTCTCTAAGCTAAGAAGAAAAGAAGAAAGAAGAAAGAAGAAAGCTCTCTCTAATCTCTCTCTAATCTTTCTCTCTAAAAATCTTTCTTTCCCTCTCTAAGCTCTCTCTAAGAAAGTAGAAGTAAAAGTAGTAATAGCTTTACTCTGCCTCCGAGTTTTCCTCCCGCGGCGCTGTGGCTGGCCATGACAGGCAGCTTACAATCTTATATTAGACAAAGGTTCCAAAAACGTTCATTGGAGAAAAGACAGCCTCTTCAACAAATGGTGTTGGGAAAACTGGAAATCCTCATGTAATAAAATGAAATTAAACCTCTATCTCTCTCCATGCACAAAACTTGACTCAAAGTGGATCAAGGACCTAGGAATTAAACCAGAGACCTTTTACCTAATAGAAGAAAAAGTAGGCCCAAATCTCCATCATGTTGGATTAGGCCCCAACTTCCTCAATAAGACCCCTAAGCATAAGAATTAAAACCAAGAATTAATAAATGGGATGGATTCAACTAAAAAGCTTCTTCTCAGCAAAAGAAACAATCAGTGAGGTGAACAGAGAACCTACAGAATGGGAACAAATCTTTACCACAAGCACATCAGACAGAACATTAACTTCAAGGATATATAAAGCTCTCAAAAACCTTGACACCAAAAAAACAAACAACCCAACCAATAAATGGGCTAAGGAACTGAACAGACACTTCTCAGAAGATGATATATAATCAATCAACAAATATATGAAAAAAGGTACACTTTTTTTTGTCTTTGATCTTATCATATCCAGTCAGAATACTGTTTTTTCAAAATTATTATATTAGTTATCTATTGTTCCATAGCAAATTTCCCCCACTACTTATTAATTAAAAACATACATATTTTTCTTACAATATCCATAAGAAATCTGGGTGTGATTTTACTGGATGCCCTTAGCTCATGGTTTCTTACGAGGCTCCAGTCAAGGTATCAGTGAGGGTTGCATTTATCTTACAGTTTAACTGGGTGAGGACTCATTCCCAAGTTCATTCATGTGGCTGTTGATAAGCTTCAGTTCCTCCTGGCTATTGACAAATCAATTATTTGCCCCATAGGTCCAATCAAAACATGGCAGCTAATTTCTGTCAAAGTAAGCAAACAAGCAAGAAGGGGTGCCAAATGCAGAAGCCACACTCTTTGTAATGTAACTTCAGAAGTGATACTCCATCATCCCTGCCACATTCTTTTCACTGGAAACAATACTAAATCCTGCTCAAACTCAAGGAGAAGGGATTACACAAGGGCAAGAATGTCAGGAGGTGAGGATCATTGTAGGTCATCTTAGAGGCTACCTACCACAGTGGCTTAGGCCATTTCTTTTTTTTCCAGATCCCCTTCAGTGTCACTATATTATTCATTTTAAGTAGAATTAGGTTCATTTGATACTATTTGTATTCCAATTGAATCTTCCCTACATCTTCTTGATTTTATTTATTGATTGATTAATTGTGTGAAATGTTTCCAGTGTTCTAAGAGTTGATACTATACAAAACGAACAGAGAAGTATCACTACCTCCTTATCCTTATCACCTCATTCACATGCTTTCCTTCTTTCCCTCCATCTTTCACCCAGATCCTATAGGTAACCAGTCTTCAGTTTCTGATTTACCCTTCCTGTATCTTTTGTACAAATAAGCAGATATGTCTATATTTTCTTATATCACTTTCCTGATCACATAAAGAGCAGAAATTACTGATAGTCATTTATACTTTGTCTTTTCACTTAACAATATACCCGTGAATTCATTCCACATCAGTTTATTATAGATCTCCCAAATTCATTTCAACAAATGTATAGTACTCCATTTTTGGGGTATGCCATAATTTATTCAACTATTTGGAAAGAAGATTTTTTTATTTATTCTAATTAGTTATACATGGCAGCAGAATGCATTTCAATTCATTTTACACAAATGGAGCACAGCTTTTCATTTCTCTGGTAGTATACGATGTAGAGTTGACCATATGTGCAGTCATACATGTACCTAGGCTAATGATGTCCATTTTTCTACCATCGTTCCTACCCTTATGTCCCCTCCTCTGCCCTCTCCCCCCCATGCCCAATCAGAGTTCCTCCATTCTTCCCATGCCACCCCCCCTCCATTATGGATCAGAATTAGCTTATAAGGGAGAACATTCTGTCTTTGGTTTTTTTGTTGTTGTTGTTTTGTTTTGTTTTGTTTTGTTTTTGGATTGGCTTACTTCTCTTAGCATGATATTCTCCAACTCCATTCATTTACCTGAAAATGCCATAATTTTATTGTCTTTTAAAGCTAAGTAATATTCCATTGTGTATATATACCACAGTTTCTTTATCCATTCATCTGTTGAAGGCATCTAGGTTGGTTCCACAATCTAGCTATTGTGAATTGAGCTGCTAGAAACATTAACATGGCTGGATCACTGTAGTATACTGATTTTAAGTCCTTTGGGTATAGACTAAGGAGTGGATAGCTGGGTCAAATGGTGATTCCACTCCAAATTTTTTAAGGAATCTCCATACTGCTTTCCAGAGTAGTTGCACCAGTTTGCAGTCCCACTAGCAATGTATGAGTGTTCCTTTTTCCCCACATCCTCACCAACACTTATTGTTGCTTGTATTCTTGATAATTGTCATTCTGACTGGAGTGAGATGGAATCTTAGAGTAGTTTTGATTTGCATTTCTCTACTTACTAGTAAAGTTGAACATTTTTCACATATTTGTTGATCTATTGTATCTCTTCTTTTGTGAAGTGTCTGTTCAGTTCCTTAGCCCATTTATTGATTGGGTTATTTATTCTTTTGGTGTTTTTTTTTTAGTTCTTTATATATCCTGAAGATTAGTGCTATATATGATATGCATGGAGTAAAGATGTTCTCCCACTCTGTAGGCTGTCTCTTCACATTGTTAATTGTTTCCTTTGATGAGAAGAAGCTTTTTAGTTTGAATCCATCACATTTATTAATTCTTGATTTTATTTCTTGTGCTTTAGAATTCTTGTTAAGGAAGTTATGTCCTAATCTGACATGATGAAGATTTGGGCCTACTTTTTCTTCTATTAGATGCAGGGTCTCTGGTCTAATTCCTAGGTCCTTGATCCACTTGGAGTTGAGTTTTGTGCTTGATGAAAGAGAGTGGTTTAGTTTCAATTTGCTGCATATGGATTCCCAGTTTTCCCAGCACCATTTGTTGAAGAGGCTATCTTTTCTCCAATGTATGTTTTTTGGTGCCTTTGTCTAGTATGAGATAACTGTATTTATATAGGTTTGTCTTTGTGTCTTCTATTCTGTACCATTGGTCTTTGTGTCTATTTTGGTGGAAATACCATGCCGTTTTTGTCACTATAGCTTTGTGGTAATTTCAGGTCTGGTATTGTGATGCCTCCTGCTTCACTCTTCTTGCTAAGGATTGCTTTGGCTATTACGGGTCTCTTATTTTTCCAAATGAATTTCATGATTGCTTTTTCTATTTCTATGAGGAATGTTGTTGGGATTTTAATTAGAATTGCATTAAATCTGTATAAGTCTTTTGGTAGTATGGCCATTTTGACAATATTAAATCTATCTATCCAAGAATATGGTATATCTTTTCATCTAGTAAGATCCTCTTCAATTTCTTTCTTTAGTGTTCTATAGATTTTATTGTATAGGTCTTTCATCTCTTTTATTAAATTGATTCCCAAATACTTCATTTTATACCTTTATTTTATTTATTTATTTTTATGTGGTGGTGAGGCTTAAATCCAGTACCTCACACATGTGAGGCAAGCACTCTGCCACTGACCCACAACCCCAGCCCTATTTTATTTTTTTAGGCTATTGTGAATGGGGTAGTTTTCCTAATTTCTCTTTCAGAGGGTACTTCACTGATATATAGAAATGCATTTGATTTATGGGTATTGATTTTATATCCTGCTACTTTGCTGAATTTATTTATTAATTCTACAATTTTTCTGGTGGGGTTTTTTGGATCCTCTTAGTATAGAATCATGTCATCAGCAAATAGTGAAAGTTTGAGTTCTTATTTTCCTATTCCCATACCTTTAATTTCTTTCATCTATCTAATGGATCTGGCTACAGTTTCAAGGACTATGTTAAATAGAAGTGGTGAGAGAGGACATCCCTGCCTTTTCCCAGTTCTTAGAGAAAATGCTTCCAATTTTTCTCCACTTAGAATGATATTGGCCTTGGCCTTACCATAGATATCTTTTACAATGACAAGGTATGTTCCTTCTATTCCTAGTTTTTCTAGTGTTTTAAACATGAAAGGGTGTTGTATTTTTGTCAAATGTTTTCTCTCCATCTATTGAGATAATCATATGGTTTTTATCTTTAAGTCTATTGTGATGAATTACATTTATTGATTTCCACATGTTGAACCAACTTTGCATCTCTGGGATGAACCCCACTTGATCATGGTGAACTATCTTTTTAATATGTTTTTGTATGCAATTTTCCAGAATTGTATTGAGAATTTTTGCATTTATGTTCATCTGGGATATTGGTCTGAAGTTTTTATTCCTTGATGTGTCTTTGTCTGGCTTAGATATTAGGGAAATACTATCCTCATAGAATCAGTTTGGAAGGGTTCCCTCCTTTTCTGTTTCATGGAATAATTTGAGGAATTGGTATTAATTCTTCTTTGAAGGTCTTGTAGAACTCGGCTGAGAATCCATCTGGTCCTGGGCTTTTTTTTGGTTGGTAGGCTTTTGATGGTATCTTCTATTTCATTGCTTGAAATTAATCTGTAGAACACTTGCCTAACATGAATTAGGCTCTGGGTTCAATCCCCAGTATTGAAGGAAAGAGAAAAAGAGAGAGGAGAGGGAGAGAATGAGAATGTATAAATCTCAAAACAAGAAAAATAACCTAAATGTCTAATAATGAAGTCTAATAGATTAGGATTAATCAATACAATTGAATATTATGTTACAAATAAAAATTATTAGGCAAAATTTGCAGATACTGAAGGTTTTAAGATAATATTAAGAGCCGGATACAGTGGCACATGCCTGTAATCCCAGTGGCTCAGGATGTGGAGGCAGGAGGATTTAAAGTTCAAAGCCAGCCTCAGCAATTTAGAGAGGTGCTAAGCAACTCAGTGAGACCCTGTCTCTAAATAGAATACAAACACTAGGGCTGGGGATGTGACTTATTTGTCAAATTCCCCTGAGATCAATCCCTAGTACCGCCCTAAAGAAAAGATAACATTAAATGAAAAATAAGGACATGAAATGGTATATTATGATTGCAATGATGCTAAATTGAAATTAGAAGCTGTTTGTGGCTGCACCAAGGTGGACTGATTCCAGAAAATGTCTGCCTTGTCAGATAGGACATTGCTCAGCTCCCCTTGCATCCTTGTGGAGGTAATGTGGATGAGTTCTGGTCAATTAGAATTATATAGAATTTATGTGATCAACTTCCCTGTCTGGTCCATCAACATTTCCCATGTGGTTTCTTTCCCTGTGAGTGAGATGTCATCACCAAGAAAACGTGTTAAAGATCACATAATCTCTATCAGTCTGAGTCCCTGATTGTGAGACAGACCCTCACCTCTACCACTATTGACTGTGATTTAATGGGCAAGAAATAAATATCTGCTATGATAGTCCACTAAGATACAGTCTATTACAGCACTAAGAATTATTTTAACACTCTGTGCTATCATGGTAGAATTAGTAAGTGACTTTATGTTCAAAAATTTCTTTAATACTAATATTTTACCATCTGTTGATAATAAAAAATGATGTAACACTTTAATTTGCAGGAAAAAAATAAAAAATAAGCAAGTGAGTCATTAGTACTCCTCCCTATGGTACTTCATCAGGAAGATGGCCAACAGAAGCCAAACATCCATTATACAGCTGATTAGACTAAGTAGAGTTTCATAACACTCCTTGATAAGTGTTGGAAGTGTATTTATGGTCCTATGACTCTCAAGATACTGTACTCATGGGGCTGCCACAGCCAGCAGGAATACAATAATCTAAGAAGCCAAGAATGTCAGAGATTTGGGGATATAAAAGATGACTAGCAATATATCAAAGCATCACCTTAATCCAATTGTTCAAGCAAAGATTGGACTTAACAGTTGCCTTGGGCCTGTCAGAGATTGGCTGACACAACTCTCCAGACCCTGACAAAAGGAGGCCATGGGCTGTATATCATCAGCCTTAATATCTGCAGCCACATCTACAAACAGCATTGCTTCCTGTGTTAGAACTCCTGCTACCAGTTTGCCTCAAGTGCCTTTGTGCTGACGCGCTGGTGGCTTACCACACTATTCAGAAGTCAGAACTTGGATAGTCCATATAACAGGTAAAGAAACCTACATCTTTTTAAAGCCCACCGATGAAAGCCAACCCCCTCCAGAAAGCCACTCCTTACCTCTCCTATGACTACACCAAGGGGAAAAAATTCCTGACCCCTATGGGCTTTCAGAACTTACTCAGTTTATATTGTATTTTTTCTATTGCCTTGAATATACATGTATTCTGCCCTCTTGCCATCTCCTTCAAAGCAAGGACCATGTCTCTTTTATTTACCATCTTCTCATTTCAGGGTCTACAAAAGGGTCAAAGGAGTCCTCTATACACCTTTAATGGATTTGAAATGATTTACAAACACCCAAATAGTCAATGTATTTCAACGAGAGAATGCTTCCACTTTTCTAAGACCCTGATCTAAAGATGCTGGTGTGTTTCTGAATGTAATTAAAAAAATTGTTTTAGTTAGGAAAAACTCCCATACAAATGTCTTTCCTGGTTAAACTAACTTTATGATTCATATCAGACTTTCTAATAAACCACACACTTTTTTCTTCACATTAGCTACAAATAATTGATCTTGCTAGTTTTCTTTCCCCTTGAGGTAAAATGATGCAAATGACCAAGTTGTTCAAACTCTTCCCCAGCCTTATATGAATATAATAATAGCTCTCCTTTACTGGATCTACACTACCTTAGGGATCCTGTGAAATGCCAATAAACTTTAAACTTATTTCTATTTTACAGATAGAAAAAATGAAGTTAGTTGATTTTTCCTATGTCTGTGGTATATAAATGACAGTATGAGGATCTGAATTCAATTGTCTAATTCCAAAATCCACTAGGCCAAGATTTGTGCTGTGAGAGAAAAATAAAACCTATGTCTGAGTAGTTTCTCTGTCTACATGGAGCAGGTCCTGCCCTTTAGGTATAGTGGCTGAAGTATCAGAGAACATAGTCCAGAAGGCTGGAGTTAACATAGGGCATTACTTCTACTGGAGGAACGGTTGGGCAGATGGGGAAGGAACCTAATCAGTCCCTAGAAGGAACTAAAATGGTGTATGTTGGGAGACTTCCATTTGTGGAAAACAGAATCATGCAGGGTTTTATAAGTTTCCTCCTCAAATACCAAAAAGTGAGTGTAAAAGAATAAAATAGGACAAGTTTATAAGACGGGTATGCTATAAAGAAACAGAACATTCAGAAAACAAGATACACTGTTATGGATTCAGAATTTGATAAGAGTTTGTTTTAAAGAATATGGAAGAGTTGGAGGCTTAAATTGAGACAATCTGATCTCCTTAATTGCAGATTGGCTGTCCAGCTAAGCTGCAGGAGCCCTGTTTGGGGAGATAGCTAAGATTGTGGTTGACTACGGGCCATAGACATTTTTGGGCATTGTCGCCTTCTGTAGTCTCACGGGACTTGGCCCAGGATCTCGAGAGATTTGAGCAGTGACTCAGCAGATCGACATTTTTGGGCATTGTCGCCTTCCGTAGTCTCACGGGACTTGGCCCAAGATCTCGAGAGATTTGAGGAGTGACTCAGCAGATAGAGCAAGCGCCATTCCTGCTCGGGCGCATGGATTGAGACCAGAGAGAGAAAGGACAGGGTTATCGTTATTGTATAGATATATTGTAGTTTCTTGTAAGAGTAGGTGCCTTGGTTTCTTGTGAGAGTGTGTATGTAGTGTTAGAAATTACAAGAGACAGAGACAGAAAGATTAAGTCCTGTCTCCGGACTCCTTCCCGCGGCGCTGCCGTTCCAGGCTGCAATCCCCGTACGGGCCACCAACTGGAGCCGCCGGCGGCTCCACTAAGCTGAGGAGAAGGTATGAAATGCTCCCCATCCCCTTAACACCAGAATCACTCAGGTAGGTATCCAAATAAAAGACTGCAGCCCTGGGCCTTCTCAGGCTGCTAGCCCAAAAGACTCTAGAAAATAGTGCTATATTAACTCTGTGTCCCAACCAGAAAACTGATAGTCAAGCATTGCTCTGCCAACTGTCCAAATGCAGATGATTGAAAGGATAATATCTCTAGTCCTAGCTCCAGTACATGGTTTTACCTTGACCAACTCAGTTTAATCACTACCCAACTGCTTTGATATTAGTGAAGAAATTAAGGCACAGGTCAGCAATCATTAGCATCACTAACTTTCTAATCCAGGTAAAATATGAATTCATTCTCCTGTAAGAAGCATATCCCCCCAAAATGGACACCAAAAATCCTAATTTAATACTGGTCTTGTAGGAAAAAATTGATATTCATTTCAGTGTCTCATCCCATTAGGGTACATGATCTGGCCAGCAATATTTCTGACCCTCTTTTACGGTGAGATTGGGTCTCATGGAGTTTTTCTGCATTTAGTCTAGCAGAGGCAAGGAAAACTGGTCCTTTAATGTCCCTTTATGACTGAAAACAGAAGACACATTTATGGTCAAGATTTTTTTTAAAGAAATGCATTTTTTAAAATATTTATTTGCTTTTTAGTTGTACACAATGCATTTGTTTTTACGTGGTGCTGAGGATCGAACCTGGGCCACACACATGCTAGGCGAGCGCTCTACCACTGAGCCACAACCCCAGCCCTATAGTCAAGATATTTTAATTCTCAGAGTTTGGGTTAGACTAAAATTATTTTTGGAGAATATTCCACACTATCACACTATTACATATATATCATCTAATTCAAAGAATATTTTTCTCTCTCTCTCTCTCTCTCTCTTCCTTCTTTTCTTCATGCCAACCCCACCCCCACGAAGCAAGCAAGCTCTCAAATTAAACACAGAAGAATTTGGATGATATTACCAGAACTGAATGCTTGAAAATGTTATATTGCCTTCACTGATCTTACTTTGCAAAGTCATAAATGGGCTAGGCCTTGTCCATACACAGGGGATTCTTGTACAGTTGATTCATGTAGATTTCATTCAGTCTCTGGCTTCTCTCCTGAAATCCCAACCAGAAAACTGGTAGTTAAGAAAGTTGTGTCAGGTCTGTTTTTTGTTTGTAAAAGTTGTTTGGGTGGCGTGGGTACTGGGGATTGAACTTAGAGGCACTTAACCACTGAGCCACATCCCCAGCCCTATTTTGTATTTTATTTGGAGACAGGGTATAGCTAAGTTGCTTAGCACCTTGCTTTTGCTGGGGCTGGCTTTGAACTTGCAATCCTCCTGCCTGAGCCTTCCACGCTGCTGGGATTACAGGCATGCACCACCATATCCAGCCTAAAATAGTTTTGGTTTTAGCTTTTTGTTTGGCAAGTTGCATTTTACAACTCTTAGAAATGAAATTGGAAAGGAAAAATTCCCATTCGTGTCAATAATATTCTGTGTGAAGACGCTTCCAGAGGATCATAACAGCTGCACTTGGCAATACTGTTCTGAACACACAAGCTGTCCCAAAGAGGGACTCACAAAGTAGAAAGAGAAATAATAAAGATTTTATCACCAACTTTCATTACTGAAAATCTTCTACTGCTTTTCAAAGGCTTCATTGTTCACACACAGTTGGCTATTTTATTCTTCATCAACATAGGGAATGTGTGAGTTGCCTTAACCATTATTTGACTAGAACCAGGTATGATATCAAAAATATTTAATAATCAGTATCCCACAGATACTGTACAATCAGAAAAAAATGCAGGAGGCCTGAGGGCTGGAGCTAGTTACTAAAAGTTTCCTGCTTCATCAGAAATTAATCCTTTAATTGCTAGATGCACAGGAAGGAAGTAGAGAAGGTTTGTCCTGTCCATGCAAAGCAGTTGAATGTTGCCATGACTGGAACTGGACATTAGGCTACAGCAACCAACTTATTCCCTGAATTCAGCACAGAGACTATATGGAGTTACCATTCCCAGTGGCAGAGGGGATTGTCATGGTCATAGTGATGAAAGTAGTCACAATTGTAGAAATAGCAAGAGCAACAGCAGCAATTAAGCTACCATCCATTAAGGATGAAGCCGTAAGCTAGGTTTACATTTATCATCTCTAATCTTCATAATTTCACCAGAGACACAAAGTTTCAGCAACATTAAGTACATAGCTACAAAGCTAATACATGACAGAGCCACCATGATAATCTTAGCCTATATATTATGGTTTGGATCTTAAATGTCCCCCAAAAGTTCATGTATTGAAGGCTTGGTCCCAAGGTGGTGGCACTGTTGGGAGGTGGTGGAAACTTCAGGAGGTGGGGCTTAGTTGGAAAAAGTAGGTTATTGGGTGTGTGTCCTGGAAAGTTATATCCTGTCCCTGACCTGTCTCTGTCTGCCTGCACCGCCCCCCTCTCCATATATATATGTATATGTATATGTATACATGTATATATATGTATCTCCATATATATATGGAGATATATATATCCCGCCCTCCCAGCTGCCATGAGATGAGCAGCTTTATTCCAAAACACACACCTTTCCAATTTTCTGCTTCACCACAGGCTCAGAAACAATGGAGCCAGCCAACCACGGACTGACAGCTCTCAAACTGGGAGCAAAAATAAATCTTTTAAGTTGTTTTTCTCAGATAGTTTGTCACAGCAATGGAAAGCTGACTAAACACACTATTCTCTTTCTCGTATGCAATACTATCTCCAATGCAAAAGGAAATCAAAGAATAATGCCATCCACCATGGGATTCCAATTTCATGACTTAATTCTGACATGTGCTTATACAACTTGTAATTCTATAGTACACTTCTGACAAGAAAGGCTGCTGTTCATATAGAAATATTTGTCTGCAAAGACTAGTAAGTTTCAACAGTAAAATTTAGATATGGGAAAAAGTGATAGAACCAGTGTTTGGGATGGTAGGTCACTCCACATTTTTGCATTTGAAGGGAGAGGATTCAAATACTTTAAGATGACCAAACCTTCCACTTTCCTCTTAGACTCTAATAATTTTAATAAGAATGTTTAGATGCTGGACTTGATTGACAAGTGTAGTGACAAATGTTCTTCTCATAAGAAATTCATGTTCATTTTTAAACTTTGGAATATATAAAGAATATAAAAACTATCCATTATCCTACTTCCCAGAGATAACCATGTTAAAATATTGATATATTTTATTCCAATCTTTTTATTATGCCTATATAGGTACCTGCTTGTGTGTGTGTACATACGGATATGTACACACACACACACACACACACACACATATACAAATTCAGATCATGTATATATTTTAAAACTATGTCATATTATGAGCATTTTTCAAATGGCCATTAAAATTCTGAGAAACAAAATGTAAAGACTTCTTAATATCCCAACATAGAGATGTAGTATAATTTATTTAACCATTCTCCTATCTTTGGAGAACAGCAGTCCTTGGTCAGGAAATAAATGCTTATGTAAATAACAGGGCCTGAATTAAATGAAGAAGATTAAGAACCCCAAGTTATTCCTTGGCCTTGGCAAGTTAATAGAATCCAGGGAGGCAGGAGAATCAAATGCAATATTTTTAGCCTTTTCAAGGACCCATCCATATACATATATATTTAGCCCTTATTACTGATGTGTTATGCTGAAAGGTGCCCCAGAGCAAGGTGTTTAAGACAGAGACTCCATGCCAGAACGGAAGGAGTCACTCTCACATCCACATATATTAAAAACCAGTACCAGAAAATACAACTTATGGAATGCAAATGGCCCCAACAAAATCTAGCTTCTGTCTAAGGAAAGTAGAGCATCATCTTTAAATAATGTTTCAAAGTCATGGTATTTAACAAACATGGAAAACCTGATCTGAAATCAATAATTATTTCATTTGTTTTTATATTCTATAAGTGATGACCAATTGTTTCCAGATTTATTGAGATGTAAATGATTTTGAAAAATCAAATGTATTTAAGGTATAGAACATAATATTTATATATACACATCATAAAATGATTACCCCAATCAAGCTAATTAACAAATACATCTCCTCACATAGTTACCCGTGTAATATGATGTGTTTATGGGGAAAATGCTTAATATTGATTCCTAGTAAACTTAAAATGTACTTTATTATCAACTGTATACACCATGCTATACATTAAGTTACTAGGAGTTATTCATATTATAACTTAAAGTTTGCACCTTTGACCAACATCTCCTCATTGATCCCACTCTCAACAGCTGGTAAACACTCTTCTCCATTTTTAGGAGTTTGACATTTTTAGATTCCACATATGAGTGAGATTATGCAGCATCTGTCTTTCTGTAGTGATGGTTCAATTTTAATCAGTGTATTTCTTGACTCAGAAAGCATGAACTGTAAGATGGCACAATTATTGACATAAAGAGGTACCCTACTATTCTCCACATACATTATTTAAATGAGGAAATGAGGATCATATTTCTTATTGATGGCTTTGACCTGAGAAGGATTATGATTCCACATAATTGATCCAGAAATAGGAAACAGAGAGGGTTACTTAGGGATCCGAAGACAGCTGAGGCACTCTGAAGGAACAATGTTTCCAAACGATGGTGAGCCAGAAACAGCTGGAAGTACACTACACCAAAGTGTGGTGATGTTACTGGGAAGTGACTGCATAGCCAGTCTACATTTCCCAGTCCCTCTTCCATCTATGTGGTGCCACATGACTTGTTCTGGACAGTGGATTGAAAATAGAAGTGAAGTACATATAACTTCTGGACCAAATGTTGAATATTCCATCTTTGTACATTCTTTCCCTTCTATAGTGATCATAGAGGCTCATCACAAAAGGGAAGGAGGCTGTATCCTTGAGTTAACATTTAGAAAAGAGCTACCCAGGACAAAAGTCAAACCAGTAACATCAACATAGACTTTGTGCCACTGAAAAATTTTATATGTTATAGCATTGACATTGAGGGTTGTGTAAGTAATCAGCATATCTTGAGCAGCTCATTTAAAAGGACTTTGCTATCTGAGTATCTGCTATGGGAGAGAAAGAACAAGGGGAAAGGTGTGGAGTACTCTTAATGATGGAAAACATAAATCAGGCAAACATAAGAAAGGAGATGAGAAAGCACTAAGGGTAATAGACAGAGGGAATCAAATCTTAAGCTCCAGAAAATCAAGGTGGTGAAGAAAAGTCTAAAATCAAATTTCTTTTTGATGTGACTTGGGCTCTTGATTTATTTTCTTGTCTACATGAGCAATGAAACAATAATTACAAGTGCATATTTCTGTCAACAATTAGTTTTTCTTTGTTATTCAAGTCAATTCTGTTCCCCCAAATCATCTCCATCTTTGATTGATGACTCTTCTAGGGCACATTCTAATTTATTGTGTCCTCTTGAGATTTTGGTTACTAGCTCAAGCAACAATAAAGGCATCTAAAATAAAGCTTGAGATTTCATTACACAGATTAAAGATGTTAATGAAAGATTTCTTGATCCTAAGCAAAGCCTTCAGGGTTTTTCAGTTAGCTATAGATTTTTCAGACCACCAATATCATTCATAGTGACATAAAGCTGCACCAATCCCTTTACTGATATCTTGAGTGTTAAGTGTTCCTAGCATTGCTCTGAGGATAAAGGAATATTGAATTGGTATAATGTATTAGCCTTTGATTTCTTCTGAATTACTGAGTCTCATTTCCATCTGTCTATCTGTATGTCTATCTTTGTCCCAATTTTAAACCTTAATAATGAGCTAGGCTGGGTGCAGTGTCGCATGCCTGTAATCCCAGTGGCTCAGGAGGCTGAGGCAGGAGGATCACAAGTTCAAAGCCAGCCTCAGCAAAAGTAAGGTGTTAAGCAACTTATTTAGAGACTTTGTCTCTAAATAAAATACAAAATAGGGCTGGGGATGTGGCTCAGTGGTCGAGTGCCCTTGAGTTCAATCCTCCTCGCTACCCCAAAAAAATAATAATAATGTGCTAAGCAGGAAATACACTAGATACTAAAACAAATCCTGACTAGGGCAGAGTCTTACAAAAGTCCCAACCATGCTAAAAGGTAGGCTCTTGAACTGGGGATGAAGCTCAGTGGTAGAATACATGTGTAGCATGCTCAAGGCCCTGGGTTTAATCCCTCGCACACTCATGTGCCCATGCACACACGTGCACACACACACACACACACACACACACACACACACACGAAAGTACTGGGGGATTAAATGGAGCAAATTATATTCCATGCATGTATGATTATGTCAAAATAAGCCCCAATATTATGTATTAACTATAATACACTAATGAAAACATGTTTAAAAATTGATATCTAGACTGTGTCCTGTTGCCCTCATATGATTCTAGGTCTGCCTGATGTTTACTATATCCACTGGGCTCTCAACTCCTTACTGTTTGGGGGCATTATATCCTCAATGTTTGGTAACTTAGTACGTAGTAAATACTCTCCAAATGTAAATTGAGTGAAACTAAGATCTGGAATGCTCAAGGTCAAGTTTTTCTCAGAGCACTTTGTTAATTGGTAAAGTCTACTTGAATAGCCTTTTGCCTCACTTTCTTACTAGGGCAAAATATCAGCCTTTCAAACCAACTACACCCTACTTCAGCACTGATCAAGCTCCTCCTAGATGAGGTTGGATTCTGTTATCAGTGGATATATCATTTTTGCACCCTCTCTAAAATAACCAAAGGAAACCCTACACTTGATTTGAGAGTATCACCCACTCCTGCCACATACCCCCTTCTACCCATACACGTGTATACGTATTGTAACTTTGAAGATTTCCAAACAGGCACAAGTCAAGGAAAAGTTCACCCCACTTTGTTGGATACTGCATTTTCTATTATTGGATAGCTATGCCATTGAAACACAGCCTATAACTCTGCCTCTTCTCTTAAGAGTTCCTATTATTTCCACTGCTTCTCCCTCAATACCTGATCACTACAAAGACTCTAGTAAGTCCCTCACCAGAGTCTTCTCACCCCCCTAGCTTCAAGGAATTGCTTAAAGCTAGCTTCAGGTGTTTTCTGCTATTTAACAGACCTAGAATTTGCTACATGTAAATAGCTAAACACATAATTAGAAACCAATAGAATATGGTTGCTTTCTACTGATAATTCATTGTATCTAGGATTTACTGAAGGTGGAAGGATTCTATCCACTTACAAAAGAAATTGAGGTGACATATACCTGCCAATAAAATTATAGATAAAATGAACGGGGGAAGCAAGCACATATGGCCATAACACAGAAGGAGAGAGCCTTGTGAGGATACTACTGTTCTGTATGTTTATTGTATCAATGTCAATACCCTGGCATGATATTGTATTACAGTCTTTGTAAGATATCACCACTGGGGAAAGGAAATACAGTCTGCATTCTTCTTACAACTGCATGTGAATCTACAATCATGTAAAATAAAACATTTAATTAAAATTAATGAATGGGAGTAAAAGAAGTTAGAATTTTAGAATTTGCTCTTAAAATCCCGGGTACACATGCAGAAAAACAAGGAAACTTCAACTAAAAAATGACTGAATTGATTTGCTAATAAGGAAAATTCAGATAATATACAGGCTATTCAGGCAGTTTTCAGTAAGGAAAATGAAGAGGAAATGGAAGAAATATAGTAGCAAAATCTTCTAGACCTCACCAGAATATGAACCATTCAACTCCTGATAATACTATGAAGAAAACTGCCTAGAACAAAACATTTAATAATTTCAGTTCCCACATCATGCATTCCATAGCATGTGAAATAGCAAAACAAATCTTTCATTCTCTGTTATAAGTCACATGAGATAACACATGATAAAAAGTAAGAGGCCTAATGACCAAAGAAAGAAGTATTAGGCTGCAACCCAAATGTCAACTAAATAAATCAATGACATTAATTTAGAATTCCTTTGATAGTTGCAACATAGACCAAACTATCAATGACATGTTGATGATGTGCTGCAGTCACCTGGGAGGTATGCTAAGTTATACTTCCTCATGTACATTCACTAGGAAATAATCATGATTACTTTTAGTATAGCCCTAAGCTTTCATTAGTGATAAATAATGATCATTGCATTGCATACAGTTCAGTGTTACTGAGTACATGAATAATAACAGTATTAACAAATTAGAGTGAAGGTCTTATCTAAAATTAATGCTCTAATTGGGAGAGGTAAACCCCTTATAGTGAGAGTCCCAGAGCTACATACAGATTGTCAGTACTTTCTTCCTATGAGCTCTGAAGGTATCAAGTGGTTAGCATGAGAAGTGGTAAGTCTCCAATTAAACATAAACTCAGATCCCTATTCTGAGTGAGAATAAAGGAATAACTTGTACTTCCCACTTGCAGAGTCATTAGCCAAAACTTCCAGTTCCTGGAGGAAGACCCAAAGTACTAGACTATGGGTACCAAATAAAGTAGGAAAGATTAAGTTCTCCAAGTTGACATTACTAGAATAGAGATAGAGACCTTGCCAGAAATTACAAGTCATAGGATAAGTCCAAAAAGGAAGAACATGTACTCACCCAACTGAAATTAGCCATCAGAGCCAGAAAGGTATCAAATTGAGAATGCATACCCAGGCTCACAGAACACAACCTAGGAATATGTCATATGCACATATTACTCTCTCCATCTCTACTGCCAATACCTTCACTTATTTTTCATCTTGTACTGTCTATTTCATTGCAAATCACCTCAAATACATTTAGGGAAGAAGTACAAATAAAAAGGACAAAACAAAGATGAAAAAACACCAGCCTTGTTTGCTTCTCTTGAAGGCCTGCATCTACCTTCCTTCATAGTGGTACCTTGACTTATAAAAGTAGTTCAGTCATGAGCTTATAAATCACCAATAATCAATTGCTGATTTAGACATGGACATTTCTGGGGAATTATCATGATCAGGTAATAAGCTATCTGGCTCTAGTTAACAGTAGTCTCTGAAGAGAGAGAGATGTTTTGCTTAGAGAATTTCCCTTGCATCCCTGGGTCCCAAAATAGTCTGATTATAAGAGTTGACCTGGATCAAACAGCACCCTGATCTTCACATATATATCATGCAAAATTATTCAATCTCTTCAAGTTATTTAAGCTATAATCATTGAATATTTGAGGTCTACCTATTTCCAAAAGCACTTCATCATGTTCAGCACCTGTGACTAATTATAGATTTTAAAAATGGGTGGAATTTTTTAAGTAGTGATTTTTGGAATTTTCTCTTAATGCCCTGTCAACACATGCAGAAAAATAAAGAAACTTCAATTGAAAATGACTGAATTGATATAGTGAGAAGGAAAATCCTCCAAAGCACAGTGTATGCAGCCAATTTTCAGTAGGGAAAACAGGAACTGGAAGGCAAAAAGAAGAAATCCTAAGAGCAACAAGAAAGGTTAGCTCATGTTTACCTCCTCAGTGTTACTGCATGTGTCACCCCTCATACCCAGAAAGCCCGTTCTTCCATATTCACATCCACCATAGACATATCACTATTGCTTATTAACTCTTCCCTATTTTCACTCCTCACTCACTTTAGAGATCATCTACTCCTTTCATGATTAAAAAGAAATAAATCAAAAATGATGAAGTGTGGAGAATAAGGGAGTGGAGGTCAAGCACAGCTGATCTCTGGCTGGTAGTGAGATATACTGAGATGTGGGTAAGAGGGTTTGCAATCCAGCCTGGCCCTATGGTGGAGAGGCAGAAAGGGGGATGGATGAACTGAATGAAGTATAATATTCTTGCCTGGCTCCAGAAACACCTGGCATGTCCCAAGGGCCCTAGCATAGTGTAATCATGATATAGCACAGCCAAAGAATAAGGGACCAACCACAAGAGACTTAACTCTAAGTGAAAAAGACAGGGATAGCATCCACAGTTTAACTTTTCTCATTATACCACCCAGAAACAAGGCTGCCAGGTTTAGCAAATAAAAGTATAGAACTCCCCTGGCTTCAGTTAAATTTAAATTTTAGATCAAGCATGAATAAGTTTTAGTATGAGCATATCCCAAATTTGAAATATGACATATTTATACTTTATTTAGAAAATTGCAGAATTTTCTAAATTTTTACATGGTTCATCTGAAATTTAATCTAACTAGGTAATCCTATCCAGGAAGTATATATACACTTGAGTGATAGGTTTGAATACAGCTTCACTGGGTAAATCACTTAATGTTGTGTGTATATACCTTGGTTTCCTTACTTATAAAATGAAAACAGTAATAGGGCCTACTGCACAGGCTTCTTATGAGAAATAATTCATGTAAGGCACTTAGAAAAATGCCTGGCACATAGTAACTCTTCAGGGAATATTAGTTAAATACCATCATTTGGAAGCATATTAAGGGCCATAACAACTGGATCAGAAAGGTGGCAGTACAAAAACTTGCTCAACTTTGATTGTGGCCTTTATGCAAATGAGCATTATCTCTAATAAACTCTTCCTCCACTGGCTGCTGACAGACCAACTGCTGCAGCATCTCATTCTCAATCCAAGGCAATCACAATACCTTCCTATATGCTACAGTTCTCAAAACAACCTTAAGTCAATTGATAGCACCACACTTCCCCCAAGCTCAAGATCTACTAGTCATCTCTGACCACACCTCTCCCAACCCTGCATCTGATACCTTTGGTCTCAGTTAACTATTGCAGGTTGCATACTAATTTCATTTTTATTGCTGTTAATTTCTTTTAATATCACAAGACTATGAAATTCTGACTGGCATTTAAATAATGAGAACATATGAGCGCTGCTTATCTGATCAACACTGCTTTCAGAAGCAGCATACATGATTATTGACTTAATTGTAAATCCCTCAGCCAGGTCTTCCTTCGTATAAATGAACAGTAAAAGTGAACCTTGGCCCCAGGGAAGGACACAGACTTTGGAAATGAGCCAAAGGCCTGAATTTTATTTGGATTTTCTTCTTTAAGAAAAAAGTGAATATAATCAACACAGATTTAATCTTTTTAATTTATTTATTTTTACAGTAGAATGCATTTTGATATATAGTACACACATGGAGCACAAATTCTCATTCCTCCGGCTGTACAAGGTGCAGAGTCACTCTGGTAGTGTAATCACACATGTATATAGGGTAACAATGTCTGTCGCTTTCTACTGTTCTTCCCATCCCCACAGCCCCACCTCTCCCCTCACTGCCCTGTACATAAAACAAATTTCCTTCATTCTTCCCTATCCCCCTGCCCCACTGTGGATCACCATCTGCTTATCAGAGAAAACATTAGTCTTTTGGTTTGGGGGGATTGGCTTATTTCACTTAGCATGATATTCTCCAGTTCCATCCATTTACCTGCAAATGCCATAATTTCATTCGTCTTTAAGGCTAAGTAATATTACATTGTGTATAAATACCAGATTTTCTTTATCCATTTATCTGTTGAAGGGCATCTAGGTTAGTTCCATAGTTTAGCTATTGTGAATTGAGCTACTCTAAACATTGATGTGGCTTGCATCACTGTAGTAGCTGATTTTAAGTCCTTTGGGTACAGACCAAGGAGTGGGATAGCTGGGTCAAATGGTGGTTCCATTTCAGGTTTTCTGAGGTATCTGCATACTGCTTCCATAGTGGTTGCACCAATTTGCAGTCCCATCAACAATGTATGAGTGTACCTTTTTCCCCACATCCTTGCCAAAACTTATCATTGCTTGTAATCTTAATAACTGCCATTCTGACTGGAGTGAGATGAAATCTTAGAGTAGTTTTGATTTGCATTTCTCTAATTGCTAGAGATGGTGAACATTTTTTCATATGTTTGTTGATTGGTTGTATCTCTTCTTCTGTAAAGTGTCTGCTCAGTTCCTTAGCTCATTTATTGATTGGGTTATTTGGGGGGTTTTGTTCAGTTTTTTGAGTTCTTTATATATCCTGGAGATTAGTGATCTGTCTGAGGTGTGTATGGTAAAGATTTTTCCCATTCTGTAGGCTCTCTCATCACATTGATTGTTTTCTTTGCTGAGAAGAAGCTTTTTAGCTTGAATTCATCCCATTTATTGATTCTTGATTTTAATTCTTGCACTTTAGAAGTCTTGTTAAGGAAGTCAGGTCCTAATCTGACATGATGAAGATATTTCTTCTGTTAGGTGTATGGTCTCTATTTTAGAATCTAAGCCTTTTATGTACTTTGAGTTGGTTTTTGTGCAAGGCTTTTGTGTAGAGGTTCAATTTCATTCTGCTGCATATGGATTTCCAGTTTTCCCAGCACCATTTGTTGAAGAGGCTATCTTTTCTCCAGTATAGGTTTTTGGCACCTTTGTCTAGTATGATATAACCATATTTATGTGGGTTTGTCTCTGTGTTTTTTATTTTGTACCATTGGTCTACATGTTCATTTTGGCACCAATACCATGCCATTTTTGTTAATATTGCTCTGTAATATAGTTTAAGGTCTGGAATTGTGATGCCTCCTGCTTCACTCTTCTTGCTAAGAAATGCTTCGGCTATTCTGGGTCTCTTATTTTTCCAAATGAATTTCATCATTATTTTTTCTAGTTCTATGAAGTCTGAAATTGGGATTTTTGTAGGAATTGCATCGAATCTTTATAACAATTTTGGTAGTATGGCCATCATCACTATATTAATTCTGCCTATCCAAGAGCATGGGAGATCTTTCCATTTTCTGAGGTCCTCTTAAATTTCTTTAATGTTTTGTAGTTTTCATTGTAGAGGTTTTTCACCTATTTTGCTAGATTGATTCCCAAGTATTTTATTTTTGAGGCTATTGTGAATGGGGTTATTCTTCTAATTTCTCTTGCAGTGGCTTCATTGCTTATGTATAGAAATGCATTTGATTTATGGGTATTGATTTTATATCCTGCTACTCTGCTGAATTCATTTATTAGTTCTAGAAGTTTTCTGGTGGAATTTTGGGGCCTTCTAAATATAGAATCATGTCATCAGCAAATATAAAAGTTTGAGTTTTTCTTTTGCTATGCATGTCCCTTTAATTTCTTTCATCTGTCTGATTGCTCTAGCTAGTTTCAAGGACTATGTTGAATAGAAGTGGTGAGAAAGGGGATCCCTTTCTTGTTCCAGTATTTAAAGGGAATGCTTCCAGTTTTTCTCCATTTAGAATGATATTGGCCTTGGGCTTAGCATACATAGCTTTTACAATGTTGAGGCATGTTCCTACTATCCCTACTTTTCCTAGTGTTTTGAATATAAAGAGGTGCTGTATTTTGTCAAATGCTTTCTCTGCATCTATTGAGATGATCGTATGATTTTTATCTTTAAGTCTATTGATGTTATTAATTACATTTATTGATTTCCATATGTTGAACCAACCTTGCATCCCTGGTTTGAACCCCACTTGATGGTGGTGCACTACCTTTTTAATATGTTTTTGTATATGATTTGGCAGAATTTTATTGAGAATTTTTGCATCTATGTTCATTAAACATATTTATTGGTCTTAAGCTTTCTTTTCTTGATGTGTCTTTTACTGGTTTTGGAGTCAGGGTGATTCTAGCCTCATAGAATGAGTTTGGTAGGGTTCCCTCCTTTTCTATTTCATGGAATCATTTGAGTATTGGTATTAACTCTTCTTTAAAGATCTTATAGAACTTGGCTAAGAATCCATCTGGTCCCAGGCTTTTCTTTGTTGGTAGGCTTTTGATGGTGTCTTATATTTCCTTGCTTGAAATTGTTCTGTGTAAATTGAGTATGTCCTCCTGACTCAGTTTGAGCAGATCATATGCCTCTAGAAATTTTTCAGTGTCTTTGGGATTTTTCTATTTTACTGGAGTTTAATTTTTCAAAATAGTTTCTAATTATCTTCAGTATTTTAATAGTATCTGTCATGATATTTCCTTTCTCATTATGAATTTTAGTAATTTGAGTTTGCTCTCTCCTTCTTTTTGTTAGGATGGCTAAGTGTCTATCAATTTTATTTTATTTATTTATTCAAAGAATGAGCTCTTAGTCAATCTTTTCAATTGTTTCTTTCATTTCAATTTCATTGATTTCAGCCCTGGTTTTAATTATTTCCTGTCTTCTACTTTGGTGTTGATTTATTCTTCTTTTTCTAGGGCTTTGAGATGTAATGTCATGTCATTTATTTGTTGACATTTTATTCTTGTTATGAATGAGCTCAATGCAATGAACTTTCCTCTTAGCATTGCCTTCATAGTGTCCCAGAGATTTTGATGTGTTGTATCAGTGTTCTCATTTACCTCTAAGAATTTATTATCTCCTCCTTGATGTCTTCTCTTATCCATGTGTCACTCAAAAACATATTGTTTAGTTTCCAGGTGTTGGAGTAGCTTCTATTTTTTTATTTTATCATTGATTTCTAATTCCATTCTGTAGCTGCCTGACGTACAGCCACAATACCGCAGGAGGAGATTCGGTGGCAGGAATCTTAGTCTCTGTTTTCTCTTTTTCCTTATATCCTCTTTTTCTCTTTGTCTTTCTCTTTTTCTCTCTAGCTCTCTTTGGCTTCTAAACTAAAGTCTCTTTGGCTTTCTCATTTCTTCTTTTAGTACTAAACTCTTTTCTCATTTCTTTCTCTAGCTTTTCTTCTCTAGCTTCTCATTTCTTTCTCTAGCTTCTTCTGACCGAACTCTTAACCGCTCTGACTCTTATTTCTTCTTCTGACTACGTTCTGGCCGCTCTGACTCTTTTCTTCTTCTCCGACCCGAACTCTTCTTCCGACCGACTGAGCGACTGCATGACTGACTGAATGAATGCCACTTCTGACCCCTTTCACCCGGTTATATACCTTTAGCTTTGCGGGTGTGTCACGTGCATTTACAGGTGCGTCACGTGCATACTTAATGTATGATTATTATCAGGTGGAACTTATGGCTTCCAGCTAACCGCAACAGCCATCTCCCTGATTGGGGCTCCTTCACCATTCCATTATGGTCTGATAGAATGCAGGGTAGTATCTCTATTTTTTTTAATTTGCTAAGACTTGCTTTGTGGCATAACATATGGTCTATTTTAGAGACAGATCCATGTACTGCTGAGAAAAAAACTATATTCAATTGTTGATGGATGAAATATTCTGTATATGTCTATTAAATCTGAATTATTGATTGTATTATTGAGTTCTATGGTTTCTTTGTTTAGTTTTTGTTTGGGAGATCTGTCCAGTGGTGAGAGAGGCATGTTAAAGTCACCCAGTATTATTGTGTTGTTGTCTGTTTGATTCTTGAAATTGAGAAGGTTTTGTTTGATTTACATAGATGCTCCATTGTTTGGGGCATAGATATTTATGACTATTATGTCTTGTTGATGTACAGTTCCCTTAAGAAGTATAAAATGACCTTCTTTATCCCTTCTGACTAACTTTAGTTTGAAGTCCACTTTATTTGATATGAGGATGGAAACCCCTGCTTAATTCTGCAGTCCATGTGAGTGGTATGTTTCTTCCCAACTTTTCCCCTCCAGTCTGTGGATATCTTTTCCTGTGAGATGTGTCTCTTGAAGACAGCATATTGTTGGGTCATTTTTTAAACCCAATATGCCAGTCTGTGTCTTTTAACTGATGAGTTTAGGCCATTAACATTCAGGATTATTATTGAAATATGGTTTGAATTCCCAGTCATTTTGGTTTGTTTTTGGTTTCTGTCTTGACTTGGTTTCTCCTTTGATTAGCTTTTCCTTTAGTGTAATATCTCCCTTTGCTGATTTTCATTGTTGTTTTCCATTCCCTCCTCCTGGAATATTTTCCCAGGAATGTTCTATAGTGTGGGCCTTCTAGTTGTAAATTATTTTAACTTTTGTTTATCATGAAAAGTTTTTATTTGGTTATCAAATCTGAAGCTTCATATTGCTGGATATAAGAGTCTTGGTTGGCATCCATTTTCTTTCAGAGCTTGGTATATGTAGTACCACGATATCCTAGCTTTAAGGATCTGGGTTGAAAAATCTACTGAGATACAAATTGATTTCCCCCTGTATGTAATATGAAACTTTTCTCTTGTGGCATTTAAAATTCTCTCCTTAATGTGTATGCTAGGCATTTTCATTATAATGTGCCTTGGTGTGGATTTGTTGTGTGGATATGTTGCTACCTGTATTTGCTCTCTTATCTCTTTGTTGGAGTGATCAATTGTTGCCTGTATTTGCTCCCTTATATTATTCTGTTCTTCACAGATCATTTTAATTATGTACATTCTGAACTTCTTCACTGATATTTCATCTACTGTCCTATCAATAAATTATATTATTTAGTATCTTTGTTTGTTTGGGACACTTTCTTCCCTTGTTTTTTCATGTTGTTCATGTGTCTTCCTCTCTAGCAGTGTGGATCTAAGGTATTACAGTTTCTACCCTATAATCTTATAGTGTCCTTGCAAGTTACCAATACCTCACCTCTGGTATAACCAGGCCTGCAGGGATCTTGGTGATGGTCTTCCCAGTCCTGGCTATTGTCTCTAGATGGAAGCCAGCAGGAAAAGCCCTGCATTGGTAAATGGGGGACCACAGCACGGTCAGTCTCCTCCTCCTCTGTGTGTGCATGGTTGGTCTCTTCCTCCATACATCAGGCTGGAGTGGGTCTCCTCCTCCATGTGCTAGGCCAGGGTCAGTCTCCTCTGCTTCCTCCAAGCACCGGGCCAGGGTAAGTCTCCTCCACCTCCAAGATTTAATCTTAATTACATCATGCATATCTTTACACAATCTGAACCTCACTTATTTTACAAGTGTACATTATGCAAACTCAATATACTCACCAACCTGTAGGCATACAGATACTCCATTTTCCATCTCTGTGCTCCTTTGATTTTTGTTTCTCCTACAGATTCACTTCTTTGAATATTGCATTAGATCTTTTCATACATCCTGTACTATATCAGCTAATTATCATAACAAAAGTGTCACATTCTCTCCGTTATACCACACAGCTTCCCTTGGATGCAAACTCCCTTTGACTACCCTCCTTTCCAATTTTTCACCCATTTCAAATACTATCTCCTCCATAAACTCTTCACTGGTTACCTAATCTAAAGTGAGCTCTCCTTACTCAATTTTTTTAGCATGTTCTCCATCTATTGAGTCATCCAGTAAACAACTGAGCAAATGTTGTGTTCCAGCTTCCATAGTATATGCTAAAGAAACAGCAGTAAATGACACAGGAAGGATGCTGGTCTCATGGAGCATGGATTTTTATGGCATATATCATAGAATCCTAGAATAACAATTTTTAATTTCAAGTCATCTCTTGCTTGTATTTTACAGAGGAGTAAAATCACCTACATGAAGTTCAGCATCATGATGTTACAAGCAGAGCCCAGACTGCCGCCTTTATCTCTGCTTCCCAGCAACATTGTATCCATTGCTAGACTTTAAGTAACTTGAAGGCAAGAAGTGGGTTTTAATCTAAATCTCTGTACATCCCTCAGAATTAGCACAGGCATGTGTGACAATAGTAGCATATAAAAAAAGACAGATTAGCAGTATGGAGAGTCTTAGGAAAACTTGGAATGGAACCACCATTTGATGCAGTTATCCCACTCCTCGGTCTATACCCAAAGGACTTAAAAAAAAGCATACTACAGGGACACAGCCACATCAATGTTTATAGCAGCACAATTCACAATAGCTAGAATGTGGAACCAACATAGATTCCCCTCAGTAGATGAATGGATAGGGAAACTTTGGTATATATACACAACGGAACACTACTCAGCTCTAAAAGAGAATAAAATTATGGCATTTGCAGGTAAATGGATGGAGTTGGAGAAAATAATGCTAAGTGAAGTCAGCCAATCCCAGAAAACCAAAGGTCGATTAATTCCTTTGCTAGGATGATACTGAATTATAGTGGTAAGGGAGGGGGGATGAGAGGAATGAAGGAATGTTGAATAGAAAAAATGGGGGAGGGAAAGGGACAAGGGGATAGAAACAATGGCAAAAGGAGTTTGACATCAATATACTAAGTGCATGTATAAAAACTCAAATGGTATGAAAATATTTTGCTTAAAACCAATGACTTGGAAAACTGCACTCTTTATATGTAATATGAAAGGAATTGCACTCTAAAAGCATGTATAACAAATAAAATTAATTTAATTTCAAAAAGACAGATTATCCTCTTTTAGGACCTAAAGGGGTAAAAGAACTAAATAGTTAATATTTATAAAATATGTTAAAATTTCAGTGTATTTCTCCACATCAGGAGCTATCATAAAGTGTAGATGTATACTACAGAGTTGAACTTAAGGAAAGAATCACATTCATAAAAAACTAAAAACACTGTCTTTGAGAATGGCCTTTAATTTCTGATTGTTTCCCACTTAATTCAAGTACCATGAATTACAAATAGTATGTTAATATCTAACTTATCTGGAGGCTATACACCTTATCTTCAACCACAAGGAGTTCACCTAAAATACAAAAAGAAAAAAAAAACCAGCAGAAAATTCCTGTAACAGCTAAAATACATTTTTCAAAGTGTAGGCACTAAACATGTATTGATACCTCTAATTATTCATTGCACAGATATTGAATATGCATGTTTTCTTTGTGCCAGGAACTCACTCTGGGACCCTTAACTCTTATTTTGGGCACAATTCTATCAAGCATAGCTACATAGTTTTCATGTCCTGCAGCAAATGAAAGGTAGAAAAAGTTGGCCAGAAGCAGGCTATTACATCCCATCTTTCTAGATCATTGTAATTCCAACAGCCTCAGGAATTTGTCATTATATGCCAAAGAATGAACACAAGGCAATGTCAGTCTATGGATTATGGCATTTCACATTGGTGAAGTATATTATATATAAATACACTGTGCAAGAGAAATTGGGTTCCTTCTTCACAGAAGCCAGTTAATAATCAGACTTTAATGACTAATGGAAGAAATATTCATTTCTTTTTCTGCACTCAAAAGGCAAAATCATTAACTAGTGTAAATGAAGGCATTTTGTTGCTATGCAATTCAAATTCTCTCCTTTAAAATTGTTCAGCTTCTGAACAGATCACATATGGATCAGTTTTCACCAGTAGAGGGAGGTTAAAAACAAGGAGGTTCTGAAAACTGCCAAGTCTTCTGCAGGAGCCCTGTTTGGGGATTGACTTGAATTGCAGTTGACTATGAGCCGTGGAGATTTGGCCATTGTCGCCACCCGTAGTCTCACGAGATTTGTTGCGGGATCTCGAGTGACTTGGCCGAAATTGCTGATCGGGTCAGCGCCATTTTAGTGGTGTGTTTGGCGTGTGTTAGTTGTTGTTAGAACCAGAGAGAAAAGTTATCAGAATAAAAAACTGTTTGTCTCCAGTTTGCTTCTGAAGTTCTTCCCGCGGCTCCGTTGCTCCAAGCGCTTCAGGCGGCAACAGTCTTCATCAGAGAGGCAAAGTTTTTCTGTAACATGACTGATTGGCTCCCTTTTGCAGTACAGTGTAACTTGGGAAGGTTAGGAAACAGTATTTAACATCTACTGAGGTGATAGGCTTAGCAAAAACAAAAATGGCAAAAAAAAAAAAAAGGAAACACTCTCAGTAGGCCTGGCCCTTGTGCAGGGCTCCAAGGAGAAGACCTGAGGGATAAGCTTAACAATGTCAGCACCACTGCACACTGACAAGAAACCCTTTTGCCATGAAATCCACTTGGCATGACTTTACAGTGAGAAGACATATGCAATTCAACTCAGAGAGAGCTTATTCTTCTTCATTACAATGACACTCATAACATGAAGGCACTGGTTGTCATAACTATGTGGAATCTTCATGCATAAATCTAACTCCTTGGCCGGACGAGAGTAATGGGCAGAGAGAGGCCAACTCCTGGCTGCTGCCACCCTGAGGTCCAGTGTGTGAGGACCTCCAAAGGAACATACCACCTAGGATCTCCCAGGGAGACGTGGTAAGTATGAGACTGAGAAGCATGGTATAGAATTAACTAACCACCAGACAAAATAACATCCAAGGAGAAAGGGGGTCATGCTCTGAAAATGCAAATTTTGCCAAGTCATTTGTATCTCCTGGTAGATAAGAACAGGCATAGCAAATCTAGGGCAAATCCAAGTTCTAACATGAACTTACTGCACAAATGAGGGGCTTGAACAAGTCACAGACCCTCTCTCTGCTTTAGTTCCTCCATCTGCGAATCCAGGGAGAAGTGTGAACTAGAAAATCTCTTGATCCTAACCCACTAAGTTCTGTAACTCAATTGCCAGAATGAAAATATGTGAGCAGCATTATCTTCCTAAACAAAGGTTATCACATGTGTGTGTGTGTGTTCATCATAAGAGAGATGGGCCCATTATTGGCAGTATAATGAATCAACCCTCCCTCATGAATTCTGCTCAATTTCTGGCTATATAACTTTATCCAGAAACAGGAACACTTGCTACTTTGAACTGGCTGTGGAATTCCTCTCTGGAAAAGAATGGTTTTTATTTAGGACAAAGACCATGTTTGGCTATGAAGATGAGTCCCATGGGCAGAACTTAAATGGTCTTGGCTCAAACCAACCTAACAGCTAAACTATCTTCCATTTAAAAAAAAAAAAAAAGAAGAGATTTTGGATGTTAGGAAGGAAATGAGCTGGAGAGGGAACAAAAAAAGGGGGAAGGCATAAGCAAGAGGCCATGCAGCACAGGATAGCTACATCACGAGCATATTTCAGGACACATCTGGAGAATGTTTCTCAGGTATTAGGGATATCCTATATTTTTAAGTGAACAATGAATAATTTTTAGGGTAACTACACCCCAAATATTGCTTGAAACATACTTGTACTAAAAATATTTGCTTATCAGAAATTCACATTTTACTGGGTATCCTGTTTTCATTTGCCAAATCTGGTGAACCTGGGCAAAAATGACAAAGACTTTAAGAACTTCAATCTGAGGTTGTTTAGTTATATTGGGTTATAACCTCCCTTGGGACTGCCACTAACCCATAAAGCATGTTTAGGTTAATTAGAAAAAGGTGTTCCTTCCTCCCAGCATCTAGCTAAAGCAAAAGTGTGCTGAGTGGTTTATAGCTGGATTTTAGCCTCCATTTACCCCTCAATCCTGTCTCCTTCCATGCCTTCAAACCTTTAGCAAAGTCAGCCTCACAGGACCATATGTCAAGGATATGGCTCTGGAGACAGTGAACATCTTCTGGTCCTAGAGTGAAGAATTTGCAGGCATAAATGCAGGAAAATAAAATCAGGTTTATTTCAGGAGATAAGCCCCAGAGCAAAGATAAGGATTCAGAAGTCATAGGGAATAGAATCCAGTAGTGACTGAATCAAATAGCCTTCAGCCCTCATCAAGAATCTCTAGACATCTTAGAGGTATTCTAGGCTGCCCACTGTGTATTGAGTGTGGATTAGAGTGAATAATAAAGAACAGGGTAAAACCCAAATATGGGACAATTTGGAATATAAATATGGTTACATAACTAAAAAGGGAAATAGAAAAGTTCATGAAGATTTGCTGATCATGGAGAAAGAATTCTTAATCATACTTTAAGACCCAGGTCATATCTGTGAAGAGCCTTCTGATAGCTCCAGGCACAATGCATTCCTTCTTCCTGGAGCTCTACTATTCCTGACACCTACCTCTGTTAAGCCACATTCTTCCCTCTCCTTCTTTCTCCAACCAGATCATGAGTTCTTTAGAAACAGGGACTGGTTTATTAACTTATTAATGTTATAGCCTCATTGACTAGGATATTTTAGCAAATTCATACATTTGTGAGAAAGATAAAATAGATTTTGAGTTTGAAATTAAGACTGTGGAACAATATAATAGTGGTCTTCATGTATATGAAGGCTTATACAACTGTACTCCATGTTCAGAGGGCAAACCAAGAGAGTAGACATCTCAAATGCTAGATGAGAGAACTACATTAGCCAAAAGGAAGACAAGAAGAGGAATTCCAGCAACCGATGCAGGTTTTTAAAAATAGAAACAAATCAGGGCTGGGGTTGTGGCTCAGTGGTAGAGCACTTGCCTAGCACATGTGAAGCACTAGGTTAGCTTCTCAGCACCACATAAAAGTGAATAAATAAAATAAAGGTATAAAATAAATAGAAACAAAGCATTTTTTTCATTTACTTTGGTCAATTTAGTATGGTTCTACCTTAAGGCCCCTTACAGATCTAGTTCTGTTCTATGACTCTGAACTGTAAGTACAGCTGTATCTTTACCATTTCCCTAAGCCAGTAGGGTAACTAACTATGCAAATTGTAATGCTATGCTAACAGCCTGCAGAGTTGCCACCTTGGGAACATTTGCAAGAAAATGTAGCCCAGAAAGCAAAAACAAAAACTGCCAGTCCACAGGGGACCCTGAAGTATGTACTTTGATTCAACTCTGAACTTTTCCTTTAAGGAAGGAGAGATGCAATTGACTCTTGAAAGCCCTGCTAATTCAGTCCTGTTGACTAATCGTCTTGGGTTAATTTTGGAAGTGCTAGAACTGTCTGAACTCTCATATAAAAGAACTGTAAATAGAAATCTGGAAAGGAGAAAGGAAGGACAGGTCAAGCCTCAGAATAATATTGCTAATAGTGATGAGAATTTTTCTGGCCTATAAAAACTCACAGAGGCTTCATTTTCCCTCTTTTGTTCACATTTGACTCGAAGGGATAAAAACATCCCTCCTTTCCAAGGTTAAGTCCACCCACATGGTGCTTTTGTGCCCATCCCTCTTCCAGGGTTTTACCATATCAATTTGCTCTTTTTTCTCCACCCTTCTCCTTTCTCCTTTCAAATTACTCTTATTCTGGCAATTTTCTCTTGGCCTACACATATGCTCAGTTCTCTTCCAGACTAAAAATGCTTTTCTCCTTCTCTGTTCACTTATAAGCAAAAAAGCCTAGTCCTCACCAATATCTAGTTTTCTCCTCCTTCCAGGTGTATGAAGCATGTACTTGCTGCTCTCTTTTAGTTGGATAGGCTCATGTGTTTGGTTCTGGCTGATGAATTTTGAGTAGAGGTTACATGTCACTTAGTGGTAGATGTTTAGAAGAGTAGGAGCAAAATATCCGGTCTTTTTCCTTGCAGCAGCAACTAAGGTGATCTCATGTTCCAGACAGTATCTGAACAAATGATTCACATCTCTGTCAGCCTGAGCCAGAGACCTCTTCCCTGGATTAGAATGATCATAAAGTGTGAATAAGAGATCAAGATTTGCTATGAGAAAGCATAGAGATTTGGGAGTTATTTGTTGGTGTAATATTGGACAGGATATGTCACATTCCTCAGCAAAATACCTATTCACTGCAGGAGAAATGCAGGCCCCAAATAATGTTGATAAGAGGAACCAAAGTTAAACTAAATGAGGAGACATTTGTGACCAGATCCTGAAACTCTGGGTGATAAGGATAGTTCTCCTAACCATAAATCTGTAAGAATGCATGGTTAAGAATCCAATTAGAACCAGTCAGCATGGGTAAAAGTGACCTAGAGTTGCCATGACAGTGGGGATGTGAAAGTCTGATGTGACCCTGCTATCAGTCAAAAGTCAAGAGGTGGATATGGGTGGGACTACCTGGAAACTTCTCTGGGATCCCCAATAAAACTGGAGTGCAGGAGAGGCACACTGTCCCTCTCCTCTCTCAAAGGACCCACTCTCTCCCTTGAGAGTGTACCCTTCCCTTTTCCTATCCCTTCAATAAACTCATGCCTATTACTCTGAGCAACATGTCTGAAATCTTTCTGATTTGATTGCAAAAATCAGGGTTTGAAAAAGGGGTCTTCATGGTGCCTCAGTTTATCAGAAGCCCCAGCTCTGTAACATCAACAGTGTTGGTTCCTTCTGAGGTCATGAGGGAGAATCAGCTCCGGGCCTCCCTTTGTTGGTTTTGTAGATGGCTGTCTTCTCCCTGTCTCTTCACAATGTCTTCCCTCTATCCTTGTGTTTTGTGTCCAAATTTCTCCCTTTTAGAAGGGCACAAGTCATATTATATTAGGGTCTACGCTAATGACCTCATTTTGACTACATTGCCTCTGAAAACTCCCTTTCTAAATAAGGTCACATTCTGAGGCACTAGGGGTTAGGACTTCCACATATAAATTTTATGGAGATGCAATTCAGTCCATAACACTCTCCAAGTAATTTAACCTGCTCAATGACTTGAATGATTGCTTCTATGAAAGTGATCCATCACTCTTGGCCTTGACCTACCTCCCAAGCATTAGTTCACTGATTTAAAAAAAAAAAGTATTGTGAACCTGTAATTTCCCAGCTACATAGAAAAAAGCAAAGTACTTATCTAAACAAAGCTAACAGGAATTCATTACACAGATATCTGCAAGGAAAAGAGGTGAGTGTTGGGGTAGAGACAGTGTAGAAATATATGGGAAACTATTACCATAGGATCTACCCTCATTTTGTTCCATATTTCCACTGCCTTTTTTAATATCTCCACTCAGACTTTAACTAACACTGCAAACACAACAGGTTCAAAATGAAACAGATCTTCTCTTTCAAATCAATGACCCCATCTAATTTCTCTATTTTTATGAGTGATACTATTCACCTAGTCACCCAGGTCTCCAACTCACTGTCATCTTTGTTTCCTCTTCACCTTATTTCCAACATTCAGTCACCACATCAGAATCAATTTAGCTCTCCAATGTCTGCTAGCCTTGTCTCCTCCATTCTACTACCACTGACACCAGAGTAAATCAGGCCCACATAATCTCTGCTTAAGAGCTAAGAAATGGCATAACTCCCTTCCACACTTCCAAGATATTCTACATGGTAATACCAAATTCATATTTAAAGTAAGAGCTGCTCTGGCTGTCACTGGAGTCTGCCGCAGCACATCTTTCCAGACTTATTTCTTGTCACTCTTCTACTTTACTTGGCACTAAAATGTGCCCCATATTTTCTAATCTCTCTCCATGCCTTTATTTTCTTTTTCTTTAAATATATTTTTAGTTACAGATGGACGCAATACTTTTATTTTGTTTAGTTAGTTTTATGTGGTACTAGGGATCAAACCCAGTGCCTCACATGTGCTATATAAGTGCTCTACCACTGAACTACAACCCCAGCACCCCAAGTCTTTATTTTCTAAAATGAGATACTCTATGTTCACTGAGAGCATGGGACATAATATGCATCTCTCCACCCTCCTTATTCTAATCAGAATAACTTACACACATGAAATAGGGTTTGATACTTACTTATTTAATTAATGTATATGGTGTTCTCTGGTTTACAAAAGATATGTCAGATATATCCTCAGATTCACTCTTTAACACATAACTGCATTTTTAGGGGTCTATCCCCAGCCGAAAACAGTGCTGGGGGATTGAACATATGTTAGTCAAGTGTTCTACCATGATTCAGTCCTGGGATAACCAGACTGGGCCAGAAAATTGGGGAAGACAGTCATTCTAGATAGAGCTTTAAGAGCATGTTTCCTGCTCAGTGAAGTATGTCAGGTCATGCAGAGGAAAATTGTGCTCATGAAAATACTGGGGAGGAGATCCAAGATGGCGGATTAGAGGAAGCCGCACTTCAGGGCAGCTCCGTGGAAAGAATCCAACAAAGCAGATAAATTGCCTTTCATCATATATATATAGGCCGAAAATACCGATCTCCTGCATGGTTTGATTACCACTACCAGGGAGAGAAGGAGACAAGCTGTCTGCGGCAGCTAGAGCCGCGAGGCTTCTGCAAAACTGCCTGGGTGGTGCACAGGCTGTGGGAAACAAAGTCAGTGTGGGGAGACCGTGCTGCGACTGCAACCCCAGCCACACTCAGGGCACACCAGCGTGAAACCAGCGATAACAACCAGCTATAACAGCCGGCAGAATTGGTGCTGGGGGACCACGGGAGACCGCGGGTCGACAGCACCAGTTCGAATCCACACTCGGCCGGATGCGACCCTCAGCAGTAGGGCCCCAGAGAGAGCAGCGCAGAGACCGGCGAACAGCAAGCAGGGGCAGAGTTGGAGCGGTCCACAGTCCGAAGCAGCGCTGTCTGCGCCGCAGTTACAGTTGCGGCTTGCCGATACCACCTCGGCAGGGAGACATCCACCCAACGGCTTTGGGATCTATCGGCGAGGACACGGGAGTCTGCGGAGCTGCTGTTGACTGGGAGGAGAGCACCGCCATCTTTGAAAGGTGCAGTGGCTGACCCAGACAAAGGGGAGGAGATGGAGAGTGACGGCTGCAGCCATCCAGGGACCCTCCAGCTCTCTGAAGACAACGCACACTTGGGTGAGGCTCAGGTGGCCAGCAGGGGAGGGCAAGTCTGAGGCCAGCGCAGCGGCCACAAGAAGCTGCAACTGTGGGTGGGCATGGGGAGGGGGTGCCTTCTGGAGGGTCCCCTTCCCAGTGCCATTCATCTGCTGATACACAAACCCCCTGGGCCACTCCTTCACTGAACCGTTCAGCCACTGGCCTAAGGTGCAAACTTGATTCCACTAACAGGATCGCAGACTGTCTAGACGTGATCCAATAACAATTGGCTTGAACTGGAAAGGAAAAAAGAGGGGGACTTCCCAGGGCCCGTTTTGTTTGAGACTTGGGGTTCGACTTTTTTTTTTCTTTTTTCTTTTTTGTTGGTTTGCTTGTTTTGTTGGATTTCAGGTAGGTTTTTTGTTTGTTTGTTTGTTTGTTTTTCTTTTCTTTTTTTGGCTTTGTTTTGATCTGCTTTTTTTTTCCTTCCACATTGATTGTCAGTGTGTTTGTTTGCTTCTGCTCCTTTTTTCTTTCCTTCCTTCTCACTCTTGCATCTTTTCTTCCTCCTACATCTTTCATGTTTACACCCTGCCAGTGCATACTAAACAGAGGCAAAAACAAGTTATACGCAGAACTTGGGATTTCTAGAACCGGCACAATTGAACTGGGTAGCAAAGCGGTGTTATATATAGTTTACTCTCTATTTTCTTGATTCTCTCTCTCCTCTCTCTTATACCAATTCCTACTCTTTTACCATTTTTTTTCTTTTCCAACTTACTTTATATAATTGGTCTTTCCACTTAATTGTCTACTCGATTCTCTTTCTTCCCTCGTCTACTGATACTAAACCACTTTCACTAAACTACTTCAAAAGAAATCTCTTTTCATACTTTCCAAGAAAGAACAATTCAAGACACTTCCTTCTTCCTAAACATAACACCTCTGTATCCAATACTTGAAGCTATAAAACCCCATCAGAAGTGTACAGAGTAAATTGGAAATAATATCTGGGTTAACCAAAACTGTACATTGTGATCAAACTTGGATTTTCTGAATAGAAAGTGTTAGGTTTTAAAAGTGTAAAGGAATTATAAGGTGATCTGATAACATTGTACTACAGGAACAACATAAGGCTTTAAGGTAAAATCGAAATAGTCAAGGTCCCACAGTGCAGGAAGAATAGACACACAAGCAACATGAAAAAACAAGGGAAGAAAATGACACAAACAAATCAAGATACCTCATCAGTAGATGTCATGGCAAGCACAGTTGGTCAAATGCCAGAGATGGAATTTAGAAATTACATATGCCAAATGTTTATGGAACTTAAGAGTGAACTCAAAAATGAGATGAGGGAGCAAGTACAGGAGGCAAAATATCATTTTGACAAAGAACTCCAAAAACAAATACAGGAAGTAAAAGATTACTTCAATAGGGAAATAGAGGCTCTAAAGAGAATCCAAACAGAAATTCCAGAAATGAAAGAAGCAATAAACCAAAATAAAAGCTCAATTGAAAGCATCTCCAACAGAATAGACCACTTGGAAGAAAGAACCTCAGACAATGAAGACAAAATATATATCCTAGAGAAGAATTTAGACTATACAGCAAAACTTGTTAGAAATCAAGAACATAACATCCAAGAATTATGGGACAGCATAAAAAGACCAAACTTAAGAGTAATTGGCGTAGAGCAAGGGGCAGAGTTTCAAGCCAAAGGAATGAGTAATCTATTTAACGAAATAATTACAGAAAATTTTCCAAACTTGAGGAATGAATGGGAAAACCAAGTTCAAGAGGCATACCGAACACCAAACAAACAAAATCTCAACAGATCCACACCAAGACACATTATAATGAAAATGCCTAATACACTAAGAAAGGAGAGAATACTAAAAGCCACAAGAGAAAGGAAGCAGATTACATATAGGGGGAAACCAATCAGACTATGTTCAGATTTCTCAACCCAGACCTTAAAAGCAAGAAGATCCTGGAATAGCATATTTCAAGCTCTGAAAGAAAAAGGATGTCAACCAAGAATCTTATATCCAGCAAAATTGAGCTTTAGGTTCGAAGATGAAATAAAAACCGTCCACAACAAGCAAAAGTTAAAAGATTTCACAACTCGAAAGCCAGCACTTCTGAACATCCTGGGCAACATTTTTCTGAAGAAGAAAAGAAAGATGATAATGAAAATCAACAAAGGGAGATATTAAACTAAAGGAAATACCAACCAGAAGAGAAACCAAATCAAGCTAAAGACCATAATTCAAATAAAAATGGATGGGAATAAAAATCACATCTCAATAATAACCCTGAATGTTAATGGCCTAAACTCGCCATTCAAAAGACACAGATTATCAGAATGGATTAAAAGAAACGACCCAACAATTTGCTGGCTCCAAGAAACACACCTCATAGAAAAAGACATCAACAGACTGAAAGTGAAAG
The DNA here is from genome assembly GCA_025594165.1 of Tamias sibiricus. Lineage (NCBI taxonomy): Eukaryota > Metazoa > Chordata > Mammalia > Rodentia > Sciuridae > Tamias > Tamias sibiricus. The sequence continues at coordinate 129,544,971 of CM046667.1, forward strand.
GCTGGGAAAAGTCTTATCACTCACATGGCCGGCGGAAGCAAGCAGGGGTTTCCATTCTCATATCAAATAAGGTAGACTTCAAACCAAAACTAATCAAGAGGGACAAAGATGGATACTTCTTATTACTTAAGGGAACCATCCATCAACAGGATATAACAATCATAAATCTATATGCCCCAAATAATGGAGCACCTACATTCATCAAACAAACTCTTCTCAAGTTCAAGAGTAAAATAGACCACAACACAGTTATTCTAGGGGACTTCAACACACCTCTCTCACCAATGGATAGATCATCCAAATAAAAGCTAAACAAAGAAACTTTAAGCCTCCTTAAAACAATTAACAACTTAGACCTAACGGACATATATAGAATATTTCATCCCTCAGTAAAAGAATACACATTTTTCTCAGCAGCACATGGCTCCTTCTCCAAAATAGACCATATATTATGTCACAAGGCAACTCTCAGCAAATATAAAAGAATAGAGATACTACCCTGCATGCTATTGGACCATAAAGGGATGAAATTGGAAATCAACGAAAAAACAAGGAACAAGAAAAACTACTCCATCAACTGGAAGCTAAACAACATGCTACTGAATGAACAAGGGGTTGAAGAAGACATCAAAGAGGAGATCAAAAAATTCCTAGAGGTAAATGAGAACACAGATACATCATATTGAAATCTCTGGGACACTATGAAGGCAGTAGTAAGAGGAAAATTCATTGCACTGAGCTCATTCCTTAAGAGGAAAAAAAAAACAACAAATAAATGACTTAACATCACACCTCAAACCATTAGAAAAAGAAGAACAGACCAACACCAAGAGCAGTAGAAGACAGGAAATAATTAAAATCAGAACAGAAATTAATGAAATTGAGACTAAGGAAACCATTCAAAGAATTGACAAAACTAAAAAGTTGGTTCTTTGAAAAAATAAACAAAATTGACAGACCCTTAGCGATGCTAACGAAAAGAAGAAGGGAAAAAACTCAAATTACTAACATTTATGATGAAAAAGGGAATATCACAACAAACACCTCAGATATACAGAATATAATTAGAAATTACTTTGAAAACTTGTACTCTAATAAAATAGAAAATACTGAATGCATTGACAGATTTCTAGAGTCATATGATTTGCCTAAACTGGATGTGGAGGCTATACACAATCTAAACAGATCAATTACAAGCAAAGTAATAGAAGATGTCATCAAAAAGCTACCTACAAGGAAAAGTCCAGGACCTGATGGGTTTACAGCTGAATTCTATAAGACTTTCAAAGAAGAACTAATACCAATGCTCTTCAAACTATTTCAAGAAATAGAAAAAGAGGGAGCTCTTCCAGACTCTTTCTATGAGGCCAATATTACATTAATTCCAAAGCCAGGCAAAGACACATCCAAAAAAGAAAACTTCAGGCCAATATCTTTAATGAACATAGATGCAAAAATCCTCAACAAAATCCTGGCAAATTGGATACAATATCATATCAAAAAGATAGTGCACCACGATCAAGTGGGGTTTATCCCAGTGATGCAAGGCTGGTTCAACATTCAGAAATCAATAAACATAATACATCACATCAATAGACTTAAAGACAAAAATCATATCATCATCTCAATTGACGCAGAAAAAGCATTTGACAAAATACAACACCCCTTTATGTTCAAAACACTGGAAAAACTAGGAATATCAGGAACATATCTTAACATTATAAAAGCTATTTATGCAAGGCCCCGAGCTAACATTATCTTAAATGGAGAAAAATTGAAAGCATTCCCTCTAAAAACTGGAACAAGACAGGGATGCCCCCTTTCACCACTGCTATTTAACATGGTGCTGGAAACTCTGGCCAGAGCAATTAGACAAAAGAAATTAAAGGGATCAAGATAGGAAAAGAAGAGCTCAAATTACCACTATTTGCTGATGACATGATAATCTACCTAGAAGACCCAAAAAACTCTACCAGAAAACTTTTACAACTAGTAAACGAATTTGGCAAAGTTGCAGGATACAAAACCAATACACATAAGTCAAAGGCATTTGTGTACATCAGCAACAAAGACTCTGAAAGGGAAGTGATGAAAAATACCCCATTTACAATAGCATCAAAAAAAAATAAAATACCTGGGAATCAACCAAATGAAAGAGGTGAAAGACCTCTATAATGAAAATTATAGAACACTAAAGAAAGAAATTATAGATGAACTCAGAAGATGGAAAGACCTACCTTGCTCTTGGATAGGTAGAATTAATATTGTCAAAATGTCCATACTACCAAAAGCATTATACAGATTTAATGCAATTCCAATCAAAATCCCAACGTCATTCTTCAAAGAAATAGAAATAGCAGTCATGAAATTCATCTGGAAAAATAAGAGACCCAGAATAGCCAAAGCAATCCTGAGCAAGAAAAGTGAAGCAGGGGGCATCACCATACGGGACTTTATACTATAGAGCAATAGTAACAAAAAGAGAATGGTATTGGTACCAAAACAGACTGGTGGACCAATGGTACAGAATTGAGGACACAGAGACTAATACATATAATTTCAGTTATCTTATATTAGACAAAGGTGCCAAAAATGTACAGTGGAGAAAGGATAGCCTCTTCAACAAATGGTGCTGGGAAAACTGGAAATCCATATGCAACAAATTGAAATTAAACCCTTATCTCTCACCGTGCACAAAACTCAATTCAAAGTGGAGCAAGGAGCTAGGAATTAGACCAGAGACAATACGCCTAATAGAAGAAAAAGTAAGCTCCAATTTCCAACATGTCGGATTAGGCCCCAAGTTCCTTAATAAGAATCCTGTAGCGCAAGAATTACTACCAAGAATTAATGAATGGGATAGATTTAAACTAAAAAGCTTCTTTTCAGCAAAAGAAACAATCAGTGAGGTGAATAGAGAGCCAACTAATTTGGAACAAATATTTAATACATGCACATCAGATAGAGCTCTAATCTCTAGAATATATAAAGAACTCAAAAAACTTTACACTAAAAAAACAAATAACCCAATTAATAAATGGGCTAAGGAATTGAGAAGACACCTCTCAGAAGAAGATACACGATTGATCAACAAATACATGAAAAAATGTTCAACATCGCTGTCAATTAGAGAAATGCAAATCAAAACTACTCTAAGATTTCACTTCACTCCAGTCAGAATGGCAGCTATCAAGAACACAAGCAACAATAAATGTTGGAGAGGATGTGGGGGAAAAGGCACACTCATACATTGCTGATGGGACTGCAAAATGGTGCAACTGTTATGGAAAGCAGTATGGAGATTTCTTGGAAAACTGGGAATGGAACCACCCTATGTCCCACCCATCCCACTCCTGGGTCTATTCCCAAAGGACTTAAAAACAGCATATTATTAGCCGGGCGCGGTGGTGCACGCCTGTAATCCCAGCACTTTGGGAGGCTGAGGCAGGAGGATCGCGAGTTCAAAGCCAGCCTCAGCAATGGCGAGGCACTTGGCAACTCAGTGAGACCCTGTCTCTAAATAAAATACAAAAAAGGGCTGAGGATGTGAGCCAGTGGTTGAGTGCCCCTGAGTTCAATCCCCGGTACCAAAAAAAAAAAAAAAAAAAAAAAACAGCATATTACAGTGACACAGCTATCTCAATGTTTGTAGCTGCGCAATTCACAATAGCTAGGTTGTGGAATCAACCTAGATGTCCCTCAGTAAATGAGTGGATTAAGAAAATGTGGTATATACGCACAATGGAATCTTACTCAGCAATAAAAGAAAATAAATTAATGGCATTTGCAGGTAAATGGATGAAGTTGGAAGACATAATGCTAAGTGAAGTTAGTCAGTCTCAAAAATCCAAGTACCAAATGTTTTCTCTGATATAAGGAGGCTATTTCAAAGTATTGTTGGATGGGGGTACATAGGAGGATTAGAGGAACACTAGAATGTCAAGGGAAGGGAGGGTAAGGGAGGGAGCAAGAGGGGAGGGATGGGGGGAAAGAAAAAAAATAAAAAGGTGGTTGAATGAGACGGATACCATTTTCCTTAATGCATGACTGAAGACCTGAATTGTACGAATATACTTTGTATACAAATAGTTGTATGTAAAAAGATACTAAATATATGCACTATGAGTTGTACATATTAAAAATTATAAAAATAAAATTTAAAAAAAGAAAATACTGGGGGCACTAGCTTCAATCCATTGCATCTTGTTCTTATGTCTGCGTGCTCCCTTATGCTTATCTGACTTCCAGCTACCACTGCCTTTCAGGGTGGCAACCTATTTGATCAATCTTCTGACTCTTGACCTTCCTATTTCCCTTGCCACTATAAATCACCATGTTCCTCCAGTCTCAGAACTTTGGCTTGACCAAAGCTTGGCTTGACCCCAGGATCTCATAACTAGGAATAGCATAGTTATATTCCATCCCAGGAGAGACCATAAAACATTGGGACTGCTTTCAGTTTTGTGGTCAAGTCTGATTGTGATAACTAAAAGTCACTTCATGCTTCATTTAGTATGAGCAATATAGCTTGAAAACACCTGGGTACATTACCTTTCATTAATTATTCCTGAAATCCTGAGCCCTACTGGGGAGGGCTGTCAGGATCAAAGTTGATTGGTCCCTTAGCAAAACCACCTCTGGCACCACTGTGCTTACTGACTGCAAAGGAACTTCACATCGATTTTCCCCATTGTGTATGGTGTCCTTATCATCTCCTAGCATACAGCCCCTTGTTGGTACTTTTTCTAGAATGAAAAAGAGCTAACATTATCTGTTCTTCCCATTCTCTGCTGCTAAAAATCCTGTCATGCTTTTATGCTTCTGAGATGGGTGATAGGAAGGTCCTGTCTAAAGGGCTCTGGCCACTAATCCAGACAAACAGAAGATCTGGAACCAGAGTGCTTGCTCTGCTTCTCACAGTTTCTAAGCAAAAATCACAGGGCCTTGAAGAAAATATTTACTCATTCATTCTACAAAAATATAGGAAGCACCACTCTATGCTAAGTATGGAGAATCTAGATCTTGCATCCCTCAAGGAGCTCACAGTATAATAGGGAAGAGATAAAGAAATAATTTTCTTTTTTATTATGATCATTCAAAACAATCATTTCCTCACATTTGGAAGGCTCTTATTCACTTATTCTCATCAACTTCTACCTTTTTCCCTCCAAGAAAAAAATTAGACTTTTGCTTAGAGAATTTTACATATAGATCCAGTGGGCAGAAAATAAAAGATTTCCATGGTAGTGGTCTTATTTATAGCCTTCTCTTTGCAGACATTATTCAGCCATAGAAAATATTCCATCCATGGTTGATTACTTCATTTTATTTTTCTTTGTCTTGTGGAAATCCTATCATGACTTAACATGAACTTGAAAATGTCCCACCTTAACCAAGAGATCACTTTCACCCATTGTGAGTAAAGCACAGGTAGCTGGGGCACCATGGCAGATGCCTATAATCCCAGTGGATTTGGAGGCTGATGCAGGAGGATCTCAAGTTCAAAGCCAGCCTCAGCAACTTAGACAGGCCATAATCAACTCAGAGAGACCCTGTCTCTAAATAAAAAATAAAAATTGGCTGGGGATGTGGCTCAGTTGTTGAGCACCCTGTGTTCAATCCCTGGTATAAAAAGAAAAGAAAAGAAAAGAAACCAGGCCTGATACCTAGCCCAGTCTGGAGAGTGGAAGAGGTGGTTAGAGAAAAATTCTTATGAGTGGTTCTTGAAACAAATCTGAAAAATTGGGTGATCAGTAGAGGCATGAGTCAGGCTAAAAGAGCAATGGTGGAGAAGAGCCTCATTCCAGGCAGAATATACAGGAGGAACAATGGCTGGGGGTGAGCAATGGCAATGACGCACATCACATAGAGCTTGACAGGTCTCTAATGAGCCTCTTCATTTCCTTGGCAAATAGAAACAATAAAATATCTGCAAATTCTCTACCTCTGGTGTTTGGGAAACCTCTTCAGTGACTTAGATAATGTTTTTTTCCCATGTTGCATTAAAGAATTTCCCTTTTCCCCTAATTGGATAATAATATGTCCCCAGTAGTCTGCATACCAGTATTATTTTGGAGCTTCTCTAAGATACTGTAGATATTGTATAGAGAGGTAAAAGTCACTGGGTCTCCTTTGAAAATACAAAGGCCCTAGGCAACCATTAAGTCTCTTTTGTGAATGTGTCAAGTAACAAATATTCAATTGCCAAAGAAAACTGGAAGAAAAACTCTCAGCCTTGACCAAACGACAAGTACAATCACTACAGGTGTAGTGATCAAAAGGAAGGTCTCCCAAATGAGAGCAAGAAAAGATGGGCAGGAAGGAGGAGGCATACCAATCTAAAATGGACAGCGAGCTGGTGACAGAACTCAGCATGGCTCTTTGAAAATGGTTAAGATAGTGATCCAGGGCTGAGGCAAGTCAGAGACATCTCATTCAGATGGTCATGTAGAATGAGTAAACAAACTAGCACATGCCAGTATGTATTAGTTTCCTACAGCCGCATTAACAAACTACCTCTATCTCAAAACATCAGAAATGTATTTTTTCATTATTCTACTGGCCAGAACTTCAAAAGTAAAGTATCAGTAAGGCTGTACTTCCTCTGGAGGCTATAGATGTGAATCCTTCTGTACTTCTTCCAGATGTTGATGGTATTTCTTTTTTTCTTAACATTTTTTAGTTGTATATGGACACAATATCTTTGTTTTATTTATTTATTTTTTATGTGGTGCTGAGGATCAAACCCAGTACCTCAAGCATGCAAGGCAAGCGCTCAACCACTGAGCTACAACCCCAGCCCTTCTGATGGTATTTCTTAGTTCATGATCACATCTCTCCAATGTCTGCCCACATCTTCATGGTGCTTTCTCCTCTATGTCTGTGCCTTCTTCTCTTCTGTCCCTTATAAAGACCACTGTCATTGGATATAGGGCCCACCTGAATAATTCAGAATGATTTCATCATGAGATCCTTAAATGGCTTTTTTTTCTACAAAGGTTCTTTTACCAAAGTCACATTCACAGGTTCTAGGAGTTATAATATGCACATGTTTTTTAGGCAGGCAACATTTAACCCACTACATACTGTTTACAAGAAGGAGAAGGATCCTCCTTTTTTCTCTTTTTCCTGTCCTAATGATAAAGTTAGTATATATTAATGACAGAAAGTATAGAAAATATAGAAGATCACAAAGAAAAATAAATCCCACCTCAGGGCTGGGGGTGTAGTTCAGTGCTAGAGCACTTGCCTTGAATGCACAAGGGCTTGGATTCCATCCCCAGCAACAAAAGAAAAAAACAAAAGAATTTATTTCTACAACCTAGAGTCAGCCACCATTAAGAATTTCAGAAATTATATTCTAGGATTCTGTGAATATATGTTCTTGTATTTTGAAGCTCCTCCTGTACTTATTCTTATATAATCTCCTTTTTTCCCAATTGTTGACATACTGTGAATATCATCCCATGCCATCAAATCTCTTTCTAAAACAAATACATAATATACCATTATGTGGCATCATAGTTTAATGAATCAATTTTATACTATTTGACATTTAAGCTGTCCACAATTTTTCAATGTTGTAAGTAACACTGAGATATGAAGATGCATGGCAGGGTATTTAAAAGAAGGCTTGGGTTGTATGATACAATAGGACATTGATTGTGTATACCTTAAAATTGCTGAGTTTTATAGTGAAGTGAGCACTGAATGATACTGAATCAAGCTGGAATTAGGCAAAGGATTTGGCCTGGAACTGAGAATCACTTGACTACTCCTTTTCTCCCTCAGAAAAATGCTTCATTTATTCAGCTTCAATTCCTCCATTCCTTTCATTATGCTTTTTATTTTCAAGGATGTAGGTAACACACCTATTGCCTCTTTTTAAAATCTCATTAATATTTTCTTAATCCTTACCATCTTATCTATATAAGCAAAACTTATTCAGTGAAATATAAATATAGCTTTTAATTTAAACCCTATAATAAAGCTGAAATAAATAGCACAAGAAAAAATCCACATACCTATGCTGAGAAATATTTGTACTTTGACTAGAATAAACAGCCTCTAGGAGAGGGGCATGTGAAAACTGAGTAAATACATAACTGCTTTTAAAAGCTACTTGAACGCTTGAATAACTAGAAAATTTAGCCCTGATGTGAAAAGGAAGCTTATGTTTGAACATAACATATTCAGTGCAATAAGGAATACAAAGAGTCTCTAGATTATTCATTAAAGAGAACTGGTATTTGTGAGGATGCCCATTCTTGTGCATAGTCAGTTTACCTTTTGAAGTGACAGAGGAACTAAAAAATTCCAATCTATTTGTATTTGTGATTTCCAGGATCATTGCCATAGGAAATTGGCCCACAGAGTTAACACTTTTTCTGGCTTTGGCATCTTGCATTAATAAAGAAAGGAAATATGTTAAAATGACAATCTTGAAGTTATTTCTGCATCTGAGTAGCATAAGAAGATAATCCTTATGATTAAATCACAGAATTAACAGTAATACACAATAACAGTATATCCAATTTCAAAAAATATGTTGGAAGTACATTTTCATCATTCACCAAGGTTGACTACAGTAGTGATTTACAAAAGTAAAAGGAGTTGAGGATTTGGCTCAGTGACAGAGCCCTTGCCTACTGTGTGCAGGGTCCTGAGCTCGGTCCTCAACCCTGAAAATTCCAGTCCTAGTGGAAGAATATTGTTGAGAACGTCAGAGAGAACATATCTTAGCACATTCAGTTTATTAATAACATTGTCTGTCATCTTGCAGACCCACATAGCTTTCTCCTTTCCACACTGAGCCTTCATACACAGTGTAAACATTTAACCCTTAGTCTGGCCATGAATATTCTTTAAGATTTGTCCCATTCAGTTATTTTCTCATTCATCAAATATTCACTATGCCCGCTATCAATGGTTTCAAAACAAATGAAACTACACAGCCTGCTAACTACAATTAAAAAGTCAAGAGCACAGAAGAGAAGCAGACACTTTACCCTGTTGGCAATAAAACAGGCATTTTGACCAGTGGAACAGAATGAAGAACCTGAAATAAATCCATGCATTTACAGCAACTGATTCTCAACAAAGCTCCCCAAAACACACACTGGAGAAAAGACAGCCTCTTCAACAAAATACTGCTGGGGAAACCGGATATTCATATGTAGAATATTGAAACTTGACCCCTATCTCCTATCCTATATGAAAATCAACTCAAAATGAATCAAAGACATCAATCAATGTAAGACCTGAAATGTTGAAACTACTAGAAGAAAACATAGGGGAAACAGTGCAAAACATTGGACAGATGACAAATTTCCCTGGATATGACTCCAGAAGCACAAGAAACAAAAGCAAGAATTGGCAAGTGGGATTAGATCACATTGTAAAGCTTCTGCCCAGCAGAGGAAACCATCAAAATAGTGAACATAAATCTATAGAGTGAGAGAAAAATATTTGCTAGCCATTCATCTAACAGAAGATTTATATTATATATATATATGTATATGTACACATATATATATATGAATCTTAACAAAAGAACAAGTAATCCAATCAAACAATGGGCAGATGATCTGAAGAAACAGTTCTCAAAAGAAGAAATAGAAATGACCAATAAATATATGATAAAATGTTCAACATCTTAGCCATCAGTGAAATATAGAGATGCTATCTCATCAAAAGACAAAAAAAAAAATGCTTTTGGGGATGTGGAGAAAAAAGAAACTTTATACACTATTAATAGGAATGTAAATTAGTACAACCACTATGGAAAACAATAGGGAGATTCCACAAAAAAACTAAAAATAGAAATACCATATGATCCCGCTATCCCATTCCTGGGTATATACCTGAAGGAAATAAAGTCAGCATACAAAAAAGACACATGCATACACTGTTTATTGTAGCACTGTTCACAATAGCTAAGTCATGGTATCCGCCTAAGTGTCTGTCAACAGTTGAACAGATAAAGAAAATACAGATAAAGAAATTACATATACACAGGAGTATTACTCAGACAAAAAAAGAATGAAATCCTGTCAAATGCCAGAAAATGGATTCAAATGGAGGACATTACGTTAAGGGAAATAACCCAGGCACAGAACAACAAGTTATACATATTTTCTCTCACATATAGAAACCAAAAAAGAAAACTTAAAGTAGAACTATTAAAGAACCTGAGCAGATGGGGCTAGGGTTGTGGCTCAGTGGTACAGCGCTTGCCTCACATGTGTGAGGCACTGGGTTCGATCCTCAGCACCACATAAAAATAAATAAATAAAATAAACGTATTGTGTCCATCTACAACTAAATATATATATATATATATATATATATGTACATATATATATACACACACACATATATATATATTGTTTTTTTTTTTAAAGAAACTGAGCAGAAGGGGGAAAGAGTGGAGGTAAGATAAAAAGGAGAATGGACATGATCAACACATGGTATATACATGTATAGAAATGTCACAGTAAAACTCATTGATTTGTACAATTAATATGTGTTTAAGCCGGGCATGGTGGCACATGCCTGTAATCCCAGCACTTGGGAGGCTGAGGCAGGAGGATCGTGAGTTCAAAGCCAGCCTCAGCAATGGCAAGGCACTTAGCAACTCAGTGAGACCCTGTCTCTAATAAAATACAAAAAGGGCTGGGGATGTGGCCCAGTGGTCGAGTGCCCCTGAGTTCAATCCCCAGTACAAAAAAAATGTGTTTATAATATAAATACATAAACAAATATTTTTAAAAGCTTCTCACTTCCAGCATCCTTTCACTTGCTTGGTATCTAAGCTGACCACTCAATGTCTAGGTTCTTCCTAAGCTGACTTGAGAGCTAACACCTACTTCTTAGTTTGTGCTTACTGTATGCCACATATTTTATATACATTAAATCAAGTGATCCTCACAATCACCATATGAGGAATATATAAATTCCATTTTATTGACTTACAAAATATGAGTAAAATTACCCAAGAATTTGAACCCAGTCTTGCCCAACACCAGAACTCTGTTTCATTCTACCTCACCATGCTGACTCTCCGATTTTAAAAAGGAAGCTGGCTTACTAGGTTAGCGTTCAGAAGGGCTGACCAGAAAGGGTCTTTGGATTTGATTATTAGACAATCATGTCTGTGCCCACTGCACTGTTTGCTAGAGTTACCATAACAAAGTACCACAAACTGGTTGACTTCAACAGCAGAAATTTCTTTTGTGTGTCAGTCTGAAGACTAGAAATGAGAGATTATGGTGTCAGTAGGGTTGGCTGAGGGCCATGAAGGAGAATCTGTTTCGTGCCTCTCTCCGTACATCTCTCTTCTGGTAGCCTCACGTGTACCTTGGCTTGCAGATAGCATTTTCCCTATGTCCTGACATCATTTTCCCTTTGTATGTGTCTGTCTCTGCATCCAAATTTCCCCTTTTTATGAGGACATCAGTCATATTTGATTACTGTCATTTTTATTTGATTACTTTTATAAAGACCCTATTTCATTTTTGAGGGGGGGTGTACTGGGGATTGAACTCAGGAGCACTCAACCACTGAGCCACATCCCCAGCCATATTTTGTATTTTATTTAGAGACAGGGTCTCATTGAGTTGCTTAGCGCCTCTCTTTTGCTAAGGCTGACTCTGAACTCTAGATCCTCCTGTCTCAGTCTCCCTAGCTGCTGGGATTACAGGTGTGTGCCACCACACCTAGCTAAAGACCCTATTTCTAAATAAGGTTACATTCTGAGTTATTGGGTGTTAGAACTTCAACATATCTATTTTTAAGTGAATTTGGACATAATTTTGTCCTATAATACTCACTGAATGAGTACTTTTAGCTCAGTAGTAATTAAAGGAGGCAGTCTGAAGGATGATAAAGGCTTAGATATAAGGTCATAGAAATTGGGTAGGGTAGAGGATGCTTGAGAATGGTTTTCATGTAAGAGAAAGCACCAGAAGAAAGGGAAAACTCCAAGATCTATGGGGAGCGGGCTGGGGTTGTGGCTCAATGGTAGAGCACTTGCCCAGCATGTATGTGGTAGAGCACTTGCCCAGCATGTGTGAGGCCTTGGGTTCCATTCTTAGCACCACAAGAAAATAAGAAAATCTACTGGGAGTGGATAACTGGCAGGGCAAAGTCCTGAAGGGAAGGAGAAAGGATGTGAATTATCAGAAGGAAGGTAGGATCCCACCTCTTTGGAAACAAAGGAGAAAGAAGCTTTAACCAACTGCTATTCATGTGCCCTCCTGGAGACATCTTCATCAGCTCAGCCCAAATCTCATCCAAGATTTACCAGAGAGGACTGCCTCCTTTTCTTCAGTAACTTGTAGCTATAGCTTTATAACTTTTAAACAGTTTTATTTTCAACTTTATAATTCTCAGGTATTGCTTACCACTTGATACAAAGTATCACAGGACATCCTTTGTAGTTATTTATAGAAAAAAAAAACTTTGAATGAGTGACTGAATAAAATAATGCACAAGCATAAAGAGAAGAAAATGATGTCATTCAAAATGATCGAGACTTATGTCTACTTAAACCTGAACATAGCACATTGCTCTGCCTTGCTGAGGTTAAGCATGCCTGTTGCAAAGGCCTGCAGGCAGAGACAGGAAGAAAGCACTGAGCAAGAATGTCAACAAAGCATTCTCCTGGACCCAGACACGTGACAGGAGCCCTCTATTTGCTGCTGGTGTTCACACTCCAAAAACAGCACACTCAAAGAGAATAACTGCAAAATCCATGGGCCTCATTTACTGTTAGGGTAAGTAGCAGTTAAGTGTAGGCCTGAAAACCTTAACATGTAATGAACAGTTGGAACTTAAAGGATGGCTTGTTGCCTATAATGTCAGTATTTCCATCCAGTTGTCAAAATCCAAAGCTACCAGCAAAAAGACCTACACATGAGTGCAAGATGGGTGTATTAGTCAGCTTTTCACCACTGTGATCAGAATACCTGACAAGAACAACTTAGAGCAAGAAAAGTTTATTTTGGGCTCACAGTTTCAAAGGTCTCAGTTCATAGTCGGCCAACTCCATTACTCTGGGCCTTAGGTGAGGCAGAATATCATGATGGAAGGGTGTGGAAGAAGAAAGTTGCTCAGCTCATGGCAGCTGGGAAGCTGAAAGAGAGCACATGCATGAGGAGCCAGAGACAAAAAGATAATCCCCAAAGGTACACTCCTAGTGAGCTACTTCTTCAGCCATACCCTACCTGCCTACAGGGCTAGGGATATGGCTCAGTTGGTAGAGTGTTTGCCTCGCATGTACAAGGCCCTGGGTTCAATCCCCAGCACCACAGAAACCAGCACTTACCTGCCTATAGTTACCATCCAGTAGCCCATTCAAAGTATTAATTTATCAGATGGATTAATCAACTGATTAGGATACGGCTCTCATAATCATTTCACTTCTGAATATTCCTGCACTGTCTAACACATGAGCTTTTCAGGGGACATCCCACATTTAAACCTTTACAATGGGAACAGTTGGAGATAGACATTTTTCATATGGTGACCGATCAGCCACATGCTCCAGTGTTTCTGGAAGTGCTTTGTGGAGTTGTCCTTGCTGCTGCAGATCTGGGGAATTGGTAGAACATAGCCCTTGCAATTTAATCACATTCATTTTGGCAAATTAAGAAAGTTCCTTAGAGAAAGTTGAAATGCTTTCCCCAGCAAAGTCAGAGCAAGTGTAAATACTTAGTGTGACCCTGAAGACCCCTGAGCTGGCTTATCTCCTAACCATGAACCAGAGTAGGTTCAAGAATATAGAAAACACAAAAGGGAAGTTCATTAGCATTATCAGCATTACTCGCTCTCTCATTACAATGTCTCTTGGATTCAACATAGTGTATATCTACAAAAAGAGTTTATATTTAGCTTACCTGCCTTACAGTATGATTCATTCTATATAAAATGTGACATCTTATAATTGAGCAGATGCTCTACTCACTTTATTCTTTCATTAATGTTACAGTTGTCTCTTGAAATGAGTTCTCATAAACCAGCACCCTGTGTGTTTATCTGTGCATATGTTCATGTAAATAAAATAACCAAGAAAATATTATAGTATGTAAAGGAATAAGAGCCTAAATTTAATTTAATAAGCCTATCCCAAAAAGAAAATGAAAGCTACAAAAAATTTGACAGGTTCAACTATTAAGCCTTCTTCTCCCTTTAAGGCATTATTCAAAGAAGCAGGTTTGTATTAAATTATAAAAATAATTTTGTAGTCAAACAGCTACATTCCCTGTTCATAATTCCAATATTTTGTTTTCAAAGGAGGGTTCACATGAAGAAACAAACCCCAAAGACAATGTCTGTGGACTAATTCAATCACACCATTCATGACTTTCCTTTCCTTTTCCCCTTCTGTCTGCTCCATTTGGGAGCTAAGAGGCAATTAGTGCTGTCTCTATGAGCTATGGTTAACCATGAAGAACTCAATTCAGAAAGTCCAACTGTTGCTCACTCATGCCAATTAAAGGATTTTGTGCTTAAATCTGCTCCAGGCCATCTTTTAGAAATAAGCCTTTGTGACCAAAATTCTCAAAGGGGGAAAGGCACTGGAAATTAATTAGTACTATTCCTAGGTTCCTAGGTAACCAGCAAGGATGCTATAGTGCCACTGTGATTCAGGAAAGCTCTCCTGGGACCTGAAGCTATGCTCAGAATTTGCACTATCTCACCTATTTTCTAACTTGATTTTTACTAATGACAGATACTGGCAGGTCAGTTCAGGCAAGGTAAAATTCAAAGAGCAAAGAACCAAAAGTTAGGCTGACCTTTCAATTCACAGTACACCTGGCCTTAACCTTCTGCTTCAGAAGAGATTTGTATATCAAGGATGGTGTTTCAAACAAGCAGGGATATGGAATCTGCCTCTAAGTTGTCACTGCTGACATGACATTTAATGATGACAAAGGGAAAAATAGCACTTGGGTCCTCTTTTATGTGACCTGTTGATGAATGTCAAAATAAATGATGTCATATTTGGAAATAGTGTTTCTTTGCTCATGCTAACCTTTCTGTCTCTATCCTATCCCACCCTTCTCTTCCCTCTCTTCCCCCCACATAGAAAAAACAGCAAAGTAGTAAATTGACCTGTCATGATGATGGAGTGCAGCAACATATTAATTATAACGCACTGCTCTGGTTACAACAAAAAGTAGTTCTGTTACAATATTTGCTTTGACACACTGTCACTGCCCAATATCTCCTTAGCATCTTGTAGTCAACAAAATTGTGAGATTATCTCCCACTAAACTTTTTAAAAACTGTGAGGAATACTCTGATATATTGACTCTGAGTTTCCTCCAACCTGGGGTGGGAGGCAAGACCTAATAGAGTGATTGGGACTAATAGAAACAAATTTTGTTCTACATCTATGCTCACTGCCAGGCACACATTTGAGACCACTCAGGTCATTTCACTGTCTTCTTGTTTTTTAGTAACTTTTGTTAGCTCCTCCCTATCTCCCTGGCCTTTAAAGTGTTAGAGGGCTCCAGTCTTTGGACATCTTCCCTCTCTACATTCACTCTGAAGTTTGATCTTTCTTATCTACTTCATGGTTTTCAATTCCATTTATATATATATATATATATATATATATATATATAGAGAGAGAGAGAGAGAGAGAGAGAGAGAGAGAGAGAGAGAGCGCCACATCCCCCAGCCCTATTATATATATATCCTAAATGTGGATATACCTTCTGAGGTCAAGATGTGTATGTCCAGGTCAAGATGTGTATGCCTCCTCAATAGTTCCACTTGAATATCAATAGGTATCTCAAAATTAACATATCCAAAACACATTGACTTTTCCCAAAATCCAGCTGTGCCTCAATCTTCCCCATCTAAATTTATGACAATCAGTCCTCCTGGTTGTCAAACCAAATCCCTGGAATCATCCTAACTCCTCTTTCTCACACCCCAAAACCTACCTGTAAAAAACCCATTTGCAGTACTTTCAGAATACATCTAAAACTCCATCATTTTTTCACTCCTTCCACTGTTACCACCCTGGTCCAGCCACCATAATCTCTCCCCTGGATTGTTGCAATAGCTTCTTCACTGGTCTGCCACTGACCTTTACCTTCCATCCTGTTTTTGTTGTTGTTGTTGTTGTTGTTGTTGTTTGTACTGGGGATTGAAATCAGAGGCACTGGACCACTGAGCCACAGCCCCAGCCCTATTTTGTATTTTATTTAGAAGTCGGGTCTCACTGAGTTGCTTAGTGCCTTGCCGTTGCTGAGGCTGGTTTGAACTCATGATCCTCCTGCCTCCGACGGAGCCCCTGGGATTACAGGCATGTGCCATCCCACCCCACCCAGCCTGTTTTCAACACAGCAGCCAGGGTGATCTTAACATTTTCAACCATATCACTTCTTTGCAGAAACCCTACTACTGGCTCCCCATTTCTTGGAGAATATAAACTCAGGTCCCAGTGCTGGCCTACAAGGCCCTCCATGATCTAGACTTTCATGTGCTCACTAACTTTGTCTCATAACCATTCTCTGTCTCCATCACCCAGCTCAAACCACCTAGCATTTCAGCAACATAGCTATAAATGGACATAAATCAAAGTCTTTGCACTCACTGTCATCCCTCATCTGCAACTGCCTTTCCACCTAACCAAGTTAGCCTGAAATCAACTCAGTTCCTAGGATGGAAAAGTTTGATAATGGCACACATCATTTCCTCAATTCCTTCAAGTCTTTGTTCAAATGGCACCTTCAATTCCAAATGGCACCCTCTCCCATATATCACATGAGCTTTCTATCACCCTCAATCCTTCATTTACTCCATAGCACTTTCCACTAACATATTGTACATTTCATTTATTGTTTAATCCTCTGTCCCCTGACACATGAAAATATATTTGATGAGATAAGAAATATTTATCTTTTTCTCTACTCTATCCTTAGCATCAAGAAGAGTATACCTAGAACATGATCAGTATTCAATAAATATCATTTGAATAAATGAATTAAAATCCCAAGGCAATTAGTCAATTCAGAATAGAAATAAGGCAAACATATTAAACTAGTTATACATTGAATAAAATGTGGATACAGCCAATTTTTCAAATTATTTGAATGAGGAGAGAAAGAAAAAACTGAACTACTTAGCAATGAAACAATAAGGCCAGGAATGAGGATAAGAGTGCCTAATCAAAGGTTTCTGCCAGCCCATGAGACACCACCAAGACTTACCCAAGGCCAATTCTGTAGGTCTGATTCCTTTAAAAATAACGTGAAAAGCTCATGTTGAAGTACTATTGACAATTAAATTAGCCATATGAATAAAGGCAAATTCATCTAAGACAATGCCCAAAAGTTGTCATTTTATTGCATTATATGGCTACACTCATATCTAAACAAAATTACCAAGTCTGATTATTTCTTCTATCTGATAGTTCATCATCAATAGAAACCAGACTAGACTCAATAGAAGGAAAGTGATAGATGTCATAGGAGGAAAATAAAGTTTACAAATGAATTAATAATCATGTTTTCCTTTCTACTATAAAGCTTGCCTTCCTCACCACTCATTTTTGTCACTTGAATGGAAAACCTATCTTTCAAGTATATGTTTTAAGTCAAGATCTTCATCTCAACCTGTATTTTTTTACCTTTGATTTTTTTTCCAAGATGTATTTTACTCTGACAGGATTTCTCAGATGAAAGCAGAGTTCAAGATAGGTTACTACACACAACTCTAATTAAATATTTGAGAAAATAGGTATTTTGATCCAACAAGTATTCAAAAATCTATTTATTCATTTCATTTCTAGTATACTAAAAATTTTAAGGTAAGGTTTAAGATGGATGAACAAGCAATAACCAAGTTAGCTTGACATCAACTCAGTTCCTAGGATGGAAGAGTTTGATAATGGCAAGAGCACTGGCTAGAACTCAGTCTTTGTTGACATATCTGTAAAATAGACAACCCATCTCAAAGAACTGCTGGGAGAATTAAGTATGAAAATGAATGGGAGTGGATTCTGTCCATTATAAAACACTGTCTACTTATAAGCCAAAATACTGGGAGAAGTAGAAGGAACTTTCTTCTACTTAGTTCCCAAGCTGGGTAAGTAAATGGAATTATTAAAATATAGAAACATTTGGCCCCCAAAGAAAATGAAATGCTTTAAAAGGCAAAAGAATAGTGTTGTATTAAATCACTCAAAAATTCCTTTTATGTTTCATCTGTTATGATGTATTATCTTTGGAGACAATATGATGCTTCTCTTCTAAAAATGTCAGAGCTTTGAGTATAATAATTTAAGAATTTCAGACAAGCCAATGAATTTCTCTTAGAGACCCTTTATGAAAAATGACCAAGTGTAAATCCTTTACCCTCAATTTATGTTTTAACAATCAATAACCAGAGTGACTGACTGACTTGTAATTGGCTATATCCTATCAATATCGTTCTTGAATCTAAAATTCAGGGATATAGCAACTACTTTTACAAGAGACTGAGATACATATTGAAGACAAGCTACTTACATCTACTATTTTTATGTCAAAAACCTTACACTATAACCTGAGTAGAAAGGCATCCTCTCTGTTTCCTTTTATCCACATAGTCACATTATGGCAGGCAATTGCTCCTCATTCTCCCTGGACTCCATTGCTCATCTGAAGATTCTGACACAGAGAGGACACTTAGTGATTATTATCATATCCTCCAGTTCTTGATCTCTGCATTCAGAGATGCAAAAATGGCTGGTAATAGATATAAATGTTAGCCCCACCCACCCTAAAATGATAAACACTTAAAAAGCAATGCTCTAAAGTGGACAGGTAAGCACACCATACGCTGTACATTGCCAAGCAGTATCCATGAAATCATCGATTTATTTTTTAAATGGACATGTTTCTTTCTCTTCCCCTCTCTCTGCCCCTCCTTAATCTGGGGAAACAAGATTACCTTTCTTCCCCATCCTAGACAGAGTTATCTGTCCTTGAGTACATACCCTCCATAGGAACCAAGTAATCCAGACTTTGGAGGTGGTACCAGAACATCTCAGAAATGACTATCTCCCAAATTAGCAATGAATTACAACTCAGGCAGAGGACACGTGGAATGTAGCCTTTGAGGGACCTCTTTAAAAAAAAAAAAAAAAAAAAAAAAAACCTATTCTGTTCCTTCCAATGGGCAGAATCACAGCCTCTGGACAAGAGTCCCCTGTGTTTTCTCCTTTGCTAGCAAAGCAATAAAACTTCTTTATCCTTTTTCTTAAAACCTTGTCCTCATTATTGGATTGGCATGGGGACAAGGACTGAGCTTTTTGAAAACAATAGCCAAAAAGTGGAAATGTTCATCCATTAATGAATAGATAAATAAAACATGTTATATTTATACATGGGACATTTTAGAATAAAAAGGAATAAAGGATTCATACATGCAATAAGATGGATGACTTACAAACATTATGCTAATTAAATGAGGCCAAACATAAAAGGACCACATTTTTTATGATCGCATTTATATAAAATGTTCAGAATAGGCAAATCCACAGAGACAGAAAGTATATTGATGTTTTCTGGGGTGACAGGAAAATTGGAAGGGCCTAATGTAATGGGTGCAGAATTTCTGTCAGGGGTTATGAAAAACAGCCTAAAATTAGTGGTAATAGTTTCAGAACTGAATGGATATGCTGAAAATCATTGAATTATACACATTAAAAACATGACTACTATAGTATAGAAATTATATTTCAATACAGCTGTTATAATTTTTAAAATTAACTATATTGTACTTACCAGAGCTTATATTTAAAAAAAAAAAACAAAAGGAGAGAAAAATATAAGGACTTTTCTAAAAAATAAAGAGATAGAAAAAATAAACCAGCCAAACATTAGCCAAAAGAAGGGTGCCTGCTATAATTTTATTAGTAGCAGATAAAGTAAATTTTAAGGCAAATAAGCATTATTAGAGATAAAGGGCAACATTTCATACTGAAAATGGGCCAAAATCTTTCAATAGCCTATTAATGGTAAAGAAGTCAATATGTTCCATGAGAAGATACCACTATCCTATAAGTAGGATACATGATACATGATACAACTTCGAAGTATATAAAGCAAAAAACCCACGAAAACTAAATACAAATTGACAATTCAATAATCATAAAGAAATGCTAACACACTTATCTTAAGAAGTAATAGTGTAGGTTAACAAAAAAAAATCAGTGCAAATGAAAGTTCTCAACTTGATGTAAAATTCTGGATCCAAAAAAGCCAGAATTCCCATTTTTAATGGCACATGGAACATTTATCAATATCCACTATATACTGAGCCATGAAGAAAACCTCAATGAATTTAAAATACTGAAACCAATCAGAACATATTTTTTAACCAAAATATTATTAAAGTATAAAGTAATACCAGAAAGATAAGTAGGAAAAAAGCCCAAGTGAATGAAAATTTTACAGCACAAATAAAGCAACCCATGGGGTGGGTAATGGTGACTTAAATATCATTTTAAGCCTTAAAAGTTTTTGCTGTGGCTCTTTCAGGCTGCTCTGTCACAATATGGTTCCAGGGTGAGCCTGAGACTTTCAGGATGTTTACACACAGGATTAGGACATCTTCTCCAACTCTCTCCCTTCTGGGAATTATCCATCACTCTCAAATTATGGATGTCTAGGTTTCTTTCCCTGGTTCTCCTGGCCAGAAAGGCAGCCCTATTTTGATCTGACTTTTAGCTGCCCCTATTGCTCCATCCCACTGAACAATTGATATCTGCTCTTAAGTCAAAGCCACATAAATAGAAATAACACAGAAATCATGTCCATGCCCTTTGCTTCTCCAAGTTTCAGTTTTCTTCCACAGTTGATCTGCCTATATTTTCCCTCTGAATCTTCAATCAGTTATCGTTGTATTTCATCCAGAGTGAACAGTTAGCAGTGGAAGAACTGGTCTATTGAGGGGTTACAATAACAGAAGCTAGTCATCCCACATTGTGATTTTAATTCCCTTTTTTATCTGACAATGATGAAGCAGGATGACCATTGCTTTCTTATCTCATCAGAAAATATGAAGATAGTGAAATAGCATATTTAAAATGATAAATGGAACAAAAGGTTACATAGAATTCTGTATCCAGTGAAAATATCATTCAGGAATGATGATGTCATACATTTTCAGAGAAAAAGGAAAATTAAGAAAACACATTGCAGTGTTCATTAGACTGAAGGAAAATTTTCTGGAAGGAAGCTTGAATCTTCGAGAACAAATGAAAATCATTAGAAATGGTTTACTTCTAAATTTTTTATTATTATGCTTTCATTAGTGTATTATAGTTTTGCATAATTGTAGGGTTCATTTTGACATATTCATAAACACACATAACATAATTTGCTCCATTTAAATCTCCAGAACTATCCCTTCTCTTCCCTCCTCCCTCCCCCTGATTCCCTTGGTCTATTCTATTGGTCTTCCTTCTATTAATTTATTTTTAATATATGTTTTTAAATATTGAATATGTAAATATTACTGTTTGAAGAAAAAGTATAACATTTTTATGTGGTTTTCAATGTAGGTAGGTGCAATACACATAATAATTATAACACAAAGGGTAACACTGGTTTAAAGGGATCTACATGGTTAAAAAGTTACACAATGTTAATTTTAAATAAACTGGTAAAGTTAGGAATGTATATTGTAAATTCTAGTGCAACCACTGAAAGTAGTATGGGCACAGTGCTATTATGATGAAAAAAAAAGATTCAAATAGATTTGTTACCCAAGAGCACCTAGCCACAAAGAGGCTGTGCTCACATTTGAACCCAGGTTGTTGAACTCTAACGTCCATTCTTTTCACCCCTATCTACTGCCTCCTCAAACTATCTGTAGTCAAATGCATATTCTTTGAATTTCTGTACACCAAGTCACAGA
Organism: Tamias sibiricus; assembly: GCA_025594165.1. NCBI lineage: Eukaryota > Metazoa > Chordata > Mammalia > Rodentia > Sciuridae > Tamias > Tamias sibiricus. The sequence continues at coordinate 129,566,895 of CM046667.1, forward strand.
ACCACTCCATATTTGTCTTAGAAGCATAAGTCAGGTAGTGGTAAGACTTTTTAGTCACTAGATGTCCTAATACCCTGATGCATTAATTCACATGTAAGGAAGAGTTCCTAAAACTTTATACATAAAATATCATAAGATCAGGGAGGTGCTCTACTGGGAATTGAACTCAGGCTTCAAGTATACCAAGCAAGGTTCTACCACTGAGCTACATCTCCAGCCCAAAATATCACAATTTTATCCCGCACACAAGATTATGCTCCACAGGATACAAAACAGTTCACAAAATGTTTTCACATCTGTTCTTTCATTTAATCCTCTTACACTATCATGAGGTATAAAGTCATCATCACTCACATTTTTATGATGAAGAAACTAGGACCCAGAAACATGATGTATACTACTCAAGATCTCACACAATGAATGACAAAAATGCAAATTGAACATAGGTCTATGGTCTCAACAGTCTGCCTCCAGTTTACTAATATACCCTAATTTTTGAGGCCTGTCCCTAAGTGGCAATGTGAAGGAGAAATTGTTCCAATTTCCACAAAAGATTTTTGAAGAAAAAGAGTTGCTAACTGTATTTAGAAAAACCACTCTTTTCCTGCTCTAGCCATTATATTACAGTGCCTCTATCATGTGAAAGAGATGGCAAGGGCTCACCTATGTAATACAGGTTCAGTCAGGAGGCATGCTGAGACCTCTGCAGGGAGCCAGTAGAATTTCATCTCCTCCTCTTCACTTCTCTCTGAGGCTTGCCTAGCTTGGGGAGTGAATACCTCCATCCAGTAGGATAGAGAAGGATACTCTAAACACACAGAGGAATGGTCCCCAAGCAGAGTGGTCTGGTCAATAGTCCACTGCACATAGCCCAAAAGGTCACATATTAGCACCTCAGAATTGAAAATTGTGAGCAGCTGAGATAATAAAATACAGCTCCCAGATCCATGGAAAGTGAGAGTAAAGGAGACCATAGACTGGTAAAAGAGAGTTTAGAGGAAAACTGGTAGGCCAGGTAGAAAAAAATGAAGCAGAAGTCCAGTGGAATGGTCTAGCAGAAGGGTTTACATCAGGCACAGTGAAATACAGGCCCTGGCAATAGAAGGAGGTCCAGGTCTCACCTGATGGCAGGAATGGGACTTATTATACTTTCTGCCTCAGGGATGGTTGGGAGTAAATCTGTAGCCTGGAGACTGGAGAGGCAGAGTTTAAAGGTCAGAGTTTTCCCTGAGCAGAAAGAAAGCTCAGCACTTTATTGAAGAGAATAATATAGTTTTCCTACAGAGTCTGATGTATGGTAAAGGAGCAAGTCAAAGACCTAATATTTTGTTCCTATAACATACACTCATCACTAAAAACCAGTGCACTCAGAGCTGGGATAGTGGCTCAGTGGTAGAGTGCTTGCCTTGCACTTGTGAGGCACTGGGTTTGATCCTCAGCACCACATAAAAATAAAATAAAATAAACAAAATAAAGGTATTGTATCCATCTACAACTAAAAAAATATATTTAAAAAAACAGTGCACTCATTTCTGAGACATTCTTTTTTTTGTACCAGTGTTGGAACCCAGGGGTGCTTAATCACTAATCCATGTCCTCAGCTCTTTTTTTAAATTTTTTTTGAGACAGGGTCTTGCTAAGTTGCTTAGAGCCTCACTAAGTTGCTGAGTCTGGCTTTGAACTTATGATCCTCCTGCCTCAGCCTCACAAGCCACTGGGTTAAAGGTGTGTGCCACCATGCCCATCCTTCCATTACATCTTATGGCTGCTTCTCTTGGCAAAATGCAAGAGAGTGTTTCAGGGGACATCAATTGAGAGATAATGCTGGAGGCATTCACTCCCCAAGCTAGGCAAGCCTCAGAGAGAAGTGAAAAGGAGGAGATGGAATTCTGCCAGCAAAATCCTACGAGATCACTCTTGGCATGAGACTTGCTTGCCCAGCCTAATACAGGCTGTCTCTTTGGGCTTTCATTTTCTAAGTATACTGGCTTGTCTTGCTGACAACCAAGAGGCTCTCTAACAGCCATAATTACCAATAGGCCATCTGATATCCACAATTGATTCCTAGATATAGTGTGAGGGCTATTTATTTTGTGGATGGCTGAGCCAATCTGAGAGAATAAGTCTAATACCAGTTCTCCCCCTTAACAGTTGTTCTGATGCCATCTTCAGTAATTGTCTTCTCAACCCCCAAAATACTACTTCATGTATTTTAGTATCCTTTGTATGCTTAACATCATTCTTGTTCCACAGGATTTGGCAAAGAAAAGTAACTGGTTACCAACCATTTTTAATTTTAGAAAACTCTTCTTTATGAATTGATTAGAGCTGCTTCACATTCAATACCTGACTATTCAGGACTGAATTATCTTGACCATAAACATTCAATGTGGAATTTTTTCAGTACCATATTTTGATGTACCTCTTTGAAACCTTAGCATGTTCTGAGAGCTGTGTTCATATTAATTTCTGAACCATCCTTGGATCCCATTTTGCAGTCACAAAGAGCAGACTACTGGTTGACAAAGATTTAATTGGAACATTTAATACTCTCAGATTTTTTGCCAATTGATTGTCCCTTTACAGAATAACTAAACCAATCAGTTTGAGAGAAAGTTAATATGGTCCTTATAAATCTGCAGTCACAACTGAAACTCTCTGTAATGAAACTTGGTATAAACCCACGTCAATCATGGCCTAGTGCAAGAAGGATATTATTTCTACAGTGAAACAATTGAGTGAGGCTAAACAAAAAAAGAAAAGAAAAAAAAACTTCAGTAATTTAGTATTACAATTACAGGGAGGGAAGAAGGTAATGTTTAAAAAGCATAGGCTTGGGGCTGGGATTGTGGCTCAGTGGTAGAGTGCTCACCTAGCACATGCGCAGCCTGGGTTCGATCCTCAGCACCACATAAAAATAAACGCATTGTGTGTTTATTTTAGGTGCTTTTTTCACTATTAATGTGTGCTGTTTTATACAAGAACTTATGTAGTTACTGTATTCATTATGGGCATACACAAGAAACCCTAAAGTAATATCTGAAAAAATGTATTAAAATTATTTTTTGCTCTGTTCTAAAATTTTATCATGTGAAAACATAACAAAGTACAGATCATATGATAATCATTTTTTTTTTTTTTTGTGGTACCGGGGATTGAACTCAGGGGTACTCGACCACTGGGTCACATCCCCAGACCTTTTTTGTATTTTATTTAGAGACAGGGTCTCACCGAGTTGCTAAGTGCCTCGCCATTGCTGAGGCTGGCTTTGAACTCGCGATCCTCCTGCCTCAGCCTCCCAAAGTGCTGGGATTACAGGCGTGCGCCACCGCGCCCGGCTTCATTTTTTTATTTAAAAGTAGATCTTCCAATACCTAATACACATTCAAACTTAATTCACTTTTCTTTATAATCATTTCAGCTAACCAAAAAAAAAAAAAAATACTACTTTTCTCTTTTTGAATTTATCTATGTCAAATGGAACTGCACCAGTGAACACAAATCAGTGTCTTGGTAGCAAAAATAAAAACAGAACACAAAGCATAATGTTTAAAATAGTGAATGCTTAATTTGCAATCTGTACTCTGGAATGCATGCAAAATATGATCATTATAAGAATAGCTTATACTTCAGCTGGGCACGGTGGCACACGCCTATAATCCCAGCACTTGGGAGGCTGAGGCAGGAGAATCGTGAGTTCAAAGCCAGCTTCAGCAATGGTGAGGCACTTAGCAACTCAGTGAGACCCTGTCTCTAATAAAATACAAAAAAGGGCTGGAGATGTGGCCCAGTGGTTGAGTGCCCCTGAGTTCAATCCCCAGTACCAAAAAAAAAAAAAAAAAAAAAAAAAATAGCTTATACTTCAGGTATTTGTAGTAAGTGTTATATATAAATGAATAAAGTAATTAATGGGACTCCAAAAAATAATTAATTAATTAAAAAAATAAATGCTTTGTGTACAATGAAAGCAAATAAATAATTTTTTTTAAAAAAAAAAGCATAGGCTTAGGAGTCAGACAAACTTTGATCCAAGTTCTATTATTTCCTAGCTGTGACTTAGCAAATACCTAACCTCTCTGAGTCTCAGTCTCCTCATCTGCAAATTGGGAAAAGCAAAAAGGCCAACTTCAAAATGTAATAAAACTGAAAAGATAATAAGTTTGAAAAGAACTGAAGATAAGCTCTGGTGTTTGACTCATATTCAACAAATGAGCACTACTGATATAGTTAGTAATATTTTAATTATTCACAGACTCTGCAGTGAGTCGATCACACATCCTCCAGTCCAGTCAACCTCAAATACTACTTGGATTGCTCTGCTAAGTGCCTTACATTCACTGTCTTAGTTCATCTTGTTTAACCCTGACAACCATTCTACAAGGTGGTGCCAACAAAATAGTTAACCACAGGATTTTGCAATCAGAAAGACCTGTGTTTGAATTGTGGTTTCCCCCACTTAATAGGTGTATGATCTCAGAGGACATATAGTACATATCTTAGCTACAGAGTATCAATTTCCCCATCTGTAACAAAAATTTAATTCCTACTTCATGGGGCTCTTGTGAGGAGTCAAGGGGATAGCATAAATAAAATTCCTGGCACATAACAGGTGTTCAATGTTAGACAACTTCCTTCTCTCTACAATTTAATTAAAAAAGGACAAATGAGTGAGTTTTATATTACCTTACCATTCCTTAAATCTAAGATTAAGCTAGGATTTGTAGGAAGACAGTCAAAAAAAATGAAAATGTCAAGCCTTCTTGGAAGAAGTGTGGAAAATAAAAGGAATTTTTTGTCTCAGCTTTTCTAATATTACTCCTGAAAATAATGCTATTTTTATTTGAATGTGGTGTTATTACTCAATTTTATTCACTTGACAACTGTTTTAGTAGTTCTTCATTGGGGTTGTGTTTACTGGAAAAACATATTGGGACATTTCAATAAACCATTTTAGAGGATCCATTTTGGCTAAATACAAACAATGTAGATGTTGGGCAAGCAGAGTCAGAAATCAACCCAGTGGCTAACTTCATCTTAATGGTATCAACCCTCAGCTCTCAATTCCCAGAAACATTCTAACGGGCCCCTTCCCAGCAAGACATGATTCAGCCCTGGACAGAACATTTACAAGCTATCCCTGCTACAATGTGCCACATGCCCAGTTTTCACAAACTCATCTCCTCAACTGCCCACTTCACTCACTCCATACCTTTTCCTCATTCTGACTCCTTTCATCTACTGGCCCTTAATCATTCCAACATTAAATAAACCCCTCAGTGGGGAGTTGGGAGTGGATGGGAAAAGAGACATTAATCAAAGGGTACAGAGTTCAGTAAGGAGGAATAAATACTAGTGATATATTTCATAACATGGTAATAAGAGTCAATAATAATGTATATTTATTCCAAATTCCTACAAAGTTGACTTTCAACATTTTAACCACAAGGAAATTATAACTCTACAAGGTGATGGATAGATTAGTTAGTCTGATGTGATCATTTCAACAATCAGATCACTGCACTGTATCCCATAAATATATAAAAGTATTCTTCAGTTAGCAAGGTAAAAATTTGTGGTACCAGGGATTGAACTCAGGGCCACTGGGCCATATCCCCAGCCCCTTTTTTTGTGTATTTTATTTAGAGACAGGGTCTCACTAAGTTGCTAAGTCCCTCGCCATTGCTGAGGCTGGCTTTGAACTCGTGATCCTCCTGCCTCAGCCTCCCAAAGTGCTGGGATTACAGGCGTGCACCACCGCGCCCAGCAGGAAGGTAAAATTTTAAAAGTAAATCACCCCTTCAGCTGGACAGATAATCTAATTAATCTAAACTTCCCTCCTTGGCTTCTTCATAGCTGATGTTTCCATTATCTCTCTACTTCATGCATTCTGATAATTTGCAGAATGAACATCCTTTTTGAATTAGTCTGGCTCCCTAGAAAATTTCTGTCTATATACTACCCCAGCCTGCAGCTTCCTAAACCTATTTTACCACAGCCTTGCATACAGCCCTGGACTGACATGAGTGAGCAAGGTGGGACCCAGGAGTCAGCAATCCAACAGTCATCTCTGTAAAAATTCTGAACTTGAAGGTAAATGAGATTCTTACAGAATAAAACTTCCTCCATAGGTCCCTCCACATCCCTTTTCACCCTTCCCCCTCACATTATCCCAGCTCCAATTTCTTTTAAGATCAATCATCACAATCACCCAATTTCAACATCTTCTCCCTAATTCTACTTTCAGCATCTAGCTATTTGGATTGGTATTCCCATTAGTCAATACAAGGGACTGCTACTAAAGAAATATCTTTCAGAGTTGATGCTAATAAAACAAGCATCTTCAGCAGGTTTGGCTGAATGGTTTAGCACAACAGCATTTACATTTTGTTATGCTTTGGATATGAGGTGTCCCCCAAAATCTCACATGTGAGACAATGCAAGAAGGTTCAGAGGAGAAATAATTGGGTTATAAGAGCCTTAACCAAATCAGTGAATTAATCTCCTGATGGGATTATTATCTGACTGGTAACTGAAGACAGGTAGGGTGTGGCTGGTGGAGGTGAACATTTGGGGTATATATTTTCTATGTGGTGAGCGGAATCTCTCTCTCTATTTCCCAGTCATCATGTGAGCTGCTTCCCTATACCATACTCTTCTGCCATAATGTTCTGCCTCATCTCAAGCCCCAAGGAATGGAGCCAGCTACCTATGGATTGAGACCTGCCCAAATAAACTTTTCCTCCTCTACTGTTGTTCTGGTCAGGTGTTTTAGTCACAGCAGTGAAAAAGCTGACTAAAACACATCTCCATTTAAGACAAATCCTTTGGCTTCTATGGGCATAGCTACAGTGTACACTCTGAGATTTCTGCAGTATTCAAACAAGTTATTTATCATTTCTTTTGTTACCAAAAGAATTTAAGGTAGCTTACTATATAATTTTATTTATCTCATTTTAATTCACAGTATAATTAAAATTGTAAGTAAAAACATAAAAAGTAAATAAATTGAAGTAAGATGAAAATAATGGTTGAAAAGTTAAAATAGAGCCAGATGTAAGGTTAGTATTCAAAATGTCTACTGAAAGTCTGGAACACTTGCTAATTGGTGAGCCACAAAATTCACCAGAATGAAGGAAGAAAAGTGGGTACATGATTTACATTGCCTGTAGAAAATAAGCCAAACAAAATAAATACGAGTATTCCTGGTACTGAATCCAGGCATCACATTATCTACAGCAACACATTTCATAGAGCTGTTTCCTCTATGGCCACTCCGGTTAGCAGATGGCTTCAGGCCAAAGCACAATCCAGCTTCTACAGGGAGTCAGAATGATCAGATCCAGGTCAGTAGCTCTCCAAACGCCTGGCTTAATTTAGAGAGACATTTTAGAATTTCTGTAGGAATGGGTAGACAATATAGCTTTTAATTAATCCTCCATAAATATGATTCCCACAACTTGAGTTTTCATTTTTAGCATCAGTAAGTTCGTGTACATATTCCCTGATAAGTCACTTCCAAGAAGCTCTTTTATACTACCAGTAAAAATTGAACCATGTACTTTAACAGTAAGTCTAGCTATAGTGAATCAAATACCCATGCTATTTAGAAATATAAAATAATCATAAAATGCCTAATCTACAACAATGTAGTTTATGGTACACACTTTAAAATAAATGGTAAGTGTGTCAGATAAATAAATAAAATGGTGACTCCTGTGATGCCCTCTTCCTGGCATCCATACTCTGAATATAGATGGGATGTGTGAATTGTTTCTAAATAAAACATATGGCAAAAATGATAGGATGTTACTCTTGTGATTAGGTTACATAGTATAAGGTTTCACTTTGTTAGCAGTCTGGCTCTAGAGACTTCTTTTTCTGGCTTGATGAAATAGAGAGCCATACTAGAAAGCCCACAAGTGAAGGAAATTTGGGTGGCCCCTCAGAAGTATAGGCAGCATCCAGCCAACACCCAACATAAATAGCATCTTCTGTCCTCATAACCCCAAGAGAATGAACCCTGGGAATCACTTAAATGAATTCAGGAGCACATTCTTCCCTAGTTCAATATAAAATGATTTCAGATCATGGCTTATACCTTGATTGAAGCCTTGTAAGATCCTAAGCAGAAGACCCAGTTAAACCATGCCTAGACTCCTGAACCACAAAAGCTGCAAAATAATAAATGAATGTTGTTTTAAACCATTAAGTTTGTGATGATTTGTTTTTCAGGAATAGTACCCAAAACAATCTCATAGATTTGTTCAAATGGCAAAATAGCAGTCTATTTGTTAACTACAAGTGAGTTAAATGGTAGGGTACAATTATCAACAAGGAAACCTTTGGTTTGAGATTACAGAAAATCTTACTGGTCACAACAGCAAGGCTAGTTGATGATCAAAATTTCTCTTGCTTTATGCCAGTACAACCATTTCATTTGCATTGTCTGTTCCCTGGCTATGTTCAAAGCACCATTACTAGGCTCTGGCAGAGCAAAAACAGGGGAAAAGACAAGAATCTACCCTAAAACAACTTATAAGTTGCTCAGGGACACCAAATATATATAAACAAAACATATTCAAATAAAACCTAAAAACAAATATTAAATACCATATCAATTTTACTGATGCTAATTAACAAAGATGCAGGAAACTTAATCAGAAAAAATAATAGGAATTCTTAAATGCATTTCCACTCAGCTTTAGGTGTTTGGAGAACTTAAATTTGATTGTGAATATGCCTGCTGTACTAAGAGTCCCCCCACCAAAACAAATAGGAACACGAACCTATGCCCATTACTCCCCCATTCTTTTACTGAACATGGGGAAGGGAGCAGGTTCATTTTTTTAAATATTTATTTATTTGCCTTAGTTGTACACAATGCAATGCATTTATGTTTTACGTGGTGCTAAGGATCGAACCCGGGCCGCACACATGCTAGGCGAGCACTCTACCGCTGAGCCACAACCCCAGCCCGGTTCATTTTTTCTTACCAGTTGATACTAGGTTTGTCTTCCCTCACACTTTCCCTGGAGCAGAAGAGATATGTTGGGGGAAAGCTGACATTCAATGTGCTTCTCCACTATATCTGAGTATATAAGCTCCTGCAGTTTCATTCTGAATTTTAAATAATACATGCCGAATACAAAATTTTAAGAAATTATGAACAATAAGAAAAGGACACTAAAGTCCTGTAACTCAACTTCAGAAAAAAAAAAAAAGCTTTGAAAATGTTGGGACAGCCTACAATGACTATAAATGTACATGTCTTAAAATCATTTATATACACATGAACAAAAACATGGTAAATATAATCACACTAATATGCTGACATTTTTCCTTGCTTAGCAATTGTGAGCATCTCCATGTCAAACACTCTACCTTATCACTGTTTTTAAATCCAAGACTGTTAATTTTAAGCTTTATTTAAAATAAAATAAATGTTCCAGTTTAGGATTATTGCAAACCATATCAAATTTTTAGATCTAGTCCATTTATTTGTATTCATTAAGACCATAATTCATATTCCATATTATTCACCAATTTAAAGTGTACAATTCAATGATTTTAGTATATTCATAGAACTCTTTAGAACTGTCACTACAATGAATTTTAAAACATTTTGATCATCCCCAAAAGAAAGTCTGTTTTCATAAGCAGTAACTCCCCTTTTCCCCTTTATCTTCCCCCTAATCTCCCAGCAACTACTCCTTTCTGTCTCTAGGAATTTGCCTCTTTTGGATGTTTAATGTAAATTGAATCAAGTAATATGGGCCCTTTGTAACTGGCTTCTATGAATTTACCATATTTCAAGTTTCACCCATATGTAGAATTTAATAAATATTTCATCTTTGTTTATGGCTTAATAACACTACATTGCATCAACAGACCACATTTTTTTTATCCATCAATCCATTGAGGGACACTTGAGTGGTTTCTGCTTTTATGCTATTATAATAACTATAATAAATATCCTTTGAGGTAAATTTTTGTACTTTCATAACTAACAGAACTAATAGAAAATGGTCAAAATATATGAGCAGGCAATTCACAAAAAGCGAAACCCAAAAGTGTGAAAAGCATACAGAGACATATTCTAAAATGTAATAAAGGCAATATCGGTTAAAATAGCACTTTACCTATTGTAAACTAGCAAAAAATGTAAAGGAGGATAATGCCTAGCTTTGGCAGGAATACACAGTATAGAAATCTATATGCATTGCTGGTAAGGTTGCAAATTGATGCAGCTAATCTGGAGAGCAACCAGCAGTGCTTAGATAAATCAGGACAATGAAGGTGTCCATTGTGGCATTACTTATAGAAGCAAGGAGTTTTAGGCAATCTGAGTGTCAATCACTGGGCAAGTAGTTAGGAAAATATGTAGTATTAGGCACTAATCAGAAGCATTAGACTAGACAGTCATATAGCAATAAAAATAGACCTTAAACTGACACTGATTTTTAAAAGTTAAGAAACACTGACATATAATATACTTCCATTCATATAAATTAAAACTAAACAGAATGGAGAGTTCAGGAAAAAACCTCACATGTATAGAGCCAATTGCTGTTTTATAAAGGTGTCAAGGTAATACTACCAGTGATATCAATAGTGCTGGAAAAATTCCATATCTGTATAAAACATGTTTCAATCCATATGTAAAACTTGTTCAAGATATATGATAAACACTTTTATAAACTCTATTGTTATGAAGAGGGTATGGAACTGTACAGGCCCCTATAGCTCAAAAAAAACCTTCAGGGAGAAGGCAACGTTTAGCACAAATTAAGCACTGATGATGGAGGGTTAATTTCCTATTGCTGCATAACAACTTGTCATAAACTCAGTGGCTTAACACAATACCCCTTTATTATGTCGCAGTTGTATAAGTCAATAGTAGAAGTGAACTCATATGAGATCTCAGCTTAGGGTCTCCCAAGGTAAAAGTCTCAGTGTCAAGTAACTGAGTTCCAATCTAGAAGCTCTGAGGAATGATCCATTTTCGGATTCATTAGGTTGTTCACAAATTAAATTCCATTTGTCTACACATACAGTCCCTGAGGCGGGCACAGTAGCATATGCCTGTTATTCAAGTGGCTCAGGAGGATCGCGAGTTCAAAGCCAGCCTAAGCTAAAGCGAGGCACTAAGCAACTTAGTGAGACCCTGTCTCTAAATAAAATACAAAATGTGGCTGGGCATGTGGCTCAGTGGTTGAATGCCCTTGAGTTTAAATCCCTAATACCCCCACTAAGAAAGAACTACATTCTTCTTGCTAAGAATTGCTTTGGCTATTCTGGGTCTCTTATTTTTCCAGATGAATTTCATGACTGATTTTTCTATTTCTATGAGGAACGATATTGGGATTTTGATTGGGATTGCATTGAATCTGTATAGTGCTTTTGGGAGAATGGTCATTTTGACAATATTAGTTCTACCTATCCATGAACAAGGTAGATTTTTCCATCTTCTAAGATCTTCTAAGATCTTCATTAATTTCTTTCTTTAGCATGAAGTTTTCATGGTAGAGGTCTTTCACTTCTTTTGTTAAGTTGATTCCCAAATATTTATTTGAGGCTATAGTAAATGGGGTGGATTTCCTAGTTTCTCTTTCTGAGGATTTGTCGCTGATGTACAGAAATGCCTTTGATTTATGTGTATTGATTTTACATCCAGCTACTTTGCTGAATTCATTTATTAGATCTAGAAGATTTCTGGTGGAATTTATTGGATCTCCTATGTATAGAATCATATCATTTGCAAATAGTGATAATTTGAGTTCTTCTTTTCCTATCCATATCCCTTTAATTTCTTTAGTCTGTCTAATTGCTCTGGCTAGGGCTTCAAGAACTATGTTAAATAGGAATGGTGAAAGAGAGCATCCCTGTCGTGTTCCAGGTTTTAGAGGGAATGCTTTAAATTTTTCTCCATTTAGGATGATGTCGACCTGGGGCTTAGCATAGATGGCCTTTACGATGTTGAGGTATGTTCCTGTTATACCTATTTTTTCTAGCATTTTGAACATGAAGGGATGTTGTATTTTGTCAAATGCTTTCTCTGTGTCTATTGAGATGATCATATGATTTTTATCTTTGAGCCTGTTGATGTGATAAATTACATTTATTTATTTCCTTATATTGAACCAACCTTGCATACCTGGAATGAAGCCCACTTGATCGTGGTGCACTGTCTTCTTGATGTGTTTTTGTATTCGAATTGCCAGAATTTTATTTGAGAATTTTTACATCTATATTCATTAGAGATATTGGTCTGAAGTTTTCTTTCTTTGATTTGTCTCTGTCTGGTTTTGGAATCAGGGTGATATTGGCCTCATAGAATGAGTCTGGGAGTGTTCCCTCCAAAGCAATTCTTAGCAAGAAGAATGAAGCAGGTGGTATTACTATTCCAGACCTTACATTGTACTACAAAGCAATAGTAACAAAAACAGCATGGTACTGGCATCAAAATAGACCAGTTGACCAATGGTACAGAATAGAAGACTCAGAGAGGAACCCACACACCTACGGTTATCTTCTATTAGACAAAAGTGCCAAAAATGTTCACTGGAGAAAAGACAGCCTCTTCAACAAATGGTGTTGGGAAAACTGGAAATCCTCATGTAATAGAATGAAATTAAATCTCTTTCTCTCACCATGCACAAAACTTAAGTCAAGGTGGATCAAGGACCTAGGAATTAAACCAGAGACCTTGCACCTAATAGAAGGAAAAGTAGGCTCAAATCTCCATCATGTTGGTTTAGGCTCCAACTTCCTCAATAAGACCCCTATAGCGCAGGAACTAAAACCAAGAATCAATAAATGGGATGGAAGCCGGGCGCGGTGGCGCACGCCTGTAATCCCAGCACTTTGGGAGGCTGAGGCAGGAGGATCGCGAGTTCAATGCCAGCCTCAGCAATGGCGAGGCACTCAGCAACTCAGTGAGACCCTGTCTCTAAATAAAATACAAAAAAGGTCTGGGGATGTGACCCAGTGGTCAAGTGCCCCTGAGTTCAATCCCCGGTACCACAAAAAAATAAATAAGTAAAAAAAATAAATGGGATGGATTCAAACTAAAAAGCCTCTTCTCAGCAAACGAAACAATCAGTGAGGTGAATAGAGGACCTACAGAATGGGAGCAAATCTTTACCACAAGCACATCAGATAGAACACTACCCTCAAGGATTATAAAGCCCTTAAAAGCCTTAACACCAAAAAAAACAATTAACCCAATCAATAAATGGGCCAAGGAACTAAACAGACACTTGTCAGAAGATGATATACAATCAATCAACAAATATATGAAAAAATGTTCAACATCTCTAGTGATTAGAGAAATGCAAATCAAAACAACTCTAAGATTTCATCTTACTCCAGTCAGAATGGCAGCTATCAAAAAAACAGACAACAATAAATGCTGGCAAGGATGTGGGGGAAAAGGCACACTCTTATATTGCTGGTGGAACTAGAAATTGGTGAAGCCAATCTGGAAAGCAGTATGGAGATTCCTAGGAAAACTGGGAATGGAACCACATTTGACCCAACTATCCAACTCCTTGGCCTATTCCCAAAGGACTTAAAAACAGCTTACTACAGGGACACAGCCTCATCAATGTTTATAGCAGCACAATTCACAATAGCTAGATTGTGGAAACAACCAGGATGCCCATCAGCAGGTGAATGGATAGGGAAACTTTGGTATATATACACAATGGAACACTACTCAGCACTAAAAGAGAATAAAATCATTGCATTTGCAGGTAAATGGATGGAGTTGGAGAAAGTAATGCTAAGTGAAGTCAGCCAATCCCCCAGAAAAAACAAAGGTCGATTGATTCCTTTGATAGGAAGATACTAACTTATAAAGGCAAGAGAGGGGATGAGATGAATGAAAGAGCTTTAAATAGAACAAAGATGGGGGAGGGAGAAGAGGGGGCAAGGGGATAGGAATAATGGCAGACTGAGTTATCCATGATTACCCTAAATACATGTTTGAAGACACAATTGTTGTAAAAAATACTTTATATAAAACCAGCAACTTGAAAAATTGTGCTCTTTATATGTAATATGAAATGAAATGTACTCTGCAAACATGTATAACAAATTAGAATAAAAAAATTTTAAAAATAAAAATAAAGAACTACAATCCCTGATTTCTAGTTAGCTATTAGCCATGGGTTGCTATGAGCTCATTGAATCCAATCTTTTTTTCTTTTATAACAGCTCCCTCTCTCTTCAAAGTCCCAGTGCTTCATCAAATCCTTCGTGTACATTGATTTTCCATTATTTCTCCCTCTGCTATCAGCTGGAAGAAAGCTCTCTGCTTTTAAAAGACCACACCTGATTAGGTCAGGCCCGCCCAGATAATCTCTATATCACAACATCAACAGAGTCGGAAATTTAATTGTCAAAATAACACCACAATGGATCTGGAAATTAAATTGGAATTGGAATCATGGCCCAGGAAAAATTCCATAACCTGGATATTAACCCTAAACAGGACCCAGAAGCTATTAACATAAATTACAAAATGTCCAGGATACAATTAAAAATCACCTATCATACCAAGAACCAGGAACATCTTATACAATGAGAAAAGAAAGTCAAGGAGAGCCAACATTGAAATAAATCAGATGTTGGAATTACCTGAGAAGGGTATTAAAATAGCCATCATATAAATGTCTCAACAATTGATTATAAATCTTCTCAAAAAATTAAAAAGCACAGAATCTTAATGAAATATAGAAGTTATAAAAATGGGAACTAAAAACTGAAATAAATATCATTATACAGTATAAACATGTATTGAATTATCCTAATGTACTCCATAAAGATATACAAGTGTTATGTCTCAATAAAAATAAAATTAAGCAAATAAAAAAATTGAAACAAAACAATAACCAATATTTAATATTCTCTGGATGGCCTCAATATCACAGTGGAGATGACAAAAGATACAATCTGAGTTCACAGATTAAAATAATTTACTTAAGAACAAAGAAAATTAATAAAAATGAAAGAGACTCAGGACCCGTGGGACACAAAATACATGGAATATTCATGTCACCTGAGTCCTGGAAAGAGAGGAGAAAGAAAATAGGCCCAAGTAAATAATAGCTGAACTTTAACATTTTTGGCAACAGGCACCAACTTACAGATTCAAGAATGTGAGTGAATTGCAAATAGTACAAAGCCAAGGAAATGCATCCTAAAATATATCATAACTAAAACTGAAGAAAAAGAAATAAAACTTGAATGTGGTCAGAGAAAAATAACATATGACCTATAGAGGGGGACCAATTTTAATAAGTCAATTTCTCATTTGAAACCATGGCAGCCAGAGGGACATGTCACAACATTTTTCAAGTCCTGAAGAAAAAAAAAGTATCAACCACAAATTCTATCTCCATGAAACTCTCCTTTGGGAATAAAGGGGGGAAAAGGACATTTTCAGAGAAAGGATATGAAAAGGATTTGTTGCCAATAATCTTATCCCTAAAAAACCCCTATAGAAATTATTCAAAAAGAAGCAAATAATAAGAGATATGAATAATAACTTTCCTCTTGTGTTTTATGTCACATTTGATGACTAAAACAAAAAGCATCATCTAGTTATAAAGAAAATAATATTTAAAAGTTGAAAAGGTTTAGTACTGGTGGGGCATGTCTACATGAAATTGTTCTGGATGTGGTTCTTAGAAGTACACAGTGATGAATTTCATGTTATTTTATCCAAAGTAGTATTTATAGTTAAAATTGAGTGTGTTCATACATTAACAATACTTCAACTGGAGGGAATGAATTAGTTAAGTATTATTTGTTGTTGTTATTTGTTTTCTGTTTCTTAAATTTTTCTTTACTGCATTTTCACATTTTCTGCCTTCTGCTGGGTAGATGAAGTTTATTTACTTGAACTATCTCCTCTGGTTCTTCAATTGTTTACAAAATATCTGTTTCTTTCATGTTTCATTAATGATGAATCTTAACATTTTAATAAATGCAGTTAAGTATAAATATTCTTAAAAGGTCTAAAACCAATCATTAGCTCTGTACTTTGTCCTTAACAAAATTAAAACAAAATGGATGCATTAAAAAAAAGTAGAAAAGGTTAAGGGACAAAAATCAAAGCAAGATTTCAAACTTTTCTTGAAATGTGAATTTTTCTCAATATTTTTAGTTGTAGATGGACACAATATATTTATTTCATTTATTTATATTTTGTGGTGCTGAGGATTGAACCCAGGGCCTCACATGTGCTAGGCAAGTGCTCTACCACTGAGCTACAACCCCAGGCCCTGAAATGTCAAATTTTAATACAAAACTTACCCAAGACCTCCCCTCATCCCTCCTTTTCCTTCCCTCCCTCTACTGTGTTGGTCTCCCTTCTATTTTCATGAGGGCATGTAGAAGTAATTGGGAACAAAATCTACCTAATTGTACTATATACCATAATGAATTCCTCATATGTAAAGAGATATATAGATATACAGATATAATTATAATGCACCAAATAAATTATAATAATAGAAGGGGGAGTAGTAAAGTAGAGCAAGTGGATCAGAGGGAAAGGAGGGGAGGGAAAGGAAAGGAAAGGAAATCGAACTAATTGTGTTATGAGAATGTACAAATATGACATAATGAATTCCCCTCTCATGTATAATTATAATGTTTCAATAAGATATAAATGATAAAAAAAACAATAGGGGCTGGGATTGTGGCTCAGCGGTGGAGTGCTCGCCTAGCATGTGGGCGGCCCGTGTTCGATCCTCAGCACCACATACAAATGAAACGTATTGAATAAAACACATTGTGTACAACTAAAGCATATAAATAAAAATATTTAAAAAATAGATTATGTTAAAAACCATAAAATATTATAATGCAATGACTATCCCAAGTGACATGTATATTATGCTACCCACAGCAACTGCTACAAAAATTATACAATAAGATATGCTTTTTAAACGTACAAATAAATCAACATAGAATCTCAAAATTTTCAAATAACCCATGGAAATGCATATAAAGAAAAACAGAAATAAAACCCAGAGGCACGAATTGGAAAAAAAAATAATAAAATGACAGACTAAGTACTAAAGTATCAATAATAATCTTCAAGGGAAATGGTCTAAGTATACTAATCAAAAGGCATAAAATGACAGAAAAGTTAAAGGAAAACATCACCCAAATATATGCTGCTTATAAGAAACATTTCAAATTCAATAAAATAGGATAAAAGTAAAAGGATAGAAAAATATATAGCATGCAATTATTAACAATAAAACAAGCAGGAGTATTAATATCAGAATAAGTCAACATCAGAGCAAAGAAAATTACTAAAGACAAACAGGGAAGTAACAGTGACAAAAGGATCAATCTACCAGGAAATCACAATGATCCTGTGTTTCACACTAAACAACAGAGCCTCAAAATACATGCAATGAAAACAGGGTGAAAGAGCAGGCAAGTCCAAATTGTGGTTGGTAATTTCAACACCTCTCTTTCAGTAACAAATGGAAATGCTAGATATAAAATTAGCAATATAGAAGATCTGAACAACACAATCTACCAATAGGATAGAATTGGCATGTGTATATAACACTCCACCCAAAAAAAAACCAGAATATTTTTCAAGAGCTATGAACATTCACAGGTATAGATAATACCCCAAGGCATAAAACAAATCACAACATACTTAGAGGAACTGAAATCATGCCAGGCACGGTGGCTCACACCTGTAATCCCAACAACTCAGGAGGCTGAGACAGGAGGATTGCGAGTTCAAAGCGAGCCTCAGCAAAAGCGAGGTGCTAAGCAACTCAGTAAGACCCTCTCTCTAAATAAAATACAAAATAGGGCTGGGGATGTGGCTCAGTGGCCAAGTGCCCCTGAATTCAATCCCAGGTACAAAAAAAACTAAACATACAGTATGTTCTCTGACAATAATGGAATCAAACCAGAAATCAATAACAGAAAGACAACAGGAAAATACCTAAACAACATGAAATCTAAACAACTAAATTGCAAATAAACCATAAAGAGAAAGTTTCAAGGGAAATCAAACAATACATCAAAACAAATAAAAATAAAAATGTAACAACAATTTTGTGAGATATAACTAAAGCACTGCTAAAAAAGAAATTTAGTTCAATAAATGTTCACATTAGAAAGAGGAAAAGTTTCAAACAATAACCTAAGTTCTTAACTTGGGAAACTAGAAAGGAAAAAAAAAATAAGCCCAAATAAAGCATGAGGAAGGAAATACTAAATATTGGAACAGAAACCAACAACACTAACAGCAGAAAAGTAGACAAAGTTAACGAAGCAATGTTCTCTCTCACATGTGGAAGCTAGAAAATGCCAACCTGAATGTAGAATAGCAATTTACTAGAGTTTGGGAAGGGTAGTGGGTAAGGAGTAGATAAAGAAAGGCTGAATTTGATCAGTGCCTCCTGTGTGTATGTGTTGAAATAGCACACCAAAACCCATTAATATATACAATTAATAGATGTTAATAAAAATAAAATATTTTATAAAGTCAGTTCTTAGGAAGAATCAATAAAACTGAGAAATCTCTAGCAATAGTGACAAGAGAGAACATACAAATCAACAACCGGAATGAAATAGAGGATATTACTACAGATCCTATAGCCATTAAAATATAATTGTCGCTGCCTGAAGCAATTGCCTCTTGGAGCAACAAAGCCGCGGGAATAAGTTCAGAGGCAGACTGGAAACAAACAGGCTCTTTATTTTGCCAGTTTTTCTCTCCGGTTCCAACAACACCCCACCATGTAATCTATACTCCTCCAACCACCACAAAATGGCATCGACCCGATCCATAATCCCCGGGGCCAAGTTTCGCGAGATCATGCAAATGGCGCCGACCAGATCCACAATGTCCTGGGCCAAGTCTCATGAGACCATGGAAGGTGGTAATGTTTATGGCTCACAGCTAACCACAATCTTAGCTATCTCCTTAATTAGGGCTCCTGCATATAATAAAGGAACACAACAAATAACTTAATTTTCATATATTCAACAACTTAAAAGAAACAGGAAAATTCCTTGAAAATGACAAACTAACAAAACACAAGTAAGATGAAGTAGAATATCTGAATAACCCTATAATGAAAGAAAATGAATTCATAATTTAAAAGCTCCTGAAAAAGAAATCTCTAGGCCTGGATTGTTTAACTGGAGAATTCTACAAATCAGCTAAATAATTAACATAAATTTATATAAACTGTTCTAGAAAATAAACAAACCACAAAGAGCATTTCCTAAACCATTAGGAGGTCATTATTACCATGATGCTAATACCAAACTGCACAAGAAAACTAAAACTCAGTATCACACATGAAATTAGATGTAAATATCCTCCACAAGATAATAGCAAATAGCAGCAAACTAAATCTAACAATGTTCTTTTCTTTTCAATTTTGTAAGTTGTAGATGGATACAATATCTTTACTTATTTATTTTTATGTGGTGCTGAGGATCGAACCCAGTGCCTCACACCTGTGAGGCAAGGGATCTACCACTGAGCCACAACCCCAGCCCCCAACAATGTTCTTGTAAAAGGTGGAACCTGCCTAAAGGTCCAACAGCAGATGGATGGATATTTGTATGCTACATGCACACAACAGAATATTACCCAGCCTTAAAAAAAAAAATCTGTAGTAAACCGGGTGTGGTGGCACATGCCTGTAATCCCAGCACTTGGGAGGCTGAGGCAGGAAGATCACAAGTTCAAAGCCAGCCTCAGCAATGGCAAGGCACTTAGGAACTCAGTGAGACTCTGTGTCTAATAAAATACAAAAAAGGGGTGGGGATGTGGCCCAGTGGCCAAGTGCCCCTGAGTTCAATCCCCAGTACAAAAAAAAAAAAAAAAAATCTGTAATATGTGATGACATGGATGAACTTTGAGTACCTATGCCAAGTAAAAAAAAGCCTATCACACAAAAATACTCTATGATCCCATTTATATGAGATATATATAAAAAACTAAAATCACAGAATCAAAGAGTAGAATGGTAGTAGCCAGGTGTTATGAAAGGGGGAAGAGCCACAACTAACCAAATAGGCATAAAGTTTCAGTTAAGTAAATAAGTTCTAGAAATGTGCTTTACAACATTGTACCTATTGCCAACAATATTGTACAATGAAAAAATTGTTGGGAGGGTAGGTCTCATGTTAAGTGTTTTTACCATAATCACAAGATAGAAACAATTTATGTATACCATAAACAAATAGAACTTTTTCCAGTTAGGCAAAGCTGGTTCAATATTCAATAATCAATCAATAAAACCCACATAATCAAGAACGTACAAAAAGAAAGTCATATCAGTTAACACAGAAAAAGCATAGCAAAACCCAATACCCATCCATGATATAAAAAGCCTACAGCTAACATACTTATTATAGAAAGATTGAATGCTTTCTCCACTAAGATCAGGAAAAAGCAAGGATGTTTGCTTTTATTACTATAACATATTAGTGGATGTCCTAGTAACTGCTCTAGGCAAGAAAAACATATAAAGCCATATAAATTGGAAATGAAGAAATAAAACTATTATTTGCAAATAACATGCTTGTCTATGTAGAAAAGTCCAAGCTATCTACAAAAAAAGGGGAAATAAAATACTAAGATAGAAAAATGAATTCTGCAAAGTGAAAAGATACAAAATCAATACACAGAAATCAATTGATTGCATTCCTATTTAATAAAAACAAACTTATGAAAATGGAAATTCAAAACACAATAACAAAACTCCTGGAACTAATAAGTGACTACAGCAGGTTGCAGAATACAAGGTTGATATACAAAAGTCAATTGCTTTTCTATATACCAACAATGAACAAGTAAAATTTAAATTTTTTAAAAATGGCATTTACATTAGTATCCCCCCAAAATGAAATATTTAAGTATAAATCTGAAGAAATATGTCCATGTACAATATTTTTTTTAAAACTCCAAAAGTGTTATGGTTTAAATATTAGGTGTTTCCCAAAAGCTTATGTGTGAGGTAATACAAGAAGGTTTAGAAGTGAAATGATTGGGTTGTCAGAGCCTTAACTAAATCAGTGTGTTAATCCCTTGGTAAGGATTAACTGAGTGGTAACTGAAGGTGGGTAGGGTGTGGCTGGAGGAGGTGGGCATTGGGGGCATGCCTTTGGGGAATATATTTGGTGAACTGAGCTGAGTCTCTCTCCACTTCTTCGTGTGATGTCTTGAGCTGCTTCCCTCTACCACATCCTTCTGCCATGATATTCAGCCTTACCTCAAGCTTCAAGGAAGGGAGTCAGCTATCTATGGACTGAGACCCCTGAAACCAGTCTTTTGGTCATAGCAGTGAAAAGCTAACTAAAACTAAGAGTCTGATGAAAGAAATCAAAGAAGAATTAAATAAATGGAGAGATATTACATGTTCATGGCTAGAAGATTCAATATTGTCAAGATGTCTGTCACTTCTTTCCAATATGAACTATTGATTTAATGCAATTCTGATCAAAATAAAATCAAAATATTTTGTGAATATTGACAAGTGATTCTCAAGTTCATAGAGACAGGCAAGAAACCCAGAATAATCAACAAAATATTGAAAGAGAACAAAGCTAAAGGACTGACATTATTGGACTTCAAGGCTTATTGTAAAACTATAGTAATCAAGGCAGTATTATATTGATGAGCAAATATATAAATAGATTAATGAAAAAGAATATAAGCCTAGAAACAGAACAACATAATACAGTTAATTCATCTTTGACAAAGGAGCAAAGATAGTCCTTTCAACAAATCATGCTGGAACAAATGGACATTCACATGCAAAACAATAAATCTAGACACAAACTTTACAACCTCCATAAAAATTAACTCCAAATGGATCAAAGACCTACATGTAAAATGCAAAACTATAAAATTCTTTGACGGTAACAGGAAACAAATCTATATGGCCCTGGGCTTGGTGATGACTTTCTAGATATGACACCAAAGGCAAGATCCATGAAAGAAAATATTGGTAAGTTGGAGTTCATTAAACTTTAAAATTTCTCTGTGAGATCCACTGTCAAAAGAAAGAAAAGACAAAGCCACAGACTGGATAAAATATTTGTCAAGATACATCTTAGTAAGGACTGTCATTAAAGATAAAGAACTCTTAAAACTCAACAATATGAAAAAAAAATAGTCTCATTAAAACAGGCCAAAGACCTTAACAAATACCTCACCAAATAAGATATACAGATAGCAAAGAGGCATATGAAAAATAAGCATATAAAAAATAAGCATATAAAAAGACATGGGACATCATATGTCATCAGAGAATTTCAAATAAAAACAATGAAATACTACTACACACCTATTAAATTGACCAATACCAAGAACACTGACAATAGAAAATGCTGGAGCAACAGGAATTCTTATTCATTGCTAGTGAGAAGGCAGAATGCACAGCCACCATGGAGGACAGTTGAGCCGTTTCTCACAAAACTAAACATGTGAGGCTGGGGCTGGGGCTCAGCGGTAGCACACTTGCCTTGCATGTGTAAGGCACTGGGTTCGATTCTTAGCACCACATATAAATAAATAAATAAAATAAAGGTCTGTCAACAACTAAAAATATATTTTAAAAAACCTGAACATGTTTCTTCCATATAATCCAGCAATGACATTCCTGATTATTTACCCAAAGGAAATGAAAATTTATGACCACACAAAAACTTGCACACAAATGTTTATAGGAACTTTACTAACAACTGCCAAAACATGGCAGCCACCAAGATGTCCTTCAGTAGGTAAATGGATAAACTGTAATACATCTAAACAATGGAATATTATTCAGTGCTAACAGGAAATGAGCAATTAAGCCATTAGGAAACAAGGGGGAATCTTCAAAGCATATTACTAAGTGAAAAAAAGCCAATCTGAAAAGACTATACTACTATATAATGCCAACTACATGACCTTCCAGAAAAGGCAAACTGGACATAGTAAAATTTAAAAAAAAATGATTAGTGGTTGCCAGCAGTTAGGAGGTAGAGAAGGTAAAACACAGAGGTTTTTAGGGCAGAGAAATTCATCTGTAGAATACTATAATGGTGGGTACATGTCATTCATTACACATTTGCCCAAACATACAGAATGTATAACACCAATGGTTAACCCTAATGTAAACTATGGACTCTGGGTGATAATGATGTGGTGATGTAGCTTCATCAATTTTAACAAGTGTATCAATCTGATGGGGATGTTGATAATGGGGGAGACTATGTACTTGTAAGGACAGGTGATGTCATGATTTGGATGTGAGGTATGCCCCAAAAGTTCATGTGTGAGACAATGCAAGAAGGTTCAGAGGAGAAATGACTGGGTTATGAGAACATTAATCTAATCAATTAATCCCTGATGGGGTGAACTGAGTGGTAACTGGAGGTAGGTGAGGTGCGGCTGGAGGAGGTAGGCATTGGGGGCATGCCTTTAGAGTATACCTTTTGTATCTGGCAAGTGCAGTCTCTCTCTCTGCTTCCTGATCATCGTGTGGGCTGCTTCCTTCCACCATACTCTTCTGTCATGATATCCTGTTTCACCTTGAGCCCTAAGGAATGGAGCTGGCTGACTATGAACTGAGACCTCTGAAAACATGAGCCCTCAAACTTTTCCTTCTCTAATTGTTCTTGCCAGGTTGCAATAGTGAAAAAACTGAATAAAACACTGGATATATGGGAAATTTCTATACCTTCCTCTCAATTTGGCTGTGAACCTAAAACTTCTCTAAAATATGAAATATTTAAAACATAATAGGATGCATAATTATTACAAAGAAATTATATACATAGTTAGACCGTTAAAGCATATACAGGATCTAGATGCTGATGTAAGAAACCAAAGACACAAATAAAAGAAGAGATAGACATATCACATTCATGAATTGGGAAAACTCAACATATTAATGATGTTAATTCCCCTAAGATGACATACAGGTTTTAAAATAATTCCTATCAAAAGCCCAGCAAGGTATTTTTTAGATACCAACGAGATATTTCTAACATTTATATGAAAAGATACAATCCCTTACAATAGAACTATCTTTCCAAAGTAAAAGAAAGTGGGCAGAATCACCCAACCTGATATAAAGGCTTCCTCTATAGCTACAGTAGCCATGTAAATGTGGTACTAACAGAAGGGTAAATACAACAGTGGAACAAAACAGAGGACCTAGAGAGAGACACCAAATAAGATGCTCAAATGGTTTGTGAAAAAAGTAGACAAGCCATTCTAATTGAGGTAGGATAGTCTTTTAAACAAATGACACTAAAGGAATTAGACATCCATAGGGGGGGGAAAGCCTGACCTAAACCTCATACCCTACACAAAAATAGTCTTGAAGTGGAGCATGGATGTAAACCTAAAACTGCAAACTATAAAACATTTAGGAAAAAAACATAGAAAAAATCATCTACACTTCTAAACGTAATCCATAAAACCAAAAAGAGAGAAAGAGAGAGAGAGAGAGAAACTGGACTATATCAACACTAAAAAGTTCTGCTCTGTGAAAGACTTAGTCAAGAGGATGAAAAGAGAAGCTGAAGGTTTGGAAACAATGTTTACAAACCACATAACTGACAAAGGACTCATATCTAGAATAAAGAACTTTAAATATTCAACAGTAAGAAAAAAAATCAGACAATCTCATTGGGAAATGGGCAAGACATGAACAAACATTTCACAGTAGAGGATGTACCTATGTCAAGTAAATGACAGTGTTAAGTTGTTAGCCATTAGGAAGACACAAGTTTAAAACACAATGAGATATCACTACTCACATATCAGAATGGCCAAAATAAAAAGTAGTGACAATATAAAATGCTTGCAAGGATGCAAAAAAAACAGGGTCACTTACACATTACTGGTAGAAATCTAAACTGTACAGCCATTTTTGCAAACAGTTTGGAAGTATACTAAAATCCTAAACACACAACTACTATATGACCAAGAAATCACATACCTAGGCATTAAACCCAGAGAAACATAAGTTACATCCACACAGAAGCCTACACATGAATGTCCATAGTATATCTTTGCAATAAAAAAAAAACTGTAAACAATCAAAATGCCTTGTAGCTGGTGAAAAAAACTATAAGGCAACCTCACTATGGAATACTACTCAGCAATAAAAAGGAAACAACTATTGAATCATACAATAATCTAGATGGATCTGAAGGGTACTATGCTGGGTAAAAAATAATCCATCTTAAGAAGTACTCATAAGCTCGGTGTGTTGGCTCACGCCTGTAATCCCAGCACTTGGGAGACTGAGGCAGAAGCATCGTGAGTTCAAAGCCAGCCTCAGCAATGGCAAGGCACTTAGCAACTCAGTGAGACCCTGTCTCTAAATAAAATACAAAAAAGGGCTGGGGATGTGGAACAGTGGATAAGTTCCCCTGAGTTCAATCTCCAGTACCAAATAAAAAAAAGAAGAAGAAGAAGAAGAAGCACTCATATACTGATTCCATTCACATAGCATTCTCATTCTCATGGAGATGCTAAGAGATTAGTGGTGCCAGGAGTTAGGGATAATTGCAGGGAGACAGGGGAGTACAGTAACACAAGCCAGATCTTTGTAGTAATAGAATCGCTCCGTATATTAATTGTAATGGTGGTTATAATAATCTACACATGCAATAAAATGACTTGGAAATATATACATACATGATATCAATGTCCATTATCTGTTTTTTATATTGTGCCATATGTATATATGATGTGAACATTGGGAATAACTGGGTGAAAGGTACATGGATTCTCTTTGTACTATTTTTTTTTTTTTTGCAATTTCCTGTGACCCTATAATTATTTTAAAAATCAATAAGGGCCAGGTGAGGTAGCACACGCCTGTAATCCTAACAGCTCAGAAGGCTGAGGCAGGAGGATCATAGTTGAAAGCCAGCCTCAGCAACTTAGCGAGGCCCTAAGCAATTTAGCAAGACCCTATCTCTAAATAAAATATAAAAGGGGGCTAGGGATGTGGCTCAGTGGTTAAGCACCCCTGGGATCAACCCCCAGTACCGAAAAAAGAAAATCAATGATAAGAATATTTACTGACTCCTAGTTGGAAACAACCAATGCCAGAAGAGAATGGGATGGTGTCTTTAATGTGCCCCCCCAAAAATACTCAACCTAGAATGCTATATTCAACCAGATTACTTTTAAAAAATTAAAGTAAAAAGGAGACATTTTCAAATAAACCCAAATTGAGAAAATGTATCATGAGATCTACACTGCCACAATTGTTAATGAAGCCAGGTGCAGTGGTGCATGCCTGTAATCCTAGCAGCTCAGGAGTCTGAGGCAGGAAGATTGCAAGTTCAAGGCCAGCCTCAGCAACTTAGCAAGACCTTGTCTCAAATAAAAAAGATTGGGGATGTGGCTCAGTGGTTAAGCATTCCAGGGTTCAATCCTTAGTATTGTAATAGATATAAACTTGGATCTACACAAAGAAATGAATGGTATTAGAATGATAATAAATGTATCTAAACATAATAGATGTTTGGGGCTGGAGTTGTAGCTTGGTGGTAGAGTGCTTGCCTCATATGGGTGAGGCAGTGCGTTCAATTCCCAGCACCACATATAAATAAGTAAATAAAACAAAAGTCCATCAACAACTAAAAAAAATTTTTTAAATAGATGTTACCTCCTTTTAAAATTTTAATTGAAAGATTGTTGATTGCTTAAAGCAAAAGGAATAACAATATGGGATTTATAACATATGTAAAAGTAAAATATTTCACAACAATATCACAAAGAATAGCAGGTATTTAAATGGTAGCATACTTGTATATATTTTTAACACTATATGTGCAGTGGTATAACACCACATATTAATATATACTATTATATATAATACAAATTTACTTGTATATATTAATATATGCTTGTATGTGTATATGTATGAATGTGTATATGTATGTAGAGGGGTACACATCTACATGTACATATGTTTAGACATATATACATGTACATACATACATGGATTCTGAGACAAGGTCCATATGTTTCACCATACAGATAGATGACAAAGATAAAACGGGTCCCACTGATAGAATTTGCTCCCACAGCAACTGTAGCCACAGCACCTATCCCTACTCTGAAGATGTGTCACTTCCTGCTTCAGCCTCTAGTCAGCCACTCTTGCAAAAGCCCATGAAATCAAAGTTGAATTTGAATGAGGACCACTGCCCATTCTCTTCACGTGACCCATGAGGCCACTGGAAAAAGCCCATAGACCCACCAATGGAGATGAACATTATTCCCAGAAGTAAATAGAGCTCTGCTTGTACTTTGGAACAACTGATCAATCTTGCCACTTGCACAATCTACTAGCAAAGGTTATGCAGTGCCTGAACATGATCATGGCAGAATCACTGGGCCTCATCACCATCTGCCTTTTTGGATATCTACTCAATGCTGAATGTACAGGTATGTTTCCTTAAAAAAATGAAATAAAATAAAACTTTCAATACACTTGTGTTTTAGATATAAAAATGTCTGGTGCTGTCTTCTTCACTATATAATGATTATATGATTTGATAGATTTAAGATTGTAGCAGCCAGCATGTGGGTTGATAAGTGCTGGCTCTCTGCTAGCTGGGTCCTCTTCATTTTTAAAACTAAATAGTCTTACAATGCTTTTGATGCACTTTTATTTAATGGACACTCTTGAACTTATGATCTAATGATGTAATTCCTCTTAGAAAACATTTTTCTCCTCAGTTTAAAAAAAAACTTGAAAGTAAGAAGATATCTTAACAAGGAAACAGCAGAATATGCAAAAAAAAAGTACTATTTTTTACTCACCACTTTAAAAACAAAATGAAAAACATCAAAACTACAAACAATTTTATTTATACAAAAAGTCTTATCTAAAGATACATGATGAGTTTCAAAATTTTAGAACTATATAATGAGGTATATCTTTAATTTTAAAAATTATATACCTTCCATTTAAAGCTTTAGTTAATACCAAAATATTAACCTTTCATTAGTAAGTTGTTATTTGTCTTGAAAATATTTTTTTTCGTGGATTTGGAATAAGTCATATTCTGTTTCTAATTTCATAATGTCTCAGAGTTGATATTTGATACTCAGATGATCTCTCTAGGGGACAAAAACAAGTCCACAAATTGATGGAAAGAGTAGGAATGTAGTTAATGCAATGTATATCACTGTTTCCTCACAACTACAGTGACTTTATATAGTCTCTAGGGGAAGGTACACAGGGAAGAACTTATTCCATTTAAACAAATGGCATGTTCTCACAGGAAGCATTTATCACACTTACTTGTCAATCTACTAGAATCAACACTAGTAGCTGACAGTACCAGGATCAGGGGTGCCAACCCTAAAGCATCACCAGAAAGCAGACTGGTATTGTGACTCCTATTCTAGACATGATGTCAGCTAGGGAATCAGACTGAAATACAGAAATAATGATATGAGAATGCAAAGGTTAAATTGAACTAGCAAAGTGGGTAGAATTAAATAAAAAAAATATGTTGGAAAACTCACAAAGCAGGACATAAAGCCAGGTCATTAGACATATCTCATCAGTGTGACATGTGGGAGGACAAAAGATTCAAAACCTTCCTTTGAAATAAATGGTAAGATGATAGAGGCTATAAGAGGGCTGTTGACTCCCTGAAAACCTCAGATGTTAGGAAAAAATGATAGAAAGAAAAAGAAACCAGGATTTCAGAACTGGGGAAACAATGACTACAGATAATCCTGAATAGGGGTTTAAATAAACAATCCCTGGACAACACTGAAGAGAAAGGCAGTGGGATTCTGGAGCCACTGTTGTAACAATTAAAAGTCCCTTGAGGAAAGGACTAGGGTAATTTCCCTAGGTATGGACAGCATTGGTGCAGTACTTCCTTCTGTTGAACTGTCACTGGCTTCTGAAAGGAGGAGATATTGTGTTTTCATAGCTGCTGCTCTTAAGTATTAATGCATTAATCTGGAATTTGGAAATCAAAATTTTTCTATGAAATCAATTCAGTTTTGTAAAGTTTATTGATTGAAACTATCTTTCATTCGTTCAGACATTACTGCATTACTGTTATGATTCCAGATACTGTGGCATGGTACCAGGGGCATGGGCATAAAGCAGATTCTCTCTTTGACCTAAATCACCATGAGATTGGGTGAGAGATTTTTATACAGTATTATAAAATGTGTAACGCATGCTAAGGGAGCCCAGAGTGAGGGACACAATAAATGGGGAAATACCTGACAAACAGACAATATTTGGAGCTGGGTCTTAAGATATGATAGGAGTCCACTGTCCCTAAATGTCTGATCTAGGGGGTTCTGTGCAGAGGGGATCCCTCACCTGCAAAACTCCAGATCCACAACAATGTGAGGTATTTCAAGAGCTCCATCTGGTTTCCATATTGACTATGACAAGTGAGACAAGAAAACTCGGCAGGGCCAGGTCATCAGATAATAAAGATCCTAAACTAAGAAGACTGGACAATAGAACACGATATGAAGGTACCATAAGTGTAAACATAAAGATTAACACTGATGGCTGAGTTCAGATGCTTCATCTGGTAACCCTCTAAAGAACTGGTGGGAGGGCAAGACTGTGAGACCAGTCCTAAGGTTACTGCAACCATTCAGGTGAGACACAAGGGCTGGAACCTGGACAACAGCTACGTAGAGAAGAAGGAATTCAAAGATATTAAGGAATTAGAACTGATATGATTTAATAACCACAGGGTTATGGAAGGTTCTGGGGAAGTGCATAGAGCACATCTTGGGCATTTTGAGTTTGATGCAATCACAGAAAGAGCACAGTGCCTAAGAGCAAAGACTCTCTAATCTGACTGCCAGAGTCTAAATCCTAGCTCTGATGCTTTAGTGTGGTACCTTGAGCAAATTACTTAACCTCTTAGAACCTTAGTTTTCCTCACTTACAAAAATGAGATGACAGTACCTATCTCATGAGACTTCCCCTTTCCTTCCTTCATCCCTTCATTCTTTCTTTCCCCTTCCTTCATTCCTTCGTTCCTTCGTTCCTTCCTTCCTCCCTTCCTTCCTTATCTCCTAAAGAAAGGAACAACTCCCAGCAACTTCTTGAGTTACCAATATTAATTACATACATGCGTGCATGTACATATGAGAGTGTGTGTGTATATATGTATATATGTGTGTATGTATAGGGCTGAGAAACAGAGAGAAAAAGGCAGACACAGAGATGGGGGTCGGGCGGGGAAGAAGGAGGGAAAGGATTTGGAGGCCTCAATCCTCCACAGTTTACCAGTGTCCCTGTAGACTAGGCAATCACAGTTAAAATAAACCACATCCTGAATTCCAGACAAATGCTTACATCACTGGAATTCCTATAACATGTGCCAACTGAAGGTGTTATGAATCTGAAGATTAAAAAATAATAATGATGCATTTGTTTTATTTTAACATCAAATGAAAGGCACTGGGGTCACATTTGCAGCAGAACCCACAATTACACAATTACACAATTAGCCTTCTGCTCTTCAAGAGATATTTGTTGCAAAGTCACTGGGCAACTGCATCCTGAAAACACAGCCCAGTCAGGGTGATGGATCACCTTGCAAGGATCTGCAATGAGCTATTTTCAAGTGATGACAAAGTGTGAAGTTAACTGCCTATTTGAGAACTTTCTTTTTTCATCCAAAGTAAATTCAAATATGGTTGAAAATCTGACCTTTATTATTGGAGCTCTCTTAACTAAAAGTAAAATTGAATTTTAATTCCTAAATCTCCATGTTTATAAAGTACTGTGGGAACATCATAGATTTTGGCTCCATGCCCCCAAAAGAAATTGGCTTTGGGATTACTTGGATTAAAAACAAAGTCTTTCTTAAGAGAGGTATTTAATTTTCATGATGTTTTCTTTTTTCTAAAGCTAAACAATAGTTCTTTTCAATTTCAGTTTTTCTTGATCATGAAAATGCCACCAAAATTCTGAGCCGACCAAAGAGGTATAATTCAGGGAAATTGGAAGAGTTTATTCCAGGGAACCTTGAGAGAGAATGCATAGAAGAAAAGTGTAGTTTTGAAGAAGCCGAGAAGTTTTTGAAAACAATGAAAAAACTGTAAGTATTTCCATATAATATCCTTCAGTTGCAGAGCGAAGACAGAATACCTTTTAAAAAGAAAAAAGCAAAAACTTCTCTTTGGAATTTTAAGACATTCATACATATATTTACACTATAAATGTTATATAAGAAAAGGAATCAGCATCAAAGCACTTTAAATACTTCCATTAACTTGTCCTCTTTTTATTCTTTATAGACTGAATTTTGGAAGCAATATGTTGGTAAGTAATTCATTTTATCCTCAACTATGCATTTTTTCTCTGAACAAAGAGATAATAAAGTAAACTTTGTCAAAACAACTCAGAAAAATAAACCCAACTCTTTAACCCAAGATTGAATGGTGATATACTACAGGGTTATGCCAGCATGGGAGGGATCAGCTGGCAGATAAGTTAACTCCTCTTCAGGGCTTCACAAAGATCAGCATTCCACCCCAGGAAGCTGGAAGGAAAAAAACCAAATGATTGCATCTTGGTACTGAATAAGATTTTACAATCCTCAGTAGAGATACAGAGAATGCCAATGCCGATTGACAAATCTTAAAAGTTTTCCTCATAGCTGGCACAGTGGCGCACGCCTGTAATCCCAGCAGCTCGGGAAGCTGAGGCAGGAGGATTGTGAGTTCAAAGCCAGCCTCAGCAATGGCGAGGCACTAAGCAACTCAGTGAGACCCTGCCTCTAACAAAATACAAAATAGGGCTGGGGGTGTAGCTCAGTGGTCGAGTGCCCCTGAGTTCAATCCCCGGTACAAAAAAAAAAAAAAAAAAAAAAAAAAAAGTCTTCCTCTTTATGATGGCCTACAAGTTCCTCCATCATCACCCTTGCACACTGAGCTCCTTGCTCACTCTGTGATGCTCCCAAACTAGAGGCTTTACGTGCTATTTTAGCTGGCTTGTCCCACCTTCCCCTGGGCTCACTCCCTATTCTCTTTCAGGTCTTTGCCCTAATGTCACCATCTCAATGAGGCCTACTTTAATCATCTATTAATACTTCAACCTATCCCAAGGAATCCCACCACTCCAGACAACAATATCCTGCTCTATTTTTAGTACTAAAGGTTGAATAATCCTTATCCAAAATGCTTGTTTCAGATTCAGGATTTTTTTCAGATTTTACAATATTTGCTTATATGTAATGAGATATCTCTGGGGTGGGACCCAAACCTAAACACAGGATTCATTTATGGTTCATATACCATTATACACATAGCCTGAGGTAATTTCATGCAACATTTTTAACCATTTTGTGCATGAAATAAAGTTTCACAGTGTAGAATTTTACACTTGTGGTGTTATGTTGGTACTCATGAAGTTTTGGATTTTGGAGCAATTTGGATTTTAGATTTTCAGATTAGGGATACTCAACCTGGAACACTTTTTGCCATAGCAATTTCTTACTTATACTATTTATCCTTGATTTTCTCCATTCCTCTCCCACTCCACCCAAGAATACAAGCTTCATTTTGGCAGGGATTCGATCATTTCATTTATTGATGTATTCCTAGCACCTAGAACAGTATCTGTAACAGAGGCACTCAGTAAATATTTGTCAACTAAATTGAAGAAAAGGAGGAAAAGTTATACTTTAATAACAACTCATTTTAAAACTAACTTAAAAGCCAGCAGGATTTTGAGGCAAGGGAAGCTTCACAGATTGACTTACCTAAGACCATCTGCATGGATAGGAACAAATTATCTTGAACCCCAAATTCACTGAGGTCCATTAATTTCAAGTCCCTTTCTATTTGCTACAGTTCCTGTTCTTAAGACACTATTATATATTTTTATGCTTTCATAACTCACAATTTCCCTAGTTTTAAGTCATGAGCAAAGAAAACATTCACTCTGTTAACATTGCTTTATCTGTCTTGCCTTGTTCTTAGGGATGAATGCTACCATGACTATTTCTACTGAAATATTCCCCCTAACATTCATCCAAATAAGTCTTCTTAATGCTTTATTCCTAATGAATTTAAAACTTGAAATCTTGTGACATTTTTAAAAGCAAATCAACATCTATTTTTCCAAAAACAATAGTATTAGTTTTATTTAAATCCCCATGATTCCTTCCTTGCCCACCCCACATACACCCACATACATACAGTTTCAGTAGCATATTTTGAAGTTGGATGCCTGCCTTCTAGGTCACATAGATACATTGTTTGCTATACCTCAGATTTAGATACCTGGGAAACATCAAGGATATACTTTTGTCACTAACGCTTTGTCTACCAAAAAAACAAAACAAAAACAAGAACTAAAAAGAAGCAAACTCCATGTCTCTTTTCACATGCAGTCGAGATTCCAAACTACCACAAAAGTAGCCTATGCTGTTTCTCACATATAGCAAGAATTCAGGCTCCTCACTGCTGTACTGTTCTCTACCTTTAACTCATCATGCAATGACTTGAAGAAGTGGTTGAAGAAGAATCACCACCCAACCACATTAATTAGCCTCTGTCAGGAACTTTATGGAATGCTGTTTTCAGAAGCAATGTATAGCATTCCTATAATATTTAACCCTCACACCATCCCTGTGATCAAAGCATTATGAATTCCATTCTGCATAGAAGGATACTGAGGATTAAGGAGGTAAAGGGACTTGCCAAAGGTCACCCAGCTAGGAAGTCATGAAGCACAGAAAAGAACTGAATCCCTTGCTTTCACTATTATACTTCATGGCCTTCAAATCTAAACATAGTTATTCATTAAATAAGAACCTGTAGTCTTAAATGGGAATCTCTCACTTGGCAAGGCCTTGTCTCTTGTTATCTTTGACCCCTACTGACCATGGCTGTGTTTGGGCCCAAAGTATGCACAGATAAGAACCTAAAGGGGGACCAAATACAGGATAAAATGACACTCATTTTAAAGATATGTCTCAGCAAACGAGTTCCTGTGTAGCTGGCTGCAAGCCCAGACCCTTTCAGTGAAACATCCTAAATAATTCAGATTTGTTGGTCTATAATATAAAGTGCAAATGTAGCTCGATTTTTAGACCACTTCTGAACATCAATAATAATAAACCAGAGATAACATATTTTGTTTTCATAGAATTGGAACAAATGAAGTATCTGTGCAAGAGCACATTGGATCAAGGGGCAGAAGGGACAAGGTCTAATTTTTACTGCAAGCAGATTTTCCAGAGAGAGACTACTTCTGAGAAAGGAATATTAGTCCCTTAATTAATGGAACCTGAATACATGCTTCATCAGAGAGGAGGGAGAATGGGCAGGCATCCACACACTGGATGTCAGAGAGTTTTGCTTTGAAGTGTAATTAATAATTAGAAATTTCTCTTTGATTTTCCCCTTTTCTCTTTCTTTGGCTCTTATTGTCATCATTATCTCTTACTCTTTTCTTACTCATATATCGAGTCTTACTGATCTAGCTCCTGATTTTTCCTCAGGGCTATTTTCCTGAGCTCAAAGTGTGCACCCACTCTCCCTTCTGGGTGTATTCATTCTTTTCTCCTGAAGCTTCCTTAGAAGTGTGCATTGAGACAGAGAATGAAGAAATCAAACTTCCAGAGTCCCTTCTCATCCTGACCCTTCCCCTCTTGCTTATGCCTTCCTCCTATTGTCTTACTACCAGTGTCTTCAAAGACTTTCAAGAACTGCAAATGTAGAGACTTCAGAAAAGGTACAATGGAAATAGCCAATCTATGCACAAATAAAGCACATTGTAGAATCTTTTAAAATTCCATATGATATACTTAACTTTGTTTTTCACTTTACCTAAACCATTTGGAACCTAACTTGTAAGACAGTAAACTATCTTTAAGCAGTAACAGATGCTTCTGGCATCTTTTCTATTGTCTTGAACCCTTACTATATATAATACTTAAATGTTAAGTGATAATACATTTGTTCCATGCCTAGGTCACCAGTTCCTTGAGTGCAAGCACCATTTATTATCTAGCTCAGCTTGCTCAGCAAGACCTGCAATAACTCAGACTTTTTATGATATGTAGCTAATATTTCTTGAAGTGATTTGCTTTGATGTAGAATTAACTCTTATAATTTTATAAGGAAGGACTGAAAATTCTTCTCACCCTATGCTCATATGGTACATCTCTTATATAAAGATATTCTTCTACCTCTTTCCTTGGATTACATAAATTATGTACATGCCTTCCTTGGGGCACTTTCCTGGGACAGTGTTAACCTGAAAACATTTGCTGGGGTGTTTTTTAGAAACCAAGTAAGACAGAAGCATCACTTGCCTATAGGCAACTAGCTTCCAAGTCAGTAGTCCTGTTCTGGCCCAAAAATCAGACTCCTATCCCCATAAGGGGAGGACTGGACACTCTAAGCAATTTATCTGATAATTTTCTATTTCTTAATCTATCTCAAAGATGGAGATCAGTGTGAGTCCAATCCATGTTTAAATGGAGGCAGTTGCAAGGATGACATTAATTCCTATGAATGTTGGTGTCAACTTGGATTTGAAGGAAAGAACTGTGAATTAGGTGAGTAATTATTTTTTGATTGTTCATGGTTCAAAGTTTCCTTTTGAAACCAGATGAAACTGGAAAATGCAATGTTTGTGTATCATAAGCTTCTCTTTAAAACATACTATCAGGCTTAGTACAATGGCATACACCTGTCATCCCAGCACCTCAGGAGACTGAGGCAAGAGGATCACAAGGCCAGCCTGGGCAATTTAACAAGACCCTGTCTCAAAATTTAAAAAAAAATAAAAAGGGCTGAGGATACAGCTCAATGTCCAAGTGCTATTGAGTTCAACCCCCAGTACTAAAAAAAAAAAAAATTAAATTAAAAATTTTAAAAAAAACTTTCAAAGACTATAAACATTCACTTCTTCTGTAGTCACAGTTTTCAGGATATAAGCTCAAGCAATTATATTCAGAGCAGTAACACTATCTGGTAGCTAACATTTGATGATAATATTATTTCACTCACTTTATTTATTAATCCTCAATACAACCATATGTGGTTAGTACCATTATTATCCCCACTGTATGCACATGAGAAAACTGCAGCTTCAAAAGCTCAAAATCAAAGAGGCATAAGTGGTTGAGCCAGACTTGAATTTCAGTTTGACGAAAACCTGTGCTTCTAACAACTATGCTCACAACTCAGAGAAAATTGAACCCATAAAATCGTTTGAACTCATAACTAAATTGCTATCAGCCTAGGTAGTAGAAGTCAATTACATACAGAACCAGGAGTCTGATAGGTCAACTATCCCATATAATAGGAACTGCTCTACACATACAAACCACTTCACATGTTAAACTTGTTGACAAAAATTAAAGGTCATTCCCAAATTTGACCATACTAGTCACATCAAAAAAGTCTAGGATTATTATATACTTATAGCCTAGAATATTTTTCAGGTCTTGGTAACTGGAGCAAACCCCTAAGTCCTTTACCTAATTGATTATTAGCTCTGAATGCAATAGTACTGGTATTGTGACCATGATTGGCACACAGTGCTGCAAAAGAAAACTCTTTCTACTCTAAAACTCTAGAAGAATAGAGATGCAATCCCAAGGAAAGAATCTGATACCACAAGCTACATGACTACTGACAAAGAGTAGAAAATTAGCAGGACACTGTTAAATCATCATAGCCAGCCACCTGACAGATGAAAAAGGAACAAAATGAAATGAAATGTAGCAGGTGCACTTGTCCTATTGAGAAAGGGAAAAAAAAGTCACCTGAAATGTTGTTCAGAAATACTGTCAGTACTAAGGAGAAATTGATTGATCATCTTCCTTTAAGATCTAAAAGATCTTAGAAGAAAAGAAAAATGTAACAGGGCAAAAGCAGGTAAAAGGAAAGAAAATAGCAAATGCATGTGGATGAACTAGTATAACTGGGGTGGACTCCCATTCCCTTAAGTTTTCCAGTGTCGAGTCAAGCCAATTTCTGGGTGAACTTTCCTGTGGGTGTGTTCATTGGTTTAACATATCTAAAGTGATATTTTCATCTGAAAGATTATAATTTTAAATTCAGATTTATCTAG
This sequence comes from Tamias sibiricus, assembly GCA_025594165.1. Lineage (NCBI taxonomy): Eukaryota > Metazoa > Chordata > Mammalia > Rodentia > Sciuridae > Tamias > Tamias sibiricus. Next base: position 129,604,022 of record CM046667.1, read on the forward strand.
ATAAATTTGATCCTGCTATTATGGAAAGCTACAGAAATCCTTACAGTAGTCATTCATTATCAGCTTAAATAATAAAACTATTAGAGCTGAGGGAATGAATAACTCAATTAGTCTCAGTTACTATGTTGTAGTAGACTATCTTGAAAACATAAATGTCTATATCTAGTTTAAAAATACAGATGTTTTAAAAGAAGAAAGAGAATCACCTCAAGCAATGTAAATAAGTCTAGGCACACAATTTCTGTAACAGTATTTACTTTATTTGTGAGGTCATAGCCCACAGAGAAAAAATGCTAAGTCTACAACTGGCACTGTCTCAATACTTTCAAGTTCCCACATTTCTGCAGCCACCACAACACTTGGCCTCTATAGTATATTGATTTCACCCAACCAATCTGATCAAGGTTTAGAAAAATCTTTTCAGCTCTTTTAGTTCACAAACAAATTGGGAATTCTTTCAAAATGTTCTTTATCTCAGACACTCTAAGAAAGCAACAACAAAAGCATATACAAACTCCCATTTAAGCTTGTTGCCTCCAGCTGAACTAAACACTAATCTCAAAAGCCACTAGTTAGCACAGTTTATAGAGTCTCTTTGCCCCAAGTGTCTTGCTGTACCCTGTCTTGGAAAAGGAAAGGAGATTTCCATTGTCATGACCTTTTTGTTTTCTTTTCCCCCGTGCAATCAAGTTCTTCATCAAGGGAAAGAAGTACAAACATTGAGGGCATGCTTTCTGGTTAGAAGAATAGCAATTAATTGGTTACTGGGTCCTTTTGGTTAGAATAAAGACCTCCATATGTTCCCAGCTGCACATCAAATCCAAATCTCTTTCAAAAAGATCAAGGTCCATAAGAATTCAGTCATCTCTGCCCCTTCAAAAGAATACAAGAAGCATTTTCCCACAGTAAGATAGGGAGAAAAGAAAAAAAAAAACTCACAAGCAATAAATACATGTGCTTTTTTTTCACTTTTGCAGCACATCACAGACACTTCTGCTTTATTTATTGTGTATTTCTGAGCAGAGGGGGGGAAATGTTTAATTTAACTGAAGAATGTTGAATTTAACCATTTTGTGGTAAACATGTTAAACAGAAAATATTTTGTTCAAGTTTTGCTTGGCACATCAGTGGATATATCAGGGAAGGTGAAAGCAGGATAAAATAAAACAAAATATGATAACTTTTGTCAGTAGGCACAAAGGAAATTAGAAATTGTTCATGCTAATATGCAGGAAGAAGAACATATGCTTGATGCTCTTCAACAGACTGTCTAGGCACAGAGACCAGCTTCAAGATCAGAGAGAATCCATGCCCAACATAGTATGTGACATATAAGTGCTCAATAATTGATGAACAAGTCCTATTCTGATTGTTTCTTAGATCCTGCCTTATTGACCTCCTCCCCAGAATTCCTTGTGCCATTTTTCTCTTTCTAGAATCCTGAGTCTTTTACCTGAGGGTAAAAGACTGCTGATTAGGCAACAATATTTCCCACCACATGCACAAACCAAGCCAAAGATCAAGGGAGGCAGCAATATTCTGGTTCACAAAGGGCAATGACAAATGTTCCTCATTTTTCCAATGATCAAGAAATCTGGTTACTTAGCCACAGACACAGAATGGAAATTGGGAAAAACAAAAACCACACCATGTTTACTTATTCCCATTGTGCATACCCTGGGACAAATCAAGGCTACTCCTACCACCCACCTTTGTTAACTTATCACAATCTCATATTGACTGAACACTTTCCACAGGTGGTATTTGATTTGGCCGAACACCTTAGTATTTCTTGTAGCAATAATATGATAGCCAGAAACAAGCAAAGAGCTAGGGATATTACCAGCATTTGTTAAGGAAAATAGTCCTAAAAATAAGTAAATAAAAAAGACAAAATATCATCTTTTCGGATCATGCACTTGGTGGATTATTGATAGCAAAGATTAAAGCTCAGGCTGGTCCCTTTGTTCACCTGATGAGAGTTGATTTGCCTCCCCTTACTACCTAAAGTATCAGTAAGGACTATGAGCTAATTATTATTTTAGCTCTGTGCTAACATATATAAATGAGAGTTTTAAAATTTAGATTTATCACTTAAAAATTCACGATATCCTCCAATACCATATAGTCACTCTGCTAGCTCGAGTTCCCCCATAATAAAGAGCCTGTTAACATAACCTTATTTACTAGGATGTGAAGTCCTAGGAGGAAAGAGTAAGGGAAGGGAGAGTGAGGCTGTGAGGAAAGGAGAACCAATAAGAGAATCAGTAATCAGACAACTTGCCTATAACTGAAGCTCGCTGCTGGATCTCCTGGGATTACCTCCAAAAGCCAGGTGCACTGATCTCAGGATAGTCCACCTGAGAGACAAGAAGAGGTGAAAGAATTTGTTCATCAGCATCTGTCTCCCATTGGTCAAAATAGGTTAGTGCTCCTGGAGCATTAACATCCCCCATTGCCCGACTGGGGATGCTTGGGCACCCAGAGAGTCATATAGCATCCCACACCTGTCAGGGAAGCCCCAAGGCAAGATGTGAAAGGCACCTACACCAGATATAAGCCAAGGCAATTCAAAGCTGCACTCGTGTGAAGTCAGCAGAAGTACATGTAGAGCCCATCACTACAGTACCAGTAAAAGATATAGATAAGGTTGAGAGAAATAAGGGTGGTACATAGGAGGTATCTATACAGTCACTCATTGTCAAACTGTCCATGATAACTCACTGAGCATTTCTATTGGAAGCTGTACAGTAGTTGAGCATATAAGTGAAAGGTGACTTATAATTCATTGGATTCCAGTTGTGCTCTAGAGATAGAGGCCCAAGGGCAGAGCCTGTTTTTCTTAACTCAGCAGGTCTCAGCTAGCAAGCCCTGAACCATGCTACTTCCTGTTATTGAGATGGCATAGGAGAAACAAAGAGAACACACAGTAATTGGAAAATACAAAATAAGATGGCAGGAATAAGCTAACTATAATAAGAATCACAATTAGTATGAATTGGGGTTCAACTAATCTATTAATGACAACTCTCAGTCTGGAGTTAAAATCTAATTGCACATTGTTGACAAAAGAGATCCTTAAAATAAAATTACACCAGGAGGCTAAAAGAAAGGGATATAAAAAGAATTATCAGGTAAATGCTAACAGAAAGAAAACCAGCAAAGCAATCATAACATCAGACAAAATAGAATCCAAGATGAAAAGCTTTACAGGAGACAAAGAAAGATATTTCATATTAACATGGGAGATTTCACAGGACATTGCCCTGGCCAGGTGCAGTGGTGCACGCCTGTAATCCCAGCACTTGTGAGGCTGAGGCAGGAGGATCGCGAATTCAAAACCAACCTCAGCAATGGCGAGGCACTTAGAAACTCAGTGAGACCCTGTCTCTAATAAAATACAAAAAAGGGCTGGGGATGTGGCCCAGTGGTCAAGTACCCCTGAGTTCAATCCCCAGTACCACACACACACACACACACACACACACACACACACACACACACACACAAGACCCTATTTCAGTTCTCTTGTGTTTTATACTTATCTATCTCATCCATCTTTACGTTGCTTATAGGCCCTTATGGACCCCCCAACACTGCAATTTCTAGACATCTCCATCTTCTACTTCTGGAGGTAACTTGTTAAACTGGCTAGCTCCGGAAGCCAAGCAACTTCTAAAATGACTAAGCAACAGATACTACACCTCAGTGCAGACAGGCAGTATCTACAGAAAATTATGGGATTGCTGCTGCTTTTGTTGTTTGTGGAGATAAATTTAAAAAGTGTAATTTTCAGAAAAATGACTGTACATATAGAAAATCCAAAGCACCTAAATAATTAGAAGAAATAATACATATAGAAAGGCTGCTGGATATATAGTAAACATACAAATATTGATTATGTGTCTATATATAGCAAGAATTGAAAATGTTTTACAATAGAATAAAAAATGTAATGCTTAGGAATGAAAGTAATAAATATGTGCAAAAATCCTACACAAAAATATGGAATATTTTGAGAAAATTAAGGAAGACCTAAATAAATGAATGGATAGGTTATGTTCATGAATTAGTGGATACAATACAGTAAATATAACAATTGTCTCCTAATGGATTCTACGTAACACCAATCAAAATTCCAGCAGGCATATTTTTTGCCATATTTGGAGTACGACTAAGAAGCTAGTTCTAAAATGCACATACATGGAAATGCAAAGGGCCAAGGATAGCCAAGACAATTTTGAGAGATAATAAAATTGTAGAACTTTTACAACCAAACATCAAGAGGTAGAGAGATTGGCACAGGGTAGACAATAGATCAATGGAAAATCAGAGAGTTCAGAAACATACATGCACATATATGGAAACTTGATTTATGACAGAGGTGCCACTGTAGGGAATGGTTGTTCTTTTCAATAAATAGTGATTGGATCAATTATATATCCATATAAGGGAAAATACATCCCTACCACATACCATGTACAATAATCAAATACAAGTAGACTAAAGATCTAAATGTAAAATATAAAACAATAAAGTTTTAAATTCATGAACTTGGGGTAAGCAAAAATCTCTTAAACAGCATATAAAAGTATGCACCACAAAGGAAAAATTGATAAAATGACACTATAGAGAAAAGTCAAGTCACAGAGTGGAAGAAGATATTTGCCATACATACATAACACTGGAACTCTTATACACTGATGGTAGAAATCTAAATTTGTACAATTGCTTCAGAAAATTACTTGGCAGTATCTACTAAACCTGAACAGATGATCCAATAATTTGACTGATACATATAAATCCAGTAAAAACACATGTTTATATTACCAAATATATGTACAAAATGTTTATTAAAGCATTATATATAAAAGCCAAAAACTGAAAACAACACAAATATCTATTAATAGTAGAATGGCTGAATAAAGTTGTAATATTAATACAATGTAATACTACACAACAATGTGAATGAACTACAGCTATACAAAATCACATAGATGAATCTATAGATAAAATGTTAAATGAAATATATAGAAGAGTACATATTGTGAGTGTTTATGTGAAGTTCAGGAACTAGGAAAACTATTCACTGATAGAATTGCAGTAATGGTAACTTTTCAAAAGGAAGAAAGGTAGAGTGATTAGGCAGGAGCATCAGGAGAATTTGGGGGGTTTTGATGATGTCATATACGTTGATCTGTGCAGCACACATACATACCTGTTTAAATACAGGTGCATTTGCTTTGTGAAAATTCATACAAAAGTTTTGTATTCTTTCTGAATTTTTGTTACATTTCAATAATCAGGTTTTTAATTGCAGTCTACGATTTAGTGAAAATAGAATATCTAGTCATTTAGTTTTACACCAAATCAAAATACTACTGCCACTATTTTATGCCTGAGAATTTTATTTTTGTTCCCACTATTAGCTCCAGCCTCCCAAGCTTCTCACCATGAATACTCCCAGCTTATATTTGACCCATATGTGAGTCAGTGGTTCCATGTACTTTTTAGAAAGGTGTGTTAAATGGTGCTATTATTGTTGATTTTGCTTTCTTTCAGATGCAACATGCAACATCAAGAATGGCAGGTGCAAGCAGTTTTGTAAAACAGGCACTGATAGTAAGGTGGTTTGTTCCTGTACTGAGGGATACCGACTTGCAGAAAATGAAAAGTCGTGTGAACCAGCAGGTCAAAATCTAAATAAGTTTTTTTTTTAAGAAAATCTATATTTGAACCTTTAGCATTTTAACTCCCTAATTTTAATCCCTATTTGTATCTACTTCCTTTTGAAATCAAACAAAAGATCAGTAGCATGAAATGGACAAATTATTTTTCAAAATTATATCATCATTTTAGATATAAATTTTGTTATTATCCACAGCCTAACTTTTTTGTGTCAATTTTTCTCTCTGACCTTTAAATCACAAAGCAATTGATTTGTGTAATTTCTGTATACATTTGTAATTCATCAAGTCAAATAAATGTAGTAATATTGTACTGTACCAGAAAAGATACACAAATAATTGAGTGATTGATTTCTAGTAGAAGGCTGGTAAATTTTAAGCATGAGTCTGTCAGGGCCTGACTAGTTTACTCTAAGAAAGTTGTTTCCTGACTTTGAGTCTTAAGCTGAGTTTATACAGAGTGTCAGAATGCTTCCAGCAACTGTTTAAGTTCTGCTAGGCTGATTAGCACTATCTTACAGAAGGAACAAAGCAATGCTTCCCATGCTGACCATGCCACCATGTTGACAGTTGATTGGTGTATTCAGCACATCTCCACTCCACTCTCATGCTGCTCTTCTCTGAAGACAAAAGCAGTTGAAACTTTGTTCTGAAAAACATTAGGCTCTGCAGGATCAATTATATTTGATGAATGAGACACTTTTTTGAAGCAAGCTAGATATAATTTCTTTTGCATTTCCAAAGCCTGATATTTTATTAAATTGGTGCATTAAATCATGCACCATTCCTCTGTAACTTGGTTTGATACCTATTTCAGCAATGCATCAGGCAGAAGAAATTAAAGTAAGAACCAGAATCCAGGAATATACATACCACAACTAAAATAAAGAATCTCTAATGCTTCAGGGCCTGTCCACCTAACCACATACTGCCTTAAAGCTCACCCTCCTGGGAGGAATATGTGTGTGTGTGTGTGTGTGTGTGTGTGTGTGTGTGTGTGTGTGTGTGTGTTACTTTAAAAAGCTACCTTCCAGCATAGAAAATGGCATAGTAGCTAAACCCTTATAAACCCTTCTATAAGAGAGAAAAAGAATTGAGAGCCACCTCCAACTATTATGAGTTATATTTGAATGTAGTCTTTGCTTTAGCAGAATAAGTAGGCCAAACCTAAAATAAGCTTTTCTGCCTTTTCAAAGATAATGGTCCCTTTTCTCTCACCATTGTTGATCATGCATATTTATACATAAGTACTTTGGAACTAATTTCCTGTTTTCTCAACCACATGCTGCCTTCATGATACTTTCCCGCAGCTGGTTGCTATACAAATGTCTGTTATAAGGAAAGTGGCTAGGAGGAAAGTGAGAAATAAAAATGAAGTATAAGGTGACTTTGACTACAAATTTCTATTTTGGTAGTTCCCACTGTAGCTGTAGATGATTGGGGGGGGGGGGGCGCAAGGGACCGGAGGAATAAACCAACTCAAGGAAAAGAGGTGGTCAGGTTCCAGGTAAATACAGCTGTGATAATCATATTAGTAACCTCTTTGGTTAATGATTGACATCCAGGTAATTGAATCAAAATGATCTCACTTCAACAAAGACCTGAAATCCACCTTGGATACTAGAGGGCATTCTTGTCTACAAAAGGAATCCTGTTAATGATAACCAGCAGAAGTTCCATTCACTAATTAGTCCCATTAGTCTAATGTTAAAGTTACATGGCACCAAGCACCAGACTTCCATTCAGGGACAGCATCTGGAAGTACAACTTTAGTAAAGAAACTAAACAAAGTCATTAGACTTTATAAAAAGTCTTACTAAATTTGATTCCAGAACACCTATTTCCATAAAGATGATGGATTCTGGAGCCAAATGTTCTTTCCATGAAGGCTTTGAAAACTTTCCATGAAAATAATGCAATCAACTATATTCATTGATTAGATTTTCTAAAATGTTGATGAGCCTGCTTCTCAGAAATGACAGAACCTCATTCTCCATTTTCATAATACATCTTCCCTTTGCCAATGAGAAATATTGGAATACTAATATTTTTTTTCTATTTTTATAGTGCCATTTCCATGTGGAAGAGTTTCTGTGTCATATGATTCTAAGACGCTCACCCGTGCTGAGACTATTTTTTCTAATGTGACCTTTGAGAATTCTACTGAAGCTGAAGAAGGCATTTTGGATAACATCACTAAAAGCACCCAACCATCTAATGACTTCACTCGGATTGTTGGTGGAAAAGATGCCAAACCAGGTCAATTCCCTTGGCAGGTACTCTATACTGATAGTGTGTCAAAACTGGAGCTCAGCTGGCAAAAGACAGGCCAGGTGGGAGGATGATAGTAGGCCACTGGCAAGACCTGTGAGGGTGAGACAAGTATTTATGTAAGTTCCAGCACTAAGCCACGTGACAGTCCTGATAGGTGAGCATCTGGGGAAAGAGAAGTCCAGGGACTGCTACCATAAAAGTTCAAGAAGAATTTGGCATCAAAGAAACAACATAGCATGATTCCAGGAAGCAACTAACTGGTCAACAATAGGGAGGTCTGGAAGGGAGATCACAGGTACTGGAGTTCCAGGTACTACTCCAGCTCAGTCCCTGGGGAAACTGGTGAGTCAAAAAAGTTTCTTGGCCCAGAGGAACTGGATTATTTTGAAGGGAGCAAAAGACTCATGTAGGAAGGATTAAGGTCATAACTGGCTCTTGGAACCAGGATATGAGATGGGGGCTTGGTCCACTGCTCTGGTTTTCAGGGTGGTAGCACTAGAGTCACCTGAGAACTTATTAGGAATGCAAATTATCATGCTCCACCACAGATCTACTAAATCAGAATCACTAGTGTGTAGGGCCCAGCAATCTGCACACAAGCAAGCCCTGCAGGTGATTCTGAAGCGCACTTACAATTTGAAAATCACTGGTCCAAAAGAAACAAACATATTACCTGATCCAGCATTCAAAACACCAAATAGTGGACTCTTCCTACTTAGTTCCTTCAAGTGGGTTCTACAGACAACCTACATATACAGAATTACCTATGCACATTTTTCATGTAACTATCAACAGCTGAATTTGTAGCAAAACCAGGGTTGTAACTGTGCCTATAGCTAAAGCCTAAGTGATTCCATCTGTGAAGAGGACTAAGTGCCCTCCTCCCCACCTCAAGGCAAGGAGCCAAGCTGGTCCTTATGGAAAGTTGTGCTGTCCAAAATGGTAACCACTAGCCACATGTGGCTACTTAAATTAATTATGAGTTAGTAAAATTACAAATTCAATTCCTCAATCACACCTGCCACATTTCCAGTGCATAATAGCCACATGTCGTGAGTGCAACTGTATTGGCCAGGGCAAGTGTAAATAGAATACTTCCATCACTGCATAAATTTCTATTGGAGAGTGCATATATAATAGTTTAGCCTAATTTAAAACTCCCTAGTGGCCACGATCATATTTGGTAGTTATTTCAAGGATGCTTCACTCCAAAATATTTTCTCTACTGAGGTTTGAAATTCTGCCATCACAGACTGGTAGCTTTAAAGACTCCACAATCATCAAATTGGTAACGATTTAAGCCAGGTAAATGTCTCCAGGTTTAACACCACTGAAATTTTCTTAGATTAGCTATGTATCTATCCAGGATTCTTCAGAATGCTTGCCGTTTTCCAATATAATAAATGTAAGATATTAAACATAGGCCTCAGGACATAGGGACATTGTAGAGAAAGGTACCATAGGGTGACAGAACATTACAACCAAGACTTAATATTTTCCTTCCTTTTGTCTTTGCTTTTCTTAGACAATATTTTGTTGGACCTGATCTTATAGACAATAAAATACACTGTATGTCCCTCTGTCCCCACTTAAAGGCACACTACCAGCGCCATTTTCCTCACCCATGATACCACCCTTCCTTCACTCATCCATGTCTTTACCGTTCTTTGCAGGTCCTCCTAAGATTGACCTACTCCAGTGACCTTTCTTTGAACAACCTCTTTTTGCTACAATCTGATTATGCTTTCATTCTACTTAACATCCACATATATCATTCTCTTTTTCTTATTTGCACTTTCATTCATTAATTATCTGACTTACATGAATAAGGTGGTTATAACAAAAGTTCCTACTTTATGACAAATATCCTCCTTGGTCTTGTAGGACATAAAGCAGTGTTTATAGTAGAGGAGCCACTAAGCTACATCCCTGGCCCTATTACTTCTCCTTTCTAAAAAAAATCCCACTTCTTTTTAAATCCCGGGATGCATGCATTGTGAGCTTAGCATAGCCCCCTTGTCACACCAGAAATGAAATGGCTAATATAATTAAATGAGAAGCAAAACAGGGGAAGGAGTGAATAAAGTTTCTATTTAGTCACATAATATCTATTTCCCACGAACCCTCTTTAAACCAGATGTTTGGCAGTGTTTTAACAAATGCAATGCCTTTCCTAAAAGAAATCTTAGCAACTCTGGGAGACATTTTATTTCAAGAAGAGACTGATATGATATGATATATGATACAGAGAAGATATGATACTCATCATTCCAAATCTTTTCATATCCTTCTCACTGCACACTTACAAAAGACCTGTGGTCTTTTTTCCTGTCCTGCCTACCTAAGATCATCTGGAATGTTCAAGACAACTCACAAATACATGTATGCATACATGTTCACTCTCTATTTCTTCCATATGCAGTAAGACTACTTACTATGGATGTACAAAGCACTAGATTTTCTTCTTTTCCAAAGGTGAAGTGCTAAGGTTTTTCTAGTACACTTGAGAAAGACCCTGCACTGTTTCCTTCCTCACCAGAGAATGTTCTCTCCACACCTACCCAGTTCCCCAGGAAAGGTTATTGGTTTTTAAAACTTGGAGATACCCTAAATGTACAAAATTCACTTTTAGACAAAGATGAATAGTAAATAAAACAAATCAGAATCTCTCCTCCTTGGTGGAAAGGCCAGCACAGCCACACCATGGTTAATGTGTAGGATGGGAAATACTAGATGTGTTGCAGAGGAGACTGCAACCAGGGCCTGGGGTTGTGGCTCAGTGGTAGAGCACTTGCCTAGCATGTGTGAGGAGGCACTAGGTGTGATTCTCAGCACCATATGTAAATAAATAACTTAAATAAACGTCTATCAACACCTAGAAAGTTTTTTAAAAGACTGAAACCAACCTGTTGTGGCCAAAGCATCAAGAGAAAGCAAACAACAGCTGGGGTTTCAGTGGCCACCATATTATTATACCTCTGGCTCTGAAATATGGAATACTATTTAGAATGTTACCTAGAAAAGAATGTGTTTGGAAGTGCTGGTGCTTCATAAAAGCCCTTCTAATCAGAATTGATTCTTTCATCTTTCAAATTGGCAGGGGTGAGGGATAAAGTGATCACTTAGGGGAAAGAAATCCCACAAAGATGGACATAGAGTTCACTTTCACCCGGAGTAACGAACAGTTTGAATGGACTGCGAAAGTTTATTTAGTCTGTCAAAGAAAAAGGTGTCCGGTGAGTTTTCTGCTAGAGCCACCGGGGAAGCCGCGTTCTCCCTGCGGTCTTAGCGGGAAGTTTGCAGGCAGATTCCGGCTACTGGCTCAAGTGCTAGGCTGGGTGGCTTTGGGAGGGAACGTGGGTAGAACAAATATTTGTGCAACTGCTGACGGGAAAAGCTGTTCTGTTCCTGGGGACAGACAGCAGCGGCTGCGTGGCCCCGTGGGGACTTCAGGGGAGTTCATAGGACATGGTTCACCTAGCGGTAGATGAGAACAGGCTGAGGGACCGCAGAGACGCCGTCCAGCCATAGCCCGTCCGCGCTCGCGCTCATTTTTTACCTCACTCTCCGGCTTCCGCCTCAGTGTGCCGGGCCTGAGGCAAGGACCAACGCAGCCGCGTCCTGATGGCGACAGTCGCCTACTCCCAGCAGCCCCCTACGGTTGGGAGCGGTGCAGCCCGCCCCATCCGGCTCGATCCCGCACGCCAAAGGCGGAAGCGCCTTAAGCGCTTCCCACCTGGCGGGTTGTTAGGCTGGGGGGTGCAGGACAGTCACAGCAGGGCTGTCCCTCCGTCTCTTTCCTCCAGCCCCCGGCCGGCTCAGGCTGGAAGGGGCAGGATGCAGGCCCCTGAAGGGACACTTCAGGAGAAGAGAGAAGAAATCTAGAAGGTTAAGTGCCCTATATGGGAACAGAAAGGAGATTTTCTTAGTATTATTGTATCTAGTGGAGCGGGAAACTAAAACAAGGCTTGAATTTCCCAAGTTACAGAGGGAAGAAATGAAAAAAAAAAAAAAGTGAACATTAGAGAAAACAGGGAAATTGCAACGCCTATATTACCAGATTGTCTTCATCAACAGCTCAAAAGTGAGACATTTGAGCTGAATGCAGTGGTGCACCCCTATAATCCCAGCGGCTCAGGAGGCTGAGGCTCAGGAACATCTCAATTCTGATTTGCGAGTTCAAAGCCAGCCTCAGCAACTTAGGAAGGTCATCAAAAAATTAGTGAGACCCCGGCTCTAAATAAAATATAAAAAGATCTGGGGATGTGACTCAGTGGTTAAGTGCCTCTGGGTTCAATATCTGGTAACAAACAAAGAAAAAAAGTTAGAAGTTTGAAGCACGGTAGGGCACTTGTCTAGCATGTTAGAGGTGCTGGGTTTTATCCCCAGCACTTCAAAACACACACACACACACACACACACACACACGTATGTGTATGTATATATATTCCATATATACATACATGTATATATAAGTATGTATATACATACAGAGGGAGAGACAGACAGGTTTGAAGGAGTGACATGTTTTTCAGCTATTCTAGAGCTTTAATTTGGTTTTGGTCTCAAGCCCATGATCTTGCCATCTGACAATTCTGAGCATGCACAACCTGACCCAAGAACTCACCACACACAAACACACACTTTTACTGCTTAGCTCTTTAGATGAAGTACCTGGTCTTTCTATTTTCTGTTTTACCATAAGCCTCAGTTCTGTATGAGGCCTATTTATTCCACATTTTATTAAATCTGAAGATCATTCTACCACATTGAAAAAAAGGAATAATATGGAAGCCAAGTGACTTTCATCATATATTGTTTTGTCATATGCATTTACCAATACCTAACTATTTTAACCTATAGAAAATGTCTGAAGAAGCAATTTGTCCATTCTTTATTCTATTCTTGGCCTAAATCTTTAAAGTATCTTAACATTTTCCCCAGTCCTCAGCTTCCCTCAGCTTTGGCCTGCAGCTATCTTTAAGTTTACCTGCACTCTTGACCTTTACTGCTAGCTACACTGATTCAATACTTTCCATTCGATTAGGACACAGGTCAGTAGCAGATAGCAGGCGGAGTGACCATTTGTATGAATCACCGCTTTTTTTGTTTTGTGGAGGGCTATGTTACATGAAAATCTTAAGACTATATGGGAATATATTCTCTTCAAAAAAAGGAAACCCTGTATTATTCCTAGCTCAGGTAATAAATAGTAACATGACATATATAATCACACCACGCCCTACAAAGCTAGTTTGGACAAAACATTTAGACTATTATCTTCTAAGATTGTTTGATAAAATATATTTCACTGTTAACCAATTGAAATAATGGTATCTTTGAAATAATGTCATATTTCAAGTTCACCATTAAAAACTAAAGTGAATATCCTCTCTATGCCCAGCAAAAGGATATAGGGCCATGGGCTGACTGAACCACACCTGTGGGCATAGCAAGCTATAGGTCATGTAGAAATGGTTTTACTTTGTAAATGAGAGAAAAAGATACAGAAAAATATTGGAAAGTTGGAATGAGTAAGGGAGAGAGAATAAAAGTTTTGCTGAAATCACAGGGAAAAGCTAGGGTGGAATTAATGGTTGGAAAGAGAACAACAGGGCAACCACTGGTACTCTGGACTGGCATTTTCATGAAGAGTATAAGTACAGTTGTGTGAATATGTATTTTGTAGATGAATGTAGATGTGCATGCATGTGTGTGTCCAAAAGAGGGAAAACAGCCTCCTATTAGACTGCGGCTACCATGAAAATGTTTAACAGATCAGAACTCAGATAACTTGCTCACAACATATGCTTTCCCATTTCCTCCATCATTCTCTGAAGTGATGTCTTAACATGAACTTGTCCTTGGCCAAACAGAAAGCTCATCCCCCAAATATCTAATATTTATATAGCTTTGGTCCCGAGGTAGCCAAGAAAGCATTCCAAAACCATACCAATTGTAATATCTTTAAATGCAAAAAATACATTCGAGGTCTTTTTTTGGCAAAGATGTTTGCTAAAATTTCTAACACCAATCAGGGATTGGCAAAGAATACTCTTTGGGCTTAAGAGAACAACCATATTTCTCAGACATCCACTGGAAAGCAATAGAAGCACCAGGCAGTGAGTCTTTGGCAGGAGTCAAACAAACTACATCATAGTCCTTTGTGCCCAGGGGCTGTGGATTCATACAGTCTGACCTAAGTAGCCCACTAAACTGAAAGATGCCTAACTCCCACAAACAAACCCCTGCCCTGCCTCAAACAGTGGCTAGAGGAGAAACAACGTGATATCCAGGCTGGTAAACTCTTAATTCCACCTGCTTGAACAGATGCATTCGGTTGTAATCCTCAAGTCCATTATAGAATCATGTTGCCCAAATTTTCTTGGTGATAATACTCACTTGGGGTCAGAGTTCACACATGGTCTTGTGACCAGTGTGCTTACAGAAGGCTCTGTACTGAGAAGGGTTGCATATCTAGAGTTTAATGCATTGCATTGGTGCTGTATAACTGAAGTCTGATGAGACAACAGAGCATGCGCTGGGGCCTTGGAACCTAGGATTACTGCAGTCCCACCTCTCACCACCTCCTAGGGAGTTTCTTCACCTCCCTCTCCTCTACCCCTGGTGCCTTAGCCAGCCCTGCCTCTCCCTCCCACACCTGCCCAATGCCACCCCCAATCCATGGTGCCCAGACATATGCCTCCTCCTTGTCTCTACCCAACTACTGTTGCCACCCTTCTCCCCTGGCAAGGGGTTGGGCACAGACACAAGGAGGATTGAGGTCAGGTGCACACACTCTGTGCTATCTGGGGGAGGGACACAGCCATAGGCATCTCTGGACCAGTAATGGGCTACAGAACAATTGGAGGATGAATGGTGGGAGCAAGCCTCTTGCCAGTCTCCCTTCTGGGTACATCCTGACATGGATGTTGCAATCTCTCGGGAATTACCTCTCTCCCTTGATTGCTGCAGTAGGAAGGCCAGTTGTACTGTAGGCCCCCTGACTTACCCTCACCTGATGGCTCCAATGACCTGTGGCTGGAAGACAGGGAGTCTTGTGTGTGTGTGCTACACTGTAGAGTGCCACCCCTGGGCACCTGTAAAAGTCTGCACTCACCCAGCAAATGGCCCCATGCCAAAGGGAGCATGACATTAAATATTGAGCTTGAAAACAAAAGGTTTCAAGAAAGATCACAGAAGAAAAGGAAAAAAAAATTGTATTTTAGTATCTTCAGTGACACTTTTTTCCTGGCTTTGGAACACAAGACCCCACATTTCTGTTTCTCATTGACACACCCACACACACAAAAGTATGTAGATAGCATGGGGTGAGCATTTCTAAAACAAAGATTACCAAGCCTTGGGAATTCCGATTTAGTAGTGCATTACACTTGTCTAACTTAATTGTACATAAGAATATTCTAGAGAGCTTCATTTTCCCCCAGCCCCTACCACTAAATATTTTAAGTCTAAATAAGCCCCTAAATCTGCACTTTACAAGCACCCCAGGTGATTCTCCTGCTTTGGTCCACAGACCACACTTAGAGAGGTACTGGATACTCAGGGTTACAAATACTGGAGTCAGGCAGACTTGGTTCTGCATCCAACTAACTAACTTGAGAGGAGTTGATATATATCTCTAAACCTTAGTTTACACATCTATGAATGGATATATTAATATCATTCCATAAGGATATTGTTTTTTTCCAATAAAGGCAGTTAACATTTGTTATCCATATACTGGCCAAAGTGCTGAGCAATTTGCACAAATTATCTCCTTTAATCTTCACAATAGCCCTGTGAGATAGAATTTTCTTATTACTGCCTTTCTTTGAGGATGTTATGTTTTGATATAAAATGTATACAAAACAGTACAAGGATTGGCCCCAAATAAACACTTGATATATGTTCAAAAAATTAGGATAATTGTTAAATCTGGGTGGTGGACACACTGATGTTTATTATATTATTATATTATTACTGATGTTTATTATATTATTATATTATTTTTAAGGTAAAAATCAACAGAAAGGGAGAGCCAGGGTTTAGAAAAGGTCATGACGTCTATAATGAGGTGGTCCTCAAGGTGGGAGGCTAGTGCTTCAGTGTCTAGGACATAGTAGGTGTTCAGCAAGTTGAATTCAGGACTGGAAGAACTTTCAAAAGAACATTCCCCAAGGACCATCTCTGACCCACACCTAAAGGAGTTGACCACCTGCTTTTCCTTGTTTATGAATGACTTTATGGCTAGGGCTACCAGTGCCTTAGTAATAGTGTATCTGTTCACAAAGAACTCCTGGGCTTCTGAAGAGTTTACTGAATGTTGAGTGTGCCCTCTAGTGTTCACACATCTCAGCATTCTTTGGGAAAATTTAGATCGAGAAAGGCCCTCACTTATATTGGACCTAAAATTCTCTAAGTTGATCTAGACCTTAAGGTGTTGGAAATATTTGTTGTCCTCTGTGATTGTGCAGTGAATTTACAGACAGATGAATGGAGAGGCCTCTTACCTAATGATGCCCAGGCTCAACGCAGCACTGAAAAAACTTTGTCTGCTTTGTGCCCAAATCAAATGAAGCACAGCTAACTAGACCTTTTAAGAGGAAGGCAGATTACACATCCAGCCAGGCAGGGTGGGGTATGGATAGGAGAAAATGGAAGGAGCGTGCAAGTCCTGCTGTGCCCCACTGCCTGAGTGGCTTCACGCACAGCCCTGATAGAGGCATTAAGTCTAGTTCATACTATTCCAGTTTGGAAGGGGCTTGAAAATACCCCTGGAAGAATATGTCATCTTTTCTTTTTCCAGTAACCTATAGCAAAGAGATCTGCACAGGCAGAAACAGGAGACTCAATAACCATATTCATCTGGAGGAGTTGAGTCAGTGTGTTTCCTAAAATACCTGCTGTATCCCATGAAGCAATTGTGCCATCCAAAAATCTGACTCACCTGGGAAAGGAACTCGAGGGCCCCCAATCACTCCTGTCTCTCATTGTGCATTCTCTTCAAGATAGTTACAGAAATGGCTTTTTGGTTTGAGCTTCAGAAACACTAATTCAAAGGTGACACTTTCCAGAAATCTGCCATTTCTGCCAGAGCCTAGAAGCCAACTTTCTGCCCACTCCTGTTAATAGCACATGTATTTATTTTGTTCTGGAACAGATATATTACACAGTGAGATTCTTAATTTGTTTCCACAGGTCGTTTTGAATGGTAAAATGAATGCATTCTGTGGCGGCTCCATCATTAATGAAAAATGGATTGTAACTGCTGCCCACTGTATTGAGCCTGGTGTTAAAATTGAGGTTGTTGCAGGTAAATAAACAAAAAGATAATAATCTATACCATTGCTAAACCTTCTATGTGATTGATACATCATATTTTACTAATATCTAATAGGATTATTGCTAAATAAGTTGGGCCAGTGGTAGAGGGGACATAATTTCAAAACTTGCTCCATCCCTCAAGTCCCATAGTTCTTTTTTTATATTTATTTTTTAGTTTTAGGTGGAAACAATATCTTTATTTTACATTTATGTGGTGCTGAGGATCAAACCCAGTGCCTCATGCATGTTAGGCAAGCACTCTACCACTGAGTCACAACCCCAGCACCCCCATAGTTCTTTTGATGAACATGTAAAGCACTCATCTCAATAGGGTCCAATTATTTATTGTTGTATTAATTTCCCCACCAAAGAGGTAAGATTTGGATCTTTGAGAGTTGGTTGCCAGTTTTCAGTGATACCAAATAGACACATGGAAAATGTGTTTATATGAAAGTCTGTGAATGAAAATGAAATTTATTTCCAATAGGTGAATATAACATCGAAGAGGAAGAAGATACAGAGCAAAAGCGAAATGTGATTCGAGTTATTCCTCACCACAACTACAATGCAACTATTAATAAGTACAACCATGACATTGCCCTTCTGGAACTGGATGAACCCTTAATACTAAACAGCTATGTAACACCTATTTGCATTGCCAACAGGGAATACACAAATATCTTTCTCAAATTTGGATCAGGCTATGTGAGTGGCTGGGGAAGAATCTTCAACAGAGGGAGATCAGCTTCAATTCTTCAGTATCTTAGAGTTCCACTTGTTGACAGAGCCACATGCCTTCGGTCCACAAAGTTCACCATCTATAATAACATGTTCTGTGCTGGCTTCCATGATGGAGGTAGAGATTCATGTCAAGGAGATAGTGGGGGACCCCATGTTACTGAAGTGGAAGGGACCAGTTTCTTAACTGGAATTATTAGCTGGGGTGAAGAATGTGCAATGAAAGGCAAATATGGAATATATACCAAGGTATCCCGGTATGTCAATTGGATTAAAGAAAAGACAAAACTCACTTAATTAAAAATGCATTTCCAAGTTTGATTCATTGGGATTGGAACTGGATTAGGCCCTTTAATGAATCACTTCCTTGTGTCTTGTTAGATTTAAATATATACATTCTATAATCATTGCCTTTTCTCTTTGCAGAGAAGAATTCCATCTAGAATTTATATTTTACTAGAGGAAGTAAATTAGAAAAATTTAATCACTAGAGAAATGCAATATGCTAGGAAATCATCACCATTTTCAATGGGCTCAGCCCTTAATAAAATTGTGAAAGTTCTCCACCCTCCCCATCAGGTACTATTGGTTCTCCATTGTGGTAATTCACCTGATTCTCCCTCCTTAACAGCATTCCATGTTGCAAATCTTCCTTGCCTCTCTCATCAAAACATCAACATTTATTAGGTCTGTATCCAGGATCTTTAGTCTAGTCCATCACAAGGCCAATACCACATTCATAAAGAGAACATAGGAACAGTTAACAGGTCAAAACTCATTAGAAGCACTTCTTCTTTTTCTTGGTCTTTATTCCTGAATCCTTTATCTTTTCTGACTCCCAATCTCCAAATCAGCTTTTCTCTTTCTTACTCCTTCTCTTGTCATTTTCCCTCCACAGTCATCAAGGTGGAAAGGGGAGCATTCTGTTTCACTGCTCTACATAGGTGTATGTGTCTATTAAAACCTGGCTTGCTTTTAGTTTAGTCTCAGATCGGCTTTTTATAAAAAAGGGATGAAGGAAGGTGACTGAAGAACATGTGGGGAAAGTTCCTTTCAGAGCATTAATTTAGTGTGTGTGTGTGTATCAGTGAGCCATCCAGAATAGTTCCCTAAGAGTTTGTCACTAGGTGATTATGGAGGTGTGACTGGGGATGGTTCCATCAAGGCAAAGCTGGCATATCACTAACTACAAAAGGTGACATCGACCAAGGTATTTTATCCCCTGTCTGAAAAAATAATGCTAACAGAAAGAACATTCCATTTGCAACCAAGAACTACCAGAGTCTTCAAGGAAATAGTTAGCAGTGTATCTCCAACATTACCTGGAGCCAAGCAAGAAGTTGCCTAGACCAGAGATCATGAACATCATCTTCTTAGCTAATACATCCATCAGTACAGAAGGGCACACAGACTCAAAGACCTGAGTCATTACACCCAGATAACCAACTCCCCCTTTTTTGATTCCATGTTCACCAAGGAACTTTGTGATTATGATTAATCTTTCTATACCGAATTTCCTAGAGGGCTGCTGACCAACCAACATGTCGTTCCACTTGTGAATTAATAAACTGGTGTTCTAGTTCATACCTGGGATTTTGTGAGTTAATTTGATGTGACTAAGTCAGTCTGTATTGATGTGGGACTACTGACAAAATCATGTTTGGAACCACTTTGACCCCTACCCTCCGCCCGCCCCCATACTCCCAGACATGCATCACTCATTGATTTCTTTAAAGTCCTTGTACTTTAGTCTTTTAAACATAAGTATCAATAAACATATTTTCAAATTTCTCCATGTTTCTTGTTAAATAGTTCACATAGAGGTATCCCAAATGCTTCATTCAGCAAAACACTCAAAACAATGTGTCTGAATGCAATACACCTAGGATGGAATGGGTTCTAACTAGCTGTGAATATGACCTTGGAAAAGTCACAATTCCTTAGGGAATTCGATTTCTCCATTTGTATAGAGTTTAACAGGATACTCTCTAAAAGCCTTTGTGACTTTGACAGTCTGTGATTTTTTTTTCAGTCTTTGTGTGTGTGTATGTGTGTAAAAGCGCTCACGTGTGTAATACTGGGGATTGAACCCAGGAGTTCTCTACCTATGAGCTATATCCCCAAACCTTTCTATTATTTTGAGGCAAGGTCCCCTCTAAATTGCCCAGGTTGGCCTCAAACTTGCCATCCTCCTGCCTCAGCCTCCTGAGTCACTGGGATTACAGGCATGTCCTGCCATGCCTGGCTTTTTTCAGTCTTTTACTCAACAAATGACAGTGGATACTATGTGCCAAACACCAATAATGTTGATTAAATGTGAGTTAACCTGGATATATTTGGGGACTTAAATAATGTATGTAAATTGTTTTATGAAATGCCCAATACATTAGTAAACAGTAGATGCTCAAGAAATCCAGTGTATCTGAATCCATGTTTATTGCAGAGTAGCAATTAGTCTTGCATTGAGTATCACAAAAGGAGAACATACTTAAATGAAAACAATGCCTGAGATTTAGGTTTCAGGAATACATGAAAGAAATCACTTCTGTTATCGTTGGTTAAAGGAAAGAGGAGACACTACAATTTTCAACCTTATGTTTAAGGAGGATGCCAGTAGATGTGTGAAATATTTTACTTCAAATCTAAATAACTAAAGGTCTACAGCCCCAGGGCTCTGCAATTGGGAAAGAGACACTCTGGCCTTGTTGCCATGGAGACCACAGCTTACAAAGGCAGTAGTGGGGAACTGGCCTCATACCTCCTGTAATTGGCCTTCCCTGTGGCAGAGGGAGGAGCTCCTGAACCCATAAATTACTGATCCACAGTTATCCTTTTTCCTACGAGCTCAAAAATGACTGAATTCATCATAAGTCACCCACAGCATGCCATCACCACCAAACATGTGGGAGCTTCAAGCCCACCTAAAAGAATCAACAGTCTCTGAGCCAGGCCCTGGCTGGGCTCTGCCTACCTAGGGCATTGGCAGATGCCATATAGGGATCATTTGTGCTTTCAAAATTGCTGTAGATACTTAACCTAAATAGGCTGAGAGACATGCTGCTATAATATTGGAAGTGACAGATTAAAATAGAACCCTTACTGACTGAAGAAAAGTGTGTTAATATAGTGCAGTCATTGTGTTTAAGTATGATTGTTTTTAGATTTTTTTTTAATATTAGCTGCTTTATGGTGACAGAAGCAAATTTCCTTCTGATTTTCTCTTTCAAAATAAAAGAAAGGGTGTTCTCCCTTACTATCCTAGACCGTGACATGCCAGTTTATAAAATTACTTAATTACAAATTCTAAACAATTTCTGAATGCTTACAATCTAAGAACGTTAAAGAAGCAAGGTCCATTAAACAGTATCCAATTCACCCCACCCTTACAGATGAGGAAATTAAGGCCAAGATAAAGTCAAGATAACACAACTGCTATTGCATTACCAGGAATAGAACTCATCTTCCAACCTGTGCTAAGAAAGCCAAGTGCTTTCAACTGGAGTATATTAACTCTGTCTTTATTTTTAGGGCAGCTGGGACTTTCTGCATTGACTGCAATCCGTTCAGCAAGGGACTGAAAACTGACTGGAATTCTTACTAGTGGTGCTCTGATTATTAAACAAGTGACAAAATCAAGAAGACCAACAGGTTCCTGGAATGCAGTGTGGCAGCAGACTGAATCTACAGACCCTGGCTCACAGCAGGTACTCAGTAAACACATGTAGCAAGAACATGTGGTTCTGATGTCTGGTGTTTAGCCTGGCTGTGAGAACTGGGCTTTCCAGATGTGACATTTGACTTCTAGAGCATATTCATGTGTATCATCTGGCAAAAAACCATTCCAGCAACATTTCAACTTTATTCTTTGCAACCATGCTGGCGAAGAAATGTGCAGCTCACCAAGACTGCAGGATGCTCCAGGAGCTATAGTTGGAGGATTGAAGGAAGTAATCAAAAGCCTATTGAAAGACAGGCATGGTGCCAAACATTTGTAATTCCAGCAGCTTGAGAGGCCAAGGCAAAAGAATTACCAGTTCAAGGCCAGCCTCAGCAACTTAGTGAGGCCCTAAGCAACTTAGTGAGACCCTGTCTCAAAATAAAAATATAAAGAGCTGGGGATGTGGCTCAGTGATTAAGCACCCCTGGGTTCAATCTCCAGTACCAAAAAAACACAAATACTAAAAAGGCCCCACTGAAGCTGTGAGTCTAGTACGGCTGTGCATGACTCAGAAACATACTACAGCTGCTGACAGGCCTGAGTAAAGCAATCAGGAAATCAGGGCTCTTTCTTAAATGTAAGGCTTGTAAAATTTAGAACTCTTCAGGTTACAGTCACAGACATCTACATGTTCTGCAAACTATGGAGGCTGGTGAAGGAGTCACAGCAGGCAAAGGACTATGGGAAGGAACCCACTCGTTTCAACCATCCAGGTCACAGACCACTCTCCTCCTTTTCTCCTATAGTAGTTTCAAGGCAGACCTTTTTCATCCTCTCCTTGGGGCCACATATGACTGCCTTGTAATTCTCAAGTTAATCTCAACTTCTAATGAGGATAAAGATATCAATAGGAAAGAACAGCAGGCACACCCTTTCTCATATATATATATATATATATATATATATATATATAGGAGAGTGTGAGAGAGAGTGAGAGTGAGGCAAATGTTTCAGGAATATGGCCAAGACATTTTGTCCACACTCTCACAAAATATGACAGAGCTATTTCAAACTCCTGGCCAGACTGTTTCATTCTAGTAGGAAAGCTACCTTTTTGGGTAAGAGAAGGCTGGAGATAGACATAGAGATATTCCTGATTCCAAAGACTCCATTCAAAAAGTTGCTTTACTGCAATGTTAAATATGAGATCCTAATCTCTAAAAACATACCAACATAGTGAACCTCCCCACAGCTGTCAATCTTTTAGAATGGTTTAAGTATTCAACTTCTCTAGCTCAATAACTATGACATGGCTTATGTTTTGAACTCATAAATGGGTCCCACGATGTACAAATTATCTGCTTTAGTGAAGATCTATATATAAAAGCCTATTTTCCTCATGGATTATATTACAAAAATAAGCATACATTTTCATGAGATTAAAACCCAGTTCTAAAAGAAACCAAATTAGGAATGCAAAAACTCTCTGAGAAATTCAGTGCATGTTTGTTAGATGAAGAAACCAATGTATGAATGAAATGGAAGGGGGGGAAATCTATCAGTAACCACAGTACCGCACAAAACTCCCAGTCATATAAAATAGGAATATTTGTCTCGAACATATAAGGGATAAGTCATAGAAAGGAAGGCAAATACAAAAAGATCTCCTACCTTCACTTTCTTCCCAGGATGTAAGGAATTATCACAAATTTGTAGGAAATACAAATGAGCCTAGAAGACTGTGGTCCTATCCCTGTTCTTTGCAACTGCTGTGATTACAGGTTGTTCTTGTGCTCATGATCTTTAGGAGCTGTATTTGCCTGTCTCATCTGTGCTTTCTGTCTTCATTAGGTAATTATTTTGTTGTTGTATCTTATTTTTATGGATTTGGTTCTTGTCATATTTTTAGATTTCATTCTCCCTAGAGTCATCACCCAAAAAATGACCTTTCAAAGAAGTTTAATACCTCCAACTGTTGTTCTTGTCCACAGGGATTTAATTTCTCCTAATATGCCTCCCCTACTTTTCATTGTCCCTGCTATCTTCCATACACTGTTTTTAGTCCTAGATGATCATGCCTAAGATTAGAATCTTTGTTTCCTTTATAAAATGTAAATTGGATCACAGATATGCTAACAGTACAGTTGCACGTTACCTAATGGTGGGGTTTTTATAATTTTAAAATCAGCAACACACTTGTAATGAGGAATTTTACTGAACACTATAAGCCTACTGCACGCATTTCATCAGATACAACCAATGGCATGCTAGAGCTGGCATGTACTAACTCACAAAAGCCAATGTTGGGGCTCAGTGGTAGAGCATGCATCTCGCATGTGTGGGGCCCTGGGTTTGATCCTCAGCATCACATAAATAAAATAAAGTTGTTGTGTCCACCTACAACTAAAAAAAAATTCTTTAAAAGAGCCAATGTTAATTGAAAAACCTTAAACAAAACAAATTTAACCATCTACTTGAGCAAAGAATGATTCATGAATCAGGCAATGCCCAGAACCAAAAGGCTTTGAGAGTTCCACTACAGTACCAGGAAAACACAAAGGCAGATGAAAAAATTATATTTCACTGGTTAGAGTGAAAGACACTAGTTAGATGTTAGTGGATTGCTCTGAAGGTAAAGTCCCCAGTTTCATTTTACTGTTTATGTTGGGCTGTAGTTTCCTTATGAGAGAACTTTTAAAGTTAAAGCAACCTAATCCAGTGGCCCCAAATTATATTTTAACACCAATTGTGTACATCTCCTCCCAACTCCCACTTCAGCAACTTCGTGTTAATAGCTTCAAATCCATCATGGTCGGGGTAGTTACACTATAGAAATCAGAATGCTACTAACCAAGGCTTTGGGGTGTTTTTTTTTTTTTTTTTTTTTTTTTTTTTTTTTTGTGGTACTGGGAATTGAACTCAGGGGCACTCGACCACTAGACCACATCCCCAGCCCTTTTTTTTTTTTTTTTGTATTTTATTAGAGACAGGGTCTCACTGAGTTGCTAAGTGCCTCGCCATTGCTGAGGCTGGCTTTGAACTCCTGATCCTCCTGCCTCAGCCTCCCAAAGTGCTGGGATTACAGGCGTGCACCACCGCGCCCAGCTACAACCTTTTTAAAACTCCCTTTTTTTTTTTTTTTTTTTTTTTTTTTTTTTGTGGCACCGGGGATTGAACTCAGGGGCACTCGACCACTGGGCCACATCCCCAGCCCTTTTTTGTATTTTATTAGAGACAGGGTCTCACTGAGTTGCTAAGTGCCTCACCATTGCTGAGGCTGGCTTTGATCTCGCGATCCTCCTGCCTCAGCCTCCCAAAGTGCTGGGATTACAGGCGTGCGCCACTGCGCCCGGCTCTTTGGGGTGTTTTTTAAAGAGTCTCCATTGTTTAAATATTTATCAACACACCATTGGAGACTGTAATTATTTAACTAAAAACTCACCATTTTTGCAATCCAGCTACTCAATTATTGCTAAGAACAAGCCCTAAATGAATATTCTAAATTAAAATAGGTTCAAGAAGCAGAATGTTCATAAAATAGAAATATTGAGATAGCACAGCTTTAAAGATGTTCTCAGATGGCAACAGGTAGTCATTTTGACATAAAAAGCATAATATTTCTTCAGTGCAAATATTTCTCCTACACAACACATTCATCCATTGTAAGATTTATTTTATGGTAGTTTTCAGCTGTGCCAATATGTTAGTTCATAGCAATTTGTAGATATTTATAAATACTGTGGAAAAGAGTTCTTGACTACTATTTTCAGTGAGCATGTAAAGGAACTTAAAAAAATAAAATCCCACAGGGATGTATGGAAGGTAAATTTGATGCAATTTCACTACATTTCAATCACCAGGAGATGAAACATTTTATTCCACTTTTCCAGTACTGAATTAAAGTGAGCAGAATGTTTTGTGGCATGAAATATTACAAACATAAAAATGTATAGAGAATAACATGAATTCTCACATGCTGATATCCATCCACTTCTCATCCTGCCTCCAGCTGCCTCTCCATTTTCAGAGGTAGTTACCATTCTTAATTTAGTGGTCATCATTATCCAGAAGTTCCTTATTCTTTTGCTCTAAATTTCCATTGAAATATACATCGTTCTACATATTTTACAACTTTGTACAAATGCTACCATATTATTTCTGTCCTGCCATTTTGTCTTGTGAGATTCGTTGATGACATTGTGTTTGACTCCAGGACATCCATTTTTCTTTCCTATATAGACTTTTATTGTATGACCTTCCATAATCAAATTATCTAATCTTCTGCTCATGACCATGATGTTTCCAAATATTTTGATCTCCCAAACAATGCTGCTATATAACTATTCTGGCACCTGTGTGTTTGTCTGGCTCACATACTTAGTGGAATTGCTAAGCCATAGAGCATTCACTTCAACAATAGCTGGTATTAGCAAACGGCTCACCAAAGGATTTTACCAATTTATGCTCCCAGTAGTAGTGTATGAGAGGTTCTTATTTCATGCCCTTGCCAAAACTTGGATTTTTAGAAATACACATAGGCTTTTAAGATATTAACACTCACATGTAGAATGTCTATTTTTCATTGAGCCCAGGTATTTTGGAACTATAGTTGTTAAAATACAGGTGTAATCCCGTCATTCCTGGGTATAATTCCACATCCTTCCTGGGGTCAGGAAGAAATTATTTTGGTGTCTAATATTAGAATCCAAAATGTCATTATTAGTTTTTCTCTTGTGTCATATTTATTACAGTTGCAAAGTTATAGCTCACTCAGCTACTGAACATTTTGTCATCTGGTTTCCAGTAACTTGCTGTGTAAAAGGGTACATTCATGATCAAACTGTGCTACAGACTATTAACCAGGAAAACTCAGTCCATTGTGTTCTTCTCATGCTTCAAATCTGACTTTCTCTTCTGCTCCTCTGTGAGGTTTCAATTTTTTCTCCAGACTGGTTTTATTTGTTAATTTATTTTGATAGTAATCAAGTTAGTCAACTCATCTAGCAAAAACTTAGATGAACTTTCTTTCAAATGGTTTACATTCTGTTTCGGTGTGGATTTCAGGAAAGTTTCATTTAGCTTAAGAAACTTTTCACCATGCCCAACTACATTAACTGCTCTAAGTACACATTATTAGCACTATTCAATGGACATATGCTGGACATTCCTCCTCAGAATTGAATGTGCTTTGTCATACATGTAAAAATCAAGTCACCAATAAATAGTGGTGGGTAGTCCCTCATCAAATGCAAGGAAAAATTCAAGACTTAAATATTCCATGAACTTTAAAAAAGAAAATTCATTTCAAGTTAAATATCAATTAAGTAGGTTAACTTTTCTTTTCCATTTTTTTTTTTTTTGGTGGGGGCCAGTTATGATGAAACCCAGAATCTTATACTTATTAAGCACACATTCTAACACTGAACTACATCCCCAGCCCTAAAAAAAAATAAACTTTTTAAATGAAAAAAAAAAAAAAAAACACTACTAACTGCTACTTCTCTTAATGTCCTTTTCAGCAATATAAAGGGTTTAGGTTTTAACACTGGGTTTCTTCCTAAGCATTTTGTCCCATAACTGACCATTCCAAATTAATGTGGAGATGTGTACTGAAATATAATAAAAATGATGTGTTTTGATACTTAATTGCTGAGACTTGGCTCATTAAGCACTGTTGTCTGCTTCCCCTTGTTAGAAGAAGGTTCCTGGGTATCATAGTACCTATTTTATAATAAGCATTTTTCTCAAAGTCTGTGATGCTAATATCTGACTAAACCCAAAACAAAAAGACTTAATTTTTTCTTCAAATGGAGTATTTCTTCTGCTCCTTCACAAACTTTACAAAGCACAATTGAGATATTTTTTTTCTCAAGAAAATATTGTAGCCCAGATATTGGGGGGAGGCTTTTATAACAACTGTGAATTCTCTATTGTAAGATTTACACATAATTTTGGAAACATCAACAATAACATTTGCTACTCAGCCAATACAGTAATAAAAACTTGAACACATGTTTTAATTTTCAGGGAGTTCTCTAGAGACGGATTGACTTACTGATTTAGTAGTTTATTGATGGTGCTTCCTCAAAAGAGCTCGAAATTGATGGGCTGCTCATTAAGACATCAAAAACAATCTCAGATTTTAAAAAAAATATAAAAGATTCAACCAAACCAAGAGTCTTCAAACCAATGTTTGCATCTTGCCCCCTACCCTAATATTAAAGCCTAAGTTCTAGCTGTCAAATGGGCTATGAAGGAGACCATTAGGTATGGCACTTTCAACTAAAGGTCCCTTTGCAAAAGCAAGTGATAATTTAGACAACAACTGCAAATATCTAGGTGCCTTTCAGGGTTCTTTGGGCTCCATTACAGGGAAACAGACTTTTTCACTGTGTGGAAATATCCACTCACAGACATGGCTATCAAAGTCCTGTAAATGCTTTTATTACTATCTTATAGATTTAAGTAAAGAAACCTTTTTAAAAATATTTCTTTTAGTTATAGATGGACATAATTTTAATTATTAATTTATTTTTATGTGGTGCTGAGGATTGAACCCAGTGCCTCACACGTGCTAGGCAAGCACTCTACCACTGAGCCACAACCCCAGCCCAGTAAAGAAACATCTGAGCAAAACATTTTACTCTGGCTCTAGCCAGATCAATCCTCTGTCCATCTGCCCATCTGTCTCTCTCTCTCTCTCTCTCTCTCTCTCTCTCTCTCTCTCTCTCAGAATCATGAAGCAAGGCTAAAGGTAAACATTTAACTGAAAGTACTTATAAAATGAGAGGAAAGGGATTTTCAACTATAAAGGATACTATATTAAACTGAAAAAAATACATGAAGAATTTAAGGCTGGATATTTTTAATGTGGAATTAATGTAACTACATTTACATTGTAAGTACATTTACAATGTAATTAAATTTTGAAGACTTAAAAGGAAATTGCTGCTATGTTTTATAGTAATACACATTTATAGCCTAATAAAATTAACAAAGTGCAGTTACATTTGTAAATACATACAAATATGACATTCATTGTACAGTGTTTAAAACATTCAAGACTATAACTATACATTTGCATCTACAGAACTCAGTATCATCTTAAAATGACTAAAATCTCTAGTTTAATACCATGAAATTAAAACATTTTGTGCAGAGGAGCTCCATTATTCAAAAATTGCATCTCCTAATTCAGTTTTCTAATCACAGGATCAGTACATAAAAGAAATATATTTTGACTTCGTTTTATTGTTGTAGAAGCATTAAGTGAATTATCAAACATATAAACATTTCCATAACTTACAAATCCACCATCGTGAATTCCAGCCATTGTACATGAGAAGATTGGTAGGTAGCTTTAAATAAAATACAATTGATTTGTAATGTAAATTATTACAACAAATGATACTACTGGCATAATCTGTTACTTGATATAATACATAAACTTATTTGAAAGATAAATGATATATTACATATACTTACTGTGTTTATTGTTTGTCACAAAGCCAGTCACAGGAAAATATGCACCTATAATATGACAATTTGATAGTCCAACCAGCAAACCATGATTCCAAAGGCAGAAATCTCAAACTGTTTTCTTCAGTAGTCTAGAACATAAATACTCCAAGCATACATTGAACAGTAACTGCAACAACTGGCCATGTGCTTCAGTTATTACAGCATTTACATATTTAAAAGAAAGCTGTCAATTCATGTATTATTTTTAAACCCTAAAAAGACATATAATTTAAGAAAACCTAAACTAGCATAGTTTTTCTAGAAAATTCAAAAGGAAGGGTCTGGGGTTGTGTCCCAGTGGTAGAATGCTCGCCTAGCACCACGTAAAAATAAAAGGCATTGTGTACAACCAAAAACTAATAAATAAATATTTTTTTTAAAAAATTCAAAAGGAAGACACTGAAAAGTAGACCTTTGTTACATGAACATATCTATTGCAACTATGAATATTTAACTTGGTAGGCTTTTGACAGCCTCTTCAATGTCATTGCTTGAAATTGATCTGTTTAAATTTTCTATGTCCTCTTGGTTCAATTTGGATATTTTATATGTCTCTAGAAATCTGCCAATGTCTTCAAGATTTTCTATTTTATTGGAGTATAAGTTTTCAAAATACTATCTGATTATCCTGTATATTTCAGTGGTATCTGTGGTGATATTTCCTTTTTCATCACAAATTTTAGAAATTTAAGTATTTTTTCCCCTTTCTCTTGGTTAGGTTGGCTAAGTGTTTCTCAATTTTATTGATTTTTTAAAATATTTATTTATTTGCTTTAGTTGTACACAATGCGTTTATATTTACGTGGTGCTCAGGATCGAACCCGGGCCACGCACGTGCTAGGCGAGTGTTCCACCACTGAGCCACAACCCCAGCCCTTTATTGATTTTTTTTCAAAGAACCAATTTTTTGTTTCATTGATTTCTTTAATTGTTTTTTGTTTCAATTTCGTTGATTTAGGGTCTGATTTTAATTATTTACTGTCTTCTACTGCTTTTAGTGTTGATTTGTTCTTCTTTTTCTAGGGCTTTGAGATGTAGTGTTATTTATTTGGTGAATTGCTATTCTCTTAATGAATGAACCACAAGAGGAAAATGTAGGCCAAATACTCCATCATGTCAGCTTAGGAACCAAATTCCTCAAAAAGACTCCTCAATTACAAAAAGTAAAATCAAGAAAAAATAAATGGGATGGTATCAAACTAAAAAGCTTGTTCACAGCAAAGGAGATAATCAAGAACACAAAGAGACAGCCTACAAAATGGGAGAAAATCTTTGCCACCTGCACCTCAGATAGAGCGTTAATATTCAGTATACATAAAGAACTCCAAAAAAACACTTATCGCCAAAAAATATATAAATAAACAGGCAAAGGAACTGAACAGGCACTTCACAGAAGAAGAAATATGAATGGTCAACAAATATATGAAAAAAATGTTCAACGTCTCTAGTAATTGCAGAAATCCTAGTTAAAACTACACTGAGATTCCATCTCACTCCAGTCACAATGGCAATTATCAAGAATACAAGTAACAATACATGTTGGCAAGGCTGTGGGGATAAGGGTACACCCATACATTGCTGGTAGGACTGCAAATTGGTACAATCACTCTGGAAAGCAGTATGAAGATTCCTCAAAAACTTAAAATGGAACCACCATTTGACCCAGCTATCCCACTCCTTGGTCTATACCCAAAGGACTTAAAATCAGCATACTACAGTGATGGAGCCACATTAACGTTTATTGCAGCTCAATTCATGATAGCTAAACTATGGAACCAACCTAGGTGCACTTCAATAGATGAAAAAAATCAATAAAGAAAATGAGGTACATATACATAACGGAATATTCCTCAGCCATAAAAAGAATGACTTTATGACATTTACTGGTAAGTAGATGGATCTAGAGACTATCATGCTAAGTGAAATAAGCCAATCCCCAAAAACCAAAGGTTGAATGTTCTCTCTGATATATGGATGCTAACACACAACAAGGCAGGTAGGAGAAAAATAAAAGTTCAGTAGATTAGACAAAGGGGAATGAAGGGAAGGAGGGGGACAGAAAATAAAAGGAAAGTGGAATGAATTAACTTTCCATGCTTGTATAAATATGTGAAAATATACTCTGTCATGTATAACTAAAAAGAACAAATTTTCAAAATAAAAATAATTTTTAATTATAAAAAACAAAAATATTTAACTTAATGCTGTGACATGTATCTAAATTTCAATGCATAAAATGTAAACTTCAAGGCTGGGGTTGTATCTCAGTGGTAGAGCGCTTGCGTCACTTGTGTGAGGCCCTGGGTTCGATCCTCAGCACCACATAAAAATAATAAGTAAAGATATTGTGTCTACCTACAGCTAAAAAATTTAATGTAAACTTCAACACATTAAAATTACAGGGGTTTTAGCTTTGAATCTTTTTAGAATCTTAAAACAACTCTAAAAGACCCCAAGTATCAATGTGCAAGAGTTCCTTCAGAATGTATCTTTTTGGTACATTATAGTCATAGTTAACAGAATAATAAACTATTAACAAAAGAGTTCAAAATCTCTAGTTATATCTCCTCTCTCTTCAAAATTTTATTGTTTTGTACTGAAAAGTTACCAAAAGAATACAGGTAAAGCCGGGAGCGGTGGCACACAACTATAATCCCAGCAGCTTGGAAGGCTGAGGCAGGAGGATCACAATTTCAAAGCCAGCCTCAGCAACTTGGCAAGGTGCTAAGCAACCCAGTGAGACCCTGTCTCTAAATAAAATACAAAATAGGGCCAGGGATGTGGCTCAGTGGTCTAGTGCCCCTGAGTTCAATAGGAAGGAAGGAAGGAGGGAGGGAGGGAGAGAGGAAAGAAAGAAAGAAAATACCGGTAAAACATTTGTAAATGTTCTAAAGATTCTTTTTTAATAATTTTTAGTTGTTGTTGGACCTTTATTTAATTTATTTATTTATATGTGGTGCTAAGAATTGTACCCCGTGCCTTACACATGCTAGGCAAGTGCTCTACCACTGAGCTACAGCTCCAGCCCCTAAAGATTTGAATTCAGATTTTCAGATGGACTCTCACTAGATGCCATGAATGAAACTTTAATTGGAAACAAAATAGCACTGCTTTTTAACCAGGGGCAAATGGAAGTTGTGAAGATGACTTCTTGGCAAGACCAAGACTGCTATGAAGGATAAAGTCCAACTCTGTGCTAAAAACATTCTGTTTATCTGAAACACATTTAGGAAATATAACCTAACTCACATGTCCCTAAAGGAAATCTTCATTTCAAAATGTCTATTCCCTCCTTCATTCAAGGGGAACTTAGCTTCCTTGTATTAGTGTCAACAAAATAATATGATGTTAATACTCAAGTAACTTTTAAGGCCAAAAATGTTGTCTGTGCTATAGCTTCTAATACTCAATGTGAGGATTCAAAAGGTCCATTGTAAATTCCAAATAGTAACTTCTGGTTGTTTATTTTAATGTGAAAGTCATTATTCAGTTTAATACTTATTTGTCAAGGCATCTGTTTCATAAAACAGCTTCTCTGGCAGCAAAATAAACAGAATCCACATCTGTGATCACATTCCATAAGTATTCTATGAATTATGCTTTATGCATGAAGATAGTATGAAATATGTTAACTGTATAAGTAGTAGACAGATGTTTCCATTTGACTTGCTCAATTACAAATGAAGTACTCTATTTTTTAAACTAAATGCTGTTGACAGTTGCATGTGTAGTCCAATGTTGTTTTCTAATCCATTGATTGACAAGCAGTCAATCAGTGCCTCATACGTGCTAGGCAAGTGCTCTGCACTGAGCTACAGCCCTAACCCTACAATGTATTTTTATAAACTACAATATACTATTTTGCTCTATACAATGTAATATCAAGACCATGGGATATTAGAGGAGTCAACCACTCTCACAAAGTATTGATTTATCATTTCAACATTAATTATAAATGCACATTATTTAAAACTATTATTGTTGTGGTTTTTGTGTGTGTGTGTGTGTGTGTGTGTGTGTGTGTGTGTTTTTGTTTTTCATACTAAGGATTGAACCCAGGGACACTCTACCACTGAGCTATATCCACAGACCTTTTTATTTTGAGGCAGGGTCTTGATAAATTGTTTCAAGCCTCTCTAAGTTGCTGAGGCTAAGCTTGAACTTGTCATTCTCCTTACTCCACCTCCCAAGCCACTGGGATTACAGGTGTGCGCCACCATGCCCCACTTAAAATATTGTATATTTGAATATTTTAACTGAGAAGCTTCTGAGAATAGGGACCAATAGAGAGACCTTGTCATCTTATGTAGCAGCACATCATACTGAGACAAATAAATACTTTAAGTGATGTTGATAATATCAATATGTTTTAGATTACATTTCAACTCCCCCAACAGTAATGCAAAAAATGGATATTGAAAATGTGCACTCATAGAAAATAATGTGATTTCCCCCCCAAAGTGTATGTATGTTAACAAATGTGTAGATTAGCCCTATAGTGCCTAAAAATATACACAGGCCAAAAAGTAGATAAAACTTGTTTTGCCACGTACTTTTCAAAGGATGCTAATATGCCCTAAGCCTACTGGGGTTACAGTAATGGAGTCATTTCCAATTAAAACTAATCAAATGTGTAATTTTATATGTCCTTCATTAGTTAGCAAAAAACTCATGTAATTAACTTTGTCCTGAATTAAGTATGAGGACATCTGGCTCTACATTTAAAAATGATATGTTATGGGAAAAACTATACTACATCTTCTTAATGTTGAATAAAAATGTCAATACTATATGGAAGCTAGATATATACATTTAGTATTTCCACTTTCGATCTTAGGAGACATCAGCATCTTGGAGACACACCAAAAATGTCATTTTTTTTCTAGTAAATACATTACAGTGTTATTTTATGACTTCAATGGTTTTTAAAATTGCTTTTTAAAACCTGATGTATAAATGTTAGACAGTTCTTTGAGCACAAATTTTAGGTGAGTTGTGTTTCTTCTCTTTCTCATTAACCATTTCAAGTAAGCTCAAAGTAGTTAGAATACTGGTCATATTTATTTTGAAACTTAATTCTCCAGTGTATTAACATGGAACAAGTTAAATTGGGGGGGGAAGGTGAGTCATTAGAATCAGTTGGCTTTTGAAAATGTTCAAAATGGTACTCTCTTACATTTTATAATAGGCATACATTTTTTAAGTTGTAAAGTGCTCAATTCAGCACACGTAATGTTTCTTTGTATTTGTCTGATACTCTTCTTTTATGGTTGGTGCTTTTTGTGTTGTATAATACATTATTAACTATGCAAAGCTATGAACATTGTCCTGTGTTTGCCTTAAGATGCTTTATGATACTAGCCTTTATGTTTAGATCTATTATTCAACTCAAATTAAGTTCGTGTATGGAATGAGGTATATGATGCAGGTTCATTTTATCTTCCATATGAATACCCAATTGTTCAGGACCATTTGTATAAACACCCTTCTTTTCCCATCAATTGATGTGGAACTTGACTACAAATTAATTTTTTTAGGTTCCACATATATGTGAGATCATGCGGAATTTTATTTCTGTGCCTGGTTACTAGGAGCTGGAGTAGTTGTGGGACTGGGCTGATGTTAGTCAAAGGATATAAAATTTCAGTTAGATAGGAGGAATGCATTCAAGAGATCTTTTGTACAACATGATGACTATAGTTAATAGCAATATATTGTATTCTTGAAAATAATGAGAGTGGATGTTAAGCATTCTCACCATAAAAATAATAGTTGAGGTAATGTTTATGTGAATTAGCCAAATTTAGTCATTCTACAAACTTCAAATGTTGTACACAGTATAAAATTTAATCTTTCAATTGAAAATAACATTTTAAAAATTAAATATACACATGTCAATTACTTAAATCTCTATTTTTAAACATATTAATGCTAAATTATACTGACTATTGTAGTATATATTAAGTTTTGAAATCAGGCATGTAAGTCCTCCAATTTTTCACAATTATTCTGCTTTTGATCACTTGCCTTTTCATATACATTTTAAAATAAACACATTTTTTAAAAAATTTCAAAAGGGCTTGCTGACATTTTGATTTTTTAATTTGTTCTAATTAGTTATACCTGAGATTTTGATTTTGGTTTGCACTGAATCTATAAACCAATTTGTGGAAGACAGATTACTTAACATTGAGATTTCCAATCTATGGACTTGGTATTTGTCCCCATTTTTCTTAAGGACAAATTAAATATATCTTAGCAAAGGTCTGTAGTTGTCTGTAAAGAAGCCTTGCACATCTGTTGTTAGATGCATTCCTATTTACTTTGTTTTACACCTCTAACATTAACAATTTTTGAAAATATTTTTTTAGTTGTAGATAGACACAATACTTTTGTTTTTTTAATGTGGTGCTGAGGATCGAACCCAGTGTCCTCCACATGCAAGGCAAGCACTCCCCCATTGAGCTACAACCCCAGCCCACATTAATGATTTTTTGAAATTTCATTTGTTCAATTCTTTGTTGCTAGGATACAGAATTATAACATTTTTGTGTAATAATTTTATATACCAGGGCCTTGTAAAATTCACTTATTAGTTCTAGTTGGGGCTTCTTATGTGTAGATTCCTTAGTTTTGTAATACATACAATCTGTTAATCATGGTACTTTTGCCTCTTCTTTTTGTCTTTTCATTTACTTTGGCATTGGCTAGGAATTCCAGTATAATATTGACTGTCAGAATATACGTCCTTGGCTCATTTCCAATTATGGGGGGAAACTTCCAGTATTTCCCTATTACGGTGTCAGTTATGGGATTTTTCCTAAGTGTACTCTCTCAGATTGACGAATTTCCCTTTATTTCTACTTTGCTGTGAATTTTCATAATGAAAGAGTATGAGGTTTGTCAATTAGTTTTCTGCATCTGTTGAACTGATTATATGTAATTTCCCCCTTCATTATGTTAATGTGGTGAACCACTCTGATATTTAAGTGTCTAATGCAGGTATTTAAAGCTATGCATTTTGTTCCATTTCCCTCCTCTTTAGCTGCAGCCGCAAACTTGGTATGTTACATTTTCTTTTTCATTCAATTTGGAATGATTCTAGCTTCCCTTGTGCTTTCTTCTTTATCCTATGTGTTGTTTAGATATCTATTGTTTAATATTCAAATACTTTGAGATATTGATTTCTAATATAATACCTTGAGACTTTATATGATTACAATATTTTAAAACTTATTAGGACTTTTATAAAGTTATTATTTTTTTTTTAGTTTTTGGACCTTTATTTTATTTATTTTATTTTATATGTGGTGCTGGGAATTGAACCTAGTGCCTCGCACATGCTAGGCAAGTGTTCTACCACTGAGCCACAATCCCAGCCCCTTATTAGGACTTTTTTTATGAAATAGTATATCTTGGTCTATCTTGGTGAATACTCCTTGCAGTCTTAAAAGTAATGGTGTATTTTGTGGTTGTTGGATATAGATTTTAAATATCTATCAGTTCTATTTTTAACATTACAGACTCTTCAGGTTACTAATTACCTAAATAATTCAACAGTTATCTAAATAACCCAACAATTACTACCAGGAACCTTTCAGAGGAGACCAAGATTAGAGTACTTAGGGTTTTCCACGTGACCCAATATTTACATTGAGCCTTATCCTTAAATTGGGTTTCATGTCATAAATGAAACTTGAGATGAAATAAATTACCCTTAGTCTATTAGATTCAGTTGAAAACAGTATACCATTACCTGGAATTCAAACACATAGTCAAAACTAACATTTCAGAATTATGTATATATAACAATAATTTTTGTTCTTTTTTTTAGATAGGTAAACATCACTTACAAGAAAAATCTGTATGCACAATGGTCTGTAAGGGGACCAGGTGGAGATAGGGAGGGTGGGAAAGGGGAAGTATTAGAGAATGAAACTGACTAAATTATGTTATGTACATGTACATATATGTCACAATAAATCCCACTATTATATATAGTTATATTGTGCCAATATAAAAGAATACTGATTTGTATATAGATTATTTTTCCTGAAGGTTGGGTTAATAGAAACAAACATCAGGTTACTTCTCATTACTTCCTACTACCTTCACACATAAGTTTTGGGTGTAGACACAGGTATATGTGTGTTCACATTCATGTAGCAGAAACATACCATAGAGAAATAACATGGTCCTAGGTCAAAGTAAAAATACACACTGGTAAAGAATTCTTGTCCAGTAAGGCTGGAAGCTTAATAGCATAACCTCAGCATTTAATTCTGAAGGATCTCTTAAGACACCACAGTATCTGAAATCTCTCTCAGGCCTATCAATGTTGTAGAGAAAAGTTTAATATGTTTTTTAAAAAACTATTCGCATATATTAATCTATTGAAGGAAAAAAATTAAATCCTAGTTAAAACAATAAATTGTAAGCTATATTTCTAAATGCAGAGAGGTTCTTACTCTATACCAGTGTCACATTTGGCAAGGATTTAGAAAATTTAGGCTTCAAACAAATATTATACTGTGTGTTCCTATTATATTTATAATTTTGGCATTCTAAAACCTATAGTCATAGATTAAAATCTGTAAACTGTCCCCTGGGATCAGATCTTCTTGACTTTTGCTTAGATTTTTCATCAACCTAAATAATAAATGAATTAGTAGCCAACAATGGTAAGGAGATAAAAACAGATTGCATTGCAGCTCGAATTTTCTCAGAGCTGTTGCATGTGTTCAAAAAGACTTCCATGATACTATCTTCTTATTTTTAAAAAATGGTTAAAAGATTTTATCTCTATGGGGCTGGAGTTGTGGCTCAGCGGCAGAGCGCTCGCCTCTCACATGTGCGGCCCGGGTTCGATCCTCAGCACCACGTAAACATAAATGCATTGCATTGTGTACAACTAAAGTAAATAAATAAATATTAAAAAAAAGATTTTATCTCTAATAATATCAATTGGTGAGAGTTGAGTGTGCTACAACCACATTGTAATGCCTGGAGATTTTTGTAACAGGGCATCCACTAATCCACTAAATGTCTGATTTATTAAAATAAAAATTTGAAGTCTTAAAAAAAAAGACTTCCATGACACTATGCTTGAGTCCTTTGAGTAACTTATAAAGGACTTAGAGTAATAACCAATTTTCTCTAGTAACCTAATGATCTATCATTAATTTCTACCCTTGTGCATGTGCTCTTCCACTTTTAGGGTTAGAGAACAGAGTCAGTGCAGCATTTCAGTTCAAGTTATTGACACTGTAGAGACAGAATTGTTTTATTTCTTCCTGCTTTGGATTCTCTCACAATTAAACAGTATAATTGGCAGACCCATCTTTACAATGGAAGTCAAATGCATAAGGAGAGTACAACGACAAAGCTCAAAAGTTAATATTTGAACCAAAAAGGGAATTGTGGCTATGTTGTAAAGTAGGAAAGCATGGTCCCTGACACTTCATGGGCATTTATTTATTAGATATGATTATAAATGATGTAACCAAATGGAATGTGATCTGTAGCCATTACAATGGCCAGATATATCAGCTAAATTTTCTGAGCCAAAGGTAACCCACAAAAGAACATGTAGACTCATTTGATTCTTTCAAAACATCTTTCACTCACCAAAGGTTAACATTCCCTTCAGTAAGCTATATAGGCATGGCTGAAGCAATGAAAATGTGATCTCTGTCGTAGACTGTATAACAAAAATACAGATAAAGCAGACCTTTTGATTCGTTGCCCATGTGCATCAGCCAGAAGTCATCAGTGACATTATAAACGCACCTCAGCATCCTCATGGAGAAGCTAAATGACATCTCCATTTCTAATTAGGAGGTCTTCTGAACCTCTCTTCCTGCAGTCTGCTTGGGCTTTATGTTTGCCTGGAGACTGTAATGGTGTTTTGAAAAATTATATTCAAACTTGATTGCAAAACTCCTTGAAGAACTGCCTGCTCTCTATAACATAAAGAATTCACTCTTTACTATAATGATAAATGTGGTAGCTGCCGCATCTTTGCAGGAACAAAGTAGAGCAGTTTGTGATAGGAAAAAAAAAAAAAACAGAACATGTGTTTATATAACCTGAAGAATTGTTTTATTTGGAAAAAGAATTACAGCATGAAATGTACAGAAAATAATAGTGCACAACTAATTTGTTACATGAATTATAAGCATAAACTCAGAAAAGAAAACAAGCATGAAAATATTAAATTTTAAATACAATTATTTGTAAACTACTGTCAGGAAAATTTTATCTTGGCACATACAAAAGGCAATAGCCCTGAACAAAATTTACTAATACTCCCCAAAGGATTTATGAACTCTATCATTTTGCAC
Source organism: Tamias sibiricus (assembly GCA_025594165.1). Lineage (NCBI taxonomy): Eukaryota > Metazoa > Chordata > Mammalia > Rodentia > Sciuridae > Tamias > Tamias sibiricus. The sequence goes on from CM046667.1 coordinate 129,643,570, forward strand.
AGGTTAAAGTAAGAGGCACAAAAGCTCTAGGCCCAATAAAAGCATATTAAATCATAATGTTGTGCTTCACTTGACCGTAATCATTTTGCAGCCATAATTTTTAACTTAGTTCATAATAAGCTAAATAATCCAAGGCACACTGATTGCATTTGGTTACAAAGTAGATAGAGAAGAAGTGATTTTCAAGTCCAAAAGTATTCGGAGATGAGAATTTTTGCAGCACAATATATTACATGTTGAAATGCATGATGTTAGAAATAAAGAGTGTCATAATTAAAATGTATAAATGAAAGTAAAGAAATAATTATGTGCTGTTGATTCTTTGCATGTCCAAAGGAATCAACCTGAAAACAATATCCACATCATTTGGGCTGAATGTCTTTTGAGCGGTATTTTTTCCAAATGGGCTGAGGATTGGGCAGGAAAGAGCTACTTGCTATTTGACAGCAGCTTCATCAAAATAGGAGAGCCATCTCTGACACGGATCTCTACAAGGGAAGTGAAACCCATTATTTCTCAGTTATTTGACTTGATAAAGTGAAGCCAGAAGTACAGCTTATCCCAAATTCTCTGGGGAGATGTATAGAATGCACTGTATTGCTTTTCCCCATGTTTTTCTTAGCACAACTCAGAAAATTATTTAGAGAAAAGAGGAAAACCAATACGTTCTTCTGTATTTCCATCCACTGTGATTAAAGCATTAATCAATTTTGCATATTTACTTTATTTTTTGACATCATAACTGGAAAAATGGCTACTTAAGACAGTTCTTGACAATCCCTTCAAATGTCTATAGCAAATGTTTAAACACAAATTGGCTTCCTCTAAAGGAAGATGCCTCTCACATCTGAATAACTACGTTGATCCACTTTATTCTCAGTATTAATTATGGAGATTAAACTTCTTTGTATTATTAGTCTAAACCAGTGATTCTCAAAGTATAGGAGGCAGGCCACTGGGGGCTCCTGAGACCTTTTTTGAAGGGTCTTACAAGTCAAGCATACATTAAGACAACATTTGCCTTTTTCACTCTCAGCCTCTCACAGTGGAGTCTTCTAAAGGCCACCTAGTACAACAAGAGTAGATATGAGAATCCAGCTGAAGCCGGATGTTAAAGTGATTTTTACAAAAGTAAAACACCACTCTTCTTGCTAATTGTTTTATTTTGAAAAAATGTGACTATTAAATAAAAATGTTGTTTATAGACATTTAAAATGGGTTTATTAATTTAAAATAAATCTTATTTCTCAGTTTTAATTTATAGTAAGGTAAATATCAATAGATATAACTCTACAAATAAGAGTTCTTTGGAGTGGTCTGTTTTCTAAGAATGCAAAGGATTCCTTCATTCACGATTTGAGAACTGCTGGTCTAGACAATTAACTCTAAGCAAATCTTTTACCAACTGCAAGCCTTAGTTTTCCTCCTCTGTAAATTAGAGGCAATAAAGCTTGGCCTTTTTCACATTAATACTGGTAATATTAGTTGAGAAATCATTTAGTAAACGTAAGATACCATGCAAATATGTATTATGGTCATCATATCATTAGAAGAAAAAACATCTACTACTTTTTTTTAAAGAAAGCATTTCAGAGTCAATGCTGTGCAGCTTTGTGATTATCAATGCCATTACTCTCTGACACCAACATTCAGCCTTCCAAAATGAATTGGTTCCTCTGAAGGGCACCAAGGAGCAGTCCACTGCAAAGCATCATTTCCACCCTCCAAGCTAGTGACTTGAGAGAAGCAGGATTCACCCTAAGCAGGCAGTTCTAATGCCCCTCTACTAACTTGGTAGGATCCTAACAACTTGGAAACTATTTCTTCTATGAAACACTTCTACCCCAAAGCAACACCCTTTTACTTTATGGGGTACACCCTTGCTCTAGCATGCTAAGGTTTGGTATCATTAGCACAGTTTTTGAGAACCCACTAAAATATATTCCCCAGGTGTTATTAAATAGTTTTTTTTTTTTTTTTTTTTTGTACCGGGGATTGAACTCAGCGGCACTAGACCACTGGGCCACATCCCCAGCCCTTTTTTGTATTTTATTAGAGACAGGGTCTCACTGAGTTGCTAAGTGCCTCGCCATTGCTGAGGCTGGCTTTGAACTCGCGATCCTCCTGACTCAGCCTCCCAAAGTGCTGGGATTACAGGCGTGCGCCACCGCGCCCGGCTTATTAAATAGTTTTTAACATGTAATTTTTATTTCCTATGTTTTCTGATCTGGATTATAAATTAATTTCTAAAGTTTATCTGAAGCTCCTTTATTCTTTAATTCTATCTTACATGCATAAATGAAAACCCAGTGGTGGATAAAATTATACAGAACTATATATACACACATAAATAGGTGCATGGAAAATTGGTGAAATCTAAACAAGGTCTGTGGATAGTACCAATTTCCATTTCCAGATGATATTACAGTATAATTATACAACATATTACCATTGGGAATCCTGGGTAAAGAATAAACTGGGCTTTAATACTATTCTTGTTAACTTCCTGTGGATTTATAATTATTTCAAAATAAAAACTTAAAGAGAATTCTATATAATGGGGGAGAAAAATAATGAAAATACATTTTTAAAAAAGGATAAAATTGGTAAATTTATAGATATCTGGAAAGATTGATTATTCAATCAACTTCAGTAGGAGCTCAAAGAAATTCTATATAAGAGAGAAGTACTTACTGAATGTTCATAAGATTTGCTTCAAATCTTCTGGCTATGGAAAGTGCCTAATGATTTTAAGGATGCTGACAAAAGATTGTCCCTATGTGCTCGATCTATTTCATCAGTGAAACTGCCTAAAGAATTTCAATTGAATATGCCATTACTAACCATTAGGGGCCTATCTTCTTCTTCATGGTCATCATAAGTAGAGTAGAAATAGTTGCTTGACCATTCCTCAGGCTCTTCAGAGATTTCTGCAGATTGTGACATCTCAGTCCAAACTATAAGAAAAATGTTGAGTGTAGCAGTTACTTATTGGTGCTGGTTCACTGCAAGGTGAGAAGTAAACTAGCTGTGATACTCAAGGTTTTAACCTTCAATGGACCAAGATTTGTATCTTGATCTGTATTAGAATTATAGATTTGACCATACTCTTTTATAGTTTTTGACCTTTCAGAAAGGGGCCAGTCATATACTTCTTTAATTTTTAGAATGGACACAAGGTGAGGTTGGTTTAAGTTGTTAAAAGTAATACCATTTTAGAAAATATTTACCCTTTCTTAGAAAATTAACTGTTCTAAAAATTATTTCTATAGCATTTTTTTATTGGTTCCACTCAAATAGTACCTATTAGTTTCTGCCTGGTATTATTATTTTGGATTGGCTTCTCTCACTAGGCAGAGACCTTGTGTTATACACTGCATGTCTCATAAGAGCCTGGATGTAGGAGGTGATTAACTTTAATAAATGGATTGATTTAGATTAAGTAATCTAAGTCTTATATTAACAAAATATAACCTTGGCCACAATAAACTATGGTATTCAAGTGACACTGGAAGTCATGTCAACCTTCTCTGACTTGGTTTTCTCACCTATCAAAAGAAGGCAGTGATACTAGGTTCTCTCTTTACTGCTCCAGGGCTATGACATAACAACCTGAGGAAAGTGACTTTTAAATAAAAACTGAACAAGGTTATGATTACTTGTTTCTCCTCAACTAGTGGAAAACCCTTCCAACTAAGGACCATCAGATTAAAGTACTGAGTCAGGCACCCTACTTGGCATCTCTCTAGTGGTGTCCAACCTGTTTAGGTAATACTGCTATGTGCCTCTATAGCACCTTGTACATCCCTATTATAACACTTGCCACATATAATTTTAATTGCTTGCTAATTTATCTTTCTACCCTTCCAGGTATGTGAAAATGGCAGCTGAGTGCTTTTAATTATACTTTAGACCCAAACTTTTACACAATTCCTGGCACACAGGTCGTATTATATTATAACATTTGTTGAACTAAATAAACTATTTAAAATCACTTCATATAACACAATTCCCATAAGGACAATAAATATTCCATCTGTAAATGACCCTTCCCTATTCATCAAACCATGGTAAGTGAAGGGTGCAGTGGAGCCAGTAGATGTATTTCATTCATCACTGCATCCTCTAATGCAGGGGTTCCCAAACTTGAGCATGAATTTGAATCATATAGAGAGCTGCTCAAAATTTCAGGGGCTAAGCCTCACACCTGGAGTTTCTGATACAGAATGTCTGAGACAGAGATTGCCAAAGAAATGTTTCTTCCATATAACAAGTTCCCAGGTGATGCTAATGTTCCTGGGTCCAGGGACCACACTTTCACAACCACTGCTCTGTAGTGCCCACCAGAGTGTTTCGCATATGCAAGACAGAAGAGCCTGATAAAAATGGGTTGGCTTTATTTTCTTTAGACAAAAATAACAGACAGATTTTCCAAATTAACAATGGGAGATAAAAATAAACAAAACAAAACAACTTGCACAGCCATGAATCTCATATGAGGATGACCATGACACATACCTGCACTTGCTTCTGCCTGAACTGACACAACTGCCTCACTGACCTCCACCATAGCATTGGGATGTTCTGTTTCAGTTTCCCGGACACTTAGAAAAGCTCCCTGTTGCTTTCTGAAATAATAATGTATAAAAATAAGTGAGTTTTCACATAGTCTAAGAAATAGTAAGAATTAAAGAAATGATATTTCTTCCACGAATACCAAGTGTATACCAAGCTCAGAGAATTCATTCAAAGAGCAGATACTCCCTGCCTTTGAGAACTGTGTGATAGCATGCAAAAGCCTAACTCGTAGGATCCAATCCAACAGGTTCTCTGTTATGCAAAGCAAAAACTAATCCTGTCTAGATCCAAGGTAGGTATACTGTGTACAATCTCTGTTGCTCTGTGAGCTTCTAACTTCATTGCATCAGGTAAGGTGTGTATAAATGAAGATGAAAATTTAAATTGAGCCACACACAGTGGCACACCCCAGTAATTCCAGCAGCTCAGGAGGCTGAGGCAAGAGGATCACAAGTTCAAAACCAGCCTCAGCAAAAGTGAGGCGCTAACCAACTCTGTGAGACCTTGTCTCTAAATAAAATACAAAATAGGGCTGGGGTGTGGCTCAGTGGGATACTGCCCCCAAGTTCAATCACTGGTACTAAAAAAAATTTGTATTGTCACATTTGTACCAGCTACTATTAAGTCAACTACTGCATGAAACCTAAAGTCTTTATTTCTGTAATATGTGATAAAAAAAAAAAAAAAAGACTGGGTATTGTAAACCCTGGAAGATAAAGCTTTTATGATGTATTATCCTAAAGCCTCAAATGAAACAACACATGTTGCCTCTGATTTTAGCTACTTCTGAAAGATGACATGCAACAAAGGAAAAAAAATCTAATAAGTCATTCACAATGATCCCAACATCATGCATACACTGCATGGTCAATCTCTGTGTCAGGGTTTTGGAATCAGTGTGGGAATTCTTACTATGTGTATGCAAATGTTCTGTGGACAGTCTACCCTTTAGAATTCCTAGAAGCAGAACACATAGACCATATCTCTAAATCAGTAGCAGTGTGCTGTCATATAAGACTGCCACTTTCCTTAAAGACTTCCTGTTCTGCATCTAAGTTCAGTTCCTTGCCAGCATCCATACCTTCTAACTGTATACAAAAAAAGAACAAATCACGAACAAGTGGCCTCCATTCAAGAGATTACAAAGCTAGCTGGGTGCAGTGGCAATCTCAGCAGCTTAGGAGGCTGAGACAGGAGGATCACAAGTTCAAAGCCAACCTCAACAAGTTAGCAAGGCCCCTAAGCAACTAAGTGAAACCCTGTCTCAAAATGAAGAAAAAAAAAAAGGTTGGGGATGTGGCTCAATGGTTAAGCGCCCTGGGTTCAATCCCCAGTACCAAAAGAGAGGGGGTGTGGGAGGGAGAGAGAGATTACAAAGCTTCCAAAGCTATGAGCCAGTTCTTCATCTGCTTTGTTCCCATATTCTTACAACTCTTTCTCCAATTATCATGATATACTGAAAACAAAGCATTTTAGTTGTATTCCCAAACCAGCTGGAGAGATAACTGTTAGGGACTGTTAGACTGCAATACAAGGCTGGGACTAAGAAAATGACATATTTGTGGAATTGGATGAGTTATTGCTAAAATGATGGGTTGGTTCTTGTCTGAGATACCTTAATTGCATTGCTTCACATTACCTATGGAAAGTAGAAAATTGCAGGAGTGATAGTTCTTAAGGAATTATCACTTACTCATTCTGCTGAGGGGAAAGCCGGTCCTCTTCTGTTATCTGATTTTGTTGCTTTCGTTTTTTAACTGTAAATAAAACAAAGCTTATATAAGCATCATTCAGAAGCTACACTTCTTACTTGAAGGCCAACAACTTTTTTTTTTATTTTTTTAGTCATAGTTAGACACAATAACTTTATTTATTTATTTTTATATGGTGCTGAGAATCAAACCCAGCGCCTCACACATGCTAGGCAAGGGCTCTACCACTGAGCCACAAACCCAGCCACAAAAAGCCAACAACTTTTACACACACACACACACACACACACACACACACACACAAATCTTTCAGGGATCTGAAATAACCAGAGGAAAAGCCAGTCTGAAGTTAGAATTTGGAAATATCCAAACCATGTAATATTTTATTCAAGGAGTTCACATTTTGAACAAGAACCTCTCCCTTATCCCAATTTTACCAGGTACTAATTACTTGAGGTCCTAAAAGGAATCATCTCCGGGAAAGACTAGGAATTAACACAGTCAAGATCTCTGTGTGGCTTTTAAACTGCTTTTCAAGCAGAGGTTCAGTTTTTAGTGTTTGAATTCTCTTTTTTTAAATAAACCATTTCATTTTAAACAGAATAAATTAAATATGAGCCCCATTCTCTGCAAAATATTCCACAAACTCTGAGCCAATGAGCTGTTACTCTGCTTGTTCTAAAAAATATGTTTGTAAAAAAACTTCAAAAAAAAGAAAGAGAATGGAAAAAAAAGAATATATGTTTGAATTTACCTGTCATAAGCTCCTGTTGCTTCAACAAAATATTTCTTATTTCTTTTAACCATGACATCTTCACATCTACATTTGGAGCCTAAAGATTTAAAAGGGTGGAGGGTACAGTTCTTTTTAAAAAATGATTTTATAATAAAGCAAAAGCAATTTAGTATATCAAACATGATCTACTCCTTAAAATACCATATTCAAATTCTAACATTTTGATTCTTAAAACTTCTAAGGAAGGAGTAAATATTAGCCACTAGATAGATGAATTAATGCAGTTAAAACCATTATAAAATTACCCTTAAATAATCACCAAATAATAACAATTGTACAGAATGCAAACTATAAGTTTTTTTTTTTGTTGTTTTGTTTTTTGTTTTTTGGTACCAGGGATTGAATCTCAGGGGTGTTTAACCACATCCCCAGCCCTTTTTATATTTTATTTAGAGGGTCTTTTTATTTTTATATTTTATTTACAGGGTCTTGCTGAGTTGTTTAGGGCCTCAAGACTAAGTTGCTGAGGCTGGCTTTGAACTCATGATCCTCCTGCCTCAACCTCCCAAGCTGTAATCCCAATTACAGGTATGTACCACCATGCCCATCAAGGAGGGAGGTTCTTTTAAAAATATATTTTTATGTTTAGTTTTGGCAAAATATGCTCTAATACTTGCAAAATTAAAATTGTTTGGAGAATGATCTTAGTGACTTGATAACATGAAAGCTTCCCTATATCCTCCCATTATTTATATGATACATTTGTTAAATGATTTCAAGCATTGTATGTTTTTTTGTTTGGTTTTTTTTTTTTTTTTTTTTTTTTTTTTTTTTGGTACTAGGGATTAAACCCAGGGGTGCTTAACTACTGAGCTGCATCCCCAGCCCTTTTTATTTTTTTATTTTGAGACAGGGTCTCACTAAGTTCTTGAGGCTGGCCTTGACCTTGCCATCCTCCTGTATTATCTTCCCGAGTCACTGGAATTACAGATGTGCACCACTGTGCCTGGCCAAATGCTACATCTTTAATCATTTTTATGAACTGTATTTTTATGAACTGCAAACAGTACAGAATTAAAACAAAAAAAAATTGCTGAGCAACAGATAACAGCATATGGACCAGTCACAAGTCAGGATACAAGGATTTATTGAATATCTGATAACAATATCTTGAAAGGATCTGCTTCCTGTCCCCTTCCATGAAGCAAGATGGACCTTACATCACATCTGGCCAGGGCTTTAGCCATATTCTTTAGAAGCAGGCAGCAAACCTGAACTGTTGCATCTTGTAATCATGTACGCTTTGAATGATGACAACAAGAGAACTTGGAACTATTACAATCTCTAACTCTAGAAACATTGATGAGGCAGGGAAGCACCTCCCAAACCATCAGCTACAGCTGATTAATCTCCTTGCATAGTGGTGAAAACTTAAAGCCCTGAAGAACACCTCAGGTTTGCCTCAATTTAAAGAAAACATGTGCTACTGCAGAAAATTGTTTAAATACACCACAAAGAATACTCAAATAATAACAGTAGAGAGTGGGATCTTTTAAAATGTGGCCAAAATTATTTCCAGTGCCACTCAGACTTCTTCCTTTTATTCTTTTTTCTCTCTTTCTCCCTACCTCCTTTCTGACAGGGTCTCACTTCTTGCCAAGGCTGGCCTTGAATTTGTGATCCTCCTGCTTCAGCCTCCTATATCACTGTGATTACAGACTGGTGCCTCTACTCAGATTTTATATCTCAATGCAGATTTCAGTTTCTAGAATAAGTTTAAAATGACCAACCTGTATAATATAAACTTCTTCCTTCCCACCATACCAGATTTCAAACTTGCGGTTGTCACCTTTTACATATTCTGTGATTCCAACTTCATCCATCTACAAGAAATAAAATTCTCATGAGCATTTTATTTTGAATATGAAATTACATTAAATATACCCCATCATATTCTTAAACAGAATGTTTTACTTGGGCAAAATAAAAACAATCACAAGTACAAGTATTTGTTTTCATGGAACTATGCACTTTTGGTGTTCAGACTGCAAACTCCATTCTAGTGATTGACACAAATGTTATAAATCTGAACATTCACACAGCCCATCTAAGATTCAATTCCTTATAAAATATCCGTGTGCTATTTATGCAAATTATCATCAGTGAAGTGTAATTAAACATTAGTGAGAAAAGCCATGTGAAATTAATGAAATATATTTAGTTTTTGAAATTATTATCTGTCAGATCAGTTAATCTTGTAAGTTTATTACTTATCTCTATAGAATCCCTACAAGTTATAAACATCCAATTTATAAGGCAAGGAAGAACCAGCTAGGTACACAAGGATCCCTCTATTTCCACCAACCCTTCAGACCCTATGGAAACCAAAATCTCTATCATAAGACAGTGATATCTTCCTTTAGCCAGTAAAACTTTTGTACACAGTATCTCTTCCTTACCACAGCTTTTCTCCTCCTCCAAATGTCTGCATTTTGCACAATTTTCTTTCATCATTTGCTGCTAATACCTTGGTTAATTACATTTGGGGCAATTTCACTCCCTTATATGCACATTCTCTTTTAGCTCTTTTCTCCCTTTCCTTTTTTCTTTCAATTCCTACCTAATTACCTGAAAGACTATCTCGTACTGTTCCACTTACGAGCCCCCCAAATGGCCCTAATTAAAACTGATAAGCATTAAGGGTAGTGCTAGTGAGACTCCCATATCAAGGAAAAGGAAAGCAATTATGTTTAAAAATGAAATGCAACCTTAATGAAAGAGCTGCTAACCTCTACCCTGAATGTAGGTGGAAGTTACTTTCAAAATAGCCCAAAACATATTTAAGTTCTTACTATACCACTGTAACCTACTTTTGCTCAATTATTAAGATGTAAGATGAATAATAATCTCAATCTACTATATAACTCCAGATAATGTACAACCACAATAATGGGATCCTAATTGGAACAGGTTATACTTATTCTATGTATGTATGATGTGTCAAAATACACTATTCTGTCATGTATATCCAAAAAGAAAAAATACAAATAATAATAATCTCACATTCAGTCTTTTTACGAATTAATTTTGTTTCAACACACAATTTTCCCTTAATAATATGATAAGGAAGCAAATAGGCTTTGAAGTCAGAAAGGGCTGGGTTGGAAGTCCATCTCTACCATCCACTAGTGTTTCCTGGTGCCAGTTGCTGAACTTTTCTGAAATTCCATTTCCTTAACTATGCAATGGGAAGAACACCTATTTGAAAGAGTTCATTTAAGAATTAAATAGTGTAGCCGGGCGCGGTGGCGCATGCCTGTAATCCCAGCACTTGGGAGGCTGAGGCAGGAGGATCGCAAGTTCAAAGCCAGCCTCAGCAATGGCGAGGCACTTAGCAACTCAGTAAGACCCTGTCTCTAATAAAATACAAAAAAGGACTGGAGATGTGGCCCAGTGGTCAAGCGCCCCTGAGTTCAATCCCTGGTACCAAAAAAAAAAAAAAAAAAAAAAAAAAAAAAAGAATTAAATAGTGTACATTAAATGCCAATTACAAAATGAACTATTTAAAAAAATGAATTCTTCCTAGGTCCTTGATCCACTCTGAGTTAAGTTTTGTGCATGGTGAGAGAAAGAGACTTAATTCATTCTATTACATGAGGATTTCCAGTTTTCCCAACACCATTTGTTGAAGAGGTTGTCTTTTCTCCAGTAAACGTTTTTGGCACCTTTGTCTAATATAAGATAACTGTAGGTGTGTGGGTTCATCTCTGTGTCTTCTATTCTGTACCATTGGTCAACTTGTCTATTTTGATGCCAATACCATGCTGTTTTTTTTTAACTATTTATTTATTTGCTTTAGCTGTACACAATGGGTTTATTTGTACATGGTGCTGAGGATCGAACCCAGGCCGCGCACGTGCCAGGCAAGCACTCTACCGCTGAGCCACAACCCCAGCCCTACCATGCTGTTTTTGTTACTGTTGCTTTGTAGTACAATTTAAGGTCTGCAATAGTAATGCCACCTGCTTCATTCTTCTTGCTAAGAATCGCTTTGGCTATTCTGGGTCTCTTATTTTTCCAGATGAATTTCATGATTCCTTTTTCTATTTCTATGAGGAATGATATTGGGATTTTTATTGGTATTGCATTGAAGCTGTATAGTGCTTTTGGGAGAATGGTCATTTTGACAATATTAGTTCTACCTATCCATGAACAAGGTAGATCTTTCCATCTTCTAAGATCTTCATTAATTTTTTTCTTTAGCATACTGTAGTTTTCATTGTAGAGGTCTTTCACTTCTTTTTTTTCAAATTTTTTTTATTTATTTGCTTTTAGTTGTACACAATGCGTTTTATTCAATGCGTTTTATTTGTACATGGTGCTGAGGATCGAACCCGGGTCGCCCACATGCTAGGTGAGCACTCCACCGCTGAGCCACAATCCCAGCCCTCTTTCACTTCTTTTGTTAAGTTGATTCCCATTGTTTTTTTTTTTTTTTTGAGGCTATAGTAAATGGGGTGGATTTCCTAGTTTCTCTTTCTGAGGATTTGTCGCTGATGTACAGAAATGCCTTTGATTTAATGGGTATTGATTTGATATCCAGCTACTTTGCTAAATTCATTTATTAGATCTAGAAGATTTCTGGTGGAATTTTTTGGATCTTCTATGTATAGAATCATATCGTCTGCAAATAGTGATAATTTGAGTTCTTCTTTTCCTATCCCTATCCCTTTAATTTCTTTCATCTGTCTAATTGCTTTGGCAGGGTTTCAAGAACTATGTTAAATAGAAGTGGTGAAAGAGGGCATCCCTGTCTTGTTCCAGTTTTTAGAGGGAATGCTTTCAATTTTTCTCCATTTAGGATGATGTTGGCCTGGAGCTTAGCATAGATGGCTTTTACAATGTTGAGGTATGTTCCTGTTCTCCCTATTTTTTTTTTTTTTTTTTTTTTTTTGTGGTACCGGGGATTGAACTCAGGGGCACTTGACCACTGGGCCACATCCCCAGCCCTTTTTTTTGTATTTTATTAGAGACAGGGTCTCACTGAGTTGCTAAGTGCCTCGCCATTGCTGAGGCTGGCTTTGAACTCGCGATCCTCCTGCCTCAGCCTCCCAAAGTGCTGGGATTATAGGCGTGCGCCACCACGCCCGGCTTCTCCCAATTTTTTTTCTAGCATTTTGAACATGAAGGGATGTTGTATTTTGTCAAATGCTTTCTCTGTGTCTATTGAGATGATCATATGACTTTTCATCTTTGAGCCTGTTGATGTGATGAATTACGTTTATTGATTTTCTTATATTGAACCAACCTTGCATCCCTGGGATGAAGCCCACTTGATCGTGGTGCACTATCTTCTTGATGTGTTTTTGTATTCGAGTTGCCAGAATTTTATTGAGAATTTTTGCATCTTTATTCATTAGAGATACTGGTCTGAAGTTTTCTTTCTTTGATTTGTCTCTGTCTGGTTTTGGAATCAGGGTGATATTGGCCTCATAGAATGAGTCTGGGAGTGTTCCCCCCAAAGTGATTATTAGGAAGAAGAATGAAGTGGGTGGCATTACTATTGCAGACCTTAAATTGTACTACAAAGCAATAGTAACAAAAACAGCATGGTATTGGCACCAAAATAGACCAGTGGACCAATGGTACAGAATAGAAGACACAGAGACGAACCCACACACCTACAGTTATCTTATATTAGACAAAGGTGCCAAAAACGTTCACTGGAGAAAAGACAGCCTCTTCAACAAATGGTGTTGGGAAAACTGGAAATCCTCATGTAATAGAATGAAATTAAATCTCTTTCTCTCACCATGCACAAAACTTAACTCAAAGTGGATCAAGGACCTAGGAATTAAACCAGAGACCTTGCACGTAATAGAAGGTAAAGTAGGCCCAAATCTCCATCATGTTGGTTTAGGCTCCAACTTCCTCAATAAGACCCCTATAGCACAAGAACTAAAACCAAGAATCAATAAATGGGATGGATTCAAACTAAAAAGCCTCTTCTCAGCAAACGAAACAATCAGTGAGGTGAATAGAGGACCTACAGGATGGGAGCAAATCTTTACCACAAGCACATCAGATAGAACACTACCCTCAAGGATTATAAAGCCCTTAAAAGCCTTAACACCAAAAAAACAAATAACCCAATCAATAAATGGGCCAAGGAACTAAACAGACACTTGTCAGAAGATGATATACAATTAATCAATAAATATATGAAAAAATGTTCAACATCTCTAGCGATTAGAGAAATGCAAATCAAAACAACTCTAAGATTTCATCTTACTCCAGTCAGAATGGCAGCTATCGAAAAACAAACAACAATAAATGCTGGCGAGGATGTGGGGAAAAAGGCACACTCTTACATTCCTGGTGGAACCGCAAAATGGTGAAGCCAATCTGGAAAGTGTTCATGGGCATAAAAAGATTCTTAGATAAATGCATGAATATCAGGTGAAAATACTTGAACACCTTCATGGCTCTCAGCTAACCACCATCTTAGCTATCCTCAATTAGGCTCTTACAATTACCCTAAATACATGTATGAAAACTCAATTGTTTAAAAATACTTTATATAAAACCAGCAACTTGAAAAATTGTGCTCTTTATATGTAATATGAAATGAAATATACTCTGCAAACATGTATAACAAATTAGAATAATTAAAATTTTAAAAAAGAAAGAATGGAATCATGAGCCGTAGACCCTGAACTACATACAACCTTGGGTAAACTCATTAAGGTGGTTTTTGTTGATGTTCTTGCAGTATGGGGGGTTGTGCCCAGGGGTGCTCTACCACTGACATACTTCCCTGTCCATTTTTTTTTTTTTTTTTTTTTTAATTTTGAGTCAGGGTTTTGCCAAGTTGTCCGGGCTGGCCTTGAACTTGGGATCCTCTAGCTTCAGCCTCTGGAGGAACTGGGATTATAGTAGTAGGCCACTTTGCCTGGCTCCAAGGTGGGTTTGTGTGTGTGTATTGTGTGTGTGTGTGTGTGTGTGTGTTTGCCTGTGGGCTTCATCACTCACATGTGTCTCTACTGATGAAAGGATGGAAATTAGTGGCAAAGATGACCTATTATAGGGAAATCCAAGCCAATGATCCCAGCATATGTCAAAGTAAAGGCCATCCACAGCAGTGCATGCTATCCACTGTTACAAAATATCATTTAATAATGTTTACTAGTATTATGTAAATAATAATAACACTTGGGTTGATTTTTAGGATATTTTTCGGTAAAAGGCTTTTGTAACAATGCCAAGGCAAAAACATCTTTAATACTGCCATAATAAAAATTAAGTATCAAAAAATTAAAAATGAATTCTTATGTTATATGCATGTATTAATCCCACCATTATAATTATATGCACCAATAAAAATATTAATTCATTTCTTACTCCTTCTCTTATTTGAATTGCATTAGTTTTCTTATTTGTCATTGCTAGCATTGAACACATCTTCAGTGACTAAATGAATTTTGGAGTTGTCCAACACATTATAAGTATCATGCACATATTTTTTAAATTAAAAGAATGGGTGATAATAGTAAACACATGAACTAAGGAATCTGAAGAACTCAAATCTCTCCCTCTGATTAACTGTGATCTTACATTGAGTTCGTCTTTGCATATAAGTGGCTGGCTTAAAATATAGCATGTGTTCATTAGAAAGACATGATCAGGCCATGGGAGTCCAGCTTGGTATGATGCAGTCAAGACAAGAGTCCCTTTAAAGTGAGAGAAAAGGTGCTCAGCAGTAGTGCATCTGTACTGGGCAAGCCCACCAAGGGTAAGACTTTGAACTCAATTACCCTGATGGTTCACTAACACACTGTCTAATAATAGTAGGCTTAAAGGTGGAATCTCATGATACATGAGCAAGAGGAAGTAAGCATAATAAGACCTAAGAAATACCCTAATTTCTAAGTCAAAAGCATCATCAGTTTACCAGGAATCCTAGTTTAAAAGCTTTGGCATCAATGACTCATTTTTTTAAAAATTAAAGATACTTGAAATTGTTGGGGAATCAAAGAAGAATCTGAAAGATTTTCTTCCTTCAAATGTCAAGTATTATTTATTTCTTGTATCTAGTAAGTCACCCAGCTCATGTCTACCTTCCCTTGAAATGTTTCCTGCATCTATCCCATGCCGTTTCCATGGTAACTATTGTATTTTCAATTCTCCTGACGTCATTACCTCATATCAGTCCCTCCTTACTTTAATGTACTTGAAAAACATTCTGTTGGCATGCACATCATTGTGTCAAACTACAAGTAAAGTCAGGCATGGTAGTTCATGCCTGTAATCCCAGCAACTTGGGAGGTGGAGGCAGAAAAATCACAAGTTTGAGGTCAGCCTCAGCAACTTAGTGAGACCTTGTTTCAAAATAAAAAATAAAAAGGGCTGGGAATTTGGCATAGTGGTTAAATAACCTGGGTTTAATCCCCAGTACCAAAAAAACTAAAACTAAAACATAAAATCAATACAAATCAGAAGTGCTACATTAGGTAGTAACTAGGTCACCTCACAAATAAAAAGTGAATCAAATGGATTTGAGTAAAAATATGCCTAGGAAAGCAAAGTACCTTCCCAAGGAATAGGTACACACACAGCAAAAGATCTAATCCCTGTCTGAAATAGATTATGACTCTTTGGTTCTCAATCAATGTTTATTACAGTCATAAAATACCCTTAGAGATTTAGAGTTTTGGACGTAGAATGTGAGCATCAAAGGAGCAACTGGGCATTTGTGATAATGACAGCTGGAATTCTAAAGCTGTGAAGCTGGGCTGGGGCTGTAGTTCAGGGGCAGAGTGCTCGCCTAGCACGTGCAAGGCGCTGGGTTCAATCCTCAGCACCACATAAAAATAAATGGATAGATTAAAAGGTATTGTGTACAACTACAACTAAAAAAAAATATTGGGGAAAAAAGGAAGCTGTGAAGCTGCTATGGGTTCAGAAGTGAAGAAGGGAAAATAGTGGGAAGGGCTCAGAGATCTGATCCTGGACAAGAATCTCGTTTGGAACAGCGAGAGGCAGCTGACCCTATGGGGAGAGTCAAAAGCAGGGTCTCTTTATCTGGTAGCCTCCTTATATTACTTCCAAAGGCCTATCACAGGACACTGTCTGTCCTCTTTAAAAATGCTGAAAATTCTACTTGTTCTCAAATGTACTGGTAATGACAACTATGATAAAAGATGCACATGAAAAATGACTAAATGATAGTGACTGCAGAATGAAGAACAATAGTTTTCTGCATTTTGCAACTTTTCTGTAACAGATGTCATGTTGCTTTTAGAATTTAGAACTTGAAAGATAAAACATTAGGCATAAAGAAATCAAAACCAATTTCAACCTCATGTAAACTGGACATTTCTCTGGTTCTGATGGTAAAACCGGCTGGAAGTATTACTGGGTTGTCAGCAACTTTCTCAAGTAATATACTGCTTCTACTTTAATACCACACTAATATTTTGGCAGAATGGCAGTTTGGTTTATAGGAAATAATCATATGTAATTTAAATGGATAGGAAAGGTATGGAATGGATTCAGCCATAGGTAGCTTTGGACAAAACAGAAAGCATGATGGTTGGGAATGGAGGAGGAATACAGAAAGGAAGGTATACTGTGTATAAAAGTACTTCAATTTTAAACTGTTTTGAGGAAAAGGGAGAAATCCTTTCCTCCTCATCTCTCTTGCAACATAAAGGCCCCTTGCTAACAAGATCAAGAACTGCATCTGGTACCACTGATAAGAGAGTGCTCATAGGGGAACATGGATCTCTCCCTGTCGTTTCAAATTGTGATCTGCAGATTGCTAGGGAGCCCCTTGGAGAATACCTGGGATTGCTGCTGAGGGGGAGAAAAGAAGGAATCAAAGTTTTGTACTCCCTCACTCTCATTTTGAGCAAAGAAGTTCTGCTTTACCTCACTTCAATAATATTTCTACTGAAGATTCCTTTTAAACAAAGTATAAAACACACCCACTTGAACCAAAAAAGTATACAGAATGGAGAACATATACTCTCACATATTGAGATGCTATTACATTACACAATTCAAATTGTCTTACTTTCAAGCAATGCTTAAAACTGTATGATGGGTATCTATCAGAGCCTTCTCCAGATTCAATGCGCCTTTTGCAGAAAACAACAGCTTTTTCATACAAGAAGAGGTGCCGCTGCATTGGTTTGAATCTAGCAAAATCCTTCATTTTTGTAGCACCTTTCTTGTGTCCAATCCAAACACTGAATCCACCGTGCATTATCATCTTGCCAAGCTCATTTAAGTTTCCCTAGAATAGGAAATGAAATCCCCTTAGTAGAAGGCAAAGCTACATTCAAATCTCTGACATCAGCATTTAGTGTTTAGCTGGACCTACTAAAACCCTGAAGCATAACTTGTATGTTTTTTAAACTGCATTCATTATAACTTTTTAAATTAAAATGTGCCATGCATCACATCTGTATAAAATTACTGTGGGGGTGGAGATCAAAATAAATTTCCTTTTCCCTGGCTTCATATCAAATCCATGTGAGATGATAAGGTAACTCCCATAGATTCCTCAATCTGGATAGGTACCTGACATACACTAGGTGCAAGTTTCCCCACTGGGTGGAGCTAATCTATTAAAAGGCTGCAAGCTCCAAAGTTGTTCTCCTTTTCTTAAAACCCTATCTTTCCTAGCTAGAGCAAGCAGCAGTTCTGGGACAATAGTCTCTTTTGCTGACCCAAACATTCCTTCAATCAAGATCTCCCTAGGTCTGGACTTGGGAACAGGCTGTTGAAGATAAGAATGTTGCAAATCCAGTTGGCTGCTGATCTGTAAAGATGCATAATGAGTAATGCTGCTAATATTTTGTTCTCCATTTACCTTCCTCTTATATGTTCTTTTTCAGATGATTTCAGAAGAGTAAAAAAGTGATGGTGGCAACCTTACTCCCTTAAAATTCCAAGTCTTAAAAGTTTACTTACAATATAGCCATTTATTGCAATCTGATGCATGGAGTCATTAACTGACTTTAGTAAATCCAGCATTGTGTCAAGGGCCTCCTTTAATTGAGT
The DNA here is from genome assembly GCA_025594165.1 of Tamias sibiricus. Classification (NCBI taxonomy): domain Eukaryota; kingdom Metazoa; phylum Chordata; class Mammalia; order Rodentia; family Sciuridae; genus Tamias; species Tamias sibiricus. The sequence goes on from CM046667.1 coordinate 129,661,663, forward strand.
AGATCCTTCACAGTCCTTGCTATATTTTAATAGCTCCTGTAATTAGAAATCAGGAATTAAACTTGGGCACATATTAACAAAGCTGCAGAAAATGAATAAATTTTTGGCTAACATGCTCTCAAGCAGGAGTCAAAGATAATAACACTTGAATAATTTCTTTCATATGCTCTTTGTCACATTTACCTATTTAATCACAATGTCAAAATTGGGAAAGCAGTAGAATAGTGACTGAACTGTATACAACAAAGGCATCCAATGCTTTTGGAGCTTAAAAACAATAGCTATTTAGTCACATTAGAGATTACTTTTTAAAGCAATTACACATGTGGGCTTTTTCATTCTCTACATACAATAACTTGTTTTATCCATGATGCATTCATGATGCACACAGCACAGGACATTATGAAAATACATTTTAAAGCAAACTATGCTGTATTCATTCTTAGCACAATATTCTAGTAATCTTTTCACATTACACTAGGGGAGCAGTATTTGCATTGTTCATTGAGAAAGCCAATATGAAGTACAATCTCAAAGAAATGTTTATTTAGATCTTAATATCAAAAGTTCTTTAGGAAAACATTGTGCATAAATTAAGGTACCTTGTATGAAGAATTAAATGGCTAATCCTTCAGATATTCTCAGCCTGTTAATCTATGTCTGTCCTCTGAACTGCCATTGTGAAGGAGCACACTGCACTGTCTACTGCCAGCTCCTGCCTAACCAATAAGTGAGCCTACCTATTTCTAGCACTTCCTAGTCAGCAACTTCCTTTTTAATGGCTTTGCCACATCTGACCCAAAAATGTGAGTAAAAAAAGAAAGAAACATTTCATGTAGTCACCTTTAGGAGCAACTGATATTTAGTGATTCGTTGTACTGGCTTGAGCAAATAGGAATCCAGACCAAGTCTGTGTTTTAATTTTCTTTGACATTCCTGCCATTAAAAGATAAATATCAATACATTTAAATTAACACATGTACCTGTGAAAATGCCAAGTCTTCTTTTATGAGACCAAATGCATGAATGTTGCTTACATCTCAAAGAACATTTATCAGAAAAGTTAGTATTAAATGTGGTACAGATATTTTAATACATTATAACTGAGAAACAGTAAACAGTATTTCAAGGATTTGGGAGGTAGAAAATTCTACCATTTCGAAGACTAAAAAGGTTTGATGTGTAAATTCATATTCATGTGTAATGTTGAGGTGAGAAAGCAAGGGATGACAATAGATTAGCATGATTAAAAAGTTATTCAGGGCTGGGATTGTGGCTCAGCGGTAGAGCGCTCGCCTAGCACGTGGGCGACCTGGGTTCGATCCTCAGCACCACATACAAATAAAAAAAAAAAAAACGCATTGAATAAAACACATTGTGTACAACTAAAGCAAATAAATAAAAAAATTTTTAAAAAAAGTTATTCAATATATCCAAGAAAATTAACAAAAGACTCAGCTCCACAGGACAAGGCCCAGAAAAGAAATAGGTTGTGCTAAATATAAATCAGACTGGGCATGAGAACAGATATTTTTTGAGATCACAAGAAAAATATAGTCTTCATCAACTGGTGCTATATTTCATTCAGTAATTGGCTCACTGTTAGCCGCCGGAAAGGGATTGCAGCCTGGAACGGCAGCGCCGCGGGAAGGAGTCCGGAGACAGGATGGAGACGAAAAAATTCTTTAATCTTTCTGTCTCTGTCTCTTGTAATTTCTAACACTACATACACACTCTCACAAGAAACCAAGGCACCTACTCTTACAAGAAACTACAATGTATCTATACAATAGCGATAACCCTGTCCTTTCACTCTCACAAGAAACCAAGCCACGTACTCTTACAAGAAACTACAATGTATCTATACAATAGCGATAACCCTGTCCTTTCTCTCTCTGGTCTCATCCCATGCGCCCGAGCAGGAATGGTGCTTGCTCGATCTGCCGAGTCACTCCTCAAATCTCTCGAGATCTTGGGCCAAGTCCCGTGAGACTACGGAAGGCGACAATGCCCAAAAATGTCAATCTGCTGAGTCATTGCTCAAATCTCTCGAGATCCTGGGCCAAGTCCCGTGAGACTACGGAAGGCGACAATGCCCAAAAATGTGTATGGCCCATAGTCAACCGCAATCTTAGCTATCTCCCCAAACAGGGCTCCTGCATTTCCCCCTTTTGTTTTAAAAGAGGGGATGCTCTAGGACGTCTATGTGCAACCAACATTCTTACCCGTCATCGGATAATCAAGGCTGTGCCCTTGACTCCTGTCTTAGGTTGATATGTCGGCCACATGAGACTGTCCCGTGCGACTGTGCCTGTCTTAGGTTGTCCCCCTCTGGGGATCTTACCCGTCATTGGCTAACCAGCCATCCAATGGAGCCCTTTAGGATCGACTGTGTAAGATGACTAACAGCCGTCCAATTGGGAGGAGATGCTGCGGCTTTAAGGCGACAAGCCTTTTGGTGACAAGTCAAATTGCATAGCATATCAAATTCTTTAAACAAATCAGCTGCCCTAAGTTCTATCAAGTAACACAGTGAGTTCTCTAAACAAATACCCGCAAGGTACTGTCCCATGAAGTCCCAAACAATGAAAGATCAAAATGTCCCCACTATAAAAAGCCACTATAAATATAAGGGTCATGACATTGGGTCCTGGGAATAGTGGAGGGCCCATAATTAGGGCAAGATGGGGGTGGTGTGGAAGAAATGTACATATAGGAAATTCAGAACACAAAAGGAACTAAATAAGATCCAGGACCCTCCGATGGATATGTATAAAATACAATATTCAATCTAACTCAAAGAATAATTATTAACAATTTATGGTTAAAGATAGTGGGCTGGTGCAAGCATCTGGAGCTCCTCATTCCTGAAAACCAAGTAAAATGATGGAAAAGATATTTTCACAAGGCAAAAACCCAAAGATGAGAAACTAGAAAAGTACTGTCAAATTTGGAAAATGAAAACCACACCAACAAGTGGCAAACAACTGAGCATGCTTGAGAAAACTGAATCTCAAGTTGGCAGAGGAAAAAGCCCAGGAACAGATCAATTTGTTATAGACCATTCCCCCCAGCCCCACCCACCACATAAACACACCCTCACCCTTTACAAAAACTCAGGATTACAGACATGAAGTAACTCTGAATTCAGGAGATAAATTTGGGGTTCAAAAAAGAATGGTTTTCAAAGTCCATTTAAAAAATAATTAGGTATTAAGGAGTGTTGGTAAGGATGTAGAATAATCAGTACCCTCATACATATTGTTGGTGGGAATGTGAAACAGTGTAGCCAGTTTGGAAAACAGTCCACTACATCCTTAAAAAGGTTGACATAGAGTTACTGTATTATTCAGCAATTTTACTCCCTGGTATAGAACCAAGAGAAATTTTAAAAACATATATTTACACAAAAACTAGTAGAAAAATTTACCTAGCAGCATTGTTCATAGTAATCAAAAGGTGGAAACACCCCAAATGTCGAACAACTGATGACCGGGTAAATGAAATGTAATATAATCATTCAATGAAATATTATTCTGCCATATAAAAGGAATGAAGAACTGATAAATAGTACAACATGGATGACACTTGCTAACATGCTAAGTGAAAGAAGCCAAACACAAAGATCAAACATTATAGGATTCCATTTATATGAAATGTCCATAACAGGCAAATCTGTGAGAGACAGAAAGCAGATTAGGGATTGCCTAGGGCTGTAGAGATTGGAAAGAATAGAAAGTGACTTGCTAAAAGGTACAGGGTGTTTTCTTTCTAACAGCATAAATATTTTTAAATTGACTGTGACCATGGTTGTACAATCTTGTAAATATAGTAAAACCACTGAACTATATTTTTAAAGGGTGAATTTTATGGTATTTTCCTTATATTTCAATATCAGTGTTTCCAAAAAAATTTAAATGGGCATGAAAAGCTAGTGCATGTATGAAGTCACGAATGCTGTGAATATACTTTGTATACAACCAGATATGTAAAAGTGTGCTTTATAAGTATACTATGAAATGTAATGCATTCTGATGTCATTTCTAACAACTTAGAATAAAAAATAACAAAACAAAACAAAAAGCTAAAAATAAACATGAAAATCAAAATCTCTCAGATAAATATATTATTATGCACAAATGGGTAGCTTTCCTTTCCTCCCCCTGGAAGAATAACAGATATTAGGTTAGAAAGAGTAAAATAGAGGTTCCCCTGGACTAAGGGATACAAGGTCAATTTGAGGGCAGAATACCATATTGAAGGCAAGGACAGTGATTGAATATCTATTTACCAAAGTAGAGACTCATAGTATTTGCCCCAAATATGGCATCCACAACATTGTCAGGCAGATCCTTATATACTGGATAGCAGGTTGGGAACTCTAAACAGCTAACAAGAAAAGGACCTGAAGATATAGGTATTAAGGAATCCCCCTAAGGAAACAACTTGATACAAATCACACAACAATGAGGAATAATGGTCAATAAAGCCACAAATGCACAGGAACCTTCCAATGAGTTTTTAAAGCTCACTCCTAAGGTAAGTGAACAGACAACTACCATCAGACTTTTGAGGAAAACCTCTAAGATGAGTGGCAGGAACTAAATGAAGAAAGAAGAAAAAAAATAGAAGCAATCTGAAGATAACAGGATCTATGCCCAGTGGTTGAGTGCCCCCAAGTTCAATTCCTAGTACCAAAAAAAAAAAAAAAAAAAAAAAAAAAAATCTCATGCAAGTTTTAGCAATTCCTTTAAATTTCTAAGGATAATTATTTCTTACCTAGAACTTTATACCCAGCCATGCTAGCAATTAAAGTGTTGTGGTAGAAAAAAGATATTTGCAGATACACAAGTTCTTAAAAACATTTACCTATAGTGCACACTTTATCAACACATTACTGGAAGATATGTTTCACCAAACAAGGAAATACAACAAGAATGATAAGGTTGTGGCACCTAGGAAGCAAGAGAACCTATTCAAGAGTCAAGTGAAGAATGTCTCAAAAATGATATTCACCAAGATTCTGAGATGAAAACTATGCGTCATGTCTAGTGAGTCAAGATAAGCTGGCCAGAAAACCCTAGGAGATACTTCTTCAAGAAGATAAAATTTAAAGAAAATCAATGTATATAAATATTGCAAGAGTATATTTTTGTAGTTCCTAAAACTGGGAGTAGTGTCAGTAGAATTAGGACAAGTACCTAGAAAATTAAGTGAGTAAAAAGACAACTAAGAAAAACAAAAGGGAAGGAAAAGCAATCATATTATATTAAAGGGATTATTTAAGCAGAGAAATAACAGTCTCAACAATTAAGTGCAGTACATAAATCTAACCAAAATAACAACATAACTATATTGGAAATTTTGGGGGAAAGAAGTATATGTGTATATGGTCATGTGGCAGTGAAAGAGAGCTAAATCCTCTTCTTACAGGGTAGGAAGGAGAAAGATGAGCATGCTATTTGGAGATAAAGAGGTAAATATCAAAAGAAGTAGTTAAAAGCACTGGAAGTGGTTGCTTCTAGGGAACAGAAAATATGTGTTTGTGTTTGTGCATGTGTGTGTGTGTGTGTGTGTGTGTGTGCATGTGTTGGAGAGGGGAGAATTGGTGTTTAACTTACATGCATATATAATTTACTCAAAGTAGAAAATGAATTTATAAATAAGAAATATCCCAGTATCTCCCAGAAAAAAAAAAAAAAAACATATCCAATACTTAATTATCATACCTGGAAAAAGGCACATTCTGAATACTTCTTCCAAATTATCTCTGATCTGGGCTTATTCTGACAATATTTTGCATATATCTGAAAATCATCCTTCTGTGATAGAGCACAAATTCAAACAGATTAACAATTTGCAAATGTGAACTTTCCTTACCAAGAAAAGCTGAGCAAGAGTACGGCAAAGCATTACAGGGACTGTGACCTGAAGGAGCCCTCTTCGTATTCCAAGAACAGCCTATCTGTTGGACCTGGCGGTGGGACTCATGATTATCTAAGTATTTTCTGAACTTCCACTTGCCAAGCTTGAGAGTTGTGAGGGAGGGGTTCTTTGTCAGAATAAAAATATCTTTTAATAGCCAAATAATGTAATCTTTCTATGTTATTAGTCTCTCAGTTTCCTTAGTGAATGAACTTGGAGCTAACCTTCAAGTCAGCTGGGGCATCATCACTGTAGCATAACCCATCTAGGTATCTGCCTATGCAATTTTCTCTCTCTGAAATCATCTCTCCCTAATACTCATGTATGCTGTCCTGCTCATTCTTTAACATTCACCTCATGAGTCATCTTTCCTACAAAGCCATTTGTTTATAACCTGCAGATGCATAAGATGCCTGTTATGGTTTAGATCTGGAATGACCCCCAAAGGCTCATGTGTGGAAGGCTTATTCCCCAATGCAGCAATGTTCAGAGGTGGGGCTTTGGGCAAGTGAATGGATTATGGGGGATCTGACCTCATCAGTGGATTAATAATTTCATATTAGTGGAAAATGGTGGAAACATCAGGAGGTGGGATCTAGTTGGAGGAAGTAGGTTACTGGGTGTATGCCCTGGAAATGTATTCTTGTCATGTCCCCGAAAACCTTCCCACCATACCTTTCTGCCATGATGTTCTACTTGTCTCAGGCCCAAAGCAAAAAAGCCAGCTGATCATGAGCCAAAACCATGAGCCAAAATGAATTTTTCCCTCTCTCAATTGTTCTTCTCAGGTATTTTGTTCCAGCAATGAAAAGCTGACTAACATAATGCTCCTTATTTGGACTCCCATAGGACCATTTATATATCTCTAATATAGGACAACTTGTGTTATATGAAATTAGTGGTTTCCATGTTTTTCTACCTAATAGTCTTTTGCTGGGTATCCACATTGCCTAGCACAGTGCTTGGTACAAAGTAGATGTTCAGTAGATGGTGGTTTAATGAATAAACATTACCATCAGTAATCATTTATTAAACCATTACTAGCTTCCAAGAACTCTACTAACCTCAGGAGAGATACATATATAGGATATGGACCCTGTCTCAAAGATTTTTCTCATCAAGTTTGTGAGAAAATATGTGTATACATGTAAAGATACACAGTAAATGTAAAATTTCCAGTGAGTAGCAGTCTTTATGTAGTAGTCCAAAGGGAAAATTCACCACTGTTGGGAAAGAAGATGTCCATAGTTCAAATGAGTTTCAAGTTAGAACATGTTGAGAAAGACAGTGACATGCCGTCCTTTCTTAGCCTTATTCTCTTCTCATTTTATAAACACTTTCTGGGACAAAATGCTCATTTTGAGTTTCAACAATTATATCTATCAAAATGACTCCCAAAACAAAGCAGAACTGATCTTTCAGGAAGAAGAGGAACTAGAAAAGCAGAACATGGTATGCAAAAATCTATTTCTGAGGGAAAACTCTAATGGAGGAGAGCACAATTAATAACCTAGGAAGTCAATTTTACTGAGCATACTCTTGGGACATGGAATAATGAGCCTCCCTGAATGGCTTTGTTAAATTAAAAGAAAAAACAACTTTCTGTTTTGTGAAGTTCCTGTGATAAATGCCTTGCTGGCTGGATGCCAGACTAGATTCAATTATAAGATTTTACATGAATTGTAGGGGAATACCAAGGCATCTTTTAGATTAAAACTAACCAAGTCCAAAGTGGTTTTGCTAAGATGATCCCAACTCTCACATTTTAACAGCCAGAATGGTCCCTTGATCCCTAGGATCACCATTCCTAGGAGCTAAGCCATTGAAGCATTTGATACTACAGAATATGCAATGCACGCTCTGGATACCCCATTACATCAGTTTCTACAACAAAACTTGGTTTTGCATTAAGTAATTACTGGAGTTGATGTCACTTCTCCAAAAATATAAAGATATTTCAAAAACCTATTTTATCTCTGAATATATTCTTATAAGTGAGTTATTATTTTGGTGGCCTGTATTTATATAATTAAGAAAATAATTAGACTAACCCTTTCTAGGAAGCAAGGTCCCACTCTTTCTGGAGCATCAGAGCAATTTTCCAGGCTGCTCATGAAAATGCTGTGAAATTTTCAGAGAAAAAATGTGAAATATAATAAACTGGTCAATGGCCTTTCAAAAACATCATGAAAAAATATTCAATTTGACAATTACATACTTGTTATGGAACTCATATATTTCTGCCATATTTCCAAAGAGAACATCCTTTTTATTTCTCAGGACAGGTGGCATAAGATCAAACATCTCTGGATTATCCATCTCTGCTCTGTAGCCCTATTCAACATAAATATATTTAGGCATCTTTACAATATTTACATTAATATTTGATTGGGCCACCAAAGGTCTAAGTACAGTAGAATATATAGGGGATTTGTGGGTAAAGCTGTTTGAATGTTAACATTTAAATTTCCTAGTTCCCAAAGTTACCCTTAACATTTTTCTTTAGAAGACAAGATAGGGAAGTCAAGGTTTTCCACTGGATGGCAGAATAAAATTACAGTCTTTGGCCTTTCAAGGTAGCTTGTGGTATTGGAAACAAAATAGAAATCAAGTATGAAAAAGTATAGTACAAGTAATCAACTTATTAAATTGGCAATAAGTGTTTAGGGTTTTTTTTTTTTTGTGACCAAGTAAATATTGTGACATTTATGTCAAATGAGTATTTTTATCCTGTTCTCAGTTCTTTTTACCACAATCTCTAAATATCACATTGGTATTAATTATAACAATCCACTGTATCCCTAAGAGAACAGCATTTCTCTTCTGTAATAAATTCTGAATCAAGCATTCTCACTACTGAGAGAGAACATAAATATACACATTTAAACATACAGCCTCAAACAATGGATGCCATGCCCACTACTACCATGTGACAATTGAGGAAGGAGGCAGAAATAGAAAATTGCCTTAAACACTTCCTAATGAATGTATCAAGGGACAATTCAGGAAAATGGGAAAAATACTTTGAGTCACTTACCAACAAAACAGTAAACAGCTCTCGAACATACACCCTCTCAGTCTGTATCAGCTCATTTAGGACGTGGCTAAAATGAAAAGACCATATTTACCAGTTATTCTATTATTTAAAATTGTATAACATTGCTTCAGTTATTATAAGTCATTGAAGGGAAAAATACTTAAGGCATGGAACTAACAATGGTTTTGGTTTTAGCATCAAAATAATTTTAAGTACCACCCACAGGGCTGTTTAAAATATATTCAAAAGAAACAGGAGTGCTCAAGGGTTATTACGGACTCAAAAATTATTTCTAATTCACTAAGATTAAGAATCAATTTATGGGCTGGGATTGTGGCTCAGCGGTAGAGCGCTTGCCTGGCACATGTGCGGCCAGGGTTCGATCCTCAGCACCACATAAGAATAAAGGCATTGTGTACAACTAAAACAAATAAATAAGTATTAAAAAAAAGAATCCATTTACTAAAAACTCACAAAATCTATTCCTACATGTCTGATGTTTATGTATTTATTTTGGGGTGGCATACTTTTCTGAGTTTTTAGTAACCTTTCTCAAAAAAAAAAAAAAAAAAGATAGCAGCATTCTCAGCATTGTTTTTCCCTGTTCCAGGTAATATTCTGAATTTTTCTAAGACATACTATAGATTTATTATACTGGTCTTCCCAAGTGTAGATCATACTTAAGTTTCTGTAGTAATTTTGTCTACTGTCTCTGTAAAATAAAATACATTTAATTTCAACATCTATTGACACTATATTTAATTTTCCTCTTACCAATATAATAATCCATTTAATTTAACTACCCTTTGGTTCTTTTTTACTTTCTGTCTTTTAACATCTTAAAGCATGTAACATTTAAAAGTCCACATACAACTTGCTGCAAAATACTGGCTACCTATAATTCTGTGATATGAAATTAAAAGGCAAATATGCAAGTCTAGAATATTAATAAAATATTGTAAAAGTTATCCAAACAATGATTAATGTTCATATCTTTAAAACAGCATCTATACAATCCTTTGTCATTTCATTTTCACTTCTTTTAAAAAAGAATAAATGATGTTGACCAAAGGGTTTAAACTCTCACTTATAAGTTGAATCATTTCTGGGGATTGAACATCCACATGCTGACTCTAGTTTTAGTACTGTATCATATACTGTAAATTTGCTTAGAAAGTAGATCTTAGCTATTACACAGCAGATATAGTGAACACTACACTATTGAACTGTACACCCCAAATGGTTTTTAAGAACTTAACCAAAGCAGATATTTTAAGAATGTTCAGTTTATAATGTCAGTTAACCTCAATAAAAATATGGATATATGTGACTTTAAGAAGTGATAAAGAGGCTGGGCACAGTGACACATGCCTGTAATCCCAGTGATAGAAGGAACTTGGGAGGCTGAGACACGAGGATCATACATTTGAGGCCAGCCTAAGCAACTTAGTGAGACGCTGTCTCAAAAAAAAAAAAAAAAAAAAAAGAACTGGGGATGTAGCTCAGTGGCCAAGCATCCCTGGGTTCAATCCCAGGTACTTAAAAAAGTGATAAAGTATATGAACTCCTAAATCAGACTTCTTGACCTCAAACCTCATAGGTCTGCCATCTACTAGTGGTGTGACTGTGGGCATGTTAACTAACTGTTCCTCAACTTTCTCCACCTAGCTTTTTATAAGTCCCACCTGGTTGGGGTAATGTTTATAAAAGCAAGGACATTGTGCTAAATAAATGTAATGCTCTATCAAAAAGAAATTGAAGTAGATCTTAGATACTTAGTGGCCTCACCACCAAAAGAAGCAAATTTGTCAGGTGACAAATTTGTCATGTGTTAACTAACTTAATTATGATAATCACTTCATAAAATATACTTGTATCAAAGTATCACATTATATTCCTGAAACACATACAATGATAGTGGTCAATTATACCCCACTAAAACTGAAAAAAAAGGAGAGAGAAAAATGTTTCATTTTTATTTCCCATCTGGGAAAAAAAAGGAGAAATGAAAATTCTGAAAAATTCTAAATAATTTTCCTCAAGTAACATAAATAGACTATTGGTTGGTCAAGCCTAAATTCAAGACTCTGACACCTCAACTACCACTCTTTTTTTAAAAAATATTTATTTATTTGCTTTAGTTGTACACAACACAATGCATTTATGTTTACATGGTGCTGAGGATCGAACCCGGGCCGCGCACGTGCTAGGAGAGTGCTCTACTGCTGAGCCACAACCCCAGCCCTCAACTCGCACTCTTTATCACACCCAAGAAGAATCCAATTCTGTGAACACACAAAAAAAATTATTTTGAGACAGGGTCTTACTAAGTTTCTCAGGGCCTCACTAAGTTGCTGAGGCTGCCCTTGAACTTGCCATCCTCCTGCCTCAGCTACCCAAGTCACTAGGATAACAGTGGGCATGTTGTGCTGTGAATGTGCTCCAAATTCTAAGCATATTGGCTTTTCAACACTGAACCAGAGAGTCCTAGGGGGAGATGTATATGTGAATTTATGTTAATAAATAAAGGATACTTCTTTAAAACATCCAAGCTATTGTCATTGTCCAAACTGGAGGGTTGACTAGAACTTCTCTTCTCCTGACAATCATGTAATACTTCAATCTGAAATTATGAAAATAAAAGTTACATTAGTATGTATGTGTATAGTTCTTCAAGGAGACATAGCTCAAATTAGGTTTACTCCAGGTCCTAACTGTATTATAAACTAAACTGAAAAATAACTGATTTTTTAAAATTTTAGTTGTAAATGGACACAATACCTTTATTTATTTATTTTTATGTGGTGCAGAGGATCGAACCCAGTGCCTTACACATGCTAGGCAAGCCCTCTGCCACTGAGCTTTAGCCCCAGCCCATAACTGATTGAAAAAAAAACAGTTTTGATGGGGCTGGGGATTTAGCTCTGTTGGTAGAGTGCTTGCCTTGCATGCACAAGACCCTGGGTTCGATCCCCAGCACCAAAAAAATAGTAACAATAGTTTTAATATATATTAGTAAAATGAATGATTTGAGTTACTTGGAAAGATAAAATTTAAGATATTAGCTTTATATATTTTCATTTATTTGGCACTTTTGGGAAATGAAGTCAATTCATAAAAGTTTATTTTCCAGATAATTAAAGTTTATTCATTGAAAACCAAAATGGCTTTTTAGTCTTAGCTTTTTACGGAAACACTTCTAGAAAATTAAAATATTACATGCATCCTTGAGGTTCTTAATAAAAGACAACCAACATAAATGATCCTTTTCTTAATGACTCAGTGGTATCAACAAAAACTTAAATGTGATAAAATCTAATGATACATTCCAGGGCTACTGAGACACCGAACTGTCTATTCTTTTTCAAAATGGCTGTACTTTATACATCTCTGTCTCTCCTCTCTGTCACATGTCACTTGTTCCTACAAATGGCTTCCCTGATCCTAAACTGTTGCCTTATTTTGCAGACTCTAAAGAACTTGGACTGATCTACTGAGTAAACTACATGAAATTTGTGATGGTTAATTGCCCTTCATAAACATTTGAAGTATATCCTGGGGTCCCAGCTATATTAGACAGTTGAGCTCGCCAAAAACCTGACCTTTAAGTAAATGCAACATTACTTTGTGACAGCTAGAACCTAAAATGAATTACTGGATTTATCAACTAAATATTTCAAAAAAATGTGGCCTATGTATAGAAAATACTTGTGAACAAGAACAAACATTTGTTTGGGAGGCTAAGGCAGGAGGATCGCGAGTTCAAAGCCAGCCTCAGCAATGGCGAGGCACTTAGCAACTCAGTGAGACTCTGTCTCTAAATAAAATACAAAAAAGGGCTGGGGATGTGACCCAGTGGTCGAGTGCCCCTGAGTTCAATCCCCGGTACCACAAAAAAAAAAAAAAAAAAAAAAAAAAAAACAAACATTTGTAAGAAATTTCTACATATTATGCAGTCACAATCCTGTTTGACATAAATCATTATAATCAATCATAACAGCAATTTAGAACGCTAAGGCATTCTTTTTTTTCCATTTTAAAGATGGAAAAAATGAGGCTCAGAGAGATTTAGTAACATGATCAAAGTCACATACTTAAGGGCTGGGGCTGTTGCTCAGTGGTAGAGCGCTTGCTTAGCATGTATGAGGCATTTAGTTCAATCCTCAGCCCCACACACAAATAAATAAAATAAAGGTATTGTGCCCATTTACAATTACAAAAAACATTTAAAGAGTAATGGAAGAATAATTTAAAAAATGTCACATACTTAATAGGTGATGAGACAGTCAAGCACAAATGTCAAAGTCTATGGGTTATCACTTTTATCATACTCCTGCCTGCAAATGTGCTTTGTTACATATAGCAAATGTACCACTATTGTCATCATTTTAATATTACACTTAACACTAAAAATACTGCATACTACACTTATCAGGTAGGTATGCACCATTTACTCCTACCAGATTTCTGAAATACAGATGTGGAAAGATTTGAAATATAAATTTATATTTTTGAAAACCTAAGGATTGTTAAAATTTACTTGATTGAAAATAATGCAATTTGGAACTGTGTTTAGCTGGATGCCCCACCAAGAAAATGCATGGAGCCACCACCTCATGATTTTTTCCCTGGGGATATGGAATTGAATAAATCTAAGAAGAGGTGTCATGAGTTGACACTAGAATGGAAAGACATCGAAGACTATAAAAGTTGGCATTCACTTCATTTCCTTCTTGAAACTAGAAGTTGTGGCTGTACAACATGCTGACCAGGCTTTGTATGTATCAGTATAGGTCATTCACTAGCCTGATAATATTAAAGTAAGAACTTAGAATATTACCATATGCCATACATTGTTCAAGTGCTTTACAAATATTATTTTATCTTTACACTAACTTCATGTCATGTATTACTATCCCTATTTTATAAATAAGGTAACTGAGATTCACAGAATTTACCTAAAGTTATACCACTAGTAAGTGATGGAGTGAGATTAAAAGCAATCTAGTTCTACAATTTGTACCCCTCTGCCATACAATACAGCCTCTTGGAGATATGTTCTTGTCTCTATTTACCATCAAGAACACACAAATAAAATGTAGTGTCTTGTAGCTATCATGGGACTATTCTCTGCAGATCCCAGCCTATCATGGAGAACTGAGAAGGGAGGACTACTGTACAGTAAGTAGTCCCCCTACATATCCACAGGGGATACAGTCCAGAACCCCCAGTGGATGCCTGAAAGTGGATAGTACTGAAACCTATGATTTTTTTCCAATACATATGTGCCTAGGATAATTTTTTTTTTTTTTTTTTTTTTTTTTTTTTTTTTTTTTGGTACCAGGGATTGAACTCAGGGGCACTTGACCACTGGGCCACATCCCCAGCCCTTTTTTGTATTTTATTAGAGACAGGGTCTCACTGAGTTGGTAAGTGCCTCGCCATTGCTGAGGCTGGCTTTGAAATTGGTGATCCTCCTGCCTCAGCCTCCCAAGTGCTGGGATTACAGGCGTGTGCCAACACGCCCGGCTAAAATTTAATTTTTAAATTAGGCACAGTTAAGAGATTAACAATAACCTAATAAAATGGAACAATTTTAACCACATATTGTATTAAGAGTTATATGGATGTGTATTCCCCCTGCCCCTACCCTGAATCTCCCTTTTCTCCTTCCCCCTCCTTCTTAGATTATCTATTTAATATTTTTGGAGCACAATTAACCATAGATAACTGAAACTGTGGAAAATGAAACAGAGGATAAGAGGTGGAGGAATACTGTATATATGAAGAAATTAATGGATTTTTTTTTTCTGAACCCACAGTTAGCCTCTGCATGGTCCATTAGAACTGGTCCCCGTCTTCCCTTCATACTTGAGGGATTAGAATCCTTCATGAAAGGGAAGTTCCTTCTGTATAAAGGTATGATGTTATTTAGGTTTATGGAGGTGCGGGGTGGAAAGAAGCTGGCACTTAATATAATACTCTACAGAAGTGATTCTGAACTTGAGCCAGGACTTGAGAAACTGTTCACACATCTGGGGCTATGCCAGTACTGCGATTAGACACAATGTAGCAGCAACTTTTATCTTTAAGATGAAATAGGCTTTCAAATGCTCAATACTGGTTCAATGAATGAAAAATGTGGCTTAAGTCCCATACCAACTCTACACCTACAGCAATAAAATGAGCTTTGAATTAATTAATGATATTTACCTTTAAGTTGCTCTGATTTTGTCTCCAACTCTTCTTTCCTGGTATAAAAATATGAAAGAAGAATTTCAAACCAGAATTAAAGTCAATGCTTTTAATGAAAGCACATGTAAATTTATTAAATAACGAGTTCATAGTCCAACATGTTTATATTAGTATTTTAAATCACACCATAGAAGACAGTTATTAGTTAGACATAACATATAATTTCAACTTCTTATTGAGCATGATTTTGCTAAGTACTCACCCATTTCCTTACTCATCAAACATTCTCTTACTTGCTAAGTACAAAGCTAGATATTACTGCTCATCACTATTTGTAGATTTGGAAATATTTTCAGGTTTCATGTTCATTCTGACATGTAAATATTTAATCAGATTGCAAATCATACATGGATCAAAAATTCTCTTAAAAATTCTAATTTATCCTAGTAATTAGAGCATCTAACATTTATTTGGCACTTACTGCATACCAGATACTAATGAAGGCTGTATGGATACATTTTCTTTTATAATCCTCATATCTTCCCTGGGAGGTAGGTAAGGACTCCTATCCTCATTTTATACATAAGGACTAAGGTCAGTATCTTATTCAAGAAGCACAGGTAGTGTTTAAATCCATGTAGTCAGTCTACTGTCAGAGTACATGTTTCTAACCACTATCTAAACTAACATTTCAAAAACATATTAAAATTCCCTAAATAAAGAAACCCTTCATCAAAATTCAAAACTTTAATTTTTTAGGTCTCACTAATGGCTTCTTTTATTTATCTCTGGAACATTTTCTGACAGCGATGGGAGAATTATTCTTCACTGTGGTCATGAAAATAAATTTAAAGATCAAGAAATTATGAATTGAGGATTTTTTTGCAGCACAACTTTTCATTTCTCTGGTTGTATACGATGTAGTATCACACCATATGTGCAGTCATACATGTACGTAGGGTAATAATGTCCATTTCATTCTACCATCTTTCAAAACTTTAATTTTTAAATAATTTCAGTTTATGAAGGGTAAACCCCTGTATCATTAAGCAATGAGTCAGATGTTCCTAAAAAGCCAAGGGCATGGTCCAAAGAATATACTGTTACCAGGGCTACCAAAAGGCTGTTGCCCATACAAGTTACATGGGTCCCTTCTCTGCAAAAAACACTTTTTATCCTTCGATTCTCAGTGGGAGCCAGTATCAGGCACACTCAAGAAAAGGATATAATGTTGTAATCTCTAGATTTTGTATAATTCACTTTCATTTATTAAAATATACACCTATATGTGCATATTATTTTATGCATTATGATTATTATATATAATCATATATAAATATATAGTAAACTTGGTGGGAATTACCATGTAAAATCAGTTTCTCAATAAATACCCACTTTGTACCCCACTTTAAAGAAACTTGATATACAGAGATCCAAACTTATTTCCAAAGTTAACTTAGGTAATAATTATTGATTTTACTAAAGGATTTTTTGCAAATACATTGAGAGGCAAAAGTAATATATACACAACTAACTTATAAGAAACATCTTTTGTGAAAAACAAGGTAGATATATTCATTCTTTCAGCAATATAAATATATACAAAATGATTGAGCGCCATATGAAGTGCACAGAGTCCATGCCCTTAAAGAGCTTACAGTCTAGCAAGTGAGTCAGAGAACAAGCAATTATAGTAAAACTGAAGAAAGAAATATACTAAAGTGAAGAAACTAGGAGATCTGTTATCACAGCATGAACACCTAGCTCAGGGGAAAAAAGAGATGAGAAGGAAAAGCTTACCTGAAGGAAGTGGCCTAGAAATAGGAAATCTGAGGGAGAATTAGGAGCTAGTAAGGGAAAGGGAGGCAAGAGTGTATGTGTGAGTAAGACACAGAAGAAAAGGAAGGAAAAGCAGGCAGGGGGAGTGTGGAAACAGGGAGACTGTTGCAGTTGTCAAGCTATGGATGATGTTAGCTTAAACTAGGAGAGTGGCAGTAAGGAAAGCAATGGGGATGGAAAAGTGGATGGATAGGAGAGGCACTTAGGCAGTAAAAATGCACAGGATGCAGCAGTTTTTGACCAATTAGAGGTGGGGCAGGAGTAAGAAACAAGAAATGAGGTCCCAAGCTTGGGCAACTAGGGGAATCATAGTGCCATTTGCTAAGGAAGAAAAGGTCTTCAAGAGAAATGAATTCATTTGGAGTGTACTGAGTCCAAGTTTCCTATGGGAAATCCAAGGAAGCAAATTGTAAGCATAAGTCTAAAGCTTACAACAAAAATCTAGACTACAGATACTGACTTAGGAGCTCAAACCACATTTAACACTTTATCCCTCACTGAAAACGTCCTTCCAAGACTCCTCTGTCCTCATGATTATTCAACAAATATTTATTATATTCTGGTAGTTGCCAGGTACTGTGCTAAGTACACAATTCAATACAAAGAAAAAAAATGAACAAAAAAGAAAAAAAAAAAACAGTGTGACTCATTTTTATGAAAAATAAACACATTTTGATTTGGTTGAATCTTATATAATAGGTTTCACAAGTAAAAGTCCTAAAGAAGAGCCTGGAATGGATTATTATAATTCCCATTACTCACAGAGGAACAAGGTTTGCAGCAGAAATAATGCTTTGATTTCATTTACAAACCATGGTCAATAATGGATAAAATCATTTATGTGTCCATGCCATTTATTCATTAAGCTGCCTTCTTTCTCATAAATACATTAGGCAGTCTTAACTTAAGCAAACCCAAGATACTTCCAACAAATGGCTAGGTTGTGAACGGCATGAGAGTCTTTCAAAAAAATGAAAGTCTGATTCACTTTAACTCTGCCATTTTTTTCTCTTTTGAGTGGTCATTTTATTAAAGATTCTGAGTTTAAGAACATAAGTTACTTTTTACATAGTCATTTTCAAAGGTAAGTTCAATACTGAGAATAATGGGTAGTCATTATGGGAAAAAATGGAAAGAAAAAAAATTCCTTGTGGGCAGAACTCAAGAATGAATTGCTGCTGAATTTAGATGCCAAACTGGTTTTACACATGTACACAAACTCAGAAAATGTACTGATGATAAGTAATATAATAAAAATGGGTACCTTTTGAAAAAAGTTTACATGCTTGAAAGAAAGAGTATCCAATTCCCACTGCAGAAAGAAAGTATAATGCCATTAAATAAGAATATGAGAAAGAAAAATGAGACAATACAAAACAAAATTCTCTTTGAATGATTAATGACTTCGGTGGGTCCTGGACAGTTTATTCAGAACCCTGCTCTTCAACCTAAGATGTACCACTTCAGAGGACAATTAAGGAAGAAGTCTTAACTAGAGGGAAAGGACAGTCCCATTAACTGAGTACTTCTTACAGTCTACAATGTTTTTCACTTTGCCTTCACAATAACCCTTTGAAGTCAGGAGGTTATTATGGTCCTTATTTTACAGTCTAAGAACTTGTAGCTCAAAAAAGGTTAAGTGAACTGCCCAAGGTCACACAGCCAATGGAGCCAGAAATCCCTAACAGTAGGACTTTTGCTTAGTAATATCAACCTATTCTCATAGGTATTCTCACAGCTCTTGGATTTTATCCACCCCCCCCCTTTTTTTTTTTGGTTGATTTTTTAAAAACTATTTTCCCCAGTATGTTTGCTATTTCTAGCATCTTATAGTCAACATTATTCATTTAAGGCATTGCTTAGAGCTTTATTTTGAATATATTTGTGTATTTCATAACTACAACTATTTAACTTTTGTTGTCTTAACATAGTTTACCTGCTTTCATCACCTCTTTTTAATCTGATCCACTGCTGGGGGTGACCTGTATTTTTACACTCATTATCTCTGGCTCAAGCCTTATCTGAATTTCAAAGCAGTTTCTCTACACTAGTGAAGTCTCTTTTTCTACTTACATCAGAGAGACTGATTTTCGTCCCATGTTCACCCATTTCACCAATTTAATGCCTCAAACACCAAATAACTTTCCCCTAAGAGGCCCTACAGGCAGCTCAAGGAAGTCCTTGGGGCAATAGGTCCATATTATTTTCATAGTAGTTCAAACATTATAAGGATAATTTTTTTCTACCACAAAACTCAGAAAGGAAGTGGATATCACACAGTTAAAATAGACTACAAAGATTAAAACCTTAAAGTGGACTCTATAACAGGAAATTACCAACAAAATTATTCGTTTACTACTACCTGTTTAGAAAAGAAAAGCCATCTTATTATCTAAGCCATTCATATATCAGAAGCAAGTAATAGTTGAACATAGTAATAACTGTGTATGTACACATGAACACATATGTATAACAGTTTCATATACTTTCTACCACCTACTGAAGGAAAGTGTGAGCTTGACACCAATACATTTTCATACTCATTTCTAAGGGTAGAAATAGTCCTGAGATGTACATCATCCTGCACTATTCTGTTACTACATTTTATGATAGTCTCAGTGTGACTCCTGCCTTTTGCGGTATCATTTAAATATGGCCAAAGATGCTAAAATAAAATTTTAATATATCAGGACTGAAGAAAGAATTCAGCATCAAGAGTAACAAAGTAAATAATAGCAAGACAAGAGAGATAGATAAGGTGAATATAAGAGATTTTACCATGTTTAGTTGAAAAAAATGGTGCTCTAGCTCTGATCAAATTTTCGGAGGCAGGTACCACAAATTGGACTGGCCTCACATGCTTATCTCTCAGGTTCCTGAAACCAGCCTGCTGATTCTCAAATATAGTTCTAATATTTTCAAGCTTGAGTTGTACAGTCTGCATTTGAACCTGTAGGTTGCATAAGAATTCTATGAAATATATTGTGAAATGGGATCATAAAATAAACCCTATTACATTTCTCACATTCAGCCAAAAACAGTTTAAAATACAACTAGAAGAAATTTAGAAAAATAACAGAAAGTGGATTAATGTATTTTATTCAAATGGATATAGAGCCAAGACCTCAAAACAACACAAGGAAGAAATCTATTAAGCAGTCATTAAATTGGTTTTAAAAAAACAATCAAATGAACAACATTGTCATAGTGCTTTGTTACAGCTTAGTCTGCTCTTTATACTTCTCCTTGTGTTCCTGACTCCTCAGAGCCACCAACAGAAAACATATCCTTCTGCCCCTCCTAGATACTTTGAAGCAACTAGAGTTAAGCTTGGTTGCTTCTAGAGAATCTCATGGTTATTGACAAAGCATGTTTCTGATCTTCTGAGGCAACCCCAAGGATCTGCAACTAGGCATGGATTTACATATTGCTCCAAATTTAGGGTCAATTACACATTTTATCAGCAAATAGTATCACAAATGCTCTTATCTACAACATGAATATGTTCTTCATGTTCCAAGGGAACAGTACCAAACTAACCTATAGCTTTCCCCTTTGATCATATCAACTTCTACCTTTTCCCCCTCCTCCAAGAACAACCAGATCCTTTGTTTATCCTTTCATTTTCGAACAGAGTAGGAAACCCAGATCTGTGTCCATAGAGTACCTGTGGGTGGCCACTATGGCACAAAGGAAAGATGCTTGAGGTAGAGTGCTCCTGACATGGGCCCAACATTCTATATCAGCTTTGGCCCTGTCTGTAAGAGCTCCTAGTATATTTTAAAGGTTCAAAAATAATGGAGGGGCTGGGATTGTGGCTCAGAGGTAGAGCGCTCGCCTAGCACGTGCACGGCCCGGGTTCGATCCTCAGCACCACGTAAAAATAAACGCATTGTGTACAACTAAAGCTAATAAATAAATTATTAAAAAAAAAAAAATAATGGAGTCAGCTGGGCGTGGTGGTGCACACCTGTAAATCCCAGCACTTGGGAGGCTGAGGCAGGAGCTGCGCAAGTTCAAAGCCAGCCTCAGTAATGGCAAGGCACTTAGCAACTCAGTGAGACCCTGTCTCTAATAAAATACAAAAAAAGGGGAGGATGGGGATATGGCCCAGTGGTCAAGTGCCCCAAGTTCAATCCCCGGTAACAAAAAATAAAATTAAATTAAAAATAATGAAGTCAGAGCTCACAAAAGAAATTAGTTTTTATTATATAGCAAGCATATGCCTTTGGATTTCTTGATGCTTGACAGTGGCACTTACTATCACCCCTTATCCTCAAAAAGGACTGCATGCATGCAAGTTGACAAAGTTAGCTGTAAGATAGTAAAACACTTATGGTACAATAATTATGGTTTTCTTATTTGTTTCTTTAAAAAAAAAAAAACACCTCCTACCTTGAGTTCTGGAGATAATATTACATCAAATTCGTACTGCAGGGTTTCAGGGTCATAATTTATAAAAGGTAGAGCCATTTCAAGAAAATTTTCAATGTCTTGAAGGGCTTTCTGGACGTCTTCTTTAGACTGAAACTTATCCATTTCCTGATTAGCTAGAAGACATTCCCCTTCATCACAGCATTGACGAGCCTAGTGAAAAAAATCAAGAAAGCAAATATGAATGAATAAAGAGGAAACAGGTTTGCTGTTAAGAGAGTGGTCATCAGCCCTCACTGCTGTCAATTAGAATTGCTTTCAGAACTGTTCAGAGATAAAGATATCTGGGTTCTGGCCCCAGAAATTCTAATTCAGCAGCTCTGGATCATAAGCCAGACATTTATACTTTTACAGAGCTCTGCAGGTATTGCTGATGCACAGCCAAGGTTGGGAAGCACTGCATTTATTTCATAACAAGTAATTTATTCTGCAGCAGGGGTCTGGCCATTTTCTCAACACTAACACTTTAGTTGCACACTATTTTCCCAAAGTCAATAACTGAAATATGAAACTTCTAGCAAACTATAAAGTGTGACATAAATGCTTATTGATTGCAAAGGACAAGAATAAAGGTTTCCTTACCAGAAAAGATGTACAAATCAAAATGTTTGTGTTCAGATATTATATCTGTAAGTGATACTCCGATTTTACAGCCAATTGTCAAAGCCAGATCTGTATGGTGACTTTTCAATTCATTTCCTCATCAGAAAAGAGCTCAGACCCACAAGCCTTGGAAGAATATGTCCCAGTCACTGTTTAATTTTTTTAGTGCTGTACTATGAAATGTGGAAGGAATTTCAAGCTATACAAAAATGCTTCCCAGACTTTTAAAGTGTTCTGAGCATAAACTGTTACCAGTAGAGTCTTCAGAGATATACCCAAAATAGAAAGGAAGCCATCACCATCACAATCTTGATATTGAGAACAGAGGGCAAAATTTGTACTGTACCAAATCTGCTATGAATACTGTACAGGTAGATAGACTGAAAAACCATAATCAAACTCAATCCTTAAGACCCTTTGCAAATTTAAATTGAAAGCTATACCAGACTCTGACCCTATAACCTCTTAGAAGATAAAAAAAATATGCCATAAGGGCAATTTATGTCAGGCCAGGGGGACCCAGGAATAAACTTATACTCTTTTTCAGAAATCGATCATTCCCCATCATACTACCTGCTGTAGGAGTTTATGCATTTTGAAGGTCCTGCTAAGCTGAATCCGTTTTGCCTTGATCTCATTAACCAAAATATCAGAAAGGTAACGTAGCTCATTGCATCTCTGGCAGATTAAATCAAGTGCATAATGGTGATTTGCTGCAAGC
Organism: Tamias sibiricus; assembly: GCA_025594165.1. NCBI lineage: Eukaryota > Metazoa > Chordata > Mammalia > Rodentia > Sciuridae > Tamias > Tamias sibiricus. Next base: position 129,684,417 of record CM046667.1, read on the forward strand.
CTGTGTCCATGTAATATCACAAATCGGGCCTTTGTTAACAGATCCTGGTTTTAAGAAAGAAAGAAAGAAATGACTGCATGATCTCTGTTCACACAAAGGAAAAAAAGAAAACAATTTAGAAGCAAATTGTTTGAGCAGGGGAGATACATGGCCAAAAAGATGATTTGATGCCATACTTCTGCAGGCTGTATTTAAAAAAAAAAAAAAAAAAAAAAAAACCTTAGTTATAATAATTAGCTAGATCAGAAGCTTGTACATTTCTGGTTACAGAAATTGAAAATCAACATCCAATCCCACTGAGAATTTAGAAGAGACTTACTTCTCCTGATATGTACAGATTTAGAACACAAACACATACAGCAACTGAGATACACACAAGCCAAATGAAAGCTAATGTACTTCATATCATTCCAGGCTTGCAAATCTCCTCATAATCACTATTCACCTGAGCACTTATTTTTATTGGTGCATTATAATTATACCTAATAGAGGGCTCAATCTCATTCCCTAGTACCTTCCCCTTTTCTCCCCTCCTTCCTCCCCTGATTCACTGCTTCTACTCTACTGATCTCCCTTCTATTATTTTTTATGAATTAGTGTATTATATATAAAAATGGGGTTCACTGTGGTATATTTATACATAGACATAGCATAATTTGGTAGATTTTGTTCCGCAGTACTTCTCCATGCCCTCCTTTTCTCCCTCCCTCCTATTAATCCCCTTCCTCCACTCTGCTGGTCTCCCTTCTATTCCATTAGATCTTTTTCTCACTCTAGCTTCCACATGAGAGAAAATACTCACCTGAGCACTTTTTAAAAAATATTGTTTAGGTGTCAATGGACCTTTATTTTATCTATTGATATGTGGCACTGAGAATTGAATCCAGGGCCTCACACATACTAGTCAAGTGCTCTACCACTGAGCCACAACCCCAGACCCTCACCTGAGCACTTTTAACATACCTAATATGAATGTCAAAAGGGAATTTTGCATCATTGATTCCACTCTGTCAACTACTAGGTTCCCCAGTATAGTGAATAAATCATGGGAGGAGCTCAGGAAATGCACATCAAGGCAAAATAAGGAAAACTAAAGAAAAAACCAGCTGAGAAAGTGACTAGCTTGTCTAGCTAGTGGGAAAGCCAAAAGGGGAGTTGCTGTTTAATGGGTCTAGAATTTCAGTTTCAAAAAAATGAAAAAGTTCAGAAGATCTATTGCATAGTAATGTGAATTTACTAAGCACTACTGAACTGAACACTTAAAAATGGTTAAGATGGACAGAGCTTCAAGATGGCCGAACAGCCAGGTGTGGTGGTGCATGCCTATAATCCCAGTGCTAAGGCAGGTGGATTGAGAGTTCAAAGCTAGCCTCAGCAAAAGTGAGGCCCTAAGCAATTGAGCCATACCCTGTCTCTAAATAAAATACAAAATAGGGCTGGGGATGTGGCTCAATGGTCAAGTGTCCCTGAGTTCAATCCTGAATATGACCCCCGCAAAAAAAATTTGGCAGAACAGGGACAGTCAGCACTAATTTGCTGCTGGTGGAGATGAGGAACCATGGATGAGCACTGGAAATTGATGGCACAGAAGACAACCTGATGGCCAGGCATGTTGGTGCATGCCTGTAATCCCAGCAGCTTGGGAGGCTGAGACAGGAGGATTGAGAGTTCCAAGCAACTTTAGTTCAATCCCCAGTGAACGAATGAAAGAAAGAGAGGGAGAAAGGGGGGGGGGGACAGAGGAAGGAAGGAAGGAAGGAAGGAAGGAAGGAAGGAAGGAAGGAAGGAAGGAAGGGAGGGAGGGAACAACCTGGTGGACTAGGGAGAATAGCAAAGCAGGAGCAATGGAATATCCCAGCTCCCTGTGCTCAGCATCTTAGTAGGGAAAGGGTACTGTCCCCTCTGAAGGGATAAAGGTGAAAGAGTCACACAGCATGGTGCAGAAGGCTGTACCCTGCAAATAAACAGTCTATATAAATAGGTAACCTGCATAAAAAGCTAGCTTTAGAGAAGGAACTCACTGCATCTCTCAGCAAACGCTCAGAATGCTATAGCCAAGAGCCATGTTGAGGAGGGTCTTTTGTTAGGGACTAAACTGCTAGGGGGATCAGAAAATCTGGCATAATCACATCTCAGGGACCCAGTGGACACCTTATCACATTGTGGAGGCAGCATCCACACAAGAAGGGCTTGAAGGAGTGTCTCTGATACAAGCTCACTGAGAGGTACATGCTGCAGGGAGCACTGGCTGGGACTGGGAGGGGAGTGGTGGAGCAGACAGTCATTCAGCAATCCTGCTCTCTGTGCCATAAAGTGACACTGCCCATGTATTATTTCACATGGGGACCATATCTGAAGGCACCAGAATTGAGACTAGCAAAATGCTTGGCATTCTGGGGATCCACAGGGGTGTGGACCTTTGCTTCTCCTCAGGGAACACAACATAAAAGCCTCCAGAGCAGCCAGGTGCAGTGGCGCACGCCTGTAATCCCAGCACTTGGGAGGCTGAGGCAGGAGGATCTCAAGTTCAAAGCCAGCCTCAGCAATGGCGAGGCACTTAGCAACTCAGTGAGACCCTGTCTCTAATAAAATACAAAAAAGGGCTGGGGATGTGGCCCAGTGGTTTAGAGCCCCTGAGTTCAATCCCCGGTACCAAAAAAAACCTCCAGAGCAAAAATATACCTGTATAGCACCACATTCACCAAAATCTAGTAAGGCAAGAATGGCTCAGCACAGCACCGACATTCACCACAACCAGGGCACACAGTCTAAAAGCCTTCAGAGAGAATCTACTTCAGATGTGGTTGAACGTTCACTTATCTTGTTCACTGGGAAAGACAGAGTACAGACTGCTTTTCTGCCCAACTTTCTGGGGCACCTGAGAGTAATTTTTTTTTTTTTTTTTTTTTTTTTGGTTTGGTACTGGGGATTAAACTCAAGGGCACTCAACCACTGGGCCACATCCCCAGCCCTTTTTTGTATTTTATTTAGAGACAGGGTCTCACTTAGTTGCTAAGTGCCTCGCCATTGCTGAGGCTGGCTTTGAACTCGTGATCCTCCTGCCTCAGCCTCCCAAGTGCTGGGATTACAGGCGTGCGCCACCACGCCTGGCTACCTGAGAGTAATTATAACCTGCAGCTGCAGCTGTGACCCACTACCCCCTCCTCCATAGCTGGCGGATTCTATTAGAAGTGCCAGAAGGAGAAAAGTGGTTCCAAGTGTCTCACATTACAGAAGCTATTTAAGAGGGGCCTAGGGATGCAGCTTAGTGGTATAGTGCTTGCCTAGCAGGCTTGAAGCCCTGGGTTCAATCCCTAGCACCACAAAACAAAAAAACAAAAAAAAAAAACTTCCTACACCCAAAAGATCAGGACAGCATGGGGAAAAAATAAATCTTGAGATAAGGGGAAAACAAATTTTCAGATAAGCCAATGAGAAATAGGAAAGAATCAAACATTATTAATACAGATAACCATCAAACTCTAGATGAGTAAGAGAGAACATGAACATAGAATATTCAAAACAGAAGGAAAACAACAAAACTGTAACCAACTACACACCACACAACACCTTTCAGTAATAACCCTGAAAGCAAATATAGTTTTTAAAAAAATTTATGGGAAGTTATTCCTTTTTTTAAATAAAAATTTTAAAGTCAGTTGTACACGATGCAATGCATTTATGTTTACGTGCTGCTAAGGATCGAACCCGGGCCGCGCACGTGCGAGGTGAGTGCTCTGCCGCTGAGCCACAACCCCAGCCCTCCTTTTTTAATATTTATTTTTACTTGTAGTTGGACACAATACCTTTATTTTATTTACTTATTATTTTTTATGTGGTGCTGAGGATCAAACCCAGGGCCTCACACGTGCTAGGTAAGCAATCTACCGCTAAGCCACAACCCCAACCAGAAAGCAAATACCTTAATTCTCCAATTAAAAGACACAGACTGGATGTATGATTGAATTAAAATACAAGATCCAATAATCCATTACCTGAAAGAAACTCACCTCACTGACAAAGATATGTACAGACTGAAAGTGAAAGGATGGAAAATGATATTCAATGTAAAGGGAAACCAAAAGCAAGTAGGAATAGTGACTCATATCTAACAAAACGATCTACAAGCCAAACTAAGTTAGAAAAGACAAAGAAGATCACTATACATTGACAAAGGGAACAATTCATCAGTAAGATGATTATAAATATATATGCACCAAACATTAGAGCTGCCAATTTTATAAGGCAAACTCTACTGGACATAAAGGGTGAAGTAGCTCCCAGTACAATAACAGCAGGTGATTTTCATACCCCACTGTCACCAACAGATTATCCAGATAAATAACAAAGAAACATGAGTTATACTATACTATAGATCAAATGGACTTAACAGAAATCTACAAAATATTTTATTCAACAACTGCAGAATACACATTCTTTTCATCAGCACATGGAACTTTTTCCAAAAATAATTCACATATTAGACCATAAAAAGCATGTCTTCACAAATTAAAAAAGCTGAACTAATTTCTTGCATCTTATTGGATCGTGATAATAAGGTGACACTAGAAATCAATAGCAAGGGAAACCACATAAATTACACAAACACATGCAAAAATGAACAATACACTTTGAAGGAATAGTGGGTCACTGAAGAAATCAGGGGTTAAATTTTAAAATTCCTGCCAGGTGTGATGGCGCATACCTGTAATACCAACACTTTGGGAGGCTGAGGCAGGAGGATCGTGAGTTCAAACTCAGCCTCAGCAATGGCAAGGCACTTAGCAACTTAGTGAGACCCTGTCTCTAAATAAAATACAAAAAAAAGTGCTGGGGATGTGACCCAGTGGTCGAGTGCCCCTGAGTTCAATCCCAGGTACCACAATAAATAAATAAATAAATAAATTCCTGCAGTCAGATGAAAATGGAAACACAATGTACTATCAAGGCAGTTCTTTTATTATTTCTTATTTGTTCTAATTAGTTATACATAACAGCAGAATGCATTTTGACACATTGTACACAAATGAAATACAACTTCTCATTCCTCTGGCTATATGTGGTGCTGAGTCACACCAGTAGTGTAATCATACATGTATATAGGGTAATAATGCCCATCCATTCCACTCTTTCCTACCCTACACCCCCTCCCTCCCCTCACTCTCCTCTGCCCAATCCAAAGTTCCTCCATTCTTCCCTCGCCCTGCCATGATGAATTAGCATCTGCATATCAGAGAAAACATTTGGCCTCAAAGTCAGTTCTATGAGGGAAGTTATAGCTATGAGTACCTACATTTTAAAAACATCACAAATAAATAAATCTAATGATGCATCATCTCAAGTATCTTAGGAAAACAAAAACAAATTACTGTATTTCACTTGCATAATATGTATTCGTGAGTATTCTATGCATCCTAATCTTCCACCAAAGACATTTAGTGATAAATGATATTTAAGCAATACCAGCACATTTTTTAAAAAGCTTTACATAATGGTTGTATCCTACCTTTTTCACAAAAAAAATAGAGCATAAAATCTGCAATGATTATGTAGTGAAATACAGTAAACCAAATTAAGCAGCAAAAGAAGAAGAGGAGGAGGAGGAGGAGGAAGAGGAAGAAGAAGAAGGAAGAGGAAGAGGAAGAAGAAAGAAGAAGAAGAAGAAGAAGAAGAAGAAGAAGAAGAAGAAGAAGAAGAAGAAGAAGAAGGAGGAGGAGGAGGAGGAGGAGGAGGAGGAGAGAAAGGAAGAAAGAAAAATAAAGATCAGGACAGAAATAAATGAAATAGAGACTAAAAGGACAATATAAAGGATCAGTAAAACAAAAAGTTGGTTCTCTGAAAAGTTAAACAAGACTGACAACCCTTAGACAAACTAACCAAGAGAGGAGAAGACCCAAATACATAAAATTTATAGACAAAAAAGGGGATACTACTAAAATTCAGAAAGTCATTAGGGAATATTTTGAAAAATCTTATTCCAATAAACTGAAAAGTCTAGAAGAAATGGCAGATTTCAAAATACATATGACCTATCAAAATTGAACCAAGAGGATATAAAAAACTTAGAACATAAATAACAATGAAGCAATAAGAAGTCTCCAAACAAAGAAAAGCCTAGGAGAAAATGGATTCACTGCTAAAATTTTATCAGACTTTCATTAAAAAACTATTACCAATGCTCTTCAAATTATTTCATAAAATAGAAAGGCAAGGAACACATCCAAACTCATTCTATGAAACCAGTCTTACCCTGTTACCAAAACCTCATAAGAATACAACAAAAAAACAAAACTATAGGCCAATATTCTTCACATATATCATGTAAAATTTCTCAATAAAATTCTTGTAAATTAAATTTGACATCACATTTAAAATATCATACACCATGATCAGGTTGGCTTCATTCCATTGTAGCAAGAATGATTAAATCCATGCAAATCAAAAAATTTAATAAAGCACATGAATAGAATCCAACAAAAAAAAAAATCACACAATCACCTCAACAGATGCAGAAAGTCTTTGATAAAATTCAACAACTTTTCATTATAAAAATAACTTAGGTATAGAAGGACCATACAGCAACATAATAAAGACTATCTACAATGAGCACATAGCAAACATCATACTGAATGAGAAAGACTGAAAGAATTTCCTCTAAGATTGGGAACAAGGCAAGGATGTCTACTCACTGCTCTCATTCATATAGTGCTTGAAATTTTAGCCAGAATAATCAGGAAAGAGAAAGAAATAAAAGGAACACAAGTAGAAAAGGAAAAAGTCAAATTATTCCTGTTTGCAGATGATAGAATTCTTTCTTACATTAGAAAACCCTAAATATTCCACCAAAAGACTCTTTTAGAACTAAGGAACAAATTACACAAAGCAGCAGGATACGAAATTAACATACAAAAAACAGTAGATTTTTCTATTCACCAAAACCAAATTTCCCGAATTTGCCGACAATCGAGAAAGCAATCCCATTCATGATCAATTAAAAAAAAAAACACTTAGAAATAAACCAAATCAAGGAAGTAAAATATATTTACAATGAAAATCATAAAACAAATAAGAAAGAAACTGAAGAAAACACTAGAAGACAGAATGATCTCCCAAGTTCGTGGACCGGGAGAATTAATATTGTTAAAATGTCCATACTATCAAAAGCAGTCTGCAGATTCAATGCAATCTCCATTATAATACCAATGATACTTTCCACAGAACTAGGGACAATAATCCTAATATTCAAATGTAAGTACTAAAGACCCTGAATAGCCAAAGCAATCCTGAGCAAAAAGAACAATGCTGAAGTCATCTAATTCCTGGATTCAAAACATACTTCGGAGCTATAGTAACAAAAGCCACATGGCACTGTCATAAAAACAGACACTTAGGGCTGGGGTTATGGCTCGGTGGTGGAGAGCGCTCGCCTAGCACGTGTGCGGCCCGGGTTGGATCCTCAGCACCAGGTAGAATTAAACGCATTGTGTACAACTAAAGCAAATAAATAATTTAAAAAAAAAAAAACAGACACAGGGCTGGGGATATAGCTCAGTTGGTAGAATGCCTGCCTCACATGCACAAGGCCATGTGTTCAATCCCCAGCACCACTACCAAAAAAAAAAAAAAAAAAACCAGACACATAGACCAATGTAATAGAATAGAGAACCCAGAAAAAAAAAAAACCATGCATCTACAGCCAACTAATTATCAATAAAGGTGCAAAAAAAACTTGTATTAGAGAAAAGGCAGCTTCATCAACAAATGGTGCTGAAAAAACTGTATATCCATGAGTAGAAAATTGAAACTAGACCCTTATTTCTCACCCTATACAAAAATCAACTCAAAGTAGATCAAAGACTTTAATGTAAGACCTGAAACTTTAAAACTAATAGTACAAGAAAACATAGGAAGCCGGGCGTGGTGGCGCACGCCTGTAATCCCAGCACTTGGGAGGCTGAGGCAGGAGGATCACGAGTTCAAAGCCAGCCTCAGCAATGGAGAGGCACTTAGCAACTCAGTGAGACCCTGTCTCTAAAAAAATACACAAAAAAAAAAAAAAAAGAAAAAAAGGGCCGGGGATGTGGCCCAGTGGTCGAGTGCCCCTGAGTTCTTTCACCGGTATAGGAATCCAATAGCTCAGGAAACAAAATCAAGAACTGACAAATGGAATTACATCATCAAATTTAAAAGATTCTGTGTACTTTGCAGCAAAGGAAATGATCAAAAGCATAAAAAGACAACCTACAGAGTGGGAGAAAATCTTTGCCAGTTATTCATCTGATGGAGGATTCATATTCAGAATATATAAGAAACTCAAAAAATTAATAGTCCAACTTAATAAATGGCCCAATCAAAAAATGGACAAATGAGGGGGCTGGGGTAATAGCTCAGTGATAGAGTGCTTACCTAGCAAAAATGAGGCACTGGGTTCAATCCTCAGCACATTAAAATATAAACAAATAAAATAAAGTTATTTTAAAAATAGACAAATGATCTGAACAGACACTTCTCACAAGAAGAATTATAGATGGCCAAAAAATATATTAAAAAATGTTAGCCGGGCGCGGTGGCGCACGCCTGTAATCCCAGCACTTTGGGAGGCTGAGGCAGGAGGATCGCGAGTTCAAAAACAGCCTCAGCAATGGCGAGGCACTTAGCAACTCAGTGAGACCCTGTCTCTAAAAATAAAATACAAAAAAAAGGGCTGGGGATGTGGCCCAGTGGTCGAGTGCCCTTGAGTTCAATCCCCGGTACCACAAAAAAAATTTAAAAAAAAAATGTTCACTATCAGAGAATCACAAGTTCAAAGCCAGCCTCAGCAATGGCGAGGCACTTAGCAACTCAGTGAGACCCTGTCTCTAATAAAATACAAAAAGGGCTGGGGATGTGGCCCAGTGGTCGAGTGCCCCTGAGTTCAATCCCTGGTGCCACCAAAAAAAAAAAAAAATGTTCACCATCATTAGCCATCAGAGAACTACAAATCAAAACAACGCTGAGATTCCAACTCAACCCAATCAAAAAAAAAAAAAAAAAAAAAAAAAAAAAAAACACCTGTTATAAAAAATAATAGCAAATGTTTGTGAGAATGTATAAATAAAAGAAATTTAAACCAGGCGCAGTGGCGCACGCCTGTAATCCCAGCACTTTGGGGAGGCTGAGGCAGGAGGATCGCGAGTTCAAAGCCAGCCTCAGCAATGGTGAGGCACTTAGCAACTCAGTGAGACATTGTCTCTAAATAAAAAAAAAAATACAAAAAAGGGCTGGGGATGTGACCCAGTGGTTGAGTGCCCCTGAGTTCAATGCAAATTTGTACTATGGAAAATAGCATGGAGGTTCTTCAAAGATAGAACTAATATATGATCCAGCTGTACCACCCCTGGGTATTTTATTTGAAGGAAATGAAGTCAGTATTCTAAAGAGACACCTGCATACCTATGTTTATTGCTGCACTATTCATAATAACCAAGTTACAGAATCAGCCTAGGTACCTGTCAAGAGATAAATGCATAAAAACTATGGTATATATACACAATAAAGTATTATTAAGTCATTAAGCAGAATGAAATCTTATCATTTGCAGGAAAATGGATAGAACTCGAGAAAATCATGTTAAGTAAAATAAGCCAGATGCAGAAAGGTGAGTATCCCATGTTTTCTCTTATATGTGAAAACAAACAAAAATATGACCTGAAAACAAAAGAGGGATGACTAAATGGGAACGAAAGGGAATGGAAGGGAAGCAAAGGGGAAAGGGGAAAAGAGAGGAGGGGAGGGGAAGAGAGGAGAGGCCAAGAGGGGGGGGAAGGGAAGGTGGACATGATTAAAGCACAAAATATACAAAGATGGAAATATCACAGTGAATCCCATTAGTTTGTTCAATTAATATGCATTAATAATCATACTTTAAAAAAAAGAACACTTTGTTACACACAGCCACTAAGCGATCTAAGCAGACAGAGCCTCATTGTCTTTGTAACTCCATCTGGAATATGTCACATTTTCAGTTATACAGCACTGTACCTTAATTCTTTGGACTAATTGATCACAAGTAGTCACTTAGCCCACCAAAATATATCTGCCTAAAAAAAAAAGGAGAGCCATATATGGATGAGTAGTACCAGAGAATTTATCAAGTCAGTGCTTATTTTTAAAAACTACTTTGATCGTATAGAAGCAGATGCTATCTAAACTTGACCTATATCTTTCATGGTAAAAGTTTTTCAGATGTATGATTGTTCTTTCCCTTTGGTTTTGCAGAATCCTGAACTGAGAACATTGGACTATTATGCTTTAATTGTAGTCAGTGGATTTTAACATACTAAAATAAGACTGATGTCATATAAAACATTTACTAACATCTTAAATACTTTTCCTAGATTGAATACTAACCAGTTGTCCCTACAAAACTTACTGAGTATTCTTTCTCATTGCTGATTTGAATTATCATCTTTGTATAAAAAAGTTGCATGTTTTAGGCAACTGGTAAAGCATTACCTTCTTTTCTGAATTTTCTTTGCTATTTATATGCCATTTAACCTTCAAGTAAAAATTGAAGTCATTTTATTATCTAATTTAAGATATCTGAAGAGATATATAAAATGGTATCATCTCATCAATATTTGTACATGATTAGAATAAAGCCTAATAATGAGTCAGATACTTGGGTTCTCAATTTTGCCAACTAATGATAGAATGATTGGCAAAAGCAGCAGGTCTTGTTTCTCAGTTACCTCATCTATAAAATGGTGATAGTAAAGGTATCTATCTTACAAGGCTGTCACGAACATGAGACATGTATGTGTAAAGCTTTTAGTATAATGCCTGATATATACTAGGTTTTACATTCATATTTTTAAAACATAAATAATGGTGAATTAAATCATAATACTGGAATATAAAAATGTTTAAAATGTCAAATTTTATGTTATGTGTTTTATACCACAATTAAAATGGAAAAATATTGAAAACAAACAAAAATGCAACTAGGTACGTAGTTCAGTGGTAGAGTGCCTAGCATGCATGAGGCCCTGAGTTCAATCCCCAGCACCACAAAAAATAGCCCACTCATTTCCAAGCCAGCTTGTCTTCTTTTTCTACTATGCCAGAGAAAAATGTAAATCAATGCACAATCATGGAGATCTACAATCATAATGCCAGAACTGGTTACTGCAATTGCTGTTTCTCAGTTTTTGTTTTTACATGCATATGGTTCACCCACTGATCTATTTGTTTACTAAGAACACATCTTAGAAAGCATGGCCTTGTTCTCAAGTCCAAGAGAGGGGAGGAAAGATACAATCTGTTAAGTACTAAAGCCATAAGTACAAGCTTTTAAGACTAGCAGAAATAATGACAGCTACTTCCTTTAAGTAATTAATAAACATCTCTAGTGCTACTCTAATTACTTTATATACATCTGAATAAATCCTTATAATCACTCTGCAAAGTAGATCATTTTATTCTCAATTTATAGATGAGGATGTTAAGACTTAAAAATGAATTTACCCAAGGTCATATAGCTAGTAAGACTCAGTAGACTAACTGTGAGTCTCCATTTGGTTCAACTGAATATATCATATGGTGGGCATTTAAGGAATTATGTTTTTGTATGTTCCCATCATTTCCAGGCACCCAATACCATTCTTTTTTAAAAATTTGTTCTAATTAGTTATACATGCCCAATACCATTCTTGATGACATTTTTCTAGTGTCTCCAAGGGTTGAAAAATTTCAAGCCATTATCTCAGAGGCCTTCCTTTACAACTCTATGTCATACCATCAATGTCACCCTGAGGCCACATTGAACAAAACAGAATTTAGATCAAAATCATTGTGCCAATTAATACAGAATGCTATTAGAAGATTAAGTGTAATAAGGGTTCATATTACTTAGTTCCACCAAAACAAAACCATTATATTCAATAAACACAGTGAATATCTAAAACATAATCTTACCTGAGACTTTTCATCTAAGTTTTCCAATTTTTTAATTTTTTGTTTTACTTGAGCTATATTCCCTGTTACATCATCCAGCTCAGCTTGCTGATTTAATAGAAGTTCAACTTCAGTGACAAGCTAAACATAGGAAATAAAAGAGATTTTTAAAACATGAATAATTAATCATCCTGAATTTATTTATATTTATTTATTGGGGAGGGTACTTACTAGGGATTGAACCCAGGGTGCTCTACCACTGAACTACATTCCACAGCCCTTTTTTTTTAAAATCTTTTTCTTCTGAGACAGAGTCTCACAAGTTTGCCCAGACTGGCCTCAAACTTGTGATCCTCCTTCCTCAGCCTCTTGAGTCACTATGATTATGGGCCTGTACTACTGCACCCAGCTGACATTCTGTCTTTATGATCAAGTTTTATAGTAAATGTTATTAAATAAGAATGTCAATATGAAAAATTACACATATGAAAATATGTTCAGCTATTTTATACACACAAATAGATGCAATCTGTTAAAATTTAACTTTCCAGGTATACTCATGATTTATACAAGATCACTATGTATGTATACAGTCATATATATATGTAGACATGTATTTTCATGTATGTGTACATACATATGCATATGTGCATATACATGTGCACAAATTCCCCAGCTTTATGGTGAATAATCCTGCAAACAAAGCCCTTCCCATGGCAATAAGCACACCTGGCAACTACATTTTTTAAAAATATTTTTTAATTGTAGTTGGACACGATACCTTTTTTTTTTTTTTTTTTTTGGTACTGGGGATTGAACTCAGGGGCACTCGACCCCTGGGCCACATCCCCAGCCCTTTTTTTTGTATTTTATTAGAGACAGGGTCTCACTGAGTTGCTAAGTGCCTCGCCATTGCTGAGGCTGGCTTTGAACTCGCGATCCTCCTGCCTCAGCCTCCCAAGTGCTGGGATTACAGGCGTGTGCCACCGCGCCCGGCTACCTTTTTTTTTATTTTTTTTTATGTGGTGCTAAAGATCAAACCCAGCGCCTTGGATGTGCTACACGAGCACTCTACTGCTGAGCCACAACCCCAGCCTTCTGGCAACTACATTTTAATTTTTAATGACATTTTTCAGAAAAAGAAAGTAGGGTTCCTAAGAAAATGGTCACTTTCAGGGTTAATAGGTGCAGAACAGATGCAAGATAAATTTGAAATATCTCTTCATGCCAGAAAGTAAGAAATAATTTTTTAAAAAATATTGGGGAACATCACAAGGATAGAGTAACCAGTTTCAATAACAAAATAATGAAGAACAGTAAAAGAAGCAAGGCACATTGGTACACACCTATAAACCCAGCCACTTGGGAGTCCGAGGCAGGTGGACTACAAGTTAGAGGCCAGCCTCAGCAATTTAGACTCAGTCGCAAATTATTAAAAAGAAAGAAAGAAAGAAAGAAAGAAAGAAAGAAAGAAAGAAAGAAAGAAAAGAAAGAAAGGGGCTAGGGATGTAGCTCAGTGGTAGAGCATTTGCACAGCATATGTGAGGCCCTGGGTTTAATTCACAAAAAAGAAAAGATTAAGAAAGAATACTAATAAACTAAAAATCATGAAAAAACATAGGAATCAAATGAATAAATGAGAAAAAGGAAAGACTCTTGTTTCAGCAAAGTTCCTACTGTGGATGGATAAGTGTTGGAAAATCATCATTTCGCAATTACCATAGTAAACAGTGGTTCAGGAAAGAAACATAGATTGATGCTAAATCTGTGGGAAATTTTGATGAGGAGCAAAATAATTGTATTGCCTTAAATTTCCTCTCCACACATTTTCTACTAGTTATGGGACAGGGGTAACTATAGAGAGGAGAAATTCAATAACATACTTCTGGTTAATCAAAATCCACATCAACAATGAGAGGCAGGTGTGATACCCTGAGTAGAGTCATCTAGTTGGTCATATGTAGACTAAAGCTAATCATGAGTTGTCAAACTCCAAATGAAGAAATCTTATTTTTAAATGGACTACATTCTTCAAAATATTAATGTCATAAAATACAAAGAAAAGTTGTGGGAATGTTCTAGATTCAAGGAGACTAAAGAGACATGGCAATTCAATACTGGACTCTAGATTAGACCCTGTATGGAAAGAAAAAGAAATGCTATAAAGGTCATTATTGGGTCAATGGACAGAATGAAATATTGATGGTAGATAATATAAAAGTATTGCATTGTTGTTAAATGTACTGAATTTCATAACTGTACTGTGGATATATAATTATTAGAAAACAAATGAAATATTTAGGGGGGAAAGCCCATAATGTATGAAATTTATTCTAAATGGTCAGAAAAAAAATTATCCGTATATATGAGCAAGGATAGAGCAAATTAGGCAAAATATTATAAATAAGTTAATCTGGGGAGAAGATAAATGAGTGTTTCTACTTTTCTTTTCTTTTTTTTTTTTTTTTTTTTTTTGAGTTTGACAAAATTTATTGGTATTTTAGTAAAGACATTCATCTCAGCCGTTTCTTTCTCCTCATCTTGACCTTAGGTTAATATTTCACTTGGGTCAAGAATAGAACATGTAGGAGAGGGATGTTATTTTAACAAATAGTAAAATGGACAAAATGGATAGTTTGCCTACATAAAAGTAAGTTAAATTCATGTATCTTGATATAATTAAATCATGTAAGAACTAATAGTTGTATATACATTTCCATTGTTTTACTTAGGGCTTTTTATAAACTTAAATGCAAGTGAACTGTTGCCGCCGGAAAGGGATTGCAGCCTGGAATGGCAGCGCCGCGGGAAGGAGTCCGGAGACAGGATGGAGACGAAAATATTCTTTAATCTTACAAGAAACTACAATATATCTATACAATAGCGATAACCCTGTCTTTTCTCTCTCTGGTCTCTTCCCATGCGACCGAGCAGCAATGGCGCTAGCTCGATCTGCTGAGTCACCGTTCAAATCTCTCGAGATCCTCGACCAAGTCCCGCGAGATCCCAGACCAAGTCCCATGAGACTACGGAAGGCGGAAATGCCCAAAAATGTCTATGGCCCAATAGTCAACCGCAATCTTAGCTATCTCCCCAAACAGGGCTCCTGCATTTCCCCCTTTTGTTTTAAAAGAGGGGATGCTCTAGGACGTCTATGTGCAACCAACATTCTTACCCGTCATCGGATAATCAAGGCTGTGCCCTTGACTCCTGTCTTAGGTTGATATGTCGGCCACATGAGACTATCCCGTGCGACTGTGCCTGTCTTAGGTTGTCCCCCTCTGGGGATTTTACCCGTCATTGGCTAACCAGCCATCCAATGGAGCCCTTTAGGATCGACTGTGTAAGATGACTAACAGCCGTCCAATTGTGGGGAGATGCTGCGGCTTTAAGGCAACAAGCCTTTTGGTGACGAGCCAAATTGTATAGCATATCAAATTCTTTAAACAAATCAGCTGCCCTAAGTTCTATCAAGTAACACACTGAGTTGTCTAAACAAATACCCCCAAGGTACTGTCCCATGAAGTCCCAAACAATGAAAGATCAAAATGTCCACTTGTTATAACACGTAGATCTAGGAGGCCCCATGCATGCAGAGCAGAGGCCACACTGCTGGTGAGGTTGTTTGACATTTGAGCAGCAGGGATGCTTGCAGCGACCGCGATCCCTGCATCTGTAGCAGCAGCCGTTTTTTTTTTTTTTTTTTTTTTTTTTTTTTTTTTATGTCTAGACAATGCCACCGGCAAATCTTCAGGGCCCGCTCCCTAGAGACTCAAGCATCAATTATTAAAGGAAAGGGAGTGCTATTCCAGCACTGAGTCAAGAGGCGAGTTGTCAAACTAAAAAATAGAATTATTAGATTAGAAAATTAAAGTTGATTTCTGCTCACACACATTGCAGCCTGAGCTCCCACAAACATAAGCTGGCAAAACATCATATTTAGAACAAAACAAAGAAAGACTGAGGGTATTTACTGTATTAAAGATAGATTAAAGAAAAACTAAAAGCACTTTGGAGAAATAATTTGTTAGCTGGAACTCTCGAGTTTCTGCATACACAGCAGTCCTTTACCTGTTGAAATGATTGAAATTAATCATTTATTAAACAAATGAAGTTAATAACAAATAAGCAACCTTATGTCAAAACACCAAAATATCAGGTTATACAGCCCTAGTCATATTTTTCGCTTAAGAGAAATCCCTGGGACACCTATAAAACAAAATTGAAGGTACTTCACTTATTAAATTATTTACCCAATTAGAATACTCTTAAACTTAAATGAATTAGAGTTATTTGGATCCATATATATATATATATATATATATATTATATTCACAAGCGCTTTGTTATTTTTGATGTCAGACTGGACAGACAGACGCACATACAAACATATATTTGTGACGTCACATTAACATGAAATTTAGACAAATACACAGACATAAACACATATATAAAAAGAAAAAAAAATACAATTGTGTGCACACTAAAGAGAGATCTCTTCGTCCCAGCCGGGAGGAATGACACTTAAGTTGTGACGTATTTTGAAGGACTCTTTTAAGGGAATCATTCCATATCTTCATCATGGTCCTCTTGATTTTGTACCTTTTTTATTAATCTTGATTCCTCAACAACTTCATCTTGATCCTTTTGATTTGGTACTTGCTTTATTAATCTAGATGGTATCCATATTGGAGAGGATTCATGCTTTGGAAAAACACAAACAGATCCTCTCCCCCAAATTAACACTGGATCTGGACCTTTCCATGTACCTGAAAGAACATCCTTCCAGTAAACCAAAGGTTTATGTTGTTGATGTGGGTTCCAATGTCTGTCTCCAGCAGAATAACCATCAGAGTCTAAAGTTAAAAAATTTAAGGTAAACAGGGCAACCTGGAATGGCAGCGCCGCGGGAAGGAGTCCGGAGACAGGATGGAGACGAAAATATTCTTTAATCTTACAAGAAACTACAATATATCTATACAATAGCGATAACCCTGTCTTTTCTCTCTCTGGTCTCTTCCCATGCGCCCGAGCAGCAATGGCGCTAGCTCGATCTGCTGAGTCACCGTTCAAATCTCTCGAGATCCTCGACCAAGTCCCGCGAGATCCCAGACCAAGTCCCATGAGACTACGGAAGGCGGAAATGCCCAAAAATGTCTATGGCCCAATAGTCAACCGCAATCTTAGCTATCTCCCCAAACAGGGCTCCTGCAGTGAACAAGAGTTGGGAATGTACACAGGCTGCTTCTCTGGATTTATTACCAATTAAAAGAGCTCAGTGAGTTAATTACCACCAATAAAATAGTTTGAAGCTGCCTCCAAATTTAACATTGTAGGAGTTTTCAAGGAAATCATATTACCATGTTTTTTTGTCCTGTGACTATGCTTTTAAAGATGTGTTTAATTGTCACATTAAAAAATAATGTCCATATACAATACAAAAATACAAAACAAACACCCTATGATACACAAATCTTAACCGTTTATGTGGTGGGAGATTTCATAAAATGTGATTGAAGATGCATTTTCTTTCCTTCTATTTTTAGTACCTAAAATGTGCTTTTGAGAAGATATGTATATATGTGCTTTTGAGAAGATTGGTATGTATATACTTCAAATAAACCATAGAATTGTACTAATAAGAAATCCTTCAGTGAGTTCAATTTAAATTGGATTTAACTAGTTAGTAACTTAAATGATTAGACAAAGTTACAGAAAGTGCATCTTCTCATGTTGTCTTCATACAATGTTAATTTTTTTGGTGTTTATACATTTTAAAAAATAAAAAACAGCCAAATGCTTAAGTAATATGTACATTTAAATTTTTGGTGGTGGTTTGTATTTTAAAAGAAACAGGTTCCTTATGATTTGCCTCAAGTTCTGGTGGAAATGTTTACAGGAACTAGCTATAAACAAAAACCAAGAGAAGCACATTCAGAATACTGATTTACTTTGGTAGCAAATGGTTGTTCTTTGAAGACTAATGAAGGTAGACAAGACCCATTAAGGTGAGTGGGCTATTTCAAATACTAGATACTTCACATAAAAATTAAAAAAGAATAAAAACATTTTTAAAAGCTAAGCTGTATCCACTGATAGCAATGCCAATACCTAGTATATAATGACTTGAAACAAAACAAATGCACATAAGGAAAAAAATGCTGTAATTAAATTTTATCTAAATTTATTATCAGTCAATAGTCCAGTAACATTTTCCTCTCAATACAATACTCCTCTCTATAAGGCTGTTCCTGGGAGCCAGACAGTTTAGGTAATGAGGGAGTTAAGTTAGGAGAGTAACTGCTTACAGTTTTTAAAAAGATAGTAACTTTTTGTTTCCCTCTTAATGTGCTAATAGTTGTGCCTAAAAAAAATGCAATTCTTAAAAAGGTACCATTTCTGATTTCTTTATTATCTGTAACCTTTGGAAACTAATCACATGAAATTACAAAATTCGCAAATGTCTAGAAATCTGTATATAAAACATAAATTACCTCTAATTTCAAACTCATTTATTAGTGTACCACTCAATCTTAAAACAAAACTAAACAAAACAAATAAACAAACAAAAAACAAAAAAGAAAAAAAAAAGCGGCTCCAAAGATAGTCATATACCATTCTTTAAAAAAGGAAACTGTTCCTTTCAACCTTACACCCACCCCACACCCCAATTTCAAAACACATCATTTAATTGTCTTGGTCATGGACATTTCCAAAATGAGATTTTATATTTCATTCCCATAGCTTCTGGTTATCAGAAAACCCATGCTTTCCTTTATTGAAAGAGTTTGGTCCAGCTGATGTTGGTGTATCCCTTCCAGTATTTCCCATCCTCATCTTTGCTTCTGGAGGCATTTCCTCTGGTTCACTATCTTCATCCTCATTAAAAGCTTCTGCTACTGAAAGGGTTTTGGGAGCAAGAATTGGAACAGTTTCTTTCGGCTTACTTGATTCAAGTTTGATGGATATGGTTGATGCTTTCTTTGTTGTCTCACTACCTACGGCAAATCCAAACTTGGAGATCTTTGTAGGCTTTGTTGGGAGGTCTGCAGCTTCTTCTTCAGCTGATCGCTTCTCAGCGCTGCGACTGGAACTTTCCCCTCCATTACTCAGGCGGCTCCAGCTCGCTTCGGCTTTTCAGGCTTCTCCTCTCCCGCCTTCCCGCCCGCCATTTTCCCCGCCATGGCCTCTTCTACTTTTCTTATGTTTACAATGTCCAAATGATTTTTCTTTCTTTTCTTTTCTTTCTTTCTTTTTTTTTTTTTTTTTTTTTTTTAGTTGTAGGTGGATACAATACCTTTATTTCATTTATGTCATGCTAAGGATCAAACCCAGGGCCTCACATATGCGAGAGGAGCACTCTACCACTGAGCCATAGCCCCAGCCCTCTATTTCTTTTGTTTGTTTGTTTGTTTTATTTTTGGTGCTGGGGATTGAATCCAGGGGCATTTAACCACTGAGCTACATCCTCAGCACCCAAGTAAGTTTTTCTTAAAAAAAAAAAAATAACCTCAACAAAAAAACCTTTCTGCATGTAACTATGAGATAAAGACTGTCAATAAGAGCACACTTTAAAACAAGAATACTGATTAGAGACAGCAATGACTTGAAGAAACAGACTATAACTACAGGACAAGAATGTTGATTAGATGCAAATTCACATATAAGTAGATGCATAGTTGGGACACTCAGCAAAGTTCTATTTTGTGGGTATTGGGTTGGGAATAACTGAGCCCTAAGTCCAGAATGCTGTGCTTCTCCAAAACATCTAATTCTTAGAGAACAAATGAATAACAGGCAAGTAAACCATTCATGAGCAGAAAACAAGCTGGACACACACAGGACAGAAAAGAAATGGAATATTCCTTGATGATCCTGATCAAGTACTATTCCTGTGAGGAGCTTTGACAGGGCTGCTACAGTGATGAAAGAAAGAAAAGCATGGGGATTGGCCACTTATGATGGATTGTACAGGTGGATCGAACTGGAATATAATTTCAAACTTTTAAATAATATGTAACTAAACATGATTTAATTTCATCTATCAGGCTTTTCATAGAAATCAAGTCCTGGATCAAAAAAAAAAAACTTGGTTAAATCATAAGCTCAGCTCAGGTATATGTATTAAACACCAAGAAGGAAGCGGGTATTATTTCCTTGGAACGCTATCCCACAGCCTACAAACACTTAATATCTAAAATGAATAACCTTAAGGAAGACAGAAACTTTGTCCCTGTCATATATGTTGGCACATAAGTACCTTCTCATAGGAAATGGGTAAGTTGAAGAAGAGAAGTCTGAGAATTTTAGTAGAGGTTTTCTGCATTCTAAGTCAAGGCTCAATTATACATGCCTCATAGTCTCTCTATAGGTATATATGGGCATCTTACAAGACTGGATTCTGATGCTCAAGAAGTAAGAACCTCTGGCATAATGAAAAGAAATATATAAGAAATGCTTTAACTGACCTCTTGAAAATCTTGCTCAAACTTCCACAGTTGCAGATACTGCTCCATTTTTAATTGGTGTTTTTCCCAAAATCCATCAAAAGCTGTTTCCATGTCATGTACTTGAGCCAGCAATCTTAACAAAGAAAAGTCAAAGAATTTCTTAAAAAAAAAAACAACCACCTATATCACAGCTATGTCAATAAACCTGGTCTGGAAATAAAGAATTATAGGCAAGGTCACAGTCTGTGGCACTTGGTTAAGACAGAGACAATGTTCACACAACTTAGTTCTGTAAGCAAGCTAATCTCTGTGGGATGACTCTGGCAAGAAGTTCTCAGATTTTCAGAGCTCCAGAAATACTTTCACACCTAATGGAATGCAGCAAAAATGTATAATTCCTTCTTGAAAATATAAATAAGTTAATTCCAAAGCAAAAAAGGAGTACTTACTTATTAATAGTTTGCCAGTCACCATTTATTTGCTGGTGACGTTCAAGACTTGAACTGACAGCTTCTCCAGTGTCAGGTACTTCCAGATTTGTTAGAAGAATTTTTCCTTCTTTGGTTACAGCTGTAATATCATTCTGTACAAAGGCACAATGGGATATATCAGCTGATTAGTGATCGAACCTGAACGACCTGAAGGGAAAGGCAATAAACGTTCATGGCATGCACAATAGAAATAGTAGGCCTAGAATGGCCTTTCCTTGCATAGCTATCTGAAAAATCAAGGAATATTTCAATGCTACAAAATCCACAAGCTTTGAAGATCCAAGAAGCCCTTGCCTTAGAGATGGATGTTTCAATCACTATTCTATAAAATTGATACAGGGAGAAGTACCATGTGTTCCCTTTGTAGCCTCCTTCTCTTGCTGGTAGCAAGTTCTAATCTATTCTGTTCCAGTCTGGTAATATTTTAATGTGTTCAAATAAAGCAGTATTAGCACAATAAAAACTATCAAAATAGAAGACATAGAGTTACAGAGCTTCAATGCATGTTCAAAAAGAATCATGTACCTTTCTTACTAATCCTTAATTGTTAGCAATTACGTCCCACCTTAAGTCTTATTTTACTTCACATTTGTGGTTAAATAATGCCTTGAAGCATATATTTCTATTTAGAAGGTCTTATGATTGGAGACTGATCTAAGAACATAGACTTTCTTCAGACATCAAATAGTAATCTAAGACTTTCTTCAGTAGTTTCAAGGGTCCCCTAAAATTGTAAGTAAAAATTTGGGCCTAAGGGGCTGAGGGTATGGCTCAGTGGTAGAGCATTTACCCAGCATATGTGAGGTCCTGGGTTCCATCCCCAGCATTACAAGAGAAAAAAAATAATATTTATAAAGCATGAGCTGTGTGCCAAGCACTGTTGTACATACATCACACACTTTACCTCATTTCACCTTCACAACAACCATACACAAGATATGCACGATCATCATCAACCTCATTACACATATGAAGAAACTGAAACTCAGGAGGGTAAGCAAACTATCCAACATCACACAGTTTATGAAATACAGATTTCTTTCCTTGGACAAAGTTTGGCTTTTAGGTTATGGTTCAAACATTCAGTTTCTCTCCTCTTTTAACTGAAACATGTAACCTGTACACAAAGCATAAATCTGACAGTGTGCCCAGCATGCCTATTAACATATGAAGGAAACAGTGATAATTGGATGCCTGGTATTTGTTGAGAATGTTCTTAAACTTTTTGAGGAAAGTGACCCTCAAAGTACTTGCTCATTGTCAAAACTGTGCCTCAGAATCTTTTACAACCCATCACTGTAATCAGAACTGAATGGGAAAACTAAATCCATTTGCCACTCCTGGTTTACCAAAGAAAACATTAAGCACTAGTACTCTATGGAGAAGAGGGCTTATAATCTACTGAGCAATGTGGCCTTGGTCACAACACTAGATCATGGCAGAGACGGAAGAAGAAATCAGGCTTTCTGGCTCCTCATCAAGCTCACCTTCTCCCATTTCACACGGTACCAGTGGTGGAGATTAAAACAGAACACCTGTCAACTGTTGACTCTTACACTTGCTTTCCAAATGAGAGGGCTTCTCCATAATATACAGAAGATGAGATTAACAAATGACTGTGAATTTCTTATTGTGTACCATTTATAATATATTCTATTTTCAAATAAAGAATTTCCTAAGACAATGTACCATTTGCAGAAGGGACACTTAAAGTTCAACCTATGCAGAACATTCTTCTCTTGTGGAGTATTATTTTCATGCTTTTAAATATAATACATAAATATGAAACAATCAGTGTGAAATTGATGTGTCAAACACGTTTCTGGAAAAAGACCATGTAAAACTTTTGTTTGTCCATTCAGACATACCTTCAATAAATGATACCTTTCGGCACGAATTGCGAGGATTTCTTCTAGAGAAGGAATATCATCTGGTAGTTCTGTCTCAGCGAGTTCAGTTCCAAAGGACTGTAACATCTGAGCCATTTCTTTCACTGTGAGGGCAAAATTTTCTATAGCCTGCAAAGAGCCAGTGATTCTTTTATGGAAACTCTGCCAACATAGCAAAATCTGGACCAATACTTGCATTTATTTTTATTTGAGTGTAACATCAAACATATATGTTGTGAACTCTGGCATTACCCTTGGCAATCAACTTTAACTTTGCATCTAAGGCTCTAAGAAACTAAGAGTAAAGTTATGGTTCTTCTTGAATGTCTATTTTCTAAATTTATGAACTTTTCTCTTAGACACTGATAAAAATTATTTCTTGGGAGTTAAGGACATAGCTCAGTGATAGAGCACTTGTCTGATATGCACGAGGCCCTCGGTTCAATCCCCAGCACCACCCCCAAAAAATTATTTCTTAAAGATGCCATGTACTGAATAATCCATTTTATGTCTTTAAAAATCACAGTGCTTTCCTTATTCTATAAACTGTGCAATGGGTAAAAGTGCCATAAGTTTACTGCTGAAGAGATGAGAACAGCAAAGTCACTTTATATTTGTTATTGCCATTTAAGAATAGTATTAGTATTCCAAACAAGGGGGGGGGGGCAAGTTGTCACAACAATTCACTGCAAGTACGATTGAAAATCTGAAATTGCCATACCAAAGACTCTATTGCCCAAAATGGCAAATAAGATTGTGTTCATTTTTTTTTTTTTTTTTTTTACAAAATCCATTACATACAGAGAGATGGATAAAATGTAGAAGTTACATGAACCATCTATTTACCATGCAGCTCAAGGTATCTGCTCCTTTAGTTTGGTTTTGTAGGTTATTAAAGGACAGATATTGCTATTTTGACAATACACTTTCATATGGATGAATGAATTGTGGAATGAATTATTAAATGAACTGTTGGATAAAGAATGAAGATGAGGAAAATGAAACCCTGATTTAATGAAATATCATTATTTTCTTCAGAAAAAATCCCATGTCTCTGGAATTTGAAGCTAAGACATTTAACATGGATTCCCACCTGGGAAGAAAAGGGCCTTCCTTATTTGAAAATTTCTAAAACAGAAGGACTCTGCTACAAATGTAATTGCCTCAGGAACATTCCTAGGATGATGAGATTAATATTACTTGGCTTGTTGAGGGTTTGTCATATGCTACACACTAAGCCAATCATTTTGCATTAGTTATATCATTTAATCTCCCCAAGACTCCTATGAGGTAAGGTATTATTATTCCCATTTTTTAGTTTGGAAAACTAAGATTCAGAGAGGTTGTGTATATTGTCCAAGGTCACACAGCTAAAAATAAGCTGTGATAGGATCTGAACCCAAACCCTTTGTTTCTTCAAGTTACTACATGGCCACAGGAAGGGTTGGACAGAGTAAAATTTCCTCATTCTCTAGACCTCTCCTTCAACTGCCATCCCTAGTGACTCTTCATTTCTAGATATTGCCTATGGGACAAAAATCAAGATGTTGGATTTTAAATGTATTTGAAAAGTAGGAGCCCCGAAAAATCTGCTTTTCCCAAATAGAAAAAATTTCTAGAACTAAATTTAAAGACTAATATGAACTATAGGCTCTATGGTAAGGGCAAAAGTAACATACATTTCTGAAGATGATCCATTCACTGTGGCAGTACTGCAAGGTGCCGCCTAACTCAGGGGTTAACTGCTTGTCATCAATGTATGCCAGCAAATCACTAACTGAGCTCAGCATAACAACCTATATAAATAAGCAAAAAAGATACTGTTAACTGTCCTTCATGACATCCCTCCATTAAACTGTAAAATGAACTTTAGCATACATTTAGCAGAAAGTCATCTTTTATAAATGGTTCTAACAGTTATCTCTTATACATGAACCCCCACATGTTTGCATTACCTTATTTAGGTAATAGGTCTTTATTTACAAAACATTTCTCTACAGAAAAATTAACCTCCATAAAAACCCAAACACCTAATTCTCATTCACCTAAAATTTTCTTTGTTAATGGCTCAGCTTGTGAAAAAATGCTATGCTCACAACAAAGTAAAAGGACTGTATATTGTAAGCTATAATTTATCAGAAGGGACTGATCTTTCCAAAAGTATCAAAATTTATGAACACTGAATTCCTAACAATAAAAACATCCTTTCAAAACAAAGAACGTGATACTCTGAACTAGCTCAGGATGTGAGTTCATGGGAGTTCAAATACATAAAACATACTCTTTTTTACTAAAAATAAAAGTTCCTGATTATGCACACACATACACATATATACACACATACACACACATATGTAACATTTATTCTTCAAAGAAATTGTTTTTGTTATAAATTGCTTGATCTATTTCTTAACAGTAGAAGCAGAAGACTTGGGAGCATTTCAAATTTGCATTTTTGGAAGAAAATTTTTTTTTATTTTAAATGCTATGTAAGCACATGTAAAAACAAACAACATGGGACAAAATCTTCATGAGAATTAAATGCACAAAACATTTAAATAATATATTCTTACTGGTAATTTGAGCATGAAATCCTCCTGACTAAATCGAAATCCAATGTCTGTGAAAGTTCGTTGAAGAAAACTGGTAGGACGTAAAACCAAAACTAAGTGCAAGTTCCCAGGGAAAGAAGCCTGTCAAAAGTAGAAACAAAAGAATGAGACAAAATTGGTAAAACAAGCATTTGACTGAGCACATGTCAGAAAATGTGTAATTGAAGGAAATAAAGTTTAAAGTAATAAAAGTCAGTAAAAGGCCAATTCTTAAAAAAAAATGGATGCTGATAAAATCCAAAAACATGAAAATAGAAATAAAAATAATGTAAGGTTATTAGGTCAGATCCTTAATGTTCCCGGTATGGAATTTTCTCACACTAGATCACTAGATAAATAGGTCCCAAGTTACAAACTATTACACTCTAAGACTTCATTTTTAAATTAGTTTTGTTTTTATACTTTATTTTTTTTAACTGACAGAAAATTCATACTCATTTATGGGATACAGTATTATAATTTGATACATACATAAAATGTGTAATGACAAAATCACAGTAATTAGAAGTTCCATCTAATATTATCATTTCTGTATGTTAGGAACCGTCAAACTACCTCCCCTTCTATAACTGTACTATGATACTAATTATCCCACCTCCCTCTATCCTCCCCATTCTCCCCTCCTTTTCCTCCAACAACATCTATTCTACTCTCCTCCTATGTGATCAACTTTTTTCATTTCCAGAACTGTCTTTATACAATCCTCTATGAGAATATATAGTATTGCTCTTTCTGTCCTTGGCTTACTTCATTTAATATCCTCCAGTTCTATCCACATAGCCAAAAAATGACAGGATTTCATCTTTTTTATGACCGAATCATATTCCACTGTGTATATATGCCACATTTTCTATATCCATTCATCCACTGATGGACACCTTAATTGATTCCACATTTTGGTTATTGTTGATAATGCTACAATAAACATGGGCATGCAGGTCATCTCTTTGAGATAATCATTTCAAGTCATTTGGCTATATACCCAGAAGTGGGATTGCTGGGTCACATGGTAGTTCTGTTTTCAGTTTTTTGAGGAACTTTCATACTGTTTTCTATAATGGCTGTTCTAACTTAATCCCACCAAGAGTGTATAAGAGTTCCCCTTTCTCCACACCTTTGCCACCATTTGTTATTATTTTCTTTTAGATAATAGTCATTCTAGCTAAAGTAAGACAATATCTTATTGTGATTTTGAATGCATTTCCCTAATGATTAATTTATTGAACATTTTTTTCATGTATCTGTTGGCCATTTTTATGTCTTCTTTTAAAACATGTCTATTCAGTGGCAGCCATCAAGAATACAAGCAATAGTAAATGCTGGAGAGGATGTGAAGAAAAAGGAACACTTTCACACTGTCAGAAGAACTGTAAATTTGTACAACCACTATGGAAATCAGTACAAAGGTCTCTTAAAAGACTAGGCATGGAACCACCATATGACCCAGCTATACCACTCCTTGGTGCGTATCCCAAAGAAACACAGTCATTATTCTACAGCAATACATGCATACCCATGTTTATAGCAGCACAATTCACAATAGCCATACTATGGCAAGAGCATAGTTCACTCAACAGATGAATGGATAAAGAAAATATGGTATATATACACAATGGAGTTTTATTCAGTCATAAAGAAAAATGAAAGTATGCCATTTTCAGGAAAATGAATGGAACATGAGAGCATTATGTTAAGAGAAATAAGCCAAACTCAGAAGGTCAAGGATCATACATTTTCTTTCATATGTGGAAGCTAGAGAGGAAAAAGGAAAAGAAAGGGATATTGTTTTACCCTAGCTAGAATTACTATTATCTAAAAGACAGTAATAACAACAATAATAATAAATGGAGAAAGGGGAACTCTTATACACTGTTGATGGGGATTACATTAGAACAGCCATTATAGAAAACAGTATGAAAGTTTCTCAAAAAACTGATGAAAATCAAAGGGAGATCAACAGAGTCAAGGAAAGGGACCAGGGAGAGGGAGGAAAGGGGAAATACTAGGGAATGATATTGTTCAATTTATATTGTTATATTATGTGCACCTATGAATATGTAACAACAAATCCCATCATTATGTACAGGTATAATGCACCAATTAAAACTACAGAAAATGGGAAGGATGGTGGAATGAGATGGACATTATTACCCTATATACATGTATGATTACACTACCAGTGTGACTCAGCACCATGTTCAACCAGAGGAATGAGAAGTTGTGCTCTATTCGTATACAATGTGTCAAAATGCATTCTACTATCATGTATAGCTAATTAGAACAAGTAATAAATAAATAAGTAAATAAATGAATAAAATATGGAATAATTAGGGAAGAATGAAAATAATATGACCCAATATTAATAAATCACCTGGCATTAAATGCCTACTTTGTGCCAAGTATTTGTCATAATTCCTCTTCACAATCATCCTATAAAGGAGTCTTCCCCTTTTAAAAACAAAATATGGGGCTGGGGTTGTGGCTCAGCGGCACGGCGCTCGCCTAGCACATGCACAGCCCGGGTTCGATCCTCAGCACCACATAAAAAATACAATGCATTGTGTACAACTAAAGCAAATAAATAAATATTAAAAAAACATATGGCTCAAAGAATTTAAGTATAAGCCGGGCGCGGTGGCGCATGCCTGTAATCCCAGCACTTTGGGAGGCTGAGGCAGGAGGATCGCGAGTTCAAAGCCAGCCTCAGCAATGGCGAGGCACTTAGCAACTCAGTGAGACCCTGTCTCTAATAAAATACAAAAAAGGGCTGGGGATGTGACCCAGTGGTCTAGTGCCGCTGAGTTCAATCCCCGGTACCAAAAAAAAAAAAAAAAAAAAAAAAAAAAAAAAAAAAGAATTTAAGTATAAATTGCCACAGCTGGCAAAATCTTAAATTGCACCTAGGTCTGTGCTCTTAGTAGCTAAACTATCCCAACTCTTGAAGAGATCACAATCAAAAAAGCTAAAGTGATGCTGGGCATAAAGGCAAATAAATAGTGCTGTAAAGACAGCCAAGAAAGACATCAAGAAAGATCTTGAAGTCTTTCCGAGAGGTAAAGGGAGTCTCTGAGAGGTTTTGGGCAACAGAACAACACAATCAGATTTGCAAGTTTTTAAGTTTATCATGGTACTAAGAATAGAACCCATGGCCGCAAGCAAGTGCTCTACCAGTGAGCTATATCAACAACCCTATCATATTTGCATTTTAGAAAGATTACTTTGACTTTGGGAAAGAAGTGGATTTGGAAAGGAATAGACACAGACAGATGCACTAGGAGGGTTGGTATAGTAAAATCTAAGTCAGGAATTCTGAACCAGAGCAAAAAATGGCAGAAATAAGGGTAGAATTTAGGAGGTATAGCCAAGCATGGTGGCACACGCCTATAATCCCAGTGGCTTTGGAGGCTGAGGCAGGAGAATCAGCCTCAGCAAAAGTGAGGCACTAAGCAACTCAGCGAAACCCTATCTCTAAATAAAATACAAAGTAGGGCTGGGGATATGGCTCAGTGATTGAGTGCCCCTGAGTTCAATCCCCAGTATCAAAAAAAAAAAAAAAAAGAATTTAGGAAGTACAATCAGTAAGATATAACTATTGAATGTGTTAGATGAAAAAGGAGAGACTCAATCAAATCAATCTCAAATTGTGGGACTTCAGTAATGGTGTGAATGGTACCACCCTCAGTGAGATGGGGAACATAAGAGAAGCAGGTTTGAAGGAGAAAAGCAAGATTCTGATTCCCCTTTGTAGGCATGTTGGGCTGGAAGGGTTGCAAGGAAGGGTTACATCTGGATGATATCTGTCATACAGCTGTTATACAGGAGTAAGGGGAGATGTCTAAACTTGAGAGTGTAGAGTCAGAGTCATCAGTCTCAAGAGGGAAAATTAAGGCATAATAAAGCAAAATCCATCAAAAAGGTTTCAAATGCACTCATGTTCCCGGAATGCTATAATAATAGCAATTGAACAAAGCCATAAAACAAAAATTAAAAATATATTGGGGGATAAGAAGTCTATGAGAACTCTTCATACTTCCTGCTCAATTTTGTCATGAACCTAAAAGCCACTCTCCAAAATAGTCTATTAAAAAAGAAAAGAGGGGGCTGGGGTTGTGGCTCAGCGGTAGAGTGCTCGCCTAGCATGCGCTCACCCAGGGCTCGATCCTCAGCACCACATACAAATAAATGCACTGTGTACAACTAAAGCAAATAAATAAAATATTACAAAGAAAAGAGGGCTGGGGTTGAGCACTTGCCTAGCACATGTGAGGCACTGGCTTTGATCCTCAGCACCAAATAAAAATAAATAAAGTTACTTTAAAAAATAAAAAGGAGGGCTGGGATTGTAGTTCAGTGGTAGAGTGCTTACCTAGCATGTGTGAGGCACTGGGTTCGATTCTCAGCATCACATATAAATAAATAAAAACTAAGGTCCATCAACAACAACAAAAATTTTAAAAAATAAAAAGGAAAAGAATAATTTTCACTAAAGTATAAGACCTAAACTCTTCCAGAAATGTTGTCTACAACTGGGGATTTTAAAAACTCAATTTGTGATGGTAATAAAAACCATAAAAAATTAAGTAGCTATGAGAACTAGAGTGAGAGAAAGAGAACTGAATAGTCACAAACACATGAAAATAGACCAATAATTTGAACAACAGTACAAATTAACATAAATTGAGATGACTGTTCAACTCCCAATTCCCCTCTCCCTTTGAGAAACCACTCACCTCTTATTATTCTAAACATTAAGTCCAAATGAAGACTGTTATCTTCCTCCATGACCCCACCCTTCCAACACACAATGATTAGTAGTGTGTTAGCATGAAAATCTGATGTAAGCAGAAGCATACTCCTGCCCAAGATTTTTAAAAATAACACCAAGCTAAGGAAACTTTGAAGACATTATTCCAGAGCCACTGGTAGTCATGACCCTGGCTGCTAGAAAGATCCTATTTCAAATAAACATATATAGAAACAGTGATAAGGGAGCACTCTAGTGATAATGTATGTATATCACACCCTCAATTATGTATATATTTTATGTTATTGCAAGAATTACAATAATGAATTTACAAAGGTACTTCACAAACTCTAAAACATTAATAAGATAATTGACCTAAAGTCAAACAAGCTTGGGCAGAAGACTTTACAAATATGAATAAAGGCTTATTTAGAACCTGACAGGGACTTCTGAGAACTGCAGTGCTGACTCAATTTCTAGTTCATTCACTTTGGGAAAGTTAAGCCTTTCCTTGTCCTTCTCCTAAGTAAATTACCAGTATACTTATAATATCTACCTCGAACCAGCTTAAGTTTTTTTCCACTTTTAAACAAAATTGAAAGTGCAATACCTTTGCCAAGATTTAAAGCAAAATTACTTTTATTTGCTTTCAGGGGTTCCAGGTTGATATTTTTCTCTCTCACTTGCCTTAATTTCATATTCTCTGGTATTATGGTTTGGGAATTCTCTGGAAGGAAGGTCCTAGAATTGGAACTTACCCACGTCCAACATTGTATGTGGGCAGGAGGGAGTGAGAGTATACTATGGGAAGAGAGAAGGCCATGCAGCAATTCTCTGCCTGAGGTAAGGCCCCGGTCTCTACCCTACCATTCCTAGGAAAGCAAGGCTGTCCCAGCACTCAGATCCAGGGACAACTGGTCACACAGTGGGCAACAAAGCATAAAGAAAAGAGAAGCAAAATC
This sequence comes from Tamias sibiricus, assembly GCA_025594165.1. Taxonomy (NCBI): domain Eukaryota; kingdom Metazoa; phylum Chordata; class Mammalia; order Rodentia; family Sciuridae; genus Tamias; species Tamias sibiricus. Next base: position 129,715,499 of record CM046667.1, read on the forward strand.
ACTGTTCTTAGGATAAGAAATGATTTTAGGAAGGGATAGGGAGTTTTTCACTGCTCATAATTCAGGGATTTTGTGGTGGATGTTTATCAAATTATCTATTGCTCTGTTTGATAAAGTGGCTTATCCCCAATATTGACAGCTATATAAATTGCTTTGAAAGATAATTCTACAATCTAATCAGATAATTCTTCAGTAAAACCTTCTTATTATTTTATCATACATTTTCTTTCCTTAACTCGTTCAAAATGTATTGTGATTCACTTGTCACACAAAAAATCCACAAAATTTGCATTTTTAAAGAAAATACACTGTCAAAGGATGAAAACCTCATTTATTGCCTGTGTAATTAAATTGACAATGCTTTTTATTTTAGGATAATTTAAGAATTATCTTGCTAAATATTCTGCTAACTGGATAACTACTCTTAAATTTAGTAGCTATTTGGGGGCCATAGCTACACAGCTAGTGAATAACTGAGTGGCATATAATTCATTTGATTTACCAGTTGTTTTAGAAAACTAAATCATACAATCATATAGTTTAGACAGGTACACTGTTTCTAGCCTTCCTGCCAATATATGAAATCAGATATACTTGATTTCTCAATCTCAGTCCCATTAACTTATCTCAGACTTTAATAGGTATTTGCCAAACTGTCATAATAAAAGTGAATCTACAACAGTTCATATATGACTACTTTTCATAGATTCTCTCTATCTATCTATCTATCTCTCTGTCCCTCTCTCTCTCTCTCCTACACACACACACACACACACAAAGTGAAAATAAATACACACAATCTCGCTTTCGCTCTCACTCTTCATTCAGGACTTTCAAAACCTTAAAGTAGGAAAAGGAGATTGGATAGCAGCACAAGGAAGTGTCATTATTTATTAAATGCTTATTCCAAGAATTGTGCTCATAATGAACATTTTTTATTTTTTAAATTTTTTTTTAGTTGTAGATGGACACAATACCTTTATTTTATTTGTTTTTTTTTTTTTTTTTTAATTTTTATGTAGGGCTGGGGATCAAACTCAGTGCCTCCCGCATGCTAGGCAAGCACTCTACCACTGAGCTACAACCCCAGCCCTCATAATGAACATTATTACAACACTGTACCAAGTATTTGTATACATTAGCTTCCTGGGAAGATTATCCTGATACATCAGGGCGGGACCATTGTAATCAAAAGGATCTTTGTAATCAAAGGGGGGCTAGGAATGTAGTTCAGTGATAGAGCACTTGCCTAGTATATTCAAGACCATGGGTTTCATCCCCAACACCACAGAAAAAGAAAAATAATGAGAAGAAGGCAGGACAGTCAGAGAAGGAGATATGGTGATAGAAGCAGAGGTCAGAGTTATTGCAGGGCCACAAGCCTAGGAATATGCAGAGAATTTTCAGAAGCTGAAAAAGTCATGGAAATGGACTTTCCTCTAGAACCATTAGAAGGAACATAACTCAGTTGACTTCCTGGTTTTAGCCCACAAGACTAATCTTGGACTTCTAACCTCCAGAACCATAACAATAAACTTTTTTGTAATCTGTTACAGCAACAATAGGAAACCAATACACTGAGATTTTGTGAGGTTAAGAAATTTATCCAGGCTGGTCATGGTGATGCATGGCTCTAATTCCAGCAGCTCAGGAGGCTGAGATGGGGGAGGATCACGAGTTCAAAGCCAGCCTCAGCAACTTAGTGAGACCATATGCAACTTAGTGATACCTTGTCTGAAAAAACAAAAAAGGCTGGCGATGTGGCTCAGTAGTTGAGCACCACTGGGTTCAAACTCCAGCATTAAAAATAAAAAAAAAGAAAGAAAAAGAAATTTTTTGAGACCCTCTCGCTTGTAAGAGGCAGCATTAAACCTGGGTTCACCTGACTATTGAACCAGACTCTTGATCAAAAGGAATTTGAAGCCGGGCGCAATGGCGCACGCCTGTAATCCCAGCACTTGGGGAGGCTGAGGCAGGAGGATCGCGAGTTCAAAGCCAGCCTCAGCAATGGCAAGGCACTTAGCAACTCAGTGAGACCCTGTCTCTAAATAATATACAAAAAAAGGGCTGGGGATGTGACCCAGTGGTCGAGTGTCCCTGAGTTCAATCCCCGGTACCACAAAAAAAAAAAAAAAAAAAAAAAAAGGAATTTGAAGAACCATAGGGGGATGTTACAATAATCAGATTCAAGGTTGAAACTCTAAACCTGAAACTAAAACAAAGACAAACCCAAATGCCTACCATGTGGCAGGGAGATAATGTAAATGTGATGTAGGCAGGATTTAATTAAAGCATAACCTAAATGAGGTAGTAAATAGCAATTGACACACTTCCTATAAGGTAAGAAACAATACGAAATGGTGAGGACTGTGATGTACTTGAGAGCATACAAAAAGGGGGAGGCTCACTAGTCAGCTCCAGCTAAACATCATGTGAAAAAGCATGTCCATCAGGGCCCAATCTTTGCTTTCTCAAGAGAATTCAGAAATCCCTATCTCTATGTTAAACCTTTATTTTTAAAGATGGGAAACAAATTGAAAGTTTGCTTAAAACTTAACAAGCCCCTGAGTAACTTAACAAGACCTTGTCTCAAAAAAATATTTAAAAAATAGTTGTATAGTATGTGCTACCCATTCAGAACCTCTCAACAAAAACACCTCACACCTCTCAACATGGGCAAATATATGTCCTTCTTTCTGTGATTGCCACCTATGAGATTCGGATGGGACAGAGCATTCTGGAGAAATTTAAACCTGATAGGATGAATGGATTTAGAATTAGTTTGCCTACTCAGAAGGCTGAAGCAGGAGGATCACGTGTTCTAGGTAAGCATGGACAATTCAGCAAGGCCTTATCTCAAAATAAAAAATAAATAAACAAGAAAGGCTGGAGATCTAGTTCAATGGTAGAACACCCCTGCGTTCAATCTCCAGTAACACAAAAAACAAAACAAAAGATTATTTTCTGCATGTCTAAAGCATTTTCTCTATATACAGTTATTTATATAACTAAAAACTTCAAGATAATCCATTTTCAAGCTAGTATTTAAATGAACAACCAAATAGCATATAGTATCAGATACACATTATCACAGCAAATGGAGATCAAGACAATTGAGCTTTCCCTTTACAGTCTGGGAAAACTACATTTCTAAATGTTTTGGTATGCTGCTTTAAGAATTTCTAATCTGTATGGTTATATAAACATGAAAAGGCACACTTTCTATTTTCTCCAAAATCAAACTCCATATTCTAAAACCATAAATCATTTTTTGAGAACTTGTCAAAAAAGCAAAGGGATGTGGTCAAGGGTCAGCTTTGTCTTATTTTGTTGCTTTTTATTTTTAAAAAAGACTTTGCATGAGAGAGGAAACGGCATTGCTTTTAGCTTCTGGCATTGCTTTTAGCTCCTCGTATGCATTTTTTTAGAGTTCCAAACATGTGACTGCTTGAAGGCACATCACTAAAAAGGAAAATGTTGCTCATCATCATAAGGCTCAGAGCCATGTGTCCAATCGTTGTGCATAGCCCCACCCCCAGGCCTCTGCAGCAGCTCTTACTGGTTCTTCAAGGTAACAGGCACAAAACAAGCTTCCTACCACCTTTCCCTCCTAGAGAACAGATTTCTCTCCTTTTAGTTACACCTACCCTGACTGCCCAGGTACATCGTCTTTCAGCAATAATATCAGCAATAACAAGCATGGCAGGCATAAACTCTGTACATCATTTCACTGTTAAAGTCTAAAAAGTAACCTTGTTTAATATTTTTTGTGTGATATCTAAGTGAGTCAATTCACCCACCCTATCCAGTTTTCAATTATTCCAGTTATTTCTTTAAAAATGTTTAAAATGCCTCATACAACATAAAATTTTGTTTACTTACAATGCAGTTTATATTCCCATATCTTTTATTTTTAACCTTCAGGGCAAAGACAGGCAGTAAAAATAAGAGAGTCCCTTGACTGAAAGCCATTATATAGCTTCTGGGCTTGTTACACACACCATCCTATTTAGCCTTCATAACACTGCAATGAAGTAGGTATTATTCCCCTTTTACAGATAGGCAAACTGAAGCACAGTTGGTAAGCTGTGGCACTAAGGCCTATCTGGATCTGAAGCAAGCTCTTCCCAGTCACTTAATAGTTTATACACTGAACACCCAGACTTAATATTTTTCATTTAGGAATCACTTGAGCTTGATTCTATAAAATAGAACCAATAATAACATTCAAAACAAGTTATGGGAAACAATTTAGCATCATGGCACCCACTGAATGTAAACTATTATAGTCTAATATCATGACAGAATAGAATGTTGAGATGCTGACATGTGATTGACCTTGACAAAACCATCTTTGCAGAACATGCTGGGGGACATCTCATGACAGTAAGTTTTACAACACAGTTTTCAATGGCATGAGCCACTTCTACACTGTTCTCCCATACCCCCACCATTAAAGACTACAGAAATAATAAGTTACCCACATGTTGCCAAAAAATTTGCCAAGTGACCTCAGGAGCAAGCCAGCCCCAAGTAATATTTCTTCCTTGTGTTTATCCTTGTTGTCACATACCTATCTCTTTATCCCCTCCCCCTCACTCAGCTAATATAAGTGCAATTTCAACCAAGCAAATAGTTCAATCTTTCCTTTGGATTTTTAATTTCACTGGACCATCCTTCTAGGCCTATCATGGTCCCCGGGATCAGCCCAACTCCAAAGATCCTTCAAGGTCAAACCATTCTGTCACAAGTTGGGGTTCAAATTTTTCACCCTGGCCAAGTCCTATCCATGTAAGTAAAACACATTTGCCTACCACTATAGTTCCAGGCTTTGGAATTAGTTCAATCAGTTTCATTTCAGGATACCTGTTCCTAGGGGCCACTTAATTCATTTTTGAGGGAAAAAATCATAGATAAGAATCAAGGAAAGGTAATAGAAACATATGGTCTTTCTTAAGGTCCAAACAAATATTATCTCTTGTATAGGCCTTCCCCACCAACCAGAAGTTCTTCTGAAATAACTATTTATGAACATATTCCCCCTTTTCTACTAGTCTGGGAGTTCTTTCAGCCCAGTAGCCATTCCATATTGACCACTGAAACCCATGGTATGTATAGTACAGTGCTAGACACATCTATTCCATGAGTGCCTGTGTGCTGTATTTATATGTGTGTTTATTAACGTATGTGTGTATATTTGAAACTAAGTTTGGCACTGAGAAAACATCTATGTACATAAAGGAATTAGGAACTTTCCAAAAGCTTAAGTCAGTTACCTTTCTTAACAAAAGTACTAAAATCATTTCCACACAATACTGCAAAACACATACACAGGCATTTCTTATGCACTGCAAATTGTTAAATGTCTAAACACTATTATTCTCCTAAGACAAAATCACGTGTGGAGCTGAAAACATAATTTTATCAAAATTAAGAGTCATATCCTAATTTTAAAAACAGCATTCTGTGCAAAGAGCTGTATTAGAAAAATCATTTACTCACCCATGATACTCACTATCATGCAATAATCTTTGTCTTACTTTTGATTCAAAACGTCATTTTTTTCCTATGGCAAATTTTTATCTTCTTACCTTTTTGTGTGTGCTGTCTTGATTTTTTTCAGTAAGTAAGTTTATATTTTAAACCACAACATCAATAACATTATCTCAAGTTTTGAAAGAAAAAGAGTGGCATTTAAAGCCTTGTTGATGACTAGTTTGCTATTAAATTGATTAATGTTATTTCAACATTTCTTCAAAATATATATCTAAAGATCATGTTAGAAATTTTCTAGGTAATTTAGTATGTGAATGAATTAATGAGGGAAAAAATAGAAGAGTATTTGAAACATTATCTGAGAAGAGAGATTTCCAAATTTTAGCCTATCCTGAAAAAAGAGTCACTGTTCTTTTCCTTAGAAGAAAAAAGTTGTCAACAGGCTAGAATTTTGCATCTTTAAAGTTTAAATCTGGAGAAGAACTAAAACCATAAAGATTTCAAATAATTACAGAATTTTATATTTTTTCACTTATACAATAACACCCAAGAAGGTCTGCCTTTTTAAGTGCTGATGAAATCACCTCCAACCTTATCCATGATATCATACTCTACCTTGACGATGGGCAAGAGAGGAGGAATCCTTTTGTTAGATATTATTTTAATTCATGATTTAAAGCTATACCGGCAAATGAATCAACATTGTTAATACACTCAAACAAATAACATGATGAACCCGCTCCCTTATAAACTTGATGACATTTTGAAATCATATTCTACCACCTCCACTTCCTTAAATTACCCTAGGCCAGTATCACAGTAATCACATCAATGCAATCCATGCAAATACAAGACATCATTCTCTCTCCATCTGTCCTTAAAAGCCCCACTCAGCAGTTTGTGCTATAGCACCATGCTGCAGCATCCCTGCACTTGAACTTGGGAATAGGCTTTCCAGGACTGCAGGCAGAGTCCTTACCGCATTCCTTCTGAACCTCATCTTGCCTCTCGGGGGATTTGCTTCTGCCATCTCGCCTAGACACAATTATACTCTTCTTTTCCAATTGTCAATGCAACATTGATGAAATATGAGCTGCTTCTGGGGTAGTATTAAAAAACGGCAGCCAAAAATTTCTATCAAACAAAGCTACTGTAGCTGCTTCCATTACCACGGTGGCAGCGCTGCAAAAAAAATCCACTATCCCTGATTAGTCAGCTGACAGATCCTTCCCTGCTGCTCATTGTAATTCAGAGTTGACACATTCCCCCAGTTACTTAGCCTGATTGAACCTTGTGGATTAGCTTGTGCTGGACTGCTCAAGAAGATCAGGCATGTCCTAAGAGTGGAAGGGAAAAAATCAGTCTCTCCTCCTAGGAACAGTCTGATGGGACTGGCTTTCTCCTCTACGCAGTTGGATTTTTAAGGTGGAATGCTAAGAATCTCTGTGAAGGTAGTATTAACTGATAGCTTTTACTCTTGTCCTACCCTTGTCTATGATTTAAATCACAATGCTGCATTGTTTTACTTTTTATTAAATTCTACGCTGGGTTTAAGTATTGGGAAAGGTTACTGTTTGTGAAATTCTGCCCTGATAATAATCTAAAAAGAACAGAACATGTAAACTTTCTAAGATGAATAGGATTCTCTCCCAAAATAACCTTTCCCCTAGATAGCTAGAAGACAGGATTTTCAATTTTCTCACCACAAAAAAATCATAAATGTTTAAAGTGATAGGTATGCTAGTTACCCTGATTTGATCAATATACAATGTATATAGGAATTAAAACATCATATTGTGCCCCATTAATATGTACAATTATTATGTCAATCAACAATAATTTTTAAAAATCTCTTCTCATTAATTATAAAGTATAACCTAACTTTTAATTTATTTTGGAATCTGTAAATTAAGGTCTTCAAATTGAATTGTATTATTATTTCAGACACTCACTTAATGCAATATACCATAGTTACACCTGACTACATGATGGTAAATTCCACCAAAAATCAATGAGCTCGTATTCAACACTTACCTTTATTTCAAATAGTACTCAATAGCTACTGATGGTTGAGATATAATTAATGTGCTCTTAAGTATGAGAAACATTTAAAATGATTGATAAAATGATTGAAAAAATACAAAACAACCAATAGTCTGTTCAAGTCACAAGCACCTGTACCCCCACCTTACCCCTGCACCATCAATTTGGCAATTATGAGAACAAAAGGACCCTGAGCACTGAGCTCTTTACTGACAATTGTTCATCCTTCCCCACTGAGAGAGCAGCCCTAAGAAAACAAAAAAGGAGAATACCACTCTCTAGGAATAAGTTGTACCCCTCTATTGGCCTCAAATGGATAGAATCCACATAATTTGTTTCTTTTATGCAAAATGATACATCTGTTCCAACCAACTTATTTGAACAATATAAGTAAAACTTTATCAAAAGACTGAGGTCATGTGCCAAACAGACAATGAAAATTTAAATCAAGTATAGTGTTGGCCAAAAGAAAAAAAAAACTAGGCAGTAAAAAAATATTTTATTGCAACAAGTGCTATACTTAGTATAAAAAAATTGATTACTGGCATAAACTGAAAACTATTCCACAAGCTCAAGGACCAATCCTAAAAGGCCACAGCAAGGAAAATGACTTTTACTTCATTTATTCCCCACTGATAGGGCTCAATAATATATGAAGGGCAGATTTGCCTTCTACAAAGGAAAAAAAAGCCACTGAATTTAGTTGTGTATCCACATATAATTTGGAAAATGACAAAAACCAGCAACTATAAAGGGAACCAAATGAAATTCATGAAATTTCATTTCTTGCTTTAGCTATTTTGGTTACTTAGCTATCTGACCTTGTATTCAATCTTTACAAATTATATGTAGCAATGTAGTTTCATCATCTATGAGATAACTATGGTGATACCTGCCTGTAATACTTAGCCAGGAAATAAGGAGAATCAACATTACTTAATAAGTATGAATGCTTTTGAAAAAGCAAAAATAGACATGAAGGTTCTGCTATTTTATTTTAGTAACTTATTTGAAGCTGGTATTCTCCCCACTGCTTGTGATCAAACAACTCTTAAAAAAATAAAAATATTTAAAAAAAAAACTTTGCGAATCAGCCCAAGATGAGGAATAATTCATGCTGGATATGAAAAGAATAAAGATCTTATTCATTTTGCTATGTAAATGCAAGTATTTTATTTTCCCTTTGAGACTAGGTCTCGCTATGTTGCCCAAGCTGGTCTGGAAATCCTGGGCTCAAGCAAGATCCTGTCCCAGCCTCCCAAGGGACATGCCATGCCAATACATTCTGCTTTGAGTGCTAATATATTTTTATACTAATTGATAAAATAGCACAACAAAAAAAGAACATTCACTCAGAACTCCAACAACCAATAATTTGGTCTTGTCTTTGCAACTAAATCAACTTCCTCTAGTGGGAGTGGCTTCCTAAGTCAGCAAGGAGACAAAATAAAATTTCAGATGACAAAACTAAGAAGTTCTTGTTTTCTGTGGCTTAGTAGGGTAACTATAGATAATGATAATGTATATTTCAAAAAGCTAGAAAAAAGGATTTTTAATATTTTCACCATAAAGTAGTGATATATATTTAAAGAGATAATCTATTATAAAGTGCTGATTTTTACATTATATAATGTATGTATGTATCAAAACATCACATAGTACCCTAAAAATATGTACAATTTTTTACAGTACTGGGGATTAAACCCAGGAGTATCCTGCCACTAAGCTATATCCCCATCCTTTTTATTTTGAGACAGGGTCTCTCTAAGTTGCTTAGGGCTTCACTAAGTTGTTGAGGCTGGCCTGGAACTTGTGATCCTTCTGCCTCAGTTGTTCCTGTATCATTCCTCCCTCCTCTGTTGCTGGGATTACAGGAATGCACCACCACACTGTAACAATTTTTATGTTTTTGTGTATCAGCTAAAAATAAATTTAACTCCCCACTATATCATATATTGCTGAGGGTCCTCTTTTTTGCAAAATAAAATAATGGATGTACACAAAATAGAGTCACACCATTTGTGTCTACTTTGTATACAACCAGAGAAATGAAAACTTGGGCTCCATTTGTGTACTATGAACTGAAATGCATTCTGCTGTCATATATAACAAATTATAACAAATAAGTAAATGAATTTTAAAAATAAAATAAATAAAGTAATGGAAACTCAAAAACTATTAAAGAATTTCAGATGGCTGGTGATAACTGATTCCCAGCAACTCTGGTCTGATAGAAGTGGGTCATATGAAACTTCCAAAAACAGCCCCAATCTTGTCAGCTCAGAAGGAGTCTGAATTCCTATCCCCCTCCTCTTATATAAAAAGAAAGTGTCACACAATGTCACTATATCCTAGCGAACCTAATAATGTAAAAGATTGTCCTGGCTGTGGGCAGGATTGTATTCCTCATATTGTTTCTTTTCAGAAAACTGTTCATTTTCTGGGTCTTGGAAAACTGGGGACTAGATTCCAATATGGGAGATTTGTCATTTTGTAGGTGACTCACCTCCCTACCTTATACAAGTCTAGAAAAATGCATACTAAAATGTTATAAAGGGCTTATTTCTGGGTGGCTAGATTTATTAATTACTGTTTTAAACTTTCTTCATTATACTTTTCTACATACAATGAGTATACATCACAGCTTTTTTTTTAAGTTCCCAAAAAAACTTGCCTTGCTTTGAAAGGCATATAGAACCATGTGTCTTTGCTCACTCATAAATTGAATGACTAACTACTCATCCTTTCCCATTAGGTTTTGCATTGGGGTGGAGTTGTTTGTTTACCTCAGTCTCCTCTATAAATCTTCTTCCTATGTCTCCTCCTCATTATCTCATCTGCTTACTGTTTCTGTCAACATCAAAATAATCTTCACCCCCAAAACAGATAGTATAATGTAAAACAAAAAAGAAATTATTATAAAGTGCAAATGTACTTACAGAGATTTTTTGGAGAGAGATCTTAAGAGAGGACCATGTATCCAATCTTCGATCCAAAATAATGGTAAACCGGGAATCAGACCCACTTTGCCTGCAAGGTAAGTGGAAATGATAATTTTGTCTTAGTAATTACCCAAATTTTCTCTATATGCCTTTATTTCTGATTATTTCATTTACATTTGATGTTTGACTAAAGACAGATTTAGGTTTTGAAATCTATTACAAAGTGCTTAGAAAAGCAGTTTAATTCTATGTTCCCATAATCATGATTTAAAATTTCTTTTTCAACACTAAAGCCAATCTTTTAAATAGGAAAGTAATAGTGTAATGAAGATAAGTCACTAAAATGGATTTGGTATGTTGAAATCTTGGAGGTAGGAAAACCCAAAGATAGCTGTTCTTCATCACTACCACATTTAACTTTTCATGGCAATCCATCAAGAGCCAATGATCCATTCATTCAGAAAAATACTATTAAATATATTTTGCTACCTCTAGCTTGTTCCTTGAGAAAAGGCAGTTAAGTGGAAAAAATAACATTTATTTGCCCTAAAAAGACCACTTTTAAGCTTCAACATTTAAACTACAAATTTTGTCTTCTAGGATTTGATTTTTGTTCACAAGACTCTTCAAATGCTACATTCTAGATATGCTCTCTTATTCTTCAGGGTTAGTAAGTGGAATATGTTTCCTTTAAAAACCTGTCTTCAACATTTAAAAAAATCTCGGAGGAGACTTTTAAACTTTTCATTGTAAAGTATTCTAGTTTCAAATGATTCTAATGTCAATTCATTCCTCCTATTACCTCCCAATGCGACTACTGAGTCTATTTGAGATGCAGTCTTGTGATCCTTGGAAGAAATGCAGAATGTCTGTCCTTACTCTTAAAGTAAATTAAAGTCTTTATGTAAGATCATCATTCTTAGCCTAGTCTATATTCTTCTTCATGAGAACAAATACTTCTAGACTCCTAATTTTGTTTTCATAGACCCTCAGTATAATTTTTATAGCAATTAGGTAGCTGTCAGTTTTCCCTTTGGTTACATTTCTTTTCTACTCTGAAGATTAGTCTGCTTATTATTCACAACAATAAAAATAGCTATATTAACAAACCATTTTCCTTTTACAACATTACAATTGGTACTTGATATAAAATAAATTGAAAAAATATAATAAAATGCTACACCTTACAATAGATGTCAGGTAAGTGAGGACTTTTGCTATTACTTCCTCTGGTATACATCTAAAATTACAGTTTTCTGGAAATGTAATGATCCAAGCATTGTCCTTTCCCCGGCCACCTAAAATAGTAAAACAAAAATCAACCAAATTAGCAATTTATGTGACAACAATGCAAGGAAGAGGATTCTAGAAATGAAGGAGGGAAGGGTTTAGAAGACTGTTTGGGGTCAACACAATTTTGTAAGGGTGTTAATATCCACATAAACCAAAATGGCAGCAAGTGCCTCATACTTTAAGTTGAAAAAGTGGCCAAGTTGCTTCTAAATGAAAAATCAAAGAAAGAGAAATGAATATAGCCAGAAGAAAATTTTATGAAATATATGTAATAAATATGGTTGAAGAAATAGCGGATCCCCCAAGTTGGATAATCAAGGGAGCTCAGGAAATAACTGTTTCTATATTAGTGTTAAAAGTCTGAAATCCAGGGCTGGGATTGTGTCTCAGCGGTAGAGCGCTCGCCTAGCACGTGGGTGACCCAGGTTCGATCCTCAGCACCACGTACAAATAAAACACATTGAATAAAACACATGTGTACACCTAAAAGCAAATAAATAAAAATATTAAATAAAAAAAAAAGTCTGAAATCCAAATGAGGGATTGACAGCAACTGGAGAACTTGAAAAAACTGACCTCATAGAATTATGGTAAGCCTAAAGATAGAGGGAACAAACTAGAGGAAGTAAGTGGTGGTCTAATGTATTTGTGAAAACAACAAAATAAATAACAGCAGTGGTATAGAGATTTTATTAACACAAAGAAAACCACAAATTCACTGTTAAAATTCAACATGGGGGGCTGGGGTTGTGGCTCAGTGGTAGAGCACTTGCCTAGCATGTGTGAGACACTGGGTTTGATTCTCAGCACCACATAAAATAAATAAATAAATAAATAAATAAGGGTATTGTGTCCATCTACAAATAAAAATTTAAAACAATTCAATGTGTAGCCTGGATGGGGAATCAAGGTTTAAGCAGGGCAAGGGCTTAAGGTAACCCCCCCCCCCAAGCTCCATCTCCCCACCACACTGTGAACCTGGAGCATTTCTATCCAGCAGTTGCTCCTCCAGCAGTATTTCTTCCAGTAGTACCTTGACTAGGTGGGTACCATGAAGAAGCATGGTTCCCAGGAGTTGTAGGTGAGACTGTCTTGGGCCCATTTCCACAAGGACCTGGAGCAGGGACATCTGTCATTGAGATTCCTTGTGGAGAATAACTCATCTGGCACTGGGCTTTCATTTTGAGGTAAACTGCCATCTATAGGTCCCTCTGCCCAGCCTGGGTTCAGTCCTCAGCACTACATATAAACCCAGTTTGATGATCTTTCACTTTTAATTGTAATGTCCCAAACTGCAGCTGGCTTAACCACCTACTCAGAGAGTGAGTGATCAATAAAATTATGTGCTAAATATAATTTGAACAATTATTTTTGGAAGAAAGTTGCAGGGTGATCTTTTAGTTTAGCTTGCTAATAGAAAAAAATTATAGGTATAATTGTAATTCTTATTTGGCTGAATCTAAGTGAATATGTAAAAGTATTTTTAAAAATTCAATGTGTGATAAAATATGATAAAGGCAAAGGAAATAAAATGGAGTGATAAAATACTCAATGCAAAAAAAAGGAAGAAATGGAAGAAAAAGACAGAATGAATGGGAAAAATGCAAAATAAATAGTAATATGGTAGATTTAAACCCAACCATATGAATAATCACATTACATGCAAATGATCTAGATATTACAATTAAAAGTGAAAGATCATCAAACTGGATAAAAAAAGATCCAACCAGGGCTGGGGTTGTGGCTCAGTGGTAGAGCGCTTGCCTGACACATGTGAGACCCTGGGTTCAGTCCTCAGCACTACATATAAATAAATAAATAAAGTAAAAAATACACTGGCAACTAAAAATTTTTTTAAAAATCCAACCATATGCTGCCTACAAGAAACAAACTGTAAATATAAAAAAAAAAAATGTACTGGGGCTGGGACTATGGCTCAGTGGTAGAGCACTTGCCTTGCAAGTGTAAGGCACTGGGTTCAATTCTCAGCACTGTACATAAATAAATGAATAAAATCAAGGTCCGTAAACAACTATTAAAAAAAAAAAAAGAACAAATGTACTAAAAGCAAAAGAATAGAAAAAGATGTACCAGGCTAATACTAGTCAAAAGGAATCTGTCTAACATTAGACAAAGTAGATTTAAGAGCCAAGAATATTACTAGCTAATAAGAAATTCATTTGGTAACAATAAAGTGATCAATTCATTAAGGGAACATAATCCAAAATACTTAATGTACCTAATAACAGAGCTTCAAAATATACGAAGCAAAAACTGATAGAGCAGCAAGAAGAAATAGACAAATCTACAATTTTAGTCAGAAGCTGGGTGCGGTGGCGCACGCCTGTAATCCCAGCACTCGGGAGGCTGAGGCAGGAGGATCATGAGTTGAAAACCAGCCTCAGCAATGGTGAGGCTCTTAGCAACTCAGTGAGACCCTGTCTCTAATAAAATACAAAAAAAAGGACTGGGGATGTGGCCCAGTGGTCAAGTGCCCCTGAGTTCAATCCCCGGTACCAAAAAAAAAAAAAAAAAAAAAAAAAAAATCCAATTTTAGTCAGAAATTTCAGCTGGGCACCGTCGCACATGCCTGTAATCCCAGGGGATCAGGTGGCTAAAACAGGAGGATTGCAAGTTCAAAGCCAACCTCACCAATTTAGCAAGGCCATAAGCAACTCAGCGAGACCCTGTCTCAAAATAAAAAATAGAAAAAAGTGCTAGAGCCAGGCACAGTGGCACAAACCTATAATTCCAGTGGCTTAGGAAACTGAGGCAGGAGGATCCTGAGTTCAAAGCCAACCACAGCAATTTAGTGAGGCCCTAAGCAACTCAGTTAGACCCTGTCTCTAAAAATACAAAATAGAGCTGCAGATATGGCTCAGTGGTTGAGTGCCCTTGAGCTCAATCCCCAGTACCAAAAAAGAAGGGGGAAGAAGGGCTGGGGATATGTCCCAGTGGTTAACCACCCATCTCTCAATAACTAATAGAACATGTAGCAAAATATTTGCAAGGATACTGTATACCTGAACAAACTCTCAACCAACATGACCTAAATGATCTCCATAGAACCCTCCACCCAATGAAAACAAGATACACATTTTTCTCTAGTGCACATGGGAAAAAATCAAATTAATTATTGATTAACTAAGGGAAGTTTAAGGCGTAGTTCTCAAATTATCTTTTGAATTGAACAAATCAAGATTATTAAATCAAAATAAGTATTAATCTTTGCTATGTAGTATCCTAGAATTAAAGAGCAGGGTGAAAATAATCAGTGAGAATAATGGCATCCACCCACAAGTTTTCAAGGAACTCAAAGGAGAAACTATACAACCCTGAACTAAAAGACTTAGCAAATCATTAAACAAAGGGCTTCTATAGATAAGGCATGATATAGAACAAATTATATAAATAATGAATAATTGAATATATATTGAATATATATCTCATATATATATATATGATATAACTATAAACTTGCCAAGAAAGCTGGCGAGCACTCTAGTTTAGGACAGAACCATTTAATACTTATGCAAACTACACCCATCAAAGGAAAGGATATATGGCTCCTCTAAGGGTAAAATATCACTGATTAATCTATAAACTGTTACTACCACTGAGCACCTAAGAGTACTGTACTAGATGGTAAATTTGTGAGAAAAGAACAAAAGATATTTATACCCTAGTCAGGAAGTTTTAATTATTTTACTCTCTGGGAACATTTTCCTCAAAAGTAACCATATACATTTTTAAAATACATACAAAAAGCAGATAAGAAAAGTGTGGAGATGGGTAGGGGGCAGCAAACCCTGAGGATAATTGTAATTCAGAATCGTTTAGAAAATACTGAGTGGGGGGAGGTTGTAGCTCTGTGACAGAACACTTGCCTAGCATTCATGAGGCTCTGGGTTCCATCTCCAGCTCCAAGAAAAGAAAAAAGAAAGAAAAGAAAAACACTGATAATCTTTTGTTTATATTTTTGCAGTGCTGGGGGACAAACCCAAGGCTTCACATGCTAGCTGAGTATTCCACCACTTAGTTACAACTCCTGGCTGGGAAACACTGATAATCTTAAGTAAAATCTCTAAATCTTAAATGTAAACCTAACATACCACTAAATTTGCTAAGACAGAACAGTAATCCCCCTTTATCCATGGGGAATGCATTCTAAGACCCTGGGGGTCTAAAAGCACAGAGTGTACCGAACCTACTAAAAACATTTTTTCTTATATGCCCTGCAGGGTTGCTCATAGTATCCAAGTTAATTTGTCCTTCCATATTTTATGTCCTGGTATCACCTTTATTATCATTATTATTTTGGGGGTTTTTTTTGGGGGGAGGAGGGTTTGCAATGCTTGGGATGGAACCAAAGGCCTCCACATGCCAAGCATGCACTCTATACGAAACTACACCCCAGCCCCAGTATCAGTATTCTTGTGCTTTAGAGACCATTCTTAAGAAAAATAAGGGTTATTTGAACATAAGCCCTGTAAAACCATGACAGCTGATCTGCCTACAAATGTGATTACTAATTGACTAACAAGCTAGTCACACAGCGTGGAGATACTGGACTAAGGGATGATTCACATCCCAGGTGGGACAGAGTGGGACAGTATGAGATTTCACAATGGTGTACCATTTAAAACTTAGGAATTGCTTATTTCTAGAATTTTTCACTTAATATTTTTAGACCATAGTTGACCACAGGTAACTGAAACTACAAAAAGTGAAATCACAGATAAGGAAGTGCTATTATAAATCACACATTTATGTCCTTGATAAAATAAAATATAAAACCACATTAAATAAATCACCCCAAATTCACAATTACAATTAATTACAACCATCAAAAAGCAGAAGCCAGACTGAAGTGTCCCATTAGTGAATGCTTGTTTATTAAAATGAGCATGTAGATGTCATTTTAGGAGAAATAAATAACATACCTTCTTGTACTATCAATACCTAGGAAATACAATTTTCATAAAAGCAGTGCATATGCTGGTAACTTTTTCTTTATCTGTTTAATATAATAAATAAAATGTAGGCCAGGCATGGTGTTGCACACCTGTAATCCCAGTGACTTGGGAGGGAAGCTAAGGCAGGAAGATTGTAATTCAAGAATAGCCTCCACAAGTTCAAGATTAGCCTCGGCAAATTAGCATAACTCTGTCTCAAAATAAAAATAAAAAAGGGCAGGGGATATGCCTCAGAGGTAAAGCGCCCCTGGGTTCAATCCCTAATAGCTAAATAAATAAATAAAATATATAATGATATCATTCAAATTACTGTGTATCTAAAAAATAATGTGCTTATTTTTAAGCAAAATTTTCCCTAGAATATGACCAGAACCAAAAGGGGCAGAGTGGTTTACCATAATTATGGTCTCTAAAAATACATGATGCTACTTAGAAACATTAGAAACAATAGTGATGGCAGAAGCAACCCCTGTATCCATCAATGAATGAATGAATAAACAAAATATGGTATATAATATATGCATTATGAATTGTAATACATACTACTATTATAAATAAAAAAGAAAAAAAATATATATATATATAGGAATGTAATTCAGCCTTAAAAAGGAAAGAAAGTCTGCCAGAATTCTGAATTCTGAATTCTTTCAGACCACATGCCTGAAATCCCAATGAATTGGGAGGCTAAGGCAGGAGAATCTCAAGTTTGAGGCCAGTTCAGCAAATTAACAAGATCTTAAGCAACTTAGTGAGACCCTGTCTCAAAATAAAAAGTAAAAAGGAATGGGGATGTAGCTTAGGAGTTAAGCACCCCTGGGTTCAATTCCTGACACAAGAAATAAAGGAAAGAAATTCTGACAAATGGTACAGCATGGATGAAACTTGAGGGCATTATGCTAAGTGAAATAAGCCTGGTCACAAAATGATAAACACAGCATGATTCCACTTACCTAGGTATCTAGAATAGGCAAATTCACAGAAACAGAAAACAAAATGGTGGATGCAAGGAGCTAAGGGGAGGAAGGACTGGAACAAGGAGTTATTCAGAGTTCCAATTTTGCAAGATGAAGAGTTTTGAGATGGATGGTTGTAATGGCTGCACAAAAACATGAATATATTTAATGTCACTAAATTGTACTCTTAAAAATGGTTGAAGCCGGGCGCGGTGGCACACGCCTGTAATCCCAGCACTTTGGGAGGCTGAGGCAGGAGGATCACGAGTTGAAAGCCAGCCTCAGCAATGGCGAGGCACTTAGCAACTCAGGGAGACCCTGTCTCTAATAAAAAAAATACAAAAAAGGGCTGGGGATGTGACCCAGTGGTCGAGTGCCCCTGAGTTCAATCCCCGGTACCAAAAAAAAAAAAAAAAAAAAAAAAAATGTAAAAAAAATGGTTGAGATGAGATGAGTGCAGTGGTGCACGCATGTAATCCCAGTGGGAGGGATTAACTCCTAAGCTAACCCTGTCTCTAAATAAAATACAAAAAAGGGCTGGGGATATGGCTCAGTGGTTTAAGTGCCCCTGAGTTCAATCCCTGGTAAAATAAAAAATTTTTAAAAAGGAGGGGGGTTTAAGATGGAAAATTTTATGTTATATGTACTTTACCACAATATTTAAACATTAAAGAAAAATGCATATACATATTTGAGAAAAATAAATTTCATCATATGTAAATAAAAGCCTAAAAATAAACAATGCCTGCTGCTTAACTAGGATCACCTGCTAACATATGTAATAAACCTTTGAATAATAGGAGCAATGGTGGAGGAGAAAAACCTCAAAGAAGCTACCTCAACTGCCACAGTCTCACCCAGTCTGTGACCACCTTCAAGACATACTCCCCGTCATGGATGTCTGAAGCCTTGTCTGAAAATCAACTGTACAAGAGTAGTTAAGGTTGGTTCTAATCACACATTTAAACATCTTTAAAACCTCTGATTAGTCTCTAAATGTCCATTTGGTTAGCAACCTGGTGCACAATATATTCATATATGTTAAAATAATGCTTTTCAAACATACACAGAGAGAGAGAGAGAGAGAGAGAGAGAGAGAGAGAGAGAGAGAGAGAGAGAATTATAAGTGCCAAACTAATTCTAGTGATCAATTCATACATTTGTCTGCACAAAATACATGAGAAAGTTTGCTTACCAGACAGGAAAGCGATGTCTTGCATTAAGAAATGACTGATGTCCTTTACACGGAGGAGCAGCTCAGTTTCTATAACAAATAAGAAACGAGATGAAATGACATCCATGCTAAAATACAGCTGGAAATATATACATGATTTCTCACTATAGCCAAAACAACCCTGGGGCTCCAGCAGATCTCCATCCATAGACACACTGCCGATCTTCTCTTTCTTCCTCTCAGCTATAAGGCAAGGAAATTATGCTCTTGAAAACATCACCAGGCACGTAGGATGAGCGACCTACTTCTCAATCTAAGTCCAGGACATAAACTGCTCTCACTCACCAGAAAGCCAAGGGCAAAGGACATCCGGATTTATTTCAAGGATGGATAGTCACATTGAGATACTGTAGCACATTGTCTTCTTCTGATAGTGCCTTTCATTCCACAAAGCTTTATTATCAACAACAAAACACCTTTAGGATCCTCAAAATAACCCTTATATAGGTATTTTTATGCATCTTATAAGTCAGGAAAGAGTTTCAGTGAGGCAGTTTGCCTCATGGGCTTCTGAGTCAGAAAGGCCTGGATTCAAATCCAGCTTGTTGCATTTATTGGCTATACAACCCTGGGCAAGTTAAAGCCTCTCTAAGTCTCAATTTGCTCATCTATAAACCAAGAATGATAATACCTACCTCACTAGGTATTATACCAAAAAATGTGAAATAGCAGGCATAAGGGCAGGTTTCAATATACAATAGCAGGTTAACTCATTTTTATCGTTATAAATGAAATAATGCCCATGCATTATTCAATATATTTTAGTTGTCCCAGATCTTAAGTGCTAACCTGTAATGTTCAAATCTACTGAACTCTACAGGGGCCAAAAATCAAAGTCCATTATCTGCTTCTGGTCCATGAATAAGGGTAACATTTTTAAAGAAAACAGGCCATCGAGCCAGGCTATTTTGGATTGCTGAGTTTAATGCCTGTGGTTCCACGTCTCTTACTGAAGCCATATTTTCCACCTGCTCTCTGATAAAAAGTGTCTTCAAAGTCCTAGACTCTGGTGGTGTGAGACTGATGACATGTTACCCTCCCCGTGTTCCTCAAATCATACCATTTATTTGGATGTGGTTTATTAAGATCAATCCTTCCCAAGGGAATTAAATAAACAGGTTCTTAATGACTCACAGGAGACAGTGGAATAGGGTCTCTGGTACAGAATGACCACCCAACCCCATTTGAAACATAAAGTAATTAATTGACAAGAAGATACAAGCCATTACAAACCTAGAATTGGTCAGAACATATAATCCGTTCTTAAAAATGTCTTGTAAAATTTAGATTCTTGTCATATCCAAGGCCAAAGCATACACACTGACATATGCAATTATTCTATCAATGCTACATGTTTCCTCAGATAAAAGAATGTTTCTAGCAGCCACAAATATGTGTCACACATTGATATTTTTAGACATGGAGACACGTAGGAAAGATAATGGGAAAACGGCTCAAATTCTCCCTGTCTTCATAAGCCTATAAAAGTGGCAGCAGTCTATGGTTTAAATTAAAGATCATTAGACATAAAAATTTGCCCACATAATAAGAGATCCAAACTTCTCCCCTGACTTATCAGTAGAAATACCTATAAAGAGCAATTGATGCTAGGTGTGCTGGCACACACCTGTAATTCCAGCAGCTTGGGAGGCTGAGGCAGGAGGATCACAAGATCAAGACCAGCTTTAGCAACCAAGAGAGGTCCTGCCTCAAAAACAAAACAAAACAAAACAAACAAACAAAAAAACTAAAAGGCTGGGGATATAGCTTAGTGTTGACATGCCTCTATATTCAATCCCCAGTACCAAAACCAAAAAGTAATATATGAACTTTATGTCAGATGACAGATATGGAAGTACTAATATGTACAAGTCAATTCCTCCCATACCATTAGACTCTTGCATAACTATAGAAACTATATCCATTTACTCTACAATTCAGACATTCATACAATGAGAGAGGCCTCAGGGCATAACATAAAAGCCTGTGGGCTGGAAGTAGGAGGACCCGGATGTTGTGTTAGCTCAGCAATTTTGTTGCTCTATAATCTTGAGTAAGTCACTCCTTACCACTGCCTTATTATACCCATTCTATGATATCCAACAACATGTAAAATCCAGAGATATATAAAAAACATAATGGTGTTTTCTATACCAGAATTTCTATACCAGAATTGTGCCAATAAAATAACATTTCCAGCCAGGCATGATGGTGCATACCTGTAATCCCAGCAGCTCATGAGGCTGAAGCAGGAGGATTGCGAGTTCAAAGCCAGCCTCAGCAATTTAGAGAGGCCCTAGGCAACTCAGGGAGACCCTGTCTCTAAATAAAATATTTTTAAAAAAGGATTGGGGATGTGGCTCAGTGGTTGAAAGCCGCTGGGTTCAATCCCTGGTACCAAAAATAAATAAATAACACATTTCCATACTAATGAAAAAAGATGAAATCATGGTTAAAAGAGATGTTACTGGGCTGGGGTTGTGGCTCAGTGGTAGAGTGTTTCCCTAGCATGTGTGAGGCACTGGGTTCGATTCTCAGCACCACATAAAAAAGAAATTAACACAACTGGAGCTGTAGCTAAGTGGCAGAGCACTTGCCTAGCATGTGTGAAGCACTGGGTTCTATCCTCAGCACCACATAAAAATAAACAAATAAAGACACTCTTTCCATCTACAACTACAAAAAATTTTTAAATAAAGTCCACCAACAACTAAAATATATCTATGTGTGTGTATATATATGTAAAAAGATATTAGTACTTTAAGAAATGATCAGGTTCTTGGTTGGAAACATTGAATGAAGAGAAAATAACACAGGAGACATGGGGTCATCACTGAGCAGCCACAGAGGTCAAGGTGACAATGTTGCTGAAAATAAAGAGAAGTGTACTAGATTCTGAGAAAGTCATGACACTGAATTCTACCCTGCTTTGTATCTGGCCCTCTTGCATTTCCATGCGAATTTCCTCCTGAAAGGCAAAACTGAGAACAAATATGATTTATAACGTTTCTCTTGCTGACCCTTTAAATTCTTTTACTCCAGAGCATGAGAAATAAAAGGCCTAGATCACCAAAGCTGGATCAAGCCACATTACAGCATGTTCCTTGCTGACCAGATGCATGTTTCATAAGAAGTTTGTCAAGCTGCCCCATGTGGAAAGTTCAATTACCAAAAAAAAGTATACATTCTCCTTACTTTGCACTAGTTGCTAAGCTGAAATACTGCTGGTTGGGAAGGCAAATAAAAGGGTGTAACTCAATAAATAATCTTATAAATACCCTTTAATTAAAACACTTTAGTGGAGCAGATCATCATTTTAAGAGCTCTGCAGAATAAGAAGTGGGACCTAGAGGGAGCTCCTTAGGTCACTGGTGAAGCTTCCCACCAAAGGAATTAAGTAATTCTTGCGGGACTCCTGAAGCTCTGGCATCCTGTTTGGCAATACCATCTATTCCTCCCACAGCCACGTTCCTGTTGTGATAGAATAGATAGATCCTCACCCAGAGCCCAGGCATAACCTTGAATCTCCAGAACTATGAGCTTAATAAAACTCTTTATGTTATCCAGTTTAATTAAAAAAAAAAAAAAAAAAAAAAAGCTCTGCAGAAGAACCTCATGCTTGTACAATCAAACACAATCAGGTACAAACTGAGAACAAAAGATAAGAAAAGCACTTGCCGATTCATTTGTTCTATATACATATGATAAGAAAGCAAGAGTCAGGCTCATATTGTCTTCACTATAAATCACTACTTGTTTCTTTTCTAATAC
The DNA here is from genome assembly GCA_025594165.1 of Tamias sibiricus. NCBI lineage: Eukaryota > Metazoa > Chordata > Mammalia > Rodentia > Sciuridae > Tamias > Tamias sibiricus. Next base: position 129,738,207 of record CM046667.1, read on the forward strand.
AAAAGGTAGTTATGCAAATGAGGATATAAGCTCAGAACTCAAATAAGAATTTTAAAGGGCTGGGGTTATGGCTCAGCAGTAGAGCGCTCGCCTAGCACGCGCACGGCCCGGGTTCGATCCTCAGCACCACATACAAATAAAAGCATTGTGTACAACTAAAAAAATAAATAGATAAATAAATTTTAAAAAAAATTTAAAGTCATACAAGGTATGAAAATTAATCTATTAGAGATGGTTCACAGAGAGAAAGAAGGGATACCCATCCAATCACTTGCTCCATTTTGCTTGTGTCACCTGCAGATATGTGGAACATGTGTCATAATAATACAGAGTGTACTGAAAAATTCATGAAGATTTTATTTTGTATTCATTCACTTTTAAAAATATTTTTTTAGTTGTAGACAGATAATACCTTTACTTTATTTTTACATGGTGTGCTGAGGCTTGAACCCAATGCCTCACACGTGCTAGGCAAGCACTCTACCACTGAGCTACAACACCAGCCCTCATTCAATTTTGTTTAAAAAACAAGTATTTACTGAGCATCTAATATGTACCAAATATTGTTCTAAGCTATTCTGAGACAGATGTTCTAGAGAAAACTAAAGATTTATAATCAAATAAGTTTATGAAATATTTGAAGATTAAAGATGCCTCAATAATATGCATTATGACTTTGGTTCTGTATATGGTATTTTCCAAACCTATTTGGCCAATTATTCTTTTGGTTGATTGGTTGATTTGTGGGTTGGTTGGTTGGCTAGCTGGTTGGATTTTTCCCCTCAAAGAAAGACAAACAAAAAGCAATAGAGAAATCTATAAAGACTTTGTATGAAGAAGTACTTTGTTCTAAATGTCAGAACTATCTGCAGATAAAATGACTGTCATGGTAAATAGAGAAGCCTTTCCCCATCACTAACAGTGTTCAATCAAAGACCAAGCAGGGACTGGGGATATGGCTCAGAGAGCACACTTGCCTGACATGTGTGAGGCATTGGGTTCGATTCTCAGCACCACATATAAATAAATAAATAAAACAAAGGTCTATCAACAACTAAAGAAAAATACATAAAAAAAAAAAGACCAAGTAGCTTGTGGTCTATGGAGGAAAATCAAGAATCTAGTTGGGTTGGAACTGATCTTTCTGGCCTTATTTCTCCAAGAGTTTATGCCTGCATAATTAGAGTAGAGATTGTCATTTACAGGAATTTAAATTCTACTGAGCTTATTAATGACTGCTATGGAGAAAATGATCATTTTTAAAAATTAAGTAAATTGATATCTACAAGCCTTCTCATTTTATAAAAAGCATTTTTATTTCAGATCCTGGAGTATAAGAGCAATAATTCAGCCCTTCAGCTTTTCTTTCACAGTGACTCGCTCATGTCCATTTATCCCCTCTCTGGGGTTCCTGTTCATATATGATAAAAGAATCCAAGTTGTGGGCTAGGGTTGTGGCTCAGTGGTAGAGTGCTTGCCTAGTGCATGTGAGGCATTGGGTTTGATCCTCAGCACCTCATAAAAGTAAATAAATAAAATAAAGGCATTGTGTCCAACTACAACTAAAAAAATATATTAAAAATATAAAGAATCCAAGAAGTTGTGAACCATGCTGCACATGCATGCCACTTTGTCCAAGCATGATAGAGCCAGGACAAATAAACTGCTTAAATGAGCAAATGCCTTTGTTCTTACATATTTTGCTAAAAATAAATGGGAGCCAAAAATGAAGGATAAGGGCTGGGGCTGTGGCTTGGTATTAGAGCACTTGCCTAGCATGTGTGAGGCACTGGGTTCCATCCTCAGCACCACATAAAAATAAATAAATAAATAAAGGTCCATCAACAACTAAAAATTTTTCTAATTTTTTAAAATGAATGATAAAAAAATAAAAATAGAAAGGAAAATGGAGGAAATGACAACTAGAACAACCATGGCAACCAACGCATTGTCACCACTAATAAGAGAAGGGAGGGCGAGGGGGAGTATAGTAAATGATTAATGATAGACATCACTTGCAGGCCTCCTAGTATTTGCCACACACTGCACAGGCACTTTACATGCAGTTTCCCTGTGTCTTAGGATCTATCCTCCAACATGGATATTAAAACCCCCATTCTACAAAGCAGAGAACAGGCTCAGAGAGGCTGCTGTTCACGCATTTATTAATTTAAGAGACTCATACTGAATAACTGCCAGGTGCCAAGCACAGTTTAGACATAAAGTAGAAAATAGTAGGAGATTTATAAAAGCTTTTATGATGTCATCTGTGTGGTTCCCTAATCTTCAGATAAGCTACCTAAAATCTGTACTCAAACGAATACACTCAATTAGTCTTAATGCAAATTATTAACTAAATATGACCTCATAAACTCCAATTTTCTTCTAAGGATGGGTTTCATTCCAAACCATAACAAGAATATTTATCAGGACTGAGGTTGTAGGTCAGTGGTAGAGCACTTGCCTAGCATGTGTGAGGTACTGGGTTCAATTCTCAGCACTGTATATAAATAAATAAAATAAAGGTCCATCAACAACTAAAAAAAAATTTAAAGAATACTTATCAATAATCTTATATGAGAAGCTTCATTATTTTTACATCATGAAATTCTTTACAGTGATACTTACTTTTAGTAATCATCTCTTTGAAAGTTCCCTACTGCTGATATGTAAGGCAGATAAAATTAGGTTTGCTTGTGAGTACTACATCCTGCTGCAAGGCAGATGGGATTCTATGAGAGTAATTTCTCCCTTTGATTCTGAACAACAGATACTCTACACCATCTGTAAACAGTAATGACTTAGCACATGCAACAATTTGAAGTGCTGTCTTGACAAATGTTATGCTTTAAAAGGTGGAACAAATAAAAGTGTAATTCTGAAACCATCACAAAATGAATTCCCATTAGACTACAGAAGAACAAACTATGTGGTACTTTGTTCTGCAGTAAAGGTACATTATGAAAGACTAGCATAATTCTATACAATATAAAAGCAGGAGTCATGCTAAATCCTTTTGCTAACACCTACTGGAGCTTCTTTCTAATCATTGTAATTCAATTCAGGAAACATATACTGAGTTCCTATTTGGCTCCTCTCTGCTAGGTGCTGTGGCCCATGGAACAGAGTTCTTCATCTCACACAAAGCTTAAATATTAACAGAAGATATGACACATAAATTACTGGCCACAATTTAAGGTACATGCTACAACAGAAATGTGCAGTACAGAGCACAGGAGGAGCGAGATTATTACATCTAAACTGAGACAGGGAGAAAAAGTTTTCATAGATGATGTGACACATGAGCTGGGCCTCCAGAGCAGGAGAGCAGGCTTCTGGATGGCCTCTGATCCACAAGCAACTGGCTTGGCACAAAGATGTTATCCAGGCATGCAACCCTAGCAAGAAAATGGCAAGGATATAAAAACTGGTGGATTCTACACTCAATTAGCTACTGACTTTTGGTATAAACTCGGGAAATTCACTGAAGTCTCCCCCTAATTCAAGTTGTGTAGAAGCATGTATAGAACAACATGGGTAGGAATGGGAGAGGAACACTTTTTTTTTAAATGTTTATTTATTTGTTTTAGTTGTATACAATGCCTTTATTTTTACGTGGTGCTGAGGATCGAACCCGGGCCGCGCACGTGCTAGGCGAGCGCTCTGCCGCTAAGCCACAATCCCAGCCTAGGAACACTTTTTTTATAAGTTATAAAACTCTAAATAAAACTTGCCATAAGTACTATTCTTAGGTGTCCATTTTGTTCAAATATTAACATTTCTGAAATCTGAATGTATCTTAGATCTGAATGTCATCATATTTGATTCAGTTTTTCTTTCTTTCTTTTTTTTTGCCCAAAACTGTATTAAGTGCCACAGAACCAAATACAATAATAAAAAGGATAATAGGAAATTCCAAAAATAAATTCCAATTTCTTTATAATTGACCTGATGTGTATGTGTGTATATACATATACATTTTTGTAATAAATGTCAGGGATGAGTGACTATATTCTGAGTCTTCTGAGTCTACCTGGCAAATCATCTAACTTGGTATGGCCTTGGGGGAACACCAACACATAGTCACTTCCCCAAAAGAAAAGTCAAACTACTTCTATTCACAAATGACATGATCTTGTATGTAGTAAATAATAAGGAACACACACACACACACACACACAAGTTCACAAGGTTACTGAAAAGATCAATATAAAAAAAAATCAATTGTCTTTTCATTGTGCAAAGTATAAATGTAAAACTTGTACTCAAAAACTATAAAACATTATCAAAACAATTAAAAGAAATGGGAAACTATCACATGTTCATTAATTAGAAAATATTACTAAGATGGTAATACATCCCCAAACTGATATACAGGTTCAAAATGAAAGCCAGCTTTTTCTCTTGCAGAAATTGACAAGTGGATCCTAAAACTCACATGGAAATGAAGGGAGCCAGATTAGCCAAAATCATGTTCAAACAAAACTTTGTAAAGAAAATCTTGATTTCAAAACAATGAAAAGCTACAATAAACAAGATGGTGTGGTACTAGCATAAGAGTAGACATAAAGATCAAAAGAATAGAGTAGAAGAGTCAAAAAGATTAGCCTGTATATGAAGGGCCAATTGATTTTTTACAAGGACGAGTTAATGCAATAGACAGCCACATCCATCACAGACAAAAAAAATAACTAAAAAGGAATCAAAGATCTGGGCAGGATGGCACATGCTGTAACCCCAGTGGTTTGAGAGGCTGAGGCAGAAGGATCCCAAGTTCAAAGCCAGCCTCAGTAACTTTACAAGGCTTTAAGCAACTTAGTGAGATCCTGTCTTAAAATAAAAGACAAAGCTAGGCCCAGTGGTCATGCCTGTAATCCCAGCAATTTGGGAGGCAGGAGGATTGCAAGTCCTAGGCCAGCCTCAGCAATTTAGTGAGGACCTGACCAACTTAGCAAGACCCTGTCTCAAAACAAAAAATAAAAAGAACTAGGGCTGTGGCTCAGTGATAAAGCACCCTAGGTTAAACTCCCAGTTCAAAAGAAAAAAATAGAAGACTTAGGTTCAACTTTTAGAAATGTATGCTAAGGGGAAAATGGTAAAGGTTGTACATTAAAAAAATAAGCCACCATGACATCACAGTACCAATATGATACCACAATGGCTATATTTGTATATTTTTCTCTTGGGTGATATATATACATTTAATTCTAACTTTTCTGAACAAGTATTTCTTTTTTTTAATATTCTTTTAGTTGTAGATGGACACAATACCTTTATTTCATTAATTTATCTTTATGTGGTGCTGAGGATGGAACCCAGTACCTCACACATGCTAGGCTCTACCACTGAGCCACAACCCTAGCTCAGTAAGTATTTCTTATATAACTCAAACAACATAGTGCTTATGAGTGCATACTCCAGAAACAGGCTGCCTGAATTTGAATTCCAGCTCTACCTCTTGCTAGTTATGTGACCTTAGGCACACAGTTTAAACTCTCTGTTTATTTAATTAGGAAAATGGTAGTACCTAATTCACAGGGTTATTATGAGTAAAATTTGTAATATATACAAAGCACTCGTACCAGTGCCTAGTATATGGTAAGAGCTCAATAATCGTTAGCCACTGTTATAGAATAAAGAAAAACAGCATTATAATTTAAAAGGTTTAATATAATGTGTGCATTCCTGCAGTGACTGACAATGATGATCACAGCATTATAACTGGGCAAAGACTGGAATTCTGCATCACCTTCCCCAATCATAAACTGCTCCAGACTCAGAACACCACTCCCATCTTTTCCCCATTAGGCCTCCTGCAAATAGGGTAATGGATCATGTTTTCTTTTTTTTTTTTTTTTTTTTTTTTTTTTTTTTTTTTTTTTTTTGGTACCGGGGATTGAACTCAGGGGCACTCGACCACTGGGCCACATCCCCAGCCCTTTTTTGTATTTTTATTAGAGACAGGGTCTCACTGAGTTGCTAAGTGCCTCGCCATTGCTGAGGCTGGCTTTGAACTCGCGATCCTCCTGCCTCAGCCTCCCAAAGTGCTGGGATTACAGGCGTGCGCACCGCGCCCGGCTTGATCATGTTTTCTTATCTATATCTTAGATCTTGTGTATAAGGAAAAACTATAATACTAGTTATCATATTTGAATATTTTCCAAAAATTGAACTTCAAAGTATGAAAAATAGGGGACTAAAAATCCTGGAAAACTTTCCTGGTACAAAACACAAAAATAAAGTGAGAAAAATAAAATTAGATCACTTTTAATGCATAGCCGAGCTGGCAGGAGAGACAAGGAAATCCTCAGAGGCCAAAACTGGGCTAATATTACTTGGGCTAGTATTATGAGGGAGAAGCCAACTAAGAAGAGCAGAATGACAGTTGCCTCTAGGGCATTTGGCAATTCCAGGTGACTGAGCTTGTTTTTCTTAGTCTGTCTGTTTAGAGTGCTGGGGATGGTAAGCAAGGCCTCCTCCATGCTAAGCAAGTGCCACTGAGCTACCCACCTTCAGCCCCTAGACCTTGGTTTTAATGGTCATGCATTGGTAAGGATTCAGATCTTATAGCTTTGGGATCAAGATAAGGAAAAAGAAAATGATATTATCTGTATTAACTGCAAGTAGGATACAATTTTTTAAACATGATACAAGAAGCACAAAGCATAAAAGAAATTTTTTCACCAAAAGATATGGTTTAAAAAAAAGTGATAAGGGGTTGGAGGTACAGCTCAGTGATAGCATGCAGGACTCTGTTCAATCTCCAGCACTGGAAAAAAAAAAAAAAGGGGGGGGGGGATGAAACTAACCAGGAAGATAACTGCAACACGTGTACCTGATAAAAAATAGTAACTAAAATCAAGGATATATAATGTATTATAAGCGAACAAGAAAAAGACAAATGACCTGATAGGTAAATGGAAAAACAAATAACAAAAACAGCCATTTAATAGAAGAAAAAATAGGATTGACCAAGAAACATTTGAAAAGATGTTCTAGTACATTTATAATAAATTCACATTTATAAATGTGAATGCACATTTCAAGGGCAGTTTAATATCTCCTACCTCCATGACTTAAGTAGCATTTTTAAAAAATCTGACATTAGTAAGTACCTATAAATATAACAATATAATCATTACAGATGAGTTTTTGGATTTGGATTTGGCACTTCCCACAGGTTTACTGTTCATTTTTCACAAACCATTCATTTTGAAAGATATCTTTAAAATTATTTAAGTAATAACTATAAAAAACATATCACATAGAGTTTCACATTGATAAGAGCTAAAGGATAAACATGGGTGACAAGAGAGTCTAAAATGAAAAAAAAAATTTTTTTTTGTTAGATGTAGCAACGAAGATCAAAGGAACTCTGAGATGTCATTCCAGACATGGGTAATGTTAAAAATGTATTCAAAAGTGTTACCTAGGACTTAATATGCATCCAACCTCATTTTACCATTTACACAGCACATAATTATGAACAGGTTCAAAATCAGGGAAGAACATCCACAGAGCTAGCTGCCCTCAGATACTTAGCCTTTCAATTGTGATTTGAAGTAAGGGACAATGGGATGCTTTTTACCCCCAGTACCACGAAGCCTAACTGCAGAAAATGAGAAATGGAAGGAAAGTCCAGGAATACAAACAGGAATCCGCATTTCAACACAACTTTAAGTTTTTCTTTCATGTATCTACCAGCCACTCTAATCATTCACGTATTTGTTCTTTCAGCAAATCTGTTAGTCTCCTATCTTGTGCAGTGCTGGGGTATGGAAATGAATTAGAACACTTGAACAGAACTCACTGAGCTCTTCACCTAGAAGCTGGAGGCAGTTCCAGGCCAGAGTGATGATAAGTGTTACAATAGGATTGAGCCCAGGATGCTGTGAGCACACAGTGAAAAGACATCTAGCTGATAAAATAGATCACAAAGAACAAATGAAAAACAAGGACAGTTATATAGCTTAACCTATCATGAATCCCTCCTGAGATACTTGTGGCACATGATTTTCTTTATGATTCTATACTACTCAAAGGTTTTCTGACCTGCCCATAAGGAAGGGAGTAGTATCATAGCATGCTTCCTCACCTTTATATGGATCTAACATGTTTGCTTATGTTGCAAGTGAAGAAATAACCTTTGTAAACACTGAAATCTATATGTATGTGTGTGTATATATAGACCAAAGACGTGGAAATATGAAGTACTGTAATTAAAAAACAAGATTCTGAAAGTTCATTCTCCACCTTTAAAACCACTTATAAAGTCAGTATGCAATGTGAAGCTCACAGATATAAAAATAAAAACCTATACTGTAGAGCCTTTTATTACTATTTTCCAGTGCTAAAGCTCTTTTGTGACTTGATCATATGTTTTTTTAGATGCATACTTCATAAAAAAAAATTCACAAAATCTTTGCTAAACGCCAGATCTATGGTAAAGGGACCTTTAAAACAATGTACTGGCATCATCTTCAAAACTATACATAGACATGAAAAGGACTGTCAATGAGAATTAGTCTCCTTGGGTAATTCTGAAAGCTCAATTTAAAAAAGAAAAAAACATTCATCATACAATTTTGAATGTTCCAGATTATTCCTTAACAATAGATGGAGAAAAAGGCATCTGAGGGGGGCATTATAAATCATCCAAATCATCATTCAGAACTCCATAGTGCAAATGAATAGGCACATGGTTGATCATGAGCTTAAATATATGATGGTCCCCAACCACTATAGCCATAGCAACCAACTAAATAATTCTTACATACTATTTAGTAATAGATATTTACATTAGCCTCTTTTTAATTTTTATTATAACATCAGACCCTTGGAAAGCAGCTATTTAAAGCACAATCTATAAAAGTAGACAAGATGACCCTCTCATTTCAGAATTCACAATATCCATGTAGACATATGACTAAAAGCCAGATCTCTTACTCTGTGGCCATTCATGTCTTCTAAGGTTCAGAAAATCTAATTTTGAAATACACAGCATCTGCAACATTAAATCCAATTAAAATTACTTACTTTAGTTTATAATGAATGCAGGAGAGCACATAACACCTGTTAATGGTCCTTCCAATATGTTAACAAAGGAAGCAAAACTAACCTTCTTTTGTAAACTGACAAGTGCAAAATGGCAAAAAAACAGGGCTGCTGCTCTTTGCTGTGACTAATCCATGATGTGGCTTACAATTGCAAACTCAAAACTGTTCCCAAATATTCCTTCTAAGTGTCATCAAAAAGTCTGAGTATAGATACCTAATCACACAATTTCACTTTACTGGGGTACTGGGGCTTAAACCCTGGGAGCTTTACCACTGAGCCACATCCCCATCCCTTTGTATTTTGAGACAGGCCTCACTAAGATGCTGATGCTAGCCTCCAACCTGCCATCCTCCTAGCTATAATTTCACTTTTAATAGAGGAAATATTATTTAAAACAACTCTGTAAGCTTTTCCTTGTCAGATGACTGGGTATTCAATAGCTAATGCTTCAACCTAACTAGCAGCAGCATGAATGCACAAACGAAGAATTCACGACTTGCAGGGCATAGTGACGCACACCTATAATTCCAATGACTCCGAAGGCTGAGGCAAGAAGATCACTAGTTCAAAGCCAGCCTCAGCAACTTAGTGAGGCCCTAAACAACTCAGCAAGACCCTGTCTCTAAATACAATACAAAAAAGGGGGCTGGACAATTAGAGAAATGCAAATCAAAACTACTCTAAGATTTCATCTCATGCCAGTCAGAATGGCAGCTATCAAGAACACAAACAACAATAAATGCTGGCGAGGATGTGGGGAAAAGGGCACACTCATACATTGCTGGTGGAACTGCAAATTGGTGAAGCCAATCTGGAAAGCAGTATGGAGATTCCTAGGAAAACTTGGAATGGAACCACCATTTGACCCAGCTATCCCACTCCTCGGTCTATATCCAAAGGACTTAAAAACAGCTTACTACAGGGACACAGCCACATCAATGTTTATAGCAGCACAATTCACAACAGCTAGATTGTGGAACCAACCCCAATGCCCATCAGCAGATGAATGGACAGGGAAACTTTGGTATATATACACAATGGAACACTACTCAGCACTAAAAGAGAATAAAATCATGGCATTTGCAGGTAAATGGATGGAGTTGGAGAAAATAATGCTAAGTGAAGTCAGCCAATCCCAGAAAACCAAGGGTCGATTGATTCCTTTGCTATGAGGATACTGAATTACAGTAGCAAGGGAGGGGGGATGAGAGGAATGAAGGAATGTTAAATAGAACAAAGGGGAGGGAGAGGAGGGGACAGGGAGATAGGAATAATGGCAGGATGTGTTGGACATCAATATATTAAGTGCATGTATAAAAACTCAAATGGTATGAAAATACTTTGTGTAAAACCAATAACTTGGAAAACTGTGCTCTTTATATGTAATATGAAAGTAACTACACTCTGCAAGCATGTATAACAAATTAAATTTTAAAAATAAAAATTAAATAAATAAATAAAGGGGCTGGAGATGTGGCTCAGCAGTAACACATCCCTGGATTCAATCCCCAGTACCAAAAAAAAAGATTGCTAACCAGAGAACTCTCTCTCTACATCCTTGAATGTAAAGAACACTCCTGGGGGCTGGGGTTGTGGCTCAGCAGTAGAGTGCTCGTCTAGCACCTGCGCCGCCAGGGTTCAATCCTTAGCACCACATAAAAATGAAGGCATTGTGTACAACTAAATAAATAAATATTTTTTAAAAAAAGAACACTCCTGGCTGATAGCAGTTGCTGACACTGATCCAGCCAGGTTATATTTGAAAGTAACACTCAACTTTATCAGATCTTTCAAATACAAACTTTTTCAAAATTTGTATTCTAGCCAGGTGAAGTGGCACATAACTACAATCCCAGCAACTCAGGAAGCTGAGGCAGGAGGATCACATATTCAAGACCAGTATCAGCAACTTAGCAACACCCTGTTTCAAAATAAACACTTTTTAAAAAGGTCTGCACATGCAGCTCACTGGTAGAACACCCTGAGTTAAATCCCTAGTATCACCAGAAAAAAAATCCTAGTGGCATCTATAAGTTTTCTCTTTCACATAGGACCTTTACAAAAAGAGTCATTAATGACTTATTAAAAATGAACTGTTACAATATTATGGAGCCCAGGATGTACTATAAATATCATGTAGATTCTATATACATACATATATCCTGTATAGCCTATACACTATACACATCCCAGCTATATACTGAGCTGGGTGCAGAGGAACACACCTGTAATCCCAGAGACTAAGGAGGCTGAGGCAGAAGGATTGCAACTTTGAGGCCAGTCTCAGAACTTAGTGAGACACTATTTCAAAATAAAAAGTAAAAAGGACTGGGGATGTACTCAGTGTAAAAGCATCCCTGGGTTCAATTCTCAGTACAAATTTTAAAAATAAAGTTTAGGGGCCGGCGCGGTGGCGCACGCCTGTAATCCCAGCACTTGGGAGGCTGAGGCAGGAGGATTTCGAGTTCAAAGCCAGCCTTAGCAATGGCGAGGCACTTAGCAACTCAGTGAGACCCTGTCTCTAATAAAATACAAAAAAGGGCTGGGGATGTGGCCCAGTGGTCAAGGGCCCCTGAGTTCAAACCCCAGCACCAAAAAAATAAAAAAATAAAATAAATAAATAAAGTTTAGGGGCTGGGGTTGTGGCTCAGTGTTAGAGCACTCACCTAGCACTTGCAAGGCCCTGGGTAAAATCCTCAGCACCACATATAAAAAATAAATAAAATAAATGTATTGTGTCCAATTGCGACTAAAAAATAAATATTAAAAAAATAAAGTTAGTATATATCATGCATTTTATACATACATCAAATATGTAGATTTTACACATATATATAAAACTTGATTTTAAACCTCAATTTCCAGGACTGAAAGTGTAGTTCAGTGGTAAAGCACATGTTAGCATATATGAAGCCCTGGGCTCTGGTTTTAATCCCCAGCACCCCAAAAACAACAAAAAAAAACTTCTATTTTCACTGAAGAAAATTACAGACATAATCATCTTGTTGTTGTTTTGGTATAGTTGTTTTGGGAGGTGGGAAGTAGACACCTAGATTTTTTGAAGTCCAAACTTCCATTTCTTACTAAAATTGAGTAAAAGATCATTTGAATATTAAGGAAACAAAGTAATAGTGGTAACACTGACATTATTTTAAAACCATTGGCTCCTTACAACCATAAATATATTTTACATAAGCACTGACTCATTTATTAAACAATGTACTTGTGAGAATTGCATTTTACCTAATTTTCTGATGGCCGGAAGTAGTCTCAATAGGAAATTCATCCAGCCTACAGCAAAGACAGACAGAAAGTAGCTTTTAAATTTCATCTGCTGATTCAGACAGGAACGGTGTGGACAACTGCTTACAGAATGAACATATCATTCTCAAAATGCCCCAGGTTCTCTGTAGGTTTACTGAAACTATAAGCCCACTAAGACAAAACTGGGCAAATTCATTCTCTATGTTAAAAGATTGTTTTTGTGATCTATGAAAGAAACATTTAAAAGTAACATAAGGGATTTTATATTATATATGTGATTTTCATGTAATCTTTTACATGTACCAAGAAATTCACAATGAAATGGGGGTTTTTATAATTTTATTTTATTTATTTTTTTATTTTTTGTGGTGCTGGGAACTGAACCCAGTGCCTTATGCATTCCAGACCAGCACTCTACCACTGAGCCACATCCCCAGCACTATTTATTTATTTTTATGTGGTATTAAGGATCAAACCCAGTGCTTCACATATGCTAGGCTCTACCACTGAGCTACAACCCCAGCCCTGAAATGTTTTTTTTTTAAAACAGACTTAAATGCAAGTCTTAGATAATCATGTAAGATATGATCCTACTGTAGTAAAGTATCTGGATATATGTGAATTCTTTATTATCATTCTCACGAGTTAGAAATAAGTTTCCTGAAGGCAGGGATTTCATTTGTTCACTAAAATATTCTAAGTGCTGGGCATGGTGGCTCAAGCCTGGAATCCCAGCTACTTGGGAGGCTGAGGCAGGAGAATCACAAATTCAAGGCCAGCCTGGACAATGTAGGGAGACCCCAACTCAAAAAAGAAAAAAAAAAAAAGAATAACTATATAAACATACAGAGTGAAAAACAAAGGAAAGAGAGAGGGCAAAAAAATACACAAGGAAAATTGAGGTGCAACTAGTGGCAAGTCAGAAAACCTCCACCCATCAGCTTGGTATTCCAGGTTGCCACCCCTTGACCCTATCTATTGCAGGTGTTTAATTAAGAGAATTCAGCACCATCTCCCCAACCCTTCCACATGCAAAAGCACTAATGGAGATAAGAGGTTTTCCCCCTAGAGCAGGAGTCTGCCTAATACTCACAGTATTATAATAAATTCACTACTCAAAACCAAAATATGTAGTGTAAATTTTGAGAGGGACTGAAATCATCCCATAAAGAACTACATATGCGAAATTTTACTATATGTAAAACAGAGGGATAAGTAAATGGTTTTCCTGCCTAAAGTAACAGCAAGTCCACTGCAGAGCTCATCCAAGACCATCTGTTTAGCCACTGCAACCTATTTCCCTAAGACGTTTCCTGCCACAGGGAGGGGGATTACACATTTGACTGACAAAGGGTCTTGTCCAGCCTAGAAAGGTCTTTGCAGATTCCTGGTCAGTGTGATATCAAAACACACACCTCCGATTTTCTCTGTTAACTTACCCCCATCCTACACAGACTTGCCTGCCAAATGTTGAATCATAAACACAATGACAATTGAATCTGTGAACATATTTCACTGTTTTTGTTTTCATTTGTATTTTTGTTTTCCCTTAGGAGAGCTCTGGTTGATACCTTCTTGCCTCTAAGACCTAGCAGGGTCTCTAGAATAATTCTCACACTAGGAATGAATTAACATATTGTAATCCTTCTAAATTCATGACAAAGAAAAGATAAATAAGTATCCAATATAAGCATTGGTGGGCAGAATGTAAATATTAAAGAACTTCAAATACCTTAAATTTAATTCCCCAAAGTTTGAGAACCCCAATTTGTATGACCATAAAACAGGTTCAAATACTTCTTTTTTTAATATTTATTTATTTGCTTTAGTTGTACACAATGCATGCATTTTATGTGGTGCTGAGGATCGAACCCGGGTTGCACACGTGCTAGGTGAGCACCCTACCACTGAGCCACATCCCAGCCCCTCAAATACTTCTTAAAATGATGTACAGATTCAATGCAATTCCTAGCAAAATCCTAGCTGGCTTTTTACACAGTAATTGACAAGCTAATCCTAAAATTCATATGGATATACAGAGGACCTGGAATAGCTAAAGCAATCTTTTCTTTTCTGTGTTCTCAGTTTAGTTACCTAATTCTTTTTTTAATTTTTTTGTTTGTTCTTTTTAGATATACATGACAGTAGAGTATATTTTGACATTATACATATATGAAGTATAACTTTGAATTCTTGTGGTTGTACATGATGTGGAATTACACTGGTTATGTATTCATATAGGAACATAGGAATGTTATGTCTGATACATTCTACTGTCTTTCCCATTCCCACTCCCTAGCTAAAGCAATCTTGAGGAAAAAACAACTTGAAAAATTCATACTTTTTGAGTACAAAAGTTTGTACAAAGCTATAGTAATCATGATAGATATAACAACTAACTTAATGGCAGATGAATGGAATAGAATTTAGAGTCAAGAAATATTCTCTTATATCTAGGATCAATTGATTTTCAGTCAGGATAACAAAATATTTTAATGGGGAAAGAATATTCTCTTCTACAAATGATGCTTGGGACCCCTGGATATGCACATGCGGAAGAATGAAGATGGAACCCTAACTCACACCATACGTAATAGTAAACTCAAAATGGATTAAAGACTTAAATGTAAGAATTGAAACTATAAAACTCTTAGAGAAACACACAATTATAATTGTTTATGACCTTGGATTATGCCATGCTTTCTTATATTTGACACCAAAAAGACAAGTAAAAAAGAAGGGCTGGGGTTGTGGCTCAGTGGTAGAGTGCTTACCTAGCATGTGTGAGGCACTGGGTTCAACCCTCAGCACCACATAAAAATAAATAAATAAAATAAAAGTATTATGTCCATTTACAACTAAAGATATTTTTAAATATTTATTTATTTGCTTTAGTTGTACACCATGCGTTTTAATTTTACATGGTGCTGAGAATGGAACCTGGGCGGCACACATGCTAGGCAAGCACTCTGCCGCTATGCCACAACCCCAGCCCATAACTAAAAATATTTTTTAAAAAAAGAAGTTAAATTTTACTTCATCAAAGTTAAAAATATTTGTACTTTAAAGGAACTATCAATATCAAGTAAGTGAAAATATAACCCAGAAAATAAAAGCCAATGTTTTCGAATCAAATATATGATAAGGATCTCTCTCAAATCAAGAAAATATAAGGAACTTACAACACAATGCTAAAAAGAATAGCCCAACTTTAAGGTTGGGGAGGAATCTGCACAGACATTTATCCAAATAATATATACAAGTGGTCAATAAGCACATGAAAAGATGCTTACTGTCAGTAGTCAGTCAGGAAATGCAAGTCAAAACACCAAAGAGAAAACATTTCACACCCATTAGGATTCCTAGGTTGGAATATAAAAAAGGCAAGAGATTAACAAGCACAGGGAAGGATGCAGAAAAAGGGAAGCCCTCATGCATTGAGAATCTAAAATGGTACAGCTGCTTTGGAGAAGGGTTTAGGAGTTCCTCAAAGAACAATCATGACCCAGCAATTTCCACTCCTAAATATACACCACAGAGAAATGAAAACATGACCACCCAAGAATTTGTATAAGGGGCTAGAGCTGTAGCTGAGTGGCAGATCACTTGCCTACCACATGTAAGGCACTGGGTTCAATCCTTAGCACCACATAAAAATAAACAAAAAAAGGCATTCTGTCCATCTACAACTACCAAAAAAGAGATAACTTGCATAAGAACATTTGCAGCAACATTATTCATGACAGCCAGAAGGTAAAAACCACCCAAATATCCATTAATTTATGAATAGATAAATAAAATGTGATATATTTATATATTACAATAATATTCAGTTATATAAAAGAATAATGTGCTGATACCTGCTACAACATAGATGAACCTTGAAATTGCTATGCTCAGTGATATAAGTCAGAGATCATATATTGCATGATTCTGTTTATATGAAATGTCCAGAATAGGCACTTCTATAGATATAGAAGTTATTTCAGTTGCTTCCAGGAGTGGGGGGAAGGGGCTATAGGATAAACAGGGTGGGTGACTACTAATGGGTATGGGGTTTCTTTGGGGGGGTAATGGGCATATTCCAAACCTAGATTGTGGTGATAGTTGCACAACTCTATGATAATACTAAAAACCATTGAATTCTCTCTTTAAATAGGTTAATTGTTCCATTGTGTATATACACCAAAGTTTTTTGGAACACTACTCAGCACTAAAAGAGAATAAAATCATGGCATTTGCAGGTAAATGGATGGAGTTGGAGAAAATAATGCTAAGAGAAGTTAGCCAATCCCCAAAAAACCAAAGGTTGAATGATCTCTTTGTTATGAAGATACTAACTTATAAAGGCAAGGGAGTGGGGATGAGAGGAATGAAAGAACTTTAAATAGAACAAAGGGGGGAGGCAAGGGGATAGAAATAATGGTAGAATGAGTTATCCATCATTACCCTAAGTACATGTATGAAGACACAATTGTTGTAAAAATACTTTATATAAAACCAGTAACTTGAAAAATTGTGCTTTTTATATGTAATATGAAATGAATTGCACTCTGCAAACATATATAACAAATTAGAATAAAAATTAAAACAAATAAATAAATAGATTAATTGTATTGGTATATAAATTATCTCAATAAAAAACATTGTTTGGGGCTGAGGCTGTGGCTCAGAGGTAGAGTGCTATCTCGCATGTGTGAGGCCCTGGGTTTGATCCTCAGCACCACATAAATAAAATAAAGGTATTGTGTCCACCTACAACTAACACATATTTTTAAAAAAACATTGTTTAAAAATAGGCTCATGGAATGGGGATGTAGCTCAGTGGTAGAGCACTTGCTTAGCATGCATGAATCCTTGCATTTGATTCTAAGCACCAAAAAAAAAAAAAAATTAGGGCTCAGGTACAACTAGATTGGGATTCTATTTCCCCCATTTGCCCCCTTGCTAACAAAACTTTTCTGCTCCCCCTTAGTAGGAATAGCTCTCATCTGCTTTTTAGATGATGCAAAAAAAATTATCTATAAACAGATCAGACATCCCTCAACAGGGTTGCTGGCTTATAATTTTCCAGAGAGAGAATGCACAAATAAAAGTCTCCTTGTTATTAAAATGTCTCCTTTCACAGCATGTGCCCAGTTAACAGGTAATTGTTATGTTAACTGTTATGTGTGTGGTGGTGGGGATCATCCCAGGGCCTCACACAAGCTAAGCACATGCTCTACCACTTACATCCCCAGCACTACAGCTGATTTCTTCAATGATAGAGGTTGTAACATCATTAATTTATATTTGAAAGAATATCAGAAGATCATCTGCCTTTTTAAAAATAAATTTCACGGGGGCTGGGATTGTGGCTCAGTGGTAGAGCACTCACCTATCATGTGTGAGGCACTGGGTTCAAGCCTCAGCACCACATTAAAATAAAGGTATTGTGTCTGTCTACAACTAAAAAATATTTTAAAAGTAAATTCCACTATATTAAAATGTTACTATATTTGCCATCTAGGGTAACTTAGAAGGTTAAAATTCAACTATTTTACATGCTCAGACTATGAATGTAAAATGCTCTTTTTTAATTTGCCATCAGCCTTTGGTTTAATTCATTCAAATGTGAGGTTCTTTTAGAAAATTATATCACATATTGAAAATTACAGAGCTGTTTAAATAAAAATGTTGACTGGAAAAGAATAGAGGCTGCTTAATATTTCTACCGAGGAAAGAATTAGATGGGAAAGGATTCATCTACAGCATGAACTTCAACCACAAGTGACTAAAGTACAGATTTTTCATATCTATAGGAAGGATTAGGTAACACTGAGGTTGTAGAGCTTCCCTATTTGGAGAGCTTTAAACATAGACCCCACCCCAACTTCATCCCCAGGCATAGATTAAGTTGGTTCCAGATTGTCAACAACTGAACATGAGTGAAAGTGAACTGTTAACCAATCTGACTGCACAAGTATTTGAAGAACAAACCATAAAAACGATTTGTTTTGGAGCACTACCTTCTACTTTGTGCCCTCCTCCCTCCCAGAAAAATAAAAATGTTGCCTTGGGGAAGTACCATTGGTCAACCACAAGTCTTCACTGGTGGAGCACAAACATGTCTTCTGATTGATTCCTTCTCTGTCTATACTATATTCATTGATCCAAGTTCCAAATGCATCTATAAGGCTGATGAATCCCAAATCCATATCTCCAGTCCAGATCTCTTCCTGGAAAGCTAGACTCCTGTGTGGAACTGCCTATTTGCCATCTCTACATGAATATCTATCTAATAAAGACCACAAGTTAAAAGGTCATAACCACACTTCAAGTCCTCTTCCTCATGAACATGCTCCTCCTGCAGGCATCCCCAAATCCACTAATGAATTTCTGCCATCAGCTTGCTCCATCCATGTATCTTAGCCCTGTTTTTATTCCTCTCTTTCTCTCCTAACAAACCACTGGCAAATTCTTGTGGCTCTATCTTCAAAATATATGCAGCATCTGATCACTGCACATCACCTCCAAAACCACCTCTCTGGCTCCAGCTGTCATCATGGATCCACCTCATTCATCTTTCTGCTTCTATCTTTATATCTCCATTATCCTATTCTCCACACAGTGTCCAGGGGATCTTATTGAAACACAAATCACTCCTTGTTCAAAACTTTCCCATGGCTCCTTTATCCAACTCAGGGTAAAAGCCTAAGTCCTTACCAAGCCCTTCATGATCTAAACCCTGCTGTATTGGCTTTATTAGGAGAAAGGTGCTGGGACTCTAGACTTCTTGGGAGCAAACTCTTTGCAATGTGACCTGGTAACAAATGAAAGAAGCCCTGGCCCTGTGGGCAGTCAAATAGCCTTTCTCCTTATGGGGATAGCCCCTGCTTCTGCCCTGGAGCTTGCTAGAAAAGATTCCAACCAGGGAAAGGGACATTTGTTTTCAATCCGGGGCCATGTTCTAAGAATGAAGTGTCTCCTAGTGCCAGACACTTAAAAGCATGCCTGAGAAATGCAACAGCTAAAATGCACCAGAATTTACTGATAGATTCTGAACATACTTGATGTGTTTTATAAGGAAGTAAAAGATTACAATTTCACATGCTATAATATCTTAATATTACAAAGATTTGACTGATACCTTATTTAAGAGCATCAGCCCTCCAGAATGCAGCCAAGAACTAGGAAGAAAATAAAATGTTTTTATGCCATCAGAAAAGATATCAGAGTCCATGTACTAAAATCATATGCAGTAGTAGAAGTAGAGTCTCTCAAGCTCTTCCCACTTTTTTTTTTTTTTTTTTTTTTTTTTTTTTTTTGGTACCAGGGATTGAACCTGGAGGGGTGGGGGGGAGCTTAACCACTGAGATACACCCCCAGCCCTTTTTTGTATTTTATTTACAGACAGGATATCATTGAATGGCTTAGGGTCTTGTAAGTACTGAGGCTGGCTTTGAATCTGAGATCCTCCTCCTCAGCCTCCCAAGCCACTGGAATTACAGGTGTGAGCCACTGTGCCTGGCTACTAACAATCCATTTACTCAAAATTTTCAGACAGTTCTAACAAGTTTGATTATCTTGCTCCCTAGCTCCTAACACATCAAAAGGAGCAGTGGAGGTGGGAGCATACAGCACGAGGCAATAACAGTCGGCTGGTATGAACAAGTAAAATAAAAGCAACAAGAAATGAGAGCTAACAGAGAAAGGATAAGTGGAAAAAATAGAATGAAAAACAAGTATTACAGATTAAAAGGCAGAACAATCTGTGTCCATTTACCATAGGGACAAAGAGCCCTCCCCCGAAGCCTGTGGGTAGTGCTGTATAATGTGCATTAAAACAACTAATACTATTGTAAGGACAATCTGAGTCATCAAAAAAGGGTGCAGTTATTGACACATTCAGGAGCCAGGAAGGTAAGCAGTGTTTTTGAAAATCTTTCTATCCAAAATAGCTATTTTGAGGAGAAAGAAAACCAGGCATTAAAAGTACTGAACTTTGGGCTCGGGACATAGCTCCATTAGTAGAGTGCTTGCCTTGCATGCACAAGGACCTGGGGTTCAATCCCCAGCACCAAAAAAAAAAATGTACTGAACTTCAATTACCCAGAGAAATCAGTTATGTAGAATAGTCAGTATAATGTGGCCTGATAAATGACCCACCGTCACGGGAATACATTTTTATACCATATTGGATATGCACTGAATAGTTAAATACTATTGTGATTTAGACATCTAAACGTGCATATGAGATAAAATCTTATGAAACAAAATTTGTAGGGCTGGGGATATGGCTCGGTTGATAGAATGCTTGCCTCACATGCACAATGCCAGCACCACAAAAAAAAAAAAAAAAAATTATAGTGACCAGGTTTTCACAACTACTTCTGAGTTGTCTAAGGTTAAGTTAGATAAATATACTACATTGCCCATACATAAGTAGGTTTAAAGAAAAAACTCCAGTGCTACAAGTTGCTTAAAGGACCCCGTAGACAACAGTAAGAAATAAGATTCACTTCTTACTCCTTCCAGCTCCAGGTCTGTTGATCAGTACCACCCGAATGTTCCACAGAAGTCACACACTCAAAATTGGACCCCAGGGCTGAGTGTAACTCAGTGGTAAGGTACATGTTTAGCACATGCAAAGCCCTGGGTTCCATCTTCAGCACCACAAAAAATAAAGAGAATAAAGTAAATTGAATCCCAAACATGCTTTTTCTCCTTCCACTCCCTGTTGTAATGGTATCTCCCCACCCAGTCACCCAAACCAGAAACATGGAATTAGCCTAGTCTCCTCCTTGTCCCTCAAAGGCCATAACTAGTCACCAAGTCAAATCAATTCCACTCTCAGGCCTCTCCCCATCTCCCCATCCCTAAAACTGACAGCCCATGCCTTCATCAGCTCATATTAGGCTGACTTTGATGCTTTCCAACTAGTCACTCTACCTCTGGTCATCATCTTCTTTATTGCAGCCTCCACACAATTGCCAAAGGAATCTTTGTAAAAGCATGAAGTCCCATCATACACATTCACTGCTGACTACTGTGTACGTTGTGCATGTACTGTACAGCCCTAGCCAGGGTATTATTCATAGCATACTGTATATAAATGGAGCCCCTAAAAATGTAAGTCAAAACTACACCGAGAGGCTGGGGTTGTAGCACAGTGGTAGAGCACTTGCCTAGCACGTGCAAGGCACTGTGTTCAATTCTCAACACCACATAGATATAAATAAATACATAAGTAAACAAAACAAAGGTATTATGTCCATCTACAAATAAAAAAATAAAAGAATAAACTACACCAAGATTTTGTCTCACTCCAGTTAGAATGACAGTCATCAAGAATACAAATATGGGGCTGGGGTTGTGGCTCAGCGGCGGAGCGCTCGCCTAGCACGTGCGCGGCCCGGGTTCGATCCTCAGCACCACGTAAACATAAATGCATTGCATTGTGTACAACTAAAGCAAATAAATAAATATTAAAAAAAAGAATATAAATAATAGGCCAGGCGTAGTGGCACACCCCCAAAATCCCAGCAGCTCCAGAGGCTGAGACAGGAGGATTGGGAGTTCAAAGCCAGCCTCAGCAAAAGCAAGGTGCTAAGCAACTCTGTGAGACCCTGTCTCTAAATAAAATATAAAATAGGGCTGGGGATGTGGCCAAGTGCCCCTGAGTTCAACTCCCATATCCCCCCCAAAAATACAAATAATAGGTCAGGCATAATCACACCTGTAATCCCAGCACCTAGGGGAGGCTGAGGTAGGAGGATTGGGAATTCAAATCCAGTCTCAGCAACTTAGTGAAGCCCTAAGTAACTCAGTGAGATCTGTCTCTAAATAAAATACAAGAGGAATGAGGATGTGGCTCAGTGTTTAAGAACCTCTGGGTTCAATCCCCAGTACCAAAAAAAAAAAAAAAAAAACAGAAAGAACACAAATACAAATAGCAAATATAATAATAAATGCTGGAGAAGATGTACAGAAAAAAGGACCACTTTTACACTGTTAGTGGGATTGTCAATTAATACAACCACTATAGAAATCAGCATGAAGATTCCTCAAAGGACTAGGAATGGAACCACCATATGACAAACCTATCCCATTCCTTGGTATTTATTCCAAAGAATAAAAGCCATGCTATAGTGATACATGCATACCCATGTTTATCACAGTCAATTCACAGCAGCCAAATTATGGAACCAATCTAGGTATCCATCAATGGATGAATTAATAAAGAAAATATGGTAAGTATACACAATGGAGTTTTATTCAGCCTTAAAGTAGAAATTATGTCATTTGCAGGAAAATGGATGGAACTTCAGAGCATTATGTTAAGTGAAGTAAGCCAAACTCAGTAAGTCAAGGATCACATGTTTTCTCTCATCTATGGAAGCTAGAAAGAAAAAAGGGGGAAAAAGGTGTGGGGGAATTCTCATAAAAATAAAAGGAAAACCAGTAGACAAAAGGAAGGGAACAAGGGGGAGGGAGAAGAGGAGGGAAAGGGGCAATACTGGAGAATGTAATTGACCAAATTATACTATTATATAGTATGTATGTACAAAGATGTAATAAAACCCACTATTATGTATAATTACAATGCACTAATTAAAAAAATGCTAACCAAAAATAAATAAATACATGGGGCCCCAAAGAATTCTGTGGCACACAACCCACACAACCATTCACAGCAGCTTCGCTCTATTCTCCTGCTTAAACATGCCAACATGGGGGCTGGAACTGGGGCTGGGGCTCAGTGGTAGCACACTTGCCTGTCATGTGTGAGGCACTGGGTTCGATTCTCAGCACCACATATAAATAAATAAAATAAGGTCTATCAACAACTTAAAATATATATATGTATATCTATATCTAAATCTATATATCTATACATGTGTATGTATAGATATATATAGATATATAGATATATAAACATGCCAACATGGCTACCTCTGCCCTTGAAATAAAGGAAAACTCTTTAACATGTCTTGGAAGGCCCTGCCTGATGTGGCCCCTGCCTACCTCTCCAAATTTATTTCTCTCCTCTATCTTCCATACTTTACACTTCAATCATTTTATACAGTTTTTGTTGTTGTTTTGTTTTGTGGTACTAAAGATTTAACTCAGGGGTGCTCTACCACTGAGTAATACCCCCAGCCCTTTTTTTTATTATTATTTTGAAACAGTGTCTTGCTAAGTTGCTCAGGCTGGTCTCAAATTTGCCATCTTCCTGCCTCAGCCTTCCAGAGTCACTGGGATTAGAGGCGTGTACCACCACCACATCCAGTTTGGTTTTTTGTTTGTTTGTTTGTTTTGAGATAGGGTCTTGCTATTGCCCAAGCTGGTCTTAAACTCATGGCCCAAATGACACTTCTGCCACAAATGTCCTTCCAAGTAGCTAGGACTACAGGTGAGTGGCACAATTCCTGGCTCCAACCATTTTAAAAGTACCTACAGGTCGGAGAGTTGGGGGATAAAGGAAAATAAATAAATAAATAAATGTACCTATAATTCCCCTACTTGTACACTCCCCTTTCTGTTTGTCTTTGTACATCTTATCTCCTCTGCCTGGAATATCCTTGTCCCCATCTATCCCTACTGCACTCCATCCCCATACCTTGCCCACCTGGAAATTTGCATGTATCCCTGAAGACTGGACTCAGGCCAGGCATCCCTCTCTCTATGAAGTCTTCTCCTCTCCCTAAGCAAAGTCCATAATTCCCTTATAACTGAAGTGATTTTTCAGAACATTCTTTACCACAATGAAAAGCTTTGTAAACATATTTTATATATAAATATTTTTAAATTTAAAGTCATAGCACATATTATAGTTTCCCATTTAAAGTTATGGCACAAGCCAGGCACAGTGGCACATGCCTGTAGTCCCAGCTACCCTGGAGGCTGAGGCAAGAGGATCATTTAAGCATAGGAATTTAAGACCAGCCTAGACAACATAAGGAGATGACACCTCAAGAATAAACAAAAATAACAACTTGTGTACTAAAGCACTAGTCATGTGGATACAATACCTTTGCCAGGGCATGCTGTTTGTTGGGAGGTAGAGGTTATGGCTGAAAATGCTGAAAGACACAAGTACTGCCAGCCCATGCAAAAGCACAACACAGCAACTGGTATCATTTAGGTGCTGTGATGCACTGAAATGACAGTGACAGGAAGGAGCCTGCCAACATGCAGGAACTATCAAAGTTTCATGAAGAAGAAACATCACACAACTCTAAAAATGGAGAAAATCAGCAAATCAGTGGCAGTAGAAATGTCATATTGTACCAGATGAAATAGCACATGCCTGTAATCCCAGCAACTCAGAAGCTAAGGCAGGAAGATTGCAAATTCAAGGTCAACCTCAGCAACTAAGTAAGACCTTGCCTCAAAAATAAATAAAGCCGGGCGCGGTGGCGCACGCCTGTAATCCCAGCACTTTGGGAGGCTGAGGCAGGAGGATCACGAGTTCAAAGCCAGCCTCAGCAATGGCGAGGCACTTAGCAACTCAGTGAGACCCTATCTCTAATAAAATACAAAAAAGGGCTGGGGATGTGGCCCAGTGGTCGAGTGCCCCTGAGTTCAATCCCTGGTACCAAAAAATAAATAAATAAATAAATAAATAAATAAAAATAAAATAAATAAAAAGGATTGGGGATGTAGTTCAGTGGAAAAGTGCCCCTGGGATCAATCCCCAGTACCCCCCCCCCCACAAAAAAGGAAATTCCAATTGGTTTTTCAGTTTTGTGATTAAACATACATTTCTCCCATGTAGACGGTTTTTAGCTTTGGGGATGATGCGGGCTTTAAATGAGAAGAAGATATAAAGCACTTTCCATTCCATTGCACAGAAAGTGTTAGTGAAGTTCTTTTGTAGTCTGTGAAAACCATTTAAATTGCTCAGAAGGAGTTTGTGCCCCTAGCCTCACTCCCCTTAATGATTACATATAGAAAATACCATTAACTACCTCGAAACAAAACAGGCAAGATAATGCTTGGACAAAGCCTTGAACTGCTTCCATGATTTAACTGAAGAAATTTGCATAAACAGCCTCGAATAAGGAGGGATATTTGGGGCATATGTTGTGGCTACCTGATTTGGGAAAACCTGCCACCAAGTCTATTTTATGAATACCAAAACTTGCACTGCAAGGCATTGCACGTGATAAGCCAAGACTACCAAGGGAGCAAAGGAAGGCATGTCCATCAACTGCAGCACCTTGCAAATG
Organism: Tamias sibiricus; assembly: GCA_025594165.1. Classification (NCBI taxonomy): domain Eukaryota; kingdom Metazoa; phylum Chordata; class Mammalia; order Rodentia; family Sciuridae; genus Tamias; species Tamias sibiricus. Next base: position 129,763,742 of record CM046667.1, read on the forward strand.
TCCCCCACCCCACGCCAATCAGAATGGATCCATAGGAACTTCTCGCAGTCTCAGTATTTATCTTTACTGCAACACCAATCCCAAAGCTCGTCAACTCTACTTTGGTCAAAGGCATGAGCAACAAGTTCATTCTTACAACGCTCATGCCCCTTAATCAAACCGCAGTAGCGGCAGTGAAGGTTTTGTGAGCCTTAGTAGCTTTGGTTTTGTTTGTCCTGAAGAACAAGAGCTTCTGCTTTGGTAGTGAGGACACAGGGAGGCTCACGGAACAAGCTGGAAAGATGCACTTGTTGGGATGAAACGCCCAAATCTTTTGGCAGCAGTTGTTTCCCTACAACTCCTCAACCAACTGCACTTCCACTGGTTTTCGAATCTGGGCCCCTTTTTAACTTGGTTTTCCCATACTCGTGTTTTTTAGGGTGTGTGTGTGTGTTTAATCGCTTTTCCACCTTCGAGGAATATTACAAGGGAAGCGCACTCTCAGGGTGCTGGGTTCTGGTGTGCCGGAGTTGGAAGACAAGATCTATTCCTACTTCTGAGATGCGAGTTAGAAGCAGATACCAAGACCTTAATCAACCGCAAAGACAGTTCCACGTCGCCTTTGGCCTTTCTCACGGTCCGCCAGTGTCTGAGCTGAGACCAGATCTGCAAGCCCGCAGCACGGCGGCTGGTCAGAGGGACAGAGAACGAAATCCCAGCAAGCTCGCAGATGGGGGAGCCACTGCAGTGGAGACTTGCGCGCGTGCTGGGTGTGGAGCGAAGACAAAGTGCTTTCTCCATGGGCAGGATGGGGAGGGAGCGAGTGAGGAGTGGAGGAGTGGGAGGAGTCGAGCCAGGGAGGAGTCCGAGGCCGCCGCCGGGCGGGGAGTGCGAGGAAGGACAGGGCTTACCTGCGACGAAGACCGCTTGCAGGAGGCAGAGATAGCTCTTGCCATACTTCTCCTCAATCCTCACGCGCTGCAGGGCCATGGCCATGTCCACCTGCAGCGGGACGGTCTGCGCTATCTGCATGAAAGTGTAGCCGTCCGGGTTCCGCCGGAGGCCTGGAGTCCCTAGCGCTGAGGCGGCAGCTTGGGGCAAGTGCCTGACCGCCTGCGCTGGCAAAATCAGGTGGGGCCGGGACCCTGCAGCCGCCATCCTCACGCGGGAGTCCCGGGCGGGCGCCGCCGCCCCAGCCCTCAGCTTCGGAGCTCCTCCTGGAGCGCCGCCTTGGAGCCCCCGGGCCGCTCAGTGCGGCCGCACCGCCGCCGCCAGCGGCCAGATGGAGCCCCCTCGCAGGAGCTGAGGGGCTGGCGGCCTGAGAGTGCGCGCTCCGGTAGCCCGGGAACTTCCTCGGAGTTCAGGGCGCCTGCCCAGCGCTTCGGCCGCAGTAGCCGCGAGGGCAACTGTTCCTGGAAGTGCACCCACACCCCCGCTTAGCTTCGCGGAGGACGAGCTGAGGCGGGAGGTGCGGAGGAGGGACGCGAGGAGCCCAAAGGGAGAACCCCTGCGGAGACGCCCATTGTCAGGGGAGGGAAGGCCGGGCTAAGCTAGCGCACGTGGTGGGAGGAGACGGCCCGGCCTCGCACTCCCATGGCAACTCTTGCAAGTCTTGGCGGTTCCTTAGCATCCCAGCCGGTGCTGGCCAAGGCAGAGCTTCGCGGAGCGGGGGGTTTGCACAGTACGGGCGCAGGCAGGTGGCTCTGTCAGGGCTGCTGTCTTTGCTTGCGCCAAGATGAGAGGAGCCCGGGACAGTCAGAAAGAGCCAGAGCCAAAGCAGGAATGTGCCCTCCCTAACCCCGCCCCCACCAGCGCGCGCGCGCACTCTGCTCTTCGGCTTGGGGGTTACAGAGCCCAGCACCCTCCACATCCCTGATTCCCAAACACTGAGGTCTAAAGAAGCGCCGCGTAACACACAGCTGGACTGCCTGCCATCTCTTGTGGGCTTGGAACTCCAGACGAGCTTTAGAGAGAGCACAAAAAAGCGGGAAGACAAGGCGACCCCTTAAAGAAGCCAAATGGGAAAAGATGGGCGCCAGAGCCCTCTCCTCGCCCTGAGCCTAGAGTTCCGCAGGGCCTGGAAGGGAGGGATGGTGGAGGACCTACAGAAACCCAAAACGCAGTAGCTGACTGAGAAGTAAGAGTGTCAGTGTAAAAACTAAGTCAGCAATATCGTCAAGCCCTAGGATTCGCCCCAATTTTATTCTAATGCTAGAAGCCCTTGTGGGAATTACAAATGCCACTCTTCTCTTTAATCCTTATTTTTCCAAAATTTTCTGGCAGGAGAGCAGACTGATTTTATATAGGCCAATCATTCGAAGTGGATCTTTTAAACAGTCTATGGGGAATCACTGATTTATACCTGAGGAAAGAAAGTGAGTGCAGGCAAAAAATAAAATAAAATAAAATAAATAACGGTACAGTGAGTGGAGGAGGAAACAAACACACACACACACACACACATACACAAACCTCTTCCTCTAGCCAGTTTAAGTTGTCTAAATGTGTTAAGTCAACAGGCAGAATGTTTGCAGGAACCTCTCTTGAATATGTGTGAAATATAGAGGAAGCAGCCACTTGTAATTTCCCCACTACTGTGGAAAGGATATTGTTAATTTTCTTTTACTAAGGCTACTGTTATAAAAATAGTTAAAAATAAATAAGACACAAATGAGTATAGGAAGATATTATTATAATCTTGCGATGGGAAAGCCTTTTCTAAGTGTAATTTAAAAAAACTATGAGATTGATATACATCTGGAAAGATGCCCTGATGTATTGCCAAGTGAAAGAAAGTCGTTTCTAAACATTTATAGTTTCAATTCCACTTTTTTATCTTCTATTTATGTGTATTGCATGGAAAATGTTTGGGAAAGATACACATTTCTAACAGTGTGTACCTTTTTGCAGTGAGCAATCTTTTGTTTTTTAACTTTTTTAAGAAGAATAAAACATGTAGAAAATAAGTTTAAATGTAGAAAGTTACTAGAAAATTAACAACATAATTTTTCCAAATATAAGAATAATACAAAAATCAAAAAGGCAAAGATCAATCAAATTTGAATCTTCTAGGTTGGTGTCTTCACAGTTTTGAAGGCTGAAGAAGGGACACCTCCATGTCCCATGATACAGTTGATACATAAGAAGGAATTAATGAATGACAATGGGTTGACAAAATATCAGTCTAGTTGACCAAGAAATAAAGCCCTAGTATGTGGCTCAATATACATCTCCTCTATGCTTAATAGAATATATTAAAGTATTACTATTTTTATATGAGAAGACTATTAAGAAAAATTACTTAAAAGTTGGAAAAAGGCAAAGAAGGTTGCACATCCGCTGGTGTCATATTGGAACATCATCCAACAAATATTCCCAAGGATTACCTAATTTTCTAGAAAAACATAACTTTGTTTATGATAACTAACACTTATTATTAATTAGGGCACAAATGGTGTGGACTCATACCTTAGCTTGAGAAGGATTAATAAACGGGAAATAATTTTGCCCCATATGATATTCACCCACTTTTATATGTCACTTAGCAGTTTAATTGCAACATTCATTTCCCAGAAGACTAAATATCTGTTTCTAAATGTCTTCAATAAACATTTTTGAATACTCCAAACTTGCTTTACCATCCTTCCTTACTGAGTTAAATAAGTCTTTTTGGTACAAATGTGCACTGTATGCCTGTATGTGATTCATGTTTATTAAAATCACATTTTTCCAAGAACTGGAAGGAGTTTCTTCTGTATAAGAACAAAACTATAAAGTCAAATCACAAATAGAAAGTTATTTGCAAAGATAGTTGGTGATCAAAAGAACTATATCATTTCAAGAATCCAGAATAATCAAAACAACCTTGAAAAAGAACAAAGTTACAGGACTCACTTCCCAATTTCAAAACAAAGTTGCAATAATCCAATCAGTATGATACTGACACAAGAAGATATAGATCAATGGGATCAAATTGAGAGCCCAGAAACAAACACTTCCGTCTAAGATAAATTATTTCTGACCAGAGTGCCAAGACAATTAAGTGGAAAAAGAATAGTCTTTTAAGCAAATGATGCTGGCACAACTGTATACCTACATGTAGAAGAAAACAGGCATGGATCTTCATGGTGTTGGAATAGGCAGTGGTTTCTACCAAAAGTACAGACAACAAAAGAAAAAATAGATAAACTAGATATGATCACATTTTTAAAAATTTACTTCAAAGGACCCACTAAATGGGAGAAAAATATTTAGAAATCATATAGCTGATAAGAGTATTAGATCCAGAATAAACATATAAAGAACTCTTACAACTCTAGATTATACTGCCATGGCACATGCCTATAATCCCAGTGATTTAGGAGGCAGAGGCAAGAGGATCACAAGTTCGAGGCCAGCCTCAGCAATTTAGTGAGGCCTTAAGCAACTCAGCGAAACTCTGTCCCAAATAAAAATGTAAAAATCGGGGCTGAAGGGCTGGGGCTGTAGCTCAGTGGCAGACTGTTTGCCTAGTATGTGTGAGGTCCTGTGTTCGATCCTTAGCACCACATAAAAATACATAAATTAAATAAAATAATTACTAAAAAAGAAAAAAAAAAACAGGGCTGAGGATGTGGCTCAACGGTTAAGTACCTCTGTACCCACTCAAAAAAAAAAAAAAAAAAAAGCCTCTAAGTTTAAGGAAACCAAATTTTAAAATGGATAAAAGATCTGGACAGGAAATAAGACATGCAGATGGCCAACGAGCACATGGAAAGATCCCCACCATAATAAGATAACACTTCATACCCACTAGGGTGTCCACAATCAAATCATGGACAACAAAGCCAGACACAGTGGTACATGCCTGTTATCCCAGTGACTCAGGTTGAGGCAGGAGGATGGCAACTTCAAAGCCAGCCTCAGGAAGTTAGCAAGACTCTGTCTTAAAATAATTTAAGAAATGATTGGGGGTGTTGCTCAGTGGTAGAGCATCCCTGGGTTCAACCCTGAGTATCAAAAACAATAACAAAAACAATACACAGGCCTGTAATCCCATCTATTCAGGAGGCCAAGGCATGAGGATCACAAGTTTGAGGCCAGCTTCAGGAAATTATCAAGACCCTGCCTCACAATAGAATGAATTGGGCACAACTTTCCTATGTTCATATGTGAATACACAACCAGTGTAACTCCATATCATGTTCAACCACACAAATGGGATCCTAATTAGAATAAGTTGTACTTCATGTATGTATAATATGTCACAATACACTCTACTGTCACACATATCTAAAAAGAACAAATTTAAAAAGTAAAATAAAAAGATCCTCAAAATTTTAAAAAGGGAGCCGGGCGCGGTGGCGCACGCCTGTAATCCAGCACTTTGGGAGGCTGAGGCAGGATGATCGCGAGTTCAAAGCCAGCCTCAGCAATGGCGAGGCACTTAGCAACTCAGTGAGACCCTGTCTCTAAATAAAAAACTCCATATCATGTTCAACCACACAAATGGGATCCTAATTAGAATAAGTTGTACTTCATGTATGTATAATATGTCACAATACACTCTACTGTCACACATATCTAAAAAGAACAAATTTAAAAAGTAAAATAAAAAGATCCTCAAAATTTAAAAAGGGAGCCGGGCGCGGTGGCGCACGCCTGTAATCCCAGCACTTTGGGAGGCTGAGGCAGGATGATCGCGAGTTCAAAGCCAGCCTCAGCAATGGCGAGGCACTTAGCAACTCAGTGAGACCCTGTCTCTAAATAAAATACAAAAAAAAAGGGCTGGGGATGTGACCCAGTGGTCGAGTGCCCCTGAGTTCAATCCCTGGTACCACAAAAAAAAAGAAAAAAAATTTTAAAAAGGGGTCTAAGAGTGTAGCTTAGTGGCAGAGAACCCCTAGGTTCAATCTCTAGTACTGAAAAAAATATATATGAACAGTAAAACACATTGACAAGAATGAGAAGAAAGTGGAACCCTCATTCAGAGTTGATAGAAACACTGTGGAAAAAAATTGTCCAGCAGTTTCTCAAAAAGTTACCAGATGGTCCAGCAATTCTACTTCTAGCTACCTACCCAAGAGGAATGAAAACATGTCTCCACACAGACTTGTACAAAAGTCTTCATAGAAATATGATTCATAAATAGCCAAAAAGTGAAATGACCTAAATATCAATCAACAAATGAATGGATAAACAAAACATGGTATATTGGTACAATGGAAAACTATTTAGCCTTATAAAGGAATGAAATTCTTATGCATGCTACAATATGGTTGAACCTTGAAAATAATATGCTAAATTAAACAGACACAAAAGACCACATATTATGTAATTCCATTCATGTGAAGAGGCAAATACAGAGAGACAGAAATTAGAGTAGCAGTTATCAGGGAATGCAGAGGCAGAGGGATTGGGGGGTAACAGTACATGGAGCAGAATTCCTTTCTAAGGTAATGAAATGTTTTGAAATTGATTGTGCTGTTGGTTGCTCAAGTCTGTAAACATACAAAAAGCTATTAAATTGTATAGTTTAAATGGGTGAAATGGGTGAAAATGTATGATATTTTAATTTTTATCTCAATAAAGCTGTTTAAAAATGGGATGGGGCTGGGGTTGTAACTCGGTGGTTGAGCATTTGCCTAGCATGTGTGAGGCACTGGGTTTGATTTACAACACCATAAATAAATAAATAAATAAATAAATAAATAAAGCAAAGGTGCATCAACAACTAAAAAATATACTTTAAAAAAATGTCCTGGACAATAGCTCAGTGGTAGAACTCATGCATAGAATCCATAAGACTTTGGGTTCAATTCCCAGCATAAAAAAAAAAGTGTTAAGATATTAAGATCCTTAATATGTAAAGAGTATAAATGAGTAAGAAAATGCAATGGAAATGGTCAAAAGATCAGAACACATAACTCTCAGGAGAAAATATGCAAAAATCTATTTTTATATATAACTCTTTACCTCCAATAATTATAAAAATTTAAAAATCCCAGCCAAGCATAATGGCACATGCTTGTATTTCCAACAACTCAAGAGGTTGAGGCAAGAGGATCTCAAGTTCAAAGTCAGCCTTAGCAACTTAAAGAGACCCTGTCTCAAAATAAAAATTTAAAAAGGGCTGGGGTTGTGGCTCAGTGATAGAACATCCCTGGGTTAAATCCCCCTTACCAAAATAAATAAATAAATAAATAAATAAAGGACTGTGGATGTAGCTCAGTGATAGTACCCCTGGGTTCAATCCCCAGTATCAACAAGAGAGAGAGAGAGAGAGAGAGAGAGAGAGAGAGAGAGAGAGAGAGGTGCTGAGTTTCTGGGGATGTAGATCAGTAGTACAGCACTTGCCTTGCATGTGTGAGACCCTAGATTCAATTCCTTGAACTGCAAAACAAATAAAAACAAAAAATAAATTAAGGAGTATATCAAGTTGCACATGATACTAGGTTCCCTGCCATGTGCTTAGGGGGCATCTGTCACTTTTATCCACCTAGCTAACATTGTATTCCTACAAATAACCTCTGTGCCCCACTCTAAATTCATGTGATGCAGGCACACTGCCAGCAAACCCTTGCTACAGGGTGGGAGGGTGGCCCAGGTTATTGTAATAGGCTTAAATCAATGATATATAATCCCATGACATTCTGGAAGCAAGAAAAGGTAAAAATTCTCTTCAGTGGATTGTTAGTGATAAGAGAGTGTTAAGCCTGCGGCTGCAAAGATGGCCTCATTCTTAAAACCAATCTGATGGAAGAAGAGCTGACATAGAAAGAGAAAGATTCCTAATGACATTATTTGCATATTGGGATCCAGCCATGCCTGGAGAAATATCCAACACTTAGATTTTTCAGTTACATAGATCAATACATTTTCTTTTGTGCTTGGGGTTCTATCATTTGCAACCAAAAGCATCCCAACTAATACATTATGACTAAAAAATATAATCTCATTTAATTCTAGAATGGCATCATGGAAACATATGTATAAATCCTGAAAAACATATTTGGCCATGTTGACACTCCAGGCTAAGTATACCTAGAGAGATTGATAAACTAATTGGTCATATCAATCCCTGATATTCCCTTCTCAGAAATTCCTCAAAAACCACATTGTCCTTTGTTTGCATTTTGAAACATTTTCTATTTGTTGCTATCTTGAAGTCCAAAATGTTGCTTTCTGAAAAAAAACATTGTTTCAGGGGTAAATACTTTGATTTCTGTTGTTAATTAAAAGAAACACCTCCTTCAAAACTTGCTCTGTTCTGATGGCAAAATACTTTATTCCCAATGCAAGCTGGGCATGGGAGTGTATGCCTATAATCCCAGTGACTCAGGAGGCTAAGGCAGGAAGATCACAAATTCAAGACCATCCTTGGAAACTTAGGGAACTCTCTCAAAAAAGAAATCTGGGAATGTAGCTCAGAGATAAAGTGCCCCTTGGTTCCATCCCCAGAAATGAAAACAAAAATAAAGAATATTTCCAATGCAATTATACTTGTAAAACAAACAACTGTTTCTTCCATAAATGTTGACATTCCTTTTATGAAATGCTTTGCGTGCTTGAGCAACCCATAAGAATATAGTGGAAATGTAAATGTTAACTGCTTGAGGTAAAATTGAGTCTAGAATAGAAATTTAAAATCAAAATCTTGCAACTCTTTAATTTTGAGCTAGGATTGCCTCTTCCCACATTAGCCATGAAAAGTTTAGGCCTAAACAATGAAATGGAAACAGAGCATTTACGGCTCAATTTCTATACTACTCAATAAAATATTTACTGAGCTAAACTGGAATTCAAGACTGTCACTTAAAAACAACTTAATCTAGCCGGGCGCGGTGGTGCATGCCTGTAATTCCAGCACTTTGGGAGGCTGAGGCAGGAGGATGGCGAGTTCAAAGCCAGCCTCAGCAATGGCGAGGCACTTAGCAACTCAGTGAGACCCTGTCTCTAAATAAAATACAAAAAAGGGCTGGGGATGTGGCCCAGTGGTCCAGTGCCCCTGAGTTCAATCCCTGGTACAAAAAAAAAAAAAAAAAAAAAAAAAAAAAAAAAAAAAACTTAATCTAGAAAAAAAATTTCACCAGACACTTTAGAGGTCACATGAGCATAAAAAGAAGTATAGATAATAGACATAAAGCTAAGGTCCCTCATTGTATATAATGCCTGGTTAATTTCTCAAAAAATATATATTTGTTGGTAATAATGACCAATAAAAAAATGTACGAAGCTTGTAAGACACTTTTTTTTTTTTAGTTCCTGTAAGGCCAAATTAAAAGAATAAAGTTTTTACAACATTAGCAGGTGACCATCTTAATTTGATAATTACTAATACTGATAATAGCAAAATGAACAAGTGTACATAGAACATGTAAGCATTTTTTCATCTATCCTTTCATTTTATCCTGCCCCCAAACCTATAAGGGAGGCTGAGTTTATTTATTCTCAGTTTCCAAGCAAGGAAACATGTTTTAAGAGGTTGAGAGAGTTGTTCGAGCTCATGCTGTTAGTCTGTTGCAAAACTAGAACTTAACTGTAAATTGACTAACTGTAGTCCTAGTTGTTTTGTGTTTGTTTGCTTTTTGTTTGTTTGATGCTGGGGATTGAACCCAGGACCTCACACACGTACTAACAATGAGATATGCCCCTAGCCCCTTAGCATGTTTTAATGGTTTTTTTTTTTTTTAGTTGTAGGTGGACACAATGCCTTTATTTTATCTATCTATCTATCTATTTATTTGTATGTGGTGCTGAAGGTGGAACCCAGCATCTCACACATGCCAGGCAAGTGCTTTACCACTGAGCTACAATCCCAGCCCCTGCTAGCATTTTTGAAGTGAAAACAACCACACCAACATATTGTGCTGGAGGAATATTATGCTGAAGGAGCCCCAATTAGGGAGATGGCTATTGCGGTCAGCTGGAAGCCATAAGTTCCACCTGATAATAAGTATGTATGTGACGCACCTGTAAATGCACGTGAGGCACCCGCAAAGCTAAAGGTATATAACCGGGTGAAAAGCGGTCGGAGTCAGGAGAAGAATGAATTCATTAGTCAGTCATGCAGTCGCTCAGTCGGAAGAAGAGTTCGGGTCGGAGAAGAAGAAAAGAATCAGAGAGGCCAGAACGTAGGCAGAGCGGTTACAGAAGAGAAACCAGATAGAAGAAGTAATTCCTGGTCAGAGTCAAGCTGAGGCTCCCGAGGAAGAAAGAAGAAAGAAGAAAGAAGAAAGAAGCTCTAAAAGCTAAGCTCTCTCTCTCTAAAGAAGAAATCTCTCTCTTTCAAGCTCTCTCTCTTTCTCTCTAAGCTCTAAGAAGAAGAAGAAGAAAAAGCTATCTCTAATCTTTCTCTCTAAGCTCTTTCTAAGAAGAAGAAAAATCTTTCTTTCTCTCTCTAAGCTCTCTCTAAGAAAGTAGAAGTAAAAGTAGTAATAGCTTTACTCTGCCTCCGAGTTTTCCTCCCGCGGTGCTGTGGCTGGCCATGACAGGCAGCTTACATTATGCCAAACCAAAATTCTATAATTCTCAGACTTCTGTCTTAAAGGAACCTTAGTGCTCATAAATTCCATGGTCTCAACCGATAAAGAAATTAATCTCTTAGCAATTATAGCATAAATTTTAAGAATTCTAGTATTCCAGAATACCATGCTTTTTTGAAGTAATAGCTTTCAAAAAAACTTTTTAAGCTATTGATAGATCTTTATTTATTTATTTATATGAGGTGCTGAGATTCAAACCCAATGCCTCACACATGCCAGGCAAGTGCACTACCGTTGAGCCACAGCCACAGCCCAAATAATAACTTTTTTGAAATATAATTCATATACCATATAATTCTCCTATTAAAAGTGTGCAATTCAGGACTGGAGCTTTAGCTCAGTTGGCGGAGTGCTTGCCTAGTGCGTGTGAGGCACTGGGTTTGATCCTCATCACCACATAAAAATAAAATAAAGGTATTGTGTCCATCTATTCTAAAAAATATTGAACAAAAGTGTGCAATTCAATGGTTTTAATATATTCACTGAGATGCACAACAATCACAATCTATTTTTTAGAACAAGTCTACCCTCAAAAGAAGCCTACGCCCTTCAGCCATCATCTCCCAAATTTCCCATCACCACCATTCCCAGGCAACTACTAATCTGCATTCTTTCTCAGTGGATTTGCCTATTCTGGACATTTTGAATAAATAGAACCATATAATATGTGGCCTTTGTGTCTTGCTTCTTTCATTTACATCATGTTTTTAAGGCTCATAAAAAGGCTGGGGAAGCCGGGCGCGGTGGCGCACGCCTGTAATCCCAGCACTTTGGGAGGCTGAGGCAGGAGGATCGCGAGTTCAAAGCCAGCCTCAGCAGTGGCGAGGCACTTAGCAACTCAGTGAGACCCTGTCTCTAAATAAAAAGACAAAAAAGGGCTGGGGATGTGGCCCAGTGGCCGAGTGCCCCTGAGTTCAATCCCCGGTACCACAAAAAAAAAAAAAAAAAAAGGCTGGGGATGTAGATAAGTGGTAGAGTGCTTGCCTAGCATGTGGTGAGGCCCTAGGTTCAACCCTCAGTACCACAAAACTAAAACTAAAAAGGTTCATAAGGTTTGTGGCATGTATCAGTACTTAATTTCTTTTATGGCTGAATAATATTTCATTGTATGTATGTATCACATTTAGTTTATCCATTTATCTGTTAGTTTATCCAAATATTGAAACCATGATAATTAGGTTTTGGTACCAGGGATTAAACTTAGAGGCACTCGACCACTGAGCCACATCCCCAGCCCTATTTTGTATTTTATTTAAAGACAGGGTCTCACTGAGTTTTTTTAGTGCCTCATCATTGCTGAGGCTGGTTTTAAACTTGCAATCCTCTGCCTCAGCCCCCCTAGCCACACAACCTTGATAATTTTAAACTAACAAAATAGTTTTTCTAAGACCACTGTCTTTTCTCTTTTCTCCTCCTCCTCCTCCTCCTCCTCCTCCTCCTTCTTCTTCTCCTTTTTTCCTCCCCATCCTCTTCTTCTTCCTCCTACTCCTCCTCCTATTTCCCCTCCTCCTCCTCCTCCTCCTCCTCTCTCTTCTTCTTCTTTTTCCCTCTTCTTCTTTTTTCCTCCCCCTCCTCTTCTTCTTTTTTTTCTTTTTTGTGGTACCAGGGATTGAACTCAGGGGCACTCGACCACTGGGCCACATCCCCAGCCCTTTTTTGTATTTTTATTAGAGACAGGGTCTCACTGAGTTGCTAAGTGCCTCGCCATTGCTGAGGCTGGCTTTGAATTCGCGATCCTCCTGCCTCAGCCTCCCAAGTTCTGGGATTACAGGCGTGTGCCACTACGCCCGGCCTCCTCTTCTTTTGTTTTGGTTTTTTTTTTTTTTTTTTTTTTTTTTTTGGTACTGGGGATTGAACTCAGGGGCACTCGACCACTGGGTCACATCCCCAGCCCTTTTTTGTATTGTATTTAGAGACAGGGTCTCACTGAGTTGCTAAGTGCCTCGCCATTGCTGAGGCTGGCTTTGAACTCGCGATCCTCCTGCCTCAGCCTCCCAAAGTGCTGGGGATTACAGGCGTGCGCCACCGTGCCCGGCCCTCCTCTTCTTCTTCTTTTCCCTCTTCTTCCCCAGCCCAATTTTTCATCCTCGTCTTCTTCTTCATCTTCTTTTTCTGCGCTCCTCCTCCTCCTCTTTTTCCTCTTTCTTCATCTTCTTCCTCCTCCTCCTCTTCCTCTTTCTTCTCTTTTTTTTTAAAAATTTCACTTGAGACAGGATCTCATTAAATTGCCCAGGCTGACCTTGAACTCACCATTCTCCTGCCTCAATCTACTGAGTAGAGTAGCTAGGATTATAGGTGTGCACCACCATGTCCTGCTTGAACACTGTTGTTTTTTCTCTGAAATCTAATCTTGAGATGTGCACAGAGATAATCCTACATTAAAATTTTAAACCAGAGATACATACATTTGGGGGGGGGGGTGCTGGGGATTGAGCTCAGGGTCACTCAACCACTGAGCCACATCCCCAGCCCTATTTTATATTTTTATCTAGAGACAGGGACTCACTGAGTTGTTTAGCCCCCTCATTTTTGCTGAGGCTGGCTTTTGAACTCGCAATCCTCCTGCCTCAGCCTCCCAAGTGCTAGGATTACAGGCATGTGCCACCACTCCTGGCTTTCCAAGTTCTCTTAGTGTTGTTGAAATGGCCATTTTTGGGTTCTGATGGGGCTGAGTGTTTTTTGTTTGTTTGTTTGTTTTTTTTTCCTGTTTCCTAGTCATCTGTTCTTTCAGAGTCTATTTGTGCCCTTGGTCTGCTTCCAGAAGTCTCTGATACATAAACTTAGAATGGAGTGTGTGTTAAATTAAAAGGCAGTGAAAATCAATTTGTGACAGGGGAATAACCAGAGGTGAAGGATGGGTGCCTGAGATTCTCACGTCCAATTCCAAGCCTTTCTCTCTTTGAAGGTTACTACTTCCTTTCCTCTGATTTAAATTTTCTTCTGCTTCTTTTCCCCTTCTTCATCCAGGTCATACTTCTTTTCTTAGGATCCTATCCCTTCTCCTCTATAAATAATTCATTCTATTCAGGACCCTATTTTTCATCTTATCCTACAGGCACTCAAGCCAGAGGACAGAACGGCCTCATCTGAGCCTCCCCCAAGGTGGAACAGCGTGGTGCAGTATTGGGAAGATGATAACCATATCTCAGTTTTAATAGAATACTGATATTTTGATGTGACTTGAAATATTCTTGCAGCTGAAGGAGAATTTCACCACTGCTACTAATATTCAGAATAAGCTATATAGCCAGAGGCCTTATGCAAGCTCAAACCTGGAACTTCTGCAGCATCCAACTGAATCTCAGCCACATGCTCTGCCACTGTTGCAGGCCCCTCCCTGGTGGCTGTGGTTCTCCCAGATGCAAAGAAAGACACCCCCCTTCCCCACTTTCTCCCCAATGTTTAAATAAGGTAATTATCTAAAGGTTATTCATGAAAAAAAAAAAAAAACTAGCTTGAATGGTTCGAAATGGTAGGTGGAACACACATTATTTCTATTTTTTTTAATTATGAATAAATCCACAAGGATAATATTTGGCAGGTTAAATGCAGATAAAAGCATGATGAGCTGTTGAGGAACCACAGCTTAAGTGGAATGGGAATGAGGTTCACAGAAAGGGCTATGGACCAAAAGGAGCCAGCATGCACTGCAGACCCCTGGAGCCATGGGATTTGGGCAGGAGGAAGACTTGGCCTTAAACACAGTGACACTGGTTGAAAGATTCTGATGTGGGTGAAGTCCCAACTGAATCCATAGCCCTGCCCCTTACAGAAGGACAGCTCCCACACACAGCATCCCCCCCACCCCTTGCAAGAGAACAGAAACTCCAAACACTTCTCTAGGGAAGCAAGAGCCTCCAGGGGAAAAGACTTCCAAATGCTGGTATTTGTAGTGGACTCCCATCATATGTTTCTGTTCCTCCATTTTATCATAGTAAAGCAAAGGCTTCTGGTTGGCAAGTCCCCTCCCATGAGCTCCCCTATTAGTGCTTCTGGGCCTTAATTTAAATATGAACAGCCAGACAAATGTTTGAGGTAAGTCATTGTGCTGGTCAATTTTCTTTGTCCACTAGGCTAAGCTGGAGTTATTCAGTCAAACACTAATCTGAATGTTGATGTGAGGTTTTTGCAACCGTGCTTAATATCCACAATCAGTTGACTTTAAGCAAAGGAGATTATCTTGAAAACCTGGGTGACCTCATTCAATCGGTTGAAAGGACTTAATAGGAAAGCTGAAGTTTTCATGAGGAAGAAGAAATTCTGCATCTTCTCCTGCCTCAGAGTTTCCAGCTTACTGGCCTGGCTCTCCATATACACTTGCCTAGCCATCTCTCACTTCTGTGTAAAGTAAGTCCTTGAAATAACCCCTCCTGTCCCCTGACCCCTGCCCGCTTTGCTTCCGAGAGTATGCTTGCACTCTCTAACTCGCTGTGTGTCTCTGCCTTCCTGTCTCTCAGTCCATAGATTTCATAGACATGGGCAGATAGATAGTTACATATACATATAGCCCACTGGTAGAACTGTGACTGACATCAGTCACCAAATAGAAAGGGAGACTGAGACACACAGTGAAAATTTCCTGGCCCCTGCTTATCTTGCCAAACTCATCTCCTACCATCGGCCTCCCAGTGGGCTTTGTTACAGCCACACTAGCCTCCGTGGTATTCCTGGGACCTAGCACATTGGTTGTCTTCTCTGAGCCATAATCCCTTGTGCTGTCTCCCACAAGGATGGTTCACCTGGCCTTCTCCCCAATTATATTCAGGTCTCTGCTCAAATGTAATCCCCACAGAGACACCTTCCCAGACCACTCTAGAAAAAGACACCCCCCTACTTCCACATGCTCCATCCCATCACACTGAATTTCATTCATTTGTAGCAATGACAATTTTCCTTAGGTTATCCTATTTATCTGTACATTTACTACTTTATTGTCTGAATGCCTCCAGTAGCATGGAAGCTTCCCGATGGGAACCTTTTGTATCTTCTTCACTGTGGTATCACCATTACCTAAAATAGTGCCTGGGCCTTTAAGAGTTGAAGAGTCAATGTATGGGCAGATGGGTAAGTGGAAAAAATTTCTTGGAGGAAGTAAACACAATTCAGGGAACGTTAAATTTGAAAAACAAGGCTCATTGGCTATACATTGAAAGAACCAAGTCATTATAACTCTTGCACAATAATGAGATACTATGAATAACTGGAGAGCAAGAAAGAGTTCTGAAGGCTGAAAGTGACTGACACAAATTTTTAAATTCCACAGCAGTGTTGATTTAAAGTGACCAACTCAATGTCACCAAAAGCCAAATTGGAAATGGAGGTGCAGAATTGGCCCTCTCTAGCTGGCTTGAGCCAGTTGCTACACAACACTGACATACTGACAGTGCGCCATGAGGCTGATATGGTAGAAGCTGTGATGTGTCATTCAGACTCTCCTTCAGGAATGAAAGCTCCTCTCTCATCTTTTTTTTTTTTTTTTTTTTACACTGGGGATTGAACCCAGGGATGTAGACTACTGAGCCACATCCCCAGGCCTAATTTTTTTGAGAGAGACAGGCTCTTGCTCAGTTGCTGAGGGCCTCACTAAATTGCTGAGGCTGGCTTTAAACTTGCAATCTTCCTGCCTCAGCCTCCCCATTTGCTGGAATTACAGGTGTGCATCATCACCCACACCTGACACTCTCCTATCTTTTAAGAATGCTGCCAGATAAATCTTCTGCTGTCAGTCCCCTTGAAGGATTGCCTCAGCTGAAAAGAGCTGCCTAGTTCAAGGTCACAGCCCCTATTAAGGGCAGCCCATATCCAATGACATAAACAACAATGGGTATCAGGGTCCAGCTCCCTTGCCCCAAATAGGGACCACTCTGACAAATTTATCCCATCTTCAGGATCTCTCTTAGGGTTATGCAAGACTTCTGTTAAGGTTGCTTTACACCTTGACATCTTCCTCCATGCAGTCCTCTTCCTTCTCTTCCCTAATCTTCTGCATGAGTTAATGCCAATAACATGTCTTAATAAGCCCGCTTTATTTTCTGTTCAAAGTCATGACTTAAAGTCATTAGATGCTATGGAAGAGGAGAAAGGAGGAGGAGGAGTGTAGGATATTTGAGGTAAGAAGGGAGGAATTAAATTGTCATTTTACAGGTGTAAATTGAGTTTCCGGGAAGTATAGTAGGATTGTCTGACAGTATTAAGAGAAAGAATAATAGACATAAAGAATCAATTCAGGGCTGGGGTTGTGGCTCAGAGCACTTGCCTAGCATGTGTGAGGCACTGGGTTCGATTCTTAGCACCACCTATAAATAAATGACTAAAATAAAGGTCCATCAACATCTAAAAAAATTAAAAAGAAATTAATTCAGGGGCTGGGGCTGGGGCTCAGTGGTAGAGCACTTGCCGAGCACGTGTGAAGCATTGCATTTGATCCTCAACACCACATAAAAATAAATAAATAAAATAAAGATATTTTGTCCATCTACAACTAAAAGTATTTAAAAAAAATCAATTCAGGAGATTCAATATGCCACAGAAGCCCAAGAAAGGAAAGAACAGAGACATACGAATGGGCATCTGAAAAAAAAAAAAAATAGCAAAAAAAAAAAACAGAAAAAATTTCCAGAATTTAAGAACATGGATATTTGTACTAAAAGGGCCTATCAAAAGCAAAATGAGATTAATTAAAACTGCATTAATACACATCCTTATGAATTTTTAATGACACTACGGATATGGCAAAAAACCTAAATAGCCGGGCGCGGTGGTGCACGCCTGTAATCCCAGCACTTGGGAGGCTGAGGCAGGAAGATCACGAGTTCAAAGCCAGCCTCAGCAATGGCGAGGCACTTAGCAACTCAGTGAGACCCTGTCTCTAATAAAATACAAAAAAAGGGCTGGGGATGTGGCCCAGTGGTCGAGTGCCCTTGAGTTCAATCCCCAGTACCAAAAAAAAAAAAAAAAAAAACAACAACAACAAAAAAAAACTAAATATTTACAAAGGGAAAGAGGTAAGTCTATTAGAAAAGATCAAGAATCAAAACGGCATTCAACTTCTCAGTACTAACTAATGCTGGATTCTATAAACTAATGGAAAAGCATGTTCAAAATCACGAGGGAGGGCTGGCAATGTGACTCAGTAGTAGAGCACTTTCCTAGCATACGTAAGACCCTGGGTTCAATTCGTAGCAACACACACACACACACACACACACACACACACACATACATCACAAGAAAAAAGATTTTTCAACTTAGAATTCTATATAGAGCCAAACTTTCAAGCAAAACTAACAGTAGACAATACAGTCAATCATACACGAACATTAGGAAGTTACTAGAGAAATAAACATGGAGAAATCAATAAAGAAAAAAACAAGGGATCTAGGAAATAATAATCAAACATAGGATCACAGACGAAGGAAATTCCCCAAAGAAAT
The DNA here is from genome assembly GCA_025594165.1 of Tamias sibiricus. Taxonomy (NCBI): domain Eukaryota; kingdom Metazoa; phylum Chordata; class Mammalia; order Rodentia; family Sciuridae; genus Tamias; species Tamias sibiricus. The sequence continues at coordinate 129,781,677 of CM046667.1, forward strand.
GAGCACCAAGCTTAGAGAAAAACTAGCTCGGATGTGAGAAGGACAGGAAGCTCTGAGAGGGAACTGCTCCCATACCTTTCAACCTCTTTCTAATCAAATTTGATGAGCTTTCATTAGAGCCTTCTTGATCCACCTAAACAGACTGCAAGAACTTCACAAATCAGAAAAGAGAATAGTTGCAGTTTCTTTCTTTTTTTTTTTTTTTTTTTTTTTTTTTTTTTGGTGGTACCGGGGATTGAACTCAGGGACACCTGACCACTGGGCCATATCCCCAGCCCTTTTTTGGATTTTATTTGGAGACAGGGTCTCACTGAGTTGCTAAGTGCCTCACCATTGCTGAGGCTGGCTTTGAACTCGCGATCCTCCTGCCTCAGCCTCCCAAAGTGTTGGGATTACAGGCGTGCGCCACCGCGCCCGGTAATAGTTGCAGTTTCTAACTCTCCTGTTCTTGAAAAACTTTACAAACTCCTTGTATAAGCATTCCCACTCCCCCCCCCCAGAAACTCCACAAATTAATACCATGAAGCAATAGTAAAATTTTTTACTCAAAAAATGTGATAGATGTCACCATATTCTTTTAGAAGACCGCCCTTAAGACTTCCAAGTCTACATTTCCCCCAGTACTTTCTGGGAATGATAGTAGTTTCCTTTGGTATGGAAAAATAGTATGCCTAAAAAGAACTGAACACAAACAGTAAAAAGGTCTTTTTTCCTCACAAAAAAAAATGTATAATTTGGTGTCCAAATGTACAAGTCAATGCCGTGTAAGTATAGGGTGCACAAGGCAGTCTCTGCTGTTCTGATCACTATAGAGCTCAGAAACAGAACAGTAGAGAAATGAAGGAGCCCTAATTAGGAAGGGCTGTTGCAGCTAGCTGGAAGCCATAAGTTCCACCTGATATGTATGTGACGCACCTGTAGGCACCCGCAAAGCTGAAGGTATATAACCGGGTGAAAAGCGGTCCGAGTTAGGAGAACGGAGAATTCATTCAGTCAGTCGTGCAGTAGCTCGGTCAGTCAGAAGAAGAGTTCGGGTCAGAGATCAGAGCGGCCAGAACGTAGGCAGAGCGGTTACAGAAGAGAAACCAGATAGAAGAAGTAATGGCTGGTCAGAGTTAGGCCGAGGCTCCCGAGGAAGACAGAAGACAGAAGAAAGAAGCAAGAAGCTCTAAAAAATAATCTTTCTCTAAGCTCTATCTTTCTTTCTCTCTAAGCTAAGAAGACAAGAAGAAAAAGACAAGACAAGAAGACAAGAAGAAGCTAAGCTCTATCTTTCTTTCTCTCTAAGCTAAAGTAGAAGTAAAAGTAGTAAAAGCTTTACTCTGCCTCCGAGTTTTTCTCCCGTGGCGCCGTGGCTGGCCATGACAGGCAGCTTACAGAGAAATAACTAGTCTATTATTGCAGTCTGCAACTAAGGATTCAGTTTTATAGGAACTGCATATTATGGGTCCTGGAATGGTAAGACTCTGGGGAAAAGGAGGATTCTACTGCAAGAATGGCAATGACCAGCTATGGTGAATGCTATTTGCTATGTGAATATTCCAATTCAGACCCCCTCATGCCTCAAGCCATTTCTTACATTAATCTAAGGTAAAGAAACTCTTACCACAAATGTTTGTCCTTGATGGTCGTGGTTCATTCTGTTTCCTCAGGCAAAGTAAACCACAATACATCACATCCTGTCTCTCCTACTGTTCCAGTTGAGAGTGAATGTGTTCTTGCTCTTAACTTCAAGTTGAACACAAAAAAATGTTTCACAACCACTCTGGTGTCAGCAAATAAGAATGTAGATAAGCCTTGACTTGAAGAAGAAATAAGAAACAAAATTTCTAAATCGTACATTGTATCACAGAGGAGGAAGAGAACCTACAATTGTTCTATTTACAAGGACAAATCTGGCAACAAACTTCCACTAAAAAGTTAACTGGCCAAGTTGAAATACACAAGGGGCTGAAACAGATAAATTTTTAATTAACTGACAAGTAAAAATTGTATATGTAGTGTATAACATGATGCTTTGAAGCTGGGCGTGGTGGCACACACCTGTAATCCCAGCACTTGGGAGGCTGAGGCAGGAGGATTGTGAGTTCAAAGCCAGCCTCAGCAATGGCAAGGCACTAAGCAACTCAGTGAGACCCTGTCTCTAATAAAATACAAAAAAGGGCTGGGGATGTGGCCCAGTGGTCGAGTGCCCCTGAGTTCAATCCCCAGTACCTAAATAAATAAATAAATAAATGATGCTTTGATATATGTATATACAGCGGAAGGGCTAATTCAAAGTAATTGATATATTCTTTACTTCACATATTTATCATTTTTTGTATGGTGGAGACATATAAAATCTACTAAGGAATATTCAAATATATAATACATTGTTATTAACAATAGTTATGATGCAAAAGAGATCCCTAGAACTTATTCCTTCTGTTAAATGAAAGTTTGTTTCATTTGACCAACATCTATCCACTCTTTGACTCCAAAACCCCTTGTACACCATTCTGTTTTCTGAATTTTCTGTTTCTTTCTCTTTTTAGACAGGGTCTCACTATGTTGCTAGTTGTGAACTTCTGGGCCCAAGTGATGTTTGAGTCTCCACCTTGTAAGCAACTGGAACTACTGGTACATGCCTTCATGTCTAGTTTATTCTCTCCTTCTTAGAATTCAACTCTTCTAAATTCCACATGTAAGTGAGATCATCTGGCTGAATTTCACTTAGCATAATGTCTTCCAGTTCCATCCATTTTGCTGCAAATGATAGGATTTTCATTCTTTTTTATGGCTGACCAGTATTCCACCGTGTTTACGTACCACATTTTCTTTATCCACTTGTGAGCTAATGAATACTTCTTGGGTGTTGTGAATGAGCTGCAATGAACATGGAAGTGCAAATGTCTCTTCAGCACACTGATTTTATTTCCCTTGGATATATAATTAGGAGTGGGATTGCTGGATCATATGGTAGCTCTATTTTTAATTTTTTGGGGAACTTTCATACTGTTTTCCATAGTGGCTTTTCTAATTTACATTTCCACCAACAGTGTATATAAGAGTTCCCGTTTCTTCACATCCTCACCAACACTTGTTATCTTTTGTGTTTTGAGTAACTATCCAAACAGGTTTCAGGTGACAACATTGTGGTTTTGATTTGCATTTCCCTGATGATTAGCAATGTTTTCTTTTTAAACATACCTTCTAGCAATATGTAGTACTGGTATTGAACCCAGGGCCTCGTGCATGACAAGCACTCTGCCACTGAGCTACATCATCAGTCCTTTAATTTTATTTTTTAAGAATATTTTTAGTTGTAGATGGACACAATAGCTTTATTTTATATGCTTTATATGTCGTGCTGAGGATTGAACCCAGTGCCTCACACATGCTAGGAGAGCATTCTACCACTAAGCTACAACCCCAGCCCCTATTTTTATTTGTATATTTTTATTTTGATATAGTCTCATTAAGTTGCTGAGGCTGGCCTGAAACTTGCAATCCTCCTGCCTCAGGCTTCTGAGTAGCTGGGATTTATTATTATTATTATTATTATTATTATTATTATTATTATATTATTATTATTATAGCCACTGCACCCAGGTAACCTTCTAGCAGTTTGTATGGTTTTTTTTTGGGGGGGGTGGGTGGGTGGGAGGATACCAGGGATACCAGGGATTGAACTCTGGGGCACTCAACCATTGAGTCACATCCCAGGCCTATTTTGTATTTTATTTAAAGACAGGGTCTCACTGAGCTGCTTAGCATCTCGCTTTTGCTGAGGCTGGCTTTCAACTTGCGATCCTCCTGTCTCAGCCTTCTGAGCCACTGGGATTACAGGTGTGAGCCATCGCACCTGGCTATATAACTTCTTTTGACAAATGTCTATTTATGGTCTTTGCCCATTTTTAATCAGGTTTTGTTTCAATGTTGAGTTCCTTGCTTATTTTGAAAATTAATTCCTTATCAGATGTATGGTTTAAAACTATTTTCTTTCATTCCATAGGTTATCTCTTTACACTGTTGATTGTGTGCTATACATAAGCTGTTTAGTTTTATGTAATCCTATTAGTCTATATTTATTTTTTATGCTTGTGATTTTGAGGTTATATCTAAAAATTATTCACAGAGACCAGTGTCAAGGAAATGTCCCCATTTCCTCCTGGTAGTTTTACTATTTCAGGGCTTATATTTAAGCCTCTAGTCCATATCCATTTGAGTTAATTAAAAAAAAAAATTGTAGTTATAGATGAACAGCATAACTTTATTTTATTTGTTTATTTATATTCATTGCTAATGATCAAATCCAGTGCCTCATACATGCTAAGCAAGCACTCTGCCACTGAGCTACAGCCCCAATCCCTTGAGTTTTTATATCTGCTGCGAGATAAGAATCTAATTTCTTTTTCCTTTTTTATTTATTTGTTTATTTATTTATTGCAGTACTAAAGACTGAACCAAAGCAAAGATGCTGACTGGTTTTGTCCTCTGAGTCATAGTTTTGCCAACCCCAGATTATTGGGAATGACTAATGACTAATGATGGATAACACTTAATACTGTGAATGGCCAGGGTAAATTGGCTCACTGTTCTTGGGGATACTGATTAATATAGCTTTTCTGAGGGACAGGTTATCAAAATACATCACAATGTTAAATATGCACATCCTTGATGGGCATGGTGGCATATCCCTATAACCCCAGCAACTTGGGAGGGAGGCAGAGGCAGGAGGATCACAAGTTCAAGACCAGCCTCAGCAATTTAGTAAGGCCCTAAGCAACTTAGCAAGACCTTGACTCAAAATAAAAAGGGTAGGCTCAGTGGTTAAGTGCCCCTGGGTTCAATCCCTGGTACCCAAAAAAACAAAACAAAACAACATATATACATCATTTGCCCAGGAATCCCACATTTGATTTTCTACCAAAAAGGCAATCTGGGAAGAAGGCAAATGTTTTTGTACAGAGTACATTGCCACATTGTTCATAATAGCAATCAGGGGAGGAGAATAAGAAACCTAAATAGCCATCAGTTAGGGAAATGGCTAAATTAACAACATGCAATTATCAATGAAATACCACTCAGCTATTTATGAGAGTGCTTTTGCCAGGTGCACTAGTGCACAACTGTAATCCCAGCAGCAGGAGGATGGCAAGTTTGAGGCCATTCTCAGCAACTCAGGGAGACCATATCAAAACATTAAATAAGTAAATGGCTAGAGATATAGCTCAGTGGTAGAGCACTTCTGAGTTCAATCCACAGTATCAGAAAATAAATAAATAAATAAGTGTGATATATCTGAATTCATTAACAAGGAAAGGCCTTATTGATTTTTGGTAAAAAAAAATACAAAATAATGTGTATAATGTGGTTTCATTTATATATAATTATGTACATACATACATAATAATATAAAGACATATGTTTAGAGACATACTCCAAAGAATAGGTTACCCCAAATGGGGTTGGAACATTGAATGACTTTCTTTTTCTTTTTCTTTGTTTTCTTCAGTGCTGGAATGGAACCCAGGGACTCACACAGTGCTAGGCAAGTACTCTACCACTGAGCTACATCCCATCCCCATGACTTTCTATGTTATATTTGATATTGTTTAATTTTGAAGAGGTATCATTATTCTAATCAGAAAAAAATTAAATTCTTAACGAGTTAGCAAAACTTCAGGTCAATCAAAATGGATTTTTATCTGAAATGTAACAGTTTTATAAAGTTGTCTTATGAAATTACTCTTACAATAAGATAATGGCTAGATATTTTTTCACAGTTTGAATGACTAGATTTTTTTTCCTTTTCTTTTATTCTAACTTTTATATATGACAGCGGAATGCATTACAATTCATATTACACTTACAGAGCACATTTTTTCACATCTCTGGTTGTATACACACTATATTCACACCATTCATGTCTTCATACATGTACTTAGGGTATTGATATCCATCTCATTCTACCATCTTTTTTTTTTACCCTTTTGCCCCCTCCCTTCCCCTTCCTCCCCATTGGCCTTTCTAGTGTTCCTCTAATCCTCCTATGCTCCCCATCCCAACTCCACTGTGAATCAACCTCCTTGTATCAGAGAAAATATTCGGCATTTGGATTTTGGGGATTGGCTAACTTCACTTAGCATTATATTCTCCAACTTCATCCATTTACCTGCAAATGACATTATTTTATTCTCTTTTATTGCTGAGTAATATTCCATTGGGTATATATACCACATTGAAAGGGAAATGAGGAAAACTACCCCATTTACAATAGTATAAAAAAAAATACTTGGGAATCAACGAAAGACCTCTATAACAAAAAATACAGAACACTAAAGAAAGAAATTAAAGAAGATCTTAGAAGATGGAAATCTCTATCATGTTCTTGAATAGGCAGAATTAATATTGTCAAAATGACCATACTACCAAAAGCACTATACAGATTCAATGCAATCCCAATCAAAATCCCAATGACATTCCTCATAGAAATAGAAAAAAACAATCATGAAATTCATCTGGAAAAATAGGAGACCCAGAATAGCAAAAGCAATTCTTAGCAAGAAGAGTGAAGCTGGTGACATTACTATTCCAGAACTTAAATTGTATTACACAGCAATAGTAACAAAAACAGCATGGTATTGGCACCAAAATAGACTTGTAGACCAATGGTACAGAATAGAGGACACAGAGACTAACACATATAATTACAGTTATCTTACATTAGACAAAGTTGCCAAAAATGTACATTGGAGAAAAAGATAGCCTCTTCAACAAATGGCGCTGGGAAAACTGGAAATCTACATGTAACAAAATGAAATTAAACCCCTATCTCTCACCATGCACAAAACTCAACTCAAAGTGGATCAAGGACCTAGGAATCAGACCAGAGACCTTACACCTATTAGAAGAAAAAGTAGGCCCTAATCTCTATCATGTCATATTAGGCCCCTACTTCCTTAATAAGACTTCTATAGTGCTAGAATTGATGTCAAGAATCAATAAATGGGGCTGGGGTTGTGGCTCAGCGGCAGAGTGCTCGCCTCGCATGTGCACGGCCCAGGTTCGATCCTCAGCACCACGGAAACATAAATGCATTGCATTGTGTACAACTAAAGTAAATAAATAAATATTTAAAAAAACAATTAAAAAAGAATCAATAAATGGGATGGATTCAAACTAAAAAGCTTCTTCTCAGCAAAAGAAACAATCAGTGAGGTGAATAGAGAACCTACAGAATGGGAGCAATAAATTTTTTACCACACCCACATCAGATAGAGCACTAATCTCTAGAATATATAAAGAACTCAAAAATCTTAACACCAAACAAACAAACAAATAACCCAATCAATAAATGGGCTAAGGAATTGAAAAGACACTTCTCAGAAGAAGATATACAATCAATCAACAAATACATGAAAAAATGTTCAACATCTCTGGCAATTAGAGAAATGCAAATCAAAACTACTCTAAGATTTCATTTCACTCCAGTCAGAATGGCAGCTATCAAAAACACAAACAACAATAAATGCTGGCGAGGTTGTGGGGAAAAGGGCACACTCATACATTGCTGGTGGGACTGCAAAATGGTACAGCCAGTATGGAAAGCAGTATGAAGATTCCTTGGAAAACATGGAATGGAACCACCATTTGACCCAGCTATCCCACTCCTCGGTCTATACCCAAAGGACTTAAAAACACCATACTACAGGGACACAGCCACATCAATGTTTATAGCAGCACAATTCACAATAGCTAAACTGTGGAACCAAACTAGATGCCCTTGAACAACCAGTTTTTATGGGTTTTGTTTGCTTTTCAGCTTGCTTCTTATACTAAAAGGACAAAGTTACTCATTAGGTCCTCATCTTATAAATATTCTTTTGAGGAACCTAGGATCATGCATTTTAATTTCTGCCACCACTTTTCTCCAACTCCCTGTGAGCATTTGTGATCATTAAGACTTGCATTATTTTCTCAGCCTAGGGCACAGAGACTGGAGGTATAAGGAAATCACTCTACAGACCATGGTACAGAAATTCAGGAGTAGAAGAGTAGAGAGGAGATAGATGGGGAAAAGCATTTGAGAAAGCTCTCACTCAGAAAGTGCCTTGGGAACTGGTGTTACCACCCTGCTCACATCACTATCTTCAGTGTACAGACAGGCAGTCCTCAGTTGTTCCATCGTGCAAGGTTGCCACATTTGTAAATGCCAATGTAGCAGGTATGGTGGTGCATACCAGTAATCCCAGTGATTCTGGAAGCTGAGGCAGGAAGATTACAAGTTTCAGAGCAGCCTCAGGAACATAGAAAGACCTGTCTCAAAAAGGGGGGGGGGGGTATGTGACAATATAGTTTAGTGGTTAGAGAACCTCTGGTACCAGAGAGAGAAAGAGAGGGAGGGAGAGAGAGAGAGAGAGAGAGATCAATTGTAAGTCAACAGAGGTATCACAGCCCTGGTGTTCTGCATAATATTTCACTTTAACCAGGTTTTATCCAGATGGATAAACAATGTGTATTTCAGTATTCAACTAGTTAGGGTTCACTGACACAGTTACACCAAGACTCCAGATTAAAGCTCTTTTTAGGAAATGGAAGTACTAAATTAACCCACCTCATTATATGTTTCTTTGAGAATAACTTATTATTCTTATTACTATTTAGTGCAGTGCTGGGGATTAAAACCAGGGCTATCCTCCAAGCCCCTTCTCTTTTTAAATTATAAGAGTACTAATGTTCATTGTGAAAGATTTGCAATATATGGCAATGCATAAAGAAACACAAAAGCAAAATCCAGCCTCAATTGTATCACTTAGCATCCACAGTTAACACTATAGCATTTTTTCCAGCCATTTGAGATCATACTGTTCATAATTTTGAATACATTTTTACTAAGTATTAAAGCATACTCATTTCCCACTAACAATAGCTTTTTAATAAGTGTGAAGCAAAACATGTCTAGGCTTTCAGTATCAAACTAGTGCTGAAATAAGGTTAACAGATTACATTTGCACAATTTGTTCTTTCATATCTCTATCATTAAAACTTCCAAATACACGAAATTGCATTTTGAATACCACGAGGATAATCAAAGATAAAAAAAAAAAAAGTAAAACACAGAAATCTAAACTTTCTGACCAATCAAATGGTCAGAAGATTTCTCATAATCAAAAGTAGGGTCTTCTACTTTGGAGGCTGACAAAAGCTCAAGGCCAGTCTAGGCAACTTAATGATACCCATCTCAAAACAAAAAATAAACTTGGCATGGTGGCACATACCTGTAATCCCAGTGACTCAGGAGGCTGAGGCAGTAGGATCACAAGTTCGAGATCAACTTCAGCAACTTAGGGATGCCCTAAGGATTTAGTGAGACCCTGTCTGAAAATAAAACTCAATAAAAAGGCTGAGGATATGGCTCAGTGGCCTAGCATTCACAAGGCCCTGGGTTCAATCTCTAGTAGTGCAAAATAAAATTAAATTAAAACTAAGTAGGCTATTTGGGGGGGATATTAAATATGCTATCAGTGAATCTTTTAATGACACATCAATGATTGAGAAGAAAGTTAAAATCACTATCCTAATTTTATGTAGAGACCAACTTTAAGGCATGGAAAGAAAGCAAGATAAAAATCTGTCATCCCATCTACTTACAAATTATCCAATAGAAGAGGTAATTTAAATGTCAGGACAATGCTTTTCAAAAGCTTCCAGAAATGTTGACACATTGCATAAATAAATTTGGCTTAATGTTTTCATCATTTAAGATATATTCATACTTTATTTTTTTAAAATCACCCTGAAGACTTCACATTAAGTTTACATGTTAAACAATAGTACTATTCAATTAAAATGCAAAGCAAATTCATATTTAGATTTCAATAGTACGTGTACATCCTTAAAGGTTATAATTTGTTTTATTTTTTTCAATTTTTAAATTCTAATTTGTTATACATGCTTGCAGAGTACAATTCATTTCTTATTACATATAAAGAGCACAACTTTTCAAGTCACTGATTTTACATAAAGTATTTTCACACCATTTGTGTCTTCATACATGTACTTAGGGTATTGATGTCTAACTCGTTCAGTCATTATTTTTATCCGCTTGCCCCCTCCTAACCCCTTCTTCCCCTTTGATCTATTTAAAGTTCCTTCATTCCTCTCATCACCCCCCCTTGCCATTATAAGTCAGTATCTTCATAACAAAGAAATCATTTGACCTTTGGTTTTTTGGGATTGGCTTACTTCACTTAGCATTATTTTCTCCAACTCCATCCATTTACCTGCAAATGCCATGATTTTATTCTCTTTAAGTGCTGAGTAGTGTTCCATTGTGTATATACATACCAAAGTTTCCCTATCCATTCATCTGCTGATGGGCATCGGGGTTGGTTCCACAATCCAACTATTGTAAATTGTGCTGCTATAAACATTGATGTGGCTGTGTCCCTGTAGTATGCTGTTTTTAAGTCCTTTGGGTATAGACCGAGGAGTGGGATAGCTGGGTCAAATGGTGGTTCCATTCCAAGTTTTCCTAGGAATCTTCATACTGCTTTCCAGATTGGCTGCACCAATCAGCAATGTATGAGTGTAGCTTTTTCCCCACAACCTCGCCAGCATTTATTGTTGTTTGTGTTTTTGATAGCTGCCATTCTGACTGCAGTGAGATGAAATCTTAGAGTTGTTTTGATTTGCATTTCTCTAATTGCTAGAGATACTGAACATTTTTTCATATATTTGTTTATTGCTTGTATATTCTCTTCTGAGAAGTGTCTGTTCAGTTCCTTGGCCCATTTATTGATTGGGTTATTTGGTTTTTTTTTTGGTGTTAAGGTTTTTGAGTGCTTTATATATCCTTGAGGTTAGTGTTCTATCTGATGTACTTGTGGTAAAGATTTGCTCCCATTCTGTAGGTTCTCAATTCACCTCACTGATTGTTTCTTTTGGTGAGAAGAAGCTTTTTAGTTTGAATCCATCCCATTTATTGATTCTTGACATCAATTCTAGCACTATAGAAGTCTTATTAAGGAAGTGGGGGCCTAATATGACATGATAGAGATTAGGGCCTACTTTTTCCTTCTAATAGGTGTAAGGTCTCTGGTCTGATTCCTAGGTCCTTGATCCACTTTGAGTTGAGTTTTGTGCATGGTGAGAGATAGGGGTTTAATTTCATTTTGTTACATGTGGATTTCCAGTTTTCCCAGCACCATTTGTTGAAGAGGCTATCTTTTCTCCAGTGTACATTTTTGGCAACTTTGTCTAATATAAGATAACTGTAATTATATGTGTTAGTCTCTGTGTCCTCTATTCTGTACCATTGGTCTACAAGTCTATTTTGGTGCCAATACCATGCTGTTTTTGTTACTATTGTTGTGTAATACAATTTAAGTTCTGGAATAGTAATGTCACCAGCTTCACTCTTCTTGCTAAGAATTGCTTTTGCTATTCTGGGTCTCCTATTTTTCCAGATGAATTTCATGATTGTTTTTTCTATTGCTATGAGGAACGTCATTGGGATTTTGATTGGGATTGCATTGAATCTGTATAGTGCTTTTGGTAGTATGGTCATTTTGACAATATTAATTCTGCCTATCCAAGAACAAGGTAGATATTTCCATCTTCTAAGATCTTCTTTAATTTCTTTCTTTAGTGTGCTGTAGTTTTCATTGTAGAGGTTTTTCACTTCTTTTGTTAAGTTGATTCCCAAGTATTTTCTTTTTTTTTAGGCTATAGCAAATGGGGTGGATTTCCTAGGTTCTCTTTCTGAGGATTTGTCGCTGATGTACAGAAATGCCTTTGATTTATGGGTGTTGATTTTATATCCAGCCACTTTCCTGAATTCATTTAGTAGTTCTAGACAATTTCTGGTGGAATTATTTGGATCTTCTAGGTATAGAATCATATCATCTGCAAATAGTGCTAATTTGAGCTCTTCTTTTCCTATCTGGATCCCTTTAGTTTCTATCGTCTGTCTAATTGCTCTGGCTAGGGGTGTAAGAACTGTGTTAAATAGGAGTTACGGTAAGAGAGGGCATCCCTGTCTTGTTCCAGGTTTTAGAGGGAATGCTTTCAATTTTTCTCCATTTAGGATGATGTTGGCCTGGGGCTTAATATAGATGGCCTTTACAATGTTGAGGTATGTTCCTGTTATTCCTATTTTTTCTAGCGTTTTGAACCTGAAGCGGTGCTGTATTTTGTCAAATGCTTTCTCTGTGTCTATTGAGATGATGATATGATTTTTATCTTTGAGTCTATTGATGTGATGAATTACATTTATTGATTTACATATGTGGAACCAACCTTGTAGTCCTGGTACGAACCCTACTTGATTGTGGTGCACTATCTTTTTGATATGTTTTTGTATTTGATTTGCCAGAATTTTATTGAGAATTTTTGCATCTCTTTCTTAGATGTGTCTTTGCCTGGTTTTGGAAACAGAGTGATAATGGCCTCATAGAATGAGTCTGGAAGTGTTCCCTCTTTTTCTATTTCGTGAAATAGTTTGAGAAGTATTGGTGTTGTTATTTCTTCTTTAAAGGTCTTATAGAACTCAGCAGTGTATACATCTGGTCCTGGGCTTTTCTTGGTTGGTATGTTTTTTTTTTTTTTTTAAATATTTTTTTATTTACTTTAGTTGTACACAATGCAATGCATTTATGTTTACGTGGTGCTGAGGATCGAACCCGGGCCGCACACGTGCGAGGCGAGCGCTCTGCCGCTGAGCCACAACCCCAGCCCGGTTGGTATGTTTTTAATGGCACCCTATATTTCTTTGAAATTCATCTATTTAAATTGTGTATATCATCCTGATTTAGTTTGGGCATATCATGTTTCCAGAAATTTGTCAATGCCTTTGATATTTTCTATTTTATTGGAGTATAAATTTTCAAAATAATTTCTAATTATCTTCTGTATTTATGTAGTGTCCATCGTGATATTTCCTTTTTCATCACAGATATTGGTTAGTGAGTTTTCTCTTTCCTTTTCTTCATTAGCATAGTTAATGGTTCATCAATTTTATTTATTTTTTCAAAGAACCAACTTTTTGTTCTGTCAATTTTTCAATTGTTTTTTGTTTGTTTATTTGTTGTTATTGTTGTTGTTTCAATTTCATTGATTTCAGCTCTGATTTTAATTATTTCCTGTCTTCTACTGCTTTGGGGTTGATTTGTTCTTCTTTTTCTAGGGCTTTGAGATGTAATGTTAGGTCATTTATTTTTTGACTTTTTCTTCTTTGAAGGAATGAACTCCATGCAATGAACTTCCCTCTTAGTACTGCCTTCACAGTGTCCCAGAAATTTCAATATGTTGTATCAGTGTTTTCATTTACCTCTAAGAATTTTTTAATCTCCTTCTTGAGATCTTCTGCAACCCATTGTTCATTCAGTAGCATATTATTTAGTCTCCAGGTGTTGGAGTAGCTTTTGTTTCTTATTTTTTTTATCATTGATTTCTAATTTCATTCCATTATCTGATAGAATGCAGGATAGTATCTCTACTTTTTTATATTTGCTTAGAGTTGCTTTATGGCAAAATATATGGTCTATTTTTTAGAAGGATCCATGTGTTGCTGAGAAGAAAGTGTATTGGCTCATTGATGGATAATATACTCTATATATGTCAGTTAAGTCTAAGTTATTGATTATATTATTGAGTTCTATAGTTTATTTGTTTAGCTTTTGTTTGGAAGATCTATCCAGTGGTGAAAGAGATGTGTTAAAGTCACCTAGAATTATTGTGTTGTGGTCTACTTGACTCTTGAACTTGAGAAGAGTTTGTTTGATGAATGTAGTTGCTCCATTATTTGGGGCATATATATTTATAACAGTTATGTCTTATTGGTGTATGGTTCCCTTAAGCAGTATGAAATGTCCATCTTTATCTTTTTTGATGAACTTTGACTTGAAGTCTACTTTATTTGATGTGAGGATGGAAACTCCTGCTTGCTTACACAGACCGTGTTAGTGGTATATTTTATCCCATCCTTTAACCTTCAGTCTGTGGGCATCTTTTCCTATGAGATGAGTCTCTTGAAGGCAGCGTATTATTGGATCTTTTTTAATCCAATCTATCAGCCTATGTCTTTCAATTGGTGAGTTTAGGCCATTAACATTCAGGGTTATTATTGAGACATGATTTGTATTACCAGTCATTTTTGCTTATTTTTGGTATTTAGCTTGACTTGGTTTCTCCTTTGGTTGGATTTTCCTGTATTGTAGTTCTTTTCTTTGCAGATTTTCACTGTTGTTTTTCATTTTCTCTTCATGGAATATTTTGCCAAGAATGTTCTGTAATGCAGACTTTCTTGTTGTGAATTCTTTTAGCTTTTGTTTATCATGGAAAGTTTTTATCTCATCATCAAATCTAAAGCTCAATTTTGCTGGATATAAGATTCTTTGTTGGCATCCCATATCTTTTAGAGCCTGGTATATGTTGTTCCAAGATCTCCTGACTTTGAGTGTCTGGGTTGAAAAATCTGCTGAGATCTAAATTGTTTTTCCCATACAGATAATCTGATTTTTCTCTCTTGCAGCCTTTAAAATTCTACCCTTATTTTGTATGCTAGGCATTTTCATTATAATGTTCCTTGGTGTATATCTGTTGTAATTTTGTACATTTGGTGTCCTATAGGCCTCTTGTATTTGATTTTCAAATTCATTCTTCCTGCTTGAGAAATTTTCTGATATTATTTCAAATGCATTCCTTTGGTTTGAATCTCTGCACCTTCCTCTATTCCAGTAACTCTTATATTTGATCTTTTGATGGTATCCCATAATTATTGGATGTTCTTTTCATGGTTTGTTACCATCTTCACTGTGAGGTCAACTTTATTTTCAAAATGATATATTTTGTCCTCATTTTCTGAGGTCCTGTCTTCCAAGTGATACAATCTGTTGGTGATGCTATCTATTGAGTTTTTAAAATGGCTTATTGTTTCTTTCATTTCAAGGATTTCTGTTTTTTTTTTCCTCAGACTCTCTATCTCTTTCTTGAAGTAATCTTTTGCTACCTGTATTTGCTTTCTTATCTCTTTGTTGGTGTGATCAATGGTCACCTGTATTTGATCTCTTATCTCTTTGTTGTAGAGATCAATTTTTGCCCATATCTGCTCACTTAGGTCATTTTTTAAAATCCCAAATCATTTTAATTATGTTTGTTTGTTTGTTTATTTATTTATTTATTTATTTATTTATTTATTTTGTGGTGCCAGGGATTGAACTCAGGGGCACTCAACCACTGGGCCACATCCCCGGCCCTTTTTGTATTTTATTTAGAGACAGGGTCTCACTGAGTTGCTAAGTGCCTCGCCATTGCTGAGGCTGGCTTTGAACTCGCAATCCTCCTGTCTCAGCCTCCCAAAGTGCTGAGATTACAGGCGTGTGCCACCGTGCCTGGCTTTAATTATGTTTATTCAGAATTCCTTCTCTGACATTTCACCTACTGCACTATCTATGGATTCTATTGTTGTAGTATCTTGGTTTGTTTGGGGCATTTTTCTCCCTTGTTTTTTCATGATGTGTATATGTTTTCCTCTTTTGCAGTGTAGATCTGAGGTATCATGGCTTCTGACCTATTGTCTTATAGCGTCCCTACAGGTTACCAATACCTCACTTTTAAGAGAGAGATCAATATCACAGCATTCAATGTACCCAACATGTAGCCATATATCAGTTAGCTTCTTTTTTTTATATATTTACAGTTTTGTCACTATAAACAGAAATTATGAGATCAGTTATCTTCTACCATATAGTCACTATGTTTGCTTAGTGGTTTACAGTTTCTAATGGTAGAAGAGGGGACTTAGGGGTCGGCTAAGACATTTATGAGGTAGGATATAAGAAAATAGAGGTATTAAATTATTTGACTACTGAGATGGTAATCATAAGAAGGTTTCTGTTAGTAGGAGAAACAAGATTTAAGCATCCCCATGTAAGACTCCCTGTTAGCTCAACAACAGGATAACTGTTAGCAACTCTAGTAGAGTACCCTCTGGTGCAGCCTGGCCCACAGGGACCTTAGTGATGCCTTACTAGGTCCTTATTGTTGTCCCTTGATAGTAGCAATGTTATCTCAGTTTTCTTGTGGTGGCAGCCTCAAGCCTATAATTATCTTGATATTGGGCTGTGTAGCCACGCTTTGGTGAGTAAGGAACCCCAGTGCAGAGTGTCTCTCCAGGCAGGTACGGGTTGCCTCTCCAGGTTGTGGGCCAGGGGCAGGCCTCTCTCTCCGGATCTCCTCCCGGCGGAGGTGTGGTGGGGCAGGTGGGCTATTGGGTCTTCCTCTCAGTATCTCCTCCTCCTGGGTCTCCTCCTGGGCACGGTGTCTATAATTTGTTTTAAATAGCAGAGCCATCTGTCCTGTGATGGCTCATATGATTTTAATTATTGGAGAAGTCTAAGTGGAATTTCTCCCACAAATATGCATCCTGCTGAACTGTACTGAAAACATGATATTTGACTCTGATATTTCTTTTCTTTTCTTTTTTTTTTTTTTTTTTTTGGTACTGGGGATTGAACTCATGGGTACTCGACCACTGGGCCACATCCCCAGCCCTTTTTTGTATTTTATTTAGAGCCAGGGTCTCACTGAGATGCTAAGTGCCTCACCATTGCTGAGGCTGGCTTTGAACTCAGGATCCTCCTGCCTCAGCCTCCCAAGTGCTGGGATTACAGGCGGGCACCACATCGCCTCAGCCGATACTTCTATTTTATAAGAAAATTATACTCTCCAGTTGACTGTGAACTCATCATTGTATTCAATATTATGTTCACTACTTTTCAGTGGTATAAATCACTAATACTGGGGCTGGGGTTGTGGCTCAGTGGTAGAGTGTTCACTTAGCACATGCGTGGCCTGGGTTCGATCCTCACACCACGTAAAA
Source organism: Tamias sibiricus (assembly GCA_025594165.1). Classification (NCBI taxonomy): domain Eukaryota; kingdom Metazoa; phylum Chordata; class Mammalia; order Rodentia; family Sciuridae; genus Tamias; species Tamias sibiricus. The sequence continues at coordinate 129,798,544 of CM046667.1, forward strand.
ATAAATGCATTGTGTACAACTAAAGCAAATAAACAAATAGTTTAAAAAGAAAGAATCCTCGAGTATAAATCACACCTAAGTGTTCCACCCCTTCCAATTGCAAGTACTATCTCCGTGTTTCCGGAAATTTTCCGAATAACAATCACTAGCGACTATGCTTCAGATAACAGTATTACATATTATTAAGTTCCTTTCCAAGCCTTAGAAAATAGCATGCCAGCAGCCGGGCACAGTGGTGCACACCTGTAATCCCAGCACTTTGGAGGCTGAGGCAGGAAGATTGTGAATTCAAAGCCAGCCTCAGCAATGACAAGGAACTTAGCAACTCAGTGAGACCCTGTCTCTAATAAAAATAAATAAACAAACAAACAAATAAATAAATTACTAATATTTGCCACCATTAGCTATCATCATGTATTCATAAAGCAGATATTCTAGAATTTCCTTTTATGATCATTGACCAACTATTATAATAATCATATATTTAGGTTTGTCCTAGACACAATTTTCAATATATAGTTTATATAATTTCTTGCAGCCAAATAGTTTTTTACTTTCAATTAATGACTTGAACCAAATATTAAAAAAGGCATGTCTATGAAATTTGTAATTGTCACAGATTTTGGAGGTAGCACCATTACTAGAGCTTATAGAATCAGAATTTAAAATATCTCATCAAGTTGGGGTATTATGTTAAAACCCAGTCTAGTGAGTACTCCAGCTTCTACATAAAACTATGCTTTCGCTATGATTCTTCCATAAAGCTGCATGTCTGGAAGGGCAGCCGGTCTAGATCCAGAGAAAGGGCCTGAGGTGGCTCAGAGGAGCGAAGTCACTTAAGAGAGAGAGAAAGATTTTTGAATACAGTTGGTTCATGAGTTTATTTCTTCACTCATTCAACAAATACTGAGGACATACTGTTTTTGGGATACTGTGCTAGTCACTGATGGATATGTAGGGAGCAAAAACAGACAAGAGTACTGTCCTCAAGGAGCTAACAAGTATAATTGGGGAAATAGATAAACAGATGAAATATAGTGTTATTTGATCAAACTTTGAGCCACACATTATTCAAAGCACTTTACATGTAGTTCACCCATATAACAACCATGTGATATAGGTTCTGTTATTTTTTATTTATTTATTTTTGGTGTTGAGGATTGAAGCCAGGGGTGCTTTAACCCAGAGCCATATCCCCAGCCCTTTTTATTTATTTATTTTTTAAATTTTAAGATAGGGTCTCACTGAGTTGCTTAGTTCCTTGCTAAGTTGCTGAGGCTAGCCTCAAATTTGCCATCCTCCTGCCTCAGCTTTCCAAGTTGCTGGGATTACAGGCATGCACCACCATGACTGGTTTTGTAGTTTCTGTTATTATCTCTAGTCTACAGATGAGGAGTCTACTGCACAGAGATGTTAAGTGACTTGTTCAAGGTCACTCCAATTGTAAGTGGAAGAGTCCACATACCATGGTGCCTCGGGATGAAGATGGGTAAGGTATTACAACTCTCACAACTTTCTCTTAGGTGATCCAGGGCCAGTTGTTCAGTATTTGTTTACTCAAAAAGCATTTTCTGAGGGACCTACTGTGTGCCCCAAACTGCAGTATACAATGAGGACACAGTGATAAACAAGAGAAAGAAGATATGGAAAAAAATGACATGGAAAGGGAAGCACAGAGAGCCATGGGAGAAAATAGTCTGGAACTTCAGCCCATATCAGGGAACAAAATCTCCATCACTCAAGGTGTCCTTTGCCTCTCGCCCATTGGGGAGCAAGTCCCATGGGTTTTTCCCCTCCTAGAAAAAGATGGCACTATATGTCATCTATGTGAGATAAAAGAGCACAGGAAAATTTGTTTAATGACCAAAGAAGAGATGGAGAGGGATTTCTTACTTTCATCTGGGGAGATAGCATCAATCACATGGTAGCATCTATGGTGGGAGGTAGTATTAGGGTGAGCAGGCAGATGGGAGGTAGCTTCACAGCAGCTCTGTGGATATGGACACCTCACTGGAGAGAGGCAAAGCAGGAGCAGAAGAGATCAGAAGAGACCATTTGATGCCATAGGGAGAGAACTGTGTCCATGAGCTCTTATGTAGAGCCTACAGGAGAGATGACATTGACGGGAGACAAGAAGTTCTGCAGTAGCAGGTAAGCACAAAATCAGCAAAACACCATGCTCTCATAAGTGAGGTGCAATTTTTAAACCAGTTGGTATGGTCTAGGAAGTGGAATTTATAACAGTAAATAAAACATGGTAAAAATGACAAAAAACAAACCCTGCCTTCCTGCTCCAAAAAATCAATGTTAAATTATAGGATGGGATAATGGAGTGGATGGAATAGTAGTCCCCACTTTTCAATATATATCTACACCTCAATCCCTGGAACCTGTGAATATGACTTTATTTGGTAAAAAGGTCTTTGCAACATACTTAAATTCTATATCTCAAAATGAGATCATTCTGGACTATCCTGGTGGGTCCTCCATTAAATGCCAAGCATCCTAATAAGAGACACACACAGAGGAGAGACTTGGGGAGAAGAGGTGTTTGTGTGATGATGGAGGCAGAGGTTGGAATTATGCAGTCACTAGCCAAGGTATGCCTGGACCTGCCAGAAACTAGAAGAGGCAAGGAAAGATTCTTATAGCATCTTTAGAGAAAAGGTGGCCCTGCCAACACATTTATTTGAAGTTTTGTCCTTCAGAACTGAGAAAATAAATTTCTGTTGATTGGAGCCATCAAGTCTACAGTAATCTGACACACCAGCCTAGGACAGTATTATAGGGTCTCATGGCTTGGCAATGGTGTGTGAAAATATCTGGGGAAACAGTATGATGTGAGTGATGAGCAAAGTAAATGTAGTTTTAGTCATGGCAAAGGTGAAGAATTAATAGAGGAAAGCAATTGTCCTACCACATAGCTCTGATATTGCTCTGTTCGTAGTGCCACATTTCTTTTAGAAGTGTCATTGATGAGTGGGAGCCTAGCCAGAGATAGGTGACCAGGATATTGCCAGTTCTAAGAAGTTTTCCATACACAGGATGAATTGATAGCATTGAAGATGGAAAAGGAGTGGATGGATGAAGATGATGGCAACCCTGGAAAGAGAATGGCCTTCTTGTCAATGAGGAAGTCATGGTATTTTGTATTGCCCCAGGAGGCAAAATTGGGTCCAGCAGGTAGAAAGTTAAGAGTAGAGAAAAAATCACAATTGCTAATTATAGGAACTCAAAACATTATGGAAGCATTTGAAGAGTGAAAACACATTGGCTCCCTAAGTCCAGAGACACAGAATCTGGTCCTGCCTTTGCAATTAATTGATTATGTGAATGGACACATCATTTCCCTTTCTTTGGACCTCATTTTTCCTCTATGTAAAATTAAGGGGCTGAATTGGATGCTTTGGGAGAACATCTCATTTCTTTACATTTGGTTGCTTCCCATTCTATGGCTTAAGAAAAATAAGATGATGTACAATTTGAGTGCCTCATATGTGGTAAAGGTAGGGTCTGTGCTAGTTGTCTAACATACATACTCTCTTATTAACATCTCCTTTCTCCAGTGTAGATATGCTACACCAATTTATCTATCTATTTATTTATTTATTTATGGTACTGGGATTGAACTCAAGGGTATTCGACCAATGAGCCATATCCCCAGCCCTATTCTGTATTTTATTTGGAGACAGGGTCTCACTCAGTTGCTTAGCGCCTCACAGTTGCTGATGCTGGCTTTGAACTCATGATTCTCCTATCTCAACCTCCCAAGCTGGAGGTGTGCGCCACTGCACCTGGCTGCTACAGCAATTTAAAGATTAGGACACTGAGATTCAGGGAGGTTGTGACTTGCCCAATGTCATAAAACTTCTACATGGCTGAGCTAAAACTTCAACTCAGATTCCCCTGTCTCTGGTACTCTTTCTACTGCATTATGCAGCTCCCCTAATCTATTCCACACTGATCCTTGGCCACATCTGAATTTAACAAATAATAAAATTCAATGCCAAAAGTGTTGTTTGGAAATCAGGCGATATTAACTATCTCAATCACACGGAAGCATCAGAAGTTTTCTGAGCAGTCAAAATGGTCATACCAAAGTCTATGTATTAGTGTCCACAAAGTTTCTTCACAAAGTCTTCAGGGCCTCCTTACTAAGAGCCTTTCCCTCAGCATTTTGTATGCACCCTCTGATCTCCCTGTATGAAGAGAAAGGGCAAGCTTGAGGGCTTGTCAGCAGCAGGCTGAGAACCTGAGACAGCCTTGGTTGTTAGGCTGTGGAGCATGAAGGGGAGGCAACAAAGAACAGCAGGTGTCCCATGGAGTTTCCACAAAAGGGAAAGACAAATGAGAAGGCAAGCTCCTTAGAATTCCACGAGTGAAAAACTCAACACAAGAAGCAGTTAAATAGGCCTAGAGGAAGGTCTTGAACCAAGGAGAACTCAATGAGCTGTGGGATTTTTTACATGGTTCCTGAGGCTTTGAGGAGGGATGACACCACCCTGAAAGTGCACCACAGCCCATGGGTGCACATTTAGTTCTGAAGCACATATTCACCTTGATTTTTAGTTAGTTATGTGCTATAGTTTAAAATCAGTGGAGGTGCCTGGCTGCTGGCACATGCCTGTAATCTCAGTGACTTGGGAGGCTGAGGCAGGAGTATAAATTAGAGGCTAGCCTCAGCAATTTAGCCAGACGCTGTTTCAAAATAAAAAATTAGGGATTCCTGCCTTTTAGGTCCCCTTCTTCCTCTGGGGAAAGACTTTTTCTGCTTTCCTTAAATAAAGCCTTTCCTTTTCCACTCTAAAAAATAAATAAATAAAATGAAAAATTAAAAAAAAAATAACTGGGGATATAACTCAGTGGTAAAGAGCCTCTGGGTTTAATACCTGGTATCATTAATAATAATAATAATAATAAATTTTTAAAATAAAATAAAATCAGTGGGGGAAATCAGGAAGAAGGCGGTACATAAGTACTAATAAGTGTAGCAAAAGGTACTCATTGGCAATGAGAGCAATGAAGATGACAAGACTATAAAAATATACAATATCTTCCTAAAGTCAAGCAGCATGGAGACATTTAAATGCAGGTACTACAATACCGATCGCTGAGTATTGTAATGGATATCCACAATGATGGCTCAGTGTCTTCAAAAAATGGTGAGTTTGAAGAGTGAAAACATATTGGCTCCCTAAATGCAGAGACACAGTATCTAGTCCTGTAATCCCACAGGTTCGGGAGGCTGAGGCAGGATGATGCCAAGTTCAAAGCCAGCCTGAGCAACTTAGTGAGACCCTGTCTCAAAATAAAATACAAAAAGAGATGGGGATGTGGCCCAGTGGTTAAGCACCCTTGGGTTCAATACTCCCCAATAGCAAAAAAAAGAAAGAAAAGTGAGGTGGTACCTTGCACCTTCTGCATATTAAGGCAGTGAGTGCAGCTCATTTTAACAAGACTTTCACCAAAACGATCTAAAGAAAAAGTTTTGATGCCCAAAGTAGTAAATTGCAATTATCTAGCAAATCCAATTATGAAGAAATTGACAGCAGTATCAAAGAAATAATGCTTTAAAAATAATATGAGGGCTGGGGGCATAGCTCAGTGGTAGAGCACTTCCCTATCATGCAGGAGGCACTGGGTTCCAGCCCCAGTTCCAGAAACACAAGTAACTTTCATCAATAAAATGAAAGGTAGCTCTTAAGGAATATAGCAAATATGGGAGAAAGTACTCAATGAATACATTTAAAAAATAAATTCAAGTTCTGATCCTGCTTAGCTAGCATGTTGCTGAGACACCTAAATAAATGAATGAGTAAACAAATGAATGAATGAAAACTGACCTTTCTGGGGGTTCTCCTTTTTCTAGGGTTATTCTATGGTTCTTAGAACAAATGCATTATCAAGTTGTTGGAGACGGAAAAGGACACCTGTTATTTTTATTTTTTTAAATATTTTTAGGTATCAATGGACCTTTATTTTATTTATTTATATGCAGTGCTGAGATTTGAACTCAGGGCCTCACACGTGCTAGACAAGAGCTATACCACTGAGCCACAAACCCATCCCACCTATCTGGTTTTTGATCATTATCCATACACATTACAAACACAGAGGTCCATCATCCTGATATGCATAGTGTCTCCTGGGGCCAGAAGCTCTGCTGTATTCCCACCAATTTGGAGTATGAAAGTCTCTGCCTAGCTAGAGTCTGTCTACCTTAAGACACCCTGCAGTTGTCTCTTCTGTTCTTGCTGTTTCCCTGAAAGTGCTGCTGAGCAGGAGAGCATGTCTTGCCTGCTCTTTGTACTCAAAGATCTCTTTCTCAATCTCCTCCCTACAGCCTTGGGACATTCTTTTCTTCATCTTGGGAAAGACTTCTGTAATCATATGATCCCAAGATGCTCTATTTCCCTCTCCTCCGATAATCTTTTGTATTCCGTTTTTATATTCCTTTTAAAATTTATTTTTGCAATGCTGGGAATCAAACACAGGGGCTTGCATATGCTAGGCAAGTGCTCCACAACTGAGCTACAGCTCTGGCCCTCTACTAGAATGGCCAATGAGTAGGGAGGGGAAGGGAGGGTACAAAAGGGTGAAGGGGAAAGGAGGGTACAAAAGGGTGAAGGGGAAAAAAAGATGGTAGTATGAGATGGATATCATTACCCGAAGTGCATATATGAAGTCACGAATGGTGTGCATATACTTTGCATACAACCAAAAAAAAAAAAAAAAAGGATTTATGAAAATGTGTGTGTTTATGGAAAGTATGTGGAAGTATATGAAAATGATATATTTTATCGAATATAAAAATGGAAACAGTCTAAGGTTAATTGTAGAACCTCTATAATGAGTATAGAAGTGTTCACTGTATAATTTTTTCAACTTTTGCTGTGAGTTTGAAAAAGAGTTCATAATAAAATGGTGTAACATGGCCGGGCGTGGTGGCACACGCCTGTAATTCCAGCACTTGGGAAGCCGAGGCAGGAGGATCATGAGTTCAAAGCCAGCCTCAACAATGGCGAGGCACTTAGCAACTCAGTGAGACCCCGTTTCTAATAATATACAAAAAAGGGCTGGGAATGTGGCTCAGCGGTTGAGTGCCCCTGAGTTCAATCCCTGACACTAAATAAATAAATAAATAAATAAATAAATAAATAAATAAAGGTGTAAAAGAAAAGGATCAATTTTTTGGAATATAAAAGCTGAGAAGCTATACAGGCAATTTCCTGCATTCCCAGTGCTTTTCTATAATCATGAGCATGTGGCTGGCTGTTTGAATATGGAGAAGGTAAAGGGGAAAATACTGTTTATATTGTTATATCCCTCTCCCCAAAGGTCAAAGCCAGTTATGAAAAAAGTCCAGACATCTGGTAAAAATTTATTCACTTATCAACAAGTGTTTTCTTCTTCTTCTCCTTCTTCTTTAGTTGGTACTGGGGATTAAATCTAGAGGAGCTTTACCACTAAGCAACACCCTCAGCCCTTTTTACAGTTTTGAGATAGGGTCTAAGTTGCTGAAGCTGACCTTGAATTTGCCATCTCCTGCCTCAGCCTTCTGAGTCGCTGGGCATGTGCCACTGCACCTGCCTTCAACAAGTTTTTTTTTAATTAAAAATGTATTTTGTACTGGGGATTGAATCCAGAGATGCTTAACTACTGAGCCACATCCCTACCCCTTTTTATTTTTAATTTTGAGGCAGACTCTAAGTTGCTTAGGGCCTCACTAAGTTGCTGAGGCTGGCCTTGCCATCCTACTGCCTCAGTCTCCAAAGTCACTGAGATTACAGGTTTGTGCCACCAAGCCCAGCAACAATTATTTCTTAAACACCATCTATGTTTCCAGTGCTGCTGTAGCACTAAAAACATGACACTAAGGCAGACAAAATTAGTAAAATATTATCTGCAAAAATGCATTTTACAACTTGGCCTAGTCTGAGACCAAAATGACCTTCTCATTTCCTCTCCCCTGAATTGAATTTATCCATTTAGTCACAGACTGAATAGTCAGCTGAAAACTGAAGCCACTTCCTTCACACTTTCAATCTGGTTCCCTGCCTTCAATGAGCAGAATGCACTTGGAGAATGCAAGAGTGGAAAAAACAGCAGAATAGCCTGTGAGTTGGTGATGCAAAGAAGGGTCAAACAGGGCTGAATCTCACATATGGAGTGACCTTCACCAGTCTCACCAGTGAGCTACTTGAGGGGATGGAAAGAGGAGCAGAAACTTTCTTCCACATACTTCATGAAGGGTGGTGGAGTTCCTATTTTACAAATAGAGGCAGAAGTATGAAAAGAGGGAAATTATTCCCTTTGAAATTAATATTGCAGTTTTTATTATTGAATATTTTTGGTACTGGGGACTGAACTTGAGGGCGCTCTACCACTGAGCTACATCCTTAGCACCCTGCCTTTTTTTAGTTGTTGATGGACCTTTATTTTATTCATTTTTTATATGTGGTGCTGAGAATTGAACCCAGTGTCTCACACTTGTGAGGCAAGCATTCTACCACTGAGCCACAACCCTAGCCCCCCCCCACCTCCTTTCTTGAGACAGGGTCTTGCTAAGTTGCAGAGGTTGGCCTTGAACTTGTAATTCTTCTGCCTCAGCCTCCTGAGTAGCTTACAAGCATGTGCTACCAGGCCTGGCTTATTCTTGAATTTTGAATATGATATAGATGAATTTATCTAGACATGCCAAATCATTTTTTTCAGTGCTAAGTATCATTATTATTGCTAATTGAGATGGCTGTAATACAGAGGGACTCTTTACTTCCATTAATTTATGCATCCATAAAAATTAACATCTAGGGGCTGGGATTGTAGCTCAGTGATAGAGCACTTGCCTAGCACATATGATACCTAGAACCACATAAAAACAAAGGTATTATGTCCATCTACAACTAAAAAATAAACAAACATCTAAATCATACATATTACAGGATTGCCTTCAGAGTTGCTTCTACAAATTTATTTTCTCCATATGGGAAATATAAAGGATGACATTTATAACAGGGCTAAAATCTAGTTCCTTCAAGTTTTATCTTTGTTTATATACACTCAATCATAACATTAAATCTGAACCTGAATCCTCAAATCCTTAGTGTGTCAGCCCTGGGCATGTTTACTCTCAGATGCATTCCTCATGCTTCCCTGCTCTGCCCTGTGCTGTTTCCCAGGCTCCTAAGTTAGCTGGTTTCCAGATGGGTCCTGTCAATGGAAGGTGCTGACTGGAGGCTTGGAGGCAGAAGCCAGGATATTTTTTGCCTCAGGCTTCATTTATTTCAGACAGGGATTCCATGATTCCCACAAGTCAAGTGACCAGAAACTCCACCTCTTCATTTTATCCCCCAGCTTCCTGGTGGTTCCAGCCTCCTTTTCCTAATCTCTAGGGTGCTTTGCAGAGTCCTCAGTAAACTTTTCAACTGTACCACCAGTATAATCAATTCCTTGTATTGAGTTCCACCACCTAAAATACACAGGATGGTCGTTTTCCCCTTTGCAACTTGACTGATGCTCTTGGCTTGAGAAGATCTTCATTAATATCTTCCTCAGATCATGAAAATGAACCCACTCAAATGAAAACAGGGACGAAGGCATGTGATGCAGATCATTACCAGGTTAGGGACCTTAATTATAGCTTGTTTTTTTTTTTTTTTTTTTTCAAAGTGCATCATATAAAACTGGTGCCCAATGATGTTAGTAGATGGTCACTGCAAAAAAGGATTCCTTGGCCCAATGTCTGGGAACACACTGGGTTAAACAAAGTCAAGTGCGATTCTTCAATATGAGGTTTCTCATGTAATGTTCTATTGTGCATTATAACTTCTCAAACAGACTATCATATACAGAACTTTTCAAATGTATTTTTCCAGAGTACCTAATTTTTCAAGGAATACCTAATATTTCCCAGGACTATCATTTTACATAACAGTTTGGAAAATGCTGAATAACGATGACCTCAGCCACTTTTGGTTTTTGGCAGGGGGGGGGTGTTACTGGAGATTTAACCCAGGAAGCTTAACCACTGAGGCACAACCCTGACCCTTTTAGAGACAGGATCTTGCTAAGTTGCTGAGGTTAGCTTTGACCCTGTGATCCTCCTGCCTCAGCCTCCTGAGTCGCTGGGATTACATGTGTGCACCACCATGCCCAACTTGGTCAGATTTTTTTATAGGAGTTGAGTCATTTGGGATGCAAGAGTGCTGTCAGTGTTCTTGCTTTGTTATCTACATACTTTAGATATCAGGGGAAAGTAGCCAATTTGATTGTCTCTTTGTTAAGATTATAGAAATTTGTATTCTTACTCAAAGGTGGGAAGAAGGGGTAGGATATTAAAACTTGCCTCAGCATCTGTAAAAGTACCAGTGATAAAAATGATTGAAGGGAAGGCCCAAGACTAGGCTATTGGGACTACTCATCTCAATCCTAAAGGCATGAATCCAGCCTATCGTTTGATCTGGGGTAGGAATAACAGCATCCTGGTGAGCCCAAATGAAAATCACATCAGTAAAGTTTGTTTTTTATTCATTTCAGAATCCAGCAGGAAATGCTTTAGAAGTCCTAGACAGGGGCTGGGGTTGTGGCTCAGCAGTAGAGTGTTCGCCTAGCACATGCGTGGCCTGGGTTCGATCCTCAGCACCACGGAAAAATAAATGCATTATGCATTATGTACAACTAAAGCAAATAAATAAATTTTAAAAAAGTCCTAGACAAAGTGTGGCATAGAAGGAATAGGAAACAACATGGGTCATACCTAAGTTCCATTAAGATAATTAACTTACCTAAGCATGTTTCTTTTCTTTTTTTTATATTTTAGTTGTCAATGGATCTTTTATTTTATTTATATGTGGTGCTGGGAATCAAACTCAGGGTCTCACACATGCCAGGCAAGCACTCTACCACTGAGCCACTACGCCAGCCCCATGAGCATCAGTTTCTTTACCTGTAAGAATCTGGAGTTGTGATCTCTACATAAGAGATATAAAAACATGCTGTAAAGTACTATGTAGATGTTACCTAATAAACTTTATTTTAGTCTTATACATTCAGCTTAATTGGATGTTCTTCCCGTTAATTTTTTTGGGGGGTGTAATGGGGATTGAACCCAGGGCCACTTTACTGCTAAGGTACATCCCTAGTCTCTTTCATTTAATAAATATAGAATTCAATAATACAATCAATAATTTAGACTTAACAGACATATATAGAATATTCCATCCATCAACAAGCAAATATACTTTCTTCTCAGCAGCACATGGCTCCTTCTCTAAAATAGACCATCTTATGCCACAAAGCAACTGTTAGTAAATACAAAAAAAAAACAGAGATAATACCCTGCATTCCATTAGACCACAATGGAATGAAATTAGAAATCAACGATAAAATAAAAAATAGAAGCTACTGTATCAAATGGAGACTAAATTATACACAATTGAATGATGAATGGATAGAAGAAATCAGGGATGAAATAAAAAAAATCTTAGAGGTAAATGAGAACATTGATACAACATATCAAAATCTCTGGGACACTATGAAGGCAGTACTAAGAAGAAAGTTTATTGCATTGAGTGCATGTATTAAAAGAATAAAAAGTCAACAAATAAATGACCTAACACTACATCTCAAAGCCCTAGAAAAAGAGGAACAAATCAATACCAAAAGCAGTAGAAGACAGGAAATAATTAAAATCAGAGCTGAAATCAATGAAACTGAAACAAAAGAAACAATTGAAACAATTAACAAAACTAAAAGTTGGTTCTTTGAAAAAAATAAATGAAATAGATAAACCCCTGGCCATGATAACAAAGACAAAAAGAGAAAACTTAAATTACCAAGATACAAGATGAAGAAGGAAATATCACGATGGACACATCTGAAATACAGAAGTTAATTAAAAACAATTTTGAAAACTTATACTCTAATAAAATAGAAAATATCAAAGACATCAACAAATTTCTAGAAACATATGACCTACCCAACTGAATGAGGAGGTCATACATGATTTAAACAGGTCAATTTCATGTAATGAAATAGAAAATGCCATCAAAAGCCTACCAACCAAGAAAGACCAGGACCAGGTGGATTCTCAGCTGAGTTCTACAAGACTTTCAAAGAATAATTAACACCAATACTCCTCAAAGTATTCCATGAAATAGAAAAGGAGGGAGCCCTTCCAAACTCATTCTGTGAGGCTAATATCACCCTGATACCAAAACCAGACAAAGACACATCAAGGAATAAAAAACTTCAGACCAATATCCCTGATGAACATAGATGCAAAAATCCTCAGTAAAATTCTGGCAAATTGTATACAGAAACATATTAAAAAGGTAGTGCACCATGATCAAGTGGGATTTATCCCAGGGATGCATATGGTTCAACAATTGGAAATCAATAAACGTAATTCATCATATTAATAGACTTAAAACAAGAATCATATGATCATCTCAATAGATGCAGAAAAAGCATTTGACAAAATACAGCAAACCTTCATGTTCAAAACACTAGAAAAACTAGGCATAGTAGGAACATACCTCAACATTGTAAAAGCTATATATGCTAAACCCAAGGCCAGCATCATTCTAAATGGAGAAAAATTGAAAGGATTTCCGCTAAAAACTAGAACAAGACAAGGATATCCTCTTTCATCACTTCTATTCAACATCATCCTTGAAACTCTAGCCAGAGCAATTAGACAAAAGAAATTAAAGTGATACAAATAGGTAAAGAACTCAAACTATCACTATTTGCTGATGTCATGATTCTATATCTAGAAGATCCAAAAAATTCCACCAGAAAACGTCTAGAATAAATGAATTCAACAAAGTAGCAGGATATAAAATCAACACCCATAAACCAAACACATTCCTATACATCAGTAATAAATCCATTGAAAGAGAAATTAGGAAAATTATTCCATTCACAATAGCCTCAAAAAACCAAAACAAAAAAATAACAAAAAACAAAAAACAAAACCCTGGGAATCAATGTAACAAAAGAGGTGAAAGACCTCTACAATAAAAACTACAGAACACTAAAGAAAGAAATTGAAGAAAACCTCAGAAGATAGAAAGATCTCCCATGCTCCTAGATAGGTAGAATTAATATTGTCAGAATGGCCATACTACCAAAAGCACCATACAGATTTAAAGCAATTCCTATTAAAATCCCAATGACATTCTTCATAGAAATAGAAAAAGCAATCATGAAATTTATTTGGAAAAATAAGAGACCCAGAATAGCTAAAGCAATCCTTAGCAAGAAAAGTGAAGCAGGAAGAATCACAATACCAGACTTAAAATATACTACAGAGCAGTAGTAACAAAAATGGCATGGTATTGGCACCAAAATACACTTGTAGACCAATGGTACAGAATAGAGGACACAGAGACAATCCCCGTAAATACGGTTATCTCATACCAGATAAAGGTGCCAAAAATATTCACTGGAGAAAAGTCAGCCTCTTTAACAAATGGTTCTGGCAAAACCAGAAATCCATATGTAGCAAAATGAAACTAAACCTCTACCTCTCACCCTGCACAAAAATCAACTTAAAGTGGATCAAAGACTTAGGCAGTAGAACAGAGACCCTGCACCTAATAGAAGAAAAAAATAGGCCCAAATCTGCACCACATTGGCCTAGGATCTGACTTCCTTAAACAAGACTCATAAAGATCAATTAGTAAAATCAAAAATCAATAAATGGGATGGATTCAAATTAAAAAGCTTCTTCTCAGTAAACAATCAATAATGTGAGGAGAGAGCCTACAGGTTGGGAGAAAAGCTTACCACATGCACCTCTGATAAAACATTAATCTCTAGGATATATAAAGAACTAAAAAAAACTTAACACCAAAAAAACAAACAACCCGCAGGGTGCAGTGGTGCATGCCTGTAATCCCAGCACTTAGGAGGCTGAGGCAGGAGGATGGCAAGTTCAAGGCCAGCCTCAGCAATGGCGAGGCACTTAGCAACTCAGTGAGACCCTGTCTCTAAATAAAATACAAAAAAGGGCTGGGGATGTGGCCCAGTGGTCGAGTGCCCCTGAGTTCAATCCCCAGCACCAAAAAACAAACAAACAAAAAACCCAATCAATAAATGGGCTAAGGAACTGAACAGATACTTCACAGAAGAAATACAATTAATCAACAAATATAAAAAAAGTGTTTAACATCCCTAGCAATTAGAGAAATGCAAATCAAAACTACTCTTAAGATTTCATCTCACTCCTGTCAGAATGGCAATCATCAATAATACAGGCAACACTTCAGTAGATGAATGGATAAAGAAAATGTGGCATATATACTCAGCAATAAAAGAGAATAAAATCATGGCATTCACAGTTAAATGGATGAAGTTGGAGAATATAATGCTAAATGAAGTTAGCCAATCCCAAAAAGCCGAATGCTGAATGTTTTATCTGATATAAGGAGGATGATTCACAGTGGGGTTGGGACGGGGAGCATAGGAGGTTTAGAGGAACACTAGAATGGCCAATGGATAGGGAGGGGAAGGCAGGGGGCAGAAGGGTGAAGGAAAAAAAGATGGTAGAATGAGATGGATATTATTACCCCAAGTGCATGTATGAAGTCACAAATGGTGTGAATATACTTTGCATACAACCAGAGATATGTAAAAATGTGCTCTATAACATAAAATGTAATGCATTTTGCTGTCATTTATAACAACTTAGAATAAAAAATAAATAAAAAATATCTGTAAGACTTTAAAAAAATACAGGCAACAATAAAATGTCGGAGAGGACGTGGGGGAAAAGGTACACTCATACATTGCTGGTGGGACTGCAAATTGGTGCAACCACTATGGAAAGCAGTATGGAGATTCCTCAGAAAACTAGGAATAGAACCACCATTTGACCCAGTTATCCCATTCCTTGCTTTATACCCAAAGGAATCAACATACTACAGTGATGCAGCCACATTAATGTTTATAGCAGCTCAATTCACAATAGCTAGATTATGAAACCAACCTAGGTGTCTCAATAGATGAATGGATAAAGAAAATGTGGTATATATACTCAATGGAATATTACTCAGCTTTAAGGAAGAGTGAAATTATGGCATTTGCCAATAAATGGTTGGAGTTGGAGAATATCATGCTAAGTGAAATAAGCCAATCCCACAAAACCAAAGGCTGAATGTTTTGCCTAATATGTGGATGCTAATTCACAATAAGGCAGGGGCCCCTAGGGAAGAATAGTGTTATCTTGGATTAGGTAGAGGCAAGTGATAGTAGGTGAGGGTGGGGATGTGGGGATGGGAAAAATAGTGGAATGAAACAGACATTAGTACTGTGTGTGTGTATGTATATATATACATATATATATGTGACTACATGACCAATATGATTCTGCAATATGTACACTTAGAAAAATGAGAAGTTATATCCCATCTATGTATATCGCAGTACATAAATGCATTCTGCTGTCAAGTATAACACAAATTAAAAATTTTTAAAAATCCCCACATTTTTAAATGGTGCATTATAGTTGAACATAATGATGGGATTAGTTACGAATTCATACATGCACAGTTCCCCCCGCCCCAGACAGGGTCTTGCCAAGTTACTGAGGCTGGCCTTGAACTTGTGATCATCCTGCCAAGTCTCCAGAGTCTTTGGGATTATAGGCATGTGCCATGGCACCCAGCTCCTATTAACATTTTTATGCTTCACTGTTTAAACATTTTTAACTTATAATTGTGAAATAACTTCAGATTTGTTGCAAAGATAGTACAAAGAATTCTCAAATAGCTTCCAGATTCCCCCAAATAGAACAATCACAGCTCAATTTCAAATATCAGAGAATTAACACTGAAATGTTACATATTTAACACTAAAGAATCTACATATTATAGTCAAGCTTTGCTAATTATCCCACCAATGTCCAATATGGTCCAATATCTGGTTGATGATCACATGGTGCATTACTGTCATCACATCACTATTGTCTTGGCTTCTGTTACCGGGGATAGTTCCTCAGTTTTGGCCCTTCATGGTCTTGATGAACTTGAAGATTGCAAGCCAGTTAATGAGCAGAATACCCTTCAGTTTGGGTTTGTCTGATGTTTTCTTATGGTTTATGACATTCTGGTGGTTTGTTTATTCATGCCATCAGGGGGTGGTATAACGATGGAAATATAGTGTTCCAGCTAAGCGCACAGATTCTACTCAGAATACCTGGGTTCCACATTTGGCTCTACTAGACTTGTGTAACCTTTTTTTGTTTTTTTTTTTACTCAATTTCTTTACCTGTCAGATGGAAAAATGTCAGTAACTATCTTCTAGGGCTGTTCACAGTGGTTAGAACAGTTCCTGGCACATAGTGAGTATAATAATCTTACCTAACATTTCTTTAGCATAATAGGTCAATGCACTAGGAACTGAGCCACTTTCCTTTGCACATCAGATGCTGGGCAAAATGTATTCAATTGATTTTAAGAAGTTACAAAATAACCCCCCCCCCTTTTTCTGACAACTATTCCCAGAACTCCAGCCTTCATTAGCATGCATCTAGCACTTCACCCATAGATGTATTCACTGAATAACCATAGTGATAACCTCAGCCCTTAACCTTTCCATATGCTTCTTGTTGAAGGGGCCAAACCACTCAGACCCTCACAACATCCATTGTATTGGCCAATCCTGGGCAGACACAGCAGGGAGGCAGAGAGGGAGCTGCCTACAATGCTGGATTGGGGGTGGGGTGGGGGGAAGGAAGCCTGAACAGATTCCAAGAAGATAGAAAGCATGTATAACACATCTGTGAACATTTGTTAAAAGACAACTGTTCATTAAAAAGTCAAATCAACAACAACAAAATCTCTCAACATACAAATAACAATGCTTCCATCTAAGTAGCAAATGACATTTTACAAAGCAATTTAGATCCTTTATCTCATTTGATTCTTCCCCCTCCCCTCAAGATACCATTTGTATAGATAGGGGAATGGGTCTAAGTGGCAACCTGAAGCTTTAATTCAGGCTTTGCCTCTGAATATAGGAGGAGGAGGAGGAGGAGGAGGAGGAGGGAGGAGGGGAGGGGGAAGGGGAGGCAAAGGAGGAGAAAGAGAGAGAGGAGGAGGAGAAAGATGCAGTAAATACAGCTCAAAGACAAACAGGATTAAAAGCTAACAAAATGCAGAGACTTAATTATAAAAATGCAATCAGCATCAGAACAACTTGGCAGTCAAGGACAGCAGGGTTCTCCAAGAAAAGGTACATTCATGAGGCCTTGGGTGCAGACCAAGGAATGTAACAAGAGTGGGGAAGGTATGTATATATACTTTAAAACAACTTTTTGTAGTTGTAGATGAACAGCATGCCTTTATTTCATTTGTTTATTTTTATGTGATGCCGAGGATCAAACCCAGTGCCTCACCCATGCAAGGCAAGTGCTCTGCCACTGAGCTACAACCCTAGCCCTATATATACTTTTTTAATAAAGTCTATTTAAGAATCAAATCGTCTCAATAGGTTGGAGACAGACCATATATCACATTACTTCTGATGCAAGGGCAGCATCAAGCACACTGCTATACACACAGTAGTATCATTATTTTCTGATCAGACTGCATTAAAGTTGTGCACAATTGTTGGGTTCATTTTGACATAATCATACATGCATGGAATTTGATTTACTGCATTTCCTGACTGGATTTTTTGAAATTTTGGTACTGGGGATAAAACCCAGGACCTTGCCCATGCTAAGCATATACTCTACCTTTGAGGGACACTTCCAGCCCCCTGGCTGGACTTTTATTTATATAGTAAGAAATGGTCTTTAAAAAACTCCCACGAGTATCTTACCTTCCCAAAATTAGTTATTAACAAAAAATGCCAGTTGAATTTATGTAGAAATTGACAGCCTTTTGTGAACTATACGTGAAAACAGAAAATTATTTCCCATCACCAAGTTGTTTCCATATTATTTTGATGTCAAACTGAGACCTTTCCAAAAAAGACATTAAAATATCAATCATATCATACCAAAGTTTATTGATTACACCAAAGAAAAATTCTGTAATGAAAAAGGCAAGTTGCATTGATAAAAGATGGCATTCACATTCATTTTAGAAAGCAACATAGATGTAAAAAATTGCTTATGTGAAAAATGTAATATTGCAGTTCCATTTTGCAAGCTGAAAAATGATTTTGTCAACATTTGCATAAAATATGAACATTTATATGCTGCATGTTATTAAAAAATTCCATCACTAAATTATGAATTTTGCAAATTTAGGCTTACATTTATACTGTTGCTGGTGTATATGTGGTAGATATGGAATGAACAGTTTCAGTTTAATAGGCAACATCCTCCAACAGTGGACAACAGTTGTGAAAATGATCAGGACATTTTGATAGCTCAAGATTATTAAAATTATATATATATGTGGTCCTTTTATTACATTTCCTCCCCTTCTGTCACAAAATGGGTTGTCAGATTGTAGGAATACTAGATGGATTATTTCAAGTTATTTCATCTGCTAACCTCACACTAGCCATTTTGTAACTCATTAATAAAAATACTTTCAAAAAGAAATGCCAGGTGCCTCCTCAAGGGTCTAGGCCACAATCTTATATATCACTGCCATTCTGAATTTGACCTGCAGTGCTCAGTGTAATGTGTAGCTGAAACATGACTCTAAATCTCCTTTACTCTTTCTTCTTGGCTACAACACATTTTACATGCAACCAATTTTATTTCTACTATGCTGAATATTCTGATTATGCCAACTCTTTAATGGTTCTGCATTATACAAGCCTACTTTGGCTCTCTTATTTGTATTCACAGTCCCTATAGTTCTTCTGAAAAACAACAGTAACAACACAGCAACAACTATAAAAACAAGAACAACAAGAACAAGAACAAAACATCAAAAGCTTTCCTGGGTTAGACTTTTTTAGCTCTTTGGGATAAAGAATTTAAAGACTTTGTCTTTAGCACATCACTTCAAATACAGGCTACCAGAAAACAGCATACTTAGGCAAGTTGTGAATGGTATCTAGCAAAATACTCAAAAATAATACTGACAGAAGAAAACAAATTAATTAATAAAAAGGGATCAGTAATGATGGAATGGTTTCTGATAACTAAAATTATGCCCTTTCTAGAATTTAAGAAAAATTACACCGAAACATTTAACACAAAATATATGTGGAATAATTAAATGTGCCATATGGACTATATGAAGGTATTGGTAGAGATTGAATCCAGAACTTTTCCAAATCAAAGTACAATCTACACATTAATAATAGTACAGGCATGCCAGAAAGAAAAAAGTGGAAATTGATAAGAAAATATTTTAAAAGACCATTTTAACTTAGCAGTCAAATGTGAGACCATTTATATCCAAAATGTGTCTGGTTTTACCACTGAATAAAGACATTTCATATTTAGTTTTTTTTAAAAGACTTTAAAAAATATTTTAAGATGTTGATGGACCTTTATTCATTTATTTATATGTGGTGCTAAGAATTGAACCCAGGGCCTCACACATGCTAGGCACGTGCTCTTACCACTGAGCCACAATTCCAGTCCCTCATTATGTACTTGTAAGTGAACTCAATAGGAGCCTAAAGTCTTCCAAGTCCAGCAAGTTGAGGTCCTGACCAAGATCAATTTAACAGTTTAGAATTACACCACTTGCACTGGTCAAGTTAGCTATGAGAGAGAGACAGAGTCATGGCTTGCTCTACAGGCAGAACCATCTTGGGATGGATCTCTCCTCTTACCAAATTGGCAAGTTAAAACAAACAAACAAACAAACAAACAAACAAACAACAACAAAAAAAAAAGGTGCCACATTATATGCACAACTGCAACCTCTTTGAAATAAAAACCATTTAAAATAAGTTATACTTTCTATTCTCTCCACATAAAATGATAAAAGGCTAATGTTTAGAATGGCTGGTTTTTGTATAAAAATGATATTACCTACTTTATCTCAGATTCCAGTAAAATTAACATTGGGAAAAAAATCTGTTTATTCCCTATTTCGAGGGGCTACTAAGTGACTGAAATGTTTTATGCTTTATTTTCAAGTCTAGTAGTTTTACACCCATAAATGGTATTTAATTCAGAAAAACAAAAACAAACATTTTTTCTGTTCCCACAATAACACCCAGAGTCAATACTTCCCACACAAGTGTTCAAAGTATTTGGGGTAAAGATATTCTAAGACACAGTTAGCATGTGGGTGAACAGAAAAGATGAACTACTCCATCTGATGTATTGATACCATTTAGTCCTTCAGTATTTTCAAGTATTCCTTTTGTTTGTTTGAAAAAAAATAATTTAAGATGATCATTCAGCAGGAATGAGAAATGTGATCCAAATAGCCTATATCTTCTGCCAGGCAAAAAATGTAATACTGTATTTTAGTAAAATCTATTCATTCCCATTGCATGACTTCTATTTTATACTATTGTATTTAAATCAATTCACAAAGTCAATGGGTTAAAAGAGAGCCCATTTGGAAGTTAGATTATTCTATCTAAAGCCAGAATTCAAAGGATTCTTGCTTTCAACTTTCATATAATTCTTAACTTAAAACTTTGGCCATAATGGCTAATTACAATAACTGTAAATGCTTAGGAGAGTAATTTGGTATTTTAATGGACATTTATTCTGAACCCTAGACATAAGAGAGTGGTTTAATTTTTGTTGCATATCGAGTATCCTGAGATGATAACTTTTTGTGGTGGTTTCTTCACGTTTTCTTTTTTAGCTGTAACCACTGTCAATATGCTTGTAGGACAATAACATAGGCAGTTCAAGATTCGGATTCTGTAAAATTTAAAATATACAGTTAAAAGTTTTACTTTAATAATAATATAAAACCATCTGTTTAGCATTTTCAAAAATAAATCACATAGTAAATTTTGTTATGCAAGTAAAGCAACTATCTCAACAAACTGTCAAGTTTTATTCACATGCAAGGGGGAAAAAAAAGAGTGGCACAATTACCAGATTTTAACCCTGCCTTCATTTGTCAGCTGAGTAGATTCAGGCTTGCTTTTTGCTTTTGGATTGCTCCAGGGTTCTTTTAGTAATTTTTAGCATACTACAGCAGAGTTTTAAAACACTTTGACCCATTCCTGTAGGCTGGAAGCTTCTTGAAAACAGGTACATTTTATTTATCTTTCTATCTCTAGCATTTAATACAATGTCTGGCACATAGCAGATGCTCAGGAAATGTTGAATGAATAAATGGGTTACTTTTTTGGGATGTGTGAATTTTTTTTTTAATATTTATTTATTTACTTTAGTTGTACACAATGCTATGCATTTATGTTTACGTGGTGCTGAGGATCGAACCTGGGCCGCACACGTGCGAGGCGAGTGCTCTGCCGCTGAGCCACAATCCCAGCCCCGGGATGTGTGAATTTTGACAGGAAGTCTGAAGATATATTCAGTTTTGGAAGAGTTCATTTACTGAAGGAAGCATGCTTTCCCCCCTCCAATACTACTGAAGTTATTTTCCTTTTTGGTAGATCATGGGTATCAGTCAATTGACTGTTCTACTTTTCTTATGCATCATCATTTTAGAAAATGAACCACAGAAATTTCTGTAAGGAATCTGTAGATTCTTTTCTGTTTTATACATAATAAAATGCTATGATCAGAATGGGTTATTCAGATATATTGAGAAGTAGAAGTCATATCAAGGAAGGTAGTCTAACTCCGATTTTTCCACTCAAGCTTTTTCAACCTGAGTAGTGGAAGGTCTTAGGGAAAATGCTATTTCTTCCCGTTTTGGCATATCATTCTTTTTTTTTTTGGGGGGGGGGGTACTGGGGATTGAACTCAGGGCACTCGGCCACTGGGCCACATCCCCAGCCCTTTTTTGTATTTTATTTAGAGACAGGGTCTCACTGAGTTGCTGAGTGCCTCACCATTGCTGAGGCTGGTTTTGAACTTGTGATCCTCCTGCCTCAGCCTCCCAAGTGCTGGGATTACAGGCGTATGCCACCACGCCCGGCTCTGGCATATCATTTTTGATATGGACATTACAAGTCCATTAGAATATCTTTCATTTCTATTTATGTTACACATACTCCAGAACCACTACTAGGTATTCAGGTAGCTCTGCAGGGTCGTGGTGACTCTAACTGAAATGAGTTTGCCATTCACAGAGAGAATATCAAAGGAGTCAGCTGGTTCTCTTACAAACCAACTCAGTGGCTTTTTAACTGCCAAATATTTATCTTGGAGGAGAAATAATACTACATGAAAATCTATTCCTGGAAGAAATAACTACATTAAAATTAAAACAATTATTTAAAAAAAAAACTTTCCTCAGTTCTGTGTTAGCCATTGTAGGAGTTAAGGCCCTGGAGAGGCCAAAAGCAGTAGCAGTGTCTGCTACCCAGCCTAGTCTCCCAACCATAGACCAAGCTAAAGAAAGCAATCCAGGGGGAATACAAAATTAACTGGAAACAGTTCAGCTAAAATGCATCTCACAGTTCAGGAAAAAGTAGTCTGGGACAAAAGGGTCAAAGACTTTGAAGGTTACTGAGAAACAATTCATCACTGAGGGGAAACACGTAGGTGAGTCATTACAAAATGGGTAAAAAGATGATGACCACAGCAAAAGGAGCCCACTTCTAAAATAACACTGCAGCTGCAGACAGTGGTGAACTGTAGGAGGTAAAAGAATCAATGGATTCAATCCATTAGTTTAATTTTCATTCTTTGCAAGAGGGAGGGAGAATTGATGGGTGAGGAAAAAAATTGGGTCTCTGAAGTAGACTTAATCATCATCTTCAAAGTGAACTGACTCAGAATTTTATTCATGATGATCATTAATTTTTATGTATGTGTGAAAAATGGCCCTGATGTAAGCTGTATAGAGTTGTTTCCAAGCTGAACAAGCTGGTATTGTAAGCTTCGTTCACGAATTACTCTGAATTCCCATAGATGGATAAAAGACCTCTAAAGATCTGGGTGCCAGAACCCCTGCAGTGGGAAATGTAGAGTGCACATAAAGAAGTCACTCTGAGTTCAAGGGCTCATCTTATGGTATATCAATTCCTCCCAAATATATACTTTGGGGTCAATGAAATAATATGCTATAAAATAAATTTACACATTTTTGGAAACATGAACTATGAGGCATTTTATATCATTAGGCTTGTATCCCCCTGAATGGCTAGGAAAGATTTTACCTCTGAGAGTTGAAACATTTAGCTTGAATAAAACTTGACATTAAAAAAGTTATGATTAGAGTAGACTGGTTCATTAACATGTATTTGGGGATCAGACATTTACAAGGACATTAAGTGTATACCTGCAAACACACAGACACAGCACATGAAGGTACAAACACATTTGATTATTTTTACAAAATTTTAAGAACAACATGCAATGCTAAACTGATTTGATATTATACAGATGCAATTTTGGAATATTTATTTTCAATTTTCAAAATGATATTTATAAATCAAAATTATATTTCATAATGATTATCAATAAGCATTTTCACATGAGGGAACCACCATGACAATTTGCCACTTATAAATTGAATATATTTTATCACTAATTCAGTTCTGAAATATGCCTAAAATTTTCTTAGAGGGTTTAGCAAATTTAAAATATATATTTACCATATTCCAAGTAATGCATCTTTATATATTTGCAAAGAATAGTATAAAGTTCACCACACCAACAGCAGAGACAATTTAGAGAGTGATAATTTCATTTTTTTCTTTATAATGCTGTTAATCTGTTTCTTTAAAGCCAGCCCACTTGTTTAACACTAGGTACCTGTTACAATATATTAGATTCGTCTGAGAATGTTCGTAAAAGAAGAGGTCTGACTGAAGGTCTGGTGGATAATGAGTCAGATGCCCTTCTACAGCTCAGATTTCTCTGTAATAGTGAGGCAAAGATACTTAAAGCATTTGAAGATTGGTTAACCTACCTTGTGATAAAAATGTAAAAGAAAAAATCATTTCCTATAGACTACACTCTTCCAGCCAAAGGTACAAATGATGAATTACACTACATAGCAAATGAGTAACATTCAAATGAATACAATTAAAGGCCTAAGAAAGTCTTCAAATCAAATTGTTTCTTGTGGGAGAAGTAAATAGACATTAGTAGTATGTGGCAAACTTGGGTTTTTGAAATGGCACTGGTAGGTTATATGGTAGGATGAGTCAATATGGTTTGATTAGTAAACCTTACCATCCTTTTGGTGAACACCTCTGAGAGTTGTGCTGGTGCTGTATGTCAAAGAGAAATTTGTGCAAAACATTCCTGTTCTGGTGAATATACTACCTTCTAACATGCTATGGCTACTACTGCATAACCTAGATCAATGAAACTGTAGATTATACTCCAAGCTTTTGAAGATTACTTCTTCTTTAGTGTGACAATTTGGAAGGTGAACAAATGATTTTTAAAATGACAAAATACTGAGTATCAATAGAAGATATAAAATGAGTCATGAGAAGTAATTTTTCATAAAGAATCAGAAAATGGTGTCAGGCAAATGAGAATGCAAGCAAGTTGGTACATTAAGAAAGGAAATCACCTTATTCACTCCAAGAGAAACTGTGATTGCTGGAAGTTTGAGAAAGCATGAAGATAGTAGATGTTCCTGAGGAAGGGAGGCGTTTCGTTACCTTGTTCACAATTGCACAAAAGGTGGAAAATTGCAGTAGAAAAGACAGAAATGCAGAAACCAAGGAAAAAAAAAAAAAAGAAAAGAAAAGTAAATATTCTCTTAGATGTAAGACATTTAAAAAGAAACCTTGAGAATTGGAAGCAGAAATGACATGTTAGTTTTGAAGACGTTACTTCCTGAAGTAAAAGTAGAGTTAGGATTAATCTATTGTATGTGCTAGCCACTATTTATCTATATACCAATTTAAAGTTATTTTGTTAATGGGAAGGTATTATTTTAAATAAAAATAATTCTAAAATGTTTCTCATTAAAATAAGGCTATCTTTAATCATAATTCACTACCCTACATTTGTTCAAAATTCATTGGTCACAGAGCTATGTCCAGGGTCCATCCTCAATCACCAATCTACCTCGAAGTTACTCTCACCCCTGTCCAACTGCACAGATATATTATGAAGGGACTGATTGCCCTTGGACAGCTGCAAGTCAAAAATCTAACCACAACTAACATAATGGGAAAACATTTGGTGGTACCACAGTCCCATTTGCCTTGAACTTCCTTTCTTGTAACATAATTTAATTGGTTTCCCCATTTTTCCTTATAGCGACCTCTTTAGAAAGGTAGGTTAAATTCTTCCCAGGTGAGATGATTCCTTTAAAACCCAGAAGTTCAAAATTAATAAAATTTATCTATAAAATCTAATAGGTTATTTTTTTCCTTCTTATTCTGTGCCTGAAATTATAAGGTAGTATACAGACTTGGTTTTGGCTTTGCCCAAACAAAACAGAAAATGAGTGGTCATCTTTGAGGATAAGTTGAACAACTGTGCTGATCAAGATTACCCATATTATTTTCTTAGTGACTAAGGAAAATAGGTTTAGGAAAAGAAACCAGCTCAAGTAAAATATGTATCAGGCAGAGTCTAATAAGAAAAAAAAAATTTAAAGGCAAATGCTTCCATTTACTCATGTCTTAACAAAACTACACTTTTTCCTGTTCCTATTTTACCTTAAACAAAGAAAGGGAGTGATATATTGGTAACATGCAAATCACCAACTGATAAAACTAGAGAAAAAACTTTTAGGTTACAAAAAAAAAAAAAAAAAAAAAAAAAAAAACTTTTAGGTTACAAGAAAAAAATTTTAAATTTCTTTTATATTCTATTTTGTGGGCAAAAACCTTGCAGCAAGACTAACATGATACAAAGTTCCCGATCCCTGTGTTTAATATGTATAAGTCTATTTAAGATTGAAACTTAAAGCACATTTTGGTGTGCTCAAAAACTTGTATCCAACCATGAGAGATAAAAATATTCTGGAGAATCACAGCCTTTGGGATAGAAGTCCCCTGTGTTTCTCCTTTGCTAGCAAAGCAATAAACAGTCTTTTTCCTGTTTCTCAATTTAAAAAAAAGTATTCTGTGAAGCAGAATTTTAGGAATTAATAGATTAGGTATTAAAATTAATTTATAAGGGGGAAAAAGGAACTATGAAAGTACAGAAAGCAGTAGAAAGCATGAAGAGTATCTAAAGCAATTGGTAGTAGGGGGCAGTGAGGATGACAGGAGATAATGATCTGAAACACTATGAAATTTCCACATTTCTTTGCAGTCATCTAGAGAGCTTTAACACCAGCTCAATTAGCAGCATGTCAAAGAGGCCGATGGATAAAGGCCTATCTTCACAGCCACGATATTAGGATTCAATTTCATTATTATCATTATTATTAAAATGATAAATGGTATTCTCCAAAATTTCCAAAGTGCTTTCTTGGGGAATTTTGTTCAGAAAGCTGACATTCTTTTTTCTGTGTTCTACTCAGAAAGAGTTCCCTACACAATGAAATATTTCTTCCTATTTATGCAGACATCCCATGCTAGGCATGGTCATGTTCCTGCATACATTCCCATTTGATCAGTCTTCCCATGTTTGGCAGGCAAAGTCAAGCCTCTTTCTTCTGACTGTAGAACACATTAAACAAGGACATGTGGAAAATTCTCCTACTACAAATGTCAAGTGGTATTGGCTAGAAGGTCCAGGTGTTTTTCAATAATTTACAGATAGGCAATGACTGTGCTTAGTTAGAACAGCTTTTTGAAATACCCCAAATCCTTAACTTTAAACTCCCTTTGAAGTGTTATCTTGCTGTTTCACTCTTCAAAGCTCAATGGTATTTCCATCATACACTGTCAGTAGTAGTATGCAGCTTTGTCACTTTATATGCTAAAGAAAAGCTCTATGGTTCTTGAAAATGGGATTTTGGCACAAAAATTAACCTTACTGCTGAAACTTCAGCTGAGGGTTATGTCATGAACTATAATCCTTGAGTTAAACAACCAAGAGAGCTACTTTTGAAGATGGAATTCTTCATAATGCAAAACATCACGAGAGATCTTGGCAGTGCTGAAGGCTGTCTTTTTTTTTTTTTTTTTTAAATGGAGGCTTCAACCCTTGAATAACTCAGTTTTGTTAGAATAAGTCATATAATCGATTTTCCTATTCTGTTTTATACCTGCTTCCAGAAAAGAGTTCAATAAGAATGGCCTTTATGACTTGACTAGAGTGAGAGCCTTGTTTGATTCATCACAGAATTACTAGCATCTACTACAGGAGCTAACTCAGAGTGGGCCCTCAGGCAATGTATGTTGAATTGAATGCATTTCAACATAAGACTTATTCTATAATTATTAAATTTAAAGGGCTTAGCCTCTTTCTCAAATGACATTTCACTATCCATTTCTAAGTCCCATTTTCAAAGCAGCTGCCAAGACCCACATGTAGATAGCTTTGGCAACCTAAATGCCATAAGCATTTGTGATGGTGTACCCAGGATGCCTAATGACTGAAGTCAGGGCCACCTTCTACAAAAGATAAGGAACACAAATCCCATTACAGAGCCTATCAGGGTATGAAGAAGACCCAGTGTAAGAGAATCTTTTGCCTCTCTTTAAAATGAAGCCAATGCCTTAGCAAGGAATACTGAACAAAGTGGGAAGCCCCTCACAAAATGTCAGACTCTTGATCACTAAGCATAAAGACTAATACATTTTAGGGAAAGTAAGATAACCATTTTCCTTTATTTAGAAGTTGGCCTCTCCTTCTTTGATATGGTCAAATAGGGCATTATGCAAACAGATGTGACTTATCACAATCTCTGTGGCTGCCATGATTCAGTTGGCCTTTATGCATTCATAGGCAATACAATGCTCTTGCATTTGCTCATGAAAAAAGAGGCAGCACTGCTGAGTGCCCACAACTGTTTTGCCTCATACGCAACTCTCAAAATCCCACAGAGTCTGAAAAACCATTTAGCCTTTCAGACATCAGATATAAAGAGAGATGTTCATCAGTAGGTGGATCAACAAATGTTGATTCATTCAGTGAGCGTAGGAATGAATGAATGAATGAATGAATGAATGAAAATGATTATGGAAATATGGAAAATTTCCTGGTTCTTCTAGCACATTAGCATAACAAGCTATAGCACAGACACTAGAATTCCTCAGATCATGGATATAACCCATGGCAAATTTGATGTTAAATTCTTGGCAACATTCTATGCTGCTAAATGAAAAGGTTTGCAGTCCCAGAACTCCATACTTTCAACAGAAGTTTGGAATCTACTGTTTGCATGGAAAGAAAATGCTCTAAGTCTTTTCTGTGACTTCCTAGTAGCATCCCTCCAATGGCCTATATAGATGTCACCTCCAGCCAGTGTCTAATTTTTTAAAGAGAACACCTAAGTAAAAGGATAAGATGATATATTAAAAATTATTGATTTTGGAGATTTTATATCATCTTTAGAACATGAAGCTGGGTGTGAGCCATTATTTAACATAGCTCCACTATCCCAAATAAGAAAAACTTCTACAAGTACCCCCAAAGTATATTCTCAAATAAGGACAATGGAAGAGCAACTCAGAGATCCTCCTTTACAAATTCTTCATTATAAAAATAGGCACTAAACCATTTATTACTGCATTTTTTATTTGGCTTCCTGAAAATTGCCACTTTAAGCCAGTCTGGGAGGAACCTGCTGTATTGACCTGTTCAACTGATATTAAGGTATAATCAGATAATGAAAAAAACACTTTTCCATCTTAAAACCAGGCTGGAGGGAGTTAGCTAGAGGGCTACTGGAAGGAAAAAAGAGTAAACTAACAGACTCTTATCTAGGCTAACATTACTGTGTCCAGTTCCAGCCTATAAGGCATATAAAATGAGGGCGTTCAGGTCAGTTATGACCTCCTAACTATACAGATTGACCTTAAATAGAAAGAATCAGTATAGATTATGCCACTGACAGTTCCCTTTTGATTGAGGCTGACACTGACTTGTTACATGAAGTTCCTCTTTTGTAATTCTAATCACTGAAGATTTCCCCACTGTATTAATTTTAGATCCTCATGTCTACCTAATGTCAACCACTGGATTCTATCAACCACAACAATAATACTCCATGATCTATCAGTTTTGTGGTCTGGTTGGAAATTTGATCAAATACTTTACAGCAGTTATGACTTAGACTATTTCCTGAAAATACTGTGTTGGAGGGGCTATAGGATCTAGGTGATGTCAACATAATAGAAACAGTAATACGACATATTTGGTCAAAATCTGCCAGAGGTTTTATCTGCCAGGCTAATCTGTCCTTTTCACTTTAAAGGTTTTTAAAGAAATGTTCAAAAGATATCAGATAATGTGACAGAAGAAAATAACTTCTCATTTCCATAGAAAATTTGCAATTTAATAGGCAAAAATAAAAACACACTCATAAAACAATCTTGAATTTTTATAAGCGTGTTTGGAAGGATAAGGATGTAGAAACCATATCCAGGGAATTTTCTTTGGTTTTAAGTATACTGCTGGAAAGACAGGGCTAGAAGCAACACAGAGATTAAGCAGCACTATAATTAAAGGAAGGGGAAAGGTTTGAAAGAGGCAAATTAGGATTATCAACTTTAAAAAATCTGCAAACAACCCACAGGGAAATTTCTAAAGTTAAAGCTGAAATGTTGGTGTGGAAATTCCTGGTGGGAAAATTCTGGGATAAATGAAAATAAAACCATGTTTTCCTTTTAAAATTCCATATGGAGCATATGAGATACTCCATATGGATTGCTAAAGGTCACATAGAACACTATTAAGGAATCTACTTACCACCTGCATTGGATAACGAAGTTTTTACTATACTTTTTATGCAGAAGAGGAAATTAAGTGATGAACCTGCAAGGAGGGGTTTAACATGCTGTAACTAATGCAATTCTCTAAATATGGTTTTTAGTTCATGGCAGATATCGAAGCCCCTTCCAAAAACTAAGTTATAATATAAACTTAGTTCTTACCCTGGCACTTCTTCTTTTTACATTCTTTAATACTATCAGAAGAATCTCAGGGAAAAGGCTGATAAATATTAGAAGAATTATGGCCAACCATATGGATACAGAAGATAGCATTTGAGCAAATACGAAATACATTCTCTGTTGTTTGAGAAAAGGCCTGGAGTGAAAAGAAAATACATAATGGAAAAACAAATCAGTTCCTGTCAAGTGAAACAGAAGTTTAATTCAAACTGTCTTTTGTATTTAGATGAAATCTTCCTTATACACATTAATAAAATAATAATAATTTCTCTAGAATGTCCCCAAAGTGGTAAGCATATTTCATTTACCAAATGTTTGGAAAGAAAAGGAATGAGAATCAAAGGGGAAAAATAATAAAATTCATCTGACTCGAAAACAATCAGGCAATCAACTATAAAGCTGCCAACTGGTGAATATTTATGTGCATTAGAAAATGCTGGAGCTTCAAAAATATTCAAGAGAAATGATGGTTAATTTTTATCCTAACAGGTATTTTATTTCCTCAGCTGTCTTATTAATATAAGAATGAATTTGTGCTTCTCATTTAGTGCTCTTCATTCAGAAGTTTAAAAGACATTTTTATAACACCCCCTTGAAAATCCTATGTAAATATAAAAAGGATTGTAGAGCTTACAGTCTCTTACAAATGAGAGAAATCTATCATTCTCATCTGCAAATGTACATTGGGTAACAGGTTTCTAGACAGTGAAACACTGCTAATAGGTCAGTAAGCCTTGAAATCCAGAAATCCAGGAGGACCCCTCATTATGAAGTTAGACTTCATTCCAATTCATTCACTGAATTTAAAAAAAATTTAGTTGTAGATGGACACAATATCTTTTTTATTTATTTTTATGTGGTGCTGAGGATCAAACCCAGTGCCTCATGCACACGAGGCAAGCACTCAACCACTGAGCTACAACCCTGGACTACATTCACTGAATTGTTAAGTGGCCATTAAGAAGCTCAGTCTCCCTTCTCCTGTCAAGAGCTGAACCATAGAGAACCGCACCAGGCTGACTTAATTTTGTTCTAATTTAAGGGGAGGAAGAGGTTTCTTAAGGTCAGGATGCACATCATATACTATCCTAGGATTAGGAGCTCTAGGTAGATAACTAGTTGGTCCCATTTTTTAGATCACAGATTATACATCATATGTGCTGAAGGTAAATTGGTTTCTTATTTAAAAACTTATGTTTGTGCTCCCTTATACAACACAATAGAAATCAAGCTTGTGGCTCTACATATACAAGGACTAGATTGTGGAATAAAAGTGGGTAGTTAGTGAGAGGGAGAAATTACTGAAGCCTAAATAGGCCTAAGAGGCTAAACAGGCTTTCTAGGAAAATTCTACCATACAGAAAAAAAGAATGTTGCAAAACACCTCCTTACTCTTAATTCTACAAAGCAGCCTGGGTTAAAATTTTAGGAAATTAAGTGAGCCATACCAAAGGTCCAACTGACAAGTAAGAGCTAGCCATAGGATGTTACTTTGCAACATATCCCCAATACTCTGATTAATATCTCTAGAATTTTATTTTCTACTTTGATGTCATCTGTGGAGCTTTGCAGGAAGGCAGTAAAAGTCAAAAACTGCTATTCTTGGATTGGATTTGGGGTTCAGAAATCATCATGCTCACTGCCTAACCCCAAAGAGGGTATCTCAGTGCCTCGGGGTAAAACATGTCCAGAGACATTAGCTGCAATTAATATTCAGCTGAAGTTTTGAATAATTTCATGTAGTAGCATAATATGGCTAGCTCTGTCAAAGGACAGCACTGCAGGCAACAAAATATAGATTTGTTCCTCCTTTATTTGTGGGGAAGATGTCCCAAGACTCCCCGTGGATGCAGAAGCCATGGATACTACCAAATTCTCTCTATATATATTATTTATTCCTAGAATGCATGCCTGTGATTAAGTTTAATTTATAAAGAAGGCACAGTAAAAGATTAACAATAATAAAATAAACAATTATAACAATATACTGTAACAAAGTTGCCAGTATCATTACTCTTGTGTTTTGGGGTCATTATTAAATAAGTAAGGGTTACTTGAACGCAAGCATTATGATACCATGAGAGGTGATCTAATAAGTGAGATGGCCACTAAGTGAATAATGGGCAGGCAGGTGGTGTATACAGCCTGGATACACTGGATACTCACATATTTGGCAGGATGGAGCTGGGTGGCATGAAATTTCATCATACTACTCTGAACGGTGTGCAATTTAAAACTTATGATGTTTATTTCTAGAATTTTCTATTTTATGATTTTTGGAATGTGGATGACCATAGAAAAACTGAAACCTCAAAAAGTAAACCTGTGGCCAGGCGCTGTGGTGCATGCCTATAATCCCAATGTCTGGGGAGGCTGAGGCAGGCACATACCTTTAATTCCAATGACTCCAGAGGCTGAGGCAGGAGGATCATGAGTTTAAAGCCAACCTCTGCAACAGTGAAGTGCTAAGCAACTCAGTGAGACCTTTTCTCTAAATAAAATACAAAATAGGGCTGGGGATGTGAATTAGTGGTTGAATCCCCCTGAGTTCAATCCCTGGTACCAGGGGAAAAAAGTAAACCTGTGGATGAGGAAGAATTACTGTACTTAATTTTTAGTAAATATCACTAATGATTAAACAGGTATGACAATGTCTTAATTGCTTAAATGATTTACTTTAATCAATAAAGAATAGTCTATGGAGGGGCTGGGGTTGTGGCGCAGCAGTAGAGCACTTGCCTAGCACGTGCGAGGCCCTGGGTTCAATACTCAGCACCACATAAAAATAAATAAATAAAATAAAGGTATTGTGCCCAAGTACAACTAAGAAAAAATATTTTTTAAAAAAGAATAGTCTATGAAAAGAATTAGGAACTTCTTAAGGTTGCTAGAAACATTTTAATCTTGTGGAAATTTTGCGTAATTTTCAGATATTGATCATACAATTCATAGAATTATGATACTCTGGGCAGATCTACAATTGTATATTGCCTTCGCTTAATCAACTTTGATTCATTTGTATATTAAATAAAATAGACTTTCAGTTTTGCTGCTCTCAATCATTACCTATGAGGTGCCAAATATATATACTTTCTGAAACTGGTACTTCCTTAAGTGATTAGGTTGTTCATATTTTTATTTCTTAAGGCTTTTATAAGAAAAGCTTTTCAAAACAGAGTTTAATTAATCCCCAAGGGATATAAACATAGTCTTCACATCTCTGTGATAAAAAGTTTTATATGTATATGGGATTTTGCACAAAGCAGTGAAACTATGTAATCTTGGAATCTCATCCCATGCCTTACTCTAGCTTTGCTCCTTGCTGCTGGCATCCTTATCAGGGGAAGCCACTGAATAATGAAAACAAATTTGAAATTTAAAAACAAAATATGGGCCTTGTGGAGTAAGGAATGGAGATGTAAATACAACTTATTTTCATTCCTTATACCTCCCCTCATCACAATTTATGTGTCTATCACTGTACTCTAAACTTGAGGTAAGATACACTTTATTATCTCTGTATTCTATAGGGTATCTCTGTATTCTAAGGAAAAAATAGATTCTGAATAAACACCTTCTGAACTAGGATGAACTAAATGAATTCTGAGGCTAACCTGTAGAGTCTGCCTACCCCATCCCAAAATAGTGAGATGGTGATTAAGATTCAACTGAGTATTAAGTGGTATATATCCTATACCCTTGAGCACATCTGTAGTGACATGACTGACAGGTACAGAATCAGCACTCACATCTGTGGGTTCTGAATCTGGCTTCCAACAACTTTGGATCAAAAATATCTGAAAAATATCTGTTATCTATACTGAATATATGCAGACTTTTTCCTGTCATTATTCCCTAAACCATATAGTATAACAACTATTTACATAGCATTTTCACTGTTTTAGATACTATAAGTCACCTACAGATGATATAAAGTATATGGGAAGAGATAAATAGGATATATGCAAATACTATGCTATTTTAAATATATAAGGGATTTGAGCATCTGAGGATTTTGGTACACACAGGGGTCCTGGAGCCAAACCTCCATAGATACTGAGGGACAACTATACACTTTACAGAGAAAACAGGGTCCAGATGGATAATAGTATATAAGGCCAATATATCAGGCAGAAAATTCAGAGGATTTCTACTGGAAATCACATGGGAGGTCTTGGTAAAAATTAGTTTCACTTCCAAGACAGATGTTTATACACAGTCAAATTCAAAGATTTGGACAGGGGCTACCAAAGTGAGGTCCTTTTTGAGTGACTGTGTAGTCCATACTTATATTTAAAATTTTACCTGAAATTAGCAGCATTACAAAATGGAAGTAACCTCTACTCCATTATTATTCAAGACTTGCTATCTTATATGATCAAAACTTTAAAAGTATAATGAATGCTTACATAATGTACATATAGTTATTTACATCCTGCTCACAGTTGTGTAGCTGCTTACCAAATAATTCCTCCCCAGAAGAATGAGAAAAATATATAAAAGGCTAAAGAACCCCAAATCACAAAGTGATTTATCCATGTCCAGAATCGAGTATCCAAGGCAAGCTGAAATAGAGCACAAGAGAGTTCATGATGAGTACAAATTATACTAGGCAATAAACAATGATATCTGATAACCTGTACACAATATGATAGCTATGACAAGATCTAGCTTTGGCCAGGGATTCAAAGGAAAGTTGAACTAAAAGAACAGAATGCAGACCTTTCAAAGAGCTAAGGTGAGAAAGTTGAGCACTACACTAATACCTCTCAGTTCTATAGTATGGGCACAGAGGTGTGGGTCAAGTCATATAGCTAGTAGGTGTGGGGCTGCAGATGCCTCAGAACTGGGCAGTGGGTGAGGAGTAAGATGACAGTATCCAGGAAGATGGAGCCCCAAGTCTTCAGGGAGACTGATGAGAAAAGGAGGCCTAGCTGGTAGAAGCAGGTATGCCATAAAGAAATAGGAGTGGGGAATGGGCTGCTAGGAAAGGTAGACATATATACAAGGAGTCATGAAAGCTCAAACACAATAGAGTTGTCACTAAATGTAAAGACAACTAGCTCTATGCATTTTACATTATGTAGCAATGGATCCTGGGCCTGATTATGTTGCATGCCTTTCCAATCGTAAAACCTTTATCTATTCCATCAAATTCATAGAATGTTCAATTGCATTAGATTTTAATTTCTTCAAGTTTTTGTGAGGAGTGATTATGTTTTCAGCTCGTAGTATCTGGGGTTTTTCAAATATGACCTAAAAACAAAGAATGTTCTGCTCTGCTAGCTTAAAACTTCTGGTTCACATAGGCTAATATCCAGAGGATTTATTTCTTGTACAGGAGGTGGTGTTTCTATTTTGTTACTTGCTGTGACACCATGGTGGGCATCCCTCTGTTACAGTTTCTCACTCATACACAGGATGTTGATAACATTGTTAATGCAGCCCCATCTTGAGTTCCCACCTTTTTACGCTGCTAGGGAAAATGTCACAATAATATTCATACAAAAGAGGAGGAAGTGGATATCTTTTGAGTTACACATGAAAGATGCTGCAGTAAGGGCTGGGATTGTGGCTCAGCGGTAGAGCGCTCGCCTAGCACGTGTGCAGCCCAGGTTCGATCCTCAGCACCACGTACAAATAAACACATTGTGTACAACTAAAGCAAATAAATCAATAATAAAAAAAAAGATGCTGCAGTAAGGTTGACTTTAACTATGTGGGCACTGGGAAGCCCTCAGCCATATTCAAGGCTAGGGGGGATAAAAGGGGAAATAAGTTTCCATTTCAAAACATGATCCTGTGAAGCATAACAAATAACAACCAATATTTGTTAAAATGAACACATTCAATGTGCCAGATGTCATTCTAAATGCTTTAAATGCATTTACTAGTTGATTCCTTACAAAAAGAAAAGAAGGTGCTACTTTTGACTCCATTTTACAGAAGAGGACACTCAAGCAAAATAGTGAAGTTACTTGGCCAAGGACACAAAGCTATTAAGCGGGTAAACTTGAGATGAATTTTAACATTTCCTTTTAAAGTCAACAATCTGAAAAAAGAGATGAGCAATGTAAACATGTTAGCTATATTTGGTATGAAAAATTAACTAGGATAAAAATTTAGACGAAATTACTAGAGAGGTCCTATGACAATTGTACTTCTCGATTTCGGTTCTGACCACTGGGCATATTCACTTCAAGGTATTTTTTCTTGGACCCTATATAAGGTGTTTATTATTGGAATGACCAAAATAATTTAATTTAACTGTTCAACTATAACAGAGTTTCTACTCATAAGCTTCATGGATGCATGTAAATACCAATGATTTTGCCAAAATTAACCTTCTTATAGGTTATCTTGTCTGCTGTATGTACCTATGTACTTTTATCACTAACATGGATAAATTTCAGTGATGAATACATTTTATAAAATTTCTTTACTACCAAACCCTTTTATATATAGATGATGCTCATGGACACCTATTTAAGTGTTTTAAATATTCAAATTCTTCTTAAACAAAAGTCTCAAATATTTAACATGAAAATACACACACATTCACTCAGAAAATCACAGCCTGTTTATATGCCACTAATCATAATGTCTTAAAAAGAGCAATTAAGGAACAGATTTTCAACATAAAAGTAAAACAAAATATAGAGGATAGATAAAAATACTAGAAAATGGATGACAAGTATATACAAATGCCCAAATCCTCTGCATCACGTACTTTTTAGTATGCATTCAAAGGCTTGAATAACAAGCAGCAACAAAAATAAAGATCAGGAGACAAAAATGATATATTAGAATAAGACCAGAACTTATTACAAAAATGGTTTCAATGTACTTGAATAAATAAAAATCTAACCTTCAGAGTTACAGTGAATACTAAGACTGTAAAAACAATGGTTCCAAAAGTCCAGTTTCCGTATACCTGAAAAACATTTAATAATTACATGTACCATGAATACACAAGCCTGTTTTAAAAAATTAAAAAGTCAACTTTAATCCTGCATGTAATTGACATGTATTTTTATATGAATTTTGTTTAAGAAAACAACTCATCAATAGATCAAGTCAAAATGCTGGATTTTCCTATGCCCCTAAATTTTCATGGACAGGTATACCACACCTGTGGTTGTTAGGTTTATTTCCACCATTCCATGCAGCATCAAACAGGGAATTCACTGGTTTAATAAAGACAGGAGAAAGAGAGAAAAAAAAGAAATCCTATTCCATTAACAGTAATATTCATCAAAACGAGTCATTTAGATGATTCATACTCTATCTAAAGAGTTTGATTTGGGCCTTTCCTATAATATCACTAAAGTTCTCACATTAGCAATAATTTGCAGACAAATGGACTCACACATTTTTTAAATTAGTGATTTCTTGGCTTTAAATATTAGAGCTGTCAGCATATGCACATCAAAGAAAAGCAAATACCACATATAAATCCAAACGATGGCAATGAATGGCACATATGCTTACCAAACGCTGTCAAGATCTGAATGCATAACATTAAAACGGAAAATGAGATGTAAAAGGTTTTTAAAACATAAAAACAAAAACTTAAGGTTAATAGAAGCAAAAAATGGATTCAATCAAATCATACATGGGTGTTAATGTTTAGTTGCTAATAACAGTTCAACACTTAGAACGATGGTGACATATGCAATAAAACATTATTAATTTGGATTTTGTGAACTCAAAATGGGTAATGAATCAGAAAGAGGCAGAGTTGATGCTTCTTGTGTGCCGCCCAGAAAATCTGCTGGGCAAATGAATCATGTCAACAGGCCTGGAGAGTGTAAAGTATCTGCCTAATTTGGAGCAAATTCTTATTTTGGCGGGGGTTGCAGGAGAATACCAGGGATTAACCCAGGGGTGCTTAACCACTGAGCTTCACACTCAGCCCTTTGTATTTGTTCTAAATTTTGAGACAGGGTCTCACTAAGTTGCTGAGGCTGGCTTTGATTCTCCTGACTTAACCTCCCAAGCCACTGGGATTACAGGCATGCACCACTGGGCCCAGCTGGCACAAATTCTTCTTAAGCAGTAGTCAGCTATATATAATTTATGTGTCAAAGAAAAGTGAAAGACAGAATCAGTGGATCTAAGAAATCACAAAACTGAATTCATTCTTACTGATGGGCAAAGTTTACTTGGAAAGCTGATGTGACTTTCTTAAGATTTAGCAGGACACTTTCCTTGGCAAGTGCTACATGTATCTTCTCTAAAGCAGACCTGCATTTCCCCAACAATTACTTTGGAATTAATAATTTTCATGGATTCATACTTAACTGATTTCTGCTAGTCCAAATTAGAGAGGATTTGCCTAATTTCAAAGTATGATTCAAATTCACTGAGTTCATCACTTCTGTAATAGATGTTAATTGTGTAGGTTCCAGACACAGTTAATACTCAGTAAATAATTACTCAGTAAATGATTTTTGAACCTTACCTTTTGCTTTGCATTATGATTATAAAGAATGACCATAAGGGGCTGGGGTTGTGGCCTAGCACGTGCGAGGAGCTGGGTTTGATCCTCAGCACCACATAAAAATAAATAAATAAAATAAAGGTATCATTCCAACTACAACAACAATAACAACAAAAAGAATGATCATAAAAGAGGAACACCAGAAATGGGAAAGAAGAACATAGTGAAAGCAGCATGCAAGGCAGTGTGCTCAGTTTCCCACTGTGTGGTTGCCATGAAGTAGGCATCCTCTGTCCCCAACAAGTAACTCTTTCCTAGAGTACAGCCAGTACAAAAACACTCTAATGCAGCTGCTGACTGATATGTTCACTTGTGAGGAAGGCACTGGCAGGACCAGTGTAGCCTTTTTGGGAGAACACTAGGCTCCCAATTAGAAGGAAAGGAAAGAAAGAAAAGAACTCCTTCTCTTTGCTGCTTGGTGCAACACTCCATAGATATTGCAGCTATTCCCTTCAAATCCAAACTTGGAAGGCCACTGTGAATAAAAAATAATTGGGGCCAGGCTTTGTTTTAAAGCCTTTCTCATATCAAAGTCCAGGGGCCCAAAGTCTGAAGTTCCAAGAACTCTGTTCACCTAACAAAAATCATAACCAAGTTAAGGTTCTAGTGGGTTTGTACATAAGCTCTCTAGTTAGCACAAAAAGTGATTTCTTATTGCAACACTTCCATTATTTTAAAGACATTGTGAAAACTAAATACTGTATGTTGAGAAAAATAGTTTTCAAAATGATTATAGCAAGAGTATGTATAAAACAGAACCAATGCCTAAGGAAAAAAGAAAAGCTATGCTTATAATACTTAAAGATGTAATGACATTTCTTTTTACCTTTCCATTATCTTCTAGGGATGCAGTCTGAAAAAGAAAGTAAGTTCCAAAGAAGAACACTGTCCCTTCAAAGGCAGCCAGAAATGTCCAATACAAGAAGGGGCCCAACTGTAGCATAGCATTACCAGAAATTTTCCTATTGAGAAACAAGGGAAAAACATGTTAATTAATCTTTGTAGGTTGTTTAAAGATGAAGTGAAACACCAAAGGTGGGCACAGGATTTGATCATGTTATAATGAAGGGAACTATCCTGATGGATTAAAAGGTTTTTAGTAAGCACCCAAACTAAGCTGAAGGTTGATCTTCATGTAATCACTTCCTGACAGAGACACTGCAGTAAACTGTCAAAGTGCTTCTAAAATTCTGGCTGCTGAAAACAATAACATCATCAATAATAATTAGTTCACATTTAATGATTTATTTATTACACGCTAGGAACTGGGTTAAGTGTTTACATATATATTAACTATTTTTATCCACATAAAAACTATGTGAGGGGGGGCTGGGTTGTGGCTCAGCGGTAGAGTGCTCGCCTAGCACATGCGCAGCCCGGATTTGATCCTCAGCACCACGTAAACATAAATGCATTGCATTGTGTACAACTAAAGCAAATAAATAAATATTAAAAAAAAAAAAAAAAAAACTATGTGAGGGGTTGGGGCTGTGGCTCAGTGGTAAAGCACTTGCCTAGCATGTGTGTGGCACTGGGTTTGATTCTCAGCACCGCATATAAGTAAATAAAATAAAGGTCCATCAACAACTAATAAAAAATACTATGTTAGATAGGTATTGTTATTATTTCCATTTATAAACAATAAGGAGCCTCAGAAAAGTGTAACATAATGGTTCCGAAACTTTGATGTACATTATAATCACCTAGGGATCTTAAAAGATACTGAAAGTCAAACACTGCATATTCTCATTCCTTTGTGAAAGGCAAAAAATGTTGATCACATAGAACTATGGTAGAATAGAGGTTATGAAAGGATAGGAAGGGTAGGGAGTAGGAGGAGAGTGAGAAGATAGATAATGGGTTCAAAAACACAGAGGGGGAGAAGTAGTTCTTATGTCCACAGTATAGTACGGTAACTGGTCCCAATTAATTAGATATCTCACAACAAGTACAGAAGAAAAGTTTGAAGGTTCCCAGAACAGAGAAATGATATTTGAGGAGAGAGAAATGCTAATTACCTGATTTGATCATTATACATTGTATACATGGATTATAATAACCCCATAAATAAGTACAAATACATGTCCATTACAAAATGAACACTGATTCCTGGCTCCCACTCTCATTATGATTTTTTTTTTTTTTTTTTGCAGTACTGGGCAACTTAGTGAAATCCTGGCTACATCCCCAGCCCGTTTTATCTTTAATTTTTATTTTGAGAAAGGGTCTTGCTAAATTGCCAGGGTGATATTGAACTTGCGATCCTCTGCCTCAGGCCCCAGAGTCACTAAGATTACAGGCATGCACCATCATACTTGGCTTTATTTTTATTTTGAAACAGGGTCTTACTAAATTGCCCAGACTGGCCTCGAATTTGTAATCCTCCTGCACTCGACCTACCAAATGGCTGGGATTATCAAGCATGCACCACTGTGCCCAACTTTCATTCTGATTTAATTGGCATGGTGTATTATAACCTGACCACCAGGATTTTCTGAAAACTCTCAAAGTAATTCTTTTAATTTTATTTTTGGTGGTGCTGGGGACCAAACCCAGGGCCTTGTACATGGGAGGCAAATGTTCTACCACTGAACCACATCCCCAGCCCTCCCAGATTAATTCTAATGTGCAGTAGAATATGGGAATCATTAGTGTAGTAGCAAGCCAAAGTTCACTAAGAAACAGAGCTATATAGACAGTCATTCTCTTAACTGTTACTAAGCTTTCTAACTAGAGTTGTTAAAATGTTTCTTTTAATCAGGTTTTCTTCCTTGAAATTTACTTTCTTAAATCTTAGTTTTCCATCAAGTAGAATAACATGTTTGAAGCTGTATAATGATATTTTATAAATGGAAAGTGAACAGATCAAAGTTTCAATCTTTCAAAAATAGCACATTCTACCTGGACATGGTGGTGCATTCCTATAATCCCAGCAGCTTGGGACGCTAAGGTAGGTAGGAAGATCATGAGTTCAAAGCTAGCCTCAGCAACCAAGTAAGGCCCTAAGCAACTTAGTGATATCCTGTCTCTAGTCTCTACATGAAATATAAAAAAAAGTCTGGGGATGTGGCTCAGTGGGTAAGCAATCTTGGGTTCAATCTCTAGTACCAAACAGAAAACAAAAACAAAAACAAAACAACAAGCAAACAAACAAACAAAACACATTCTAGCTGGGTTCAGAGGTGCACACCTGATAATCCTAACAACTCAGGAGGCTGAGGCAGGAGAATCTCAAATTCAAGGCCAGCCTCAGCAATTTAGCCAGAGCCTGTCTCAAGAATTAAAAATAAAAAAAGTGGAAGGGGGTCTTCTCAGTACATGTCAGAATGTGAAATAAGGCAATTAATTTTAGTGAAGCAGAATTGCACAGAAAAGATAGCATTCTGTATGTATGTCTTTCGGTTTCTATTGTAAACTGTTCTTCACATTATCAAATATAAAACATGATCTAAACATTCAAATAGAACACCTGTTGCTAACACTACTGAGAATGTTGCTGGGATCCATTAATACCTTTGTAATGTAAATGCAACTAATCCTGGTCCAGTTGATACTGAGTATTGTGGAGTTACCAAAAAACATGGCAATTATGCAACTTTTACCTACTACAATTTCCAGGTGCATATAGTAATGTGCAATTCTGCAGGTGCTGTTGTCCTAGAAAAATGGCAGGAGAAAGAAGTGGCTGCTTCCCAAAAACAAGCTCTCCCCACAGCCAGTACGCACGTTTCCAAGGCAACTAGGAACCATAGGGAAGATACCTTTCCTAAAGATCCTTGCAGGGAGTGCCCAGCAACTGCCAACCAATGTGGCTTTTCATAGTCACTGACTTGGTTGAGGCAAAGAGGGTAAAAGCAGGAAATGGTTTCTGTCTTTACAGACCATCTGTGGGAGTTACATTACATACAGTGGGAAAAACAGCAGGGATATCATAATATGTTGGATAATAGGTCAGGCTTTCTTGCTGCACTCTGATGTGAAGAAACTGTTGAAAATACAATAGGGCAATCAACACAAAGGAAAGCACAAATGAGAATGAAGATTCCGGCAAAGGCCAACCAGCAGCACTGCCTGTACAGTGACATGCAGCAGGTGTACCAGAACCTTTTCTTTTGCCTTTTAAAAGGCCGCAGGAGAAACAAATTATACCTATTCCTTTCACAGAAGATTTATGGTTTACTTTGTACATTTCTCTTAATATCCAATTATGTCTTATTTCACATCAAAGTGTTTGGAAATGCCTGAGTCACTAAATCCCTAAAGGCAATATGTATACTATGCTACGTAATGCTACTATAAAAATTAAGTGGTGCACTGCAAAGAGCATCACATGCAGATAGACCAGTACTTCATGTTCATAAAGGAATAGTCAGAGTAACTGAACAATCTACAATCCAGTGATAGGTTGAGAGCACTGTTTGATCAAAGCAGGCACTCACTACTTACAAGTACAAGGTTTGGAAGGAAAATTGCACTTTGGTCTGGGAAATAGGCATACCATGACCTTCATTTTTGCATAATTCATAACTTACAGCTGCAATGCAATAATTAAAATTTCATGGAAATCCTTACAATATTTATACCCAACAGCTTTTTTCAGGCTCCCAACATTTTTTAAAATACTTTTTAGTTGTGGATGGACACAATATATTCATTTATTTATTTATTTATTTATTTTTATGTGGTGCTGAGGATCAAACCTAGTACCTCACATGTGCAAGGCAAATGCTCTACCACCGAGCCACAACCCCAGCCCTCAACATTTTTAACTTATAAAAATGCTCAGCATAGTCCAGAAAGTATGTGGAGGAGGGCATTAGAATAATGAGATTAAAAGCTACCAACAATTGAAAAATTGTTATGTGTTACTGCTTTTAAGTTCTTTTATATGTAGTGACTCATTTAATCCTCACAAACCCATTGTTACTACTGCTGCCCATGTTTTACTAAAGATAAAATTAAGACACATTCTGGGTAAGTAACCTGTACAAGGTCACACAGTAAGTGACAGAGGCAGGAATTGAGCTCAGATTGTTAGCCTAAGCTCTTAGTGGCACTGAATGGGAGGGATTCAGTTCACTGCATCCAAGTCCCACTTCAACCAGAATGGGTACACTACTGGATATCACTCTAGTGAGTGAAAACAACTATAGTTCAAATAATGTTTGAAAACCTCTGGCCGGTTGGAAGGAACGCAGGGCTGGTTATCAGGACTGAACTTTGATGTTCATTTTGCCTCTGGCTATACCCTGTGTCCTTAGTAAAGTCATTTCTGGGCCCAGGTTCCTCATTTTCAGAGGATGTGATAATTGAACTCTATAGTTTTCTATCAAG
Source organism: Tamias sibiricus (assembly GCA_025594165.1). Taxonomy (NCBI): domain Eukaryota; kingdom Metazoa; phylum Chordata; class Mammalia; order Rodentia; family Sciuridae; genus Tamias; species Tamias sibiricus. The sequence goes on from CM046667.1 coordinate 129,842,396, forward strand.
GTTTCTTTTTTTCTTTTGCAGTACTGGAGATCCAACCCAGGGCCTCACACAGGCTAGGTAAGTGCTCTACCACTGAGATACGTCCCCAGACCTCCAGCAAGATTTCTACGAGTCCCTCCTAGATCTAATCATCCATTTACAATGCATACAGAAATCAGCAGAACATATTAAACAATGCTGTTAAGATGCAATCAGCAAACTCTAGATTGGTGGAACTTTAAAACATAAATGATCTGATGTTGTCAACAAGTTATGAAGTTAACCTACAGATTAAGAGAGATTCAAGAAGCATATTAACCAATTGCAATGTGTGGATCTTATTTGGATCTGATTCAAATAAGAATGGTGTTAAAAAAAATAAGCCAACTGAATAAATTTGAATGACTGCATATTTGATATTAAGGGTTTAAATTTAAGTGATAAGGTATTGTTATTTTTAAGTCCTTTATGAGATACATACTAAAATAACTTTTTTTTTTGGGGGTACCAGGGATTTAACTCAGGGGCACTTGACCACTGGGCCACATCCTCAGCCCTTTTATGTATTTTATTAGAGACAGGGTCTCACTGAGTTGCTAAGTGCCTCGCCATGCCTGAGGCTGGCTTTGAACTCGCGATCCTCCTGCCTCAGCCTCCCAAGTGCTGGGATTACAGGTGTGTGCCACCGCACCCAGCTCTAAAATAACTTTTATATGATATTTGCTTCAAAATAAACCTGTGACAGATTAGATAGGGTTTAATGGAACAGGCTTGTTGATAAATTGACAGCTATTGAGAGTGGTAAGGTCAGGGAAGTTTGTTATATCAGTCTCCATAGGGGGAATGTATTAGGATATTGGAAAGGATGAGGAATTTTTTTTTTTTTACAAGACCCAAAAATCATAGGAAACAAAAGCAAAAATAAACGAATGAGATTGCAACAAAGTAAAAATACTTCTGCACAGCAAAGGAATAACACAGTGCAGAGACATTCCATGGAATGTGAGAAAATATTTACAAACTATACATGTGACAAAGGATTTATATTCAGAAAATACAAGAAACTCCAAAAACTCAGTAGCAAAAATAGAACAGAACAAAACAACCCTAGTAACCTGATTTAAAAATGGGCAACAGACCTAAATAGTGATTTCTCAAAAGAAGACATACACTGATTGTTTCTTTTGCTGAGAAGAAGCTTTGTAATTTGAATCTATCCCATTTATTGATTCTTGGTATTAATTCTTGTGCTACAGGATTCTTATTAAGGAACTTGGGACCTAATCCAACATGTTGGAGATTAGAGCTTACTTTTTCTTCTATTAGGTGTAGTGTCTCTGGTCTAATTCCTAGATCCTTGATCCACTTTGAGTTGAATTTTGTACATGGTGAGAGATTTAGGTTTAATTTCATTTTATTGCATATGGATTTCCAGTTTTCCCAGCACCATTTATTGAAGAGGTTATCTTTTCTCCAATGTACATTTTTGGCGCCTTTGTCTAATATAAGATAACTGAAATTATGTGTGTTAGTCTCTGTGTCCTCTATTCTGTACCATTTGTCTACTGGCCTATTTTGGTGCCAATACCATGCTGTTTTTGCTACTATTGCTCTGTAGTATAATTTCAGGTCTGGTATAGTGGTGCCACCTGCTTCTCACAAAGCTTCTTCTCAACAAAAGAAACAATCAGTGAGGTGAACAGAGAGCCTACTAATTGGGAACAAATTTTTACCACATGCATGTCAGATAGAGCACTAACCTCTAGAATATATAAAGAACTCAAAAATCATAACACTAAAAAAACAAATAACCCAATCAATAAATGGGCCAAGGAACTGAACAGACACTTCTCAGAAGAAGATTTACAATCAATCAATGAATACATGAAAAAATGCTCAACCTCTCTGGCAATTAGAGAAATGCAAATCAAAACCACTCTAAGATTTCATCTCACACCAGTCAGAATGGCAGCTATTAAGAACACAAACAACAATAAATGTTGGAGAGGATGTGGAGAAAAAGGCACACTCATACATTGTTGGTGGGACTGCAAAATGGTGCAGCCAATATGGAAAGCAGTATGGAGATACCTTGGAAAACTTGGAATGGAACCACCTTATGACCCAGCTATCCCACTCCTTGGTCTTTACCCCAAAGACCTGAAAACAGCATACTACAGGAACACAGCCACATCAATCTTTATAGCAGCACAATTCACAATAGCTAAACTGTGGAACCAACCTAGATGCCCTTCAGTAGATGAATGGATAAAGACAATGTGGTATATACACACAATGGAATATTACTCAGCAATAAGAGAGAATAAAATCATGGCATTTACAGGAAAATGGATGGAGTTAGAGAATATAATGCTAAGTGAAGTTAGCCAATCCCAAAAAGCCAAATGCCAAATGTTTTCTCTGATATAAGGAGGCCAATTCACAGTTGGGTTGGGATGGGGAGCATAGGAGGATTAGAGGAACACTAGAATGGCCAATGGGAAGGGAGAGGAAGGGAGGGGGCAAAAGGGTGAAGGGAAAAAAAAAGATGGTAGAATGAGATGGATATCAATACCCTAAGTGCATGTATGAATCACGAATGGTGTGAATATACTTTGCATACATCCAGAGATTTGTAAAAAAAAAAAAAAAGTGCTCTATATGTGTAATATGAAATGTAATCCATTCTGTTTCATTTATAACATCTTAGAATAAAAAAAAGAAGACATACAAGTCAACAGGTGTATGAAAATGTTCAACATCACCAATCATCAGGGAAATGTAAACCAAAACTATAGTGAGATACCACCTCACTCCAGCAAGAATGACTGCCATCAAAGAGATCTGTCTGCTGGGTGCAGTGGCGCACGCCTGTAATCCCAGCACTTTGGGAGGCTGAGGCAGGAGGATCGCGAGTTCAAAGCCAGCCTCAGCAATGGCGAGGCACTTAGTAACTTAGTGAGACCCTGTCTCTAAATAAAATACAAAAAAGGGCTGGGAATGTGACCCAGTGGTGGTCGAGTGCCCCTGAGTTCAATCCCCGGTACCAAAAAAAAAAAAAAAAAAAAAAAAAAAATTTCTGTCTTTTTAAACAACTGCTGGTGAGGATGTGGGGGAAAAGTGAATCCTTGCACACATTTGGTGGAAATGCATATTAGTGGGGCTATTATGAAAAACAAAAATGGAGTTTCCTCAAAAAATTAAAAATAGAACCACTATATGATCCAATAATCCCACTCCTGGGTATATAGCCAAAGGAAATGAAATTGGTATGTTGAAGAGATATCTGTACTACCATGTTTACTAAACCACTATTCGCAATTGCCAAGATTTGGAATCAATGTAAATGTCCCATCGAGGGATGAATGGATAAAGAGAATGCAGTACATATGCATGATGTAATACTACTCATCCATAAAAAGAATAAAATCCTGTCATTTGTGACAACATAGATGAAAGTGGATGTGATTGTAAGCCAGGCACAGAAAGGCAAGCACCACATAATCTCACTGATATTTGGAATCTATAAGAAAAGCTGAACTCAGCTGGGCATGGTGGCGCATGCCTGTAATCCCAGCACTTTGGGAGGCTGAGACAGGAGGAACGTGAGTTCAAAGCCAGCCTCAGCAATGGCGAGGCACTTAGCAACTCAGTGAGACCCTGTCTCTAAATAAAATACAAAAAAGGGCTGGGGATGTGGCCCAGTGGCCGAGTGCTCCTGAGTTCAATCCCCAGTACCACAAAAAAAAAAAAAAAAAAAAAAAAAAAAAAAAATTAATGCTGAACTCATAGAAGTTGAGAGTAAAATGATGCTTAGCAGAGGCTGGAGAGAAGACAGGGAAGGGAAGGACATAGAAAGGTGGTTAATCAATGGGTAACTTATAGTTAGCTAGGAGTAAGAATCTCTGGTGTGTTATTACATAGTAGGGTGACTATAGTTAACAATTATGTATTGCATATATCAAAAAACACTAGAAGAAAGGACACTGAATGTTTTTACCATGAAGAAATGATAGATAATTGAGTAGACAGCTATGTTTAGCCTGATTTAAACATTATATAGTGTATACATGTAAGAAACAGCTCTTAGGGGTGGGGTTGTGGCTCAGCGGCAGAGCGCTCGCCTAGCACGTGCACGGCCCGGGTTCGATCTCAGCACCGCATACAAATAAGCACATTGTGTACAACTAAAGCAAATAAATAAATATTAAAAAGAAAAGAAACAGCTCTTGGTATCCCATTATATTATGTACAATTTTTATGTCTGAGGTATATAAAGATAGAGTTCTGCATACTTTTGTATATATTTGAAATTTTCCTTAATACTTTAAAAACTATAAATCTTATATATGTAATTCTAACAATTAATAAATATAAATTTTATGAGTCATGATGTTTAAAGTAATCCCTTAAATTTGCACAATTTCATTTCATACAAATAAAGCACCTGAGCCTCTCTACTGCACTTGGTATCCATTATTTAGCAACGTTTATAATCTGCTGTAAATTAACATCTTTATCTTAAGCTGTAGGCTTAACTTCTAAAAATCCAATTAAATCACAGGTTAAACAACTGGGGCTAGCGCCAAATTCCCCATCCATACCGAAAAAAACATCCATTTCCAACCAGCGTAGAAAGAATATAAGGGCTTCATGAATTAATTTTTTCTTTTCACAAAACAGTTTTAGAATGGAGCCAATGAAGAGTGGCAGTTAACACTTCATACGCAGTTTATAAGAGAAAGTGTAATATAACCTCAGGTCAATCCACTAAAGGTAGGAATTGGTATTGCGAACGACCGAAAATCTGTGTGTGCTTTTCTTTGGGCAGGTAAAAATTAAAATATTGTGTCTTTCTATAAGGCTGAGGATGCTGTGACAATGTAGGATCACACTACAGGAATTAGTGATTCCAGATTAAAAGTATGCTTCATATGCACTCAAGCATGGGACCTACATGTAGGAAATATGTTGTTTTCCTGTTGAATGATCTATTTTCATCACTAGAATTCAAAACAGAACCACGTAATCAAACCACATGAACAGTTTTGTGTCTATCCAACCTGCAAATGGAATGAAACCCACAACTTACAAAGTCTGATGGGGTTTTAGCTATATATTCAACTTACATATACAATCGCGGGTCTGAGGTCAGAGTGTCAATGTTGATGTGCTGTTCCAGGAGACTGTAGGCCAAAATGGGCAAGGACGTGAAGCAGATATTGTACATTGTAAGATAAGTAGCATCATACAGTGGCTGAAATGACAAATATTACAGAAAAGAAATGTACTATAACAATTATCTATATGATGATACTTGTGAATTTGGAAAAATTACTAGCTAAAACAAGACAGTTTCCTTTCAAGATGTTTGGGACATCAAAGGAACCTCTGTAAATAAGGTCCTTACCTGGTAACTGTAAAAAACAAACGAATATTTTGTGATTTGTCATATTAATACGATACCTTCCCCTTATTAGGATCTGATTCAGAATGTTTATATGCTATAAGCTCTATTTCTACTAGACATTAATAACTTTCCAGTTGCTAAAATTAGGTATTCAGTAGCTATTTCAGCAAAGACTAAGTCCTTTGAGAAACTAAATACAGGCAGTAGCACCAGCCTGTCTCATAGGTTTTTTTTTTTTTTGTTAATATTTTATAAGGTCAAATCCAATAATAAGCCATTTTAATACCCTCTTCCTGAGAAGCCCTGTAGTTTCTCTGGTGTGTGTTCTTCCTCCCTGAACTGAATAAACCTAATTTGATCAACTACAAATATGCTCCTGGTGGTCTCTGGTAGTGTGCTTTGACAATCTTCAGCTCCCAAAACAAAACTTGGCATATAGGAAGCATTCAACAAATACTGGATGAATGAAGGAGTACACACTGTGAGCTATGACACATTTGTAAAGGACTGATCTGATATTATAAATCTTCCTTTATTGAAAAAAGTACTTTATGAACCTAATCCTTATGAAAGTACGTATTGAGTTCCATATATCTACAGTGCTAGATATTGCCATATAACTATTTTCTGTGGCCTAAATAAAAGCAACCCATCTATTATGTATTTTTCACACATATAAATGTACTTCGATTAATAAAATGCATTTAAACATGACACCAATGAATACAATTATGTATTTTAATTACTAAAGATAGAATTACTATCATAATGAAGATTGACTCAAAAAAGGTTGGCAACAACTCAATAGAGTTTTAGTTTATTCATTAGATGACTTCAGTTTTTTTTTTTTTTTTTTTTTTTGGTACTGGGGATTGAATCAGGGGCACTTGACCTCTGGGCCACATCCCCAGCACTTTTTTGTATTTTATTAGAGACAGGGTCTCACTGAGTTGCTAAGTGCCTCGCCATTGCTGAGGCTGGCTTTGAATTTGTGATCCTCCTGCCTTAGCCTCCCAAGTGCTGGGATTACAGGCGTGCACCACCATGCCCGGCTCATTAGATGACTTCAGAACACTTACTGAATACTACTAAGTATCAAATACCAGGGATAGAGATGATTCATCCCTACCAACCAAAGAGCTCAAATTCTAGACAGGGAGGCCGAGTGGGAGGTGCACAAGCAGCTGGGGAACCCAAAGGAGACCTGGCCTGCAACTGAGAAAAACCAAGAGATAATCCGTGCAACATTCTCAATGAATTTTTTTTAATGGCTCTATGTAGACCATGGAGGTACTTTTCAGATTCTATAAACAAAGACTGAAGCTCAGCAAAAATATTCCAGTAGATTAAAAAGTACAAAAAGGGTGTTACATTCCTATTAATTATCAAGTGAAAGGACTAGTCTAGAGCACCAACACTGTATTTGTTTTGGAAACTACCCATTTTCACTAATGAGTAAATTAAAACAACAACAACTCAGATTGACTAGTGTGTAATTTAGTCTTAAATTTCATTCAAACAAAAGAAACATCAATCTACTTTTGTTTTATTATGGTGCTTTAAGGTAGTGTGAGAGATAATTGCAATTCTTAGATGCAGTAATTAGAGGAGACAGAATGTCCCCCAAACAACAGGTTTAGTTGATAATACTGTTTCTTGTTAAACCTGTTATAAATGTTTCCTTTTCATGGAAGAAAAAAAGGACAAGTACTATCCTAGTTTTTCTAAAGAAAGAGAGGCTTTTTGCTTAAAGAACATGAATCCTGGTCCCATTTCTACATTCTTCATAGTTTCAGAAAATATTTCATGTGGTTCTGGATTGAAAAAAGATGTGCCAAAAGATACTTTGTAAGTGTCCAAAGATACTTACAATAAAGGCTGCTATTTTCAGCACTAGCACAAGCCCAAAATCAAAAATAATGATTTTGCACTTCATGTTACCGCCTCAGATCTTCCTTTTACCAGTGCCCTTTTCTTCAAAGATGTCTGCATAGCTCCTTCCCTCAGCTGCGTAGGCCTCTGCCCAAATGAAACCTCATCAGAGATAACATTCCAGATGATCTTCTATAAAGCAGCAGCCCTTTCTCTTAGTTGCACACTATCCCTTTATTATGCTTTATATTAGCACTTATCAATATGACACATCATATATTTGATTATTGCATCTTTCCTCCATTACTACATTGCAATTTCCATGAGGATAAGGGAGTTTGTCAAATCACTGTTATATTCTCAGCAATTAGCCTAGCACAAAGCAGGGATTCAAGAAATATTTGTCGAATGAATGAACCTGCCAGTTCAGTGAATGAGGAGGGAGCTAAATATCAACTCTTATGGAAAACTAAGCTATTAGGTAACTTAAGTAGACCAAAGACAATCCAGGGTCTGAATTTCAGTTGATTTTAATTGATAGTCCTTTTTTTCTTCATACAATTTGTACTTGGCAAACATGTTTTAAAAAGGTAATGAAACAACAAGACCCCTTTCAAAATAAAAATTAAAAAAAAAACCAACCAGATGAAACAAATTTTTAAATCTGCTAAAGTAGTTAGGAAAATTTGAAGTATTTTTTAATACCTGCACTCATCTAAAGAAGTGAGCAGCAATTAGCAGCATTTTGATCAAAAGAAATATGAACATTCAAGAAAAGCAAACTGAAGAATTTGCAAAACTCTCTACAACTAATTATATTAGTTTTTAATATAAGAAGGCTGACAGCACTTCCGACAACTGGAAGATGCTTAATTCATAACATGATCTGCTTTACTGGTGCTACCAGGCTAATGACATGGCATATATAAGAGATATAAGAGACAGCATACCAGATGGCAAAGAAACAAGCTATCAAGAGAAAGAGAAGCCGGGCGCGATGGCACATGCCTGTAATCCCAGCACTTGGGAGGCTGAGGCAGGAGGATCACGAGTTCAAAGCCAGCCTCAGCAATGGCGAGGCACTTAGTAACTCAGTGAGACCCTGTCTCTAACAACAACAAAAAAAAGGTGGGGGGAACGGGGATGCGGCCCAGTGGTTGAGAGCCCTGAGTTCAATCCCTGGTACTAAAAAAAAAAAAAAGAGAGAGAGAGAGAAAGAGAGCAGTCATTTGTGATTGAGAAGAATGCATTTTCCTAAAAACACTGCCAATGAATAAGAATGTTACTTTCTACCATGAGCAACCAAAAGAAAGAAAGCTTGCTTTTGAAATTTAGAAACTCAGTCTTTAATACCCATGAAAATGTGGTAACCAGCATGGAGAAATCATTGCAGTGCTCATAGATTAACTACCAAATTTTGGAGTCACTGAGCACTGGAGTTCCTGTATTTGGCTATATTACCACTGGAAGCAATGTAAGATCCATTTCAGTTAAAGCAAATGTACCTTTCCATCCCACCACTTATGTTTCCAATTAATATATAACATATACTTTATGTAATAACTGTTCAGAAAACAAGAGGGAAAAACACGTACAGTTGATTTCAATAATTTAAGGCTTTATATAAGAATCACAGCTTTCTGACCATCTTCAAAAATTAACGTTTTTCTATTAAATAAAACCAACCTGAGAAACTGCAAAGGTGTAAGATTTTTTTAAAATATTTTTTTTTTAGTTGTCAATGGACCTTTATTTATATGTGGTGTTGAGAATTGAACCCAGTGCCTCACACATGCTAGGCAATCTCTCTACCACTGAGCTACAACCCCAGCCCAGGTGTCAGGTTTTATATGATGAAAGCCTGTAACATTTCAGAACCACTGGAACACATTTTATACATTGATACAAAGGGAAAAAATTCTTTTTTTTACTAGCAAAATATATACATAGTAGTTGAGTTTATTCCAACGAATCAAAATATTCTTTTAAAATGCTTTTTTCAACTCTGACAGGATGTACACCAAATATCTTTTAAAACAATACTATAGTGACGCAGACACATCAGCGTTTATAGCAGCTCAATCACAATAGCTAAACTATGGAACCAACCAAGGTGCCCTTCAACAGATGAATGGATAAAGAAACTGTGGTACATATACACAATGGAATATTATTCAGCCATAAAGAAAATGAAATTATGACATTTGCCAGTAAATAGATAAAACTGGAGAAAATCATGCTAAGTGAAATAAGCCAATCCCCAAAAACCAAAGACCAAATGTTTTCTCTGATATGCAGATGCTAACTCACAAGCGGGGGGGTGGGGGGGTGGTTAAGGAAAGAAGAGAAGTTCTCTGGATTAGACAAAGGGGAATGAAAGGAAGGGAGGGAGAATAGGAATAGGAAAGACAGTAGAATGAATTGCACTACTATCCTATGTTCATATATGATTACATGACCAAAGTAATTCTACATCACGTACAACCAAAAGAATGAGAAGTTATACTCCATATATGTATAATATGTCAAAATATATTCTACTATCATGTATAACTAATAAGAACAAATAAAAAATCCAAATGTGCTTCAACAGGTGAAATGAAATGTGGTATGTCAATTCAGTAGAGTACTTCTCAGCAACAATACATACAATAACATGAATGAGTATAAATACAGGTTGAACAAAAGAAGTCAGACACTGAAGATGGGGCTGAGGTTGTAACTCAGTGGTAGAGCACTTGCCTAGCACATGTGAGACACTGGGTTCAAACCTCAGCCCTACATAAAAATAAGTATTGTGTCCATCCATAACTAAAAAAAAAAAAAAAAAAATTAAAGAATCCAGTCATATGAGATTCTAGAATAGACAGGTCTATGGTGAAAGAATGTAAATCCAAGGTACTTGGGTGGGAGGACTAGAGAGAGGAATAGGGAAACCTTTTGGTGGTATATACATCAATGCATTTTCCACAATCGAGGAAAAATGCACTAAATGGGTATATTTTATAGTTGTACCCATAATAAATACCTCCAATAATACCAATTTAAAGAGTTAATAAAAAAGAAAAGAAAGTTAGCAAAGACATTTGTTACTATAAAACCAGATCAAGAGAATCAACTTTTTTTTTTTTTTTTTTTTTTTGTACCAAGGATTGAACTCAGGGGCACTCAACCACTGGGCCACATCCCCAGCCCTTTTTGTATTTTATTAGAGACAGGGTCTCACTGAGTTGCTAAGGGCCTCGCCATGGCTGAGGCTGGCTTTGAACTCACGATCCTTTTTCCTCAACCTCCCAAGTGCTGGGATTATAGGCATGCGCCACCACGCCCGGCTAAGAGAATCAACTTTTGAATCAAAAAAGAAATCCTTTTATTTTGGATTCGCCTCTCTAATGCTTCTAATCTAATACCTAAAAGGTAATATACTAACAGCAAATGTAAATACATTATAATAAACAACACAGGACACAAACCTGTTGTGAGAATCCACAGAAGAACTGGTACAAAAACTGTGGCAAGATGAAACAAAGGTTCTGGAAAAAAAATTAAGACAAGAGTTAATATTTACATTTGGCCAACTTTCTATATAAAAGCAGGAAACTATACCCCAATGGTTTACAGTTATTTCAAAATCCTTCTATGTCAGAATATCATACATTTCTATTCCAGTGATGTAAAGAAACTAAAAAAAAAAATTTTGTATGGTACTAGGAATTGTCCACAGAGCCTTGAACATGGGAGGCAAGTACTCTACCACTGAGCTAAATCCCCAGCCCTATGAAACCAAAACAAACGATGAATTCAGATTAAGACAAACGTTTGTCCCCCATCAAACTTAAACTTTATAAGAATCTCTTCCTAGTCTTCTTCCAAGGAAGAAATGAGCTCATCCAATATGAAAACTTAATGATACTGTACCTTAAATACCAATTTAAGAATCACCATAGACTTATGTAATAATACATGTATATTCTAAAGTCAATACCAATAGTTAACAAAATTGTTGTAGATTATGCTGACACAAACAGTTATCAACTAATGCTTTACCCTGCCACTATTACTTCCTCATCAATCGACATAGTATTGCTGTGAACCTACTATATGCAAAGATGGCACTGTTGGTGATATCAAAAAAAGTAAACTTCTTGGGCTGGGGTGTGGCTCAGTGGCAGAGCAATTGCCTAGCATGTGTGAGGCACTGGGTCTGATTCTCAGCACTACATATAAATAAATAAAATAAAGGTCCATTGACAACTAAAAAAATATTTTTTAAAAAAGTAAACTTCTCTCTCCTAAGGGACTTGTCATTTAACTGGAAGAATTAAAACATACAAATGCACAATGGGAATTTATAAGGCAGTTAAATGGCACCAAGTGTGACTATAAGATACTGGAATTAATGTCTTTCGGCAAAAGCTCCAGAACTAGGATTTTCAAATGACTGCTATCCTTCAAAGTAGACAGTAAACTTATTTGTGTGCTACTGTCAATAGTTCACCATGTCTCTGAACTTGCTCTTTGGGAAGTACTTTTAAGAGCCTTTTTTGTGGTAGGTACTAAGAATTGAACTCAGAGGCAGGGGCACCGGACCATTGAGGCACACCCCCAGCCCTATTTTGTATTTTATTTAGAGATAGGCTCTCACTGAATTGCTTAGCACCTTGCTTTTGCTGAGGATGGCTTTGGACTTGCAATCCTCCTGTCTCAATTCCCAAGCTGCTGGGATTACAGGCATGCACTACTGCACCTGGCTTAAGAGCCATTTTTGGACCTTTTCAGAAAATCAGTGCCCTTTCTTCTGGCACATATTCTCATGTAGTTAATTCACCAGATTAGCTCTGAGAAATGTGAGGCTGTTTTTAAAAATCAAATGCATCCTCAAACTGCCACAATGAAGTTATTTAAATAAATGTACTACAGGTTCTAGAGGATATTCCTAAAGAAACATGCTCAACATGTTTTGAATCACCCCTGCAGCATGAGCATAAATGTCATAGCCCCCAATGTCATCACCTGGAAAATCAATGCTCATTTGTATGTATCAGTTCTAACACAATGCAAAATACTGCCATCAGCATTTCCAGAGTTGCATTTCCAGAGTTATACTTTATGAAAATTTAAGTTATATGAGTTAAAGCTGAGTGGGGATCATAGGGGTCTTCACGAGAAGGAGGATTCTGTCTCCCCCACCAAAATGTAAACTCCATGAGAATAGGGACATTGCCTGTCTTACTCCATGTTGAATTCCCAGGGCCTAAAACAGTGTTTGGCACATAGTAACACATTCAAAATATACTTGTTGACTGATAGAATAAAGAAGTTAGAACTTGAACTAGGTATTAAAGATGAATAAGATATGTAGATAGCAAGAAACAGCAAGACAGTATGTATTTTAAATATAAATGGTAAGACAGGGTCTGACGGGGGAGTGCCTTAAAGAACAGACTAACGCTCAGAAAACAACAACAACAAAAAAAAAAGTTTCTGAGGGACAAGAGGAAGAGTGGCATTTTCTAAACACCAACCTGGTTGGATTATGTAAGAATTGAACAGAAAAACAGAAGGCAGGAAGACCTATTACTGAAGTACTTCAGGAGTATGGAAATGACAATTTGAAAATGTAATAAGAAAAGAGGAAGAAAAGATCTGATTCCACCAAAGAGGTTGAAAATATTAGAAATTCCTTGGGATAAAAGACTGCAATATAAAAAGAATAGTGCTGTCAGTAACCACGATGATAATGGACATACAAATACTAATGAAGGCAGAGGGCATTATCTACAAAAATAACCATCAATCCCCTGTGTTGGCAACAGGGATGTGTCAATTTCTGATCACTGGCCAACATTTGCCAAGCTAATTCTTGTTTTATTACCCTTAACAGAGCATTCCTTCCATCTGGTGGCAGTTGCTTGAATTACAGGCCAAAATCCTAGAGGCAAACCAATCTTCTGGAATAGGGTCAGATTACTAGGCAGATCTGTCCAGAAAATCTTAACAGGGCCTCCTACTAGGGGGAGGTTAAGAGAAAATAACGTGGGGCTAAAATTATTGAGTGCAAGGCCCAATACATCCTAACTATGATGTAAAAGGAGTCCTGGACTTAAATAAACCTATGGTAGATATATGCTATCACATTATAGCCAAGGCAAATTATATGATCTCTCTAAGCCCTACTTTCCACATATTCTAAATTATGTTTGAGGCCAGCCTGGGAAACTTGGTCTGACCCATCTTTAAAAAAAAAGAAAAGAAAAAAAAAAACCGAACAACAAATTCATATTAACAATGAACCTGATTGTATTGCAAATAAATAAACTAACCACACAGAAATGGTAGGAAAGAGAGAATAAAGGGAAGCTTTATTTTTAAATTTTTATGGATGAATTATAATTATATATACTAGAAGGCTTCATTGTGAAATATTTTTACCTGCATATAGCATAACTTGGTTAACTTAATTTCCCAGTTCTTCCCCTTTCTTTCCTCTCTTCCCTTTCTTAATCCCCACCCTCTGCCCTACTGGCCTCCATTCTATTTTCATGAAATTCATTTCTTTCCTCCTTTCCTTTTTGGTTTATAGATATGAGAGAAAACAAACAACCCTTGACTTTTGAGTCTGGATTATTTTGCTTAGCATAATGTTCTCCAGTTCTATCCAGTTTTTTGCAAATGACATAATTTCATTTTTCTTTATGCTGAGTAAAACTCCATTGTGTATATGTACCACATTTTCTTTATCTATTCTTCTGCTGACAGGCACCTGGGCTGGTTCCATAACTTGGCTATTGTGAATTGCGCTGCTATAAACACTTTTGTGACTATATCACTATAGTATGCTAATCTTAGTTCTTTGGGACAAATATCAAGGAGTGGAATAAGTGGGTCTTATAGTGGGTAAATTCTCAGTTTATTGAGGAATCTCCATACTGATTTCCAAAGTGGTGGTACTAATTTACAATCCCACTAACAATGTGTAAGTGTTCAAAAAAGAAACTTTAGAAAATACTATTTTGAGCCGGGCGCGGTGGCGCACGCCTGTAATCCCAGCACTTTGGGCTGAGGCAGGAGGATCGGGCACTTAGCCACTCAGTGAGACCCTGTCTCTAAATAAAATACAAAAAAAAGGTCTGGGGATGTGACCCAGTGGTCGAGTGCCCCTGAGTTCAATCCCCGGTACCAAAAAAAAAAAAAAAGAAAATACTATTTTGACATATATATATTAAGGCTAAAAAGAACTACACACAACATGCATGACAACATGGAGAACCCAGAGGACATTATGTCAAGTGAAATAAATGAGACACAGGTAAAAAAAACACTGCATGATCTGGCACTGTATAGCACTGTAGGCAGGAGGATCAAAGCCAAAAGCAACTCAGTGAGACCCTGTCTCTAATAAAAACAAAAAAAGGGCAGAGAGTGCCTCTGAGAATGCATGGTTCACTATATGTAGAATCTAAAAACACTGATCTGGTACAAGCAGAGAGTAGAATGATGGTTACTAGGGGATGGGCGTCAGGTGGGCTGAGGAGATGCTGTTTAAAGGGTGAGAAACTGCTGGGTGTGGTGGCACATGCCTATAATCCCAGCAATTTGGGAGGCTGAGATAGGAGGATTGCAAGTTTGAGGCCAACTGCAACAAATTAGTGAGATCTTCTCTCAAAATCAAAAGCAAAAAGGATGAGGGAAGGGGAGGAAAAGGGGGGATGGGAGGGAGAATATCTAGAATGTACCCTGTAGTTCTGGTATAAAAGGTATTAGTATGAACTGAATTCATACACTGATTTATACTGGTACCTTTGATTCTGGTCCAACGTATATGCATATGTACACACACATATATATACACAGATATAAATAGTTTTTTGTGTCACTATATTTTTCTAGTTCTGTTCACTAAGAAGGCATAGAACCAACTTTAGCTCAGCAGTAATGAATACAACTAGCACTGAAATTTAACTTTCTAAATACTATTTGCAAATAAAAGGAACCAGTGTTCCCTGAAGAAAAGCCTGAATCTAGGGCTGGGCAGGAAAAATACAAGATGAACCTGGAATAGTATGTAGTACTAGAAAACAAAAACATTTTAAAAAAATTATGAGTCTATGTTGGAAGGACCACAGTGATCCCAATAGCCAAATATGAGTCAATTTGAGTAACAAAACAAATGATGACAGTGAAATTTAACTTGTAGAATAAAATAGCTGATTTAGCATCAGAATCATATTTTCAAATGAAACTTTACAAAGCAAAGTTGAGGGATCTTGAGATCTCCCAAAGCATCATTTCAATCAAGTTATCAAAGTTAACATCATCAGTAAGGAGACATATTGACAACATGTGTCTCATAATAAGATGTAATAAAAAGGTCATAACATGACTTCTTTAGTGTTCATACCAAAAATGCATATCCTTAATAATAAGCAGACGTTAAACAAGTCTAAGTGGAGAGACATTCCACAAACAAATGGCCGGTACTTTTCAAAAATGTTAAAATCACGAAGACAAAGACAGGAACTGTTCTAAATTACAGAAGTCTAAGGAGACATAATAGCTTAAATGAAAGGGTGATCCTGAAAAGAAATGGACTACAAAAAGGATATTAAGGGGCTGGGATTGTGGCTCAGCGGCAGAGCGCACGCCTCGCACATGCGCGGCCCGGGTTCAATCCTCAGCACCATGTAAACATAAATGCATTGCATTGTGTACAACTAAAGTAAATAAATATTTTTTTAAAAAAAAGGATATTAATGGAAACTGATTACAGTATATAGACTTGTTAATAATTATATGCTAATTAACATCAAATTGTTGATTTTGATAACTATTGCGGGGTTGTCTAAAGCAATAGCAGTTGACAAAGCTGGGCAGAATATGTGAGTATCTTGTTATTTTTGCAACTTTTTTAAGTCTGAAATTATTTTTAAAAAGTAAAAAAAAAATTGAAATCCTATTGCATAGGACACAGAACAGGACATCAAATTCTGGTCCATATAACTGACAATTATTTGCATACTTTTACTGTTTCACCTTCATGTATGCCAAATTTTTTATGCATAAAATAAGTGACATAACTATATTCATGGATTCTAAATTCTGAGGAACCTCTAGGATAGAACAGGGGACCTGAACAAGTAAATGGCCTAGCCCTACCATCCTTCATTCAATGTGGTCCTGCTTCTGTGTGTTATTTCATGTGAGGATTCTGCTATTAAAAAGAGTAGTTTGAAATACTATTCAGCATAAAAGGGAATCAACTATTTTTTAAAAAATTCTTAATAGTTGTAGATGGACAGCATGCCTTTATTATATTTATTTTTTTATGTGGTGCTGAGGATTTAACCGAGGGCCTCACACGTGCTAGGCAAGCACTGTACCAACTGAGCTATAGTCCCAGTCCCAGAACAAACTATTAATACATGAAACTCAAAAACATACTAAGTAAAACAGGCCATACACAAAAATGTACATATGGTTCCATTAATATCAAGCCCCAGAACAAACAAAACTAGTGTGCATAATATCATTATTATTATATATTACATCTATATCTACAGGTTCTATATCATACATATTATTATGTATGGTATAGTAATATAAGTCAGTTTACTTGTAGGGGGAGGGTTAGAGGACACTGGGAGAGAGGACTTGAGAAATTTGGGGGAAATGGGAATGTCTACTTTTTTAAAAAAAATATTTATTTATTTGCTTTAGTTGTACACAATGTGTTTATTTTTAGGTGGTGCTGAGGATTGAACCTGGGCCGCGCATGTGCTAGACGAGCGCTCTACCACTGAGCCATAATCCTAGCCCCCGAATGTCTACCTTTTATTGGGGTAATAGTTGCATGGATGTATACATTTGTCGAAACCATATACATTTAATGGGTAAACTTTATTGTACTTAATTTGTCAATAAAATCAATTTAAAAATTAATCTCGAATCTCTCATATAATGGAATATCTTCTTTCTGATTCATTAAACAGACAACCTTTGCTTCACTGAGTGTAAGTTTTAGTATCAGAAAAGCAAAAGAAACATAAAAAAGGAGGAAAAAAAACCATGACAAAGCTGAGCCAATGCTGGATTAAACAGTCATTAAATTACAAATATTTTATCACATACCTTATAGAAGAAATACTGTACAAGATGTGCTATTCTCACATAGTATAGATGTCCATGAGCCAATAATAGTTTCTTCAAATGTTTAAACTTGGGAACAGAATAATCACTGTTCCTGGCTGCTTGGCGACCTTCTTTGCCTTTAATACCTAAAAAGAGAATATCTCTAAAAGGTGAGTATTTTCATTTTCAAGTTGTTGAAATGTTATAGATCAACTGTATAGTTTATCTTTGCTTTTATAACCAAAAAGGGCTTTTTTAACTGTGATGCTTAGAGTTACCAAATAGAAGTATTACTAAATTTAATTGGTAACTAGCAATTTGTATCACAACATGAAACAAACAGAATCATTATTTCAATTGTTACAAGGCCAAAAATTATCTGAAGGAAAAAAGTCCACCTGAAAATTATTATTATTATTATTATTATTATAAATAATAGAACTAAGAGAAATTTCTTCTCTGAATTTTTAATAGGGCATACAATAAAACTTACGAAGCTACAATCTCTAGGATAGTCTTTTTAAATATATAACATTGAGTTTCATTTTTCTGTACAACATTCTTCAGAATAACAACAATGAGATACAGTAAATAACTTGAGCACTACATTGGAGAATTTACACAGGACATATTGATAGATTGCCAGTGTATCAGGGTAATTCATGCCAGCTGTTGTAACAACCAAACACAAAGTTTTAGTCTCTTAAAGCCAGAAAAACCAGTGAAATGTAGACTGTGTGTTTCTCCTTGGAAGTTCTCCTCCAGTTGGTGGCTCCTACTCTAGCTATCTTGTCTGGTACACATGGCTACCCAATTTCAATGCAGCAGATGAGGAAGCAAAAGGTGGAGGAAGTTACACTGGCTCTTAACTCAGAATGGATACGAACCAATTCTCCCTACACACCATTGGCCAGCAGCAGCACATGATGACGTGGCTACCCCTCACTTTAAAGGAAGCTGGAAAATGTCATTTCTGTGTGCCTTGATCGTGAACTTGCAGCGTATTGACAGGCGTTGCAGGATCTACTTGTTACATTTTCCAGTGTTCATGAAAATAAGGCTGACAATGATGGATAACTGGTTTTGAAAGAGTACTGCAAAAGCACTGCAGAATTCATTCATTCAAGAAGCAGTTAATTGGGTGTCTATTATGGGTTGGGCATAGTTCTAAGCATCAGGAATTTAAAGTGAAGGGCAAAAAGCCACACCAAGACCACCGTGTTAAAAAAAGGGGGGTTATTAACCAGCCTCTACGGCTGGAAGAGACACAAAAAGGACATGAAGACAGGGGAACCGGCAGAAGGACACAAGCGTGAATGAGGGGAAGAAGGGAAAAAAAGGGTGAAAATTATTTTTAAGGTACTCACTAAGTGCTTAATTGTGCATGACATTAAACTAGGTGCTATATATTAAGGCAACTCAGAGACCTGGATTTTGTGGTGTGGTTTAGATGCTCAACGAAAAGATAAAACTTTTCATGAAATACTGAAAAGCTGCTCAAAGAGTCTATGACCTCAAGAACTTTTAGATGGGCTGGGGTATAGCTCACTTGGTAGAGTGCTTGCCTTGCATGTACAAGGCCCTGGGTTCAATCCCCAGCACCACACACACACACACAAAAAGAACCTTTAGACAATTTCTATATTGCATAATCAATGAACAGAACTTAAGAGTTCCATGCTAAGTATGTCTACTTCCAAATGGGAAGAAGAATTTGGGAAACTAAACTGCAGTACAGTAATTCCCAAGATATTAATTACACTTGGACCCCAACTCCGTTGCCAAAAAAATAAAAAAGGCCAGGGTGTTAGGTGCATTGCCTAAGAGCAGCCCGACAAAGGAAAAGATGGTACAGGTGGTAGAAAAGCTGTTGTTACATGTCGGCATATAAATTCAATACTATAACCCAAACCATAATTCTTAGCCTCCAAAAGTCAATAATCTCAGAAGATATAGTGCAGCAACATAAACAGGCAGTCTGGCCAGGGGCAAGAAATCAATAAAATTTCACGCATGCTGTCAAAATGAGAGCTAAACAATCAATTATGTTGCCAGTAGTTTTGGGAAATTCAATTTACTTGGCTAATATAAAAATATCCTCTAACTTTGTTTTGCCACCTTCCCACAAGAGGTAGGATGGACCTTGGATGGTCATGATCAGATGAGGCCTTTCATTCTATTAACGATTATCATTCTCAAATTCAAGATGAACAACTAAAACAATCTTTCTAGAATGTAAGAAGATTGTACTTAAAAGCAATACTGATACCATCTCATTAGATGTTTCTTACCTATGCCCACATGGGATTCCAAAATCATGCTAACATCATTGGCACCATCACCGATTGACAGTGTTATTGGGCTGCCTTTTAAATTCTTCACCATTCTGACAATCTACACAATTTCAAAAGAGATATAGAAAAGGTCAAAGCAGAATGTGAGACTGGATTATATTAGGGGTTTTATGTTTAATTCACATTTGCAAATGGAGGCTTTGCTAACAGAAAGCTAGTGTGTGTGTGTGTGTGTGCGCGCGCAACACACATATACACCTTGAAGTCCCACATGCAGAACATAGTGATTCAAAATGTAACACTGGGGCTGGGGTATAGCTCAGTTGGTAGAGTGCTTGCCTCACATGCACAAGGCCCTGGGTTCAATCCCCAGCACACACATTTAAAAAAAAAAAAAAGAGAGAAAAAGAAGAAGTAACACTGGCACCCACTTGTTTTTGGTTCTGTGCATACATGTGCTCTCAGAAACTTCTGCCTTCTATGCAGATTAGAGGTGAACATGTTCCCCTCTTTTACGATTATATCATATGCCTTTTCAGATCATGTGTGACAATGAAGGTCAGAAAGCTGACTTAGAGTAATTTATACAGGACCAGCAGAACAAAAGTGGAAAGTCAGAGAACAATGTTATGGTTACCTCTTACTTTCTCCTTCCCGCTGACACTCCTATCTCCCCTAGTAGCATCCCAATGCTTATTCCCACGAATTTTTATAAAATTCTTGTACCCATCTAGCTGCCAACTAAACTTCACTAAAATCTTCTAGTGTCCAATAGGGTTTGTCCTCTCCCTCTAGTTAGTTAAATTTTAAAAGGGGCATCTTAAAGAAGGTGAGACTTGTAGAAAGGTTCCCAAGACACACAGTACAGTCTGTCACTATTTCCTGAGTATCTATTCTAGCTGTGAAAATGATACTTGTGTAGCTCAGTGCTGATTGCATGGACAACACTGAATAAAATATTCATCCCTGGTGTTAAAACACTTCTGCTCTGGGCTGCTCCAAAACCTTCTCCTGCAGTTACTTGTGGAAAGTGTACTGAGTAAGCAGCTGCCCTACCCTTCTAGGTTTTAATCACTACTTATTAAGTCAATTCACAAAACTCCTTGGAAGTTAGCAGCCTTAAAAATGCCTAAATAATTCAGTAACTAAATAATACTTTGCAAAAATTCTTTCTTCATGATTGTTCTGACCAGCTATTATTAAAAAAATCTATTTCAACATAACTGACATGATTATAAATAATTTATATGAGGTTAAGGCACCCCATAGTCTTTTAAAGAAAATTCAGTCAGGTTTTAGTTGTACTGAATAGCACCCCCTCCCATATATTCAATTCCATTTAACACAAAAATTATTTGACCTAAAACACCAACTTTCCCCCAACCCCTCCCCTCAGTATGGTTCTTCTTAAAAACTTTTTGAAAGACTATTAGAAATAACCTGTAAGTCAAAGTGTCAAGGACAAACTTTTAAAAACCAAACTAAAGTTGTTTTTGATGTGCTACAATAATGGTTAATTAATTGCACCTTTTACACTACACACAGCAATGATTTACACCTCAGGGATTGAAAACTGCTCCAGGGAAGGTCTCCAAAAGGGCAATAAAATTATAAAGGACATGACAGCCTTTGCATGAGAATATAGATTAGATTAAAAGATTAAAATTTGCCGGGCGCGGTGGCGCACGCCTGTAATCCCAGCACTTTGGGAGGCTGAGTCAGGAGGATCGTGAGTTCAAAGCCAGCCTCAGCAATGGCGAGGCACTTAGCAACTCAGTGAGACCCTGTCTCTAATAAAAAATACAAAAAAGGGCTGGGGATGTGGCCCAGTGGTCTAGTGCCGCTGAGTTCAATCCCCGGTACCAAAAAAAAAAAAAAAAAAAAAAAAAAAAGATTAAAATTTGTCCTCCTCATAGAAAGATAAAAGAATATGTGGTCATGGACTGTAAAATCAGGAAGGATTTAGTTAGGTACATATGGAGTTTTTCACTGATTCCCAGGTCACCCAGATCAAGAGCTTCTCTTCAAATCTCTATCATAACTTTCACACACAAAAAATGTCACCAAAAATACTCATCAACTATAATTGCATGCAATACATTGTTCAAAGCAATAAACTAAAATCCAAAAGAGAAACAAGGCCTCGTCACATAACTTAAGAAGAATATATTTAAGAAGTAGAGATCTGTTTATGAATACAAGTATACTAGGTAGCCATATTAATAAAACTAAACAATGAAATACAGTATCTGTGCAAGTATGCATGACATTGTCATTGAAGTTGTTCACATAAGAAGGCCTACTATATCTGAATGGAGAGGACCCTATATGCCAAAATGATTGAGCATTATTTTACAGAAGCCAGAGAGGTTTAAATCATGAAGTATTAATAAGATTTACATGGATGGGGAAGAACGAAGCACTGCAGAGAAAAGCAATGACATATTCAAAGGCAAACAGCCAGGTGAGTATAGTATATGCTCAGAAAATCGTGGTATGACCAGATCAATGAGTTTTCATATAGGGAATATGGGCAGATGTATATGGAGCCAGATCAACTGGGAGTGATATTATGAAAGTGGAAGCAGGGTACAGGAGGAAGTGATGGAAAGAAAGACTGAGGGGCAAAGAGAGATGTTAGGTGACTAGTTACAGGTAGAGTTTAATGCACTATTAAAGGTCTGGCCTTGGAAGGTAATGGAAAGGAAAGAATAGAAGGAAAAGAGAATGTACTAGAAAGTGGAATTTGGTAACTGACACCGCAAGGAAGAGTAGAGCCTGGGGGAAATCAACACAGATTTCAAGGTTCTGAGTCTAAAAATCTGGAAGAACAGTGAACTTAATCATACAAATAAAACATGCCAAGAAAAATAATAGTGGGGCTGTAGAGAATTCAAAGAGTGAAAAAGATACATCTCTAAGAAGATGGGTTTGGTAAGCAGATGGAAGAAATAAAGTAGAATCCCAAAGATCTGGAGTAAAGACACTAAAAGTGTCTGAAAAAAGAGCATATGATAAGAGAAGTAGTGTTTTAACAAAATCAATTTGGGAGTACAGAGGGAAAGATTCAAGGGAGAGGGTGAAAGCAAAAGAGACCAGTGAGGAGACAAAATTAAACAGTCTATGTATAAAGTTCTGAGGGTTTAAACTAGGCTGTCAGTAAACAGTTTCAAAAGATGGCATGAAATGTAGAACTATGACAAAAAGTAAGTAGAATCAACAGAACATGGTGACTATATAGAGGGAGAAGAGAAGATCAAAGGTAGTTTTGAGACTTAGGGAGTAAAAAAAAAAATGGCACTGGTAATAGGAAAGGTAAAAACCAAACTGGTCTCAAGAGGAATATCCAAAGATCTGTCTTAGACACTAGAATTTAATGTGATAGTAGGAGATCCACATGGGGCTGTCTAGCAGACAGCTAGAAATAGATTTAAAATCAAGAAAAAGTCAGGGCCAGTGATACATCAATGGGAGTCAGAGAAGTGCTAATCCAGAAAGAGAGGTCATAAAGTAAAAAGCAGAGGAAAATTTATTAGAAACAACTGATAATCACCTACAAAGGATACTGGATGACCAAAGAAAGAAGAAAATGTCAGGACTATGGACCATCACAGAAATCAAGGAATGAAAATTTTGAGGACGATGTAATTGATAGTATCAACTGCAGTAAAGAAATGAGGAAGATGGGCTGGGGTTGTGGCTCAGCGGTAGAGCGCTCGCCTTGTACATGCGCGACCCGGGTTCGATCCTCTGCACCATGTAAAAATAAAGGCATTGTGTATAACTAAAACAAATAAATAAAACACTAAAAAAAAAGAAATGAGGAAGAGAATGAATACAGCACAAGGAATTGGGCCAGGTTTGCCAGCAAGCAAGTCAGTAGAGTATTAAAAGCAGAAGAAGCTGGGCACATGCCTGTGATCTCAACAGCTAGAGAGGCTGAAGCAGGAGGATCCCAAGTTCAAAGCCAGCCTCAGTAACTCAGTGAGGCCCTAAGCAACTCAGTGAGACCCTGTCTCAAAATAAAAAATAAAAAAAAAAAAATTAAAAATGGCTGGGGATGTAGCTCAGTGGTTGAGTGCTCCTAGTACCAAAAAAAGAGCAAAAGAAACAGGATGCATGAGGTTAATGTCATAGGGGAGCAAGGAACAGTGGAATGGAGGCAACATTCAAGTCCAGCAAAGTTTCAATCAATTTGGGGGAAAGAATCTTTCTTGATTTTGACCACAAAAAGGAAAAAGTTAAGGTTGAAAAAATTAGATAATAGTGAAATGATTTAAAAGTAAATCCCTAATTAATTTGCTTAATTAGAAGCAAATTAAAAGGAGATCAAACATTTGCACATATGTGTATAGAGAAACCCAGAATAGAATATTAATATCCACAGTTACCTGGGCTTTCTGTAATGGTGCCATCCGGCAGCAAAGCACTGCAGTGCACTTCATACAAATTTGTAGGAAAATGCTTTTGTAATTGTTTGAACTAGAGTCCTGACTAGAATTTAGTATGAGTGACAATGTGGAGCCATCGATGATTAATCCATATTCTTGATGTTCTGTCCATGCTCTGAAAAAGAAAAACAATGTTGTTTTTGAAATTATCATACCTTTTCATTTAGGATACCGATTTTTTTTAACCACAGAAGATGAGTCATCAATCTGGTTCCTTGACGTATTCATTCCAAAGAAGCAATTGCCTCTGATAATGTCACAACAGTGACTTTAAGTAACACCTCAGAGCCCTAAGGTGCTCATATAATTGACTGTTAAGTTCTAAAAAGTACAAAATAAAGGAGGTTTCATAATCTGCCTCTGTATAAGAAATCTGAGATGAATTTGGGGAATTAAAGATGAATTGAACTAGTATAAAATAATATTTAGTTATGACATGAATATAAATTATCAGTGAATTTGACACTCCTTAAAAACACAGAGAAAAAACAAAGTGGCTTTGGGGTAAAGAAATCATAAAAGACTTTTCTCTAATATCTTTGAATGACAAAACCTATGCATAAAACATGGCTTCTCAAATATGACAAGAGTATCTAAAAGACATGATTCTCATTAAAGAATATAATAATATAAAATATTTGTTAAATAAGTATCATGTTGTACTACACTTCAGTGGTTCTCAATCCTAGACTTCCCATTTGAATCATCTGTGTGACTTTAAAATGTTGCCCATGCCTGAGGCCCATCCTTAGACTAAATAAATCAAAATATCTTGTTTGGGGCTTGATCATGTTTTAAAAGCTCCCTAGTTTGCTCTCATGTGTGGCCAGGACTAAGAGGTATTTTAAGTGCCAGGAAAAACAAATGTAACAAGGTATCAAGTATTTAAGAAAACCATATGGGGGCTGGGTTTGGTGGTGCATACATAAAGCTATATGGGAGGTGAAGCAGAAGGATTTTAAGTTTGAGGCCAGCCTCAGCAACTTAGAAAGACCCTGTCCCAAAATGAAAAATAAAAAGGGCAGGGGATGTGGCTCAGTAGTAAAGCACCCCTGGGTTCCAAAAGAAAGAATGGAAGAAAGGAAAAAAGAAAACTACATGGGGAAAATTTACAAATGAGAAAATCCTACCAATTAGAAAAAAAATTTTTTGCAATAGAGGAATGAAACAATGGTTATTCAGTTTTTGCTCAGGGAATTGGGTGCCTTTTGAGAATCACTACAGTGGAAGCAGTAGATACAGCAAGATCTCAGTTATAGATTCCATTGTCTAATGCTACTCAAAAAGCTTAATGTACAAAGGAAATCATCTTGGGATCCTGTTAAAACACAGATTCTAATTTAGTGAGCTGAGGTCTGAAATTTGCATTTCTAACAAGCTTCCTGGTGATAACAGAGCTTCTGTTCCATGGACCTTATTTTGAGTAGTGAAAGCCAAATACACCCCATCATTCCCTTTCCATATTTCTTTGCTGTATACTGCTAACACTGTATTTATACTTACCTCTATTTGGCTTCATAATTCTGTTAACATATTTTATACACTAAACAGACATCAATCATGTGTTCTTTGCTTACTTAACAAGAGCTGTCTTACTGGGCAGAAAACAGCAGCTCAATAATCATGGAATATTTGTAAACACCAAGTATAAACATGCTATATGGAGGAATAAAGAATTACTAACTAGTCTTTCCTTGGAGAATAGAAAATCACTCCTTGGGAGTGACAGAAGCATACATGGGAGAACATATAAATAACCAAACAAGATAATAAACAGCTAATGCCCAATCATTGGGAAAATAAATACACACAGGAAAGAACAGTGGGTTCTTTGTGAGGTATGATATTTAAAATGTAACTGGCAGGTAGGGAAGAAAGAGTTGAAGGGAGAAAATGTATGTTGGGATGCACTGGGAAAACAAATTAAAGGTCTCTTGAGGGCTTTGGTGTGAACAGAATCTAAGTAATGGAGAACCACTAAAAGGTTTCAAAGTAGGATTATGATGTGTACTGTGGTTTACTTAAAGACCACTCATATTATAGAGACGCTTAAGGGATTCCAAGTGTGAGGTACCAGGCCTCTGATGTGGAACACTAGTGGTGACAATGGGAATCTGAATGAGGCTTGGGAGCTGATGTAAACTGGCTGGTCTTGAACATGCGATCCTTCTGCCTCAGCTTCCTAAATCCTGGGATTACAGGTGTGTGCCACCAAGCATTTCTGTGAACTGGAAAGAGCAAAGGAGCAAAGATAATTCTGGATCTGTATGAAGCCTATGTAACTGGGAGCAAGACCATGCCCAACCCCAAACAGATAACCAGAAAGAGGGAATAAGCTGAAATGGTGATGCTGTGTTAAATTTTCCATAATACCTAGGTTTTACAAAAGCACCACAGAGCCGGGCATAGTGGCACTTGCATGTAATATATCAGTGTTTCAGGAGGCTGAGGCAGGAGGATCTCAAGTTCAGATTAGCCTCAGCAATTTAGCAAGACCATGTCCTAAACTAAACTAAAAACTAAACTAAACTAAACGACTAAAAATATATCTCAGCAGTAAAGTGTCCCCAGGTTCAATTGCTAGTTCAAAAACAACCAACCAACCCACCACAAAAAAAGTACCAAATAGTTGCTGAACAGAGATATGGACAAACTATGTCCTTTCAAAATTGATATATTAAAACCTTACCCTCAAAGTAATGGTATGTGGAGATGAGGCCTTTGAAATGTGATTAAGTTTAGACAAAGTCATAACCTATGGTAGAGCCCTCATGATGAATTAGTGTCTGTTATGGATGGAATTGTGTCAGCAAAATTTGAAGCCTAACTCCAAATGTGATAGCATGAGAAGATGGGACCTTTAGGATATAACTGGGTTCATGTGAATTTATGAGGGTGAGGATCCCATGATGGCATTACAAAGAAGAAACACTAATACTTTCTGCCATATGTGGACACAAGGAGAAGGCAGACATCTACAAGCCAGGAAGACAGTCCTCACCAGAACCCAACCATTCTGGTAGTCTGGTCTTGGTCTTTCAGTCTCTAGAATTATGAGAAACAAATTTCTGTTGTTTAAGCTACCCAGTCTATGATATTGCTATGGCAGTCCAGGCAAAAGGAAACAAATGGACAAGTAAAATGCATGTAATTTGGACGGGCTTTATTTTATTATTTTTGGTTAATTGGAGATTGAACCAAGGGGAGATTTACCCCTGAGCCACATCCCTAGCCCTTTTTATTTTTTGAGACAGGGTCTTGATATGTTTCTTAGGGCCTCACTAAACTGCTGAGGCTGATCCTCCTGCCTCAGTCTCCGAGTGGCTGGGATTATAGGCATGCACCATAGCACCTGGCTTTGGATTGACTTTGTAAGTGCCATTTATTAAATTAAAATGGTTAAAGAAAGGAAACATTTCTCAGAGGTAATTTAATAAAAAAATGCTTATTCTCACCTAAGTAGCAGAAGAACAACAGCTGTTTTAATATTGTCGATAGCCTTAAAATATGGTCCATTCATTTTTAAGTTTGGTTAAACATGAAAGATGAGGACAGAGATATAGTATTGCTGTTAAAAGCATGGGTTCTGGAGCTGGACAGACTTGCTCAATCTCTCATTAGTTGTATGATCATAAGCAAGTCAATTCATATTGCTGAGCCCCAGTTTCCCTATCCATAGAAGGAAGAAAATAAGATTGCCTAACTAGGTTGTTAATGAAGATTAAATGAGAATAATCATACAAAGCACTTAATATTGTTCCTAGAATATGAAGTGTGCTCAAGAAATGAAAGTAATATTGTCTAAGGTACTCTGCAGTTAGTACAGGTGATCTGGTGGCATTACAGAAAAGGAATCCAATTTGATTATGGTTAAGATAAAGTCAAGTCATTAGTTTAGATGAGGACAAGACTAGGTCAGTAGGAAGTACAGATGATATATCCCTGGACATTGAATTATTGTTGATCATTGGCTTGCCCTGAGGTTGCTTAAGTTCTTCTTATGTAATTAGTTGAAAGCAGACTCAAAGTGTCCATATTAACAAGTATTTGGTTCCCTCTGGAATACTGGGGCATAAGAGTCCACATCAAAAACAGCTCTGGGACCTCAAAATGCATTGAAACTGTAATAGAGATTGATTTTATTACATATCCAGACCCTTTAACTATTTTTAAGATTTCTAAAAAATTAAAAACAGAACTGCCATATGATCCATCAATCCCACTACTGGGTATGTACACAAAATAAATGAAATCAGTATGTACATCAAAGAGACATCTGCACTTATTCATTGCAACACTATTCCTAACAGCCAAGAAATGGAAACATCTAAGTGTCCTCCAACTGATGAATGAATAAAGAAACCGTAAGACATATATAACATGGAATACTACTATTCAGCCATAAAAAGAATGGACTCCTATCATTTGTGACAACATGAATGGAAGTGAATATCATTATGTTAAGTGAAAAATAACAAATAAGTGAAATAAGCCAGGAACAGAAATACAAGTACAGCATGATCTTGCTCATGTGTGAAATCTAAAAATGCTGATCTCATAAGAAGGTAAGAGTAGAATGCTGGTTACCAGAGGCCAGGGAGATTAGGTAGTAGAAGGGATAAAGAAAAGATGATCAATGGGTCCTGATACAATTAGACAGGATAAAGAAATCCTGATGTGCTATTGTACAGCAGGGTGACTACTGACAACAATAATGTAGTATATATTTCAAAATGCTAGAAGGATTTTGAGTTTTACGATTAAGAAATGATGTTTGAGGAGATATGTTTACTATGATTTAAATATTACAGAAGGTACACATGTAGAACATATGGTAAAGAAACATCATATGGTAAAGTTACTCCACTAATATGTACAATTTTATGTTTTTCATGTCTCAGCTAAAAATAAATTTAATTTAAACAAGAAATTGTGGTAATTTTCTGCTGGGCATGGTGGCACACACTTATAATCCCAGTGGCTCAGGAGGCTGAGGCAGGAGGATCACCAGTTCAAAGCCAGATTCAGCAACTTAGCAAGCCCCTAAATAACCCTGTCTCAAAATAAAAAATAAAAAAGGGATGGGGATGTGGCTCAGTGGTTAAGCGCCCTGGGTTCAATTCCTGGTAACCCCCCCACCAAGCAAATTGAGGTAATTTTTTTAAACCTTGAGAAACATAGTTTACTTTTAACTTAAGAGAGGTGTAAAGTATCAAATAATCTCAAATGTGCCATTAACTAAACCCTCAGGGAAGGTTTTAACTTATAAAGAAAAAAATACCTACAGAGAATGGTAAGTTATAAAAAAATAGAGCCTTCTGCATAAGCAGCTGTTGTTTACATTTGTACCAATGTCTAAATATAAGAAATTGATGTACTTTCTTACTTTTTAAGGCTTCTAGAACTTTTAGGAAATTCATGCAGCAACTTCTTCCGATATTCTATCAATAATTCATGTAATCGATCTTCTTTCCTTTCACTTTCTTCAATAGTTTTTGTGGTCAGTTCTAAGAGCTCAGTGCCAGTTTGGAAAAGGCGGCAGGCATAGCACGTGGATTTGGCTGTCTCCATCTTGTCCCCAGTAAGCACCCAGACTTTCAGGCCAGCTGCATGCAGAGCTTCAATGGTCTCTGCAGCTTGATCCTGTAGCCTGGGAACACAAGGAAGCCTTGTTATCCTTTAAAATATCTGACTATAAGAATTCTATAAGAAGGCTTGCTAAAGAGAATATTCTTTGCAATTCAATATAATTCTAGAGTTGTGACAACTTATCACAGTTGATTTTCTTATATACCCTTTACTCCTGAGATTGTTATCTTTGGCATAGTTTTAATTATTAAAGTGAATTTCAAACAATAAAATCCTGAAAAGTTCATGGTATTTTTGAGGTAATTAATATCCAATGGCAAAATTGAGAATCATCACTCAGGAACTCACCATATATTTGTATTCATTGTTAATCTCATTATATCTTACATATCACCGTACAAATTCTTAACATGGCTCAAAATGGAAAAGGCCAAACATATTCTAATCAGATATAGAAGGAAGTTCTGAGTCCCTATCCTTGTGGAGCTTTTAAGATTAGGAAAGCCAAGCATAGTGAATGAGACTTTTAAAAAAAAAATTTTTTTTATTTGTAGATGGACACAATACCTTTATTTTATTTATTTGTCTTTATGTGGTGCTGAGGATCGAACCCAGGGACTCATGCATGCTAGGCAAGCGCTCTACCACTGAGCCACAACCCCAGCCCCCTGAATGAGACTTTTTAAATATAATTCTGATAAAAGTTACCAATGTTCTAAAAGAAAAAAAAAATATATATATATAATTCTTAAAAGAAAAATAATACTTCTGTGGGACTGCCTCCCACCTTTTCTCCTCATTTTGTCTGTCTTCTGCATAAGTGAGTAAATATTCAACCATTGACTTTCTGAGTCTGGCTTATTTTGTTCAGCATTATGTCTTCTAGTTCCACCCATTTACCAACAAATGCCATAATTTCACTCTTCTTTTTTGCTGAGTAAAACTCCACATTATTTCTTAGTCTGTTGATGGGAACCTGGGCTGGTTCCATAACTTGACTATTGTAAACTGTGCTGCTATAAACACTGATGTGCCTATATCAATATAGTATGCTTGTTTTAGTTCTTTTGGATAAATACTGAAGAGAGGTTAGCTGGGTAATATAGTGGTTCTATTCCATGAAAACAGAAGGGAGATCACTGAAGCAGAAGAGGAGGATTGAAGGGGAAGAAGGAGGGATGGAAAAAGAGGGAACTGCAGAATGAAATTGACCAAATTATGCCATATATATGAATACACTACAGTGAATTTCACATTTAGGTATATATATAAAGCACTAATTAAAAATAAACTATAAATAATTAGGAAGAAGACCAATAGTGGAAGGGAAATAGGGGAAAGGAGGAGGAGAGGGAAAGGGCAAGCAATGGGGACTGACTGAAGTGAAGCAAATTATATTTCATGCATGTATGACTGTGTCAAAATGAACCCCAATATTATGTATAACTATAATGCACTAATAAAAACATAAAAAGAAAAATTATGTTTTTGAGTTCCTTTTGCCATAGAATAACAATGAAATTACATTAAATGAATTTCATTAGAATTTCATTACCTTTCAATGTGACTGAATATGTTTGTAACTTCTTGTTCAGTTATGTCTCACAATTTGCATTTATAATTATTATTATTATTATTTTTTTTTTTTGTGGTACCAAGGATTGAACTCAGGGGCACTCGACCACTGGGCCACATCCCCAGCCCTTTTTTGTATTTTATTTAGAGACAGGGTCTCACTGAGTTGCTAAGTGCCTCGCCATTGCTGAGGCTGGCTTTGAACTCGCGATCCTCCTGTCTCAGCCTCCCAAAGTGCTGGGATTACAGGCATGCGCCACCGCGCCCGGCTGCATTTATAATTATTAGGAAACTCCTAAAATATTAAGAATCTAGGGGCTGGGGTTGTGGCTCAGCGAGTGCTCGCCTAGCATGTGCGTGGTCCGGGTTCTATCCTCAGCACCACGTAAAGATAAATGCATTGCATTGTGTACAACTAAAGCAAATAAAGAAATATTTTAAAAAAGAAGCTAACACTTATTCTTTCAAGCAGATCAATGCCAGAGTCCTACAATTATGTCTGGCAGAGTTCAGTCTGTGTATTTAAAGGATATTATTTTAAAATAAGCAAAAGAATACTCTGGTCTATGAAACCAGGTTAGATTAAGCACTCATGCTGTTCACTTTACCTCGGATTTTCTTTCTGTTCATCTCTGTAAAAATCTTACCCATTCTTCCAGGTACCAGTTCTATTGAAGGCTATAGCACCCCTCTTTACACATGTCAGTTTACTTTATAAATATCTGCATAAATAAGTAGTTGGCTTAATAAATATCCAAAAGACTTTAGTGATAACTGGTTCATTCTTCTAAGTTACACATATTTAACTTAAAAACCATTCTTATAAACAGTTCAAACCTGGTGTAATTTTTCACACTTGTTAAAAATAAATAAATCTATAAGTCCATTTAAATAACAAAGTTAAATCAGAGATTTCAAAACATGTGAATAAATTACTAATTTGGGACAGATGCCACCCTAAATGCCTGGTCATTAAAATAACAAGAGTATCATTTCTAGTTACTTGTCTTCCACTGCAGTGGCTCCAATTAAATTCATGTTTGTCTCAACAACATCAAAAACCTTTTCCATTTTTTCTTCTCTGTCTTGTAAGGCCATTTTTGCCTCCGTGAGCTGTCTGTTAATTAATTCATAATCATCTGGAGTAATTTCTTTGTAGGCCACACAGAGTGTCCGGTACCCATCCTAGAAGAAAAGAAGAAGATTTGTAGTTATGCCCGTAATAGCTGAAAACATACTTATACACTCTTAAAATACTCTTGCTTTACCCTGTCTGTACAAAAGAGAAATTCTGACACATTTAGTTTTTAAAAAAATGAACAGAATGCAACTGAAAAAGGTAACACTGTTAGGTTTTGAATAAATAAAATAGCACTTTTAACAAAGATTCTTGAAATTTTACAATGTTGCAAATTCTGATCAAATGTTACTCCAGGATAATAGTTCATATTAAAATAAAGAAAATAATATTAAATCTGCCAATACAAAAATACACAATAAAAATAAAATTCACGGGTTGGGGCTATAGCTCAGTGGCAGAGTGCTTGCCTAACATGTGTGGGGTGCTGGGTTCAATTCTCAGCACCACATAAAAATAAACAAATAAAATAAAGATATTCTGTCCATGTACAACTACCAAAAAATTTTTAAAATAAAAAAAAATAAAATTCACTTAAACATCCACTTATTTGTATTTTTGTGGTACTTGGGATTGAACCCAGATATATTTTACCACTGAGCCATATCCCCAACCCTTTTTTATTTTGAGGCACTGTCTCTTTAAATTGCCAAGGCAGACCAAGCTACCATTTTATTTTAACCCCAAGCATGTGTGAAATATTCA
Source organism: Tamias sibiricus (assembly GCA_025594165.1). Lineage (NCBI taxonomy): Eukaryota > Metazoa > Chordata > Mammalia > Rodentia > Sciuridae > Tamias > Tamias sibiricus. The sequence goes on from CM046667.1 coordinate 129,875,537, forward strand.
CGGACCAGTGGTTAGCTCTTGAATCCCTTTACTGAGAAGTCACTCATTTGTCCCTCTCTCCCTCTCCTTGATTAAGACCCCAAACTTAAGCTCCTCCTGCCTTGGCCGGCCCAGGAGCTGGGATCACAGGCGTGCACCACCATGCCCAGCTTAAACATCCGTTTAATAAGTAATCCCATGAACATTTCCAGCATTTGTCCATTTACTTATTGAGGGGAGGTATGTAGGCTCACCATTGCATTACGGTCCACATGGGCTTTAGTTAACTCAATTTCATGGTTTTGCACCCTGGGAAAAACTGCTGAATCTGCTCCTTTACAAAAAAGAAGTATGTCTCCTAAAATAAAGAACCAAAATACTCAACTTAGAATTTTAAGATTTGTATTGAGATTTTAATAAGAGAACTGTTAAGGTGACCTCTCCCAACCAGTTGCTATGTATTCCAAGCCTGCCTTTCAACACTCACCCAAATGAAATTAGACATCTTGAGCTTTAGTTTGTCAGGAGAAAATTAGACCCTTATGGACACAATAAATAAGCCAGAGTTTACAACATACATCTCTGTTAAAATACATTTCCTTCCAGTGAATCACAGAGGACTGGACTTGTATCAAGGAGAGGCAATAGGATTCTTTTTGAAAATGTACTCAGCAGTGGCTTAGAGTGCACATAGGGCATTTATGAATGTCAAGAACCAAACTCAAGTTCAAACAGGCTGAAATTATGAATAAGCTATACAAAGTTATCTTTTGAAACATTGGCTTGACAGCTTTCATTGAAAACTTGAAAATAGCTTTGTAAAATGCTAATGCTGGTACAAGCACAACTTTAGATCAGTTCTTGCACCTGGGGAATATTCACAGTTGAGCACTAAGAGATACTTAATCCTTATAAGGCAGATAGTTGAGTTCAACAAATTAAAAAGCACAGCTCTGAGGAAAACAACCTTTGCAGATCGCTTTTCCAGACATTCCATCATTGGAAGTAGAACATATATGTAAATGTGTACCCATAAGAACAGTGAGTATTTCAAAAGTTAAATGTGCTTTTCGTTTTTTCCTTACACATCCAATATGTATTTTAAAAAGTCACATAACAAAAAATTAAAGATAAGTAAAATCATATAACAGATCCCATTGCCATGCATTAAAATCAATTTAATGTCTTTTCAGTCATACCACAAGTATGAGAAAAAGTGTCTCCATCTTCTATTACATTAAGGAATTTGGAACAGATTTATTGTTAAAGTATATTACTAGGAAATAAAACCAGGATATTTTGAAAACAAACCTCCTGGGCCAAAGACACATGTGTACACATATACACACACATCTGAGAACCTGTGAATGAGGCAGGAGCACTCCCTATGGGCCTTTCAGAATTTGAGAAGACAGATCACCATGGTGCATCTCAATGACATGGAGAACTGAGATGACAGTACTGGTTCCTCTGCCAAGGGCAAGCTATATTCTGTTAAAGAGTCTTGAGCTCTGGAATGAAACCAGTATGCCCTTTCCCAGAAATCTGGCTGAATCATCTCTAACTCACCTACTTCCAGGGAGCAACAGGGGAACTAGGAAGGTCTGGGTGATTGAAGCAGTAGCTCTCTACATTCTAGGCTTCTGCTGTTGGTAATTCTAGACCATCTAACTACACTGAGCTGCTGTCTCCAGTAAAATTACCATACCATAACTTTATTGGTGGTGACCACCAATAATATAATGACCACAATAATGAGTATGGTTGAAGTACCATACTCACATATTCACAGTTGACCACTAAGAAAGGGAGTTCTCTGAACATATTCATAGTTGAATACATTGAACCATAAGTTTTCAGTTTCTGTCTGAATAGCCAGAGCAAAGGAATACAGTTTCATTTCCAAGAAAAATGCATTTACTATCACACCAGGGGTTCTGCCATTGATGGTTTGACAAATTGAACATGTTTCCAAATAAATACATGAAGGCATATTTATAAATGCCACTGCTTTGCAAGACTTTAGCTAATCCTACACAACTACTTGCAGTGTTTCAATTTTCTGAAATAATTGATCAACATATAAACCTACAAATGGAAAAAAATCAAGGTTTGCAAAGGTATACCTCCTTGAGTCTTCACAATTACACTCATACGTCGGCGGATGGAATCAAAGTTTAAGGTGTGAAGGAGTTCATACCTTCAAAAGAACAGAAATGAAAACAAAAAAGTGAAACACCTGGGCCACGCTGAGCAAAATACAACACAATAGAAACACCTAAATATATTTAAAAATCTTAAATGAACAGATAGTTCTCTTCTTTTTAAAATTTCTTTGCACATAGAACCTGCTGTCACAGGATAGCTGAGTTGGTGGGGTATTTATATACTTTCACTATATTACTTAAAATAGCAATGAGAGTGACTACATAGGAATAGAGAACAAAAAGCAGTCCCACCAAACCATATCTGGAAGGGTCTAGAAATAGTTCCACTCTTCTAATTACTTTACTATATTCTATGAGTGCCTGCTATGGGCCAGGCACAGTGCTATGTGTTGGGGAACAGTGGTGAATCTGCCTGATCCCGTTCCCTCAAGGAATTCACCACATTTTAATGCAGAAAAGGTTAAGATACAATTACTCTCCCTGAGTCTATCAAATAGTGCAATAAAGGCACTCAACAAAATAGAGATAAAACTACAGAAAAAGCCATGGGGAGGGGGGTTGGGTTTGTGGCTCAATGGTAGAACACTCGCCTAGCACGTGAAAGACCCTGCGTTTGATCCTCAGCACCACGTAAAAATAAACAAATAAAATAAAGGTATATTTTTTAAAAAGCCATCAAAAGGAAGGCTTTCTGAAAGAGGTACCTAAGCTGGGTTCTGCAAGAATGATATGAAGCAAGGGGACAGGACATTCTAATTAGAGGTAAGATCAGATGCAAAGGCACAGCAGGGACCTTAAGGTTTCCCACTGCATGGAAAACTCATTAACAGGCCAACAGCAAGAAATGAAGCAAGAAAAGTAAGCAGAAACTGAAAACAGAACTTTGTGGGCTGGTTTAGAAACTTGGCATTTTGTCCTAAGAGCAACAGGAAGCTAATGAAGGGTTTAAAGAGTGGAATGATATTAAGAAACCGATCAGATTTGTGTATGGATGGCTAAACTATTAATCAGATGTAATGATACAGAAGAGTTAAAATAAGAGACAATTATTAGAAAAAGCATAAGGAAATATTTTCTTGAAAATAAACAACTTAGATGCATATATTTAACATAAAAATGTTTACTATATAGCTTGACTTTGGTGGGGGTGTGTGGACCAATTTTTGTATATTTGAGCTGGGGAGGGAGCTATGTTTAAAACATCTATGTGTAGCATTTCATTTGGTGTTGGCCAGACAGAGGCACTGTTGTGGACTGACTAGAATCTGGGTGGTCACCATGACTCCAGGTTGCTGACAGTCAGATCACAGAGCCTTCCTCTGGGATGCTGAGCATTCCAGCTCAAAGGAGAATATTACTCAAGTGCCTTTACATGTATTATAGGTTTCTGAGATGAATTTCATAGGATTCTCAGGGCCAGAATGGAAGTCAGATAAAATAATTATATTTCAAGTTCAAATGAAAAATTCAAATTAATCACTGGACCTATTTAAAATCTGCCATTAAGCCAAGGTGGCTTTGGTCCTTGGGGGTTTTGTAACAAAAACACAAATACTAAGATACTGCTGTACCAGGGTACTTACCCTTAGACTAATACCCGCATATCTAAGAAAAAGGCAAAAGTTCTGTCGAACTTCAGTGTTTGGAATTGCTGGGTTTGTAATCCCAGAGTGATTTCTTGGGCTCTGGATAACAGAAGGTTTCATACATATTCTCTGATTTTTCTTGTAGCATGTGTTAGAGAACTGAAGTGGCATCTAAATTTCAGGAACAGTCCAGGCAAACTCTCATTCTGGCTTCTGGACCCATATGTGAACCAAACTGGAACTTCTGCTGCAAATCCCAGTTCCTGCCACTGAATTAAAACAGCTTCTACTGCTACATTTATATAGAACTCTGAACTGGGAAAGCAGAGTCCTACATTTACAGGTCCATTAGTTTCCTTTGTAGTCCTTCTTAAATCCATGTAAAGTCGATTGGGGGTTGGGAGTGACGAACATCAGATAACACAGAGCTACTTACTCTTCTATTTCTTTCTTTTCTTTGGTTCTCTAGTATCATATGTCCATTCCGATTTCCTAAAAATGTGAACCCGTACCTATGAAAAACAAAAAAGAACCTTTGTGTGTCTCTAAGGAACAATTAATTTCCCCTTGCAATGGAGCTATTCATCTTACATGATCTCAACCTATAACTGCACTTCCCACTCCTGGATCAGTTGATACAACAGAGCAAGTCAAAGCCCAGTCAAAATTATTATAACCAAATGAAAAACAATTTGTAGTTCCAATTCTGTAGCTAACATATTAAGTAACCTTTTAGCCACTTAATCATCTTGAGCCTCATGGGTAAAACTGGACTGTCAGTTATCAAATGTCATCAAAATTGCAGGCAGCACTTTAAAAATAACACGTGTTCTACAAAAAGTGACCACTGCTATTTGATTTGTAAAATATAGTGTGAAAATTCAGACTCATGGATGGTATACATAAATAATAGGGTAAGTTACATCAATGCATCACTATTTTCTATTGGACTTAACTGGTTATATTTGGGAATTTTTTACAAACTTTTAGATAGCAGTTTGCCTTTTTTAAAAAAAAAAATAGAAGAGGTACACAATATGGTTATTCAAGCAAATGGAAAAATCTCAAATTAAGTGCTTACTTTTTAGCTCCTTTCACCAAAGCTATTTCATCTGGTGAGGAGGAGATATAGGTTAATTCAGCTGATTCTGTAGCTCCATCAACAGCATCATTTGTTTTAATTTCTACAGTATGACATAAACACAAGGCACGCAGAAAGAGTTCTTCTCGATTCTATTGGAAAAGCAACAAAAGAATAACTGCATTATTTTGACTTTGATCACTAGGTAACTAGGCACTGAACAAAGAAAATGTATTAATGTGAGAGAATGTTATAACCTAGCAAACTGAGTAACAGAAATCATAAATTCCTAGGACTCAAATGAGCTATATATTCCCTTAACTGCTAACAGAATTTTTGGTCCCTAGCCAGTATCTCTAGAGGCTGCATGAACACATTCAGGTTACTGTAGTGCCACCTATAATAAGCCACTGACTTCTTCATGACCTAAAGGGAATGCCATTTATTTATTTTGGGGGAGGGCAATTACCGGGAATTGAGCTCAAAGACACTTGCCCACTGAGCCACATCCCCAGCCCTAGAGTCTCACTGAGTTGCTTAGAGCCTCGCTTTTGCTGAGGCTGGCTTTGAACTCAGAATCTTCCTGTCTCAGCCTCCAGAGCTGCTGGGATTACAGGCATGCGCCACCATGCCCAGCTAAGGAATGCCATTTGATACCTAATTCACAATCTAGCAATACCTCAGGCAGGGAGACTCTGGGTCATTTAATGTCTACATACTCCTGGGACTTAAATTATTTGAAGAGACATCATTCTTTGAAGGATCTCATATTTTAAAAAATTATTATCAGATATGCAAGTGAAATTTTTACTTAAATGCTACTTCCCATAATTCTCTCTACTTATAAGCTCTACTAATTTATAAATTCTAGTGGTATTAGTAAAACAAGAAATGACAAAGCCGTAAGAAAAATCAAATGGTTATTCAAAAATTTATGTCATTTGCCTACTGGAAAATTGTTTATTTCTACTATGCAGGAGTAGTACATGCTTATATAAGACTGAATTCACAGGTAAAAATGGTAACGCAGAAAATGTCACCTTATCTGCTTTGTCAAAATATGTTAAAGGTCCATCAGTCTGAGACAATCCATCAACTTCCGGAGTTACCCCTTTATATTTGTGCCCATCTATGCAGCATTCAATGAATTCCATGCTATTTTCAGTAAGTGTTCCAGTCTTATCTGTAAATACATAATCCACCTGAAAACAAGGACACAAACATATATGTTTCTTTAGTGTGATAATTTTTTTAAGGTTCTGGGGATTGAACACAGGGCCTCACACATGCAAGACAAATACTCTACCACTGAACTACATCCCTAGCCCACGAATTTTTAATTAGCTAAAAATTATTAGTTTTAATTTAATTAATAATTTTAGTTATTAAAAATTTCATATCCATAGAAAAAAAAATCACTTCTGAGACTTCTTTTGAAATGTCAGGAATTACAGAGGCAATACTATCAAACAAATGAGGAATGAATGTTTTTAAAGATGCTGAAATAGTTAAATATTATCTAAGGTAGACCTACTTAAATGTAGAAGGTCAATAGGAAGGAAAACCATGACTTTCTTATCAAACTAAAAACCTTTCAATTTAACTATTTAACTTAACATCTTTCAATGTATAGAGGGTACATTAAAAAGTCAATGTTCCAAGGGGGGAAACAAAAATATACTAATATAATAACCATTTACTTTACACACACACATACACATGCGTGCACACACATGTGCACACACACACACATCTCTCTCTCTCTCTCTCTCTCTCTCTCTCTCTCTCTCTTTTATGGGCTGGCATGTAAATAACCCATTGGAATAGAGTAAAATGTATTATGTCATATAATGACCATAAGAACCAAGGAATATAGAAGAAATAGAAAAGTTATCTAATTAAGAGACACAATAGGTCAATAGTAATCAAAAACACAACTGCATTTCTTTCCACATAGTTTGCACATTTTTCAGACACTTCTCACAAGCTTCCAAATTTATAAAAAACAGTTTATAATAAGTTCATGTATAACAAGCATATTTTAATAAATAATGGGGAAATCAGCTATGAAATAAGTTTTATTACAATAGACTATTTTAAGCATTTCCATTTTATCTCAGATTTATCTCTTCTATTTATAATATCTGGCTTTGAAAACCCACAATTTTATCCTCCTTTTTTGGCAATTTATGCTTAAATAGTTAAAATTATGGGCTGACAGGAAGAACCATAAGCACAAGATTAAGGTTTTTATTATGTAAGGAAGAAGGAGATGAACTCCAGCAATAGTTGCTTTCTAATTATTTTTCAAAGCTTTTCACGGTTGTAGAACAGGCACAAATATAGCATTCCAATCTTTCCTTTTTTTCTCCCGTTAGCCAGCCAAGTTTGAATTCTCTCTTTAAATTAATCCAAGTGTTATTATTCATGTACCATTTAGATTTTCCAATTCAAATGAAATTTTTTGAAGTTGTTTTTTTTTTCTGATCCAAATTATTAACTTTCATTTTCCCCTGAAGGTTGTGCTAGGTTGTTTTACATTTTACACATGGATGAGCATTAGCCTATTCAAAATTTCTCATTCGTGTCAAAGGTGATAACTTCAAAATATAAAATATAGTTTCTTCACCTACATAACAGTTTGGGTAGTAGAGGTCTGAAAACATTGACATTCACAGGTAGAGCCAAATAAACTACACCAGAATACAGCAATGATCAAACTAGAGCATGTGTTACCTCTACTTGGATGGCTTACTAAAACTCAAGAGTGCTGGGTTCTATTCCCCAGTTTCTGACTTAATAGGTCTGAATTGGGGCTGGATAATTTGCTTTCCTAAATTCCTAGGTGATATTGATATTTTTGGTCCAACGATCAGACTTACCAACCAGTGCCCCATTATACAACATATACTCTGGGAAAGGAAGGGGAAGAAGAAGTATGATTCATATAAAAAAATATTCTTGCCAGGCTTGGTGGTACACACCTGTAATTCCAGTGGATCAGGAGGCTGACATGGGAGGACTGCAATTTCAAAGTCAGCCTCAGCAACTTAGCGAGGCCATAAGCAACTTAGTGGGGCCCTGTCTCAAAATAAAATATAAAAAGGGCTGGGGACAGGTGCAGTGACACACACTTGCAGCATGGGAAGCTGAGGCAGGAGGATCACAAGTTCAAAGCCAGTCTCAGCAACTTAGTGAGGCACTGTCTCAAAAAATAAAAAGGGGGTTGGGGGTTGTAGCTCAGTGGTAGAGTGCTTGCCTAGCATGTGTGAGGCATTGGGTTAAATCCTAAGCACCACATAAAAAAATAAACAACAAAAAAAAAGGCATCGTGTTCATCTGTAACTTTAAACAATAAAATAAAAAAGGGATGGGATATGACTCAATGGGTAAAACCCCTGGCACACACCCCCCACCAAATTCTCAGGCCTGGGTATGTACTTCAGTGGTGGTGTACTTGCCTAGCATGCATGAGGCCCTGGCTTTCATTCCCAGCACCAAGAAAAAAATTAAAACAAAACAAAACAACAACAACAAACAATTCATATTTAAAGGAAAGGATGCCCCTTAGCTGTGTGACTCTCTCCCAAGCAGCCTCTTCCTCTTTAATGACAACTTTGAGATTGTTGAAAAGATTTCTCTATATCAGCAAATTAAAACTCATTGTTTTGCCGGGTGCGGTGGCGCACGCCTGTAATCCCAGCACTTTGGGAGGCTGAGGCAGGAGGATCGCGAGTTCAAAGCCAGCCTCAGCAATGGCGAGGCACTCAGCAACTCAGTGAGACCCTGTCTCTAAATAAAATACAAAAAAGGTCTGGGGATGTGACCCAGTGGTCAAGTGCCCCTGAGTTTAATCCCCGGTACCACAAAAAAAAAAAAAAAAAAAAAAAAAAAAAAAAAAAAAAAAAAAAAAACCTCATTGTTTTATGGCTACTGTGAAATGTATACTTGGCCATCTCTCCCCACCTCCATTTTTTCCTGATGCATAGCTCCTAAAATACTTGGCAACTCCAAAGTGATAAGACCTTATGTTGTATGCTAATGAGATGACTGGTAGCTGGGGGCCCCTTAAATAGCTTACGCTCAATAGGAGAAGGACTAAGGAGTGTCCCCATTACATCTTCCTTTGGATCTGGGGAAGTGGGGAGGTGGGTATCCTAGTATGACTATGCAATTGTTTTTTGGGGAGGGTACTGGAGATTGAACCCAGGGGTGTTTAACCACTGAACCACAGCCCCATGTTAGGTAGTAGCTAGCAATAAGCAGTGAAACATATGGCAAGGTCACAAGTGTTCTTTAAATTACTTTAAGGTCTTCTTTAAACTACTTTCAAAGTAGATGAGAAAGCAAAAGGTTGAAGTTAATTTGTACAAAGTAAACAGGAGCTAAATGAAAAATATGTCAGTAGAAAAGGATTAATGGGACTAACTATTGACAGGGTCCTTTGACGGTTGTATAAAGCTAGGAATTATAGCTATAAGTGTTTCCATTTGTCTGAGAAGGAAGATTCCTTTGGTAGTGCAGGCACATTAAGCTAACTTCTCACTGGCCACTGACTCCAATGCCCACATTAACATGGGACTGACTTGTAGATGAAGCCTCCCTGAATAGGATGACTTCCATGACAGTTCTGGAGAGGACCAATTAAGGTAAAAAATGCCTCTGCTCTAATTGCCAAAGCAATCCTTAGCAATAAGAGTGAAGCAGGAGGTATCACAATACCAGACCTTTTATACTACAGAGCAGTAGTAACAAAAATAGCATGGTGTTGGCATCAAAACAGACTTGTAGACCAATGGTACAAAATAGAGGACACAGAGAAAAACCCACAAAACTATAGTTATCTCATACTAGACAAAGGTGCCAAAAACGTACATTGGAGAAAAAAGATAGCCTCTTCAACAAATGATGCTGGGAAAACTGGAAATCCATATGCAGCAAAATGAAAATAAACCCCTATCTCTCACCCTGCACAAAACTCAACTCAAAGTGGATCAAGGACCTAGGAATTAGACCAGAGACCCTGTGCCTAATAGAAGAAAAAGCCCACATCTCCATCATGTCGGATTAGGCCCCAACTTCCTTAACAAGACTCCTAAAGCACAAGAAATAAAATCAAGGATCAATAAATGGGATAAATTAAAAATAAAAAGCTTCTTCTCATCAAAAGAAATAAATCAATGAGGTGAAGAGAGAGCCCACATTTTGGGAGCAAGTTTTTGCCCCCCCACACACACACACGTCAGATAGAGTACTAATCTCCAGTACATATAAAGAACTCAAAAAACACCAAATTAAAAAAAAAAAACAATCAATAAATGGGCTACAGAGCACAAGACACTTTACAGAAGAAGAAATACAATCATTCAACAAATGTGAAAAAATTTTCAACATTTCTAGTAATTAGAGAAATGCAAATCAAAACTATTTTAAGATTTCACTTCACACCAATCAGAATGGCAGTTATCAATAAAATAAGCAACAATAAGTGTTGATGAGGATGCGGGGGAAAAGGTACACTTACACATTGCTGGTGGGACTGCAAATTGGTGCAACCAATCTGGAAATCAGTATGCAGATTCCTTAGAAAACTTGGAATGGAACCACCATTTGACCCAGCTATCCCACTCCTTGGTCTATACCCAAAGGACTTAAAAACAGCATACTACAGTAACACAGCCACATCAAGGTTTATAGTAGCACAATTAACAATAGCTAAACTGTGAAACCAACCTAGATGCCCTTCAGTAGATAAATGTATAAAGAAATTGTGGTACATACACACAATGGAATATTACACAGCATTAAAAGAGAATAAAATCATGGCATTTGCAGGTAAATGGATGGAGTTGGAGAACATCATGCTAAGTGAAGTAATACAAACCCCCAAAACCAAATGTTCTCTCTGATAAGTGGATGCTGACCAATAATGGGGGTGGGGTGGGGAGAATGGAGAAACTTTGGGCAAAAGCGGGGGAGGAGCATGGAGGTAGGAAAGATGGTGGAATGAGATGAACATCTTTACCCTAGGTACATGTATAACTGCACATGTGATGTAACTCTACACCATATACAACCAGAGATATGAAAAGTTGTGCTCCATTTGTGTACAATGAATCAAAATGTATTCTGCTATCATGTATAACTAATTAGAACAAATTAAAAAAATGCCTCTGCTCCCCATGAAGGAGGAGCTTAACATCTGATTGGTGAAGGTTGCTGAAGGAGGACCCACTTCTCCTGGTAAACATCAAATAGTAATAAATCTGGAGACAGCATTGTGTCCTTTGTCGTTCTCTGCTCAGAGATGATTCACTCTCTCCTTTGAGTGTGCTCTCTGCTTGATCCTTACTTTGCTTTTACTTTATTTTCACTTCACTTTTACTCCACTGTTGCTTATAAATAAAGTTGCCTTGCATGGCTTTTGGTGTCTGGCTTAAAATTTTCTTTCATGCTGGGCGTGGTGGTGCATGCCTGTAATCCCAGCACTTGGGAGGCTGAGGCACTTAGCAACTCAGTGAGACCCTGTCTCTAATAAAATACAAAAATGGGCTAGGGATGTGGCCCAGTGGTCCAGTGCCCGAGTTCAATCCCCAGTACCAAAAAAAAAAAAAATAAATAAATAAATAAATAAATAAAATAAAATAATTTTTTTTTCTTTCATTAGAATACAAAACTGAGGTTTGGAGTTTCAGCTCCCTGCATTCCTGTGACACCCAGTCCTTTGTATTTTTTTCATTTTGAGATAGGACCTCACTCAGTTGCTGAGGCTGGTCTTGATCCTGTGATCCTCCTGCCTCAGCCTTACTAGTAGCTGGGATTACAGGTATGTGCCACCACGTCCTGTGCATGACTATGCAATTCTTGCCAAAGGGAGAAGTGTGCTGGTGTAACAACTATACTGCTTCCCCTTCTTACTCAGATCACCTCAACTTTTCTTCTTCTTCCTCTACCTAATGCAGTAGTCACAGGACCAGAGATACAAGTATAAATGCTGGAAGCAAGGATGATTCCTAACCAAGAAACTGTTAACTTTTGTTATTACAATGCTGGGAGTAGAACCCAGGGCCTCACACATTCTAGGCAAGCACTGTATACTTGAGCTATATGCTCATTCAGTAACTATGTTTTGAAATCCTATATCAGAATTCCTAAGGCCCTGATGGGTGTAGGTTATACCTTCACCTCATCTAGCAAAAACAAGGTTAACAGGGAATGCAGCAATATTTTCTGGTGGTGCCGAGAGCCCTTTGTGTAACTTTACCCTGTCTGAATGGCAGGGGACTGAGGGGGAAGTTCCTGCTAGACTAATACAGCCACAAGAAAAGGAGGGGATATACAGAAGGCGGCTAGTCTCATAATTTTTTTCAAGATGGATTGAAACCATTTGGTTGTACAAGATTGGTGTCTGATCAAGAAAGACCCCATTATTTTCGAACTGAGCCAACCAGTCTAATTTCTTTGGTCCTAACATCAAACACTGTCCTAAATATATCTATTTTTTTTTTTTAAATACCAGTACCTAATTTTTCCCCCTGGTACTGGGGATTGAACCCAGGGCACTCAACCACTGAGCCACATACATCCACAGCCCTTTTTATATTTCATTTTTTGAGACAGGGTCTTACTGAGTTGCTTAGGGCCTTGCTGAGGCTCACTTTGAACTCGAGATCCTCCTGTGTCAGCCTCTGGAGCCACTGGGATTAGAGACGAGCATCACCATATCCTGCCAGCAGGTAACTTTTTATAAAGAGGTTAAGCAAATAAATATTTGATGTGACATTGGTGGGAATGAACTGATACCACCTTTAGTAACATAAAAAGCCCTACAGATCTTAAATTATGATTCATCAAGGAAGAAACTTGTTACACTTAATTTTGTGTGTACTAGTATACTGAATGCTAAATGATCTAAGAAACTATTTCAAGATTTATCTGCACTTTTATTCAGGTAGTTTCTACACAAACAAGCTAATAATGATGGCAAGTTGCTTAAGACACTGGGTGTGATCTGCTATTGAATTAGTGATTTGATTAAAAGATAATCACACCCAGAAATGCAGGGTTTGCTGGGCAAAGGAGTGGCCGCTGAAACAATAATCATAGCTCCTTTTCACAAAGCCCCACTTTACTTTCTTCAGTCTTAATACAGTATAGATGGTAATATAGAATCTGCTGAAGTAGACATCTGAAAGAGATGAGTCCCATCAAGGAGAACCTGCTGTCTGTCTCTAGGGTGCATTGAGTGTCACATATGGAATGATGACTATTCTATTTGCAATAGCATGAGAAGCTAGCCCTAGGCTACCCATGCTCACCCTTGGTAGGTGAATTCACACAATGAGGCACTGAATACAGAACAGGCACATTTACTCAGTACTCAGGGTGATCCACTAAATTAGTTGTCAGAGGAAAAGGTTCATCGTAGGTGCCATGTATACTAAAAAATATTTTCATGCAAAAAGCCTGCAGACTGATGCCTTTTATTGAGACCAGAGTACTTTTACTCAGATAGCTCTGTCCATGGATGAAAATTTGTAGTTTAAAAAGGTTAGTGTCAGCTGTGGAAGCTGAACTTATGAACAAAAGAATCTTCTAAGAACAATAAGAGAAAAGCCATTGGTTCTTTCAATTCTTGTCTTATTCTTAGTGATTCAGTATCTATGTGGAATACGGGCTCTAAGGTCTGACTTACGAGGGTTCTGAAGTTAGATCTAAACAAAATAGTTTCTGGAGAGTCCTTAGTTATTAAAGGGTTATTCTGGTTAGGCAAAGGTTGTATCAAAAGCAGAAATAGAGAGTTGGGATTTGGGGGGGGGGGTAGATTCAGGGCAAGGGAGTTTTGGGGTATGCATGCAAATGAACCCCATTTAAAACCAGTGTGAGGCCATGTTCCAGCCCACAGTTTCATTAACTGAGTTTGCATTTCCCAGTCACAGAAATGACATTTCCACATTCTTGACATTCTAAATATCATGAGAATTAAATGTGCATGCCAGAAAATTCCCTCAGCTCGTGAAGATCATTACATAACACACTGTAAATTCAGACAAAAGGGGGAGAGTTTCTCAATACTAATGAGCAAAGCAATGAAGAGGTCATTACTTGGAATTACAGATAGCATCACGACAGAAAATAAATGCACCTAGGTTAGAAACAAGGTCACAGACTAGGTTACATTGGTATATGAAGCAAAAAGCATTTTAAGGAGTGTGTGCCTTCACATTTTCCCTTCCTTTAAATTCACATACTACAATAAACAACTCTGCTTGCTAGATCTATATTCCTTCTGATCAGAGATAGACCAAGAAAATGTCAATAGCACAACTCTGGTCAATTTTGTTTATTGAACAACATGCATTTATAAAACAGCTATATTTACTACTTTGTATTCCATCCACAAATGATTATAGATAGTAGTGAAGACTGTATGCTTCCTGTTCTAAAGCAATAACCTGGTAATCTAACAACATCACTTGGTGAATTTTAAAATAATTTCTTCAACATTCTAATTTAATAAATAAATTGCATCCTTCTGAAAAATGCCAGCAAAATAAATGATGCTATGGCTATGAAAATACTGTTCACCTTTATTACATGCCTGCATAAAAGAACTTTTAATCACATTTCCAAATGTGAAATGGGGACATATACTGATAATCTAGACTATACACACACAAAAAAAAGGAATTCCACTATATTAACTTATTGTAAGCAAAAATGTGTTCTAACCTGACCAAGTTCTTCATTAAGGTCTGATGTATTAACCAAGGCTCCTTCATTAATTTCTTCATCATAAAAGTCTTTATCCCATGAGATGAAGAAGGAGCCCAAGAATTTCTGCATTTCTACTGTGACATACATGGAGACAGGGATGATAAAGTTGAATAGAACCATAAATGATAGGAAGTCGGTGAACATTTTCAGAACCTAATAAAATAAAAGAGACCATTAATGCTAATTAGATGCACAGCTCCACCGGAAACAGTTGACTTTATTTTTGTCAGTCAATGCTGAAAGCATTACTCTTGCTATAGAGAAACTTCCCAAAGACACTACATCACTGTAGTCAAAATTATCACAATGTCAAAACAAATATTAAGAACATTTTCAATTTTATCATTGTTGTTCAGCGTGATGTGCCTTCTTTTTCAAAATATTCTTTTAGTTGTATATGGACATAATACCTTTATTTATATGATCTTTTATGTGGTGCTGAGGATTGAACCCAGTGACTAACATGTGCTAGGTAAGTGCTCTACACCCAGTACCTTCTATCTTAACACTTTTTCACTTCCTTAAGTCCTCTGCTCCCTTCATCCCTAGATATGAATGTGAGATCAAAATTTAGATACAAATATCTATTATGCTATCATATCTCACAAGCTCAAATTGTATTAAAATGGCAGCATTTCTTGCCAATTTACTTCACAAAGTCTGAGATCAGCGTGGGCAACTTGGTAAGACCTTGTCTCAAAAGGTAAAAAGGGATAGGGACATAACTCAGTGGTAGAATGCCCCTGGGTTCAATCTCCAGTAATGTAAAAACAAAATTAAAAATCATACATGCTTTGCTGGGTGCGGTGGCACATGCCTGTAATCCCAGCACTTGGGAGGCTGAGGCAGGAACATCACAAGTTCAAAGCCAGCCTCAGCAATGGCGAGGCACTTAGCAACTCAGTGAGACCCTGTCTCTAATAAAATACAAAAAAAGGGCTGAGGATGTGGTCCAGTGGTTAAGTGCCCCTGAGTTCAATCCCTGGTGCAAAAAAAAAAAAAAAAAAAAACATAGATGCTTTAAGTAAAATTTTAAAAATCTAAAACTTAAATGTTTAATGGCATAGGTCTATCATATAACCAAATAGAAAGCTTCAAATGTATCATTTCTCTGACTAGTATTTCAATAAAGGATGAATGGTCACAAAATCCTTGAGCTACAATTTTCAGTGGAAAACAAATTACCTTTAAAGTCTCTCGTTCTTTCTCAGTCTTTTGATTATACCAAGGTTCATCATTATATGGGGTACTTTGCCATACGTACTTTAGAGTAGTGCATACTGCAGCTTTGGTCAATAAGATAAATAAATATACCACCAAGAAGGCATTAATGGATCTGAAAAAATAAGAGTACAAATTTTAAAACTACCTAATTAAGACATCAAATATAAACTGTTCAGTTAATCTAACACTTCTCTTGTGAATAATGTTCAAACACACCACAAGCTTTTACATATGAAACTATTATCATTATCATAGCTGCAGCATCAATGAAGAGTGACAAAACTTAAAAGCTAGCTCTGAACTATTTATTATCACCAATACTCCCACAAATGAAATGGCTGGCTAGATTAACACATCTTTAGTAAGATTCCTATAAATCAATAGGAGACAGGGACAAACACACACACACACACACACACACACACACACACACACACACACAATTACCTATTCAACCCATATAGAAGGAGTAGCTTGTTCTCCATGTCCCTAAATTCTAAACATTTGGAACTGAGGGAAGGTAGCCAATGTGACATCCTCAAGTTCAGCATATATTCTTACTCAGCATAGTTTGAAACTACAGCTCTGGAGAAGGTGCTGTTGAGATACTGTATATCCATGCCCATGATAGAGAGGTCTCTGTCAGTGTACCTGGCTTGAAGGTCTACCAGATACCATTTGCTAGGAGATCATTATCTATATTGTAGAATCAACTTGAATACAGCAACTAGAGACCCCCCCCCCAAACCATTAACTACAATAACAAAAGGAAATGAATTTATTATTCAAGTAAAATCTACCTTTAATAGCTATGTAAGCTTAGGTAAGTCACTTATCATCTTGAAAATCATTTTCTGTTCTGTAAAGTAGAGAAGCTAATACAAATTACTTTTTAAAGAGTTGTTCAGCAGATTAAATAAAATCTGACATATAAACTATTAAGGACTGTTCTGGAAAATAAACACTCAAAATGGTAGCTGCAATTATAATTGAAATAGCTTTGTGTTATAGTAGTTTGGAATTACTGAGGAAGTAACTATATCAATCAATAATGACTAAAGAAATCATGGTGCACACTAACTTTTCAACAGCAGAACGTTTTTGAGATTTCCCTTGGTAGTTCAAAGCCATTTTGGTTTCCATTCCAGTGTAAACAGCAACTCCTAAGGAGAAAAAATTAGGTTACAACTGAAATTATCAACCAACTTCCTACCCCTTGGCTCTGTAAATTTTCAAGTCTATAAAAGTAAAAATCCTAGGTCCTATTCTACTCACTAGTTGATACATCATTTATGATATAATTTTAATTCTATAAATTATGTATTGTATTTCATGTTTATTTATCATCTTGTAAATTCTCAACACCTAAATATCCGTTATAATAAATACAACATCTTCCATGTTCATTTTTAAACATGGACTATTTATTCACAGGCCTTACAAAACTTATTTCTAAAAAGTATATTTTAAAATTGTTTACCATATATCTTCTTGGTATTTTTTAGTGTAGCTCCCTTCAGCAAGAGATTTTCAGGTCCCAAAGACCTAAACAAAAAAATGAACACAGCTTATTTAAAAAAAAAATGCATGGCATCATCAACTGTGAGGACAGATTTTTGCCCTGACACATATCTATCTCCAAGGGTTTCAGGATATATCTGTCTACTTCTACCATATGCTTACTCCCAAAGACAAGCTGAAAGATCCCTCCCTCTGAAGTGACTTGAGGGAACAGCACAGATGGAAGCATAGCACAGGAGTAGCCAACAACACGCAGAGGTAAAGAAATGCACAAAGGGATCAAGTGATTATGAGTCACAGATAGCAAGACAAGAACAAGACAGAGCAACAAACAATGAGGAACAGAAATAGAGGGTCACAGATAAAATACTGTGAAGACAAAGTCAAGGTAAGAAAAACACTGACATCTTTTTAGAGAGTAAACCCGCCATTTGGAATATCACCCTTAATTTCCTTAAGTCTCTTTTACACATGACTAAAATGGCCAAGTGGAAAAGTTGAGGTAATTAACTGGGTGACAGAAGAGGAATAAGATCATCCTTTCTTTTTCCGAACTGGCTCATTATAAATGATTTCCTATCATTTTTTAAATCTTATTTCTTTTTTTTTAAACTTATTTTTATTTATAATAATTACAATTCATAGTGTACATATATAGCATCTTTTTACATACAACTGTTTGTATACAAAGTATATTCGTACCATTCATGTCTTCAATCATGCATTTAGGATAATGATATCCATCTCATTCAACCACCTTTTTTTTCTTTTCTTTTCTCCCCCTCCCTCCCCCGTTGCTCCCTCCCTTCCCTTTGACCATTCTAGTGTTCCTCTAATCCTCCTATGTACCCCCATCCAACAATAATGTGAACGACTTAGGTCCAAGTAATTCTTTCTATGTTTTATTTACTATGTAGTTCTTCAATTACTCTCCTTTAAACCACTGTTCTCCATGTGTATTTCCCACCTTGTCAGCCACTATACAACCAAGTATGATAAACACAGAGCCTAGAACAGGTCTAGGAATATTAGTCAAAGGGTATAGAGCTCTGCTGTTTTGGAAATCCAAAGCATTAATTTTCAACAATTGCCTACCCCCTATACACAGAGACCCCACAACCCTGCTAATCACAAAGTTAGTTACTTGTTTATTTTAATATCCCTTTCTATAAAGAAAGGCGGTTAACTATTTTAGTAAATTTAAAGGAAATATATCTTCCCTCCCATAAGGACAGGTTAAAGGAATAACAAACCTGGCAACAGCCTCAAGACTATTACTATAGATATTGATTCGCCCAACAAACCTGTAAAAAGAACATAATAACAAGTGTATTTTTTATATCCATGTGAAATCCAAATACCATCAATATGGGAATAAATCAAAATACAAATAATGTAAAAGGTAAGATTCTGTAGCAGTAGTCTTAGACAATGAATACTTGATTACCACGTTGGAAATGTTCAGCCTGCATCTTGCAGCTGATCTCAATACTGAGCTTTAGCCAATAATTTAATATGACCAGACACGTGGTAATCTGCATTTCTGCCAAAATTTGGTAAAAATGCCCAACTTCTTCTTAATAGGAGTGTTTTACTGTGTATTATTTTATTTTTAATAAATGTACCTTACTTTTCAAAAAATGTGTTTTATAATTTCCATTATAAACACTGTTTTAAGAACAGAAAACAGAAATACTTTATATATCTATATACACAAAATACAAAAGTCTGTTCCTTCATTCATCATATAATAATTATGCCAGTACTATACTAGGTACTGAATATATAAATGAAAAAGACATACTTCCCTGCTCTAAGAAAGATAAAGAAACAATCAAATACAATGCAAGTGATTATTACCAAGGTGGTTGAAGTACAAGGTATTCTGAAGCTATATAGCAAGAGATCTAATCTGGTCTAGGAAAATTAGGACTAATCTTATCTGCCCTAAAATTCTCTTTCATATTTAAGGCAACTGAAAAATTTTGCAGTTTCCCAATAAGTGTGCAAGAGTATATATATTGATCTCTAACTTAAAGGATGAGTAAGTCACTCCCTTTTCTGTGATTCCATGGATTTTGGATTATATCTATTATCACGCTGTAAGCTTAGCTTTTCTGTTTTATCTACTTTGCTCATTGTGAGCTCCTTGAAAACAGAGAATAGCTGTTTTACTTTTGACCCTAGTTCCTACTCTCAAGGTGAATATAGAAGATAGGAAGAGGAAGGAGGACAGAAGAAATAATGGGAAGGAGGAAGGACATTTTTCTCATAGTAGGATATACTTTGCATTCCCACTATTAGGTGTCAGTATAAACTACATTTAACCATGTGGTCCCCCATTATAAAAAACAGTGTGCACTATAACAAAGTGGCTGGCCTGGGTAATGGATGTCATGTGTAATAGTGGAATAGAATGAAATTAATTGGATCACGTGGGGATAAAAATTGTTACTATATCCTCATTAGCAACATGCTCTAATCAACCCAACTAACCAGTCTTAAAACCAAATGCCAAATTTTTAAAACCTACAATAACTATTAACCAGCAAACCTACTCCAGAGAGCTTAGGTACAGAAAAAGAGAAGAAATCATACCATTTTACTATTCCTTCAACTTAACTGTTCACTGTCATCAAGAAACAGCTTATTTGCAATCCTCAGTTCACTGTGATCACTTCAAGAAAGGACAGAGTTCCTACTAATTGCATTGCCCCATATCGCCTCTCTCTTTAACACCGGATGGCATGTAAAAGGGTTTTATTTCTATTTTAATTAACACAGGGCACTCCATTAGTCTGACAGATTAGCCCTTTGGATAACGTAATTTAAAAATTTGATAGATGGTCATGTTTACAAATAACAAAAAGAAAAGAAAAATCATAGGATGCCCAGGCTCACAACAATTTTTCTTAGGCTGGTAGTGAACAAGGCTGATTTAATTCATTTTCCTGCCAGAAGGAAGAACAGCTCATGAAAACATACATGTGAGTAGGCTGGTTAAGTGGTGGATGTTTCTTTGCAATACGGGTGGCAAAAAGCAGCAGAGCTAAGAGATAGCAGTATGGAGAGACCAGGTGATTCTTACTTGTACAGGTCAGGTTGAGGCTGTTCACATTCAATTGCTGCTCTGAGGCTATCAATAGACTCAGGTGTACACATAGCAATGGTATCCCGTACTGCATAATGTGTCTAGATGAAAGCAGGGGGAAAAAAGCAAATACAAAAAAGTGTTTCTTTTCATTATTATACACAACTGATTCCAGAAATGGTATGTTTTAGTAAGAGGCTTTGGCAAATTATTACAAATACTGATGCACATTTCCCACCAAATAAACTGTATGGTATTAATCTTAAAATACACATAAATAATTAAAAAGATAATCCTACTGTAAGGGGATTTCAAAGATAAAAGAAAAAAACTAAAAGCTCTTCTTGATACTGACATCAAGAGCATTCCATTTGCAGCATGCATATAATTAACTGAAAAACCCATGAAAATTTAATACATTTATTCTTTCTCCTATTTACAGAACTGAGACTTATTATTTTGCTCACTATGCAGATTTACACTTTTGAATGGAACACAACTCTTTTGGTCAAAACAATGTAAAAAATTACATCAACAATAAGAAAAAAACTCATTAATGTTCCATTACACAAATAGCATAATTAATGATCTTGAAAATGCTCAACATCACTACATTTTGTATGAGGGGCAAGAAGAGGATGTCTTGTTAGAATATTCTATGGGAGTGTATTACACACTTGATACATGCAAAACTCAAAGTAAGCTCCAATGAATCCATTTATAAATCATCAACTAAGGGCTAATACTGACTCAAGGAGTACACTGCCTATGCAGAAGGGAAAGCTATTAACACAGTGTTTGGGGAATATTATGGAACTGCCTGAGCTATATTTAAAACTATCGCCTGTTTTTTTAAAACTTCTGTACTTTTTTAGCTGATGTGATCAAATCAACTTAATAGAAAAAAGAAAACTACCTAAAGTTTTCTTCTTCTAAATAACTTTTTCACTATTGGGGAATCTTTAGGTAAATTTATTGATTTTATCTTGACATTCCCTAAAATATAATTCTTTTTGAACACTTAAATGCTACTAGTTCATCTCACAATGTCCTTGAAATACAGAATCAGCCATTTAAATGGTAAATTTCCCTTTTCACATACTAAGTACTAGTCTTCAACTCCAGAGGGAATAAATGAGTCAAGAAATTCTCCAAGGATATACTCAGAGGTCAGCACATTAGTATCACTCCTTAAATAAAGGCAGCACTGAGAGGATTTTAACACCCTGTTACTGCCCATCACTCTAGGTGATGACTAAGAACTAACTGCACCAGAAAGTACCAGGGAAGTAACTTATCACTCATTTAGATGAAACTTATTTTACCATACTTAAAATTCCTCCTAGTTGTAATAAAGCAAATGTTTGCCAAAGTATATTCTAATGTATTTTTAAAAAGCCAATCAAGGGGCTGGGGTTGTGGCTCAGCGGCAGAGCGCTCGCCTCGCACGTGCGTGGCCTGGGTTCGATCCTCAGCACCACGTAAACATAAATGCATTGCATTGTGTACAACTAAAGTAAATAAATAAATATTAAAAAAAACAGCCAATCTAGCTAGGCGCGGTGGCGCACGCCTGTAATCCCAGCACTTTGGGAGGCTGAGGCAGGAGGATCGCGAGTTCAAAGCCAGCCTCAGCAATGGCGAGGCACTTAGCAACTCAGTGAGACCCTGTCTCTAATAAAATACAAAAAAAAAAATGGGCTGGGGACTTGGCCCAGTGGTCGAGTGCCCCTGAGTTCAATCCCCAGTACCACAAAAAAAAAAAAAAAAAAAAAAAAAAACAGCCAATCAAATTACTCCAGGTTAGAACTCCTAAATCCCAGGAATAAACATTTTTTAAAGAAAGTGTACTTTATCATTAGGTTAAAAATAAATCAAGTTGTAAGGTTAGAGTACATGGAGTTATTTTTATAGTTTCAGCCTTAAAAAAGTCTAAATGAAATATTAAGTGGATTATGTTAACATTAAATTCAAGCAGTAATATAAAAATTGTGGTGGCTTTTATTTGGGGCATGGTTTTTCTCTGCCCAACACCATCCCTTTCCTCAAAGATGAGAATGTACTTAGAAGCCAAAAGAAAATTATATAATAGCTCTCTTCAAATACAAAACCTACATGAATAGGGAAAATAAAGAGTTTAGGGAGCGTTTGGAAGCAGTATTGTATGAATAACTATCCTGAGCTCAAAATGCTTAAGCAAGGTTCAATCTCTTACCTTACAATTAGATTCCCCATCAAGACTAGCTGTAGTAACATAACAAGTTCCATCAGTGGTACAGGATGATAGAAGAATAAGATCACAGGGAAAGGTTTCATCTGCACGAACTTCTACTACATCACCAACCTAAAATGAAGAGTAAAATAAATATAAATGTTTTGAATTTCAAACTAAACATCATTAAAATACACACTAAAGTTGAAACATTAGTAAAAGACAACTCCATTATTATGCTTTGGGATATCTCAGGATCCTGTACAATGTAAAAGGTGATAAAAAGAATATTACACAACATTCAGAATTCAGACGTAGGATGCTTTCAGATTACCTTAGTATTGACCTTTACCTCTGATAGACAATTCTGACATCAATTGTTCTCTGATATTTCTGGCACTAATGTTTGATAAGACAATGACCCTTATCACTTCATGAATGGATCAAGAAAATGTACATGTCACAAATTAGGCAATTCATGAACAAAACCTCAGTTAATTAGAGAGGCATCAATCATTTCCCCATAATATTTTTTAAAAATGTTTTTCTATAGGTCAACCTTCTAAAAATCCATCTGCTATTAGAAAAATGAATCAATACAGCAATGAAAAACAATTTCCTATTAGCAAATATTCAAAACTCAAACTTGAAAAAAACCTGAGAGAAGAAATAAGGATTGACTTTAGGAGTAAATCACAATAGTTAAAAGCTTGTACTTTTTAACCTCAATTCATGTCCCAGATCCACCACTTAACTATATGACCTTGGGTAAATGTCTTAGGTGAGTTGAACTACCTCACAGGATTACTGTGAGCATTAAATGATAATACAAGTAAATATTAAGGTGCTTGGCACATGTTAATCATTTGAAGGGTGTTAATTATAACTGTTACTAATATCATGCAAACAACTACTTTACTCAACTTATGAATAACTTATAACATTTATTTTGGAAAGATGTAAGAAATTCTCCAAGCAGGGTTGGGGCTGTAGCTCAGTGGTGGAATGTTTGCTTACCACGTGTGAGGCACTGTGTTCCATCCTGAGAACCACATAAAAATAACTAAATAAAAGAAAGGTATGATGTCCATCTACAACTTAAAAAATACTTAAAAAAAGAAACTCTCCAAGTAATACTTCTCAACATTTTTAATGGCATGGCATACACAGAAAATGATAAATAGTAATTTTGTACAGCAGAGTCAGATAAAGGGATAAGGCTTCTGCTGGCAGAAGACAACCCACTTTAGGAAGAAGTTGTTATAGTTTGGATGTGAGGTGTCCCCAAAACTCATGTATGAGATTATGCAAGACGTTTTAGATGAGAAATAACTGGGTTATAAGAACCTTAATCCAATCAGTGAATTGATTCAGAGATGGGATTAATAGAGTGGAAGCTGAAGGCAGGTATGGTGTGCTGGAGCAGGTGTGCCTTTGGGGTATATATTTGGTATCTGGCAAGTGGAGTCTCTCTGCTTCCTGATTATCATGTGAGTCACTTCTCTCTACTGCCTTAATGTTCTGTCTCACCTCAAGTCCTGAGGAATGGATCCTGTTGTCCACAGACTGAGATCTCTGAAACTGTGAGGCCACAAATAAACTTTTCCTCCTCTCCAACTGTTCCTGTCAGGTCTTTTACAGCAGTTAAAAACCTCAATATTGGTGAATATTGGTGAATAAGCTAAATATTGTGAATCTGGCACACCAACCAGGACTCCCTGGCAGTGAAGTGCTGAACTACATGGAACTCCTGTCTTCTATGTGCAATATGATCTGGCAGATAAAGATGAAGATTTTGAGACCTAGTCAAGAACAATTTTATTTTCTTTGCCAATCTTAATTAGTAGCCAAGAACAACAGTATCAATAACTAATTTGTAAATAATATTTATATTGTGGAATCTTTCCTTCCTCACTTACATAAACACTTATGTTTCTTATAATAAAACCGCAATCTATGCTTAAAATATGCAAAAGACAAAAAAAAGAATTAACAAAATCCTAACATCTTAGAAGGAAATAATCATTACAAGTTGGAAGAAGGCTGGTAGGCACTGATAAATAAAAACCACAAAGAGAACATTTTTTTTTTCCTTCAACACCTAGAATTTGCTCAGATACAAAATTCTTGTATCTACAAGTTGGGGCTGGTGAGGTGGGCAGGGGCCAGATGACAAAGGAATTGGCCAGCTAGGCTAAGGGATTTGGGCATCACCATAAAGACAAAGGTAAAAGATAATGGTAAAGAAAGGCAATGTCATAACCCAGTTAGACAATCAACTCAAGTGACTTGTTTCCATTCACTATTTTAAAAGCTGCAAGAGAATTATCACCACCACTCCCATCACAAATATCAGGAAAAAAATGGATGATCTACAGAATAATATTTTTAGAACATTAGAGGGCTGAGAATGCAAAGCAACTAGGTGAACTGAATTTCAAAGGATAACAAGTCCCTTTGAGGACAAACATGACAAATCAAACATTTCACAACTGACAGAGCACAAAATAAAAGATAGCTACCATAAAATTGGATAAGAAGAAAACAACCACATTTTCAACCAATTCTTTTTTTTAAATATTTATTTATTTGCCTTAGTTGTACACAATGCCTTTATTTTCACATGGTGCTGTGGATCAAACCCGGGCCGCACACGTGCTAGGCGAGCGCTCTACCCCTGAGCCACAACCCCAGCCCCTCAACCAATTCTTAAAGGCTAGGAGAGAATCAACATGAAAACTTAGAATCTCTATAAGACTGAGAGACAAAAGAAAACCATTACCACATGCTAGCTCTTCTCTACATGCTTCCATTGGTGCTCATGAGAAAGCATAAGGTCTGAACATTTAAAATTACCCTTCTCACTGGTACAGGCATACAGGTATATCAACTACTGTGTAGAGACAGGCAGAAGACATGCCAGAATATTGAACTCCTCTCTCATATGAAGCAAAAGAAAAAAAGCCACCTGCATCCAGAGACAGGCAGGAAACCTTCTCTGGCATAGTCTCAGGGAAATGTCACTACTGCTACAGAAGAGACAAAAACAAAAGGGAACTTGCTTGAAGGGATGGAATAGGAAAAGATACTCTTATCAAGCACTTGACTGCCATAGGACAAGGTGAGGCAGCAATAGAGAAAATCCCACATTGAGGTGAGGCTTAGGATCATATATCCTGCCTAATACTGAGGTTGGAATGGGAGAACCAGTAAACCACTCTGTTCTCACCAGGAGCCAACAGTGAATAACAAACAACAAATAGCAATCTACTATAGGGGGAGAATCAACAGAAGAGGTTGAGACACCCTTTGTAGCTCAGGATTCCAGAATGTTCAAAAAGGGTGGCGGTAGAACACTCGAATCACATGTGTGAGGCCCGGGGTTCTATCCTCAGCACCACATTAAGTAAAATAAAGGTATTGTGTCCACCTACAACTAAAAAAAATTTTTTTTGAAAAAGGTGGTGGGACAAGAAACTTTGCAAAATCACTAAAGCACACCAGGTCCCACACAAAGTTTACGGCAACAGCACGAAGAATCTGAAGTACAGTGATATGCTGAAAATATCAATAATTCAATAATTATAACAAAAACCAAACTCAGCCCATCTCCTGACTACATTAACTTAACCTAAATGGCCTGATGGAAGAGGCAGGCCCATTTCAGAACATATATAATACCGACCTCACAGGCCCTGCCATTCTTTTATGTACAATGTCAAAACTCACTGGAAAAAAAATGCACAAAAATCACAAGAAAAAAGCAAGTCATTGTTGAGGGGAAGGAATCAACAAGACCAGATCCTGAAATGTAGAGATTCTGAAATTATCAAATAGGGTTATAAAAATAGCTATGATTAAGATATTGAAATACTTAGTGGAAAAGGTAGACAACATATAAGAGTGGATGAGAATTTTGGCAGAGATTAATTTTTTTAAATATTTATTTATTTGCTTTAGTTGTACACAATGCAATGCATTTCTGTTTACGTGGTGCTGAGGATCGAACCTGGGCCGTGCACGTGCCTGGTGAGCGCTCTACCGCTGAGCCACAACCCTAGCCCCCAGAGATGAGTTTTAACAAAAAAAAAAAAAAAAGAAAGAAAGAAAGAAAGGAAAACAGAAAGTTAGAAATGAAAACGCATGGTATCAGAGATGATTCCCTTCAGCCATCAGACAAGACACATCAAAGGAAATAATCAGGAAAAAAGAAGACACATCAATCAGAATTATCCAAAGTTATACACAATGAGAAAAAGAGTGATTAAGAGAAATGACAAAATATCGGTCTAACAGTCATGTAAATGGAGTCAAAAATAGGAGAGAAAGAATGAGCCAGAAAAAATATCTGAAGAGATAATGGTCATGAATTATCCAAAGTTAATCAAAACCTACAAACAATAGTTCCAAGAGAATTTCAAGGAAGATAACTAGAAAGAAAACCCAAGGCATAAAATAGTCAAATTGCTGAAAACTGAAAAGTAAAAACTTAAAAGTGCGCCACAAAATATTGTATTTGGAGGAACAAAAATAAAAATGACAACAGACTTACCAGGAACTATGCAAACAAGAAGACAATGGAGAAACAACTTTTTTTCCCCCCCAAATTTAGAATTTATACTTTATTTAGTTGAATTATATACTTAACCTGATAAAAGAAGCTTTTCTATGAAATGTGGTGCTATTTATATTTTTTATTTTGAATTTTTATTGATTCTTTTTAGTTATACATGATAGCAGAATTCATATTGACATGATAGTATAAGCATGGAATATATTATGTTCTAGTGGGTGTACTCAGTGGTGAGACTGACTGTGGTATATTCATGTATGTACATAGGAAAGATACATTCTATTATCCTTCCTTTACCCATCCCCCCTTCTTTCCCTTCAATCCCCATTGTCTACTCCACTGAACTTCTATTGTCTACCCCACCTTATTACTTTCCACATATCACTGAAAACATGACCTTTGGTTTGTTGGGATTGACTTATTTCACTTAGCAAGATAGTATCTAGATCCATCCATTTTTGGGCAAATGTCATAAAGCCATTCTTCTTATGGCTGAGTAATTCTCCATTGTGTATATATACCATATATATGCACATTTTCTTTATGCACTCATCTGTAGAAGGGAACCTACCTTGACTCCATAGCTTAATTACTGTGGATTGTGTTGCTGTAAACATTGATATGGCTGTGTCACCATAGTATGCTGACTTTAAATCACTTGGATACTGAGGAGTAGAATAGTAGACTGAATGGTAGTTCCATTCCTAGTATTTTTGAGGAATTTCCACACTGCTTTCCAGAGAGGTTGCACCCATTTGCAGTCCCACCAACAATGTATGAGGGTATCCTTTTCCCCACATCCTCCCCAACATTTGTTGTTACTTGTATTCTTGATAACTGCCATTCTGACTGGAATGAGATGAAATCTCAGTGTAGTTTTAATTTTGCACTTCTCTAACTGCTAGAGATGTTGAACATTTTTATTTCACATGTTTGCTGACCATTCATATTTCTTCTTTTAAGAAGTATCTGTTTTGTTAATTTTCCCATTTGTTAAATGGGTTATTTGGGTTTTTATAGTGTTAAGTTTTTTGAATTCGTTGTATATACTGGATATTATCACCCTATCTGAGGTGCAGGTGGCAAAGATTTTCTCCCATTCTGCAGGCTCTCTCTTCACCTTCCTGATTGTTTGCTGTGAGGAAGGATTTTAGTTTGACACAATCCCATTCATTCTTTTTTGTTTAATTTTTTTGTTTTTTTTTTTTTTAATTTTTTAAGTATTTATTTTTTTTTAATTTTTATAATTTTTAATGTGTACAACTAACTCATAGTGCATGAATTTAGCATCTTTTTACATACAACTGTTTGTATACAAGGTATTGAAGACCTGAATTGTACACGTACTTTTATTTTTATGTGGTGCTGAGGATCGAACCCGGGCCGCACACGTGCTACGCGAGCACTCTGTCGCTGAGCCACAACCCCAGCCCCTTTTTTTTAGTTCTTGATAGACCTTTATTTTATTTATTTACATGTGGTGCTAAGAATTGAACCCACTGCCTCACTCATCAGGCAAGTGCGCTACAGCTGAGCTACAAACCCAGCCCCCATTTATCGATTCTTGATTTTACTTCTTGTCTATTTTGCTACAAAAACCATGCTGTTTTTGTTATTATAGTTCTGTAGGATAATTTAAACTCTGGTATTGTGATGCCTCCTGTTTCACTTTTCTAGCTAAGGATTGCTTTGGCTATTCTGGGCCTCCTATTTTTCCAAATGAATTTCATGACTGCTTTTTCTATTTTAATGAAGAATATCATTGGGATTTTAATAGGAATTGCATTAAATCTGTATAAATTTTCCTAAATCCTCCTGGTTCAGTTTGGGTAGGTCATATGTCTCTAGAAATCTGTTGGTATCTTTAAGATTTTCTATTTTATTAGAAGACAGATTTTTAAAATAGTTTGATTATTGTCTGTATTTCAGTAGTGTCCATGGTGATATTTCCTTTTTCAATGCAGTATGGAGATTCCTCAGAAAACTTGGAATGTAACTACCATTTGACCCAGTTATCCCCTCCTCAGTATACACCCAAAGGACTTAAAAATCAGTATACTACAGTGACGCAGCCACATCAAAGTTCATATTGGTTCAATTTACAATAGCTAATCTATGGAACCAACCTACGTGCCCTTCAATAAATGAATGGATAAAGATGTGGTATGTGGTATATATATGCACAATGAAATATTATTCAGCCATAAAGAAGAATGAAATTATGGCATTTGTGGGTAAATGGATAGAACTAGAGACTATTATGCTAAGTGAAATAAGGCAATCCCAAAAAACCAAAGGCTGAATGTTCTCTTTGATATGCAGATGCTGACTCACAATAGGCAGGGATGGAGGTGAAGGGGAGGTTCTCAGATTCGACAGGGCAGAGTGGGGGGAAAGGAGGGGTGATGGGAATAGGAAAGACAGCAGAATGAATTGGACAGGCATAAATTTCCTATATTCATATATGAATACACAACCAGTGTAATTCCATATTACTTACAACCACAAAAATGGTAAGATATATATGTGTGTGTGTGTGTGTGTGTGTATTATATATGTCAAAATACATTCTACTGTCATGTAAAACTAAAAATAACAAATAAAAAATAAAAGTATATTGATAAATTCTGGAGAAATTTAAAACTTTACAACAGGTATAATTAGTTAGCCAAGGGAGGTGATATAGTGGAATCACAAAAATGCTCAAATAATCTAAGAGATGAGACAGATAACCAAACCATATCAATGGCTAAACTACCAAATTAAAAGCAAGGATTTTTAGACTGGGTTAAAAAACAAAAATAAGCCGGGCGCAGTGGCACATGCCTATACTCCCAGCACTTGGGAGGCTGAGGCAGGAGGAACGTGAGTTCAAAGCCAGCCTCAGCAATGGCGAGGCACTAGCAACTCAGTGAGACCCTGTCTCTAATAAAATACAAAAAAGGGCTGGGGATGTGACCCTGTGGTCGAGTGCCCCTGAGTTCAATCCCTGGTACCAATACATACATACATACATACATACATACATACATACATACATACAAAAATAAAACCAATAACCAGGACCAAACTAGGAATACAAAGATATAAAGATTAAAAGGATGGAGGATACCATGCAAACATCAGTTAAAAGAAAACTGGATTGACTATAGTATCAGACAAATTTAACTTCAAAACTAAGATTACTACCAGGTACAAGGATTACAAAAGGATAAAGGGGCCAATTCACCAAGAAGACATAATAATCCTAAATATTTTTGTGCTTAGTAATATAAAGTACATAAAAAATTGATGAAACAGAAAATAAAAACAGGCAAATTCATAGTCATAGTTGGGAGATTTTTGCCTCCTTTCTCAATAATTGATATAACAAGTAAGAATATTAAGTGTAGAGAAGACTTGGAAACATTATCAACCAACTTGATCTAATTGACATTTACACAAAATTCCACAAAAACAGCAGAATGCAAATTCTTTTATATGATTCTTAGGTGCATGTTGAACAGTCAACAAAATATACCATATTCTGGGACATAAAACATATCTGATTATATTTTAAAAGATTGAAATGATACCAAGTATGTTCTCTGAACACAACAGATTGAACTAGAAATCTATAATCAAAAAGTATCTAGAAAATTCCCAAATATTTGAAAATTATAATACAATTGTAATGCATGAATCAAGAAGCATATGGAAAAAAATGATCCACATCATATATTATCAAGGAAATGCTAATTGAACAATGAAATACTACTATGCACCTATTACAATAACCAAAATCTAAATGATAACATCAAATACTGGTAAGGGCTCATTCAGTACTAGTGGAAATGCAAAAATTATACAGCCATCCTGAAAGACGGTTTGGCAGTTTGTCATGAAATGAAACATACTCTCACCATACAATCAGTCCATCAACCTTGATCCCTTGTATTTACTAGAATGAAATGAAACTTATGCCCCACAAAACCTGAACAGAGATGTTGGCAGGAACTGTATTCATAATTGCCAAAACGTTAAAGTAAAATGCACTCCAAGAAGTGGATATACAAATAAACTGTGGCACACTAAAAAATGGAATATTATTCATCACTAGAAAAAAATGAACTATCAAACCATAAAAAAATGGAGGAAACATGAATGTACATTACTGAGTTAATGAAGTCAATTTGAATAGGTTACATATTTATGATTCCAACAATATGATAATTTGGAGACAAAGTATTAGTATTTACCAGAGGCAAAGGCAGGGAGTGAGATAAATAGGCAGAGCAAAAAGAAATGATTTTGAGGGCACTGAAACTATCCTATATGATATCACAATGTCAGATATATAATGTACAAAACCCACAGAATGTAACACAGAGAGTGATCACTCATGTAAACTATGGGCTTTGGGCAAAAATATTGTGCCAAGGTAGATTTATTGATTGTAACAAACATACCATTCTGATGTGGGATGCTGATAGTAGAAGAGAATGTGAGTATGGCTGCACAGTGGGCATATAGGTTACTTTTTTTGCTTTGTTAAATTCTGCTGTGAACCTAAAATTGCTCTAAAAATAGTTCATTAATTTAAAAAATCTACAGAGAACCAAATAGGTCCGATATGGACAAATCGAAAATGCTGACAGGGGTCCTACTAGGTAGAAATAAATAATGATTAATTTTAATTTAAAAAACAAACTGCCTGGCATCTTAAAAAATATAATAGTACTGTGGAACTCCCGTAAATTGCTGTGGGAATGTAAATGATACAGCCACTATGGAAAACAGTTTGGTAGTTCATCAAAAACTTAGCTATATATGGACTGAAAATACCGATATCCTGGATGGTTTGATTACCACTACCAGAGAGAGAAAGAGACAAGCTGTCTGCAGCGGCTGGAGCCGCGAGGCTCCTGCAAAACCGCCTGGGCGGTGCACAGGCCGTGCGAAACAAGGTCAGGGTGAGGAGACCGCGCTACTGCTGCAACCCCAGCCAAACTCACTGCACACTAGCGTGAAACCGGCGATAAAAACCAGCGATAACAGCCGGCGGGATTGGTGCTGGGGAGCCACGGGAGACCGCGGGTCCACACACCAGTTCGAATCCACACTCCGCCTGACGTGACCCTCGGTGTGGCTTCCCGGTGCGATCGGCAAGGATACGGGAGTCTGGGAGTCTGCGGAGCTACTGTTGACTGGAAGGAGAGCGCCGCCATCTTTGAAAGCTGCAGGGGCTGGTCCTGACAAAGGGGAGGAGATTGAGAGCGACTGCTGCATCCACCCACGGACTCTCCAGCTCTCTGAAGACAACACACAATTGGGTGAGACTTGGTTGGTCAGCAGGGGAAGGCGTTTCTGAGGCTGGCACAGTGGCCACAGGGGACTGCAACTGTGGGTGGGCTTGGGGAGGTGGTGCCTTCTGGAAGATCCCCCTTCCCGGCTCCATTCATCTGCTGACACACACAGTCCCCCTGGGCCACTCCTTCACTGAACCGTGCAGCCGCTGGCCTAGGATGCAGCCTTGATTTCACTGACAGGATCACAGACTGTGATCCAATAGCAATTGGTTTGAACTGGAAAGGAAAAAAAGAGGGGGGCTTCCCAGGGCCCGTTTTGTCTGAGACTTGGGGTTTGACTTTTTTTTTTTTTTTGTTTCCCTTTCTTTTTATTGGTCTGCTTGATTTTCTGGATTGCAGGGAGGGGTTTTTTTTTGTTGTTGTTGTTTGTATGTTTGTTTGTTTATTTTTCTTTTTCTTTTTTTGGCTTTGTTTTGTTCTGCTTTTTTTTTTTTTTTTTCTTCCGCATTGATTGTTAGTGTGTTTATCTGCTTCCGCTCCCTTTTTTCTTTCATTCTTTTACTCCTTCTCACCCTTGTATCTTTTCTTCCTCCTTCATCTTTCATGTTTACATCCTGCCAGTGCATACTAAACAGAGCCAAAAACAAGTTATACGCAAAACTTGGGATTTCTAGAACCGGCGCAATTGAACTGGGTAGCAAAGTGGTGTTATATACAGTTTACTCTCTATTTCCTTGATTCTCTCTCTCCTCTCTCTTACACCAATTCCTACTCTTTATCATTTTTTTTTCTTTTCCAACTTACTATATATATAAATTGATCTTTTTACCTAATTGTCAACCCCATTCTCTTTCTTCCATCGTCTACTGATACTAAACCACTTCCACTAAACCATTTCAATAGATATCTCTTTTCATACTTTCCAAGAAAGAACAATTCAAGACACTTCCTTCTTCCTAAACATAACACCTCTGTATCCAATACTTGAAGCTATAAAACCCTATCAGAAACGTACAGAGTAAATTGGAAATAATATCTGGGATAACAAAATCTGTACATTGTGACCAAACTTGGATTTTCTGAATAGAAAGTGTTAGGTTTTAAAAGTATAAAGGAATTATAAGGTGATCTGATAGCATTGTACTACAGGAACAACATAAGGCTTTAAGGTAAAATCGAAACAGTCAAGGTCCCACAGTGCAGGAAGAATAGACACACAAGCAACATGAAAAAACAAGGAAAGAAAATGACACAAACAAATCAAGATACCTCATCGGCAGATGTCATGGCAAGCACAGTTGGTCAAATGCCAGAGATGGAATTTAGAAATTACATATGCCAAATGTTTATGGAACTTAAGAATGAACTCAAAAATGAGATGAGGGAGCAGGTACAGGAGGCAAAAGATCATTTTGACAAAGAACTCCAAAAACAAATACAGGAAGTAAAAGATTACTTCAATAGGGAAATAGAGGCTCTAAAGAGAATCCAAACAGAAATTCCAGAAATGAAAGAAGCAATAAACCAAAATAAAAGCTCAATTGAAAACATCTCCAACAGAATAGACCATCTGGAAGATAGAACCTCAGACAATGAAGACAAAATATATGTCTTAGAGAAGAATTTAAACCATACAGCAAAACTTGTTAATAATCATGAACATAACATCCAGGAATTATGGGACAGCATAAAAAGACCAAACTTAAGAGTGATTGGCGTAGAGGAAGGGGCAGAGTTTCAAGCCAAAGGAATGAGTAATCTATTTAATGAAATAATTACAGAAAATTTTCCAAGCTTGAGGAATGAAATGGAAAACCAAGTTCAAGAGGCATACCGAACACCAAACAAACAAAATCTCAACAGAGCCACACCTAGACACATTATAATGAAAATGCCTAATACACTGAGCAAGGAGAGAATACTAAAAGCCACAAGAGAAAGGAAGCAAATTACATATAGGGGGAAACCAATCAGATTATGTTCAGATTTTTCAACCCAGACCTTAAAAGCAAGAAGATCCTGGAATAGCATATTTCAAGCTCTGAAAGAAAAGGGATGTCAACCAAGAATCTTATATCCAGCAAAATTGAGCTTTAGATTCGAAGATGAAATAAAAACCTTCCACGACAAGCAAAAGTTAAAAGATTTCACAACTCGAAAGCCAGCACTTCTGAACATCCTGGGCAACATATTTCATGAAGAAGAAGAGAAAGATGATAACGAAAATCAACAAAGGGAGATATTAAACTAAAGGAAATACCAACCAGAAGAGAAACCAAATCAAGCTAAAGACCATAAGTCAAATAAAAATGGATGGGAATAAAAATCACATCTCAATAATAACCCTGAATGTTAATGGCCTAAACTCGCCAATCAAAAGACACAGATTATCAGAATGGATTAAAAGAAATGACCCAACAATTTGCTGTCTCCAAGAAACACACCTCATAGAAAAAGACATCAACAGACTGAAAGTGAAAGGCTGGGAAAAGTCTTATCACTCACATGGCCGGCGGAAGCAAGCAGGGGTTTCCATTCTCATATCAAATAAGGTAGACTTCAAACCAAAATTAATCAAGAGGGACAAAGATGGATATTTCTTATTACTTAAGGGAACCATCCATCAACAGGATATAACAATCATAAATCTGTATGCCCCAAATAATGGAGCACCTACATTCATCAAACAAACGCTTCTTAAGTTCAAGAGTAAAATAGACCACAACACAGTTATTCTAGGGGACTTCAACACACCTCTCTCACCAATGGATAGATCATCCAAACAAAAGCTAAACAAAGAAACTTTAAGCCTCCTCAAAACAATTAACAATTTAGACCTAACAGACATATATAGAATATTTCATCCCTCAGTAAACGAATACACATTTTTCTCAGCAGCACATGGCTCCTTCTCCAAAATAGACCATATATTATGTCACAAGGCAACTCTCAGCAAATATAAAAAAATAGAGATACTACCCTGCATGCTATCGGACCATAAAGGGATAAAATTGGAAATCAACGACAAAACAAGGAATAAGAAAAACTACTCCATCAACTGGAAGCTAAACAACATGCTACTGAATGAACAAGGGGTTGAAGAAGACATCAAAGAGGAGATCAAAAAATTCCTAGAGGTAAATGAGAACACAGATACATCATATAGAAATCTCTGGGACACTATGAAGGCAGTAGTAAGAGGAAAATTCATTGCACTGAGTTCATTCCTTAAGAGGAAAAAAAACCAACAAATAAATGACTTAACATCACACCTCAAAGCATTAGAAAAAGAAGAACAGACCAACACCAAGAGCAGTAGAAGACAGGAAATAATTAAAATCAGAGCAGAAATTAATGAAATTGAGACTAAGGAAACCATTCAAAGAATTGACAAAACTAAAAGTTGGTTCTTTGAAAAAATAAACAAAATTGACAGACCCTTAGCAATGCTAACGAAAAGAAGAAGAGAAAAAACTCAAATTACTAACATTCGTGATGAAAAAGGGAATATCACAACAAACACCTCAGATATACAGAATATAATTAGAAATTACTTTGAAAACTTGTACTCTAATAAAATAGAAAATACTGAATGCATTGACAGATTTCTAGAGTCATATGATTTGCCTAAACTGGATGTGGAGGCTATACATAATTTAAATAGATCAATTACAAGCGAAGAAATAGAAGATGTCATCAAAAAGCTACCAACAAGGAAAAGTCCAGGACCTGATGGGTTTACAGCCGAGTTCTATAAGACTTTCAAAGAAGAACTAATACCAATGCTCTTCAAACTATTTCAAGAAATAGAAAAAGAGGGAGCTCTTCCAGACTCTTTCTATGAGGCCAATATTACATTAATTCCAAAGCCTGGCAAAGACACATCCAAAAAAGAAAACTTCAGGCCCATATCTTTAATGAACATAGATGCAAAAATCCTCAACAAAATCCTGGCAAATCGGATACAAAAACATATCAAAAAGATAGTGCACCACGATCAAGTGGGGTTTATCCCAGGGATGCAAGGCTGGTTCAATATTCGGAAATCAATAAACATAATACATCACATCAATAGACTTAAAGACAAAAATCATATGATCATCTCAATTGACGCAGAAAAAGCATTTGACAAAATACAACACCCCTTTATGCTGAAAACACTAGAAAAACTAGGAATATCAGGAACATATCTTAACATAATAAAAGCTATTTATGCAAGGCCCCGAGCTAACATTATCTTAAATGGAGAAAAATTGAAAGCATTCCCTCTAAAAACTGGAACAAGACAGGGATGTCCCCTTTCACCACTGCTATTTAACATAGTACTGGAAACTCTGGCCAGAGCAATTAGACAGACGAAAGAAATTAAAGGGATTAAGATAGGAAAAGAAGAGCTCAAATTAGCACTATTTGCTGATGACATGATAATCTACCTAGAAGACCCAAAAAACTCTACCAGAAAACTTTTACAACTAGTAAACGAATTTGGCAAAGTTGCAGGATACAAAATCAATACACATAAGTCAAAGGCATTTGTGTACATCAGCGACAAAGACTCTGAAAGGGAAATGATGAAAAATACCCCATTTGCAATAGCATCAAAAAAAATAAAATACCTGGGAATCAACCTAACGAAAGAGGTGAAAGACCTGTATAACGAAAATTATAGAACACTAAAGAAAGAAATTATAGATGAACTCAGAAGATGGAAAGACCTACCTTGCTCTTGGATAGGTAGAATTAATATTGTCAAAATGTCCATACTACCAAAAGCATTATACAGATTTAATGCAATTCCTATCAGAATCCCAATGTCATTCTTCAAAGAAATAGAAATAGCAGTCATGAAATTCATCTGGAAAAATAAGAGACCCAGAATAGCCAAAGCAATCCTGAGCAAGAAAAGTGAAGCAGGGGGCATCACCATACCAGACTTTAAATTATACTATAGAGCAATAGTAACAAAAACAGCATGGTATTGGCACCAAAACAGACTGGTGGACCAATGGTACAGAATTGAGGATACAGAGACTAATACATTTAATTACAGCTATCTTATATTAGACAAAGGTGCCAAAAATGTACAGTGGAGAAAGGATAGCCTCTTCAACAAATGGTGCTGGGAAAACTGGAAATCCATATGCAACAAAATGAAATTAAACCTTTATCTCTCACCATGCACAAAACTCAATTCAAAGTGGATCAAAGACCTAGGAATTAGATCAGAGACAATACACCTAATAGAAGAAAAAGTAAGCTCCAATTTCCAACATGTTGGATTAGGCCCCAAGTTCCTTAATAAGAATCCTGTAGCGCAAGAATTACTACCAAGAATTAATGAATGGGATAGATTTAAACTAAAAAGCTTCTTTTCAGCAAAAGAAACAATCAGTGAGGTGAATAGAGAGCCAACTAATTGGGAACAAATATTTAATACATGCACATCAGATAGAGCACTAATCTCTAGAATATATAAAGAACTCAAAAAACTTTACACTAAAAAAACAAATAACCCAATCAATAAATGGGCTAAGGAATTGAGAAGACACCTCTCAGAAGAAGATACACGATTAATCAACAAATACATGAAAAAATGTTCAACATCGCTGGCAATTAGAGAAATGCAAATCAAAACTACTCTAAGATTTCACTTCACTCCAGTCAGAATGGCAGCCATCAAGAACACAAGCAACAATAAATGTTGGAGAGGATGTGGAGAAAAAGGCACACTCATACATTGCTGGTGGGACTGCAAAATGGTGCAACCGTTATGGAAAGCAGTATGGAGATTTCTTGGAAAACTGGGAATGGAACCATCCTATGACCCAGCCATCCCACTCTTGGGTCTATTCCCAAAGGACTTAAAAACAGCATATTACAGTGACACAGGTATCTCAATGTTTGTAGCTGCACAATTCACAATAGCTAGGTTGTGGAATCAACCTAGATGTCCCTCAGTAAATGAGTGGATTAAGAAAATGTGGTATATACGCACAATGGAATTTTACTCAGCAATAAAAGAAAATAAATTAATGGCATTTGCAGGTAAATGGATGAAGTTGGAAGACATAATGCTAAGTGAAGTTAGTCAGTCTCAAAAATCCAATACCAAATGTTCTCTCTTATATAAGGAGGCTATTTCAAAGTATTGTTGGATGGGGTACATAGGAGGATTAGAGGAACACTAGAATGGTCAAGGGAAGGGAGGGTAAGGGAGGGAGCATGGAATTTGACCCTTAAGACCTAGCAATTAGTCAAACAGTTGCTTAGGTACATATCCCGAAGAAATTGCAAATATATGTCAAACAAAAACTTGTCCTAGAATGTTCCTAACAACAATATTCTGAATAGCCCCAGAGTAGGAACAACCCAAATGTTTATCAGCTACTATAAATAAATTGTGGTATATTCATAGTGGAATATTATTTGGCTATCAAAAGGAATAAATTGCTAATACATGTTACAACACAGATGCATCTAAAAATATAACTGAGTGAAAGAAGCCAGATATAAAAGGCCACAGTGGGGCTGGGGCTATAGCTCAGTGGTAGAGCAAGCATCTTGCATGTGTGAGGCCCTGGGTTCAATCCTCAGCACCACGTTAAAAAAAAAAAAAGGCCACAGTGTATGGTTCCATTTATACAAATTATTAAATATGCAAATCCATAGAGACAAAAGTTGTTTTTTCCAGGGCTTGTGTGGAGGGAAAAATGTGGAACGACTATTTAATAGGTTTGGGGGTTTCATTTTTGGTTGATGAAAATATTCTGGAACTAGATATTATTGATAGTTGCACAGCATTGTGAATGTGCTAAATGACATTGAATCGTACACTTTAAAATGTACATTTTTGACACAGTAAAAAGGGAGACTAAAAAAAAAATACCTTAATTTTTTCACTTTCTTTTTGTACTTGCTTTGCATTTTCAATAATGTAAACAGTGCTCTTGTTGACTTCATTGTCGGCTCTGTGTCTCAGCCAATCCTCATATCCCTATAAGGATAAAAATAACTATATAATCAAGCTCAAACAATAAAGTAAACTGTTAATAAATCCATATAATCCCCCCATGAATCAACAGCAGATATTTATAATTACAGTATTAACTTCAACTCAGAATGTTAAACAGACAATGATGCATAGTTTATTTATTGATTGATTGGTTGGTAGCGGGGATTGAACTCAGGGGCACCCGACCACTGGGCCACATCCCCAGCCTTATTTTGTATTTTATTTAGAGACAGGGTCTCACTGAGTTGCTCAGTGTCTCACTTTTGCTGAGCCTGGCTTTGAACTTGCCATCCTCCTGCCTCAGACTTCCAAGTGCTGGGATTACAGGCATGTGCCACCACGCCCGGATAATGATGCATATTTTAATGGCAAATCTAAGATACACTTAAATAAAAATACTTTTTAGTTGTAGATAGACACAATACCTTTATTCTATTTATTTACTTTTATGTGGTGCTGAGGATCGAACCCAGTGCCTCACATGTGCTAGGTGAGTACTCTACCACTAAGCCACAATCCCAGCCCCCTAAAACATACATTCAAACTACCCCTTAGGTAAATAAATTTATGGTGTTAAAAGATTCCTCCATTCTTCAGATAAATATTAAAAGAAACACAGGTATTAGAGCTTTGATATTCTTTATCTGGAGGATTAAGTTTATTTTTCTATTTCTACTCCTATGCAAATTAATGTTAAGTATCTCTACATTTTTAATCTGAAAAAGAGTTGTTTGAGTTTTAGTTTTTTGTATACCTAATCTTTCAATATATTGTAGTAGACTATTGGGCTGATTACCCCTAAGGAAATATTATAATTCTTTTCCACAAGCAGAGAATAATAAAAATCAAGTTAGGATTGGTTTGGCAGAGAATCTACTACAAATTGTAGAGATTAACAGCTAAACTTCTCCACTGCTTTGATGAGAAAATAAAAATTGGTGCTCATTTTTAGGGTTAAAAGTAATCAAAGTGTGTTGAAATTCAACCATTAATGTGGTAGCATTATGAGATGGGTCCTGGGGCTGGGGTTGTGGCTCAGTGGTACAGCACTGGTCTAGCATGCATGAGGCACTGGGTTGGATCCCCAGCAGCACATAAAATTGAACAAATAAAATAAAGGTATTGTGTCCAGCTACAACTAAAAAAATATTAACAGAGAGAGAGAGAGAGATCCTTTAGATCATTAAGACATGTCTGTAGATCCCTGATGGATTGGATGAAGATCCTTATAAAAGTCTTAACAGAGTGAATACACTCTCTTTTGCTCTTCCCCATTTGAGTACACAACATGTCTCTCTTGTGGCTGTTTTGTCCCTTGTGCCTTGTGAGGCTGCAACATGAAGAATTTCACCATACAAGCACTTTGATCTTGGACTTTCTAGCCTCCAGAAGCATAAAAAATAAATTTTATTGGATATTACTTTTAGAAAAAGTAATAAGAGAAAGATCTAATGGTTTATTTTTCTTTGGACTTTCTGTTTGTAGTAGGTTTATGCCAAAAGAACTAAAGAAGGAAGATGTTCATCTGTTTGGGCATGACCTTTCTCTTTTCTTATACTGTTTTGCTTTTTGTTGTTATTGTTGTAATAATGTCTGTACCTTTTCAAATACAACTGAAAATCTCTTTATCACCTTCTTGTCCTTGTATCTTTTTATGACAAAGCTAGGCTATCACTTCACAGGGTATATTCTGTGATGGTGGTGAAGAAAGAAAGACCCTACCGTGAAGTAGTACTGAGAGTAGAATGAATCTGTAAAAGCCTTTGAAAATCATACATGCTATTCTTAGAACCAGTAATTTTATGACATTAAAGAAAATAATCCTAACAGCCTGAGCTGGAAAAGAACATTCCAAGTCTTTATTTAGCAACCAAACCCTTGATAAAATATTCTTACAGTTCATGGTAGGCAAGATACAAGACCAGATAACCCCAAGAGGAAAGGTAATCTTGTTCCCAATACTGTTAAGTTGACCTTCATTCTGCAAGTTTCCATGGGGCACTTTTAAAAAGCACTTTGATAAGTACTATCTAAAAGTATAATTTGTAAATAATCAGATCTTGTGGACTGTCCCAATTTTTTATTTATTTGCTTTAGTTGTACACAATGCGTTTTATTCAATACATTTTATAAAGGATACTTTTAAACACCCCCCTTCACCTCCAATTTTCTGTTCCATTTTCAATTTTACCCACAAGTTTGGTACTAGTAAACAAAATGCTCAAAATACTTCAAAGGAGTCCACATCACCATCTGTGGCATTTCATCACCTCTGACGAGAAGTAGGAATAAAAGCTCTCTCTACCCTCTATGCCTTTTAGCACCATCAGGAAAGTATAAAATTCAAGTATTGGTACCCTTGAGTCCTGTGCTATAAGCAACAATGACCAAAAAAAAAAAAAAAATATCTACTGGCATGGGAAATTTTCAGTCAGACTTACTACACTAGAAGAACAATTAATCCATGATAAAAACCTGCTTCCCATTTCCCAACTGAGCTGTATCTTCCACCCACTCTTTTATTTTTACCTACCCACACACAGATATAGAGAAAGAAAAGAGCAAATCAATTAAGAATGTGCCTTATTATCATTTAACAAGGTTTTCAATGGGAACTAAATATAAACTAAATCTATAAAGGGTACTGCCCACAATATATAAATATGAAAAAGAGCCTTTGACAATGAAATTCAAATCAACATAGACTGAAATGCAGACATAAATGTAAATTAAAAAATTACCTGCTTGATGGCTGTAACAGTTATAACAAAGAAAAGTGGAAGTCCACTGGTAACTGGGCTAGTTGGTGTGTCTACTGTGACCTAGGTGAAGAAATTAAATTGAAAGTAAAACGAAAATTAGCCATTAATTCATATGCAGCAGCACTTACATGTTGTAAACATTTCAGACAAAAATGCAGACAAAACACGTTCCAGCAGAGTGAATGTTAATTTTCATTAAAACAATTAGTTTTTAGAAAATTCAGGCTTAGTTTTTATCCCAACTTGGTCCTTTATTGAAATACATCCATTTATTTACCACCTATTTGTTGAGTAGCACTGTGTCAGTCCCTGTGCTTCAGCCAGTCTCTAGAGATCCTGCTTTAAATGAGATAGAGACAAGTCCCTGCCTTCATGTAGCAGAAAGCTCACAGGGGAAAAACCAGACATTAAATTAAGAGTGCAGATGCTGAAATCTGAAGGGTAAATAAAAGTTAACTAGATCAAAGTTGGCTTTTCAGGTACAGCAAACGTTATATGCAAAGTCTCTATGGTAGGAGGGAGAATGGCATATGTAGGAAAAAATAAAGTTAGCCAGTAGCAAAAGGGAGTGTAGCATGAGATGGACCTGGAGGAAGAAGAAGGGGCCGGACTATACAGGGTCTTCTAGGCCAGGGTAAGCTGTTCATTCTTTATCCTACAAACAATGGGAAATCCTTGAAGGTTTTAGGTAGGGAGATGTCACATGAAGAGAATCGCACAGTGAAAAGACCATTCTCGATGCTTTGTGTATGATGAATTGGAAGAAACAAGAGTGGAAAGAGAGTCATTTGGGAGGCCATTGCTATTATCCAAATAAAAGATGATGGCTTGGACTACAGTGGAAGCGGCAGGCATGAAAAGAAGTACCAGAGATGTTTATGAAAATAGAAAAACTGGTAAGGAACTAGATGTAAGTATTTATTAAAGATGTCTGCCAAGAGTCTGGTTAACATGCCTGTGTAGATATTATCATTCACTGAAACAAGATATACTGAAAGAGAATTAGATTTGAGGGAGAGAGATCATGACTTCAGTCTGCCCTCACAACTCACTGACTCTTATCTTCAACCTCCAGCCAGGCCTGCCTCTGCCACAAAGAAGTATACATAAGAGGCTTTTACATGGTTCCATGCCTTTATGTAACCTCTTATCTACTAATTCTTCAAGGCTCAGTTTGGATACTAACCTACCTTTTGAAGCCTTCTCAAGCTCCTCTTGGGTAGAGAAAAAATCATAGCTCCTACTGTATACTGATACCATTTGGATCATGCCATATGAATGGCCTTTTTTCTTCACAAAAACGATCTTTACTGCATTAAGCAAATTCAAGACTGTCTTCTCAACAATAACAAATCCCTTAAGAGTAGAAAAGTCATAGCTTTAAATTCATCATAGCTATTATTACTTTTGTTGTCTGGACTGCTACATAGCACACAACAGGTGCTTGGAACACATTTACTAGATGAAATTGAAAGGTACTGCCCA
This sequence comes from Tamias sibiricus, assembly GCA_025594165.1. Taxonomy (NCBI): domain Eukaryota; kingdom Metazoa; phylum Chordata; class Mammalia; order Rodentia; family Sciuridae; genus Tamias; species Tamias sibiricus. The sequence continues at coordinate 129,919,296 of CM046667.1, forward strand.
CCACGTAGAATAACTCTTAAAAGTAGAATCCACTATGTTGTTTATTTTATGTCTTTAAGATATCTGATCATGGGTCTTAAGAACCTACTTTTCAAATGTCCCATCATTTGTATTGAAATTGGCTCTTTCCTATTATGTCCCAGACTGATTTTAAGTAGCAGGGCTAAATTCAATTATAGTACCACAGACTCGAAGCCTAAAAGTAGATAAACAGAACCACTTTCACATCAACAAACATTTGAGCAATTTCATTGGAATTTTTTGGCTTTATTTAAAAATGAGACAAGAAAAACACAGCACCATTAATGTAGTAAAATTTTCAGAGGTAATTACAGTGAAGGAAAGAGGTTAATAGTTTATAGACTTAAAGATAGAAGACACAATTTAAAATTTTAGATTTTTATTTTTTTTGATACCGGGGATTGAACTCAGGGGCACTCGACCACTGGGCCACATCCCCAGCCCTTTTTTGTATTTTATTAGAAACAGGGTCTCATTGAGTTGCTAAGTGCCTCGCCATTGCTGAGGCTGGCTTTGAACTCATGATCCTCCTGCCTCAGCCTCCCAAGTGCTGGGATTACAGGCGTGAGCCACCACGCCCCACTAAAATTCTAAAATTTAAAATGCCAAAGCATAGTAAGAACACAGAAACAGATCAATCTACTAGGCTTTCATGCTTCAAAGGAGTAAGTGAATGAAGCAGAGCAAAACTGGCAATTAGGATGATAAGTGATTACTTTTCAATTAGGCTGGCACTGATATTTAACAAAATAAAACTATTAATTTAAATGAATTTTGATTTTCATGTATATCAATTTGTTTAATGCTATGATATATATCCTTCTAGGATGAACAAATATATAAAATTCATGAAAACTTAAAAGAAAGAACAATGAAATAAAATCTCCACAAGTTTTCTAATAAAGATGCAACTTCAAAAAATCTATAAAATCATAACTCTTTAGGTAATTATTTCTACTTTAAAACTGATATTATAATTAGTCTTCGAACATCTTTGTTTTTAATCACAGGGAATAAGGTTAGCAATTGTTTGAATCAATCAAGACTCAAAACTCTCAAAGTTGAATAGTTGTTTATGGAGCTCTTACCTGTACAAGGAAAATGATGAGAAAATAAAAATTTGCAATCCTTCTAAACTGTTCAAACAGGTTCTTTGGGAGGAAATTCCAAAGTGTATACTATAAGCAAGCAAGAAAAAAATATTAGAAAGGAAAGTTGAAAAATCTTACTAGTAATGACTTATATGGGTCCAGGTCATCGTGTAAACAGATATTTGGTATATACAACACTTTGAAACCCAAATCTCACACATATGTCTAAGAATATAGTTAAAGGTATGATATATAATTTTTTTTTCAGAAATGAAGTTTCACTCTGAGCATTACAATGGCCATTTAGACCCATACTTTTGACTTCTCTAAGCCAATCTAAAATAGGTTCCTTGTTATATGCTCTCAGATTATCCTATAGTAGTATTTCCTTGAGGGAATTCATTACAGTGAATTATACATGTATATTTTTTATTTGTTTCTCCCTCAATAGATAATGATTTCAATAGGAGTAGGCTGCTCATGTGTCTTATTTAATAATTTTCCCCCAACACCTAGCACAGTGCCTGGTATAAATTAGACAACATATTATTTAAATAAATCAATGAACAAATTCCCATGGCTTCACTAATCTCTGGAGTCTTGATCATTATCCAGAGATAAAGTTGTCCCTACCAGCCGGGCATGGTGGCACACGCCTGTAATCCCAGTGCTTGGGAGGCTGAGGCAGGAGGATCGCGAGTTCAAAGCCAGCCATCAGCAATGGTGAGGCACTTAGCAACTCAGTGAGACCCTGTCTCTAATAAAATACAAAAAAAAAAAAAAAAAAAAAAAAAGGGCTGGGGATGTGGCCCAGTGGTTGAGTGCCCCTGAGTTCAATCCCCAGTATAAGAAAAAAAAAAATTTTCTCTACCAGTACCTCCTGTCTTCATGACAGCTGAGGAGGTGTACATACACATAACACTGGGTCATACAGGGATTTCACTTTAATCAACAGCATTCTACCCTTAGGCCTTTGTAAAATTTTCAATGCCAAATTACACATGGACAGAAGGAGAAAATTTTTGGCCAACTATCAAACCACATGTATTTTCTGATACATTAAGCTCAAGGACTAGGTCATATAAAAGTCACCCTAAGAAGTGGGACTTTCTAGATATATATTTTTTATTCATTTTGACACAGGGTCTTAATAAGTCGCTTAGGGCCTCACTAAGTTGCTGAGGCTGGCCTCAAACTTTCAATTCTCCTGCTTCAGCCTCCCAAATTGCTGGGATTACAAGCATGAATTGCTGGGATTGCAAGCATGAATCACCGTGCCTGATTTTTGATATCTTAATAACGACTAGAACCTAGTAAGTAATGATTCTTAACATAAAAGCCTAATCCTACACTTGAAACATCTCCATACCAATTATTTACATAATATGAGAACATATCCATTAATAAGATGAAAAGCCAGTCACAAAGCATGACAGAGTATATGGGAATTTACTACTAACCTTTCTTTTAAAAAAGACTTAAAAGCCGGGCGCGGTGGCACACACCTGTAATCCCAGCACTTTGGGAGGCTGAGTCAGGAGGATCATGAGTTCAAAGCCAGCCTCAGCAATGGTGAGGCACTTAGCAACTCACTGAGACCCTGGCTCTAAATAAAATACAAAAAAGGGCTGGGGATGTGGAACAGTGGATAAGTTCCCCTGAGTTCAATCCCCAGTACCCAAAAAAAAAAAAAAAAAAAAAAGACTTAAAGGCTCAAAGATCAGAGAATCCTGAGAGAATGAAGGCAAAAGGAGGCAGATACATTTAGTAGCCTACTCAGAACCCTCTTGCCCTGTGGTCCAAGGACATGCCTTAGGAAGGACCAATTTAAAAATGCAGAATTGTGTATGGCTGTGCATTTCTGGGGAGAAAAGAGCACACACTTTTCATGAGATTCCTAGTACAATGTGTGACTAAAAAATAAAACTACTCAAAATCATTGATACAACCATGCACATTGGTGCATGCCTATAATCCCAGTGACTTGAGAAGCTGAGGCAGGAGGATTGCCAATTTGAGGCCAGCCGCAGGGACTTAGTGAGGCCCTAAGCAACTTAATGAGACCCTGTTTCAAAATAAAAAGAGCTGTAGTTGTGGCTCAGTGACAGAGTGCCCCTGAGTTCAATTCTTAGTACCAAAACAAACCAACCAAAAAAAAAAAAAAAAAAACACAATGATCCAGTCATTATGAAGCTGACATAGTCCAGACAGATGCTTACTATTCCAATTACTTGGGATCAATTTCCTAAAACAATAAGCTAAATTCTAAACAATAAGCTAAATAGCTGAGCTTCTGGTATGTTGACCTTCTGTTCCCAAACAAAATTATTTTTAATTAAATAAGCATTAAAAGGACAGTTGTCCTCTGTAGTGAGTGGTGTTGACAAATCAAAAGGGAACACTTTTTGGCTGCCGTTTCTAAACAATGTTAGTATAGTATGCTGTTTTTGAGGTGGAAGGTGTTGTTTGTTTATTTTTGTTGTTGTTTTGTTTTTTTGTTTGTTTGTTTTTTGCAGTGTTGGTGTGCCAATTCAGGGCCTCCAGCATGCTGGTTCTACCACTGAGGTATAAACCCAGCCTGACCATTGTTTGAACTTACTAAATGAACTACTTTCTTGAGGAATTCTGGTTATACCCTTCATAGGAAACTGTTGATTATATGTCCTCTTCTCTCCTTCATCAGGGCATTAGCTATATTTTTAAAACATTTTTAAACTTTAAAAAAATATTTATTTACTTGTTTTAGTTGTACAAAATGCCTTTATTTTTACGAGGTGCTGAGGATCGAACCTGGGCCGCACACATGCTAGGCCAGCGCTCTACCACTGAGCCACAACCCCAGCCCAGGTCATTAGCTATTAAGACGTCATGATGCTATAAGTTCCCTCGTCAAAGGTACCTAGCACAAGAAACAGCGATTTTTTTTTTTAATTAAGAAAAAAAAAATTGCTGTGGTGCTGGAGATGGGACCCAAGTCCTCACACATGCTAGGCAAGTGCTCTATCAGTGAGCTATATCCTCAAGGCCCCTTTAATCAAGAAATCTTGATTAAAACTTGTGCCTTGGCCATTTACTCCACTGATTTAACTAAAAGGTAAATTAAGATTTAATAACACCTTTTTATAATGTAAATATAATATAAATATATATTGTTTACATAATATAAAATGTAATATTATAATACAGGCCAAGAGAAACCTACTTTTTAGAGTTTTCTAATTAGAAATGAAAGTGAATCAGAGTCATATACACCAAATTATTCAAACTGTTTATCTAAAAAGTGAATTCTCAGGCTTGTTCAGTTGCCACCAACCATAAAAATGTTAATCACAGCAAGAAAATGTGCATAGTAATGTTTTAAGATACAGCGATGAGAACTGAGGATTTCTGTCATAAGTTCCTTTTTTTTTTTTTTTTTTTTTTTTGGTACTGGGGATTGAACACAGGGACACTTAACCACTGAGACACATCCCTAGCCCTTTTTTATTTTGAGACAGGGTATCAGCTTCTCAAGTTGCTGGGATTACAGGCATGTGCCACTTGCACCCAGCTGATCATTTTGATTTTTTAACTGAGGAGAAATATTAGTGTAAATTTTAGATTTGAAACTTTTTGATCCAAGAAATAAGCTTAACCATTAGCATACTTTCAAAATGAGTTAGGTAGAGCTCATTGATTATCATCCCATCTAAGGACCTTAAGATGTGGTTCAGAATTTTTAAAGGAAAAAACTGTAAAAGAAACAAACATGGGGGCTGGGGTTGTAGCTCAGTGGTACAGCACTTGCCTAACAAGCATGAGGCACTGGGTTCAATCCTCAGCACCACATAAAAATAAATAAAATATAGGTATATTTTTTAAAAAGAAGACTATATTAAAAAACAAACAAACAAACACGGAATCTAAAGATCCTAAAACTTCTAGCAGGATGTAATCAATGCACCTTTTGTTGAAAAAAGGTAAGTTCCAAGTTTTTTACCTGTTATAAAATTCTGATGATTTCTATAGGTCCCTACAGAGAACATTAAAGTAGTAAGGCCGCAGGATGCGGTGGCCCATGCCTACAATCCCAGCATCTTGGGAGGCTGAGACAGGAGGATCAGGAGTACAGAATCAGCTTTAGCAACTCACCTAGGCCCTAAGCAACTCAGCAAGACCCTATCTCTAAATCAAATACAAAAAAGGGCTGAGCATGTGGCTCAGTGATTAAGCACCCTGGGTTCAATCCCTGGTGCAAAAAAAAAAAAAAAAAAAAAAAAGTTAGCCAGGCACAGTGGCACACGCCTGTAATCCCAGCAACTTGGGAGGCTGAGGCAGGAGGAAGGCAAGTTCAAAGACAGCCTCAGCAAAAGTGAGGTGCTAAGCAACTCAGTGAGACTCTAGGGCTAGGGATGTGGATCAGTGGGCGAGTGCCCCCGAGTTCAATCCCCAGTACTCGCGCGCGCGCACACGCACACACACACACACACACACACACACACACACAAAGGTAATAAGGCTGCAGAGGAGAAATTTTTCTAAAGAAAATATATGTGTTCGCAGGAGTAAAAGACAACTTATTTTTTTGTACCAAGGAATGAACCCAGGGGCACTTAACTACTGAGCCACATCCCCAGTCCTTTTTGAGACAGGGTCTCACATTAAGTCATTTGGGGCTTTGAAACTGTGATCATCTTGCCTCAGCCTCCTGAGTTGCTGGGATTACAGTCATTCATCACCATGCCTGGCAAGAACACTAGTTTTATCAGTAAATAAAAATTTAAATTAGGTCAAAGTGGTTGTCTTCAGTGTTCCCTGCATTAACAACATTTTCAGTATTATACTGAAATTATGGATGATATTTGTAAACAACAATAAAAAACCACACCTGATTAAGATAGTTATAAATAACTGAGGGTAGAGAAAAGAAATCAGCACATGCTATAAAGTTGAAAGGAAGCAAAATATTCTATAAATTATATTTCCTCAAATAAAAGATTCTGGTATAAATATTAAGGAGCCAAAAGGTAACATAAGAAAGATAAAAATCCATTATGAAATTGTTGATCTTTCCAGAGGAGATCTGAAGACATGCTTTTGATAGAGACTACTACACATATTTAAAATACAAAAGCCTGAGAAAATCAATATAATAATAATGACAGAAAACACCAACAATAGCAACTACCATTCATTGAGTTATTACTACATGCCAAGCAAAGTGCTAAAAGCTTCATGTGGATTATTTTATTTTGTCCTCACCATAATCCCATGGGGGTAGATACTATTAATATCCTTATTATACAGATAAGAGAATTAGATGCAGATTACATGACTTTAACTTCCAACCTGGGTCTTCAGTCTCCAGGGATAAAGTTCCTCACCATTATACTATGTTCTCTCCTCATAATTATTCATTATATTAAGATTATGGTAATAAGATTTCGTTCTTTCTCTGAAGTCACTATATTACCAATTCTCTTTCTGCTCAATGGCTTTGATGAAAGAAGAGATCAATTAATCAACAGGTAATTTAAAAAACTATAAGTATAACATTTAGAGATAAAAAGAGATGGCTATCGGTGTAGCAATGTTCATTTATTTATTCTGGTTTTACATATATATTACACACATACACGTATATATGAAATGGGGAGAAGCAGAGAAGAATAAAAAAACAGAATATATTATATTTAGATGGACAAACACAATTGAAGCTCCCCCATTGGCTCCTTTTTTTTTTTTTTTTTTTTTTTTTTTTTATGATTGCACACTTTTACCTACTGGCCCAACTGAAGTTAACATAACATATAGGAAAATATTCTATTAAATTTATAAAAGCTGAGAATTAAGGTGAGTCACATATTCTTTTAAAACACGAAACAGGGGGGCTGAGGTTGTGGCTCAGCGGTAGAGTGCATGCCTAGCACGTGTGCGGCCCGGGTTCGATCCTCAGCACCACCACGTAAAAATAAATACATTGTGTACAACTAAAGCAAATAAATAAATATTTTAAAAAAACATGAAACAAAGAAGGCCAGGCATGGTGGGACATGCTGTAATCACAGCAGCTTGGGAGACTGAGGTAGAAGGATTGCAAGTTCGAGGTCAACCTCAGCAATGTAGTGAGACCATCAGCAACTTTGCAAGACACTGTCTCAATATAAAAATGAATAAATAGGACTGAGAATGTAGCTTCATGGTAAACTACTCCTGAATTTAATCCTCAGCCCTTCCTCCCCTACCAAAAAGCAACAGATTAAAGATGGCAAATCAGAAGAAGGGTATAGTATTCAGTTGCTCAGTGGCTTAGGATTGAAGCAGGGAGAATACTGCTTCTCAGTGAGGTGGGTGACAGAGGAAATTCACTGAAATTCAGTACTGGATAGACAGATATTCACAGAGAACCAGAAATTTGTGTGCTTTGAACAGAGGACAAGAAAGACTACATACAAATTATCACGAAACTGTTCCAGCAAATGACTACCATATGCTTAGGATACACCTAGAAGACTGTATCCTGGGGAGTTCAGTCAAAGATATGGATGGGAGTGCAACTCACTTTCTCTTTGACTCTGGTGGCTTACATGACCAGGTGAAGAAGGTCAGGAAACTGAACAGGTAGATGCAATTACATTCAGAGACTGAGCCTGGAAGGCCACATTCATGGGTGGTACATTGTACCAGACCTGTGGAGGTTGGTTACCCTACACTATGAGTAGAATTCTCAGTAGAATCATGAGATCCAGATGCCCAGTAAAGATCAGCATTGGCCCAGCCCTAGAGATACCACCCCAAAAAGTTCCAATGTTCTGATCAATGCTAAACATCAGCCACAAAAACCTCCCATTAAGAACTCTGCATCAGCCCTGCTCTGGGAGTGAATGAATCTAGTCTGTCTGGACAAAACTCCAATTGACAGTACTTCCCATTCTCTCCTGCCTTATACTAGTGAGAGTTATTTCAACCAGCTTCCATTCCAGGAGGCTCCAGCTGGTAGTTGCTGAGCAACGCCAAAACCCAGCCTTTGCTCTAAGTGTTACATAGTGCAAGAAGAAATAAAAGGGCATTCTGGCATAAGCAGTAAATATCCATCCTTGTCAACAGCTTTAACCAATTCAACACAGGCAATGTTTTCATTAAGAACCCCCACCCTTTTGGTGTTTTTGCTGTTCTGGTTGGTTCATGCCAGGCATTCAAAGCACAGTTCAACACATTTTTTTTTTTTTGCTTGTTTTAATAATTTTTTAAAAATTTGTTATTTTGCTTTATTTTCTCTGTTGGGTGTTAAGGATTTTTGTTTCTTTTTTTTTTTTTTTTTAGTATTTATTTATTTGCTTTAGTTGTACACAATGCAATGCATTTATGTTTACGTGGTGCTGAGGATCGAACCTGGGTCGCGCACGTGCTAGGCGAGCACTCTACCGCTGAGCCACAATCCCAGCCCAGATTTTTGTTTCTTTTGTTTTTGTTTCTCTTATTACGCTCCTCCCTTTCTTCTTCTAATAGCCAAATTCTCTCTTGAATATACAAACAACATAATGTGAAAAGGGCTCTTTTTCAGAGCCATTAGACTTTATAAAGTAGTTGTGCTCCCAGCTTTATTACTAACTGTGTGGTGACCATGCCACTAACTTAATTTCTGTGGGTTTAGTTTCTTGTTCTGTAATTCAGCAAGTTGAACAAGATGACATCTTACGATCTTTCAGCTCTGTAAGTCTGATTCTGAGTCAAAGGTCTACACTAATTGTTTACTTAGATAGCAAAGGATGATTCTAAATTTCCAGCGAACAGGCTATTTATTCTCTTGAGCATAAGTATATAAACCTCTGGCTGATGATTAAATTTGTGCCATAGGGTTTAAGAATAGTAGGAGGCAGACATTTTATCCAAATATATTTACATTGTTCTATAGGTCTACAGATCTGCTCATTAGACAATAGTTTTCACATGTCCTGTCTACAATTTACATGTTGATCTTCCAACTAAACAATCTCTTATATACTACTGCCCAAAAGAGAAATCAAATGCATGTTTAAAACTCAAAATATTATGTTTTTAGGGAAGGTATAATTCTGTTGTTTTAGGTCTTAAGTGGTTGCAAACATGCAGCAAACCAAATGTCACCAACATTTTAGCTCTGTCTTGCCAGGGTGCACGAGGAAGTAAGGGAAAATTTCAAGATCTGTTCTATGCTATAAGAGACAGCAGTGGGCCAGCCATCTACCACTTAGCCCAGTCAGCCAGGAGTAAAACTTAGCAAAATAATACTTGTAGAATGATGACTACTGTGTACCAGGTACAATAAGTGTTTTCACATATGGAGTAATAGCCATTTCACAAATGAGGACACTCAGACTTAGAGCAATTAATATGGCCAAGGTGATAAGCCAGTAATTGGATGGGTCAGGATTTAAACGCAGGTGTACAAAATTCCAATCCAGTGTCCTTAGCATTATGCTACTCTGAAGTAAGAAGATTATTCAAATGGTGACACAGCTATAATGATTGAACTCACAACAGGTCACAGGTCAAACCATATACTGAGCAGAATGTACCCATTTATTGAGCAGAATGTGACCAAAAATGTATGTGAGAAACAAGATAGGGGAAAGAGAAAGAGATACAAATGAAAGATGTGGGCTGGGGTTGTGGCTCAGCGGTAGAGCACCCGCCTAGCACGTGCGTGGCCCGGGTTTGATCCTCAGCACCATGTAAATATAAATTCGTTGCATTGTGTACAACTAAAGCAAATAAATAAATACTTTTAAAAAAAGAGTCAAAGTAGGTTATTAAAAAAAATGAAAGATGTACCAGTATAGCACACTCCAAAAGGAATGCAAATCATTTATATCCTAGGCCAGCCATTTTAGGAGGCTTTGACAAAGTGAATAATTACTACCCCTCCCCCAGTTATTGTAGATGAAACCCAAGTCCTCACATATGCTAGGCAAGTGTGCTATCACTGAACCAGACTGCCAGCCCAATAATTACTACTTTTAGCACACTTTAAGGCTTAACATAATATGCATAATCAACAGGCACTGTGAATCAAAATGGGAGGCAAGTGAATGATCTTTCAGCTATAACAAAAAAAATGATGAGCTTTAAAAAAATAAGCTGTCTTTCAGGGGAACCCTTACAATAGTTGATATAAAATCTGCATAAGTATGTAACCATGTATTCATATATAAATGTACCAGCTTCCTCAGAATCATAAATAAGTACATTATCTGACTAGGTGAACATCCACTGAGTTTAAAAAAAAAAAAACTTACCTTAGATGAGACTATTCTATTATCACAAAATCTTTGTGCAATGTAAGCTTCTGTTTCTGAAACTGGATGATTGCCAACAAACACTGTGCGTGTACCAACTCGTTTCTCCTCTCCAGCACACTGATCAAGAGAAAGAGGAAAAAAGTAAACTTTATATCACATTTTTCCATTCTTCTATCAAGCTTAGAATTCTTGTCTAAGCATGTTTGGATATAATCTGGGGAGAGATAGTAGTAGGGAGAGGAGGAATCCTTGTTAGGAAATTCAGAAGCTTTTAGTTGCTGACTTAGGGAAGATTAGTAAATGTGTCGTTTGAATCCATTGTTGTGAGGCCAACAGTGTAATTGTAAAATGATGAAAGAAGCATCCAAAGGAGTTCAGGGAAATTCACCCCCAAATATGGCACAGTTCCTGAAAGCAATAAGTAATACCTTTACCAGAATAGTAGCTTTGATTCATTGACTGTCTTCTGGCTGCAACCTATACAGGGTCTGAAACAGTTTACTGATAAAAGCACTAAAAATTTCCCATAATATCCATTTTGCAACCCCCAAGGTGAACACAACTACAAAATTCATACTTTATTTGGCTTCACCCCCACTCCTGCCTTCTGTTGTGGTCTTCTGAATTGACCTAATCCTTATAATGCACCAATTTGAAATACAAAAAAAAAAATAAAGTCCATATATACAATGTAATTTGCATCCTTTAGTAGTCATATGATTGTTTAGTTTTATACACAGCAAGTAGCTATGAAGTAAACAAGGAAGAGCTGCCTTTCAAGCAAGTTCTCAGGTTATTCTATAAGTGGGAAGGAGCAAAGGAAGTAAAGGGTCAGTGAGGCAGGATGTTTCTTACACTGCTAATATAGATTTCTCTCCTTGATTACAGTGGCCACTGACTGACTTAAAATAAACATGAACTAGTACTTTTCTTGATTCTAAATCATCTACAATTTCTTCGGTGCCAGAGAACATAGAAAACAAAAGGAAAAGACAAAATGCAATTTTACAGGCATTTTTTTTTTAATGAATTCCCTCATTTCAATGGCACTTACAGAATAAGGCCTAAGTGACCTCTATAAAATAAATTGGAGAAAATGGATTGAAATTACTATGCTGGTAAAGGTGTATATGTTTGAGTGCAGACCCTGGCAGTGACTGTTGTTAGATGATGATATTGAGGTTTGAAAGAAGCTGTAGAATGAGCACCTCTGAATATTTTTTCAAAATAGGACAATACAGTCCAGGCAGGTTTGCATTTGGAGCTGCCTAAGGATTGGGGGTGAGGTAACATGGAGTAGATGACTTTCCCATGCCTGTTTCACCCTAAAATCTGATGAACATGCAATCTCTGTAGAATTTTCTACAACTATTTAGTACTGTTTGGTTCACATAAAAATGTCAATGCTGAACTCATATGTAAATTCACTGTAATTTTCCACTTGCTACCAATGTAGAGTGTTAAAACAGTGGCATTAGTTTCTTTGATTTTGAGTAATGCAGTAAGTACCCTTGCCAGGTAGAGAAACTCCAAGGAGGAAGCATTTTTTAAAAATTCCCATTTTGATGATACCCAATGTAGTCTGGAATGGAAGTGTATGTGTGATTCCTGCCACCACATAAACACACTGTAATTCGTTAGCAGAGTCTGTCCTGTGCTGGACTGATTCCCATCCAAATGTCCTTAGAAACAGCATTTTTTAAAAAAAACTTGAAGTGTTAGCACAAACTTTTTTTTTTTTTTTTGTACTGGGGGTTGAACTCAGGAGCCCTTAACCACTGAGCCACATCCCCAGCCCTTTTTTGTATTTATTTAGAGACAGGGTTTTGCTGAGTTGCTTAGGACCTCAATAAGTTGGCTAAGGCTAGCTTTGAACTCATGATCCTCCTGCTTTAGCCTCCCGAGGCAGTGGGATTATAGGCGTGTGCCACTACAACTGGCACAAACTTGGTATTTTTTTTAATATTTTTTAAGTTGTTGATAGACCTTTATTTTATTTATTTATATGTGGTGCTGAGAATTGAATCTACTGCCTCACACCAAGCAAGTGCACTACCACTAAGCCCTAGCCCCAGCCCATAAACTTGGTTTTAATGACACATCACATGCTACATAAAAAGTGTACAAAATATTTTAAAAGTATACTTAAGATATAGGAATTAACTGGGAAAGTTTTTTTTTTTTTTTTTTTTTTTTTTTTTAAAAGATAGACATTATGTGGTGCTGAGGATCCAACCCAGTGCTTCACATGCACAAGGCAAGCACTCTACTGCTGAGCTATACCCCCAGCCCTGAGAAAGTTACTTAAATTTCTTTCCAAAAGATAAAAACCAGGGACTGGGGCTGTAGCTCAGTGGCAGAGCACTTGCTTAGCATGTGTTCAATCCTCAGCAGTACCACACAAAAATAAATAAATAAATTAATTAATTAATTAAAGGCATTCTTTTAAAAAAAGATAAAAAAATCACCCTCCTAGCCGGGCGCGGTGGCGCACGCCTGTAATCCCAGCACTTTGGGAGGCTGAGGCAGGAGGATCGCGAGTTCAAAGCCAGCCTCAGCAATGGCGAGGCACTTAGTAACTCAGTGAGACCCTGTCTCTAATAAAAATACAAAAAGGGCCGGGGATGTGGCCCAGTGGTCGAGTGCCCCTGAGTTCAATCCCCGGTACCAAAAAAAAAAAAAAAAAAAAAAAAAAAAATCACCCTCTTGTGTTCTTTATGTATATCTTTAGAGTATAATCTGAATATTGTTTTTAAAAAGCAAAAATTAACTTTTCAGTAAAAATCAAATAGAGGGGCTGGGATGTGGCTCAACGGTAGGGCGCTCGCCTAGCACGTGCGAGACCGAGGTTCGATCCTCAGCACCACGTAAAAATACATGCATTGTGTACAACTAAAGCAAATAAATAAATATTAATAAAAAATCAAATAGAATAAAATGGCACTCTTATTCAAGTATTACCATCTTAAAAACCCATGTCTTCACTAGTCACAAAAATGGACAGCTGTTGGAGGAAGCATAATTTGTTTCCTGATTGCCTCTAGACACATAAATAGAAAAGAACTGAAGAAAAATAGAGTCCTCAATACAAGGCCACCAGGCACAGGATTTTAAACAAAGCCTACCTCTTCATCCTTTCCTGGTGTTGGCAGACTTAAAAGTATCAGTTACCCATAGATTATTTCTTCCTTTGGGGAGTGGGTGCTGGGGATGTAACCCAGGAGTACTTTGCCACATCCCCATCCCTTTTTATTTTGAGGCAGGATCTCACTAAGTTGCTTAGGATCTTGCTAAATTGCAAGGCTGGCCTTGAACTTGTGATCCTCCTTGCTTGGCCTCCCAAATCACTGGGATTACAGGCATGAGTCACCATACCCAGTTTAACCATAGATTCTTAATCCTGGCTATACACTGGCTTTAAACAACATTGATGTCTGAGTATTTTAGCTAGTACCTAAAAAAAAAGAAAAAATAGTCTGTTCTTGAAAAAAGCATCTTCTCTATAAATAAAGGTTTTCGGAATAAGGTTTACAGGGAACAGGGGAAGCAAGAAATATATAATCTTGGGAAATATTATTATTTTCTGTAGGAACTCACTGAGAGCAGTTGATGACCAATAAAAATAATGCTGTAATTACTTAGGAAGGCATCAGTTAAGATTTTGCATAGTTAATCTCCCTTTAATTATTTAGATCAATGCTAATGAAAATTATAGGCCCTGATAAAATACAAAGCTACTTGAGTTATCAACAAATAATCTTCAACATGAGATCTGGGAAAATAGTTGAGCCTCAATTTTCTTATCTTTAAAATAAGGTCACATAACCTAAAGATTGCTTATAGTAAGATTAATACATAGCCGGGCGCGCGGTGGCACTTTGGGAGGCTGAGGCAGGAGGATCGCAAGTTCAAAGCCAGCCTCAGCAGTGGCGAGGCACTTAGCAACTCAGTGAGACCCTGTCTCTAAATAAAATACAAAAAAGGGCTGGGGATGTGACCCAGTGGTCGAGTGCCCCTGAGTTCAATCCCCGGTAGCACAAAAAAAAAAAAAAAAAGATTAATACAAACATCCAGAAATTACTTTCAATGACTTTAAACTGTTCGTATGAATAAAGAATAAAGAATGAAGTTTATAGATGTTAACTGACTATGGGAATATTAAAACTCCATCAACTGGGCAAGCACAGAATTTAGGCAACGTCCTCTCCATAATCCATGTATAAATTTCTTTTCTTTCTTTCTTTTTTTTTTTTTGTATCAGGGATTGAAACCAGGGGTGTTTAACCACTTAACAACACCCCCTTATTTAAAGCAGTAAAGTTTCAGGTTCTACAGAAGATGTATAGAAAATTCTGATGCCGCCCCTGTCCAAAGAGATGGAGTGAGATTTCATCAACTGGCAGGCAGTGTTTGGTGTTAAAAACCCTTTTCTTTACTGTGAATGAACAGGACTGGAGTTGGCAGACAAACTTCATGTTGGCAATGGAGGACCAATGGAAGAGCCTCTGTAGGCTATTGTCTATAACATATGCCATTAGTCTTTCAGAACTATTGATCTGACACCTGGCAGTAAAATTAGGAATTAATTTCTCCCTTTGTGGCAAAATAGATCCTCACTTGAGAATTATACCAGAATTTCTGACATTGTCTCTAAATCTCCATTTCCTCCCCCAAAGCTTTGGATTTGAAGCTGCTGAGCACTATAGAGACTGGATGCTGCCATAAATTTAACAGGTGATCTGACTGTAATTATTCTTAAAACATGCTTTACAGAGATCATAAAAATTATTCGGATGTTTTTACTATAATGCATAACTTTTAGTACAATAAGGCACAAAAAGAACACATAAAAACAGTAAATAATGCCTTGTATATTAAAAAAGTTCTCTGGATTGTTAAATCTTAGTATGGTTTTGAGTACTGCCAATTAGGAATGTTATATGAGAGATGAATTGGCAAGAATATCAGAATGTAACACTGAATGTTTCCCAAACTGCATTGCATGGAACAAGTTAACAATGAGGTTCCTTAGAAAAGGGGAAAACGTGTTCCTATAGTCGTCCTCCTGGCATACTCATAGAGCAAAAGCTCTAAAATGCCTAGAAGAAACACCTTAACTTCATTAAATCAGTGTTTCCCAAAATTATGTCTCTCCCCCCAAAGGATGATCCAATGGCATCACATTCAGTAAAATACAATTTTGAAAATATGACTCTTGATTTCTTACCTCATCAAACATGTCTACAATTTCAGGCTATATCTATGGTAGGGTTTATTGGTAAGTAAACACAAGAGTATTCACAATTAGCTATACTGTCAAAGTATCCAAAGATATAAAGTAAGATAACCAGTACAACTGTGACAATTTCTATCCCTGTATGCCAAAAATAGGTAAGTAAATGTTAAGTATCTGGGCACTGTCCCAAGTGGTATTTTGCTTCTTAAATTTAATTATGAGAGGCAAGGGACCAGAAGATCTTGGTCTGTGCGTGTCTTGGGGAAGTCCTGGTATTGGCTTCATCATAGGCAACTTGGAAAGGACTTTACTAGAAGATCTGATCTACAAGGAAGCAGAGGAATTGGGGCCAGATATAGCAATAAAACTTGAAATGTGGTTTCAGTTATGGCATTGTTTGCCACCTATTTCAACCTAGACCTCTGAAATAAAACAAAAATTTTCAAGTGTGAGAAGAGATTACCTGTTTGAAAACAAAGAATAATTTACAAATACCCAATAGAAGATATGTATTGGGGGGGTGAAACTTATTTGTAGGCTTCAAAACATAAAAGGAGAAAGAAGTAAATAAAACATAAAGGAAATTCACAAAGTCCAGGGCAAGGCCCATGTGCCTTTTAAGAATATTTAAATACAAAATGACTAGTTTAAACTCCTTCAATATGCTAATTTTGGTACAATAGAAGGTACATTAGCTCTTTCAGACTTTAAGAATGCCCATTTAAAGTACAACTGCGGCCAGGTGCAGTGGTGCACTAATCTCAGAACTTGGGAGACTGAGACATGAGGATCACAAGTTTAAAGCCAGCCTCAGCAAGCAACAGTGAGGCACTTAGCAACTCAGTGAGACCCTGTCTCTAATAAAATACAAAAAAGAGCTGGGGATGTGGCCCAGCCACATCAGTGGTTGAATGCCTGAGTTCAATCCCTGGTACCACAAAAAAAAAAAAGAAAGAAAGAAAGAGAGAGAGAGAGAGAAAGCACAATTGTGGCAATTTATTTAATGTTAACCTTTAGAAGCAATGAAAATGAATGCCTTCTCAAATGTGCCTGTTACTCTCAGGAAAGTCCTCTGATAAAGCAAAATGAAATCCATGTCCTCGTATCCAGTATCCAAGGTACAGACAATTACAAGTTAGAATAAGTTAGGATTAACTGCCATAAGGACAATTGTTTAAAATCATGAACCGCTTAGAATTACAATTTTTATTTGCACAAAGGGTTTTTTTTTAAATATATATAGTATTAATAAAAACACACATACTGAGATATGAACCAACTGAAAGAATTTCTACTAGAGTGGATACAGTCAAAATGTATGACCAAAACACCCCCAAACACTTTCGGGAAAAAAATGTAAACAAATGGCACAAGCAGTAGTTTGAAGTTATATTCAACTATATAATTGAAAAAACAGCAATGAGTTATTTCTAAAGCACTGCTGGGGGTATCTAGAACAATTATAAGAATTTAAAGCCAAAATTAAAAATACCTGGCAAGCTTTGAACAGGAAAAAATGCTTTCAGCTCAATCATGAAATGGCACAGTACACAGTGTTATAGATTTCTTCACTAAAGGATTGTTGTTTGGTGGAATGCAAGCACATTAGTCATGACCAATACTCAAAAAATAGTGTCCATACGGACTTAATCCTCCTAATTACAATGCATTTTACTACATTTCACTTTATAAGGGGTGTGTATGCATGCAAATATATTAATACAT
Organism: Tamias sibiricus; assembly: GCA_025594165.1. Lineage (NCBI taxonomy): Eukaryota > Metazoa > Chordata > Mammalia > Rodentia > Sciuridae > Tamias > Tamias sibiricus. The sequence goes on from CM046667.1 coordinate 129,936,629, forward strand.
TTCTAAGTTCATTCCTACTCTACTTTGTAAACTCAAATGTGATGTAAAAGTTTATAAACACTGATTAGCAGAAAGCAATTCCAACATTAATCAAGGCTTTAAAAATGGAGGAACCAGGGCTGGGGTTGTGGCTCAACGGCAGAGCGCTCGCCTCATACGTGCGCGGCCCGGGTTTGATCCTCAGCACCGCATAAACATAAATGCATTGCATTGTGTACAACTAAAGTAAATAAATAAATATTTTTTAAAAAATGGAGGAACCAAATGACATTCAGACAGCACTCAAAACTTAGAAATTAAAGTACACTTACACTTTTTAGCATTAGTGATAACATCTAATTAATAGTGGACTAGAAGAACGTCCACTGCAGATGGGCAGGCAGTATGGAAAAAGATAACAGAGTCATTATACTTGACTACTCAAGATGTCCTGCTAATGTCCCAGCTTGGCTCCCAGTCACTTACTATGGTTTCAGATTTAAAGCAAAGGTAACTCCTCACTGCATGCCAGCACAGCTTAACTACAGACAGGTGGGGAATGAAAAGAACTGGAAAGGAGCATGGTAGAAACACAAATGTGTCCACCCAAAGAAAACGACCTATGATGAGGAAGTTCTGCTCTAAGACATCATGGGCTTCCTGAACATCACTCTCAGTGCACCTCTCAGAAGACCTCTGGAAAGAGTTTTTTAAATGCTTTAAGCAACACATATATTCAGAAAGAAGAAAGTTCTTTAGATGTAAGATTAGTTCTTTAGACTTCATCTTCAATATTAACAACAGTAGATTAGAGGAAAAGGCAGGGTCCTCCTAATCACTGTAGGTCTCTTTTTAGAAAGCAATATGTTAAAATGCTGTTGAATACAGATTTTATGGATTTCAAATCCAATTCATTCCAGTATACCTTTGAACTCTACTATATTTTTTCATACTGTGAAGTAACAATATGATAAGGAATAAAGAACGAAATATGCACTGCAAATAAGGGGGGGTTCATTCATGCATTTTAAAAGTAACTCTTTTAGGATAGCTAGAATAAAAAGTACAGAAAATATTGTGGTTGATGAGGATGTAATGAAACTGGAACCTAGGTATATTGCTGGTGGGAATGTAATATGGTTCAGCTGCTGTTAAATAATTTGGTGGCTCATCAAAAAGTTAACGAAAAATAAATAAATAAAGTTCTTTTGTGTGTGTGTGTAAAAAAAAAAAAAAAAAAAGTTAACGAATTACCACATAACCCAGCAATCCCACTCCTAAGTATAGATCCAAAATAATTGAAAACAAGTGTTAAACAAAAATTTGTGAATGGGTGTTCATACAGTACTATTTACAATAGTCAAAAGGTAGAAACAACAAAAAATCAATGTCTGCAATTCCTATAAAGATCCCAATGACATTCTTCATAGAAATAGAAAAGGCAATCATGAAATTAATTTAGAAGAATAAAAGAGGTCCAGAATAGCCAAAGCAATCCTTAGAAAGAAAAGTGAAACAGGAGTCATCAAAATACCAGACGTTAAATTACACTACAGTGCTATAGTAACAAAAACAGCATGGTATTGACACTTAAACAGACATGAAGACCAATGGAACAAAATAGAAGACAAAGAGACACAACCATATAAATACAGTCATCTCATCCTAGACAAAGGTGCCATAATCATATATTGGAGAAAAGACAGCCTCTTTAACAAATGGTCCTGGGAAAACTGGAAGTCCATATGCAATAGATTGAAATTGAATACGTATATCTCACCTTGCAAAAATACTCTTAAGTGGATCAAGGACCTAAGCATGAGACCAGAGACCCTGCAATTACTAGAAGAAAAAGCAGGCACAACTCAACAGCATGTAGGCTTAGAATCTGACTTCCTTAATATGACTCCTAAAGTGCAAGAAGTAAAAAAAAAGAATCAATAAATGGGATGGTATCAAACTGAAAAGCTTCTTCACAGAAAAGAAAACAATCAAGAACGTGAACAGAGATCCTACAGAATGGGAGAAAACCTTTATGAATAGTACCTCAGATAAGGCATTAATTTCCAAACAACTCAAAAAACACCAGAAAAATAAATAACCCAATCCATAAACTAGCAAAGGAACTGAACAGATACTTCACAGAAGAAATATGAATGGTCAAAAAATATATGAAAAAAATATTCAACAGCTCTAGCAATTAGAGAAATGCACATAAAAATTACACTTAGATTCTATCTCATTCCAGTCAGAATGGCAATTATAAAAGAATACAAGTAATAATTGATGTTGGTGATGACGTAGGGAGAAAGGTACTCTCATACATAGATGGTGGGACTGCAAATTGGTGCAACCACTCTGGAAAGCAGTATGGAAACTCCTTAGAAAACTTGTAATGGAACAACAATTTGACCCAGTTATACCACCCCTTGGTCTATACCCAAAGGACTTAAAAACAGCATACTACAGTGATGCAGCCACATCAATGTTTATAACAGCTCAACTCACAATAGCCAAGCTATGAAAACAATCTAGGTGTCCTTCAATGGATGAATGAATAAAGAAAAAGTGGTATGTGTACACAATGGAATATTACTCGGCCATAAAGAAGAATGAAATAATGGCATTTGCCAATAAATGGATAGAACTGGAGAATATTTGCTAAGCAAAATAAGCCAATCCCAAAAAAACAAAGGCTGATAACCCAAAACAAAGGAGGTTGGGGAGGGGAATAAGAGAAATTCATTGGATTAGACAAAGGAAATGAAGGGAAGGAGGCAGGAGGGGAATAGGAAAGACAGTAGAATTAATCAGACATAACTTTCCTAGCCTTGTATTTGAATACACAACCAGGGTAACTCCACATCATGTACAACCATATCAGTGGGATCCTAAATAGAATAAGTTATACTCTCTAAGTATGTATACTTTGCCAAAATACATTCTACACTCATGTATAACTAAAAAGAACAAATTAAAAATTTAAGAAAACTATCAACTAATGTATAAATAATCAAAATGTGCTACAGCCATACAACAGAATATTACTCAGCCAGAAGAGGAAATGAAAGCCAGGTGCGGTGGTGCACACCTGTAATCCCAGTACTTGGGAGGCTGAGGCAGGAGGATGGTGAGTTCAAAGCCAGCCTCAGCAATGGCGAGGCACTTAGCAACTCAGTGAGACCCTGTCTCTAATAAAATACAAAAAAAAGCTGGGGATGTGGCCCAGTGGTTGAGTGCCCCTAAATTCAATCCCTGGTACCCAAAAAAAAAAAAAAAAAAAAAAAAAAAGACATGAAATACTAATATATGCTACAATCTGGCTGAACTTCAAAAACATTATGCTAAGTAAAAGAAGCAAGAAACAAAAGGTTACATATTATATGCTTCCATTATATGAAATACTAAGAATAGGCAAACCTATAAAAACAGAAAGCACGTTGGAGATATAGCTTTGGCACCAAATCTCAGATTGATGGCTACCAGGAGCTAGAGAGAGGAAAAATGGACAAATGGGAGTATGAAGTTTCCTTTTTGAATGATAAACTACAACTAGAATTGGAACTAGAAAAGAGTTGGTGGTTGGAAATATGTGAATGTACTTGAGTGAAAAAAACAAAGTCAGATTTAGTTTTTCCTACTATACTCTCATAACACATACCACTTCTGAGACCAGATTGTGGGGAACCACACACCAAGCAAGGAATCAACTTTGCAGTGGACATGACAGGTTCAAGGTTCAGTCACCAAAACTGCTCCTGCCCCTTTAGATGCTAGTCACTAGCTCCAGGTTGTTTGACCTGGGGCTTTTGACTGATAAATTGGGGTTCCCACACCTTCTCTTCAGATTTCATTATTGTGTTTCAGCAGTTCACAAAAGTCAGGGAAGAGGTTTACTGGTTTATTATAAAGGATATTACAAAAGGTACAGACAGGGAGATACATAGCATGAGGTATGAGGGAAAGGGCACAGATATCCTCTCCAGACATGCAAACCCCACCCCCCAAGAATCTACACATATTCAGCTATCGAGAAGCTCTCTAAACCCTGTTCTTTTTTACTTTTATAAAATCTTCATTGTATAAGCATGATTGAAGCATGGACAACAGTGTAGAAACATGGAGAAAAAAGGCATGATATGATGCTAACAGATTAGGTGGGAAAATCCAGCAAGTCCTGATGGTTCTTATTCTTCTTGTCCTTTCAATGCAGCAATTCCTTCCTCCTTTGAATGTGGCAGGATTCCTTCTGAAATTGGGAACTTATGATCTATTATCAAACAAGATAGGTCAAAGAATTTCTTTTTAGCCAGCTCCAAGACAGCAAAGTGGGGTAAGATTAGTTTCTATGGCCTGTGCCTGGGGCAAAATTAGTAGCCAGGAGCCATGGATAAAAACAAAACAAAAACTGTAAGCTGCCTGTCATGGCCAGCCACAGCGCCACGGGAGAAAAACTCGGAGGCAGAGTAAAGCTATTACTACTTTTACTTCTACTTTCTTAGAGAGCTTAGAGAGGGAAAGAAAGATTTTTAGAGAGAAAGAAAGATAGATAGAGCTCTTCTTAGCTTAGAGAGAAAGAAAGATAGAGCTTAGAGAAAGATTATTTTTTAGAGCTTCTTGCTTCTTTCTTCTGTCTTCTGTCTTCCTCGGGAGCCTCGGCCTAACTCTGACCAGCCATTCTTTCTTCTTCTATCTGGTTTCTCTTCTGTAACCGCTCTGCCTACGTTCTGGCCGCTCTGATTCTTTTCTCCGACCCGAACTCTTCTTCTGACCGACCGAGCTACTGCACGACTGACTGAATGAATTCTCCGTTCTCCCAACTCGGACCGCTTTCACCCGGTTATATACCTTCAGCTTTGCGGGTGCCTACAGGTGCGTCACATACATATCAGGTGGAACTTATGGCTTCCAGCTAGCTGCAACAGCCCTTCCTAATTAGGGCTCCTTCAAAAAACTATGTATCATTGTATCACAATACTAAATGCCAATAAAGTGTTCACTTTAAAATGGTTAAATTAGCCGGGCGCGGTGGCGCACGCCTGTAATCCCAGCACTTTGGGAGGCTGAGGCAGGAGGATCGCGAGTTCAAAGCCAGCCTCAGCAATGGGGAAGCACTTAGCAACTCAGTGAGACCCTGTCTCTAAATAAAATACAAAAAGGTCTGGGGATGTGACCCAGTGGTCAAGTGCCCCTGAGTTCAATCCCCGGTACCACAAAAAAAAAAAAAAAAAAAAAAAAAAAAAAAAAGGTTAAATTTATGTTAGGTGAATTTCACCTCAATTTTTTTGTTTGTTTGTTATAGAAGTCCTGGGTTTAGGAAGAGTGAGTTCTAGAGCTCACAATGGAAAGAATGCCAATGGGCTATAACAGAGATAGTGAAAATGAGAGGCATAGGGCAAACTATGTGCAAGACCTTGTGGGACAGCAAGTGTTTTAAAATCTTGCCCTATGCCTCTCGGACTTCTGCTGCTTCTCTCAGCATGGACTATCCTTTATCACCCCTTTACCTACTTACAATCATCATTCAGATCTCATCAACCATCACTTTCTCTCCAAGCCTTTTCTAGTGACAACTTAAATGAACAGAGACCAATAACCTGTTCTTTAAAATATTTGTCTACTACAGGGAATTTACAATGAGAAAAGTAAACTGTGAAGAAAGACTCAATCAGTTCCTCAAAAGGCCACAAACCCAAGTCTCCCCTAAAGTCTCCACAGCCATACCTGTGAACCTCAACCCAAATAAATCCATTGTGAATTCAGAAAGTGCTTTAAAACAAAAACTTGTGATTAGTTTCAATAAAACGAGGCAGTGATTGTGACAATAACAAACTTTGTATAGTCTACTATGACACTTAGCTCATTAAACATAATTAAATATGACTAGTTATTGTGATGCCTCGTTGATTTATATATACTTCACACAATTTAATCCTGGGTAGTGTTCAGATTCATCATTTCTAGCTACTTAAACAGTTGATTAAAAATGGTGGTTATGTTATTTCTATTTTTAAAAGTTAGGCATTAGGCCAGAAATATAATCCCCAATGTAATATTGTTTCTGTGAAGAAAATCAGATTAGATTTTTATTACTTTGACTTATAGGAAATTTTCCATGAACATAACCTTCCATAAAGTACACGGACAAGTTGTAAAAGGTTTTCAGAAGGAACCATCACCCAGAGGTAGTATGTACCATAGAATACAAGGCTGGGACCAAGGCAAATATGAATTCAAATCAGCCAGCCATGTGCTGTTCTTGTTTTACACCTACCTCATTGAATAATCATAAACTAAGGCAGAGTATTTTCCAAAGCAGTGATTTCTCTACAAGCAGAAAGAAATTAACTAATCTATAGACTGTCCCACATGAAAAAGACTTCACCAAAGCTGGCAAATGGCATTTATACAATAAAGCACATCTCTGTGCTTTTTGGAATCTGAAAATAACTTATATTTTTTAAGAATAATGCCTCAATGATTAACAGATACTATGCATTTATTTACATCTGACATTATAATTAACAAAGATTACAAAAAACATTATTAACAAATGAGTAAACAGTAGTAATTAATATCATTATTTCTTGTATCATAGTTTCCAACTATTGGGCAATTAATTAAATATCTACATATCCCATTCCAAGTGGAAAAATAAGACTAGTATGTTTGTTTTTAGCGGTTTTCATCTGCATCCCAAAATGCTGATAACTACAAAATGTTAGTTTATGATGTGTGTCAAAACCTTACCATGATCAAAGTATAGCTTCTATTTGGTCCAAGTAAATACTTCCTCCTATGAAAAAAACTGCTAAAATGTGGTATGAAGGAGAACTGCAGGTTGGAATAGTTTTCAGTACAATGGGCTATCACAAGCTGAGCAGTCCATGGGTTGCATGTGGGTCACTGCGCATGGAAGCCTCGTGGATCGACATCTGGTGTCTGGGAATGGCCAGTGGACATTTCCTCTGGTCAACTGCCCAGAGACAATGTGAATCTCTTTCCCCCTCTGCCATGGCCCACACAGCACCTGAGATGGATGTGACCTGCCAAGATGTCAATCAACCTGCTGACTACAAAAAATCAAAAAGCAAAACTCTGCCCTTGAAACCTTATCCCTGCCTTTGATGTACCCCCTTTAAATAAACCACCAGAGCCGTTTTTCCTTTGTCTAGTTCCAGAACTGGTGTGGACTAGATCTATCAGGGGCTTCATTTACTGTAAATATATTTCTGAGTATCTATGCTTTGTTATTTGCTAATTATTTGAGATTGTAAGTTTTAGGGTAGCTTGGATTCCCCTGGGCAGAAAGAATCCTGCGAAGAGACACTGGCTGTCATCCCCTACCATGAGAATGAACCAGGAAAGAAAGCTTTTCGTTAAAATGAAACTCCATATGTGAACATTAAAATTCAAAATTCAAGGGCAGCACAGCTATAAGGAAAACCTTTCATCAATATTAAAAAAAATGAATTAATTTTCTCTCTTCAGCTTTTTCTATCCCTATGCTGAAAAAGTGCATGTGCACTCTGGAGTTGACAAATAATAAAACCCAATAAGATGATTTTTAAAAATTTATTAAGGTGTATAAGTGGTGAATGATTCCTTGAAGTCATTCTTTCCTTCTAGTTCCCCTAGCTATGTCCCTGCTACTAGGACTGATGGTTACAACTCAAAAAGGACAGGACCCCACTTATCTTACCTGGTTATGATTAGAGTATATGAGCAGGTTTTTTATTCCACATCCTCCTTATACCCTCTAAGACTACCCCTTTGCCACTCTCCCGTCCAACAGTTCTCGCCCTCTTCCTTCACTCTTTAACCTTCTGCTATTATACAAGGTCATCAGTTGGTAAATAGGACCAGATTGTGGTGAAGTCTGGATCACTTTGCTTCTTTTGCCTGCACACTACATCTCACTAACCTCTGAGGTAGGGCTGTGCCAGCTCCTGCCATGAACAAGTTTACAATCTCATGGGGTTGACACAAAACCCAAGTAGGACATAAGTGAAGGAAGCATATAAGTACATTTGTAGCACACTGATAAGTAAACACATAGGAAAAAAGGAATAAGGGTTACTAATATTCAGAGGCTGATTAGGGCCAGATAAAATTAGTCTAAAATTTCCATAAGATTAATGTGTGTCAGCCGGGTGCAATGGTGCATGCCTGTAATCCCAGCACTTGGGAGGCTGAGGCAGGAGGATCGCAAGTTCAAAGCCAGCCTCAGCAATGGCGAGGCACTTAGTAACTCAGTGAGACCCTGTCTCCAATAAAATACAAAATTTAATCAGCAATAAAAGAGAATAAAATAATGGTATTTGCAGGTAAATGGATGAAGTTGGAGAATATAATGCTAAGTGAAATTAGTCAATCTCAAAAATCCAAATACCGAATGTTTTCTCTGATATAAGGAGGCTAGTTCACAGTATTGTTGAATGGGGGTACATAGGAGGATTAGAGGAACACCAGAATGGTCAAAGGGAAGGGAGGGGAAGGGAGGGAGCAACGGGGGAAGAAGGGGGAGAAAAGAAAAAAAAAGAAAGAAAAAAAGAAAAGGTGGTTGAATGAGATGGATATCATTATCCTAAATGCATGATTAAAGACCTGAATGGTACGAATATACTTTGTATACAAACATTTGTATGTAAAAAGATGCTATATATGTGCACTATGAATTGTAATTATTATAAATAAAAAATAAATTTTTTTTTAAAAAAGGGCTGGGGATGTGGCCCAGTGGTCGAGTGCCTCTGAGTGCAATCCCTGGTACCAAAAAAAAAAAAAAAAAAAAAAAAAAAAAAAAAAAAAAAAGATTAATGTGTGTCTGTGGCCTCTTCTAATCCAGAATATGACCAAATTAGTTTTAAAACATGTAGATTTCACATATGCCACACTCCAAAGCTAGAGTTTACATATAACAAAAAGATAATTTTATTTTTGGTCATATACTGTGCTTGATTTCAGGGATGATCTAAGTAAACCTGATTTTCTTCAGCCATTCTAACTGTATTTTTCACTAGTGGTCCGCATTAAGAAGGCTCTGCTATCATCAAACTGGTTTCCCACTTGATTTTTTTCCAAATATCTCAGTTTATTTCCAACTGTTGTTCTCTTGGACTGGAACTCCTGCATGGATCTCCTTGAAAGTACACTGAAGGTTCAACTAATGCCAAATTCAGCAGCCTGATTAAGAGTTCTTGCAACATATGGAGGGTTGTAGGTACATAAAATTGGCAAACCCTTACAGACTGGATTTCCCCTTAAGATGATTATAGCCAGCAATTCTTGGAGCTCTATGTCTTATTCTCTTAGTACAAAACTGAAATATGCAACACCTACTTTTGGTATGAGCAGACAAAAAATCTAATAGATGGATAGCTAGCTAGTTGGTTGGATGGCTGTGTGGAAGGAAGGAAGTATTAGAAATAAATATGGCTCACTGGTTTGACTAAACCAGCCTGAGCCCCAGAATGTTAAAAAAAAAATCAAAGATGCTATGATATTTATGATTATAATAACCCTCCTTTAGTGATCATAACAATTACCAACTTGTTCCAAAGTGGCCATATAAGGGATGGTAAAATAGAGAATACTGGCTAAGTTTGTGGGTTGTGCAACCAGATGCCTGGGTTCAAATCCTGATTCTGCCACTTATTAGCTATGTGACCTGGGGCAAGTTCCATAACCACATGATATCTCAGCTTCCTCTCTAGCCTAGATGGGGATGATGATGATGACAACTATAAATTGACTGTGAAATAGTACCTTCAAACAATAAATACTCAAAAAATGTTAGTTACTATTACATAGCACAGTAAAATAGTAAATTTCTTTGCTGCCAATAACCAGTTGCTTACAATACAGATACAAATTAATACACCACATAAAAATATGTAATACTAATATAAATAACTGAAATACATCTGTAGAGTTATTATACATGAAGCTCAGTGGGCACAAATGAAATCAACACTAACAATTTTTCTAACTAAAATAAAGAGAGAAAGATGGAAGCAAAGAGAAAGGAAGTTTGCAAAATCAAAATGACCAAGAAATGTTCATTTCTGTAAGTGAACAATACCAAGCTAACCAGATGACACTTCTTAATTAGCATATGAAAAAGACAATGGTACACTGTGACTTCACTCAAGACTTCAATGGAACATTCAAAATGCTTGCAAAAAGGGAAGCAAAACCAACTCATAAAGATTTCTCAAAGGTTATAATAAATGACTTAGTTTAGAGTTGAATGTATGTTGTAGCTGAGAGTAGAGGGCTCTGGGTAGGCACTAGGCTGGAAGTAGAAATAAACAGCAAGTGTAATCAAATGTACACAGCTTGACATACCACATGACTCTGAAATGCTTGCCATGCAGGAAAGGCTGGGTGCTGGGAGTGAGAGTACACAAACAGGCAGGCAGTAGGAAGAAACCTCCCATCCTGACCTGGTAGCACCCTTAACTACAGGGGAGAACGTAGTCAGAACTGTGAATGGCTTTGGATAAACAGAGGGCCACAGATTAAGAATTGGAAATAGGGGCTGGGGTTGTGGCTCAGCGGTTAGAGCGTTCGCCTAGCACATTCGCGACCCCCGGGGTTCGATCCTCAGCACCACGTAAACATAAATGCATTGCATTGTGTACAACTAAAAGCAAATAAATAAATACAGTTTTCCCATCCATAAAATGTGAGAGGTGAACAAAAAGATTCTTGTGGGTATCCAATATTCTCCAGATTTACCAAAAATCTAGCAAGTTAGAACCTCGAAGGAACAATGTTCAAAATGGCTAAATAAATACAAGTAGAATTTACCTTAAAAAAAGCCAGATGAAGCCGGGCGTGGTGGCACACGCCTGTAATCCCAGCACTTTGGGAGGCTGAGGCAGGAGGATCGAGAGTTCAAAGCCAGCCTCAGCAATGGCAAGGCACTTAGCAACTCAGTGAGACCCTGTCTCTAATAAAACACAAAAAAGGGCTATGGATGTGGCCCAGTGGTCGAGTGCCCCTGAGTTCAATCCCCAGTACCCCCCCCCCAAAAAAAAAAAAAAAAGCCAGATGATTAAGTGGTTAAGGGATCACGACCAGCCTAAGGTTCTGGTGGACATAGCTGTCTTCCTCTCCCTCAGTTTCTCCAGTGTACCTCACCTCCCCAGAAGTTAGTTAGATTCATTCCTTTCTCCCTGTCACTAACAAGCCTCAGGCTCAAGAGACCCTCTGCACTGGAAGCCCATATCCTCCAGTTAGCTCAAAACTAGCTCCCAGCTGGTATCCTGACATCAAGCATTGCTAGAATATCACTTCCCTAAACAGCAGTGGCCCTGTGTTTGGTTTTGGTGACTAGTAAGCAATGTGGACAGAATTGAATCAGGAACTCCTCCAAAGCTTCTGGTTTTAAGAAATTTAGAGAAAATGACTTAAGTATTTCTGCATTTTCATTAATGTATTTATTAGTAGCTAATGTCTAAGGCAATTTATTTTTATATCAAGAGGTCAGATATTTTTTTCAAAGAAAAGTGTATGAGTATATGAATGTAGGGGGTGTAGTAGTAGTAGGAATAAACCTGATATAGTTCACATATACAGGTGAGTAAAGAAAATGAGACCTCAATGTGCCTCATACTAAGTACAAACTGCATTAATTAGAGCTGTTAAGCACTAAGTATTCAACCAAGTTTACATATAAAATACTCAAAATGATGATACTTTGGTAACTATATTGTACGCACCTTTAGGAATTACTGTCTTTATCCATAGTTCTCTCTATTACGGCCCAAGGTATGTTTTTCCATATAACTGTTCTTGGCAAAAGAACTCTAGCTAATTCCCTACTTTTATAAGTTTCCATCATTACTACAACCTAAACCTTGAAAAAAATCTAAGGGATCACTTTTAAAACATGCTTATGTTTGCCAAATGTCATCCTAGTATTTTTTGAGATGACTGAATGGACTTGCTTTGGGAATAATTAAGTGTAAGAAACTGCCATAGCAAAAGGGAAGCTGGAGACCACTATGGAGACTGTTCAGACAGTTGAAGTTTCATTATAGATTTTCTGGTTTTACTTTGATCCTCAAAAATTAAGTTTACCTTACATGTTTATATATAAAAGTTTGTAATAAAGGGCCATGTGTGGCTTGACCTTGATAAACAGTGCCTCCTGCATAAACCCTGGTAACCTCTGACTGTTAACCAGTATGTTATATAACAAAATGGAATATGATTTGCTGAGGGGTATCAACTTTACTAATGTCCAGTTGTTTCCAACCTGGTAAATACTGAATTTCCTTCTTAAATAATTTTTCCCCAAAAGAATTCCTAAACAACTAAATTATAAGACTTCATGGTAGCCGGGCGCGGTAGCGCACGCCTGTAATCCCAGCACTTTGGGAGGCTGAGGCAGGAGGATCGCGAGTTCAAAGCCAGCCTCAGCAATGGCGAGGCACTTAGCAACTCAGTGAGACCCTGTCTCTAAATAAAATACAAAAAAGGGCTGGGGATGTGGCCCAGTGGTCGAGTGCCCCTGAGTTCAATCCCCGGTACCATTAAAAAAAAAATAAATAAATAAGACTTCATGGTGTTGGTGCCTATAAATTTCAGTAATGATCACTTCTGACCTTGGTTGAGCAGGCTGGCATCAATCTGATAATCAGGATTAAATAGCTAATCAAAACTGACTTTGCAAATGTTTAAGTAAGGTTAGGTTGAGCAATTGTCCACAACTTAGGCATGCAATCCACCATGTAACCACTAAAGTTTACTTTTTCCACTGTTTTTTTTTTTCTTTCTAAATAAATAAGTAGCTAAATAGATGAATAAACACCCAGTAACCCATTCAATATAACGAAAGCAGGATTTGAGGTCTAATGATAACCATAAAAGACTACAAAGAAATGCCTTCATTCACTACTGGGAATACACATTTAAAATTTTAAGGTAATCCAAATAAGTATATCATACCTAAAGGATTTTAGCTGCACTTCTAAAATAGCATGTATATTTTTAGAGTTTGTTGTTTGCACAAAACACACTCACATTGAAATAAATGCCAGAGGGACAGAGTGCTTGCCTAGCATATGTGAGGCACTGGGTTCAATTCTCAGCACCGCATATAAATAAATAAAATAAAGATCCATTAACAACTAAAAAATATTTTTTTAAAGGAAAAACAAATGCCAGAGTTTGGAGTGGGAAGCATCTAACCTAAAACCCCAGTCAGGCTCAGACCCTAGACCATATCTGCGGAGGAAAAAGATTGGTAAGAGCAACTGCCAGATTTCCTGTTGCATTCTGGACTGCTTGCATGGCATTTACAGAAGTTGCCTTTGAAAAAATAATTGGAACCCAAAGGCCAATCACATCTACCCATGACTTCCATCCAACTGTCCATCCCTATCTTCATCATCTTATTGTTTATTCCACCCATTTATAATACTATTCTTCCCCTCCCCTGCTGCTCTCTCATTTCATGATTAAATTATGCCCTGTAGAACCTGACATCCATATCAATCACATCTCTATAGCCTTAACATCAAAAACCCTTTCCTACAACTACCTACATTTCTTAAGACTTGAGTCTTCTGAAGACTTCTCCCATTCACCTTTTATCTACATCCCAGAGAGCCAGAGCTTCCTCTTGCTTCCTCATTGCATATGACCTCATCCCTCTAGGCTCACACCATCTAGAGATACCAGCTTTCTTATCATGGTCATCTACTCATCACCTGGACATTTCTCTTTGTTCATTTGGGTACTGGCAGCCTCCCCAGTCCATCTACTGCCATCATCTATGAAACTTTAATGTCTATGTATAACACCTATTCTACAGTTATTGGGACTTCCTTGTCTCTAGTGACCTTTACCTTCCATCATCATGTCTATCAAACACAGATCTCTGTCACTTATTGACACTGATGAAAACTTTGAAACTTGGCTTTTGGTTCTGTTTTTTTTTTATGCCAAATCTTGCCATACTACTTGGAAATTCCATTATTACACGGACCCTCACATCCAGAAATCTAGATCACCAAGTCTTAGAACTCCTTTCATCTATGGGTCTTTACCTCCAGAGTACTACAGCCAACAACTCCATGGGGAGAGACCAGGATTTGTTATTACCTTACTGATTTTCTTTCTTCTAAGTTGTTGTTTGGTACCAGGGATTGAACCTGGGGGTGCTTAACCACTGAGCCACATCTCTAGGCCCTTTTATTTATTTTTATGTGGTGCTCAGGATTGAACCCAGTAATTCACATGTGCAAGGCAAGGGCTCTACCACTGAGCCACAACCCCAGTCCCTGTCCAGGCCTTTTTATGTTTTATTTTGAGAAGGGCTTTGAACTTGTGATCCTCCTGCCAAGTCACTAGGATTATAGGCATGTGCCACCATGCCCAGCTCCACTTTTGGCTCTTTAAGATGTCTAGTTTCTTGATCCTACACTCAGTTTTTCAAAGTCCTTACCTGAACTTTCCCTATGACATCTAAACACTAAATTCACTCATGGAACCTATTTGTTCACTGGCCCTCTTTATTTCTTCCGCACCTGGCTTTTTGCCATAATTGACCTATCTATAGTGCTCAAAATCTAGGACCACTTTCAGAAACTTCTTTTTTCATTTCTTTATATAGGAAGCAGAGGACAATTTTGATAAAACTACACTACAGATTTATGACAATTACAAATTCCTCAGTGCTTCCCCCACAAAACTCCCACTTATCCTTATTCATCTCCCTCTCCACCTACCCTAAGTACAGATTTCAAAGCTTCATGACTCTTTTCAAGTCCCCTACTACACTCCTCTACATGTGGGAGACCCTGCCCCTATATCCCTTCCAAAAATCAACACCTTATACTTCCCTGTGTGTGAATTGTCAGCTTTTACCCTCCAGTTTGAGAAATTGATATCTTCTCCTGTTCAAGACTGATAAAGAGCCTCCACCTATGTTCTTGATCTCTGTCTTCCCATTTTTTGTCCCAGTGTTATCCCATCTCCCCTATATTGTCAACTACGACATCTCTACTCTATCTCCCCATGGTTCCTTAACTATGCTTAAATACTTCTTCTTAAAAAAGCATGACTTCCTTGACAAAGGACCCTATTTCTATATCTTCTTCCTCCTCTTCCATCTATAGGGCCCAGTGTAAAGGTATATTCTTTAGGGCAAAGATTTTTGTTTGTTTTGATACCATTAACACCAGTAATGTTGGATACATAAGAGCTCAATAAACAAATACTAAAGAAATGACTAGCCTTCTCAAAAGAATATACTATCTCTATTTTCTCACATGCTCCTCTCTCTCTCTCTCTCTCTCTCTCTCTCTCTCTCTCTCTCTCTCTCTCTGTACAATGGTCAGTCCCAGGCTCTATATGCCCCACAACGCTAATGTGCCAAATCTCCTGTCTTTAACTTTTCTCTAAGCATTGATATTAGCTATACTCTCCCTGAAAGACTGTTTTCTCCTTTGCTTCCATGACACCACTATTCTCTGGACACTGCTTTTGAGTTTCCATTGCCAGATCGGGTTGTCCTGCCAATAATAAATGTTGGTATTCCCCTCAGTTCTCTGTCCTTCACCATTCTACATGTTCTCCTTGAGTAACCTAATCCCTGTGTGTGGCTGTAATTACCATCTATGTGCTGATGACAATAAAAAGGTACACCTCCAGTCCCAGACTTATATTCTGAGCTCTATACGCAATATAAAAATAATGATAACCACTAACATTTGAGGGTTTATGTCCCAAGAAGAATTCTATGCTCTATTACAGCGACACAGCCACTTCAATGTTTATAGCAGCACAATTCACAATAGCTAGGTTGTGAAACCAACCTAGATGTACCTCAGTAGATGAGTAGATAAAGAAAATATGGTATATATACAAAATGGAATTTTACTCAGCAATAAAAGAGAATAAAATAATGGCATTTTCAGGTAAATGGATGAAGTTGGAGAATATAATGCTAAGTGAAATTAGTCAATCTCAAAAATCCAAATACCGAATGTTTTCTCTGATATAAGGAGGCTAGTTCACTGTGTTGTTGGGTCGGGGTACATAGGAGGATGAGAGGAACACTAGAATGGTCAAAGGGAAGGGAGGGGAAGGGAGGGAGCAACGGGGGGGAGGGGAGGGGAAAAAAGAAAAAAAAAAAAGGTGGTTGAATGAGATGGACATCATTATCCTAAAGGCATGATTGAAGACCTGAATGGTACGAATATACTTTGTATACAAGCAGTTGTATGTAAAAAGATGCTATATATGTTCACTATAAATTGTAATACATACTACTATTATTAAAAAAAAAAAAAAACAGCAGTAGGTAAGACCACTGGCTGAAAATTAAAAGCTAATCTATGGAAAATTGTGGCCAAGGGATGTGTAGTCTACATTTGAACATTTGTTAAATAAGTAATAAAACAGAAAAAGAATTGTATTCTATTTGCATATATTTACTCATCTAGTCCTTACAACCAGCCCATAGGGAAGATGTCATTATCCTTGCCCCTACTGTAGAGATGAGGGAGTGAAAGCACAGAAAGAAAAGAAACTTGCCCAAGGCTACACAGCCAGCTAATAAGTGGTAGAGAATGATATAAGTACTATTTATTTATTTATTTATCCGGGGATTGGACTCAGGGGCACTTGACCACTGGGCCACATCCCCAGCCCTTTTTTGTATTTTATTTAGAGACAGGGTCTCACAGAGTTGCTAAGTGCCTTGCCATTGCTGAGGCTAGCTTTGAACTTGTGATCCTTCTGCCTTGGCCTCCCAAGTGCTGGGATTACAGGCGTGCGCCACCGCACCCAGCTGAGTACCCTTTATTTAGCGTGTGCCACGCACCCAGCTGAGTACCCTTTATTTAGCGTGTGCCACCGCACCCAGCTGAGTACCCTTTATTTAAACAGCTTTATTTATGCATAATAAACATATCATAAAATTTACTCACTTAATGCAATGGTTTTTAATATATTCATAGCACTGTGAAACTACCACCAAAATCTAATTTTAGAACATTTTCATCACCCCAAAAAGAAATCCAGTACCCACTGGCGATTTCTGCTTTTTAGTACATTTTAACTTTGATTTTAGAAACTGAAACTTCAAGATAATTTATTGTGGCACTACTCACAATAGCTAAGACACGGAATCAGCTTCAGTCCTCATCAACATATGAGTACATAAATAACATGTGGTATATAGTCACAATGGAGTTTTACTCAGCCATAAAGAAGAATGAAATCCTGCCAACTGCAGCAAAATGGACAAAACTGAAAGACATTATATTAAGTGAAATAAATCAGACTCAGACAAATACTGCATGTTTCCTCTCATACACAGAAACTAAGAAAAGGTTGATCTGAAAGTAGAATAGTGATTACTAGGGATTAGGACAGGTGTATGATGTGCATTAGGAGCAGAAGTGGGGAAAAGGAGTTGGATTTGATCAGTGCACACTATATGCATGTATGGAAATATCACAATGAATCCTGTTAACATGTATAATTAATGTTACTTTAAAAACTTAAAAAGAAAAAGGAATTAAAAATGCTAAGCAAATTAAGAAAAAGTTTCTTTTTTAACATTAAATTTACATATGTTGGTTTTACAATACAAGATTGTTTTTATGTGTTTAAAGCTTTCCACCAGGATTAGATTCATCCGTATGCTATGCCAAATCTGAACATGAAAAAGCCAAATATTCCTATAACCAGACAAATATTGCAGCATTAATAATATTATACCAGCCGGGCGCGGGTGGCGCACGCCTGTAATCCCAGCACTTTGGGAGGCTGAGGCAGGAGGATCGCGAGTTCAAAGCCAGCCTCAGCAATGGCGAGGCACTTAGCAGCTCAGTGAAACCCTGTCTCTAATAAAATACAAAAAAAAAAAAAAAAGGGCTGGGGATGTGGCCCAGTGGTCGAGTGCCCCTGAGTTCAATCCCTGGTACCAAAAAAAAAATAAAAATAAAAAATAATATTATACCTACCAGAAGGTAGACATATTCAACTCTCACATGAACAACAGTTAAAAAAAAAAAAAAAAGAATACCTCTGAGCCCGAATAAAGCCTTACTTCTCCTTACAAACACAAATTTACACAATGCATATGGGTTTAGTTATGTGGAGAACAGAACCAAATGTTTAAAGCCAGAAGGACAGATAAATGGCCATTATCAATAACATATACAGCATAAATGATAAAGTGCTTAACAAAAGAAAATGAATCCTAGTTAGACTAAGTTATACTCCATATATGTCAAAATATACTCCATTGTCATGTATTTCTAAAAAGAATTTTTTAAAGAACTGAACAAAATAACACCTGGAAAGAAAAAAGAAAATGAAAAAGGCTTTTAAAAAACAGGTTCATTAGCCGGGCACGGTGGCACATGCCTGTAGTCCCAGCACTTGGGAGGCTGAGGCAGGAGGATTGTGAGTTCAAACCCAGCCTCAGCAATGGCAAGGCACTCAGCAACTCAGTGAGACCCAGTCTCTAATAAAATACACAAAAAAAAAAGAAGTAAAAAAAAAGGACTGGGGATGTGGCCCAGTGGTCAAGCGCCCCTGAGTTCAATCCCTGGTACCAAAAACAAAACAAAACAAAAAAAGGTATTTTCCGTTCTGCTTTAGGTGAAGAGATACAGCAAAACTGCATTGCTGATGCCAGCTCTCCTTGCCCAGTGACTGCAAAGTGCTAATGAATTATTTCCAAACTAATTTTCTTTTTGAGGACTTGGAAGAGACCAGGAAAGAAAAGAAAATACATATATAGATTATAAGAGGTAAGGGAAAAGAATGACCACTGAAGAAAAGCATCAATATCCAATTGTAGAAAGGAAATTTTTTCAAAATGTCCATTTCTGGCCCTTCCCTTTCATATACCCTGCACCTAACTTGAGTTCTTAAATGTGTCATTTTAAAATAAGTCAGTTTTGTATTTCACTGCTCCCAAAATAACCTTGAAGGCATCACTGGTGTGAATGTACAGCTCTTTGTGTGCATCTGAAATGAAGGATTAGGGTGAACTCTTTGCTCAAGTCAATAATCATTCATCAAGCACTACTATGGCCCAGAATCTATGATGTACACTGGAGATCAACCAGAGAGTAAGAAAACATCATCTCTTTCCTCACAGTTAAATAGGAAAAGAGACTTCATCTAATGAGGCAGAATATGAAACTGCAATTAAGTAGTACAACCTGAACTTAGTAAGACTATTCTGGTTTTAGACCAACTATCCCAAATTTTAGATCTAGAAAATACAGACCAGCTGCAAATGCCATGACTCATGGGAAAAAGATCAATTTCAAAAGAAATGAGAAGGAGGAAAAGGGATTTACCTGAGAAACATGGAGGTATTCCTTCACCCATGAATTAGTTAAGTACCCATATGTGAGCTTCAAAAGATTTGAAGAAGATTAAGATTCTGGCCAAGCTGTCAAGAATGTCTTTGTTTAGGGGTAGGGATGTGGTTCAATGGTAGAACATTTGCCTAGTATGCACAAGGCCCTGGGTTTGATTCCCAGCATTAGAAAAATTAAAAAGCCTCATTTTAGTGAGCTGGTAAATGTATATCGATCCTATACACTGAAAAATTTACAAATGGAGACAATAATGTTGATAATTATAATAATGGGTAACATCTACTGAAGACTTACAAGGTATTGTTCAAAACGTTTCATATATATTGACTTGTTTAATCCTTATAACAACCCTATGGTAGGTAGCTATTAGTCTTCCCATTTTATAGATGAGAAAATCGAGGCAAAAGAGGTTATATGGCTTATCCTAGGTGAAGAGGCTAGAAAGCAGCAGAGTCAAGATTTGTATTCCAACAGACTGACTCTAAAGCTTTCATCCTTAACCACGATATTACTCATCTTAAACAAAAGCACAAATTGTGTTTGTATAATCCCAAATAACAGTCCTCACAGTAAAGCTATGATGTAGGCTTTGCCATCCCCAATTTAGAGGAGAGAAAACTGAGGTACAGATAAAATAACTAAATCACTCAAAGTCTTCCACCTAAGTGGCAGAGCCAGAATTAAAATCCTAATTAGCCTCAATTCTCTTTCTGTATTAGAAATGTCAGCTCTAACCACACTGAAAAAGTAAATCAATATATATACAGTCCCTCCAGAGTAGCAGTATCACATGGAGAACATACTAGAGTTTTTAAAATGCCTTAGGCACATAGTACCTTGGGGAAGTAACTGCTGCTACCATCTGTGACTGCACTAAACAGCTACCACAGAAACTAATCATTCTTGAGGACCAGCAATATACACTGAATTCTGATTTGTCTTGAAAAGAACAGAAACACCCCAGAGGAGAAGATGAACAGGACACAGGACTGACATTATAGTTTTCATGGTAATACAGCTACATCTGACATAATTATAATGTGTGCAGCATAATGATTTCTTCAGGGAGAAAAATTCTGTTACCTGTGGACTTTAATTTCAAAGTGATTTTATCTATTAATTCTACCACTTAGAAAAACACATTTGTTTTCATCATTCCTGAGAACTGTATTAAACAGCCCTCATCAGGGCCACACAGCAGCCAAAGTGGTATGTAATTACAAAGATGCTTTATTCAAATGTAAAAGACTGATGACACATACAAATCCTACTAGAGTCAGAGTAGAAACTAGGAACATTTCACAAATAGAAAGTGCAAAATTTCCAAAATAAATATTCTAGCAATAACAGAAAAAAATCCTAAATTCCTAAAACATTTCTGCAAAGTATGTGCCAAAAAATATTTTAAACAGCTATAGATCTTTACACATCCAAAATAATCCTATATTTTATATTGCATAAAACAAATCACAGTGTATATATTACAGACATAGATTTATAGCTATTAAATTTTGTTAGTTGAATATACTTTGTATTTTTAGGATTTTATTTCTTACAAATGGAGCTACAAATCTTTCACCTTTAAGAAATTCAAGGGCGGGCTGGGGTTGTGGCTCAGCGGTAAAGCGCTCGCCTAGCGCGTGCGCGGCCCGGGTTCAATTCTCAGCACCACATACAAATAAATGCATTGTGTACAACTAAAGCAAATAAATAAATATTTTAAAAAAAAAAGAAAACAAGAAATTCAAGGGCTGTGGCTGGGGCTCAGCAGTCGCGCACTTGCCTGGCATGTGTGACACACTGGATTCGATTTTCAGCACCACATAAAAATAAAGAAAGAAAATAAAGGTCTACCAACAACTAAAAAAATTAAAACAAAATTCAAGGTCCCTCCCTTAACATTATTCTGGAAATTTTAAAATGATACAACCTGGGCAATAAGACAGATTTCTCAACATTTGAAATGAATAAAAATGGTAATGCTGGATGTGGTGGTACACACCTGTAATTCCAGCAGATTGGGAGGCTGAGGCATCACAGGTTCAAAGCCAGCTGCAACAACTTACCAAGGCCCTTGAGACCCTGTCTCAAAATTAAAAAAAAAATATACAGGGATGGAGATATGGCTCAGTGCTCTTAGGTTCAATCCCCAGTACAAATAAAAAGAGAATATGTTATAGAGATCTGCCATACAACAGAGTACCTATAGTTAACAATACTGTACAGTGTACTTTTAAAAAATGTTCCAGGGTACAGCACACATTTAATGTTCTTACAACAACAAAATCACACTAGAGGCACAAAGAAACTTTTGAAGATGATAGATTAGACTTTGCTATTACCCTTAATTGTAGTGATGGTTTCATCTGTGTATGCAAATGCCCAAACTTGCCAAATGGTATATATTAAATGTTCATTTTTCTATATCAACTATACTCCAATAAAGCTGCTTTATAATGGTTAAAAAACTAGTACCTAATGCCAGGCATGGTGGCACACGCCTGTAATCCCAGCACTTGGGAGGCTGAGGCAGGAGGATCGCAAGTTCGAAGCCAGCCTCAGCAATGGCGAGGCATTTAACAACTCGGTGAGACCCTGTCTCTAATAAAATACAAAAAAGGGCTGGGGATGTGGCCCAGTGGTCAAGTACTCCTGAGTTCAATCCCCAGTACCCAACAACAACAAAAAAGTACCTACCCCATAGTGCTATGATAATGAAATAAAATCAGTGATCATTAAACCATAGTTGCTATTATCCAAAATAAAATCTACTCACATTTTTACATTTAAAAGTATAAAATTTTCAATCTTATAATTACTAATTTTTCTTTGAAAAAACTGTTGCATGATTCTACAAAAGCAAACAAAAACATACGTGCTGGGTTTGCAGCTCAGTGGTAGAGAACTTGCCTTGCACATGTGAGGCACTGGGTTAGATCCTGAGCACCACATAAGAATATATAAACAAAATAAAGATATTATTTTCATCTATAACTAAAAAAATATTTTTAAAATACATGGAAGGAGGGCTGGGGATATAGCTCAGTTGCTAGAGTGTTTGCCTCGAATGCTCAAGGTCCTGGGTTCAATCCCCTGCGCACACGCACGCATGCACACACACACACACACACACACACACACACACACACTCACTCACAAAAACACAGAAGGATGTTTGTTAGCTGCTGTTTATAATTTTTAAAAACTAAATGTACACCGGAAGAAGACTGTTTAACTATGGAATATTCAAAACATGGACTATTGTACAACTGTTGAAATGAGTAGTTATGTAAGTACCAAGCTGAAATCATTTGCAACATACAAATAGATGAAAACTAATGTTGACTACAATAACTTTCAGAGTACAAATAATAATATGTGATATTGTCTACATGAAACTTTGATAAATCTCCCCAAGTTACCACGGGAAAATCCAACCATATAATACCACTTCCTACAATCTTACCAAATACTTTTCTTTCCTGATGGGTCTTCTATGGTTATGCTGTACTTTCATCTAATCACCTGCTTTAGAACAGTTTGTAAAAGTGGAAAAGAAAGTTTCTAGGTTCAGAATTTTCACAGAAAGTCAAGAGAAAGACTGGGAGAAGAAGGGAAGTATAACTTCAAAAGTGTGAAATCAAAGCATTATACCTGTGTAACAACAAAAGTCACTTTTATAAATTAGTAACTTATGGATGATTCACTTAAAAAATTGATTGGGGGCTGGAGATATAACCAAGTGGTAAAGCACCTGCCTAATATGTGGAAGACCCTGGCTTCAATCCCCGACAGAGAGAGAGAGGAGGGAAGGGGAGGGAAGAGGAGAGCAACCAACCCCTCAGAGGAGGGAGCAGAGCAGAGAAAAGCAACCACACACGCTTAGAAGAGGAGAGCCACCACACTGCAGCTCCCCATCTACAAACCCATGGCTCTCCCAGCCACAGGACTCCCAGCTACTCGCCCATGCAGGACCACTGGGTGCCCAAAATTTTGAGAATCTGTACTCCAATAAAATAGAAAATATCAAAGGCATTGACAAATTATAGGGTCATATGATTTGACCAAACTGAATCAGGATGACATATATACACAAGTTAAACAGATCAATTTCAAGCAATGAAATAGAAGAAGCCTACCAACCAAGAAAAGCCCAGGACCAGATGGATACACAGCTGAGTTCTACAAGAACTTCAAAGAAGAACCAGTACCAATATTCCTCAAATTATTTCATGAAACAGAAAAAGAGAGAACAATTGAAAACTCTTTCTATGAGGCCAATATCACCAATTCCAAAACCAAAGACACATCAAAGAAAAAGAAACTTCAGACCAATATCTCTAATGAAAATAGATGAAAAAAATTCTCAATAAAATTCTGGCAAATCACATACAAAAACATATGAAAAAGATAGTGCATCACTGTCAAGTGGGGTTTATCCCAGGGATGCAAGGTTGGTTCGACATACGAAAATCAATAAATGTAATTCATCACATCAATAAACTTAACAAATAAGAATCATATGATCATCTCAATAGATGCAGAAAAGGCATTTGACAAAATACAGCACCCCTTTAGGTTCAAAACACTAGAAAAAGTAAGGATAACAGGAACACACCTCAACATTGTAAAAGCTATCTATGCTAAGCCCCATGCCAACATTATCCTAAATGGAGAAAAATTGAAAGCATTCCCTCTAAAAACTAGAACAAGTCAGGCATGCTCTCTTTCAAAACTTCTATTTAACACAGTTCTTGAAACTCTAGCCAGAGCAATTAGGCAGACAAAAGAAATTAAAGGGATATGGATAGGGAAAAAAAGAACTCAAACTATCACTATTTGCCCACAACAAGATTCTATACCTAGAGGATCAAAAAAAAAAAAAAAAAAAAACCAAACTCCACCCCAAAACTTCTAGAACTAATAAATGAATTCAGCAAAGTGTCAGCACATAAAATCAACACTTATAAATCAAAGGCAATTCTGTACGTCAGTGACAAATCCTCTGAAAGAGATACTAGGAAAACCACCCCATTTACAAAAGCCTCAAAAAAAATTAAATACTTGGGAATCAACTTAACGAAAGAGGTGAAAGACCTCTACAATGAAAACTACAGAATGCTAAAGAAAGAAATTAAAGAAGATTTAGAAAATGGAAAGATCTTCCTTGTTCTTGGATAGGCAGAGTTAATATTGTCAAAATGGCCATACTGGGCTGGGGTTGTGGCTCAGCGGTAGGGCGCCCGGGTTCGATCCTCAGCACCACATAAAAATAAACTTAGAATCAGCATACTATAGTGATGCAGACACACACATCAATTTTATAGCAGCACAACTCATAACAGCTAAATTGTGGAACCAAGCAGGAATAATAGTATGCACCCCAAAGGACTTTTGAGGGGACTCTAGAAGGCAAGTGTGTAAAGTGTTTTAAACAGCACCCGACATTTGTTAGGGAAACAAAAACTGTTAGCTGCTAGGACTGTTATTGTTAATTTTAAGAAATAGTTACAGGGCTGGGGCTGTGACTCAGTGGTAGGGCGCTCACCTAGCATGTGTGATGCCCTGGGTTCAATCCGCAGCACCACATATAAATCAATAAAATAAAGGTATTGTGTCCATCTACGATTAAAACATATTTACAAAAATAGTTATACACAAAAGAGTTTTACACAACCCAAAATTCTAGATAAACCTTGGCAATTTATGGAAATAAAAAGTTAATTTTAACAACAAAAATGAAAGAGAATTATTTAAAATGGACAAGAAGCAGGTGTGGTGACACACCTGCTGAGGCAGAAGGATCACAAGTTTGAGGCTAGCCTCAGCGATGTAGAAACATCCTGTCTCAAAAAATAAAAAGGTCTGGGGATGTAGACCAGTGATAGAGTGGCTCTGTTCAATCCCCAGTACCTCCTGCATGCATGCATGCGTGAATACATACATAGATATCTACCCAAATACTAAAATAATAAAATGGACAAGAAAGGCTAGTGTTGCGAAGTTATAAGGGGTTGAGGTCTATAGCCCCCCTGTACCCGGGATGGACCTCTTCTGTCTACCAAAAGAGGCCAGAGGGGCCTACCTCAATGATGAGACTGGATTGGGAAAGTAAAGGCCACCGACGCCTCCTCCACCCACCTTCAAAAGACTCAGAGCCACGTCGGGGAGTCCAGTCAGTCAATGCAGGAGCTCATTTATTGAAGGGGTGCACAATGTTTTATAGTGGGCCACGGCCAGTCAGTGACCAGCAGGGCGGTTCTGGTTCTCACAGCCACGCCCCCTGCTTAGCCTAGGTCAGGTAACAGGGCGTGGTAATGTGGCAAGCAGCCAGAAAGCCAGAGCTTTTCCACCCCCTAGGCAGACAGTGTAAGGTCCCAACAGGCTAGCAGATGAACAATGTCACATGTAGGACAGTTTTAAGGGCAAAGGAAAGACTGCAATTTCTGCCCTGGGAAGTTGACTCACCAATGAGGAAAACAAGACAAACTGTTGCTGCCACATACACATGTGTGAGACCAGTCATCATCTCCATACTACTTCTGCCCACCAATCAATGGCCATTAATGAATCACCAAATGGTTGAGGCTCTACTGCTGATGTCTTAAACCCAATTGCTTGGGGGTCTTTAGTCTGGGTTTCAAGTCCCACAGGCCTGTGTGTGGTATCAACTATTAGACCATTCCTGTGCTGTCATTATTCCACCTAACTGCTTCATTAATTGTTCATACTTAGATTTCCTCTTAGCACCACAAAGGAAAGAAATAGCAATTAACATTCATGATCAATATCATTTTAAAAGACACGTCTTCCCAGGCACAAGGCAAAATGTCTAAGGTGGTAACAATCTTTAAGGTAGCATCCATAAGCTAAATACATGTGTTGAGGGAAGACATGTTAATAGAAGAGCAACCTACTTATTTGTGGGTCACCAAAAGTCATTAACCAAACTGCCACTCATTTGGCCACAACATATACACACCTAATGTCAGTAGAGTTAGACAGGGCCTTCCAAGGGAGCAATTTAGGGAAGGAGGAATTAAGACATTAAAGAACAGACTAGAATGCAATTAAAGAATGGAAAGGAAGCGCATTGCCACAGATCAAAGCAGGGGTTTTACATTTATGGGCAGACTGTCTATATTTGTATGCCCTGACTCTACTCATTTTTGGCTTCATGACCTTGCTTAACTTTCTCCAAACTTTACTTTCCAACCTATAACATAAAGATAATGAGTGATTATAGTGAATAGTCAGTAAATAATGCACAGTCAGGACTTGGCATAGTGCCTGTCACATAGTTAGCACCGATAATTATTAGGTATTATCATGGAAACAATAAAAATAGTGCATAGGTAATCAGAAAAGGCCACAAAGGCCTGTTTTACCAATTATGTGGTTAAAATAGCAAATGTTTTCAAAGAAAATGTTGTAAAACCAAATATTGGCAATATTAGTCATTGACAACAAATAAGAAAAAAACATCTGTTTTCATTTTGTGTGAAATAGGAATATCTAAGGAAAAGCAAGGTTGGTCATATGATTAAATATGATATCTCGATATCTCTAGTGTCAATACCAAAAAAAATTTTTGACATCCTGAAAGAGCTTTAAAGATGGATTACATGGGTGGGGGGCTGGGGTTATAGCTCAGTGGTAGCGCGCTTGCCACCCACATGTGAGGCACTGGGTTCGATCCTCAGCACCATGTAAAAATAAAATAAAGATATTGTGTTCATCTTTTAAAATATCTTTGAAAAAAGATGGATTACATGGATTCAACACTTATTGAGCACCTACTCTTCATCAAGCAATCTATTAGATATAAGAGACTATGTAAAATGATTTTTTAAAGTACACATAAATGCTGTAATGGACATGGAGCACAGTGATAGGAAGTATTCACTCTGCTCCAGGTATGTCAGGGGAAGTGGGATCCAGGACAACACATCACAGAAACAGTAACATTTGAGTTAGTTCTAGGCCTTCACATGTAAATGGGAAAAATGACAACTCCAGAAAGAGGAAAACAGCAGACGCCAATGCCTGGAAGTATTTTGCAAATATCTAGGGGCATCTGGCAGCTTGTGAATAATGTAGTATGGCCAGACATAAGCAAACTGGGGAGAAGAGGAGTCATAGAAAGGAAGCAATAAAGGTAAGCCTGAGAAAACCTGTGAGGACAGGTGAGAAAGTTAACAAAATCAGTCCATTAAAGTCAAATCTGCATCCCCATCTTCACTGCAGCATTGTTCATAACAGTCAAGCTATGGAAAGAACCTAAGTATCCACCAACAGATGAATGGATAAAGAAAATATGGTATTTTTATACAATGGAATATTAAGTCATAAAAGAAGGAAATGCTGTCACTTGTGACAAGATAGATGAACCTGAAGGACATCATGCTAAATGAAATAAGCCAGAGAAAGAGAGGTAAATACTATATGATCTCATATGTGGAATCTAAAAATTCGAACTGGAAAAACAAAGTTGAAAGGTACTTGGCAGGGGCTAGGAAAGATGAGGATGTGGAAATGTTTATCACAAGGATTCAAATGATCAGTTATAAAATGAACAAGTTCTGGGCCTCTAATGTACAGCATAAATGGTGATGAATGAGTTGATTTGATTGTGATTATCATTACACAATTTATATTGAATAATCATGTTGTATACTTTGAATATGTAAAATTAAATATTTTAAAATGATTTTTTAAAAAAAACATTAGGGGCTGGGGGTATAGCTCAGTGGTAGAATATGTACTTACTAGCATGCCTTGGGTTCAATCTCTAGCACCAAATAAAACCATTGATGATGATGATGGTGATGATTATGATGATGATGAAGAAGAAAAAGTAAAGAAAACCTGTGAGGGAATTTTAGCAACCCCAGGGCTTAGCATTAAGGGAGCCCAAGATGGATATTTTTAATAAATACTTTCCAGATAAAGAAATACAAGGAAATAACTACTTTAAAGTCAGGATAGTGGTTATTTTGGTAGGAGGAAGGGTTTTTGATTGAGATAAGCTACCTACAGGGATTTCTGGGATGGCTACTAAGTTCTATTTCTTGACTTGGATGGTAATTCACCATACATTTGCCTTGTATCATTGGTTTAAGTTTCACATTTGTTTGTTTGTTTTGTCCTTGACTCATTTTACAATTAAAAAAAGCACACCCTTGTGATACTCTGGGGCAGAGAGGGAACTACAAGAAAGATGAAGAAAGAAGTTATTGCCTCTGGATTCAAGATGATTAGGGCCAGGGAAAAGACAATGCAAGTGAGAAGGGGGAAATAAACTGATTTAAGAAGTATCTTGGGAGTTGGCTGCCAGAAACTTCTGAAGGGGCCCCAGTAGAAGAAAGCTTAGAGAAGAAACAGTAAGCAACTGCAGATTTGGACATATTGAATATGAGAGGCCTTTAGGAATTCAAATGCTACTCTCCCCATCTCTTACTTTAATTTATGGTTTTCCTTTGTCTTAAAGGTATACATCTATATCAATAGTAATAGTCTATTCTTCTTTAAAATATTTTTAGATGGACACAATACCTTTATTTGTATTTATTTATTTTTACATTATGCTGAGGATTGAACCCAGTGCCTCATATATGTGAGGCAAGTGCTCTACCACTGAGCTACAGCCCCAGCCCCAATAGTCTATTCTTTATCACTCATAATTCAATTCATGCTTTTAGCTTTCAAATGGGATAGAGAAATGAGGAGGGACTAACTCTTCATGTAACAGGGCAATATTGGAAAAGAAGAAGGAAGAAGGTTAAGCGATGTATATGTGGGATCATGATCTGAAACAAACTTCTATGCATGTATATCAGAATAAACCCAACTACTATGTATAACCATAAAGCTCTAATTAAAAAAGAGATGTGGGGCTGGGATTGTGGCTCAGCAGTAGAGCGTTCGCCTAGCATGTGCGTGGCTCAGGTTCGATCCTCAGCACCACGTACAAATAAACCCATTTAAACCCATTGTGTACAACTAAAGCAAATAAATAAATATTAAAAAAAGAGATGTGTATAAATACACATAAAAGAGAAGATCCATGGAGAAAATATCAACTCTGCTAGTAGTAAAGACAGAAGTAAAAGGAATAATACCCCATGTGAACTATTTCACTAAAAGAGAAGAAGAGATAAGAAAGGCAAGATCTATTAGGTCAAACAGTTTTCTAACAGTATTCAAGGAAAGGGGGAAGCATCACACACTCATCTTATTTTTGCATGTCTGGGACTTTTTAAAGTTAGGCATACAAAACCTGGAGAAGAATTATAGCAGAAATTTAAAGGTGAGAGAGATAGCTCAATGAGAAAGACCAGAAAAGGTATTCCACACCAGGTTAGAGCATAGTCAAGGAGCAAGCAATATTGCTTATCTACAAATCAAGAAGGACTGTCCTCAAGCCGGGCGCAGTGGCACACGCCTGTAATCCCAGCACTTGGGAGGCTGAGGCAGGAGGATCAAAGCCAGCCTCAGCAATGGCGAGGCACTTAGCAACTCAGTGAGACCCTGTCTCTAATAAAATACAAAAAAGGTCTGGGGATGTGGCCCAGTGGTCGAGTACCCCTGAGTTCAATCCCTGGTACCCCCCCCCCCCAGAAAAAAGGACTGTCCTCACTTGAGAGAAGAAATGGATATTACTAGCAACTGAATTACACTATGGGTCATGGTGATCCAGGTTCTTAAGAGTCTCATGCTACATTATCTCTGAACAGATGCTTGATAAATGCATGAACAACTTTGATAATGCTCAACTGAAAATATTAAGATTTTATACTAAGACTCCTATTGCATAACAAAAAACCCTAGATACCATTTGTTGAGCATGTTATTTCAACAGTTGAAGTTCTCAGCACGCATTCTCTGACTGAAACCTCAAAGCAAGCCCACTAGATAGGTGCCAGCATTCATCTCCACATTACGAATGAAGAAAACTTCCCTTCAAGTGGTTAACTCTTGGGAAATAAGACATGAGGGAGACCTCTTAAGACAGACTTGGGCCTGGGCAAAAAGGAGGAGCTCCTGATTTATATCTGATCCAATCCAGGCCTTAACAGTAGAACGTTTCAAAGCAATCAGGGGCCAAATCCCAAGCTGCTGATGAAGAGTGATTTTTTTTCAGGTCTTATCCTAAGCAGCATGTTTTATCTCCTCTGACAACATGTGGCAATGGTAGGCAGCTGGCAGTGGTGCTGAGATTTGGGATCCTGGCCAGTTTTCTGTTCCTTTCCATCAAAAATATTATGAACATCTGGTAGAGTCAACAAATGTCAAGATGAATGAGCCTTCACTAATTCATACATTACAAACTGGATTGTCAAAATTGGTCAAATTCCATTACAGAATTACAATTCAGCAGCACTGAATACGAAATACATATGAGCCATTAGCTGGGATTTTAAAATCTTTCTGCTCTATGGAAATTTCTATTCTGGTAGTAGTAGTTGTATGAGATTTGATCTTCATCATACTTTTCCTGGCAGCAGTAAAATTCCATTTCCATCAACTCTGTTTCCTCTCAGGAAAGAAGTGTCTCAGGAAATACTCAAACATTGTTCTCAACAAACTTCTCAAACATGAATCATTTTCAACTGCCAGGAACACACTCCTTTCCCCCACAGTTTTGCATCATGATATACTTTCCCAAAAATGACAACTTAAAAAGAGTAAAACACATTTCTTTTTTCTATTAGTTCTTTTTAGTTATACATGACAGTAGAATCTACTTTAATTATTTAAACAAGGATGGAATACATCTTATTCTAGTTAGGATCCCAGTCTTGCATATGTACATGATGGTGAGATTCACTGTGTTGTACTCATATATGTATATAGGAAAGATATGTCAAATTCATTCCACTGTCTTTACTTTACCCATCCCCCCTTCTCCTCCCTTCATTCCCATTTATGTAATCTACTGTACTTCTATTTGTCCTCTTCCCACCCCTCAATGTGGGTTAGCATCCACATATCAGAGTGAACATTCAACCTTTGGTTTTTTGGGATTGGATTATTTCACTTAGCGCGATAGCTTGGGATTTGGCCCCTGATTGCTTTGAAACGTTCTACTGTTAAGGCCTGGATTGGATCAGATATAAATCAGGAGCTCCTTTTTGCCCAGGCCCAAGTCTGTCTTAAGAGGTCTCCCTCATGTCTTATTTCCCAAGAGTTAACCACTTGAAGGGAAGTTTTCTTCATTCGTAATGTGGAGATGAATGCTGGCACCTATCTAGTGGGCTTGCTTTGAGGTTTCAGTCAGAGAATGCGTGCTGAGAACTTCAACTGTTGAAATAACATGCTCAACAAATGGTATCTAGGGTTTTTTGTTATGCAATAGGAGTCTTAGTATAAAATCTTAATATTTTCAGTTGAGCATTATCAAAGTTGTTCATGCATTTATCAAGCATCTGTTCAGAGATAATGTAGCATGAGACTCTTAAGAACCTGGATCACCATGACCCATAGTGTAATTCAGTTGCTAGTAATATCCATTTCTTCTCTCAAGTGAGGACAGTCCTTTTTTCTGGGGGGGGGGGGGGGTACCAGGGATTGAACTCAGGGGTACTCGACCACTGGGCCACATCCCCAGATCTTTTTTGTATTTTATTAGAGACAGGGTCTCACTGAGTTGCTAAGTGCCTCGCCATTGCTGAGGCTGGCTTTGATCCTCCTGCCTCAGCCTCCCAAGTGCTGGGATTACAGGCGTGTGCCACTGCGCCCGGCTTGAGGACAGTCCTTCTTGATTTGTAGATAAGCAATATTGCTTGCTCCTTGACTATGCTCTAACCTGGTGTGGAATACCTTTTCTGGTCTGTCTCATTGAGCTATCTCTCTCACCTTTAAATTTCTGCTATAATTCTTCTCCAGGTTTTGTATGCCTAACTTTAAAAAGTCCCAGACATGCGAAAATAAGATGAGTGTAGGTCTTTCATCCACTTGAGTTGAGTTTTATGCAGGTTGAGAGGGGTTGAATTCGTATGTGGATTTCCACTATGAAAAGGCATTATTTAACTACAGAATAAATCCTTTTTGCTTCTCTATCTATGGTCATGCTCAAGCAGGTCATTTTGCCTCACTTATCTTCTCCCTAGATCTACCTATGTCCTTCCCATGCATTATTTCAATAAATATTTCCTGAGCATCTACCAGATATCTGGTCCTGTAATAAGTGGTAGATGTACAATTCAAATGTATTATGAATTTTCCAGGCAAAGATTAGGAGTAATCATGGACATTGTGAGATCTCCCTTCAAGGAAGTTTTCTGAAAGAAGAAACATTTAAAGTTCGCCCTTTAAGAAAATGTAGAAAGAATCAAATGGAAGAAGAAAAGGCATTTATGACAGCCAAGAAGAGGCAACTCTGACTACTGGGAGCACAACTGATTAAGGACCCTATCTGCCTCAGAAATTCATACTAGTGTTTGTGCTGAAGTAAAACCTACAATGGGGTGCTTCCAGTCAATTACTGAGTACAAGAGGAATACTAAGAACTGCTCCTGGAGGATACAGGACACCACTGACTGCTGACTCTCAACTCACTAACAGCTTTGCTAAACCGTTCCTGGACTGCATAGCAGTCTAAACAGTAGTCTAAGACCCTTCTACTTAACCAACTCTCTGTCGCCTTCACTAGGGGTCAGACTTTCATCATGAGCTGATGGCACTCCCACTATTCCCAGTCCCTCCCCACTGTCTCTTCCACAGGCATTCTCCCCAATGATTCCTTGCCAGGTTAATCCTGAGTATCTATTTTCCAGATGATCCAGACTAATACATCATTCTAGACAAGCAGCTTAGCATAAGTAAACACTAGAGGTATGAAAAATATGACCAGCTCTGAGCACTTCAAGGAGCGTGTCATGTGCCTGGAACACTCTGGAGATGTGAGTATGCAAGAGGAAGCTGGGTCAAATCAGAGAACACCCTGTAGGTCCTGATAAGAAAGGGTATTTAATTCTATAAGAAACAGGGAACCACCAGAAAGTTTCAGGCATGTGTTCAAAAAACTGTTCTACTGGTGTAATGGAGGAAAGACCAGATGAGGCCGAAAACAGAAGCATCTCTGTGTATTCTTTCATCTAGTTTGCTAGTTTGTGAGATTTCTGAAGAATCAAATAATATTATTTGTTTCATTTTAATCTCTATTCTCCTATGTTTAGAACAGTGTTTAACAAAGTAACTCAAGAAGCCCTAACTAAAATCTACAAAGCTGGGCCTTGCCACACTGCCCAATATTTTATTAAAGTTTAATTAACAGCCTTTGGACATGGCTGTTCGGACACTGGAAACATCCATCAATCTAGAAAATGATAGTTACATATACGAAAGGTGGAGGAAATTACTCCCCAAAATTTTTCTCTTGCCAACTAGTTATTTTACGAACTCCTTTGAAGATGA
Source organism: Tamias sibiricus (assembly GCA_025594165.1). NCBI lineage: Eukaryota > Metazoa > Chordata > Mammalia > Rodentia > Sciuridae > Tamias > Tamias sibiricus. The sequence goes on from CM046667.1 coordinate 129,970,393, forward strand.
ACATCTAATCACATCTGTTGATCCTAATAGTGGGGACAAGGGTATTCATTACACATTAGTTTTTGAGTGTTTACCAGATAGATGAAGTTTAGAGAGCCAAATCAGGCTCAAGGATCAGAGGTCTAATACAAAAAGCAATGGGCAAAAGTCAAAATCAGGTTCTGAATACTGATTCAATGTCTAATGGTGATATGAAAGAACACTTATCTCTGGGGTCTATTTTTCTCACCATAAAAATGAAAATAAGACATATCTTTAACTAATATACAAAGTAAAGTAAAAAGTAAATGAGAAGATGTGGCCAATATGCTTTGAAAACAGTAAAATAAATTTTACAAATATATCACACTTCATCACCTGAATATATCACTTGGCGGGGGGGATCCAAAAGATCAAAACCAAATATCATCCTAACACAAAGATACCTGGATTGCTGAACAAATATGATCAACATAACTTTCTTATCCCATTCACTTCGCATCAGCTTGTTAAGGTCATTATTAGCCAGTTTGAACTTGAAGCTTAACATATTACATAAGAGTTTCAGGGCTAGAAGAAACATACTCCAAATAAAGAGTGCAGATGATCAATTCCGATTTTCCACGTCAAGGGATAGTGTGACAGAATCCAAAAATTCTCAAATACAATTGATTTGGGGGGGAGGGGTAATGGGGATTGAACTTAGGGGCACTCACCCACTGAGTCACATCCCCAGCCCTATTTTATATTTTATTTAGAGACAGGGTCTGAGTTGCTCAGCAATTCACTTTTGCTGAGGCTGGCTTTGAACTTGTGATCCTCCTGCCTCAACCTCCAGAGCCACTGGGATTACAGGCGTGTGCCACCACACCTGGCTTACAATTGAATTTCACATACCAAGCAACACATTTTTGGTTGGAAGGATTCTACTGTTAAATCAAATAATCATATGAATCAATTCCCACAAGGCTATCAGTTGATGGAGCCTGAGCTAACAACAACCCTCCCAAAGGTCCTATGCTCTAAGACTAAGCCTTTTTTTTTTTTTTTTCATTCCTACCTCCCTGACTGGGGAAACACACAAAAGCTATTGAGCCCTACTTATGATAACCAAAATAACTTTACTGGAAAAAGCAATCATTACCTCATCACTGCCCAAAATGGGTTGTGTCTGTTAGAAAAGACAATCTCACAAGTCAAACCATCAGATCTACATGACTAAGGAACTAAAATGGCATCTCCACTCCTCTGGGCCAAGACCCAAAGCACTCAGTAGTATTTTTTTTTTTTAATCTTTCAAACAGATTTAGTAAATACACCGGTGGTATTCTCACTTGGAAAGAGAAGTAGAGAAAATTATAGTTTTATAAAAAATAACTTGGTCTAGGCTATTTCAGCAAAAGAATTGAACAACTATTAAAAATCATTCTAAGAGCCAGGTGCGGTGGCGCACGCCTGTAATCCCAGCACTTTGGGAGGCTGAGGCAGGAGGATCGCGAGTTCAAAGCCAGCCTCAGCAATGGCCAGGCACTTAGTAACTCAATGAGACCCTGCTTCTAATAAAATACAAAAAAGGGCTGGGGATGTGGCCCAGTGGTCAAGTGCCCATGAGTTCAATCCCCAGTACCAAAAAAAAAAAAAAAAAAAAAAAAAAAAAATCATTCTAAGGGCTGGGGTTGTGGCTCAGCGGTACAGCACTCGCCTAGCATGTGCGCGGCCTGGGTTCGATCCTCAGTACCACATAAAAATAAAGAAATGCATTGTATACAACTAAGGCAAATAAATAAATATCTTTAAAAAAATCATTCTAAGTTTCATTTGTCATTTTTCAAAAAACCAAATTAGGGGCTGTAGCTCAGTGGTAGTGTACTTATCTGGCATGTGTGAGGCACTGGGTTTGATTCTCAGCACCACATATAAATAAATAAAATAAAGGTCTATCAACTAGTAAAATATTTAAAACACAAATTAATTATTTGCAGTTATCAAATGCATTTAATGGTAGAAACAATAATGATAGTAACAAACACTATTATATTGAGCACATTCCATGTATAAAGCACTTTACACATGTTATCTATGTTCCTTATAATAACCCCATGTTAATATTCTACATTTCAATTTTTACAAATGTGGATCAGACACAAATGTGTTACAAGTTAAGTAAAATGTCTATGAAAACCCTGTGGCTAATTAGTACCTAATGGTGAAAGAATAAATGATTTCCCCACTAAGATTAGGAACAGGCAAGGAACCTACTCATACACAAGGAATTCACTCTTCCATTCCAATCCAACATTAACCAGGACAGAAGTCCTAGCTAAAATGTAAATCACAGAAAAGAAGTAAATATTCATATAGATTAGAGAGGAAAAGCAAAACTGTTTATTCATAAAAAAACATAATTATCAATGTAGACAGTCCAAAAGAATCTCCAAAAACTAACAGATCCAATTACTGACCTTATCAAAGTTGGAGAATATAAAATCAATATATAAAAATTAATAGCCAGACATGGTGGCACACACCTATATAATTCCAGTGGCTCAAGAGGCTGGGGCAGGAGGATTGCAAGTTCAAAGCCAGCCTTAACAACTTATTGAGGCACTAGGCAACTTTGCAAGACTCTGTCACAAAATTTAAAAAAGGGGGGCTGGGGATGTGGCTCAGTGGTTATGTGCCCCTGGGTTCAGTCCCTGGTAGCAATAAAATTAAATACATTAAAACATAAAAATCAATTATATTTTTATATCTGGCAGTGAACAAATGAGGAATTAATTTTTTTAAAGAACCATTTGTAATAGCACCCAGAAGCATGCAATACTCAGGATTCAATCTAACAAAGTATTGTTAAGATGGATGAAAACTACTGATGAGATATATCAAAGACCTAACCAGAGAGATATACTTTGTTCATGGATTTGAGGACTCAATATTATAAATATAGTTGTCTCCCCTCATTTATGGTTTCTCTTTCTGTAGTTTAGTTATCCATGGTTAACTGGCATGGTCATGACTCGATAATCCACCCTTCTTCTGAAGTTTCAGCAAGAAGGTCAATGGTAGCCTAACACGGTCACAATGACTTTGTCATTTATCTCACTTCATCTCATTACTTATGCATTTTATCATCTCACATTACCAGAAGAATAAAGTAAGTACAGTACAATATTTTGAGAGAAAGACTACATTCACTTAACTTTTATTATAATCTATTGTTTTAATTGTTCTATTTTATTATTATTGTTGTTAATCTCATACTGTACCTAATTTATAAATTAAACTTTATCACAGGTACATGTATGTACAAGAAAAAGATGTACAGGGTTTAGTACTACCTGTGGTTTCTTCTTAGAATATATCCCTTGTGGATTAAGGGGGACTACTGTTATTTGGGGAGGTAGCAGGCATTGAGCTCAGGGGCACTCAATCACTGAGCCACATCCCCAGCCCTATTTTATATTGTATTTAATGAGAGGGTCTCACTGAGTTGCTTAGCACCTTGCTATTGCTGAGGCTGGCTTTGAACTCGCAATCTTCCTGCCTAATCCTCCTGAGCCACTGGAATTACAGGCATGCACCACCATGCCCAGTTTGGACTATTGTATTTTAATTCTCCCCAAAAATTATCTACAGGATCTAATTCACCCCAAATAAAATCACAGAAGATTTTTAAAAGAAATTTACCAGGTGATTCTAAAGGTTACATGAAAAAGCAGGATGACCCAAACAATTTTTCAGAAGAAAAATAAAGTTGGAGTATTCATGTCAACTAATTTTAAAACATACTATAAGCTGGGTAGAGTGGCACATGCCTATTATCCCAGGGACTCAGGAGGCTGAGGTAAGAGAATTGCAAGTTCAAGGCCAGCCTCAGCAACTTAGCAAGAACCTCAGCAACTTAGTGAGACACTGTCTCAAAATAAAAAGTAAAAAGGGTTGCGGATGTAGTTCAGTAGTAAAGGATCTCTGGGTTAGATCCCAAACAAACAAACCATTCTATATTATTCAAGGCAGTATAGTATTGACAAAAGGCTAAATACAGATCAATGGAACAGACTAGAGTCTAGCAATTGATCCACACATATATGGTCAATTAATTTTTTACAGAGTATCAAGTTAATTCAATAGACAAAAGGCAATCTTTTAGTCTTTTCAACAAATAATGCTGGAATAACTGGGTATATGTGTATTTAAAAAATAAACTTCAATCCTTATCTCAAACTATATATGAAAACTTGAAAAGGGCCATAGACTGAAATGTAAACCCTAACATTATAAAACATCCAGGGAAAAAAGTAAATCTTCACGATCTTGGGTCAGGCAATAATTTCTCAGACAGGACATAAAAATCATGAACCATTAAAAAAAAACTTGAAAAACACAACTTCATCCAAAACTTAAAAACTTTTGCTTTTTAAAAAAGTTAATTTATGGGGCTGGGGCTGGGGCTCATCGGTAGTGCACTTGCCTGGCATGTGTGAGGCACTGGGTTCAATTCTCAGCACCACATAAAAATAAACAAATAAAATAAAGGTTTATCAACAACTAGAAAAATATTTTTTTTTAAAAAATTTAATATAGGGCTGGTGCTGCAGCTCAGTAGCAGAGCACTTACCTAGCATATGTGAGGCACTGGGTTTGATCCTCAGCACCACATAAATATAAACAAAAATATTAAGTCATTCTGTCCATCTACAACTACCAAAAGATTTTTTTTATTTAATTTTAAAAAATGGAAAGAAGCTGGGCACAGTGACACATGCCTGTAATCCCAGGACTTGGAAGGCTGAGGCAGGAGGATCACGAGTTCAAAGCCAACCTCAGCAATGGCAAGGCACTTAGCAACTCAGTGAGACACTGTCTCTAATAAAATACAAAAAAGGGCTGGGGATGTGGCCCAGTGGCCAAGTGCCCCTGAGTTCAATCCCCAGTAAAAAAAAAAAAAAAGGAAAGACAAGTCACAAACTGGGAAAAACATTTACAAAACACTTATTGATAAAGGACTGGTATCCAGATATTTTCAAAAGCCCCTCAATATTGTATAATTTTTTTAAAACCATGCCAATCAAAACAATGTTAACAGATACTTGCTCAAAATAATTAGTCATTTTAGGGAAAATGCAGAATGAAATTTCTCTGTCTGCCCATAAGAATTTCTTGGTGAGCTGGGGCTGTAGCTCAGTGGCACAGTGCTTTCCCAGCATGTGTGAGGGCCATTTATTGGCTTTTTTTTTTTTTTTTTTTTTTTTTTTGGAAGGGTTCAAACCCGGGGCTTTAAAAGTTAGGAAAACATTGTATCACTGAGCTACAGCCCCAGCTCTGGGCTAAAAAATTGAAAGATAGATAATAACAATGTCAGTGAAGATACAGATCAAGTAGAACCTTATATATTGCTGTAAGGAATCAAAATGGTATGGTCACTTTGAATAACAGTTTGGCAATTTCTTAAAAGGGTAAGCATACTTGTCATAAAATCCAGCCATCAAACTCCTATGTATTTACCTAAGAGGAAAAAGGAATATGTCTACACAAAAACCTAAACATAAGTATTTATAGCAACTTTATGTATGACCATCAAAAACTGAAAACATTCCAAATATCTACCAACTGGTAAACTGATAAACAAACTGTAGTACAACCATATAGTAGAACTCTACTCAACAATTAAAGATAGTGGTCAGTGAGACTCTCTTTCTTGCTCAGACCAGTCTGCTCTACTGAACGAGTGCTACTTTCACCTTCACCTTCAATAAATCTGTACTTTGCCACTTAAAAAAAAAAACAATTAAAGATAGCAAAATGTATAAATGCAATGCCATGGATTATTCTCAGAAGTATTATGTTAAAATAAGCTGGACTCAAAAGGTTGCAAATTTTGATCCAATTAGTATGAAATTCCAGAAATGGAAAAAAAATAAGGACAGAAATAAAATCAGTGGTTGCCAGAGACTGGCAATGCAGGGAGGGTATTAAATACAAAGGAGCATAGAGTGACAGAAAATTCTATTATTTTGATTTCAGTTGGGGTTACAAACTGTATAATTTTGTCAAAATTCACTGACTTATACACAGCTAAAAAAGGCACCTTTTCCATACGTAAACTGCACCTCAATAATCCTGAAATAAATTGTATATCATCTCAAACGACCAATTTTAGGCAGAGATCTATAACTAAAACTAAAATGCTGATTTCTGATCATAAATGAAAAAGGGACAAGAAGAGATGAAGAGCAGACAAAGTTCACAGAAATTCTGTATGTGTACTTTCACTGCTAAATGTGAAAAATGTGTAAAAGGGGGCTCTGGAAAGAAGGTGATAAATGTTCTAAAAATTTAGAACCAAAAATGCACCCATAAAACAAACTAACTGAAGATAATAAATAGCCACTAACTGTCCTTACCAATTGCTTGAGTTTGTACATGGATCATTCAAAGATCTGCCTAATGATACAGGAACCTGTTCAAGTACTAATTCTACTCACTTTACAAGTGTTCTGATTTAGAAGAGCAGGGAAGAAGCATTTTCATTCTGTGCAATCTCTTTTCTTGATCAGAGTTCTGAAGAAACACAGTAGATGCTTATCTTGGCAGCAGAGGCTGCAGGATGGGAGACAGTAATGAGCTGTCCAAAACCCCTGAAAGGACCTTTTTCACCGTTTGGTAGGCTATTCAATGACAGTTGCAGGCAGCTGTCTAGCAATGGATAAGCCAGTGTGCATGGTCCTGGATTTGCAGGACGCTATGGTCAAAAAAAGGTAGGAGTCATATAACTAGCATTCTCAGAGCCCCAAGGCAGATTTAAAATGAAAATCACACTACAGAACACTTGTCTTCATTTATTCACTTATCTATTTATTGGCTACTCACGCTGTGCCAGGTTCTGTTATTAAGCTGAAGATATAACTTTGTCTGGAGTACCCAATGAACTTCACATGGGCAGTGGTGGGGGATATATGAGGTACAGGAGCACCCAACAAGCCAGAGTACCTCTTTAATAAAAGAGGAAAGCTAAATGTGTGTGATTTATTCCTCATTGTACACCATTTTCAGGTGCTCAGTGCCCCCAGAGTTTACCAAGAAGAGCAGTAATCACTGCAAGCAGCAATAGAAATATAGTAAGTATGGTGTAGCCAAGAAACTGCACAAAATTTTGGGGTACTGAGCACCTGATGGAAAATGGTGTGTAGCCGGGCGGGGTGGCACACGCCTGTAATCCCAGCACTTGGGAGGCCGAGGCAGGAGGATCACAAGTTCAAAGCCAGCCTCAGCAATGGTGAGGCACTTAGCAACTCAGTGAGACCCTGTCTCTAATAAAAATACAAAAAAGGGCTGGGGATGTGGCTCAGTGGTCGAGTGCCCCTAAATTCAATCCCCAGTACCAAAAAAGAAAGAAAGAAAAGAAAATGGTGTGTAATGAGAAGAGAGGGAGGTATGAATTCCAATGTCTGAGGGCTTTGTAAGTTGTGCCAAGGAGTTAGTTATAAGTCTCTGGAGAATAAAATAGGCAGCCTATGAACAGGGGAGTAACAAAGTAAGATTTGCATGTAGAAAGGTGACTCCAAGAGCAAAGGAGATGTAGAATTTCCTCTCTCTTTTTAGGGTAGCTGAAAATCTGGTGATGGACCAGAAAGTTGGTATTAATTGGAATGGCAAAAAGAGTTCCTCCACAACCTCAGTCACCAGAGCAAATGAGGCATTCTCCTGACTACTGCTCGTTACTTAGCTAGGAATGTTGATTGCTCTATCTCACACTAGGCTAGCAGCTCCCAAGGGACAGTAATGTGCTTGCTGGTGTTCGTTCTTGCGCGCTCTCTCTCTCTCATACACATACACACACACATACACACACATACACACACACACACACACACACACACACACACACACTGTGAATGGCTAAAGGTAGATGTTCAGTAACTGTATAGACTGAAAGAATGAGTGAATAAATGTAGAAATGAATGAATTGAAGGTTTTGGCCCAAGAAACCAATGGAGAGCTATTGCAAAATGTGACTGATGGGTTACCTTGGGACTTGACAAGGTATCAATCAGATGGAAAGCTAAAATGGATGCCTTTGAAGATCTCTTCCGATGTCAAGATTTTAAGATTTCAGTCCCTGCCCCACCCCTTGTAAGAGTAGCAAGTAGCTGCAAAGGGGATATGTGAGGTTTGTTTTAAAGACAAAAAATATTATTATTTTAAAGTTCCATAAAGAATGTCCAGGGGTAAGTTTATATCATCAAATAATTAGTTAAATCAGCTAAAAGCTGATGGTAGATTTCTTATAAAAATATTTCCAGAATAAAGGAAAACAATAATTGTCATAAGTAAGTTTTTGAAAGCAGGAAGTATGTCAGATGAGACACTAGAGTCTACAGAGACCCCCACCACATTGGGAGGATAGGGCATCAGATACTTGGAAGTCATCCAGGAAGAAAGAGAAATAAGCAAAGACTGTGTAATTAGAAAAGAAGATTAAAGCTGGGCACGGCAGCACATGCCTGTAATCCCAGCAACTCAGAAGGTTTAGGCAGGAGGATTTCAAGTTTGAGGCCAGACTCTGCAACTTCGCAAGATCATCAACAACTCAAGAGAGCCACTGTCTCAAGATATAAAAATAAAAATAAAATTGACTGGGGATGCAGTTCAGTGGTAAAGCACCCCTGTGTTCAAACCCCACTTAAAAAAAAAAAAAAAAAAAGATGATAACGAAAATGAAGATGATGATGGAGTGGTAAGAAATAGAACCCTAGGCACATAAACTGTAAGCATCAAGATATTCAGCAAGAAGAAAGCAGACAGAACATAACAAGGAAAGCTGTGAAAAATAATTAATTGATGAGCACCAACAATATTAGGATTAGGCAACAAAGACCCAACCTTAGGCATGGTCTAGGCAGAGCTCAAGATCCCAAGAGGTCTGGCTAAAAGAAAGGATATTCCTACCCTGGAAGGAGCTGGAATAACAACTACTACACCCAGACCGGGACTTCACAAGGTAAAAACAAGAACAAAGCCTAGTTTTTGGCACAAAAATTTAAAAAAATAAAAAAAATGCAAGGCTAGTCTTAATAATTACAAGGAACTAAGCAAGATCAATCTTAAAAAATCTGAGCACACAGTCAGAATGAGACTAGCAAACATGCTGAACTGCTGAGCTAGCAGCCTTAAGTTCCCAAAATTCAACTCCATCAGGCTGGAGCCCAAAGCCTTATTCAGCTGACCTGCTTCTGCTCTGTCCAGAGGAAAGCTGTACAGAAACAAAAAACCAGCAGGCCTTCACAGACCGCCCAACACCAGAGAGTATGAGGCAAGCACATAAGTAGCAAAGAGTTGCTTAAAAATCCCAATGAAAGAGAATGACAGTATGTCACATGGGACGAACCAGAAAAAGGGATGAATATGAAGTCCAGAGTACAGAGAACTCTGTTCATTTTTTCTATCCAATCACCAATTCCCTTATCCAGAATACATATCTTAAATACATAACCCATAGGCATTACCCACAAATCTATTCATTTTTATATTTGTGGCCATATCTATAAAAAAATAATTCAACATCAACTCATTAGTTAACACCATGGCCCCAACTATACATAAAATGCTTTGTGAGAAAAATCAAATACCTTTTACATTTTTACCTCTTGTACTTCATCATGAGCACAGCATGTTATTGAGAGGATAGCCCACATTGCAACTCTTATTTCCCATTTTGAACCACACAGACTTATATCATCTTGAGGGATCTAAGTAATGCTTTGGCCTATCTAAATATTCTTACCATATTGCTAAAAATTTGAGGATCACTGAGAAAACAAACTACAAAAATATTACAGCCGGGTGTGGTGGTGCATGCCTGTAATCCCAGCACTTTGGGAGGCTGAGGCAGGAGGATCACGAGTTCAAAGCCAGCCTCAGCAATGGTGAGGCACTTAGCAACTCAGTGAGACCCTGTCTCCAAATAAAATACAAAAAAGGGCTGGGGATATGGCCCAGTGGGTGAGTGCCTCTGAGTTCAATCCCTGGTACCACAAAAAAAATTACACAACAAACTAGTGGCAAAGACAGCAAAGAAACCCAGAGGCCTCTGCTACTCCAGTGTTTGCAATGTCACTAAATCTGGTAGAGATGCCTATTATTTGGAAGCAAAATCCAGTTAAATGAATTCACTCATAATTCTTAACCCTTCCCACTGAGCTCATGTACAGCCCAACAGAAAAATCCTCCCTCTCCATCTGCACAGACAATCCTCATGACATGACAGAATAGAAATCCACTAGAGGTTACTCAATTTAAATTATCCAACTCAAAAACAAGAGAAGGTCTCAAGCAACACCATCTGATTATGAGATTTTGCTGCTGTAGAGAGTTAATCAAATTCATCCTAGAGGCTCATCTGCTGCATGATACTTTTATTCCTTGATATTGAACCTCCATAACAAATTCCAAAACAAGATGTGCCTGTGACGTTTTCCCCTAGTACTTTCTGATCTTCATCTGTTACTGTCACTAGTATTTGAAGGAATGTAAATATTCAAGTTGTTCGATGCCTAATATCTATATAACCCTGTGTTGTTGTTTTGGGTACCAGGGATTGAACTCAGGGGCACTCAACCACTGAGCCACATCCCCAGCCCCTTTTTGTATTTTATTAGAGACAGGGTCTCACTGAGTTGCTAAGTGCCTCGCCATTGTTGAGGCTGGCTTTGAACTCGCAATCCTCCTGCCTCAGCCTCCCAAGTGCTGGGATTACAGGCGTGCACCACCACACCCGGCTCAACCCTGTGTATTTACAGTATATTAAAGATGGAAGGATAAGCTGGGCACAGTGGCACACACCTGTAATCCCAGGACTTGGGAGGCTGAGGCAGGAGGATCGCAAATTCAAAGCCAAACTCAGCAATAATGAGGCACTTAGCAACTCAGTGAGACCCTGTCTCTAATAAAATACAAAAAAAGGGGCTAGGGAGATGGCCCAGTGGTCGAGTGCCCCTGAAAATTCAATGCCCGGTACCAAAAAAAAAAAAAAGATGGAATGATAGAAAGGGTCTTATTTAGGGAAATAATTTACACTCAGAAGTAATGGTGATAAGTAAGTAAAGAGAGAAGATGAGGAAGTCTGATATACTGAGAAATCACAAATAACTGAGTTGGCATAATATATGAAAAATATGATTTTGTTACTTTATGATATTCATCTGCAATAAGATAGAATTTTGTTTTGAAAAACACCTTATATATTTAGAAAAGCTAAACAAATACACACTGTATACCAGCAACTTGACTTTGACCAACTTTTGTTACCCACAAAGTATAGGCTGTTCCTTAAATACAGCTTATTTTCTCAATTAGTAAGAACGGGTCTTGAAGGAAAAAATCCTAGAATTGACCTAAAATAACATTTTCTTTAACTCACAATGAATTCTGTTGAATAAATGAAAATAAACATCCCAGAAATATACAAGAAAATCAATAAAAATCTCTATTTTAAAAAATAATAACTTAACAGTCTAGAAACTTGACCACACTATTTTACACAAGTGATCAAATAATCAATGCCACAGGGCTGGGGTTGTGGCTCAGTGGTACAGCAGTTGCCTAGCATGTGTGAGGCACTGGGTTTGATTTTCAGCACCACATAAAAATAAATAAAGGTCCATTGACAACTAAAAAATATTTTTAAAAAGTGTCAATGACAAGTCATATAAATACTATGCACTATGCATATGTGATGAGAATAGCTCTTCGCCTCTCTGATCTTTCTCCCAAAAAATCGTGACTGGGCTGGGATTGTGGCTCAGTGGTAGAGCGCTTGCCTAGCACCTGCGCGACCCGGGTTCGATCCTCAGCACCACGTACAAATAAACGCATTGGTACAACTAAAGCAAATAAATAAATATTTTTAAAAAATTGTGACTCACTTCTAATCATGAGATCAATATCAGATAATTGCTAATGAGAGATATTCTATAAAACACCTGAGTAGTACTTCTCAAAACCTTCAAAGCCACCAAAACCAAGGAAAGTCTCACAAACTGTTACAACCAAGAGAAGTCTAAGGAAACAAGATGACAAAACACAATATGGTATTCTACATGGAATTCTGAACAGAAAAAGGACGTTAGAGATTAAGGGAATCTGAATAATGCATCGAGTTTAATTAATAAATTAATACTGGTTCATTAATTTTGACAGAAATCTTATACTAATATAAAATGTTAAGGGGCTGGGATTGTGGCTCAGCGGTAGTGCGCTCGCCTAGCACGTGCGTGCCCCGGGTTCGATCCTCAGCACCACGTACAAATAAAAACACGTTGTGTACAACTAAAGCAAATAAATAAATATTAAAATTTTTAAAAATGTTAATAATAAGAGAAACTGGGTATGTGGCATATAATGGGATCTCACTGTACCAAATTTGAGAATTTACTATAAATCTGAACAAAAATTCTAAAATAAAATAAATTTACTGCTGGGCATGGTGACACGCCCCTGTAATCCCAGTGACTCAAGAGGCTAAGGCAGGAGGATCACAACCTCAAAGCCAGTCTCAACAACATAGTGAGGCCCTAAGCAACTTAGCAAGACTCTATCTCAAAACAAAACAAAAAAAGGGGCTGAGGATGTGGCTCAGTGGTTGAGGGGCTGGGATTGTGGCTCAGCGGTAGTGCGCTCGCCTAGCACGTGCGTGCCCCGGGTTCGATCCTCAGCACCACGTACAAATAAAAAACACGTTGTGTACAACTAAAGCAAATAAATAAATATTAAAATTTTAAAAAATGTTAATAATAAGAGAAACTGGGTATGTGGCATATAATGGGATCTCACTGTACCAAATTTGAGAATTTACTATAAATCTGAACAAAAATTCTAAAATAAAATAAATTTACTGCTGGGCATGGTGACACGCCCCTGTAATCCCAGTGACTCAAGAGGCTAAGGCAGGAGGATCACAACCTCAAAGCCAGCCTCAACAACATAGTGAGGCCCTAAGCAACTTAGCAAGACTCTATCTCAAAACAAAACAAAAAAAGGGGCTGAGGATGTGGCTCAGTGGTTGAGAGTCCCTGGGTTCAACCCCCAGTACAAATAGATAGACAGATAGATAGATAGATAGATAGATAGACAGACAGACAGATAGATAAATAAAAGTTTAAAACAAATTTTAAAATGAGTACTAGAATCTTCCATTAGGCAGACATAATGAACAGCAACACCTAAAAAATAACAATGTAAACCTAAATATTCTTTAGTTCCCTGTTAGCATCTCTCTCAAATTCAGAAAGTCCTCTAAGATCTCATTAGCCACAACTTGGATTAATAAATTAATGCAGCTGGGCTGGTGTTGTGGCTCAGCGGTAGAGTGCTTGCCCAGCACATGCAAGGCCCTGGGTTCGATCCTCAGCACCACATAAAAATAAATAAAGTAAGGGGCTGGGATTGTGGCTCAACAGTAGAGCGCTCACCTAGCACATATGAGGCCCTGGGTTCAATACTCAGCACCACATAAAAATAAATAAAATAAAGGTATTGTATCCAACTACAACTAAAAATAAATATTTAAAAGTAAATAGATAAGTAAAATAAAGGTATTATGTCCACCTACACTAAAAATAATCTTTAAAAAATTAACTAATGCTTCAAAAAATTCCATTTTTTATGGTAGAGATACTACCTTCAGTTATTTGCAGTACACCTAAATATAGTATGCTATTTCCTACTTTTTCTATTAATGAGTTAAACTAGAATTCAAAACTACTAATAATATACACTAAAGGTTAACTTCAATGAAAAGTTAATTGCTTACTTTTTGTGTACCTTTTCTTCTAGAACAGTCTTTCTGGGAAGTGTTTTATGTGCATGTTAGGAGCCAAGTACATGAATTATGGATGAAGTGGGTAGACAGTGAGTGGGCTGCTAGAGACAATGTTCCTATGGTGCTGACCCTGGTCTTCAGTCCTTAACTAAACACTGTCACCTGCTTGAATTCCTTCTCCTTCTCCTTTGCTCCCTTTGCATCTGATGATCTCTAGCAATGAACCTTCTTTATGACATACGCTATATATTATTTAGTTTGAAGCAAACTATGTGAAGTAATGTTCTTTTTTAAAGCTCTCAGTTCCTAACATACTGCAAAAAGCAGTATGAATCTGCAAAAAGCAGGTTGTTATTCCTTTCCAATCAATAGCTCAGTCACAGCTGAGATATTAAGAGAGGAATCAGAAGGACAAACAAATCTTTAGGGTTGCATCTATCCTGGCAAAAGATACACAGTAGAGCTGGGCGTGGTGGCGCATGCCTGTAATCCCAGCACTTGGGAGGCTGAGGCAGGAGGATCTCAAGTTCAAAGCAATCGCGAGGCACTTAGCAACTCAGTGAGACCCTGTCTCTAAATAAAATACAAAAAGGGCTGGGATTGTAGCCCAGTGGTTGAGTGACCCGAAGTTCAATCCCCAGTACCACCAAAAAAAAAAAAAAAAAAAAAAAAAAGATACACAGTAGAGCTGGGTGAAGTGGTACACACTGTATAATTCCAGTACTCTGAAGAATGAGGCAGGAAGTTCACAAGTTCAAGGCCAGCCTCAACAACTTAGTGAGACGCTGAGCAATTTAGCAAGACCCTGTTTCAAAAAATTAAAAAGAACTGTGGATGTAGCTCAATGGTAAAGCACCCCTGGGTTCAGTCCCCAGTACCAATAAATAAATAAAGCAAATATACTTTATTTTAAAATAATTTAAGGGCGGGGGTTGTGGCTCAGCAGCATAGCGCCTCGCGCAGCCTGGGTTCGATCCTCAGCACCATGTAAACATAAATGCATTGCATTGTGTACAAATAAAGTAAATAAATAAATATTAAAAAAAATTTAACAATATTGGTTCATTTACCGAGAAAAATGTACTTTACTAGTACAAGATATTAATAATACAGAAAATTGGGTACAGGGTTTATGGAAATTCTCTGAACAATCTTTGTGACTGTTCTGTGAATCTAAAAATATTAATTTTAAAAAATATTTTCTTATTATCTCCCTTGCCCACTCAAATCTTGTAATTCTAACCAAGTACGACAAAAAGAATCAATTAATATCTAAAAATATTAATTTTAAAAAATATTTTCTTATTATCTCCCTTGCCCACTCAAATCTTGTAATTCTAACCAAGTACGACAAAAAGAATCAATGAGACTTGGACACCTGTTGTGAGAGAAAACCTATAATTAATTTTCTATTGTTACCTAACAATATCCTGGTGTAAATAGTTTGGTCAAAATAGTGCCCTTGAGTCAAACATGATGCAAATTCATAGTCAATGGCAAACTCTGGGATGAGTAACCTTTACCAATGTAGTCAATCCACTAGCAACGACAAGAACACTGGTTCTTAAAAATTATAAAATTTTTATACAATTATGGGGCTGGGGTTGTGGCTCAGCGGTAGAGCACTCACCTAGCACGTGTGCGGCCCGGGTTCAATCCTCAGCACCACATAAACATAAATGCATTGCATTGTGTACAACTAAAGCAAATAAATAAGTATTTTTAAAAAGAATTTTATACAATTACTATAAAATCATGAGCATTATTAGTTTTACAATTATTTCCAGATTCGGATAGCACTAGATAAAATTAAAAGTTAAAATTCAGAAGGAATGAGGGATGGAAAGTACTAGAGTTAGGTTTTTTTTTTTTTTTTTTGTGGGTACCGGGGATTGAACTCAGGGGCACTCGACCACTGGGCCACATCCCCAGCCCTTTTTTGTATTTTATTTAGAGACAGGGTCTCACTGAGTTGCTAAGTGCCTCGCCACTGCTGAGGCTGGCTTTGAACTCGCGATCCTCCTGCCTCAGCCTCCCAAAGTGCTGGGATTACAGGTGTGCGCCACCGCGCCTGGCTTAGAGTTAGTTTTAAAGTACAGGTTTGGTTTGGGTTGACAAGATAGACTTTGTTTACATTTCAGTTGACATCTGAAGACATCAACTGAAAAATGAGGTGAGTGGGAGTTGTTCATTACCCACTATTGGCCAGAAATAACCCCTAACCCCAGATGTGAAAATAGGAGGTGGAGCTTTGTGGAAGTGATTAAAGTGATGCCTCATAAATGGGATTAGCACCCTTATAAGAGACTAGAGTTTGTCATTCCTCTCTCCAGACCTACCCCTGCTCTCTGCCATGTGATGACACAACCAGAAGATAGCTTCTGTAAACCAAAGAGTGTCCTCACTAGATGCATCTGCCACAGCCTTGATCTTAGACTTAGCAGACTCTATAACAGAGAGAAGAAAATTGATGTTATTTACACCAACCAGTCTATGGTATTCTGTTATAGTAGCCTGAACTAAGGCAGTCTACCTTAGTTCAGTCAAAGTACTAATCAATAGTTTCATAGAACACTGGTTCTTAAACTGTATTATATATCAATCAGTATCACCTAGAGGGCTAGTTAAAACCTACATTTCCAGGGTTTCTGATACAGTAGGTCTGAATCAAAGGCCTGAGAATTATATTTCTAGCAGCTCCTACGTAGTGATGATACTCCCATTGTTGTCGTATGTAAACATTTCAACAACATTAAAAAACACCTATGGTCAAATTTAAGGACCTAGCGGGGGTAGTGGCACACACCTGTCATCCCAGGGGCTTGGGAGGCTGAGACAGGACAATCACGAGTTCAAAGCCAGTCTCAGCAATTGCAAGGCACTAAGAAACTGAGACCCTGTTTCTAAATAAAATACAAAATAGGGCTGGGGATGTGGCTCAGTGGTTGAATACCCCTGAGTTTAATCCCTGGTACACCCCCCCAAAAAAATAAGGATCTAAATAAAATCCAAAACCACATTAACATGATTTGGGGAATTTTCTGCACTATTTATTTTGCAACAAATATTCTTTGAGGATTCACTCCATTGCCCAACACTGTACTTGATGCTGGCACTAGCTAGAGTAGTGAGTAAATAAAAGCACACATGCCCTTTTAGACCTTACTCTAGAGGATGAGGCAGTTATAAGTACAATATATCATGAGACCCTGCAACACTGGATAGTCTGACCTCATCCTGGGTCAGGGAATACTTCCTTAAGGAAGTGGTAGTTGAGACTAGTTCTGAAGGAGGAGTTTAAATGGGATCCTGAGGAGAGCATTCCATACAATGGGAGCAATATGTATAGTGGAAACAGCATGCAATAGGAAGGTAGCACCCTAAGGGAAGGCCAGAATGACTACAGAACTGAAGGTCACAGATATTAATAGGCAGACAGGACCTAGCAGGCAAAGCGGAGTGTGAACTGTATTTTCAGCGTGAATGGAGTCACTAGGGATTCGTGATATGACTTAGTGTATGTTTTGAGAATAATCAGCCTAGTTGCTTTGCAGAAGTGCATTAAGAGTGGACCCAAAAAATATTCAGGAGACATAATCGTTGGAATTCATTAAAGAACTGGGTAGGATGAAGTAAGAGAGAAGGAAGATTCAAGGCCAACTTCTGTGCCTCCATAAAATGCTATGAAGTGATTAGCAGTGCTTTTTCAGTCTGACTTGAGTTTTTTCCTATGGTACAGCATGAGAAGAAGAAAAAAAAAGGTATTTTATTTATGCCTAGGAAAAGACTAGGCTTACAAAAATACTTAAACAGTAGGATGATAGAGCAAATGCTTCCCTTTTCCAAGAATGGAAAATTCCTTTTCAGAGCATTTTATGTTAAGCTCAAAGTTAACCTTATTGTCTCCTTTTGCAATTGTGGAAGCAAACACTGACAGGGTTACTCATCTCATTCCACTGTATCCAGACTACAGAAGCATTTTATTTTTAGCTCTCTAATGGTATTATTCATTTTCTGTCTTGTATTTTCATTATATATTTGTCTTATGTCTCTAAAACTTAAGTTCCTAATGCAACACAATGATTACTACAAAAATTTTAAAACCCAAAGACAGTATGTACTCTAACCTAAGAAAGTTGGAGGTAGGAAAGGTATTAGAGGGAAAAAAAGGCAGAAAATCATTTTACTACATCTCATTAAACAAATAAGTTGTTCTAAAGCTAATATAGAAGGAGTAAAAAAAAGTGCTTATTATGTCATATTTAAATATATTGTAATAGATATGAGGTGTCCCCCAAAAGCTCATGACACAATGCAAGAATTTTCAGAGAAATGAATAGGTGTAATTTAATCAGTAGATTAATATTTTGATATAGATTTAATAGGGTGGTAACTGTAGTTAGGTAGGTAGGGAGTGGATGGAGGAAGTAGATCACTTGGGTGTGTGAGTTTGGGTTTATATTTTGTCCTTGGTGAATAGAGCTCTCTTTCTATTTCCTGGTTGTTGTGTCCTGAGCTACTTCCCTGTCACATTCTTCCACCATGATGTTCTGCCTCACCTCTCAGGCCCAGAGCTGTAGAGCTGGCTGACTATGGACTGAACCACTGAAACCATAAGCCAAAATAAACCTTTCTTCCTATCAGGTGTTCTTGTATCTTTTAGTCACAGTGATACAAAAGCTAACTAAAACATCTATTTAAAGCAGCACTCAAATACAATTAAATAAAATAGTAAAAAGTGGGAAAATGTTGCCTTCTATAACTAGTACTACTAAGCAAAATTTGGACAATCAAGGATAAAGATGAAAATATTTCCACCATTTTATGTCACCACATCCTTAAAACCACATTGACAATGGCCAAATGAAATTAACTTGAGTTCTAGAGCAGATTCACATCATAATTTCTATTCTAAGAAAAAAATTCTACCCCAACATAACCTCATAAACTAAGTATGTTGCTGGGCAGAGTGGTGCACACCTGTAATCCCAGCAACTTGTGAGGCTGAGGTAGGAGGATCACAAGTTCAAAGCCAGCCTCAGCAAATTAGTAACTCTAAGAAACTTAGCAAACCTTGTCTCTAAATAAAATATAAAAAAGAGCTGGGGATGTGGCTCAATGGCTAAGCACCCCTGGGTTCAATCCTCAGTACAAAAAAAAAAAAAAAAAAACCATGTGGGGCTGGGGGTTATAGCTTAGTAGTACAGTGCTCGCCTTGCATGTATGTGTAAGGCACTGGGTTCAATCCTCAGTACCAAATAAAAATAAATAAAATAAAAGTATTTTTTAAAAAAAGAAATAATTCAATCTTAAAAAAAAAAAAAAAGTGGGGCTGGGGTTGTGGCTGAGCGGCAGAGCGCTCACCTAGCACGTGCACAGCCCGAGTTCAATCCTCAGCACCACATAAAAATAAACACGTGTACAACTAAAGCAGATAAATAAATATGTTTTTAAAAAAGTATGTGAAACATTCTGAACTATAATTGCAGAGGGATCTTAGTTATTTCCTTCTTCAGGATTTAAACTTACTGTCTATCAAAGAGCCAAGACAAAAAACACTTAGTCCAACATCTTGCACAGAATCCTTGTCCAGGTCCTAGAATTATAACTCATTAATTTAGCATTCATTGTTTAAAGGTTTCTTGGTTTGCTTGCTGTAAGTGAAATTTTGACATAAAGAAGCTTGCCCTAGACTCTTTACCTTTTTGCTGGCTAGAACTTGAAAAACAAATGATAAAGCCAGGTACAGTGGTACACGCCAATAATCCCAGTGACTTGGGAGGCAGAGACAAGAGGATCAAGTTCAAGGCCAACTCTAGCAATTTAGCAAGATCCTGTCTCCAAAAAAGAGAGAAAGATACCAAGGAATGCAGAATTAACCCACTTAGCCTGAAACCCTAGATGGCCTCATGGAATACAAGTTGCCCACTTGCCCTGGCTATTACATGCCAAAAAAATAAACACCTAAATTTTTTCTGGCCACTATATTTTAGAGCTCTTTGTTATATCAGTCTACCATCTAACCTAATATCTTCCTCTGTATTCAACTGTAAGGTAAATGAGGGCAGAGATTTCTGCATATAGAACCTGACACATTAGGAAACTCAATAAATATGTTGAATTTATTACAAGCAGACAACTTTGCTATCATCACCCTCCACATCACTAAATCACCTTCATGACTACAAGAAATTGAGTTTACAAGATCCAAATTGCTCCCAAGACAGTGCTCCAGAAGTTGCTATATCCCATTCACTGCCATCTTTCCCTTCCTTTACTGAGTGTGCCTTTCAGCCCTACTATCCTCCTTTCGGTTTCTTCAATGTGCTTGGCTTTTGCCCAACTCAAGGCCCTGTGAAAGCTGGTTTCAACATCTACTCCAACTTCCTTTTCTGAACTAGTCCCTCATTCCTATACTTACCTGCTTAAATGTCATCTCATCAAACAGAATTTCCCTGGCTAGCTCATCAAAAAAGATCCTATTTGTTATTATCTCTGAATCCTATTCATTTTATTCATAACATCTATGAAAATGAGTAACTGTATAGCATGTTAAATTTTTAAAATTTTAATTTAGATTATAAGCTCCATGAGGACATAAACTACTTTTGTCTTTATTCGCCACTCAGATTTCTTTGCCTTAAATAGTACCTGCCTGGTCCTAAAAAGCCAATAAAGGTGTACTAGCTTGTATCTGGAATGTCCCCCAAAGGTCCCTGTGTTTAAAACTTGGCACTATTGAGAGGTGGTGGAAACCTTTAAGAGATAGAGCCTAGTGGGAGGTCTTTGGGTCATCAGGGCTATGCCCTCAAAGGGGATTGTGTTGTGAATTCATTCTCCTCCTCTTCCTCCTTTGCTTCCCAATCATGAGATGAGTGGTTTTGCTCCACCATGCACTCCTGCCATGATATACTGCCTCCCCACAGGCCCAAAAGAAACCAAGAAAACAAATTGTGGACTATAAACTCTAAAACCATAAGCCAAAATAAATCATTTCTCTTAAGAAGTTGATTATCTCAGGTACTTGTTACAGTGATAGAAAGCTCACTCACACAAGGGCTAAATCAATGAACCATACTAAAGATTTTGATTGCTTGTGCTTCCATATCTTGGGATAGACTTGACTTAACTGTATGTACCTCTCCATAAATATAGTCGTCAAATGCCCTTGACTAACAGTCTGATAATAATGTAAGTTTCTGCCATGCTCATAATTGCTTTCTTAGAAGGATTATAATTCCCCCTCTCAACTTCTTGTTTTTAGTTGCTAATAATTAGAATTTTAGTGATTCCTACTGTTATGATGGACTAAGAGTAGGTTTTACCAACGTGTCTCAAATGCAGGCTCATAAGGGCATGCCAGCTGCCCTGCATGGACCCAGGACTAAATTTCCTCTGCTTTCTCAGGTCAAGGTCTCATCTTATCAGTTTGCTTTTGGATTTATAAATTGAGGTGGTCCTCTACATCTGTGTGGGCATCAGCCAAACTGGGCACTTTAGAACAGTGTGGGGGAACTTAATGACACAGACGTGAAATGATGTCATTTTTAAACAATACAGGGGCACTCAACCGCTGGGCCATATCCTCAGCCCCTTTTTGTATCATATTTAGAGACAGGGTCTCACTGAGTTGCTACATGCCTCGACATTGCTGAGGGGGGCTTTGAAATCGCAATTCTCCTGCCTCAACCTCCCAAGTGCTGGGATTACAGACGTGCACCACTACACCCAGCTAAAACATACATATTGTAAATCTACTTCAAATCACAATCAGAGAATAAAAGATTGTTACAGAATACTTAATTCAATCCCCGCATTTTAAAGACCTGAAAAAAGTTTAAAAAATTAATTTGTCAGCTGGGCGTGGTGACTCACGCCTGTAACCCCAGCACTTGGAAGGCTGAGGCAGGAGGATCATGAGTTCAAAGACAGCCTCAGTAATGTCGAGGCACTTAGCAACTCAGTGAGACCCTGTCTCTAATAAAATACAAAAGAGGGCTGGGGATGTAGCCCAGTGGTCCAGTGCCCCTGAGTTCAATCCCTGGTACCAAAAAAATATATATATATATATTAATTTGTCAAGGGCTGTAGTAAAGCATTTGCCTAGCATGTGTGAGGCCCTGATTTCGATCCCTAGCACCACCAGAATAAGAAAAAATGTGTCAAAACTTTAAAAAATTTAGAGAAAAGAATCAAGAGACTAGCTTTCCAACTGCTTGAAACAAGATACATAATGCACTAACCCTAAATAAAGAGACCCCAAACTTTAACGTTAAAATTAGAAACTTGTTTATGAAAACACACACACACACAGTACAATAACAAGCCACAAACTTTGAGAAGATATTTGAAACACATATAAACAAAGGATTACTGTCCTAAGTATGAGAGAAGGAGTTTTATAAATCAATAAGAGAAAGATAACCAACCCAAGAGAAAACAGTCAAGAGACGCTGATGAGAAGTATACATGGCTCATAAATTATATATAGAGATGAGTAAATCAAATTCCATACGTGTCTGATTTTGTCAAAAGGAGCCCAAATATTATGTATAACTATAATGCACTAATAAGAGAAAAAATATGCAGATATGCTTAACTTCATTAATAATCAAAATATTAATTAATCAGAGTGAGATAAATTTCATATACAATAGGCAAAGAAAAGTCAAATAATATCAAATGTTGAAAAAATATGAAGCAATAGAAACTCAAACATTGCTAGTGGGAGAGTATCAATACAACTACTTTGGAGAACAAATTTTATCTCTTATAAAATGTATATTTCAAGACTTATCATTACCAATGTGTATGAGACTTCCTATATATATGCTTGCCTATATATTTTACATATCTATACACACACAAAGTGTATATGTGTGTGTGTGTGTGTGTGTATATATATAAGTTTGATCCCTAGCACACAAACATAGGGGTGAGGGAAACCTTCAAATACACATACACCAAAAGACATATACTTTTCATAGCAGCAATGATCATAATAGGAAAAAAAAACCCTGCAAACAATTGCTCTATCAAAAAAAGAAAGAAGCACCTGCCTGGCATGTATGAGGCCCTGGGTTCAATCCTGGTATATTCACAAAGTTGAATATTATTCAGTTGTGATAATGGGTGACTTATAGGTATATAAAACCTTATCAAGAATTTTAGCAATATAATGAGTAAAAATAAAGCAATATAGAAGCCCTTTCTATAAAGTTCAAAATAAGAAAACAAACAATATATTATCTAGGTTGCATATTAATGTGTTCATGTGACTTTTTTTTATCTTTTTTTTTTAAAATATTTATTTATTTATTTTTACTTTTAGTTGTACACAATGCAATGAATTTATATTTACGTGGTGCTGAGGATCGAACCCCGGGCCGCGCACGTGCGAGGCGAGCGCTCTGCCGCTGAACCACAACCCCAGCCCCTTCATGTGACTTTTTAAAGCAAAAGAATGATTATAACAGAAATAAGGCTAATGGGTTATAAGGTAAGATGGTGGCAGGGAGACAAGAAAAAAAAAAACACAGAGAATTGAGTTGTTAATGTTCTAATTTTCTAGTTGGGTAGTTAGTACACAGGTATTTGTTTTATTATTATGCATTATATCTATTCTACATGCACTACATATTACATTTTAAAAACCTGGATTTTTAAAAATGGTAGTAATGGGACTGGGGTTATAGCTCAGTGGTAGAGTGCTTGCCTCACACATGTGAAGCACTGGGTTCGAACTTCAGCAACACATTAAAATAAATAAAGATACTGTGTGCACCTTTTAAAAAAATCTTGAAAAAAAATGGTAGTGATTTTCCCCAGCTTTAGTGCCAGTTGGTAGAGGCCCCATAACAAAGCATCCAATCTCATACCTCAAAAAGCTTCCATAATGCTAGGCACATATTAGGAACTAAATAGACAATTGCTAATGCAGTATGAATTTCATAACTACTTAACACTATTAATTCTAAACATGGGTTCTATAAATCCTTTAAGTCATCTGATTTGATTACATTTGATTTTATTTTGATCACTGCCTTCATTAGTACCTTTGATAAGTAATACATTTGAATTTATATAAGAATATTTTAATTGTACTACATTACAATACAAAACAAGGAAATATATTCTACTGATAATTTTCAACAAGGTTCTAGGCCTAGCATAAGTTAACAAATGATAATGATAGGGTTTAGGTTTTTTGTTTTGTTTTGTTTTTTTAGTACTGAGGATTTAATCCAGGGGCACTATCACTGAATTACACACCCAGACCTTTCAATTTTCATTTTGAGACAGGGCCTTGCTCCAGTGTCAAGGCTGGCCTCCAGTGTCAATGCAATCCTCCTGCCTTACCCTTCTGAGTTGGTGGGATTATAGGCAAGCACCATCATGACCAGCAATCAACTTTTTTTTTTTTTTTTTTTTTGGTACCATGACCAGCAATAACAAGCTTTTTTGTAAAAGACAGATTGCTTTCGCCAAAGGCTGGCTTTGAACTCGCCCTCCCAAAGTGCTAGGATTACACAGTGATTTTTAAAGCCAGGCACAGTGACACACACTTTTCCAGAGGCTTGGGAGGCTGAGGTAGGAGGACTGCAAGTTCAAAGTCAGCCTCGGCAACTTAGTGAGGCCATAAGCAACTCAGGGAGACCCTGTCTCTAAGTGAAAAATAAAAGGGCTAGAGATATGGCTCAGTGGTTAAGCATCCCTGGGTTCAATCCCTGCTACCAAAATAAAATAAAATAAATAAAGCATATTTTATTCACAGAATTTGTTATAGCTGACATCCTTTGGCTAATCAATGACTATAATAAACATGGCATTCAATTGGGTTCAACCAAATAATTATTGGTTCTCAAGTAGGTATATATGCTTAAACACAAACACATATACATTGCCTACTTACTGTCCTCTACTGTCTCCTAGTAGCTGTCACTCAGTCAATTGAAGGACTGCCTCTCTATTCACCATTCTGTAACTATGTTCATGAGTGGAGTTAATTAAGTAACAGTGCCTTTGGGAATAGTAACAGGTAGCCACTAGCAAAGGAAGCAGTATTCACCCCAGAAAACCTGCTCATAATATTCTAACATCAAAAACAAAACACTGACTCCTCTATTAGTGCTATTAGGTATGTAGTTAATATAATCAGAGTACTGACAAACAAATGGGTCTATATTTGATCCCTAATCATTCATGTCAGTGTGAAACTAAGAAATACAACCACTACTAAAAGCCCCTGAACAAGCTGATAACAGTGGCACACATCTGTAATCCTAGCAACTTGGGAGGCTGAGGCAAAAGGAGTACAAGTTCAAAGTTCAGCAACTTAGTAAGAACCTGTCTCAAAATAAAAATAAAAAGAATTAGCGATATAGATCAGTGGTATAACACCACTGAGTTCAATCTCCAGTATCATTAAAAAAAACCCACTGTTATGGTTTAGATATGAGGTGTCCCCCAAAAGCTCATATATTAAGACAATGCAAGAAATCTTAGAGATGAAATGATTGTTAAAGAGGTTTAACCTAATCAGTGCACTAATCCCCTGACAGGGATTAATTGGGTAGTAACTATAGGTAGGATGTAGCTGAAGGAAGTGGGTCTCTTTGGGCTTGCCTTTGCAATTTATATTTTGTCCTTGTTAAGCAGGGCTCTCTCTCTGCTTCCTGTTCTGAGCCACTTCCCTTGGCATACTCTTCCGCCACGATGTTCTGCCTCACTTAGAGCAGTGAGGAATGAAGCTGGCTGGCTGTGGAATGAGACCGTTGAAACTGTGAGCACCCTTTTCCCTCTCTTAATTGTTCTTCTCAGGTCTTTTTGGACATGGCAGTAAAAAAGCAGACTAAAACACTCATGAACAGAACTTCCTTAAATTTGCCATTGTTCACATCCAAAGTATAAATAATTCAATTCAAACTCATTATTATTAATAGGGAAACAAATTTGGTGAAGAGTATAGACACAAAGGAAATCAAGAGTTGGAGACCTCTTCTGGGTGCAATGGCACACGCCTATAATCCCTGTGGCTCGGAAGGTTGAGGCAGGAAGATCAGGAGCTCAAATCCAGCCTCAGCAAAAGTGAGGCACTAAGCAACTCAGTGAGACCCTGTCTCTAAATAAAATACAAAACAGGGCTAGGGATGTGGCTCAGTGATCGAGTACTCCCGAGTTCAATCCCTGGTACCCACCCCCCCAAAAAAAGTTGGAAACCTGAAAAGTAAATAGATCCACAACTCAATAGAAATTAGCCCAAAAAATCCACTCCTAGATTGTGAAGCCTAAACATATAGTACAGAAAGAACTTAGATATACCTCACCCAGGAGACCCTGTAATTCAGGTAAGAAAACTGTGGCCATAGGTAAAAGAGCTAAGTCTAGAATTCCATATTTCTGCATTATATACTTCTGAGCTTCCATTCACTAAATATTATTGGGCAAGCCACTTACCCTTCCTCACAGCTATAGTGAAGAGGTTGGACTACTAAATGGCCTTTAAGGTCTTTTATCAATCCTAGGCCTCACTATGCAAGTCTTTCATTTTACACAGATGGAGATGTTAACACTATAGTTATTTATTGTAAGCTTTTATATTACTAATCCATAGACACTTTACATTTACTCATTCATCTTCATATAATCCTAAAACATAAGTGTGATAGTTAATTTTTTTTTTGTATTTTATTTAGAGACAGGGTCTCACTGAGTTGCTAAGTGCCTCACCATTGCTAAGGCTGGCTTTGAACTCGCGATCCTCCTGTCTCAGCCTCCCAAAGTGCTGGGATTACAGGCGTGTGCCACCGCGCCTGGCGTGATAGTTAAATTTTATATGTCAACTTGATTGGGCCACAAAATACCCAGATATTTGGCCAAGAATTGTCCTGGATGTGTCTATGAGGGTGTTTCTACATGAAATGAACATCTGAATTAGTACACTGAGCAAAGGAAATAACCTTCCCTAGTGTTGGTGGGCCTCATCTAATCAGATGAAGACATGAATAGCCCTTCCTTGGAGTAAGGAAGAATTCTTCCTATCTGATGGTCTTCAACCTGGGACACTGATTTTTTTTTTCATGCCTTTAGAAATGAACTGAAACAGTGGCTTTTCCTGGGCCTTGAGCCTTTTGCCTTCATACTATAAACTTATACACCATTGGCTCTCATGTGTTGCTAGCTTGCCAACTCATATCTTGGGTCTTGTCAGCCTGCATCATCCTGTGAACCACTGCTTTATAATATATCTTTTTCTATATATATGTATGCATTCTATCAGTTATATTTTTCACCAGAATCCTAATGCAATAAGCAAATGCCCACAGTGAACTGACACTTGTAAAACATATAGAACATTTCCTAGAAATTACCACTCTTGTTTTTGCTATTTTAATAACAGTAAGAAGGCAAAAGAGGGCCTGGGGTTGTGGCTCAGTGGTAGAGCGCTTGCCTAGCACGTGCGCAGCCCGGGTTCGATCCTCAGCAATTGCATTGTGTACAACTAAAGCAAATAAACAAATATTTAAAAAAGAAGGCAAAAGAAAGATCATTTTACAACCAAAACGATTCCATATACATGCAACATACCAATGAAACCATGGATTAGCAATTCAAAGCTCTGACTGAAATCATTTCTGTACACAGACATACTAACAAAAGACAAATGCCTACAGTGGAGATAAAATGATCAAAAGAATTAAAAAGAACACTTACATTGGGGCAGGGGATGTAATTCAGTGGCAGAGTGCTTGCCTAGTGTGTGCAAGGCTGTGGATTCAATTATTAGCAAGCACCAAAAAGAAAAAATAAAGCCAAGTATGGTGAGGCATACTGTAATCCCAGATACTTGGGAGGCTCAAGCACCAGGATCCTAAGTTTGAGGCCACCCAGAAAACTTGGTGAGAACCTGTCTCAAATTTTTAAAAGAAGCCGGGCGCGGTGGCACACGCCTGTAATCCCAGCACTTTGGGAGGCTGAGGCAGGAGGATCGCGAGTTCAAAGCCAGCCTCAGCAATAGCGAGGCACTTAGCAACTCAGTGAGACCCTGTCTCTAAATAAAATACAAAAAAGGGCTGGGGATGTGACCCAGTGGACAAGTGCCCCTGAGTTCAATCCCCAGTACCACCAAAAAAAAAAAAAAAAATTTTAAGAGCTGAGCACTCTGTAGTAGAGCTCTTACCTAACATACCTTCAAAGGCCCTAGGGTTCAATCCCCAGTACCCTCCCCCCCCCACACACACAATCTCTCTCTCTCTCTCTCTCTCATTTCTCAAAATTGTATCCATGCAAACTAAAATTATTTCCTTATTAAGCAAGACAATATTATCATTTCTGAATATCTACTGCCCATTAAACTTACAATAAACTGGGGGCTGGGGTTGTGGCTCAGTGGTAGTGCACTTACTTAGCTGCAGCACTGGATTTGATCCTCAGCACCACATAATTAATTAATTAATTAATTACAATAAACTCACAAAAATATTAAAAGTACTCACACTTCAATAAAGCTGTTTTTAATTGTAAACAAATATATGCAAAATTATTTTAACATAAAATGTTTCAAAAGAATTTTTTAAAAAAATCACCCCATTTGGCATTTACACTGAATACTTTTAAAATATAACAGCAAATTGCTCAAGAATGTGAATGTTATAAATGTAGAACCATGTTGACACTCATGAAAATAAAACTATTCATTAACTACACCAGAGAATATTAAATACCTAAAATGATAATGAAAAGAAATTGTTATATATATTGTTATATATTCATGACACTCATGAATATAAAAAACTATTCAGTTGGGCGCAATGGCGCACGCCTGTAATCCCAGCACTCTGGGAGGCTGAGGCAGGAGGATCGCAAGTTCAAAGCCAGCCTCAGCAATGGTGAGGCACTTAGCAACTCAGTGAGACCCTGTCTCTAAATAAAATACAAAAAAGGGCTGGGGATGTGACCCAGTGGTCGAGTGCCCCTGAGTTCAATCCCCGGTACCACCAAAAAAAAAAAAAAAAAAACTATTCATCTATTCATTAACTACACCAGAGAATATTAAATACCTAAAATGATAATGAAAAGAAATTGTTATATATATTTAAAAAGCACAGCATGAGCACCTAGAAGAAAATCTTTTTCTAAAGTACAAATAAAGACATTTTTTAAACCAAAAACACAGTGATAACTATGGACTGAACAATCTGACCTCTCAAACAAGCTCTACAAGTCTATGTTTACAAATGGCAACTATGGGGCTGGGGTTGTGGCTCAGTGGTGCAGCGCTCACCTAGCGTGTGGGCAGCCTGGGTTTGATCCTCAGCACCATGTAAAAATAAAGGCATTGTGTACAACTAAAGCAAATAAATAAATATTTAAAAAATGGCAACTATGATTAGAAATATATAAATAGCCGGGCGCAGTGGCACTCGTCTGTAATCCCAGCACTTGGGAGGCTGAGGCAGGAGGATCGCGAGTTCAAAGCCAGCCTCAGCAATGGTGAGGCACTTAGCAACTCAGTGAGACCCAGTCTCTAATAAAATATAAAAAAGGGCTGGAGATGTGGCCCAGTGGTAGAGTGCCTCTGAGTTCAATCCCTGGTACCAAAAAAAAAAAAAAGAAAGAAAAGAAAAGAAATATAAAAATAGGGGGCTGGGGCTGGGGCTCAGTGGCAGAGCACTTGCCTAGCATGCTTGAGGCACTGGGTTCAATCCTCAGCACCACATCAAAATAAACAAATAAAATAAAGGCATTCTGTCCCTCTACAACTAAAAAAAATTTTTAAATACATAAATAGGAATCCTATTTAATTCATTTGACAATCATTTACTGAGTATATACCATATGCATTAAGGTATCATGGAACTTACCATGTAGAGGGAAGTTAGAAATTGAATAAGTTAATAAATACAATATACAAACATAAAGCCAATTGCAAAAAGATTATTAAAAGTTTTGTATGAAAACCTGGGAATCTGGCATTGTCTGAGGGAAGAATCAGCTTCCTTGGGGAAGTGATTTAAGGTGAGTTATGTGAAATGAGTAACATTTGAGGCAACCAACAATAGCAGAAAAGTATACCAGGCAAGAGGAATAATATATACAAAGATTCTGTGGTGGATGGAACACCAAAAGTGATGAAGATTTTTTGCAGAAAAGAAAAATACCTTACAATATCAATATAAAACCTCAAAGGACCCCAAATAGTGAAAAACAATAAAGTTTGACATCTCACACCTCTGATTTCAAAACATACTATGAAATAATAATGTAATCAAACCAGACATGGTAGTGTGCACTTGTAATCCCAGCAACTCAGGAGGCTGAGACACAATGATCGCAAGTTCAAGGCAAACCTCAACAATATAGCCAGACCCTTAGGAACTTAGCAAGATGCTGTGTTAAATAAAACTTTTTTAAAAAAATGAAAAGGGCTGGGATATATAGCTCAGTGGTAGAACACCCCTAAGTTCAATTCCCAGTTCAGGAAAAAATGTATATATGTAATGAAAAACATATGGTACTGGCATAAACACAGACTTACAAACCAAAGGAATAGGGAGTCCAGAAATAAACCCTCACTTTTTTGTTTTGTTTGTTTGTTTTTGTGGTACTGGGGATTGAACTCAGGGGCACTCGACCACTGGGTCACATCACATCCCTAGCCCATTTTTTGTATTTTATTTAGAGGCAGGGTCTCACTAAGTTGCTAAGTGCCTCGCCGTTGCTGAGGCTGGCTTTGAAATCGGGATCCTCCTGCCTCAGCCTCCCAAAGTGCTGGGATTACAGGCATGTACCACCGTGCCCGGCCCCTCACTGTTATGATCAAATGATCTCCAACAAGGGTCCAGGTAACTCAATGAGGAGTGTCTGTTCACCAAATGGAGCTGGGAAAACTGTGTAGCACATACAAGGAAGAAAATGAAGTTGAAGTGTTACCTAACACCATATAAAATTTTTTAAAAATATTTTATAGTTGTAGATGGACACAATATCTTTATTTTACTTATGTATTTTTATGTGGTGCTAAGTATTGAACCCAGGGCTTCACATGTGCTAGGCAAGTGCTCTACCCCTGAGCCACAACCCCAGCAACCATATCAAAATTATAAGTCAAAATGGATTAAAAGACCTAAAACTATTCAATCCCCAGCACCACATAAATAAATAAATAAATAAATAAATAAATAAATAAATAAATAAAATAAAAGACCTAAAACTATAAAAGTCCTAGAAGAAAACATAAGGGAAAGGCTGGGGTTATAGCTCAGTGGTAGAGTGCAAGCTCAGCATGCACAAGGCCTCAGGTTCAATCCCTTTCAATGAAAGAAAAAAAAACACAAGGGGAAAATATTCATATTTAGATTTAAAATGATTTCATGGACAAGACACTAAAAGCACAGGCAAATACAAATAGGACTACATCAAATTTTGCTACTACTGCGCATCTAAGGAAACAACAGAGTAAAAAGGCAGTCTATGGAACACAACAAAATATTTGCAAATCATGCAAATATTTGGAATTGGGGTCCAAACAAAAAAACCAAATACTTTTAATAAATCGGCAAAGAATGAGAGTAGAGCCTGGCGCAGTGGCGCACGCCTGTAATCCCAGCACTTTGGGAGGCTGAGGCAGGAGGATCGCAAGTTCAAAGCCAGCCTCAGCAATGGTGAGGCACTTAGCAACTCAGTGAGTCCCTGTCTCTAATAAAATACAAAAAAGGGCTGGGGATGTGACCCAGTGGTCAAGTGCCCCTGAGTTCAATCCCCAGTAAAAAAAAAAAAAAAAGAATGAGAGTAGACATTTTTCAAAAGATGATATACAGCTGGGCATGGTGGTACATGTCTGTAAATGCCAGTGGCTCAGGAGGCTGAGGCAGGAGGATCCCAAGTTCAAAGCCAGCCTCAGCAACTTAGAGAGGCCCTAAATAACTTAGTGAGACGCTGTCTCAAAATAAAAAATAAAAAAGGGCTGTGGATATAGCTCAGTTGTTAAGTGCTTCTGGGTTCAATCCCCAGTACCAGGTGAAAAAAGAAAGATGAAATCAAAACCACAGTCAGTTATCATGTCACACCCCATTAAGATAACTACCATATGGGCTGGGGTTGTGGCTCAGTGGTAGAGCGCTCCCCTAGCACGTGCACGGCCCGGGTTCGATCCTCAGCACCACAAACAAATAAATGCATTGTGTACAACTAAAGCAAATAAATAAATATTTTTTAAAAAATGATAACTACCATAAAAAATAATAATGGCTGGGCATGGTGGCACACAACTGTAATCCCAGCAAATCAGGAGGCTAAGGCAGAAGGACTGAAAGTTTGAGGCCTGTGTGGGCAACTCAGCAAGACTCTGATCCAAGTAAAATAAATAAAAAAAGATCTGGGAGCTGGGCGCAGTGGCACATACCTGTAATCTCAGCAGCTAGGGAGGCTGAGACAGGAGAATCACAAGTTTAAAACCAGCCTCAGCAACAGCAAGGTGCTAAGCAACTCAATGAGACCCTGTCTCTTAACTAAAATACAAAACAGGGCTGGGGATGTGGCTCAGTGGTCAAGTGACTCCAGAGTACAATACCTGGTACCAAAAAAAAAAAAAAAAAAAAAAAGTTCTGGAGATGCAGCTCAGTGGTAGAGCAGCCCTGGGTTCAAGCCCTGTACCACAAATTATAATGACAATAATGATGATGATGATGATGACCATTGACAAGTGTTGGTGAGGATGTGGAAAAAGTGTTGGTGAGGATGTGGAAAAACTAAAATCCATGGGGGTGGGAAGGATGGTGGAAAGAGACAGACATTATTACCCTATATGCGTGTATGATCGCATGAATGGTGTGACTCTGCATTCTGTACAGCAAGAGAAATGAGAAGTTGTGCTCCATTTGTGTACAATGAGTTAAAATGTATTCTACTGTCATGTATAACTTATTAGAACACATTTTTAAATGGTAAATTTTATGTTATATGAATTACATCTCAATGTTTAAAAGCAAATTTTACAAAGTAAGGATGAGCCAGGCGCGGTGGCATATGCCTATAATCCCAGCAGCTCAGGAGGCTGAGACAAGAGGATCTTTTTTTTTTTTTTTTTTTTTTTTGTGGTACCGGGGATTGAACTCAGGGGCACTTGACCACTGGGCCACATCCCCAGCCCTTTTTTTTTTGTATTTTATGAGAGACAGGGTCTCACTGAGTTGCTAAGTGCCTCGCCATTGCTGAGGCTGGCTTTGAACTCGAGATCCTCCTGCCTCAGCCTCCCAAAGTGCTGGGATTACAGGCGTGCGCCACCGCGCCCGGCTGACAAGAGGATCTTAAGTCCAAAGCCAGCCTCAGCAAAAAGTGAGGCACTAAACAATTCAGTGAGACCCTGTCTCTAAATAAAATACAAAATAGGGGATGTGGCTCAGTGGCTGAGTGCCCCTGAATTCAATCCCTGGTACGCAAAAAAAGAGAAGAAACAAAAAAAAGCAAGGATGAGTGAGAGCGATACCAGAAAGGTCTTTATCCAGAGAGCAGTGGAGAGTCACTGAAGACCTTCAGGTATGTGTTTATAAAAGATCCATCTCAGGCTGGGATATAGCTAAGCAGCAAAGCATTTGCCTCACAAAGCCCTGGGTATGATCACCAGTTCCAAAAAAGAGAAAAAAAAAAGAACCCTACAAAAAATGATTAAAAAAAAAAAAAAAAAAAAAAACTTAAAAAATCCCTCTGGTCTTGTGTGCAGGACAAATTGGAGAGCAGAGGAGTAAACAAGATCAGTTATTGCAACGGTCCAGGCAATAGCAGTACCTTGGACTTGGATGGTAGAAGGGGTGAAAATGAAGAATGAAGACAGTGGATAGATTTGAGAAGACATTCATATATAGAAACTATTGGATATGTTGAGAGATTGGAAATGTGGGATGAAAGGAGAAAGGACTATTAAGGATTACTGGTAGGTATCTAGCTTCTACTACTAGGTAGGGGACAGTGCCATTTATTGAAATGGGAAAGACTAGAGGAAAAACAAATATGAAAGAGGTATCAATGACTTGGACTACAGTGGCAGTTGTGATGATAAAGTAGCATCAATTGGGCATGGTGATGCATTGGTTATGAGGGAATAAGATGCATATTCTGGTAATTCAAAATAATGTTCTCAGGTTCCAGTGTCCTTATATAAAAAAAATACCACAGAGAACTCTTTCTTCCATATGAAGATGCAAGAGGTCAGTCATCTGCAACTCATAGAGAGCGCTCACCAAAACCTGACAATGCGTACTGATCTCATACTTCTTTGAGAAGCGTGAGAAATAAATTTGTTGATTATAAACCACCCATCTACGCTGCTTTGTCAGAACAGCCTCAACAGATCTGGAGTTGGAATCTATGTTCTCTAAACTGACATATTCCTGTGCTATGAATGTCATAAACCTAACCCTACACCACTGCTCACACAATTCCTCCTGTAATAAGGTTCTCCTCCCTAAAATCCCACAACCTTTAGTCTTTTGGATCCCCAAAGGCCCAGTTCACATGCTACTTCCTCTATGAAGCTCTCCTAAACCACTATATCCATAGTGTGAGCTAGCACCTCCTGCACTTACTGTGTGGGCTCCCCTAAAGAATGACACTGATGAACTACTAGAATTGTGTAGTTATTGGTCTTGTGTATGTCTTCTGCCTCCTCTACCAGAATGAAACAATAGGGCTATACTTGTCTATAGCACCTAGTAGGACATAAGCTTAGTATTTATGTGTTTTCAGAAAAGAAATCTATGCTAGTGGTGGACACTTATAATTCTAGCTACTTTGGAGGCTGGGGCAAAGGATCATTGGGCAACATCATAAAACCCTGTCTCCTGAAAAAAAAAAAAAGTCAGCCAAAGTAAATTATACACTATACTATAGATCCCTTCATTCATATTACTGCAAACTACATTAATTGTGAAGCTTGAAAGACATCACCACTGCTTACACAACAGGTGTAGTTTACATAATCTGCTCTACCCAGCTGTTACTTGTGACAATTCCCTCATGGCTTCTGCTCCCTATAGATCTGTAGGATTACTTCATCTTCCAGCAAGGCTTATTTATTCCTTGCTCAAATTAAAAAATAATTGTTAATCTTCCTTTATAATAGTAAAAATGACAAATTTTGAGAAGAAACAGTGAGATATTCCTGGGGATTTCCTTGAATATGAAACTCAAAAACAGCTGGGTATGATGACAGAATGATTGCAAATTCAAAGCCAGCCTCAGCAACTTAGCGAGGCCCTAAGCAACTTAGCAAGACCCTGTCTCAAAACATAAAAAGTGGGATGTGGCACAGTGGTTAAGCACCCTGGGTTCAACCCCTTGTACAAAAAAAGAAAAAAAAAACACCTCAAAAACAATTATGAAATAGAACAATATTTGTAAACATTGTTATAAAACTCATTTTTAGCCCAAGAATAGATTCTTTCTCCTTCTCCCTCTCTTTCTCCTACATAGACTTCCTTAACAACACTCTTCAGTATGCCCTCCATGTGGAAAGATTTTTATATCAGCTGCCTATGAGCTAAGAGCTAGCCATGTACAGAAGGGGATGAGGTAATGATAAAATGAATGCTGAGAATATG
This sequence comes from Tamias sibiricus, assembly GCA_025594165.1. Lineage (NCBI taxonomy): Eukaryota > Metazoa > Chordata > Mammalia > Rodentia > Sciuridae > Tamias > Tamias sibiricus. Next base: position 130,005,787 of record CM046667.1, read on the forward strand.
AACAGATGAATGGAAAAAGGAGGAGTAGGAACAGTAGCAAAAGTCTCAAAGTCAGGAAAAATGAAAATCCACGAAATTCATGATGCTCCAGAGAGGAAACCAGCAAGTGTTGACGCTAAACTGGCAGAAACATCAATACTTCCTGGCTCCCCCACTGAGGGCATCAATTTAACACCGGCAGTCTGTTCTTCTGCTGAAAGTGACAAATAGTGAATGCTGTCAACAATATGAAAAGAAATGATCCATAAAAGAGAAGCATGGCTGTGGGCAGCAATGAAAAGAAGGTGTGACTGCTAAAAGTATTAGACTCTACTCTGCTGCTGATCAGTTTAATGATCTTGTGCAAGTCATTTCTCTTCAATACAAGTATTTCATAGCAATAGTGTAGAAGAGTTAACATCACAGGCCTGAGGTTTTTTTTCCCTTGTGGTCTGGAGACTGAACCCAGAGGTATTCTACCACTGAGCTACTTATATTCCCAGACTTATTCATTTTTCCTTTAGAGACAGAGGCTCACTAAGTGGCCCAGGCAGCCTTGAACTTATGATCCTTCACCTTCTGAATAGAGTCTGAGATGGCAGGTATGTATGTCACAGCACCTGATGAGACTGCTAATCTTAAAAAGGCCTGCTTTGGTCATTGGCTGGTATGGAGACTTGAATTTCAGGGGAATTCCTATCACCCTAACTGATAAGAGTAGTTTGCTGAGCTGGGCACAGTGGCTCACACCTGTAATCCTAGCACTTGGGAGACTGAGGCAAGAGGATTGTGAGTTCAAAGCCAGCCTAAGTAATGACAAGGCACTTAGCAACTCAGTGAAACCCTGTCTGTAATAAAATACAAAAAATGGTCTGGGGATGTGGCCGAGTGGTCCAGTGTCCCTGAGTTCAATCCCCGGTACAAAAAAAAAAAAAAAAAATGGTTTGCTGTGCCTAAACTCTACAAACAATATTTATGCTGAATATCTGCCTTCCTACTGGGAGTGTAAAATTTTGGCATGTGCCAGGTGTGACCAAATCCCAATAAAAACCCTGGGTGCTGAGTCACTAATGAGTTTCCCCAATAGACAACATTTTACACAAGTTGTCACAACTTGCTAAAGGAATTAAAGCATACACTGTGTGATTTCAGTTGAAGACTGTTGGAAGCTTGCATATGGTTTTCTCCGGACTTTGTCCCCATGTACCTTTTCCATATGCTGACTATGCCTTGTTAACTTTTCACTGTAATAACAATAATAAGAATACCTACATGATGTGCAGGGTGCAGGGACACACACCTGTATTCCCACCCAGTGACTTGGATGGCTGAAGCAGGAGGATTGCAAGTTCGAGGCCAGCCTCAGCAACTTAGTAAGACCCTAAACAACTTAGCAAGACCCTGTCTCAAAATTTAAAAAGGATGGGAAGCCAAGCACAGCAGCACATGCCTGTAATCCCAGCAGCTCTGAAGGGTGAGACAGGAGGATCGAGAGTTCAAAGCCAGCCTCAGCAATTTAGCAAGGTCCCAAGCAACTCAGTGAGACCCTGTCTCTAACTAAAAAACAAAATAGGGCTGGGGATGTGGCTCAGTGGTCAAGTGCCCCTGAGTCAATCCCTGAGGCTGAAAAATAAAAAATTTTAAAAAAAATTTTAAAGGGGGGCTCGGGATGTATCTCAATGGTAAAGCACCCCTGGGTTCAATCCCCAGTACCAAAAAATTTTTAAAAAAAAACAACCTAGGATCAATCCCCAGTATTAAAAAAAAATACCTACATGCTAAGTCTTGTGAGCCCTGCTAGTGAACCATCAAACCTGAAGGTGGTTTTGGTATAGTGTTGAATAGTACAGCCAACATTTTCCAAACAACCTTGTGAAGTAGGTTTATTATACCCATCCTACAGATGAATAAACTAAAGTATAACAAGGTAAACAGAGAGTGTGGCTAGAAAATAAATATTTCAGTTTTTACTATATGATATATGGATGTTCCCAAATTTTTAATAAGCCTAAGACCCACCTGGAATGCTTGTTAAACTACAGTTTTCTGGAACCTCTTATCTGAGACTTGGATTCAGTAGGTTTGAGACAAAGATGTAATAAGGATCCAAGGTGATTTACTGCAAGTAGACTAAGGACCATATTTTTTTACCACCCTAGGTAATAAACTGTAGAAGTAGGGCTTGTACTAATCTTTTTTAACAAGGATGAAGTTCATTTCATAACACAGCTGCTTCCAAATATCTCACACTCTACAGTTTTTCTTGTCTGCACTGCCTTCTTGCTACAGATATCCACAATCTGATGGTGACTGGGTGCAAACAGATATATACCTTACATTCCTAGTAACAAATACTAAGTGGTATCCTAAATCCGAGTTATGTATACTTACAGTGGTAAAGTGAATGACAAAAAGCCCATGGAGAATTAACACTGAAGCTTTGGTTTTCAAAATAAATTTTATGTAATGATGATAACAGGAAATATAAGCATTATAGCTGAGTGCAGGGGTACACGCATGTAATCCGAGCAATTTGAGAAGCTGAGGCAGTTAAATGGCAAGTTTGAGGTTAGCCTGGGCAACTTAGCAAGACCCTGTCTCAAAAATAAGGAGAGCTAGGGATATAGCTCAGTGGTAGAGTGCTTGCCTACCATATATGAAGCCCTGGGTTCAATCCCCAGTATGGTGGGACAGGTGCAGGCTAAAGGTGTAGCTCAGTGGTAGAGCACCCCTGGATTAAATCCTGGGTACTACAAAAGAAAAGAAAATATAAACATTATCAACTGCATTTAACAAAAGGAATACAAAGTGCTGATAATTTTAGAAGCTGAGGACAGTATACTCAGTGTTCTATGAATGTCCAAGAAGGGGGAATGGGTTAAAGAGCCTGGCAGAGGGCACACACTTGTATTTCCAGCAACTAATGAAGCTGAGGCATCACAAGTTCAAGGCCAGTCTTGGCAATTTAGTAAGACCCTGTCTCAAAATCAAAACTAAAAACAAAAACATTATCTTTCTGGTGAATAGAGAAAACAGTCTCAGTAAATAGCAAACTTATTCTGATTACTTTTTAAGCAGGCATGTAATTATTATTTTTTTTCTCATGTAAAGTATATGGTAGTATTTTGTCCACTGAAAAGAAATTATTTTCAGTGCTATACAGTTTTCTGTAGGACAGTCTGAAATCCAGGAATGTGGCTGCTTACACAACAGATCATTTTTCACCTGTTATTACTGACTCAGCCTGTGTTGTCAATTCAGTTCAAAACAATTCAGCAAGTATTTGCTGAACATTTGATGCTATGCTAGCTGTAAGATCATTATCAAGAATGCTGTTCTGATTTTTCCAAGAACACTGTGGTGAAGAGCAAGAGACTAGGAAGGTATTGCCAACTTAATACTTTAAGACAACATGTAATAGAAGAGCCTAAAAAATGATATCTGTTTGAACAGGATAGGCTTCACCAACCCTCCCATATTCTATTAAAAATAAATAAATCAATGACAATGCCTGTACCTCACAAGTACAGATTAGCCTCCTAAATCTGGATAACCCTGGTCCAACACCACTATAAGCCACATCTTCTATAGTCAAGAAGTCAGCTGAACCAGCAATCCATCCATACTCTGCATTAATTGAGGAGCTGTCTGCCAATGTGCTGGCATAGGGCATCCCGCACCCATATCTGCAGTGCTGAGCATTCATTCATCATTAAGCTGCAGTAGTGTTAACATATGCTGCAACCATACTATTATGTTTGTTTTATGATCACTGCTGACCTACACTTATATCAGGCTAAGAAGGTAAACATTAAGTGAACAGAAATATGAGAAGAGCACACTTAATTCACTTGTGGAAGCCCAGAACTTTCATCCATTCAACCAGAATGTTTTCCCCAATCATGGCTGGAATCACTCCAGGGATTAATCTGTATAAAGCCCTATAGATACATAATAGGAAACTCCATCACCTTAAAGAAAATTAAAGAAAAATGACACTTTTACTTTGTATTCTCTGTATTTATCCTTCTTGAGAGAACTGATCAACCATGCTAAATAAGCAGTCAGCCTTAATGAATTTTTCTATCACTCAACAAACCAGTATTGAGAATTCATACAAGCCGGGCGTGGTGGTGCACACCTGTAATCCCAGCACTTGAGAGGCTGAGGCAGGAGGATCACGAGTTCAAAGCCAGCCTTAGCAATGGCGAGGCACTTAGCAACTCAGTGAGACCCTGTCTCTAATAAAATACAAAAAAAAAAAAAAGGGCTGGGGATGTGGCCCAGTGGTCAAGTGCCCCTGAGTTCAATCCCTGGTACCAAAAAAAAAAAAAAAAAAAAAAATGCTCATACACAGGGGCTGGGGTTGTGGCTCAGTGGTAGAGTGCTTGCCTCGCACTGGGTTCTATTCTCAGCACCGCATATAAATGAGTAAAATAAAGGTTTAAACAAAACAAAAAAAAAAAGAATGCTCATAAACAAAAGCAACAAAAAGGAAAACCTTACTAAAGGTATTTAGGAGACATTCTTAGTTCCATGTTGCTTCATCAGTAATAGGCAGATCAGGGGGAAAAAAGGACAAAAAACTATTTTCACTGGTGTAAAATTTGTTTCAAGTGGTAGTAGTTCATTCCTAAATAGGTTTCCCACTTTGGACAGGATGGGCCTAGCACCTAGTTGCAAAAGAGCAATTTTCCATGTCATATTGAAGGTGTCAAATACATCCAAAGAATGTTATCTAACATCCAAAGAATCAGAAAGTAACTGAGATTATACATCTACTTTTAGTAGAAAGACAGATGACAAGTATATAATAACTTATTCATAAAGATAAGATTTTGTGGTATGTCACAAACTAATTAAATATAATGCAGTCACCATGCCCTCTAAATCTACTACCATGAATGTAATGATAATTAAATTTCCTCAAGACAGGAACCTTGCCTGTCTTGCCCACAATGTGTCCCCAAGATCTACTACAGTGCTCAATGAATATTTGTTGAATGAAATGATGTTCTACAAAACCTAAAATGACTGAATCATCTAAGAAAGGTTATACTATAGTCAGTATAGCTTCAGGCATTAGATGTATTTATTCAATTCTTAGAAAACTGGTAACTAGGACATAGTATACCCCAATTAACTAGAACTCCTCATTCTGGATGAAAGGTTTACTACAAATCACTTTAAGTAAAGGCTATTATATATGTAAAACATATAAAAGCTGTTCTTCCAACAAATATTTATTAACCATTGCTAGGCTCTAGGATATTAGGGAGCTAAGGACATACTGTGAACTGACCCTACCCCCAGTTACATTCAGTCTAGGACAGCCTTTCTCAATTGGGGTTCCTCCTCCAGCTGTGTAGGAATGAAGTGAATTTATTACACAAATTTATTACCAGTTGGGAAAGACTGGTCTAGGGAGCCATATAAGTTAAAAGGCAATTATAATGCAATATGATAAAAAGGTTGCTTTTAAGCAGGATCAAGTTTAACTGTTAAACCTACCTATGTATAAACTACCTGGTAGGAGCCAAGCTACACAGACCATTTGTAAGACTTGTATAAATAATTGCAAAAATATTGCGATACACACATGCAGGTATATTTATAAACATAACAAAATAAAATCAATATATTCCACACTCAGCAACAGCAGGCTGAGGTTATTAGGGAAGTGAAACAGAAAAAAAAAAGGTTTAATTACCCTGATAATTTAACAAGGAAACCAAAACTTTCTTGCTTCTGGAAAAAGAAAAAAAAGCAATTACCTGAATTATTTTGTTAATTGCTTCCATATATTATTTCATTAGACTGGCCTTGCCTTGGACTCAAAATAATAAGTAACTACCTACCTACTTCATTAATTCTGATATTGTACTTCTAGTCTCATTTTGAATTTTCGTTCTTCCTTATGCAGTCTAATACCTTTCCAGTCTCTTCGGTAAGATGTTTTTGTACAATATTATTACTACATGCTTTATGGAAACAAAAGCAGTTTGAGAGCTTCTAGAATCAGACATATAAATTTACTCCAGTTTTTCACACCTGCTATAAGCTTTCACTATCAATAATTTAGAAATTCAGATAAGCTAAACTGATAGCATCCACTTAGCCAAGCCCCTAATATACTTCATGGAGAAATGTCTCATTTGAATCTTTAGCATGAAATAATTTAATAAGCAAAATAGGAGGGAATTCTTACTATTTCTACTGCCAATGACCCTTTAAACCTATGTTAAAATGCTACTATAATCACTAGAAACTTTATTTAAAGAGTAAAAGAAGACAGGAAAACATAAAATCCAAGATCCTTAACTTTCATCTAGTCCAGATTTCAATTAAATATGCCTTTGAACAAAATACTGCTTAGACAAGGCTACTATTATTTATTTATTATCAAGATGTTGACTGAGAACAGGCAGTGCTTTTATTGCTTTCTGCAACATCCAACTTTTAAATCTTTCAAGACACTCGCTATATACCTAAATCCTAAAGTGCTGTACACCAAATCCACCAATTTCTTTATACCTCAAAACTGTCAAAAGTAAAGTTATAATACATCAGAAAGGAATGACCAGAGTTATTAATGGCAAATACATCAGGGCCATGTCTTTAAAAACTACAATTAATCACTATTTCTTTTAGCTGGAAAATGGAAAACCAGGAAAATAAATGGAATTTTAAAAACAACTCAGCAAACACAACTGAACTACAAAAAATGATGAGACCCTTAAGAGATTGTTATTTCCCACATCTGGCTTACAATGTAAAGAAAGCCATATTCTAATACACTGTCCAATAGTTTTTAATGATCAACAACTACAATCAACACTACTGTAATTTATTTAACATTTAAAGCCTGTCAGAAAGTATAGCTCTCTCAAAATAGCACAATAGATTCTGAAAGTAATTCACAGTCCTATCTCTAAAATATTAAAACAATCCTAAGGATAGCACATAATTTAGACTACATCTACCTTATGTTTAAGTCTTAAAGTACCACCCAATCTTTAATTTTAGCCTTCTAGTGATTTAAATGTGAATAGCCCTCAAAGAATCTGAATCTGGGCCAGGCAAAAGAAGAGAGCAGCATATGGTTTACTGATATAAGGGATCTAAAATTTGCTCCCACCCCAATTTTTAAAGATATTTTTTAACAAAGAGAATTTGATAGGATGCTTTGCATTCAGTTCAACAGCATGCAGTTAATTCCTTGCCCTAGGCCTAGTGGTCAGACAGAATCCCTAAGAACCTTCCAACATACTACACTGGTACAAATTCCCAGGACTTACCATAGACATGGCTGTTCATGAAAATGTGAGCAGTTGCACATCCCAGCTGAAACAACGAGGTTAAAAAAGCTCCTTTCAAGTGTGAGCAAAAGTGATTCTCTGCAGAGATCTTGGTTTAGGGATGCGAAGTACTAGCCTCAAACCTGCAAGCTGGCACCTCAGCAACTGCTGCAAATTCTACTGCATGCACTGGTTTCGTGGCCAGGACTGCTTAATTACTAGACTGTGATACAATGCAGATCAGTTTTCTTATCAAGAGAAGGGGTAAAGAGGGCTTTTAGACCAATACTTGAGTTGTTCAGTTTCAAATGTTAAAATCTCATTTTAAAAAATTCGATTTTGACATCTCAAATTTAAGCTAATGAATTTAATATGACCCAGGGCCCAGCTGTTTTCCAACATAACAGTGCCATGTGAAAAGCTCATCCTTTTTCCAAACATTACAATTAGCTCTTCTTGTCACCTTTCCTTTTTTTTTTCACCTTAAACAACACCTCATGATCACAAGAACCTACGTGAAATAGAATATGAAGTACAATGCTCTTTTAGAGGCTAAATGTGAGAAATAAATTTTAGACACTTGCTTCAGCAAAGCATCCAATAAAAGCATTTCCTATGGATTTCAAGATCCTTGATATGTACCAACCGCTATTGCTCTGTGCCACAGGTAATAACCTGCTCCAATTTCGTATTGCATGTCTCAGAGTGAGGTAACGTTTAGAAAAACATTAACATAGCAAGACTGTGGTGATAATGTCCTAAAAAGGAATTGTGTTCAAGTATTACTTTTAACCAGGGTGCTTTTGTGAAAGTTTCAAATGCAGGGGGAAAAATGAGAGCAAATTTCATCTGCTCTATGAAAAATGTTAGCAATGCTTTCATTAGGAATAATATAATAAAAAGTTCTCCAACATGTACAGTAAGGGTGGTGGGGGAAGCGCTCAGCACTCAACCTTTTTGCTTAAGTGCAGAAAAATCAAAATTTGCAGATGAGCCCTTTCTTTCACATCGTTGGCAAAAATAAACCCTATTCCCGCCACCTCCTCCGAAAATTAAGGAAGTTGCTACAAATAGCACAGAAGTAAATGGTCCCTACTTTGCTCCATTCCTCCTGTGCCTTCTAGGAGTAAACAGGTTACTCAAAAGTCCAGAAGCCAGAAACCGCTTTTCCCCCCATGCCAAACTCCCACGGAAATGCAATTCCCTTTTCTGGGGATTTGGACGGGGGAAACGTGGCCGGAGGAGCCCAGCCGCAGCCTGCCCTCTCCCAAAGGTTGGGTGTCTGGGTCGTTCAGTCCTCCGTGAGGCTTCTTCAGACCCGCGCTCCGCAGCGCCAAAGAGCGCGCTGCAGCCTCCCAGCGGCTCCACATCCACCGGCCCATCCTGACCATCGCCCTCGCGTTTACAAAACCCTGAAGGTGAGCTTCCCAGGCGGGGTCTCGAAAGTTTGCCCTGCCTCGGGTCAGCAGCCGCCCGCCGGGCCGAGCCCCGGGCAACGCCGCGTGCCGCTCCAGCCTCCAGCTCCCTTGGCCCCCAGCTCTTCTTTTGGGCCACAGTGACAGGTCTACGTTTACCTCCATGTGCTCGTGGCAGAGGAAACAAAAGAAGGCTTCCTCCCTGATAATAAAACGCCATCTTCGTCTAATTAGCAAACCGAGGGGCCCCCGCGGCTGTCCCACCACAAGAACCCCCACCACCCAGCTCGAGGGCGGCCCCCACTCCGAGGCAGAGTTCCTGGCAGCCCCGGAAAGACCGGGCTAAAATGTCCTGGGGGAAGGGGGTGGGCTACCCCGAGAGCCCTACCAGCCTCCCCACCCAGGCCACCGGAGCAAGGCGTTTCAGTTCAAACGGAAAGGGACGAGGGTGGCGTCTCCCAGTAACCCCCTCAGAAATCTGTTGTGAGGGACCCGGCGAAGGGGCTGGGAGCAAGCCACCCGGTACGCGTGGAGCCGCAGCGAGTGTACTTACAAAACGGTTAAAGCTCTGACGGAACATCGCGTCGAAGGCTGCCAGGCACTCAGCTGGACTCTACTGGGCTGTCCGGGAAGGCGCCGTCCACAAAACACACTGCGGTGTCGCTCGGCGGCGCAAAGCGGACAGCTAGGCGGGCTGCCCGGCCACCAGCCCGCAGCCTGCCCTCCACGCCTCTAGGCGCTCCCCCGCCCCTCCTCCAACCGCCGTCGCCCGCGCCCTCGCGCCCGCGGCCCCGCTGCCACCGCCCCGCCTCACTTGCCCTCGCCCCCGCCCCCAGCCCCGGCCCGCCCGGCCCGGGGGCGGCGGCCCCGTCGCTCCCCCTTATCTGGCCCCAGCACCGCCGGCCCGCCGCAGCCCGCGGAGGAGCGAACCCAGCGCGCGGGGGAGGGATGGCGGAGGAGCGCTAGGCTCCTCCTGCGGGGGGGGCAACCTCTTCGCGGGCGCCGGGCTCGGCACCCCGCTGTCGGTACTCTTCCCAGCGCAATGCCCCCGCCCGCCTCCCAGCTAGCTTTCGCGGACGCCCCTCTCAGGACACTGGGGACCCTCTCGAGGTCCCCCGCGCCTCACCTCACCTCGCCTCCTCCCGACACTACTCCCCTGTCTCTATCTGGAACCACAGCCTCCCTTACCCCGGCCCTAACTCGTCCGCCGCACCGCTTCACTCGCAGCCCCTCCTTGGCCCCGCGCTTTCTTCCCGCACTCGGGCTAGGGAGCCTGGGGGCAGCCCGCTGGCCCGTTCAGAGGCCGCGAGACAGCCGGGCTCCCGCTTCCCGGCCAGGAGTATCCGCGCTCTGAGGGAGAGTAGGCACTGGCAGGGCACTGTGGAGACCCTGGCGCGGGAGTGGCACGGGCGGGGGGATTACTCGTGAAAGGCGACCCCTTCTCATCTACCAATGTAAGGGTCTCCCCTCTCTCCTCCCATCTAGGCGGCTTTTCCTTCTCGTTCTTTCTCTAGTTCAGCCTCCCCACCTAAGCCCTCTTACTTCCACTTTCTCTGTGAGGTTGTAAAGTCAGGCTTTGTGTCGATGCTGCTGCGCAGCGGGGCGGGATTTCCCTGCCAGCCCCCCTCCCGCTCGCCCCCCTCCTTCGCAATGATCCCGGAGCAGCCTGGGAGTTGTAGTCCAAAGATCCCCCTACTCCGCCTGCTACTGTGAGCTGGGAGCTCCCCCACACGCCCGTTCGGGGTTTGCCTGGAGGATTGAAAGAGGAAGCGTCTGAGACCATTGAGCCGAACAGCGCTTCTCAGCACCGACCTTGTGTGGAGGTCGGGAGCACTCGGTAGATTCCTAGCTCTGCGAAATGTGCGAAGGATAAAATTAGGCAAATTCCCGAATGCTGGGAGACTTCCTAGAACGCGAAGTTTGTGCCAGGAAACCCTTTGCACCTTCCGCCCCTAGCTTAGAACTGGAATCTGCCAAAGTTTAAAAATGAAAACTGAAAGCCGAATCTAGACTAGCCTTGAGACTGGGCATCCCTCCCCCACTCCCGTCTTGCACCGCCCTCAGGCGGGGCCCAAAGCTGTTGGAGAACTCGCAGATTCTACTATAAAAGTAAAGAACTTAGTAAAGGTAGTTAAGTAACATTTGCCAGAGAATTTTGTCGCGCCACATTCTCCAGCCAGTACAGAGCTGGGGACAGGCCCTACTACACCACCGGCCTCCCCTAAGATCGTGAAGGGCCTTTACTGCTGGGCACTATCACTTCTCCCTTTCCCTTCTGGGGTTTAAATTCATTTCAACAAATCTTACTCTGTATTTTCTTTGTACCAGACACCGTGCTAGGCGCTAAACAGTGATTTCTTAAATGACCTCCCAGAGGGTGATCGCAGTCTGAAAAGTGAAAACGACAGGTTAGAATGTAATGGCTGCTAGAGTAGACATACGAAGTGCTGAAAGGAAAGGGAAGTTCATAGTGCCTCTGAAAAGGGGGTCTTGGGAAGCTTCCCTGAAAAATCAGGAGATTTAACTGGGTCTTGGATCTTGGGAAGGTGTTGGAGGAACCACTGGGGCAAACTCTTGAGTGAAGGGAGAGGTCAGTGAGAAAGTGCAGGACAACCTAAAAAAAGAGCACACCATATTAGCTGATGCCTAAAATGTGGGGGTGGGGGTGGGGTAAAGTCTCTGGTGAAAGCTAAAACCCAAAAAGATCTTCAGAAACGTGCTACAAAGTTTGAACTTGTTTCTTTGATCAACTAAGAGCCCATCCCCAGTAAAATGCAAATGCAAGAGACTTAAGGTTTGTTCCAAAAATGTTCTAATTCCCCAGAGGTAAAACCAACAGTTTACAATTCTTCCCCAAGATGGTTCCCTTCAAGCAATATCTAATAATTTTTAACACTTAGGTTCAAATCAGATATTAGGACATTTGTTGACAAAATGAATCTTAATTTTTACTCTCTACCACTTCAAAGATGTTTTCAAATAGTTTATTTTCTGGCTTTTGTTGACCACAGCTACTACCTTAATTTCATTTACTAATTATTTGTTGAATAACTACTATGTGGCAGGCACTATTCTAGACACTGGAATTGGGGAATGGAGGAGGTTATTGTCATTCATTGTAGGCATAAATCTAGAATCCTTATCAATAAAAATACATCCTGCCGGGCGCGGTGGCGCACGCCTGTAATCCCAGCACTTTGGGAGGCTGAGGCAGGAGGATCGCGAGTTCAAAGCCAGCCTCAGCAATGGCGAGGCACTTAGCAACTCAGTAAGACCCTGTCTCTAAATAAAATACAAAAAAGGGCTGGGGATGTGACCCAGTGGTCGAGTGCCCCTGAATTCAATCCCCGGTACCACAAAAAAAAAAAAAAAAAAATACATCCTTATCAATAAACAAAGAAAACCAATGTAGGTATTTGGGGATATAAGTGCTTACTAGTAAAGAATATCTTTTCTTATTAGGTTTTGCCAAGCAAATGGGAAAAAATGTATTCTGCTTATGGATTCAAACAGATAAACTTCAAAAAATTAGAGACTCAGAATTTTTCTTTTGTAGTATCCTCTCACACTTGCCCATTGTGGTGTTGCTACAATGTAAAAGCAGTGATTTTAGACCCTTCAAGATACAGCAGAATTGTTATTTGAGTTTTCATTTGTTATTCTAATTCCACTCTTTGTTCTCCTAATTTATTTCAGCAGGACACTTATACTCGTGGGTCCAGAGTAATTTGCTCGACTATAGAAATGCAATTCCATACAAATCAAAATACGCTCAGCAAAACATGAAATTTATGCAAAGGTGATTTTTTTCCATATCCCAAATTGAACCTTAAATTAGAGCCACTCTCACACATATCCTTTAGAGTCACTCCTTTCTTATTTTAAAAAACTCCTTTGTGAGTATTTTAAAACAAAAATTTATTTTTGTTCTTCCAGTGCCTCTTCACAGTTTCCAAAGAAATCCCAGGTGTTGTAGAAAGCTGTTGTCGATGACTATGAAAAGCAGACCATCAGCCAGCATTTTCATTGGGTTAACTCCATAAACAGAGCTGCAAAAACTAACTTCCTCCTGCCTAAACTGTCAAAACATGTGGCACAATATAGCAACTCTTCTGGTGTATCAGCTGACTGCACAGACATCCCAGTCTCCAGCAGGTAGGAAATTCAGGAAGCTATCTTCTATCCTTATTTCTAACTTAGCTAGAGACAATGCCTATTGCCCCTTTCCGTGAAAGCCACTCAGAAAGCCCTTCTTCTCCACTGCCACACCCTCCCCCCCCCCACCCCTGTGCTCTTTCCCACATTCTACCTCAACTCCTTGAAAATCTCACCATGCCAAATGTGTAAACCAATCACTGGGGCACAGGAACAATCATAATCCAGCAAGAGAGCAATGATGAAAAAATGCAATCACTTCTTCCATCCAATACTGGAATAAAAAAAAAGAGAGAGGAGGGGTTGAAACTGTTAAATCTGCATCTAAAACACCCATGATCAACAAGTTGAAGAAATTGAACTATACCTGCTGAGCTTTCAAACACACCTCATAAAGCTACATTCTGTGCATGTGAAATATCTTTTTCCCCCTTTCTAAGCTTGCCGTGTGTTTATTTGAGACCAATTTTACCCATATCTTCCTAATGGCTTTCCAATTCATTCTCCATACTGCAATCAGAAATCTTCAGAAGACCAAAAACAAAAACAAACAAACAAAAAAATCAAATCACTCGCCTGCTTATGCCTTTAAATTCTTCCTTAACATCACATACAAGGTCCTGAATTCTCTGACCCCTTCCTTCCTCTCAAGTAGACAACAGTCCCTCTTGCTCACTCCACTGGCCACCTTTCATTCCTAGAGTTCCCGAAGCTCCTCTTCTCCTAACAGCTTATAAACAGGCAGCCATCTCTGCTGGAATGCTTTCACTGCGTTTGTTATTCATCCCTTAGATCTCAGTTTAAATGTCACTTCCTCAGATGAGATCAGGGCTCCCTGTTATTGTGCTCCAAAGAGCCCATATTAATTACATCCTAGGGTAATGACAGATGAGGTTAGTAATCATAGAGAATGGCACAAGCCCAAGGGGACTAGGGACGATCTAATATTGTTTTGCTTTTCAAAAAGGGAGAGTAGGTGGCCAGGCACAGTGGCCCACGCCTGTAATCCCAGCCCTTGGGAGGCTGAGGCAGGAGGATCACGAGTTCAAAGCCAGCCTCAGCAATAGCAAGGCACTTAGCAACTCAGTGACACCCTGTGTCTAATAAAACACAAAAAAGGGCTGGGGATGTGGCCCAGTGGTCGAGTGTCCCTGAATTCAATCCCTGGTACAAAAAAAAAAAAAATGGGGGGGGGTTGGGGACTAGGTGTATTCTAGCGATCATGATATCAAAGGCAGGCTAGGTTCTAGGACTGACCATTAAAAGGATGAAGTTGGACTGTGGGTATAGGTTAGTGGTGGAATACTTGCCTAGTGTGTGAGCCCCTGGGTTTGATACCCAGTACCTAAAAACAAAGTTTGTTTTTTAATCTTTATCACAATAGAAGGAAAGAGGCAATCATTAAGATGCACAAGGATTTCCCCGATATGGAGTTTGGCCTTCAAGATTCTGAAGAAATTATTTCTTATTCAGAATTCTGACCGGGTGCAGTGGTGCCCACCTATAATCCCAGTACTTGAGAGTGTGAGGCAGGAGGATCACGAGTTCAAAGCCAGCCTCAGCAATGGCGAGGCACTTAGCAACTCAGTGAGACCCTGTTTCTAAATAAAATACAAAAAAGGGCTGGGGATGTGGCCCAGTGGTCGAGTGCCCCTGAGTTCAATCCCCGGTGCCAAAAAAAAAAAAAAAAAAACAGAATTCTAAACACTACCAAAATATGTTGGGAGGATAGACATGTCACCAGAGGAGTTCCCTGAGCCTACCTTGACTCAGGACAAGTAGGATCCTTGGCATACTTGATGGAAAAGATTTTCATCATGTGCCAGTCAGAAACAGATTTATCTAGGAAAGCAGATCACATTCAAGAGAGAATGCAGGCTGGGCATGGTGGCACAGTTTATAATCCCAGCAACTCAGGAAGCTGAGGCAAGAGAATCACAAGTTCTAAGCCAGCCTTGGCAACTTAGTGAGACCCTATCTCAAAAAATAAAAAGGGGTCTGGGTTTGTGGCTCAGTGGTAGAGCACTCGCCTAGCACGAGTGAGGCAGTGGATTCAATCCTCAGAATCACATTAAAAAATAAACAAATAAAATAAAAATATTGTGTCCATCTATAAATAAAAATATTTTTAAAAACAAATAAATAAAAAAGGCTGAGGGTGAAGCTCAATGGTAGAGCACCCTAGGTTCAATACTCAGTACTGAGAAACAAAACAAAAATGAAAGAAAGAAAGAAAAGAAAATGAAAATGCAGGCTACCTAAGGGGAGAAATGTATTTTGGGGTAAAGTAAGAAGGACACATTCAAGGGAGAATGTGGGCCATCTCCAGAGGGAAAGACAGCAAGTGGGGTGTTAATATTTATAGAGGGATAGTTGCTAAGAGCTGGACTTAGAGGTGGAGCCAGGACAGAGTTACACAATTTTGTACCAGTTTTTCCAGGGCTTGTGCATTGCCCTCATGGTTTTCTTGGTTTTTTTTTTTTGGCTTTTGGTACTGGGAATTTAACTCAGGGGTACTCTACCACTGAGCGACATTCCCAGCCCTTTTTATTTTTGTTTTGAGACAGGGTCTCCCTAAATTGCACAGCTGGCCTACAATTTGAGATCCTCCTATCTCAGCTTCCTGGTCCCTATTACAAGCATGTGCCTTGGCTCTGGCTCACATGACTTTTTGCAGGTGAGGACATGGATCAAGGACACAGGCCAAGGGCACTAGTTGGGTCGGTCCAGAATGCTCCTTTTGCATTTCAAAGGTTCATAGGCATTTCCCTAATTCCAACAACTCAGGAGTGTTTCTTTTTGAGATGTGGTCTTTTCCTCTATCCCGAAATTCCTATCTTACGGGGGGGGGGGGGGGGGGGGGGGGGGGGGGGGGGGAGAATGTGACAGAAGATTAACTCTTTTTTTTTTTTAATATTTATTTGTTTTTAGTTGTACACAATGCCTTTGTTTTTACGTGGTGCTGAGGATCGAACGCGGGCCGCGCACTTGCTAGGGAGCCCTCTGCCGCTGAGCTATAATCCCAGCCCAAGATTAACTCTTTATCTCTGATAATAAGAAGTTATTAGGTCAAGCTGGAAGTGGTGGGTCCTGCCTATAATCCCAGCAGTTTGGGAGGCTGAGGAAGGAGGATCTCAAGTTCAAAGCCAGGCTCAGCAATTTAGCAAGGCCCTAAACAATTCAGTGAGACCCTGTCTCAAAATACAAATTAAAAAAAAGGACTGAGGATGTGGCTCAGTGGTTAAGCGCCTCTCTGGGTTCAGTCCCTGGTAAGGAAAAAGGAAAAAAGTCATTAGGCCAAGATATATCATAACAATTATTTGACATAGAAACAAGGAGGTAAATAGCTTAAGAAACAGATAAAGCCGGGCGCGGTGGCGCACGCCTGTAATCCCAGCACTTTGGGAGGCTGAGGCAGGAGGATCGCGAGTTCAAAGCCAGCCTCAGCAATGGCAAGGCACTTAGTAACTCAGTGAGACCCTGTCTCTAAATAAAATACAAAAAAAGGGCTGGGGATGGGATGTGACCCAGTGGTCGAGTGCCCCTGAGTTCAATCCCCAGTACCAAAAAAAAAAAAAAACAAACAAACAAACAAAAAAAAAAACAGATAAAAATAATTTTTGTGGGGCTAGGATTGTGGCTCAGCGGTAGTAGAGTGCTTGCCTAGCACATGCACGGCCCAGGTTCAATCCTCAGCACCACGTAAAAAAAAAACTCATTGTGTACAACTAAAGCAAATAAATAAATATTTTTAAAAAATAATAATTTGCGTGCCTGTGAGGAACACAAATTGGGAGTGGGGAAGAAAAGGATAAAGGACTTTTGTTTTTCTTTATAACCCTTATTTCTGTTTAACCTTTTAACTATGTACTTGCATTATTTTCATTAAAATTATTCTGAAGATACAAAAAGGTATTTGGACACATAGACAAGAATTAGGAGACCATACTATCCAAGAAAAAATGGCCTAGATGTGCAAGTGAAAATATTCCAGTAGATAGTAACTAGACTTGCCTGGAGGAGCAGTGACTCCATGTTGAGGAGTAGTAAATAATTTTTTATTTGTTTAAGGTGCTGGGGATCAAATCCAGGACGGCATTCATGTTAGGCAAGTGCTCTACCATTGAGCTACAGTCCCAGCTCCATTTTTTTTTTTTTTTTTTTTTTTTTTTTTTTTTTTTTTTTAGTACGGGGCATTGAACTCAGGGGCTCTAAACCACTGGGCCACATCCCCAGCCCTTTTTTGTATTTTATTAGAGACAGGGTCTCACTGAGTTGCTAAGTGCCTTCCATTGCTGAGGCTGGCTTTGAACTCTTGATCCTCCTGCCTCAGCCTTCCAAATGCTGGGATTACAAGCATGTGACACCATGCCTGGCCCAGCCCCATTGATATAAAAATTTAACTTTCATTTTTCAGGAAGCTTCTGAAATCACATTCTGTAAAGTGAGGGTCTAAACCAAGAAAGAGGAGGACATGGGAGGCAGAAAACAGGGATCAACTTCAAAGAGAAGGAAAGGAATTCTCTGGATGATAATGAATTTAAAAAGTTTAAGGTAGACAGTTGTGTGGCACACCTAGAGGTCCTAGAGGGAAGTTGGGAAGATAGAGGATCCATGACTAATGCTCTAGAGAAAAGAGGAAAAAAATAAAACTGATAGATTATCCAATATGTTTGAACATGTAGAGAATAGGATTCAGAAAGATTTCACAGCTCTATGAGAAAATTAGTGATTAGTGCTAGACACACAGAAAGTAAAACAAACTAACAACCACAAAAAATGTGTTTTTTACTCCAGGAAAAAAAACTGAAAGTTTCTCAAAAAAGTAAATGAGTAATGAATGATAAAACATACTTGACTTCACCAAGACAAACATTTACATAGTAAAACAATTTTTTAAAAACTGCCTTGGGGCTAGGGATGTAGCTCAGTGGTAGGGTGCCTACCTAGCATGGACAAGGTCCTGGGTTCCAAAACCAGTACCACAAAACAAAGTAAAACCCAAAAAACAGAAGAAAAAAGAAACACTGCCTTACCTATGTACTAAATTAAAACTTTTATAGGATGAAGGGAGAACAAATTGTACAGGACTGTGTCATAAGAATTCTTATTTGTCTTCCATAATAAAAAATGCTATCTAGAAATTAAAAGATCAAGAAATAGGGCTAAGGCTGAAGTTGTGGCTCAGTGGTAGAGCATTTGCCTAGCATGTGTGAAGCCCGGGGTTCAATTCTCAGCACCACATATAAATAAATAAATTAAATAAAGCTTCATGGACAACTAAACATTATATATATATAATGCATATATATATGCATATATATATAATATAATGCATATATATATATGCATATATATATATATATGCATATATATATATATATATATATATATATATGAATGATATAGGGCTAGGAGTTGGGGCATGGTGGAACAATACCTGTAATGCCAGGAATTCAGGAGACTGAGGCAGGAGGATCTCAAGTTTGAGGCCAGCCTCAGCAACTTAGCAAGGCCCTAAGCAACATAGCAAGACCCTGTCTCAAAAAAAAATATATATATGTGTATATGTATATATATATAAAGGGCTGGGAACATGGCCCAGTGCTTAAGCACCCTTGGGTTTAATTTCCAGTACCAAAAATAGAAGGAAAGAAATAGGGCTGCAATGAAGCTTGGGGGCAGAGCACTTGACAAACATGTGTGAATTCCTGGGCTTGATATCTAGTACTACAAAAAAAAAAAAAAAAAAGAAATATTTATATAAATAAATTCTGTGAAAATACAGAAGTAAAAACTAGTAGTTCTTCCAGTAGTGCATATCAGAAGTTGGGAGAAGCCGGGCATGGTGGTGCATGCCTGTAATCCCAGCACTTGGGAGGCTGAGGCAGGAGGATGAGGATGGCGAGTTCAAAGCCAGCCTTAGCAATGGCGAGGCACTTAGCAACTCAGTGAGACCCTGTCTCTAATAAAATACAAAAAAGGGCTGGGGATGTGGCCCAGTGGTCGAGTGCCCCTGAGTTCAATCCCTGGTACCAAAACAAAACAAAACAAAACAAAACAAAAAAAAAAAAAAAAAAAGAAGAAGAAGAAGTTGGGAGAGATGGAGCAGGCATCTGCTTCTTTATTTATAAGATTTAAAAATCTATTTACCTTTTTACTATGAATGTGCATTGTTTTCAAAAATAAAAATTATTTTTTAAAAGAACAAATAGCATTTTGAATGGGGAGAAAGGGGAACATCGTAGCCAAGAGAAATAGCAGGTGAAACAGTAAGTAGACCTCTCTCCAGGGGGATGTGAGTCTACACTGGGGAGTAGTGAAAGACAATTTTAGTAGCTATCACTTATTAAACACTTGCCATGTGCCAGGCACTGTGGTATAATCTTTATTCACATTATCTCATTTATACTCACTAACCTGATAATGTAAGTATAACTATTCCTACCCATTTTATATGTGAAGAAACTGACAGGTTATGGAATATGCCCAAGTCCCAGCTAGAAAGTAAGCAAATCAGAGTCAAAGGGGTCTGGCTGACTCCAAATCTGTAATTTTTTTTTTTTTTAACTCTTGGTACTGGGATTGAACCGAGGGCTACATCCCCAACCCCTTTCAAAAATTTTAGATTTTAACATAGGGACTTGCAAGCAACCCAGGCTGGCTGAAAACTTGTAATCCTCCTGCCTCAGCCTCTTGAGTAACTGGGATCACAGGCATGTACCACCATGCTGGGCCAAATCTATACTTCTAACTGCTACATTTTGAAGGCATAATTGACAAGATTTGGTCACTGATTTGATTTATAAGACAAAGGAGAGAGGTTGATCCAGAAAGGCTGTAAGTGGGAGAATGATGATCATTCATTTGTTCATTTCAGTAGATGTTTATTGAATATAGATTACACCCAAATTGTGTGTTAGAGATAGCAATGAACATGGGATATATGATTTTTGCTCTCATAGAGCGTTTTTTTTTTTTTTTTTTTTTTTTTTTTTTTGTACCAAGGATTGAACTCAGGGGCACTCAACCACTGGGCCACATCCCTAGGCCTTTTTTGTATTTTTATTAGAGACAAGGTCTCACTGAGTTGCTAAGTGTCTTGCTATTGCTGAGGCTGGCTTTGAACTTGCGATCCTCCTGCCTCAGCCTCCCAAGTACAGGGATTACAGGTATGCACCACTGTGCCCGGCTTCTTATAGATCTTAACATCTGTCATACACAGGAAAATCACTGAATAGGTACATCTGTGGAGAAAATTATGAATTTGGTTTTAACAATGTTGAAGTAACAGTAGGATGTTCAAATAAAAATGTCCAATATGCAGGGAAAATATAGTACTAGAGTTTGGTATAAGATACTCTAAACCTCAAAAATCTATTCCTGTTCACAATAAATAAGAATTGAAAAAAGATATTTCATTTAATGCTTCAAAAATCTTGCATTAGCTTTAAAAGTGCAGTTTCAATGTAGTTGGGCTGAAAGCCAGATTGCAGAAGTTAATAGGTGTAAACCCTTCATTTGCAAAATTTGATGGTAGAAGTGGGTGGGAAAAGGTTGTACAATTTCTATGAGGGCCATCAGGATTAAATATCTTTTCCAAACTAAGGGAAACATACATGTTTAAAATCAGGAAAGAAGGACTGGTGTTGTGGCTCAGAGGTAGAGTGCTTGCCTAGCATGTGTGAGGCACCACATAAAAACAAAATAAAGGTAT
The DNA here is from genome assembly GCA_025594165.1 of Tamias sibiricus. Taxonomy (NCBI): domain Eukaryota; kingdom Metazoa; phylum Chordata; class Mammalia; order Rodentia; family Sciuridae; genus Tamias; species Tamias sibiricus. The sequence continues at coordinate 130,026,351 of CM046667.1, forward strand.
TGTGTCCACCTACAACTAAAAAATAAATATTAAAAATTTTTAAGAAAAAATAGGAAAGAAATGTATAGGAAGGAAAAGCTAAGGATTTTAGAAAGAGAAGATAATTGAGGAAGCTGGGCATGAAATGCAGTAGAAGATTATAAATTGGAGAACTCAGGGCCTAGGTGTGACAGGGGAAGAAAGATCACTCTTCCAAAGACAAGAAAGAAGACCAGGAGAGAAGAGGGTGAGTAAATCAAATGACTTTAGGTGACAGATGCATGGGGATGAGTGGTCTCTATCTTTTGAAAGAAAAATACTTGGTTTTTGTGGGAACAGGCAATTGGGAAAGGGGGTGGGACTTTGTGAAGAATCAAATAGAGCCTTCATTGTGGAGGCACACAATCCCAGCAACTCAGGAGGCCAAAGCAGGAAAATGGCTAGTTTGGGACCAGCCTGGGAAACATAGGGATACCCTATCTCAAAATAAAAATAAAAAGGGCGACTGGGCACCGTGGCACAGGCCTGTAATTCCTGGGAGCCTGAGGAAGGAGGATTGCGAGTTCAAAGCTAGCCTCAGCAATGGCGAGGCACTTAGCAACTCAGTGAGACCCTGTCTCTAAATAAAATACAAAATAGGGCTGGGGATGTGGCTCAGTGGTCATGTGCCCCTGAGTTCAATCCCTGGTACAAAAAAAAAAAAAAAATAGGGCTGGGGATCTGGCTAGGTGGTCAAGTGCTCCTGAGTTCAATCCCCAGTCTCAAAATAAATAAATAAATAGATAAAATTAAAAAGAGCTGGACACCTCTGGGGGTTACCAGTAACTAACACACACACACACACACACACACACACACACACACACACACACACACGAACACACACACAGATTCAAAGAATAGAAGTTGAGGTTCAGAACTGAAAATTAACAAGCCTGGATGCCCTATTTTAACCCCTTTTTACTGTTTTAAAATAAAAGCAAATTGCACTATCCTCTAGTCTTTCTGATCGAATTATTCAAATTTTATCTCAACCAGGCCAACATTTAGGTACTAACGCTCAGGAAGGATGCCATCAAAATCCATTAAAAATGGCTCTCTTCCCAGCAGTGATAGAAATGCAAATTCCCCTTAACAATCAAATCCAACCTTGAATTAATTAATATCTCTGTTGGTGTCTGTTTTATTTTTAAGTCATATAGTTTTCACTGGCTCAATTTCTATCATTTGTAATTCCATTTGGCACCCTTCAGCAAGTATTTAGTCTGCCCTACTTGCAAAGTATTTGCCATTTTGGTTCCATTTATTTCTTGTCACAGGATATGACTGTGCACAAATACACCCCAGTCACTAAAAATACAGCAACATGCACAGAACACAGAACAAACGCCAGAGGATTTTTTGTTTGTTTTTATTTTTTTGTACTAAGTATTGAACCCATGGGTGTTCTACTACTGAACTATATCCCCAATTCTTTCCATTTATTTTGAGACAGGATCTTGCCAGCTGAGGCTGGCCTGGAATTCGAAATCCTCCTGTCTTAGATTCCGAAGTCATTGGGATTTCAGGTGTGTGCCATTACCCGGCCAAAAAGAGGTTCTTGAGGGAAGGAAACACGCAAAGATTTGTGTAAACCAGGCTCATGTATTTCTTATTTATTTTAGTCCCTATTTCCCAGGGAGGAGCATGGCACATTGTAGAAGCTCAGGAAATGTTGACAAAGGAATGCAGAATTGTCTATGTGCTATTAAGAAGAAAGCTCTAAACTGAGATTCAAGGGATCTAAATTCTAGATGTTAACTAGAGTTTCTCCTCAAACAAATCACTTACACTCTCCACATCTTATTTTCTCCATGTGAAAATGAAGGGTTTGGTTGATTTTTTGTTTCATTTTGGATGATTTATTAAATTGCTTCTGACTGAGATTTTATGAATTTTACATGCTTTTTTTGAACCAGATGATCGAACCCAGGGGTACTTAACCACTGAGCTACATCCCCAGCCCTTTTTATTTTTTATTGTGAGACAGGGTCTTACTATGTTGCTTAGGAACTTGCTAAATTGCTGATGTTGCCTTTGATCTTGTGATTCTCCTGCCTCAGCCTCCTGAACCTCTGGGATTACAGGCATGTGCCACTGTGCCTGGCTGCATGCTTTTCTTTCTAAAGTGAATATAATTTCAAATTTCCAAGTAGCAATATCTAGATTGCTATGAGAAATTTGTTCTAAATCCCTGGATAACTTGTTGGTTACTGCCTGTGAATCAGAGTACATCTATCCCTCAGGTCATCCCTCCTAGACATGGTAAACAGCTAGATTTGCTACTCAAAGTTCTGTTGCCTGGGAATATATCCCTTCCCCATTGTCTTTTAGGGCAACCCTGTGGTTGGGTTGTAGTGCTGCAGCCATCCACTTTCAGATGGTGCCAGCCTAACTCTGCAGAGTTATGTGTAGACCAGGCTCATGTATTTCTTTTTATCTTCAGTCATTTGGTATTAGGTAACTCACCATAAGGCCATGGGTGTGGATTGAGGGAGGGGACACAGTATGACAAGAGGAAGCAGTGGGACAGGAGTCGAAACCACCTGCTCATCAAGCTAACTCTTGTCTTCAGTGCCCTTCTAGGGCCCATCCCACATATACACCTTCTAGAAGATGATGGAATTGTGTTTGACACACCAGACTTTATGGCCATGTAGAGCAGGTAACACTCAGTTTTTAATGGGCAGCCTGTGTCTTATCCTCACCTGGTCAGGCTCCAGTAGAACTCATCAGCAAACCAGGAGATTCTTGTCCAAAGGGGAGTTCCTAGCAAAATAGAGAATCAAGGTGAACAGGGAAACCATCTCAACAGGCATCTACTAGACCCTCAAGAACTCCTGTCATTCTCCTTTTAGTACTGCCTTTTTCTAGCCCTTGCCTCAGATGGTTAGGCCTCTTCTATAGTCTTTCCCTTATGAATTGGGGTTTGATATACTGAACCTCTTCAATCTAAGGATTTGGGGATTCGAGAAGGAACAATGCTGAACCAAAGTAATGTCTGCAGTGATAGGATTTGTAAGTGTCAACAAATGAACTTTTGAAGTGTGTTCACTCACCTACTCCCTCTCAAATCACACCTTGTAAGTGACTGCCAACTATTCTGCCCAATATCTTCTGTTTGCAATTGTGGGAGGAGCCAGGTTTCCTCTTGGCCTTAAATGACCTCCCTTTGAATATTCAATACTTCCTCCTTACTCCTCCCTCCCTATACTAGACTACCACAACCAGTGGCTTCTGTGAATCTTTCAAATCCATCCTAGGGGAAGCAAAGCACATTCAGCAATAAAAAAAAATTAAACCCATCAAACAAATTAAGTACTTACATGGTACATTTTATTAAAATTCAGAGTAAATCTGCTTCCTTTACTATGTGTATGTATACATATAGATTGCCCAGAATCACCCAGGCAACCGGATAGAATGTTGGACTTCAAAGACACGATGGTCTTGTCATTAGTCACAGGAAGTTAATTAGCTTCTCTCCTGCAGAACACTACTAAGACTATGATTGGTAATGTCTCAACTCCTGCTCACCTAGGCTCTTTCTCTGGTAACTGTCATTCCTTGACTGCTGAGCAATCGCCTATCATTAATGACTGTTGTACTTCACCAGGGGAAAGACATGTTTCCAATGACCCCTAGGCATCTACAGTTAGTTTAAACTGTTTTAATCACTGCACGTCTCTAGCAGACCCAGACCCTCCCTAGCCTAACATTGTTATCCAAATAAAATTTGCTTAAAGCAACAGAATAATCACAAGAGGGTGGAATGGAGTGATTGACCAATGGGGAGTGTGTGTGTGTGTGTGTGTGTGTGTGTGTGCGCGCGCGCGCGCGCGCGCGCGCGCGCTGTTCTTTTTTTAAGTACTGGGTCATTAGATTCCTTATGTCTTTCAGGCTGCCTCCCTGAGGTTATTTCATTATTTCTTTGTCCACCAGCGAGGGGTGTTCCCTAAAGCCCAGGGCTCTTGATAACTGCCCTGATTCATGTACTTTAGAGATCCTGCTTCTGGATGATATACATATTTGCAGTAAGTACAGGATCCCTGATTTCATTAATTATATATTTAACAAAGGAACATGACTTTTTGACAGTCTGTAAAGTGCTATATATGTATTGGTTATTGTTATCATCTAGTGGGAAAAATTCAAAATCATGTTTGTTTTTTTTTTTTTTTGAAAATATTTATTTATTTACTTTAGTTGTACACAATGCAATGCATTTATGTTTACATGGTGCTGAGGATCGAACCCGGGCCGCGCACATGCGAGGCGAGCGCTCTGCCGCTGAGCCACAACCCCAGCCCTCATGTTTGGTTTTAACAACAGTTTGCCTCAGCAATGTATGGTAATTTTCCCAGTCAGATTTGTTCTTGCTCCAAATTATAAACAATATTCCTGATCTCAAATGTACAGAGAATTCATTTATAGCTTTGATGTATTTTCCATGAATGGTTTAAACATCAACATTGTCCAAACAAAGCCCACCAGGAAAATAATAGATTCATTTTCATTTCTATTGGTGATCTAAGGATTGCATAAGTATAAATAAGAATGGATAGAGGAGTTAGAGTTGTGGCTCAGTGGTAGAGCACCTAGCATGTGTGAGGCAATGGGTTCAATTCTCAGCACTGCGTATAAAGAAATGAGTAAAACAAAGGTCCACTAATATCTAAAACAATATTTTAAGTCGGGCACAGTGGCGCACACCTGTAATCCCAGCACTTGGGAGGCTGAGGCAGGAGGACCACAAGTTCAAAGCCAGCCTCAGCAATGGCGAGGCACTTAGCAACTCAGTGGGACCCTGTCTCTAATAAAATAGAAAAATAGGGCTGGGGATGTGGCCCAGTGGTCGAGTGCCCCTGTGTTCAATCCCCTATACCAAAATAAATAAGTAAGTAAGTAAATAAATAAATGTTTAAAAATAATGGATAGAACAGGCATAGTGGTGCACATGTGTAATCCCTGCTATTCATAAGGCAAAGGCAAGAGGATTGTAAGTTCCGAGTGAGGCCAGCAGGGCAATTTAGCAAGATCCCATCTCAATATAATTTTTTTAAAGGGCTATGGATTTAGCTAGCAACAGAACACTTGCCTAGCATGCATGAGGCTCTGAGTTCAATCCCCAGCACCAAAAAAGAAAGAAAGAAAATAAGATCAGTCAAAAGTTAAGCAAACTGGGGCTAGGGCTGTAGCTCAGTGGTAGAGCACTTGCCTAGCATGTGTGAGACCCTGGGTTCAATCCTCAATACCACATATAAATAAATAAATAAAATATAGTTTAAAAAAAGTTAAGCAAACTGCTGATTGTAGGTTCCGAGGATTATGTATATTTTGGGTCTTTCTGCATACTTCATATTTATCTAATGTAGTCACACAATGACCTTTGGCACTTTTTAAGAATATTTATTTATTTGTTTTAGTTGTACACAGTGTTTTTGGACCGCACACGTGCTAGACAAGTGCTCTACTGCTGAGCCACATCCCAACCCCCACCTTTGGGCACTTTTACAAAGCAGTATACCTATCTCAGTTTCTTACTTGATGGCAAGGATAGCAAATATATGACACTTTTTTCACCACTTCCCATTCCCAAGTTCATACCAGATCATGCTAGTCAATCTTGGCAATCTTTGTCACTGAATTTGGAAGTATTCCCATTTTCATTTTCAATCTAGCCCTCTACACAACCATGTCAATAGATCTGTCACTTGAGATGAAGCTCATTTTTCATTTGTGTTCTTATCTTAAGAAGTCATATGATACATTGTCTTAGTCAAGGAGCAGGGATAGCAAGGAGTAGAAACTGATTCAAACTAATTCAAGAATGGGAGATTTATTAAGAATACAACAGACACTGGGCACAGTGTCTGGAGGCTAAGGCAGAAGGATCACAAGTTCAAGGCCAGTTTTGGCAACTTAGTGAGATCCTGTCTGAAAATAAAAAATAAAAAGACCCGGGATGTGGCTCAGTAGTAAAACACTCATTGGTTCAATTCCCAGTACTGGAAACAAGAAGATGAAGAATACAACATATCATATTACAGATGTATAGACTATGAAGTATAGCCAAGGCCACAGGGTGATTGAAAGTAGAAATGGTAAACAGGGACTGAGATTGTTTGCTCTTTCTCTCTGAGTCCCCTTTATGAGTCAGGGTTGTTCAGAGAAAAAAAAACCAACAGGATGGATCAATTTTTCTGTCCATCTGCCTCACCACCCCCACTCTCTCATATCCAGAAAGAGAGTATGTGTTTATGGAAATTGGCTCTTGCAATTACGGAAACATGAAAAGTCTCATGATGTGCCATCTGCAGTCTAGAGAATCAGGAAACCTGGTAGTGTAATTCAATCTTAGTCTGAAGGTTTAAGAACCAAGGCAAAAGAAGGTGTAATTCCCAGTCCAAGTCCAGAGGCCTGAGAACTTGTAGGGGAGTAAGAGCTGTCTAAGGACAAGAGACAAATATCTCAGCTTCAGAAGAGAGAGCAAGAATTTACCTTTCTCCTGCCTTTTTGTTCCATTCAGATTCTCAACACATTCTTTGATGCCCCTCCACCTTGATGAGTGAGGCTCTTCTTTACTCAGTCCACTGATTCAAATGCTAATCTCTTCCAGAATCATTCTCACACATACACCAGAAATACTGTTTTACTGTTTTATTAGATATCTGGGCATCTCTTAGCCCAGTCAAGTTAACACATAAAATTGACCACTACAACCACAGTGTCTTTCTTTTCTGGGCTTCTCTCTGTCTCCTCTTCCTTTTAACTACTGACTTCCACTTTCTAGTTAACATGCCATCCCAGTTCCATTCCACACATTATTTAGTTCAAATATCCACATAGTTCTCTAATTCTATCTCTGGAGAGCCTGTGTCTATTATTGAAAATTCTTAAGAAACCAAATCTGATGATGAGTTAATGTGGGGGCTTCTAAGGGTCAGGTGTCTTCTTTGGGTTCAGTTAACTATGGTTGGGGAGATGGAATCATGTTGTAAGAAGGACTATTTCTTCTGGAGCTATGAACATGCCAGGCTAAACCTGAAGAAGGTGGATTATGGTAGACTAATTGACTTATCCACTTACATTGTTTCTCTTATTTATCCTCCCTGATTAACAGTTGCCAGATATAATTCAGGAGGTCCAATTAAATTTGAATTTCAGATAAAATATGAATATTTGTTGACATGTATTTAAAAATTATCCATTATTTATTTGAAATTCAAATTTAACTGGTTATCCCATATTTTATTTATTAAACCTATCTCTGAGTCCTGTCTTTTTTTCCTTTCTTTTTTATTTATAATAGTAGTATGTATTGCAATTTATAATGCACATATATAGCATCTTTTTATATACAACTGTTTGTATACAAAGTATATAAGTACCATTCAGATCTTCAATCCTGCATTTAGGATAATGATATCCCCTGTCTTTTTTAAAAAAATATTTTAGTTGTAGATGGACACGATAACTTTATGTCACTATGGGCAAAGGTGCAACTTATGCAGTCGAGGGGAGAAATAAAGAATGTCCAGCCGGGCGCGGTGGCGCACGCCTGTAATCCCAGCACTTTGGGAGGCTGAGGCAGGAGGATCGCGAGTTCAAAGCCAGCCTCAGCAATGGCGAGGCACTTAGCAACTCAGTGAGACCCTGTCTCTAAATAAAATACAAAAAAAAGGGCTGGGTATGTGACCCAGTGGTCGAGTGCCCCTGAGTTCAATCCCCGGTACCACAAAAAAAAAAAAAAAAAAAAAAAAAAAAAAAAAAAAAGAATGTCCACATGCTTCTGCCATTTTCAATGCTTTATTCACTCAAATAACTCAATACAATTTCACTCTATAGGGTTTTGTTTTGTTTTGTTTTGTTTTTGTTTTTGTTTTTTGGCACCGGGGATTGAAGTCAGGGGCACTGGACCACTGGGCCACATCCCCAGCCCTTTTTTGTATTTTATTAGAGACAGGGTCTCACTGAGTTGCTAAGTGCCTTGCCATTGCTGAGGCTGGCTTTGAACTCGCGATCCTCCTGCCTCAGCCTCCCAAAGTGCTGGGATTACAGGCGTGCGCCACCACGCCCAGCTTGCATTTAATTTTTAAAGTGTCTATGTAATATGTTATTATTGTTTCTTATAGTAACCACAAGAGATCAGCACAGAAAGCTTTAGTTTTGACAGTTCCACTTTGTCATATCTGATCCTTCAATGAAACTAAGCTTTAAAAAAGACTTGTTTACACAACAGCAATATGTTCCTTTTTTAAACAAAATCACTTTTAGAAGTTGACTATTGAGCCAGGCGTGGTGGTGCACGCCTGTAATCCCAGCACTTGGGAGGCTGAGGCAGGAGGATGGTGAGTTCAAAGCCAGCCTCAGCAATGACAAGGCACTTAGCAACTCAGTGAGACCCTGTCTCTAATAAAAATACAAAACAAAACACATCTCAGTCTCTGTTTCTTTGAAAGGTATATGTTAAGTCCTCCTAGGTGATTGACAAGACTAAGTAGGGAGGATAAAGGTAAATGTGCTTCATGTTTTCCACACAAATGCAGAATTTTATAACCACATGACTTCATAGTTGTGATCTCAAAAAAGGAATTTATGCTTTAATTTTTTCTTGCAGTTAATGTAAGAATACTCTAAATCTCTAAGCTTCTGAAGTGTTAGAGGTAGAGATGGTCTAGTAAAGATGTAGTAGTAATGTTTATCCATTTAGCATGTGTTTATTTTTCCTTATGTACTCAAGGTAATTTATTTGTTCAGCTCAGTGATATTATAGCTAAAAAACATACATTAGCAAAAGGAGAAGCAGTCTCCACCTAACAAAGGAATCAGAAATGTTTCTTATTTTTATTAAGTTGAATGTTTGACTCTAACACTTTTCTTCATACAAAACATAAGTTTCTTAAAGATTCTTCATAATTGTATTATAGAAGAATTTAGTATGTCATAAATACTTTATTTGACATTCAACTATAGTAGCCATATGTTGTTTAATTTCCTTATGAGCACCATGATGGAAATACTCAAATGATTTGAGAAAAATTAAAAGAAATAAGATTATCGGGTTCTGCTAAATTGTTAATGTATCTTGCTTAAATTTCTGTTCATTAATTTATGTCCATCCGATTATATAAAGCAAATTTGGAGGAAAAAAATTACAAAATAGGGCTGGGGATGTGGCCCAGTGGTCGAGTGCCTCTGAGTTCAATCCCTGGTACCAAAAAAAAAAAAAAAAGAAGTTGACTAATTTTAGTACTTAACTTTTCTCTAAGCACCTTAATATCATTTAGATGAACATGTAGAAATTAAAAGCATCTGGGGCTGAAACTCAGTGGCAGAGCTCTTGCCTCGCATGTGTGAAGTACTGCGTTCAATCCTCACCACCACATAAAAATAAAATAAAGGCATGCTGTCCATCTACAACTACAAAAAAATTTTTTTAAAAAGAAGCTTAATAACATTCTTGTTCTAATTTGTAGCCAAGCAATTTGACATTGATTTTCTCATTTCTCAAAATGGCAGAGAAAGACTATTTATGATAGATAGTCAGTATTAAGGATTTATAGGGCTAAATATTAGAACCATAGATTACCATATGCCCCTCATTTCTTTTTCTTTCTTTCCTTTTTTTTTTTTTTTTTTTTGGTACTGGGGATTGAACTGAGGGGCACTCGACCACTGGGCCACATCCCCAGCCCTTTATGTACTTTTTAAAAAATATTTATTTATTTAAGTTGTACACAGTGTCCTCATCTCTATGTGGTGCTGAGGATCGAACCCAGGCCACACACGTGCCAGGCAAGCACTCTACCACTGAGCCACAACCCCAACCCCCTTTATGTGTTTTTATTAGAGACAAGTTAAGTTGCTGAGTTGCTAAGTGCCTCGCCGTTGCTGAGGCTGGCTTTGAATTCGTGATCCTCCTGCCTCAGCCTCCCAAGTGCTGGGATTACAGGCGTGTGCCTTGGCGCCCGGCCTGCCCTCATTTCTTCTTTGTCTTTTTCTAGTTACCTGCTTTTTGGTAATTTCAATACAATATTCAACAATAGTCCATTTTGCCATGAAAATATGTAAACAAGGGGACAGATTGATGATAGATAATATATGCAAAATTTTAATATGAAATAATTTCTATCGTTCAGAGAAAAATGTATTATTTCTGTTTTATTTTTATGTGAATTACTTATTTTTTTTGAGTTGAAAGGATGTCATTTGTTGAAAATTTTTAATTTGAAATTAATGTACATTTGATTTTTTAAATTTTTTCATTAGAGCTGGGTGAGGTGGTGCACGCCTGTAATCCCAGCACTTGGGAGGCTGAGGCAGGAGGATCACGAGTTCAAAGCCAGCCTCAGCAATGACTAGGCACTTAGCAACTCAGTGAGACCCTGTCTCTAATAAAATACAAAAAAGGGCTGGGGATGTGGCCCAGTGGTCGAGTGCCCCTGAGTTCAATACCTGGTACCACAAAAAAAAAAAAAAAAAAATTTGCATTAGATTACCACAAAGCACATTTACATACAACCATAAACAGAAGAAAATACAAGAAAGTTTCCATGTGATACTAATAAAGGAACTCTTTCCTTTATCGTAAGAAAATAAACTTTTAGAAACTAAAGCTAACTTTACAGTCTTGCAAAATACTAACACTTAAATGTGAACTCGTGAATTACTTATATGTGACAGATTAATGGCAATTTATTTCCTGATCTCATTCAGCAATTTTGCCAATGTTTTATTTTGATTCAGTCACATAAGTAGATAATTCTAAACAAGTAAAACTCTGAAAATTCTTAAATGTAAGTTATAATTAGCTCTTGTGTATTTGAAATATGCCTCGTTTTATGCATTATATAAATAATTTCAAAACTAATTAATCATGCTTAGCCTTTGTTGTCTAAGGTCACAGCAGCACAGAAATAATTTTGGGTTGTACATGGATTACAATTAAAGAGATATTTGGCTGAAGTTTCCACAAAGCTTGTTTTCTATTTCTATGTTCCTTCCTTTGCTGTTTTTAATTCTTAGGGGTTGCCCACAGTATGGCAGTGACTGTGGGAACTGACAAAGCTGAAGACTTAGTCACTGTTTGACACCACCATGAGCATCCCACATCTGACCTTATTACTTCTTTGTTGCCACTTAAAGATCTCTTATCCCTAGCACAGCACCACTGCTACTGACCCCCACCTTTGGTAAAACGTGGTTTTCTTGCTGAATGAGTATTCTTTTTCTTTTTAATTTTTTTTAGTTGTAGATGGACACAATATCTTTATTCATTTGTTTTTATATGGTGCTTATGATTGAACCCAGTGCTTCACATGTGCAAGACAGGCACTCTGCTGCTGAGCTACAGCCTCAGCCCATGAATGGACATTCTTTACCTCTTCACATGTCTTCCCCACAGGAGGGTGGGGATTGAGGATCTTTAAGGATCCTTTGAGGTCCATGCTTATATATATATATATATTTTTTTTTGGTACCGGGTTTTGAACTCAGGGGCACTCGACCACTGGGCCACATCTCCAGCCCTTTTTTGCATTTTTATTTAGAGACAGGGTCTCACTGAGTTGCTAAGTGCCTCGCCATTGCTGAGGCTAGCTTCATTGCTGAGGCTAGCTTTGAACTCGTGATCCTCCTGCCTCAGCCTCCCAAATGCTGGGATTACAGGCATGTGCCACCACACCCGGCTTACATGCTTATATAATTTCATGTAAAAAATACATTAGAGAAATATTTGAAATGTGACCTTTTAGCACTGTTTTAAAAACAAGTAATGGATTTTTAGAAAGGGTTGTACTGAATAAAAGGCACAAAATATAAGTCATTCCATTCCCATAGCTATGAGCAGAGTATAAGTTTTGTAGGTGAGTATAAAGAAGATGGAGTCAAGCCAGGCACAGTGGCACACACCTAGTGACTCAGCAGGCTGAGGCAGGAGTATCTCAAGTTCAAAGCTGGCCTCAGCAACTTAACAAGATCCTGTCACAAAAAAAGTGGGAAGGGGCTGGGGATATAGTTCAGCTCTCCTGGGTTCAATCCCCAATACCCAAAATTTAAAAAATAGAAAGAAAAGAACAAACAAAAAGAAGGAGAAGAAGATGATGACAATGAAGGAATCAAAAGAAAGAGGATAGGACTGGTCTGAGAAGGAAGAGCCACACTTGAAACTGGCTTCACAGTGCTTCCTGAAGAAGGGAAATGTAAGGAAGCAATGGGAAAAAAAGTTATGACCCTGACTCTCACTGAGCAGACTTTTAAAATGGAGAATGGGAGAGAAGGTAGTAAAGTATCATAATAGATGAGGCTGCAGGAAAGCCAGGAAGTCAAAATTTGAGACTCTCTTAATTAAATCAAGATATTTCTGAGAAACTATTTTAAAAATTTGTTTTTTAGTTGTAGTTGGACACAATACCTTTATTTTATTTATTTATTTTTACCTGGTGCTGAGGATCAAACGCAGGGCTGCTCATGTGCTAGGAGAGCATCTACTGCTGAGCCACAACCCCAGCCCTATTTCTGAGAAGCTTTAAAGATTAAAAATTACAGTGATAGGGCTTCTGTTTAAAAATTATTAGCCTAGGCAATTTTTTTTTTTTTTTTTTTTTTTTTTTTGGTATCAGGGATTGAACTCAGGGGTACTTTACCACTGGGCCACATCCCCAGCCCTTTTTTGTATTTTACTAGAGACAGGGTCTAACTGAGGTGCTAAGTGCCTTGCCATTGTGAGGCTGGCTTTGAACTTGTGATCCTCCTGCCTCAGCCTCTCAAGTGCTGGGATTACAGGGTGCGCCACCACGCCCAACTAGCCTAGGCAATTTTTTGATGGTCAATTTTTTCCTCTTCCTTTCTTCCTTCTTCCCTTCCTAAAATTCTCTGATTTATGCTACATATATTTTATTACATACTTTATACTGGTTTGATGTGTGAAGCCCCCATTAATGCACTTAGAAATGTGCACATTGAATGAGATCCAAATATTCTGTAGATTCGTACTCTGTAATTAAGTGTGGTTTAAAAAAGAACATACATACACATAACTTGTTCTTTTATTTATTTATTTTTTTTGTGGTACCGGGGATTGAAGTCAGGGGCACTTGACCACTGGGTCACATCCCCAGCCTTTTTTTGTATTTTATTTAGAGACAGGGTCTCACTGAGTTGCTAAGTGCCTCGCCATTGCTGAGGCTGGCTTTGAACTCACCATCCTCCTGCCTCAGCCTTCCAAAGTGCTGGGATTACGGGTGTGTGCCACCGCGCCCAGCTAGATAACTTTTTTTTTTTTTTTTTTTTTTTTTTTTTTTTTGGTACCGGGGATTGAACTCAGGGGCACTCGACCCCTGGGCCAAATCCCCAGCCCTTTTTTGTATTTTATTAGAGACAGGGTTTCACTGAGTTGCTAAGTGCCTCGCCATTGCTGAGGCTGGCTTTGAACTTGCGATCCTCCTGCCTCAGCCTCCCAAGTGCTGGGATTACAGGCATGCGCCACCGCGCCCGGCTAGATAACTTGTTCTTAAAATGTCATTATCATTGGTTGTCACTGGCAGTTAGTCATTTTTGTTAGATATTAATATTCACAGCTTTTCAAGTATTACATGTCTCTAGGTTCAACATGGAAAAGACAATAAAGCTTAGATTATCTGGCCTTTTCTTTCAAGATATCTGTTGAATGTCAACTGAAAGCTATACAATTTCAACTTTTGCTATTTTCCAGGCTAGCTCAGATTAGCTCTGAAATCATCCTACATTACAAAGTCAGATTAAGCAATAAAAGTGCGATTTTTTTTTTTTTTTTTTGGTACCAGGGATTGAACTCAGGGGCACTCGACCACTGGGCCACATCCCCAGTGCCCCCCCTTTTTTTGTATTTTATTAGAGACAGGGCTTCACTGAGTTGCTAAGTGCCTTGCCATTGCTGAGACTGGCTTTGAATTTGCAATCCTCCTGCCTCAGCCTCCCAAGTGCTGTGATTACAGGCATACGCCACCATGCCCAGCAAAATTGCAATTTTGATTAAAAAAAATTTAGCTTTAGATGCTTTCAGACACGGACAAAATACATTGAAATGAAGCAAATACAATAACTTTGGGAAACGAGAAATTTAAACATAGACTAGATAATTGGTATAAAGGTGTTGTAGTTAGACATGAGGTATCCCCCAAAAGCTCATAAGGGAGATAATGCAAAAATTTTCAATAGTGAAATGTTCAAATTTGAGAAGTATAAACTAATCAGTGGATTAATTCACGAATATGGAGGCAGGTAGGGTGTGATTGGAGGAGGTAGGTCACTAGGGGCTTGCCTTTAGGGTTTATATTTTGTCCCTGATGAGCAGAGCTCTGTCTCTCTCTCTCTGCTTCTGGTTGCAATACCCTTAGCTGCTTTCCTCCACCACACCCTTCTTCCATGATGTTCTGCCTCATCTTGGGCCAAAAGCTATGGATTTGGCTGGCCATGGACTAAACCTCTGAAATAGTGAGACAAACTTTTCTTCCTTTAAGTTGTTCTTGCCAGGTCTTTCGGTCACAGTGACAAAAAAGTGAACTAAAACAGAAATTGGTTTATGAACCATGTGGTTTAGAGCTGGTTTGCAGGGGGGGATTTTTTTTTTTTTTTTTTTTTTTTGGTACCAAAGATTGAATCCAGGGGCACTCAACAATTGAGCCACATCCCCAGCCCCCTTTATTTTGTATTTTGAGACAGGATCTCACTAAGTTGCTTAAAGCCTCACTAAATTGCCGAGGCTGGCCTTGAACCTGTGATCCTCCTGCCTCAGCACCCCCCCCCCCCCCAGTCACTGAGATTATAGGCATGTGCCACCACACCTGGCCAGGAATTTTGAAAAGTTTAGAGATGAAAGCTGGAAAAGCTTTAGAATGTTGTAAGCAGAGCTTAGTGGGCAATTCTGGAGGGAGCTCAGAAGACCATATGGTGATAGGATTGCAAACAGTAAAAACAGTAAAGACTTGGCTAATGAGGTTTCAGAGGAGGACTCTATTGGAAATTGGACTAGAGTCCATTTGTATTACATTCTGGCAAAGAAGTTCTCTACATTTACATTCTGGTAAAGAAGTTCTCTACATTTTCTCTATGTCCTGAGACTTTTTATGAGATTGAATTTAAAGGTGATATACTAATTAATATGGTAGAGGAAATTTGAATGTAGCACAGCATTTGGGAGTGGTATGGATATTGCTGGTGGCTTTTATCCAAGTTTACTTTTATAATCAGGAGCATAAAGATTCAAAAAACTTGCCTTTTGGCCAGAAAAGTGTGAGTAAAACTGGGGCTAAGGAAGATATGGTTAAAGAGATTATAGCCACCAAAGAGATACTTAGAAACAATAAGAAAGATGGCTTGGGGGCCTCTTGGAATTGGCAAGACAACCCATCTCAGGTTCACTGGTAAAAATTTTAAAATTCCTTTGAGAAGAGACCTGGGGGCACCTTGTTTTCACAGGGTGACCTAGGAGGTTGTTTCACTCTGATCAGCCACCCAGGTACACAGAGGCTCCTGCAGTCCTGGTCCCAGGAGGTTTGGCTGTTGCTTGAGTTGGTGATGGACCTTGGTGTTAACCACCTGGTGCTAGTTTTTCAGGAATGCAAGATGCTTGAATTAAGGAGTCATGGAGGCTTCCACTGAGATTTTAAAAGAAGGCCTAGGAAGCCAAGAAAAGTGTATGAGGGTCAGAGCCCCTGCAGGCTGTCACTGAAAGGGTGAAGCATGAAGATACGAGAAGGAAGCCAAACTTGCAGTGGAGACCCGTAAGATTAAGAGATGCCAGTACTGTTTAATGTATGTTGAGGAAAGCTGCAGGAATCAAGCAGAGATAAGCCAAGAGAGAAACAATGTGGGCTGCAACCAGCATGACCATAGGGGCAGAGCTATACAATATGGATTAATTGGGCAGTAACTGTAGGCAGGTAGGATTTACTGGTGGAGGTAGGTCACTGTGGGCATGGCTTTGGGGTTGATATTTTGTCCCTGGTGAGTGGGGCTCTTCTGCTTCTGATTGCCATGTCAGAGCTGTTTTCTTCTGCCATGCTCTTCTGCTATGATGTTCTGCCTCACCTTGGGCCCAAAGCTATGGAGTCAGCTGGTCAGGGACTTAACCTCTGAGACCATGAACCAAAATAAACTTTTCTTCCTATAAGGTGTTCCTGTCAAGTTTTTTAGTCACAGTGACACAAAAGCTAACTAAAACATAAAGCATTATTATTATTTGGTAGATGGAATAATGGTATTGTGTTTGTATATTTTTAAAAGTTATCTTTTTGAGATACAAATGAATAATAGATAAAATCTAATTGAAACAAGATTGGCCATGTAATGATAATTGTTTAATCTGAGTAACAATTATATGGGCGTTCAGTATATTACTTGTCCTACTTTTGCATATATTTGAAATTTTTTCATGATAATTTAAAATTTCATTACAACTTTTGCTTCTATTTGTGGATTTTTAAAATATCAGGCTTTTCTAATCCAGAATAATTTGCAATTTATTCCTTTTCAGTTTGTATTTTTAAAATAGGTAATACCAGTAAGAAATTCAAGTCTATAGCTCCCATGACGCTTTTTGTGTGTGGGTTACAGGGTTGAACCCAGGAGCTTGCACATGCTATACAAGTGCTCCGCCACAGAGCTGCATCTCCAACCTTTTTTATTTTTATTTATTTATTTTTTGGGATAGGGTCTCATTAAGTCACCTAGGCTGGCCTTGTATTTGTGATCCTCCTGCCTCAACATTCTGAGTAGCTGGGATTACAGTTGTGTACTGTCATGCCTGGCCCACAATCCTTTTTTTTTTTTCCTTCTAAATGCATGTACTATCTCTTAATACTTTTATGAATAAGCAACAACATTGTGCCACCTACAAATGTTATGATGACCTTATAGGCACACACCTGGGGGAACTATCTATATAAAGACAGAAGCCATGGAAAGGTCAGATATGAATGAGCATAAGACATCTTTATATGCCCCCAGCAGAGTGGGAGAATGGCTCAGACTAATTTATACTCAAGTAGGAGATTTACTCATACCAGTGTATTAGGTGATCTGTAAATTATCAGCACGGTAGTAGCTGGTAGTGAGAAGGCAGTATAGCATAAGTGAGCACAAAGCCATCATAGATTCAAATCTCAGTTCAACCAATTATTACATGGTGATCTTTTTCTTTTTTTTTTCTGGGTACCAGGGATTGAACTTAGGGGCACTTGACCACTGGGCCACATCCTCATCCCTTTTTTGTACTTTATTTAGAGACAGGGTCTCACTGAGTTGTTTAGCACCTCCTATTGCTGAGGCTGGCTTTGAACTTGTGATCCTCCTGCCTCAGCCTCTCCAGCCACTGGGATTACAGACATGTGTCACCGTGCCTGGCACTAGATGTGATATTGATATATGTCAGAGTTTACATATATAGTCCCCCATGTAATGGGGCACTGTTGAGTTTTTTTTTTTTTTTTTGATAGCATGTGTGGAGTGTGAAGAAAGTGTTTGTTCAGTTGATCTTGCTGTTCAGACATTGCATGTCTTCAAGGAAATCTAGAACCATGATTAACCTTTGGCTAACCCCTGGGAATGTGGTCCTCAGAATTTTCTTATGTTCGTGGTTGATGATTATGTCTTGTACACCTGGAGCAATGGACCATGTCATTTCAGCCTGTCAGGATTGTTTTGCACATATATTATTAGCATACTTGATGGGTGTCTGGTTTCATCATTGGGATTCTAAGTTTCAGTTGCTATGACTGTCATGTAGCATGATGTCTCTATGTGACTGGCTCTAAATAAAAGCCTCAGACTCCAAAACTTGAACAGTTTTCTCTGGGAAGAAACATTCTGCACGTGTCCACATGGTTTACTGCTAAAGAGAAAGCATGTCCTGTGTGGCCCCAGATGGGGAAGTGGTCAAAAACCTGTGCCCAACCTCTCTGGATTCCTCCTGATACATATCTTTTTCCTGATGCTCTTGATTTGTATACTCTTGTTCTAATAATACTTATTCATAAATATAGCCTGATATTGAGTCACAATTGTGAGTCCTTTGGTGAATCTGCAAACTTCAGGGTAAACTCAGGACCTCTGAGACATAAAGAAAATAGTTTAATGCCTGATATATTCAGTACATGATAGCTACTGGCATTTAACTTACACTTTTTAGATGTTATAGGGAACAAAGTACACTCAGCTAGAATATAGATGGGCAATGCTTGACTTTGCCTGCTTTTTCTCAACTATGCCCTTGGAAGAAGCAAGTATAATATTTCATCAATGGGAAAGTTAAACTATATGACTCCAATGTTCTCCACTTGTCTCTCATCCCTGCTGATTTAGAGTGGGGAGGTACCACATAGGAAAAATGGGTAGATGAGTAGACCTCCAACTGTGACCTTTTGAGAACGCACACACACAAGGGTGAACTCTTTAACCATTATGAAGGGTAACAAAAAGAATGAACCGCATTGTTGAGAGTATCTAAGATTAAAACACTTTAGGTAGCAGTCTATGGAGGCAGTGGTATTAGAAATAATGATCAGGAATTTCACTAACATAACCAGAAACAAGTATGCAGAGGGTCTTAGTCCACTCAGGTTGCATAACAAATACTATAAATGGAATGGCTTATAAAAAACAAAACTTTATTTCTCACAGTTCTAGAGCCTGGGAAGTCCAAGATTAAGGCACCAATTGATTAAGGGTCTGGTGAGGGCTGGCTGTATTGTTCATAGATGGAATCCTTTTGCTGTGTCTCATGTGGTAGAAATGGTGAATTATTCAGCACTAGTCCCATTCAAGAGGGCTCCTACCCTTGTGACCTAATTATCTCCCAAGAGCTTCACCTCCCAATACCATCAGATATGTGATTAGATTTCAACCACATGAATTTGGGCAGAACACAAACATTCAGTCCATAGCACAGAGCTATTTCCAACACTACTGAGCACTACAGAAAAAGAGAATATTGGGGCTGGGGTTGTGACTCAGCTCTTGCCTAGCACGTGCATGGCCTGGGTTCGATCCTCAGCACCACGTACAAATAAACGCATCATATACAACTAAAGCAAATAAATAAATATTAAAAAAAGAAAAAGAATATTAAACTATGAAGATTACAAATAAATATTTCAAAATGGAACTGGGGGTGTAGCTCAGTGGTAGAATACTTGCCTATCATGTGCAAAGCCCTGAGTTCAATCTCTAGCACCACACACAAAAAAATTAAAAAATAAACTTCAGGGGTTGAGGGTGTAGTTCAGTGGCAGTGTACTCTCCTAGTATGTGTGAGGTCCTGGGTTTGATCCCCAGCATCACAAAAATAGACAAACAAATAAATGAATTTCATTGGATTGAGACTTCAATTGAGAGCTAATCCAATGGAAGGAGGAGTCCAGGGTACCCATCTTTTAATTTCTTTCTAGGTTTGGGTGTGCACGAGTATTTATGGTTTCCATTCAAGTGACCACATCTAATGTGCCCCATACCTCAAAAGCACAATGATAAACACAATAATAATTGTTATGTATGCCATGCATTTAATTGCTGCTTTTCAAATAAATTGCCTCCAGGATGGATAGGTATTATCTCAACAGTGATCACAAGTGGATTTTCTACTAGTAGCATAAGTGATGGTGAGCATAAAATAGGTGGTATAAGTTTGCTCCTTCATGGTTGGATTTTATTTTCACTGAGCCCTTAATTTTTTGGAGTGCTATAAGGGACAATATTATTGCTTCTTATGTTGCAAATAATGATTATCTCCCTTTCGCTGTCATCACTGTCATAAGTCATCATATCACTGTCACTCACATTATCACAGTATACATCATCCTTGGAATCTACCTTCTGAAAGGACCTGGAAAGAGACTTCATCTTACTTGAACTGAACAGGTTTCCAGCATTTTCATTCTTTGACTCACAAATATGGACCAAAGTCTCAGAAGTAGTTTTGTAAACGAGGCATTTTTCCTTGTAACCTTGACAAGTCTTGGCTAATAGAGGCTTGGATAGCAAGACTGTCTTGCCTACACTTATTGACCTTTTAAGACGACGATGTCTGGGTGACCTGACCGATTTTCTTAGACTCAATGGCTTAGATAACAATATTTGGTTTTGTGAATGAGACAGTAAGTGTGACTTGCCTGGTCTGGCTGAAGACTGTAGACTAGCTGGCCAAGGTAGCTTGACTGGCTTATCTGGATAGGAAGTGCTGATTTGACTGACTATCTTACGGACATGGGCTAGCTTATGTGACTTTTCTAGGTTATATGTCTTACATGACTTTTCCAAGAGAGATGACTTGAGAAATCTTTGGGGACTTGATGGCTTACGTGACTTTTTTCGACTCCGACTCGATTGTCTGAATAACAGTCCTATACAGAATGGTAAGAGTGACTTTTCATGAGTTGACGACCTGATTAACTTTTGCTTACTGTGTAGTTTAGATGCCCTTTTTATACCTGAAGGCTTGATTAACTTTTCTGCACTGGATGGTATGGACTTTTCTGGATTTGAGGGCCCAGATAACTTTTCTATACTGGATACCATGGAATGTTTTTCTAAACTGCACAAATTTCCTGTCCTGGATTCACTGAGTGATGTTCTGGATGGCCATGCTGACTTGTCTTCAATACATTCGTTCTTGTCCCTGAAATGTAGAAATTTTGGAGTATAACAATTTCAAACAAACAAACAAAAAATCCTATCACTATTATCAGAAAACAAGGTACTATGTCAATTTACACTTTTTTTCTCTAGTAGAAAATTAAATTAGAGTGTGGTAAAAACTGTAACTCAGGTTACAGATAGGAATTCATGTTGAATGCTTTTCCTGAAGAGCATTTTACTGTTTACATGTACAGGGACCTGAGTTCAATCCCCAGCACCATGAAATAAATAAATAAATTTTATTTATTTTACTGTTTCAAGCACATTAGATAGCTTTATAGTTTATATGTGGAATGAAACAAAGTTGTTTCAAACCTACTGTTAAGAGAAAGAGACAGAGAGATAGAAATTTCCTTATTCCAGAAATTAAATGTTTTATTTAAAATGTCACAAACTAGCTAAGCAGGTGGTGCACACTTCTGATCCCAGTTATTTGGGAAGCTGAGACAGGAGGATTGTAAGATTGAGGCCAGCCTCAGCAACTTAGTGAGACCCTGTCTCAATATTAAAAAAAAAAAAGGGGGGGTCGGAGGTATAGCTCAGTAGTAGAGCACTTGCCTAGCACGTGTGAGGCACTGGGTTCGATTCTTAGCACCACATATAAATAAACAAAATAAAGGTCCATTAACAACCAAAAAAACAAATAAAAAATTAAAAATAAAAAGGGCTGGGGAAGTAACTCAGTGGCAGAGCATCCCTGGATTCAATCCCCAGTAACAAAAAAAGGAAAAAAGAAAGTTGGGCTATAGATGTGGCTTAGTAGTATAGCAGTTGTGTAGTATGCACAAGGCCTTGGGTTCACTCCTCAACACTCCCCCAGAAGAAAAAAAGTTATGAGTTGATAATATAAGAAAAAAGTTACTTAGACCAAAGTCATTTTTTCCATCATATTCACAATATCCAACTATCTGTGCATGTTTATATTCATAATATCCTCTAAAAGTAAGGAACTAGAGTACCAGGACCACATTTTAGTCACCAGTCCTCGGACTAGGAAATTTTTAGGGAACTAGTATATCATGGCCAGCCTAATCTTCCTATATGAAAGGCAGGGACTGAGGTCATGAGAGTAACAATTTTGAGTAATATTTCATGCTATTAAATCTTAAAATGATAGAGCATCCAAATGTTTAATTGCTTTTGGAAAACAGAGATCCGACTCCCTGTCTCTCTCTCTTGATTTTCCCTCTCTGAATTTTGTCCAGATTCTCATGCTCTCTTTTCTTATTCTTACTTTGTAATGAAAGTAATAGCCTGAGGTTCAGTTGAACCCTGAGTGGGAGAAGCTTTGGCCAACATTGATAATGTATTTGAGAATATTTAAGAGCTGATATAATTAAAGTGAAAGTATTCACCAACAAGAAGTTGGCAGTTCTTTAGAGGTCCAGAGGTAATATTACATAACCTGGACAACAATGAAAACTCTGTTATATGTATATATACATATTTGTATTCTTAATTTAAAGATATAAAACTAAGCTGGGGTATAGCTTAGTGGTAGAGCACTTGCCTAGCATGTGCAAGGCCCTGGGTTCCATCCCCAGCACTGCTAAACAAACAAAAAAACAAACAGGTAAATAAACATGTCAAACTTACATTTCAGCTTTGTTGACATCTTCATTCACGCAGTTATAATAGAGAAAACAAAAACAGGCAAAGATGAAGGCTATGGTCATAACACTAATTATAATGATGAATAGATGTCTCCTAAAATTGTCCATTTCTGATTCCATTGATTCAAGTTGCTTAGCTCCTGCAAAGACATTGTATCATCAGAGAATGTGGTAGGTAACCAAGTTTCCTTCCACTTTGACAGTGGCTTTGTACTATAGGTCAAAATCAAATCTCTTAGCCAGCCGTGGTGGTGCACACCTGTAATCCCAGCACTTGGGAGGCTGAGGCAGGAGGATCGCTAGTTCAAAGCCAGCCTCAGCGATGGCAGGTGAGGCACTTAGCAACTCAGTGAGACCCTGTCTCTAAATAAAATACAAAAAAGGGCTGGGGATGTGGCCCAGTGGTCAAGTACCCCTGTACCAAAAAAAAAAAAAAAAAAAATCAAATCTCTTCATCAATGGTATTTTAAAAACTGAAAAGGTTCCACTGTAACTTTGTTTGCTGGAATACACCTTCAGCTACAGTGTGTGTTTGTGTGTGTGTGTGTGTGTAAATATATATGTTTGTATGTATATTATATATATACATATATATGTGTGTGTGTGTACACATGTCGCCACCTGTAGCGATTGCCACTTGCAGCAATGACGCCGCGGGAGAAAATTCGGAGGCAGAATGGAAATGAAAAAGTTCTTTTATTCTTCTTTCTTCTAACTTCTCTCTCCGGCTCCAACAACCTCTCCAACTCCAACTCCAACCACTCTACCTAACCATCACCCGGTTAAATACATTTTGCCTTAACAAGGACATGTGCTAACAGCTCGAGCTTACAGGTGCGTAACGCAGTGTTCATGGGCATAAAAAGATTCTTAGATAAATGCATGAATATCAGGTGAAAATACTTGAACACCTTTATGGCTCTCAGCTAGCCACCATCTTAGCTATCTCCTCAATTAGGGCTCTTACATTTCCCCCCTTTTGTTTTAAAAGAGGGGATGCTCTAGGACGTCCATGTGCAACCAACATTCTTACCCATCATCGGATAATCAAGGCTGTGCCCTTGACTCCTGTCTTAGGTTGATATGTCGGCCACATGAGACTGTCCCGTGGATGGGTGATGACCTCATCCAGATCGACTGTGCCTGTCTTAGGTTGTGCCCCTCTGGGGATCTTACCCGTCATTGGCTAACCAGCCATCCAATCAAGCCCTTCAGGGTTGACTGTGTGTTGACTAACAGCCGTCCAATCATGAGGAGATGCTGCGGCTTTAAGGCAGCATGCCTTCTGCTGACAAGCCAAGTTCCATAGCAAATCAAGGTCTTTAAACAAATCAGCTGCCCTAAATTCCATCAAGTAACGCACTGAGTTCTCTAGACAAATACCCACAAGGTATTGTCCCACAATGTACCAAACAATGAAAGATCAAAATGTCCACTTGTTATAACACGTTGATCTAGGAGGCCCCATGCATGCAGAGCAGAGGCCACACTGCTGGTGTGGTTGTTTGATGCTTGAGCAGCAGGGATGCTTGTAGCTACCGTGATCCCTGCAGCTGTAGCAGCAGCCATCTTTTTTATGTCTAGACAATGCCACCGGCAAATCTTCAGGGCCCGCTACCTAGAAACTCAAGCATCAATTATTATAAAAAAGGCAGTGCTATTCCAGCACTGAGTCAAGAGGTGAGTTGTCAAACTAAAAAATAGAATTATTAGATTAGGTAATTAAAGTTCATCTCTGCTCACACACATTGCTGCTTGAGCTCCAACAAACATAACCTGGCAAAATATCACATTCAGAACAAATCAAAGAAAGACTGAGGGTATTTACTGAATTAAAGATAGATTAAAGAAAAGCTAAAAGCACTTTGGAAAAATAATTTGTTAGCTGGAACCCCTGAGTCTCTTCATGCACAGCAACCTTCTATGAAATTACCTGTTGAAATAATTCAAATTAATCAGCTATTAAACAAATAAAGTTAATTACAAATAAACAATCCCATGTCAAATACCAAAATATTAGGTTATACAGTATTAGTCATATTCTTTGCTGAAGAGAAGTCCCAGGGACACCTATAAATCAAAATTGAAGGTACCTTCACTTTTTAAATTGTTTACCCAAATTGAATATTCTAAACTTAAATGAATTAGAGTTATTTGGATCCATATATATATATATATATATATATATATATATATATTTATAATTGATTTTTAAAATAATATTAATTTTCATAAGCACTTTGTTATTTGTGATGTCACACTGGACAGACACACATACAAACATAAAAAGAAAAAAAATACAATTGTGTGCACACTAAAGAGAGATCTTCTCGTCCCGGCCAGGAGGACTGAGACTTAAATTGTGAATTTATTGGAGGACTCTTTAAAGGGAATCATTCCATATCTTCATCTTGGTCCTCTTGATTTTGTACTTGTTTTATTAATCTTGATTCCTCAATAACTTCATCTTGGTCCTTTTGATTTGGTACCTGCTTTATTAATCTAGATGGTATCCATATTGGGGAGGATTTGTGCTGTGGAAAAACACAAACAGATCCTCTCCCCCAAATAAATACTGGATCTGGACCCTTCCATGCACCTGAAAGAACATCCTTCCAGTAAACTAAAGGTTTATGTTGTTGGTGTGGATTCCAGTGTCTGTCTCCAGCCGAATATCCATTAGAATCTAAAGTTAAAAAATTTAAGGTAAACAGGGCAACTGCCAATCTGTCCCTAGGATTTTTCCAATTTCCTTCTTTTTGCTTTAGTAGCATAATTTTGAGTGTGTGATTAGCTTGTTCAATTATACCTTGACCTTGATGATTGTATGGGATACCTGTTTTGTGGGATATATTGAATTTTGCGCAAAACTGTTTGAAAGATGAGGATGTATATGCAGGGCCATTATCTGTTTTAAGCATTTTGGGGATGACCAATGCAGCAAAAGCTTGCAGACAATGAGATGTAACATCTTTAACTTTTTCTCCAGAATGTAAGGAAGCAAAAATCATGATCTATGGTCACATGAATAAATCGCATTCCAAAACTTGGCTCATGAGTGACATCCATCTGCCACAAATGATTGGGCATTAATCCTCTTGGGTTAACCCCATATTGTGGATTGGGCAAATGTGTCACACAAGATTGACAAGCCTTCACAGTTGTTTGAGCTTGCTTCTTTGTAATTTTGAACCTTTGCTGTAATGTAGTACTATTGACATGAAATTGGGAATGGAACAAGGTAGCTTGTTGGACTGCTGAAAATATAAAGATTGTTTTAGTGAGGGCATCAGCCTTTTGATTACCTTCATGGAGAGGACCAGGCAAATTAGTATGAGCTCTGATATGTCCAATAAATAAAGGTTCTTTACGTTCCCATAGGAGATTTTGAATTTGAAAAATCAATTTAAAGCCTGGAGTATGTGGTGCTATTGGACCTGCTAGCTCCAATTTAGGGACAGCATGTACGATATAGTGGCTGTCTGAAAAAATGTTTATAGGCTTTTCTTTAAAACTTTCTAGAGCTATTATAATAGCTTCAAGTTCAACCAATTGGGCTGATTTTTGACCAGTAATATGAATCATATTTTCTTTTAGAGTGACTACTGCAGCAGTACCGTTAGAGGACCCATCTGTAAATACATTTAATGCCTTAGGAATAGGTTGATTTTTTATTACCTGTGGAAATATAATGGGATGATTGACACAAAAAGATAGTATAGGAGACTTAGGAAGATGGTTATCAAAATTTGCAGAAGTAGAGCATCTAGCTATAGCCCAATCATTATCATTGAAGCACAAATATTCAACCTGTGACGATGAATAGGGAGTAATCATGGTAGCGGGGTGAATGCCAAATATTTTAGTAGAAGTCTTAAGTCCTTGAAGAATAAGTTTAGCCACCATGGAGGTATAAGACTCAATTGTACTTTTAGGAGAGATGGGTAAATGTATCCATAATAAAGGTCCCTGTTGCCAAAATACTCCTGTGGGTGTATATTGTGAAGAAATAATAATCAATATTAGTGGTCGAGCAAAATCAATTCTGTCACAATGGGATCTTTCAATGGCCTTTTCTACTAACTTTAAAGCTTCCCTAGCATCAGGAGTCAATGTTCGCGGTGAAGATGGATCAGGGTTCCCGTGAAGGATATCAGATATGGGTTTTAATTGTCCAGTAGTGAGGCTTAGTGTAGGGCGAAGCCAATTAATGTCTCCTAGCAGTTTTTGGAAATCATTGAGGGTGGTCAAATGTTCTTTATTTATTAAAATTTTTGAGGCCTAATAAAGGTATTCATGATTTTAAATCCTAAATATAATATGGGAGAACTAGTTTGAACCTTTTCTTCAGCAATTTTTAATCCATATCTTTTTAAATTTTCTGTCATATCGCTGAATATAGTAAATAAGATTTCTTGATTAGGGCGAGCAAGCAAAACATCATCCATATAATGGAGGCACATAAGGTTTGGGTATTTGTTCTTAATGGGCTGTATAGCTTTGTCTACATAGATTTGACATATAGTGGGGCTATTAGCCATTCCCTGTGGTAGCACTTTCCATTGATACCTTTTATCAGGGCCATTATTATTGATAGAAGGAACAGAAAAAGCAAACCTGGGGGCATACAGAGGATGTAGGGGAATGGAAAAGAAACAATCCTTTATATCAAGAGTTATAAGATGGAAATTTTTAGGAATAGCTACAGGATTAGGAAGTCCAGGTTGGGTAGGGCCCATAATTTGCATGGTTTTATTGATTTCCCTAAGGTCATGTAACAATCTCCAATTTTCCTGTTTTTTTCTTGATTATGAATATGGGGGAATTCCAGGGAGAGGTGCAAGGCTCTATGTGTCCTTCTTCTAGTTGTTCTTGGATTAATAGGTGAGCCGCTTGTAGTTTTTCTCTAGATAGGGGCCACCAAGGAACCCAAACTGGCTTATCAGAAAGCCATGGTATTTTCAAAATTGTTTTCTCAGTGGCCCTAGAAAAAATATCTTTTACCCTTTTGATGATGATTTAGATTTTTATTTTTAACACCTGCAGGCTTGGTTGCAAGGTGTACCCCCATTTGCTGTAGAATATCTCTTCCCCATAGGGTAACTGGCAAACTGGTCAAAACATAAGGCTGGAATGTTCCTTTATGCCCTTCATTATCTTCCCAATTTAAGACTACAGCACTTTGTTCTGGGGTGTTAGTATATCCAAAGCCTCTTAAACTAGTTGAGGCCTTCTGCAGAGGCCAGTGCTTGGGCCATTGTTGTAGATTAAATGATGGAAGAGTCAGCCCCAGTATCAATCAGCCCCTCCATCTCTATACCTTGAATTTTTATTTTGCACATACACCACCATGAACAATCCTGAACCCAGCAAGCCATAGGTCCCGAGCCAGTGGAACCAAATCCTCTATTGTTCCTATTCTGCAGTATACTCTTGAATAAATTGTGGAAACTGGGAAGGAGAAGCAACTGAGCAATTCTATCTCCTTGATTAACAGAGATAATGCCTCTAGGTTAACTAAGCATTATTTTTATTTCTCCTTGGTAATCGGAGTCAATAACACCTGGTGTTACTTGAAAACCTAATAGACTTTTAGAACTTCTCCCGAGGATAAGTCCTACAGTCCCTGAGGGAAGAGGTCCCCTGACTCCTGTAGGAATCAGTTGAACCCCCATTACAGGTGTTAGCACTATTCGGTTGGTGGAACAGAGGTCTAGTCCTGCACTTCCTCTTGTCCCTCTGACAAGGGAGTCAATGGGTAGGAGGGATTGTGACGAGGAATCATCTGTATGGATGTTTGAGGATATTCCTCGTCTAATGCCTTGTACATTTGTGGGCCCTGAGGCATTGGGCCCTGTGCCCCATTTTTTGAATTCCTGGACAAAAAATTTCCATAGATGTCAAATTTAGAACGGCATTTATTGGCCCAATGATTTCCCTTTTTACACCTGGGGTAGCGGCCTGGGGCGCGGTATGAGCTTGGTCTTATTTCTCTTTGGGGATATTGCCTAGAATATCCTGGTTGATTATAATATTTTTGTCTGGAATATCCTGATTGATTATAATTTTTTTGTTGAGCCCTATTTGTGAAATTTTGAGGGAAAGCACCTCTCATTGCTGCTGCAATCACATTGCCTGTGACAAAGGCATCATTAATATCTTTACATAATCTAATGTATATTGAAAGGTCCTTTTTATTTTTCCATGGTCTTATAGCATCTTAGCAATATTTATTGGCATTTTCATATGCCAACTGGATGACTAAGGGCATTGCTTGGTCTACATCCCCGAATATTCTGCCTGCAGTTCTTAAAAGTCTGTCAGCAAAATCAGCATATGGTTCGTTAGGCCCCTGTATTACTTTTGATAAGCTGCCTTGCAAATCACCTGTTCCTGGTAAGGTCTTCCATGCTTTGACAGCGGCAGCGTCTATCTGTGCGTATACACCGGGATCATATTGCATTTGTATTTGTAGCTCAGCAAACTGTCCTTCACCTGTTAGCATATCTACGTTTCGGTCTGGGAGGCCTGCAGTTACATTTCTCCTAGGTGTTTCTACACAAAGTTCCTGGAATTGTGACCTCCAGATCAGGTATTGTCCTCCGCTCAATACTGCCTTGCATAACCCCTTCCAGTCTGAGGGGGTTAAAGTTAAAGTGTTAAGGGACTCCAGCATGCTCAATGTGAACAGAGCTTGAGGCCCATAGGTCATTATCGCCTCTTTGAAATTTTTTATTGTTTTAAAATCTAGGGATTGTTGGTATCTCTGCCCGTTTTCATTTTCAAATACTGGCAGGTCCCAATGTTCCTGTGGTTTTTGGCGTTCGAGAATGCGTAAGCACTCAGAAAGGCCGTTAATCTCTGCCTCAAGGGCACACATACGCTCAGAAATACCCCTCATGGTTTCTGTAATGGATTCCACCCATGAGGAAGCAGAGGGCACAGTGGTTCCTCTACTTGACGGTCCTTTCTGGTCTTAACTGACTCAGCGGAGGAGGCTGTGCTTTCATGGTTATTTGGCTCCTCCTCATTACTATCACTTTGACTGGTAGTAACATCCTGAGTTTCAGATTCTATTGAGAGCACATTTCTCAATAAATCTCTATTTCTAATAAATCTCTGATAGCTTTAGCAGCTCTTATTTTCGTTATTTTTGAGTTCACACCAATATTATCCTTACTGGTCTTATCTGGCTAAGCGGCGGCTATGCTTTCTTGATCACTTTCCTCCTCGCTATCAACTGAGTCAGCGATGTCAAGAAAGGCTTATTACTCGGCTTTTTGTTATTTTCGCACCCATCTTTAAATATTTCTCAGCTCTTACCTGCCGATTCCTAACTCCCCGTACAGGCCCCCACTTGTCGCCGCCTGTAGCGATTGCCGCTTGCAGCAATGACGCTGCAGGAGAAAATTCGGAGGCAGGATGGAAATGAAAAAGTTCTTTTATTCTTCTTTCTTCTAACTTCTCTCTCCGGCTCCAACAACCTCTCCAACTCCAACTCCTACTCCAACCACACTCTGACTAACCCTCAGCTGGTTAAATACTTTTTGCCTTAACAAGGACACGTGCTAACAGTTTGAGCTTACAGGTGTGTCACGCAGTGTTCGCGGGCATAAAAAGATTCTTAGATAAATGCATGAATATCAGGTGAAAATACTTGAGCACCTTTATGGCTCTCAGCTAACCTCCATCTTAACTATCCTCAATTAGGGCTCTTACACACACACACACACACACACACACACACACATACATACATACATAGCATAAATTGAAATCAGAGGCACTTAACCATTGAGCCACATCCCCAGCCCTTTTTATATTTTCTTTAGTGACAGGGTCTCATTAAGTTGTTTAGGACCTCACTAAGTTGCTAAGGCTGGCTTTGAACTTGTGATTCTACTGCCTCAGCCTCCAGAGCTGTTAGGATTAAAGGTATGTGCCACCATTCCTGACTGCCTCATCCACAGTCTAGAAGTCAAATCTGAGAGGCATGTCTAAGCTAATCCATACAATCACCTGGGTTACCCCTGTATTGTGGCTTGCTCATCATAGTACCTAGGTTTTTGAGGGTGTGCATGCCTTTGAGTGTTGATGTGTATAAATATGTGTTCTGGGAAAGGAGATGGGACACAAAGATCACTTAAGCTCAGCAACTTGACACTAGTCTGGGCATTATAATGAGACCTATATTTTAAAAAAAATACCTACTATTTTTTTTAAGTCTTATGCCAGAGTCATCCACATAGTATTATCTAGTGTGGTTGGGAAATTGAGTGAAAAAGGGGAGTGAAGAGGGACCACAAATCTGTACTCTTTTTTTTTTTTTTTTTGGTACTGGGGATTGAACTCAGGGGTACTTGACCACTGAGCCACATCCCCAGCCTATTTTGTATTTTATTTAGAGACTGGGTCTCACTGAGTTGCTTAGGGCCTCACTATTGCTGAGGCTGGCTTTGAACTTATGATCCTCCTGCCTTAGCCTCCCAAGCCACTGGGACTACAAGTGTGCACCACCATGCCCAATAAATCTGTACTCTTTATGCTTATAGTTTGCTTGGATTTTACATACAGAAATAAAAATATCAACTGTTCTGCTAGAAAGTCTTGAAGACCTACTAATAGTAACATCAAAGTAAAGTCTTGAAGACCTACTAATAGTAACAACAAAGTAACAGCAGATTTCCTAAATGTGGCTAGCTTTTCTAACGAGTTAAACGTTTAAATGAATAATATAATAGATCATAGCCTATGAATTTGAAGCTTAGACACATACCTATGGTAGAAGATCCATCACTTTGGCTTGTATTTAAACAATTAATTGTCCAAATGGACAAAAATAGGACATAAATTAAAAATTTCATGTCCAGGGCTCTGCTCAAATGCTTCTTCTGCCAAGGTTACTATGGTATTTTATGTGGTTCAGTCTGTTCTAGGGGTTTATGACATCACTATTATTTTGCATCATCATCATCTGACAACATCATCTCGCCATGGGGAAACATCAATTTCTATACACAAATTTTATCAAATGACTTTTTTTTTTGTACTGGGGATTGAACTCAGGGGCACTCGACCACTGGGCCACATCCCTGGACCTTTTTTGTATTTTATTAGAGACAGGGTCTCATTGAGTTGCTAAGTGCCTTGCCATTGCTGAGGCTGGCTTTGAACTCTCGATCCTCCTGCCTCAGCCTCCCAAGTGCTGGGATTACAGGCGTGCGCCACCCGCACCCAGCAGGAGGTGGAATCTTTGAGAGACAATTGTGTCATGAAAGTGGAGCACTCATGAATGAGATTAGTGCCCTAATAAAAAGAGGCCAGAAAACTAGCTCCTCCTTTTCACAGGATGGGGATATAAGAATAAGCCAGCAGTCTGCATCTAGAAGAGGACTTTTATCAGAACCCAACCATAGTGGCACCCTGATCTTGATCTTTCAGCTTCCAAAACTGTGAGAGATAGATTTCTGTTGTTTATAAGTCACCCAGTCTATGATAATTTGTTATAGAATCCTGAAATAAGACAGAAATTACAACCAAGAAGTGAGGTACTACTGTCACAAATACATAAAAAAGGTGGGAGCAGCTTTAGAACTGATAATGGGTGGAGGCTGGAAGAGTTTTGAGAAGCTGAGACTGTTGTGAATGGACTAAGGTCTGATTTTCTTTAACAGCAGATTTGAAATGACTTTGCGTCATTTCATATGCAGACTATAAATTTATCTAATGTGGCTGAAACAATAAAATACTCTTAAGGAAAAGCATTCAACATGAATTCCTATCTGTAACCTGAATTATAGTTTTTTACCACATTTCTATTCTTATTTTGTTCAGTTTTCCTACTAGAGCAAAAAAAGACCAAAAGCCTAAGCTGACATAGTACTGTGTGCTTTCTACTGACAGTAATAGGGATTTTGTTCTAAATTGTTACACTCCAAAATTTATTTATTTATTATTCTTTTTTTTTTTTTTTTTTGGTGGTACTGTGGACTGAACCCAGGGGTACTCTACCACTGAGCTACATCCCCAGCCTTTTTTTATTTTTCTTTTGAGACTAAGTTGCTGAGTCTGGACTTTAGCTTGCAATCCTCTTGTCTCAGCTTCCTGAGTCCCTGGGATTACAGGTATGTGCCACTACACTCAGCTCCCAGCCTTATTTCTTGATATTTTAATTTCTTGATAGCATTTTTATTATAAAAGACAAAGATTTAGAGCTCTTACAAGTCCTATATAACTAATCCCAGTCATGTGAGTTCCCGCCTGACCTCATCAACTCCCAAAAGCCTGCCTCCTAATTTCATCACTTTGGGGAGTAGGATTTCAAAATGTGAATTTGGGAGGAACATGAGCATTCAGTCCACTACAGGAACCCAGGGAGGACATATTGTAAGATGGAAAAAAACCAGTTCAGTTAAAAATACATGGGAGCTTCATGTAGTGGTATACATCTATAATCCCAGGTACTCTGGAGGCCGAAACAGGAGGATTACAAGTTCGAGACTAGAGTGGGAAACTTAGCAAGACCTTGTCTCAAAATAAAAATAAAAAGGGCTGGGAACTGGGTGCAGTGGCTTACTCCAGTAACCCCAACAATTTGAGAAGCTGATGCAGGAGGGTCGCAAATTTGAGGCCAGCCTCAGCAATTTAGCAAGACCCTCAACAACTTAGTGAGACCCTGTCTAAAATTAAAAAAAAAAAATAAAAAGAGCTGGGAATGTAGCTCAGTGGTAAAGCACTCCTGGGTTCAATCTCCAGTACCAAAACAAAAACAAGAATAACAACAACAAACTATGGGCTGGGCCTGTGGCGCATGCCTGTAATCCCAGTGGTTTGGGAAGCTGAGGCAGGAGAATTGCAAGTTCAAAACCAGCCTCAGCAAAAGCGAGGAGCTAAGCAACTCAGTGAGACCCTGTCTCTAAATAAAATACAAAATAGAGCTGGGGATGTGGCTCAGTGGTCGCGTGACCCTGGGTTCAATCCTGGTATAAAAAAAGAAGAAGAAGAAGAAGGAGAAGGAGAAGAAGAGGAGGAGGAGGAGAAAAGAAAAAAAAAAAACTATGGGAAAGAATATGGGGGAAGATATTAAATGTTGAAATCACAGGAAATATTGGGGATAAGTGATGGGGCCAGCTCTACAGTGGTTAGGAAAGAGGGCCATAGTCAGAATACTACTCTTCAAGGTGTATAGAAATGTAGATCAATAGATAGGAGTCTGGTATAGATCAAGTCAAGATGGGGCTAGGGTGAACAGGTGGGGATTGTGGGGAGGCATTTGAAGAATTTCTGTCTGATGGCTGGTATTTTCCTAACGAATTAAGAGTAGAACTAATTTTTTTTAAAAATGAGGTAGGGCAGAATTTTGAGGACAATGGGGAAGGTTTGAAATAGATGCCTTGGAGAATGGAAAGACAAAAAAAAAAAAAATCAGATGTGATATGGTTGGGAGTTTTGCCTTTCTCTGGCTAATGAGAAAAATGTTCCCTTTAATGATAAAGCTATTTCTGTGATAGTTGATGTGTTCATTAAGTTAAAAAATTAATCATCATAATGAACACTACTTGGGAAGTAGATGTTAATCAGGGCTGCTACATAACAGGGCATTCGACTTGCTGAAGAGGTTTTCCTGAGAATGATAGTGTCAGTATTTGACTAATGGACCAGTACATACTGTTGAAGGACCTGACTCATCTCAGAGCTCTGAAGCCTAGTCCCCTAAAGCAGAGCAACCATGAAAACTTTTGCTTTAGCATATGCTCCAGTCTCCTTTTGTTTAGCCTATCTCTCCCTGCCCTAGTTTCTGAATCACATATGAACAAGGGCAGCCTAATGTAAGACCTTTGTTCCTGGAGAGATGTATACAGATATGTGGTGATAAGGAAAGCACACTGTATCCCCTCAAATGGACTGGCTCTTTCACTTTTGTGTTGTATCAGCCTGAATCACCTGTATGCCATTCAGAAATATGTGATGAGGATTTCCTATGTACCATTGAGGCTTTAGTGATAGAAGGGAAAGGCATTAAAGAAAAACAAGCATGTTAAAAGTGCCAGGAGAGCTGAGAGAAGCCAGTTTGATTTCATCAAGAAGGTCAGGGAAGCTTTGCTGAGGAAGCATTACTGGGACTGAGTTCTGAAGGATGAGTAAGAGAAAAGGAAAGAGAAGGTTATTTTAAGTAAAGGAGCCTAATGTGGAAAAGCACTGTGATGGAAAAGTGTGACAAGTTTGAGAAACCAAAAGAAGGGAAAGGAGTTGAGGCTAGAGAAATTTGGGCCTTGTAGGCCAAGTTAAGAATGTTGGACCTAGCCCAGCATGGTGGCACATACCTTTAATCTCAGTGGCTTGGGAGGCTGAGGCAGGAGGATTACGAGTTCAAAGCCAGCCTTAGTAAAAGGGAGGCACTAAGCAACTCGGTGGGACCTATTTCTAAATAAAATACAAAATAGGGCTGGGGGTGTGGCTCAGTGGTCAAGTGCCCCTGGGTTCAATCCCTGTACCCCTCCTCAAAAAAAAAAAAAAAAAAAAAAAAAAAAAAAAAAAAAAAAAAGAATGTTGGACTTTAAGAATAAAGGGAAATTACTGAAGAGTTGTTAGCTAGGGAGTGACATGATATGGTGGGTATCTGAGAAAACCCACTCTAGCCATGGTATCATCAATAGATTGGAGAGACATAGAGGAGTGAAAGAAAGTAGCAAGACAATTAGGAAGCTGGTAGAGAGGTCCAAGTGAGAAAAGATGATGGCTTGAAGCGGGTGGTAGTGGTGCAGATGGAGAAAAATGAACTACTTTGACTTTTTAGGTGGTGCTGGGGAGGGAACCCGGGACTTCATACATGCCTGGAAAGTGCTCTACCACTGAACCACATCCCCAACTCTACTTTTTTTCTTTTTAAATATTTATTTATTTACTTTAGTTGTACACAATGCAATGCATTTATGTTTACGTGGTGCTGAGGATCAAACCTGGGCCGCGCACGTGCAAGGCGAGCGCTCTGCCGCTGAGCCACAACCCCAGCCCCCCAACTCTACTTTGAGAAATATTTTGAAAGTCAAATGCACAGAAGTTAATGATGAGTAGATTATATAGTGTGAGGTCGAAAGAGGTAGCAAGGCTGATTCATTCATTCCACAGAAAGTATTGAGTGTCTGTTGTGACGAAGATTTTGTGCTACTTGGTGAACATTCAAACAGACATAGCACTTACCTTCAAGGAGTTTGAAATCTAATGGGGGGAGAGAGATATGTACTTAACCAATCACTAGGCACTGTGAATAGGTACTCTCATGCAACTCGGGTGTCACAGGGTGCAACACCAGGCCATAGGAGCATCTATTCAGAATGGCAGCTCCTGGAGGGGATGACCCTTGAGCTGAGGTGGGGATTTTTATTTGTTTTTTTTTTTTTTTTTCAAATGAATAGGACTTCTTGAATCTAAAAACTAGGGAAAGGGCATTGGATTGCAGACAAAGAAATCAATATGTGCAGATCAGCTGGGCGCGGTGGCACACGCCTGTAATCCCAGCACTTTGGGAGGCTGAGGCAGGAGGATCGCGAGTTCAAAGCCAGTCTCAGCAATGGCGAGGCACTTAGCAACTCAGTGAGACCCTGTCTCTAAATAAAATACAAAAAAGGGCTGGGGATGTGGCCCAGTGGTCAAGTGTCCCTGAGTTCATTCCCCGGTACCACCAAAAAAAAAAAAAAAAAAAAAAAAAATATATATATATATATGTGCAGATCATGGTTGAGGGGACTTCATTTCCATATGGCTAAGATGAAGAATGTCCAGTGGTAAGGGTGGGGATGGGTAGCTGGGAATGTGGGTAAGCAGGGCCAAGTTATGAATAGGGCCTTTCTTTAAATTTATTTCCTCAACCCTAAAACGAATAGAAGAGATGAAAGAACATGTTCTATAGGAGTTGCACTCTTTGAAATTATGCATCTGGGGCCACTGGAATAGAACAAAATTAAATATTCATTTGAAAATACAACCCACTTTTACCCTGAAGCTCTAAATAATCCTGTTCCTCAAATACCTTTTAACTGTATAAAGATCAGAAAATGTTATTTTGCTTAATAAGTGGCTTTTAAAAATTTGAGCAGCACCTTTAAAGTGAAAGAATGTATCTGTCAACTCTTTTTAAAATCAGTTTTTCCCCAGTGATGGATAGATGAAACAAATATCTTAAAGCCAATATTTCAGAAATAGTTTCTATACTAATTTGACATTAATTTCATATTCACAGTGGATACGGAAGCCATTTACTCTTTTTTTCTTTTACAGATTTATATGGTTTTATTTGCAAGTTCACATAACTGTCATGTTAAAAATCATTCATTTCTCTTGGAAATTCTGGGATAAAATTCTGATTGAGATTGTGCATATTAGATACATTTTAAAACTCAATTTATTGTTTTAGATTTGTTGTTATTGTTTTTATTGTTGCCAGGGAACCAGTTACACCCAAGCTCTTCCCAGAACTAGGACACAGTGAATTTGAACCCTTTCTCCTTTCAGGCCAGAAAAATCACTTTTCTGGCATTACCGCCTTGTGACTCTCTACTACCCTCCTCTGGTCCTCAATCGACAGTACAATCCATCTGGAGCCTTAGAGTTTTTCTTTTCCCAGTAGGTATTTTTAATTAAAAAAAATAATATATGCACCTTATGAAAATTTTAAATCATGCAGAGGTAATTCAGATTACTTTATCCCTTGAGTTATTCTGACGTCTTGAAAGTTGCTTTAAGTATTTCTTACCCACATTCTGCCAATGTGTGTGAAATCTTCATTTTTAATTGCATTTTTAGAAATTAATTTATTTATTTTAATTAGGTATATATGACAGCAGAATGCATTTTTTAAAAAAAAATATTTATTTACTTTAGTTGTACACAATGCATTTATTTACGTGGTGCTGAGGATTGAACCCGGGCCGCACACATGCTAGTCAAGTGCTCTACCACTGAACCACAACCCCAGCCCCAGCCGAATGCATTTTGATTATTGTACACAATTGCAGCACATTTATCTCGTTGTACACGATGTAGCGTCACACCATATGTGCAGTCATATATGTACTTAGGGTAATGATTTACATCTCATTCTACCATCTTTCCTGCCCCCATACATCCTCCCCACCCTCCCTTCCCTTTGCCCAATCAAAGTTCCTCCATTTTTCCCATGCTTTCCCTCTCCCCGTTATAGATCAGCATCCACTTAGCAGAAAGAACATTCAGCCTTTGTTTTTTTTGGGTTGGCTTACTTCACTTAGCATGATATTCTCCACTTCCATCCATTTATCTGCAAATGCCATAATTTTGTTCTCTTTTAATGCTGAGTAATATTCCATCATGTATATATACCACAGTTTCTTTATCCATTCATCTACTGAAGGGCATCTAGGTTGGTTCCACAGTTTAGCTATTGTGAACTGAGCTGCTATGAATATTGATGTGGCTGTGTTACTATAATATGCTGGTTTTAAGTTCTTTATTTTTAATTGCATTTTTAAAATTGCATAAGAAATATATTAATCTATTCTCATTATGAAAAATAAAAAGTATATAAACATATGTAGAATAATAAATTGTGGACTCCTTTTCTTTCCTGTTCCACTCTATTCTTATTCTGGAGATAATGACTTAAAACTTTGATGTACACTTCTCAGATCTCTCTACCATACTTACATGTATACATACATGATGAATGTGGGTTCATATTACACACAAATAGGATCATTCTGTCAGCCTTATTTTTCAGGATTTTTTTTAGGATTAAAAATAAATTGCACAACTATTTGTACTCTGATGTTCCTAGCACCAGTATTCAAATATTCAAAAGTTGGGACAACCCAAATGTCCATCAGTGGATGAATGGGTAAAAAAAAAATGTGGTATGTACCTCCAATGGAACATTATTCAGCCTTAAAAATAAATGGAATTCCAATGCATAGTACAATATTCATGAACATTGATGATATGCAGAAAAAAAAAGAAACATTTGATTCCATTTATATTGGGTAATGAGAGTGGTCAAATTTATAGAGACAGAAAGTAGAATAAAGAATAAAGTAGTCCAAAATAAATATATATAAAAAGAACATAAAGATGAAAGATGGAGCCAGGTGCAGTGGCGTATGTCTGTAATCCCAGTAGGTTGGGAGGCTGAGACAGGAGGATCACAAGTTCAAGGCCAGCCTCAGAAATTTAGCAAGGACCTAAGTAACTTAGTAAGACCATGTCTCAAAAATAAAAATAAAAAGGGATGGGGATGGGGCTGGGGTTGTAGCTCAGTGGTAGAGCACTTGCCTAGCATGTGTGAGGCCCTGAGTTCGATCCCCAGCACCACACAAAACTAAATAAACAAAGTAAAGGTATTGTGTCTGTCTACAACTAAAAATAAATTAAAAAAAAAAAGATGGGGATGTAGCCAGTGATAAAGTGCCCCTGGGTTAATCCCCAGTACAAAAAAAAAAAAAAAAAAAGAAGAAAAATTTTCTGAGTCACAAATCCTATTGTTCCTAAGGCCATATGCAATTCCTGCCTTTTGGGCAGTTTCATTATAGGTATCAATATATTCCTTCTTTTGTTTCAATAGTTAGAATTGAGTTTGTGTTCTTTGCAATCTTGACTTGCAAATTGGTGTGACCCCAGCCACACCTATGTAGAGCAGGGCATTCTGCTGAGGTAGATTGAGGCTGAGACCAAGGCTTACTGGAATTTCAAAGGTCCCCTACCAGTGTACCTCCTCTTTGCAAGCTTGGGCATTGCTGGCAAGAAGGCAATTGACAATTTTCCATCCCTTTGCTACAGAGGTGTGGCTGGGGGCATACCAGTTCTTCACTGCCAGTGCAAAGGAATGTATGTTCTTACTTGCACATGCTTACAATATGTGTACACATGTGTGCCTTCAAGTGTGTTCACAAACACATATACATGTATACATAAGATCTCAGTGAGGGGCTGGGATTGTGGCTCAGCGGTACAGCGCTCGCCTAGCATGTGCGCGGCCCGGGTTCGATCCTCAGCACCACATAAACATAAATGCATTGTATTGTGTACAACTAAAGCAAATAAATAAATATTAAAAAAAAAGATCTCAGTGAGCAGTCTGTGAGAACCTGTAGGAAGTATCTGTAGTACTAGAAATTATATTTTGCTATATGTCTATTAATTGCTCTGGGAGTTATCATATTAGCTGGTGAGAAGTAAGTTTGATTTGAACTGTCTGTCCAGTCTTAATTTATTCAGTAATAGACATTAATGGAATCATTAATAGGTTGCTTTCTAGAAGGTCTTGACCATCCTCAAAAGGAACTCTTGACATGCCATTATTCGTTTCACAATTGTTTGCCTATCCTGCCATCGTGTGGGCAAAGAACACAAACACCAAGGCGACAATGATCCAAAATTACATTTGAGGGGCTGGAGTTGAGGCTCAGAGATGGAATGCCCGCCTAGCAAGTGTGAGGCACTTGGTTCGATCCTCAGCACCACATAAAAATAAAATAAAGATGTTGTGTCCACCTATAACTAAAAAATAAATATAAAAAATTACATTTGAAAGGGCTCTAACAATTGATCTGATATTTTTCCAAGCAAAGGTAGAGGAGAAGTGGGAAGGACACAGGAGCAAAACCAAGTCCCAAATGAAGAATGACAGACTGCTTGCTGGGCTTGGTGGCACACACCTGTAATCCCAGTGACTCAGGAGGCTGAGACAGGAGAATCTCAAGTTCAAAGCCAGCTTCAGCAATGGCAAGGTGCTAAGGAACTCAGTGAGATCCTATCTCTAAATACAATACAAAATAGGGCTGGAGATGTGGCTCAGTGGTCGAGTGCCCCGAGTTCAATCCCCAGTATCCCCCTTTCCCCTCAAAAAAGAATGACAGACTGCTTCCACTGTTTCTACTGAACCTTTTAAACGAGTTTGGGCTAAAGGACTTGCTAATCCAAATGCAGCGCCCCTTAGAGGAGCTAG
Organism: Tamias sibiricus; assembly: GCA_025594165.1. Taxonomy (NCBI): domain Eukaryota; kingdom Metazoa; phylum Chordata; class Mammalia; order Rodentia; family Sciuridae; genus Tamias; species Tamias sibiricus. The sequence continues at coordinate 130,066,629 of CM046667.1, forward strand.
CACTTATTAGCACTTCTGGGTGCCAGGCCTGAAATTCTCAACATTTGCATTATCATCTTCATTGTATCGATGAGCCTGAGGCTTGGAATGGCAAAACAGGATGCTCAGGTTCCCATAGCTAGTAAGTGGCAGAACCAGGAGGTTCTGAAAATAAACTGAGCATATAAACTGAAAATATAAAAGGTTTCATTAGGAAATTACATGCAAAGGAAGATAGGTAATTTATATATAATTTATGAAGCTAAATAATAAAATGAATACTAGTGAATCCTTCAACTAATGAGAATACCACCAAAGCCACTGATTTTCCCTGTCTGTTCCTGACTCTATATACCTGTCTTTCTCCCTTGAGATAGTTACTCTCCTGACTTTTATTTTCATTCCCTTGATTTTTTTTTTTTTTTTTTTTTTTTGGTACCGGGTATTGAACTCAGGGGCACTCGACCACTGGGTCACATCCCCAGCCCTTTTTTGTATTTTATTAGAGACAGGGTCTCACTGAATTGCTAAGTGCCTCGCCATTGCTGAGGCTGGCTTTGAACTCGCGATCCTCCTGCCTCAGCCTCCCAAAGTGCTGGGATTACAGGCGTGCACCACCGCGCCCGGCTCCCTTGATTTTTATTAATGTTTTATCTCAGAAACATAGTTTTGCTTGATTCTGAAAGATATAAGAATGGAGGGCTGAGAATGTAGCTCAGTGATAGAGAGTACTTGCTTAACATGTGTGAGGAGGACCTGGATTTAATCTCCAGCACTACAAAAAGAAAATAAAGATTTTTTTTTTTTTTGTACCGAGGATTTAATCCAGAGGTGGTTTACCCCCGAGCTATATCCCCAGTCCTTTTTATTTTTTTTTATTTTGAGACAGGGTCTGGATAAGTTGCTGAGGGTCTTGCTAAATTGCCGAAGATACCCTTAAACTTGCAATCCTCCTGCCTCAGCCTCGGGAGCCACTGGGATTACAGTTTTTCACGACTGTGCCTGCCTAGAAAGATCCTTTTATATTTCTCCTGTAACTTGCTTTACTCAGTTAAATCATCTGTGAGATTTATCTGCATTGGTATGTGTGCCTGAAGTTCTTTTTTCACTGATGTATAGGATTCGATTACATGAATGTTCCAGATTATAATTCCCCATTCTCCTATTGGTGTACACTTAGCTTGTTTCCAGCTTTCCCCTATCACTGGCAATACTGCTATAAATGTCTGTGTACTTGACTTGCGTTGCATGTGTGTAAGAGTTTCTCTGGGGAACATACCTCAAAGAGAATGGCTGCATTAAAAGGAATACAAATGTTCAACTTTTATAGGAAAATCTCCCCAAAGAAGCTGTATCAGTTTATATTCCCACTGGAGTGTAAGAGAGTTTCCATTGGTTCATACCTTGCAATCATTGCAAGTTGCCAGAATTTTATATTTTGGCCAAACTAGTGAGTGGAAAATGATAATGCCATTGTGGTTTTCTAGGAGTTTATCAACTTTGTATGTCTTCAAGTTTTGTGGCATTAAGTTGTATCACTTGATGGGGCAGAAGGAGAGAAGTACAGATAGGGGAATAACTAGGGAAACCGTTCTGTGCCAGGTCAAAGTTTGGTGCACACATGGAACAGAAGCAAAGCCAGCACAGGTGGAGCATAATGAGCTCACCCTTGCTTTAGGTAGCTGACCTCTGTACCTCACATGTTGCCTCACTTGACCTGTGGCATCTGCCAGACCTCACCTGCCAGTCCTGACCTTTCCTCATCAGTCCTCAATTACTGCACCATGTGATGTGAAGCAATTGTATTTTAGTTTTTAACCAAGTTGAGTCAAACTGGGTCTTGTGCTTTTTATCTTTTATCAGCTAGCTCTTGCATTTGGATGAACTTCCAGAAGGTTATTTCAAAATATCTTTCTTGCCATTCCAGTTCACTGTCAATTCCTCTTTGATCATCAAACAACTTTAAAATTGCTTTTTGAAATGCATGGAGCTCTCTCATAGGCTTCTGAAAGATATGTGAGAATGAATTTTCAGGAACTTATTTTAGAACTAAAATCAGCTTCAATTTCTTTGACCTAGAACAGGGAGAGACCCTGTTAACTTAGCAGCTGTGAATTATTATGATCTTTGTTCTTTCAGAGATTTAACTGCTGATTGAGTCTGATGTTCTAAGTCAGGTTTTGCCCATTGGATCACAACATATGGACATTGAAAACAAAAACCAAAATCAGGATTTTAGTTTTATTTTTTCTTTTCTTTTATTCTAAGTTGTTATATATGACAGCAGAATGTATTACAATTCATATTACGCTTACAGAGCACATTTTTACATATGTCTGGTTGTATACAAAGTATATTCACACCATTCGTGTTTTCATACATGCACCAGGGCAATGATATCCATCTCATTCTACCAACTTTTTTTTTTTTTTTTAACCCTTTTGGCCTCTCCCTTTCCCTCTCTCCCCATTTGCCTTTCTAATGTTCCTCTAATCCTCCTATGCTCCCCATTCCAACCCCACAGTGAATCAGCCTTCTTATATCAGAGAAAACATTTGGCATTTGGATTTTTGGGATTGGCTAACTTCACTTAGCATTATATTCTCCAACTCCATCCATTTACCTGCAAATGCCATTATTTTATTCTCTTTTATTGCTGAGTAATATTCCATTGTGTATATATACCACATTTTCTTTATCCATTCATCTACTGAAGAGCATCTAGGTTGTTTCCACAATTTAGCTATTGTGAATTGTGCTGCTATAAACATTGATGTGTTTGTGTCACTGTAGCATGCTGTTTTTAAGTCCTTTGGGTATAGACCAAGGAGTGAGATAGCTGGGTCATAAGGTATTTCCATTCCCAGTTTTCCAAGGAATCTCCATACTGCTTTCCATATTGGCTGCACCATTTTGCAATCCCACCAGCAATGTATGAGTGTGCCTTTCCCCCTACATCCTCTCCAACATTTATTGTTGTTTGTGTTCTTTTTTTTTTTTTTTTTTTTTGTACCAGGGATTGAACTCAGGGGCACTTGACCACTGGGCCACATCCCCAGCCTTTTTTTTTGTATTTTATTAGAAGCAGGGTCTCACTGAGTTACTAAGTGCCTCGCCATTGCTGAGGCTGGCTTTGAACTCGGGATCCTCCTGCCTCAGCCTCCCAAAGTGCTGGGATTACAGGCGTGCGCCACCGCGCCCGGCTTGTTTGTGTTCTTAATAGCTGCCATTCTGACTGGAGTGAAATGAAATCTTAGAGTAGTTTTGATTTGCATTTCTCTAATTGCCAGAGATGTTGAACATTTTTTTCATATATTTGTTGAGTTATTGTATATCTTCTTCTGAGAAGTGTCTGTTCAGTTCCTTGGACCATTTATTGATTGGGTTATTTGTTTTTTTGATGTAAATATTTTTGAGTTCTTTATATATTCTAGAGATTAGTGCTCTATCTGATGTGTGTGTGGTAAAACTTTGTTCCCAATTAGTAGGCTCTCTATTCACTTCACTGAATGTTTCTTTTGCTGAAAAAAAGCTTTTTAGTTTGAATACATCCCATTTATTCATTCTTTTTTTTTGGGGGGGGGTGGTACCGGGAATTGAACTCAGGGACACTCGACCACTGGTTCACATCCCCAGCCCTTTTTTGTATTTTATTTAGAGACAGGGTCTCACTGAATTGCTAAGTGCCTCGCCATTGCTGAGGCTGGCTTTGAACTTGCGATCCTCCTGCCTCAGCCTCCTAAAGTGCTGGGATTACAGGCATGCACCACTGCACCCGGCTTCCCATTTATTGATTCTTGATATTAATTCTTGCACTATAGGAGTCTTATTAAGGAAGTTGGGGCCTAATACGAAATGATAGAGATTAGGGCCTACTTTTTCTTCTAATAGGTGCAGTGTCTCTGGTCTAATTCCTAGGACCTTGATCCACTTTGAGTTGAGTTTTGTGCATGGTGAGAGATAGGGGCTTAATTTCATTTTGTTGCATATGGATTTCCAGTTTTCCCAGCACCATTTATTGAAGAGACTATCTTTTCTCCAATGTATGTTTTTGGCACCTATGTCTAATATAAGATAACTGTAATTATGTGGGTTAGTCTCTGTGCTCTCTATTCTGTGACATTTGTCTAGAAGTCTATTTTGGTGCCAATACCATGCTGTTTTTGTTACTACTGCTCTGTAGTATAGTTTAAGGTCTAGTATACTGATGCCACCTGCTTTGCTCTTCTTTTTTTTTTTTTTTTTTTTTTGGTACCAGGGATAGAACTCAGGGGCACTTGACCACTGGGCCTTATCCCTAGCCATTCTTTTTTTTTTTTTTTTTTTTTTTTTTATTTTGTATTTAATTAGAGACAGGTCTCATTGAGTTGCTAGGTGCCTCGCCACTGCTGAGGCTGGCTTTGAACACGTGATCCCCCTGCCTTAGCCTCCCAAGTACTTGGATTACAGTTGTGCGCCACCGTGCCCGGCTTGCTTCACTCTTCTTGCTAAGGCTTGCTTTAGCTATTCTGGGTCTCTTATTTTTCCAGGTGAATTTCATGACTGCTTTTTCTACTTCTATGAGGAATGTCATTGGGATTTTGATTGGAATTGCATTATATCTGTATAGTGCTTGTTCATATATTCTAGAGATTAGTGCTCTATTTTGACAATATTAATTTTGCCTATCCAAGAACAAGGGAGATCTTTCCATCTTCTTCTTTTTTAATATATATTTACTTGTTTTAGTTGTACACAATGCCTTTATTCTTACATGGTGCTGAGGATTGAACCCAGGCTGCGCATGTGCCAGGCGAGTGCTCTACTGCTGAGCCACAACCCCAGCCCCCGATCTATCCATCTTCTAAGGTCTTCTTTAATTTCTTTCTTTCTTTAGTTCATTATAGAGGACTTTTAGGTCTTTCATTAAGTTGATTCCCAAGTATTAATTTATTTTTGATGCTATTGTAAATGGGGTAGTTTTACTCATTTCCCTTTCAGAAGATTTGCCACTGATATATAGAAATGCCTTTGATTTATGGGTGTTGATTTTGTGTCCTGCTACTTTGCTGAATTCATTTATGAGTTCTAGAAGTTTTCTGGTGGAATTTTTTGGGTCTTCTATGTATAGAATCATATCATCAGTGAATAGTGATAATTTCAGTTCTACTTTACCTATCTGTATCCCTTTAATTTCTTTCATTTGTTCTATTGCTCTGGCCAGTGTTTCAAGAACTGTGTTAAATAGAAGTGGTGAAAGAGGGCATCCCTGTCTTGTTCCAGTTTTTAGAGGGAATGTTTTCAATTTTTCTCCATTAAGAATGATGTTGGGGCTGGAATTGTGGCTTAGCGGTAGAGCGCTCGCCTAGCATGTGCGTGGCCCGAGTTCGATCCTCAGCACCACGTAAAAATAAATAAAGGCATTGTGTACAACTAAAATAAATAAATATTAAAAAAAAAAAAATGATGTTGGCCTGGAGCTTAGCATAGATAGCTTTTACAATGTTGAGATATTTTCCTGTTATTCCTAGTTTTTCTAGTGTTTTGAACATAAAGGGGTGCTGTATTTTTGTCAAGTGCTTTTTCTTTTTCTTTCTTTTTTTTTTTTTTTTCATACCGGGGACTTAACTCAGGGGCACTTGACCACTGGGCCACATCCCCAGCCCTTTTTTGTATTTTATTAGAGACAGGGTCTCACTGAGTTGCTAAGTGCCTCACCACTGCTGAGGCTGGCTTTGAACTTGCGATCCTCCTGCCTCAGCTTCCCAAGTGCTAGGATTACAGGCGTGCGCCCCATTTATTGATTCGACCTTGATCCACTTTGAGTTGAGTTTTGTGCATGGTGAGAGATAGGGGCTTAATTTCATTTTGTTGCATATGGATTTCCAGTTTTCCCAGCACCATTTATTGAAGAGACTATCTTTTCTCCAATGTATGTTTTTGGCACCTATGTCTAATATAAGATAACTGTAATTATGTGGGGTTAGTCTCTGTGCTCTCTATTCTGTGACATTTGTCTAGAAGTCTATTTTGGTGCCAATACCATGCTGTTTTTGTTACTACTGCTCTGTAGTATAGTTTAAGGTCTAGTATACTGATGCCACCTGCTTTGCTCTTCTTTTTTTTTTTTTTTTTTTTGGTACCAGGGATAGAACTCAGGGGCACTTGACCACTGGGCCTTATCCCTAGCCATTCTTTTTTTTTTTTTTTTTTTTTTTTTTTGTATTTTGTATTTAATTAGAGACAGGTCTCATTGAGTTGCTAGGTGCCTCGCCACTGCTGAGGCTGGCTTTGAACACGTGATCCCCCTGCCTTAGCCTCCCAAGTACTTGGATTACAGTTGTGCGCCACCGTGCCCGGCTTGCTTCACTCTTCTTGCTAAGGCTTGCTTTAGCTATTCTGGGTCTCTTATTTTTCCAGGTGAATTTCATGACTGCTTTTTCTACTTCTATGAGGAATGTCATTGGGATTTTGATTGGAATTGCATTATATCTGTATAGTGCTTGTTCATATATTCTAGAGATTAGTGCTCTATTTTGACAATATTAATTTTGCCTATCCAAGAACAAGGGAGATCTTTCCATCTTCTTCTTTTTTAATATATATTTACTTGTTTTAGTTGTACACAATGCCTTTATTCTTACATGGTGCTGAGGATTGAACCCAGGCTGCGCATGTGCCAGGCGAGTGCTCTACTGCTGAGCCACAACCCCAGCCCCCGATCTATCCATCTTCTAAGGTCTTCTTTAATTTCTTTCTTTCTTTAGTTCATTATAGAGGACTTTTAGGTCTTTCATTAAGTTGATTCCCAAGTATTAATTTATTTTTGATGCTATTGTAAATGGGGTAGTTTTACTCATTTCCCTTTCAGAAGATTTGCCACTGATATATAGAAATGCCTTTGATTTATGGGTGTTGATTTTGTGTCCTGCTACTTTGCTGAATTCATTTATGAGTTCTAGAAGTTTTCTGGTGGAATTTTTTGGGTCTTCTATGTATAGAATCATATCATCAGTGAATAGTGATAATTTCAGTTCTACTTTACCTATCTGTATCCCTTTAATTTCTTTCATTTGTTCTATTGCTCTGGCCAGTGTTTCAAGAACTGTGTTAAATAGAAGTGGTGAAAGAGGGCATTCCCTGTCTTGTTCCAGTTTTTAGAGGGAATGTTTTCAATTTTTCTCCATTAAGAATGATGTTGGGGCTGGAATTGTGGCTTAGCGGTAGAGCGCTCGCCTAGCATGTGCGTGGCCCGAGTTCGATCCTCAGCACCACGTAAAAATAAATAAAGGCATTGTGTACAACTAAAATAAATAAATATTAAAAAAAAAAAAAATGATGTTGGCCTGGAGCTTAGCATAGATAGCTTTTACAATGTTGAGATATTTTCCTGTTATTCCTAGTTTTTTCTAGTGTTTTGAACATAAAGGGGGTGCTGTATTTTTGTCAAGTGCTTTTTCTTTTTCTTTCTTTTTTTTTTTTTTTTTCATACCGGGGACTTAACTCAGGGGCACTTGACCACTGGGCCACATCCCCAGCCCTTTTTTGTATTTTATTAGAGACAGGGGTCTCACTGAGTTGCTAAGTGCCTCACCACTGCTGAGGCTGGCTTTGAACTTGCGATCCTCCTGCCTCAGCTTCCCAAGTGCTAGGATTACAGGCGTGCGCCACCACGCCCGGCTCAAATGCTTTTTCTGCATCTATTGAGATAATAATATAGTTCTTATCTTTAAGTCTATTGATGTGATGAACTACATTTATTGATTTCCGTATGTTGAACCAACCTTGCATCCCTGGAATGAACCCCACTTGATCATGGTGTACTATCTTTTTGACATGTTTTTGTATTCGATTTGACTGAATTTTATTGAGAATTTTTGCATCTATGTTCATTAGAGATATTGGTCTGAAGTTTTCTTTCTTTGATGTGTCTTTTGCCTGATTTTGGAATCAGGGTGATATTGGCCTCAGAGAATGAGTTTGGAAGTGCTCCCTCTTTTTTCTATTTTCTGAAAGAAATTGAAGAGTATAGGTATTAGTTCTTCTTTAGAGGTCTTGTAGAACTCAGCTGTGTATCCATCCGGTCCTGGGCTTTTCTTGGTTGGTAGGCTTCTGATAGCATCTTCTATTTCATCATTTGAAATTGATATGTTTAAATTGTGTATATCATTCTGATTAAATTTGGGCAAATCATAGGACTCTAGAAATTTGTCAATGCCTTCAATATTTTTTATTTTATTGGAGTACAAGTGTTTAAAATAATTTCTAATTATCTTTTGTATTTCTATAGTGTCTGTTGTGATATATCCTTTTTCATCATGTATGTTAGTAACTTGAGTTTTCTCCCTCCTTCTCTTTGTTAGCCTGGCTAAGGGTCTGTCAATTTTATTTACTTTTTCAAAGAACCAACTTTTTGTTTTGTCAATTTTTTCAATTGTTTCTTTTGTTTCAATTTCATTGATTTCAGCTCTGATTTTAATTATATCCTGTCTTCTACTGCTTTTGGTTTTGTATTGTTCTTCTTTTTCTAGGGCTTTGCAATGTAATGTTAATTCGTTTTTTTTGTTGACTTTTTTCTTCTTTTGAGGAATGAACTCCATACAATGAACTTTCCTTTTAGACCTGCCTTCATAGCGTCCCAGAAATTTTGATATGTTGTGTCTGTGTTCTCATTCACCTCTAAGAATTTTTTAATCTCCTCCTTGATGTCTTCTGCAACCCATTGTTCATTCAGTAGCATATTATTTAGTCTCCAGGTGTTGGAGTAGCTTTTATTTCTTATTTTATCATTTATTTCTAATTTCATTCCATTATGGTCTGATAGAATGCAGGGTATTATCTCTACTTTTTTGTACTTGCTAAGAGTTGTTTTGAGGCATAATATATGGTCTATTTTCGAAAAGGATTCATGTGCTGCTGAGAAGAAAGTGTACTCACTCATTGAAGAATGAAATATTCTATATAGGTCAGTTAAGTTTAAGTTATTTATTGTATTTTTGAGTTCTATAGTGTCTTTGTTCAGTTTTTGTTTGGAAGATCTATCCAGTGGTGAAAGAGGTGTGTTTAAAGTCACCCAGAATTATTGTGTTGTGGTCTATTTGACTGTTGAACTTGAGAAGAGTTTGTTTGATGAACGTAGATGCTCCATTGTTTGGGGCATATATATTTATAATTGTTAAGTCTTGTTGATGTATGGTTCCCCTGAGCAGTATGAAATGTCCGTCTTTATCCCTTTGATTAACTTTAGCTTGAAGTCTACTTTATTTGATATGAAGATGGAAATACCTGCTTGCTTCCGCAGTCCATGTGAGTGGTATGATTTCTCCCAACCTTTCACCTTCAGCCTGTGGATGTCTTTTCCTTTGAGATGAGTCTCTTGGAGGCAGTGTATTGTTGGGTCTTTTTTTTTATCCAATCTGCTAGTCTATGTCTTTTGATTGGTGAGTTTAGGCCATTATCATTCAGAGTTATTATTGAGACATGATTTGTATTCCCAGCAATTTTTGTTTATTTTTGGTATTTAACTTCCATGGTTTCTTCTCTGATTAGTTTTTCCTTTAGTGTAATACCTCCCTCTGCTGATTTTCATCGTTGTTTTTCATTTCCTCTTCATGGAATATTTTGCCAAGCATGTTTTGTAGTGCTGGCTTTCTAGTTGTAAATTCTTTTAACTTTTGTTTATCATGGAAGGTTTTTAATTCATCCTCAAATCTAAAGCTTAATTTTGCTGGATATAAGATTTTTGGTTGGCATTAATTTTCTTTCAGAGCTTGGTATATGTTGTTCCATGATCTCCTGGCTTTGAGTGTCCAGGTTGAAAAATCTGCCATTATAGGAATTGGTCTCCCCCTATATGTGATCTGATTCCTCTGTCTTGTGGCCTTTAAGATTCTATCCTTATTCTGTATGCTAGGCATTTTCATTATAATGTGTCTTGGTGTAGATCTGTTGTAATTTTGTACATTTGGTGTCCTATAAGCCTCTTGTATTTGGTTTTCTAATTCATTCTTCATGCTTTGGGAATTTCCTGATATTATTTCATGGAAGAGATTGTGCACTCCTTTGGTTTTGAAAACTCTGTGCCTTCCTCCATCCCAATTACTCTTAGATTTGGTCTTGTGATGCTGTCACATGTTCTGTTCATAGTTTCTTACTATCTGCACTGTGTGGTCAAATTTATTTTCTAGATTGTATACTTTTTCTTCATTATCTGTTGTTCTTTCTTCCAATTTATTTAGTCTGTTCATGATGCTTTCTATTGTGTTTTTTATTTGGTTTATTGTTTCCTTCATTTCAAGGATTTCTGACTGTTTTTCTTTTTTTCAGAGTTTCTATCTCTTTTTTGAAGTAATCTTTTGCTACCTGTATTTGCTCTCTTATATTTTTGTTGTAGTGATCAATTTTTGCCTATATTTGCTCATTTAGGTCATTCTTTAATTCACAGATCATTTTAATTATGAACCTTCTGAACTCCTTCTCTGACATTGCATCAACTTTGCTGAGCATAGGTTCTGTTATTGTAGTATCCTTGTTTATTTGGGGCACTTTCTGCCCTTGTTTTTTCATGTTGTCTATTTACCTTCTTTTCTTGCAGAGTGGATCTGAGATATTACAGTCTTTACCCTATATTCTTGTAGTATCCGTGCAGATTGTCTGTGCCTCACCTTAATGTTGGGCTTTCAGACTCTGTAGATGTCCCTCAGAGTATGCTACTGCAACTAAAGGTGGTGGCAGTGCGAGATAACAGTGAAGGAATCCCAAGGTGGATGCAATGTCTTCCAGAGATGGGGCTGTAAGGGTGGGCCTTACACTGTCTTTGGGATGCCTGCTCTGAGATGCAGCTGCTTTTAGGCCCTGTCTGTTGTCAAAAGGTAGGGGCTACTGTGTGGGGAAGGCTATGGAAATGTCTGCAGTGTCTCAAGATGGAAGTGGGTTAGGCTTGTGCTCCCAGGTGGGGGTGGGATGGCAGACTGTGGACCTACCCTGGGCCTGGGTCCCACATAGGTTGGTGTGGGCAGAACTGGCCAAATCTGAGCTCCCACGGTGATCTGCTAGTCGGAAGAGGTGGGTCCCATTGCAGAGCCTGAGCTAGGCAGGTGTTTGCTGGTGGTGGGAGGGACCTGGGCCCACTCTGAGCCTGGGTCCTGTGCAGGTTGGTGTGGGCAGAACTCAAGGTGTTACAGTTTCTACCCTTTAATCTTATAGTGTCCCTGCAGGTTACTGGTGTCTTGTCTTGGTGTTGGGCTTCCAATTCCAAACCGGTCTCCCAAGATGGAAGCTGCCACAACTGAAGATAGTCATAGTGGCCGTGAAGGTAACCTGGTAGAGGTGTCCCAAGATAGAGGTGTCCCACGATGGAGGCAACCACTTTCAGAGATGGGGCTGAAAAGGGCAGGCCGTCAAATGGTGTTGGGCAACCTGTTCAGAGATGCAGCACTGTGGCGTGTGATGCTGCAGCAGGCAGCTGCCTCTAGGCCCTGTCAGTTGTCTGAAGGTGGAGGCTCCCTTATGAGCAGGGCTATGGAGATGGCTCCAGTGTTCCAAGATGGAGGCGGGCAGGTGGGTGGACCTCAGCCTTGGTAATTAGGGAACCACAGGGAGGGCTCCACTGCAGGTCTTCACCCAGGGGCTGTTCTGGGTCTGCCTGGGTTCTGCAGGTTTTGGAGGTCCTATCCTGGGCCTTCCTGGGCCTGCCTGGCTCCACAGATGTCAGCATGGCTGTTCTGGGCCTGCCTGAGCTCCGCAGGTGTCAGCGTAGCTCAATAAGGATTTTAATAATCATAAAGTAAGTGAAGTTTGCCTGTCACCCTCTATGGTAGGTAGAATCTGATGATGGCCTCCAATGAACTACTGTTACTTGTATCCTTCTGTAGGTTCTGCCCATATTGAATATAGGCCAGCCTGTGACTAGTGCTGACCAATAGAATGCTATCACAAGGATGCTGTGTCAGTTCTGGACCTAGTCTTAAGAGGACTGACTGTTTCTGATTTGTCTCTCCAAATGCCATCAGCCCTCTATATTATCAGGTTCTGCATCCACAGATATAACCAACTATAGAAAAAAATATCAGGGGAGGCTGGGCGCGGTGGCGCATGCCTGTAATCCCAGCACTTGGGAGGCCAGGCAGGAGGATCGAGAGTTCAAAGCCAGCCTCAGCAATGGCGAGGCACTTAGCAACTCAGTGAGACCCTGTCTCTAATAAAATACAAAAAAGGGCTGGGGATGTGGCCCAGTGGTGGTCAAGTGCCCCTGAGATCAATCCCCGGCACCAAAAAAAAAAAAAAAAAAAAATTGCATCTTTATTGAATATATACAGATTTTCCCCCCCGGTCATTATTCCCTAAGCAATGCAGTATAATGACTATGTGCATAGTATTTACATTGTATTACACATTTTAATTAATCTGGGAATGACTTAAAGTATACTGGAGGGTGTGCATAGTTACATGCAAATACTGTACTATTTTGTATAAAGGACTTGAGCAGATGAGCATTTTGGTGTTAATAGAGGGGCCTGGAACCAATACTCTGCAGGTACTGAGGGATGGCTGTATTCACTTTTGGGAATCCTGAGTCAATATGGGGAATATCTAGCTACCTTTCTGTATAGTCCACATGCAAATGTCACATGGAGAGAAGAGGCCTAAGACCATATGGCTAGAGAGAGCAGATTAGGTATACTAGTGTTCCAGTCAAGTCTCCAGATGGCTCCAGTACTAGCTACCATGTGACGGCAACTAAACAAGAAACCCCATGTGAGACCAGTAGAACATTGCAGCTGAGTTCAGTAGACCTATAGAACCATCATAGATAACAAATGATGGGGTTAGGGTGATTTCTTAATGTGATGATAGATAACCAAAATAAAAATTGGTATGTGAAAGGGAGTGCTGACATTACTAAAATCTAAAACATGTGGCAGCATCCAAAAGCTGAAAACGGTCTTGAAGAAACTGTTAGTGAAGGCTGGAAGGAAGTGTCCACCTTGGGGAGCTCTTAGCCCCCGTGTAAGAAGTCAGGTGGCTGGAAAGGCCACCTGAAGCAGAGAGGTCTTAAGCTACAAGGAGGAGAAAGGCCTAACCGTCTCAGCATCTCAAGCAAGCCTCCAAGATGACTCCAGTTCAGTTGCTTTCTTGGTATCTAACTGGGACCACCTCAGGAACTGCCCACCTCAGCCAAGTTCAGACAGGAACCAATGTGAGATAAATACAATAGTTGCTGTTTTAAGCCATCAAATTTTGGGTGATATTTGTTTTGCACATGGGCAAACAAACACATCTTTTGACCTCTGGGTTTCATTGTTCATCAAATCTCATATACAAAATGACCTCAAGCTGCCCTACACACATTCAAGACCCACAGTTATAAAGGTCCATCTAAATCTGCTTTCCCTTTGGCAGTGCCATAGATGGTCATTAAGGCCTTGACTTCATAGTCAAATGACCCTCAGGTCAATTCCCTGCTCTTTTATTTGTTAACTTGGTAAGTCATTAAAGCAATTTTTTGTACTAGGAATTGAACCCAAAGCCCTCTACCACTGATCCACACTCCCAGTACTTTAAGTTTTACTTCAAGTTGCTAAAGCAAGCCTCAAACTCACCTCAGATTTGTGATATTCCTGTCTCAGACTCTGGAGTCACTAGGAATACAGGCATGTGCCACTGTGCCCAGCCATTTTTTTGAGACTTTAAACTGTTAATGTCTTAAATTGGGGAAATGGGATTTGTCTCCTCTTAGGCTTCTTATAGGGATAAAATGATCATAAACATCTTCAACACTTCAAAGCTATAGGTATAGATGTGGTTTGTTTATATCAGATAATCAGGAATCAGCCATACTAGCTTCCTGAAGACTGCTCATTGTCAAACTACCTTTCTCAGCATGCCAGTTTATATCTGCAAAAATGCTGCTTACCACCAACCAATGGTCTGAGGAGTCACTACTCACTTGGGTTCCTGTTATCCATGTGTTCTTCTCTCCCATGATTCTTGGCCTTTATCTTTGCCAGTGTCCCTCAGATAGTGCATGTCATTTGGGGACTTGCTTCGTGTTCAGCTCCAAGCCATTGTCCTGAAGTTATTTCATACAGCCTGGGCTCACTTGTCCATCATTAGCTAAGACAATGTCTTTTAGATACTTGTCACTCCTCAAGAAACTTCTTGATTTGCAACCTTACTATGAGACAGAACAGAATCCCCAATTGGACTCAAAAAGCCTCTTCTAGGGTCAGGGATGTGGCACAGTGCTAGAGTATGTGCTTAGCATACATTAAGCCTTGGGTTCAATCCCCAGTACCCGAAACAAAACAAAACAAAACAAAAACCTCCTCTGGAGTTCAGCTTCCAAATAAGTTGGAGCAATATGGGCTGTATTTATTCTCTCACATGAAGCAATGGGAAAAAAAACCAGACAAACTATTTTAAACAGTCTCAACATGCAAGACATCAGGAAATAAAGGATAGTGATCCTGGGAGATGGAAAATAAACAAAGTGAATACTTCAGTGTCTCTGCTTACTATTCAGAGATTTTTCCAAATCACTGTGCATGAATGGGGAACCCAGGAAGAGACAGGCAGACTTCCTGTGGGTTTTCTTTTTTCCTTTTTGGTACCAGGGATTGAACTCAGCGGCACTCAACCACTGAGCCACATCCCCAGTCCTATTTTGTATTTTATTTACAGACAGGGTCTCACTGAGTTGCTTAGCACCTCACTTTGAACTCAAGATCCTCCTGCATCAGCCTCCCGAAACACTGGGATTACAGGCATACAATACCATGTCTGGCCTCCTGTGGGTTTTCTAATACATGGAAAAATATGATATATGGCAACAAGAACACCAATGACAGGAGGGGAGAAATGATATTTTACTCCTGTGGGTCTTACCCTGTATGTGAAATGACACATTAGCAATTGGAGATGAATATGTAACACTAAGATGAAGATGTGTCCAAGAAACTATCAACAAATTGCTACACAAAACAGAGGTCTTGTTAATAAGTTAACAGAAGAGATAAATTAACAATAAATCAACAATCCAAATTAAGGCGGAAGAACAGTGAATAGTGTGAAAGAGAACAAATGGGGGGAAAACTAGTAATGAGATGATACAATTAAACCTAATTATATCAGTAATTGCATTAAATGTGTATGGTTTCTATATCAGATCTTAAACTACACTACAGAGTCATAGTAACAAACAGCATGGTATTGGCATCAAAATAGACTTGTAGACCAATGGTACAGAATAGAGGGCACAGAGACTAACCCACATAATTACAGTTATCTTATATTAGACAAAGGTGCCAAAAACGTACATTGGAGAAAATAAAGTCTCTTAAGCAAATAGTGCTGGGAAAACTGGAAATCCATATGCAACAAAATGAAATTAAACCCCTATCTCTTACCATGCACAAAACTCAACTCAAAGTGGGTCAAGAACCTAGGAATTAGATCACAGACATTGTGCCTATTAGAATAAAAAATAGGCCCTAAATCTCCATCATGTTGTATTAGACCCCAACTTCCTTAATAAGACTCCTATAGTGCAAGAATTTAATATCAAGAATCAATAAATGGAATCTATTCAGACTAAAAAGCTTCTTTTTTCAGCAAAAGAAACATTCAGTGAGGTGAATAGAGA
This sequence comes from Tamias sibiricus, assembly GCA_025594165.1. NCBI lineage: Eukaryota > Metazoa > Chordata > Mammalia > Rodentia > Sciuridae > Tamias > Tamias sibiricus. Next base: position 130,082,230 of record CM046667.1, read on the forward strand.
GCCTACAAATTGGGAACAAAGTTTTACCACACACACATCAGATTGAGCACTAATCTCTAGGATATATAAAGAACTCAAAAATATTTACACCAAAAAAAAAAAAAAACAACAAATAACCCAATCAATAAATGATCCAAGGAACTGAACATACACTTCTCAGAAGAAGATATACAATCAATCAACAAATACATGAAAAAATGTTCAACATCTCTGGCAATTAGAGAAATGCAAATCAAAACTACTCTAAGATTTCATTTCACTCCAGTCAGAATGGCAGCTATTAAGAACACAAACAACAATAAATGTTGGAGAGGATGTGGGGAAAAGGCACCCTCATATATTTCTGGTGGTACTGCAAATTGGTGTGGCCAGTATGAAAATCAGTATGGAGATTCCTTGGAAAACTGGGAATGGAACCACTTTATGACCCAGCCATCCCATTCCTTGGTCTATACTCAAAGGACTTAAAAACTGCATACTACAGAGACACAGCCACATCAATGTTTATAGCAGCACAATTCACAATAGCTAAATTGTGGAACCAACCTAGATGCTCTTCAGTAGATGAATGGATAAAGAAAATGTGGTATATATACACAATGGAATATTATTCAGCATTAAAAGAGAATAAAATCATGTCATTTCAGGTAAATGGATGGAGTTGGAGAATATAATGCTAAGTGAAATTAGCCAATCCCCAAAAGCAAATTCCAAATGATTTCTCTGATTTAAGGATGCTGATTCATAATGTGCTGCCGGGGGTGGGGGATGGGGTGCATGGGAGGATTAGATGAACTCTAGATAGGGCAAAGTGGAAAAGGGGAGGGTGCGGTAGGGAGGGGGCATGGGGGTAGGAAAGACTGTGGAATGGGATGGTCATAATTACCCTAAGTACATGTATGAAGACACGAATGATGCAATTCTACTTTTTATACAACCAGAGATATGAAAAATTGTGCTCTATATGTGTAACATGAATTGTAACACATTCTGTTGTCATGTATAACAAATTAAAATTTAAAAAAATTTTAAAAAATGTGTATGGTTTAAATATTTCAATTGAAGATAGAGATTGATATACTGAATTAAAAAGTTAAGACCCAGCTACATTCTGCCTACAAGAAATCTGTCCTTTAAAAAATTAGTTCATTTTAGTTACATGTAATATTAGGGTTCATTTTGACATAATTGTACAAGCATTTTTTTGTTGTTGTTGTTTGTTTTTTGGTACCGGGGATTGAACTCAGGGGCACTCGACCACTGGGCCACATCCTCAGCCCTTTCTTGTATTTTATTAGAGACAGGGTCTCACTGAGTTGCTAAGTGCCTCACCATTCATTGCTGAGGCTGGCTTTGATCTTGAGATCCTCCTGCCTCAGCCTCCCAAGTGCTAGGATTACAAGTGTGCGCCACTGCGCCCGGCTCAAGCAGGATTATAATTTGCTCGAATTCAGCTTCTAATACTTCTCCTTTCCCTTCCTTCTTCCTTCTTCTTTCCTGTTCCTTTTTTGTGGGTGTGGTTCTTTCCTTTCCCCCTACAGATCTTTCTTCTATTTATTTATAGTTTTTCAAAAAATTAGTGCCTTGAGGATATACATAAAGATTCCCTCTGGTATATTCATATATGTTCATGGGAAAATTGAGTCAGATTCATTCCACTATTCTTCTCTTTCCCCATTCCTCCTCACTCTCCCTCAATCCCCTTCCTCTACTCCAGTGATCTCTCTTCTATTTTCATGGAGTCCTCCCTTTTTTACCTCCCACCCCATTTTGGTCTACCATCCATATATCAGATAAAACATTTGACCTAGGACTTTCTGGGTCTGGCTAATTTCAGTTAGCTTGATGGTCTCCATTTATTGGCAAATACCATAATTTCTATTTTCTTCATGGTCAAGTAATACTCTGTGTATATTCCCTGCATTTTCTTTATCCATTCATCTGTAAGAGGCACCTATGTTGGTTCAATAGCTTGGCTATTGTGAATTGTGCTGCTATAAACATTGATGTGGCTGTATCCCTATCATATGCTTGTTATTTATTTATTTATTTATTTATTTATTTATTTATTGTATTGGGGGGATTGATCGCAGGGGTTGCTTTACCACTGAGTCACATACACAGCCCTTTTTATTCTTTGTTTTGAGACAGGGTTTCTCTGAGTTGCTCAGGGCCTTGCTAAGTTGCTGAGACTGGCGTTGAACTAGCAATCCTCCTGCTTCAGCCTCCTGAGTTACAGGAATACAGGTGTGCACCACTGCACTCAGCTAGTTTGCTCATTTTAGACCTCAAGGAATGTGATAGCTGGGTCATATGGTGGCTCCATTCCTAGCTTTTTGAAGAAACTTCATACTACTTTCCAGAGTGGTTGCAGGAATTTGCAGTCCTACGAACAATATACAAAGTATACCTTTCACCCCACATCTTGCCAACATTTATTATTCTTTGTAGTTTTGATAATTGCCATTCTGAATGAAGTGAGATGAAATGTCAGTGTGGTTTTGATTTGTATTTCTCTGATTGCTAGAGATGTTGAACATTTTTTTTTTCATATATTTATTGGACATTGGTATTTCTTCTTTTGAGAAGTGTCTGTTTAGTTTTTTTGCCCATTTATTAATTGGGTTATTTGGTTTTTGGGGTGTTAATTTTTAGTTGTTTTTATATTCTGGAATTTTTTTTTTGTACCAGGGATTGAACTCAGGGGCACTCGACCATTGGGCCACATCCCCAGCCCTTTTTTGTATTTTATTAGAGACAGGGTCTCACTGCGTTGCTAAGTGCCTCGCCATTGCTGAGGCTGGCTTTGAACTCACGATCCTCCTGCCTCAGCCTCCCAAGTGCTGGGATTACAGGCGTGCGCCACCACGCCCGGCAATATTCTGGATATGAATACCCTATCTGAGGAGCAGGTAACAAAGGCCTTCTCCCAATCTGCAGGCTCTCTCTTCACACTCTTGCTTCCTTTGCTGTGCAGAAGCTTTTTTTTAATGTTTATTTATTTGCTTTATTGGTACACAATGTGTTTTATTTTTACATGGTGCTCAGGATCAAACCCTGGCTGCGCACGTGCTAGTTGAGCACTCTGCCACTGAGCCACAACCCCAGCCCTGTGCAGAAGCTTTTTAATTTGATGCCATCCAACTTATTGATTTTAGATTTTATTGCTTGTACTTTGAAAGTCTTGTTAAGGAAGTTGATGCTTGTGCCAATATGTTGGAATATTAAACCTATGTTTTTGTCTATTAGTTGCATTGTTTCTAGTCTAATTCCTAGGTCTTTGATACATTTTTTTTTAAACTTTCACACCTCTTGCAGTCTTTTTTAAAAATTTTATTTATTTGCTTTAGTTGTACACAATGTGTTTATTTTTACGTGGTGCTGAGGATCGAACCCAGCCGCACATGTGCTAGGTGAGCGCTCTACTGCTGAGCCACAATCCCAGCCCCTTTGATCCATTTTGAGTTGACTTATGTGCAGGGTGAGAGATAGGGATCTTGCTTCATTCTTCTATGTATGTATGTACAGTTTTCTCAGCACCATTTGTTAAAAAGAATGTTTTTCCTCCAGTGTATGTTTTTGGTATCTTTGTCAAGAATCAGATGGCTGTACCTATGTGGGCTTGTCTATGTGTCTTCTATTGTATTCCATTGTTCTCCTTGTCTGTTTTGGTGCCAATACTGTATATGCTATAGTTCTGTAGTATAATTTGAAGTCAGATATTGTTATGCTTCCAGCATTGCTCTTCTTGCTTAGCATGGTTTTGGCTACTCTGGGTCTTTTATTCTTCAAAATGAATTTAAGTACTGTTCTTTTCTAGTTCTGTGAAAAATATCATTGATATTTTGATGGTAATTTCATTGAATACACACACACACACACACACACACACACATATATATATATATATAATTTTTGGTATTATGGCTATTTTGACAATATTAATTCTGCCTATCCAAGAACATGGGAGGTCTTTCCATCTTCTGAGGACTTCTTCAATTTCTTTCTTCAGTGTTCTATAGTTTTCATTGTATAGGCCTTTCACTTTCTTGGTTATATTTATTCCTAGGTATTTTATTTTATTATATTGAGGTAATTGTGAATGGGGTAGTTTTTCATAATTTCTTTTTCAGCAGATCGATTATTGGACTATAGGAAAGTGCTTGATTCATGTATGTTGATCTTGTATTCTACTACTTTACTAAAATTGTTTATCATCTGTAGAAGTCTTCTGGTGGAGTTTTTTTTTTTGGGGGGGTCTTCTAAATATAAGATCATGTCATCAGCAAATAGATAAATTGACTTCTTCTTTTCCTATTTGTATCCCTGTAATTTCTTTCTTTTGTCTGATTGCTCTGATTAGAGAAGAAACTTGTTTTAAATGTAAAGACACACATAGGTCAAAAGTATAAGGTTGAACAAAGGTTGGTCAAAGGGTGTAAATAAAGTAGGAGCAGCATGGCCCCAGGTATTGTCACCAAGACCTTCGAGTAATGTCTTACTCTTACATCATGCTCTGTAATTCAGAAAGCCCCCTGCATCCTTGTGATCTGTTTTAATCTGGGATATACTCCCAGAAGACAAGGACAATTATTAGTGGAACTTTATAGATGAGGAAACTGAATTTCAGAAATCATAAATAACTTGCTCAAGGTCATACAGGTAAAAAGACACAAAGCTGTGATATAAGTCAGGACTTCAAATTCTAAGGCTGAGCCTGATTTACCTCATAACACCATACTGGTTCTGAGCTCAATATGGAAAATACGGAGAGAGGGGAGTGAATTGGGCATCAAGATGAAATAAAAGCAACACAACATGGCTAGGAGCATGAAGACTATTAACACAGGGAAAATGCAGGAAGCTCTTTAATAATGAGGGGTGAATATTAAGTGGATCTTTTCCATTTTGAATAATAATGTACTCAAAGGCCAGTTGCAGTGACACATGCCTGTAATCCCAGTTAGTGGGGAGAATGAGGCAGGAGGATTGCATGTTTGATGCCAGATTCAACAACTTGGCAAAACCATGTCTCAAAATAAAAAACAAAAAGGACTAGGGAGATATCTCAGTGGTCAAGTGCCCCTGGGTTCAGCCCAGTATCAAAATAAGTAAATAAAAATTAAAAAAGGTACAAGCTTGCAATTCTGAGATTAAAAAAAAAAGTTCTGGAAACCTATGTCAAACATGGTTACTTTAGTTAATAATAATGTATTATATGGAGTACTCAAAATTTGCTAAAAGAATAGATCTTAGGTATTCGTACCACCACACAAAAAGGTAACTGTGTGAGGTGTGACGTGATGAAATGTCAATTAGCTTGATTGTAGTAATTATTTCACAATGTATACAATATATTAAAACATCACATTATACTCTTTAGGTATATACAATTTTTATTTATCAGTTATACCTCATTAAAACATAAAAAGGTAAAGGGGTAGACAAGATACACAGTCATGAGTTGTATAATGATATTTTGGTCAAAAATGATTGCAGATGGGGCTGGGGTTGTGGCTCAGCGGCCGAGTGCTCACCTCGCTCATGCGTGGCCGGGTTCGATCCTCAGCACCATGTAAACATAAATGCATTGCATTGTGTACAACTAAAGTAAATAAATAAATATTAAAAAAATGATTGCAGATAAAATGGTAGTCCTAATAAGATTATATCATTTAGTTGCCTGACTGTTGTAATTTCTTAAGTATGCTCTATGATGTTTGTGCAGTGATGAAATAGCCTAACAGCACACTTCTCAACATATCCTTGTCATTCTGTGATGCATGACTGTACTGTGATAACACCAGTCAAATGAAAGCTGGAGTTGATATATTAATACCAAAGTACATTTCAAAGCAAAAATACAGCCACCGATAAAAGAAGTCATTTCATAATGATAAAATGTTCAATTAATTCAGTTTAAATAACAATCCTAAGTGCTTATGCACCTAAGAACAGAGATACAAAATGTATGAGGAAAATTGAAGGATGTCAAAGAGAAACAACAATTGTCAGAAATTTCAATACTCCTCTATCAGATATTGCTAGAGTGAGCAAGTAGAATGCGGGGAACAATGTAGTAAAGTTAAACACTATCAACCAACTTGACCTAATTGGCATTAATAGAAGACTGCCTCCAAACAGTAGACTACACATTGTTTTCACTTGTCCATGGAACATTTACCTACACAGTTCATACATTGTGTCAAAAAATATGTTTCAACAAATTTAAAAGGCTTCAAACCATATGGAGCATGCTTTCTGACAAAAATAGAATTAAATTAGACATTAATAACAAAACATTATCATGAAAATTCCACACATATTTGGAAAGAAGAAATTTCTAAATAACCCTTGGGTCAAAAATATATTAAAAGAAATTGGAAAGTATTTTGAAATAAATGAAAATAAAAAGCATAATATATCAGAATTTCTAGGATGTTACTAAAACAGTACTTGGGGAAAATTTATAGCACTAAATACCTATGTTAGAAAGGCAAGACGTTAGGGTGGGGATGTGGCTCAGTGGGAGAATACTTGCCAAGCATACTTGAGTCTCTGGGTGTGATCCCCAGAACTTAAAAAAAAGGCACAATATTTCTAGTCAATAACCTCATTATCTACCATAAAATACTAGAAAAAAGGGGAGAAAATTAAACTCAACATAAGTAAAGGAAACAATAAAGATCAGAGCAGATATAGATGAAATGGGAGACTGCAATAATAACAACCAAAACAACAGGAAAAGTCAAAAAATAAAATGCTGTTTTTTTTGAAAGGCCAATGAAATTGATAAATATGTAGTCAGACTTATGAGGAAAAAGAATGCACAAATGACCAATAATAGGAATGGAAAATATAATGTTGCTATAATTTCTACAGATATTAGAAAGCTAACAAGGAAAACTTATAAACAAATCTATGTCCACAAATGTGACAGCTTAGAAGGACACAAAATTCCAAAGTTCCACCAATTATTCGATTATGAAAGCTTCAGTAAGTTACTTCAAGTGTCTAAGCATCATTTTCTTTTTTTTCTTTCCATATTTTTATTGGTACATTATAGTTCTAGTTTTAGATTTTTAAGAGCCTCCATACTAATTTCCATAGTGGTTGTACTAATTTACAATCCCATCAACACTCTAAAATTGTTCCTTTTTTCCATATCTTCTCCAGCATTTATTATTGTTTGTATTCTTTATGGCTGCCATTCTGACTGGTATGAGATGAAATATAGTGTATTTTTTTTCTGGGGGTAGGGGTGTACTGGGGATTGAACTCAGGGGCACTAGTCCACTGAGCCACATCCCAAGCCCTATTTTGTTTTTAGAGACAGGGTCTCACTGAGTTGCTTAGCAACTCACTTGTGCTGAGGCTGGCTTTGAACTCAAGATTCTCCTGTCTCAGCCTCCTGAACTGCTGGTATTACAGGTGTGTACCACCACACCCGGCTCAGTGCAGTTTTTTTTTTTTTTCTAAAAACGTTTATAGAATTTTTATTTGTAATGGCCCCAACTGAGAAACTAACCAAAAGTCTTTCAACAGGTGAATGGTTGAAGATATTATTGTATATTTATACAATGGAATATACATAAGCAATGAAAAAAGAACAAATTGTCATTGCAAACAACATAGATGTATTTCCAGTGAATTAAGTGTGAAAAAGAAAATACTAAAAGTTCATATCCTGTATGATTTCATTCATATTAATTTTTTTGGCCTTTCCAGTGTTTTGGTACATTGTATTTGTACATAATGATGGGATTTGTTGTTACATATTCATACATGCACACAGTATAACAATATAATTTGGCCAATATCACTCCCCAGCACTTCCCCCTTTCTTGCTGACTCCCACCCTTTTGGTCCCTTTCCTCTATTGGTCTTTGATTTTCACAAGATCCCTGCCCCACCACCTTTCTTTTCCTTTTTCCTCTCTAGCTTCCACATATGAGAGAAAATGTACGACCTTTGATCTTCTGAGTTTGGCTTATTTCACATAACACGATGATCTCTAGTTCCATCCATTTTCCTGCAAATGGCATAATTTCATTTTCCTTTATGGCTGAATAGAACTCCATTGTGTATATATACCACATTTTCTTTATCAATTGATCCACTGATGGACACCTAGGCTAGCTCCACAGTTTGGTTGTTGTGAATTGTGCTGCTATGAACATAAGTATTCATATATCACTGTAGTAAGATGTCTTTAATTCTTCAGGATAAATACGGAGGAGGGGTATAGCTTGGTCATATGATGGTTCCATGCCTAGTTTTTGAGGAAACTCCATAATGATTTCCATGGTGGTTGTACAATCCCACCAACAGTGTAAAAGCATTCCTTTCTCTTCACATCCTCTCCAGCATTTATTATTATCTGCATTCTTGATGATTGCCATTCTGATTCTCTCTCCAGCATTTATTATTATCTGCATTCTTGATGATTGCCATTCTGATTCTCTCTCTCTCTCTCTCTCTCTCTTTTTTTTTTTTTTTTTTTTTTTTTGGTACCGGGGAGTGAACGCACTCGACCACTGGACCACTGGGCCACATCCCCAGCCCTTTCTTGTATTTTATTTAGAGTCAGGGTCTCACTGAGTTGCTAAGTGCCTTGCCATTGCTGAGGCTGGCTTTGAACTTGCGATCCTCCTGCCTCAGCCTCTCAAGTGCTGGGATGACAGGAATGGGCCACTGCACCCAGCTGCCATTCAAATTGGTGTGAGATGAAGTCTCAGGGTACTTTATATTTGCATTCCCTAATTGCTAATGATGTTGAATATTTTTTCGTATATTTTTGGTGGATAATTTATTTATTTATTTATGGTACTGGGGATTGAACCCAGGGTGCTGAGTCACATCCCCAGCCCTTTTTTATGTTTTATTTTGATACAGGGTCTTTCTAAGTTGCCTAGGGCCTGGCTAAGTGGCTGAGGCTTGCCTCAAACTTGCAATCCTTCTGCCTCAGTCTCCCAAGCCACCGGAATTATGGGTGTGTACCACCTCACCCTGCTTAATAAAAGCACTTTCTTTTCTTTAAATATTGTTTTTTTAGTTGCAGATGACACAATATCTTTATTTATTTTAATGTGGTGCTGAGGATTTAACCCAGGGCCTCACACTGAGCCACAACTCCAGCCCAGTAAAACACTATCAACTGGATCTCTGAACTTGTTCAATCTTATCTTTCTATTTTAAAAGTTTTCCTGTTCACTACAGAATACTTATTTGTACTGTAAGTTGCCTTGTACCTTAAAAGCTAGACTAATCACTATCAATACATTGTGCTGATAAAATGATTAACTATTTAAGTAACTGGAAATTTCAATTCATAAGACCTAGGGAAATGTAGTCTTTAAAACATTCCGTAGCCGAGCGCGGTGGCGCACGCCTGTAATCCCAGCACTTTGGGAGGCTGAGGCAGGAGGATCGCGAGTTCAAAGCCAGCCTCAGCAATGGCGAGGCACTTAGCAACTCAGTGAGACCCTGTCTCTAATAAAAACATAAAAAAGGCTGGGGATGTGGCCCAGTGGTCGAGTGCCCCTGAGTTCAATTCCCGGTAACACACACACACACACACACACACACACAAAAAAAACAAAACAAAACAAAAAAAACAAAAAAACATTCTGTGTACATTTCTGGAACCTACAGCAGGAATTAAAATTCATTCAAAACATTTTATTAACCTATGCCTTAAAGTAAAATTTAAGACCCTAGTAATCAAATGATGAGGTCAGTGAGTTTGTTTTGGGGATGTGGCCCAGTGGTCGAGTGCCCCTGAGTTCAATTCCCGGTAACACACACACACACACACACACACACACAAAAAAAAACAAAACAAAACAAAAAAAACAAAAAAACATTCTGTGTACATTTCTGGAACCTACAGCAGGAATTAAAATTCATTCAAAACATTTTATTAACCTATGCCTTAAAGTAAAATTTAAGACCCTAGTAATCAAATGATGAGGTCAGTGAGTTTGTTTGCCTGCTATATAGTCTTTTGCAACTGGAATGGATAAGTTGAACTGCTGAACACAGAAAACTGAGTGACTATTTACTCAGTTCCTTGAATTTCTCCTAGGAGAAATGATTAGGACTACTCTACATGCACAGGAAAGAAGTTAATTAATTACATAGGGTGGATGCCTTAGACATTAAGGGTTAATTTCTTTGCATAGCCCCAGTTGAAAAATACTGATATACATTAAACAGACACCATCTACCACCTCACAGTGTTGGTCTGGGGATTATCAAGATAAAGTCTGGGACTGGGGTTGTAGCTCAGTGGTAGAGCACTTGACTCACACATGTGAGGCACTGGGTTTATTCCTCAGCACCACATAAAAATTAAAAAAAAACAAAATAATAAAGATATTGCATCCATCTATAACTAAATTTTTTTTTTTAAAAAAAGATAAAGTCTGTAAAACTTTCATGAGAAATAAACTTAATGCTATACCCTAAGGAAATGCCAAGTTGATGATTTTTTTAAGTCGAAAATTTTAAAACTGTTTATTTTTTTCAAAACAAAGAATTTGTGCTGGAGCCAGGTGTGGTGGTGCACACCTGTCATCCCAGCACTTGGGAGGCTGAGGCAGGAGGATCACAAGTTCAAAGCCAGCCTCAGCAATGGTGAGGCACTTAGCAACTCAGTGAGACCCTGTCTCTAAATAAAGTACAAAAAAGGGCTGGGGATGTGGCCCATTGGTCGAGTGCCCTTGAGTTCGATACCTGGTACCACAAAAAAAAAAAAAAAAAAAAAAGAAAGAAAGAAAGAATTTGTGCTGGGTATGGTGGCATACACCTGTAATACCAGTGACTCAGGAGGCTGAGGCAGAAGGATTGTAAGTTTGAGGCCAGCCTCTGTAGCTTAGCAAGGCCCTAAGCAACTTTGTGAGATCTTGTCTCAAAATAAAAGAAAAAATTAATAAAAGAATTTGTGCCACTATTTTAAAAGTAGAAAATGTAAACAACAATAACAAAAATCAGAAACCCACAATCTACAGAGGGTCAGATTAACATTTAGAATGCATGTATATATCCTGGCTTAAAAATTCATTTATATATAATTATGAATACTTGGGATATTTTAGAAGATTGACAGTTCAAGAATAACTTCCTTGCCAGGAGCGGTGGCCCACGCCTGTAATCCCAGTGCTTGGGAAGCTGAGGCAGGAGGATTGCGAGTTCAAATCCAGCCTCAGCAACTCAGTGAGACCTGTCTCTAATAAAATACAAAAAAGGACTGGGGATGTGGCCTAGTGGTTGAGTGCCCCTGAGTTCAATCCCCAGTACCAAAAAAAAAAAAAAAAAAAAAAAAAAAAAAAAAAAAAAGAATAAAAAAAGAGAATAACTTCCTCTTTAGTATCATGTAGCACATAGACTCTCTCTTTCTCGCATTCTATCTCCCTATATATTCCACTCCCCGTCCCGGTACTGGGGATTGACCCCACTGGATTCTATCACTGAGTTGCATCCTCACCCCTTTTTATTTTTTCTTTTGAGACAGGGTCTCACTAAGTTGGTGAGACTGGCCTCAAATTTGCAATCCTTCTGCCTCAGCCTCCCCAGTAACTGGGATTACAGTCATGCACCACCATACCTAGCCAGCATATACACTTTTGAAGTTTAAAGGGATTTGAAACTAAAAGCTGAGTCCCAGAGATTGGAAACGGTTTGAATGATGTATGTCAGAACCAGGGCTGAAACTGCAGACTTCTGTGGTATAGCCAGAGATCTTTGCTCTCTTCACCATACTGCCCATCATGGAGTTCAGATGAACTTTTGTTTAAAGTTCATTTCCTTCTAAATGCAAATCACGTCTACAACATTCAGACCTCCATCTTTTTCCTTAAAATATCTTCTTTTCCTGTTAAACATGCTTAAGAGAAATCAGCTAGAATATAGGGAAAGAAGGAACTTCATTAATTCATTTTTTAAGTTAAATCATGATATTGTCCATTCATTCAGTAAATAACTTTTGAGAATCTGACTAGTTAGATTTTTGTCTGGCCCATCTTTTTGTTGCTGTTAGAAAATGGATTGGCAGGTCAGACATAGTGCATGTGAGTGAAATTGGCCTCATTGTTTCATAACATGTTTTTAATTTAATGTTCAACAAAGTCCATTTACCCTACATGCAAATCAATTAAACAAAACCAAAGCTGATTGTTGAGCAACTAGAAAATTTCAAGCTGATTGCTGGCTGCCTGGTTTCCTAAGCATGGTCTAATGCAATTTGAGATAACCTTGAAGCTTTGCACAAGCCTTACTGAAAGAGCTATTTTGAAATAGTTTTAGTGGGTTGTAAATGATTTCTGGTAGGTTATAAATCATGTTAAACATCTCAAACATCTTTCCAGATTCTGACCATGTTTAGCAGGAGTTGAAGATCAGGCTCAGAAATGGATGTATAAAAACAAAGAAAGTGGGAAGAATCAGAATGGTGTTTTTTTTTTTTTTTTTTTTTTTTTTTTTTGGTGGTACCGGGGATTGAACTCAGGGGCACTTGACCACTGGGTCACATCCCCAGACCTTTTTTGTATTTTATTTAGAGACAGGGTCTCACTGAGTTACTAAGTGCCTCGCCATTGCTGAGGCTGGCATTGAACTCGCGATCCTCCTGCCTCAGCCTCCCAAAGTGCTGGGATTACAGGCGTGTGCCACCGCGCCCGGCTAAAGAATGGTGTTGTTTAAGGGGAACCTGGCAGGCTTTCTTTTCCAAAAAGGTCTTTCCCATCACATGTCAAGCGTGTGAAATTCTTTCATCATAGACTGGAGCCATACACCTAAACAACTATCTTAGCATCGATTAATTTTAGGAGCTAATGTGAGGAGTAGGAGGGGAGCAATTGCTATGAAGGGCAGGTGACTTCACCTGGTGGTCTCTCCAGGTCCTTTCCAGCTCCATGGAGACAAATGTGCAGAGGCTTTTTGTTTTAAAGTTCATTTCCTTCTAAATGCAAATCACATCTACAACAAATTTTTTCTTTTTAATAGATGTATGCTTTGTTTAACATGCATTTCTCAAAAACTTTGTAAAACTCTTGTGCTTTGCAACTCAAATTGTTCAAACGTACTGCTGTGCAAGTTTAATTTTTGATTTGTTTGCTTAAAGTGAGAACTATCTTAATATGTCAAAGTGGAATGCATTTTAGTAAAAGAAAACAATTTCATCCCTTTTCCAACCACATAGAACTCAAAAGTCTTTAAATGCCCTATTGAATCCCTGAAACATCACAACAAAATTTATTCTTAGCCAGACAACCAGTGACTCAGGAGGCCAAGGCAGGAGAATCAAAAGTTCAAGGCCAGCCTTGGCAATTTAGCAAAACCCTGTTTCAAAATCAAATAAAAAGGACTGGGGGGTGTGGCTCAATGGTAGAGTACCCCTGGACTCAATGCCCAATATTTTGGGGAAAATTAACCATATAGCAATGATATAGCCTCTGCTACAATAGGGAGAAAGTAGAACAACATCAATGCCTAAAAGGTTAGGATTTAACCTGTGGTCCATTTTAACAGCGTTTTCCTTCCTTATCAGTCTTCACTCAGTCTTAATTTTTTTTTTTAACAATGTGAAGGCATGGATTTTAAATGGTCCATTAAGAATATAGTGGGGCTGGACATATAGCTCAGTTGGTAGAGTGCTTGCCTTGCATGCACAAGGCCCTGGGTTCAATCCCCAGCACCACAAAAAAAAAAAAAAAAAAAAAAAAAAAAAAGGAATATAACGAGTTACAATATAGAGATGTTCAAAATGTGTGAGAGTGCAGACATGAGATGAAGACAGGCAGAATGCACTACTTTAAGAAAAGGAGAGAGTATATGAATAGTGAATGCGCCTGTGAGGATTTGAAATTATGCCACTGTCAAACCACTACCAAGATGCTGCATTAGTACAGTGACATTATACTTTGTTTCCCCTCTGCTTTGCACACTTTCTGTAATGATGTTCTAACATTTTTTTGTCAGTAGCTATGTAAGTATGCACTTACATCTTACTTTGATTTGCAGAATACGACAATGTCTTAACAAATTACAATTTTAAAAATTGTCAGCAGGGAGGCATTATGATGCAGTTGAATGAGCACTAGTTTGAGAAATTAGGACACCTGCATTTTAATCCCAGTTCTTGTCACTGTGGTCGAGGGTTGTTTCTACTCTGTGCCTTGACTTCTATAAGTAAAATGAAGAGGGTGGACAAGATTGTCTCCAGGTTCCTTTTTCAGCCCTCAGTCCTTTGACTTCTTTCTGTCAACATGTGTTTAATGATTACTCCATTCGAGCTCAAAGTATTTAAGATTTTACAAGGTCCATTGAAGTTTAAAGACTATTTCTGCCAGAATTTTTTCTATTTGATTTAGAATAGGAAGATAAACTCTATTTGCCTTATGTCCATACTAGCCATCTCACAGTAGCTCCAACAATAGGCAAAAAACATAAAGGGAGGAGAGAATTGATAGGTCCTCCTGTTTATTCCCTATACCCATTGAAAATGGTTACTAACACTGAAGAAACAGCAGCAAAGAAGAAAAAGGGAACCAAAGCGTAAACATCAGCTAGGTATTTGCCCAGAGAGATCAGAAGAGAAACATGGGACTGGGCATATGTCTGGATGAGTTCCATGGAAAAACTGCCCTCTTTGTCGTTGGTATGAAAGATGGTGTGGGCTTTAAGCCCTGTGCTGACATGAAGAAAGTGTTATCTGAAGATAGTGACGTTAAAGTTGGTACTAAGAATCCAAACTCTAAAATTTGAGTGAAGAAAATGACAAAATGTGCTTCTGTGTGTTGAGTACTGAAGACATGTTTGCACTCCACTCATCTATTTCAGCATCAGCATCAATAACAGAGATCAAAGCTGTGCTTTCAGGACAGTGCTATTTCTTGAAAAGACCTACTGGCCACTTGGTGGCAAGATGGCTATGCTGGACCCTCTCTCATCCTGAAGTGGGGTCCATGGTTCCCTGCCAGAACCCAGGCCTGTGGATCAGGAATTCCATAAGCTGACAGATAGTGGTGCTGGCTGAGGCTCTACAAGTAGGAAAGGCAAACTCATACCTGGATAAATATCTGTCCCTGTGAGGATGAACTGAAACTTTCGAGGATAGGAAGACCCAATATAGTCACTTTGCCACCAAGTGGCCAATAGGTCTTTTCCAGATATACTGCCATATTGGGGGCTCAGTTTGGGTCTTTGTTGCTAATGAGTTAGGTTCAGAGTCATTAATACTAGATTGGAGTATGTAAGTAGGAGTATCTGCTGTTGGCCCCATATGTAATTTGTCTTTGCCACCATGACCATTCAATTTATGTGCCTATTAAAAATTCTGGAGTGGTAACAACAGCTGGCTAACGTTGACTGGAAAAATTATTTTGTCTACTTGGTTGATGAGTGCCACTTCTATGGTGCCTATTTGTACACATTCTCATACCTCTGGGTAGAACTACTTTTCTTTAATCTTCCAGTCCTTTCCCTTCTAGGTCCTTGACAGATGGTAAGCCATTGACTACTGCCCACTAATCTTATATATTTTTACCTCAGGCCAGCTCTCCCTATATACAAATTGGTTGACCAAGATTATTGCTTGGTCAATTACATTCCTTATAGTAGTTTGTCTGAGGAACAGTTTCATTGTCATTTTCTCTCTCTCCCATGAACTGTTTGAAAGTAACTTGTAGACACCATGCCCATTTACCCCTAAGTATTTCAGGCTGTGTTTCCTAAGAACAAAGACATTCTATATATACCCACAGTATAGTTTTCAATATCAGTAAACCTAGCATTGAAATAACACTATTATCTAAACTATAATTCAGTCTCAAAATTTAATTATTGTAACAATAGTATTCTTTTTTATATATTTTATTTATTTGTTTTAGTTGTACACAATGCCTTTATTTTTACGTGGTGCAGAGGATCGAACCCAGGCCACGCACTGAGCCACAACCCCAGCCCCACCAATAGTATTCTTTATGTCCTACTTTCAACTTAGGATCATTCATTGTATTTAGTTGTCATGTTTTTTAATCTTCAATCTGGAACAGTTCTTCTGTCTTTTTTGACCTTAGAATATTTGAAGAATATAGACCCGTCATTTTGTGCGTTGTCCCTAAATTTGTATTCTGCTGTTTCCAAATAGTTAAATGAACTACAATAGCAAAAGCGATGTCGTGTCCTTGGTTCTTCACATCAGGAGGTCCATGATGTCAATACCATTCATATTAGCTTTGATTCATATTAACTTGGTTTATGTAGTAATCACCAATTTCCTCCACAATACAGCTAATATTTTCCCTTTGTAATTAATAAATAATTTGTGCTTTGATATTGTATTATCCTTTCCTTAATCAAATTTTCACCCACTAATTCTATCATCCATTGATGGCTTTCTAACATCATCATTCCTTCTAGGTATATTAGTTTGCATCTTACTTTAAGGAAGAGCTTTTCCTGTACTACATAATTAATTTAATAATTTAATTATCAATTAGTAATATTAACCAATTATTTTATTTTTAATTAATAACTAAATTAATTAAATGGATATCAGTATAGAATCATGCATGCTTATTACATTTAATGCACTATAATGCATTACTATCATTATTTATTTTGATGAACATATGATTCCACATTCTTTTTTTTTTTTTTGGTACTGGGGATTGAGCCAAGGGCGTTTAACCACTGAGCCTCATCCCCAGACATTTTAAATATTTCATTTAGAGTCAGGGTTTCACTGAGTTGCTTATTAGGGCCTCACTAAGTTGTTGAGAATGGCCTCAAACTTGCAACTCCTGCCTCAGCCTTCCAAGCCACTGGGATTAGAGGCATTCACCACTGTGCCTGGTATTATTCCACATTTCACCATTGACAGCTCACAGATTGTTTTGATATATCCCATCATTCTCTGACACTTTACTTTCTGGCATCACAAGATACTTCTCTTCTAGGGAATTGGCCAGTTCAAAAAAGACCTAAAGACACTTATGTTAAAGGTCACCCAAGTAAGAGCCAAGCAAGGTCCTATCAAAGCAAGAATTATTATCCATGTAGCCAGGGATGGTGGTGCACACTGTAATCCCAGCAACTCAGAGGCTGAGGCAGAAGGATTGTAAGTTGGCCAGCCTGAGCAACTCAAAGAGACCCTGTTTCAAAATTAAAAAATCAAAAGGGCTGGGGATCTATCTCAGTGGTACAGCACCCCTGAATTCAATCCCTAGTAAAAAAAAAAATCCAGCAAACATAGCTTCTAAACAACATATTAGGGCTTCATTTTAAAAATATTTATTTTAATTGGTTATACATGGCAGTAGAATGCATTTATGCACTTTGATATATCATACATAGATGGGATATAATTTCTCATTTTTCTGAATGTACATGTAGAATCACATTGATCATGTAGTCACATATATACACATAGTAATAATGTCTATTTTGTTCTACTATCCTTCCTATCCCCACATTCCCTCCCTGCCCCTCCCTTCACTTCCCTCTACCTAATCTAAGGTAACTCTATACTTCTCTAGTGCTCCTCCCCACTTATTGTAAATTAGCATCTACATATTAGAGAAAACATTTGTTTTTTTGGGACTGGCTTTCTTTGCTTAGCATGATATTCTCCAACTCCATCCATTTACTGGTAAATGCCATAATTTCATTCTTCTTTAAAGCTGAGTAATATTCCATTGTGTATATGTACACAGTTTCTTTTCTTTTCTTTTTTTTTTGAGAAAGATTTTCACAAGGCAAATTTTATTTTTCAAGTTATAAAAATGTGAGGATGTCAAAAATATAGTCCATATAATAGCAGTTCCAGCCATTCAAAAGTTATACAGAATTTGGAGAAAGCAATTCACAACTATTCGATTCAGTTATTGCTAGTTACATTCAGCTTTTATTTGCAACTGTTATCCACAAGGTAAAGGGCAGTATTTGGGCATTTTGTTGCTGCTAGAGCTGTGGTTTTTAAAAAATCAATTCAAAATAAGAATAAGCTCACTTTGAGTAGGAAATGATGTGTAATTTTTCGATCAGTACTAAAATAAGGTGTAATTTAAGTGTCAGTTCCCCCCTTCTCCCATTTAATTATATTTTAATAGTATATCAGAAACATAGTGTAGAGCTTTGGGCAAGAGTAATTGAATTGCTGGTTTTAAAATTAAGTGATAAGAAACATTAATCTTGGTTGCAATATAGAAAACAAAGCTGGCATATCTAGCTTTAAAACATTATAAATTGCAAATATCTTAAAACATTAACCAAGGACCAGAGCTAGGTTATTTTTTTCCTATTCAGGAGGTAAGACATAAAATTAATCAATTTGTTCTTTTGAAGTTTATCATGAAGATCTGTTGTTCTCTATTTTTCTCTGAAAAAATAAAACAACAACAATGAGATAGTCATGTAACAGGAACATGTTTTAAAATAAATGTGCACAATGTCATATGGAAGAACGAATCACAAACCAAATAATTTTAACTTTAAGTAACAGATAATACAGTTGACAGCACAAAACATAGGGGCAGGGAATCACTCACTTTTGGGGTGGGTAATACACAGGAATTTGGGGGCCTAAAATTCACTGGAAGACTTAAAAGTTAAGGGTGTCACAAAGAGATAGCAATGGCTTTGTTTCCAACTTTCCTTTTAGACCCTGTTACAAGGTTAGGGTTATTGCTGACATTATACCCCCATAAGTTCTTGAATAGACAGATATATGATGATGACAAGTATAAGGTGAGGTATAAAGACCTTAAAAATCATTCTTAGAACAAATGTGACACTCATGACATTTGGCAAGGATACATATTAACTTAGTGATTTAAATCCTAAAAATAGGTTACATTTTTAGGAGGTAGTAAACAAGTACAACAATTTTACCATTCATTTGGTTATCCCCCTCACTTTTGGCTTAAACCTTGGATATTTCTACATTTCTTATTCCCCATTCTCCCATTAAAGCTATTAGGTCTTCTAGTACCCATTACCAAAATTTCTAGATCTGGATCTGCCAAGATATATGTTTCTAAGAAGTTTTAATCCACAAAATGTTTTAACCTATTTAGTTATTAATCCACTTATAAAGTAACAACTCAAAATAAGAAAACTTAACATGAAAAAGTGAAGGAGCCCTAATTAGGAAGGGCTGTTGTAGCTAGCTGGAAGCCATAGGTTCCACCTGATATGTATGTGACGCACCTGTAGGCACCCGCAAAGCTGAAGGTATATAACCGGGTGAAAGCGGTCCAAGTTAGGAGAACGGAGAATTCAGTCAGTCGGGCAGTCACTCGGTCGGTCAGAAGAATCAGAGCGGCCAGAACATAGGCAGAGCGGTTACAGAAGAGAAACCAGATAGAAGACAGAAGAGAAACCAGATAGAAGAAGTAATGACTGGTCAGAGTTAGGCCGAGGCTCCCAAGGAAGACAGAAGACAGAAGAAAGAAGAAGGAAGAAAGAAGAGAGAAGAAAAGAAGCTCTAATCTTTCTCTAAGCTAAGCTCTATCTTTCTTTCTCTCTAAACTCTAAGCTAAGCTCTATCTTTCTTTCTCTCTAAACTCTAAGCTAAGAAGAAAAGCTCGCTTTAATCTTTCTCTCTAAAAATCTTTCTTTCCCTCTCTAAGCTCTAAGAAAGTAGAAGTAAAAGTAGTAAAAGCTATACTCTGCCTCCGAGAGTTTTCCTCCCGGTTTTCGGTACCAGGTAGCTTACAAAAAAGTCTATTAAATATTCCACATGCAATTGTACTATGTCATAGTAGTTATGAACTTACTATATATTGCAACTGCATTACCAATGTTAACTGAAAATTTAACCTATTAATAAGAAAAAGTCCCACTTACTCCCAGAGAGTTATATTGTGCTGATACCCCACAGATAGTATTACAAAAGGATTCCATTTTTGTGATAGGCTGGGTTCACAGTGAGTATGTTAGTACCAAGATTATATGTTTAACATTACTTTTTGTGCACTTTATGTGTAATATGAAATGAATTGCATTCTGCAAGCATGTATAACAAATTAGAATAAAAATAAATTTTGAAAAATTGAAAAAAAAGAATGTCATTAGTGGATTGTATGTAAGGCATGTAAAAAAACTAGCATTAAAGCTCTGAAGGGCAACAATCCAACTGGCAGCTGCTAGAAAAAGTGCTGCTAGGAATAAAAACATATTGAGGAAACAGTTTCAGCACAAACTGGTATACAGTGTTTTTCTAATTAACTGAATTAATTCACATAAACCTTTGCTTCAGGAACTAGCAGAAGAAAGAATAGACTTTTGCCCCTTTAACTCTTAGCCCAATCTTGAAAACGGAAGCAATCACTAGCAATCTTCCACACAGTGGTATTAAGAGTGGATTGAGCAGTCAGCAGAAAGTTCTGGTTGAAGTAATGTTGTTTGTTTCCATCAAACTTCACAGTTCCACTGGTCACAACAAGAACTGTAGTCTGGGACTGGGTAGCTTGCTCATGGACTGGTTGGCAATTTAGCATATTGACCTGGAACTCACTAGAAGGCAACATCTAGAAAAAATTACTTAAGGCATCTAGCTCTGTAACAGCATTTCTTTTCTTTTCTTTTTAAATATTTATTTATTTACTTTAGTTGTACACAATGCAAAGCATTTATGTTTACATGGTGCTGAGGATCGATCTAACCCGGGCCGCGCACGTGCTAGGCGAGCGCTCTACCGCCGCTGAGCCACAACCCCAGCCCTGTAACAGCATTTCTATTCCATATTAAAGTGGCCTTGTCCAAATTGGTAAGTGCCCTTCTTTTTTGTCCATTGTCTCATAGTAAATATGGACAAATTCCTCAGCAGCTCTACATGCCTGATCTACATAAGTTTCAAAATCTACCAATATGGGGGCTGGGGATGTAGCTCACGTGGTAGAGTGCTTGCCTCGCATGCACAACACACACACACACACACACACACACACACACACACACACTCCACCGATGTGGTCCTAGAGGAGCTCAAATAAGTATGTTCTGACAGTGGCAGCGTCACCACATGTCTGCCTCACTGGGCTGCAGAATGAGGAAATATTTAGGAAAGCAGTGAAACCTACCAAATCCACACAATTTTCTACCCGCCCATTCTCTCCCGGAAGTCCACATTTTCTTTATCCATTCATCTATTGAAGGCCAACAGGATTGGTTCCATTGTTTAGCTATTGTGAATTGAGCTGCTATAATCATTGATGTGGCTGTGTCATTATAATATGCTGATGATTTTAAGTCCTTTGGGTATAAACCAAGGAGTGGGATAGCTGGGTCAAATGGTGGTTCCATTCCAAGTTTTCTGAGGAATCTCCATACTGCTTTCCATAGTGGTTGCACCAATTTGCAGTCCCACCAGCAATGTATGAGTGTACCTTTTCCCCCACATTCTCACCAACATTTATTGTTGCCTGTATTTTGATGATTGACATTCTCACTGGAGTGAGATGAAATCTTAGTGTAGTTTTATAAAAATATTTTATTAGTTGTTGATGGACCTTTATTTATTTTTATGTGGTGCTGAGGATCAAACCCAGTGCCTCACTCATGCTAGGCAAGCACTCTACCACTGAGCCACAAGCCCAGCCCCCTTAGTGTAGTTTTGATTTGCATTTCTTTAATTGCTAGAGATGTTGAACACTTTTTCATATATTTGTTGATTGATTGTATTTCTTCTTCTGTGAAGTACCTGCTCAGTTCCTTAGCCCATTTATTGATTGGGCTATTTTTTTTTGTGTTAAGTTTTTTGAGTTCTTTATATATCTTAGATATTAATGCTTTATCAGAGGTGCATGTGGTAAATATTTTCTCCCAGTCTGTAGGCTCTCTCCTCACATTATTGATTATTTCCTTTGCTGAGAAGAAGCTTTTTAGTTTGAATCCATCCCATTTATGGATTCTTGATTTTTACTTCTTGCGCTTTAGGGGTCTTGTTAAGGAAGTCAGATCCTAGGCCCACATGGTAAAGATTTGGGCTTACTTTTAACAAATTGCCAAAGTTCACTATATATAGAAGAAAGCCCTTAGATGAAATATGGAGATTATTTCTGGAATGAACTTTGTTTTGGGATACATTAAATTACTTAGAAACAATATGATCCTTTCTAGTCTTCCTTTTAACTTTGTTTGGTTGGAGCAAACTAACATTTCGGTTGTTTCCCCTGTGAATCAAGGCCCTTCTTACTATTCTATCTGCTGTCCTGTGAAATTTGAGATTTTTCTGTTCTGACTGGTCACAGCAGCAGTGTCTCCTCTTGGCCTTGTGTGAGTGCTTGGCTGCTACTTCTGACCCTTTCACCTGCTCTTCTCCTGCCTCAGCTAGTTTCCTGCTCAGTACTCATCTCAGTATTCAGGGGGACTCTCCATGGATCTCCTGAGTTCATTCTCTCTCTCTTTCTTCTTCCCTACTTCCCTCCAAGTCCCTACTATGTTATTACCTCATAATAAAACCCTGTGGCCCCTACCAGTCATTTCCTCTTACCCTGTTATCCTGGTCATGGCAACTACTAATCCACTTTCTAATTTTATGGATTTTCCTGAATAATTCATACAAGTGGAATCCTATAATATGTGGACAGTTCTGTCTGGCTTCTTTCCCTTAGCATAATGTTTCAAAGTTCATCCACATGAACATCATGTGTTAGACTTTTCTTCCTTTTTATTTCTAAGTTATTATTAAATTTTTGGAAAAAAAAATTTAAAATTTGTTCTAATTAGCTTAACATGACAGTAGAATGCATTTTGACACATTGTACACAAATGAAGCACAACTTCTCATTCCTCCGGCTATACATGGTGCAGAGTCACACCAGTAGTGTAATCTTACATGTATATAGGGTATTCTATGTTTTATTTATCCATTCATCAATTGATGGACATTTATTGTTTCAGGTTGTTATGAATAATGGTACTTTGAACATTTGTATAATTATTTTGTGTGTATACATTTATTTTGGTACTGGGGATTGAGCCCAGGGGCACTCTGCCACTGATCTACATTCTCATCCATTAAAAAAAATATTCTTTTTTAGTTGTAGGTAGACACGATACCTTTATTTTATTTATATGGTGCTGAGGATCGAACCCAGGGCCTCACATATGTGATATGAGCGCTCAACCACTGACCCATAGCCCCAACCCACCCCATCCCTTTTTATTTTTTATTTTGAGACAGGGTCTTCATAAGTTGTTTAGAGCCTCACTAAGTTGCTGAGGCTGGCTTCAAACTTGCCATCCTCCTGTCTCAGCCTTCCAACTCACTGTCACATTTTTTATTTTTATTTGATATATACCTAGGAATAGGCATAACTTATATGGTAACTCCATGTTTAATATTTTCAGGAACTTCCAAACAGAGTAGCTACAGCAATTTACATCCTACCAGCAATTCACAAGAGCTGTGATTTCTCTGCAACCTTCTATACCTAGTTTATTGAGTGTTTTTATCATGAAAGGATGATGAACTTTGTCAAATATCTTTTGTGCATCAATTGGGATGATCATGTGTACTTTTCTTTATTTCATTGATGTGGTATATTACATTGCTGAATTCAGTTTGCTAGTATTTTACTGTTCCCCCCCCCCCCCTTTTTTTGTGGTGCTGGGAATCAAACCCAGGATCTCCCTTATGCTAGGCAAGCACTGTACTGCTGACCTACACTCTAATATATTGTTTATATTCATATGCAACAAAAGCACAAAAAAACGTGCAATAAATGATGCATGATAACTGTAGGACAGAGGTTACCTGAGGAGAGATAATGGGTGAAGGAATCATGGGGTGGAGGGTTTTGTGTGTTTCTTTCTTCTTCTACTCTTCTTTCTCCTCCTCTTCCCCCTTCTTCCTGAGGCCAGCTTTGAGCTTGCCATCCTCCTCCTTCAGCCTCCGAAGTAGCTGAGATTACAGATGTGAGCCATCACACCCAGCTTGCTTTGTTTCTAATACATTCTTTCTTCTTTTTTTATTTTGCAATTGTTAGGGAGTCAATTTTAAAGACTCATATTGGGCTGGGGATGTGGCTCAGCGGTAGAGTGCTCGCCTAGCACGTGTGTGGCCTGGGTTCGATCCTCAGCACCACGTAAATATAAACGCATTGTGTATAACTAAGGCAAATAAATAAATATTACAAAAAGACTCATAATGGGGCTGGGATTGTGGCTCAGCAGTAGAGCGCTCGCCTAGCACGTGCGCGGCCCGGGTTCATCCTCAGCACCACATAAACACAAATGCATTGCATTGTGTACAACTAAAGCAAATTAAAAAAAAAAAAAAAGACTCATACTACAAAAATGAAAAAACGTATATGAGGTAATATGTTAATTAACTTGATTTAATCATCCCAAATGTATGCTTAATCAAAGCATTACATTTTACCCCATAAATACATACAATTACTGTCAAGAAAATATAAAATTTAAAAAAAATTAAAATTAAGTTGAACACATATCCATATATCCTCTATGACCTGTGGACCATGTTTTTTTAAAAAATATTTATTTATTTGCTTTAGTTGTACACAATGCAATACATTTATGTTTATGTGGTGCTGAGGATCGAACCCGGGCCGCGCACGTGCTAGGCGAGCGCTCTACCCGCTGAGCCACAACCCCAGCCCTGGACCATGTTTTAATTCATAATTTTGGCTTAAATCAGGAGGCAGGAACCTCTTCTTCTTTTTTTAAAAGAATTGCAATACACATACTTATTTACAAAATATGCAAAGACTGGAAAACTCAACGATCAGGAAATAATGCAATTAAAAATTAACAAAACACATAAACAGATATTTCACTGAAAAGGATAATCAAATGGCAAGTAAGCATTTGAAAAAATACCCAGCTTTATTTGTAGTTAGAGAATTTCACATTTAAATCATAATAGGATACCTAAGAGATTGCCTATGGTTTTATATATATATATATATATATATATATATATATATATATATATATATATAAATGTTTCGTTTGCATGTTATTTTTCACATATATTTATATAGATAAAACAATGTTTTGCATATATTATTTGCATATATATTTTTTATTTGTTCTAATTAGTTATACATGACAGTAGAATACATTTCGACTCATTGTACACAAATGGAGCACAACTTCTCATTTTTCTGGTTGTACACAATGTAGAGTTGTCACACCATTCATGCAATCATACACATACATAGGGTGATAATGTCTGTCTCGCGGGCTGGGGTTGTGGCTCAGTGGTAGAGTGCTCACCTAGCATGTGTGAGGCACCGGGTTCAATCCTCAGCACCACATAAAAAGTAAATAAATAAAGATGTTTGAAGGAGCCTATAGTCAAGGAGATAGCTAAAGATTGCGGTTAGCTGAGAGCCATAAAAGATGCTCTAGTTTCCACCTGATAGTAATACATTATTCAAAGAATCTTTGTATGCCCATGAACACTGCGTGACGCACCTGTAAGCTCGAGCTGTAAGCACGTGTCTTTGTTAAAGCTATATGTATATAACTGGGTGAGTTTGGTTAGAGTGTGTGGGAAGAAGAAGGTGGTGGTTGGAGTTAGAGTGTTTGGAGTGATTGCTGGAGCCAGAGAGAGAAGAAGAATAAAAGACCTTTTTTCATTTTCATCCTGCCTCCGAATTTTCCTGCGGCGTTCGTTGCTCCAAGCGGTTTCCGCTTCAGGCAGCAACAGATGTTGTGTCCAACTAAAATATTAAAAAAATAACGTCCACCTCTGAAGGAGCCCTAATTAGGAAGGGCTGTTGTAGCTAGCTGGAAGCCATGGGTTCCACCTGATATGTATGTGACGCACCTGTAGGCACCCGCAAACCTGAAGGTATATAAACCGGGTGAAAGCGGTCTGAGTTAGGAGAACGAAGAATTCAGTCAGCCGGGCAGTCACTCGGTCGGTCAGAAGAATCAGAGCGGCCAGAACGTAGGCAGAGCGGTTACAGAAGAGAAACCAGATAGAAGAAGTAATGACTGGCCAGAGTTAGGCCGAGGCTCCAGAGGACTGATCAGAGTAAGGCCGAGGCTCCCGAGGAAGACAGAAGACAGAAGACAGAAGAAGGAAGAAAGAAGAGAGAAGAAAGAAGCTCTAGTCTTTCTCTAAGCTAAGCTCTATCTTTCTTTACTCTACTCTAAGCTAAGAAGAAAAGCTAAGCTCTATCTTTCTTTACTCTAAGCTACTCTACTCTAAGCTAAGAAGAAAAATCTTTCTTTCCCTCTCTAAGCTCTAAGAAAGTAGAAGTAAAAGTAGTAAAAGCTTAACTCTGCCTCCGAGAGTTTTTCCTCCCGGTTTTCGGTACCAAGCAGCTTACTCTAAGCTACAAATGGTGGTCCATCCGGGGGCTCGGCAGGCAGAGAAGAAAAGCTAAGAAATAAGAGCAATAAAAAAGCATAGCCTCAAACTCAGTTGAGACCAGCAACAAGAGTAGTAAACAAGAGAGCATAGCCTCTGACTCAGTTGAAGCCAGTTAAGAATTAAACTGAAGCAGAGTAGCCGGCCAAAAGCCAAAGCCGAATAGCCAGCCAAAAGCCATAAAAAATATAAAGAAAAAGCCTTGAGCTTTAATATAAAGAAAAAAGCCATGAGCTTAAAAGAAAATAGAGAATTAAATAGCATGGTAAAAACCATGCAAAAAAAAAAAAAAGCCATTGAGCTTTGGCAAGAAAGCCATAAAAAAAAATAAAGAAGAGGAAAAAAAAAAAAAAAATCAAAGCCGCTTATGCAATTGTGCTTAACTAGGTGCGTTAGCTGCTCCTCAGCATTAGGCTTCCTTAAAGCCACAGCACCTTCTCAAAAAGGGCTCAAATATCCACCCTTTCAAAAATAAAAGATGAAAAGCTAGGTAGGGACAAGAAAATAAAAGAAAATAGAGAAAATAAAATAGAGAAAATAGAACAAAAGCACCTTTTTAAACTAAAGGGAAAAAATATGAAGGAGCCCTAATTAGGAAGGGCTGTTGTAGCTAGCTGGAAGCCATGGGTTCCACCTGATATGTATGTGACACACCTGTAGGCACCCGCAAACCTGAAGGTATATAACCGGGTGAAAGCGGTCCGAGTTAGGAGAACGAAGAATTCAGTCAGCCGGGCAGTCACTCGGTCGGTCAAAATTAGAGCGGCCAGAACGTAGGCAGAGCGGTTACAGAAGAGAAACCAGATAGAAAAACAGAAGAGAAATGACTGGTCAGAGTTAGGCCGAGGCTCCTGAGGAAGACAGAAGACAGAAGAAAGAAGAAGGAAGAAAGAAGAGAGAAGAAAGAAGACTCTAAGCTAAGAAGAAAAATCTTTCTTTCCCTCTCTAAGAAAAATCTTTCTTTCCCTCTCTAAGCTCTAAGAAAGTAGAAGTAAAAGTAGTAAAAGCTTCACTCTGCCTCCGAGTTTTCCTCCCGCGACGCCGTGGCTGGCCATGACAGGCAGCTTACACACCTCATTCTACTATATTTCCCACCCCACATCCCCTTCCTTCTCCTCACTGCCCTCTGCCCAATCCAAAATTCTTCCATTCTCCCCCATCCCCATTATAGATCAGCATCCACATATCAGAGAAAACATTTAGCCTTTGGTTTTCTGGGTTTGACTTACTTTGCTTGGCATGATATTCTTCAGCTCCATCCATTTACCTGCAAACACAATAATTTCATTATTCTTTAAGGCTTAGTAATATTCCATTGTAGCTGGGCATGGTGGCACACGCCTGTAATCCCAGCACTTCGGAGGCTGAGGCAGGAGGATCACGAATTCAAAGCCAGCCTCAGCAATGGTGAGGCACTTAGCAACTCAGTGAGACCCTGTTTCTAATAAAATACAAAAAAGGGCTGGGGATGTGGCCCAATGGTTGAGTGCCCCTGAGTTCAATCCCTGGTACCAAAAAAAAAAAAAAAAAGTAATATTCCATTGTGTGTGTGTATATATATACATACACACACACATAAGATATTCATCTATTGAAGGGCATCTAGGTTGGTTCCACAGTTTAGCATGTTTTTGGCACCTATGCTTAATATAAGATGATTGTAATTTTGTGGGTTAGTCTCTGTGTCCTCTATTCTGTACCATTGGTCTATTGATTTATTTTGGTGCCAATACCATGCTGTTTTTGTTGCTATTGCTCTGTAATATAGTTTAAGATCTGGAATAGTGATGCCATCTGTTTCACTCTTCTTGCTAAGGATTGCTTTAGCTATTCTGGGTGTCTTATTTTTCCAGATGAATTTCATGACTACTTTTTCTATTTCTATGAGGAATGCCATTGGGATTTTGATTGGAATTGCATTAAATCTGTATAGTGCTTTTGGTGGTATGGTCATTTTGATAATGTTAATTCTGCCTATCCCAAAACAAGGTAGATCTTTCCATCTTCTGAGGTCTTTTTGATTGTTTTCTTTAGGGTTCTATAGTTTTCATTGTAGAGGTATTTCACATCTTTTGTTAAATTGATTCCCAAGTATTTTATTTTATTGAGGCTATTGTAAATGGGGTAGTTTTCCTCATTTCCATTTCAGAGGATTTGTCACTGATATATAGAAATGTCTTTGATTTATGAGTGCTAATTTTATATCCTGTTACTTTGCTGAATTCATTTATTAGTTCTAGAAGTTTTCAGGTGGAACTTTTTGGGTCTTCTAAGTATAGAATCATAGCATCAGCAAATAGTGCTAATTTGAGTTCTTCTTTACCTATCTGTATCCCTTTAATTTCTTTCACCTGTCTTATTCCTCTGGCCAGTGTTTCAAGGACTATGTTAAATAGAAGTGGTGAAAGAAGGAATCCCTGTCTTGTTCCAGTTTTTAGAGGGAATTTCATCACTTTTTCTCCATTTAGAATGATGTTGGCCTGGTGCTTAGCATAGATAGCCTTTACGATGTTGAGATATGTTCCTGTTTATCCCTAGTTTTTCTAGTGTTTTGAACATGAAGGGGTGCTGTATGTTGTCAAATACTTTTTCTGCATCTATTGAGATGATCATATGATTTTTATCTTTAAGTTTATTGGTGTGATGAATTACATTTATTGATTTCTGTATGTTGAACCAACCTTGCATCCCTGGGATGAATCCCACTTGATCGTGGTGCACTATCTTTTGGATATGTTATTCTTTTTGATTTGCCAGAATTTTATTGAGAATTCTTGCATCTATGTTCATTAAAGATATGGGTCTGAAGTTTTCTTTTTTGGATGTGTCTTTGCTTGGTTTTGAAATCAGGGTGATATTGGCCTCACAGAATGAGTTTGGAAGTGCTCCCTCTTCTTCTATTTCCTGAAATAAATTGAAGAGTATTGGTATCAGTTCTTCTTTGAAGGTCTTGTAAAACTCAGCTGTGTATTCACCTGGTCCTGGGCTTTTCTTGGTTGTTAGGCTTCTGATGGCGTCCTCTATTTTATTGCTTGATATAAGTTTGTTTAGATTGTGTATATAATCTTGATTCAATTTGGGCAAATCATATAACTCAAGAAATTTGTTGATGCCTTTGATATTATCTATTTTATTGGAGTACAAGTTTTCAAAGTAATTTCTGATTATCATCTGTATTTCTGTAGTGTCTGTTGTGATATTATCTTTATCATTACATATGTTAGTAATTTGAGTTTTCTCTCTCCTTCTCTTTGTTAGCGTAGCTAAGGGTCTGTCAATTTTATTTACTTTTTCAAAGAACCAACTTTTTGTTTTGTCAATTTTTTCAATTGTTTCTTTTGTTTTGATCTCATTGATTTCAGCTCTGATTTTAATTATTTCCTGTCTTCTACTGTTTTGGGGGTTGATTTGTTCTTCCTTTCCTAGGGCTTTCAAATGTAATGTTAGGTCATTTATTTGTTGACTTTTTCTTCTTTGAAGGAATGAACTTCATCCAAAGAACTTTCCTCTTAGTACTGTCTTCAGAGCATCCCAGAGATTTCGATATGTTGTGTCAGTGTTCTCATTTACCTATAATAATTTTTTAATCTCCTCCTTGATGTCTTTTGCAACCCATTGTTCATTCAGTAGCATATTGTTTAGTCTACAGGTGTTGGTGTAATTTTTATTTTGTCATTGATTTCTATTTTCTTTCCATTATGGTCTTATAGGATGCAGGATAGTATCTCTACTTTTTTGTATTTGCTAAGAGTTGCTTTGTGGCATAATATATGGTCTACTTTTAGAGAAGGATTAATGTGCTGCTGAGAAGAAAGTGTACTCACTCATTGAAGAATGAAATATTCTGTATATGTCAGTTAAGTCTAAGTTATTAATAGTATTATTGAGCTCCATATTTTCTTTGTTCAGCTTTTGTTTGGAAGATCTATCCAGTGGTGAAAGAAGTGTGTTAAAGTCACCCAAAATTATTGTGTGTTTGTCAATTTGGCTCTTGAACTTGAGAAAAATTTGTTTTATGAACATAGATGCTCCATTGTTTGGGGCATATATATTTATAATTATTTTATCTTGTTGTTGGTGTATGGTTCCCTTGAGCAGTATGAAATGTACTTCTTTATCCCTTGTGCTTAACTTTAGCTTGAAGTCTACTTTATTTGATGAGGATAGAGACTCCTGCTTGCTTCCGCATTCTGTGCGAGTGGTATGATTTTTCCCAACCTTTCACCTTCAGTCTGTGTATGTCTTTTCCTATCAGATGAGTCTCCTGGAGGCAGCATATTCTTGGGTTTTTTTTTTTTTTTTTTTTTTTTTTTTTTGGTACCAGGGATTGAACTCAGGGGTACTGGACCACTGGGCCACATCCCCAGACCACCTTTTTTGTATTTTATTTGGAGACAGGGTCTCACTGAGTTGCTAAGTGCCTCGCCATTGTGAGGCTGGCTTTGAACTCATGATCCTCCTGCCTCAGCCTCCCAAGTGCTGGGGTTACAGGCATGCACCACCGCACCTGGCTCTTGGGTCTTTTTTTAAATCCAGTCTGCTAGCCTATGTCTTTTGATTGGTGAGTTTCGGCCATTAATGTTCAGAGTTATTATTGAGACACGATTTGTATTCCCAGGAATTTTTGTTTATTTTTGTTATTTAATTTGACTTGGATTCTCCTTTGATTAGTTTTTCCTTTAGTGTAAAACTTCTCTCTGCTGATTTTCATTGTTGTTTTTTGTTTCCTCTTTGTGGAATATTTTGTCAAGCATGTTTTGTAGTGCAGGTTTTCTAGATGTAAATTCTTTTAACTTTTGTTTATCATGGAAGTTTTCTATTTCATCATCACATCTAAAGCTTAATTTTGCTGGATATAAGATTCTTGATTGCCATCCATTTTCTTTCAGAGCTTGATATATATTGTCCCAGGACCTTCTAGCTTTCAGGTCTGGGTTGGAAAATCTGCAGTTATGGGCTGGGGTTGTGGCTCAGTGGTAGAGCGCTCACCTAGCACATGCGTGGCCCGGGTTCGATCCTCAGCACCACATAAAAATAAAGGCATTGTGTACAACTAAAACAAATAAATAAATATTTTTAAAAAAGAAAAGAAAAATCTGCAGTTATCTTAATTGATTTCTCTCCCTATATGTAATCTGATCCCTTTCTCTCATGGTTTTTAATATTCTCTCCTTATTCTGCATGTTAGGTATTTTCATTATAATGAGACTTGGTGTGGATCTGTTGTGATTTTGTACATTTGACATCCTGTAAGCTTCTTGCATTTGGTTTTCCAAATTATTCTTCATGTTTGGAAAGTTTTCTGATATTATTTCATTGAATAGATTGTTCATTCCCTTTGGTTTGAAACTCTATGCCTTCCTCTATCCCAATATTTCTTCAATTTTCTCTTTTTATGTTATCCCATATTTCCTGAATGTTATGCTCATGGTTTCTTACAATTTTCACTGTGTGGTCCACATTCTTTTCAAGATTATATATTTTGTCTTCATTTTCTGAGGTCCTATCTTCCAAGTGGTGTGCACTGTTGGTGGTGTTTTCAATTGAACCTTTAATTTGGTTTATTGTTTCTTTCATTTCCAGGATATGTTTTTTTTAAAGAACTTCTATCTTCCTATTGAAGTAATCTTTTGCTTCCTGTATTTGTTTATGTAACTCCTTGTTGAAATGAACTTTTGCTGCCTGTATTCGCTCTTATATCATCCTTTAATTCACAGAACATTTTAATTATGTACATCCTGCACTCCTTCTCTGTCATTTCTTCCATTGTGCTGGCCATAGATTCTAATAATGTGGTATCTTGATTTGTTTGGGGGCACTTTCCTCCCTTGTCTTTTCATGTTGCTTGTGTGTCTTCCTTTCTGGCACTGTGGGTCCAAGGGTTACCATTTTCATCCTATAAGCTTATAGTGTTCTTTTAAAGGCTTCCACTAACTCTCCTTTGTGGGGAAGGACAATGTTAACAGATCCCAATATAAACAATACACAACCTATGAAACAATTTGTTGCTATTAAGGTGTTTACAGTTTTGTCACAATGTACAGAAGTGTTGAATTTGATTATTAGCTATAATATAATCAGTAGGTTTGTAAAAGGGTTTACAGTTTCTGACGGTGGATTATGATCCAGGGGTGAGGCGTAGATTGATATGCTGAGGAGGCAGGATGTGAGGATATAGATTTTAAGTATGTGGGAAAACAGTAAAGTATATAAAACTGACACACATATATACTAAGATAAATAAAGGATGTTAATATAGTAAAAAATTGGAGGAAAAGTAGAAAAGAAAAAAAAGTAGAAGAAAGAAAGGAAAGGAAATATACTCCTAAACTATATTATAGTATTCAGATGACCCAGTCCTCAAAATCCTAATTTCTGCAAGGTACTTGGTTTCACTTATGTTAGGGATGTGGGGGGTGGGGAAACATAGGGGGAGAAGAAAAAGAGAAAGAAAGAAGGAAAAAAATCTTGAAGGCATAAACCAGGATTATTGATTGTTTTGGTTGGAGAACAGTCTCTTTCCTGCTTCCCTCCTCATCCAATGGGTGGGGTTGTCTGTTGTTAGCTGCTATCTATCTCCACCCTCTGAATGGTGAAGGTGATCAGAGTAGGAGGGCTCGTCCTGGTGCAGGGCACCTGGAAGTGATGTGTGGTAACCACCAATCCCTGAAGGGAGACTACACCGCAAGGGTCACTTTTTGGGCCCACTTGTATGACTTGAGCACTCGATCCTATCTCCTTATCTTGCTTAAAGATTTCCTGTTTCCTGGTCTCTTTGTTAGTCTCCAACCTGTTGCTCCCTCCCCCTCTGCCTTACTCATTCCCAATTAAGAGATCTCTCACCGGGCTCTTGTGGGCAGTGCCCTGGCCACAAAGTTCTCCTGTCCCACTGAGAGCTGTTTTGTGTCAGGCAGTTGTTATACTGGGTTACCAGCTGCTGGGGAGAGGAAAATGATGGATACCGGGTACCTGTCCAGCTGGAGTTCCAATCTGGGAGCTGTGCCCCCCCACCCCCCCCCCCCCACCCCCGCCCCGGCAAAGAGGGTGAGAAAGGAGACCCAAGAAAGGAGACCCGCTGGGCGCAGTGGCGCACGCCTGTAATCCCAGCACTTGGGAGGCTGAGGCAGGAGGATCACAAGTTCAAAGCCAGCCTCAGCAATGGTGAGGCACTTAGCAACTCAGTGAGACCCTGTCTCTAATAAAATGCAAAAAAGGGCTGGGGATGTGGCCCAGTGGTCAAGTGCCCCTGAGTTCAATCCCCAGTACCACACAAAAAAATAAAAAATAAATAAATAAAGGAGACCCAAGATGGCGATGGTTTCCAACGTTTCCAACACTGGGTGTGTTGGGTCTGGTGAGTGGGGCAGGCGATGACATTGTTCAGAGATGGATGAGTTTCGAGGTGTGCAGAGTAACTGTCGTTGGCTGTCTTCCGAACCTGTGGAATGTCCCCAGGTGCAAGCAGTAACTGCCAAGTTACAAGGTGGATGCGACGGAAGATGCCACAATTGGAGCCCCACATTGGCAGAAGGGAGTCCATAGGGGAGTGGCAGCCGGCTTTCCTGTGAGTGGTAGCAGCTGGGTGTCCAGCGTGGAAGTGGTGTCTGGGAATTCTGCAGCCAGTGCTGATGTAGGATCCTGCTAATGCACTCAGGAGCACTGCGTGGGCTAATAGCTGCAGGAGGGGGTCAGAAGACCTGCTTTAAAGCTGTGGCGCGGAGCCCTGCGTGCAGGCACAGCTGCGGTGATTTCTGCATGAGATCAGCTGTGGAGGTGTCCTCTGTCCCTCTCAGAGAAGCAGTGTTCTTATTAGTTGAGACCCCAGGCATGGAGTGACATGGAGTGCTTCCTCCCTCTGCTCCGCCATCTTTGATCCTCCAGTTTAGCTAAGATGAATTGAGCTGCCGTAAACACTGATGTGGCTGCATCACTGTAGTATGCTGATTTTAGGTCCATTGGGTATAGACTGAGGAGTAGGATAGCTGGGTCAAACGGTTCCATTCCAAGTTTTCTGAGGAATCTCCATACTGCTTTCCAGAGTGGTTACCAGCACCAATTTGCAGTCCCACCAGCAATGTAAGAGTGTGCCTTCCCCCCCAACACTTATTGTTGCTTGTATTCTTTTTTTAAAAAAATATTTATTTATTTACTTTAGTTGTACACAATGCAATGCATTTATGTTTACGTGGTGCTGAGGATCGAACCCGGGCTGCGCATGTGCGAGGCGAGCGCCCTGCCGTTGAGCCACAACCCCAGCCCCCGTTTGCTTGTATTCTTGATGATTGCCATTGTGACTGGCATGAGATGAACTATTAGGGTAGTTTCCATTTGCATTTCTCTAATTGCCAGAGATGTTGAACACTTATTTATATATTTGTTGATTCATTGTATATCTTCTGTGAAATGTCTGCTCAGTTCCTTAGCACATTTATTGATTGTTTTTTTTTTTTTTCATGTTAAGGTTTTTGAGTTCTTTGTATATCCTAGAGATTAGTGCTCTATATGATGTGCATGTGGTGAAGATTTTCTCCCATTCTGTAGTCTCTCTCCTCATGTTATTTATTGTTTCCTTTGCTGAGAAGAAGCTTTTTAGTTAGAATCCATCCCATTTATTGATTTTTTTGCTGTCATTAAAAAATGATGAAATAAGCAGACTTTATTCCCAAGATCTTCAAAGATTATTACCAACACAAAGTATCCTTCTGAAAGTATCCCAAATTAAATCAAAGGCACATCATCAACATCAAGCACTTGTGACATCAAGAATTCTTTTAGGTCATAATATTTTCACATTACTTTGTTTGTAACCACTTGCAATGTTCTGTATGTAAGTCATATTTTAAACATTTTAAAAGGCATGAAATAATGTAATATCTTTTAAAAAGTGCAACCACAACTATAAAGTAAAGGAACTTAAAAAGAGATCAAAACTGCTTCATACACAAGATGAGGCAACCTAATATACATCATAACATGAATCTTTCTGAACAAGTTTACTAAGAAACATCTCCCATGCTTAGTGTTAAAAATAAAACAATATTCTCATTTTAGAAAAACGTCAAGGCCGGGCGTGGTGGCGCACGCCTGTAATCCCAGCACTTTGGGAGGCTTAGGCGGGAGGATCACGAGTTCAAAGCCAGCCTCAGTAGTGGCGAGGCACTTAGCAACTGAGTGAAACCCTGTCTTTAAATAAAATACAAAAAAGGGCTGGGGATGTGGCCCAGTGGTTGAGTGCCCGTGAGTTCAATCCCCGGTACCACCAAAAAAAAAAAAAAAAAAAAAAAAAAAAAAAAAAAAGAAAACATCAAGGAATCATTTGATTGATAAAGTCTATTTCCCCCCCAATTTTATACTTTCTTGTCTTCACTTAGTAATTGTAAATTTATGACAGAAGAACAACTTTTATTGTAGTATAAAAATCTGAGGAACAACAAATTACAAATATTCCACTTTTTAAAAAGTAAACAACTAAAATGAAAACATCCAGTTAATAGAACATATGTGATATTCTAGTATAGCAACACCAGTAACTCACTTATTAAAGAGTTGTATTTGGGTATATTTGGTGGTAGGGTTTTTGTTTATCTTAATACAAAGCACTTCACCAGGAGAACCAGACCATTATTACTTAAAACAATTCTATTTCTTCACTCAGTTTCCTTGAGTAGAAAATCATTAATTTCTGTAGAATTTGGCTGTTAAACCAGGACACAGGAAAGCTCTGAAATATCTCAGTCATTTGGCTAAAGAAAAGTGTTTTCTTGAGACTTGGAGTCAGTTATTCATTACTTTGTGCTCAAAGAAATTCCTCAACAAGCCAGACGTGGTGGTGCACCTGTAATCCCAGCACTTGGGAGGCTGAGGCAGGAGGATCTCAAGTTCAAAGCCAGCCTCAGCCATGGCGAGGCACTTAGCAACTCAGTGAGACCCTGTCTCTAATAAAATACAAAAAAGGGCTCGGATGTGGCCCAGTGGTCAAGTGCCTCTGAGTTCAATCCCTGGTACCAAAAAAAAAAAAAAAAAAAAAAAAAAGAAAGAAATTCCTCAACAAATTTTCCCAGTCTTCAGCCAGTCTTCAGAGTAAAGCACAGGATCTGGGCTCTCAGAAGGGGTTGCTTCCAGCTGCAACACCAATCAGCAGAGCATCCTTACAGGCATTCTGCATGCAGTACTGCTGAAGCTCTGCAGTAGCCTGAGAGAACTTGATCCTTTCCATGCTGGCCTCCAACTTCAGCTGCTCCTCCATGGGCTGCAGGGCGCTCATGCTGGCCCTAGAAGACATGGTAGTGCTGGCTCCGAAGGTGGCTGAGCACATTTATTGATTCTTGATTTTATTTCTTGTGCTTTAGGAGTCTTGTTAACGAAGCCAGGTCCTAAGATAACATGGTAGAGATTTTTCTTCTATTATGCTCAGGGTCTCTGGTCTAATTCTTAGATCCTTGGTCCACTTTGAGTTGCACTTTGTGCAGGGTGAGAGATAGGGATTTAATTTCATTTCACTTCATATGGATTTCCTCAGCAACTTAACAAGACCCTGTCTCTAAATAAAATATAAAAAAGCTGGGGATGTGGCTCAGTGGTTGGGCACCCCTGGGTTCAATCCCTGGTACCAATAAAAAAAAAAAAACAGATTACCATCTCTTGTAATCTGTTAGGTAGCAGGTAGACATGAGCAGTGGGAACATGGAGTTTAAAGAGTTCATTATATCGATTGAACTCTCAGTATGTCTTTCTTTTTTTTTTAATTTTTTTATTTTTATAATTTTTAATATGTACAACTCATAGTGCATATATTTAGTATCTTTTTACATACAACTGTTTGTATACAAAGTATATTCGTACAATTTAGGTCTTCAATCACGCATTAAGGAAAATGATATCCGTCTCATTCAACCACCTTTCCCCCCCCCCCTCCCTCCCCTCTTGCTCCCTCCCTTACCCTCCCTTCCCTTGACCATTCTAGTGTTCCTCTAATCCTCCTATGTACCCCATCCAACAATACTTTGAAATAGCCTCCTTATATAAGAGAGAACATTTGGTACTTGGATTTTTGAGACTGACTAACTTCACTTAGCATTATGTCTTCCAACTTCATCCATTTACCTGCAAATGCCATTAATTTATTTTCTTTTATTGCTGAGTAAAATTCCATTGTGCGTATATACCACATTTTCTTAATCCACTCATTTACTGAGGGACATCTAGGTTGGTTCCACAACCTAGCTATTGTGAATTGTGCAGCTACAAACATTGAGATAGCTGTGTCACTGTAATATGCTGTTTTTAAGTCCTTTGGGAATAGACCCAAGAGTGGGATGGCTGGGTCATAGGATGGTTCCATTCCCAGTTTTCCAAGAAATCTCCATCAGTATGTCTTTCTTTAAAGCAGCTCACACTAGGTCATTCTGAGTAAGCTGTGGTTTAAAGCAATAACAGCATATTAAAAAACTCTTAACTAACAAACTTATTATTTTCAGGGTTGTTGTTCCTTCTTAGGGATGAGGAGTGCAAGTCCTAAAACTCCTCCAGTGATAAAACACACACACACACACACACACACACACACACACACACACATTATCCTGATCCAGGCTGGACCCAGATGGAAGAGGGCCTTTGTGACCTTTACACAAACCAAAATAACCAAGAGTTGCCTTTAGATAGAAACATGCACAGTATAAACTTAAAAAATCTGATATATCTTACTGTCAATCAAGAGTTAAGAGGTGGGGTTGGGGTTGTGGCTCGGTGGTAGAGTGCTCACATAGCACGTGCGCAGCCCGGTTCCATCCTCAGCACCACGTAAAAATAGAGGCATCATGTACAACTAAAACAAATAAGTAAAAAAAAAAAAAAAAAAGAGTTAAAAGGTAGTGCTTGAGGGAGCTTCTCTAGAAAGTGCCCTTCCTACTTTGATAAATCTAAGCTCACAAATAAGTGAGTCATCACTCTTCCCTCTGAGAGGTCCCAATCTCTCCCTTGAGGGTGCTTTACCCCCCCCCCCCGTTCTTCTTTCCTTTCTAATTAACTTTGCTATATTTTTACTAAGTCTTGTGTCTTGCTTGAAATCCTCTCATTTAGAGAAACAGGAGCCAAGAACACAATGCAATCTCCAGTAAGGTATTTTCTCAGGTATCAGTTTATCTCTGTTATCATGATCTAAGCACAGAAGTGATATTTCATCACTTGTACCATAACCTAGTAGAAGTTGACTAAACTAGTCCACTGTCCAAGGAATGACTACCCAACACTGGAATGGTCACTGGAGGCCATGTTAAAGCCTGTTCACTACAATGTTTTTTAAAAAGGAAATGCAACATAGCAGAGATGTTTAAGAACATTGATTTTGTAGTCAATGTACCCAAGTTTAAGTGCTAAACAACCTTGAGCAGGTAACTTAGCCCTTCTAAGTCTATTTCTTCATCTGAAACATGAAGTAATAATAGTATTCAGAAGATATTTGGGGAAGGATTAAATATTCATATCTATTTATCTTGCTTTGAAATTAGTGCGCACTTAATAAATCTTAATGTTATTCTGACACTAATGGAATATGTATTTAGTTGAACCATACATTACTAACATATGGGATATACATTTAGTATATCCCATACATTACTGCTAAGTAGGTAATCAGATGGGTTTGAGAAAAATGAATACAAGCAAAAATAAATCACAAAATTATTACTTTCCTTTGTTAATTACAACCACTTGAAAAGATCCACTTTCATTAGACTCTTAGGTAGGTTTGGTGTTTTAAGATGTTTCTATGCTAAGAATTAGATTAATAATGACAATTATTAGAACTCAGCTATATACACAAGCTATATTTCAGCTCCAATTAGTCAGGACATCTACTACATATGTATCAAGTCTTTTTTTAAAATATTTTTTAGTTGTCAATGGAACTTTATTTCATTTATTTATATGTGGTGCTGAGAATTGAACCCAGTGCCTCACACATAGTAGGTAAGCACTGTACCACTGAGTCACAATCCCAGCCCCTCTGTATCAAGTCTTTTAATTGCAGAATTGATATAGTTTCTTTTTTGGGTGAGTATGGGGGACTGAACTCAGGAGCACTTGACCACTGAGCAACACTGCCAGTCTTATTTTGTATCTTATTTAGAGATAGGGTCTCACTGAGTTGCTTAGGGCCTCACTAAATTGCTGAGGCTGGTTTTGAACTTGCAATCCTCCTGTATCAGCCTCCTGAGCCACTGGGATTACAAGTGTGCATCACCATGCCTGACAATAGTTTCTTGATTTAACTATGATTAGTGAGATCCATCTATGTGCCAGTCCCTTTGCTGAACACAGTTCCAGATATGAAAGAGCTCATTATATATGGAGAAACAGGTAATACAGTGTGACACACACGGTGGCAGAAATTAGTATGGATGCAACTTCTATGGGACATAAAGAAGGGGCACACCTCAAATTGGGGAGTAAGGAAAGGCTTTCCAGACCTAAGTCTTAAATTATGAGTAAGGAAGGGTATTCCCAGCAGGGGAGATAGGAGATGAAATAGAGTTCTTTTTTCTGCTTGCAGTCCAGTGGGAGAGAAATTATCAAAAATCTAATAAGACACTGTGTGCTGCTGAATACAGTGGCACACACCTGTAATCTCAGTGACTCAGGAGGCTGAGGCAGTAGGATGGAAAGTTCAAGGCCAGTCTCAGCAATTTAGTGAGGCCTTAAGCAACTTAGTGAGAACCTGTCTCAAAAAAAAAAAAAAAAAAAAAAAAAAAAAAAGACTGGGGATGTGGCTCAGTGATAAAGCACCCCTGGGTTCAATCCCTGGTATAAAAAAAAAAAAGACACTATGTGTAATGAACTGCTACTGGGGTACAGGGAAACACATTCTGACTGAGATGGAGGATGATCAGGAAAAGGTTCACAGCAGAAGAGATAGGTAGGCCAGACTTTAAGGATTGGAAATTTTATTGGTGTTTGGTCTGCAAGTTTTCCTTATTGCTACTGTAGCATTAGGTAGGTTTGATTTTTTTTCAGACTGGGCTCATTTTATTTTATTTTATTATTTTTTTTAAAATATTTTTTAAGTTGTAGTTGGACACAATGCCTTTATTTTTGTTTATTTATTTTATGTGGTGCTGAGGATCGAACCCGGGCCGCACACGTGCTAGGCGAGTGCTCTACCGCTGAGCCACAATCCCAGCCCCCCTCATTTTATTTTAACTAGTTGCCCTTCTTTATCTGTGTGTAACTAAAGAAATATCTAACTAGGATGTGCAATGTCAGAACTGTCTATACCTCAGCTATTTCCCAACTCAAGCCTTATCTTCTCCACTGAATATCCATAGATTGCCTGAATAATGGTAGTATTTATATGCATAATGATAATAGCCTAATATTTGTGTATTTTCCAGTTTAGGGACCATAGTTTATAGGTGTTAGATATGCAAATTAATTATACTTCAAAATATAGAAAATTACAAAAAAGACTATAAAATAATATAATCATATCACCCAGTTAACTAGATATTATTGTTTTGCCTCATTTGCATCAACTTTCTCTTTTTCCGTACAAGAAATAATGAATTAGGAGAATCCAAGATGGTGCAATAGAGGAGGTCATGTTCCTGGCTGCTTTGTGGCATAAAACCAAGAAAGCAGACAGGCAGCTTTTCCATAAGGTAAGGGACTATAAAAAGGGTGTGCTGGGTTTGTGACTCAGTGGTAAAGTGTTTGCCTAGCATGAGTAAGGCACTGGGTTCAATTCTCAGCACCATGTATAAATAAATAAAAATAACATTCTATCAACAACTAAAAAATAATTTTAAAAAAAAGGGGGTGGGTACTTTACTGAAACCTAAAGCTGGACATTCAAAGCAGATTGGGGACACAGGAGGTTGAATATAATAAAATAAGGAAAAAATCCCCAGTGGCAGAGCCGCTGCCAGAGCTGGTCCAGAAGCTCCAGCCAGAGCAGCCCCTCCCTCAGCATAGTAGAGGGATAAGGAATTCAAGGAACCTGATTTTTTGGGAGGCCCAAGGTGTTTCTGGGTATGGAGCATTTAGAGACCAAGGACATTGCTCAATAAACCTGAAGTACACACTGCACAATATCTGTATGTGGGGAAAGAAGCTACCATTTCTCCACACAGCATGCAGAAGACAAAGGAAGGAACCATTTTGCAGCTGTAGTGTAGGAGCTGGCAAAGGAGGAAGCCCATTCTTGGCAAACCTGAGTTTAGCCGGAAATACAAGCCCAGTAAACACACACTACAGGACACAGAATGTGCTTAAGTGACCGGGAGAAAATCAAACGTGGAGAGAGGTTTACACAGGGGACAACTGATCTCAGAAACCCTCCCAGCTCTACCCCTTCCCCTCCAATCCGACTGCTTGCAGGACCAGCTGGGAGCGACGCATCTGGCCAGGAACTTGGAAGGGCAGAGTTGGGAGAAATTGTTTGGAGACTGATCCCGAGGCCTGGAAACATGGGGAATGTAGGTGACTTAGGGGACTAAGAATTGGCTCCTCTGCCACATGACTGGAACCCAGGGGAGCCCTGGGGTAAAGTCTTCCAGTGTGGACCAGCAAGTACTGGGCCCTGGAGGTATGCTGGCTTAAAATCTCCAGACTATTTGGCATTCAGCGAAGAGCCTGGAGCCCACCTAAGCCTAAACCCTGCCTCCAGAAACTCCACCTATGGGATTACCTTAATCCAACAATCCAAAGGGTAGAGCATCACACTCCAGAAGACCCCACTTAAAACTACTGAGAAGAGAAGCTGAGAATCCTTTGAACTCCAATGGAAATAATTCTTTAACTTTTCATCAAGGTTTTTTAAAAATTCTTTTTCACTGTTTGATTGTGACCTTAATTGTACATCTTAATTGTACATGGACATTTATACAGCTTCCTATTTTTTTCTTCTCATCTCTAGCATTTTTGAAGCCAATAGATTAGTTTTTTGTGTGTGAACTAGGATGTTTGATTAATACATTTTAGTTTTGTTTTGTATTCTTTCATTTTAATTTTTAATTTAAAATTTTGCTTCATATATATTTTTCTCCTACCTGTTTCCCTTTATACTCTCTTTTCCTCTGTTAACAGCCAGTCTCTATAGTTCTCTCTTTCACTCTTCCATTAATCTTTTTTTTTTTTTTTTTTTTTGTACCAGGGATTGAATTCAGGGGTACTCGACCATTGAGCCAAATCCCCAGCCCTATTTGTATTTTATTTAGAGACAGGGTTTCACTGAGTTGCTTAGCACCTCACAGTTGCTGAGGCTGGCTTATGAACTAGGGATTCTCCTGCCTCAACCTCACAAGCCTCTGGGATTACAGGCGTGCACCACCAGGCCTGGCTCTTCTTTTAATCTTTTACTTTTGTCTTCTCTCCTCCTCCCTCATAATCATTACAACCTATATCACTTCTGTTCTCTCCCTGTCCACCATTGGAAAAATGTAAACCCTTTTGCAAACTTGCTGTTTTTATTGTAGACATACTGATCTTATAATTTCTGTTTATTGTGATAATTAACATTGTAGACATCATAGTATTTGGCTTAATGCTATATAGTTTTTGCATTGGTTGTTGTTATTATTTGTCTCCCCCTAAACAGTGAGGTGTTGGAAACCATCACAGGCACTATAAGTCCACAGGGTAGAAACTCTACTGCTTCAGATCCATACTGTCAGATGGGTAGACACACAAACAACATGAAAAATCAAGGGAACAAATCACCCCAAGCAAACCAAGGTTCTCCAACAACAGAATCCATTGATATCACAGTGGAAGAAATGTCAGAGAAGGAGTTTAGAATGTACACAGTTAAACTGATCAGTGAAGTAAAGGATGATATAAGAGAGCAAATACAGGTAGCAAAAGATCACTTCAATAAAAACATAGAGATTCTGAAAAAAAAAACCCACCAGAAATCTTTGAAATGATGGAAACAATTAACCAAGTTAAAAATTCAATAGAAAGCATCACCAACAGACTGGACCACTTGGAAGACAGAACCTCAGGCATTGAAGACAAAATGTATAATCTTGAAAATAGAGTTGGCCACTGAGAGATGTTATGAAACCAGGAACAGAACTTCTAAAAATTATGGAATAACATTAAAACACCAAATTTGAGATTTATCAGGATAGATGAGGGCACAGAAAAACAAATAAAAGTAACACACAATCTTTTCAATGAAATAATATCAGGAAATTTCCCAAATCAAAAGAATGAAATGGAAAATCAAATACAAGAGACTTACAGGACCCCAAATGTGCAAAATTACAACAGACCCACACCAAGGCACATTATAATGAAAATGCCTAGCATACAAAATAAGAATATAATGTTAACGGTTTTGAGAGAAAAATATCAGATTACATATAGGGGAAAACCAATTTGGATCTCAGATGATTTCTCAACCAGATCCTCAAAGCTAGGAGGTTCTGGAATAATGTGTACCAAACTCTGAAAGAAAAATGGATGCCAACCAAGAATCCTATATCCAGCAAAATTAAGCTTCAGATCTGAAGATGAAATTAAAACCTTCCATGATAACAAAAATTAAAAGAATTCACAACCAGAAAACCTGCACTTCAGAATATTCTCAACAAAATACTCAATGAAGGAAATGGAAAAAAAAAAAAAAAAGGGAAAACCAGTGAAGGGAGGAACTACACTAAAGGAATAGTCAATCAAAGCAGAAACTAATTCAAATTAAAAACTAGCAATAAGCCAGGCGCGGTGGCGCATGCCTGTAATCCCAGCACTTGGGAGGCTGAGGCAGGAGGATCATGAGTTTAAAGCCAGCCTCAGCAATGGCAAGGCACTTAGCAACTCAGTGAGAGCCTGTCTCTAAAAAAATACAAAAAATGGCTGGGGATGTGGCCCAGTGGTTGAGTGCCCCTAAGTTCAATCCCCGGTACCAAGAAACAAAAACAAAAACAATAACAAAAAACCAAAAAACTAGCAATAAACCAAAATGACAAGGAACACAAATCGTATCTCAATAATGAGCTTTCACATTAATGGCCTAAACTTATCAATCAAAAGACATATACTGGCAGATTGGATTAAAAAACAAGACCCAATAATATGCTGGCTCCAAGAGACTCACTTCATAGGCAAAGACGTCCACAGTCTGAAGGTGAAAGGATAGGAAAAAATATATCACTTACATGGATCATGTAAACAAGCAGGGGTTTCTATCTTCTAAAATAGACCATGTTATGTAAGCTATATAATTGTAATTATACAATTGTAATATTACCTTAATACATTTTAGCAACTGTAGGGTTGTTTTGATAGCAGCCTTTCCATTGATATTAATTTTTTCTTGATTAGACTTGTTAGATTTTTGTCAACTTTTAGTAGTATTATTTTCTATTACACATTTTTCTCCCCCTACTTTTATTTTTTTCTTCCTATTACCTAATTTGAAAATAATTTGTTAATCTAGCTTCTTTCTGATTCAAGTACTTTGTTATGAGTGTTCATCTGAGTACTGTTTTATCCTAGAGATCCCGATATTTTAACCTTTTATTAGCACTTAGTTCAAAGCACTTTTTATTTATCTTTTTTGTGCTTTTGATACTGCCAGTTGCTGGTGAC
This sequence comes from Tamias sibiricus, assembly GCA_025594165.1. NCBI lineage: Eukaryota > Metazoa > Chordata > Mammalia > Rodentia > Sciuridae > Tamias > Tamias sibiricus. The sequence goes on from CM046667.1 coordinate 130,127,177, forward strand.
GAGTTCTGCTCCTCCAAATATTTAAGTTTGAACATCAGAGAAGCACACTGAGGCAAGCATTTAAAGCAGAGTTTATTTAAAAAGGGGTAACATAGACTTCTCCCGGGAGGGAGAATGGGGCCATTGCTGGTATCCTGGTATCCCAAGAAGCAAGGCAGGTCTGCCTTTTTATATGTCCTAGGATCCCTTTGTTCTCTTGCCCTCTTCCCCTTATCTCACTCCTTCTGGCATGTGACCAGGCCCAAAAGGTAAGAAGCAGATGGGCCGAAGGGGGAAGGACAGGATGGTGCAGCCCAGGACACATTAATTAAAAACTTTATAGCTCCCTGTAGGGAGGGGCAGTTCCTGGGACAGGTTACCTTAGCATCAGGTTGGGGCTGGAGCAGCTTCTTGATAAGGGTTGAGGAAGGGCTCTGAAGGAATTAACATTTCAATCCCTCAGGGAACAGTCTCCAACTTCCCAGACTCACTTAAAATTAACCTCCTTGATCTATCCTGACTCGATTTACCTATCTATACTGAATGCCTGTCTAATTCTGTCTTCACTTTGTTCTTTGATCTGGGAGATATGTATAAGTGTGCTGTTTAATTTTGAGGAAGTTGAGATGTGGGGTTGGGGTTCTATATATCTTTTATTAATATGATATATTTATTTTGTTTATTTATTTTTATGTGGTGCTGAAGATTGAACCCAGTGCTTCAGATGTGAGAGACAAGCACTCTGCTAACTGAGCCATAACCCCAGCCCAGGTCTATGTATCTTAAGGTGATTGATTTCTAATGTAATAAATCATGCAGGAAACACATTCTGCATGATTTCACATTTTCAAGATTTCTTAAAGCTTATTTTATGACAGAATGTAGTCGATCCTTATTAATTTTCTACTTGTCATTTTTGTGTATAGTTTTCTATAAATAACAAATAGGTCAAAGTTGCTGATAATGTTGTTAAGTCTTCTATATCATTACTCCTTCCAGCAAAGTGGGGGGGGGGGCTTAAAATCTCCAAATATGATTGTGGATTTGTCTTTCTAGTTTTATTAATTTTCCTTCATGTATTTTGAAATTTTGTTATTAGGTACACACACATTTAGCATTGTTATACTTTCTTGTAGAAGTTATCCTATTATGATTATGAAATGTTCCCCTTTATCTCTGAAAATGATTTTCTTGAAATTAATTTTATATTGATAACTCTACTTCAGATTTCTCATGCTTATTTTCCCCTTCTTTTGCTTTTAACCTATTGGTGTATTATTTGAAGTGTGACATGTATATAGAACATATAGTTATTGTTTGCTTTTTCCATGTGTTGAACATTTATACATTTTAATTATATATCTAGTTCATCTATATTTAAATTAATTATTGATATTGTTGAAGAGAAAAAAAAGAACACCTGACATAAAATTCAGTGGAAAATTGAGTAAATGATACCTTTGATGATGTAATATTTTGGAAAATGGGTTGAATAGTCCTGCTGTCAGGCTCAGAGAGAAGATTACTGGAATGCCTTTGTTGAAATTGTTCATTCTCTCATTTATCATATGGTCCACAGTAACAGATTTGTTTTATCCTTTGTTAACACTTTTTGTTTTGCAAATTAAAAACTATACATATGATATATATGCAAATAACATGTAAAATATATCATTTTTTTACATTCAGTAACTTGGTCACATATATAGACAATGGCAGAACTTAGATTTTCATCTAGGCCTTCTGACTCTGAGAGTTGTTCCTTACCCTTCTCCTATATTGACTCCAATGTCTTACTTTCTAAAAAAAGTGCATGAGAGATCATTGTCACTGTGATTATTAATCTGGATTGTCAACTTGATTGGATTAAGAGATGCCTAGGATGAAGATGACTTCTGGGTGTGTCAGTGAGGGTGTTTCCAGAGATTATTGGCATGTGGGACAGCAAACTGAAGACATACCCTGAATGTGAGCAGCACAGTACAATGGGCTGGGAGCCCAGATAGAACAAAAGATGAAAGAAGGAGCCATTTTTCTTGGGCCGGGCATGGGGAGGGGGCATTCATTGCTGATGCCATCACTTGAAGACACTGGACTTCAGTTCCCTCTCTCTTCCAATGTGGACTCTGACCAATGATTCTCCAGAGAGTTCCCAGGCCTTCAGTTTTAGACTGTGGCACATCATTGGCCCTTCTTGTTCTGAGGCTCCAGCTTCTTAGACTGAGCAGCTACTGGTTCCTCGCTCTTGTGTACAGACAGCCATTGTGGATGTCCAGCTTCTGAGCATGTAAGCTGACCTCCTAAATCCCCTTGTATAAATATATATATATGTGTGTGTGTTTGTGTGTGTGTGTGTGTGACACACACACACACACACACATATCCTACTGGCTCTGTTCCTCTAGAGAACCCTGACTGATACAGTCACTACACCTTAATTCAAAATTTTACAAGTGAACATTTTGAAAGCATAATGTCTTAAAACAGTTATACCTAAAACAGGTATTATAGGAAAATAATTTTCTTTGTCATAGCTCTAGCAAGTAAGGTCTCCTTAAATATGACATTGGAGGATGAGACATTGGGATCTAAATAGATAAAACTTTGGATGGACTCTTGGATATCTGTGTCACTTAGTCTGGTCAAACACTCTCAAAATGATGAGGTACACTACAATTTACCCATGAAATGATTTAATTAAGTCAGAACACAGAGACTTAGATATTTGCATGATTTTATTTTATTCTGGGATAATGAAAATAATTTACATATCAGATTCTTTGTAGTTCATATTTAATGGCAGTAGTTGGGGGAAAAGAGGGTTTTGTCTTCCAAGCAAAACATTAAGGTTAAAAGCAGGATAAAAAGAAGAAACATTACTTTAGACCTGTTAAAATTATACATTATTTCCACATCTTTCTTAGTATGCTATAAATTTTTACCATAAATTAAAATATATTTTTATATCAGTAAATATTCATGGTCACCAGAAATAACATCTATACGTTTATTATTAAAATTCTATATGATGGAGAAGTTCTGGGTAGCAGACAACAATGGCAGCCACCTGTGTCCCAATATCTCAATATTCTCTCCAAAAGCAATATAGACAACAAGAAGAGAGAAATAAAACTCAAGTCATGCCCTCACAATAACTTGAGGAGAAAGAATACCAAACTTCAAAATAACTAAGTCAAAGGAGAAGTAACAACAAATTACAGTGTATTTTCTCTCATGCTCCTTCCCTCCTTCCACATGCCCTGCTGCAAGGCATTGTGGTGAGCACAGCAGACTGACAAACCCTGGGTAGAAACAGAAGAGACAAAATAAAGGGCTTAAAGGTATGTAAAATCACCACCAGAAAGACTCATCTATCCTTAATTTTTTAAAAAGTGTCAAGGTGGATCAGAGCATAGACTTTAAGGAAGAGCATATGTGATTTGAAGGGGCCATCTTTGAAACAGATAGCTTAATGTAAAGAATAAAGGTAAAAAGCAATGAAGAAGAACACTTTGGCAATTGAATGGTGAAGGAAAAAAAGAAAAAGACAAAATGGGTGTCCAAAAAGACAAAGGAGAACCACAATAAAAGACAACACAAAAATACTCCCCTATCACCAAATCCTAAACAAATTTATTAGATACCTGGACTTTGCTGTGCTGTCAGAAGAGGGCGCCATTAAAGTGGGAATCTCATAAAATACCATAATACCACAATATGAACAGCAACAACAACAATAAGAAGATTAACAGATCTATACAGAATTGTTTCTGAGAGGAAAGATTTTAGTACTAAATACTTAAAATAGAAGAGAGGAAGGACTCAAATCAGTGATTCAAGTGATTTCTCAGAAAACCAAAGAAGAGCAAAATAAACCCAAGGGAAAAAGAAGAAAGGAAATAAATAAGAGCAGGAATAAATGAAATTGAAAGTAAGAAAACAATAGAGAAAATCAATGAGACAAATATAGTTCTTTGAAAATATTAATAAGATTGATAATTCTCTAGCAAGCCAAAGATCAAGAAGGAAAACCCAAATTACCAATATCAGGAATGAAATAGGGTATATTACTACAGATTCTTTGGCCATTAAATAATAGTGAAGCAATATTATAAAAACTCTACTCACTTAAATTTTTAAAACTTAGATGAAATGGACCAATTCTTTGAAAAATATAAACTACCAAAACTCAAACAATATGAAATAGAAAATAAATAGTTCTATAATTATTTAAAAAGTTGAATCCCTATTTTAAAAGCTTTCATGAAGCAATCTCCAGACCTCCATCATTTCACTAAACAATTCTCCCAACTATTTGAGAAAATTTAGCATGAAAAAAAAATTACAGATCAGTGTCTGTTATGATCTTAGAAACAAAATCTCTCAACAAAATACTAGATAATCTAATCAAGCAATATCTAAAATGAGTTATATGCCATGATTGAATGGGGTTTATTTCAGGAATGCAAGGCTGGTTCAATATTAGAAAATAAAATAATCTTCCATATCAATAGGCAAAAGGAGAAAATTTGCACAATCATATCAACTGATACAGAACATTCATTTGATAACATTTAATACCATTCATGATATATAGTATATGATGTGTATTATGTGTGTATGTATATATATGATGGGTATTATGTATGTATGTATGTATATATATATATACATACATACACACACACACACATATATATGGTACTGTGAATTGAACCCAGAGTTCCTTTACCACTAAAAAGATAGAGCAAAAAGACACAAATTAGCAATATCAGGAACGAAACAGGGGATATTACTACATTCCCAGCCCTTTTTAATTTTTATGTTGAGACAGGGTCTTACTAAGTTGCTGAGGCTTGCCTCACACTTGTGATCATCCTACCTCAGCTTACCAAGTTGCTGGGAATATAGGCATTTGCCACTGCATCCTACCTATTCATGATTTTTAAAGGAACTTCCCAGCAGGGCTGAGGGTGAAGCTCAATGGTGAGTGCTTTCCTATCACATGAGGCCCTGGGATCAATCTCTAGCACTGCAGGAAAAAAAGCACTCTCAGAAAGTGGTGAAAGACTAGTATTTAAGAATGAGAGTAAGTATCTCTGCTTTCACCATTTTTATTCATCATAATAGTGGAAGCCCTAGCCAGCTCAATAAGGCACTAAGAGGAAGTAAAAGTTATGCATATTGGAGAGGAATATTTTCAGATTACATGATTGTCTCTGTAGAAAATTCCAAGGAATATACAACAAAATTTGTAGAATAAAGGAGTTCAGCAAGATGACCGTATATGAGATCAGCACACATAAATTGATCATATTCCTATATATTAGCAAAGAACATATGGAAACAAAAATTAAAAATATGATATCACTTATGATCACTTTAAATAATTGGAATACCTAGGTACTTTACAAGGATCACTACTATCTAATTCCAGAACATTTTCATCACCCTAAAAAGAAATCTTGTACTCATTAACAGTCACTCACTAATACCCCACTTTCTCCTTCCTCAGCCCCTGGCAATGACTCAGCTGCTTTCTATTTCTATGGATATCTTTGTTCTGGACATTTCATTTTAATGGAATCTCATAATATGTGGTATTTTATGTCTAACTTCATTTAAATATAATGTTATCTAGGTTTAGCCCATCTCCATCTTGGAACACTGGAGCCATCTCCATAGCCCTGCTCCATGGGAGCCTCCACCTTTTGACAACTGACAGGGACTAGGGGCAGCTGCCTGCTGCAGCATCACACGCCACAGTGCTGCATCTCCGACCAGGTTGCCCAACACCATTTGACAGCCTGCCCTTTCAGCCCCATCTCTGAAAGTGGTTGCCTCCATCGTGGGACACCTCTATCTTGGACACCTTTACCACCATCTCACATTACCTCTGCAGCCACTATCACTATCTTCAGTTGTGGCAGCTTCCATCTTGGGAGACCGGTTTGGAATTGGAAGCCCAACACCAAGACAAGACATTATTAACCTGCAGAGACACTATAAGATTAAAGGGTAGAAACTGTAACACCTTCAGTTCTGCCCACACCAACCTGCACAGGACCCAGGCGCAGAGTGGGCCCAGGTCCCTCCCACCACCAGCAAACACCTGCCTAGCTCAGGCTCTGCAATGGGACCACCTCTTCCGACTAGCAGATCACCGTGGGAGCTCAGATTTGGCCAGTTCTGCCCACACCAACCTATGTGGGACCCAGGCCCAGGGTAGGTCCACAGTCTGCCATCCCACCCCCACCTGGGAGCACAAGCCTAACCCACTTCCATCTTGAGACACTGCAGACATTTCCATAGCCTTCCCCACACAGTAGCCCCTACCTTTTGACAATAGACAGGGCCTAAAAGCAGCTGCATCTCAGAGCAGGCATCCCAAAGACAGTGTAAGGCCCACCCTTACAGCCCCATCTCTGGAAGACATTGCATCCATCTTGGGGCACCTTCACTGTTATCTCGAGTTACCTCCACTATTGCTGCCACCACCGTTAGTTGCAGTAGCATACATTGAGGGACACTTACAGGGTCTGAAAGCCCAACATTAAGGTGAGGTACAGACAATCTGCATGGATACTACAAGAATATAGGGTAGAAACTGTAATATCTCAGATCCACACTGCAAGAAAGGAAGGCAAATAGACAACATGAAAAAACAAGGGTGTAAAGTGCCCCAAACAAACCAGGATACTACAATAACAGAACCCATGCTCAGTGAAGTTGATGAAATGTCAGAGAAGGAGTTCAGAAGGTTCATAATTAAAATGATCTGTGAATTAAAGAATGACCTAAATGAGCAAATACAGGCAAAGACTGATCGCTACAACAAAGACGAAAGAGAGCAAATACAGGTAGCAAAAGATTACTTCAAAAAAGAGATACAAACTCTGAAAAAAAAAAGTCAGAAATCCTTGAAAGGAAGGAAACAATAAACCAAATAAAAAACACAATAGAAAGCATCACCATCAGACTAGATCAGTTGGAAGAAAGAACATCAGATAATGAAGAAAAAGTATACAATCTAGAAAATAAATTTGACCACACAGTGAAGTTAGTAAGAAACCATGAACAGAACATTCAAGAATTATGGGACAGCATCAAAAGACCAAATCTAAGAGCAATTGGGATAGAGAAATGCACAGAATTCCAAACCAAAGGAATGCACAATCTCTTCCATGAGATAATATCAGAAAATTTCCCAAGCATGAAGAAGGAGTTGGAAAACCAAATACAAGAGGCTTACAGGACACCAAATGTACAAAATTCCAACAGATCTACACCAAGACACATTATAATGAAAATGCCTAGCATACAGAATAAGGATAGAATCTTAAAGGCCACAAGAAAGAGGAATCAGATCACATATAGGGGGAGACCAATTTGTATAATGGCAGATTTTTCAACCTGGACACTCAAAGCCAGGAGATCATGGAACAACATATACCAAGCTCTGAAAGAAAATTGATGCCAACCAATAATCTTATATCCAGCAAAATTAAGCTTTAGATTTGAGGATGAATTAAAAACCTTCCATGATAAACAAAAGTTAAAAGAACTTACAACTAGAAAGCCAGCACTACAGAACATCCTCGGCAAAATATTCCATGAAGAGGAAATAAAAACAATGATGAAAATCAGTAGAGGGAGGTATTACACTAAAGGAAAATCTAATCAGAGGAGAAACCATGTCAAGTTAAATACCAAAAATATACAAAAATGGCTGGGAATACAAATCATGCCTCAATAATAACTCTGAATGTTAATGGCTTAAACTCACCAATCAAAAGACATAGACTAGCAGATTGGATTAAAAAAAAAAAAAAGACCCAACAAGCCAGGCACAATGGTGCACACCTGTAATCCCAGCACTTGGGAGGCTGAGGCAGGAGGATCGCAAGTTCAAAGCCAGCCTCAGCAATGGCAAGGCACTTAGCAACTCAGTGAGACACTGTCTCTAGTAAAATAAAAAAGGGGGGCTGGGGATGTGGCCCAGTGTGCTAGTGCCCCTGAGTTCAATCCTTGGTACAAAAAAAAAAAAAAGACTCATCAATATGTGAAGCAGCCCCAATCAGGGAGATGGCTATTGCAGTTAGCTGGAAGCCATAAGTTCCACCTGATAATAATCATACATTAAGTATGTACGTGACGCACCTGTAAATGCACATGACACACCCGCAAATCTAAAAGTATATAACCGGGTGAAAGCGGTCATAAGTGGCATTCATTCAGTCAGTCGTTCAGTAGCTCAGTCGGTCAGAGTCAGAGCGGCCAGAATGTAGTCAGAAGAAGAAATAAGAGTCAGAGTATAAGGAAAAGAGTTTAGCTACAGAGAAAAGCCTGCAGAAAGAGAGAAAAGCCATGAGCTTTGGCGAAAAGCCATAAAGAGAAAATAGAAAAAGCACGGCGAAAAAGCCATGCAGAGAAAAGCCATGAGCTTAAACTACAGCTTTGGCAAAAAGCCATAAAGCGAAAGCCACGCAGAGAAGCTGCAAAAGCCATAAAAAAGCACGGCAAGAGAAAAGCTGCAGAGAAAATAGAAAATGAAAATTCAATAAAGTCAAAGCCGCTCATGCAGTTGTGCTTAACTAAGTGCGTTAGCTGATTTGTTTGCGCTATGAAAACTTGGCTTGTCAGCAGTAGGCTTGCCGCCTTAAAGCCGCAGCATCTCCTCAAAAAAGGGCTCAAACATCCACTCCTTTAAAATAAAAGGTGAAAAGCCAGGTAGGGACAAGAAATATAGATAATGGAGAAAATATAGAAAATAGAATTAAAGCACCTTTTAAACCAAAAGGGGGGAAGTGAAGCAGCCCCAATCAGGGAGATGGCTGTTGCAGTTAGCTGGAAGCCATAAGTTCCACCTGATAATAATCATACATTAAGTATGTACGTGATGCACCTGTAAATGCACATGATGCACCCTCAAAGCTAAAGGTATATAACCGGGTGAAAGCGGTCAGAAGCGGCAGTCATTCAGTCGCTCAGTCAGTCGGAAGAAGAGTTCGGGTCAGAGAAGAAGAAAAGAGTCAGAGTGGCCAGAATGTAATCAGAAGAAGAAATAAGACTAAGAAAGAAATGAGAGCTACAGAGACTAAGAAAGAAATGAGACAGAGACTAAGAAAGAAATGAGACTAAGAAAGGAAAAGAGTTTAGCTAAGAAAAGAAGAGATAAAGAGAAAGAAAGAGACTAAAGAGAAAGAAAGAGACTAAGAATAATAGATTCCTGCCACTGAATCTCCTCCCGCAGTATTGTGGCTGTATGTCAGGCAGCTACAAATATGCTGCCTCCAAGAGACTCATCTCAAAGGAAAAGGCATCCACAGGCTGAAGGTGAAAGGTTGGGAGAAATCCTACCACTCACATGGACTGCGGAAGCAAGCAGGGATTTCCATCCTCATATCAAATAAAGTAGACTTCAAGCTAAAGTTAATCAAAAGGGATAAAGAAGGACACTACATACTGCTCAAGGGAACTATACATCATCAAGACTTAACAATTATAAATATATATGCCCCAAACAATGGAGCACCTACGTTCATCAAACAAACTCTTCTCAAGTTCAAGAGTCAAATAGACCACAACACAATAATTCTGGGAGACTTTAACACACCTCTTTCACCACTGGATAGATCTTCCAAACAAAAGCTGAACAAAGAAACTATAGAACTCAAAAATACTAAGCAATAAAAGAGAATAAATTAATGGCATTTGCAGGTAAATGGATGATGTTGGAGAATATAATGCCAAGTGAAGTTAGCCAATCCCAAAAATCTGAATGACAAATGTTTTCTCTGATATAAGGAGGCTGATTCACAGTGGGGTTGGGATGGGGAGAATAGGAGGATTAGAGGAACACTAGAAAGGTCAATGGGGTGGAAGTGAAAGGGAGGAGGCAAAGGGGTAAAAAAAAGATGATAGAATGAGATGGATATCATTGCCCTGGGTGCATGTGTGAAGACACGAATGGTGTGAATATAGTTTGTATACAACCAGAGATATGTAAAAATGTGGTCTATAAGTGTAATATGAATTGTAATGTATTCTGCTGTCATATATAACAATTTAGAATAAAAGCAAAGGAAAAAAATAAACATAATGTTATCCAGGTTCACTCATGTTATATCATATATCAGCACTTTATTCCTTTTAATGGCTGCTTATTTATTTATTTATTTTTGGTACTAGATATTGAACCCAGGAGCACTTAACCACTGAGCCCCTACCCCAGCATTTTTTATTTTGAGACAGGGTTTTGCTAAGTTGATTAGGTCCTTGTTGAGTTGCTGAGGCTGGTCTCAAAACTTGTGATCTTCCTGTTTCACTCTCCCAAGTCTCTGGGATTATACACATGCACCACTCTATCCTGCTCCTTTTTTTTGGTTGAAAAATATTCCAGTGTATCCCATTTTGTTTATGAATTCATCAGTTGATGGACATTTGTGTCGTTTCTACTTTGGGCTATTATGAATAATACTGCTGTGAATATTTATGTACAAGTTTTGTGTTGACATATTTTTTTAATTATCTGGGAATAGAATTTCTGGGTCATATGGTAACTCTATATTTGACATTTTTTGAGGAATTGCCCAACTCTTTTACAAAAATGATACACTATTTTCTATTCCCACCAGTACTGCTTGATGGTTTGAATTTCTACACATTCTCATCAACACTTGCCATTTTCTATCTTTTTTATTTTAGGCATACTAGTAGCTACATAATGTTATCTCATTAGGACTTTGATTTCCATTTCTGTGTTGATTAGTGATATTGAATATCCTTTCATGTACCTATTGGTCATTTGTGCATCTTTGAAGGATTGTGACTAAAATCCTTTGCTGCTTATTCAATTGGGTTATTTATGTTTTTATTATTGAACAAAAGTGCTCCTCTTTTTTTCTGCAGTGCTGGTGGTTGGACCTTGGACCTCACACATGCGAGGCAAGCACTCTACTACTGAGCTACATACCCGGCCCTGTAAGTGCTCTTTATATATTTTGGACACAAGTTCCCTGCTATATATGTGATTTTCCATGTTTTCTTTTGTTCTATGAATTGCCTTTTCACATTCTTGATACTGTTTTTTGAAGCACAAAAGGCTTTTCAATTTGATGAAGCCTGATTTATCTATCACTCTTTGTTTGCACTTTGGGTGCCATATGTAAAAATATTACTTAGTCCAACTGAACAACTATAGGGGGGGGAAATGAACCTACCCTAAACTTCACACCATATACAAAAATTAAGACATAAGTTTACATGTAAACATAAAACTATGAAACATTTTACATAAAACAGGGGACTATCTTTGGGAAGTAGGGTTAGATGAATAATTTATATAAGAAAACATTAATAAATTTTACTTCATCAAAATTAAATACTTTTCCACTGAAAAGTTTCCACTATTATGGTTAATTTTATGTGTCAAATTGATTGCCTCACAGGCTGCCTGATATTTGGTTAAATATTATTTCTAGGTGTGTCTGAGAATTTGTTTCTGGAAGAGATTAACATTTGAATCAGTATGTTAAGTAAAGCAAATTTCCCTCATGGATATGAGTGGGTCTCATCTATCTACTGAAGGCCTGACTAGAATAAAAAGCTGAGTAGGAAATATTTCTTTCTTTCTGTCTGGTTGTCTTCAGTGGAATATTGGTCTTATCCTGCTTTTGAACTTGGACTTATACTAGAGCATACCACTCACTGGTTCTTCTGGATTTCCAGCTTGCTTATTGCATCTTGGCCTTCTCATTCTCCATTATCACATAAGCTAAGTTTTCATAGTAAATCAGTCAATCTATCTATCCACACAGTCATCCTCCCCTCTTTCTCTTCCCCCTATATGGTTCTGTTTCTGTGGAACACCCAGATTCATACAGACTTTGGTATTGAGAGCGTTTCTAGAATAAAATAATTTTAAGGATGTATTTTCTGAATAGTTTTGGAGATTTCTGAAATTGTCTCTCTAACCAGATTTGAAGAGGCTAAGGACCCTATTCCAAGTAGTAAAGAAAAGTATTAATACTACATGGCATGATCTGGCATTAAGGATATACAAAATATCTCCTTGCATACTACTAATCTATCACTTCAAGAGGTAAGGAGCAGCATGACTACGTATGTGATACTTTTGAATATTTTTTGGAAATTTAATTAATATAATGTACTTAGCTAGCTTCTCCTAATGTCACTGGACAAAGTGGTTAAAGATAAGGACAATCTCAGGGATTTGGATTTTTAGCTCAAGTGCCACATATATGACCTGAAAGTTTCTCTATATGTCCTGAAAAAGATACCTTATCTTTTATAGCTACAGGGCTGTGATTTCTGAAAACCAAATTCAGAATCTCATTCTGTAAGTGGTTGAATTACAGCATAAATTGACCTCCCCACCTCGCAGAGTATGTACTGTTAAAGTGATGGCATTGATTTGGAAAGAATAGGATCTTTTTAGTTGGAATGGGGATGTGTGAGAAGACCCTGAGAAAGCTAGGGGCACTGAATCTCTAAATTCTGATGAGTCTTCTTTGCCTGTAAAAGCAACCTACCCACCCATAGTAGGAGCAGCTTTTTGACACCAATCTGAGGAGCTTGACTATACATTACCTAAGGAAACTGTAATGGCTTCCTTTGAGGTAGTCACCTTGTATGAGAATACTTATTCTCCTTATCACCCACCCTCACCATCACTCTTTACTTTTATGCCTATAACTAGACTCAAGTCCCAGCAGGCACCTAAAGGTGATCTACAAAATGTGACTCATGAGAATAGGCACTACATCATAAAATAACTACTAGAGTGTTCTAATTTATAAAGACAGAAATATGGGGAACATATGTGGGATAATGGTGGAAGGAACGTAAAGTTGAATTAGGTTGAATTTATTGACATGATCTCAGTAGCAGAGATTCGACATTTAATGTTACAGTTTGTGGAGTTAGAAGGATTCTTAACAGTTTGCTTGGTTTGTTGACTGAAACATAAACCCAAAGCAGGACCATAGTGAATGAATATGAAATCTCAGAACTATCTTGGTTAATGTAGTAGAAAGCATTGAGAGGCTTTGGGAGATTGGAATGTTAGAGTGAATCTGTCACTTAAGACTTACTCCTCCATACTAGGAGGGTCCAGAAAACATGTTCACTATAACTGTGAGAAATAAGTTTGTGAGAAGAACACTGGCATCTTTGAAGAACTCTGTGATAGCTTTTCTGTAAATCTCAAAGTTTATAGTGGGGAGAGTAGTCACTGAATTGGGAAACCTAAATGCAACAAGAGTAATTGGATTCCCAAGGGCAGGAGTCAAATGGCTTTCAATTGTCCAAGGCAAACTGTGAGTGGCTACTGTAATGAATAGCAGAATCAAAGGATTAGTCAGAATATACTAGCTTGCACAGACATATGACATTGGCTGGTTGATCATGGTACTCCTTGAAGTGAAATAGATGGAAGCCTACTAAATTTTTACATGATCTATATAATAAAAATTTCAAGGTAAAGTAAAAAAAGGCTAACCTGAATCATAAAGCAGAGTCATGGCTCTTCAATCAGTTCCCATACTCCATCCAGTTGATAGACCCATAATCCCTTGAAGGAAGCAGAGGCTGTGTTCCCTTAGAAAGGACCCAAGTATACTACCAATTATTGTTTATGGACCTTTATGTTATTCATATGCAGTGCTGAGAATCAAACCCAGTGCCTCACACATACTAGGCAAGTGCTCTACCACTAGGGCACAACCCCATCCCTAGACTACCAAATTTTATACTGTTAATCCTTCTTCCAGCCTTCCTGTCTTAGTCTGTTTGCTGCTGCTATAAAAGAATGCCTCAGACTGGATAATTTAATTTTGGAGGCTGGGAAGTCCAAGAGCATGGCACCAGCATCTGGTGAAGGCCTTCTTCCTGTTATAACATGGCAGAAGGGCAAGTTAGCATGAACAAGACAGAGAGAGGGTGGAAGCATGAAAATACAGTATGCAAGATATATGTCACTTTTATAACAAAGCCACTCCTATAGTGAGTAAGCCACTCCCATGATAATGCCATGAATCCATTCATGACCTAATCACCTCTTAAAGATTCTACCTCCCAATTTGGTTAAAGAGGAAATTAAATTTCAACATGGGTTTTGGAGGGTCCATTTAAATTATATTGGCCCAGAGGAACCTATGGAATTTTACCAGGGTAACTGTGCATTTGGGGAGAAGGAAATAATCTAACCTATTGGACACTTGCTCTGAGCTGACATTGATTCCAGGAGACCCCAAATGTCATTTTGGCAAACAAGCTTATGGAGGTCACGTGATCTATTAAGTTTTAGTTCACATCCATCAAAACCCAATGAAACAATCACAATTCTGTGGTTATTTTCTAAGATCCAGAACATAGGATTGGAATACTTAGCAGCTGGCTCAATCCCCACATTTATCCTATGACCCGTGGAGTAAGGGCTATTAAGGAGGGAAAGGCCAAGTGGAAGCCACTTAAACTGCCTTTACTTAGGAAAATAGTAAACCCAAAGCAATAATGTACTCCTAGAGGGATTGAAGAGTTTATTGCCACCATCAAGAACTCTAAAATACAGGGGTGGTGATTTCTACTATATTTTCATTCTGTTTGCCTTTTTGGCCTTTGCAGAAGACAGATGGAGTTTGGGTATTGAAAATAGGTTATCATATGCTTAACCAGGTGGTGAATTCAACTGCAGCTGTTACACCAGATGTGGTTTCATTGCCTGAGCAATTAACACATTTCCTGGTAACTTGTATATAGCTACTGATCCAGAAAATGCCTTTTTCTCCATCCCTGTCAATAAGAACCACCAGAAGCAGTTTTATTTTGCAAGGCCAACAATATGTCTTCACTGTCCTACCTCAGGAATGCATCAACTCTCCATCTCTGTTACGGTTTAGTTCACAGGGATCTGGATCACCTTTCCCTTCCCTAAAATATCACACTGATCAATTACATTGATGGCATTATGTTCATTGAATCTAGTAAAAAGTAGTAGCAACAATTTTAGACTTATTGCCAAAAATATTTGTGTATTAGAGGGTGGGAAATATATCTAACAAAAACTGAGAGAACTTCCTCTCAGCAAAATTTCTAGGATTCTAGTGGTATACGAAATGTTGAGATATCCCTTCTAAGGTGAAGGATAAGTTGTTGCACCTAGCTCCTCCTACAACCAGAAAGAGGCACAGTAACTGGCCACTTTGAATTTTGGAGGGTAAATTCTTCTCACTTGGGGATGCTACTCTGGCCCATTTACTGAGTGTTTTAGTTAGTCTTTTATTACTATAACAAAATATCTGAGATAATCAACTTATAAGAAATAAAGGTTTATTTTGGCTCAGTTTCATAGCTTTCAGTTCATAACCAGTTGGCCTGTGGTGAGAGAGCAAATCATGGTGGGGAGTGTGTGGTGGAGCAAAGCTGCTCACCTCATGGTGGTCATGAAGCAGAGAAAAAAAAAAAAAAGATGTCAGGGTTCCAATAACCCCTTCAATAGCATGTGTCCAGTGATCTAACTTCCTTCCAGTAGGCTTCACCTACTAAAAGCCCTACCACCTTGCAATGCTGTCACAGGCTGGGGACTGTTTTCAATAACTTTGGGGGATATTCAAGATCCAAACTATAGCACTGGGTGACCCAAAAGGCTTCTAGTATTGAGTAGGGCCTAGAACAAAAGAAAGACCTGAAACAGATCTAGTTACTGTGTAAATTTTTCTGCCATTTAGATCACATGATCCAAAAGACCCAATAGTGCTTGAAGTGTCCATGGCAGATAGGGATGCTGTTTGAACCCTTTGACAGACCCCTATAGGTGAATTACAATATACGATCTTGGGATTTGGGAACAAAGTAATGCCATTCTCTATAGATAGTTACTGTTCTTTTGAGAAACAGTTCTTGGACAGTTACTGGGTCTTCGTGGAGACTGAATGCTCAATAATGGACCACCCAAGTTATCATGTGACTTGAGTAACTCATCATGAACTGCATGTTATCTGACCCATCAAGCCATAAAGTTGGGAATACCCTAAAGCACTCAGCACTCATTATCAAATGGGAGTGGTATGGTTGACTTCTCCTTAGAAACCATTTGAGCAAGAAGAGAGTGGAATGAAATATTTGAAGTGCTGAAAGAAAAATATCACCAACTCAGAATCCTGTATCCTGCAAAATAGTCTTTCAGAAATGAAGGGGGGGAAGACTTTCTCAGGCAAACAAAAATTGTGAGAATGTTTCAGTCACCTTTTTCACTGCTGTGACTAAGACACCCAACCAGAATAATTTTAGGGGAGGAAAAGCTTATTTGGGGGCTCATGGTTTCAGAGGTCTTAGTCCACAGAAGACTTGCTCCACTCCTTGGGGCTCAAGGTGAGGCAGAACATCAGGGCAGAAGAGTGTGGCAGAGGGAAGCAGTTCACATGATGATCAGAAAGCAGAGACAGAATCACCACTCTCCAGATACAACATATATACCCAATAGCCACACCCCCAATGAACCACCTCCTCCAGCCACAGCCCACCTGCCTCCAGTTACCACTCAGTTAATCCCACCAGGGGATTGTTTCACTGATTAGCTTAAGGCTCTCCTAACCCAATAATTTCTCCTTCAAACCTTCTTGCATTGTCTCACATGTGAGTTTTCAGGGGAACACCACATCAAAACCATAACAAACAATTTATTACCAGTTGTTTTAGTTAATCTTTCCTCTGTTGTGACCAAAAAACCTGACAAGGACAATTTTAGGAGGAAAAGTTTATTTGGGAGGCTCATGGTTACAGATGTCTAAGTCTATAGAAAGCTGACTCCATTCTTCTGGGCTTGAGGGGAGGCAGAACATCATGGCAGAAGTGTGTGGTGGAGCAAAGCAGTTGGGCATATGGTACAAGGAAGCAGGGGTGGGGGGTGTGTGTGTGTGTGTGAGAGAGAGAGAGAGAGAGAGAGAGAGAGAGAGAGAGAGAGAGAGAGAGACTTCCCATATCACAGACAAAATGTATACCCCAAAGGCATATCCCCAATGACCCACCTCCTCTAGCCATACCCTATGTGCCTACAGATACCACTCAGTCAATCCCTATCAGGGGATTAATGCACTGATTAGATTAAATTTCTCATAACCCAATCATTTCACCTCTAAACCTTCTTGCATTGCCTCACACACGAATTTTTGGGGGGGACACCTCACATCTAAACCATAATACCAGTAGACCTGTTTTGCAAGAAAAGTTAAAGAAATTCTTCAGAAAGAAGGAAAATGATACAGGTCAGAAACTCAAATCTACGTAGAGGGGGCTGGGTTTGTGGCTCATTGGTAGTGCACTTGCCTGGCATGTGTGAGGCACTGGGTTAGATTCTCAGCACTGCATATAAATAAATAAAATAAAGGTCTATCAACAACTAAAAAAATTTTCAAAAAATCTACATAAAGAAGAGCATTAAAGGATACATTTGGGTGTGTGTTTGTGGTACTGGGGATAGAACCCAGGGTTTCATGCATGCTAGGCAAGTGCTCTACCCCTAAATTACATCCCTAGCCCAAAGAAAAGCATTAGATTGCCTAGTATGTCCAAGTCCCTGGGTTGGTTCTCATTTCATGCATGCATACATGCACACACATGCACACACACACAAAGAAAGAAAGAAAAACAGAAGGAAGGAAGGAAAGTGAAGAAGGAAAGAAAGGCATTATGGAAAGAATAAGGAAAGGTAAAATAAAAACTTATTTTTCTTACTTTTAACTGATAATAGATAAGTGATCAAAATAATAGCAACAATTTCTTCAATGATTCTAGCTTAAGTGAAATGAATGACAGCAATCAAACAAGGGACAGGAGGGAGAATTAGGAATATTTTGTTATTATAAGGTACTGACACTGTAAAGCAGTGTAGCATTATTTGAAAGTACACTTGCTTCAGCTTTAAATGTATATTGCAACTCCAAGGGCAACCACTAAAATAAGTTACAAAAGAAGTATAGTGCAAAGGAGAGAAAATGGACCCATATAAAATGCTCAGTTAAACTCAGAAGAAAATACATGGAAGACAAAAATAGGAACAAGGAAGAAGGAGAATGGGAGAGGGGAGGGAGGACAAAGGATGAGAGTGAAAAGGGGGAGAGAAAGGAGGGATCATGAACTGAAATTGCTTTCTATGTATGTATGAGTTTGTCAGGATGAACCCAACTACTATGTATAACCATAAAGCTCTAATAGGAAGAAAGAAAGAAAGGAAGAAAGAAAGAAAGAAAGAAAGAAAGAAAGAAGAAGAAAGAAAGAAAGAAGAAAAGGGAAGGAAGGAAGGAAGGAAGAAAGGTCAATAAATAGAGCCAATAACAAATATAATAGATATTAATTCAGCTATACTAAAAATCTCTTTAAATGTCAATGTTCTAAATAAATCCATGACAAGACAAAGATTGCTAGAGTAGATTAAAAAACAACGTCCAGCCGGGCGTGGTGGCGCACGCCTGTAATCCCAGCACTTTGGGAGGCTGAGGCAGGAGGATCGTGAGTTCAAAGCCAGCCTCAGCAATGGCGAGGCACTTAGCAACTCAGTGAGACCCTGTCTCTAATAAAATACAAAAAAGGGCTAGGGATGTGGCCCAGTGGTCGAGTGCCGCTGAGTTCAACCCCGGGTACCAAAAAAAAACAACGTCCAATTATATATTGTCTACAAGAAATCCAATTTAAATATAAAGGCACATAGATTAAAAATAAATGGCTGGGGGCTGAGGTTGTAGTTCAGTGGTGGGGCGCTTGCATAGCATGTGTGAGGCACTAGATTCGATGCTCAGCACCACATAAAATAAAAAAATAAAAAATAAAGGTATTGTATCCATTTACAACAAAAATATTTTTAAAAAACAGCTGGTTCAATTCACAATAGCTAAACTGTGGATGCATCCTAAATGCCCTTCAATAGATTAATGGATAAAGAAAATGTGGTATATATACACAATGGAATATTACTCAGCATTAAGAGAGAATAAAATCATGGCATTCACAGGTAAATGGATGGAGTTGGAGAATATGTTAAGCGAAGTAAGCCAATCCCCCAAAATCAAAGGCTGAATGTTCTCTCTGATAAGTGGAAGCTGATCCATAATGGGAGGGGAGGGCATGGGATAAATGAAGGAATTTCGATTGGGCAAAGGGGAGGGAGGAGTGGGGAGAGGGCATGGGGGTGGAGAAAGATGGTGGAATGGGATGGACATCATTACCCTATGTATGACTGCACATATAGTATGACTTTACATCATGTACAACCAAAGAAAGGAAAAGCTGTGCTCCATTTGCATACAATGAATCAAAATGTATTCTGCTGTCATGTATAAGTAATTAGAACAAATAGCTGGTCATGGTGGCATACACCTGTAATCCCAGAAGCTCCAAAGACTAAGGCAAGTGAATTTCAAGTTCGAAGTCAGCCCCAACAACTTAGTGAGGCTCTAAGCAACTTAGTGAGAACTTGTCTTAAAATAAAAAATAAAAAGAGCTTGTGATGGGGCTGTGGTTGTGGCTCAATGGTAGAGCGCTTGCCTGGCATGTGTGAGGCACTGTGTTTGATCCTCAGCACCATATAAAAATAAATAAATTAAACAAAGGTATGTGTCCATAAAAAAAGGGCTGGTGATGTTGCTCAGTGGTTAACACCTCTGGACCTCTGGGTTCAATTCCTGGTGCCAATAAATAAATAAATGGGAAATGATATGCCATGGTAACACTAATCAGAAAGAAGCAGGAGTGTAGCTATATTAATTTCAGATAGTGCAGGTTTCAGAGCAAGAAAAGTTGTTAGGAATAAAGAAGCACATTAAATAATGATAAGTGGTCCAGTTCTCCAAGATGCCATGAAAATAAGCAGAACATTGAAATACAAGAGGCAAACTTGATAGAATTACACCAAAAAAGAGATGAACCACGACATTCCCCTTATTCATAAATGTACATGCCTAGCAGTCAGAAAATCAGTAAGAACATAGTTGAATTCAACATCACCATCAATTGACTGGATATAATTTATATTTCTTTACTACTTCATCCAACAGCAACAGAATACCCATTCTTTTCATGCTCACATGGAACACTCACCAAGATAGATCAATTCTGGGCCACGAAACACATCCTAGTAAGTTTTTTTTTTTAAATTTTTAAAAATATTTTTATTTATTTGCTTTTAGTTGTCCACAATGCTTTTTATTCAATGTGTTTTATTTGTATGTGGTGCTGAGGATCGAACCTGGGTCGCCCACATGCTAGGCAAGCACTCTACCGCTGAGCCACAATCCCAGCCCCATCCTAGTAAGTTTTAAAAAATAAAAAAGGATAAAAAGAAATAAAAGAGGGGACATCACTTTGTATTTCATCAATATTAAGAGGATAATGAGGAAATATCATAAAGAACTCTGCCCACAAATTTGATAACCTAGATGAAATGGACCAATTTCTTGACATGCGTAATTTTCAAAATCTCACACAATTAGAAGTATACAATGTAAACAATTCTTATCTTTAAAGAATTGAATCAATAATTAACCTTAAAAAACAAAACACACCAAACATTTATGGAAGAAATTAAAACAATTCTCTAGACTCTTTTCCAGAAAATAGAAGCAGAGGGAATACTTCTTAATCATTCCATGAGACTAGCATTACCCTAATACCAAAACCAGAGAAAGATATAAGAAAAGAAAACCAGGGCTAGAATTGTGGCTCAGTGGCAGAGTGCTTGCCTCATATATGAGGCATTGGGTTCTATCCTCTGCACCACATAAAAATAAATAAAGGTGAAGGAGCCCCAATTAGGGAGATGGCTATTGTGGTCAGCTGGAAGCCATAAGTTCCACCTGATAATAAGTATGTATGTGACGCACCTGTAAATGCACGTGAGGCACCCGCAAAGCTAAAGGTATATAACCGGGTGAAAGCGGTCGGAGTCAAGAGAAGAATGAATTCATTCGGTCAGTCATGCAGTCGCTTGGTCGGAAGAAGAGTTCGGGTCGGAGAAGAAGAAAAGAATCAGAGCGGCCAGAACGTAGGCAGAGTGGTTACAGAAGAGAAACCAGATAGAAGAAGTAATTCCTGGTCAGAGTCAGGCAGAGGCTCCCGAGGAAGAAAGAAGAAAGAAGAAAGAAGAAAAAAAGCTCTAAAAGCTAAGCTCTCTCTCTCTCTCTAAAGAAGAAATCTCTCTCTTTCAAACTCTCTCTCTTTCTCTCTAAGCTCTAAGAAGAAGAAGAAAAATCTTTCTTTCTCTCTCTAAGCTCTCTCTAAGAAAGTAGAAGTAAAAGTAGTAATAGCTTTACTCTGCCTCCGAGTTTTTCCTCCCGCGGCGCCGTGGCTGGCCATGACAGGCAGCTTACAAGTGGTGGCCCGTCCGGGGCTCGGCAGGCAGAGAAGAAAAAATAAGATATAAGAACAAGAAGCTAAGATAGTGAGGAGAGAGGAGAAGAAAGCATAGCCTCAGACTCAGTTGAGACCAGCAAAAAGAGTAGTACTCAGTTGAGGCCAGTTAAGAATTAGTGAAAAGCCGAAGCGAGTAGCCGGCGAGAGCCGGCGAGAAGCCGAAGCCATGAAGCAAGTAGCCGGCCAAAAGCCATAAAAAATAAAGAAGCCAGAAAGTAATAGCATGGTAAAAGCCATGCAGAGAAAAAGCCTTGAGCTTTAGCAAAAAGCCATAAAGAAAAAAGCCATGAGCTTAAAAGAAAATAGAGAATTAAAAAGCACGGTGAAAACCATGCAGAGAAAAAGCCATTGAGCTTTGGCAAAAAAGCCATAAAAATAAAGAAGAGACAAGGAAAAAAAAAAAAAAGTCAAAGCCGCTTATGCAATTGTGCTTAACTAAGTGCGTTAGCTGCTCCTCAGCAATAGGCTTCCTTAAAGCTGCAGTACCTCCTCAAAAAGGGCTCAAATATCCACCCTTTTAAAACAAAAGGTGAAAAGCCAGGTAGGGACAAGAAAATAAAAGAAAATAGAGAAAATAAAATATAGAAAATAGAATTAAAAAGCACCTTTTAAACTAAAAGGGAGGAATATGAAGGAGCCCCAATTAGGGAGATGGCTATTGCGGTCAGCTGGAAGCCATAAGTTCCACCTGATAATAAGTATGTATGTGACGCACCTGTAAATGCACGTGAGGCACCCGCAAAGCTAAAGGTATATAACCGGGTGAAAGCGGTCGGAGTCAAGAGAAGAATGAATTCATTCGGTCAGTCATGCAGTCGCTTGGTCGGAAGAAGAGTTCGGGTCGGAGAAGAAGAAAAGAATCAGAGCGGCCAGAACGTAGGCAGAGCGGTTACAGAAGAGAAACCAGATAGAAGAAGTAATTCCTGGTCAGAGTCAGGCAGAGGCTCCCGAGGAAGAAAGAAGAAAGAAGAAAGAAGAAAGAAGCTCTAAAAGCTAAGCTCTCTCTCTCTCTCTAAAGAAGAAATCTCTCTCTTTCAAACTCTCTCTTTCTCTCTAAGCTCTAAGAAGAAGAAGAAAAATCTTTCTTTCTCTCTCTAAGCTCTTTCTAAGCTCTAAGAAGAAAAGTTCTATCTTTCTTTCTCTCTCTCTAAGCTAAGAAGAACAGAAGAAAGAAGAAAGCTCTCTCTAATCTTTCTCTCTAAGCTCTTTCTAAGAAGAAGAAAAATCTTTCTTTCTCTCTCTAAGCTCTCTCTAAGAAAGTAGAAGTAAAAGTAGTAATAGCTTTACTCTGCCTCCGAGTTTTCCTCCCGCGGCGCCGTGGCTGGCCATGACAGGCAGCTTACATAAAGGTAAAAAAGAAAAAAAAAAGAGAGAAAAGAAAACCATAGCCTAATACCTCTCATAAACATAGGTGCAGAAATCCTTAATGAAATATTAGCAAACCAAGTTCAATAAAGTGTATAAAACATAACATGACTGTTATGTTTAGGTAACGAGGTGTCCCCCCAAAACTCATGTGTGAGACAATGCAAAAAAAGAGGTGAAATGATTGGGTTATGAGAGCCTTAACTCAATCAGTGCATTATCACCTGATAGGGATAAACTGAGTGGTAACTGCAGGCAGGTAGGTTGTGGCTGGAGGAGATAGGTCATTGAGGGTTTGCCTTTGGGGTTTATATTTTGTCCTTGTTGAGTGGAGCTCTCCCTCTGCTTCCTGGTGTGATGTCCTGAGCCACTTTCCTTCACTGCCCTTTTCCACCATGATGTTCTGCCTCACCTTAAGCCCTGAGGAATAGAGCTGGCTGCCTATGGACTGAGACCTATAAAACTGTGAACCCTAAAATGAACTTTTCCTCCTAAAATTGTTCCTGTGACATCTTTTAGTCACAGCAGTGAAAAAGCTGACTAAAATAATGACCAAGTGGGATTTATCCCAGGTATGAAAGGCTGGATCAAACATTTAAAATTAATTAATGAAACCCATCACATCAACAAACTATATAGGAACAATCATATGCTCAGATTAGTAGATTCGGAAAAAGCATTTCACAAATTCTAACACCTCTTAATGATTAAAATAAATCTGTCAGCAAACTAGGAATGGAAGAAAATATCCTCAACTTGGTAAAGAGCATCTATAAAAATCCTATAGTTAACATCATACTTAATGTGGAAAAAATAGCAGCTTTCCTGCTAAGATTAAAAAAAAATAAGGCAAGGATATCCCTCTCACCACTCTCTTTCAACATTGTACTGGAAGTGGACAACTTAACCAGACCCTGTCTCAAAATAAAAATAAAATAAAAAGACTTGGGGGTGTAATTCAGTAGCATACTTGCCTAGCATGTGTGAACCCCTGGGTTCAATTGTGAGTACTGGAAAGAAGAAAAAGAGAAAGGAAAGGAGAGGGAGAGAGAGTGAGTGGAAGGGGGGGGGGAGGAGAAAGGAGGAGGAGAAGAAGAAGAAGAAGAGGAGGACAAGGAGAGAAATAAAAAGTATATAAATTGAGAAGGAAGAGATAAAAACTCTCTATATTCACAAATGACATGATTATTCATGTAGAAAATCAGAAATAATGAGCCAAAAAATTGCTGGAACTTTTAAGTTATTATAGCAAAGATGTGGGATTTAAGGTTAGTATACAAAAGTCAGTTGCTTTCCTCTATACCAGTGATGAACAAGTGGAATATGAAACTAAAAACACAATACTATTACAATAATACTTCTAAAAATGAAATGCCAGAGTACAAATATAATAAAATATATACACAACCCACATGAGGCAAATTAGAAAACTCTGATGAAAGAAATCAAAGGAGAACTAAATAAATGGAACTATGTTCCATTTTTCATGAATAGGAAAACTCAATATTATCAAGGTGTTAGTTCTTCCCAATTTTATCTAAAGATTCAATGCAATATCAATCAAATTCCAAACAATATTTTGTGGATATTGACAAATTAATTCTAAAACTTATTTGGAAAGGTAAAATACCACAACAACCAACACAATATTGAATGAGAAGAACAAAGTTGGAGGGCTGACACTACCTGACTTACTATAAAGCTACAGTGATCATGATATAAGGGAATAGATAAATACCTCAATAGAACATAACAAATAGCCCAGAAATAGATCCATATAAGTACGGTCAACTGATCTTTGACAAAGGAGCAAAGGCCATACAATAGAATAAAGACAGTCTTTTCAAAAAATGGTACTGGAATAACTGGATATCCACATGCAAAAAATAAGTCTGGACCCATATGTGACACGATTTTAAAAATAAAATCTAAAATGGTTCATAGGCCTAAATGTAAACATATAACTATAAACTTCTAGAAAATAAAATTGGACAGATTCTAAATAACTTTGAGTATTATGATGAATTTTAGATATAATAGTATAATCAAGCACAGACCATGAAAAAATGACTGATAAGCTAGACTTCATTAAAATTGAAAACTTCTATTCTGTGAATGAAACTGTGAAGAGACTGAGAAGATAAGACAGACTGGGAGAAAATATTTGCAGGAGAACATTTCTGACAAAGGATTGCTATCCAAAATGTACAAAAAAAAAACCATTTAAAATTCAACAAGGCAACAAAAATACTGACATAAAAATGGGTGGAAGACCTATAGACACTTCACCAAAGAAGATATGCAGATGACAAATAAGCATATGAACAGATATGCCATACCATATGTCTTTAAGGAATTACAAATTAGAACAATGTGATACCTCTACACACTTACTAAAATGGGCAAGATCCAAAGCATTGACAATATTGATTGCTAGGAAGGAACTAGCAATAGTTCCTCCCTAATTCTTCTCCATAGTTCTTCTTCAATAGGAGCTCTCATTCATTGCAGAAGGAGACTGCAAAGTAATACAAAAGGAGATTGCAATGTATGATCCAGCAATGGAACTCCTTCATATTTACCCAAATGAGTTAAAAAAATTTATGTCCACACCACTGCACATGGATATGTAGAGCAGTTTTATTCATAATTGTCAAAACTTGGAAGCAACCAACATATCCTTCAGTAGAATGAATGTGGTATATCAAGACAATGGGATATTAGTATGTGCTAATAAAAAATGAGCTATCATGAGAAGACATGGTGGAAACTAAAATGCATATTACTAAGTGAAAGAAACTAATCTGAAAAGGCTACATCCTATATAGCTCCTATTCTAGGACATTGCAGAAAAGGCAAAACTAAAGATAGTAAAAAGATTTGTGGTTGCTGGGAGTGGGGTTAGCAGGGGGGAGGGAGAAGAAAACACAGAGAAATTTTAGGGCAATGAAGCTTCCTTGTATGATACTGCAATGTTGGCTACATTTCATTATACATTTATCTAGACCCATGGAATGTATAACACAGAATGGATACTGTGGGATGGGGTGTAGCTCACTGCTACAGCACTTGCCTAGATGTACAAGGCTGTGAGTTTGATTACCAGTACTGTAAAAAATAAAGTAAATCCTAATATAAACCAAGGATTTTGGGTAATGATGTGTCAATGTAGGTTCATCATTTTGAACAAATATACCACTCTGATGGGGGATGTTGATAGTACGGAAGGTTGTGGGGACTATATTTGAATCCTCTGTGCTGCTCAATTTTGCTATGAACTCAAAACTACTTTAAAAATTCTTTTTAAATGCTGAAGATCAATCCAGGACCTCACACATGGTATATCCACATTCTACCACTGAGCTTTACCAAAATAGTCTATCTTTAAAAAATTCAAGGAAACACCAAATTCCCATAACTTTTTTCAAGTCCTTAAGTTTAAGCAGCTGGATTTTCTCAGATACACAGACTTTCTGAATGTGGTATATCACCCAAAGGGGACTCTACTACTGTCTCTTCAACTTTCTCACTTTGTGAACCAGGAAATGGATCTCAGAAAGGGGAAGGAGAAATGGACCATCTAGAGTCATACATCCATTTTAGGAAGCAACAAAGTTTGGATTTGTTCAAGATATGCTGCTTCCCAGGTTAGGGCTTTCCCATCATCCTGAGGTCTCCTTTATGTCCCCTGGACTGGTCATGAGTGGATTCCAAAGTGATGTGTCTAATGTAATTTTTCTTCTACAATTATTTCTTTAAAAATACTTTATTCAGATTACAAAAGTAATATAGTGTACACAAATGTTCATAGAAGCATTGTTAGTAATAGCTAAAAATTAGAAATAACCCATTATCAATCAACTGAAGAATGGATAAACAAAATGTGGTATATCCCATACAATGGAATATAAGTCAACTATAAAAGAGAATGATGTATTTAGAACTGCAACAACGTGGATGAACCATTATGCTAAGACTTTATGCTTAGACACTATGTTAAGTGAAAGAAGCCAGCCATAGAATGCTCCACGTTGTATGATTTCATTTATATGAAATGTCCAGAGTAGGTAAATACCTACAGACAGAAAGCAGATTAATGGTTGCTAGTGGCTGAAGGGAATAGAAGTATTGAGGAATGGTGGTTAAAAGCTATTGGATTTCTCTTGAGGGTGATGAAAATGCTCTTAAAAAGGTTGTTGTGAGAGTCGAATACTTCGTCATTGTTTTATGGTGTTGGAGATTGAATACAGGCATGCTATACCACTGAGCTACACCCTCAGCCAATTTTTTAAAATTTCACTTTTTATGTTTATTCAGTTATTCCAATTTTTCCTGCAATGTTTTTATGTTCTTTTTAATTATACATGATAGTAGAGTACATTTTGATGTATTTATACAAATATGTTGTACGTCTTATTTTATTTAGGATCCCAGTCTTGTGGTTGTACATGATGTGGAGATTCACTGTGGTATATTTATATATGTACATAGGAAAATTAAGCCAGATTCATTCCACTGTCTTTTCTATTCCTATCCCCCTTCCTTTCCCTTCATTCTCCTTTGTCTAATCTACTGCACTTCTATTCTTCCCCTCCCTTCTCTTGTTGTGTGTTAGCATCCACATATCAGAGAGAACATTTGGCCTTTGGTTCTTTGGGATTGGTTTATTTCACTTAGCATGATAGTCTCCAGTTCCATCCATTTACCAGAAAATGCCATAATGTCATTCTTTTTTAAGGCTGAGTAATATCCAACAGTGTTTATATACCACATTTTCTTTATCCATTCATCTATTGAAGGGCACCTAGATTGGTTTCATAGTTAATTGCAAATTGAGCTGCTGTAAATATTGATGTGGCTGCATCACTGTAATATGCTGATTTTAAGTCCTTTGGGTATAAACCTGGGAGTGGGATAACTGGGTCAAGTGCTGGTTACATTCTACGTTTTCTGAGGAATCTCCATACTGCTTTCCAGAGTGTTTGCACCAATTTGCAGTCCCACCAGCAATGTATGAGTGAACCTTTTTCCCCACATCCTCACCAACATTTATTGTTTCTTGTATTCTTGATTGTTCTCATTCTGACTGGAGTGAGATGAAATCTCAGTGTAGTTTTAATTTACATTTCTCTAATTGCTAGAGATGCTGAATATTTTTCATATATTTGTTGACTATTTTTATTTCTTCTTCTGTGAAGTGTCTGTTCAGTTACTTTGCCTATTTATTGGTTGCCCAACCCTCTTCTTTGAGACAGCACCTTGCTAAGTTGCTGTTGGTTGAATTGAACTTGTGATTCTCCTGCCTCAGCCTTCCCAGTGGCTGGGACTTCAGCCATGCACCACCAAATCTGACAATAATTGTATACTTTAAATAGGTAAGTTTTATGTTATGTGAATTATAGCTTGATAAAGTTGCTATAAAAATTACACAGTGTTTGCTCTCTTTAGAGTCTAGTGTTGTTGTACAATTTTTTCTCCTCTACATTTTTCTAGCCTTTCCCTTGGGAACTTTTTGAAGATATGGTATGATTAATGCTTAAGTGCAACATTTTGAAGCCAAGCTACCTAGACTTCAGATCCTGGATTTACCACTTTCTAGCTTTGTCATCTTGGACAAGTTGCTTAGCCTTTGTGTACCCCAGTTTTTTTCACTAATAACATGTAGATAATAATAGTAGCATCTACCCCACTGGGTTGCTGAGAATATTAAATGAATGAGTCCATATAGAAGTTCCTATAGGGGTTAGGCCTGTAGCTAAATGACAGAGCACTTACCTAGCCTGCAGAAGCCCTGGGTTCAATCCCTAGTACTGAAAGAGAGACAGGGGCGGGGGGGGGGGGGAGAGAGAGAGACATGGAGAGAGAAAAGAAAAGCACACCTACAGCAGTAATAAGTACAGCATTGACAATTATTGCTTGTTAGTCAAATATTAGACCTGGAAGGGCTTCCTAAACTTCTTCTTCTTCTTTTTTTTTTTTTTTTTTTTTTTTTTTTTTTTTTTGGTACTAGGGATTGAATTCAGGGGCACTCAACCACTGGGGCACATCCCCAGCCCGTTTTTGTATTTTATTAGAGGCAGGGTCTCACTGAGTTGCTAACTGCCTCGCCATTGCTGAGGCTGGCTTTGAACTCATGATCCTCCTGTCTCAGCCTCCCAAGTGCTGGGATTACAGGTGTGCACCACCACGCCCGGCTTCCTAAACTTCTTATAATTTTCCCTCCTATTTCCCATCGCTTTGATTCATTGTGTGTGTGTGTGTGTGTGTGTGTGTGTGTGTGTGTGTGTGTGTGTGTTTTACTGGGAATGAATGCATGCCAGGCAAGTGCTCTACCACTGCGCTACACCCCAGCCCTGGTTTGTTCTTCCTACCATTCTTGGTGTCTATTTTATTTTTCTTGAAACCTTCTAGAGCAATTTTCTAGCTTTATCTTTCAAACTTTTTTTTCCAGCTATCATGCAAAAATTTTTTTTAAAAAATTTGGTACTGGGGATTGAATCTAAGGGTGCTCTACCACTGAGTTACATCCCCATACACCTTTTTTTTAAATTTTATTTATTTATATTTTTTGGGGATAGGGTCTTGTTAAGTTGTCCAGGCTAGCCTTGGACATGGGATCCTCTTGCCTCAGCCTCCCAAGTAATTGGGATTACAGGAGTGCACCACCACACCTGGTATCCTGTGTATAATTGGGGGGGGGGTGTACCAGGGATTGAACTCAGGGGCATTTGACCATTGAGCCACATCCCCAGGCTTATTTTGTATTTTATTTAGAGACAGGGTCTCACTGAGTCACTTAGCACCTCATGGTTGCTGAGGTTGTCTACCATCTCTTTCAGCTCATTGGGTGGTGGGCCAGCTCTTGTGTTGGGAGCACTCAAATGTTAGTATCTCAGGATCTTCCCTCTGGACCCATTCACTTTTTTCTAGAGCAGATTCTATTCTAATCTCTTGTATAGGGGTAGAAGGTGGGATGAAATAATATTTTGTCTGTGGACCATCTGGGAGCAGGATGGGGGAAAAAAGACTGACAGTTCTAATTAATTCATTCACCTGCCCACCTTCCTCCATTTTTAAGCCTGGTACTTTTTTTTCACTGCTTTCAAGTTTGTAGCTTCTCTTGTTTGTCACTGATAGATAGGTTACCCTCCCCCCCTCAGAGTTTTCCACACCCTAAGAGAAGCAACCTTGTTTCATTCTCCGGACAAGATGTTCCAGACAGGATGTTCCTTCCCCGAGCAGAATGTTTCTTTTCCCCAGGCAAGAGCCAATAGGCTTAAAGATCGCCCTGTTCTATGGGCAAAGAGCCAATGGTGTTGGGGTTGCTCTAGTGCACCCACCCCACCAGAAATCCTTTATAAGGCCCTGTTTGAGAGACTCAGACAGACAGAGAGAGACACACGGACACACAACATTGGCTCGTCGCTGCTGAGAGGAAGAAGACAGATACATCGGCTCGTCGCTGCAGAGAAGAGGAAGCCACTGCAACAGTTCCAGACCCATCGCCTCCAGCCGACGGCAGCTGCCCCAGCCGACAGCTCCAGACCCATCGCCTTCAGCTCAACGGCAGCTCCTAGCTGACAGCTCCAGCCTCCAGCCAGACAGCAGCTGCTTTAGCCGACAGCTCCAGAGATCCTAACCGGTGCGACCAAGCACCCACCTTCTGTCCGGAGCTTGCACACTCCCCTCTCCCTGACTCCCTTCTCCACCAGAGCTTGCACACTCCCCTCTCCCTGACTCCCCTCTCCCCACCTCTTCAACCTTCGACCAGAGCACCTCTTCTCTGGTTTTTGCTACCGGCCACGAAGGTCATTAAATAAATCTTTTGGCTGCATGGCTGTCCCCGGTGTGATGTTTTGCCCTTCAGTCACCAGAAAATAAATTTCATCTGTGTGGTATGTAGGGGATGGTTAAAAATAGCTGCAAAGTGGGGTGTGCTGGTGGCAAGCCACCATGCCCAGCTCCTCTTTTGCTTATTTATTGTTTGTGTGTGTGTGTGTGTGTGTGTGTGTGTGTGTGTGTGTGTTAAGATTTTTGAGTTCTTTATATATTCTGGATATTAGTCCTCTGACAGAAGAGTAGCTAGCAAAGGTTCTGTAGGTTTGCTCTTCACATTCTTTTAGAAAATATTTTTAGATGTTGATGGACCTTTATTTTATTCATTTATTTATATGTGGTTCTGAGGATCAAACCCAGGGCTTACCATGCTATGCAAGTGCTCTACTACTGAGCCACAACCCCAGCTCCTCTCTTCACATTCTTAGTTGTTTTATTTGTTCTTCAGAAGCTTTTAAATTTGATGTTGTCCCATTTATTAACTCTTGGCATTATTTCTTGACCTTTAGGGATCTTATTGAGAAAGTCATTGCCTGTGCCTATGCATTGGAGTGTTGACCCTATCTTTTCTTCTAGGAGTTGCATAGGTTCTGTTATAATTCCTAAGTATTGGATCCATTTTGAGTTGACTTCTGTGCAGAGTGAGAGAGAGGGATCTAGTTTCATTCTTCTACATATGGATATCAAGTTTTCCCAAACCATTTGTTTAAAAGGCTGTCTTTTCTCCAACGTATGTTTTTGGCACCTTCGTCAAGAATCAGATGACTGTACCTATATGGGTTTTTCTCTTTGTCTTCTATTTCATTTCATCAATCTTCATGTCTGTTTTGATGCCAATACCATGCAGTTTTTATTACTATAGTTCTGTGGTACAATTTGAAGTCAGGTATTCAGATGCCTCCAGAATTACTTCTTTTGATTAAGATTGCTTTGACTGTTCTGTGTCTTTTATTCTTCCAAATATTTTTTTTTTGGTACTGGGGATTAAACCCAGGGGCACTTTACCACTGAGCTACATCCCCAGCCCTTTTGTTGTATTTTATTTAGAGATAGGATCTCACTGAGTTGCTTAGGGCCTTGCTAAGTTGCTGAGGCTGTCTTTGAACTCATAATCCTCCTGCCTCAGTCTCCTGAGCTTCTGGGAATACAGGCATGTACCACCATATCCAGGTCCCCCCAAAATTTTAGGACTGTTTTTTTTTCTGTTTCTGTGAAAAATATCATTGGTATTTTTATGGGAATTACATTGAATCTGTATGTTGCTTTTGGTAGTATGGCCATTTTAATAATATTAATTCTTCCTATCCATGAAATATTAGAAGTCCTTGTGTCTTCTTCAATTTCTTTTTTCAAAGTCATATTGTTTTCATTGTAGAGCAGAGTTCTTTCACCTTCTTGGTTAGATGTATTCCTAGGTTTTTTTTTTTTAAATTTTTAGGCTATTGTAAATGGAATTGTTTTCCTGATTTCATTCTCAGCTGATTTGGTATATAGAAAAGCTATTGATTTTTGTATGATGATTTTATAACTTGATACCTTGCTGAATTTATTTATAAATTCTAACAGTCTTCTGGTAGAGTTTATTATTTTTAAAAATCTTTTCAGTATAGAATCATATCCTCTGAAAACAGTGATAATTTTACTTCTTTATTTCCTATTTTTATCCCTTCTATTTACTTCTCTTGCCCAATTGCTGTGGCTAGAATTTCTAGCACTATATTGAATAGGAGTGGTGAAAGTGAACATCCTTATCTTGTTCCAGATTGAAAGGAAATGCTTCCAGTTTTTGCCCATCCACTATGATGTTGACTTTGGGTTTGTCATATACAGCCTTTATGATGTTGACATAAGTTCCTTCTTTGTTTTTTTTTTTTTTTTTTTGTACCAGGGATTGGGATCAGGGGCACTTGACCACTGAGCCACATCCCCAGCCCTTTTTTTTTTGTATTTTATTAGAGACAGGTTCTCACTGAGTTGCTAAGTGCCTCACCATTGCTGAGGCTGGCTTTGAACTCACGATCCTCCTGCCTCAGCCTCCCAAGTGCTGGGATTACAGACGTGTGCCACCGTGCCCGGCCCATAAATTCCTCTATTCCTAGTCTCTTCAGTGTTTATATCATGAATGGGTGCTGAATTTTGTTAAAGAGATTCTTGGTCACTCTGAGAGGTGGACAGGTAATATATTTTTTAATTCCCTTGATAACATGTTCATGGAATTTGGAGGAGAGAAAAGAGAGGAGTGCAGTTGAATGATTGCATTTAACTGTATGAATTACTTTTCAAAAGACAGTTTTAATGAAGTATGATTCACATGCA
The DNA here is from genome assembly GCA_025594165.1 of Tamias sibiricus. Lineage (NCBI taxonomy): Eukaryota > Metazoa > Chordata > Mammalia > Rodentia > Sciuridae > Tamias > Tamias sibiricus. The sequence goes on from CM046667.1 coordinate 130,160,096, forward strand.
ATAAAAATTGCCCATTAAAAATATGATTTAAGGGCTGGGGTTATGGCTCAGAGACAGGGTCTCACTGAGTTGTTAAGTGCCTCGCCAATGCTGAGGCTGGCTTTGAACTCGCGATCCTCCTGCCTCAGCCTCCCAAGTGCTGGGATTACAGGCGTGCGCCACCGCACCCGGCCCCCTATATTCTTGAACTTAAAAATCTACTTTGTTTCTATGGATCTGTTTATTCTGGATAATTCATATAAATGTCATCATATACTATGTGGACTTTTATGTATAGCTTCTTTCATTTAGCATATTTTTTTTAATTTTTTATTATTTATTTACTTATGGCTCATACAGGTTGTAACATGTATCAGTACTTCATTCCTTTTTTTGGATGAATAATGTCCCATTATTTGCCCTACTTTATCCATTCTTCAGTTGGTGAACATTTCAGTTTTATCCACTTTTTGGCAATTATGAATAATGCTTCTGTGAGCTTTTGTGCTCATGTATCTTTTAATTCTTTTGGATGCATACCTAGAAGTAGAAGCGCTGAGTCATACAATAACTCTAATTGAGGAAACACCAAACTGTTTTCTACACCAGCTCCACCATTTTACCTTCCCATCAGCAATATACAATGGTTCTAATTTCTTTAGATCTTTGTTAACACTCAGTTTTCCCCATTTTTTAAAAGTTGTTATTGTTATTACATAGTCACCCTAGTGGATGTGAAGTGGTATCTCATTTTGGCTTTGATTTATATTTCCCTAATGGCTATGATGTTGAGCATCTTTTTATTTATTTATTAGTCATTTGTATATCTTGTTTGGAGAAATGTTTATTCAGATAATTTGCCCATTTTGGGGGTGCTATTGGGGATTGAACTCAGGGGCACTTGACCACTAAGCCACATCCCTGGCCCAATTTTGTATTTTTATTAGAGACAGGGTATCACTGAGTTGCTTTAGTGCCTCACTAAATTGCTGGGGCTGGCTGTGAACTTGGGATCCTCCTGCCTCAACTTCTCAAGATGCTGGGATTACAGGCATGTACCACCATGCCCGGCTCCCATTTTTATTTAGGTAATAATTACTTGTACTAAAAAATCGTGAGTATTCTTTTTATATTCTAGATACAAGTCTGATATCAGATATATTTGTAAATATTTTCACCCATTTTATGTGTTTTCTGTCACTTTCTTTTTTATTCTTTCTTTCTTTCTGTCACTTTCTTGATAGCATCCTTAGCAGTACAAAAATGTTTAATACTGATGAAGTCCCATTTGTGTATTCATTCTTTGGTCTCTTGTGCTTTACGTGTCATATCTAAAGAAATCACTGCCTAATCTAAGGTCATAAAGATTTATACCAATGTTTTATAAATTCTAGATTTTAGCTCATGTATTTGGGTTATTCATCCATAGGGGAGTTTATGTGCATGGTGTGACTTAAGGGTTCAGCTTCATTATTTTGTTTGTGTTTGTCCTAATGTCCCAGCAGTATTGGTTGAAATGAATATTCTCTCCCCATTGAAGGAAGAATCTTGGTACCTTAGTAAAAATTTATTGACCATAAATATATATACATGTGTGTATATACACACACACATACATATACATATATATACATATATATGTATGTGTATATATGTATATATATATTTTTTTTAGTGGAAAATATTTTTCATCTTAAAATTTTATGGCAGTCCAGGCTGGGGATGTGGCTCAGTGGTAGAGTGCTTTTCTAGCACATGTGAGGCCCTAGTTTTGATCCAGAACCTCAGAAAATAAAATAAAATAAAACACAAGCAAAAACAAAACAATAACTTTTTTGGCAATCCAAACATGCTCATGTTAATCTGAACATGGTCATGTTCAATATTAGAGTAAAATATGCAAGTTTTCAAAATTTTTTCCTAATCCTTCCTCTGGAAGCTATTGAAGTTTTGCTCTACCAAAATGAGGGAGTAAACCAAGAAAATGACACAGTGTAAAGAAACAAAGGCTCTAGCTCCAGGGGATGAAGAGAAGTGGCAGGAGGACTGTCCCTGAGACCAATTAGTTACAGCAGGTGAACAGAGAGCTGTGAGAGAGCCATCTTCAGAGGGAATCTTCAGAGGGAATATGCAACCATTTATTAGTAGATGAATCAGAGTGAAAAAATTATTAATAGGTAGTTTATAGAACTGTTAGGACACCTAGGAATAAATAGCATTAGAAATATAGAAACCTCAAAAAATGAAATACTGAAGCAATTATTAAGTTCAGAAAAATCAAAAGACTAAAGATAATATGCTAAGACTAACAATAATATCCTACTTTTTGAAGAAGTCAGCAATATCTGCATAGTCATAATCCTGTAGACCTGGCTACTTCTTTAACCAAGAATTGTGATAGAAGAATTGAGGGAAATTAAAGATCTGAGAATGTAGTGTGGCGGACCAAAATAGAAGAGAAATTCTCAACTATTATAAAATAAAGTTAATAGGTAGTATCTCAGACTGTGAAATAATTAAAACTTTAAGCATAGTATTTAGATGTAGAAATCAGAAGAAATGACTAAAGTCACAGAAAATTATTACTTCTCAGAAGGGTAATCGGGGGTCGTGAGGCAGGGAACTGCTGTCATTTGCTGTAAGTCATGCTTTGGTATTATGTTTAACTGTGTGTGTGTGTGTGTGTGTGTGTGTGTGTGTGTGTGTGTGTGTGTGAAAACAGAGAGAGAGAGAGAGAGAGAGAGAGAGAGAGAGAGAGAGTGTCAGAAGAAAATGTGTTATTCTTTGAATTCAAAGTGAAAAGGAATCACAAGGAGACCACTACTTCATATCATAGCTCAACTGCAAACTTAGACCTCACCTTTGGTTATCTGAGCTTGGCCTCTGTGTGGGTGAAGTATGTGGCAGAGAGGAAAGGGCCTTGAGTCTCTAAATGCCAACCTCTGATGATGTGAATTAATGTGTGCAGGTGGCTTTCAACTGGCCAGCTAATTTCTGCAATATAGGAAATGACTGTAATTTCTGTTTCTGCATCTGGCCTCAAAAGAAAAAGTGGCCCCAATTGCCTATTGAATTTATGGAGATGAGATCTCAAGTATCTTAGGATAATTGTTGGATGAAGGGACGGGCTTTGCTAGAAAAGCAATTTTAGTAGTTTCCTCTCTCATAAGGTACTTTGAAACAATTTTTCTATTTAAATTTTTTAAAGTACCATGTTTTTCAAAGTCTCTGTTCTCACTGTGACTGGCTTGTCATTGTTAATGCACTTTAACTTTAATCCCAGTTTAGGTAGTTCACCAAGATAGGATTCCATGTGGCTAGCAGATTCCTTTCTTATTTGCCCTGATTTTGTTTTGCATTTGTCTTTCTACCTAGGTCCCAAGCACACCTCCTGTTCTTGATCATTAGGAAATGCTTCTATGCTTCTTCTTATGGTTACTCATCTATCTCTTTTATCACCTCCCTAAACCATTTGTGTGTGTGTGTGTGTGTGTGGTTGTTTTGCTTCAAACTCCCACATTTTTCTCTCTATTGTCCATTCATTTAAGAAGTATTCATCGAGCAGCTATAATATGCATTAAAACATGACACTCCCTGATACATGGGCTCTTAACAGTCTAATTGAGGTGACATACAAATGATGAATAGAAATAGTAATTAACTATAGTTAATGATGTAATGACAAAATTATTTCTATACATGATGAATGCTACAAGATTAAAAAATAAAGATAATATGTGCTTATTGCAAGAAATTTGCAAAGTAAAGGAAGTATAAAAAGAATATGAAAATCGAATGAGACTATGTAGGTTGGAATCCCAGCTCTGTTCTTATGAGCTCTATAGCCTTGGGCAAGTTATATCGCTTTGTTGAGCTCCACTTTCTTTACCCATTAAATGAGGATAATAATATTATGCCTTACACTAGAGGGTTAATCGGCTGACCACAGAGCCTAGTAAACACAAGTAGTACTAGTCACAGTTATTACTACTGCCATCAACATTTTGGCACATGGTCTTCATTTTTTTTCCTGGGATATATTTCATGACTATTGTGTTTTTATCCATATTTTCATTTTTCCTAGTTTATGCTCTATTTGTTAAGTTTGTTAATGTCATGTCCCCTCTATTTAATAGTTTCTCTAATTTCTCCTTTTTCTTTCTACCTGTAATTGTTCTTTCTTCCCATTATTTTGCAAGTGGACATGCAAGAACTATTTCATGAGCTGCTATTAAGTCCAAAGGAAACAGGAAATAGAAGGTGAAAAAAATTCATTCATTTTTAGAAAAATTGCTTATATAGGGAGCTGCTTTGGCATAGGAAGTAAGAGAATTGGGCTTTAGTCCCTGGCTCTGTCACTCTCTAGGTGGCATGACCTCTTCATTTCTTATTTGTACAAATGGTCATACATGAATGCCATATGTCATTAGGCTGCTGATCACGAATGTCAATCAGTTTCATAAACTAGACATGTGGGAGAAATGACAAGACCCAGGTCTAGAGAGATATTGGTTTCTACCATCTTCATGGTGGGCAGTACAGACTGTTCTGATTTCTTCATTTATTTGTTTTTATTTCTTCTTGAAGATTATAATTTTATTTATTCCTCTTACCTTCACTCACTTTGTTAGGAATAGTTGAATCTCAGGTCAGAATTAACCCTTAAGCCAAACTGTTTTAATATACTAAACCACTTAAATATTTGCTATTATAAGTGTGTTTATCATAAAAATGAAAATGCTAACCCAGCATTGTGGTATAGGCCTGTAATCCCAGCAACTGGAGAGGCTGAGGTAGGAGGATACAGTTTGAGGCCAGCTTCAGCAATTTAGGGAGAACCTGTCTCAAAATAAAATTTTAAAAGGGCTGGGGTCATAGTACAGTGGTAAAGTGTCCCTGGGTTCAAACCCCAATAACCAAAGCAAAAACAAACACGAAATAAAAAGAGGGAAAGAGGGAGAAAAAATGCTGTCCTATGTATAGAGTAGCTGGGACATACTCTCATCAGTTTGTCCTCCATAGACAATTGGAGTTGGAGTTCACCAGTCCTTGGCTTGGACTTTCAAACTGTGATGTGTTATTTAAATTGGAGATTCATTATCTGAGACATTTTAAAAACAAAGTGCAAGTAAAATATCAACATCTGCTTAGATTTTGCCTGATTTCTTTTTCTTTCTTTCTTTCCTTTTTTGGAACTGGGGATTGAACCCAGGGGAGCTTAAGCACTGAGCCACACCCCTAACATTTTTTCTTTTAATTTTTGAGATAAGAGTCTCACTGAGTTGCTTAGGGCTTTGCTAAGTTGCTGAGGCTGGCTTTGAACTTGTGATCCTACTACCTCAGCCTCCTGAGCTGCTGAGATTATAGGTATGCATCACTGCTCCTAACTCCCTGCCAGATTTTTAAATTAACTTTTTCCTTAATATTTGAGAAAATCAAAACTCCCTGTTATTTTTGTCATAAAAAAGGACCATATTCATATAATGTCATGGATTTTTTTTCAATTAGACAGAAATATAAAATGTTAGGGAGCTATGTAAAACAAAAATGGTAAAGTTGATAATCATTGAAGCTGGATGATAGGTCATTAGAATTTAGTATTTATTCTCTTTTTTTGTGTATGTTTGAAAATTGACATAAGGAAAAATACAAACAACACAAAATGAAATAAAGACATGGCTGCAGTTTGTTTCTGTAGGCATGTTTCTTGCCTAGGAATTTTGATTTGTTAATTGAGAAATTGGTAAAATCATGTGATTTGTGAACTTTTCAAAGCATTTAAGATGTTTTACTTTTACTGAAAATCCTGTGAGAGGCATGACCACTTGGGTGGGGGCGGGGGGGATGCCCACAAGGAAACTTTGTGGTAAAGTGACTTATCCAAGGTCATACAACTACCTAGCACTAGAATTTGCGCTAGAAGCCAGGCTTCTTGACTGCCATACTAAAACTTTTTTTTTTAATTGGTGCACTATATTATACAATTATACATAATAATGGGATTCATTATACCATACTAAATGTCTTTTGACCACAAACTCCAGGTGGACAAAATAGTTCACAATTAAATTAAAATAAGCCTCCTATGATTACTGGGATACTTTATTTATTATGTGATGCCAACACATTTTTTAAATATCAAAAAATTAAGTTCATGAGGCCTGGTGACACGTCAGAGATCAGAAACTCCAATTTATCAAACCAGGCACTATTTTAGGCATTTTGTATTTGTTTAGTTTTCTTCAACTTCCTGAGTTTCAGTCTTGTCTCCTCCAATTCACTTGCTACAGGACCTTGAGCAACTTATTTGACATCTCTTGGCCTCAGTTTCTTTATCCATAAAAGGGGTGTGATAATACCTACTTAACTGGGTTTTTGACAGAGTTAATGAGATTATACACACACACACACACACACACACACACACACACACACACACACATACACACACACACACTGCCTTATACAGTTCCTGGAACATGTCAGAAATTTTTAAAAGATGACGTTGAGGGGGTATAAGGCAGGAAGGAAGATGCCTATGAGAATCAGAAAATTACACAAATCATTAGAGAACTGTAAACTATCTGGCATGACTGCCTCCAAAGTCTCACTCCCTCTGAGCTAGTCTCATTCTACATATATTATAGACGCCTGTTTTAATAACATAGGCATGATCATGTTAATTCTTCATTCAAATGTCTTTTTTTGGGGTGCTGGGGATTGAACCTAGGGGTGCTTTACCACTGAGCTACATCCCCAGCCCTTTATTATTAATTATAGTTTTTTAAAATTTTGAGACAGGGTCTCACCAAGTTGTTGAGGCTGCCCTTGAACTTGAAATCCTCCTGCCTCAGCCTGCTGAGTCGCTGGGTTTACAGGTATGCACAACTGCACCTGGCCCCAATCAAACCTCTTAAGTAACTCCCTGTGAACTCTCAAAATTCCAGAATCTTTTTTATAGTTGTAGATGGACACATGCCTTTATTTTATTTATTTATATGTGGTGCTGAGGGTGGAACCCAGGGCCTCACACATACTAGGCAAGTGCTCTACCACTGAGCCACAACCCTAGGCCCCAAATTCCAGAATCTTTTTGTCAGCAAAAAGCAAAACATTTCAAAGTTTACTGCAAATGTTGAGCCTTTTCAATTCTCTGTAGAGCATAAGGACAATGCTATGTGAAACACATACGGGTGATAATTTAATAATTTATTTTCAAATATATCATTTCTCTTGTTTTACAGAGAAACCAATTCCAAGTGGCTAAAAGATGAAAAAAAAAGAAATGAGTATCAAAAATTAAGAATATGGGGCTGGGGCTGGGGCTCAGTGATAGAGTGCTTGCCTAGAATATGTGAGTCCCTGGGTTCCATCCTCAGCACCACATATAAATAAAATAATAAAAAATTAAGAATATAAAATATGAACATTTTGCCTCTGTATAAAGGACACACGAAGCTTAAAAGCAATAGGAGAAAAACAAAAAACAAAAAAAGTATTTGACTATATAAAATGAAAAGTTTCTAGATGTCAAATATAATAAAAGAAAAAAACTAGCTTGGAAAGATATTTGTCATAAAATAAGATGAAAAAAATAATGTCTTTAATATCTAAAGGGGACATAGAAGATAATGAGAAAATACAAAGGCTCTCTGTGGGAAAATGACATTAATGAACAAGGCACAAAAAAGGAAATCTGAGTGGCTAATAAACATATGAATAAATGTTCACCTGCAGTAGTAATCAAAAATGCTAATGGAAAAAAGAGACTGATTTTCACCTATTAATTAGCAAGGATGAAGAAAGACAATACTCTGTCTTAGCCAGGGTGCCATCAGAAGGGCATTCATAGGCTGATAATGGGTAAACTGGTGCAGGGCTCTTGGAAAGCCATTTGGCAATATGTTGCAGGAGCTTAAATACAGTCCTACCCTGTGTCCCACAGTATTCCACTGTTGATGAAAAAACACTCCCCAGGAAGTAAGCTGATATTCGAACAAAATTTATGCAAAGAGATGCCCGTTTATGATAACAAATTGTCAATTAACCTGAATGTCCAAGAAGAGATGGTGGGTAAATCAATTATTGTATAATCTTTTTTTTTTTTTTTTTTTTTTTTTTTTTTTTTTGGTACCAGGGATTGAACTCAGGGTCACTCAACCACTGGGCCACATCCTCAGCCCTTTTTTGTATTTTATTAAGGACAGGGTCTCACTGAGTTGCTAAGTGCCTCGCCATTGCTGAGGCTGGCTTTGAACTCCAGATCCTCCTGCCTCAGCCTCCCAAGTGCTGGGATTACAGGCGTGTTGCCACCGCACCAGGCCAATTATTGTATAATCTTAAAATTGAATATTATGCAGCTATTAAAAATTGCACCTATGATAACTATTAAATGATTTAGAAAATGCTTCATGGTTAGAAATAGAAAGATGATGTAGCACTGTGCATGTATGTTATCACCTGAGTAGAAAGAAGACATAGATGAATAGAAAAAAGGAAGAATTGGTAATGTGGTAGGCATCTCAGGGAAGCAAAATTATAGGTTTTTTTTCTTTTTTTAATATTATCCATTGTCTTTTTTTCTGGGTTCTATAAGTGTTTAGCAACAGCTACGTATTTTTTTCATTTTTCTTTTTGGTCCTGGGGTTTGAACTCGGGGGCACTCGACCACTGGGCCACATCCCCAGCCCTTTTTTGTATTTTAATAGAGACAGGGTCTCACTGAGTTGCTAAGTGCCTCTTCATTGCTGAGGCTGGCTTTGAACTCGTGATCCTCCTGCCTCAGCCTCCCAAGTGCTGGGATTACTAGTGTGCGCCACCATGCCCGGCTCAGCTACGTATTTTTGTTATTTTAAAAAATGTTTTTTGGAAAAGACCATGAAAGCGGCTGTGGACTACAAATATGCCCTTATCAATGTTCGCAATTATTAGTAGTATGCTCAACGTCCAGCAGGTGGAGCTGCCTCCCTTAACATTTAGCTTGTGCTATGGTAATTCAAAGCTATGGATACGTTTTCATTTGTTTTGTATTGTTTGAAGGTAATCCCTTCTATCCTCCTAAAGGTTTGGTAAAACATATGTTCTTTAAAAAAAGATTATGTTTAAAATTTGTTTTGAGAATTTCATGAAACCCCTCTGAGATAATTGGAGACACCCTGGAGTGTTGCAAAAAGCAGGCCTATGCAATGGATTTGGGAGGCTAGGGAACTTGAGAGATTAGCTGATTGTGTGGGGCCACACAGGGAGTCAGGGCAAAGCCAGGAAAAGCAAGCTGAGGGTTCTGTTCACTGCGCTTCATTTGTTGTGTAAATGTAAAGGCAGGGTAGGAAATTGTATTTTGGTGCATAAGGGCACAGCTTAGCGTTTCAGCATAATTTCAGAATTAATGTTTTCATTGATCCTCCCACACATTTAGAGTAGTGATTAAAAACATTGGCTTTCATTGGCTTTGGAGTTAATAAGAGCTCCATTCAAAGCCTAATTCCACAACTTCCAGCTGTGTGATTTGGGGCAAGTCACTTCACCTCTCTGTGCTTTACTCATTTGTAAAATAGGAATAGTAATAAAACCTACTCATAGGGTTCTTGTGAGGGTCAAATGAGAAAATGCATTTCAAAGTGTTTGGCATGGTGCCTGATACATGGTAAACAGGAAGTAAATGTTAGCTCTGATTATCATTCATTCATTTATTCAACACACATTTTGGTACTATGTACCAGGCAGTGGCTTCTGTGCGGCAGCGTGCCAGAGAAAACAGAGTCCTGCCCTCTAGGAGTTTAGGGGAAGAACAGCAGCAATGTTGTAAGAGCAGCAGTGTGAAAAAGCTTTGAACCAGGGTTTCTGGGTCTCTTTCTAGTCTTGATTTATTTTAAAACGTCAGATAAATCACTTAATCTCCATTTTGCTCTCAGTAAAACAAGGGGTTTGGATGAGATGATCTCTAAAATATCTTCCAGCTCTGAAGCATTCTATGACTGTGTTTCAAAGAACATTACTGAATGAGATCAAATCAAAGTTATTATCTTTTAAATATATTCACATTATGCAGTCTTTTCTCAGGAGGTGCAAAATTCTCATAATTAGGTAAAGGTCCAAGGGCAAACAGAGTGATTACAGCAGAGGCTGGATGAGACACCCATCTTTGAGAGGTTGAAGAAGAGAAAAATGAGTCTTCAAAAAATATATTGAAATAGTTCCTTACCAAAAAAAAAAAAAAAAAAATAGCATTTATGATTGGTTTAATTGCTAAAGAATATAAATGGTTTAATTTCCATTTCACAAACTTCATGGGCCATCAATATTTCTTTCCTATTTTCCCATTACAACAAAATGGCATTTCAGTATTATATTTTGTGTGTGTGCATGTGTGTGTGTATGGGAATTTCTGTACCTATGAATGTGATTGGTTTTACTTTTTGTTTCATTTACTTAAATCATTAATCAACAATCTTTTCCCATAAAATACCAGATAGCAAATGTTCTAGGCTTTGTGGGCCACATACCATATCTATGGCATATTCTTTTTATATTTGTTAGAACCATTTAATGATGTAAAAGAAAATTCTTAAATCCCAGTTTGTACAAACATAGAGTAAGGGATTTGACCTGTGGGCCAGTTTGATGACCTCCATCTTAAATCAACAATTTCAGTCTTCTGTTGGCTTCATGTAATCTCTCCATTCCCACCCCAACCCACTTTGCTCAGAGCTTGGGTCCTTTTATACCATAGCCCCCTTTACTTGTTCTCATCTAATTGTGCACCCTTGCTGCTTCCCACGTAGTTCCTTCACTATAGTTGTAGCGACCCTCCTCCCATGTACAGTGCAGCTCTAGCAGAAAATATCACCCTGAACCAAAATGGTGGTTGGTGGTCTGGTCCAAGAGAGTGACTGCTCCATGGAATTATCAACACATCTGTTCCATGAAACAACTTGCCTGGTTTCCTGGGTCTAGCTCCTTGGCCATTGGCAATGTCGCTGACTTTTCATTTTTCACTTAATATTTACTGAGCGTCAATTATGTGCTTGGTGTAGTACTAGACTGTGGAGTTTATGCACCACAGTGAGGGAGAAAGATATGGAAGGACTTCTGTGTAATAATGCTGGAATTTCTATGTAATGTTGCAAGAAGTATAGAATATTGTGGCAGCACGGAGGAGGGTGTCTAATCCAGCTGTAGAGGACAGTGGAGGTGGCTCCCAGAGGAAGTGACACTTAACTCTTGCTTCTAGGCAAGAAAGATATATGGAACCCTATATTAGAGCTGATTAGAGCAGCAGGTACCCTAATCTCCTTAGTAAATGGGTCTTGAGCTCTGCTTAAACCTTGCTGACAGTAATCCTGCCTAATCTAGCCTTATCGCCTTGGACTGAGCTCCTGGTTTTAGTCTTATTTCCTAGACTCTTGGTCCTCAGAAACCCCATCTTATCACCTCTGGCCATGCCCTCATATGTGGAACACTGACCTCAACCTAATCCTCAAGGTCCACCTCTTCCAGGGAAAGCATTTTTTGCTAAAGTGACCTGAATTGCGTAACCAATTACCAAGAACAGTGATGATGAACTTTATCAGTTTCCAGTGATCGCTTGATATCAGCAATTACTCTTTTCAGATTTTACACATTTGAATATTTTCAGTGGGATGGTTGGTTATGAAGGAGCTTCTAGTTTTAAATGGATCTTTTTTATACTCGACTTTTAAGTTGGAATTCTGAATCCCCAAGAAAATTGGTCTGAAAAGGTCCTCTTACTCTTCATTAACTGCAAAATGAATAAAAGGATCTCCTCCTTCAGTGCCCCCCCACCTCATGCAGGGGCTTCTTGGGAGGTATGTTCGCCTATTCATATGTTAATTCCACGGAGCCCTCAATCTTTCACAGAGGCCCTGTACAATGAGGGGGGAGTCTGCATATTTCAAAAGAGCAGCATATGCTCCTTAAGGTGAACTGCAATATAACACTGCAGGGGAAATACAGTGCATTATTCTTTGCCCCTTTGCTGAGAGAGTTTACAAGCAACATTTGGAAATGGATGGCATTTTTCTCTACGGAGATTGAACTTAACCATGATTGACAATTAACCATGACTTTTTTTTTTAGTAGAGAGGTTCAGATTTTCTCAACTACATTCCTTTTATGTAAATAAAAGAAATAAGAGAAAAGAAAATTTCAATTCCTGGAAAAGCACCAGAAATGCCTTTCCCTGAAGCTGTTTAACTGTTCTTTTGAAAATGAATTCCCCTCTGAAAAAATTCTGAGCTGGCAGGGAAGTGGACAATATATAACTTAATATCTGAAATCTCTCTCTGGCTCTCGCTCTCATTTTTTCCATTCTCAAGCCTAATGTATCCTATCACGAGAGTGCTTAATGTTTAGGTTATAATTTCAGACATGCAAATGATTCATTAGTCAAGTATTTGATAATCATATTTCAAAAAACTTCTGATAGACATTAATTGCTTCTTCTAGAATTATATTCTAGTGCTCAGTAATGACAAACACTGTGTATTAATTTCACATGTATTAGAAATAATGATTAAAGTAAAACCTATTTGATATAATGACCATTAGTTCAGAGCTGTTTGAACGATGCTGCATGGTTAAAATGAATAATAATGGCCCATTTTTCATCAGACAGATGTTCCATCTTATTGTAAAAAGAAGTTACATCACTGAAATAGAAAATCTAAAATAATTAGAATATACTATATCACTAGGCTTGATTAGCCAAATTGAACAATTAATGTCTGAAAAGCATTAGCATTTGCAGTGCACTATGAGCTGTTTTTATCATGTTTTCTATGGGATCAATTTTGAAGAATGTTTTAAACAAGAAATATAATTTTAAATTATGGAAGAAATCCATAATAGCATGGTTTGGGTTTGCAATGTCAAACCACAGTTTTGTAAAAAAAAAATAAAAATAAAAAAATTAAGCAACTGATAACAGTGGTTGTCCCCTGGGCAGGTTACTGGGTGCCTGAGGGACAGAAAGGGAAGCGAGATAAAATCTTTTAGAGTTGCTTTTCACTGCTTTATTTTTAATCTTTTACATTATGTATCATAGCATGTATTACCTAATTTAAAGCACTTTCATTATAAACAACAACAGCTTATGACCATATAGTGCAGTATTAGAAGCTACCAGCATAGACCTGAGAACCCCCACCCCAATACAGGGGTTTATTTCTCGATTCTGCCTGTTTCTAGTTATGGGCTTTGAGCAGGTTGCTTTCCTTTTCTAAACCAAGAGAACCTCTCTCCTGTGCTTGGTAGGAAATTAAATAGGTTGCAGAAGGCACCCAGTATTGTGTGAAATGCTTGGTAAATATTGTCTAGCACTATTTTTTAAAAAATATTTTTATTTATTTGCTTTTAGTTGTACACAATGCGTTTTTTTTAATTCAATGAGTTTTATTTGTACATGGTGCTGAGGATCGAACCCGGGTCGCCCACGTGCTAGGCGAGCACTCTACCGCTGAGCCACAATCCCAGCCCACTATTTTTTTATCATATTAAAAATCTTAACAAATACAATTTTCTTCTAACATCTTTTTCTGTTCTTTTCATGATACCAATTTTTAAAAGTTAGTTTTTATGTGCACTTCAATTATTTATTTATTTTAGGATGCTGTGGATTGAACTCATGGGCACTCAGCTGCTGACCCACATCCCCAGCCCTATTTTGTATTTTATTTAGAGACAGGGTCTCACTGAGTTCCTTAGCTCCTCGCTTTTGCTGAGGTTGGCTTTAAACTCGCAATCATCCTGCCTCAGCTTCCTGAGCTGCTAGGATTACAGGCGTGTGTCCCGTGCCTGGCTACTTGCTTTTATTTATAGCCCACCACATTCCATTAAGATGTGAGATACGGCTGGGCTTGTGGCTCAGTAGTATAGCGCTTGCCTGGGATATGTGAGGCACTGGGCTCAATCCTCAGCACCACATAAGAAATATCATAAACTAATAAAATAAAGTTATAAAAAAGATGTGAGATTGGTTCATTCTTCTCTTTTTGCTTCTCTTCTTTCCTTCCTACCATGAACTTTTCCTGGGTCCTATCAGGCATTGTGCTAGATGATCAGTGCCGAGTGTCTACGAAACCTTAGAAAGTATCTTTTCTAGGGCTGGGATTGTGGCTCAGCGGTAGAGCGCTCGCCTAGCATGTGCATGGCTTGGGCTTGATCCTCAGCACTACGTAAGAATAAAGGCATTGTGTACAACTAAAACAAATAAATATTAAAAAAGAAACTGTTTTCTAATTTTTCTACTGATATAACAATTGATTGCTGTCACCTGCCTTAAAGATGACCCAGCTACAGTTTTAACTTAAGTAACAGAGATCTCACTGTTCTCTGAATGACACCTTTTCTTTGCTGAACAATTCTAATTAAATAGAAAGTTATTTTTTGACATTGAACCAACAATTGTTATCCCTATGGCTTTCACAGTTGGGTGGATTTCCATCCTCCTCCTAACTCTCCTCCTCTTTCAGAACTTAATTTCTAATTAGCTTCAATGCTGGAATTAGAACCCAGATCTCTTGAATCCTGATCCAGTGCCCTTTAGGGGTTATTTATTAAATAAAAACCTCTTCCAGAGATTATTTGGCTGCTTAAGTCCTATTGATCATTCTGACCTTGTCAAGAAGACTGACCATGCTGATCAGAACTTCATTTTGAATACAAAGGAAAACATTCCAAGAAAGTTTTCTAGGCAAGACCTAGTCAAAGTGCCCACAATCCAGTGGCCACACTTGCATTGCCTATTATTCCAAGGACAAGAATATGATGAGAACAATTCTCAATGTGCTTTGTGGTTACATCAAGTCAAAAAGTACTTTACCCCAGTGATTCTCAGCATAACATTGAGACACAAGACAAGCTTCCTTGATATTTTAGTCAGATTTTCAGGCAGCCTCAAAATTTACCACAATGTAATTTGAACTGTTCAGTGTTTCTAATGTCCACTGGGAACAAAATACCTCAATTATAGTCACTTTGTTACTTAATTATTTAATTATCAATGCAGAGAACAGGTGATCTAAAAAAAAAAAAAAAAGAGAGAGAGAGAACAGGTGATCTTAAGATGGATTGTTGAAATGTGCAACTTCTAAATTAGGCGCCAGCCTCAGTGTCTGGGAATGCTTTGTCAAGGTCAAATGTAAGATAGATGAATTCTTTTTATTTCCAAACCTGTTGGTTAATAGGCCAGCTGGGTAGGCTGGGGTTTAGGCTACAAATGAGGGAGGAGATACCTTTCAGTACAGTGGCACTGGGGCAGGTCCTAGGTTAGGCCAGGAGGGGGCAGCAGAGAGCTGGCCTAGCTATGAGCCAAGTGAGCCCACGGATGCAGTGGAGTACAACGGAGACCCTAGATAGAACTGCGGACTGTGGGGTTGTCAGCCACATGAGTAGAAAAGATGATGAAAGAGTAAGAGGCCTAGTGAGAGGGTTGCCAGGTCAGGGGGAGACAATCAGAGAGAACATACCTTCCTGAGTGTAAATTCAAAAACAACTTGAGTCAGGGCTACCCAGTTTAATAGAGTGCCTGTTGGCCTGACTTTAGAACCAAACAAACCTTTACCATGAATCTAGGCTCTGGCTTGGGCTGGTTAACATCTTTGAAACCTCAGCACCACATAAAAATAACTAAATAAAATAAAGGCATGCTGTCCATCTACAACTACACATTTTTTTTTTTTTTTTTTAAGCAGAGCCTATTTTTCTAAGCCATGGATCTGACCTAAGGTTCAGTGGAGGTTTCCTTATGTAAAAAGGGGACTGATAATAGTACTTACCTCCTATAGATTGTTTTAAGATGCTTCTGACATATACTGAACATTTAAAACCAGTTAATAAGAACAGTAAAAAAACTGCTGTTAAAAAGATACAAGCTTAATGAAATGAGGTTTTGAGGAGCCACTAGCTAGAACCTTCTGAATAGGAAGGCCAGTGGTCTGCCCTGTCCCCCTTCAAAACCTCACATTAGGGCAATAGACCCATACTCCTAACTTGCCTCTATTCATGGTGTTTTTCAGATCATTTTAAAATCTAAAGATAAATCACCCCATTATCACCATAGAACATGTAAAGGTATGATTCTAAATATCTGTTCAAACAGTCTCCCAGACTGTCATTTGCACCCAGAATTGGTAAAAGAACACCTCCACTGAATCTTATGTCAGATCCATGGCTTGGAAAAATAGGCTCAGCTTTAAAAAAAAAAAATTGTAGTTGTAGATGGACAGCATGCCTTTATTTTATTTAGTTATTTTTATATGTTTCTGAGGACCGAACCCAGGACCTCACATGTGCTAGGCAAGCACTCTGCCACTGAGCCGAAGCCCCAGCACCCAGGCTCAGCTTTATGAGGGGAGTGATCAGCCTGTGGTAAGCTTTGTGAGGAATGTGGATGGGAAAAATACTTTACCCCTCAGATCAGATCACAGTGGGGGTGTCCCCCTCCCAGAGTTCATTTAAGAGTGCAGATGCTCCTGAATTGGATGATAAAATCAAAACAATACAGATCTGAGTGAAAGCACTGGGCACAGTGGTGGAGGGGGTTATTCAGAGTCAAAAGGAAAAACGAAAGAGGGAAGCTGGGATCTCTGAAGTGAACCTGGCTCAATGATCAGCACTCAAGGCTGGCCCAAATCCAGAACTCTGTATACATATTCAATAACTTTCTTTTCAAAGTTTCTAAGTTAAAAAAAAAAAAGGTTGAGAGTGGTTACCCATGCTTGAGTAAGATGTTAAAGAAGAACCTTGATGGAAGAAGAAAAATAACAGCCCCTCTAGAAGTATAGTAGCCTTGAGGAAAAGCTCTAAAGAAGACCAGTTGGGGATGTTGAATGGGAAGAACTTCCCAAGCATGACCTCTTATGGGTCCTGTGTTTGAAGAGCTATTAAGATTATTTTTCCTATAAGTATATCAATACATTTTATATTCCTAGTTCATGTATACTCTCATATAACATTTTATGATTGTCTACTTCCTACCAGTTCTGACACTGGGTGCTAGTGACAGGAAGATGAAAAAAATAAAAAAATAAAGAGCTTCTCCCTTGAAGGATATGAATCAGTTAAATAAAAGAGAAGTTTTTTTTTAATATTTATTTTTTAGTTGTAATTGGACACAAAACCTTTATTTTCTTTCTTTATTTTTATATGGTGCTGAGGATCAAATCCAGGGCCTTGCCTGTACTAGGCAAGCACTCTACCTCTGATTCACAACCCCAGCCCCAGAGAGAATTGTTTTGATAGAGACCTGGACAGGGTATCATAGCTTCACACAGGAGAAAACAAAGGAAAAATTCTTGTTAAAATTCCTGTGAAGCCGGGCGTGGTGGCGCACGCCTATAATCCCAGCACTTTGGGAGGCTGAGGCAGGAGGAAAAAAAAAATTCCTATGAGCTCTTGGCCTAAAATGATTTTTTAAATATGATTTCTTCTCTGTCTATATCTAGTAGAGCATATTTTATTTTATTTTTTGGCACCAGGGATTGAACTCAGGGATGCTTAACCAGTGAGCCACATGCCCAGCCCCTTTTTGTTTTTGTTTTGAGACAGGGTCTCACTGAGTTGCTGAGGCTGGCTTTGAACTCACTATCTTCCTGCCTCAGCTTATGGAGTTGCAGGGATTAAAGGCATGCACCACCATGTCCAGCAAACACATTTTACATGTAAAAAAAAAATCTAGGCATTTTAAAGTATTTAAAGAAGATTTTTTGACTATTCTATTTAAAGTCTTTGGTAAAGCAAATAATAGTTTATTTATTATCATGAAGCCAATCTAATACTCTGTTAGTTTGATCCCTTGGTCTGTTTCCCCTCAGGAGCTCACAGGTAAGTTTAAGGATGTCAAGATGTAAACAAATAACTTGAATAGACACTATGATTTCCCCCAACTCCTTCAAAGAAATGGGATCCCTGAACTTTGGCTTTGGGAGCTGGTATGGGCATATGCAGGCACAACTTTTGCATAGAACCACAGTGTTTAGTACTAGGACAGTCATGTTGGTAGTATCCTAGGGAAATGCCAATTCAAGGCTAGTCATCCAAGTGAGGCACCAATCCACATAGGCTAGGCAGAAAGGAAGAATCTGAATGTAAGCAAATAAGACCAAAACCAGGAATACCAAATAAGGAAAGGAAGATTTCCACAGAAGGATGGATAATCATTGAAAGGATACTTCTGATATTGATTGTGATGGGGTGTCATTAAAAATTCTTTTGAAGCCTAAATATCAACATCCCCTCAGGTCTCACTTCCTTCTCTACTGAGATAGGTGGCATTTCTTACATCTACCTGGCCAAAGGACTCCATGTGCACTAGAGAATTCTGAGATGGGAGGCAGGAACCATTCCTTCAACCCATATCTTTTCCAGGAGCTTGAGTTGAAGGATCTAGTCCCACAGACATTTCCAGGAAAGTCTGAGGTGATTGGGGAGTTGGGGGGAAAATCCACGTTGTGTATTAAATTGACCTGAATTCCAGAAACCCAGGCAGTAAGTACCAAAGTTACCTTCCCATTAAAGCTTACACATTTGCAGAGCTACCCTAGCTGGCCTCCCATATCTACCATACTCTATGACTATGTGAATTGCTAGGCCACGTGGCTACAATAAAGAAAACACAAGCCTAAATTCATGAATAAGTTGTGTATGTGTGTGTGTGTATGTATGTGTATATATATATATGTGTGTGTGTATATATATATATATATATATATACATATATATATATATATATATGTATGTATATATCTCAAAACATTCCACCCTTGACTTTGAGTCTGGCTTTATTCAGAATAATGTTCTCCAGTTCCATCCATTTACCAGCAAATGATATAATTTCACTCTTCTTTATGGCTGAGTAAAACTCCATTGTGTATATATAACATGTTTTCTTTATCCATTCATCTGATAACAGACACCTAGCCCAGTTTAATAACTTGGGTATTTGTGAATTTCACTGCTATAAACATTGGTATACATGTATTTATATAGTATGCTGATTTTAGCTCTTTTGGCTAAATGCCAGGGAATGGGATAGCTGGGTCATATGGTAGTTCTGTCGCAAGTCATTTTTTTTTTTCTTCTGGTACTGAGGATTGGACCCAGAGGCACTTGACCATGGAACCACATTCCAAGCACCCCCACTGAAGGGCAAAGAAACACACGCTGGGACCGCAGTGTAGTAAAAGGGGTTTATTAACCGGCCCCTAATGGCCAGCAGGGACCGAGGGACACGTGGAGGGGGAGGGAGTGAGGAAAACCAGTGGGAGGAGAGGAATGGAGAGGGGGTGACAGAGAAGAAGAAAAAGGGACGAAAAGGGGAAAAGGGAAGAAGGAACGGAAAGGGTGAAAAGGGACGGAAAGTGGGAAAAGGGTGAAAGGGAAGAAGGGGAAAAAAGGGGGCAAGTTTCAGCCTGGCGGGGGTTTAAATAGTGACTCCTGTGGTCCGAGGGACCCCTGACTCCATAGGCTGCCTGGGGTCAGAAGGGGAACCCGTGTGCCATGATTGGCTCAGTAAGGGACCTGAGGTGTGGCCAGTTTAAGGCACCTGGGAGGTGTGGCCTGCGGCCTGGAGTTAGCTAACATCCACCGTTTTTTTTGTTTGTTTTTTTGTACCAGGGATTGAACTCGGGGGCACTCAGCCACTGAGCCACATCCCAGCCCTTTTTTGTATTTTATTAGAGACAGGGTCTCACTGAGTTGCTAAGTGCTTCGCCATTGCTGAGGCTGGCTTTGAACTCACCATCCTCCTGCCTCAGCCTCCCAAGTGCTGGGATTACAGGCGTGCACCACTGCGCCCGGCTGAAATTTTAATATGTAATAAATGTATACCCAAATCATTTGACAAAGATGAAATTTTTGGAGGGGCTAGGGGGGCAACCGGAAGTGAACTCAGGAGCACTCAACCACTGAGCCACATCCACAGCACTATTTTGTATTTTATTTAGAGACAGGGTCTCACTGAGTTGCTAAGTGCCTCACCATTGCTGAGGCTAGCTTTGAACTTGCGATTCTTCTGCCTGAGCCTCCCCACCCACTGGGATTAACAGCTTGTGCCACCAAGCAGGCTCCCCAGCCCTTTTATTTTTTATTTTGAGATAGGGTCTAACTAAGTTGCCTAAGGCCTTTGTAAATTGCTGAGGCTGGCCTTGACCTTGTGATCCTCATGCCTCATGCTCCCTAATTGCTGAGTTTACAGGTATGTACCACAATGCCCAGGTCAATTCCTAGACTCTTTTGATGAATATCCAAATTACTTTCCAAAGTGGTTGTACTAATTTGCAATCCCACCAACAATGTGTAAAGTGTACTTTTTTTTTTTCATATTCTCGCCAGCATTTATTATTATTTGTATTCTTTTTTGTTTATTTAATTATTTATTTATTTATTCATAATGCACAAGTATAGCATCTTTTTACATACAACTGCTTATATACAAAGTATGTAAGTACCATTCAGATCTTCAATCATGCTATTTGTATTCTTTTTTTTTTGGTACCGGGGATTGAACTCAGGGGCACTCGACCACTGGGCCACATCCCCAGTCCTTTTTTTTTTTTTTTGTATTTTATTAGAGACAGGGTCTCACTGAGTTGCTAAGTGCCTCGCCATTGCTGAGGCTGGCTTTGAACTCGCGATCCTCCTGCCTCAGCCTCCCAAAGTGCTGGGATGACAGGCGTGCACCACCGCGCCCGGCTCCTATTTGTATTCTTAATGATTGCCATTATAACTGGAATGTGATGAAATCCCAGAGTAGTTTCCCTGATTGCTAAGGATGTTGAACCTTTTTAAATATATATATTTGTTGACTATTTGTATGTCTTCTTTTGAGAAAAGTATGCTTAGTTCTTTTGCTCATTTATTGATTGGATTATTTTGTTTTGTTTTGGTGTTGTCATTTTTTTAGTTCCTTATATAGTCTAGATATTAATATCTTGTGGGAAGAATAGCTGGTAAAGATTTTCTTCCATTCTGTAGGCTCTCTCTTCATGCTTTTGTTTCCTTTGCTATGCAGAATCTCTTTAATTTAATGCCATCCCACTTATTGATTCTTTGTTTAATTTCTTTTTTTCATTTTTTTCTTTTATTCTAAGTTGTTATATATGACAGCAGAATGCATTACAATTCATAGTACACATATAGAGCACAGTTTTACATATCTCTGGTTGTATACAAAGTATATTCACACCATTTGTGTCTTCATACATGCACTTAGGGTAATGATATCCATCTAATTCTACCATCTCTTTTTAATTTTACCCTTTTGGCCCCTCCTTTCTTCTCCCTCCCCACTGGCCTTTCTAGTGTTCCTCTAATCCTCCTATGCTTCCTGTCCCAACCCCACTTTGAATCAGCCTCCTCTCATCAGAGAAAACATTCAGCATTTGGATTTTTGGGATTGGCTAACTTCACTTAGCTTTATATTCTCCAACTTCTTCCATTTACCTGCAAATGCCATTATTTTATTCTCTATTATTGCTGAGTACTATTCCATTGTGTATATATATACACCACATTTTCTTTATCCATTCATCTACTGAAGGGCATTTAGGTTGGTTCCACAACTTAGCTATTGTGAATTGTGCTGCTATAAACATTGATGTGGCTGTGTCTCTGTAGTATCCTGTTTTTAAGTCCTTTGGGTATAGACCGAGGAGTGGGATAGCTGGGTCATAAGGTGGTTCCATTCCCAGTTTTCCAAAGAATCTCCATACTGCTTTCCATATTGGCTGCACCATTTTGCAGTCCCACCAACAATGTATGAGTCTGCCTCTTTGTTTAATTTCTTGAGCTTTATGAGTCTTTTGAAGTTGATGCCTGTACCAATACGTTGCAGTGTTGACTTTGGGTTTTTTTCTAGCAGTTGCAGTGTTTTTGGTCTGATTCCTAGATCTTTGATCCACTTTTAGTTGATTTTTGTACAGGGTAAGAGAGAGAAATTAGTTTCATTCTTCTACATGTGGATATACGGTTTTCCCAGCACTATTTGTTAGAAAAGCTATCTTTTCTTCAGTGTATATTTTTGGCAACTATATCAAGGATCAAATGACTATCTATGTAAGCTTGTCTCTGTGCTTTCTATTCTATTCCATTGGTCTCCATGTCTGTTTTTATGCCAATGACATGCTTTTGTTACTATAACTCTGTAGTATAATTTGAGATGTGGATATCTATTTCATTCCTAAGGTTTGGAAATTTTCTGATATTATTTCACTGAAAAGATTCTTAATGCCATTAGTCTTTATCTCCATACTTTGTTCAATCCCAATGACTCTTAGGTTTGCTCTCTTAATGTTGTCCCAGAGTTCTTGTATATTATTTTATTTCTTTACTGCTATTGAGTGTTTATGCTCATATACCCTGTCTTTGAGGCCTGAAGTTCTGTTTTATGTATAATCTAAACTGTTGGTGATACTTGCAAGTGAATTTTAATTTTATTTATTGTGTCTTTTGCTTCCAGGAATTCTGAATGGTTTCTTTTAAAAAAATCTCTCTTCACTGAAATGGTCTTTCACCACCTGTATTTGCTGTCCTAATTTGTTGCTTAGATCTTGTTTTAACTCATTAACCATTTTAATAATCATTTTTTATAATATTTCTCTGAATTTCATCCCCTTCAATATTTGTGGGTTCCTTTGTTGGAAGATTTTTAAATTGTGGAGGGAGAGTTTTTTGCCTATTTCTTCATGTTTTCAGAGGTCTTAGACCTGTGTATGTACTGAGATGGATTCCTTTTCCTATTATGAGGGGGTCCTTTGGTGTGTTGTTGTCTCTTTTGTAACAAATGCTATGCTGTCTGTGTATCTTAATTTCAACACATAGGCTCAGCATAATCCAAGTATTAATTTCAATCTCTAATGCCTCTTAGTTTGCCACTGCAGAACTGATAATTTTATTCATTCTTAGAGAGCTGCTACAACATGTGGATTCTTCTGAACCTCTGTCTTGAAGCCTCTCTCTGTTTTTGCTATAGGAGCAGATGTCCAAGAGTGGGATCTAATGGCCCCCTTTGTTATTCCTACTTGAGACCTGGCTGTAAGTTTGGAGTTTTGTCTGCCCTATGCTATATGTTAAAGTACTGTCAAAGTTTGAGTGGGGTTAGTTTGTGTATGGAGCAAGGTATTCTGCCTCTTGGCTGGGTTGTGGGTGTAGCTCAGCAGTAGAGTATCTACCCTATAAATTGGCAGTGTCCCAGAAAATTTCCAGCAGCTCTCAGAAAAGGAGGAATCAAGCAACAACAACAGGAGCAAACAATATACTGCATTTAAATAAATATTCAGTTCCTACTATGATATCTATGACACTAGTTACCTCAAAAAGTGGAATGGCAGGGTGAGCAATTAGCAACAGCAACAACAATAAATAGCCATGAACTAGATCTAGCCTTAAAGTAAACAGCAGGTGTCAACTACACCATCCACAGTACGAAACTGCAACAACATGAATAGTAGCAGGCAGAAATTATGTACGTAAACTTAAATAGTTCTAAAAGATGGTAAAATGATGGTTCACTAAGAGAAGAGAAAATGGGGTAGGAAACCAAAAGAAAGTTCAGAATATTCAAAATGTGGACAGAGAGAAAGCAGAAGAGAGGTAACAAGTGATGGCTATAAAAGAGGAAAAATACATAAAAGGAACAAAATACAAAGAGGGAGAGTGAGAGAGAGAACAAAATAGTTTGGCTATTGGAGAGAGAAGAAAGGAGAGAAAGAATAAAAGGAGAAATAAAAATAAACACAAACAAAAACATCAAACCCAAACAAACAAAAATCCCTAATCCTCAAAAGGTAAAACAAAGCAAAATAGTGAAAGGATGGAAAAAATGATAAAAACGACAAAAGTAATATGTATATATGTATATCATGAACCAATCAGCATGAGAATACCTAAAATGAAGAAAAAATTCTTCATGAGAAATGAAAGGCTTGTTTCTACTGAGGTTGTTGAGCCTATTGACAAGGATGGATATTCACTGTCTGTGCCATATGTCCTTCTTTCCATTTCTTCTTGGGCTATGTATCCCTTGGAGAGAGAAAGGGCTGGGGGTTGTTAAACCCTTCCTCTTTCCATGTTGTTCACCAAGTCTTTAGCCCGAGTGACCTGAAACTAAAGCTGGCTGTAATAGCTCTCAGCTTCTCGTTTCACCAGTACAAGAACAGAATGAGAAATACCGTCAATTGGAGTTTTGTCCAGGTGGATTAGCTTGATGGCACTCCCAGGATAGGGCTGATGCAGAATTCTAGACATGGGGCACTCTGGTGGCTAGGATTTAGCTCTAATTGGAACTTTAGAACAATGTCAGGTGGTATCTGCCCTGGAGAGATTAGGTCAACATATCCGTAGGACCAAGAAGATGCCAATCTCGGCTGGGTGTCTGAATCTCAGGGGCCTCTCAAGAATTCTACTCATAGGGCGAGGTAACCAACCCTCCACAGGCCTAGCACACTTCACCACCCATGAAAGTGGCCTTGCCAGGTTCAGTTACTGAATGCAGTTGTTACCACCTCTTCCATTTCTGGACCTTCTTCAGCTTGTCCTGTGAGTTGCACTCCCCTCTGTATACCTAACCTAAATCTCCCTGGGTACAATCCTCTCTGTGCTTGTTTCAATCACCCTCTGCTAGGCACACCCTAGGCCACAAGTTAGGTGCATGTCAGGACAGTACGACAGTATTTGCTATGATCTCCCGGGCTTCCACAGAAGCAAGCTGCAGTGTGGCCTCTTCAAGATGGCTCACTTGGCTCTCCACTTGCCAGTTGAGAAACATGGAACAGTTTTCAAACACCAGCTCGTTATGCATCCTGATTCAGCAAAGTTCAGAATGATTTTCTGTTCTACAAGTTTTCCTGTGCCACATGTGTCCACTGTGTTTCCTGTCTCCCTATTTGTGTTACCCCTTCCCTCTGTGGTGAAATGGTGCTACTGCTGCCTGCAGCTTAGATCCAATGTACTCTTTCTTATCCTGTTCAAAGCACTCAAATTTCGTTCTCTATGATTCTCTGTCTAATCCTGAACTTCAATGAATTACTTCTTTCACCTACCTCACTGAGAAGCATTACTCCTGCTGCGTGAATCCCAAGCCTTGGATCAACTGAAAGTGCAGTTATCCTTTCATCTGACATTTTTAACTGCCCTCCATTAATTCTTATAAGGAAAATGTGGTAAAATAGTCCAATATATGTCCAATGGATACTGCTAAACATACAGGTCCAACTCTTTGGATTTTTTTTTTTTTTTTTGCAACTTGTTTATTCCCTGTGATCATTCATTTATTCAACATACTCTTCCTGAATGATCTCGCCTAGCTCTTTGCTCAGTGCTGTGTTAAGCAGTGTGGATACAGCACAGATCACACAGAGAGACCCCGATGTCCTCATGCTTGTACTCTATCTGGGAGTAGTTAACATGAAATATTTTTGGCTCTGGTCTGTAGCCCTAGAGATTTCTCCAACTTCCACACTCAAACTTTAGAGTTTACTGAACCTAATCACCTATCCCTAAGCATGCCTTGGGCTTTCTCTCATCTCAATGCTCATCACTCTGCCAGTAATTTGCTGCTGGATTTCTAGTAATCACCATGTACCTCAATGTCTATGCAATCCTCAAGACCCAAATGAAATCCCAACTCTTTTTTTCCTAATTTTTTTTTTAGTTGTAGATGGACAAATACCTTTGTTTTGTTTATTTTTATGTGGTGCTGAGGATCAAACTCAGGGCCCTGCACATGCTAGGCGAGGGCTCTACTGCTGAGCCACAACCCCAGCCCCCGAAATCCCAACTCTTTAAGTGGAGGGTTTCTCTACCACCCCTGCTGTACATGGTGTCTTCCCCATCCATATTTGTAGAGTACTGGACACTACTCCTGAAAATGACGATTTATGCCCTGCTTTAGAAGTTCTAATCCTTCCTTCCTTCCTTCCTTCCTTCCTTCCTTCCTTCCTTCCAGTGCTGGAAATTGAAACCAGGGGCTTTCACATACACTAGGCAAACACCGTACCACTGAGCCAAACCCCCAGCCAGGTTATAATTATTTTCATACCCATATTACCTAACTAGAAGACAACAGAATATCTGAGGACAGGGTCTACTTCTGACATGTCTTCATGTGACTTGTACATGTCATGGCACTTCAAACATAGAAAGCATGGAACATTTGCTCCATAGGGGAATGGGCTTCTCAGGAACTGTTCAATTTAACAAGCACTTGGATAACAGTTACTGTGCATCAGGCATTAATAGCTTAGGTAGCAGTTACCAAGTACCAGATGCTACTTTAGTGTTGGCAATCATCAACACCCTGGAATTTCACAAGAAACCTATCAGGTAGGTACCATTAAGAGCCATGTTTTAAGATAGGCAATGAGACTCAGAGAGGCCCCATGTCTTTCCTGTGTCTAAGGTACCCCAGATGGTATACAATAGAGCTAGGATTCAGACACATGTAACCTGCCTTACATCTGAGCTCTTCGCCTTAGTTTTCGAACAAGACCTGGGATGATTGGCCATTGTGGAATCTGTAGCTTCAGGACAGCAAATATGGAATCCAGATCTGATTCTTTGTGGCAGACCATGGTGCCATTTTCTTGCTCATGTTTTTCATAGGAGCTATGCTTCAAAGGGGTGCTAGGATCAACTAAGTTACTAGAAGTACTGAATTATATTGAGTCTTCATAAAGCCTTTCTGAGGGACAGAACTTCTCCCACTCTCTATGTCATCCTCTCGACCTTTATTTTTATCCTTATCCTCTCACCCTATGAGTCTTTTTTAGATATATATTTTTTTACTAATTGCCACCTCATGAAATTTTGCTAGTAGCACAGATATACTATATATTTGTTCATGTACTACATGTATATTTTGCCTTACATACAGTTAAATTTTGGGGGGCATCCAAGAATTAATGTTCTCCCCTCTTTGGGGATTGTATTACCCAACAGAGAATGCAGGGTTGATGTTGACAAGCTTTGCATCCTTCTGGTGTCTAAAAGGAGAACCTAAGCCTATTCTTACCCTTATTTGTGTGGATCTACAATTTTTCTGGAACAGTTTAATGAAGTAACACCCATTTGCAACACTACCCTAGAGTTAACAATAAATACAATAACATTCCCAGTGACAACAATCTTGTGATGGACATTGGTTGGAGAGACTGGATCCTCAGATTCCAGTCTCAGCTTCTGGGAGACCAGGTAATCATGAGTAAAATACATTTCGAAGAATTCTCAAAGACTTAGTTTCTTCCTTTGTTAAAGCAGCTAATTAAACTTTAAGTACACACCTTAAGGAGCTCTTGTGGAATCACTGTTTGACACTCTAAAAATTATTAAGCCCCATGTAGGGTTTCAGCCACCTAAAAGAACATGGGCTCAATTATTTTAAAAGCTGCATTGAAACATCAATTTTACTTCATCTTAACTTATAATAATAAATACTGCAATGTCTGCCTGAGTATTTGGTTCCTTGTACAGTAAAGGCACCTCCTGCCTGGACTAGATTCTCTAACTGCAGCCACAGGAACGAACCTTACTTAATTAAAGGTTAACTAGGATCCTTCCATCGTCATCTTCTAAAATGTAAATCTTAAAAGTTGAATAACTGTATTAAAATTAAATGATTTTCCCTAGCATTTCCCAAATACTCTCAGGCTCTGCTGCCAACCTGTGGAGGTCGGCAGGTGCAGATCAGAAGGTGTATGTTTCACACGTTCTACAGGTGAGTCCCATTATCAAGTGTTAGGAAAACTTCTTTCATTCAGTCCCCTGGTCTTCCAATCCTTGTTCTTTTTTCTACCAATTCACTTATTCCTTCATGTATCCTACAAACCTTCTGAAGTTTCTCCCACATGTACATGTACATTGGGATACAACCCCCCTTGCCCTTCCCTATCCATGCAGCTCCATGTCAATGGAGAAGACTGACACTGAGCAAGTCATGTCAAAGCAAAACATGGCACCAAAGGGGAAGTCCTGAATAGAGAGTTAAAGCTATAGAGGCTGGTGAGGGCTTGGAAGGAAATGTGAAGGTTTCAGAAGGTACCCTGAAGATGTTCAAAAGGAGGGTGGCATGATCAGCTTTATGTTTTAGTAAAAGCTGACATTCACTGAGTATTTATGATGTTCCAGGCAACACTTCACATGCAATGTAAACTCATTTAATCCTCACCATAACCCTATGAAGTAGATACTACTGTTTTCCCTCTCTTGCAGATGAGGAAAATGAGACACATGAGGGAGTTAACTAACTTGCACAAAGTCACACAACAGAGCTTGAAACCAAATCCTGAGCTTGTAAGGA
Source organism: Tamias sibiricus (assembly GCA_025594165.1). NCBI lineage: Eukaryota > Metazoa > Chordata > Mammalia > Rodentia > Sciuridae > Tamias > Tamias sibiricus. The sequence continues at coordinate 130,188,384 of CM046667.1, forward strand.
AACCAGTGTTCATGTGCTTAACCACAATCCAGCCTCCCTTACGGATCCCCCTCTGCTGTGAAACTGAATGCTACTTGGTGCAGAATGGATTGGAGGAATAAGAATGGATGTGAGAAGAAAGTTGGGAGGCTGTGGCAGCTGTCCAGGTGAGAGATGCTAATAGTAATAGAGAAATGTATAGACTTGAGAAAAGTTTCAAAGCAGAACTAGCTGCTTTCATGTTTGGCTTCCCACTGAATCACTTGGAGAGCTTTAAAATCTATAGATCCCTGGGTTGCCCCACTCCTTAAAGTTCATATTTTATTAGACTAGGCACCGGAATGTTTTAAAGCTCCTCAGGTATTCCAGTGTACAGGCAAAGTTGAGAACCACTATTGTAAACCAGTACTTCTAAGACTCTAATGTGAATAAAAATAACTTTAAAATCTTGCTAAAATGCAGACTCTGATACAGTTGGTGGTGGGATGTGGCACTGGACTGAGATTCTGCATTTCTAAGGAGCTCCTGAGTGATGCAGTTTTTGCTAGTCCATGGACCACACATTGAGTAGCTTTATTACCTTATATACCAGTTATGAATATGCTGGGGTTATTGCAATCATCAGTCCTGGGGGTGACTGGGCATATTCAGAATACTTGGACTGGTCACCTTCCAGAAGCAACCTTTTTCAGGGCTCCTTGCAGCAGATTAGAAATGACTAGTTTCTGATGGGTATTATCTTGAGAAAAACAAAAGGTTGATAATATTGGTTTTGGCCATAGCAATATGACAACAGATTAAACAGCTATAAAAAGTAGAGTCAAGGTTGAAAAGCTTTTATATTCACTACTTAGTGATATTAACTTAAATAGAGAATAACACAGAGCAGCCTAGGTGTGTGTGTGTGTGTGTGTGTGTGTGTGTGTGTGTGTGTGTGTGTGATGAGTTCACTTTGAATATACTGAGTTGGAGATACCTGTAAGATATCCAAGTGGAAATATCCACTAGAAGCCTGTATGTGAGAAAATATTTGGGGCAGAAGGAGAAAAAGCCAATACAAAGACAAAATAAGAAACATTCTGATAAAAATGAGAAATTCCAGAATTATGTGTTGCCCTGGAAGACAAGAAAATTCTGAGGATGTGGTCAGTATGTTGAATATTACAGAAAAGTTAGGTAATTAGCTTTAGCAACAAAAAAGATCATTGGCCACAGCGATTTCATGTGGCTGGGGTGAGGAGGAAGAAACAAGTTTCTGGTGGATGGAGATGGATGAGTGTGAATAAGAAAGTGTGGGAAATGTTTTAAAAGATATATAGTTGTGAAGGTCAAGACACAAGGCAGTAGTCTGGCAGGGAGGGGACCAAAGAAAGATATATTTTTAAAGATGAGAGCACATTTTAAATACATAGGAAGAAGTTGACAGAGGGAAAGAGATATTAGATAGAGTAAGAAAGTAAAGCAATCAATCAGGCAAGATTCTAAAATGGGTAAGAGGAAAGACAGATCATAGCAGGAAGATGACACCTTATCCTAACATGAATAAAGGATGCAGGTAAGATTATAAATGTGGTGCAGGATATTTGAAGACAGTTGTGTTTGATGGCTTCTATTTACCCTGAGAAGAGATCTGAGTCATCATCTGTGAGTGGGGATGGAGGTGGGGTGTAGTAGGGTCAGAGGATTCAGAAAAGTGGAAAAAATTTAACATAGTTATTGTATCTTTGCTCTTGGGGTCATGCCAGTGGGTTTGGAATCTAAGAGTCAGTGATCCCTTCTATTTTGTGCAGAGGGAAGAGAAGGTAGCAGAGAGGCTCCCTGATCATGAAGAATATTGACAAGAGAGCAATTCTAGTAAGGAGCCATGTTATGTAATACCGAAGGAAAGAAAAATTAAAAAAAAAATAAGAGAAGGTAGAGGTATGAGGCAGTGGGGGGAAACTGAGTGAGTCATCTAAAAGGCTAGAAGTTGTGACCAGAGAGGAATGTCTGGTGTTGTGATCTTAGAGGTGGAACAAGTTTTGGGCCATGAAATGTTCTAAGGTGAGATGGGAGATGTGGGTGGCTGAGGTGAGGTCAAGGAGTTTCAAGATCAAGGTGTTGGATGGGTTTTTCACATAGCTGTTCACTTTGTCCCGAATGTATGGTAAGACTTGAGAGGGGGGAAAAGAATTGGCCTACTGTCAAAGTTTTTGGTCAATACAGCAGTAAATCCAAGAGGCCAAAAGATGACAGTGCCAGGGAAGGTTAAAAAGCAGTTGAACTTCATAGAGAGCAAGTTTTGTTTTTTGTTTTGTTTGTGGTACTGGGAATCAAACACAATGCCTGTGTATGCTAGGCAAGCACTCTACCACTAAGCTACACCCCAAGTCCTTTTTAAAATTTCATTTTGAAGGGCTGGGTATGTAGCTCAGTGGTAAAGTGCTTGCCTGGTATGCCCAAGGTCCTGGGTTTGATCCTCAGTACTGAAAAAAAAATTTTTTTTAATTTTGAGACCATCTTGCTAGATTGCCCAGACACTCCTCAAACTGTTGATCCTCCTGCCTCAGCCTCCTAAATTACTGGGATTACAGGTGTGTTCCACCAGACCTGATTTGTTTGGGTTTTGTTTTTTTTTTTACAAGAGGATGGGGAAGCTGATGGTAAGTTTGGAAAGTGAGGAAGAGATTGGTCCTGCTGTACCATGAAGCATGGGAACATGAGCTTCAGCCAGTTCAAGAAGCAGCTGGGGTGATGGTCTCTTCAGTGATGAAACAGGTTGTACTTAAGGGCTAAGTCTCAAAAAGATAATTTTATGAAATGGTTCATTCTATAGGTGAATTGTTTAAACAAGAAATGAATTCCAAACAGGATTTGAAGGGGTGACTGAAGTATGGTAGAATTAAACTTGTTTACAGGTTGAGGAGACAGTTAGTTAGTGAGTCCCATGGAGGATGACACACCCAGAACACTAAGAATTCTACTTCGGCTTGCATGTGACAGCCTGAAGCTACCACACGGGGCTCAAATTTTTGTTTTTGCTTTTTTATCCCCTCATTGTCCTCAAGGATGGGATGGCAGTCAGAGGTGATAGGGAGAACCTCATTGTGACTTCCAATACCTTGATATCATTTTTTCACCCCAATTCATAGCAAAATTGAAAATAATAGTAATAATAATTAAAAATTTAGAAAATAATACTTACTAAATATACTGAATGACTACTACGTGCTAGGCACTGTTATGGGTGCTGGGAACCATTAATACATGAAAGAGTTCTTGACCTCATAGAACTTGTATTGGGTAGTCAGAATATGAACAAGTGTCCAAAAAATAGATACATAAGGTTGAGGAGTTGTGCTATGAAAGAAAGTGAAGTGAAGTAAGTGTAGGTACAGTGGGGATGATGTGTGGCAGTGGCAGGTGTGTTAGGGTGGTCAAAGACCTTTTCAAGGAGAGACCTGAATAGTGAGAAAGAGCCACCCCATATGAGCATGAAGATAAATAGCATTTCAGATTAAGGGAGTAGGAAGTGCTAATGCCCCATGGGAGGGAAGAATCTTGGGATATTTGAGGAACAGCATGAAGGTCATTACAGCTAATAAGAGGTCTTGAAAGTGTCCCCTTTTAACTACCTGCCGCTAAGGAGAAGAGTGTAGGCTCTCCAGGGTCTAATTGTGTAAGGACCTGAATCTGCCAGAGCTAGTCCAATGGGCTGTGGCTCACTGGGAACAGCAGGTTCAGGAGAGGTGGTGGATCTAGGAATGCTTGCCATAGATTGTATGTGAATGAACTTGTTTAGGTAGATCCAAGGCCATATCAGTCCCAGATCTATTGCACACAGTGAAGATGAAGAAGTGTCATTGCAACTTTCACATCTGAAAATGTTTTATCATAAACTGGAGACCTGCCTAGGATCTTTGGCTTGGGACTATTACATGAGGTAGTATTTAGCCAGAAATGTGGTTAGCAAAATAGTGGCATGAAATACAGTATTTATTTTTTTCTCTGAGAAGGTCATATCATGGGTCTTGAATCAGGAGAAGCCAAAGAACAAAAGGAAGGAAGGACAGTGTTTCATGGGTAACACAACTTATGAGATGCCCAATACACATTCTTCTCAATGGGGATGGACTCATGGATTGCTGGTTTCTCTGTTTTGCTATGTGTCTGTGAATCAGAGCTGAGTCCATTCAGCCACTTGGAGTCCCTGAGACTATAATTACTTTAGTCCAAAGGCAGGAGCCTATACCCTGAGCCATAACGGGATAGGAAATTCTCTCTTATAAGATGGAAGACCAGAATGCAACATGAGGTGGGACTTAACAAATGGTCTGGCACAACCACAAGCTTAAATTCATGAACAAGGTGTGTGTGTGTGTGTGTGTGTGTGTGTGTATACATACATACATACATATATAATTTTAAAAAGATATTTAAAAAATACATGGGTGAACAAGGTATATGTGTGTGTATATATATACATACATATATATATATACTATATATACACACACATATACCTTGTGTTATAAAATTATATATATATAATTTTAAAAAGATATTTAAAAAAATAGTTGGGTGACCAAAATAGAGCAGAGGAAAGGGATTGAGAGGGAGGGAAGAGAGGAGAAAGGGTAAGTATTGGGGAATGAAATATACCAAATCATATTATCTCTGTGTACAAATATACCACAATGAATCCCACTTGTATATATAATGATAATGAAAAAATAATAATAGTAACAGAAGGGAGATAAATAGAGCTAGTGGATCAGGGAAGATTATAGGAGAGAGGAAGGTACTGGGGAAAGAGATTGAGCAAATTATACACATATAAAACCACTACATACCAAATCCCACTATTATGCATAATTATAATGTACCAAAGAAAAATAAACTTAAAAAAAATTACTGGAACTGGGTATAGTGTTGCATGTCTGTGATCCCAGCTACTTGGGAGACTGAGGTAGGAGAATCATAAGTTCATGGTAAGTCTGGGCAAGTAAGTGAGACTCCATCTCAAAGTAAGAAATAAAAAGGGCTGAGAATGTAGTTCAGTGGTGGACCACCACTGTATCCAGTACACAGTACTAAAAGAACAACAACGACAACAAAAGAAACAGAAAAGAAGTGAACATGCAATTACAGTCAAACCTAGCAGTTGCTCTATTGAGCATCCATTCCAGAAAATGAAGGCTTGTATTCATGCAAAACCTTCTACATGAGGACTCATAGCACCTTTATTTTTAGTAGAAAAAAAAAAAAATCCTTGGAAACAAACCAGATGTCTTGTAGTAAGTGAGAGTGTACATAAACTGGTACATCCATCATGGAATATGACTTGGCAATGAAAATGAATGAACTATTGATACGGCAACGTGGAAGACTGTCCAGGGAGTCATGCTGAGTGAAAGCAGCCAATGCCAAAAGGTTGCGTACTTTGTGATTCTGTTTATAGAGCAGTTTTGAAATGATAAAATTGTAGATAGGGCAGATTAGTGGTGGCCATGTTTAGGATAGGTTGGGGTCTGGGAGGGAGGTCCATGTGATTATGAAATGGTAAAGCGGGGACCCTTGTGGTGACGGGACTGTTTGGAATCTTGACTGGGCTGGTGGACACGTGAACCGACACGTGTGATCAAATTACATGGAGCTAAAGACACACATGCAGACGCGAACCAGTAAACTGGGGAACTGTGAATGGACTTTACCATGTCAACGCCTTGGTCTATGGACTTTACCATGGCAACGCCTTGGTTGTGATCTTGGAGTTGTTTCCCAAGATATTACCCTTTGGCCAGACTGGGCCCACGGGATCTCTGCAAATCTCTTCGATCTGCATGTGACTCTAAAGTGATGTGAAACAGAGATTTGAAGAAAAGTCTAAACAATGACAGATAAACTGTCACTAACTGTAAAACCAAATCTGAGAAAGCATTGAAAAGAAATGGGAGCAAAGCTGTGATTTGTCACCCATTCTGTGCAGAGTGCATTTCTAACAATGGCAGCCTGCCATGGTGACATTTGGGTGGCAGGTGGAATTTTGAGGAAGCAGGGCCTGCTTAGTGCTGCACAACTCCCACAGCTGTAGGCCTCTCCCTTCCAGTGCAGTTGGGATCCACTAGCAGGTTCCTTGAGGGGCCAGGACCATGGCTAATCCTACCAGTAGCTGACATGCTCTGAACTAACGCTAGGGGCCAGGCCCTGTGCTAGAGCTTTCTGTGAATCAATGGGCTTCCTCCCTGCTGCAGCCCACTTGCTTCTTTGCAGACCAGGCTCTGTGGCGCTCAGGTGCCTCAACGCTGGCCTGCCGGGTGTTTGGTCGGTGCGCTGGATGCCTGATGGTGCTTCTTCCTGAGCTGAGAGGAGCTTGAGAGTGGGCGCTGTCAGCCCCTTCCCCAGCCTCCTCATGCCGGTGCCCCAGGACTGCTGGCCAATTAGGAGTGGTCAGGTGCGATTGTGAAGGGATCCTGGGCTCTCTTCACGCCCCCATCCTGTGGTCAGACAGCAGGGCTCTGGGGCAGGGTTCTTGGGCAACCATAGCTGACACCTCTGAAGCAGTTTGGGTGCCAGACACTGCTCAGAGGGTCACCCTCATCCTCTCAGTCCATAGCGTCCTGTGAGGTGGGTAGGATTTCCATGTCCCTGTTCTTGGTAAGGAGATGGAGCCTGACCGAGGTGAAGTTGCCATAGGACACCGACACCGAGCTGGTCAGTGGAGAGCAGTGTTTGGCACCCAGGCCTGGCTGACCCCAGAGCCCATGGTCAAGTTCAGGACCTGCCTGAGCTCTAGATGGGGGCTCAATAAATGTGTGTTGGATGATGGAATGGCTACTTCCTGAATCCCCCCCTGGGGTAGTGCTAGTAGGTATTGGATATATGTCTTTTTAAATTTTTTTTAGTTGTTGATGGACCCAGTATCTTTATTTATTTGTTTTTATGTGGTGCTGAGGATTGAACCCAGTGCCTCATGTGTATGAGGCAAGCACTCTACCACTGAGCCCCAGCCCCAGCCCTGGATATATGTCTTAATGTGAGGTAGCAATAATGGCTGTGATCCCAGCTTCTTGTTAAAGGCCCCTGTTCATCTAGACAGTATCAAGGAACGAATTGTTCATGTTTGCTGAGTACCTGCTGTGTACCAAGTATTGGACTACATCTCAGGAATGAATGAGAAGCTGGGCACAGTGGTGCATACCACTAATCTCACTGATTTGGGAGGGTGGGGTAGGAGCTGACCCCAGAGCCCAAGGTGGATTGACCCCAGATACCAGAATAAAGCTGAAGGACCTGCTTGAACTCTGGATAAGTTCTCAATATATGTGTGTTAGATGGCAGAACAGCTAGTTGATAAAGCCCATCTTTGGGTAGTGCTGGTAGGTCTTATGATATATGTCCTGAAATGAGGTTGCAACGTTGTCAATGAGCTATGGTAATTAGCTTTTCATCGCTGTGACAAAAATGCCTGTCATAAACAACTTAGAGGAGGAAAGATTCATTTTGGCTATGGTTTCAGATGTTTCAATCTGTAGTTGGCTGGCACCATTGCTTTGGTGGAGGAGTGTGGCAGAAGAAAACCTCCAAACTCATAGAAACCTGCAAATGGGGCATGACGGTGGTGGTCAGGGACAAGATATAGACCCCAAGGACAGGGCTCTAGCAACCTACTTCTTCCAACCATGCCCCACCTGCCTATTTTTCCACCACCTCCCAATGGTCCATTCTTCTATTGATGGATTAATCCACTCATAATGTCAGAGCCTTCATAATCTAATTACTTCTTAAAAGCCTCACATCTAGACATTGCTACATTGAGGAACAAGACTTCATCACATGTGCTGTTGGGGAACGTTCCAGATCCAAATCAGATCAGAGGGTGTTTTAGTCAGTTTTTTTCACTGCTGCAACTAAATGACCTGATTAGCACAACTATAGATGAGGAAAGGTTCATTTAGGGGCTCATGTTTCAGAGGTCTTAGTCCATAGAAGCCCAGCTCTACTCCTTGGGACTCAAGGTGAGGCAGAACATCTAGGTAGAAAAGTGTGGCAGAAGAAAGCAGCTCATAGGGTGATCAGGAAGCAGAGAGAGAGAGAGAGAGAGAGAGAGAGAGAGAGAGAGAGAGAGAGATTCCACTTGCCAGATACAAAATATAAACCCCAAAGGCACGCCCCCGATGAACCACTTCCTCCAGCCACACTATCAGCCTTCAGTTACCACTCAGTCAATCTCTATCAGGGGATTAAATCACTGATCGATTGGGTTAAGCCTCTCACAACCCAATCATTTCTTCTCTGAACCTTCTCGCATTGTCTCACACATGAGCTTTTGGGGGACATTACATCTAAACCATAACAGGAGTAATGGCTGTGACCCCAGTTTTTGCTAAAAGACCCCTTTTCCTCTAGATGAAGAATTTTTAATGTTTGTTGAGCACCTACTATGCTCCTAGCACTGGGCTACACATCAAAGATGAATGAGATGATTTCCTCAGATTTAGGAAATGCTTGCTGTTGCTGGGGAAACCACTATCAGTTGTGATCTTCATGTTTTTTGCCTGATTTCTCCATCTTGTGAGTCTTCTTCCTCCTGGCCGGTTTGCTTTTATGTGTGTGTGTGTGTGTGTGTGTGTGTGTGTGTGTTTGTGTGTGTGTGTGAGAAGATGCCTGTGTAGACATGCATGTACACATGTCTTATTGGAGATTGAATCCAGGGTACTCTAGTGCTGAGCTACATCCCCAATCTCTTATTTTGAGACAGAGTCTCACTAAGTTGCTGAGGCTGGCTTTGAACTTGCCATCCTCCTTCCTCAGCCTCCCATGCTGCTGGGATTACAGGCATGTCCACCATGCCTGGTGCCTCCTTGGTTTTGATAACCACTTGGTCCTTTCTGGTAGGCATTTCCATGTTGGGTTTCAGTTATGGGTTCCAGACTGCTTTGTAATTAGGTTCATTGGCCTGCTTCAGATGGTGGCTTAACCATTGTTCTGTGATGTATGTTGTGGTGTGTGGGAAGTGACAAGATACTTTGTTCTGAGAAGATAAACCCTTTTGCTTCTTTTAGAACCTTTTCTATATACTGTCCTAAATGGTAGTTTGTTAGGCAGGTGGTTCTCAAAGTGTGTGCCTGAGACTAGCACTAATACTTGGGGGTTGTTAGAATGGAAATTTTGAGGCCTCACCCCAGAAATGAATCAGTCCCTTATGGTGAGGCCCAACCATTTTTGTTTTAATAAACTCTGATGATTCTAATGCAAATTCAAGTTTGAGAACCATTGATTATATAACAGGTCTGGTGTGTGCCTAGTGCTTGAAAAATGGTTATCGTTAGTATTGTGGTTTGGATATGAGACATCCCCTACAAAGATCATGTTAGGCAATGTAGTAATGTTCAGAGGTGAAATTATTAGATTAAGAGAGCTGTAATCTCATCAGTGGATTAATCTATGTGATGATTAATAATTTAAATGAACTACTGGGTGGTAACTATGGGCAGCTGGGGCATGGCTACAGGAAGTAGGTCACTGGGGGCATGTACTTGAGTTATAACTTGTCCCTTGATTCTTCCCCCAACTCTTGTTCCCCCCCCCCCACTTCCTGGCTACCATGAGCCAAGACACTTTCCTCCACCATTGCCTTCTGCTATTATGTTCTGCCTCACCTCAGACCTAAAGCAATGGAGTCAGTTGAGCATGAAGATTGAGACCTCTCAAATTATGAACCCCAAATAAATTTCCTCCTCTAAGTTGTTCTTATTAGGTACTTTAGTCACAATGATGAAAAACTGAGTAACAGGGGCTGGGGTTGTGGCTCAGCGGTAGAGCGCTCGCCTACCACGTGCGCGGCCCGGGTTCAATCCTCAGCACCACGTAGACATAAATGCATTGCATTGTGTACAACCAAAAGCAAATAAATGAACATTTAAAAAAAAAACTGAGTAACAGTTACTTAAAACAATTCTGATACTTTATAGAGATGACTGGTCAAGAGCTGTGGTTCCTGAAGGAGGTGACATAGATCAGGTACCTGTCCTGGTTTGCCCGGGATCTTCTTGGATTTAGCACTGTAAGTCCCAAATCCTGGCAACTCAATTTGAGATATTTGGTGACTTTATTGTTAAAAGACAGTGTAGTACAAGGCCATGTTTTTCCCATTGTCGCCAGGGTGCCATTATTTGCCCTAAATTTATAGATGAGGAAACTTTTATAGAGGGTGGTCATGCAGTTAGAAAGAAGGTGGTAGTGCTAGAATTCAAATCAGGGTCTGTCTCACTCGAGAGCCAATGGCCTTAATAAATTCCTAGACAGAATTGCAATGTCAAAGAGTACATATGTGAAAAATTTCTAACACTATCACTGAATTCTTGTCCAAGAGGCAAAACATACTACCTCATGTTCAAGAGGCACAACTACACATGCTTTATGAGTTATCATATACATATTAACACAGGATATATTTATACACACATAATAGTAGTATTTACAAATATGTGTCTTCTCCATATAGCCACCTTATGAGCCTATTTAATTTTTGTCAATCTGATAAGCAGGCCTCATTTTGTTTTCTGGTACACATCTTTTGATCTGGTCTAGTATGCCGAGTTGGACATGCGCAGAGCTGAGTGTAATTTGAGACAGGAAATTGAATAGGGCATGACTTTCTGGGCTTAGTATGAAATTCAGTGAAGTAAAATCCTGATGCCTACAGAGGCTTATGGGGGCACCATCGAAGATAAATATGTAAATATCTTGTGAGGATGAGCATTGGCACTCTGTGTAGAAGATCGCTGCTGAACTTTTTCTTTTTTTTGGTACTGAGGATTGAACTCAGGGGCACTCAACCACTGAATCAAAACCCCAGCCCTTGTGCGCGGCCCGGGTTCGATCCTCAGCACCATCCTCAGCACCACGTAAACATAAATGCATTGCATTGTGTACAACTAAAGTAAATAAATAAATATTTTAAAAAAAAACCCAGCCCTTTTTTATTTTATTTATTTATTTACTTTAATTTTGAGATGTGTCTCACTTAGTTGCCTACAGTCTCACTAAGTTGTTGAGGCTACCCTTGTATTTGTGATCCTCCTGCCTCAGCCTCCCGAGCTTCTGGCATTACAGGTGTGCACCATGGTGCCTAGATTTTCTGGATCTTTTTAAGCTTCCAATGATCTGTTCCTCCTCCTAGCTGTGGTCGTGCTCTTGGGACTGGGCTGTTAAGCTCTTTAGATTACCTGAGGGAACAACATGCATGGAGTTTAGGATACATTCTCTATCCCTCAAGGGAATTTGTCTCTATCCTTTCACCTCCTCAAAGAAGTGGTAGAGTGGTGGACATTTGAACTTTCAAATGAATAGAAGAGGACACAGGAATTCAAAAGTAAGTGGTTGAGAGAGATACATAAACTTACAAATGTAGAGGACCATGTCAACAAGTGAGTGCTGTCTTCCTGGATGGATCCCACAAAAAGTTTGTGACTGAGGGGTCAAGAATACAGAAGTGGGGGCTGGGGTTGTGGCTCAGTGGTAGAGCGCTCACATAGCATGTGCGTGGCCTGGGTTTGATCCTCAACACCATGTAAATATAAAGGCATTCTGTACAACTAAAACAAATAAATAAATATTTGAAAAAATAGAATACATCTGGGGCTGGGGCTGTAGATTAGTGGCAGAGCATTTGCCTAGCATATGTAAGGCACTGGGTTCAATCCTCAGCACCACATAAAAATAAACAAGTAAAAATAAGGCATGCTGTCCATCTACAACTACAAATAAATAAATATTAAAAAAAGAATACAGAAGTGGAAGAAAAAAGTGTAAAAGAAAATTAAAGTTCTTAAATATATGTAGCTTAGACTCTGATGGGAGAAAAGAAGCCTCAAGAAAGGTCTAGAAACTGAAGGAAGCACCATCACAGATGGCTGAATTGTAGAAGAAAAGAAAACTTCCATGTGCCATCCTCTAGGTAGGACTAGACTACCTCTAGTCTGCATGGGTTGTTGATTCCCTGTGCCTCTAATGTGGTAGCTTTCTGATGTGATTGTCCACCTGGAAGATTTTTCCCAAATGACTTTTAAGTTCATAGCAGGTAAGCATTCTGGACCACTAGAATGAGATTGCCACCTTGGCAAAATGCAAACCCCTACAATCTTTCCTTTTTAGAAAATGTCCAGCTTTATCATGCTGCAATTTATTTAGGATTCACCAATTTTAAATGTATAGCTGGGTGAATTTTAGTAGTTTTGTACAGTTGTGCAACCACTACCCCAGTTAAGTTATGCTACTGTCCCATAGCTCTAAAAATTTCCTTGTGCCCATTTATGCTCTTCCAAGAACCTAGCTTCAAACATCCATTGATTTGCTGTCACTGTAGTAGAGCAAAATGGGAATAAAGTGTTATACATAATTTAAATTGCAATTTCTTTGGGGGAACAGATAAAAGATACTTATTGGTGTGTTAACTTTTCTAAGGTAACAGAAGACAAATTTAGAAAAATTATTATAGTGTTAACTTTCTAAAATGATGGTACATTTGGTACATTTTCAAATATTGCCACTGTAACTGGATAGAATCCAGTGACTATGTTTTTAAAATATTTTATTAGTTGTTGATGGGCCTTTATTTATTTCTTTATATGTGGTGCTAAGAATCAAACCTAGTGCCTCACACATGCCAGGCAAGCACTCTACCACTGAGCCACAACCCTAGCCCTATTTTTTAAAATGTTTTTTTAGTTGTCAGTAGACTTTATTTATTTATATGTGGTGCTGAGAATCAAACCCAATGCCTCACACATGCTAGGTAAGCACTCTACCACTGAGCCACAACCCTAGCCCAAATCCAGTGACTATTAATCTGGTTTCTAAATTATTCAATTAACATGTACTTCTATGCAAACACACACACACACACATACATCTAATTGGTTCTCTTTTTTGGAGAACTTTCACACTCCCTGCCCTGACATACGTGCACATGTGCTGGCAAGTAAACAACTGACTGTCCAATCATAGGGGACTGCTTCAATAAATTACTGAATATTATGTGGTCATATGTTATCATACAGACATCAAGTAGATTGTACTGTTGTACTGATACAACAATCTTTATTACGATAATAAGAAATAATATTATAATAAGTATTCCAATATTTGTATACCTGATATAGAAAGATACATTTACACATATGTATATATTAAATTCTTATATGTATCTCTGACTCTGTTGTACCAAAATAAATGCAGGTATATAAAGCTTTTTATACAAAGATGGTCACATTTTGTTATTTGTAATGATAAATGTAGAAATACAATAAAACCTTCCACAAATGGGAGATTGGTAAAATAGACATGGTATGTTATGATAAAAGAGGGATATCATACTGTTAAGATTTGGAACAATCTACAAAACATATTCTTATGTGAAAAAAGAAGGAACAAGATAATGTGAAGGATATGTTTGTGTGTGTGTATATACATTATTTGAAAAGATCGATTTTTAAATGTTAATGATTGACTTTGGCAAGGAAGATATCGAGTCTGGAGTTCAGAGAAATTTACTTTCCACTGTATACCATTTTGTATTATTTGAATTTTGTGACCCTGTGCACCTACTATATTTTCAAAGGAAATATGCCTTCTTTTGAGCATCTATTACCTAGAAGAGAGTCCTACGTTTATCCTTTGTCCAGAGATTGAATTTGAAGGTGGAGATTAATCATTTTCCTATCTTAGACATTAATAATGCTGTTCTCTTTCCATCAGTCTTCTGATTCTGAATTTGAGGGAGGATAGTTTGGGCAACAGAAGGGAGCAGGAGGGCAAGAAAGAGTATAGAGTTAGGAATAGCATCCTGAGGGGACTTAGAGTAAGGATACCACAATTGGAACCAATGAGTTTAGTGATTTCAGACCAATACACAACACACTAAACTATTCATCTTTACCTATCTGTGAAGATCTCCAAGAATTTAGGCTATAATTTAGCTCAGTGGATATCAGATACAGTCTCATCAGAATCACACAATACTTTCAAATGTCTTCTGTTTTTTATAAAATGATAATAACTCCATATGACTTTTAAGAAATTGAACAGTGTGGAAGCAAGACAAAAGGTTTCTCATTTATTTGCCAGTTTCCAGTCCAGAGGTAACTGCTTTCAACTATTTTTAGTTAAGTTTTTCTGGTAATATCATTATTCTAATATGCTTATTCCTCTATTTCTTGCTTTAGTAACATTAGACAGTATTTATTGATTCTTTATTAAGAAAGATGAAGGTTTTAACATAATTATGCTACTTCTTTTTCTGACTTCTGACGTTCCTGAGATTTTGTTATATTATTAAAATTCTCAGGACTTTTTAATGGTTGTCTTTATAACTCTAAATAATATACTTATTTCTGAATTCCTTAATTTCAGACAATATGTATTGGTGCTCATTTCAGATATATTTACCTCTACTCTCCTTCCCTTCTTTGTTTTTAAATTCTGTCAGCTATAATATTATTTGTACATTGTTAATCTTTTTAAAAATTTTTTAAAAATTTTATTTATAGTAGTAGTATGTACATTGTTAATCTTATAACAACTACTGCCTGGGTTCAAATCCCATCTCCACCACTTGTTACCACTATAATCTTGGTTAAATTGCTGAATATCTCTATACCTTCAGTTTCCTCAATTGTCAAATATAGATAATAACAACAATATCTACTTCATAGGGTTGCCATAAAATGAAATTTCATTTCTGTTGAAACAAACATTTAAAAGCACTTAAAATACTATTTGGCATATTGTAAGCATATTTATTTATTGTACATGGTAATGAATCCAGGTCCTTGAGTATGCTAGGGAGGTGCTCTACCACTAAGCTACATCACTAGCCCTTTCCATCTCATTTGGAGACAGGATCTTGCTAATTTGCCTAGACTGGCTTGAACTTGCAATCCTCTTGCCTCAGATTGCCAAATAGCTGGGATAACCGGCATGTGTCACTGTGCCCAGCTATGAGCACTTTTCAGTGTTAAATAAAAAATAATATTACAATTAAAAATAAAATCAGTAGTCTTACAGTTTTAATGAAATCTTCACTATGTTTTATCTATAGCCTGATTCTAAAAATCAAACCAAAGGACAAAAGACACGAAGAGACATTTAACCAAAGAGGATACACAAATGGCAAATAGACACATAAAAATATGTTCAAAATAATTAAATGTTAGAGAAACACACATTAAAACAACCATGAGATATCACTATGCATCTAATAGAAGGGCTAAAATTAATGACAACAAATGTTGATGAAGATGTAGTAAAACAGGTTCACTTATATTGCTTGTGGAAGTGAAAAATGGTGCTCTGGGAAAACATTTGGTAGTTTTTTTTTTTTTTTTAAAAAAACTAACGTGTAAATATTATATAATATTATACAAATATTATATATATATATTTATATAACATGCAAATATATTCTACAAATATTATAATGTGCAAATATTATACATTTTTAAATATATATTTTAAAAATATTTTTTTAAAAAAACTAACATACAAATATTATATATATTATACAATTGCTCAGCAATTGTACTCCTGAGTACTTATCCCAGAAAGATGAAGACTTAAGCCCACACAAAAACTTGCACACTAATATTCAAAGCAGATTTATTTATAGTAGCTTTATTCATAAATTGGACACCCAGATTTCCTTCAATAGGTGAATGGTTAAACAAACTGTAGTACATCCATATCATGGAATAGTACTCAGCAATAAAAAGAGCAAACTATTGATATCAGCAACAACCTGGATCAATCTCCATAAAATATGCTGAATGGAAAAAAAAACAATCACAAAAGTTTACATGCTGTCTGGTTGTGTTTCTATTATTTACATGCATTTTTCAAATTGTGAAATGACAAAAATGGACAATACTTTAATAGTTGTCATGAGTTAGAGAGGGGATGGAATGGGAGGGAAGTGAGTATGGCTATAAAAAGGAAATATAGAGATCCTTGTGATGGAATTGTTCCATATCTTGACTATACCAAAGTCAATATCCTGACTTTAAAATTGTGTTATAGTTTTGCAATTTGTTTTCATTGGAAGAAACTGGGTAAAGGGTACACCACATCTCTTGAACCTCTCTGTATTATTTCTTATAACTGCATGTGAATCTACAATTACCTCAAAATTAAAAATTAATTTAAAAATTGAACCAATAAACAGCATTTCCAACAATAAGTTTTATGTAAATATTATTCACAGCAAGACCAAGTAGTGTGATTGGACAAACAGCGAAAAAAAAAAATGTAATCCTATGGCACTAAAGAAGTGTTGCTGGAAGGATAATGTTTCTAATGTTAAATTCAAATGTTATTATCTTTTCCATAATCCTTCGATGGCTCAGAATGATGACACACTTTTGTATGCATCCTGTAAGAACCAGGATCATTATATAGCTTTTTGTTGTCCTTAGACTTCCTAATTGTTCTAATTGCTTTTCATTTTTATTGTCAACCAAGAGCACATATAAATAGCCTCTGGTTTCTTTTTCTTTTCTTTCTTGGTTTGGAGTTGGAAATTGAACTCAGACTTGTATGCTAGGCAAGCGCCTTACCACTGAGCTACATTCCAAGTCTAGCTTCTGGATTCTTAGTTATAGGGATTGATTATGGAAATTTTGCCTATCTTACGAATATTCTTGCTGGGTGTGGTGGGGCATGCCTGCAATCCCAGCAAACTCCAGAGGCTAAGGCAAGAGGATCACAAGTTCAAAGCCAGCCCCAGCAATGTAGAGAGGCCCTCAGCAATTTAGTGAGATCCTGTCTCAAAAAAAAAAAAAAATAAATAAAAAGGTCTGAGGATGGTTAAGCAACCCTGGGTTCAATCCCCAGTACCAAAAAATAAAAAAGAAAGAAAGAATGTTCTTTACTGAGCCCTCTGATTTCCTATCTAATTATGCCCCATTGTTTTTTCTTTTCTTTCCTTCTATCTTTCTTCTTTGTTCTAATCAGTTATACAAGACAGCAGAATGCCCTTCGATTCATTGTACACAAATGAAGGACAAATTTTCACTTCTCTGCTTGTACAAAAAGTAGGGTCACACCATTCTTGGAATCATACATGTACCTAGGGTAATGATGTCTGTCTCATTCCACTGTCTTTCCTGTCACATGCCCTCACCCTCCCCTTCCTCCCCTTTGACCCATCCAAAGTTCCTTCACTCATCCCATGCTCCCCCCCCCCAATTATGGATTAGCATCCACTTATCAGAGAAAACATTTGGCCGTGGGTTTTTAAGGATTGGCTTACTTTGCTTAGCATGATATTCTCTAACTCCAACCATTTACCTGCAAATGCCATGATTTTATTCTCTCTTAATGCTGAATACTAATCCATCATGTATATATACCATAATTTCTTTATCCATTCATCTATTGAAGGGCATCTAGGTTGGTTACAGTTTGGCTATTGTTAATTGTACTGCTATAAACATTGAGGTGGCTGTGTCACTGTAGTATGCTGTTTTTAAGTCCTCTGGATGTAGACCAAGGAGTGGGATAGCTGGATCAAATGGTGGTTCCATTCCAAATTTACTAAGGAATCTCCATACTGCTTTCCAGATTGGCTGCACCAGTTTGTAGTCCGACCAGCAATGTGTGAATGTGCCTTTTCCCTCACATCCTTGTCAACACTTATTGTTGTCTATGTTCTTGATAACTGCCATTCTGATTGGAGTTAGATGAAATCTTATAGTAGTTTAGATTTACATTTCTCTAATTATTAGAGATGTTGAACAGTTTTTCATATATTTCATATATTTCTGGGAAGTGTCTGTTCAGCTCCTTAGCTCTTTTATTGATTGGGTCATTTGGTGTTTTGGTGTTAAGTTTTTTGAGTTGTTTATATATCCTGGAGATTAGTGTTCTATTCGATGCACATATGGCAAAAAATTTGCTCCCATTTAACAAAAGAAGTGAAACACTTCTACAGTGAAAACTATAGAACACTAAAGAAATAAATTGAAGAAGACCTTGGAAGATGGAAAGATCTCCCATGCTCCTGGATAGGCAGAATTAACATTGTCAAAATGGCCATACTACCCAAAGCACTATACAGATTCAATGAGATTCCAATTAAAATCCCATTGTCGTTCCTTATAGACATAGAAAAAGCAATCATGAAATTCCTTTGGAAAAATAAGAGACCCAAAATAGCCAAAGCAATCCGTAGCAAGAAGAATAAAGCAGGAAGCATCACAATACCAGACCTTAAACCATACTACAAAGCTATAGTAACAAAAACAGCATGGTATTGGCACAAAAACAGATATGTAGACTAACGGTACATAATAGAAGACACAGAGACAAACCCACACAAGTACAGTTATCTCATACTAGACAAAGGCACCAAAAACACATTGGAGAAAAGATAGTCTCTTCAACAAATGGTGCTGGGGAAACTGGACGTCTATATGCAGCAAAATGAAATTAAACCTCTATCTCTCACCATGCACAAAACTCAACTCAAAGTGGATGAAGGACTTAGGCATTAGACCAGAGACCTTGCACCTAATAGAAGAAAAAGTAGGCCCAAATATTCATCATGTCAGCTTAGGACCTGACTTCCAACTACATCCAAACTATAGCAATTATCATCCACATTTTAGAGAAAACTGAATATTAGAAAAGGTCAATCACATCACTTTCAAGCTGATGAAAGTGATGAGAACCAGGATTAGAATCTAGGTTTGTCTGAGAATAAAACCGTGGACTTTGACCAAAAAATTTATTAATTTAAAAATGGATAGACACAGTTGCTCCATAGAAAATATCCAGAAGTCAAAGAGTTTGGTATTGGAACACAGGCAAAAGGATTGTGCACTTTCAATTAATTTTTCAACAAAAACCTGACATCTTTTAATCAGTTAAACAAATTAGAAAAGTTTATTTTTGTGAGATGCTAGAAATATGAATAGACCATAGATCTATTGAAAAGCCTAAAGGACTTATTTTGAACTCTGCATATTTGGGCTTCCATAGAAACAGTTTGCAAAATTGTAAAAGCTATGAATAAGTATCTTAAAAGTATTCCCATGTAAGCATCTCACATTAACCAGCGATTCATCACTGTGACAAAAATTCCATACAAGAGCAACTTAGAGGAAGACAAATTTATTTTGGGCTCACGGTTTTAGAGGTTCAGTCTGTGGTCAGCTGACTTCATTATTCTAGGCTTGAGGTGAGGCAGGATATTATGGCAGAAGTGTATGGCATAGGAAAGCTACTCAGCTTATGGTAGAAAAAACATAGTGTGAGGAACTAGGGACAAAATATAATCCCAAAAGGCATACCCCCAGTGACATACTTCCTCCAGCCACACCCTACCTACCTATAGTTTCCACCCAGCACAGTAGTCCTTTCAAATTATCAATCCATCTAATGAATTAATCCACTGATGAGGTTACACTCTTATAATATGATCATTTTGCCACTGGCAATTTTTGCATTGTCTCACACATGAGCTTTTAGGGAAAACCTTATATTCAAGCCATAACATCCTGCCCCTTGCCCCCCAAAACTTATATCCATACCCCAATACAAAATGCATTTAGTTCATCTCCAAGAGTACCTGTAGTCTTAACAGTTCCAGCATTGTCCAAAAGTCCAAGTCCAAAGTCTAATCTGAGACTCAAGACAAACTCTTGGCTGTGAGCCCCTGTAAAGATCAAAAGCAAGTTACCTATATCCAATATACAGTGGCACAGAGTAAATGTTCCCATTTCAAAAGAGAGGAATAGAGGTATAGAAAGAAGTGATGCAACCAAAACAAGATTGAAACCCAGATGGACAAAGAAGTCCTGTACCTGTGGGGCACATGGTAGAGAGATGTGATTGTTAAAAGGCTTAGGCAGCTCTGCCCTTATGGCCTTTCTGGTTGCAGTCCACTTGGTGTTTCTCTTGGCCTGGCTTTGTCTGCAGCCAGCAGCTTTCCTCTGTAGATTTTCCACATAACTGGCATCTCTTAATTTCTGAGGTTTCCATTGTAGTTTTGACTTCATTCACAGAGTTTCACACATCACCCTCTCAGAGGATGCCCACAGGGATTCCAACCCTGCTACACTTTGCCTGGCCTCCTAGACCTTCCTTTGCAATCTTGTGGAAGCCTCCCTGACCCCTATCTTCAGCATCTGCATTCCTGCAAAACCAGCATCATGTGGGTGATGCCAAGGTCTGCTGCCAGCTGGAATAGTAGCTGGCCCCCCTTGGACAATGGCTGCAGTGGCCTGAGTGCCTGGGTGACTCCTAGGAAACCTTGTGCGATCAATGTGCCCCCACAGTCTCTTAAATGAGTTTTCACTTTTACACCCTTGAGCCTGCTATGGGTGTGGTCTTACTGATTCCAGAGATGTCTTTAAGGCATCTTTTCTGTTGTCTCTACGCAAAATACTTATCTCCTCTTCCACATCTCCTTTGACCTCAATTTTACATGAATTTTTTTGGCCAAACTGCAAGTTTTTAAAATTCTTTAGCTCTGCTCTCTGCCCCTGGTTATCATAGTAAACATGACTAAAAGTCTCCAGCAATACCCATGCCACTGCTTGAATGGTGTTCTGTCTTGAAATTTCCTCCACCACATTAATTAATCCATCAACTTTAAATTAAGTGACATACAAAGTCTCCTCAGGATATAGACAAAATGTAGAGAAGTTCTTTGCCAGGATATAACATGAAAGGCCTGTAGTCCAAGTTGCAATAGAGTCCCCATACCCTTCTGAAATCTCATAAGCACAGTCCTTTTTATTTTTTAGTTTTTTGAGACAGGGTTTCATTAAGTTGCTCAGGGCCTCACTAAGTTGCTGAGGCTGCCCTCAAACTTGAGATCCTCCTGCTTCAGTCTCAAGAGTTGCTGAGATTATAGGCATGTGACAGCATGCCCAGCCGAACAGCCTTTACAGTCCACATTCCTATGAGCATTCCAGTCTTCTGAGATTTTAGTCAGCTTTTTGTCACTGTGACCAGAATTTCTGACCAGAACAACTTAGATGAGGAAAAGTTTATTTTGGGCTCATGGTTTCAGAGGTTATGTCCATGATTAGCCAAATCTATTGCTCTGGGCTTGAGATGAGGCTGAACATCAGGGCAGAGGGCATGGAGGAGCAAAGCTGCTCAGATCATGGCAGCCAGGAAACACAGAAAGAGAGCAAGTAGCCAGGGACAAATACATACTCCAAAGGCATGCCCCCAGTGACCTGCTTCCTCTAGCCATACCCTAAATGCCTATAGTTACCACCCATTACAGTAGTCCTTTCAATTACTAATCCACCAAATGGATTAATCTGCTGATGAGGTTACAGTCATCATTATCTAATCATTTCACCTCTGACCATTTCTGCAGTGTTTTACACTTGAGCTTTCGGGGCACACCTTGGATCCAAACCATAATACATCTCCATCAAAGGTTATATCTGTAGGTTATCTGTGACTTTCTCCTCTACCTTCTCTCCAGTTCCTATTTAAATGTATATTTGCAATTAACCTACTAATTTCTGAGTATTTAAAATGAAATGCCTGATGCAATCATTCTTTTTTTTTTTTTTTTTTTTTTGGGGGTACCAGGGATTGAACTCAGGGGCACTCGACCACTGGGCCACATCCCCAGCCCTTTTTTTGTATTTTATTTAGAGACAGGGTCTCACTGAGTTGCTAAGTGCCTCGCCATTGCTGAGGCTGGCTTTGAACTCGCGATCCTCCTGCCTCAGCCTCCCAAAGTGCTGGGATTACAGGCGTGCACCACCGCGCCCAGCTTGCAATCATTCTTATTAAAACTCAGAATAGTCTCTGAATGGCTTGATCACTTTGGTTTTTAAATATTGGAATGATATGTATTTTCCACTGTTGAACTGGAGTCTTAATTTTTACAAATGCCAATTCAAAGCTATTCACATTTAAATTAATGTTCTGATATGGGGTAATCTCCAAGATCTATCAGGTAAAAAAATAGTGCGTGCCACCATTTAGAGGAAAAAGAGGAAGCGTACATATGTGTATTTGGTAATAAATACATAAAAATCCCTGAAAGGATACATATGAGGGAAAGAATCATATCCTAGTGATGGGTGCAAAAATAATGTTTGAAATCTCACTTTAAATTGTGAATGATGTGTGCAAAATAAATACACCCACACACAATGAAATAATGAATTTTGTGCTACATTAGACCACTGTATGCTTTCATACTGTATTGATTGTTTTGTGCGTGTGTGTGTGTGTGTGTGTGTGTGTGTGTGTGTATAATTTAAAAACCCAAACCAACTCTGCTAATTAAGCTCTCCCTGGCCAGGAGCTCCCTTGGATCTCTGACAGTTCCTAGTTAAACCATAGTTTGTGGTTTTTGACAGCAAACCAAGACCCTCTTTTTTGCTTCAGGAAAACTGGCTGGTTTTAGTCCCTGGCATTATTCTGTGGCATCTTTACAAATCACCAATTGTCTTGACCATGACTTACACTTGTGCCAGATTTTTCTTGGCCACTTTGTTTTGGAGACAGGTAGTAATACTAGCAATAAAATTATTATTAATTTGTCTTCAATTTATGGGAAATTATCTTGAAAACAGGAATAGGTGGTACTTTGAGATGACCAGGTAAGATCAAAAGCAACTGAATCAAATCGTTTGAACTAATACATACATGTGTTTTGGTACATATTTTAACTTTTCTAATTGTTGCATCTTAGTCCAGAACTCAGAAGATAAAAATACTGCAAAAAGTGACATTTTACAAAATGAAATGCCTAAATTGTAATTTTCCCAATGATGGTACTTAATGTGAATATCATTTAGAATTTTTTACAATTTTGTTTATTTTTGACACTTTTTGGAATAGGAAACAAGGCTGTCAGAGACCTCCAGTACTTTTATTATCAAATCCACCTCATTTCCCTTTTTGTATATCCTTACCAGTAAAGAAATGCCCTAAAATTTTCCATCTGCTTGGTACGGTATTTATAGGAAGTTTCATAATACTTTGATTTTGCTAATATATTATCCAAAGTAACTATTTTTTATAACCCTTATCACCTTACGAAGTCCCAAATTAAGCTCAAAAGAAAATCACAAGCCTTATTTTAGAAATTAGAAATATTCTCTTTTTTCCCTGTATGGTCTCCTGGTGTCACTTAACTAAAACTCCTGAGTCTGTGACCTTGAGAAACCTAGAGGCTAAAGAGGAGCAGCAGCGTATTGAAGGTTGTCCCCTGCACCGTTACCCAAAAAGGGGAGCAAATACTCATCCTAACAGGTAAGTGTTTTTATAATTATGGCAGATGGTGATTGAAGCAAAGGCAATTCAAAACTGCGAGGGGGGGATATGAGAAGGCAATAATTTTGAATGTTTGACATTTGTTTTGAAACTACCTTACTACCCTATACCCTTTACCATCTGTCAGTTATCCCTCCCAACACCCACCTCTGTCTTCCCACAGGGTTCCATTGTCTGCAGTTCCTGTTTCTCAGGGGCGGAGCTGTGGGAGGCAGCCATGGGTGCCATAATAGGCACCTGCGGCCAGCACAATGGGCTGTGGGTGCTTGTGGGAGAGACAGATTGATGTATTGTGCATGGGGGAGGAGGGCTGTCACTTGAATCCATGTGAACCCAGGCTTTAGGGGCAAGGGAGATTGACAGCTTTTGTAGGTTGCATTTCTTTTTCAAAGCTTGGCTTTAATAGACAGTAAGTTTGGGGCCCCAGGCTTTCACTCCCATAATTCTAACAGGGCAATCACCAGCATTCAGCATTTCTTTTTACCCCCCTTGTTACGCATTAAATGATTTCAGTAAAGGAATGTGCAGCATTAATTAGAATTTGCTAGCAGATACCAAGGGGAAAAGTTTCTTCACAACAACTATAGGAGGTGTCATTTGTACAAAGACTTTTTTGTTTTCTTTCCCCATTACATTATCACTGCAATATGTAAGGTAGTGATTCTTTTCATTTAAATTAAGTGGAAAGCTACTAAATCTTGTTTTATTCTCCAAAAAGAATAAGGTCCTTAACACTTATCTTTTAACTTCTTTCATTTCCTAAGGTTGATGTTTACTTTTGCTTTCAGTCCGACCCATTTACTGGTCTGTGTGGTTGTGTATCCAGTTTTGTGTACCACTTAGCTTTTACAATTACAGGCAACCCACTAATACTGATATATAAGGATTGTTACAAGGAGAAAATAGCTACCAATAATATGGGAAATCATTGACACACTGGTTCCTTTTCGGTAATGGTACATTGAGAAATGCTAAAAATTTGAGTCTTATAGATTTGTGTCCTAACTTATTTTCTAAAACTATTTTTTCTTAGTTGATTTTTAACCTTAGCCATGACATCAAATTTATGGAAGAATGGGGCAGCAGCCAAGGAATATTTTTTTTCCCATAGAAAACTCATTCCCAAGACATGTCAGTTAAAAAAAAAAAAACCACATTAAATGCCCCCCCCCCAGATAGCATCATTTCCTTACAGCTAGTAAAAAATATATATCTGTTTGTTTTGTATCTATTTTTTATTCTTGACATTTTAGTCTTATAAAGGAACAAACTAATCTCGGATTGGATATATCTTGTAAATATATGCTTTGCCATCTGGGGAACTGATAAAACATTAAAATCTTGGTATGATTGTTCTAATATTTCTCCTGTATGAAATCATTTTCTCAGTGGAAGGGGTTGAAGGCTAATTGAATTAGAATTTTCCCATTTAATTGTTTTATTTAAGTATGTTAAGGCAACAGTGAAAAATATTGATCAAGTCTACCATTATTTCTCAGAAAGAACATATTCCCACAGAGTAGCCTGGCTCTGTCTATAATAATAATTTGGTGCAATGGCTTTAAACGTAGTGGGGTGATAATAATTAGGGTGTGCGACAGAAATTTCAATGCTGAATTCAACATTTCACCATTCAGGGCATGAAAATTGCCAACCAGGGGCTAGTCAGCTCTAAGTACTAATTAACTAATTAATCAGGTGCTGAAACCAACTGAATGGAGGATACCAGCCAGACAACTCAAGCCCAAGCAGAGGGTTGTGCTCTTTAAAGACAGTGCAGTCTTTCTTCTTGGGTTTTAACCCAATCACACATGAGGAGGGAAAGTAGGATATGGTGTACTACTGTCAGTCATTTCTGTGCAAGCTTTTTACTTAGAGAAAATAAAAACATGTGGCTCTGATAATAACAGTGAGGCACCATGTATAGGGTGACCCTCGAAGCCACTGACCCCTTGGCCATGAAGTAGTTCATGCCTGGTATGGGCAGGGGGTGAGGAAGGGGTCTGAATTCCCGGAGTTTACTTCTTCAACGTATTTTTTTTAACATAGGAGAATGAGAAACATATCTCTCGTTTTGGGCTGGTCTTGGGTCTTTTGCCTCATCCTTCGTTTATGTAAATGAGAAGAGTCCAATTACACATATGGAAAAAGGGTTTAATGAATCGTGAAAAAGCCCAGTTTGTAGAGAAAGGGCACAATCCTCTCTTCTTCTTCTTTTTCTCTTTTAAATTTAACTTAGAAACATGTATTTCTTTTAAGGAAGATGATAAAGCCTAATGATTAGATCATTTTATTTTGTGTACTAATTTTCATACTTGGGAATTAAATGTATTTTGCTGGAAGATTTAGCTTCCTTTGTCTTTGTAAGGTTTTCTGGATACTTAGCAAATATTCTACAAGAGAAACTGTAAAATTCTGACTTTTTCCCCCTGAATTAAAAATGATTACATTAGTGCCTCCCTTTTTGATGTTATTCTTAGCTCAGTGATAATTTTTCTTAACAGTTTGTTCGGGAATTGTTTGCAATGGAAAAAGACTGCATGGTTATAAGGGATGTGTTATTGAACCCAAGGAAAAGACGTTATTTCCCATGCCTTTTTTATCTTAATTCGGTATTATGATGTTTTAACAAGCCAGAATTTTAGGGTGTTGGAAATTAGGTGCACTTTTTTCTTTCCAAAAAGGGTCTGTATTTTACACTACAGCAGAAGATTCTGCTTGGGTCCCCCCACTTTCTCCCTTAATCTTGGGATTTTCAGTAGTTGAGTGTAGACCACACAGAACCCCTCCCCCATCACCCTTATTATTTCCTTTAATGACAAAAATCTTTACAAGAATCCTGGAGGGTAAACAATATCATATCTGATCCTTGCTCTTGGAATCTGGTAAGTTTGCAACTGGCCCGAAGAAGTGCCTTTCAGGGGCAGGAAGAAGGTTCTCAATCACGACTTTCAAGTGCTTTCCAGAAACCTAGTCCAAAGACCTCTTTGGGCATGTGGGGAAACTGAGGCCCAAGAAGCTGGGGTGGTGGGGGCTGGGCGCTTTTCCAGCTGTGACTTCCCCCCTTTCTACAAAAGGGTCTGCTTTGGTCCATGGAAAACTTTTCTCGGGCACCTAAGTGTGGAAAACTGCTGGGGTCCAGACTGCCTGCCTATTCACGAGCGCCGCGGTCTTTCCATTCTACCCCCAGCCTCCCCGGATCAGCGCCCTGGATGTGATCGACACCATGAAGTTGCCCCATAATCCTCTCTGGCAACATAGGATGTAAAATTTGATCAGCTCATTGGATGAAGCCGACAAGTCCCAAAAATGTGTGAAAAGGGGGCCAAACAGTAGGCAAGCGCCGCTTTGAGGCAGCGCTCCAGCCGGCCCCCCTCCGAGTTCTCAGTGCGGCAGCCGCGGCGCGAGCGGGGGCTGGGGTCGAGCGGCCGGCCGCTGCGGCAGCCGCGACTAAGGCGGCGGCAGCAGCGAGGCCGCGGCGCCATGGGGGGGCAGTAGGAGCGAACCTCGGGGCCGGAAGGGGGCAGCGCGGCGGCGCCTGCGGCTGCGGGGTTATCTCCGCGGCCGAAGAGACAGCAACCGCGGATTTGCTAGGGGCCCAGCCAGCGGGGCTGGGCGGGGCGTACACCCGGGCCGCGGGCGGCGCGCGCTGTACCAGTTGGCCTCTGGGCCCTGCTGCCCGCGCGCCCGCCGGGCGGCGCACGCGGAGGCTGCGGCGGCGGCGGCGGCGGCGGTGGCGGCGGCGGTGGCGGCGGCGGCGGCGGCGGCGGCGGCGGCGGCGGCGGAGGCGGCGGCCGCGGAAGGAGGAGGGGAGCTTGGAGCAGGAGGTGAGGTGGAGGTGGAAGAGCCACAGTAGGCGGAGGAGGAGGCGTTGGTGGAGGAGGCGCGCGGCCTGGAGGAGGATGGAGGAGCAGCCGAAGGAGGGCGAGGCCGAGGTCGCGGAGCACTGGTTCTCTAAGTGGGAGCGCCAGTGCCTGGACGAGGCCGAGCAGGACGAGCAGCTGTCCCCAGAGCTGCAGGAGGAGGCTGCCGCCGAGGTGGCGGGGCTCAAGAGCGAGCAGCAGAGGCTCTGGCACCTCTTCCAGATCTCAGCCACCGCTGTGGCCCAGCTCTACAAAGATTCTGGGTGCCAACAGCCAGGACTGTCTATGTGGGACCCCTTCCAGAATGCAGCCATGGCCGTGACCAGCCTCTACAAAGAGAGTGGGGATGCCCACCAACGAAGTTTTGACCTGGGTGTCCAGGTTGGCTACCAGCGTCGCATCAAAGATGTGCTGGAGTGGGTGAAGAAGGGCCGGAGCACCATTCGCCGCGAAGACCTGATTAGCTTCCTATGTGGCAAAGTGCCCCCTGCTCCTCCCCCTCCTCGCACCCCTAGGATGCCCCCGAAGCCACCCTCTGGGGCCACCAGCCAAGCTGCAGCCACCGAGTCCAGCTCGTCGGTTGACGTCGACCTGCAGCCTTTCCACGAGGCCATTGCCCTGCACGGCCTCAATGGCGCCATGGCGAGCATCAGCGTGCGATCTGGCGCGCCCGGTTCCCCCGCCTCAAGACAGCGGTGTGGCTAGCAGTGGGCGCCGAAAAAGTAGTTTCCTCGAGGATGACCTGAACCCCTTTGGCTCCGAAGAACTGGCCCTCCGCCTGGACAGTGGGGGGACCCGCAAGCGTACTTCGGCCCAGTTTGGTGATGGCATCACAGACTCCCCATCCCACAAGCGCAACCGAATGGTCTGAACTGCCTCCATGGTCGCTATCCATCATATTGCTTGAGAGCCAACTCGACCTTCAATTGCTCGTGTGAGGATCCTGGAGGCCATCCTTCTTCTCTAAGTTAAACAAAGATTTCTATTAAGTTTACCATAAAGAAACTTTAAAAGTATCCCAGAAGAGGCCTCGTATGACTCTGACTTTCCAAAAAATATAATTCTATTAGAGAACAACAAAAAGTACGCGGTAGCTAGCAAGATCATTTAAAGCAAAAGTATCCAGTCAGGGCGGGAGCCTGGTTTATCTTGTTCACAGTTATATTCCTTAGCATCTAGCGCAGTTGCTGGTGCTCAATAAATATTTGTTGAATGAATAAATGAGATCTTAATTTAACATCTTAAATGGAAAAGACATAGCAGGTGTTTACTTGGTTATAGGATAATTTTATCCTTTCTTTCTTTTTCTTTCTTTCTTTTTTTGGTTGTTGGCTTTAATGGTCTGCCAATTTTATTACATTATGCCAAAAGTTAGACTTGACATCTTTGTGAAATCTGGAGTCTTCCACGTTTACTCCACTGTACAATGCACCTAATTTCTAGAAAGAAAGTGGAAGTAATACATGGGCTGTGATTTATTTTGAAAAGCAGTTGATCATTTTGGTGCTTATAATGGTGTAAAGAGGTGCCATGGTGGTTGGGAAGGTAATATGTGATATTGGGTGGATTCAGTGCTCTCTTTAGGAAAACAAAATGAACAATTGAGATCCTGATAAAATAAGTTTGTGTCCCTAGTAGCCTAGTGGTGCTCCTTTTTCACAGGAATGTCAAAACTTCCTTTCTTGAAGGTTATGTCTCTTTGGTGATCTCTATTTTGAAGTTAGCCAGAATGTACTTCTGGTTTAATTTAAGGGTGCAGCATGGTAAGGACCAGTAATGGAATTCTTGCTTCACAAATTATGATTTGGGGCAAGTCATGTAATGTCCACTGACCTTAGTTTTTCATCTGTTAAATGGAACTGTGTGTCTGCTAAGATCATTGTATCAGATGAAGTCCATTCAAGTGTCTAACACAGTGCTTGGCACCTAGGGGTATTCATTTAATGTCTTCCCCTCTCTGTAAATAAAAATCAGTAAAGCAACAAAGCCCATAATATTTTAGCAAAAGCAGCAAAATATATCCATTTAGAAATCAGCAAATAGAATCCCTGTGTTCGACCTAGAAATTACTGTTACCTTGTTGGAATTTGCCTAAATATCACAGACCTTGTATTAATTATAAGTGTGTTGAACTTGTGACTCAGGATCACCAATTTGGATTTATGGGCATCCTTAGAGTTCCTGAAACTGCCTTAGAAATACACTTTGCAACCAGGAGTAATGAAAACTTTACTTCTTCTGATCTAAAAGAATATGGGGCAGGAGGTAAGGGTGGAAAGTTTTGAAAGTGGAGGTCCTATGGCACCTAAAAGGCTAAAGTGTTTTTTTTTTTTTTTTTTTTTTTGTGGTACTGGGGATTGAACTCAGGGGCACTCGACCACTGGGTCACATCCCCAGACCTGTTTTGTATTTTATTTAGAGACAGGGTCTCACTGAGTTGCTAAGTGCCTCACCATTGCTGAGGCTGGCTTTGAACTTGGGATCCTCCTGCCTCAGCCTCCCAAAGTGTTGGGATTACAGGCGTGCGCCACTGCACCCGGCTTAAGGCTTAAAGTGGTTTTGAATAAGCGTGGGTACAGTGTAGGTAATAAAGGGAGTGGAGCAGGTAGGAGTGAGATTATGGGAGGAGTGGTGTGAAACTTAAGAAATCTAAATCTCCTTCAAGTCTCCCCAAAATCCAATGCACAAAACATTATTGATTGATTAGTAAAACTTTGCCTTTATGTTCAAGTCAGAGTTGTTCCTGCTTCATTAACATGACCTTTGGAATAAGTTTATAACTGACCAATGCATTAAAATAATGTAAATAATGTAAAATCATAAAGTGAATCCACTGATCGAATAAAAAAACTTGGCATCGCACTTCACAAATACTGAGGGACTCTGTTAGGTCCTGAGAAAGGATTAAAAAAAAAATAATAACAAACAAGCCAGGCGTGGTAGTGCCTGCCTGTAATCCCAGCACTTGGGAGGCTGAGGCAGGAGGATTGCAAGGTCAAAGCCAGCCTCAGCAATGGTGAGGCACTTAGCAACTCAGTGAGACCCTGTCTCTAAATAAAATACAAAAAAGGGCTAGGAATGTGGCCCAGTGGTGGAGTGCCCCTGAGTTCAATCCCTGGTACCCAAAACAAACAAAAAAGCAGCAGGAAAACAATCCTTATCCTCAAAAAGCACACCCTACCTTGGAAGACAAATTATGTAGCCAAGAAAGCACTTCTCTATCTGTGAGGAAAGCACCCAAGGACTGTGCAGAATTCAGAGGACAGAGGCTTTCCTTGCTGACAGGGTCATAGCTTCTGAATGAGGTGACATTTTAACCAAGCCAAGAAAAATGGGTAGGAAGGGAATTTGCAGATGATGCCAACGAGGGAAGGATATCCAACAATGTTTGTGGAAGAAACAGTAAAGTAGGTAGGGGAGGTAGGACCAAAGTGTAGATGGCTTCCAATACCTGGCCCAGTGCTTTAGATTATTTCTTGGGGCAGAGAGTAATAGCACCCATACTGCTTTAGGATTGGTTTGTCAGAATGCTTGCTCATCAAAAGGTGAGACACTAGAGCAGGAGCAGCATGGCATATTATAGGATGCCCTTCACTGGGGATGTTGTTATTTGGTTAATCCAGGTTGGGGACCTGTATATCCTTAGTAGGGCTTTCTCCAGGAAGCCTTTAGCTCACACCTTCCCACATCACAAACTATACAAGGTAGAAAGCACCTTCAGTGTGTTCTTCAGTGCTCCAAGGTTTGAACCTTTGGTTCCAGCTGTAGTATCTCTCCCAGGGCTTGTGTTTTTTTCATTCTTCCTGCTGGTGCTGGAGGGCCTTCATGCATTGGCATATTTGGAGCATTCTGAGCTACAGGTTTGACTGAGGAACTGCAGCAATTTTAACAACTGTAAGAGGCTATGTTAATATGAGCTCAGGGACTTCATTTGTCTTGCTTGCTTTGGTAATCCCTAGTTTCTGGTCCATATGGGCACACAATAATTATTAAATGAATGGAAGAGTAGGTGACTATCCAGACCCACTTGTAGTATACCCCCTTCCCCTTTTCTCTGTTTACTTATTACCTAGAAAGTCACCTGAAGCCTATGTCCTAATTCCAAGATGATTGCCCCCTGCATGCCTATACCTTATTCCTGACTATTAGATTCAGCTTTTTGTCCCATGACCACCTTCCATGAGAATCTTCCAAAGAGCATGTGAGACACAACTTTGAACTGCCCTCCTTCCAAATTAAAATCTCAGTGGGAAGGTTCTGAAAGCTACCTCCCCCTTTCAGGAGAAGGTCTTGGTAATTGTGATGCATGGTGAAGTCTGAAAACCAGTACTGACCCTGATTGTGAGTTTTGTGATTGATTGAAGGAGCTTTTTTTTAAAAATTAGAGCATTATGGTTACATATAGCAGTTGGGTTCATTTTGACAAAATCATACATGCATGGAATTTGATTTCAGTCCCTGTACCTCTCACTTTCCATCCGCTCTTCTCTCTCCTTATTATTCCTCTACTGATCTTCAAGGAGCTAATTTTAAATTGATCATTGTTGGTGAATTTTCTGTGCAGGCCTAAAGTGAATCTGTCTATTTGTAAATATTATTTTTACCTTCATTTTGCATATTTCACACTTTTTCTTTCTAGGAATGTAGATAGAAGCTTCCTCTTTGTTTTGTTGGTCCCCCCCCCCTTTTACAGGGGCCTGAGAGAAGGTTGTGATTTCCTAACCTCTTGCTGAATATTTTATCCATTCAACCAGTGCTTCCTAATAAACATTACGTGTCAACTGATAGTTAGGAAACTTTGCAATTAGATCACATGACCTTTTATGAAGTGATGATGGAATAGGGGTCAGGAAGTTTTGGTTGCTGATCAGCCTGTGACTTTGTGGAGCTCTACAGACCTCTACATTTGATCTTCGAATAACTTAAATCTGTTGGGGGCTTCACAAATACAGAGCCCAAAGGAAACTTAAAGATCGTCCAGGGCAGGGTCAACTATTAATTTTGGAAATGGGGCAGCTGATCTCACTAGGGAGGTTCACAGTGACTAACTGGTAAGTTCTAGTCCATTGTTCCCTTTATTCTACCCACTTAGGTATATTGTGTACGAACTTTTAATTAATAAGTTGATGGTTGGGTGGTGCAGGGGAACTTATATTATGGAGCGGCTCTGGCATGGCAAACATACTCTTTACAGTTTGTGTTCGCTTGGGGCAAGCCATTGGAATTGTTTATTCAGAGAACACAAGTCATCCCTTGCCAGCACTACAGAGCTCTAACCACCAGCCAAAGTGGACCACTTGAAATTTCCTGAACTTTCTATCATCTCTGTCTCTGGGCCTTTTACCTGGTAGCTCTCTTGGTCAGAAATGCCCCCCTCTGCCTGCCTAACTCCTACTCAACTTAAAGCCTTAGCTCAACTCAGTCTTTACCTTTCTAATTTTTTGGTATACCTTCCTTGCCCTTTCAAGTTAAGGTTCAATTCCCCTTCCCACTGAAGTCCCCACTCTGGATTCATCATTGTAATTGTTAGTTTGATGTTTTGTCTGCCCCACTAAACTGTAGACCATTCATTCTCATCCCAAGGGGCTCACTTCCTTATAGAAGTATGTAAAAATCTTCCACAATTACATGCATAGGTTGAAAAAGCATATTTATTATTATACAATACTTACATGTTTTTAATGAAAAGATTTTGAAATTTTATTAAGGGAAGGAAAGCTCAAAACAAAACTTCAAAGGAACAGTTTTATTTTTATTTTTTTTTAAATATTATTTATTGGAACAGTTTTATTTTATGGGACACTAAACATGCTTCCCCAAAGAAGTATAGCAAATAAGTTGTGAATTTTCTTTTTTAAATTTTAATTTGTTATATATGACAGCTGAATGCATTCCAATTCATATTATACATGTAGAGGACAATTTTTCATATCTCTGGTTGTACACAAAGTAGAGTCACACCATTCATATCGTCATACATGTATTTAGGGTAATGATGTCCATCTCATGTGAATTTTCTTTTGTAGACAAGATTGCTGTGTCTCAGTCATTGATGGCAAGCATATGGGATCTAGGTTTAAGTGTTGACTTTCACAAAACTGGCCTTGATCAAGTGTTTCTTTTCTGGGGCCCTTTATGCTTGATCTATGAAATAAAGGAGTTAATTATGTTAGACAATCTTTAAAGTTCCCATGAGCTCTGCATTCTAATCTGTGATGTCATTCGGTCAGCAATGGTAGTGATAACCTTCTTTCTGTGATATTCTCATTTTAGCAATTTAACATCTGACCAGTTGAGCTCTGTGAACTCCTTGAAATAAAAACTGCTAAGGTGAAACATTCTAAGCTAGGGGACTCTCCAGATGATATGGCATAGCCATTTGTAGAATGGGAACACGTGTGCACAGTGCAGCCTTCTCTCTGGTTCCATCTTCCCTCAGCAAGTCAAGAATGAAAAAACAATTCTGAATGCTTAAGAAGCACATTGTAACAAATGCCCTCCTTTTTTAGCCACTATTCTTCTTCAAAAATATGAAATTGAAAGGATGATATTACATAGACAGATAAGTTCCTAGACTCATTGTACTAAAGGGAAACTTGGAGAGCCAGTGACTCCGCAGGCCCCAACTTTAGGGAGAAGTGCAATGGAAACCATCCTGATCCATGAGCTGCTCTCCTCATGTTAAAGAGCTTTGAAAAGAGTCCAAAACCTTCTTCAAGAGCTGCCAGGCAGGTCTTTCTAAAAACACCCCAGATTTCAGAATGCAGCCCAGTGTGCTATTCCACTTCTATTGTGACCTAACTATAGACAAGTTGGCTGTCCAGCTCAGTGAAATAATCCTGCCTTTTTGAAAGCTTTCATCTCCTAACCTTGGCTTCAAACATTTTTTAAAAATCGAAATCTTTTTTTTTTTCTGCCCCCTCCACCCTGGTGTAGGGGATAGCACCCAGGGCCTCATGCATGCTGGGTAAGTACTGTACCACTGAGCTATAATCCCAGTCCCTCTTTTAAAAAAAAAGCCCCCAGCCTCTTGGTTGGATGTAATACTTTTGTTTCTTATGTTTTCTAATGCCCTGCCTCCAAACCCTACATATGGCATGTATTATATAGTCTGTCTTACATTTACCCTCCTACCCCAGCTGCAATTTTGTCATTCTTTACTTCTTGAAATCCCAGGCTTTTTTTTGACACCAGAACCCAATTTTGTGTTAAAGTGTGAGAGTCTTAAATTGGAAGCTTATGGGAAAGTTGGGGGAAATGTTAGATCATTAAGAAAATCATGTGCCAAACCACATGGGAGCCTCTTAAATACAACTTTGGTGGTCATGACCCTGGCCAGAGGGGGGGAAGTCTGTGATGTCACCTCTTCCCTGAGTCCCAGTTTCACGGATAGTATCTCTGAATGGAATTGTCTGAGGGAGATTGTTCCTTGTGAAAAGTTCACATGATGGAGTCTGAAGAGCTTGTTTTCCTCAGAGCCCAGCAGGACAGAGTGGTTTGGAATGCAGCATTCAGTGTGTTCTGTTTGGCTGAAAGCTGTCACAGGGAACAAGTACTTAGCAAACAGCATGAACAAGGATTTGAACTAGAAAACGAGAAGGGCCTTGACAACATTGCAATAGTGGCTTGTGTCCTCAAAAACTGCTCAATGGTACAGAAGGAGGTGATAAAGAAGACTGGGAAAATACATAAATAGATTTGGGTCTCATTCAAAACTACCCAATGGAAGAGCGTCCTAATATGGATAAAGTTTGAACAGAGGTTGCTGGGTCTCTGTGACCATCCCCACTTAACTATATCTTATGGGATTTTTGCCTTTTTTAAGGCAATAGCCCTAGACTAAGTCTGTGCTTACAGGATGTCCACACAACTTGTTGAAAATAGATTGATCAATCAACTGCTTAGTCTGTTTTCACAACGTCAAATGCCTGGGTTGAATGTTTTTATATTTCACTGAATTAACTGAATAGACCTCTTGATACCACTTTTGGCTTTTCAGCTTTTTAAGTGGAATTATGTGCTATTAACAGGGCTATTCTTTCAGTATTTACATTCCATTTGCTTAAAAATCAGTTCTTTATATTTCTTAAAGCTTCTTTTTAATACTCCAAATTTAGGTGATATCTGTGCTTTCTACATGGAATCCAGATTTTCATGGATGATAACAATTATTGCACGTGGGTGCAGTAGCCTAATGCTTTGTAATGCTGCTGGCCCAGGTGCCATGTCCAGGAGCCCTCCTGCTTTAGGTGAAACAGATATAAGAAGGTTATTTATTAAAAAACAGAGGTCCCGTTGATATGTATTTCTGCCCTGTAGCAGCTAGTACTGAAGCAAAGGTACAGTAGTTGCTGTATAAAGGGCAAAGACAGCACAGTATCCAGCCATGATGTGTGTTAATCGACTCAGTGGAGAGTTTTAAGGTTGTGTATGGACACACACTGGTTACATTGACTTTAGTTTAAAGAGAAATCAAAATCAATTAGGCAGCCTCTTCCAAATTCAATTCAATTCAACAAACACTGTTAGAAAGCAAGGCACTGTGCCTCCTCATGCAAAGCACGTGAAGTTTGTTTTACCTTTTTGGTTTGTTGTAGCATCATGTCAGCACAAGTTAAATTGGAAAATACTGAGGTTTCATTGTTCACAATTTCAGGAATGCCTTTGCTTATTGACTTGTAGCTCTTTTTGAAATTTTTATAATTATCTTCTTTGCTTGGAAGGACTTCATCAGGAATTTCTATTTCTAGCTCAGAAATTTTGAAGACAAAGAAGTAGTCTTTTGTCAGAGCTCTGTGCCACGGTCTTTTGGTTTTGGGGGCCCTGTTGGCCTCAGGAGGAGAGGGTAGATCTTCTAATTACTAGCATTTAGGTTGTTTTAAATGTAGAGTCTTGGGGGCATTCCAGTTTAACTCCTTTATAGATCATCCTGACTCCTTTGTTCACTTAGAGCAGTGCTGGCCAATGGAAATAAAATGCAAGCCACACATGTTACTCTAAATATTCTATTAGCACATTAAAAAATAAAGAGGGCTGAGGGTATAGCTCTACCAGTGATAGTATGTGTGAGACCCTGGGTTCCAACCCTAGCACAAACAATAAACAAAAATATTGATTTTTAAATATGTTTTTGTAGTTGTAGATGGACAGAATGCCTTTATTTTATGTGGTGCTGAGGACCGAACCCAGCACCTTATACATGCTAGGTAAGTGCTCTGCCACTGAGCTACAGCCTCAGCCCTAAAATAATTGATTTTAATAATATATTTTATTTAACCCAACATATCCAAAAACATTATCATTTTAATGTGCAATCAATATAAAAGTTATTAAGGAGATATTTAACATTCTTCTTGGCACATTGCACATGCTCAATAGGCACATGTAACTAGGGGCTTCTGTATTAGACAGCATTGCTCCAAACGGACCTCGCCTCCAATTGGCGTGGGGTGATTGTGATAACTCAAGTGCTCTGATCTCCCTTGAAGGATTTAATAATCCTGCTCTTCTCAACTCTGTCCCAAATAGGAAACCCTGTTGTCAAATCTGAGCTTGTCCACCACTGTGCTTCAAGAATAGCAATTATGTACCAATTTTTTTTCCATTTTTCAAAAATATGTTAGCTGTTATTCCATGGATTTGATCCCTAAATCACAGGATTCAATCAAGAGGGAGCTCCGTATGCTTGAAGTAGATAATTTTAGGGCACAGAGAAAAGGAAATATTGTATCTCCAAAACAGTAAATGTATGGTTCTCATTCCCTTTAACAGTCACCAGTGTTTATTGAGCAAGTAATTTGTGTAAGTCAATGTGATAAGTGTTGTGAAGGATTTAAAATGATTTCCAAGACCTGGTTCTTGCCTTCAAGGAGCCATATTCTTGTGAGCAATTCAATATATGCATATACATGTCTATGTGTGTAATTACACACACATATATACACACAAACTCTAAGATAAACTAAAATGGATGAGTACTGTACTAGAGGCATACCATGTACATTTGGGGCACAGACTATGGAGGGATTAATTCCAATTGATGGGACTCAGGAGCTGGTATTGGAAGAGGTAACTGAACTGAACTTTAAAGGATCAGTATTTTCAAATTAGTTAACCAAAAATTCATCCCCAATACATCAATCTGTTCAAATTTGAAATAGATCCTGAAACAATTTAAGTTCACTGGTCACCTGGGGATGTTCTGCATACTTCATCCACACTGGCATAACCTGGAATGAAATTATTTTCTATTGCCACAGCATGCCCCTTGATGCCATTGTCAGAGATGCCACACAGGCTGTTAGCTTGAGCCTAATTTGACTTTTTTGATATTACCTGACTATATTGTTTTCCAGTTCAAGCTGAGGCTTCAACCATAGGCTATAGGTTAAAATTATGTTCTTTGATGTGGGGTCTTTCCTGTTAGGAAGCTGCTGATTATCATCTCCCTTACAGACTTTGCAATGGGAGAGTGGAGACATATATTTATTATCAGCATTGTTTAGCATTTTACATTTTGCCAATTACTTTTGCACAAATGATCATATTTGATACATACAGTTTCCTGATCTTACAAAATTGCAGTTAAAGAAATTTGGGCACACCAGGCACAATGGCACATGCCTGTAATCCCAGCAACTCCAGTGGCTGAGGCAGAAAGATGGATTGCAAGTTCAAGGACAGACTTGGCAATTTAGCAAGGCTCTAAGCAACTTAATGAGACCCTGTCTCAAAACAAATAAAAAGGGCTGGAGATGTAGCTCAGTGGTAAAGTGCTCCTGGGTTCAATCCCCAGTATCAAAAAGAAAGAGAAATTTAGGTTCAGAAAGATTTATAAAAGTCTGCTTTATTTATGGGGGATACTCATTCCAAGATCCCCAGTGGATGCCTGAAACTGCAGATAATAGGAAACCTTATAGATACTATGGTTTTCTTATACATATATACCTATGATAATACTTAATTTAATTTTTACTTCAACACAAGCAGTCTGATACTGTGATAGTTGATCTGATAACCGAGATGGCTATTAAGTAACTAGGCAGGTAGCATATACAGGGTGGATACACTGGACAAAGGGATGATTCATGTCAGAATGGTGCATGATTTAAAGCTTATGAATTGTTTATTTCTGGAATTTTCCACTTAGTATTTTCAGACTGTGGCTGACTATGGGGAACTGAAACCATGGAAAACAAAGGGTATGGGGGTGGGGGATACTGCACATATTTGCTCACAGTACTTTGGCCAGTGAGTGGTAGAACTGGGTTAACCCAGGTCTTTTTGCTTCCTGGCCAGTGTCCTTACCTTGCCTCTGTCCTGATTTTCTGCTTTCTCCAACTCTTATCCTTTAAGTGCTGAGAAACAAGGATACTTAGGCTAACTCTATGTTAAGAAATTTAATAAACAAAAATCAAACCAATAATAACAGAGAGGGATTATTCATATTGCAAAATAATTCTCCTATTGGTTCAAAAATCAAGCTGCCCTGAAGAGATTAGCATGTAACTTCATTTACAAAAAATAATATTGCACCTAATAGCTAGAAAAAAACATTAGGTGAAATAAAGTATACATGGCTCCATAGGGCAGGTCATTACTTGAAGTTGGCAAGAGTAATTTCTTCATATTAGTCAGTTTTCTACTTCCAGAAATGTGTTCTAACCTGAAACCTCTGAAATCTGTGGAGAATTACAAATTGGGTACTTTTTTTTTTTTTTTTCTGGTAAAGCACTTTTTCATACTAACGAGTTTCACAGGACAGAATGCATTTTATTTTCTGAACCATAAAAGTGAAAACTTTCCTCTACCCTTAGGAAATTTTGCTTCTTATTCCTTTTTTTTTTTTTTTTTTTTTTTTTTGGTAAAACCCCTTCCAGTTGTTTTCTTTTCCACGGTGTTCTGAAGAACCATCCGCCTTAACAATGGTATGGAAGAATCAGACCTGACATACAGTGCAACCAATTAAGGGGGGGTTGGTGAACAAAACAAACAAGTAGAAACAGCAAAACCTACTGGCAAGGGTCACAACCTTATATATTCTGTATCTTATTACCATTTGATATACATCCAGATGATTTTTAATTTTAATGGGAGAGAAATGAAACTTGGGCTGAATTAACTATTGACCTATAACATAGCAAGAAATGTTATTCATTTTCTTCCAGATGGCAGAGTTAATGTGTGGTTTTCATTAGAAAATAAAGACCAGTAAATAACTAGGAAAAGTTGGGGAAGAAATGTACTATAAAAATCCTATATGATTGGATTTCTCTAAATGCAGTATGGTTATCTAAAAAGAGCCCCTTCCTCTTAATTGAATATCATCAAACATTATCAAATGATAACATGTAGAGTGCTGAGTAAATATTTCTAAGGAGTTCTGTTCTAGCACATAGAGGTTTAAGTACCATTTCTACCTATTATTAGCCTTTACGAGCAACATCCATTTCCCATACTCAGAATTCCTGGAACAGTTTTAACCGAAAGTATAGCATTTTTCTGTCTGTGAAAACAAAGCAAAATGTTGAACAAAGAGGAGCTGTGAATTTAAGTTAGAGTAAGTCCCAATAATGTTCCCTGGGATAATATGATTCACCTCACTATAAGCCATGTATTTATTGCCAAAGTAATCTCACATAAGCTGAAACTTATGCACAAACTTGTGCAGGGGTAGGAACCCTGGACCAGTTGTCAGGAGACCTGAGTTCTCAGCCTTGTTCTGGTCCTAACTAGCTCTGTGACTTTAGTCTCTTTATATGTACAATGAGGGCAGGGTTGTACTCAGCAATCACTTTCTTTTGATCTTTAAATGTTGTACCTCTTCTTGTCCTTCCACTCTACTACTATGCTGTGATCTATGCCTCTTTATTTGTCGTAATTAACAGTCCTTCAGGTTCACAGTTGGGGTAAAAATGCTACTTTGGGGAAACTTGCTGTAGTAACTAAACTGCCATTGAAAAAACAGAACTGTGAAAGGGCAACATTTCCTATGTAGTTCTACCCCACAGATGCCCTTGAACTATACGGGCACTTGCATATATTAGTGATGCAAATCCTGCAGAAGAACAAGACTAAGATGTTATGACCAAGACACTCAATTTGCATTGGAATGCCCCATGCAAACAGCAGATCAGAACTCATGAAGTGGCATTTGGCTTGAACTCTTGGAAGGCATGCCAGTCTGCAAAGAGTCCAAACGGCAAATGTTGGGATGAGAACACTCCATTGTTCTTTTCAAAATGCAACTTGATACTGAATCTAAAGAAATTGGAAAAAATATGAATTCGATCATTTAACTAAAGCACTTCCCCTCTGTGGGCACCAGTGACCTTATTTGTAACAAGACAGCATAAAACTTGAGAAAGAACTGCCAATCCTAACATTCTGTGTTGCCTTTTTTTCTTTTTTTGAAGGAGTGGGTTTAAAATTCTGTGATGAAGGGAAAGGAGAGAGAAACTTCTGAGATGAAGGGGAACTCTGAAAGAATTAAGGTTCAAAGAGACTTCATTGCTTCTAATTTTTTCAGTGCTAGACCTACTCCTTGCTACTTTCCTCTCAGATTAAAGGGCTCATAAAGGTGATGAATATCCAAATGTTAGCATGTGTCAGTGGGATATTAAACCAGAAAAGTGAGATACAATACTAACTTTTGTATTCCTGGCTTCCTCATTGTTTCCCGTCTCCAGCCTCTGATCATCATCATCATCTTGCAAAGCTGATAATACATGATGGAATTGAGGGCAGATGGTAATAATGTTAAGGCAAAGTGAATGCTGCTGGTACCTTACAGGTTTTGCTTAAGGAGAAAATTTATATGAAACACTGTTGTCAGGCACTCTTCTAGAAGTTTTACAAGTATTAACTCATTTGAGTTTTATAACATGGATGATATATTAGGACCTATTATTATCCCTATTTTACAGAGGAGGCTATTGAGGCATAGGGAGGTTAAGTACATTGCCTAAAGTGAAACAGCTAGTAACAGCAACAATTAAAATCCAAGTAGTGTGGCTCCACAGTCCATTTTTTTTTAGTTGTAGATGGACACAATACCTTTATTTAAATTATTTATTTTATGTGGTGCTGGGGATTGACCCAGTGCCTCACATGTGCTAGGCAAGTGCTCTACCACAACCCCAGCCTCCACAGTCCATTCTTTAACCTTTATGCCCATGAGATTCTGAGTTGCCTGGTGTAATTCTCCATGTGCCTCACTCCAAATGTGTAGCAAGATCTGTGAATACTTGTGGGCCTCAGCAGCTGGACAGGCCCCCAGGGCTTCCCCAGTGCCATCAACCTGACTTAGAACTAGATCTCAGGAATGTACGTTTCTGCAACCCTGGGTTTACTGTGGTCAAACCTCATTCCACCCTTCCTAAGCTGGAATTGTGTATTCTTTGATCTCTGTCCTATGGGTTGTCATAGGTTCTAAGATTTTATCTGTAGAATAGCAAACATATTCTTTTTGTTTATTCAAGCAGCCAGTAAATTGAATGAGAAAAGACAGTCATGGTAATAATAGCTATTGTTTATTAAGCACTTATTGTGTGCCAAGGACTGAGAGAAATGCTCTGCATGATTTTCTTCTAATCCTCCCATTAAGTCATGAGATGAATTCTGTTATTATCTTAACTTTAAATATGAAAAAAACCAAGGCTCACACAAGCTGAGTATTCAACCCAAAGTCACACTTTTAAGTAGCTAGCAGAGCTAAGCTTTTGACTTTGGGTCATACCTGATCCAGAACTCTGGGGTTTAAGTATTGCTTTATATTGCCTTTAACATTTTGGGACACCTCCCAATACTATAGGTATAGACAGTATATTCTATTTTGCAGCTGCTTATCCATGGTATTATTGATATGCCCAGTTTGCCTCAGTGGGTTATCATTTTAATACAAGTATATCATTTTCTTATAATAACACAAAATGTTTTGTGGCTGTGAGGGAGCATTTTCCTTGCCCATAACTGGCCACCTTGTGCAATGGATCCTCATAACTGCCAACTTGTCTTAGAGAGAAGTTATGGAAAGAGACTATGAGAGGATTTAAGTAGGCCAAGGGGATTGGGGCATGTCATATATCATATTCCTATGGGCTTTTTAAATGGGAAATTTGGGTCCTCTATTGGAATGGACCTGGATAGAAAGAAAATCAGAGTGTTGTAAATAAAATAAAAGAATCTGTTAGGATAGCAGATGGAAACACATCTAGGGCTTGTGATTATACGATTTTCCCAGATGTACTTTTTTCTAGAGCCAAATGATTGACGTTCTCAAATGAATGCAGTTTGGTTTGAAAGTAACTGAGATGATATTAGAGCTATGGATGATGCTAGAATATCCATACTAGCAGCCTAAATTAACCAAGCCAGACCTTAAAATTCATTTGACTTTTTTAATCTTTGTAAACTCAAGTGACACCCCCAAACAGAAAGAATCTTTTATGCCTCCAGGTCCAACTCTAATTGCCAGTTAATAAAAATGCCAGGGTATCCTTAATCAGCCAATTAACTGACCTAACAATTATAATAGGGAAGGAAGGTGGGAGGGGTCGAGACTGGGAATAGCAGATCCTCAAGGTAAAGCAGAAATTCCTTAGGGGTTAATGGTGGACACCCTTTAAAGTAAAAAGATTTTCTTCTACCTTGACTGGCTTCCCATTTTTCTTTCCTTTTTCCCTTCCCTGACACTTGCAATTGTTGGAACCCCTAATTGGCTGATTAGCTAATTGAGAGAGAGAGAGAGAGAGAGAGAGAGAGAGAGAGAGAGAGAGAGAGAGAGGTGGGGAGGGAGAGGGTGTGGGAAGGAGGAGGAGGAGAAAGAGAAGGGAGATAGAGGGAGAGAGAGAGGGGGGCTTATAGATTTTTTAAAAATGGTCCTTTACTCTCAAACAATATTTACGTGAAGATAGTTCTCTATAGTTAAAGGTTTATTTAAGATTTACATTATTTTTTTTTTTTTTTTTAAAAAACTGGAATAGTTAGTTACTGCCTAATTTCTGAAAACCACAACCTTAACATGCAAAGTCTGACATTAAGGAAGCTGGTTATTTTTTATTTGAATATATCTTCATAAAAAAGTTTTAAAAAGATTTACTTATAGATGAACACGCAGCATCTTCACTTGTTTTTATGTGGTGCCAAGGATCGAACCCAGTGTCTCACACATGTGAGGCAAGCACTTTACTGCTGAGCTACAGCCCCAGCCCCTCTTCATAAAAATTTAAACAATAATGAAAACAGAAGTTGTCATTACTAAAAAAGCATATTATTGGGGCAGATTTATACTTTTATTTGATCTAAGTTATAATAGATAAAGAGTACTGAAAAAAATGTACATGTCAATAAAATTCTCTTGGTTATTATTTATCATATTATAAACATTCCCAGAAGTTGATGATTAAAACCAAATTTGGAACGAAAAGAACTTCTTTTCTCCCAAGGAACTCTGAGTTTCTGGGGTTTTCCTTTGCAGATGCAAGCACATGGGTTTTTTTATATAGTTGGAAACAGTAAATTGTAGAAAGCTGCCAGAATAAATTAAAGGATGATTTGTTATGCCAACCCAAGCCACAGTCTCAGTGTTGTGAGCTTTAAAATTTATGAATTAGCCAGGCATGGTTGTGCCATCCTGAAATCCCAGTTATTCCAGAGGCTGAGGCAAGAGGATCACAAGCTGGAGGCCAACCTGGGCAACTTGGTGAGACCCTGTCTCAAAATAAAAAATGAAAAAGTGCTAGGGATGTCACTCAGTGGGACAGCACTTGCTTAGCAGGTAGGATAGGAGCCCCTGGGTTCAATCCCCAATACAGTAATCAGTCATCCAATCAATCAAATTTATGAATTATATGTAATACTTTAGTATCTTTATTACTTAGCTCATCTAGAATTTTTTCAGTACCCTATAGAATTATAGCGTTTTAGAGTTGGATAGAACTTTAGAGATCACCTACTTCTATTTTCTCATTGATCAGAAGAGGAATCAGAA
The DNA here is from genome assembly GCA_025594165.1 of Tamias sibiricus. Taxonomy (NCBI): domain Eukaryota; kingdom Metazoa; phylum Chordata; class Mammalia; order Rodentia; family Sciuridae; genus Tamias; species Tamias sibiricus. Next base: position 130,232,511 of record CM046667.1, read on the forward strand.
ATCCAGATGGGGGAAGGGACTTATCTAAGGCCACATAAGAAATTTTCTGGCTGAGCCTGAAACATGTCTCCTGAATTCCCAGTTCTGTATTCTTCCTTCCAATCTTCCCCTCATATAAATGATAGCAAAGGCCAGAGGGCAAATGCTAATCACCATATTCTGTTAGAGACCGCTTTAATGCAAAATTTTACTGCACTCCAAGTCTGGTTGCATTCATTTAAAATCATTCTTCAATGGCCAACTCAGAAAGCATATGTCTTAGTTTTATTCTTATGAGTCCCATCTTTCTTTCACTAATGTATTATTAGCATGTCTTCTTTCTGTTCTGAAAAGTTCTCAGGGGAATAACTGTGTCCTGAATTTGGAAATGGAAATGACTGTAGGATCTATTCCTTTTTATCTGATGTCTAGGAAATGCTGTCTGTTCAGTCCCCCAAGATTCTGCTTAAAAGGATTGTTCAAAGTAGCTCTAGCAATGTTATAAACTCCACTCAACCCTATCAGATACATGTACATACCTTGATTTTTATTGGTCTTTTTTTTTTTTTGAAGAGTTGGATATTTGTTTTTTTCACTTTGTTTTGTTTCCAATCTGCAAGCTTTAAAATTTATGTGTGTGGAAAATTCCCTTGTTTTTCTTACTGGGGGCTAGTTTCCCTTGAGCCTCAAGGGTTCATCACAAATTGCTTGTAAATCAAGATCTGATTAGGAAGTAATATATTCATCTGTAACTCCTGCATAAAAGTTATTCAAGTATTGTGACAAAATAAGTGTTGTTTACTTTATACATTTTCTGCAAATTCTAAAGATTTCATCTAACTTAAAGGCTCTCATGGAATCTTGGGGATTGTGGCTTGCCCACTGAGAGTATAAAGGCTTGCTAAATTAAGTTGATTTGCCTGTGAAAGAAATGCTTCCATTATTCATGTCAGAAGCCTGTCACATCAAATTGAGGGAGTAGAGAAAACCCTTTTTTATCAACATTTAGAACCAAGAAAAATCAACCATTGAGGGCCTGAATTTCAATTGGGGAAAAAGTCAAGCTGAAAGCAGGGTTCAAAAAAGAAAGGGGGGGAGCCGGGTATTTGTCTAATGTTGAAAATCAGTAGAGGAGATTGATTTAACTTTGGCTGAAACTTTTATATAGACAGGCAGAATGAAACTTCTTAAAGCAGCAAGTAGTACATACAGTCTTGGTGTCTTTCATGTGTAAACTTGTCAAAAGTAGTTAAGCTAATTCAAATTTAAATCTCCTTGAATTCCTATTCTTGGGCTCTTAATTTGTTTATTTTAAAGGATTTAGAAATACATTTCTTAGAGGTTACTTTCCAAACATTGATGAATGTATTTTGTTTTCAAAAGTTCAAGATTATGGGCTCTGGTATGTGATTAGTCCTTGTATTAATAAGAGAATCAAGACAGGCCCAGCCCCCGTGTTTGTGTCAGGTATGTGGGCATTTGTCTGTGGGTATTGTGTGTATGTATGCATGTGTGTGCACATACACACATACACACACCATGAACTTTAAATAAAAACAGGTCATTAAGTGAATAACATGACATAGAACAATAAAGAGAGGACCGTTCCCAAGACAAAATATCTTCATGTAGTATTAGTTTATCTTAGGAAGATTCTCTTATTTTTGCCAGGTTAATGGAATCTGTTAAATTTTAATTATTTGAAAAACAATTATAATAGAGGAGAAATTATTTTATTATTTATGTAAGAAAGTTGATGTCCATCTTTTTTGCAGTCTTTGATTTCAATTAATATGCATTTCAAATGATTGTGTGCCTAACTGAAGTCAATCACAAAAACAGTTTCTTTTTTTTGCAGATTTAACAACCCTTATTTGCCTTGAATATATTTCTGCCATTATTATCCAAGTATCTTTGATGTGATTTTTAAAAATATCATTTTGGCAACTGGAAAATGTGGAATATCATTTTTTTACATTTCTTAGGTGTATTTTTACAGATTTTTACTGTTTAGTCCCCCCAAAAAAAATGCTCCAGAAATTTTTAAAAAGGACAATTTAAACTGAAGGGTTTCTTGCTTTTTTTCCTCCTTTTAAAAAAATGAGATCTTAAATCCTGTTAAAGAATTGCAATGAATATCTGCTCCCCCCTTCTTGGTTAGAGGTTCTGTAGCACTTTACCCCCTGTGTTGAATATTATGCTTACTTGAGACTTGTGTCTAGTGGAAATAAGAGCTGGTCTTTGGTGTTCTTAGTACAAAAATAATTACTTCTCCGTTTGACTGCAAATATGTGCAGGTTGTAGATGGGGGAGCAATGAATGAAATAGAGAGGCAATTGTACTATGGAGGGCTGGAGAAGACAAGGATTAATGGTGAGCAGAATTGTGTTTTGGTGTTCTTTCAGCATAGCTATGGTCTCAGTGAAAGTGAATGCTGTTAACAAGGAACCTATGGGGCAGGGGGTTGGAATAGGGGTGGGAGGAGGGAGTTTGGGGGTTGTGAACTGCTAAAACTAGGGCCCTATGTCAAGGCAGGAATTGAATAGCTAATTTATGTGTATTTACAAAGTACAAACAAACAAAAAAATCCAAAAACAACTTTTCCAATTTGACCTGTGCTATTTTTAGATCATGACCCCACCAGAGGTCACTCCTTTTGTGCATTACTTCAGTCTCTCTATTTGCAGGCAATTTCTGGTGAAGAAGTCCAAATGGGCATACAACAGGAAGTAAGGATGGCAATAGTGAATTCTTCAAGGTTTTCTTCGCCACCACAAGGCATTATCATTTCTAAACATTCTGCAAGTGCTGGTAGTGTTATTTTCTACGGAATGAAATTGGAGTTATGTAGAATTATAAAATGATAGGTTTTTAGAGCTGGGAGAAAGTTTCGAAATTGAATGAAGTTATCCAATCTTATGCATAAGAAAACTGGCAGTGCCGAGATGAAAAGGGACAGAGCAGGCATTGGAACCTATATTTTTGGATTTCCATGCCACTGAACTTCCTACTGACTTACACACGATTAACAGGTATAGTTTTGTTCTCCTTTAGATTAAACAATACAGCAATGGCTCATATTAAATAAAAAGGGAAAGGCCCTGCAACTCTGAAGTGCAGAGATAACCACAGCCCCTACATATAAATATAAACACTAGTATTCCCACCTTATATTATTTACATTTTTTTGCAATGTATATGTGTTTTACAAAAATTGACATATAAATTATATAATCTGCATGTAATTCTGCTCCAAAATAAAATATAGGACAATTTAAATAGTTGGAAAGGAATGCACACTACTTTAAGTTAAAATTTTAATAAAATTAATATATATTAATTTTAAAAATACATGCACATCAGGGGAAAAAACTGCAAAAATCACATGCAACAGTAAGTGAAAGTCTATCTCCTTCCCCTGTTTTATAATCCTGCTTCTCAAAATCTCCACTATTAACAATTTATGTTTTTTTCAAACCTTTTTCTAGGTGCAGATCTTACTTAAGATAGCACTCTACACTTCAGTAACACCTAGTAAATATGTTTGTGAATTCAAATAAATTTACCTTAAGGCTTTCATAAAATTGAATTGCATTTATTTTGATAAAACTGAATATCTTTTTGTTTCTTGATATTTAGTAGATATCTTCTGTGAACTCATTCTGGTGTTTTGTTGTTTGTTTTCGGTTATGTTAAAATTGACATGTAGACCCACACACCTTCAGTTATCTTATATTAGACAAAGGTGCCAAAAATGTTCACTGGAGAAAAAACAGTCTCTTCAACAAATGGTGTTGGGAAAACTGGAAATCCTCAAATAATAAAATGAAATTAAATCTCTTTTCTTTCACCATGCACAAAACTTAACTCAAAGTAGATCAAGGACTTAGAATTAAACCAGAGACCTTGCACCTAATAGAAGAAAAAGTAGGCCCAAATCTCCTTCATGTTGGTTTAGGTTCCAACTTCCTCAATAAGACCCCTATAGCACAAAACAAGAATCAATAAATGGGATGGATTCAAACTAAAAAGCTTCTTCTCAGCAAAAGAAACAATCAATGAGGTGAATAGAGAACCTACAGAATGGAAGCAAATCTTTACCACAAGCACATCAGATAGAACACTACCCTCAAGGATTTATAAAGCCCTTAAAAGCCTTAACACCAAAAAAACAAATAACCCAATCACTAAATGGGCCAAGGAACTAAGCAGACACTTCTCAGAAGATGATATACAAACAATCAACAAATATATGAAAAAATGTTTAACATCTCTAGCGATTAGAGAAAAGCAAATCAAAACAAGTAAGATTTTATCTTACTCCAGTCGGAATGGCAGCTATCAAAAAAACAAACAACAATAAATGCTGGCAAGGATGTGGGGGAAAAGGCACACTCTTACATTGCTGGTGGAGCTGCAAATTGGTGAAGCCAATCTGGAAAGCAGTATGGAGATTCCTAGGAAAACTTGGAATGGAACCACCATTTGACCCAGCTATCCCACTCCTTGGCCTATTCCCAAAGGATTTAAAAAGAGATCATTACAAGGACACAGCCACATCAATGTTTATAGCAGCACAATTCACAATAGATTGTGATGCCCATCAGCTGATGAATGGATAGGGAAACTTTGGTATATATACACAATGGAACACTACTCAGCACTAAAAGAGAATAAAATCATGGCATTTGCAGGTAAATGGATGGGGTTGGAGAAAATAATGCTAAGTGAAGTCAGCCAATCCCAAAAAAACAAAGGTGGAATGATTTCTTTGATTTGAAGATTCTAACTGATAAAGGCAAGAGAGAGGGAATGAGAGGAATGAAAGAGCTTTTAATAGAACAAAGAGGGGGGAAAGGGAGGGAGCAAGGGGATAGAAATAATGGCAGACTGAGTTATCCATGATTACCCTAAATGCATGTATGAAGACACAATTGTTGTAAAAATACTTTATATAAAACCAGCAACTTGAAAAATTGTGCTCTTTATATTTAATATGAAATGAAATGTACTCTGCAAACGTGTATAACAAATTAGAATTTAAAAATGAAAAATAAAAATAAAAAAATTGATATGTAGAAACTTCCTGTATTATGGGTAGTAACTATTTCTCATAAATATTACAAATATTTCTGCAATTGTCGTTTTTCTTTCACTTTTGTCTCTGGTGTCTTTCTATTACTAAAACTTTTTACTTTTATGGTTTTAATTTTTCATACACTTTAATCATAAAAGAACTTTGGATTAATAGCATGGGTGCTGAGGTAGGAAGAGAGATATTTGAGTTTAATACTCTACTGATTTACAGTTGTGTGACCCTGGGCATGTCATTGTTCCTCTGTCTAGATTTCGTCATCTATAAAATGGGGATGTTGAACAACAACAACAAAAAGTCTCAAGACTGGCTTATTTAAGCAAAAAATTAGGCTTGTTTTTTAGGAACACTTTCCAAGTACGCAGGAGGCCCGGAATTTGATCACAACACACGCGCGCACACACACAAAATCTCTCTCTCCTCCCTCTCTCCCCTCTCCCCTCTGTCTTCTCTTCTCTTTTTTTTCTCCCCCCTCACCACCCACCCCCACCCCCACCCCCACCCCGCAAAAATGTTCTAGCTTTCTTACCAAAACTTGTTCAAAATGCCAAATGGTGTGTGTGTATGGGGGAGATGGACTAAAGGAAAAAAGAAAAACAACAAAACTAAAAACACAAAATGCCAACTCGCACTACCAATAGGGTTAAGTTTGTTGTATTACCTGATTGGTGCAGTTGGGCATTTGCCTTATTTGGACATAATTTGGCGCCTTCAGCCTGGGATTGGCTGATGGTTTGCTTGCTACCATTGGCTAAGGCTCAATTGCTTAGCAACCAGCGGATACTTAGGTTATAACTTGCCACACATAAAGCTAAATGGCAGTTCATTACATACAGAGGCCTTGGGCCCAGATTTTATCACTGAACTGCAGAAGCCAGGTTAGGCCAAATTTGTCAGAGGCAATAGAGTCATTTCAAAGACTAAGAGGCCGGTGTGTTTGTACCTCTGTAGTCTTAGCATTCAAGAGGCTGAGGCAGGAGGCTCACTTGAGCCCAAAGGCCCTTGAGGTCAGAAGTGCAAAGCCAGCCTGGGCAACATAGTGAGACCCTGTACCAAAAATACAAAAAGTCAAAGTTTACAGTTGTAAGAGCCTAGTTGAAGCTCAGCGAATAGTCCACAGTAAGTTATAACTGTTACTTAAATTTCTGATAAATCAATAATTTACCGAATTGAGTCTCCTGTGTAAGACTTAGGGCTTCTTTCACTGGAACTTAATCAATGGAATTTTTATCATTTTCTTGGTAGATTAAAACGTAGCTTGTTTTCTCTTGTTTATTCCTGGGAATTTCATGATTTATATTGTTATTGAGATCAAGAGTAATTTTTATTGTTATTGACATTTTTTTTCCTTTATGTTTGCCAGCAGGTTTTCGCTAGTATGGAGGAAAACGCCTGTTTGTTTTTTCCCTCCTTTTTTAAAATTGGTGCATATTAATCACACAGAATGATGGTTTTCATCGTATATTGATATACAGATATAACAGTATTTGATCAATTTCACTCCCAATAACTCCCTTACCCTCCCCCATCTCTTTCCTCTCCCCTAACAGTCTCTCTTCTAGGAAAGCACCTGTTTTTGTACATATATAATTGGCCACCTCGCTGAATCCTTTATTAGTTCTGATAATATATTTTCTTGAAGACTGTTGTATCATTATCTTCACTGCTAACATTTATTATTCATTTTTATCTTATTGCATCAGATACAATATTGAAAACAATGTGGAGATGTGTCTTGATTCTCATTCTAATATATCAGAGCATTGCCATTATCCCGATAGATAATACATTGGTTTCTGATATTGCTTTTGTATTGATAAAGCTGTTTCTATCCTTTGGTTTTTCAGATTTTACAATCAGGAATGGCTGCTAGAATTTCCCAGACCACCCCTCCCCCCGCTTTTGGCATCTAATGGATGGCCTTTTAATTATTTTTAAAAATCCCATCTAACAGTTGGCATAATGAACTTAATTGTGTTGAACCATTTTTACATTCCTAAATTAAAACCTATTGGTTATAATATATTGTCTTAATGCACTATTGGTTTTGTTTTGCTAATAATTATGATATCTGCATCTAAATTCATAAGTGAGAAAGCATTAGTATTATATTCATCAGGTTTTGGTACAAGTATTATGAAAACCTTCCAAAATTACCTGAGAAAATGTCTCTGTAATTTGGAATAATTTAAATAACATGCCAATTGCCCATTTCCTGAAAGTTTGAGAGAATGCAAGCTTTAAAAAAAAATTTGAGACAGATCTTTGATAAATGTTTTGAATTCTTCTGTGGCTATTGTTCTAGTTTTACTGTTTGTTGCTTTTTCAGTCAGTTTTGAAAATTTATAGCTATTTAGAGAATGGTCCATTTTATCTGATTTTCAGTGGCATAATGCTTTACTTACTGTTTTCTTATAACTTGGAAAGTCTGTTCTGCATCTATTTTATCATTACTTACATTATATAGTTTTCTTTTTTTGTCTCTGTCAGTCTTGCAAGGTTTTTATATAGTCACTTTAGTTTTTTTCAAGGAAGCCATTGTTTTAGCTAATGTGAGAAATAGAAAATTTGGTGGTCCACTTTCAGAATATAGTATTTTGCCTCATTTGGGATGTAAGATCCAATTGTAGCCATTTTAACTATAGCCCTTCCCTTTGTCTGCTCCAATTTTAAAATTACCCACTTGCATAGATTGTAACCCCAGCTCCTCCTATCAGGGCAAGGAGGGAGTGCTGCATTAGGGATAAAAGCAGGTAGACTTCCTGCCCAGGTGTGCTTGCTAGCAAGGCTTGGTAGCAAGTCCTTCTGGAAGGAGTAAAGTTTGCCTTGCAGACCCTCTTCTGAGCATGTATTTGATTTCTTGTGGCACCCTGGTGTTTCTAACACTAACATAACAGATTTTATGTTTTTAAAATTAATCTATTAATTTCTCCTTCATTTTAAATTGATTTCTTTATCATACTTTCTCTTAGCTTCCCACTATGTTGTTTTGAATTCAGCATTTTAAATTGTGTTATCTATTTTCAGGCTTTCTACTTAATAATAATTGAAAGCATGGGTTTTTGAGTATATTTTCATTGTATCTTTATTTTATTTTTTTTTTCCCCCCCTTTGGATTCTTAAAAGTTCACACTTACTTTTTTTTTTTTTTTTTTTTTTTTTTTTTGGTGCCAGGGATTGAACCCAGGTGAACTTAACTACTGAGCCACACTCCTGGCCCTTTTTATTTATTTTTTATTTTTTTAATTTTTATTTTTTTTTGGTACCGGGGATTGAACTCAGGGGCACTCGACCACTGGGCTGTGGCCAGCCCTTTTTTGTATTTTTATTAGAAGCAGGGTCTCACTGAGTTACTAAGTGCCTCGCCATTGCTGAGGCTGGCTTTGAACTCGCGATCCTCCTGCCTCAGCCTCCCAAAGTGCTGGGATTACAGGCGTGCGCCACCACGCCCAGCCCTTTTTATTTTTAAAAAAATTGACACAAGGTCTTGCTAAGTTGCTCAGGGCCTTGATAGTTTTTGAGGCTGGCTTTGAACTTGAGAACTTCATGCCTCAGCCTCCTGAGTCACTGGGATTACAGGAGTGTGCCACTACACCCAGCCTGCTTATCTGTTTCTGAAATATTTTAAAATAAATGATAGCCAGGCACAGTGGCACATACCTGTAATCCCAGTGACTCAGGAGGCTGACGCAGAAGAATTACAAAGTCTAGGCCAGCCCACACAATTTATTGAGACCCTGTCTCAAAATAAAAATAAAAAGGACTGAGAATAAAGCTCAGTGGTAGAGCATCCTGGGGTTCAATCCCAAGTACCATGCACACACACAAAAACTAAATTATAGATATAATGATATTGACTTGAACATAATTTCTCTATTTATCAGTAAAAGGGGCTTTTTTCTATATAACCACAATACCATTTAATTTTTAGTCATTCAATTAATGCTGTTATGAACATTTGTATACAAGTATTTGTGTGAACACATGTTTTCAGTTCTCTTGGGTAAATACCTAAGAATGGAATTGCTGGATCATCTGGTAAGTCTTATGTTTAACTCTGAAAAACAGCCAGACTGTTTTCCAAAGTGGCTGCACCATTTTCCGGTCTCACCAGCAGTGTATGAGTGTTCCAATTTCTCTACATCCGGTACAACACTTGTAATTGTTTTCCTTTTGATTAGATTCATTCTAGTAGGTATGAAGTGGTATCTCATTGTGATTTTGATTTACATTTTGCTGGTAGCTAATGGTGTTGTGCATTTTTCAGTGTAACTTCTGTTTCATTTGTATATCTTCTCTGGAGAAATGTTTATTTAGATTTCTTGGCAATTTGAAAAATGGGTTGTCTATTATTGAGTTGTAAAAATTTTTTATAAGTTACTTGTCAGGTATATAACATACATTTTTTTACATTCTGTGGATTTTCTTTTCACCTTTTTGATTGTGGGCTTTGAAGTACAGGTGATTTTTATTATGATGATATCCCATTTATGTTTTCTTTTGTCAGTTATTGTGTTGTTGTTCAGTCTAAGAATATGTCACCTAATCCAGGATCCTAAAGATCTACATCTATTTTTTTCTTCTAAGAGCTTTACAGTTTTAGCTCTTACATTTAGATCTTTGATCCTTTTGAGTTAATGTTTGTATGTGCTATTAGTATGGGCCTAACTCTTTTGCATGCAGATATCCAGTTATCACAGCAGCAATTATTGAAAAGACTTCATTTTCTATTGAACTGTCTTGTCATCTTTGCCAAAAATCAATTGACCAGGGCATGGAGTGTAGCTCAGTGTTAGAGCTCTTGCCTAGCATGCATGAGACTTTGAATTTAGTCTCCAGCACCACAAAAACCCCTCAGTTGACCCTATATGCCAGGGTTTGTTTCTGGACTTAATTCTATTATATTTATCTGTATGCTTAACTATGCCAGAATCACACAGTAATGACTATGCTAGGTTTCTGAAATTGGGAAATATCAGTCCTCTAATTTTGTTCCTCTTCATTTTTGTTATGGATATTCTGGTCCCTTATACTTTGTTATTAATTTTAGGATCAACTTTATAATTTTTATAAAAATGCCAGGTAGGATTTGATGAGGATGGTGTGGAATCTGTAGATCAGTACAGGGGAATATTGATGCTTTAACAAGATTAAATCTTTTAGTCCTCAAACACAGGATGTGTTTTTATTTATTTAAAATTCTTGATTTTATTCAATGATTTTTTTCCTGAATACTGGTGATTAAACACAGGGGCACTCAGAGGGGGTGGGAAGTGGAATTTGGACCCATCTCTCTGTAAGCCGTAAGTATGATCTGAATGAATCAGTGAGTTTCTGGCCCGGGGCAAGTTACATCTGTTCTAAATTAGAGTTTAATTCTTATTTGTGTCAACAATAAGGAGTATGAAATTTGAGATGTAAGCCTCTATTTTCTCCTAAGTGTTTTGTGGTAGCCATGAAAGTTACCACTCAGATTTCTGACATCCATAGCCTAGTTGAATGAATACCTCAGTTCTGAGCCCTACAGTCCTCTGCTTCATTTGTGTGAGGCAAAATTTCCTGTGTATTTTAGTAAATTTTTTGTGTGACCAGAAAACCTGACAATAACAAGATAGAGGAGGAAAAGTATATTTGGGGCTCACAGTTTCAGAGGTCTCAGTCCATAGATGGTGACTCCATTGCTCTGGGGCCGAGATGAGGCAGAATATCATGGCAGAAAGGCATGGTATATTAAAGCAGCTCAGGACATGGCACCAGGAAGCAGAGAGAGCTCCACTCATCAGGGGGAAAACATAACCCTCAAAGGCACACCCCCAGTGACCCACCTCCTCCAGCCATACCCTATTTGCCTACCATTACCTTCCAGTTAATACACTTAAGTGGAATAATGTGCTGATTAGGTTAAGGTTCTCGTAACCCAATCATTTGATCTCTAAACTTTCTTGCATTATTTCACACGTGAGCTTTTGGGGGATACCTAATATCTAAAGCATAATACCATGGATTGCTTCCAACCAATGACTTAGTATGTCAAAGATACTAAAGCTCATCCACTTCCCAGGTACGAAATTTCTGGAAATAAGATGAAAAGACCAACCAAATAAATAGGTTATATACAAGGAGAATGGCTGTCAGAATGGAAATGTCAAAGAAAGACAAATGGAAAGTTTAATACATACTCCAAGTAGCAATTTTTCAGGGGATAGTATAATGGTAATTCTTATAGGCACTAAATTAATATGCATATTAGCAATTACCAACAAATAGTTTGATTAAAACACTTATTTGAAAATTAGAAGAAATATAATGCTTCTTGTTTTCGCACAAACTGGAAGAAGGCACAAATTCTGGAAATGTTCCAACTGATTGAAGGTCATAACTTTGTATCATTTATCATGGTTGAAAGAGTTCCCCAATACAGAGTTTCGTTTTCTCTATTCTGGGCTAAAGAAAGTTCATGTGTTTTAGAGTTTACGGCTGGATTCTATGTAGTATTATAACTCTAGGCAACTGTATGGTGGTGGTTTGGAAAGAAGAAGAAGGATAGGAGAAGAATGATGTAATATAAATTTCCGATGTGGTATTTGGATAGGAACCAAGCACAATATACTAGTTGAATTGGTAGCATGCAGATTTTGAAAACTTATTATAAGATCAGCTTAAACTTCTCAATAGCCATAAATAACAAAGATACAGTTGCAGTCATGTATTTAAATTTTAAAAATGCATGGTAACTGAAATAGTATTCATCTATTGCCCTATTCTGTGCATGACAACTTTGTCAGGTAGCAGGGATGTTGCAGAGAGCAAGACAGACACAGAAAGAAGTTTATGTGATTGACTTTACTTGTCTGTGGTATTACTGTGCTATTTATGTTCTTAAGAAAAATGGAAGTACACAGTAGAAATGTTCAACTAACTGTTAAACATCTTCATGAATTAAAAGATCATTTCCAAATCTGATGGATGAGTTAAAAATACCCAATTCATTCTAATCATCGGGTGGAAGAACAGTCCAACTCCCAAGGACAAGAGAGCAGATAAACATGTAAGTGAACTCACAAATCTTTTAGAAGTACTTTGTCTGTAATGACTAAATATTAATGCACAAAGCTTTCCATGTGTTAAATGAAGATCAGAATTACAGTAGTCATGAATATAAGAATGTAACATTCAATGGTAATCTAATTAGATTTTATTTTGTAGCAATTTTTTGGGGGGGGTACTGGGGATTGAACTCAGGGGCACTCAACCACTGAGCCACATCCCCAGCCCTATTTTGTATTTTATTTAGAGACAGGGTCTCACTGAGTTGCATAGTGCCTCGCTTTTGGTGAGGTTGGCTTTGAACTCATGATCCTCCTGCCTCATTCTCCCAAGCCTTTGATATTACAGGTGTGCACCACCATGCCCGGCTAGTATTTTGTAGTATTTTAAAATAAGTACTAGATTATAAGAGTCAGGCATTGGAGACCTGGCTCAGACAAGAAAACTTCGATTGAAAGTTCCAAAGACTTAAGTCCCATGCGTGGCTTGGTATAAGGCATTGCAGGTACCATGGTTGCTCCTCTCATTCTGCTTTTCTACATGGTACTTCCTTGTGCCATCTCTATCCACTACAGATTATAATCTTAGAGCCGAGGTTGAAAATTAGCAATGCCAGAAAACCTTCCCTGACAGATTTTGTGCTGCACCTTGAGGACTTAAAACAGCTACTGTGCTCCGAAATTCATCTCTGTTGGCTTCTGGGCCATGTATCTCTCTGGGTGCTCCCAGTCAATGATCGAAGACAACAGTGTTGCTAGGGCAGACTTATTCCTGGGAGACATGTCTCTTCTTTGTTGGTGACTAGCTTGAGAAGTCCCCAACAATGGCTTTGTCAAACCTCTCTTAGGCTGCGTGGCAGTCTAGGGTGTTACCCAACCTTTTCTCCTTCTCTCCTTCATTCATGTCAGACTTGCCTCATGGTCTAATGACTCTCCCAGCCTTTTTCTGGCTCCCTTCCTGTTTCCTCTCATAAAGGCATTTCCTCTAATAAAATCCATGCTTCTTTAATCCTGTCTTGGAATCGCCCTTTCAGAAAGCCTGAACTAAGATAACCCTCCCTTCTCTGAGTTACATCTACAATTGTATCTCTGTAGTGCCCTTAGTTCACAGTCTTGAGTGACTTTTCTTTTTTGTATTCACACGCATCTTCCACACTATACCCTGAACTCCTGGAAGGCAAGTTTTGTTGTGTCTTATTCATGATTCTTTTTCTGGTGCTTTGCATGTATTAAGTGCATAATCAATGTTTACTGAGTGAATGATGAATCTATGAAGACAGAGTAGTTAGGAGCTACTGAATCAGAACGATGACATTTCAAATCCCAACCATGGCACTGTAGCAGCCCTGTGACCTTGGACAGGTAAGTTATTTTACCTCACTGCCCCTTTTTCCTTACCTGTGAATTGGGGGTAATGATAATAATATTAGGTTCAACTGTGTGAAATAGATCATAGCCAATCTTTTTTGAGCTACAAAATTAGCAATTTCATGTGGTTAGGTTTAATGCTTATCATATAGGTTTGTTTGGGGATTAAAATGAAAGGATATATAAATTAAAAATTCTAGATTCTAAACTTCTGGGTGTGGTGCCACATACCTGTAATTCCAGTGGCTCTGGAGGCTGAGGCAGGAGGATCACAAGTTCAAAGCCAGCCTCAGCAACTTAGTGAGACTCTAAGCAACTTAGCAAGACCCTGTCTCTACATAAAAAATAAAAAGGGCTGGGAATGTGGCTCAGTGGTTAAGCCCCCAGTGGTTAAATTAATCTAGAAACTGGCCTGCTCTTAGACATTATTGAAGGTTAGATATTGTCATAGTTGTGGAGTTAGTTATCATTGTTATTATTAGCTCCTGGGCAATGTTGTAAATGTGTTACTTCAACGAATTGTCATCCAGTTGCACAGGGTAAAGTATGAGTGTGAATCACAGGCTCATCCTCTATTGTTAGGGGAGAGAGAGAGTGAGAGAGAGAGAAAGCAAGGTGTGGGAGGGAGGGAGAGGGAGGGAGCATTCACCATCCTCTCATGTGCCTTCCTAGAGGATCAGTATTGTTCCTAATAAGGTGAATGTTCTATTTTGTTTTATTATTTTAAGATAAAATTTACCATCTTAACCATTTAAAATATATAATTCAGTGCTTTTTAGCATATTCGTAGTGTTATACAAATATCACCTGTATCTAGTCTAAGAATATTTTCATCAACACCAAAACAAACCCCATAGCCATTGATGTACATTCCACTTTACCGTTCTCTCTAGTACTTGGCAATCATTATTCTACTTTCTGTCCTCTCAACTTCTGGGCACTTCCTATACATGAACTCTTATAATATGTGGCTTTAGGTATTTGGCTTCTTCAATTTAGTGTAATATTTTCAAGGTTCACGTGTCTTATGACATGTGTTAGGACTTCATTCTTTTTATGGATGAACATAATTTCATTTTATGGATAGATCACATTTTGTTGACCCAGTCATCAGTTGATGGATATTTAGATTGCTTCCATTATGAATATTGCTTCTATTATGAATATTGTGGCTATGACATTTTGTGTTTAAGTTTTTCTGTGAACATATATTTTCAGTTTTCCTAGGCATAAACCTAGGAATGGAATTGCTGGGTCATATGGTAGTTTAACTTTTTCCAAAGCAACCATACTGTAGTACTTTCTACTAGTAATATATAAGGGCTCCAGATTCTCCATTTGTGTTTAAGTTTTTCTGTGAACATATATTTTCAGTTTTCCTAGGCATAAACCTAGGAATGGAATTGCTGGGTCATATGGTAGTTTAACTTTTTCCAAAGCAACCATACTGTAGTACTTTCTACTAGTAATATATAAGGGCTCCAGATTCTCCATATCTTTGCCAACACTTGTTATTTTTTAAATTTATTTTTAATTTTTAAAGTTTGAGACAGTGTCATACTGTATTGCCCAGCCTGGCCTTGAACTCTTGGGTTCAAGCAAACCTCTTACCTTAGGCCCCAAGTAGCTGGATCTGTGGTTGTACACCATTGCACTGGGCTATTTTTTTTAATCATAAGCATTCTAGTAGATTTAAAGTTGTGTTTTATTGTGGTTTTGATTGACATTTCCCTAATGACTACTGATATTTAGCATATTTTCATGTATTTATCTACTTTTTACATATATATATATATATATATATATTGAGAGAATGTCCACTTATATCTTTTGCCCATTTTTTATATTGTTCGAATGTGTTCGTTATATAGTCCATATACAATTTTTAAAATCAAACATGATATGCAAATATTTTCTCCCATTCTTTGGGTTGTTTTGTTACTGTCTTGATAGTATGTTTAATACACAAAAGGTTTTAATTTCAATGAAGTTTACTTGTAGTTTTTCTTTTGTTGCACATCTTTTTTTTTTTTTTTTGGGGGGGGGTACTGGGGATTGAACTCAGGGACACTGGACCACTGGGCCACATCCCCAGCCCTTTTTTTGTATTTTATTTAGAGACAGGGTCTCACTGAGTTGCTAAGTGCCTTGCCATTGCTGAGGCTCGCTTTGAACTCGCGATCCTCCTGCCTCAGCCTCACAAAGTGCTGGGATTACAGGCGTGCGCCACCGCGCCTGGCTTCTTTTGTTGCACATTTTGAGTATCATATTTTTAAAAATCATGTAATGCAAGGTCATGAAGATTTTTGCATATGTTTTCTTCTAAAAGCTTTACAGACATTTTGGGTTAATTTTATGTATGGTGTGAATTAAGGGTCCACATTCATTCTTTTACACATAGATATTGTTGTACCTTTTGTTGAAAAGACTGTTTTTTTCCTCCATTGAATGGGCTTCATACCCTTATTGAAAAATCAATTAACCATAGATGTATTAGTTTACTTTTGGACTCTCAGTTCTATGCCATTATTCTATGTGTTTATCCTTATGCCAGAACCACAAAGTATTCATTATCATAGCTTTGTGATACATTTTGAAATTATGAAGTGTGAATCTTCTAATGTTGTTCTTGTCTTTGAAGATTGTTTTGGCTATTTGGGGTCCTTTGCATTGCCATTAAGAATATTATGATCACTTTGTCCATTTCTTCAAAAGAAGCTCCCCGGGTTTTTGACAGGGATTTCATTGCTTCCATAGATTATTTTGGAGAATATTATAATATAGTGATATTATAATGTAATGATAAAATATTATGATATAATAATACATATTTTTATAACATTGTAATAATTTAGGCTTTTAATCTGTGGATATAGTCTGTGCTTCCATTTGTTTAGGTCTCCTGTAATTTCCTTCAACAAGTTTTTGTGGTTCTTTACAGCATATAGGTCTTACATTTGTTTTATTAAACTTATTCCTAAGTGTTTTTTTACGATGCTATTGTAAATGGAATTGTTTTTTTAAATTCGTTACTGGAATGTTCATCGATAGTGTATAGAAATACAGTTGAGGCTTGTGAGTATAGCTGAGCTGCAGAGGGCACGCCTATTTTGCACAAGACCCTGGATTTGATCCCTATTGCTGCCAAAAATGAAAGAAAGAAATGTAACTCAGTTTTGTATATTGATCTTGCAACTTTTCTGAATTCATTTATTAACTCTAATAGTTTTCTTTTGTTTTTGTAGTGCTGGGGATTGAGCCAGAGCCTCCTACATGCTTGGTAAGTACACTACCATTGAGCTATACCCCATCCCTTTTTTTCTTTTTTTAGTGTGGAATCTTGGGGATTTTCTATATATATGACCTTGGCATCTCTGAATGGAGATAGTTTCACATTTTCCCTTCCAATATGAATGTCTTTTCTTTCTTTTTCTTGTCTAACTTCCCTGGAAAGAACTTTCAGTACAATGTGGAAGTGGCAAGGTCAGATATCTTTGTCTTGTTCTTGATCTTAGAAAAAAAAAAAAAAAACACGTTCAGTCTTTCACTCTTAAGTATGTTAGCTATTATGGTTTTTCAGAGATGCCTTTATTAAGGAAGTTCTCTTCTTCTTCTTTTTTTTTTTTTTTTTTTTTTTGGTACTGGGGATTGAACTCAGGAGCACTCGACTACTGGGCCACATCCTCAGCCCTATTTTGTATTTGACTTAGAGACAGGGTCTCACTGAGTTGCTAAGTGCCTCACCATCGCTGAGGCTGGCTTTGAACTCGTGATCCTCCTACCTCAGCCTCCCGGGTGCTGGGATTACAGGTGTGCGCCACCATACTCGGCAAGAAAGTTCTCTTCTATTCCTAGTTTGTGGAGAGTTTTTAATCAATAAAAAGCCTTAGATTTTTATCAAAAAAAATTTCTATATCTATTGAAATTATCATGCATTTTCTTTGTTACATACTTTGTTGATTGAATTTCATATAGTGACCCAACTTGCATTCCTGGGGCAGACCACACTTGGTCATGGTGTATAGTCCTCTATGTATGGTGTTGAATTTGGTTTGTAACTAGTTTGTTGGGGATTTTACATCTATTCCTAAGGGATATTGGTTTATAGATTTATTTTCTTGTGATGGCTCTGGCATTAGTAACAGGGTAATACTGGTCTTATATTAGTAAGTGTTTCCTCCTGTTTTTGAAAGAATTTAACAAGTGTTGGTGTTAATTCTTCTTTAAAAGAAAAGAAAAGGTGTTTGAATGAGATGGATATCATTTTCCTAAATGCATGATTGAAGACCTGAATTGTACGAATATACTCTGTATACAAACAATTGTATGTAAAAAAGATGCTAAATACATGCACTATGAGTTGTACATATTAAAAATTATAAATAAAAAAAAAGTTTGATAGACTTCACCAGTGAATCTATCTGGTCTGGATATATTTCTTTATTGGCAGTTTTTGATTACTGATTCAATCTCAATACCCATTGAACATCAACCCCTTTACTTCTACTTCAACCCCTGGTAACCACCATTTTATTTTTATCTGTGAGTTCAAATATTTTAGATACCTCAGTGTCTTAGTACATTCTGTGCTGCTGTGACAGAATACCAGAGACTGGCTTATTTATAAAGAGAAGAAATTTATTTATTGTAGTTGTTGTAGAGGCTGGGAAGACCAAAATTGATGGGCTAGCATCTGGCAAAGGCATTCTTGGTGTGTCACCATGGCAAAAGGCGAGAGGGCAAGAGAGGCAGGAGAGAGAGAGAAGGAGACTGAGGTCGTCCTTTTATAAGGAGTCCACTCCTGCAATAGCAGCAATAATCCACTTGTGAGTATAGACTGTTTGTGGCCTAATCACATCTTAAAGGTCCCACCCTTTTAATAGTGTTGCATTGAGGAGAAAATCTCTAACACATGGACTTTGGGAAACATATTGAAACCATAGCACTTGTGTAAGTGAAATCATACAGTACTTATCCTTTTGTGACTTACTGACTTCATTTAGCATAATATCCTTAAGCATAAGGTTCTTCCATGTTATAACAAGTGACAGGATTTCTTCCTTTTTAGGGTTGCATTCCATTGTACACATATACTATATTTTGTGTTTGTTTTGTTTTTCTGGTACTGGGGATTGTACCCATGGCTTCACACAATATAGGGAAGCATTCTGCCACTGAGTTACACTCCCAGCCCCCAACAGTTTATTTATCCATTCATTAATCAACAGATATTCAGATTGCTTCTGTCTCTTACCTAATATCAATAGTGCTGTCATGAATGTAGATGTGCAAATATCTCTTTTGAGACCCTGCTTTCAATTCTTTTGAATATCTACCATGAAGTTGGAGTGGTAGTTCTATTTTTAATTTTTGGAGAGCCACATTGTGTTTTGATATATAGTTCACATACCATAATTTTTACCATTTAAAAGTGTAAAACTCCATGGACTTTTAAAAGTGTGTTCATAATGCTGTGCTACCATCACCAATGTCTTATTTGAGAAGAGTTCCATCACCCAAAAAAGAAACTCATACCTGTTAGTTGTCATACTATTCTTTCCCATCCTCCTCCCCATAATAAAGCAGCAACTGGTCTGCTTTCTGTTGTACAGATAGATTTTCCTATTATGGTTATTTCATATAAAAGGAATAATATAAGGCATAGGTGAAATTTTTTTCACTTAACGTGATTTTCCCAAGTTTTATGCATGTCAGAGCATGTATTAGTACTTTATTCTTTTTGTAAATATTTATTTATTTGCTTTAGTTGTACACAATGTGTGTATTTTTACATGGTGCTGAGGATCGAACCTGGGCCGTGCACGTGCTAGGCGAGTGCTCTACTGTTGAGCCACAATCCCAGCCCCTACTTTATTCTTTTTATTGCTAAATAATATTTCATTGATATTGTGTATAGATAGACCAAATTTTGTACTTTCATTCATCATTTGATGGATATTTTGATTATTTCTACCTTTTCACTGTTGTAATGCTCCTATTAACATTTTTGTACGAGCTTTTTTTCTTTCTTTCTTTCTTTTTTTTTTTTTTTTTTTTTGGGTACCGGGGATTGAACTCAGGGGCACTCGACCACTGGGCCACATCCCCAGCCCTTTTTTAAAAAATTTTATTAGAGACAGGGTCTCACTGAGTTGCTAACTGCCTCACCATTGCTGAGGCTGGCTTTGAACTGGTGATCCTCCT
Organism: Tamias sibiricus; assembly: GCA_025594165.1. Classification (NCBI taxonomy): domain Eukaryota; kingdom Metazoa; phylum Chordata; class Mammalia; order Rodentia; family Sciuridae; genus Tamias; species Tamias sibiricus. The sequence goes on from CM046667.1 coordinate 130,252,203, forward strand.
GCCTCAGCCTCCCAAGTGCTGGGATTACAGGCGTTCACCACCGCACCCAGTGTACAAGCTTTTATGTAACTGTATGTTTTCAATTCTCTTGGGTTATATACTTAGAAGTGGAATTGCTGGATTATTTCATAACTGTTTAACTTTTCAAGGAATTGCCAAATTGTTTTCTAAAGTGGCAGCACAATTTCAGTTTTACCAGCAATGTGTAAGAGATCCATATTTTCCACCTTATTTTTTTAATATTTATTTTTTAGTTGTAATTGGACACAATACCTTTATTTTATTTATTCATTGTTACGTGGTGCTGAGAATTGAACCCAGGGCCGTGCTTGTGCTAGGCGAGTGCTCTGCTGCTGAGCCACAATCCCAGCCATCTCCACCTTATTATTATTATTATTTTTTTTTACCAAAACTACTTTTGTCCACCTTTGTATTATAGCCATTCCATTGTGTGTGATGTGTGTCTGGTGATTTCGATTTGCATTTCCATGATGACTAACAATGTTGAACATCTTTTCCATGTGCTATTTACCCATTTCCAAATCTTCATAGGGAATGTATCTAATCAGATCTTATGTTAAAATAAAGTTTTAAAAACCTGAAATATCCCAGGGAGACAGAAAGTCCAATGCATGTTTATGGGGATAGGTGACTAATCTAGGCTCAGTAGAGCATAAGGCTTGAATGTGGAAGTAGGAACAAATAATATTTCATGTAAACTACTCCAAGATAGATTACAAGCAATAGGACATCTAGGTCTGTCTGTCTTGATCTGTGCTGTATCCATACTACACAGCACAGCACTCACCAAAGAGCACGGCAAGAACATTCAGGAAGAGTATATTGAATAAATGAATGATGAAATGGAACAAATAGGTTTCAAGAAAAAAAATTCAAATAATATTTGGGATTATAGTGTCATTAGAGGGAAGCATTTGAAGGTGACAAGGATGTAAAATTCAATGTCATGGAGGTTGGCCAGGTCTTTGGAAAGTAATCAAAATATATGCATCCAAGAACACAGAAACACAAAGATCCATTTCTAGGGCCTATATCCAACATGAGTTTCTTAATCTACAACTTAGAAATAAAGGAAACTTGGAGAAGAGAAATGTGAGCAGGCAGCTTCTTCTCTAATCAGTTGAGCTGGGTTGGGTCTCTTTTGCAGCACATAGGAAAAGGGATGATAGGCAGCCAGTACAGGCCTTGCAGCCCTTGGTTGGCATGGAATTTTCCTTTTTACATGGAAGCAGGAGATTTTGAACTGAGGAATCCATAAAAATCCCAATAAAGGTTGGGGCCAGGCCAAAGGGTCTTGTTAGAAATTGATGTGCATGGGCCTGCAGTGGCCCCAGGAAATGACCACATGGAGAGGTGCTTGGAAACAAAACCAGACCAAGATTTTGTCCCAGTTCTTCTATTTTCTAGCTGTGGGACCTTGGGCAAATACCTAAGTCACTCTGTACCTTAGCTTCTGCATCTGAATAATGTAGATAGAAATGTTGTTTATCTCCATATAGGGATTGAGAAGATTAAATGAAGTAATCTTTGGTGCATATATGGCACAAAGTGATTCAGTGATGATCCTAACCACAAAACCGCTAGGATAACTGACCTACAGGACAAAGAGGGCAGGTCTACTGTGTTAAACTGAAATAAATATGACCTAAACATTTCTTTATACTTGGGTGATAATGTTTGGCCACAAGTGGCCTCCATATACAATGAACTGAAATCTAGCATGATATAAAGGAAGCTATAACCTAATTTGAGAATATATCCTGGTAACCAAGCAACTGAACCTCAGTAAATCATAGCAACCAAACCCTCAGCCAATCCCAGGTTGAGGGCTGACAAATTGTGCCCAATTAAGACAAAGGCCCACTTGCACCAATCAGGTCATCTCTGTAAGGTCATTTCCTATTTTTATGTTGTAAATGTAGCTCACCACATTGGAGGTAGGGGTATTCTGAGTCATTTACAGTCTGTAGTACTGCCTGGTTCTAGAACTTATTTCCTACTCAAATACACATTATTAAAATTAATTCATCTCAGTTTAAAAAATTGTTTTGTTTTATCTGAAATCCTGGGACAAAAGAATTATCCATAAAGGAAAACTTGATAAATTGGACCTCACTAAAATCAGAAGTTTTGCTCTGCAAAAGCCCATGCAAAAGGGTGGTCTACAGACTGGGAGAGAATATTTGAAAACTATGTATCTGACAATGGACTATGAAGATCTTCTACGACTCTCATTTGTTTTGAAGGAGTCATAAAACTCAACAGTAGAAACCATTTAATCAGAAATTGGACAAAAGATATCAATAATCATTTCACTGAAGAGGATGTACGTGTGCCAAATAAGCACATAAAATGATGATCTACATTATTTCCTCAATATAAGGAAAATGTAAATTAATATCACTTTGAGATATTATGTATGTATCTGGGGAAAAAAAGTAGTGACTGCACCAAATGCTGTTGAGGATATGGAAAAACGGTGTCACTCTTACATTGTTATGGGAATGGGAAATGGCACCACCACTCTGGAAAAATAATTTGGAAGTTTCTTTAAAAAGTGAACATGCAGGAGAGGTGGCAAGATGGCAGAGTAGAGGGGATGCTTCCTTAGTGGCTGCAGTGTGAATCAAGAAAAGCAGATAGGCAGCTTCAACAAGGGGGTGAATGATCAAGAATATGGGGGGGGGCTTTACTGGAATTTAATACTGGACACTCAAAACAAATCAGAGATTCAGAAAATCTTGTATAATAAAATAAATGGGAATTATTTCTAGCCCCACCGCCACCAACAGTGGCTGGAGACGCTAGCCAGAACAGTTCCTACTTGAACACAGAAAAGCAATAAAGGATTAAAGGAACCCTCATTCTCAGGAAGACTTGAGGTATGTTGGGGATATGGGGAGCTTGGAGATCAGAGACACTGCTTGAAAAAACAGCAAGATGTGCATAGTTTCCTTGTACAGGAGGGAAGCTGCCATCTCTCTCTGCAGCAGAAGGAACCATTTTGTAGCCACAGTGTGGGGCCCAGCATCTGGGGGAGCCATTTGCTGGCAGACCTAAGTCTGGCCCTAAAAACAAGCTGGGTAAACCCATACTGCATGACAGAGAGTGTGCCTAATTGACCAGGAGAAAATCAAGCATGGAGAGAGGTTTATACAGGGGAATACTGGCTGCAGAAACACACCTGGCTTCCCCCTTCCCCTCCAATCCAGCTGCTTTCAGGACCAGCTGGGAGAGAAGTGCCTAACTGGGAATTCCAAAGGGCAGAAATAGGAGAGATTGAGTTTGGAGACTGAATCATGACCAGGAATCATGGGGTCTGCAAGGTGAATTAGTGGGCTAAGGACAGCCTCCTATATCACGTGAGTGGAACCCAAAGGAACTTCCTGGGGTGCAGTCTTCCAATGTGGACTGACAATTGCTGGGCCTTGGAGGTGTGCTGACTTAAAATCTCCAGACCAATTGACATCTGGTGAAGAGACTGGGGCATAACTTAAGCCTACACCCCACTTCTAGGAGTTCCACCTCTAGGACTAACCCTCTCACCCTAGCAACCACCTGAGGGTGGATAGCATCAAAATCCAGACAGTGCCACCTACTGCTGAGAAGGGAAGTTGAGAAACGTTTGAACTCCAGCGGAAAAAAATTGTTTAATTTTTCATTGAGATCCCTTTTCTTTTTCTTTTCTCTCTCACATTTCTACCACTTTTGAAACCAAATATTTTTCATGCATAATGTTAATGAGGACTGGGATCTCTGAATAGTATATTTTAGTTCTGTTGTATATTCCTTTATTTTTACTTTTTTTCTATTTTTTTTTTAAATCTTTATATATATATTTCCTCTCACTTATCTGTTTTCCTGGATTCTCTTTCTCTATTTTCTCTGGCTAATAGCCAAAGTCTCTTAATTCCTCTTTCACAATTCCTATAATTTTTAACTTCTATCTTCTCGTTCCTCATAAACATTACATCCTACATCACTCGTGTTCTCTCTTTGTCCACTATTTGAAATTGTAAGCCTGCTTGCAAACTTACTGTTTATATTACAGACAATAATTGAACACATCATTTCTGTTTATTGTGACAAAACTGTAGACATCTTAATAGGAGCTATTTGGTTTAAGGCTGCATATTGTTTGCATTGGGTGTTATTATTATTTGTCTCACCCTTAAAGGCAAGGCACTGGAAACCTTCAAGGACACTATAAGTCTACAGGGTAGAAACTATAATACCTTGGGTATACATTTCTAGATGGGCAGACATAAACAGCATGAAAAAACAAGGGTACAAATCTCTCCAAACCAAGATGCTCCAATAACATTGCTCCTATTAAGATGTCTACAGTTTTGTCACAATAAACAGAAATGATGTGTTCAATTATTGTCTGTAATATAAACAGTAAGTTTGCAAGCATGAATTTCAAAAAGTGGACAAAGAGGAACACGAGTGATGTAGGATGTAATGTTTATGAGGAACGAGAAGATAGAAGTTAAAAATTATAGGAATTGTGAAAGAGGAATTAAGAGACTTTGGCTAATAAGAGAATAGAGAAAGAGAATCCAGGAAAACAGATAAGTGAGAGGAAATATATATATATAAATCATTGACACCACAGTAGAAAAAATGTCAGAGAAGGAGTTTATAATGTACACAGTTAAACTGATTTGCAATGTAAAGGATTAAGTAACACATGAAATCAGAGATAAAATTTAGGAGATAAAAGATCACTTCAATAACGAGATCAAGATTATGAAAAGAAATCAAGCAGCAATCCTTGAAATGAAAGACACAACAAACCAAATTAAAAATTCGATGGAAAGCATCACAAACAGACTAGAACACTTGGAGGACAGAACCTCAGGCAATGAAGACAAACTATATAATCTTGAAAACAGTGTTCACCACCAAGAGAAAATGTTAAGAAACTGTGAACAGAACTTCCAAGAATTGTGGGATAACATTAAAAGACAAAATGTAAGATTTATCAGGGTAGATGAAGGCACAAAGATACAAACCAAAGGAATGTATGATCTTTTCAATGAAATAATATCAGAAAATTTCCCAAATATAAAGAATAAAATGGAAAATCAAATACAAGAAGCCTATAGGACCCCAAATGTGCAAAATTGCAACAGACCCATGTCAAGGCACATTATAATGAAAATGCCTAACCTACAGAATTAGGATAGAATTTTAAAGGTGGCACGAGAAAAATATCAAATTATGTACAGGGGGAAACCAATTCAAATCTGAGCTGATTTTTCAACCCAGACCTTCAAAGCTAGGAGGTCCTGGAATAATATACACCAAGCTCTGAAAGAAAAGGGATGCCAACCAAGAATTGTATATCCAGCAAAATTAAGCTTCAGATTTGAAGATGAAATAAAAACTTTCCATGATAAACAAAAGTTAAAAGAATTTACAACTAGAAAGCCTGCACTATAGAACATTCTCAACAAAATATTCCATGAAGATGAAATGGAAAAAAAAAGTGAAAACTAGCAAAGGGAGAAACTATACTAAAGGAATAGTTGATCAAAGAAAAACTAATTAAAATTAAAAATCAGAAATAAACCAAAATGACCAGATATGCATATTGTATCTCAATAATAACCTTGAATGGTAATGCCCTAAACTCATCAAACAAAACACATAGACTGGCAGATTGGATTAAAAAGCAAGACCCACATTGTACATTTATAACTACACAACTGGTGGTATTCTACATCATGTACAACAGGGAGAATGAGAAATGACTACATTTATATATGATGTATGAAAGTGCATTTAACTGTCATGTATAACTAATTAGAGCAAATTAAAAAATTTTAAAAAACAAGACCCAACAATGTGCTATCTTCAAGAGGCTCACCTCATAGGCAAAGACATCCATAGACTCAAGGTGAAAGGATGGGAAAAAACATCACTCACATGGATCATGTAAACAAACAGGGGTTTCTTTTCTCATATCAAGTGGATTTCAAGACATATATATATATTTTTTTTTTTTTTTGGTACTGGGGATTGAACTCAGGGGCACACAACCACTGGGCCACATCTCCATCCCTTTTTTGTATTTTATTAGAGACAGGGTCTCACTGAGTTGCTAAGTGCCTTGCAATTGCTGAGGCTGGCTTTGAACTTGTGATCCTCCTGCCTCAGCCTCCCAAGTGCTGGGATTACAGGTGTGCTCCACCGCGCCTAGCTCAAGCCAGATTTAATCATAATGGACAAAGACAAACATTTTAGGCTGCTTAAAGAAATTATACATCAACAAGACATGACAATCATAAATATTTATGCCCCAAATAATGGAGTATCTATGTACATCAAATAAATCCTACTAAATTTCAAGAACCAAATAGACCACAACACGATAATACTGGGTGACTTTAACACACCTCTCACCATTGGATAGATCCTCCAAGCAAAAACTAAAAAATGAAACTATAGAACTAAATAATATAATCAATTATTTAAATTTAACAGACATATATAGAATGTTTTATCCATCAACAAGTGAATAAACTTTCTTCTCAGCAACACACCGATCCTTCTCTAAAGTAGACCATAACTTATACAACAAAGCAACTCTTAGCAAATACAAAACTAGAGATAATCCCCTGCATTCTATCAGATCATAATAGAATGAAATTAAAAATCAATGATAAAGTAAAAAGTACAAACTACTCTAACACCTGGAGACTAAATAATACATTATTGAATGACAAGTGGATAGCAGAAGAAATCAGGGATAAAACAAAAAAAAAATACTTAAAGGTAGCTGATAATATCAATACAACATATCAAAATCTCTGGGACACTACGAAAGCAGTGCTAAGAGCAAAGTTCATTGCATGGAGTTCATTCCTTAAAAGAAGAAAAAGTCAACAAATAAATGACCTAACATTACATCTCAAAGCCCTAGAAAAAGAAGAACAAATCAACACCAAAAAGCAGCAGAAGATAGGAAATAGTTAAAATCAGAGCAGAAATCAATGAAATTGAAACAAAAGAATTCAAAAAATTGACAAAACAAAAAGTTTTTTCTTTGAAAAAGTAAATAAAATTGATAAACCATTAGTCATGCTAATGAAGAGAAAGAGAAAATTAAAATTTGTAATGAAAAAGAAAATATCATGATGGACACTACTGAAATACAGATGATAATCAGAAACTATTTTGAAAATTTATACTGCAGTAAAATAAAAAAATCTTGAATATACTGACAAATTTCTAGAGACATATGAACTATACAAACTGAATCAGGAGGGCATACACAATATAAACAGATTGATTTCCAGCAATGAAATAGAAGATGCCATCAAACCTGAATTGTATGAATATACTTTGTATACAAACAGTTGTATGTAAAAAGATGCTAAATTCATGCACTATGAGTTGTACACATTAAAAATTATTAAAAAAAAAAGCCTACCACTCAAGAAAAGCCCAGAACTAGATGGATTCTCAGCCGAGTTCTACCAGACCATCAAAGAAGACCTAACACCAATCTTCCTCAAATTATTCCACGAAGTAGAAAAGGAGGGAACCCTTCCAAACTCATTCCATGAAGTTAGTATCACCCTGATACCAAAACCAGACAAAGAAACATCAAGGAAAGAGAACTTAAGACTGATATTCCTGATGAACATAGATGCAAAAATTCCAGCAAATCACATACAAAAACATATTAAAAATATAGTGCACCATGATCAAGTGGGGTTCATCCTGGGGATTCAAAGTTGGTTCAACAGACAGAAATCAATAAATGTAATTTATCACATCAATAGATTTAAAGACAAGAATCATATGACCATCTCAATAGATGCAAAAAAAAAAAAAAAAGCTTTTGACAAAATACAGCATGTGTTCATGTTTAAAACACTAGAAAAACTAAGGATAGTAGAAACATACCTCAACATCGTAAAAGCCATATATGCTAAACCCAAGGCCAACATCATTCTAAATGGAGAAAAATTGAAAGGATTACCTCTACAAACTGTAACAAAACAAAATTGTTCTTTTTCACCACTCTAGCCAGAGCAATTAGAAGGGAGAAATTAATGGGATATAAATAGGAAAAGAAGAACTCAAACTATCACTATTTTCCAATACCATGATTCTATATTTAGAAAACCCAAAATATTCCACCACAAAACTTCTAGAACTAATAAATGAATTCAGAAGAGTAGCAGGATATAAAATTAACACCCATAAATCAAATGTGTTCCTATACATCAGTGACAAATCTACTGAAAGAGAAATTATGAAAACTACCCCATTCACAATAGCCTCAAAAAAATCTGGTAATCAATCTAACAAAGGAGATGATAGATCTCTACAAAGAAAACTACAGAACACTAAAGAAGGGAATTGAAGAAAACCTCAGAAGATGGAAAGATCTCCCATGCTCTTGGATAGGCAGAATTAACATTGTCAAAATGGCCATACTACCAAAAGTGTTATACAGATTTAATGAAATTCCTATTAAAATCCCAATGACATTCTTTATAGAAATAGTAAAGGCAATCATGAAATTCATTTAGAAAAATAGGAGACCCATAATAGCCAAAGCAATCCTTATCAAGAAAATAGAAGCAGGAGGCATCACAATACTAGACTTGAGATTATACTACAGAGCTTTCGTAACAAAAACAGCGTGGTATTGGAACCAAAACAGACATGTAGACCAATGGTACAGAGTTGAGGACACAGACACAAGCTGACATAAATACAGTTATCTCATACTAGACAAAGGAGACAAAAACATACATTGGAGAAAAGATAGCATCTTCAACAAATGGTGTTGGGAAAACTGGAACTCCATATGTAGCAAAATGAAATTAAACCCCTATCTCTCACCCTGCATGAAAGTCAACTCAAAGTGGATCAAGGATCTATGCATTAGGCCAGAGATCTTATGCCTACTAGAAGAAAATGTAGGCCCAAATCTCCACCATGTCAACTTAGGAACTGACTTCCTTAACAAGACAGGAAGCAGAAGAAGAAAAATCAAGTATCAATAAATGGGATGGAATCAAGCTAAAGAGATTCTTCATAGCAAAGTCAAGATCATGCAGTGCAGGAGCCCTGTTTGGGGATTGGCTTGAATTGAAGTTGACTATGAGCCGTGGAGATTTGGGCATTGTCTCCTCCCGTAGTCTCACGAGACTTGTTGTGGGATCTCGAGTGACTTGGCCGAAATTGCTGATCGGGTCAGCGCCATTTTAGTGGTGTGTTTGGCGTTTGTTAGTTGTTGTTAGAACCAGAGAGAAAAGTTATCAGAATAAAAAGCTGTTTGTCTCCAGTTTGCTTCTGAAGTTTTTCCCGCGGCTCCGTTGCTCCAAGCGCTTCAGGCGGCTACAGGTGGCGGCCCGTACGGGGAACTTCGGAGTGGACAGGTAAGAACTGAAAGGTCTCTAAAGATGGGTTCGAATATAACTGAATCCCAAGTGATAGAGGCTATGCAAAGACTCCTTGATATACCTGACTCTGTTCTCAGTGAGGAGTATATAGACAAAAGTGAAAGTGATCAAAAAAGTGTAGATTCCACTGGGCCAACTGAGACCAGTAAAGAGAGTATTAGAAGAGACCCCAAAATGACAAAAATCCAAGCTATTAAAGCTATTCGGGAGTTATTGGCGAAAGCTGAAGGATACTTGCTCTCACTGGAACCTGGGCCTCAGGATATTGCTGTCAGTGAAATTAGCAGTGGTGAGGAATCTAGTAAAAGTGATCCTGAGAAAATGAGGAAAAAGAAATTTAAAAAGACCGAGAAAAAGGTCCGTCAGGCAGAGGAGTCACTTGTGTCCTCTACTCCCCCATGGGTGGAATCCATTACAGAAAATATGAAGGGTATTACTAGGCATTTGCATACCCTAGAAACAGAAATAAAAAGTCTTTCTGATCGCTTATGCGCTCTCGAGGACAACTCACAGATACATTGGGAACCGCCAGCATTTGAAAAGAAAAATGGACAGAGTGTCCATCAGTCAGTAGATTTCAAAACAATAAAAAAATCTCAAAGAGGCAGTAATGACTTATGGGCCCCAAGCTCCTTTCACGTTGAGTATGCTGGAGTCCCGTAACACCTTTAGCTTAACCCCCTCAGACTGGAAAAGTCTATGTAAAGCAACATTAAGCGGGGGGCAATTCTTGGTTTGGCGATCGCAATTCCAAGAACTTTGTATAGAAACGGCTAAAAGAAACGCGGCTGCAGGGTTTGAAAACTATAATATAGACATGCTCACAGGAGAAGGGCAATTCGCAGACTTACAGGCTCAAACAGATTATGACCCAGATGTATATGCTCAGATAAATGCAGCTGCCTTAGAGGCATGGAAAACTGTACAAGGACCTGGGGATCTACAAGGTAGCTTGTCAAAAGTGATTCAAGGACCTAATGAGCCGTATGCCGACTTTGCTGATCGACTTTTGAGAACTGCAGGTAGTGTGTTTGCAGATGTTGACCAAGCTATGCCATTAGTTGTTCAATTAGCTTATGAAAATGCAAATAAATGGTGCCAAGCAGCCATCAGGCCATGGAGAACTAAAAAGGATCTTTCCGTATATATACAACTATGTAAAGATATAAATGACGCCTTTGTCACAGGAAATGTGATTGCAGCCTCAATGAGAGGTGCTTCCTCTCGAAATTTCACAAAGGCTAAACGTAGACATTATAATCAATCAGGATATTCCAGGCAAAATTATCATAATCAATCAGGCAATTCTAGGCAAAATCCCAAAAGAGAAATAAGACCAAGCTCATACCGTGCCCCAGGCCGCTGCCCCAGGTGTAAAAAGGGAAATCATTGGGCCAATAAATGCCATTCAAAATTTGACATCCATGGAAATCCTTTGTTCAGGAATTCAAAAAACGGGGCATTCAAAAAACGGCCCCAATACCCCGGGGCCCACAAATGTACGGGGCATTGCAGAAGGAGTATCCTCAAGCATCCACTCAGATGCTTCCCCGAAACAATCCCTACTACCCATCCACTCCCTCACCAGAGGAACAAGAGGAAATGCAGGATTAGACCTCTGTTCCACCGCCCGAATAGTGTTAACACCTGAAATGGGGGTTCAACTGATTCCCACAGGAGTCAGGGGACCTCTTCCCTCAGGGACTGTAGGACTTATTATCGGGCGTAGTCCTAAAAGCTTATTAGGTTTGCAAGTGACCCCAGGTGTAATAAACTCAGACTACAAAGGGGAAATAAAAATAATGCTTAGCTCACCCCAAAGTATAACTTCTGTTAATCAAGGAGATAGAATTGCTCAGTTGCTTCTCCTTCCCAATTTACATAATTCATTTAAAATGGGTATGCCTCAAGAAGGGAACAATAGAGGATTTTGTTCCACTGACTCAAGTCCCATGGCTTGCTGGGTTCGAGACTGTTCAAGGAGGCCTATGTGTAAAATAAAAATCCAAGGAATAGAAATGGAGGGATTAATAGATGCTGGAGCTGACTCTTCCATTATTAATTTACGCCAATGGCCCAAGCACTGGCCTCTGCAAAAAGCTTCAACCAGTTTAAGAGGCTTGGGATATAATAACCTCCCAGATAAAAGTGCCGTAATTTTAAAATGGGAGGATGATGAAGGCCATAAAGGAACATTTCAGCCTTATGTTTTACCTAATCTACCGGTTACTTTATGGGGAAGAGATATTTTGCAACAAATGGGAGTACACCTTGCAACCAAGCCTGCAGATGTTAAATGTGAAAACCTACAGGGTAATCTTAACCATAAAAGAACTCATTATCAAAAAGTACAGAGTAATCTTAACCCTAAAAGTAATCATTGTCATAAAGGAAAAAGATATTTTTTTTCGGGGCCACTGAGAAAATAATTTTGAAAATACCATGGCTTTCTGATAAGCCAGTGTGGGTCCCTCAGTGGCCCCTATCTAAAGAGAAATTACAAGCGGCCCACCAATTAGTTCAGGAACAATTAGAAGCAGGTCATATAGAACCTTCCACCTCTCCCTGGAATTCCCCCATATTTGTGATCAAGAAAAAGTCAGGAAAATGGCGATTGTTACATGATCTTAGACAAATCAATAAAACCATGCAAGTTATGGGTCCTACTCAACCTGGACTTCCTAGTCCCGTAGCTATTCCAAAAAATTTCCATCTTATTACTCTTGATATAAAGGATTGCTTCTTTTCTATTCCCCTACATCCTCTGGATGCCCCCAGGTTTGCTTTTTCCGTTCCTTCTATGAACAATAATGGCCCTGATCAGAGATATCAATGGAAAGTTTTACCACAGGGAATGGCTAATAGCCCCACCATATGCCAAATATATGTGGACAAGGCTATCCAACCCATTAAAAATAAATATCCAAACCTCATGTGTCTACATTACATGGATGATATTTTATTGGCCCACCCTAATCAAAAAATCTTATTTAATATATTCAGTGATGTGGTAGAAAATTTTAAAAAAATATGGATTATATATAGCAGAAGAAAAAGTTCAAACCAGATCTCCCATATTATATTTAGGATTTAAAATCATGGATACTTTTGTTAGACCCCAAAAAATTTTAATAAATAAAGAACATTTGACCACCCTCAATGATTTCCAAAAACTACTGGGAGACATTAATTGGCTTCGCCCTACACTAAATCTCACTACTGGCCAACTAAAACCTTTATTTGACATCCTTCGTGGAGATCCTGATCCATCTTCACCACGAACATTGACTCCTGATGCTAGGAAAGCTTTAAAGTTAGTAGAAAAAGCCATCGAAGGAGCTCATTGTGATAGATTTGATTTAACTCAACCGCTGATGTTGATTATTATTTCTTCACAATATACACCCACAGGAGTATTTTGGCAACAAGGGCCTTTATTATGGATACATTTGCCCGTCTCTCCTAAAAGTATAATTGAATCTTATACCTCCATGGTGGCTAAACTTATTCTTCAAGGACTTAAGACTTCTACTAAAATATTTGGCATTCACCCTGCTACTATTATTACTCCCTATTCATCATCACAGATTGAATACTTATGCTTCAATGATAATGATTGGGCTATAGCTAAATGCTCTACTTCTGCAAATTTTGATAATCATCTTCCTAAGTCCCCTATATTATCTTTTTGTATTAATCATCCTATTATATTTCCACAGGTAATAAAAAATCAACCTATTCCTAAGGCATTTAATGTATTTACAGATGGGTCCTCAAATGGTACTGCTACAGTAGTCACTAAAAAAGAAAATATGACTTACATAACTGCACACAAATCAGCTCAACTAGTGGAATTGGAAGCTGTGGTAAGAGCTCTGGAAAATTTTAGGGACCAGCCCGTAAACATTTTTTCAGATAGCCACTATATTGTACAAGCCGTCCCAAAATTAGAGTTAGCAGGACCAATAGCACCTCATACTCCAGCCTTTAAATTGTTTTGTCAAATACAAAAACTTTTGTGGGCAAGAAAAGAACCTCTATTCGTAGGCCATATTAGAGCACATACTAATTTGCCTGGTCCCCTCCATGAAGGTAATCAAAAGGCTGATGAACTTACAAAAACAGTATTTATACTTTCAGCGCTACAACAAGCTACTTTATTTCACTCCCAGTTTCATGTCAACAGCACCACCTTGCAACGTAGGTTTAAAATCACAAAGGAGCAAGCCAGAACAATTGTAAAAGATTGTAAATCTTGTATGACACATTTGCCCAATCCTCATTTCGGCGTTAACCCTAGAGGATTAATGCCCAATCATTTGTGGCAGATGGATGTTACTCATGAGCCAAGTTTTGGAAAATTGCGATTTATTCATGTGACCATAGATACATGTTCAGGCATGATTTTTGCTTCCTTACATTCTGGAGAAAAAGTTAAAGATGTTACATCTCATTGTTTGCAAGCTTTTGCTGCATTGGGCATCCCCAAAATGCTTAAAACAGATAATGGCCCCGCATATACGTCCTCATCTTTCAAACAGTTTTGCGCAAAATTCAATATATCCATAAAACAGGCATCCCATACAATCCTCAGGGTCAGGGTATTATTGAAAGAGCAAACCGAACACTGAAAATCATGTTATTAAAACAAAAAGAAGGAAATTGGAAAAGTCCTAAGGACAGATTGGCAGTTGCCCTGTTTACCTTAAATTTTTTAACTTTAGACTCTAATGGTTATTCTGCTGGAGACAGACATTGGAATCCACACCAACAACATAAACTTTTGGTTTACTGGAAGGATGTTCTTTCAGGTACATGGAAGGGTCCAGATCCAGTATTAATTTGGGGAAGAGGATCTGTTTGTGATTTTCCAAAAGACGAATCCTCTCCAATATGGATACCATCTAGATTAATAAAACAGGTACCACATCAAAATGATCAAGATGAAGTTATTGAAGAATCAAGATTAATAAAAAAGGTACAAAATCAAGAGGACCAAGATGAAGGTACAGAATGATTCCCTCAAAAGAGTCCTTCAAAATATTTCACAACTTAAGTGTCATTTCTCCCGGCCGGGACAAGGAGATCTCTCTTTAGTGTGCACACAATTGTATTTTTTTTTTCTTTTTATACATGTCTTTATGTCTGTACATTTGTCTACATTTCATGTTAATGTGACGTCACAAATATATGTTTGTATGCTTGTTCGTCTGTCCAGTGTGACGTCACAAAGAACAAAGCGCTTATGAAAAAGAAAATATATATATATATATATGGATCCAAATAACTTTAATTCATTTTAGGTTAAGAGTATTTAATTTAGGTAAATAATTTTATAAATGAAGGTACTTTCAATTTTGATTTATAGGTGTCCCTGGGACTTCTCTTTAGCAAACAATATGACTAGTGCTATATAACCTGATATTTTGGTGTTTTGACATAAGATTGTTTATTTGTTATTAACTTCATTTGTTTAATAGCTCATTAATTTCAATTATCTCAACAGGTAAAAGATTGCTCTGTATACAGAGACTCAAGGGTTCCAGCTAACAAATTATTTCTCTAAAGTGCCTTTACCTTTTCTTTAATCTATCTTTAATGCAGTAATTACCCTCAGTCTTTCTTTGTTTTGTTCTAAATATGATATCTTTCCAACTTATGTTTGTAGAAGCTCAACCAGCGATGTGTGTGAACAAAAATCAACTTTAATTTTCTAATCTAATTATTCTATTTTGTAGTTTGACAACTCGCCTCTTGACTCAGTGCTGCAATAGCACTGCCTTTCCTTTAATAATTGATGCTTGAGTTTCTAGGTAGCGGGCCCTGAAGATTTGCCGGTGGCATTGTCTAAACATAAAAAAGACGTCTGCTGCTACAGCTGCAGGGATCGCAGCCGCCGCAAGCATCCCTGCTGCTCAAACATCAAACAACCTCACCAACAGTGTGGCCTGTGCTCTACATGCATGGGGCCTCCTACATCAACGTGTTACAACAAATGGACATTTTGATCTTTCATTGTTTGGGACTTTACGGGACAATGCCTTGCAGGTATTTGTCTAGAGAATTCAGTGTGTTACTTGATGGAACTTAGGGCAGCTGATTTGTTTAAACAATTTGATATGCTATGCAATTTGGCTCATCACCAAAAGGCTTGTCGCCTTAAAGCCGCAACATCTCCTCACAATTGGACGGCTGTTAGTCATCATATATAGTCGATCCTAAAGGGCTCCATTGGATGGCTGGTTAGCCAATGACGGGTAAGATCCCCAGAGGGGGACAACCTAAGACAGGCACAGTCGCACGGGACAGTCTCATGTGGCCGACATATCAACCTAAGACAGGAGTCAAGGGCACAGCCTTGATTATCCGATGACGGGTAAGAATGTTGGTTGCACATAGACGTCCTAGAGCATTACCTCTTTTAAAACAAAAAGGGGGAAATGCAGGAGCCCTGTTTGGGGATTGGCTTGAATTGAAGTTGACTATGAGCCGTGGAGATTTGGGCATTGTCTCCTCCCGTAGTCTCACGAGACTTGTTGCGGGATCTCGAGTGACTTGGCCGAAATTGCTGATCGGGTCAGCGCCATTTTAGTGGTGTGTTTGGCGTTTGTTAGTTGTTGTTAGAACCAGAGAGAAAAGTTATCAGAATAAAAAGCTGTTTGTCTCCAGTTTGCTTCTGAAGTTTTTCCCGCGGCTCCGTTGCTCCAAGCGCTTCAGGCGGCTACAATGCAGAGCGATCCTCAGAATGGGAGAAAATCTTTACCACATGCACCTCAGATAGAGTATTAATATCCAGGATATATAAAGAACTCAAATAACTCAGCACCAAAACCAAACCAAACCAAACCAAACCAAACAACAACAAATAACCCAGTCAATAAATGGGCTAAGGAACTGAACAGGCACTTCACAGAAGAAGAAATACAATCAATCAACAGATATATGAAAAAATGTTCAACATCTCTAGCAATTAAAGAAGTGCTAATCAAAACTACATTGAGATTTCATCTCACTCCTGACAGAATGGCAATTATCAAGGATATAAGCAACAATACATGTTGGCGAGGATGTGGGGAAAAAGGTACATTCATACATTGCTGGTGGAATTGCAAATTGGTGCAGCCACTCTGGAAAGCAGTGTGGAGATTCCTCAGAAAACTTGGAATGGAACCACCATTTGACCCAGTTGTCATCCCACTCCTTGGTCTATACCCAAAGGACTTAAAATCAGCATAGTACAGGGATATAGCCATATCAATGTTTATAGCAGCACAATTCACAATAGCTAAACTGTGGAACCAACCTAGATGTCCTTCAGTAGATGAATAGAGGTACTTTGGATTAGACAGAGGGGAGTGAAGTGAAGGGAGGGGGTATGAGGGTAGTCAGGATAGTAGAATGAATCAGACATTGTTACCCTAAGTTCATGTATGATTACATGACTGGTGTAATTGTATATCATGTACAACCAGAAGAATGAGAAGTTATACTCCATTTATGTATTATGTGTCAAAATGCATTCTACTATCATGTATAACTAATTAGAACAAATAAAAAATTTAAAAAACTGTAGAGCTTGGTGTGGTGGCACATGCCTGTAAAAAAAATGAACAGGTAATCACCATACAACCTAGCAGTTGTACTCCTGAGCATTTGTCTACAAAAATTGAAGACTAGTGTTCATGTAAAAACTTCTAAGTGAATATTCATAGCACATTTTATTTTGAATAGGAAAAATTAGACCCTTGGAAACATGTAAAGAACCCAAATGTCTTGTAATAAGTGAGTGTGTACATAAACTGGTACATCCATCATGGAATATGACTTGGCAATGAAAATGAATGAACTATTGATACGGCAACGTGGAAGACTGTCCAGGGAGTCATGCTGAGTGGAAGCAGCCAATGCCAAAAGGTTGCGTACTTTGTGATTCTGTTTATAGAGCAGTTTTGAAATGATAAAATTGTAGATAGGGCAGATTAGTGGTGGCCATGTTTAGGATGGGTTTGGGGTCTGGGAGGGAGGTCCATGTGATTATGAAATGGTAAAGCGGGGACCCTTGTGGTGATGGGACTGTTTGGAATCTTGACTGGGCTGGTGGACACGTGAACCGACACGTGTGATCAAATTACATGGAGCTAAAGACACACATGCAGACGCGAACCAGTAAACTGGGGAACTGTGAATGGACTTTACCATGTCAACGCCTTGGTTGTGATCTTGGAGTTGTTTCCCAAGATATTACCCTTTGGCCAGACTGGGCCCACGGGATCTCTGCAAATCTCTTCAATCTGCATGTGAATCTAAAGTGATGTGAAACAGAGATTTGAAGAAAAGTCTAAACAATGACAGATAAACTGTCACTAACTGTAAAACCAAATCTGAGAAAGCATTGAAAAGAAATGGGAGCAAAGCTGTGATTTGTCACTCATTCTGTGCAGAGTGCATTTCTAACAATGGCAGCCTGCCATGGTGACATTTGGGTGGCAGGTGGAATTTTGAGGAAGCAGGGCCTGTTTAGTGCTGCACAACTCCCACAGCTGTAGGCCTCTCCCTTCCAGTGCAGTTGGGATCCACTAGCAGGTTCCTTGAGGGGCCAGGACCATGGCTAATCCTACCAGTAGCTGACATGCTCTGAACTAATGCTAGGGGCCAGGCCCTGTGCTAGAGCTTTCTGTGAATCAATGGGCTTCCTCCCTGCTGCAGCCCACTTGCTTCTTTGCAGACCAGGCTCTGTGGCGCTCAGGTGCCTCAACGCTGGCCTGCCGGGTGTTTGGTCGGTGCGCTGGATGCCTGATGGTGCTTCTTCCTGAGCTGAGAGGAGCTTGAGAGTGGGCGCTGTCAGCCCCTTCCCCAGCCTCCTCATGCCGGTGCCCCAGGACTGCTGGCCAATTAGGAGTGGTCAGGTGCGATTGTGAAGGGATCCTGGGCTCTCTTCACCCCCCCCATCCTGTGGTCAGACAGCAGGGCTCTGGGGCAGGGTTCTTGGGCAACCATAGCTGACACCTCTGAAGCAGTTTGGGTGCCAGACACTGCTCAGAGGGTCACCCTCATCCTCTCAGTCCATAGCGTCCTGTGAGGTGGGTAGGATTTCCATGTCCCTGTTCTTGGTAAGGAGATGGAGCCTGACCGAGGTGAAGTTGCCATAGGACACCGACACCGAGCTGGTCAGTAGAGAGCAGTGTTTGGCACCCAGGCCTGGCTGACCCCAGAGCCCATGGTCAAGTTCAGGACCTGCCTGAGCTCTAGATGGGGGCTCAATAAATGTGTGTTGGATGATGGAATGGCTACTTCCTGAATCCCCCCTGGGGTAGTGCTAGTAGGTATTGGATATATGTCTTTTTAAATTTTTTTTAGTTGTTGATGGACCCAGTATCTTTATTTATTTGTTTTTATGTGGTGCTGAGGATTGAACCCAGTGCCTCATGTGTATGAGGCAAGCACTCTACCACTGAGCCCCAGCCCCAGCCCTGGATATATGTCTTAATGTGAGGTAGCAATAATGGCTGTGATCCCAGCTTCTTGTTAAAGGCCCCTGTTCATCTAGACAGTATCAAGGAACGAATTGTTCATGTTTGCTGAGTACCTGCTGTGTACCCAGTATTGGACTACATCTCAGGAATGAATGAGAAGCTGGGCACAGTGGTGCATACCACTAATCTCACCGACTTGGGAGATTGAGGCAGGAGGATTGCAAGTTTGAGTCCAGCCCCAACAACTTTGTGAGGCCCTGTGCATGACGTTGCATGACTGTAATCCCAGCTACTTGGGAGGCTGAAGCTGCAGAATCAAAAGTTCAAGGCAGCCTTCTCAACTTAGTGAATCCTTGTCTCAAGATAAAAAAAAAAAAACAAAATCAAAAGGGCTGGGGATGAAGCTCAGTGACAGAGCCTCCATGGGTTCAATCCCCAGTGTTATACACACACACACACACACACACACACACACACAAAAGAACAAACCTGATCATTTAGCAAATGCTCAGTGTTGCTGGTGAGACCAATGTAGGCTGTGATCTTCATTGTGTTTGCTTTTATATCTCCATCTTGTGAGTTCCTCTCCTTGTATCCTTGTTTATGATCACCACTTGGAATGTGCCTGGTAGGTGTTTCTAACATCTATTTCAGTTATGGTTTCTAGACTCCTTTGTAATAAGGATCGTCCAGCTCTCCTGGCAATGGCAGTTTAACAGTCATTCTAGCATTTGGATGTATAGGGTGTGGTGAGGAGATATTCAAAGAGGGAAAATAAGCCCCCCTTTTTTCCAATTCTTTCTCTCATATGCTTCCCTAATTAGCAGTTTATCTGGGTCATGACAATATCTTCAATTGCAGATTTCAGGTAGTATCTCTGGGCTTTAGCTTCCTCATCAATAATTTGACAGCCTGTGACTAGCCCAATGTACCACTCAACTGTGAGGTCAATGACTTAGCTTTCTTTAGGATTCACAGACTTGCCTAATGGCACACACTGGATCAGGGACAGAGATTGACTCCTCCACCCCCAGCAGATTTTTTTCTGCCTTCTACCTTTTACTCCAGCAAATTCCTGGAAGTGTCTCACCATGGTGGAGTGCAAAGGTCACAAGCAGTTGACAAAGACAAATTTGGGCTAAATCTTAGCTTCTTCACTTCTAAACTTTTTGACCTTGGATGAATGAATTAAGATAGCTTAGTTTCAGTTTCCTCCTTTGTAAAATGGGGATACTAATAGGACCTGACTTGCAGAGTCAACCTGAGTCTGAGTCTTAGGTGGAGATATAGATATAGATATAGATATAGATATAGATATAGATATATATATATAGAGAGAGATATAGATATAGATATAGAGATATCTATATATCTATATCTATATCTATATCTATATATAGAGAGAGATTGGAGATATATACATATATATACATATATATACATATACATACACCTATATATACACATATATGTACAAAGCAAAGACCCAGAAACTTATATATATATATGTATATATATATATATATATATATAAGTTTATATATATATATATAAGTTTCTTATATATATATATAAGTTTCTGGGTCTTTGCTTGCAGATGACATGAACATCTATGTAGAATATGACAAAGGACTAACAAAAGAACCTCTTAGAACTAGTAAGTGGTCACTCACAGGACATATGGTTAATATACAGAAGTCAGTTGCTTTGTTATATACCAGGAATGAACAATTGCAGTTGAAAATGGAAAATGAATACCATTTACAATAGTTGCACAACTTAAATACTTAAGGCACAAACCTAAGAATATGTGAAGAATCTATATGTAGAAAACTACCAAATTCTTACGAAAAAAATCAAAGAAGATCCAAATGAATGGCTAGAGAGAGCTGTGTTCATTGACTGAAAGTCTCAGTATTGTTAAGATGTCACTTCTTCCCAACTTGAGCTATAGCTTGAATGCATTTCCAATGAAAATCCCATCAAAGTATTGTCAATATTGGCAAAGTGATTCTAAAGTTTATATGGAAAGGCAAAAGGCTTAAAATAGCCAAGAAAATACTGAAGAAGAACACAGTTGAAGTACTATTCTGATGTCAAGACTTCCTATAAAATGATAGGAATCAAGATGCTATGGTCTTGCTGAAAGAATAGACAGACAAATCTATGGAGTAGAATAGAAAGCCCACAAATAAACCCAAACAAATACAACTATCCTTTGACAAAGGAGCAAAGTCAGTTAAATGGAGAAAGAATCAAATGGTGCTGGAACTATTGGATGTTCATATAAAAAAAGAACCTAGGCACAGACTTCATAGCTTTCATAAAAACAAACTCAAAACAGAGCATAATAGATCATAGACCTAAATGTAAAGTGCCCAGCACGTGGCAGGTGCTCCATCAATGGTCATCATGGGTATTTGGAAGTGTTTCGAGGCTTTTTGAGTTGGCTGGCCAAAAATTTGTGGTGCTTGAGGGAAGCTGGGTAGACCTTGTAAGAGACCTGTTGTTCCCTCAGTGCGGCTGGTTAACCACCTGCCTCAGAGTCATGTGAGATGTTTATGACAAAGGCAAATTCCTGGGCTGACTGCAGATTGGGAATCCCTGTGACTTTAGAATTTTATTTTTTCTTATAAAAAAAAACACCTTTAGATAAATTTGGATGCATTTTCAAGTTTGAGAGTTTTTGTTGTAGGGCTAGTCAAGATTAAGGAGTCAGTCTCTCACCTGGTGTTTCCAATTATAGGTCCACCATTTTCCTTAGTTCATGATGAAGTGAGTGGAAGGGTGAATGGGCTTGTGATTCAAAGGAGTCTGAGTTTGATTTCTGTCTCTGCCCCTTGTTGACTGCATGACCTTAGGTAAAGTACCCTCCTCTCTGAGCCTTGATGCCTCTTTTGCTAAACAAGGAAGGGAAAATAGTGGTTCTTGCCTCCTAGGTTAGGTGGGAGATTTCAATGAAGCAAAGCCTGACCTTATGGGTATTCTGTCACTATCAGTTGAATTATACTTGAAATACCACTCAAAAGAAGGCAGGAAAATGGAGAAGAGAAAAAGGGAAACCAGGGGACTTGGTTTATTCTGAGGTAGCTTTGGATGGCGGGGGTGGGGGGGGGGGAGGAGTTGGATAGCCAGGAGGCAGCAAGTGACCCATGTGTTATGTCACAGGAGAGATGGCAGTGATGCTGGGCTGATTAGTGGTTGAGCATTCTTTGGGAGCTGGGTACCTGCTTTCAGACAGAATTGTCCTTAATGGTGGAGAGATTTGAGGTCTGGGTTACTCCCTGCTTTATGTCTTCAGAGTACGAAAAGCCAGTCATAGACCATAGCTATTGCCTTCAAGAACTAGCGTTTTTCAAAGGAAGCTGTCTTTATTTATTTATTTATTTATTTATTCATTTTTTCTTTATTTTTTTATTCATAATAGTAGTATGTATTACAATTCTTAATGCACATATATAGCATCTTTTTACATGCAACTGTTTGTATACAAAGTATATAAGTACCATTCAGATCTTCAATCATGCATTGGAAGCTGTCGTTTTAAATGTCTTACTGTCTTGACTTCTTCAAGATGAGAAAAACTTCCTGAGCCCCCTCTGCTGGCTATCCTGGAGAAGAGCAGGTGAGGAAATTACCGCAGTGATCTCTGAAAATATACAAATGTTCAGGGGGCGTATAAATAAAGTACAAGTACAGAATCAGTCATAGAAGCACTTTCACTCATATGTATTTGCATACAGAGTGCACACAAAGACACACACAAGCACATACTAACACAACACATACGTTAGTGCAAGATGTTTGAGAGTACCAGCTCTGGCCTCATGCAGACCAGCTATGCATATCCCACTTAGAGCTGTGCAATTTTGGACAGGGTTATTAACCTTTTAATTTTTTTTTTTTTTTTTTTTTTTTTTTTTGTGGTACCGGGGATTGAACTCAGGGGCACTCGACCACTGGCTCACATCCTCAGCCCTTTTTTGTATTTTATTTAGAGACAGGGTCTCACTGAGTTGCCAAGTGCCTCGACATTGCTGAGGCTGGCTTTGAACTCGCGATCCTCCTGCCTCAGCCTCCCAAAGTGCTGGGATTACAGGCGTGCGCCACCGCGCCCGGCTAAACCTTTTAATTTTATTATTTAAAATTTTTAATATATATATCCATATATATATATATATATATATATATATATATATATATAAACATCTATGCTTGTGTGCATATGAGTATCTATGTAATAATTCATGGAAAGGGCCCCTTTAGTATATAGTAAGAACTTGGCAAGTAGAAAGCTATTATGCTTCTATTATTATGTCAAATTCATCTTTTCAAAGCTTCAGTTTACTTATATATAAATTAGGATTCTTAGCCATTGTTTCTATGGTGTTTACTCTGTGCCTGGCACTTTTTATGTATTTTCTCATTTAAACCTCACAGCAACCCCATGGAGTAGGAACTATTGTTATCATCACTTTATAGATGAGATAAAGGAATCTCACAGGGGTAAGTGACTTATCCATGGTCAGACAGCTAGGAATGGAAGAGTTGGGATTCAAACACAACCTGGTTTCAGAGATTGTTCTTAAACAGTGAACTATACCTTCCTTATGGATAGGATTAAATGAGATGTTTCCTACAAAGTGCACGGTACGATGGTAGGCACACCATAAACACTCAATAGAAACTATTATTATTTTTTTTATTATCCAGATTTCAGTGCACATCTCTGGGCACATATACATACAGAAGTTAGCACCTGGATGTGTGCACACATGCAAATGTACCAATGCACACCTCGATCCTCAAATGCATTAATTTAGGAAATGTGTTCGATAACATTTATTGAGCACACATTTCATAACTGGAGATTTTCTAGGCACTAGGGAACAGAGTTGAACAAAACAGACAAAAATCCCTAGCCTTGGATATAAAAGACATTCTAGTGGGTGAGTAAACATGCTAAATAAGATTTAAATAGCTATATAATTGGTTAGATGGTGATGTATTCAGAAGAAAATATAAACAGGGAAAAGGGAGATGAGGTAGGGGCTTGGCATTTTAGTTAAGGGTGGCCAAGGAAGGTTCAATGAAGAAGATACTTTTTTGAATAAAGATGAGCTATGCAGCTGCTTGTGACAGGATGTTCCTAGGCTGAGGAGACAGCAAGGTCACATGCGTGCCCTGGGTGGGCGAGTGCCTGACATCTTCAGGCCATACTGAGGAGGTCAGTGTATCTGCAGGGGGCCAAGCTCCAGGGAGAGTAGTTTCCAGGAGTGATCAGCTGTGCCAAATGTTGCTTCTGAGTCAAGTGACATGAGGTGTGAGAATTGACCTTCATATTTGAAAAAGTGGAGGTCATTGGTGACCTTGGAAGAACAGTTTAGAGTGCCATGGTAGGACAAAAAGCCTGATTGAAATGGGTTCTGGAAGGAATTGGAAACAGCAGGAGTAAATAACTCCCAAGTTTTGTTTTAAAGAACAGCAAAGAAATGGAGCAAAAACTGGAGGGGAAGTGAAGTCAAGAGACAATTTTTTTTTAATGTGTGTGGTGCTGGGGATGGAACCCAGGACCTTGTACATGCTAGGCAAGTGCTCTACCGTGGAGCTACACTCAAGCCCATGAGGACATTTTTTTTTTTTTGTACCGGGGATTGAACTCAGGGGCACTTGACCACTGGGCCACATCCCCAGTCCATTTTTGTATTTTATTAGAGACAGGGTCTCACTGAGTTGCCAAGTGCCTCGCCATTGCTGAGGCTGGATTTGAACTTGCGATCCTCCTGCCTCAGCCTCCCAAGTGCTGGGATTACAGGCGTGCGCCACCACGCCCAGCTGGACATTTTTTTTTTTAACTGAGAGAAATCCTTATGTGCGTCTATGATATTTGAAATGATTCAGAACTGCTGGATCTCCTAGGGAGTGGACAATTGATGTGCAAAAGACAGAGGGAAGAATTTCTAGAGGCTATCCTTGAGCAGATGGAGGAATGAGACCCCATGCTCAGGTGCGCAGACTGATGCTAGCTAGGAGTCTTGACTTCTTGTCCCTAGTGAAAGGAGAGAAAGTATCACATATGGGCAAAAATGCTGAAATATTCTTAGAGAAACATGAAGAAAAATTACCAAAGGAGTTTTCATGTAACTATCAGAGGTCTGAAGATAAAGAAGAAAGTCTGAAATGTTTTTCAAGGAGTGTCAGAACAAATGGACCTAGGAGACTATATATGATTCTGGGGTAAATTTAATATCCCACTTGGGTTGAGGTTTTTAGTTATGAATTCAGAGTAAAACCAGCTGTAATCCTTGTATTCTGCCCCTAGTTCTATTGAGGTATATAGGTGCAGCCACAGAGGAAGGGAAGAGTTGGATCTGACCAGGAGTGTTGTTTAGGTAGTGCCATAAGATATTTTAATGACTGACCAAAAGCATTTAGGGTGGGTCAGGGAATAGGAGAGGCCACCAGGCAGGTAGACAGTAAAAGATGGGAGGATCAATGAAATGGTGGCCTGAAAGGGTTTAAGGACTACTGGATTTTCAATTTAAGGAGTGAATTGAAAAGACAAGAGATGATGGTTGGAGAGGCAGAGTGGGTAACGATGCAATTCAGATATAGAAGATGTACAGTTACTGGTCATGTTCAAACATAGGCATAGTTAATTAGGGATGATCACAGGTTCTTTACAGTGTCTTCTATCCAAAGTAGAGTATGTTTCCCTGCCCCTTGAATCTAAGTTGGTCCTGTGACTCCTTTTGACCAAGACAAAAAACAGGAAGTGGGGTTATATGATTTTTGAGCCTCAGTCTCAAGAGTCCTGGCAACTTCTGTTTTGCTTACTTGGTATGCTGCCATCTCACATTAAAAACAAAAACAAACAAGCCAGGTGTGGTGGTATACACCTGTAATCCTAGCGACTCAGGAGTCTGAGGATCACAGAAGGATCACAAGTTCAAGACCAGCTTTAGTAACTTAGCAAGCCCCTGTCTCAAAAAGTCAATAGGGCTGGGGATGTGGCTCTGTGGTGGAGTACCCTGGGTTCAATACCCAGCACCACATACAAAACAAACAAATAAGACCACATGGAGAGAGAAGCACAGCCCCTAGCTAGCATACCTCTAGTGGCATAAGTAAGCCCAGGGCAGACAGTCGACAGACGTGTGGGAAATAATGCATTCACTTGTTTTAAGCTGCTAAGTTTTAGAGTGGTTTGTCATGAAGTGACAGGTTATTTAACACATGAAAGTTTGACTGTGGGAATGAACAACTGAGGTAGGGTCAAGGATGTAATTGTTGGAGTTCAAGGAACTGAGAAGCCAGGGTATTGGGCAGATCATCTGTTTGTAGATTGAAATTGCCAGGGATTGAGGCAGGTGGCTGTTGGAGGTAGTGATAGAATGTCAGGGTTGAAAATCTTCAAGAAATCCATGAGTATGATTTGAGGCAGTATGATCTAATGAAATGAGATTCCAAGCTGGAGATTTTAATGTAGCTGGGTGTTTTTTTTTAAGTACACACAAATGTTTATAAAACCCTATGTGAATTTTATGCACACAAACATACAGATGTGTGCATGCATGAATACACACACATACACATGTATTGCAGATCCACACAGATACGTCACACAAGCTTGCAGAAACACAGATATATATGTAAATATAACTAAAAACCTAGGTATATACAAATGCTCATGCAGTCAAGTCCAAATGCACAGATGTGCACTCACATGTGCATCCATAGAAATACACAAACACAGATGGATGCAAGCATTTATGCAAATGTAATAATAATATTACCCATAATCACAGAGACATGTACTGACATATACAGGCATAAGAACACACAGCCTCACACAGAGAAGTGCTTTTAAATGCTTTTGTACACTTAGTAGCATACTAAGAGCCACACACTTGTGTTCATCTAAATGTTCACATGAACATATGTATACAAACCCAGTATACATAGGTCCCCATGTGTGCAGTTCCAGAATGTTCACCCATGTGCCCAAACACATAGAACATATACCACAGTTGTATCCACACATTCACCAGAACAGAAATATACACATGCACCCAGATATAGGCACCACCACATTGGTGACCAAACATACACACATTTTCCCACATCTGAATGCACACACATACATGCACTTCCACGTATACAGAGCTCTTGATAGTGCCAAAGCACTTGTGAATCCTTTTATTATATTTTGAAGTTATTTTTGAATTTGATTTGTGTTCTCTCTGTGTTTTTCAGGTTGATGGGACAGGGGGCTTTTCCATAGCCACCACTGGGCTCCTACTTCACGGGGAGAAGGGGGGCATCTGAGCCTGCAACGAGAGCAAACACTAAGCCTAGAAAAACACAGTGGGAGATGGGGATGGAGAAGTAGTTTGGGCCCAGAAGCATGGCTTTTAGTGCTTGTAGTAACAGCTTAGTGGCTGAGTGAAGACTTAGGAGTCCAGCAGAGTGTAGTTGAAATCCCAATTCTCCCACTTATTAGCTGTGTTACCTTGGGCAAATCACTTTCTCTCTCTGAGTGTCAGTTTTCTCATTTGGAAAATGGTGATAGTAATAACTACCTCAAGGAGCTTTCATGAGTTAATACTTATCAAAACATAATAGTGTGTGCCGTATAGTTAGCTATTAGTGTTAGCTATTGCCGTTGGTGGTGTTTGAAGTAAAAACTCCTTCATTGGCTAGACAAGAGTCCTAAATTCCCACCATTAGTTCCACTGGCTACTTATGGTGCTGTCTTCAGACACAGGGATGGGACATGAAACAGACTTTGGATGTAGAAGGACGGGAGTGGAGGTAGGAAGCAGGGCTCAGAAAACTCAGAATGAAGGGGGGACTTCCAGGGAGGGGCAGGCCTATGTGTGATGCTTTACTTACATGCTTTAGGTAACAGAGAACCTAAGACAGAACTGTGGTTACCCAAAGCTCTCTCCCGAAGACCACCCTGTGGTCTAACAGTGGAGTCTGTTCCTGGGACTGCTGTATGAGTAGACACTAAAAGGGGATGACTATCACCATCTTACTCATTGGCCCATGGCTGTGGAGGATTTGAACACAGGCCCCTTGTAAGGGACCTTTATCTGTTTAAAGACACGTTGAAAAAAATTGAGGAAACATGTGTTATAGGGATACAGTTCAAAGCATTTTCACAAACTGGTACATCTGGGTAACTACCAGCCTGGTTTCTTTTTTATTATTATAATGTTTGCTATTGTTTAGATTGAGGTGTCCTGCAGGAGCTCTAATTAAGGAGATAGCTAAGATTGCGGTTAGCTGTGAGCCATAAGCATTACCACCTTCCATGGTCTCGTGAGACTTGGCCCGGGACATTGTGGATCGGGTCGGCGCCATTTGCATGATCTCGCAAGACTTGGCCCGGGGGATTGTGGGTCATTGTCGGTGCCATTTTGTGGTGGTGGCTGGAGGTGTGTGGATGGCGTGTGGGGGTGTTGTTGGAGCCGGAGAGAGAAGCTGACAGCATAAAGAGCCTGTTTGTTTCCAGTCTGCCTCTGAACTTATTCCCGCGGCTTCATTGCTCCAAGCGGCCATCGCTTCAGGTGGCAACAGTGTCCCCCAAAGGCTCATTTGAGAGACAGTGCAAGAAAGTTTAGAAATGAAATGATTGGGTTATGAGAGCCTAACCTAATCAGTGAATTAACTCATTGATGGGGATTAACTGGGAGGTAACTGTAGGCAGGTAGAGTGTGGCTGGTGGAGGTGGGTCACTGGGGGCATGCCTTTAGGTTTTATATTTTGTCCCTGGTGAGTGGAGCTCTCTCTGCTTTCTGGTTGCTGTGCCCTGAGCTGCTTTCCCCTGTCACATCCCTCAGCCATGCTGTTCTACCTCACCTCCAGCACAAAGCAATAGAGCCGGCATCTATGGATTGAGACCTATGAAACTGTAAGCCCCAAATAAACTTGTCTTCCTCTATATTGTTCTTGTCAGGTCTTTTGGTCACAGTGGTACAAAAACTAACTAAAACAATATTAGTACATATTAATTGCACAAATTCATAGGTTTCATTGTGACATTTCCATATATGCATACAATGTGCTTTGATCATATCCACCACCCCTATTGCCCTCACTTATCCCCTCTGCCTTCCCTGCCGGTCCTCTTCCCTTTCCTAATAGGTCCCCTTCTACTTTCATGTCATCTTTTTAAAATTTTTACTTTATTATTATTCTAGAATCCACACAAGAGAAAACATGTGATACTTGGCTTTTGTATCTAGCTTATTTCACTTACCATTATGATCCCCAGTACATTTTCCTGCAAATGACATGATTTCATTCTTCTTTATGGCTGAATAATACTCCACTGTATACATATACCACATTTTCGTTATCCATTCCATTGATGTGCACCTAGGCTGACTCCATAACTTGGCTCTTTTGAATAGTGCCATGATAAACATAGGTATTCAGATATCTCTGTTCTATCTAGCCTGGTTTCTAATGGCATACATTTGGTTTTCCCATGGACAAATGAAATCATACAGCTTTTCATTTTTTGTGTTTGGTTTCTTTAACTCAAAGTATGTCTGAGAAATTCCTCCTTATTGTTACATATCAGTAGCATACTCTTTTTTTTTTATTGCTGTATAGTGTTCCTGTATGTGAATTACTGTACTTTATCTGTTTGAGTAGCTTGGGGGCCATTAGGAATATATAGTGTGTGCATTCTAGTACATTGTCATGGTCTGAATGTTTGTGCTTCCCACAATTCACATGTTGATACATAATCCCCAATGTGATGGTATTAGGAAGTGGGAGGTAATTAATTAGGTTATTAGGAAAAGATCCTCATGAATGGGATTACTGTCCTTATAAAATAAGCCCCAGGGAGCTGCCTTGTGCCTTCTACCATGTGAAGACAGAGCTAGAAGTTGCCATCTATGACCCACAGTGGGACCTCATCAGACACTGCATCTGTTGCAGTTTTGGTCTCAGAACATTCCTTCCTCCACAGTTATGAAAAATAAATTTTCGTTTACAAGCTACACAATTTATACTATTTTGTTATAGCATTCCAAATGAATCGAGACATGCACCTTTTGGTGAACAATACCTTTTTCTTGTTTGTGTGTTTGTTTCTGACATGGAGTCTCACTAAACCTAAGCTGGTCTTGAACTCCTGGGCTCAAGTTATGCTCTCACTTCAGTCTCCTGGGTAGCTGGACTACAGGTGTGTGCTATCAAACCTGGATTATTTTTTATTTATAAATTTTCATTCCTTATAAGAAGGCTGGTCTCAATGGATAAGCACCAGGTAGGTTGCACAAAACTTGGGTCCATCCCTGTGCAGGGGCCAGACTTTTTGAAGTTTGCTGAAGGCTGTTTGATGGCACAACTCCCCAGGACATATTTCCATGAATTGTACATGACTGGCATACCTGGGGCACTGTACAGTGGGTCTGGTGTCCTCTGGACTTGTGCAATGGGTACTGCCATTATTTCACAGCCATGCTTGGGGCTGGGAGATGGTTAATGCCATTGAAATCTAAAAGACATTTCTCAAAATCTCTTTTCCTTTATGTTATGTTTTCCTTTGAAGGATAGGCACAGAATTGCAAGAGCCAGAGGTCAGTCTACACAGTGCCAATAACCCATCATTTAATTCTCTAGGAATTTAAACAATCATCTTAGGTATTTGATCTTAAAGAAACCAAATCACAGAGCTACTTTTTAAGCAGATACTTTCAGGGGTTGTTTGGACTTCAGGTAGACACACTGCAAATTCTCTTCCATCCACTTTGGAAAGTCAACAATAGAGAATCTACAACAGTCTGGGTTTGGAAAAAGGCATTTTTAAAAAATCTCTTTTTAGTTGTAGGTGGACACAATATCTTTATTTTTATTTATTTATTTTTATGTGGTGCTGAGGATCGAACCCAGGGCCTCATGCATGCAAGGCAAGTGCTCTACCACTGAGCTACAGCCCCAGCCCAAGGGGTATTTTTCCAGAGCAAGGCCTCAGCTTCTGGCTCTGCACCAAGTTCTAAGGTGGGTATGTGTAATGCAGCAGTCGGGGATATGTCCTTTTGAAGCAGACTGATCTGCTTTCATCTCTGCTCAGCCATTTCTGAACTGGGAAAGTGGTATAAGTTCTCTAGGTTTCAATTTCCTCCTCTGAAAAAATTCCTTCCTACATTGTGGGTAAGGAAGCAAGGGAACCAGAAAGATCCTCATACCTCTGGTAGCCTGAGCAACCTTCCTACCTATGGCAAGGAGCGAGTGGCAGACCCAGAAGTGGAATTTGACTGCACTGGACCCAGGCCCACTCAGGCCAGCCCAACCCAGTGTCCAGCAGGTGGGCAGAGGAGGGAGATCATGAATTCTTATGTTTTGAATGGAATAGAGTATTTTATTCGGGCAGTTTAGTGTTTGGGGGATTTTGCAGTTGGACAGAGAACAGGAACGTGAAACTTTGAGCAAGATCACAGAAAAACTTCTGAGGGACATGTGAGGACTCTAGAGTTGAACAAACCCAAGCTCATTCTTGGCTTCAGGCTTTGCCTCTTACCTCGACCCTGTGACATTTCATACTCTGAGCTTTAGTTTCCTCATCTGGAATCAAGAGAATAATTTCTGCCTCACAGGTTAGTTAGCTTTCTGTACCTATAATAATATGAAAAGTTTAGTTGGGCTCACAGTTTTAGGGGTTCCAGTCAATGATTAGCTGGACCCATTGCTTTTAGACCTCTGGTAGGGGTGCCAGATGGCAATGGTGGGGAGTGCATGGCAGAGCAAAACTGCTCACCTTATGGCCAGGAAGCAAGAGAGAGGAGGGAACTGGGGTCCCACCATCCCCTTCAAGGGCGTTTCCCAAATGGCCTAAAGACCCCCAACCAGGCCTCACCTTTTAAAGATTCTACCACTTTTTAATAGTTGGGAAACATTCAAGATCCAAACTATAGAGCCAGAGATATAGCCCAGTGGTAGATCACATGTCTAGCATACATGAGGCCCTGGCTTTGATCCCAAGCACTACAAAAACATAGACCATATATATGGAAAGAACTTTGCACTGTGACTAATTTATAGTCACTAATAATCATAGGAGTAGCAAATGATGCCTTTTACACCATTTCCTCAAGTGTCTCCAGAGCTCTGAACTTCTGCCTAATGCAGTGGTCCTTGGCCACATCAGACCCTGTGGCCTTGGATAGAACACCTATATGGCAGCAGACTCTATTACCCTGAAAAGGAATATACAGATACCATAGCCCTTTACTATTTATATTATAATAGGATTCTGGACCATCAGCATTGTGAACATTATCTGGGAACTTGTTAGAAATGCAGAACCTTACCTGGGAATGGTGGTACATGCTCGTAAACCTAGCGACTTGGGAGGCTGAGGCAGGAGAATCGAGAGTTCAAAGTCAGCCTCAGCAACTGCAAGGCACTTAGCAACTCAGTGAGACCCTGTCTCTAAATAAAATACAAAAAAGGGCTGGGGATGTGGCACAGTGGTCGAGTGCCCCTGAGTTCAATCCCTGTCCCCCTCCCCCCCCCAAAAAAAAAGAAATGCAGAACCTTGGACCTTCTGAATCAGAATCTGTATTTTAACAAGATCCTCAGAAAGTCCATATGAATAGTAAGGTTAGAGACTAATTACTAACATCTGTACTTAAAGAAACAAAATGCACTAATTGTAATATAAAGGGAAATTATAAAAAATAATTGTAATAAAATGTTTTGTCATACGCAAAGGCTCACACTCAACTATAGTAAAATATGTTAATGAGATAGTCAGATGTTTGTACCTATATGTGGAATCTCTATGAAGATAGCAGTTCTGCACATAGGCTGATACTACTGGTATGTATCAGCAACCAAAATATCAGAACCATAATCATAGCTGGTGATATTCTGGACAGCACTGGATAAAATTGTGAACTAAAAATTGTACATTATGATCTTTCCTAGGTATATATGTGTCATTTGCATTCTTGCAAAATGCAGGTCTGTTAAAACAAGTATATATGTTAGATGGAATTAGGTTCAAGGTTCTGATAGTTAAAATGATTTCCCACTACATGGAGGTATGAAAAGACCTTAAAAAGACATGTATGATGTGGGACAATTCTTTGTTGTGTGAGGTTCTGACTGGTTTCTTGATCTGCAACTGCTAACTGCCAATAGTGACTTATCCAGTCATGGTGACAATCAAAAGTGCCATCCTCCCAGTAACAACAAACTATCTGAAAAAGCAATTAAAAAATTCAATTTATAATGGTAAGAAAATGAATAAAGACTTAGGAATAAACTTATCCAAAGCATATGTGAGAGATTTGAACACTGAAAATTGTAGAAGATTGATGAAGGGAATTAAAGAAGACACAGACAAGTGTAAAGATATCTCATGTTCATGGATTGGAAGAATTAATATAACTGATATGTCCATGTTACCCAAAGTGATCTATAGTTTCTATATAGTCCCTATTAGAATATTAACTGCATGATTTATATAAATAGGAAAAAAACAATCCTAAAACACATATAAGCACAAAAGACCCCAGTAACCAAAGCAGTTTTGAGCAAAAAATTAAAGCTGGAGGCCCTCGCACTTCCTGATTCCAAAATACATTTGCACATCTACAGTTGCTGTGTG
Organism: Tamias sibiricus; assembly: GCA_025594165.1. NCBI lineage: Eukaryota > Metazoa > Chordata > Mammalia > Rodentia > Sciuridae > Tamias > Tamias sibiricus. The sequence continues at coordinate 130,285,766 of CM046667.1, forward strand.
GTACTGACATAAAAGCAGACATATATATCAATGGAATAGAATATAGATCCCAGAAATAAATCCATGCATTTACAATCAAATGATCTTTTATGGGGGTTCCAAGAACTCACTCTGGGTCTCTTCAATAAGTGTTATTGGGAAATCTGGATATTCACAAATGCAAAAGAGTGAAATGGGGACCCTTAACTCTCACCATATACAAAAATCAACTGAAAATAGACAAAAGACCTAAACATAAAATCTGAAACTATAAAACAACTAGAAGAAAGCATAGGGAAAATGCTTCTTGACATTGTTGTGGGCAATGATTTTGGGGGGTATGAGCCCAAAACTTTAGGAAACAAAAGCAAAAATAAACAAGTGTGACTACATTAAACTAAATAGCTTCAAAACAGCAAAGAAAACAATAAAATAAAAAGGCAGCCTATGGAATAAGAGAAAATATTTGTAACTCATATATTCAATAAGAGGTTAAAATCCAAAATATATAAAGAACTGTCAAAACTAACAGCAAAATTCATATAACTCAGTTTAAACATGAGTAAAGGACCTGAATAGACATTTTTCCAAAGAAGATATAAAAATTGCCAACAGGTAAATGAAAAGATGCTCAATATCACTAAACATCAGGAAAATGCAAATCAAAACCACCCTGAGAACCGGGCACAGTGTCACACACCTGTAATCCCAGCAGCTCAGGAGGCTGAGGCAAGAGGCTTGTGAGTTCAAAGCCAGCCTCAGCAAAAGTGAGGCACTAAGTAACTCAGTGATACCCTGTCTCTAAATAAAATACAGAAAAAAGGGCTGGGGATGTGGCTCAGTGGTCAAGTGCCCCTGAGTTCAATTCCTGGTACCAAAAAATAAAAATTAAAATAAAAAATTAAAAACACTGAAGTATTACCTAATACCTATTAGTATGGCTGTCATCAAAAAGAAAAGATATAGAAAATGTTGGCAAGGGTATAAAGAAATGGGAACTCTTGTGTATTGTGGGTAGAAATGAAAATTGATATGGCCATTATTGAAAACAGTATGGCGGTTCCTCAAAAACTTAAAAATAGACCTACCATATGATCCAGCAATCCCACCACTGGTATATGTCCAAAAGAAATTAAGTTCATATGTTGAAGATTCATCTATATGCCCGTGTTCATTGAAGCACTGTTCACACTTGTCAAGATCCATATCAACCTGTCAGTGGATAAATGAATAAAGCAAATGTAGTATGTTTACACAATGTAATACTGTTCAGCCTTGAAAAAGAAGGAAATCCTGTCATTGTGACAACATGGATGAACCTGGAGGACATTATGCTAAGTGAAATAAGCCAAATGCAGAAAGATAAACACCACATGATATCATTTATGCATGGAATCTAAAAACATTGAACTCATAGAAGCACAGATTATACTGGTGGTTGCCAAGGACTTGATATGTGAGGGGAATGAGGATATGTTGGCCAAAAGTTATGTAATTTCAGTTATGTAGGAAGAATAAGTTCTGGAAATTTTTGGTGTAGCATAGAGACTATCAATAGCCCTATGTGGAGCTGGTGATGTGGCTCAGTGGTAGAGTGATTGCCTAGCATGCACTAGGCCCTGGGTTCAATCCCCAGCACCTCAAAAAATCAAAATAAAGAAAGGATTTAAAAAAATTTTTTTGGTACTGGGGATTGAACTCAGGGGCACTCAACTACTGGGCCACATCCCCAGCCCTTTTTTTGTATTTTATTAGAGACGAGTCTCACTGAGTTGCTAAGTGCCTCGCCATTGCTGAGGCTGGCTTTGAACTCACGATCCTCCTGCCTCAGCCTCCCAAGTGCTGGGATTACAGGCGTGCGCCACTGCGCCCGGCTAAGAAAGGATTTTTTTAAAGTATTTTTTTTACTTGTAGTTAGACACAATACCTTTATTTATTTATTTATTATGTGGTGCTGAGGATTGAACCCAGTGCCTCACATGTGCCAGGCAAATGCTCTACCAGTGAGCCCAAAATCCCCAGCCCCAAAGAAAGGATTTTAAATATGGAAAAGTGGATTTAAAAAATCCTTATGTATTTTGAAATGTTACTACAATAAAATGGTAGCTAGGTAAAGTAATGGAACTGTTCATTAGCTAGATATAGTGGTAGTCATTTTCTAATTTATTTGTATATCAAGGTATGCTGTACACCTTAAATGTATACAGTTTTAACTTGTCAATTATATCTAAGTAAAGGTGAAAAAATATATATAACAAATATACATAATTCCTATTTGTGAATTATAACTCAATAAAGCTGTAAAATGCAGAAAAAACACACAAGATTAAAGTTGATTAGTGGTTACTTAGGGTTAGGGTTGCAGGGAGTTGGGATAGGGGACTGATAACTAAAGGGTAAAAAATTTTCTTTTTTTATGGTGATGAAAATGTTCTAAAACTGACTATGGCAATAGATGCACTTATCTTCAAATATACTAAAAATCATTGAATTGTACCCTATTAAATGGTGAAGAATATGGTATGCGAATTATCTCTTGGTATTGTTATTAGATTAGAGAGGAAAATGGCCCCCAGATTTTTTTCATAAATATCTTGTAGGGGACCATAATGCCCGTATGAGAACGAAACTTATCTAAAACTAGTAGCTTAGAGGGTCAGAATGGAGGAGCCCCAGGGAGCATCCTACTAACCCTTCCACTTTTCAGATGGGAAAACCAAGACCTTTTTCTCTTTTCCATTTCCCTAGATAAGGTTATTCTCTCATTTGATGTTTCTTCTCTATTTTATGCCATCTGTTAAGTAAGCACTTTCTGTGTGTGTGTATGTGCACGCATGTGTACGCACTTTCTTTTTTTTAAATATTTATTTATTTGCTTTAGTTGTACACAATGGGTTTATTTGTACGTGGTGCTGAGGATCGAACCCGGGCCGCGCACGTGCTAGGCGAGCGCTCTACCGCTGAGCCACAATCCCAGCCCCAATGTGCGCACTTTCAACAATTTGGTCCTACTCAATTTACAAGTGAGGGAAATGAGGCTCAGAGAAGGGATGAGGCTTGTTTAACAGGTTGATTTCCTGAGGTCTCCACCTCAGTCTCAGTCTTCAGGTCCTTAAGGTTTCCATTGATCTAATTTCCTTCTCTTTTTCCAGGTAGTAAGACCTTTGACTCTATCCAAATGCATCCACATGATGGTGCAAATGTTGAGAATTGAAAATTCTGCAAATTAAAGCATTACTTTGTGCTTGTTCACCAATCTGTGTGAAGGTAGTATGTGGATGGAGAGCACCACAGAAAAGTCAGGCAGATGTGGATTTGAGTTCTGGCTTTAGCACTTCCCAACTGGGAGACCGTAGGCCTCTCTGAGCCTCATACATCATCTGTGAAAATCAGCAGAATTACCTCTAATAATCTTAAGTCTTGCTCTCCTATGTCGTAGGCTAAGATGCCTCACACAGCTAAGCCCCTCAGCTTGGTAATCTCTCCTTCCAATACCTGAAGAACACTTGCTAGTTTTTGAAAGCCCTGCAAGATGACACTTCTCTGTGCTGTTTCTCCTGACTTCCACCTCAGGTTAGTTCTTCTCACTTTGGGACCCCAGAATTTTGTGCAGACCTATAATTAACCCTTACCCATCTTGCTTTCTTTTAAACTATGTTATAATTTATTTTTCATAGTTCTTAACTGGTGCATTATAATTATACAAATGGTGAAATTTGTTGTTACGTATTAATACATGTACATGTACACAATATAACAATATAATTTGGGTATGTGTGCCACTACACCCAGTATGACCCAGAAATCCTGGTCACAAAAGAACTTCCTGCCTCTACCTCCCAAGCAATTGGTATTATAGATACACATCACCATGCCCAACTTTGTAGTTTAGACCTTAAATGTCCCCCAAAATCTCATCTTTTAAAGGTTTGGTCCCCAGAATGGTGTTACTGGGAGGTGATGGAAACTTTAAGAGGTGGGGCCTAGAAATAGTTATTTAAATCATCATGGGCATATCCTTGAAGAGGATTGTGGAACCCTGGCTCCTCTTCACTCTCTCTTTGCTCCATAGCTCATGATGTGAGTCCTTGCCCATCTTGTTGAAGTAATTTGTGTCTCTCCCACTGGACTGTGAACTCCTTGAGGACAGGACTCTATATCTTTTTCATCTTTGCATCCTCAGTGCCTAACTCTGGCTGGCCCAGAGTAAGACCTTAGTAAAACTATACTGATCATCCGTGTCAATCATTATCATAATCATTTTCTCTCCCTCCTGAAATTTGTGGCATTTGCTGTGCAGACGATTATCACAAACTTTGGCACTAAGTTATATTCCTCCTTGTGCTGATTGTTCTCACATTATTGTGTACACATAACGCTGAGCTCCCCAAAATGACTTAAGTTCCATAAGAACAGGGCGTTCTTGTATCTATTTTTATTCTGTGGCGTGTGGACACATAATAAGTTGTTAACCACAACGGTTTGATTATGAAATAGCACCATGCTATTGGGATGCCACCATTTCAGTGGCATTGCATTGACATAGTTTTGCCAGAAAAATAGGAAACTGAGCTTTAGTTGAAATGATCTCTTCTAGGCTAGGGGATTCACTCTTCCACTCAGCTGGTTGCAATGGATTCCTGAGCACCAGTAAAACTGAACTTGCTTTATTTGGACTTTCGCCCAATGTTTATTCCATTTGGTGGGCACGAACCGTCTGATTATACAAGCAATTATTCTAAACATTTTGGAGATTGATATAGCCCAGAAGGTATCAGAGTGTGTAGTAAGCCAACAAGAGGCCAGTCTAGACAGCTTTTGAGGGATTTGAACATCTAATGAATGAGTAGTTTTACAAATTATTGAATCAGAGTGTCCAAAGGCATTCCAAATCTGTATGCATTTACAAATATTTACGGATCTTTTAAAGATCAAGTCTGTCATTATCAGTTTCTGTGCTGGATGTTGTCAGTATCCACTGTGACCCCAGAGGAGCCTGTGCTAGCAGGAGTAATGCTGTGGTATGTTCGGCTCTGCTGGATCTCCATAGAGGGGGGCTGGAATGCCTCGTGGAACAATGCCCTGGGCTCCCGAGAGCAAAGAATGAAGGGCAGCCTAGTTTGATAACCACATTAAAGCACTACCAACATCTGTTCAAGCCAAAGACAACACTATCTCCAGGAATTAACCTTCTGAACCATTGAATCATTACCCTCAGCAGAGCGAAAGTGGGACAACAACAGCCTATTTTTCAGTGGTTCCTCAGAGAGACGTGGTAAGCCATATTTTACTGCAAACAGCGTGAGAAGAATTGGCTCCACTTTACACATTTTAAAGGCAGAATATATTTGTGTGGGAAACAAGCAGACAGGGAATGTAAATAAACTTTTGATGATACCTTGCAATTTTCAGCATTTATTCCATTCTAGAACAAATGGACCATGGAGCATTGCCTCAGGAAATAGTGTTTCATGAATTTGTATCTAATGTTTCACCCTTGTTTTAATAAAACAGTAGGTGTCAATCAGAAGTATAGGAACAGTATGAAAGATGCACTTCACATGTGTACTATAGATAAAAACCCTCAACTTTTGTTGGAAGTAAATAAAGGTAATATTAACTAGTTAGATGAGCTCTGTGACGCTGCATCAGATGCAGAAGGAGGCAGGGAGGATGTTGTTAGGAAGGGAAATCTAAGAAAATTAAAGTTTTTAGTACAGAAGTAAGCATAGAATGCTTGTCATCAAGACTTTATAAGAACACTGGAATTTAGCGCATATTTCTTGGGATAAAGACTGGCTACAACTTGCACTATGATAGGTTTTGAGCCTTGTACCACACCAATGGCAACATCCACCTCCAGTTTTTTATATTCTTAATTGCATCAACCCATCCTTAATGGGCACAAAATTTTTCCAAATCTGCCCTTGGAAGAATGAGGCTGAACTGAGCTTTGTCCTTAGATTAGTGCCTGGAACACATGTATTTATTTTATAACACATGCAGTACTTACTATGTACCAGTTTTAAAGATAAAAGTTGATACTGCATAGTGACAGCTATAATCACTATAAAACATTCTGTTTAGATGATTTAAAGTATATAGATTATATATAGTGTATATAAAATATATATGGAAACATACATATGTACACATAAAATATATAGACTTATTTTTTTTCCAACTAAAGTAAGGCAGAGTGGAATGTCAGTAATGTGACTTTCTCCATTCACCTTCCTAAAAGTCATTAGGTCTTTAATACTGTGAGTGGCTCCAGAGATGGATGCCCTTGTGAGCTACCTTGCTAATGCTTATGCAGTGCACTTGGATGGGTGGTAGAATATCTTTGGTGGTGGTACAAAATGGCATGACACTGTGTTCGATCTGGACAGTGCAGAGTGTACTGGGGAATAACACCCTCATGATCACCTAAGTGGACCCCTTTACAAGTTTGGAGGTAATTTTAGTTCTAGTCCCTCAACTAGATCTGGGTAGCAGATTGTAATGGTAGAAAATATAACAAAGCTAAAGGGTTCCTGACACACAGCAGGAATTTAATCAATGTAACTGAGTGAATGAAATAAAATTTGGGACGTAGAATGCTTTTGCTTAGCAGTTCTACCAACATGATCCATGAGCCATGGGGGTCCCCAAGATCCTTCCAAGGGGGTTGTGAGGCAAAAACCACTTTTATAATAATGCTAACACACTATTTGCCTTTTGGCAATGCTGACATTTGCACTGAAGGTGTAGAAGCAATGGTGGATGACACAGCTGCTGGCTTGTTAGAATGAAACAAGGCAATGGCACCAAGCTGTACTAGCAGTCATTGGATTCTTCACTGCTAAGGACTTACAGGAAAAACAAAGGCCAGTTTCATACAAGAATGTCCTTGCTGAGGCAGTAAAAATATTAATTTTATTAAATCTTGACCCTTAAATACTTGTGCATAAATCACTTGTGTTGCACATGCATGTGTGAGGAGTGTCTGAGAAAGAGCACTTGTGTTGACGTTGGAATTGTGTGTCCAACTAGCCATTTTTTTTTTTCATTTTTTACTTAAAAGGAAAACTGACAGAAAAACTATGGGAATTCAGACTTGTGTATTTGGCATTTTCTCAAAAATGAGCAAAGTGAGTCTGTCATTTTGAGGAAAAAAGCTAGCAAGTATTTTTGACCAGTGATGGAATTTGAGCTTTCTAGCAAAAATTCGAATTGTGGAAAACTTGTATCCACCAGTGTGAGTTTGATGGGTTCCCAATACTTAAAGACCTTTCTGATAAGACTGGTGATGTTAGAAATGTGATTTTAAAAATTTTTGCATAATCATAACTAAATATTTGAAAGATTTTCACAATTCAGAAATCAATAATTCTTTACTTATTGCAACAACTTTATTGAGATGCACATAGTATACCTTGCACCTGTTTAAAGTGTGCAATTTAGTGTTTTTTTAGTATATTCAAAGATACATACAGTCATCAACACAGCCAATTTTCATAACTTCAAAAAGAAACCCCAGGGGCTAGAGTTGTGGCTCAGTGGTAGAGCAATTACCTAGCATGTGTAAGGCACTGGGTTCGATTCTTAGCACTGCATACAAATAAATGAATATAATTAAGGTTTATCAACATCTAAGAAAAAGAAACCCCAGGAACAAATTATACTTTGCATATATACAGATATGATAAAAACAGTACCACTGCTATGTATAATTATAATGCACCAATAACAAAATAATTAAAAATCCCTGTACACTTTACTGATCACCTCCCTGTCCTTCCATCTCCTTCTCCAATCTGTAGCTCTCAATAACCAGTAATCTACTTTCTATGACTAACCAGGCGCGGTAGCATATGCCTGTAATCCCAGCAGTTTGGAAGGCTGAGGCAGGAGAATCGCAAGTTCAAATCCAGCCACAGCAAAAGCAAGGCACTAAGCAACTCAGTGAGACCCTATCTGTAAATAAAATACAAAATAGGGTGAGGATGTGGTTCAGGGGCCCTTGCCCTCCCCCCCACAAAAAAACCCTACTTTCTGTGTCTATAGCATGTACCATTTTCTGTTTTTATGGTGGAATTACATTCAATTATAGAGAGTATGTATATTATTTATCCATTCAACCAGTGATAGATTATAGATTCTTCATCAAAGCATTTAACTGACCTCAAATATACACTGTGTAGTTCAACCTGCAATGATTCCACCATGCAGACCATCTACAGACTTTTTTCTTGTCATTATTCCCTAAACAACACAGTGTACCATCTATTTCCATAGCATTCACGTTGTATTAGGTATTGTAAATGATCTGGAGATGACTTAAAAATATACAGGAGGATGTGCCAACAACCAATACTCTTTAAATGATCAATGCATAATGTTACAACATCATCTGAGAGTCAGAAAGCAATTCAAAATACAAGATAGATCTATGGATTTTGGTATAACACAGTATGTAAAGTGCATTGATAGAGTTTCAAACACCATATTGCAGTTAACCTTACAAAACTATCACTTGCAGAGTTAATGGTTCAATATCAAAGAAGACAGTCCACTATTATCTGAAAAGGCAATTAAAATAACATCTCCTTTTTCCAAACATACCTGCGTGAGGCCAGACTTTTTACATATACGTCAGTGATAACCATGTATTGTAACAGATTGCAATCAGAAGCAGAGATGAGAATCCAGCTGTTTTCCATTAAGCCAGACATTAAGAAGTAAACAAAAATGTAAAAGAAGGCTATTCTTACATTATTGTTTTTAAAAATAGTTAATTTTCATAAAATATGGTATGTTAGCCTGTAAAGGCTTATTGTTATTTTAAGCAAATTAATGAATACATTTTAAATTTCTCAGTTTTAATTTTGAATGTTGTACTTGTAAGGTGTAATCCACACAAACACAAACTCTTTGAATCATCTGTAATTGTTTGAGTGTGTAGGGGCCCTAGAGACCAAAAAGTTTGGAGACTGCTACTCTAGTCCAGTGGTTCTCAAGGACTGGTCCCTAGATCATCATCACTACCGCCACTACCATTGCCTGGAACTTGTTAGAAACACCAATTCTCTGGTCCCATTCCAAACCTATTGAATCAGAAACTGGGGGGAGGGGCAACAGGAATGAGCTGTTCTAATCAGCTCTCCAGGTGATTGTGATACACTCTCTACTTTAAGAACTAGGGCCCTAGCCTAAAGGGGCTGGGCTTGTACCAGTGTACAGATTTATTTTAAAGACTGATGACTGGGGACAGTGGGTGTTACTGTTTGAATACGAGGTGTGCCCCAGAAGCTCCTGTGTTAATGCAGGAACATTCAGAAGTAAAATGATTGAATTGTGAGAACTGTAACATAATCAGTCCATCCTAGTGACTGTGGTCAGGTGGGGCTGGAGGAGGTGTGTCACTGGAGGCGGGTTATGGAAGGGTACATCTTCTCTATGGCTCCAACCACCTACTTCCTAACTCCACCCACCATGAGCAGAGAACTGTTTTGCACTGTGCCCTTCCCCCATGATGTGCTGCCTCACTTGGCCCAGAGCAATGGAGTTGGCATGTATGGACTGAACATTTGAAACTGTGATCCCCGAAAGAACTTTTCCTCCTCACGTGTTTTGGTCACAGGGATGAAAAAGCCAACTAAAACAGGGGGAGTCATCTTCCCTAGCCAAGTGTTGCAAACTGGCATTTGCTTTGGATTAAAAAATAGATATCCTGTTTGTTTCCCCTGTCCCCAGCACCACTTGCACCGTAAGTTATTTTGGTGAGTACCACAAGGGAAAGTGCCATAACATGTAAGGGGTGCTTTGGCAAAGGAGAGGCGGTGAGCTTTAAGAAAATACCATGTTTATATACCATTTATGTATGTTTATTTGTCAGAAACACACTTTCTCTCTGGCTCCTGCCTCATGTGTTTCTGCCACCTATCTTAGAGCTCATTTTCAGAAGGGTGAGGCCAGTGTAAATTTTTGTTTGTTTTTAAAAATATTGTATTAATTGTTGATGGACCTTTATTTATATGTGGTGCTAGGAATCGAACCCATTTCCTTACACATGGTAGGCAAGTGCTCTATCACTGAGCCACAACCCCAGCCCCCTTTTGTTTGTTTTGATACTGGGAATTGCACCCAGGGGCATGCTACCACTGAGCTATATCCCCACCCCTTTTTATTTTTTGAGACAGGATCTGACTAAGTTGCTGAAGCTGGCCTCCAATTTGTGATCCTCCTGCTTCAGCCTCCAGTTCCTGAGATTACAGGTATGCACCATTGCACCTGGCTCCCACGTAAGTTTTCTGATAATTGTTGACATAATTTCCCTGTATGCCCTGCCTCCATTCCTGAGCTGGAACAAAATCCTGAGGCCCAGGAGCTGCCCCATCACTCTATCTCTTCAGCTTTGGCATCCCTGTTACCATGTGCAGCCAGAGTCTACTCCTGTACTATGCTTCTCAAATTCTCAGTGACATTGATTGCAGGGTTTCACCTTGGCATTCTCCTCATCGGGAAAATGTTTGACTTAGTCACCTGTTATATACCCAGCTCTATACTACGGAAACCTGAGTGTCATCCTTGATTCTTTCTTTTCATCCTCATTGGGCAGTTGACAAAGCCTACATATTCTGCTTCCTATTAGGGAGTCAGCAGAGCAGAGCCATTAAGTTTGTGGCTTTTTAAGTCAGATTCCTGGGTTCAGATCCCACCTGCACTAATTTCTTTTTTAAGTTTCTAAAACATTTTTAACTGATGCATAAAAATGGTACTTATTTGTCGGGTACCATGTGATGTTTGGATGTATGTGTACATTGTATAATATTTAAATTGGGTTCGACATTTATCTCCTCAAATATTTATCCTTTATGGTGAAAACTTTGAAGATCATTTCTGCCAACTTTTTGAAATGTGTGGTATGCGATGTTACCTATGGTCACCCTGCTGTGTAGTGGCACTCCAGAACTTCTTGCCCCAATCTTTCTGTAACTCAGCACCCAGGGACCAGCCTCTACCCAGCTCCCCTCCCCTCCACTCTCCCCAGCCTCTTGAAACCACTTCTACTCTCAACTTTTATGAACTTTTATTTGGGGGGGGGGATACTGGGATTGAACTTATGGATGCTTGACCACTGAGCCACATCCCTAGCCCTTTTAAAATATTTTATTTAGAGAAAGGGACTCACTGAGTTGCTTAGCTAGCGCCTTGCCATTGCTGAGGCTGGATTTGAACACGATATCCTCATGCCTCAGCCACCCTAGCCGCCGGGATCCCAGGTGTGCCTCAGCTAGAGGATCTATTTCATTGAATAAGCTCTTCTAGGCTCCCCCGCTGCTCCAGGGTGGACAGTGGCAAGCCAGCAGTGCATTAATTCGGGCTCCAGTAGGCTCTTATGTGATCTAGTGCCATCTCTCTCTTCGCCTGTCTTCTTCTCTTTGTTCTGATTCCTTCCAGATCATTCTGCATCCACCCAATAGAGGAATCTTTCCTGAACATCAATCAGAACACATTTTTCTCTTGCCTAAAGCCCTTCAGCCTGTGTATAGGATCAAGTTCAGCCTCTTTGTTGTGGCTTCTCATTAGGAGCAGCCTCTCCTGCCTCCTCCTCTGTGATCTAGTGTCTGCTTTAGCCACACTGACTTGTCCTTCTGGATTCTCTACTCTGTCTTCCCATTGCACTCTTGCTGTCTCTGTTAAAATCTACTACTTACTTTGCACCAATCTCTTTACAGCCTGTCTGTCCAAATGGACTGTGAGATTCTTAAGGACAGGGACTATATACTAGTCACATCTGTGTTTCCAGTGTCCTCTACAGAAATCATCAAAGAAAGAAGGGTTCAGAATGTTTGTGGAATGCATGAATGAATAAGCAAATGAGCAGCTCCATCAGGCCCCTTCTCATTTAAATTCTACCCCGGAACTTACATAGTATTTTCTTGTGTGTGGATTCTCTTGGGGCCGGGCAGTCATTAAAGTCATCTGGTGCAGGGCTTCTGACCTTGCCTCTGAAGTAGAAGCTTCTGGGGAGATTGTTAAATTGTAAAACCATGGACTTTCTCCTCTGGGAAATGTAATTCATAATGTCTTTGAGGAAGGGCCCCACATCTGTATTTTGACAAGCCCCCACCCCAGGTTGGTGATGATCAGCCAAGTTTGGGGCTCACAGATTTTAGTGAGTTCAGCTCCTTCCCCTTACTGATGATGAATGTGAGGCCCAGAGATTACATGGTTTCCTTCAAGGTTACACAGCTTGTCAGAGGAAGAGCTGGGATCTGCTACCCATGTCCCCATCCTTACTTCACCTAGATCAAGTCTCCTTTGACGTATTTTATATTTTTGAGTTCAGCAAAAGATGAGGTGGTTTTGTTTTTCATTGTGACAAAGAGTACAGATTCGAAAACCCTTCCCATAGTCCTTTGGAAAGGCCTGGATTCCTCTTGCCTTTGTTACCAAGAGGCTGTGTGATTGGGCAAGTCATTTCCCTGCTTTGGTTCTGAGTTTCTTCAGTTGCAGAATGGACACAATTACGCCTGCCCTGCTTAATGGGCAAGGTTCCTGTTTGGATAATTTATTTGTTTTCTCCCCAGAGCCAAGCACGGTGCCTTGCCTATAGCAGGAGCACCAATAAATGCTCAGAAAATGAATAAATGAAAGTGCTTTGGAAATGAGAACGTGTTCTCTGAATGTAAGTTGTGATTAATAATAAATTCAAAAGGTGGCTGCTCCAGTCGCTTGGCCCTATTGGTAACTTGATGCAAAAAGGCTCTTCACAGAATGAACCAAACCACCTTGACAGACCTTTGTTTTGGAATATAAGAAAAGGACAACTTGCACTGACCAGTCATGTCTACAAGATGTCAAAAGAGCCAGCTAATTTGGTCGATTCATTGAAAAAGCAAGGCCAACAGTATTGGGCTTTGTGCTTCAAAGGAAGCTAAGTGGCTCCGAGCCTTTTCCATTGCTGCTCGTTGGCTTGGCATTATGTACACACAGCTATCCTTTCAGTTTTCACAAAATGGCTTATTTTCGTTTTTGAAATGGCAGCCACGTGGGAGCCCCCGGTTGCTGTGGAGAAGACAGGGCGAGGCCCAGCTGGTTGACAGCCACTGGGCTCCTTGAGCCCTCCGCTTTGCCTTGGCTGCTGTTGGGAGGTGGGAGTCCAAGGTTTTTATAGTTCCTCTCTCGAATTAGTGCCTGCAGACTCTACAGCTATGAACATGCAATTAGTCTTTGTTTGGGCACAAAAGGGAGCTTGACCCTTGCCCGTCTTTGATTGGCATGTACAACTCTTGTAGCTACTTACCTAAGGCTCTCTCCAAGGAGCACAGTGTCTTGTTCCTGCACCTGCCTTCAGCTTTTCTCTTTTGTGACTTCTTTCACATAATATTCGGCCCAACTCGCAGCAAGATTGCAGGGAGGAAGGCATCATGCAGGCGCAGTAAGATTTCCTGTTTTTCAGGGAGGTGGGGAGTGGGTGGGAGGGAGGGAGGGAGGTTTGAATCTATAATCTGAGTTTTGGGTAATTGCTGAGCCCCAAAACACTTAGCAGGAGCCCAAAGAACTGGTTTCTCTTAATAAATGAACACTTTGCTTGCTTTCAAAAGCAGACCTCCCCTGTCATGGAAAACAAGCTGCATGCACAAAGCTTTACATTTCTTTCCCAGCTCACCTGCTTTCTTACTAACAGAGAAAACTTGGTTGGTTTTTGAAAGACAATTGCTACGAAAGACACGCTGTTATTGTGGTCAGAAAATGTCTCTCGAAACCACGCTTTCCGAGATACTAGGAGTGTGTTTATCAGCAGGCTGAATGAGTTAAATACTGTGGCTGTGGATTACATTTTCCAGACATGTTTTTGAGGAGCTTGATTTGTTTTCAGAATACCCTTGTTTCTTACTGCCCATGCCTAAATGAACCATGCCATATTAGAAAAACTACTCAGCTATGGCACTTGGAGAGAAGCACCCAAGCTTTTCTGGTTTGAACTAAAAATCATCTCAAACTACCAAATCTGCAGAGAACATTTAATAAAAGACTCAATAAGAGCTTCTCTTTTTGAAGTACCCATTGAAGTTCAGGCATGGTACTGGCTGCTTTTTCCAGTTTTTTCTCTTGTCCCCCAAATAGCCCTCCATGTTGGGTTTTATCTTCTCTATTTTGTAGATGATGAAATTGATGTTTAGAGATACAAAGGTCTTGACCACATCTGTTCAGTTGCTGAGAGGCAGCACAGGTGAAACCAGGCCTCTCTGTTCCTCCATGGCATGCCACGGAGAGGTTATTTATTTATTTTTGAAATATGCATAACTAGATTTTACACAGTTGAAAGACTATTTTCCTTCAAAGTAATCACCTTGCCACCATTGAGGAATTTCAGAAGAAAGGTCTTCCAGTTCTAGAGATGATTGTAAAACAACGCTTTCTCCCTCAAATGGCCTTAACTGCATGATAAACATAGGTGTGTATATTTTCCAAGTGACCATCTTGCAGGGGCCAGCACCTCCTCTGAATGTCTGGGCTCTGCCCAGCTGAGGGGGGACATGGAATGGTAATAGGGGTTTGCCCCTTTGGCAACTCACTTCCTGTGTTTTAATCTGAGCTCAACCATTTTATTGGCTTTGTGCCTTTGGGAAAGTTATTTAATTCCTCTAATCTTATGTTTTCTTGCTATAAAATGAGGATAATGGTACTATCTTCCCCAAAAGGATTGCCATATGCATTAAGTGGTAAGATATGTAGTATTCTAGGTACATAGTAAGTGCTCAATAAATGTTAATTTTGTGGGCTGTGGATGTTATTCAGTGATAGAGCACTTGCCTAGCATGTGTGAGGTCCTGGGTTCAATCCCTATCACTGTGGGAAACAACGAAAGTTCATTTCCTATTCTTGCACCTTCTGCTGATATTTTGGTAAAACAAAATCTTTTTTTTTTGTAGTTATGCCTCATCTCTTCTGTGATTCATAGATTTGTCCTGGAAGGCCCTTTAAGATAATCTTATCAGTGGTTTTCAAATTTCTACTTAACAGCAGAACTTACATTTCAAAGGAAAACAAGTGGAACCTCAGTAACTATAATAGCCCAAGTAGAGCTGCTCTAGTTTAAGTGGGTGGGTCATGTTGGGAAGGAACAGAGCTCGAGCATTTCAGGTCCCTTTTGCCCCCTCAGTTGAATTGTGTTGTCACCACTGAATTGTGCCTCCACCTTTCCACATGGGTTACAAGGGAAGTCTTAGCCAAACTTAAGCTCCACTTAAATGCTAAAACTTCCATGATGTCTGTCAGAAGGAGATAGCCAGAAATCTCTCTCTCTCTCTCTCTCTCTCGGTATCAGGGATTGAACTCAGGGGCACTCGACCACTGGGCCACATCCCCAGCCCTTTTTTGTATTTTATTAGAGACAGGGTCTCACTGAGTTGCTAAGTGCCTCGCTATTGCTGAGGCTGGCTTTGAACTCGTGATCCTCCTGCCTCATCCTCCCAAGTGCTGGGATTACAGGCGTGCGCCACCATGCCCAGCATCAGAAATCTCTCTCTTTTTCCTTCCAAATCTCCATTGGCCATGCATGCCTTACTATAACATTTAGCAAATTTTCCATCATATTAGAATCATTTTCATCTGTACCTAATCTTTACATGAAGTCCTTTGGTGGCATGGCCCATGGCTTGATTATCTCTGTCTCTCTCACAGTGCCTGACACTATGATATGCAGGGGAAGCCCTCAATTACTGCTTATTGGATTGTTAAATAATCCAAATTATATTAAGGTCTAGGAAAGTAAGAAAGATTTTTTTCAGAGTCATCCTCTT
This sequence comes from Tamias sibiricus, assembly GCA_025594165.1. Classification (NCBI taxonomy): domain Eukaryota; kingdom Metazoa; phylum Chordata; class Mammalia; order Rodentia; family Sciuridae; genus Tamias; species Tamias sibiricus. Next base: position 130,301,542 of record CM046667.1, read on the forward strand.
TAAAAAGTAACTTGAGACCCTTCACAAATCCAGACCTCCTTGACTGATGTCATCCTGGCATGATGTGCTTGCCTGATTGCTTAAGCAAACAGAGCCATTCTAATCCTCCTCTGGCCCTTTCTCCATCGTTTGAAGGAAAAGGAGGCAGAAAAACCCATCTTCCACACAGTTAATACCTCAAAATATGCAAATAATTTGAAAAACTTTAGACTAGGTACAAATGACATGCTTACAATAAAAAAGCCGGTGAATGAGGGGATGTTGGTGAATATGTTTTAGAAAACCAACATTAGGAACTTACATCTAGAATCAGAGAAATGCTGTACTTTGTAAAGGGGAACAATGAAGGGGAAATAATTGAAAAAGTCTTTGGAAATACACAAGTGAGAGAAAATAACTGAGAATAGCAGGAAAATGTAAGAAATTCAGGCCAATCTCTCTTCTACATGGATATGCTTCAGTAGCCAATTAAGCCTCAGCCTAGTAAGACACAGAGAAGAAAGACTTTATCAGATGTGATAATACTTCCAGGGAGAATATTAAAGCATTTAAAGTCTTATGCATTAAGCTTGATATATTATACAAAGATATGTAAGATGTACATGAAACCTATTGTGCATGCCACAAATATAAGTAAAGTAGTGTGCATAGCTCACTAATGTCTACATTACTCCTTTGCACGTGGTAGTGGTTAAAGACTGATCATGAGAGATGCTGGTAGGGCTTTCATTGGAATTAAGATATGATGATGTCAGTATTTGGAGGAGTGAGTCCTGCTGTGTTTGCTTTTACAAGGATTAGTGCTGTTATTTCATGATCAGTCTATATTCAGTTCTTCACTGATGAGAAAAGGGGGGGAAGCAGAGCTCTAATGATGATAACGATCCCTCTTTCAAGGCCACATAGAAGACTTTTCACATCATGTATTTGGCCAGCATCAAGCCAGACCTTTGAGGCTTCTCAGCCTTATGAAACAAGAAACCTCAAAGAAACACAGGATGACAAATTCCCTGCAAATTGGCCTTGGTTTATGCATTTTAAGGGAGTGGGTTGTGTATGTGTGTACAGGGTGAAGCTGCTGATGCTGATGAGACAACAGCTCAAAATGGCAGGAACTTTGGTGGTTGTTGTTATTTTATTTTATTTTTTGGTACCAGGGATTGAACCCAGGGGTGCTCAAACACTGAGCCACACACATCTGCTTTTTATATTTTATTCAGAGACAGGGTCTTGCTAGGTTGCTTAGGGCCCCGCTAAGTTGCTGAGGCTGGCTTTGAACTTGCAATCCTCATGTCCCAGCCTCCTAAGCCACTGGGATTATAGGTGTGCACCACCATGCCCATCAAAAAAGGCAGAAACTTTGAAGGGAGCACAAAGACAACATGTTTGGTTAATGCTTATTTCTGCTAGTGGAAAACTTATAAAGTTTAGGGGGGAAAGGCAGCAAAACAGTTATCCTTGGATCATTTTTTTTTTTGTACCAGGAAATAAACCTAGGGGCTCTTTGCTGCTGAGCCACATCCACAGCCCTTTTTACTTTTTATTTTGAGATAGGGCCTCACTAAGTTGCTGAGGCTGCCTTGAACTTGCAAATCCTGCTCAGCCTCTGGAAATACAGGTGTGCACCAAGGTGCCTGGTGGGTCAAACCTTTTTGTTGTTCTTAATATTTTTTTAGTTGTAGATGGATACAGTTACTTTGTTTTATTTATTTATTTTTATGTGGTGCTGAGGATCGAACCCAGGGCCTCACATATGCCAGGTGAATATTCAACCACTGAGCCACAATCCCAGCCATCAAACTTTGTAAAAATATCATCAATCAATCATCTTTCTTCAAAATCTTTTCAAAAATCCTTGGGTGAATTTCCCCATAGGTGACCATTTGAATCTGTGTCCTCAATAGTGTTCCTTCCCCTCTGGATTTATCACAGCAAATACAAGGAGAGATTATAAGCTGGATGAGGGCAGGGGATCTGTGTATTGTATGTACAACAGCAGATTAAATACAATTTTATTGGGTTGGGTTCTGTGTGACCTGTTAAAGCAATGTTGCACATACACTTTTGAAAATGTTTCCATGCAATAAGATTCCATTTGTCATTTGTGGTTGTCTCCATAAGAAGTTTGCCATTCTAGCCTTTCTCCACAAATTTGACCTTCTGGGGCACCATTGGTCCTCATCTTCAGTGTGGCCACACTTTGGTGTGTCACACTTGGGATTTGGGTTGCAAGAAATTTGTTCGTACTGATAAGTAAGGATCTGAAGTTTGCAAATGATTACCTGTGTTAATAAATTATATGAGTTAAAGTTTGTTCTTATGACAGTGTTGCTCTTATTCACTTGTATTCTGAAACACTTACCTGATCAGGAGAGAACAAAGTAGGAACTCACATAACTTCTGGGAGCTGGCCCTATATGTGAGCTTCCTCTATCATGTGTCCCTATGAATACAAGGCTGAGGACAACCATGCTGTTCCACTCTTTCTATCAGAAACTCAGATATGAATTGGAACCGCCTTCTAGGAACATAGTCTTATCCCCAGGCCTGCTTACTCAGCCACTGTAGCACTTCAGCAACTCCTAGAGAAATTGAGAGTTTACATGAAGTAGAGCTAATTTTATTCTTTCAGATCTACTTAGAGGACAGAATTACTGAAGCTATTCATTTGTTCACTCTGTCTGCAAACACATACTGAGGAGAGAGAGAATTTGCACCTGGTGACACAAAGTTAAGTTGGATCTTATTGGTTGAGTGGAGGGCATAGCTGAGCAAAGACAGGTGGGGAAAATATATTTTCACAGAAGAAAAATAATTCAGAGCATTTCCTGAAGGCCAGGGAATTTGGAGAGCTCTTGGGACACATAGGATATTTTGGATATCTGGATATTTTGGAAGGATCCAGCAAGGTGTTGCTGCAGCCCCCAGTACACTGGAACTCACAAGTGCCTGCCTATGGTTCTATTCTCTGTGATGTGCATTGATCTGTTATAGTATGTACTAAATAAATTCCAGCAGAACACAACTGAATGTGGGTCTCTTTATCACACGGAAAAACTGGCAGCAGCCCTAGCACAATTTTGCCCCACAGAGCTCTGATTCTTGCATAGAGTGCCATTTTTTAACACTGAAAAAGTTGAGGTATTATTCATATCGTACCATAAAATTCCCTCTTTTTTTTTTTTTTTTTTTTTTTTTTTTTGGTACCGGGGATTGAACTCAGGCGCACTGGACCACTGGGCCACATCCCAGCCCTTTTTTGTATTTTATTAGAGACAGGGTTCACTGAGTTGAGGTCTCACTGAGTTGCTAAGTGCCTTGCCATTGCTGAGGCTGGCTTTGAACTCATGATCCTCCTGCCTTAGCCTCCCAAGTGCTGGGATTACAGGCATGTGCCACCCCACCCGGCATAAAATTCCCTCATTTAAAGTATGAACTTCAGTGTTTTTCATTCCACTCACAAAGTTTGGTAAACTTCACAATTTGATTCTCAAATATTTGTATCCCAAAAGAAACCCTATACTCATTAGCAGTAATTGTTCATTTTCCCTCTCCCAATCCCCCAGGCAACCACTAATGTTTCAGTTTCTGCATATTTACATGTCCTGAATATTGCATGCAAACAGAATTGTATAAAATAAAGCCTCTGTGTATGACTTCTTCTGCTTAGCATGTTTTCAAGGTTCACCCATGTTGTTACATGTATCAATAATCCATTACCTTTTTTTTAGTATTTATTTATTTAGTTTTACACAATGCTTTCATGTTTATGTGGTGCTGAGGATCGAACCCGGGCCGCGCACATGTGAGGAGAGCGCGCTACTGCTGAGCCACAACCCCAGCCCACTCCATTACTTTTTGTTGCTGAATAATGTTCTGTCATATGGATATATCACATTTGGTTTATCTGTTCATGGACCCCTGGGTTGTTTGCATGTTTTCAGTCTCATGAATAATAGTGTTAGAAACATTCATGTACAAGTTTGTATGTGGACATATGTTTTTCATTTCCCTTGGGTATACACTTGGGAGTGGAATTGCTTGGTCCTGTGATAACTCTGTACTTAACTTTCTGAGGGATTGCTAAACTGCATTCCAAAGTGACAGTACCATTTTACACTCCTACGAGAAATGTATAGTAGTTTCCATTTCTCTGCATCCTTACAAATATGTGTTACTATTGTTTTTATTATGGCCTTCCTAATAGGCATGGGATGATATCTCATTGTGGGTTTTATTGATTTATTTATATTGTAGTGCTTGGGGTCATACCCAGGGCACATGCTCTACCTCTGAGCTGCATCTTCAGCGCTTGTGTCGTTTTGACTGGAATTTTCCTAATGACCAAAGCTGTTGAACTTCATGTGTTCATTGGCCATTTATATATCTTCTTTAAAAAAAAAGTCTAATTGGATTTTTTGCCCACTTTTTAATTGGGTTATTTGTATTTTTATTGTTGAATTATAAAAGTTCCTTATATATTCTGGATATTAGATTCTTATTAGAATGACTTGCAAATAGTTTGGTTCTGTGTTGATGTTTAACTTTCTCCCCTCCCCCCCATTTTTTTTTTAAATTTGGTAGCCAGGGCGCAGTGGTGCACGCCTGTAATCCCAGCACTTTGGGAGGCTGAGGCAGGAGGATCATGAGTTCAAAGCCAGCCTCAGCTATGGCGAGGCACTTAGCAATTCAGTGAGACCCTGTCTCTAATAAAAATAAAAAAAAGAGCTGGGGATGTGGCCCAGTGGTCGAGTGCCCCTGAGTTCAATCCCCAGTACCAAAAAAAAAAAAATTTTTTTTGGGTCATGCTGAGGTTAGAACCCAGGGTATCACACATGCTAGGCAAGCATTCTAATAGAGCTATATTCTAACCCTACTTTTTACTTTCTTGGTGGTGCCCTTTAAAGCTCAAAAGTGTTGCATTTTGACAAGGTTCAATTGGTCTATTTGTTTTTCTTGGTGACTTATGGGGGCAGTGCTGTTTTAAATAGAAGAAGACTGCATGGAAGTAGCCACTGGCCACTGGGGTCTGCTAAGGGTTAACATGTGGCTGGAATTCTAAGGCTGGAAAGGCAGAATTATCTTTAATCCTATTACTGGATTTAGATAATGTTTTAGAATTAGATAATCATTACCTGTTGCTAACAATTCTGTTGTTAGCATGGTATAGATAGGAGCCTGGACTAGAATGAAAAGAGAAACCTCTGGGGTCTCTATTTTCAATACCCTCAGATTGCAGGAATAGAGTAGAGACCTGGTGGGTGGGACAAGAGCAAGGACATTTTGATGCTCTTAAAATCAGCTTTGAACTCAAGGGCTGAGTTCTAACTCACTGTCTAAACCTTTGACCTTGATTTGAATCAAATTTCCATTTGAAAATGAAGTAAGATTCTAAATAAGTAAGATTCTAAACAACATTTTCAATTATGGAAATGATTAAAAATGGAACAGTTTCAAAACCAAGAGAAAGCTGTTGGTAACATTTATCTTGGGACCCTGCTGTATATAAAATAATAAAGCAATTTTGAATTTTTTTAAAGGAAGCAAGTTCATGGTTGTGCTGAGAGGGTCTTCTCTCATTCTTGCAGTTTGCTTTTGATTCTCTCTGGGTGTCTGAGCACTTCACTCACAGAATCTTCCACTCTTAGAAGGAATCTTAGAAGTCATCTAATCCAAAACCCCACCCCTTTTCTAAATCTACTCTCCGACAATGAGTGGAATGTGGCAGAGAAAATGTCAGTAAGAACCACAAGAGGATGGGCAGCTTAAAGATGTTCTGCCTGCTTTGGAAAGGACGGATGCTGAAGGAAGGGAAAGAGGTGAAGTGGGGAAGGGGATTTGAAAGCAAAATAAATAGGGTTTGCAAAGTGTAAAGAAGGCCAGCTTTTGAGATTTGTAAATGCTTGTGAGAAGACATTTATATTGCCAAATCCCTCCCCGTTACATTTAATCATTCCCTTCTCTGTGGTCCTGTCTCATTTTATGGCAAGTTCTATTCTGGTACTGATCACTGTCTGTCTCATGATGTGGTTATCTGAATATCCCTGTGTGCCCCTTTGGAATAGGAATTCCTTGAGAAAGGAAAAGTCATGGCCTTACTCATTTGTGTAGCCCTTCCAGTGCCTGACCCTTTGGGACTGCAATATTGTGGCATGACTATAAATACAGGCTTTGGGTAAGTAAGGCTGACTCTTGGCTTCAGTGATTGGGCGACATTGGGTTAGTTACTTAGCCTGAGCCTCAGTGACCTCAAATATGAGATGCCTCACCTCTTTGCAAGGATGAAAGCTGATCAGGGTGCTTGGTGCTTGGCATGTGATAACTGCTGAGATTTGGATTAGCCTCAAGAAATGCTCATTGGGATTCTTCACAAAGGGTGGGTTAATGAGTCCTGGACCACTGGTGGACTACACCTGCTGATAGCACTTCAGTTCTTTCATTCTCAAGCCTCACAGGGGTGACTTCCTAACTCTAGTAAACTGGTTTAGGCAAGTTTAGTATGTAGTTCTGCTGTTATGCTCAATATGCTTGAATTCATTCCCCTGTCCCTCAATGCAGGTTAACAGGTCAGATTTCACCAGTGTAGCACCTTAGCTGCTGCCTGGGGATGGGGCAGGTGGGAATCATCCTGAGGAATCCAGGAGCACAGTTTCCTTTCCAGAGTGCAAGTGGCAATAACTTCTACTTGGAAGGATCTCTGTGTAGTTTGCCCCAGACAAAATGGCGGACTTGTTATTGGCAATCATAATCATGATTGCTAGTATAAATCATTTCTTCACCAAATGTATACTTGTCTACCGTCTGCTAGGTGTTAGGGATAGAGGGTTGAAACAGACAGTCCTGTCATGGGAAAATGCACAGTGTAGTATAAGAGGCCGAGTTAGTGTGGTGAGTGTAGGGGAAGCACATAGGGTGTAATGGCAGATGGAGGTGGGACGACATTCTCTTCCTTGGGAATTTTCAGAAGCTTCCTAGAGACCATGCTCCCTGATTTGAGTCTTGAAAGAGAAGCCAAGTCATCAGACAAAACCAAGAAAGGGGGTTCAGCCCAGAGACCCTTGCAGGTGCCAAGGCAAAGAGGTGGGTGGCGAGTTTACCTGAGGTGTAAGATGTCCTCGAGGAGGACAGCATAGTGAGCCAGTAACAACAAAAAATAGAAGGTAACAATAACAGCACTTACCATGTGCTGGGCTCTGTGTTCGCTATTTAAAAGTTGCTAGCTCATTTAAATGCTAAAGCAAAGCTAATGATTTTAACAGCTAAAATGTAATTGAGCATACCTCATGCAGAAGACACTGGACTGGGTGATCTTTGTGAGATATATAATTTGTGTGTGTGGTGCTTCATGTATGCTAGGCAAGCACTCTATCACTGAGCTCCTTCCCAGCCCTATCTAATTTAATCTTCACTGTTAAATCCTATTATCATATCAGGCAACAGAGGTTCTGAGAGATTTAAGTTACTGGTCCCAGGGAACATAGATGGCAATTGGCTCAGCTGGGATTTGAACTTAGAGACTGACTGACTGATTCTTGGTCACTGGGTTAGAGAGGCAGCTGTTTCTTTCCAGTGCCTGCTGGGCACTACATCATGGTGAAGAATGATTCCACATTAGGCAAGATTGCCTAGACAATAATTTGGCCCCCTGGAATTCTTTTTAAAATAAGATGGGTTATAATAAAATAATGCATATCCAAAAGAACCTTGAAGTCAGCATAGAGATGAAAAGTGGTTACTTCCTGAGAAGAATCTATCTATATCTATCTATGTGAGAGTTGAGAGAGTTCAGGAAATGGTATCAGTCAGAAGCTCTACATTCATGAAAAACTCCAGGGTCCTGCAATCCTGCAATGATTTTTTTTTTTTTTTTTTTTTTTTTAGAAAATCACTACATTTCCATCTAGCTAAACTAAACAGAGCATTTCCAATTGGGTTCCAGTGCCAGTGGTGAGCACTTAGGACAAAAGAGCTCACTCTTCCTTCCAGGGCTTTGAAAAAGCTTGTGCTGCTTTACTGGGTGGCAGCCACCTGTACTCCCCTGGGACTTGTGGGACCACCTCTGTGACTCCAATTGTAGCTGGGGCATCAGCTCTATTTGCATGTGCACCTGGGCTCTGGCCCTGACACTGATTAGTCGTGTGAATGTGGGCAAGGCCCTTAACCTCTCTGAACTTACTTTGCTAATCTTTCATGGGGCGATGTTACTCACCTTGCCTTCCTCACTGGGTCGTGAGGGATAAAATGAGGCAATATGAGGGCTGGGGCTTTCAGAATGCAAAACCATGAAAGAAACATAAGTGGTGATTATTATTCTCTGTCCTTTTGGCTTCTCTTGTGCAATGATGTTTTTAAATTCATTAAGGACAAGAACACAACCTTCGTCTTACCTTTGGGGAACTTGAGAATAGAAATCTTTTAGCCCTGATGAGCATTTGCCAAGGGGCCATCTTTGTGCTTCCAGCAGCTTCTTTATTAGGCCTTAGCAGCTGCTTATTTCTTTCATATTATTATAATTTCATTTTGTAGACTTTCTGGAGAGTGCTTCACCTCCCTCCTCCTTTTGAAAACAGTGGCTCTTGGTTGTCTGCAGAGCTCTTAAGTAGTAGCAAAGGACCCAAGGAGGCTTGAGCAGACTCCTTTCACTCTTGTGTGTGTGAACACACTAATGGCAGTAATTAATGGGGGACAGGCTTTGTAAACTGAGGACAAGTGAGTGAGTCATGGCACACAGGCGACCCCCTCACCTGGGCAGCTTCTGAGGACACCTGCCTAGGATCATTAAGGCTCCTTGCCCAATTGACATAGTCTGACTGCTGCCGCTAGTGGGGCGAACAAAGCCGGGCATTTACTAGTTGGAGTGCAGAGATGAATACTATTCAGCTCTTCGACCAGGCCCAGCCCGGACAGCTGCTCACGCAAAGGGGTTTCAAATGAACGTGTTTGTCTTTAGAACGTGTATGTTTTGATTGAATTTGAAGAAAAGCATGAGGTGGCTCCCCCTTTGGAAAACAAACTAATTATGTGCTCCTGGGTTGTCTGGTGGTCGGAAGCTGGACATGTCTACAACAGCAATTATTGGGAAGAATTTTCTTTCCTGTTGGAGGTGAGCTGCTTCTGTAGGACTACAGCTGGTGTTTTTTTTTCAAAATCACATGGATGGTGGCCCAAGAGGACCCTTCAGGAAACTTTGAACAGTGTAAAAATTCTCTCTATCATGGGCATTACTACCCTATCATTTTTGGTTTTGTTTTTCCTCTTGATTTGGATAAGCATGTTTTGGGTTTTCCCTGGAGTTTGGATACAGGATCCAGTAAGGGGATTTGCTGTTCTGTATATAGCCAGAAACGTTCCAGGGAGGCAAGAGCTGGTGGACCAAGTGACAACCCCAAGCGGTTATTGGACTGGACCATTTGCATTTCCATTCAAGTCAGGCTGTCTCAGCTGAGCTGTTGACTTAGGGCTGTTGTGACTTGGGTGGCTTTGACTCTTCCATTCAGACTTTAGAAACATCATTGAGTTAACAGGCCACACACCAATTCACCCTTCTCCCTCCCTACTCTTCAACCCTTTGTGTTAGATAAGGAGGCCTTCCCCTGCTACAAAAAGGTAGCAGGCCTAAGGTTCCATGAGCTCTGTGCCCCTTATACCACCCCCAATTTAGTCTTTGTGCAAGGCTGCTTTTGTTTCCCTCCAAGAATTAAAAGTTAATTGATACCTCAAATGGACGTTGGTCACAAAGCATTTCACCATCCAATGCAGTCCTGCATCCCATTAGATTAACCCTCTTCCACAGTTCATTGTAAATAAACATCCCACAACAAAAAAAAGCTTACCTACCTGAAGCATTGTATTCATTTGGGTTCTGCAGTGGGGCTAAAATTCTATGACAATGTCACAGGGTTAATTAATTTAGATGAATGACTCTTGGAGCTTCGTTTTCCTTTGCCTTTCCTATTTGTCACAGACTGCTGAACAAGTATTTCCAAATGTCTGAATTATCAGGCTATCCAGAATTCTCCCACAGATAAGCTAGTCATCTCAACCCTAGACCTTAATTGTAATAGTGCAAATTCTCAGAAATGAATCAAATGTTAGACCCTGATGTGGTTATCCAGTATAGATGGGCTGTATATTCTTCTTACTATGATAAGAGTTTATTTTCAAAGAGAAACACAAGCATTTTTGTAAACATGGTAGAAAAAAATTTCCACGAGCTCAACCAGAAGCATAGTGGAATTCATTCAGTTAAGTTGAGAAACAGAAAGATAAAGAACATACTCAAGTTAGACCATTGCTGTTATCCTGAGGTACAGAGAGAACTTGCCAGTGATCTGACATGTACTACTAGTGTCAGGGTTTCAATAAGAGGTTCTGGAACTTTGAAGCTTAAAGACATGTAAGTTGTACTTCATGCTAAAAAAGTCTTTCCCAATTAGCTAGTTTCTGTTAACCTTCAGTTAAGGCCACAGAGATAGAATAATCTTTGTTGTCATTAGAATAATGGTTCTCTTTTTCTTGTAGGTCAAGCTAATTAGTTCAGTAACATGGTGGGATGGCTTATAGGAGATTTATGATATCCTTTATCAGTGTTCCTATTTCAGTCCAACCTACCATCTAATGCTTTCTATACCTCGCTAAAGAAGATATACAAATGGCCAATATGCACAAGGAAAAATTCTCAACATCATAAGAGAAATGCAAATCAACAACAATGAGAAATTACTGCATACTTACTGGGATGGGCTATTATCAAAAAGTCAGATAATAGAAAGTGTTGACCAGGATATGGAGAAATTGTGTTCCCCTTACCTGGCTAAGGGGGATGTAAAATGGTACAGCCACTCTGGAAATCTGTCTGACAGTTCTTCAGAGTGTTAAGCATAGTGTTACCTTATGACCCAGCATTTTCATTCCTGAGTGTATATTCAAGAGAACCAAAAACATATGGCTGAGTGTGGTGGCATGTGCCTATAATCCAAGTGTCTTGGGAGGCTTAGACAGGAGGATCACAAATTTGAGGCCAGCCTCAGAAACTTAGTGAGACCCTATTTCAAAATAGAAAATAAAAAGGGCTAAGGATGTAGTTCAGTTGCAAAGCGCCCCTGGGTTCAATTATGTGTGTGTGTGCGTGCACGTGTGTGTGTGTGTGTGTGTGTGTGTGTGTGTGTGTGTGTGTGTAACCACACAAAAGCGTATACACCCATGTTTATGGAACATTATTCATGATGGCTAAAGGGGGAAAACAATTCAATTGAATGAAATACTGATACATGTTACAACATGACTGAACTTTGAAAACATCATGCTAAGTCAAAGTGGCTAGATACCAAAGGGTATGTGCATACAAAATGCCCAGAATAGGTGAATCCATAGAGACAGATAGTAAATAAGAATTTGCCAGGAGTTAGGGGAAGGGGAAGGTGATGGTGGTGGTGGTGTTCGTGGGAGTAATAGCTAAGGGATGTGGAATTTCTTTCTCGTGGTATTGAAAATGTTCTAAAATTGATAGTGATGATGGATGCATGACTGTGAACACACTAAAAGCCGCTGAATCGTGCACTTTCAATGGACAAATTGTATGGTATGTGAATTATATATCTCAAAAAAAAAGCTGTTAAAAATCTAAACCATAACTTTGGATGCCAAGAAGCAATATTTTATCTACCATACTCAAAACCTTATGAAAAACTAAAATCAGCTGAAAGAAAGACAACCATATATGATTTTCCTGGAAATAGGTACTCAAGGATTTAAATATGTTTGAGTGGCTTGGTATCTTTGGTATTTTCAGTTAGTTTGCATTCAGATGAAATTCAGACTAGTTTTCCATGTTATGCTTAAAATAAGATTTGTGATGCTGTTGAATTCTAGTTGTTTCTTGTATTTGTACATTTTTCTGGTTTATGGGATAAAGTATGGTAAAAGAACAAGTTGGTGGGTTGAACTTCTCAGCCTTAATAACAAACATTTTCTTGGGATTGACGTCAAGTTTGTCAAAGCTCTAAGCTGACAATGAGTCATGCTAAGACTTACATCCAAAGATATTTAATCATCAAACAAACAATATTTCCTTCCGAAAGGAGAGTAATCACCTATACTTGTATACTCACAGATTAAGCCATTGGAAACACCACACCCTTCCTTCTTATAGCACCAATCTCTCCTTGCTCAGAAAAATGAGCAGTCTTGTCATTGTGAAGGGGGAAGTGTACCTTGCCATTGATTACTTCCCAATTATAATAGTGACTGTTGTTTTTGAGGTCTTGCCATATATTGTGTACTGTCCCAAATTATTTACAAAAATCATTGTTTAATATTTGTAACCCTATGAAGTAGATTTGATTACCATCTCCTTTATAGATGGTAAAACTGAAGCACATAAGGTTACACATCCATCAAGTTTTACACCTCAGATCTGAATGCAAGTTTATGTGATGCATGCTCCATAGGCTTTCATACTACTTAGCCAACTTTTTAATTTATTTATTTTGGTACCAGGGATTGAACTGAGGGTTGCTTAACTACTGAGCTACATCCCCATTTTTATATTTTATTTAGAAACAGGGTCTTGCTTAGTTGCTTTAGGGCCTTGTTAAGTTGCTGAGGCTGGCTTTGAAATTGTGATGTTCCTACCTCAGTCTCCTGAGTCGCTGGGATGACATAGTGGGCATCACTACGCCTGCCAATAAATACAGGGTCTCTTGCATGTTAACACTGAGTTACATGCCTAGCCCCTATCCTTTCATGTTATTTTTTATGGGGAGGTCCCTAGTGCTATATTCCTATAGCAGTAGTTCTTGAGTGAAAGGATGAGTCCTCCTTCTCCCCAGCAGGTGTTTGGAACTGTCCAGACATACATTTGGTAATCAGAACTGGGGATGGGGAATGCTACTGTCATCTAGCAAGTAGAGGTTAGGGATGCTGCTCACCAGGGCAATGAAAGGATCAGGAACAGTGCCTCCTGGGTCATTTTGGAATCTGAGCCAAAAGGAAGACTCGGGAATACTGATCCTGACTTTATTTACAATATAATATTTGGTTCCTCATGGATTTTTTTTTTTTTTTTTTTTTTTGTACCAGGGATTGAACTCAGGGGCACTCGACCACTGGGCCACATCCCCAGCCCTTTTTTGTATTTTATTTAGGGACAGGGTCTCCCTGAGTTGCTAAGTGCCTCACCATTGTGAGGCTGGCTTTGAACTTGCGATCCTCCTGCCTCAGCCTCCCAAGTGCTGGGATTACAGGCGTGTGCCACTGCGCCCAGCTCCTCATGGATTTTTTGACATTTATTTTGATTTTTTTAATAATACAAGATAGTATTTATCTTGATTACTGAGCTTTAAATTTTGTGCCCAAGTCAGGTGCCTCACACACCTCACTTGCCTCATCCTAGTCCCAGCCCTGCTGCTAAATTCTGATGATGCCTAGGACAGCCCCTGAAAGCAGGAATTATGCAGCCCCAAATGTTGAGAAATGCTGGTGTTAAATACTGGGGGGATTTACCCATGGGAGGGCAAAGGGAGAATAAAAGGGAAGCACAATAATATGGCATAACAGTACCCACTGTGTACTGAACTATTACTGTCCCATGTGTGTTATCTCACACACGTGTTGATCTGTCTTTTGCTGAACCCACCCTGGGAGTCACCAGGCTGCTGTGCCCTCCATCATCAGAGCTGCACTAGCTGTTAATTAGGCCACTGAACTGCACTTGCATAGGGTCACAGGAAATGGTGCACCATATTGCTCCAACTATTAAGTGTCGAATGGGTTTTATTTCTTTTATTTCCCCCGACAATAAAAACGTGTTTCAGACACTCTCCTTGAAAAAAGCAGCCTAATAAACTTAGGAGCCATTTTGCTGAAGATTGTCACTGATGTAACTTTTGGGGCTGCCAGGAGACACAGTGAGTTGTTGCAAATCAGGTGCTCCAGAGCATCTTTTCTGATGTTGTAATTTGATTAGGAGTGTTAACTCATTTTTAAATCTCAGAGATAGTCTTAGCAAATACTTTTATAATTGCTTAATACAGCTCTGAATAGAAAGCCATGTGGCATTGTGGGAAGCTGGGGGGACTACAGGGACAGGCCGAAATTCAAACCCCTCCTTTACTGTTTACCAGATGTATGACTTTGGGCTAATTAGTTAACATCCCCAGGCCACAACTGTCAGGGCGGGTGATAATAATATTACCTAGCTGGGTGTGGCATTGGGGTGAGAAGGAAACACTATAGGTTATATAGCATACTAAGTAGTCCATGAACGTTATGTCTTGGGACAAAGCAAAACTTCATTTTCAGAAACCCAAAACTTGCTTCTCTTTGGAGAAAACAAACTAGATTTCATTACCTTAGCTGAAAATAATAGTAATAGTAAATAGTAAAACATATGCAACTTGTAAAGTTCTTTGATGTTTTCACTATGAAAATCCACTAGAACATCTTCCCTGCCATACCTCCCCATCACTTTAAGGCTAGCAAGCTGTTAATTCATTTCTCCAGTTTTCCCTGAAGTGGGACTTCACCTTATTCCTAAAGCCATCTGTGCTGGTTTAGCTCAGTCAGAGCCCAGAGCTAATGAGGCCAAGGTCAGGGCTGTATCCCCATGGGGAGCAGTTAGCTTTGCTCCCTTCTTTGGCCCTATCCTGCTTCCCTAACCCTACCAGCTGGCTTTCTACCATGTGTTTGTTCCGGGGGGGGGGGGGGGGCGGTGGCAGTGAGAAGAAGGGAGTGTGGCCATGGATTCCCACTACCGGCAACACGGCTGAAAGCCTGAGTCTTTGTATGAAAATGACAGCACAGGGAAACCAATCCCCAGTTACGCTGGGCCTTGAAGACAGATGATCAGCACTGATGGTCATATAAGGGCAATGATCACAGTACAGATTTTAATTATTTTCTTTTTGTTTATCCCCTTTTCTTGATGACTGGCCCCATCAGAGGGTGGCAGCTACTTCCCGATGCTCTACCATGGTCCTTGATTATTTAAAACCACATAACTGCTGGCTGCTGTTGTCAGCAATGCGATGGCAAGAACCTTCTGTGAAGCTTGCAACCAAGGTTAAATGTTGGGAGGAGGCTCTTGTTAGGAGCATCCCATTACTGTTGCTATGATACATTTGGTGTATTGACCACAAAGCATGAACAAAAACCTCTCTGTGATCCAAGGTGAAGACAGTTTTTCATGCAGCTGTTGATTTAGCTGCAATTGTTTTTTTTCAAAGGTATTTGCTAACTCACTGTACCTCTATCATGGAGCAGCACACATTTTACCATTTTGGTTGTAAACAATATTATCAGCCAAGGTTCCCAGTAAAGAGAGAATCTCTCCCAGGACTTCTTACCTATTTCATTCATTAGTAGCAAAACAGGAATGACACCAATTTAAATCTTTTCAAAAGTAGTATCTAAATTGTGTGTTCAACTGTCACCACCTGTGTCGGCAGGATATTGGCCTGCTGCTTCTTTTGGAAGCAGTTTATGATTTCAAGCCATTGCCTGGAGCAATAGATATAAGAAAAGAAAACTACACTCTGTATGAATAAAATTACAACCCAAGCTAAAGAAATGTCAGAAGGAAGGGCTCATGGGTCCTTGAGAGCATTTCAGGCCATAGCTTTTTTTTTTTTAATATTTATTTATTTACTTTAGTTGTACACAATGCAATGCATTTATGTTTACATGGTGCTAAGGATCGAACCCGGGCCTTGCACATGCCAGGCTAGCGCTCTGCCGCTGAGCCACAACCCCAGCCCCAGGGCATAGCTTTTTATTATGGACAATTTCTGGCACATAAAAAAGTAGATCAATATAATGAGCTCCCAGGTACCCATAATTCACCTTTTTTTTTTTTTTTTTTTTTTGGCTATACTAGGAATGGAACCCAGGGCCTTGTACATGCGAGGCAAACACTCTACAACTGAGCTACACACATCTCCAGCTCCACAATTCACTTTTCCTGGTGATCCATGTTTTACCTCAGTATCTCAAACCCAGGATGTCTCATTTTGGCCATGAATAATTTAATAGGGATCACTACAACAAAGAAATAGGACCATTTGGAATAAATTTGTAGAATGACAGAAAATCCTGTGATGATGGGAGAAAACTTCATCCTGAGTAGCATCTGACTCTTGGTATCACACTTTTGGGTCACAGAAACTTTTAAAACCTAAACATGTGATAGGGGACCCTAGAAGGGCATGGGTGTTTGGGAGTCCTCAGAGGGCTATCACTAGATAAGGGAGAAGTACTGGTACCAAGGTGGATATCCCAGAGGAAGTTTGCCACCAAGCTCCCTGCAGCCTATAGCTGGGAAGGAGTCAAAAAGAAGAGTTGGAGCAATAACAAAAGCAGCTCATCAGATGGAGTATACTTAGTGAAATTTGAATGTGTTCTTATTTTTTTAAGTTGTCATCAAATCATCATAATGGTCATTAACATTTATTGAGTACTTACTATATACCATGTGTGGTTCATGGATTATCTCCTGTAATCCTTAAAATAGTTGTGGTTTGTACTGTTATTATCCCCATTTACACCTGAGAAAACTGAGGCCTAGAGAGGGCTTAGTGAGGGTGAGGCCATGATTAGAATGCAGTCAGTTTGACTCCATTGCCATTGTTTCTAACCACTATGCAATCCTGCCTTTCAACCAGCTTCAAAATAATCAGGTTAACAGGAGAAAAGTTCCTAGAAAATGTATAGTTATAAGCTCACGGGAACTGAGTTTTTTCTGAATCTAAGCTAAAGGTCAAGCCAGGTTATATGGAATACATGCCTCTATTCACTCAATCATTCAGTAAACCTATTAGCACCTACCACTAAGGTATCTGATAGATGCTCCCTTAGGCTAGGATCCTTCTCACCTAGGTGGACCCTTAAGTGCAAACTCTTTTGGCTTCAGGGTGAGTGTATCTATTTTAGAAGCAAAAAATGTTCAAGTTTGTGTAGTCATATGGACTCTTTGGGTTGTAAGTAGGCAAACCGGAATTTCCGCTATAGACTCTGGGGTTCCCAAGGAGCCCAGGGGTAAGGCTGCAGTCAGATTTCAGGAATGACCTGAGACCAGATGCTGGGTTAGTGGTCAGGACTTTTCTTTTACTTCTTGTCTCTACCCTTTCTACATGTCAGCTTGATCCTTCTTTCTCTGCTCTGCAGGCTCCATGACAACAGATGGCTGTTCCTAGTGTCTGCATTCAGAGTATATAGGCCCAGCTACCCAAAGTGAGACCAAATTGCTCTTAGTCCAGATTCCAAATTCGTGGGCAGCTGCCTACCCCTGAATCAGTCGACTGTGGTCACAGAGGGGAGGAGGGTCAGGTTGTACAAACATAGCCGCCATTAGCCACACTTATAACCAGGAAGATAGAAGAGGGAGGAGCAATACCCAGGAAAGGAAGTGAAGGGGGAAGCTAGAAAGAGTCCATAGGCATTAGTGAAGCAACTGGTAACTATAGAAGCACAATAAATTACATGCCTTCAAGTTTCTTAGTCTTTTCTGAGACAAAAATTAAGAGGCCAAATCACATATTACTCCAAAACTGCCATTTGTCCACAGGCACAATTGTAGTAGTTGTTGTATAACATACATATCATAGTTTTAATTGCCTTGTCTTGAGTCTAGATAGGAACATGTAAGATCAATGTCAATTGAATTACATGATCTAAAAAAAGCCCTCACTGCATACCTCCCATGGCCAGTTAGACCTTCTTTCCCTCAGATTTCAAGTGCCTATAAGTATCTGAATAGGAGAAGCAACTTATAAACCTACACTTAACCAAGTTCTTGAGACTATAAAAGGGATTTTCTCAGGCCAGGAGTGTAGTTTAGTGGTAGAACACTTGCCTAGCTTGTGTAAGGCCCTGGGGTTTATTGCAAGCACTATATTTTTAAAAATGGAATTAGCTCTTTGCTTTCTACATCTAGGAATATACAATGAATGATAGGCATGTATAAGTCACTTAGCACTGGTAATTCTACTTTAAAAATAACAAACTTCCAGTTCTACATTATATTTAGGTTTAATCTGACAATCACCTCCTAATAGGCACTACATTTTTGTGCTGAGTGTTTTTCACCTTTTAGCATTGGCTATTAAGTTATTAGACCTCACAAGCAATACTGCATACTGTATCTTTTATTTTGCCTATAGCCATGATGTTTAAACTCATTTCCTAAGTGTGTGGTGGTGATTTTCAGCTATTTCAACCACTTTTACATGATTTATAACAATGTGTTCTTGAAATTGGCATGGGCCATCAGTGGCCCAAATATTTGGCCAGTGGGATCTGGTGGCAGTTAAGAAGATGTAGGCTACATGAAATTGAACAGGCTGCCTGTGTTTCCCAGTCCCCTCTTGGGAAAGATGCATTCTTTTTCAGAAGAGGGGGAGGTTAAACTCCTTAGGAAGGAGCTCTGTGCAAAAAGAAGCTGACTTTCTAGTTAGACTCATGAAAAGTCATTGAGGGGATGCATGTAAATAAGGGTTGCGGGGTCAGTCCTTCAGTCTTAAAGCCAGAATGATGCTTAACATTCCAGACCATGGCCTTCTGCTCACCACAGGAGCCTCTTCAAAGGCCACCTTTGCCCTGTTCCCACCCTGTTAGCACAAGGTAGGAATTCCATTTTGAGTCCTATAATAAGAACAATCAATAACATTTTTATAATGCTTTACCATTTGCAAATCACTTCCACATTTCATTTTCTCATTGGATTTGAATAATCCATTTTACCAATAAGGCTATTGAGTCCAAGAAAGAAGGGTAACCTGTCCGTGGTTACAGAGCCAGTTAGTCACAAAGCCAGGACAAAAATCTAGTTTTTTTTTTTTTTTTTTTTTTTTGCTCAAAATTTTATTCTTTCCCAAGCATGCATGCATTGCTTCTCCTGTGGGTGCATGTTGTTAGAAAATCTCCAAGCCAAAGGACACCATGGCTTCTGTCTCAAGGAAACTGGACAAAAGCGTTAAAGTTATGTACAGCAGGGATAAGAAGGCTGATACTTCACAGCCTAAATAATTTGGTAAATAGGTGACCACAGTTAAGGATATGTTCAGATTACTTATAGCTACTTCAAAAAACACACTTTGGGACTTTAAGGAGTGCTGTGTAGGAGAAAAATAGAGCCTATTCAGATAAGATGTTTGAAGACCTTTATTAGTATTTACTTACCTAGCTCATCTTCCTGTCCTCCCTCCTTGACCCAAAATGCAGGAAGGATGTTAGGAGGCTAAAATCGCTTTTCAATACAGAATTTTAGTCAGATGTATCCAGACAACAGATCTCAGAATCGAGGTTTGAGTAACTCCACAGCAGCATCTTTCAAAAATAGGCCCTATTTCTTGATTTTAAAATGATTTGATTAACAAACACCTAACTGTTTTCTCCAGGAGCACAGTGATCGTGGGAAGGCAGTTCGGCTTGTAGTTGGCGTTTACCTTTGTTATGCTGCAGCAAAGCTGTTGCTTGTCTGATTTTTCATAAAGAACAGGGTACCTCAGAGGCTGATGCCCACTCTAATTCCTCCCTTGTGGATTCTCGACTAGAGAGTTCATTAGGGTCACAGCCAGGACATGCTGTTAAGTCTCCCTAGTTCTTGTCAACATAAAATATAAATGCCAAACTTACTGCACCCCCTTCCTCTGGACAGGGAAAAAGTGATGGTGCTTGTGCATTCAGAATTTTCCACACATAAATCTGAATAAAAGAGGAATGGGGTTTTAATGGGTGATAATGGTAGCATTATGGCCACTTAGTGGCCTTTTGAGTGTGTAGCAGAGTGAACAGTTTGTCTGAAACATTCCCACCTGAACCAAACACTGTTATCTTCTTATTTCTTATACCCTTCCCCACTCACCTGGAACCGAACACTTCCCTTTGTTGTATCTTATCTAGGAATAGGGAAATGCCACTAGCTACAGGTAAATATGACCTTTGTGAACTGGCAGAAGCCTTCCTCAATGGAATGGCTTGGAGCTCTGGTTTCCAACATGAGATTCATTTCTAAGTGGCCTTCCCATACTTAACCACATATTCCTTCTAATTTCTGGCAGTTTGTTGATGCAATTCCATCTCCTACTAGTAAAGCCATATTACATGGGCTTATAGAAACCTGGCTAAAATTTATTAAGATAAGGAGTCAAATCTTATCACATCTTTAAAAAAAGTAATTAGTTGACATTTGTGATTGAAAACAGTGCTAAATTGTCATACTTTACAAAATGTTATCACATTGATATATTTGAAATGTTGCAGGATGAATATAGTAGTTGCATGAAAAATACAGTTGCTAGATAAAATACAGGATGCTCATTTAAATTTGAATTTCAGATCAACAGCAAATAACTTTTTAGCATAAGTTTGTCTCGTGCAGTATTGGGACCCATTTACACTGAAGAAAAAAAAAAGAGCATTTGCTATTTATCTGTGATTCAGATTTAACTGGCACCCTGTGCTTTAGTGTGCTAAATCTGGCATGCCTAGTGAAAAACTCCTATTTCCCTGAGACGTGAAGCCATCAGATCAAATAGCAATTGTTTTTAACACACAGCTCAATTGAAATAAGCCAACTTATAATGGGCAACTGACTGGAAAGGAGTGTGTTCCAGCAGAATCTCTATTAGTCTGTTTTCCAAATAATGTGAGAATGGTGCATAAAGAGGGTTATGCTTTTGTATATGCTCTGAGTTTGACGAGTCCATATTGTGATTAACCATACAGCAGCAGAGGGAATCTTGGAACAGTGTGTCTTCCAGCTGTGACAGAGAGCCAGGCAGCAATTAGGAAGAATCACAAGAGTTTACCAGGCATATGTTTGGATTTCTTTTACTGCTATTAGGAAAAAACTGCAGATCTATAAAGGTGATTAGTCCAAAATACTTCACACTTCAGCCAGGAACAAAACATTCATAAGTGTTCCTTGAGCTGCTTTTAATGTAAAGAGGATTTGGGGATTATTTTATGAAAGAAATAATTAATAATGAGAGCAGCAGCAACAGCAGCAGCAGCAGCAGGTATTAGTTAAAGATGTGCTATGGGCTAGGCTCTGAGGTTGGCTCTTGATTCCCTATTGGACTCTGGCTAATTCTAGTCTCTAACTCAAGTTGAAGTTCTCAGCTAGTTCTGCTGACCTCCTTCCATAAATCACTAACTTCATATAGAAATATCTCAACTTAAATTGGTCGTACTTTCACAGGTTACTTACAAGTATGTGGTATGGGTTAATTGGGGAAAAAGATACCTTGGGATTCTAGAACTCACAGGGTAATAGCAGTGTAGGAACCTTGCATTTTAAGAATCAAGAAAATAGCAAAGAAATTAATCTCATCAATTGCATTATTTTGTTCTCTTTTTCATTCCAGAAAGGACTGAAGGCAACTTGTTAACTTTTGTGCTGTTTTTATATTTTGCTCCGTCAGGTTTTAAACATTGTGCCAGAACTGTGCCAGTCAGTCCTTTATTTAGAATGCATTTCTATGTTCCTTAAGGAAAAGGACTTGATCAGGGAGAAAGACAGGAAAAACAGAAATCACCACAAAGTCTTTTCCTCAAAGCTTGGAAATAAACCAGAGATTCAGTCTGTCCCAACACAACCTGAAACAAGAAGTAAAACAATACAAAGGATTCCATTTCCACCCACCCCTGCTGCAGGTTGGAAAAGACCAGGAGTTTTGTCTCTTGCAAAATGGGGGCAGTGATCTCTTTTTGGTTTTCCACTTTACCTCTGAGCTCAGCCTGTTAGCACCCTCTGGGCATCAGTCCCTTCAAGAAGCCACTGCACTTTCTCAGCTGCCCCCTTTGTTACCTGACTCAGGATAAAAAGGAATTGTGAACTTCTGATGACTGTTCCTGCGAGAGAGTGAATATGCTGGCCTGCCCTCAGGTGGGAGGATGAGCCTCTTGATGGATAATCTTGTTTAGGTGCAGAGGCAAGACGAGATCCTGGGCTTTCTGATTCCTAGGCTAGAGGTCTTGGTTTCACACTGCACAGCTTTGTTTGTTTGTTTTAGAGACAGGTTCTTGCTACATTGCCCAGGCTGGTCTTGATTCCCAGGGTTCAAGTGATCATCTTTGCCTAGGCCTCCAGAGTAGCTGGAGCTACAGGCATGCCACTGTGCTGGGCTATAGTGTACAGTTTAGCACTGTCTTTTGACTTCGTTTTGGTGCTTATGGTCCCCTTTTTGGTCTAGAAACAGAATCTGCAGAGTCTGTAATGGAGTGTAGCTCTCATTTACCATGAATAGCTTAGAGAGCTTTTACATCCAATGGCAAAATTTTTTTTTCCTTCTTCTTTTTTTTTAATTTTAAGTTGTTGTATATATAACAGTACCATGCATTACAATTCGTAATACACATATAGAGCAACTTTTTACATATCACTGTTTGTATACAAAGTATTCATACTATTCGTGTCTTCATACATGCACTTAGGGTAATGACGTCTATCTCATTCTACCATCTTTTTTTTTTCTTTATACCCCTTTGCCCCCTCCCTTCCCCTCCCTCCCCATTGACCTTTCTAGTGTTTCTCTAATCCTCCTATGCTCCCCGACCCAACCCCACTATGAATCAGCCTCCTTATATCAGAGAAAACATTCGGCATTTGGATTTTTGAGATTGATTAACTTCACTTAGCATCATATTCCAACTTTATCCATTTACCTCTAAATGCTGCAATGGCACAATTTGAAGCATAAATTAGAATGACACTCCTTCCTCACTTAAGCCGAACAGTTGTTTGTTATTACTCCTGGGGAAACCACCTAAAGAAATGTTTTTTTGGAGTCTTTTGAAGGAAGAAACTAGAAAATTGAGGATGGGTGGTGCAGTAATAATCAGGTACAAGAAATGGCATTGCAGAAGAGAGGTTACAACTGGAAAACCATACCACAGTCACTTCTGTTGCTTGAGAAAGAGGAAGCTGTGTTCCTCTTTAAATGCAATTGTATTCTTTAGATATGTGTTCTGAGTGATAATCATTGATCCTAATTTTATCTGAACTTTCCTTGAATCAATCCTGTAACTATAATGGTTTGAAAACAGCCAGGCAGAGAAAAAGACAACTAGCACAGTTATTTGGTAATGCATAGACCAGACTGAATATGTGTGGTATTTTAGACCCATTGGTCAGGCAAGCAAGGATCAATAATTAACATTTCCCAACTGCTTTAAAATTATTCATTGATCACAATAGCACATCTGTAAAGACATTTCCATATGAGAAGCATAAGGCTCTGATCTGTTTAGATCAGACCACCTGGTCCCCAGTTGGCAGTCCCCAATTTACAAATGAATCATGCCATGTTGCAGACATTAGCATGTAAGTTAGTTGGATTCTGGAGCATGTTTTCCCATAGAAGCACTATTTATTTATGATGGTCGGCTCCTTAGGCTAACTGGTGAACACTATTGCCTTTCAATTATACCATGAATTGACTTACAAGTCTATTCAAATCAGGTTGTAATTGAAGGACAATAGTGTCTACTTGTTAGCCTAAGAAACTAAATAGAGGAGTGAGACCCATATTTCTCAGAAGACACTGGCAGGGAATTGATGTGGGTGCAATGATTTAGACTGTAGAACTCAGATCTACCTGGTAGCAAAACCTCCAAATTCAGTTTGCCTCCGCCGTCCCTCATTTGTGTAGGGCTGAGCTAGAACAGTTGGTGAGGTTCTGTCAATGAGGCCTGAACAGCCAAACCAATTTTATGGCCAGGACACTGTCACTCATATGAATATTGGACAAGTGATCTCTGTTTCTTGTGTGACACTAAGGAAAGGTTGGTAAGATTCATGAGATGAGTGATTGTGCTACTGGTTTGTTTGGGTCCTGGCCCAGCCCTATCTACCTGGAGAAGGGGGATAAAGGAATGGAAGAGGACTCATGAAATAACCAGGTGTTCAGGTTCCTATTTTATAAAATTAAATACACACAAAAAAATTTTGCCCCTTTGTAACTGCAGGGGTTTCGTTCTTTTTTGTTTGTTTGTTTGGTAGTACTAGGAATTGATACCAGGAGCGCTTTACCACTAAGCTATATCCCCAGTCATTGTAGTCGTCTCCTTTTCCTCCTCCCCCCCCTCCTCCTTCTCCTCCTCTTCCTCCTCTTCCTTTTCCTTCTCCTCCTCCTTCTCCTTCTCTTCTCCTTCTTTGGACAGATTCTTACTAAGTTTCCAACGCTGGCATCAAACTTGCAATCCTTCTACCTCAGCCTCCCAAATTGCTGGGATTGTAGGTGCTGTTCTTTATATAAGGTGGTACAGTATTTGCATGGAACCTATGCATATCTGCCTGTATGCTTTAAGTCATCTCTTCAGTACTTATAATATCTAACACAGTATAAATGCTGTGCAAATAGTTGTTAGATTGTATTGTTTAAGGAATAGTGACAAGAAAAATGTTTGTACATACCCAGTACAGATACAGTTTTTTGTAAAATATTTTTAACCTGCTCTTGGTTGAATCCACAGATGCAGAATCCATGGATACTGAGGGATGATAGGTATATGTATCATACATACATGTAGATACATATGTATGAATATAGAAGTAATACATGCCCATCATAAATAAATCATAACCTAGCTAAATTAAAAAGGGAAAGTAGAATTTGCACATAATTGTACTACCCACAGATAACTATTATTAGTATTTTGGTACATATGATTGAATACTTTTTTCTATGTTTGTGACTATAAACACACCTTTTAAAATATTACAATGGGACCATACCAATATCAATTGGTGACTTTACAGAAGTTTTGATAATAGAATATTGAAGGTTTTATCTATGTTAATAAATATACATTTACTTATTTCTAAAAATATTATTTATAGATAAAGAAATATAGATCCACCTCAGCATCTTTAACAACTACTCAGTAGCCTATTGTATGGATAAAGTGTCACTTGGTTAACCACGCCCCCTTGTTTTCTTTCCATTTCTGTAACATTTATTAAGGTGTATTTATTCCTTCTATTATTATTGAGCCATCTTAAAATAAAATTACAGGTATGATAAATTAATCACAGCACACGTTGTATATGATGTCTATGAAAGAACACTGGGCAGTGATGTTGCTAGATATTGCTTGGCTTGTGCTGGCTCTTGACAATGATTATTAGTATCTTTACCACCTTCACATTCAGTGAGATCTAAGGTGTAGCTTAAAATTGGCTATGGTAGGTGTATTTACATCATGGAAACTGACAAATGCTTCAATTAAATGCTTTTCTTTTCTCCCAGAGAACTGGTATACTAGCCTATCAGGCAGAGCCTTCAGCCTGTTCCCTGGCTTCGCTTGGCCTAGCTCAGCTGGTCTGAGGCTGGATGGATGGGAGAAAATGAACCCACAACAAATAATAAGGAATGAGCAGTCCTCAAACCTTGATAACATAGATCCATTTGTGGCTAATGCTCCCATCGCACAGTGCAGCCATTGTATCTTAGCAATGATGTGTAAATAAATAATAATAAGGTTTTAGAAGCCAAGTGTTTGAGCAAATAAATTAAAGGTGTGTTATCTGTTGACCTAGCAATAAGCTTCAGATTGAATAGATTACAGATGGGTAGTGAAGCTAGAATAAGGAGAGTTTAAAAGAACACAACTGGTGTTTTGGCTTTTCAGGATTTTCGTTGTTTCTGTCACAGAAAGAATGCTGGCCAGGAGAATAGTCCCTGTGATCTCCAAATGTTTGCTGTGTTTACTGTGGGACTTTAAACCTGTGGGGGCAATACCAGGGATTAGGGACAACCCTTCTGTATTCTTTTCTTGTCAGAATTTCTCCTTTTCTTTTCAGGTTTCAGGTTTTGTAAAGAGTAGAAAAGAGACTCAGGGAAATCTGGCACCTTTAGGGAAGCCAAAAACATGTCACTTTACTACAACATATTTTGCTTTCTTGTCTTGACAAGGTAGCAAAGATATTAGGATAAAGGTCACTCTGTTAATCTAAGGGTTGCCACCTGCAACAGTTAATGTCCCTAACACAACACAGCACCTTAAGCACCACAGAAACTCTTCCACAACATTCCTTTCCTTTTTTCCACATTACTTTTAGCAGCTTGCTGGTGAAGGGTTTAGGAGCTAGAGTCTGACAGATCTGGGTTCAAATCTCAGCTCTGCCATTTACAAATTATGTGACCTTGGGCATGTTATTTCCCCTTCACTCAGAGCCTTAAGTTCTTTGACTTGAATGAGGATGATAATAGTGGCTGTCTTATAGTTGTGTTGTGAAACTTAATTGAGATGCTTCGTATAAAAGGCTTGGTAGCTGGGTATGATGGTGCACATCTGTAATCCCAGCAGCTTGAAAGGCTGAGGCAGAACGATCACGAGTACAAAGCCGGCCTCAGCAACTTAGCAAGACCCTATCTCTAAATAAAATATAAAAGATGGGCTGCGAATGTGGCTCAGGGGTTAAGCATCCCTGGATTCAATCTCCAGATCAATAAATAAATAAATAAATAAATAATAAATAAATAAATAAAATAAAAAGCCTTGGTATAGTGCCCTACCTGTAGTATAAGTCCAATACCATTATGATTTTCCTGTCATGGTACTCTCTATGCATTCTACAGAAATGCTATGAAAAGAACCCCCTGACTGCTCTCTCATGTCCCTTTCTAAATGATCTTTAAAATGATCAAACCCCTGCTTCTATCATATTCATCTCCTGCTGAGCATGATATACAATTTCTAGTCTATCTCAGCTTCAGTTTTTCCTTATGAAACGAACAGTTCCTGATTTGTTCTCCTAACTCTTCCTCCTTCAAAACCTGCCTCCTCCAGGAAGCCTTCCCAGACTGCCCCAGCCTATAAAACTTCATAAGCTCTTACAACTGATAATCCTCCAGCAACTCCACACATTCTTCTTCACCCCAGGATCCCTCACCTGTACAATGCCCTACCTTACAGTGGGTCCAGAGTTATTTCAGTACACTTGTCATCTAACTGCTCTATATTCCTGAGATGGAGCAGCAAGAGCTATGTCAATTCAGCAAGGGAATTAGGTTTTCTAGACTTAGCAAATAAAAATACAGGGTGCCTAATAAAATTGAAGTTTTAGATGAGCAATGGATATTTTTGAAAAGTTTTTAATTATTAACTGACAAATACCAATTGTGTATGTGTGGTACAAAACGATGTATTTAAAAATTTTTTTTTTAGTTGTCAATGGACCTTTATTTTATTTATTTATATGCAGTGCTGAGGATCAAACCCAGGGCCTCATACATGCTGGGCAAGTGCTCTACCACTGACCACAACCCCAGTCCCATGATGTTTTGATATATGTATACATTGGGGAATGATTCTATTTAATTAATATCTCTATCTTCTTATATACTTATCATTTCTTTGCAGTGAGAGCATTTAAAATGTACCCTTTTAGCAATTTTGAGATCTATAATGAGTTTTTCTGGGGAATGACTATATCCCAAATATTGTGTGAGGCATATTTATAGTAAAAATTATTTGTTGTTTATTGAAATTCTGATTAAAATGGGTGTTGTGTATTTTACATGGTGATCCTAATTGGACCATGAGCAGAAAGGCCTTAAGAAGGTGAAAGAGCTGTCACAGATCCTCGGTACACAGGTGCTCTGGGGCAGTTTACCTACTGGGCCAGTTTACAAGTCCTTCCTAACCTATTTTGTTTTCTGTTTTCTTTGTCCACCTGGGCCAATACGTATAGGTGTGCATAAGGTGCTTGCAATATCCTTTTCTATCAGGAGCACAAGTCATAATTTTGACATGAAGATTTACTTTCTTATTTGTAACCAGTTTCTGGTGCCTGGCAGTAGTATATTACTCTAACATGGGACTGACTTTTTAGCACATTATAACAATTTTTTGACAGAGAATCAAGCATCTTGAGAAAGGGGCATCATTTTCTAGTGCACCCCAATGTGTCAAGGCTAGTGGTAACCCTGTACCTATTATAGATTAGCCATCAAATGTTTTGTAGAGTTTTCCAAAGCACCCACTGATGGACTGGAAAATTGTTTTGTCATGATCAACATTAGTAATGATGATAATGATGATGGTGATGGTGGCAATGATGATGCCCATGGAGTAGAATAGAATATCACAGTGTGTTTTATGTAATCCATGTGTTGTTAGAAGTTTTGGTTACATTTTATGTGTATGTGTCTACTGGATGGTGATAAAATACATTTCTGATTCTAACTGCCAAAACGACTTGATGGCACAGGTGTGGTGGCAAAAAGAACTTAAAATGTCAAGGTTGGCAGATCAAGGTTCAAATCCTAGTTATGCTACACACTTGCTGTGTAATATCAAGCAAATTACTTGACCCTTCTGGGCCTTGGTTACCTCATCTGCAATTGGGGGATAATAATTGTATCTGCCTCAAGGGTTGGTCTGAGGATTTAATTAATTAATCCATGCAAAGCACTTAGCACAGGGCCTGCCATGTTGCAGGAGATCAATGCAGGTTTTGCTGTTATTATCAATGATTAGCCGAGCGCTGAGAGAGTTGCAAGAGGCAGGCTCATTAAGTGTGGGTGAGCTGTGACAGCTGACAGCCAGATGTGGAAAGAAAGAGAATTCAGAATAATGCAAAAGCTGACGAGGTACAATAAAGGATATTCATATTGATGACCCTGAGTCATCAGGAAAAGGTTAAATTATGCCCAGAATGTTCCATTGACTAAGATGAATTTATAATAAATTTGGAAGATTTTCCAGTGAGAATAACCCAAATAAACAGGGTTCAAACACTTAAAATACCATAATTGGACAATTAATTTATATGGAAGTTTTATTTCCATTGCAAGTCTAGATAAATAAAGTAACCCAGTCCTAAAGTTTTTTTTGCAAGAGGGTCCTGACTCCTAGCTGGGTTGCGGGACTGTCTGAGGTCACCAACTATATGTGCCAATCCTTCTTGATCCCCTGCAGAGTCAGTTTTGGACCAAGCATATAACTGTTAGTCCTAGGGTCCCTATTCCCTAGACTGAAATATGGGGACAGCTCCTTCCCCCAGGTCTTCTGTAGGACACTGCTGCCGAATGACCAGGCCAACACTGTGCATGGCTGGCGAGTGAGTGTCCCTTCATCTTGTTCCTAGCTGTCTTTGGGAGGTGAGAGATGGGAGCAGGGGCAGTGAGCTTGCAGTCCTAACATGTTCCTATCATGTTGCTGCTTACTAGTACATGCCAGATGCTCATGTATGTGTGTGTGTGTGTATGTGTATGTGGGGGGGGGGGGTGAGAGAAAATGCATTATGGCTCCAGAGCTTTATTATACTAGTGGTTCAGAATTGTTTTGAATATGAAGACTCCTTTTAAAATAAAAATCATTTTTTACTGCAGAAGTCAAACCTCTAATCTTGGGGGACCCTTGATAAAGAAAAAGTTTAACACCTATTGACAATCACTTTCAAATCCATTTCAGGTGTGTGACATAGCACTCCAACATTCACTTAGAAAGCCCAAGGTTTCTAAGTATGGACAATTGTAGAAGACCCCCTTTTAATGTTCTGCAGTTTCCACAAGGCACCGCTTCCTGTCCTACCTTCACAACTGCCACATTGATCAGAGTCGTGCTGTTAGAAAATAGTGACTGGGAAAAACATACACGGGCAAAAAAGTAACTATGAATTCAGCAGCACTTTAAGTGAATTGATCATAGCTGTGTCCATTTACCCTCAAAAACACAGCACATATATGAGCAAGACACATTAGTTTACTATATTATTGTGATTGCTCTCTGCACCATGCCATTTTTGCAGCTGAGCAACTTGTAATTATTTTATTTATTCATTTGTTAGCTAATTGAATGCCTGTGACCCCCACTATATTGTGAGTACCACGAGATCAGGGGTACCTCAATTTCTGCTCACCATATTTCTCCAAGGCTCAGCACAATGCCTGGGACCTGACAGCTGTTTATTAAATATTTGCTAAACGAGGACATGACTGACACAGTGGCTTATGCAGCTTCTGGGCTTTCCTGTGGTTCTGGTGGAACTGATCAGAATTGAGCTAAGTCTTCCCAAACCCAGGCAGCAGTACTTGTCCCCAGGGGAAACTGCATAGCACATGCTGTTGGGGTTGAGCGTTGTCAGTAGAATACTTTGTCCGACAAACACAGGCACATCGGGGAGATAGACTGTGGGGCTTTTTTAAATCATGAGGGTGAGAATACAATGTTTGGGCCAAGATCAGAAGAATATGTAAAAGCTGATTGTGTGAAGGGAGTTTTCTGGGCAGAGGGGTCTTCCCAGGCTTAGGACTTAGGATGGGAAAGAAAGGAATGTTCCAGAGAATGAGAGAAGGCTCGTGAAGCCTATTGAGGAAACATGGTAAATCAATGACCTCTGAGAGGATTTGTAGTTCTGGAGATACTATGCTTAAAATGAGTTTTATTTCTTACTGTGGGTTGGTAATGTATGTATGACAAACTTCAAAGACCCCCAATCATGGCTCTTTTTTTTTTTTTTTTTTTTTTTTTTTTGTGGTACCAGGGATTGAACTCAGGGGCACTCGACCACTGGGTCACATCCCCAGCCCTTTTTTTTTTGTATTTTATTTAGAGACAGGGTCTCACTGAGTTGCTTAGTGCCTCACCATTGCTGAGGCTGGCTTTGAACTCACGATCCTCCTGCCTCAGCCTCCCAAAGTGCTGGGATTACAGGCGTGCACCACCGCGCCCGGCTCCAATCATGGCTCTTAATTCAGTTTCTTTCCCCAAGAGAACGCCATTACCAATTCTTAAGGTAATATTTAAGCTAATCTGCAGATTCCACATGTGTGAAATAAGAAAATGAGAAAGTAAATCAAGATATTTCTCATTTTCACCCCCTCCCCCCTTGAGATACACATGACTAACACCTTACTGTCCTTGCTCACATCTTCCTGTAGATTGTGAATGCGTGCTCATATACAGATTTGCCTACATTGGACTAAAGAATCAAGTTTTTACTGTGGACACCTTTCTTTTAACACTGTACAGCCTTTTTTCCTTTATGTCCTATCCCACTCTCACAAAAGTAATTAACATGAGTAACTTTGTATCTTTTTTTTTTTTTTTTTTTTTTTTGGTATTGAGGATTGAACCCAGGGGTGCTTAACCACTGAGCCATATCCGCAGCCCTTTTTTTTTTTTTTTTTTTTGGTGGTACCGGGGATTGAACTCAGGGGCACTCAACCACTGGGCCACATCCCCAGCCCTTTTTTGTATTTTATTTAGAGACAGGGTCTCACTGAGTTGCTAAGTGCCTCACCATTGCTAAGGCTGGCTTTGAACTCGCGATCCTCCTGCCTCAGCCTCCCAAAGTGCTGGGATTACAGGCGTGCGCCACCGCGCCCTGCTCACAGCCCTTTTTTTAATGTTTTATTTTGAGACAGGATGTCACTAAGTTGCTTAGGGCCTTGCTGAGTTGCTGAAGCTGGTCTTGAACCTGCGATCCTCCTGCCTCAACCTCCTGAGTCGCTGGGATTACAGGCTTGCACCACCACACCCAGCTCATATGCATCTTTCCATGCCTCCCTCCATGCCTGTGTAATTGCATAGAACATATGAATTACACAGACAAAAGGGATGTTTTGATCATTTTATTTTACAACAAGGCATCTGAGTATACATATTATGGCTTCTTGCTTTTCTCACTTAACAATACACCATGGAAACCACCTCATTCCTTTAAATAGTGACCTGAAAAGCCCTGGTTTGGATGTGTGATCCACTCAGCTGTACTCATCCCCACAAACATACTTTCCATTTCTAGTGCTTTTAGTTCCATGAAATAGATTCCCCAGAGTGGCACTGCAAGTTTGAAGTGTATCTATATATTTAATTTTAGTAGATAATGCCAGATTCCACTGCAGACTGGCTGTAACAAGTCAAGTTTCTACCAGCAATATATGAGAGTATATATTCTACAACAACATTGTAGCATTCATTTTTGCAAAAAAAACAAAAAACAAAAAAAAAAAAAACAAAACTGATGATAACCCTTCAATTTATTATCAGGGATTTGTTGACTCAAATTGTGAAACATTTTGAATGCTGAAAATATTTGAGTAGATTTACCTTTGAAGCCAGAACCCCAACAAGTAGGAAAATGCTTTAAATATATTCTTTTTTGTACTGGGGATTGAACCCAGGGGCACTCAACCACTGAGCCACATCCCCAGCCCTTTTAAAATATTTTATTTAGAGATAGCATCTCACTGAGTTGCTTAGTGCCTCACTGTTGCTGAGGCTGGCTTTGAACTCGTGATCCTCCTGCCTCAGCCTCCCAAGCCTCTGGGCTTTCCTGTGGTTCTGGTGGAACTGATCAGAATTGAGCTAAGTCTTCCCAAACCCAGGTGGCAGTACTCACCCCCAGGCACCACAGTGTCTGGCTAACCATTTGATCTTAATGCAACTCAATAATCAACATGATAGCTACTAGTTGCTGAGAGCTTCTGTTAATTCAACATTGGCTAAGCATTCTTTTATTAAACTTGAGAGCAGAGAGGAGGCACTCTTACTTCTTCCATTTTACAAATGAGGGCTTTTGAGTACAGAGAAGTTCAGAGACTTATCAAAGGTCACACAGCCAGGAAGTGGCACAACGGGTCTGTGTTCACCATGGACCTCTTAGCAACAATGCCACTAGACTTTGATTAGTGTGTGTGCCTCTAGGCTACGGAGGTTGAGGCTAGGCCTGACCTTTGCTGAGGTTCATCTGTGACCTTTACAGAGACGGTGAAGAATGAACGGGAGATGCAGCCAACATCACAGGTACCTCATATTTGGACCGCCAACTGACTGTGGATGGCTCTGTCTTACATGTAGCCTTTGAGCAGGAAGAGTCCCTCCTGAGGGGCCATCATGATCCCAGGAACAGAGGCTGAGGCAGTGAGAACAGGGTGCATTGAGAAGCTGAAGTTTTCTCTCCTGTCCCCAGGCAGCATTTCTGTCATTCAGGAACCGGAAAGCTTGCCTTAAGTGCTATTCCTCCAAGGCCACGTTTGCTGCCAGAAGCTTTCTAGCCTGTCTCAGCAAAATAGGCAGGCAGAGAGCTTGTGGGGAAAGGGTGTCAGAGCAACTCATCAGACCCGCAGTCTCTTTCCACCCCTGCAGCTCTGTTTCCATGCACACAGGACCAGATCAGGATGCATTCTTTAATGTCACTGTGACAGCACAAGTACTTATGCAAATGGATTGGCAGAGACCATTAATTTCCTCAGCACAGAATTCCAGCCAAATCTTCCTCGTGAGAGAAAGTGAAGGACACATTACAATTCTAGCTGAAGAGATACTTATAAAGAGTTAATCAGATGCAGATTGGTTCATCAAATAAAAGGAATCACTGATATTAATGCTTTGGCTGGAAATTGTTTCACCTTGAGAGGGTAATCAAAATAACTATCATTTATTGAGCACTCAGTAAATGACAGGCGATTTGCATACATTATCTCATTTGAGCTGCACCATAACCCTAAGGAGGTAGGTACCATTACTGTGCCCATTTGTCAGATGAGTCAGTTGAGGCTTGAGGAAGTTAGATGGCTTTCTTTCAGAAATCATACAGTGAAGAAGTGGTGGGAAATGAGATTGGAAGTCAGGAGTGTCTCAGCCTTCCTTAGCACCCTGTCCCCTACCCTCTCACCCACCAGCCTGCCTAGGCAATCGTATCTAAGCATCATCAAACATTCATAATAATGATAGTTTCCATTTTCCAAAGGCCTACTGTGTGCTTGACACTTCACTTCTTGCCTATCTAGCCTACATGGCTGGAAATCTAAGCTTTTTGTTTTTCCTTCTCCACCACTACACCTCTAGCAGTAAAATTTCCCTCTGTAGAACTAGTCTCTGCTTCATATTATTTGCAAAGATAACTGTTTTCGTGTAGCCTGTCAGAGACAGGCCTTGTATCTGAGTCTTGATAAGGGCAAAACAAACTTAGCTATTTGTTCTTGTTGTCTCCAGGCCCTAAATAACTTTATAACAATTAGACTGACCTACCTGTTGACCAAAGTCCTCAAGGGAGATTCTTCCTGTGCTGAAAAGCAGTAACAATTGTAAAACAATTTAGAGTGGCATGGCAAAAGGTTGGGGAAAAAAACTGATTTTCAACACAGAATCCCAATGCTCCCATTTGTGTGTGTGTGGGGGGGTGTCATTGCATAAAGAAGGTGCAGAGTCTCTGTGAGCCTGAGCAAATGTAAGAAGGGATTGTAATGGGAGTGCACATGACCTCAACTAGCCTTTTTCATTGCAGAGCCAAGGGTTGCAAGCCCCAGGAACCTTGTCTTAAACTCACCCTCTTTTGCCTACTGGACTCTAACTCTCCCTGCCAATTGTCTACCATGGTACTCAGTCCTGACTGAACATTAGAATCATGAAGGATGTTATAGGAAAAAACTATTGGTCATTGAGCTCCCAGTAAGTGACAGGTCATTTACACACACCATCTCGTTTGATCTTATCACAACTCTTATGAGTTGAAACCGTCACTGTGCCCATTCTACTGATGAGACAAATGAGGTTTGGCCTCTCCCCCCAAAAAAAAAATTGATTTAACTGATCTCGGATGGATCCTGGGCCTCAGACTTTTCCAAAAGCTTCCTAGGTGATTTTAATGGCATCCAGAGGTGAGAGACACTAAGAGTTACTTCCTTAGACTACTCAGTACCATTGGCTGTGCGTTGGAATCATGTGTGAAGCTTCTGTAAAATCCACATTCCTAAGCCATACTCTATGTGTGGTGGGAACCATAGGGTTGGATAACAGAAGAAACAATGCCTCTGTAACACCCCTAATAAGCTATGACTCAGAGGAAAGGGGAAGAGACTTGCTTCATTTCCAGGTCTTTGATTCATATCCCTATTAACCCCCCATCTTTGCCTGATCTGATCTTGATTCCTGCTGTTAGTAAATTCATGACAAGGGTGATGTTTCTGAAACAGACATTGTTACTCTTCTCAAAACCACCCAGGGAGACTTCTGCTTCCAGAAAGATGGAATAGGTATACTTTTTTCTCTAACCTTCCTGCCGAGCTAAAATTCCTGGAAATTGGTTATAAAACAAGCATAAGGCAAAACCAAAAGATGTAGACAGAAGGAAGACTGGCCAGGGTCCTTATGATCTGAGGAACAACATGGTGGTTATGTCTCTGGATTTTATTTTTCTTTTTTACAACTTTATTTATTTATTTTTATGTGGTGCTGAGGATCGAACCCAGTGCCTCATACATGCTAGGCAAACACTCTTCCACTGAGCTACAACCCCAGTCCATTGATTTTTTTTGACATACACATACCAGACTTGTAGTGGGAGAAAACAACAAGTCAGAAAAGTCAGTAGACTCAATACAAAAGGCCTGCTATCTGTGGCCAAAGCACCAGGAAGAGGACAGCTGAGCAAGACAGAAAACTTACAGATAATAATTCTTCTTCTCTAATCAAATACCATAGAAAATACTGCAGCCTCAACTCACCATGCCAGCAGAAGCCAAGTAAAGAGCCTAGACTTTAATCCTCACTGTAACAAAGTGCCCTAATCCCCAATTTTCTTCCAGAGTGGTGTCAGGGAA
The DNA here is from genome assembly GCA_025594165.1 of Tamias sibiricus. Lineage (NCBI taxonomy): Eukaryota > Metazoa > Chordata > Mammalia > Rodentia > Sciuridae > Tamias > Tamias sibiricus. The sequence continues at coordinate 130,337,094 of CM046667.1, forward strand.
TGATGTACTTTGATCCCTTCCAGGAGGTGTGATGACCCCATTTCCCCACAGCATTAGTGGAGACTATGTGGGGTGCTACAACTTCCATCCCCACCCATCAGTAATGAAGGGTTTTCCTCTCTGCTGGTTAGTGTCAGAGGAGGCCTAGTGGAAAGTCAGGAAATTCACCATCCAGCAGTCATGAGACCACCCTCCCACCTATATGTTGAGGGAAAGCTTCCTGGATAGCAGTAAGGAGGAAGACCTGCCTCTACCAGCCAGAATCCATGAAATAGGAAGCCATCAGCCAAAGCCTAGTGGGGAGCCTGAATCCCTATTCCTACCCAGCAGTACTGAGGAAGGACTTCCCATTCAGGGTATCAATGGAAACTGAGTGGGGAGCCTAGAATTCTATGTCTGCCTCATCGTGGTGGACATGCCCTCCTTGCTCCACCAGAGTGGTATTATAGGAGGCTAAAACAGAGGATTTAAATAAGATATTGAGGCTGCCATGGTATTCTGTGAGCAGGCAGCAATGCTGCCTCGGTGACTTATTGGAGGCCTGGTTGGTGGTGCTGCTTCTTGACCTCCTAGGTCTTTAGGCATCCCTGGGGATCACAACATGAGCTAGCCTTGGCCCAGGGCATCCTCCTAGACATCCAGGTGACAGGGTTTGCAACATTCATGGACAAGGTCAGCCTGACTCATAAATCAGAACACGATTTGAACAAACTGGCCCACGTATTCAGTTACTACCTTGGTGACATCTTAGAGCATATGCTCTGTTTTGGAGAGGATACGCTAAATATCACAGGGAATGTGCTCCTGCCACTATGGACACTCTGGACAGTGGAACAGAATCAAACGGATAACATCATTACCCTAGTGGCCAAAGGGGATCTGGAGATACAGGAGAAACTTGTGATCTACCACCCCAGAGACGATCAGGACCTATAGTTAAAGATAGATATTAGTTTCTAAAAGAGTGAGTTGAATGGAAAATACAACAAAAATCTAAAACAAAAAAATGATAGCCGGGCGCAGTGGTGCACGCCTGTAATCCCAGCACTTTGGGAGGCTGAGGCAGGAGGATCGCAAGTTCAAAGCCAGCCTCAGCAATGGCGAGGCACTTAGTAACTCAGTGAGACCCTGTCTCTAATAAAAATACAAAAAAGGGCTGGGGATGTGGCCCAGTGGTCAAGTGCCCCTGAGTTCAATCCCCAGTACCAAAAAAAAAAAAAAAAAAAAAAATGATAAACTGGGAAAACATATTTGCAACTCATAGACAAAGGTAAATTTCTTTAATATAGAAAGAATATGTAGAAATCAAGAAAAGACTAACATTGTAAGAGAAAAATTGTGCAAAGGACAGGAATAAATGAAACACAGATACATGTATTTTTAAAAATAATTTTAGTTGTCAATGGACTTTATTTTAATTATTTTTATGTGGTGCTGAGAATTGAACCCAGTGCCTCACACATACTAGGCAAGTGCTCTACCACTGAGCCACAACCCCAGCCTGATACATGCATTTTAACATGTAAAAAGATGTCAAATTCATTCATGATAAAAAAAATACTGAGATAACTCTTCCTTACCTGTACATGTGCAAAAATTCAGATGCTGGAGCATAGCAATTCTGTTGGTAAGGCTGCCAGGAATGACCGTTTTCATACTGGTAGAGTGAATAATGGTCCAACTTCTATGGAGGGTGCTTTTGTAATCTTTATGAAGATTACAAATGCATTTGTTCTTTAACCCAACAGTTCCATTTCTGGACATATATCCTATAGGTATACCTGTGCATGTCTGAAATGTTGTATGTACTAGATTATTATTGTTGTTGTTTTTGTGGTGCTGGAGATTGAACCTAGGGCCTTGTGTGTGCTAGGCAAATGCTCTACCAATGAATCACATCCAAGATTATTGACTGCACTATAGTTGGTAATAAGATAGGAAACAATTATTCTATAGGAGCCTGGTCAAATAAACAATTATATGTGCTTGATGAGATCCTCTGCAACTTCATAAAATAAGATATCCTAATATGACAGTTTCTACAAAGTGTATTTAAGTGAAAAAAAAGAGTAAGAAGCAAAACACTGTTTAGTATACTACCTTTTGTGTAAGGAGGGAATATAAGAATTTTTCTACCTTGTTTATATTTGTATAAAGAAACATTAGATATATAAGGAACTAAGAAAAATAACTTATTGGGGGAAATGGTGTCAATGTGCATGTAGGTCGAAGCAAGACTTTTTAATGTATATTTTTTATATAGTTTGGTTTTTTAACTGTTACTACATGACAATCAAAATACAATACAATATTACTGGGTATGGAGGTGCAAGCCTGTAATCCCAGCACTTGGGAGGCTGAGGCAGGATGATTGTGAGTTCAAAGCCAGCCTCAGCAAAAGCGAGGCACTAAGCAACTCCATGAAACCCTGTCTCTAATAAAATACAAAATAGGGCTGGGGATGTGGCTCAGTGATTGAGTGCCCCTGAGTTCAATCCCCAGTACAAAAAAAAAAATACATTACAATATAATAAAAATTAATATGTTCTGCACAGAAATCACAGATTCACCAATGGCAGAGTTGGGCATGGATGGGAAGCTCAGTATACAAAGTTTCTTCACAGGAGTCCAGAAACCTAAAGAGGTTTCAGAATTAATAGCAAAAGTTTTCTCCAGTTGGTCGTATATAAATTGAGAAGCAGTAGTGAAAAATTCCATTTTGTTTTATGTGGCATCTTTCCTGTCCTGTTAGCCTTTTTTGGTTCTTTTTTTTAATTTAGGGATAATTTATACTGTGCATAGACATGTTCATATGCCTCTGAAACCATTACCACAATCAAAATAATGAACACATCCGAAATTCACAAAATTTTCCTTGTACCCTCTGTATACCCTATACCCTTTTCCCAGCCACTCTACTCTCTCACCTCAAAGCAACAACTGATCTCCTTACTGTCAGTAGATACCATATATACATATGTATTTTTTAAATATTTATTTATTTGCTTCAGTTGTACACGATGCCTTTATTTGTATGTGGTGCTGAGGATCGAACCCGGGCCGCGCACATGCTAGGCGAACTCTCTACTGCTGAGCCACAACCCCAGCCCCTACATATGTATTTTTGGATTCTGGGGGTTGAACCCAGGAGAACTCAACCAGTGAGCCACATTCCCAGCCAATTTTTATATTTTATTTTGAGACAGGGTCTCACTGAGTTGCTGAGGCTGGCTTTGAACTTGTGATCATCCTGCCTCAGCCTCCTGATGGATTACAGGTATGCACACCACACCTGGCAGTAGATACTATTTTTTAGTGTTTAAAGTCATTTTAATAATAGCTTTAATTTGTGTAGCATTTTGACATTTACCAAAAAAAAAAACACCCACTTTTAAGTAAATTATTAATTTGATCCTCTCCAAAACCTGCTGAGATAAAACCCAGAATCATCCAAAGTTTCATCAATATTTTTCTTTCTCTTTCACTATGAAGATGTTTGCAATATCAGATTACTGATATTAGGAAAGATTCAGACTAAAAACTTAAATTTATAATATAAACATAGAGATGTCATAATTGTTTTCTAATTAACTGTTTTCTAATGTAGGTCTGATGGCCCGCCAGTGCTGAATTAGTACAAGAGTTCCCCAGTAGATACTATTTTTAATTTTTAAAGAATATTATATTAAATGGAATCATACCATATGTACTTTTTGGCTACTTTCATTCAGCATAAGTACTTGGAGATTAATCCATTTTGTAGTATGTATCAATAGCTCATTCCTTTTTATTGCTGAGTAATATCCTATTCTCTGGGTGTATGGTACTATAATTTGTTTATCCACTCACTTATTGATGAACTTTCAAGCTGGTGTCAGTTTTGGTTTTTTGGTTTGTTTTCTGTGGTGCTGGGGATTGAACCAAGGGCCTTGTGCATGCAAGGCAAACACTCTACCAACTGAGCTATATCCCCAGCCCACTGGTGTCAGTTTTTGGCTATTACAAATAAAGCTGTTATGAACAAAAATGAATGAATGGATAAATAAATAAGATCTGAAATCCCCATAATGTAATCCCCCCCAAATATGGTTTCAGTAGAAAATTACTCATATATACCAAGACCCAGAAAAATTTCAACTTGAATGACAAAAGATAATCAATATATACCAAAATTAATATACACAGATGTTAGGGTTATTTTAAAGTAATCATCATAAGAATGCTTCAGTGAACAACTATGAACACTTGAAACAAAAGAAAAAAAGAATTATTCAGCAAAAGCTAGAAAAATATCAGCAAAAAAAGAGAAATTGAAAGGACATAAATGAAAATTTTACAACTGAAAATGCAATAATAAAATACAATACTCGTTGTGGATGGTCTCAGCAGCAAAATGGAGAGGACAGAAGAATGAATCAGAATATTAGAATCTCAGAATAATAGAAATTTTCTAATCTGGGAAAAAAAATCAGAAAATAGACCAATATGTCTACAGACCAATATCCCTGTTGAATATAGATGCAAAAATCCTTAACAAAACATTGGCAAATAGAATTCAGCAGTATATAAAAAGAATTACACACAATGATGAATTTGGGTTCAGGGATGAAAGGTTAATTCAACATTCAAAAATCAGTTAATGTCATCTGTCACATCAACAGGCTAAAGAAGAAAAACTGCATGATCATATCAATCATATCAGTTGATGCAGAAAATCATTTCACATAATTGAACCCATTCATGAGAAAAACTTACATCAAACAAAGAACAGGGGACAACTTCCTCAATTTGATAAAGAACATATGTAAAAAAGTTACAGCTGGCTGGGCATGGTGGCATATGCCTATAATCCCAGCAGCTCGGGAGTCTGAGGCAGGAGGATGGAGAGTTCAAAGCCAACCTCAGCAAAAAAATGAGGCCCTAAGCAACTCAGTGAGACCCTGTCTCTAAATAAAGTACAAAATAGGGATAGAGGGCTGGGGTTGTGGCTCAGTGGTAGAGCACTTGCGTAGCATGTATGAGGCACTGGGTTCAATCCCTAGCACCACAAAAAGAAACTAAATAAAATAAAGGTATTATGTCCATCTACAACTAAAAAATAAAAAAAAAAAATCGGGCTGGGGATGTAGGTCAGTGGTTGAGTGCCCCTGAGTTCAATCCCCGGTACCACCCCCCCCAAAAGTTACAGCTGACATCATACTTAACAGTGAAAGACAAAGTGTTTTCTTCCAGTTTGGGAATAAGGCAAAGATGTCTGGTCTCACAACTTTTATTCAACATAAGACTGATAGACCTATCCAGGCCAATAATGCCAGAAAAGTAAATATAAGCATGGAAATTGGAAAAGAAGAGTAAATCATCTCCACTTGTAGTTAATATGATGATCTGTGTAGAAAATCCCATGGGACCTACACAACAATTCCTAGAACTAATCAGTAAGTTCAGAAAGTCACATAATACAAGAAAAACTTACAAAAATCACTTTTATTTCTATATATTACCATTAAGATGTAGAAATTAAATTTTAACAATACATGACTGGAGGCTGGGCCTCAGTGGTAGAGCACATGGCTAGCAGGTACAAGGCCCTGGGTTTGACCCCTATCCTGCAAGAACAAAACACCAAAATAAGACCATTTGCAGCCACTTACAAATAAAATACTTATGTGTAAATCTGACTGAACATGTATAGAACTTTGATGCTTAAGAGTACAAAATAGGCCGGGCGCGGTGGCGCACGCCTGTAATCCCAGCACTTTGGGAGGCTGAGGCAGGAGGATCGCGAGTTCAAAGCCAGCCTCAGCAATGGCGAGGCACTTAGCAACTCAGTGAGACCCTGTCTCTAAATAAAATACAAAAAAGGTCTGGGGATGTGACCCAGTGGTCGAGTGCCCCGGTACCACAAAAAAAAAAAAAAAAAAAAAAAAAAAAAAAAAAAAAAAAAAAAAGAGTACAAAATAGTAATGAAAGAAGTCTTAGAAAATCTAAATTAATAGGCATAATATATTCTCTCCAAATTGATGTGCAATTGTGCAATTTTTTCTCAATTTCTGTTAAAATTGTTTCACATAGAAATAGAAATGATTATTCTAAAATTTTATGAAAGGGCAAAAAGCAAGAATAGCTAAAACAATTTTTAAAAAGAATAAAGAGAGAGGAATCACTTCTATTTCACAACTTATTATAAAGGTACAGTGATCAAGACTGCAGTGTCAACAGATGAATAGACTCATAGATTAATGGTAGAGAGTAGGGAACCTATATATAATATCACACAGTTTTAGTCAATTGATTTCTATTTAGAAAAAAATGAAAGACAATTTGAACATTACTAATAAACTAATAATAATAAAATTAAATAACCTAACACATTTTTAGATTTACCAAAAATTGAGGAAGACTTTGGTATGCTATTTTATCACATCATATCAAGGATACAAGCTATCAGTTGGACAACACTCTTATTTATTTATTATTCTAATTTGTTATACATGTTTGCAGAGTACATTTCATTTCATATTACATATAAAGAGCACAGTTTTCCAAGTTCCTGGTTTAATATAAAGTATTTTAACAACAATTTGTGTCTTCATATATGTATTTAGGGTAATCATGGATAACTCAGTCTGCTATTATTCCTATCCCCTTGCTCCTTCCCCCTCTCCCCTCTTTGCTTTGACAGCACTCTTAATAGCTAAGGGAGTGTTTGCCAGGTTTCTCCACTGTAAAGTTACTCTTCCTTTTCTCTTTCTATAGCATACTCAGAAGCAAGTCACTCTATGTAGCCCACATGTAAAGAGTGGAGAATCAGGCTCTACCCCATGAGGGTAGAATATCTGCATAAATTATTTGGAACGTTCTGCCTGGAATGCTTGTTTCTTCTCTGCATATTCATTCATTCATTCATTCATTCATTCATAGCAATATGGACTGATGGATAATGTTTATAATTTGGGATATAATATGATCCTACCTTATTTTGTTGCTCTGGCTACTCTAACTTTGGCCATTAGAGCTCTTTCACTACTCTCCTCTATCCCTTTAACACATCCCCATCACTGTGGGTCTGTCCTTCCTTCCTTCCTTCCTTCCTTCCTTCCTTCCTTCCTTCCTTCCTTCCAAGTAATTTCTAACTTTCTGGCTCTGTGTTCATCTGGATATTTCCTGTCACAATCCTAGAATCAGCTATTTCTTCAAGAAACCCTGGTTTCTTTATTGGAGAAGGGCATTAAAACCCAGGCCTGCAAGCAGGGTATGTTCTTTGTTGTTATTATCCAGGCCCTTATAAAGCAAGGAAATGTATGTTTATATACTAACATTCATATACACACATATTCATAAATATTTCTTTTTAAATATATGTTTTAGTTGTTTGTGGACTTTATTTTATTTATTCACTTTTATGTGGTGCTGAGGAGTAACCCAGTGCCTCACACATGCTAGGCAGGCGCTCTACCACTGAGCCACAACCCCAGCCCAATATTTCTATATGCAACTTGCTGCCTCCTTCTTCAATTTTGCAGTCTAGCAACATCAAATTGCTGCAATCTCACCCTAATATTAGCCTGCTGCTTGTCACCTCCAGGACGTTGTTGATGCTGTTACTCTGCTTTCCCTCCTCCAGGAAGCTTTCCCTGTCGTCCCCCTTTTGTTATGTAATCTTCATCTGTGCTTCCATGGTACACGTGCATTCCTTTATTATGACACTGTTGTGTAAAATTTGAATGGCACTTTGCCTCTGTCCTCAATAGAGGGAGTTCCTTGTGGGAAGGCACTGGGTCTTATCTTGGGGTATGCATGTTTACCACCATCTTTCACAAAGGAAGGTGAGCATACACTGCACAAGTGCAACTAGAATTTTGTTAAATTCTTCAATCCAGAAATTATATTTAACTAGATTCATGAATTGATTGAATGATTTTTTTGGTACCAGGGACTGAACTCAGTGGCACTCAACTACTGAGCCTCATCCCTAGCCCTTTTATGTACTTTATTTAGGGACAGGTTCTCACTAAGTTGCTTAGGGCCTCAATAAATTGCTGAGGCTGGCTTTGAACTCATGATCTTCCTGCCTCACCTTCCTGAACCACTGGGATTATAGGTGTGGCAGTACTGGGAATTGAACCCAGGGCTTCACACATGCTAGGCAGCTAGTCTATCACTAGACTACTCCTCTAACTCTTAGTTATTAGATTTAAATAACTGAGCTAAAGTGTTGTTTTTGGCATTGCTTAACTGGAATTTAGTTGAAGAATCCTGACTTTCAATATAAGTAGAGGAAATGTGATATTAAATTAGCCTCAAAGGAAAGGAAACCTGTTGAATGGTGTTCCAGTGTCCCTGCACAGCATATTCTGATATACACCTAGCTAACAAACAGAAACACGGTGACCTCAGTAGTAAGCCCAAACATTACCCTTCCCTGTGCCAGGTCTTTGAGAGGCCTTTGCCTGAATGTTATGAAAAAGATCCTATTCTCTTCCCATAGACTCTATGTCTGACCTTGCAGACAGAGATCCACTTTGCCTTTTTTTTTTTTTTTTTTTTTTTTTCATTTTCATGGAAACAGAGCTTGGCATCTTTCTCTTTAATTTTCAATCACTCCTATAAAAATTCATTTCAATTAATGCAGCAATATTCTCTTATCTGTCATTCTGAATGCTGATTAAACAAAACAGGGGATGCTTCCATCAGCCTTTTTTTTTTGGTACTAGGGATTGAACTCAGGGGCACTCGACCACTGGGCCACATCCCCAGCCCTTTTTTGTATTTTATTTAGAGACAGGGTCTCACTGAGTTGCTAAGTGCCTCGCCATTGCTGAGGCTGGCTTTGAACTCGCGATCCTCCTGCCTCAGCCTCCCAAGTGCTGGGGATTACAGGCGTGAGCCACCGCGCCCAGCTTCCATCAGTCATTTTTGGTAGGAAGGATTCTGTGCTGAGCCCCCATCATCAAGGTGAACCTGGCCATGCAATTACCTGCTTTGATGACAAGCCTGGGGCTGAGCTGGGTCAGGGATTTGAGTATCTGCCTGCTGTCTCACAACATCAGGCAGTAATCCCTTTTAGACTTGCTGGCATGGATTTTCCCCCAAGTTGACTTGGCATTATTTTTTTTTTTCAAACCATAATGTATTGGAGCTATTTAAACTCTGGTGCTTACATAAACTGGATGAAATAAAATACTAATAATATCAAGAAGAATATTTGAAAACCCATTTTTAAAAGATATTTATTTTTAGTTGTAGGTGGACACAATATCTTTATTTTATGTGGTACTGAGGATTGAACCCAGTGCCTCACACATGCTAGGAGAGCACTCTACCTGTGAGCCACAACCCCAGCCCCTGAAAACCCATTTTTTGGAAAAGTTTTATCTCTTGCTTTATTCATTACAATTAATTTATAATACAAAAGACCTCAGCTATTTGGACAATACTAATGGATTTTGTTCCAACAGTTTTCATAAACCTTCCTTTGTGAGAACTGGTGAACAGTAGATCACTTTAAAGAAATCAGGGTATCAATGAGCAAGAATTATTTTCTTCTTATTTTTAGTGGAACCAAAAGGAAATTCTTCCAAAGAATTTACAGACTTGAAAGTTTTATACCAAAATCAGCAAAATTGTCCATTAGTTGTCAATAATTGACTGGTGCTCAGCAGCTCTGCCAAAGCAAGACCTAAAACAGGATAGGCATATCTACAACAGGATTTTGCCTTCAAAAATTGGACTCTGCTGGGTGCAGGGGCACACACATGTAATACCAGTGGCTTGGGAGGGTGAGGCAGGAGGAGGATCACAAGTTCAAGGCCAGCCTCAGCAACTTAGGAGGCCCTCAGTAACTTAGTGAGACCCTGCCTCAAAATAAAAAATAGAAAGATCAGGGGATGAGTGTTCCTAGATTCAATCCCTGATAACAAAAAAGGCGGAGGGGACTTGGGATGTGCTTTAGTGCAAAGCACCTTGGGTGCAAATCCTAGTACTAAAATAGTGCATTTTAACTCCTATTTGAATAACTCCACCTGAAGAACTTCTAACCTTTAAATATATAAACAGACACCTACTGATATATAGGGAGAGTTTAACAAATCCATAGTAATAGTGGGAGATTTTAACACAATTTTCTTTAAAATGGAAAGATCAATTGATATAAACATTCAGGAGAGAATCCAAAATAGCTCAGCATATTAAGAACCAGAAAAATTTCCTATAACCATGGAAAAATAATGAACAGATTCCAAATGCCAAGATGATACAGTTGTTGAAATGTTAAAGATGTTAAAGTAGCTATAAAATGCTATAATAAGCAAGGTGCAGTGGCAAATGCCTATAGTACCCACAACTTGGGAGGCTGATGAAGGAGGATTGAAGTTTGAGACCAGCTTCAGCAACTTAGCATGAGACCCCATCTTAAAATAATAATAAAAAAGGCTAGGAATGTAGCTCAGTGGCAGAATGTTCCTGGGTTCAATCCATAGTGTTCCTCCCCAAGAAGCTAAAACAAATAAGGGCAAATATTTTTGAAGTAAATGGAAAGACAAACTCATCAAAGAAATAAAATATATAAAGAAACAAATTTTAGATCTGAACAATGTAATTAAAATAAAAACTCACTGCATGATTTCAAAAATAAAACAGAAATGACAGAGGAAATAATAAGTGATTTTAAAAGTAGATAGGAATAATCCAATCTGAACAAAAGAGAAAATATTTTTTAAAAATGAGCAGGGCCAGGGTGGGGCTGTAGCTCAGTGGTAGAGCACTTGCCTAGCATTTGTGAGGCACTGGGTTTGATCCTCAGCACCACATAAAAATGAATAAATAAAACAAAGGTCTTTAAAAAATGAGCAGGGCTTTAAGAACTTGTGGAACAATGCCATGATTCTAGTGTTTATATAATTGGATTTCCAGGAAAAAGAATACAGGGCAGAAAATATTGAAGATATAGTGACTGAAAACTTTTCAAATTTGGTGAAAGATATAAATGTAGAGATTATAGAAGTTCAGATAACTTCTAGAACTATTCATAAAATTAAAAAATGATAAACTTTGTTAAAGTTAAAAGTATTGTTTATGAATAAGACATGGTTAAGAAAATAAAAAGTTTGATGCAGTTTCACCCCTGTAATCCCAGCTACTTTGGAGGTGATGGCAGGAAGATCACAAGTTTGAGGCCAGATTCAGCAGCTTAATGAGACCCTGTTTCAAAATAAAAAGAGGGCTGGGGATGTAGCTCAGTGGTAGATTGCCTTAGGGTTCACTCTCCAGTATTAAAACTAAGAAAACTAAAAAGATAAGCTACAGCTTATAAAATATTTTCATGTTTTTTGTCCAATAAAGAACTTATAGCTGCAATATATAAAGAACTCTCAAAACTACATAATAAAGAAACAAACCAATTTAATAAAAAGGACAAAGGATTTGGACAGAAGCTTCACAAAAGAAGATAGATGTATGGCAAAATAAGCACATGAAAATATGCTCATCCTCATTAGCCATTACAGAAATGTTCATTAAACCCACAGTGGGATGCTGCCACACATACATTAAAATACATGGTTTAAATTTTAAAAAAGATTGATCATACAAAGTATTAGTGGGAATGTAGAGGAACTAGGACTATCATATACAATGGAACAAGCACTTCAGAAAAAAGTTTCACGGTTTTGAAAAGTTAAACATGTCTATGTTGCTCCAGCTATTCCACTCCTAGAAAAGCAAACATAAGTCCATACAAAGACTTGTACATGAATGTTTATGGCAATTTTCTTTGTAATAGCTAAAAGCTCAAAGCGCCCAAATATCTATCAGCAGATGACGGAATGAACAAATAGTTGTGTATGGATTAAAAAAATTGTGGGAATATTACTCAGCAATAAAAAGAAATGAACTGAATGAACTGTTGATACACACAACAGCATGGATGCTTCTCAAAATAATTATGCTCAGTGAAAGAAGGTAGACACAAAAGAGTATTTTCTTACTCTGGAATTCCATTTATATAAAAATCTAAAAAATATGGTCCATACAGAGAAAAGATCATCTGTTTCTCAGAAATGGGGGTGCCGGGTGTAGGGAAAGGAGGTATTGCCTAGAGGAATGTGGAAATTTTAGAGGATTATGAATGAATATGTTCACTATTAATTGAAGTGTTGGTTTATTCGAATTTTATATATTTACCAAATTGTACCCTTTAAAATATGAGGTTTAGGACTGGGGATGTGGCTCAGTGGTAGAGTGCTTGCTTAGCATGCACAAGGCCCTGGGTTCAATCCCCAGCATCACACAAAAAAAGTATGGATTATTGGAAATCAATTATACCTGTTTAAAAAAGAAGGAAAATGGAAAACAAACCCCCAAAGACTAGTATCAAATCATGAAGGATTTTAGAGAATAGCTTGTCTCCCTCTGTGGCACAATGAATATAGTTGTACCTTGGAGATCTGTGCGTGTTACCAGTTTTATTGAGATATAATCCACATGCTATACAATTCAACCATTTATTGTATAATAAATTAATTTAATATGCATAATTCAATGACTTAGTCTATACATTGAGTTGTGAGGTATGTTTTAATATCCCCTTCTCAATAGGATACATTTTTAATAATACACATGAATTAAATAATCACATTCAGAAAGAAAACAGGGTAAAATTTATTTTATAGTACATTTTATATGTATTTTAACAAAAAAGTAAGGGATTTTTTTTTTTGGTACCAGGGGATTGAACCCAGGGGTGCTTAACCACTGAGCCACATCCTCAGGACCTCCCTCCACCTTAAAAAATTTGTTTTTAGTTGTAGATGGACACATTACCTTTATTTTATTTATTTATATGTGGTGCTGAGTCTCAAACCCAGGGCCTCACACGTGTTAGGCAAGTGCTCTACCACTGAGCTACAACCCCAGCCCCTCAGCCCTCTTTTTATATTTTATTTTGAGACAGGGTCTCACTAAGTTGCTTACAGCCTCACTTAGTTGCTGAGGATGGCTTTGGACTCATGATCCTCGGCCTCGGCCTCCCTTACAGCCTCCAAACTCCAAACTCCTCCTCCCTGCTGGGATTATAAGCGAGTGCCACTGCACCTGGCAAAATAAGAAAATTTTAAGAAAATACACTTGTAAAAGGTACAACTTAGGCAACTAGTAAATCATACAACTGATAAAATATTTTATTTTGATTTTTAAAAAAATGTTAGATGTTGATGGACCTTTATTTTATTCATTTATTTATATATGGTGCTGAGGATTGAACCCAGTGCCTCACACATGCTAGGCATGTGCTTTACCACTGAGCCACAACCCCAGCCCTTTACTTTTTAAATGTAGTACTAAAATAAACAAATAATAAATTTCATGTTTAACGACATTGTTCAAATTCAGGAAGATAATTTATTTTCCCATGTAGTGAAAATTTATTATTCCCCCAAAATGTACTTCCTGAATTCAGCACTTTGTTTCAGTGCTTATGACCTCAGTTTAAAGCAAGTAATTATATAGAATCACAGAAGAGAAGTAGCTGTAGTTGTTCTTTGTCTTTGTAACCATTGTGCCATAATTTTTAATTCAGGGTCCACTTTTTAATTTGTTTTACTCATGTATTTATTCATTTGCAATGCTGGGAAGGCAACAACGGGCTTCATGCTTGCTAGGCAAGTGCTTTAGTGCTGAACTACACCTCCAACCCGTAGAGTCAACTTTTTAAAATGTAGACGTGTGTATATTAGGTATTACCATGGGACCAAGTCTTTAAAAGATTTATCCAAATTAACTTTCTTGTAGAATAAAATGATTATTAAAACACAAATACTTTAAAATTCAGCTAATTTGAACCTTGCATATATATTAATAAAACAATGTTAATCAGAGCAATTTTTCAATAAACCAAGAGGACTTGGGGAGGAGAGGGCATTGGGAACTATTTGGTTATAGTGTTAATAAAAATAAGATTGACTTTTATTGGGTTTTATTTCTGTTATATATAAATTCTCTATGGACATTGTTTTCCTTTATTGTCTCAGATGGGCAGACCACACCCCCTGCCACTGCTCCACCCCAAGTCTTTTAACAAGGAAGTAGTCTAATCAGTGTTTGGTTTGCCCAAACTCCATTATTTTATCCTTGAGGACTGCTGCCAGTGATTTTTTTTTGTCCTGGTTATGAAGTTATATTTTTTAAATTATTTTTTATTCTAAGATGTTATAAATGACAGCAGAATACGTTACATTTCATATTACACATATATAGAGCACTTTTTTACAAATCTCTGGTTGTATGCAAAGTATATTCACACCATTTGTGACTTCATACATGCACTTAGGGTAATGATATACATCTCATTCTACCATCTTTTTTTTTCCTTCACCCTTTTGCCCCCTCCCTTCCCCTCCCTCCCCATTGGCCATTCTAGTATTCCTCTAATCCTCCTATGCTCCTCATCCCAACCCGACTGTGGTGATTCTTAATATCATGGACTTTTTGGTACTCTTGAGGCCCATTAGTTGCTTACACCACTATGACATGGCTGACCTGGAAGTGATTTGTTTGTCTTTTGGAGAGGAGTGTCATTATCATATACTACATATCAAACCTTCTTCCCATCTGGGCTCTGGAAAACTTGACCTCGATGTTGGCTCTCCACCCTAAACACATGTAGAAATTTATCAAAGCCTTTTTTCTTCTCCTCTTTGGGACAAAGTGTTGAGAAATTTGTCTTTCTCAACTCTCTCCCAGTCCTTATTCCCTCATGGCAAGCTATAGACCAGTTGGTCTGGCCCCCAACCTTGCGGGACCCACCACTCCCCCCCAGACCCTGGCCCACAGACACACAAACACTTCTCCTTTTTGCTTCTGATGGATTTTATTTCAGTTGTTAAACTCCATGATCCCACTGGCCTCAGATTTGGTCCCTATGTGACTGACCATTTCTCCACAGTCACCTCTGAAGATGCTTCAGCTAATTCTAAGTCTCTGGCCCAGGCTCTGCATTTACTGGCTGCACAGGTTGTGACATGGAATGGCTGGATTTTCCAGTGTCTTTTGTTCCTCATCTGATGGTTATTGTTCTGCATCTTTTTCATCTTATGGAAACAGATGAATATTGTTGGTCTAACTATTCCCCTAGGCTTTCTTGAACAGGAAGGAGATGATGGAGGAGATGTTTTCCTGGGATTCCTCTGAAGGGTTTTCTCTACCTTGGCTGATTTCTCCTGCATTTGTAAGAACAACAAAGTGAGTCCAAAGGGTGCTGAATTGGGGGACAAGAAAGGAATTGTATAGGAAGGGGGTGCTTCATGACAGGGGGTGCAGGCTAAGAGGGGATTGTGCTGGGCAAGGACAGAACAGTGGTCTTATGGGGATCTGTGGTGAAGAAAAGGAGGAATGTGGGTAGGGCAACCTGACCTTGCCACTGTCTTTGGTCTTTTGTTGAGAGGAGATCTTCTTTTCCTTCTTCCCTTTGGTTTTTAGGCGTGGCTGTTCTGTGTTTCTCAATTGTTCCATATTATGTTTCTCTGACACGTAGGTTTCCTTAGCCATATTTCAGCCTCCCAATGATCTACCCAGGTCCCGGTCCTTGTTATATACACCCTCCCCTTGGTAATGAGGGGCTCCACCCTTCAGCTTTGTTTGGTAAGCAAGGAATTTCCCCAGCCAATGGTAGGCCTGGAGTGGCTTGGACATCACAAAGCACTGCTCCTGACACCTCTGTGGGATTGGGGGTGGGATGCTGGGGAGGCCAGGATGCTGTGGCTGGAAAAAGGGATGTTTACTCAATACTACTTAAAGACCCATCCCCAAATGACTTGCTACTCCCTGCTCATTTCCCTATGTTCATCTCTGGTGAGTCACATGGCAAAATGAAGGTGATTGCTCTAAGACATTCCACATGGCTACCCCCATTCATTGGTTCATTCTATTCTCCACACTCGTTAGCATGACCCACCATTTTGTATGTCTTACCAAAAAATACCTCCAGTGTGGCTTTACTTAATTCTTAGTGGAGATGTGAATCATACCACTTATCTGCAACAAATTCCTATTTTGGCCCTGTTTGGTATGTTCTGTGAACTAAGACAGTCATTTTCACCTTTTTAAATGGTTGAAAAAAATTGAAAGGAGAATATTTCATGATGTGAAAATTATGTGAAACTGAAATTTCAGTGTCTATAAGTACAGTTTTCTGAGAACAAGATAGACTCACTTAATTTTTTTTTCTGACTGCTTTCACAGTATAACAGAATTGAGTAGTTGTGACAAACAATATGACCTGAAACACATAAAATATTTACTATCTCTACCTTTACAGAAAGTTTGCCCAGTCCTGTTCTCTTCTGATCCGTTGACTTGTTTGCCAATACCAATACCACACTGCCTTATGCCAATACCACACTGCTTGATTGTTTTAATTTTATAACATAAAATTGGGTAGTACAGACCATCCAACTTGGCTCTTTTTTTGCAAGAATATTTTAGCTTTCTAAGCCCTTCATATATGCACATATAAATTTTAGAATCAGCTTTTCTATTAATGTTAAAGCCTGATATGATTTCATTGTGATGGTATTGCATTTATAAATCAATATAAGATTAATTGAAATCTTAATATCATGACTCAATCTATAAACATTTCTTCATTTACTTGGGTCTAATTTATCTTTGCAGTGTTTTTAATGTTCAGTTTGTTTAAGGTTGGTATTATTTCTCCATTAAGTTTTTGGTAGTATTAACCAGTGAAGCCATACACTTGTGAAAACTTTCTTTGTGAGAAAGTTTTACAATTTAAATTAGTTTTGGTATTTCACTATTCAAAAATTCTGGTGTGATAGTTTTAGTAAATTGTTTTTTGAAGATTTTTTCAATTTCATCTATATTGTCTACTTTGTTAGCATGAAATTGTACATCTGCAACAAATTCCTATTTTGTCCCTGTTTGGTATGTTGTTATATAATTTTTTTTTACTGTGGAACTCCACATACAAAAAGTTATAAATATTTTTATCTTTGTTTATTTATCTGATTTTCTATTCATATAATTTAATGTCTATAGCATATATAAGTGATGCCACCTCTATAATTTCTGAAATTAGTAACTTGTGTGTTGTGTCTTTTTTATTAATTACTTTTACCTAGGCTTTTATGACTTTTATTAATCTTTTGAAATAATGGGGCTTTCTTGATTTTTTTTCTGTATTGGTTTGTTTTTTTCTCTTTTATTGATTTATGCTCTTTATCTTTACTATTTTATATTTTCCTACTTAATATGGAATTAACTTGCTCTTAATTGTATAATATAACTCTTTAAAGTAGAATCTTATTCACTTTAAACCTTTATTATTTTCTAATGTAAAAATAAAGCTATTAATTTCCCACTCAGGGCTGCTTTAGCTGCATCTCACAAATTTGATAATTTTTTAATGTACTTTGATTTATCTTTTAATTTCACTCGTGATTTCTTTTGTAACCATGAGCTATTTAGAAGAATGTTTCTAACTTTCTTGGGGGAAATATTGGGGGATCTTCTATGTATACTTTCATTTTTGATTTCTAATTTAATTCTTTGTGGCCAGATAATATATTTTATGATTTAAATATTTTAAAATATATTGAAACTTGTTTTATTGTCCAGAGTTTGGTCTATCTTGATCTAGGTCAAAATTGCTTCATAGTAGTTTTCAAATATTATATATCCTTACTCATTTTTTATCTATTTGATTTATCAACTATTAGTAGACAATAATTGGAATCTCCAGCTATGATTTATGGATTTGTCTGTTTTTCTTTTTTTTTTTTGTAAAATTTTGCTTAATGTATTTTGTTGTTCTGTTATTACTTGCATACTGATTCCGGATTGTTTTCTATTTTTGTTGCATTAACTAACCTTTGATCATTATGAAATGATTCACTCCTTATTTTGAAGTCTATTTTGTCTGATATTAGTGTAGCCACAACAGCTTTATTGTATATGTTATCTCATCCTTTCACTTTGAACTCAGCTGAGTTTTTGTATTTCAAGTGCACTTCTTGTTAAGAACATATAATTGGATATTGATTTCTTTATCAAGTTCATCAACCTCTGTCTTTTGTTGGAGTGTTTAATGCATTTATATTTAATGAAATTATTGGTATGGCTGTTTGAGTCTACCCTGTTTCTATTTGTTCCCTCGGTTATTTGTTATATTATTCCTTTTTGGTCTTCTTCTGGATTGAATGTTTTTTGTATTTCATTCTGTTTTCTCTACTGGTGTTTTAATAACAGCTTTTTTTATAGTACCAATTTTCAGTTGTAGGGATTACACTATACACCATTAAATTATTACATTTTACCCAGAAATAATAATATGCCATTCAATGTATAATAACATTACAACAATGTCATTACATCTATACCCCTCTTGCCCTTAGCACCATCGTTTTTACATAGTTTACTTTTACTGAAAATATAACACCCAAAATACATTGTTGTCATACCATGCTTTCAACAAACATTGACTTTAAAAAACTTTAGTGAAAGAAAATTAGCATTTTATATTTACTACCTACTTAGCATTTCCAGTGCTGCTTATTTCTTACTTCATGTCTGAACTTCCATTTTGTTTCAGCAGGCTTCCATCTTAGCATTTTCATGGCAGCTATTTTCTGAAAATATTTTTGTTTCATCTACTTTTGCAATTGGACATGGATTTCTATGTCAACCAATATTTTAAAATTTTAGCACTTTGGGCTGGGACTGTGGTTCAGCAGTAGTGCACTTGCCTGGCATGAGTGAGGCACTGGGTTCAATTCTCAGCACCACATATAAAGAAATAAAATAAAAATCTATCAACAACTAAAAAAATCTTTTAAAAAATTTCAGCACTTTTAACAGTGATTTGTTTTGGTTTTCAGGTCTCTATGCTGTCAGAAATTCTTATTGTTGTTTCTCTGTGTCATGTGTCTTTTGTCTGGTTTTTAAGATTTTTTTTTTCATCTTTGTTTGCATCAGTTTGTCTATGGTGAGCTTAAGGGTGGTTTGCTTTTGAGAGTTCATTAAGATTCCTAGATCTGTGGGATGCTGGTTTTGATCAAACTTCAGATTTTTTTCTGACTTGTTCCCTTTGCTTCTCTTTCTGCAATTACAATTATGTGTACCTTGGAGTGTTTAATTTTAGATTATTTAATTTTGTGACAAAATAATCGAGTTTCTTAACTTTTTTCAATTTTTTTTTTCTCTCTGAGCTTCAGTTTGGAGGACGTTCACTGACCTATTTTCAAGTTCACTGATTTTTATTTTTGTTCTGTTCCAATCTGCTATTTATACTTTCCAATAAATTTTTCTTAAATGTTTTTTTGTAGGTAGACACAATACCTTCATTCTATTTATTCATTTTTACGTGGTGCCAGGGACTGAACCCAGTGCCTCATGCATGCTAGGCAAGCACTCTAGCATGGGACCAAAATCCCAGACCCCCTTCCAGTAAATTTTAAATCAAAAACTGTATTTCAGTTTGAGGAATTCTATTTGGTTATGTTTATGGCTTTTATAATCTCTTCTGAACTTCCCCATTTTCAATAATTATGTACATATTTTCCTGTATACATATTTTTATTGAGGTAAAATTCACAGTATGTAGAATTACCTAATTTTTTTAGATGTTGATAGACTTTTATTTTATTCATTTATTTTGTATGCAGTGCTGAGAACTGAACCCAGTGCCTCACATAGGCTAGGCAAGCAGTGTACCATTAAGCCACAACCCCAGCCCCAGAATTACCTGTTTTAAAGTGTACAATTCACTGGCATTTAGTACATTCACAATGTTTGCAACCATATCCTCTATATAGTACCAAAATATTTTCATCATTAAATAGAAATCTTATACACAATCATTTCTCATTCTTTCCTCCCTGAACACCAATAAATCGCTAATCTTATTTCTATCTCTATGAATTTGCTTATTCTAGATATTTTATATAAATTGAATCATCTAATATATGATGTCTATCTTCTTTCACTTAATATAATATTTTCAAGGTGCATATATGTTGTAGCATGTGTCAGGGTTGTCTTCCTTTTTATGTCTGTATAATATTCTATTATATTAATATACCACATATCATTTAACCATTCATGAGTTGATGGAAATTTGTTTTTTTCCAGCTTTTGATTATGTTATATATATAGTGTTGCTGTGACTATTTATATGCAAATTTTTTAATATGTTTCAAATTATTTTTGTATATGCATAGGAGTGAAATTGTAGGGCCACTTGGTGACCCTATGTTTAACTTTATGAGGACCTACCATACTGTTTTCCAGAGAAAATAGTACCATTTGACATTTCCACCAGCAATGTATGAGGGTTCCAACTTTTTCTCCTCAATACTTGTTATTGTCTTTTTAATTAAAGGCATCCTAGTGGATATGAAGGGATAACTTATGATCCTGATTTTCATTTATCTAATGACTAATGACATTGAATATCTCACATACTTGTTGGCTATTTGTATATCTGATTTGAAGAAATGACTATTAAGGTCTTTTGCCTATTTTTAAACTGGGTTCTCCTTTTTTGCTAAGTTATAAGTGTTCTTAACATATTCTAGTTACTAGAACCTCATCAGGTATATTCTTTGCAGATATCTCTCCCATTTTTAGTTTGCCTTTTCACTTGTTTAACAGTGTCCTTGGATGCATAAATTTTTTTTCAGTAAGATAATGCATTTATTTATTTATTTATTTGGTGTTCTGATAAAACTTTATTATGAAAGCAGGTGAATGGCCCCCAGGATGTAGTTCACTTTTAGGTTCTTTCTTTAGCTCAGGGAAGGTACTAGGGAAGTAGATGGAGGAAATTATGTTATGTGCATGTATGAACATGGTGTAATAAATCCCATAATTATGCATAATTATTACAGTAAAAATTTTTAAAGGAGGAATTTTCCATCACATCTTGAATTAATTTTTTCACTTCACTCACTCTGTTTTCACCATTCAAAATCTCTTAAGTACATATTGATCCTTAATGTTTCACTTCCTTCCTTTCTCTTTTCTCATGACTGTCATTTTTGTCTTCTTTTTTTTTTCAGGGACATCTGGGAGAGTTCCTTGAGCTTATTTCTAAATTCACAAATTCTGTTTCTGTTCTGTGAAGTGGGCTCTATCCTGAACAGCATTAGAAAATATCCATGATTGTTTTTCACTGGGAATTCTTTCTGGATTGCGAGTGTAAGCCGTGCATCTAAGCTATTTCTTATGGGAAATACCCTATTTAGAAATCACGTACTTGCACAGGGAAAACTGTTCATCCACCGTTTGAACTTGAGAAAGACAGCATACTACAGGGACACAGCCACATCAATGTTTATAGCAGCACAATTCACAATAGCTAAATTGTGGAACCAACCTAGATGCCTTTCAGTAGGTGAATGGATAAAGAAAATGTGGTATATATACACAACGGAATATTACTCAGCAATAAAAGAGAATAAAATCATGGCATTTGCAAGTAAATGGATGAAGTTAGAGAATATAATGCTAAGTGAAATTAGCCAATCTCAAAAAACCAAATTCCAAATGTCTTCTATGATATAAGGAGGCTGATTCACAGTGGGGTTTGGAGTGGGAGCATGGGAGGAATTGACGAACTCTAGATAGGGTAAAGGGGTGGGAGGGGAAGGGTGAGGAAAGGGGGTTAGAAATGATGGTGGAATGAGATGGACATCATTATCCAAAGTACATGTATGATGACACAAATGGAGTGAATATACTTTGTATACAACCAGAAAAAGAAACTGCGTATTGTAACGCAATACAGTTGTCCCAGCTGTTCAGTTCTGCTACTTGCATTCAACTGAAACTCCAAACAAGAAAAAAAGAATAGAAAAAGCAAACACTCCTCCTCTGTTGAGTAAAATTTTAATTTTGGTAAAGTCCAACTTATCTGTTTTTCTTTTGTTGCTCATGCTTTTAATATCATGTGTAAAAATTCATTGCAAATTCAGTATCATGAATATTTCCTTGTATATTCTCTGTATAGATGTTTTGGCTTTACATGTATAGGTCATTGATCCACTTTGAGTTAGTTTTTGAATATGATATGAAGCAGGATTTTGGCTGGGGCATTAATTTACTTGCTCAAAATAAGTTGGCAGCTGCTTGTGGCTTCTTGGGAGGGAGGAAGGAAAGAAAGAAGGAAGTCTTGGGAACTACCATAAGCTCTGTATTCTACCTACTCATTACTTTCCTAGGTCTGTCCATCTGTCCTTCTTTCCTCCCTTCCTTCCCTTCTTCATACTGGGGATCCAACCCAGGTCCTTACTCATGCTTGGCAAGCTTTCTATCACTGAGTTATACCCCTGGCCCTTAATCACTACCCCAAATGCCTTAGCTTTACATTTGACATCCTTAGCTATGTGACATCAACCTACCCTTTCAAGGATGCCTCCTGCCTTTTCTTTGACTCCTCCCAGCCAAGCAAACCTGCTCACTGTCCATGCCAACTTAAACCTCAGTACCCCATCAACTCCTTGTTTTGTAAGTATGTTCTGTCTCATTTATCACCGTACCTCCAGCAGTTAGCACGATACCTGGCACACACAGTGAAGTCACTCTTTACATGTGAGGACAGGTCCTAAAGTCAGGATGTGAAATGTAAATCGTGTGGTCAAACTTATATTGGGGAATGTCTTGGGAAGAAACACATTAGAAAATGGCATCCTTTGTGTGGGAAGTACAGTTCTGCTGGCTTTTTCTGCTGTGTAAGAGCAGATGACTGTGTTGTTCTTTGTGTTTGATCCCCAGAATAAGTAGTTGACTTGTGCTTGTAATTGGCCATACTATATGAAATATGTTTGTGTGCGTGTGTGTATAAATCTTTAAATAAAAGAATGCATTCTGCAAAGTGATGTTAGTACTAGGAGACATAAGTACAAATTTATGCCTCTCACACTCAATACAGGGTGCATATTAACTGAGTTTAATGGTTGGAGGACTGGCCTGTATTATTTAAAACAGTTATCTCTTGGTGTAGATAGCTGAATTCATGTAAGGAAATATGCCTGTGAATGCCAATGTCATAGACACTCAAAAAGTTTCTTTGCATGAGTGACTTAATTAATTAATGCCGTTCTTTCTACTTGAACATCTTCCTTTTGTCTCTGCCTATCAAAACCCTATACATTTTTCACACCAAAGCTGATGACCCACTTATCCCCCCAGCAGGCTAATTATTCCATCTATTATGTGTCTACTCTGCAGCAGACAATGGATAACACCTTATATGCATTTCCCTTCTTTAATCCTCACAGCAATCCTATGAGATGGGAATAATAAATGTTTCTCCCATTTTAAGGATGAGAACACTGAGATTTAGAGGTTAATTATCTGGGCCTAGGTAGTTGTCATCTACCTTGTTCACAACTGTCTCTCTAGTGCCAAAAATGTCTATGACATATAATACGTGCTCAGCATACATCTGTTGACTGGCTAAAATGGCCATCGGATACTAAGCCCTCTGTGCTTAACTCTGCTAGGGCTCCTTGACCTGTTTTAAACTCATGACCACAGAGATGCTTTCTTGCTCCAGCATCTGCATATTAGCCCCAGCCAATCATATATTATAGAGCTTTATTTGCTTTATGTTTATATTATAAAACTACAGGTATCTCAAGTGTTTCCTCAAAGTACACCTGTTCCTGTAGAGTCTGATATGCTTCTCCACCCCTCCTCTTCTTGTTCCTTCTTCTCATTTCCTGTAAGGTGTAGGGTCTGAGTCATCCATGTGGCACTTTACATGTTGCTTCTTGTTGCAGTACTTGGATACTTATCTCCCATCTTCTCTTAGGTGCTGAATGACGAGTGTCAGTCTCTGAAGCATTCATTAATGGACCCTAGTTTTTTTTTTTTTAATGAATTTTACTTTTTTAAATAGTTCTCTTCTTTTTATAGCTTTATTTTGTTTATTTATTTATTTATTTATTTTATATGGTGCTGAGGATTGAACCCAGTGCCTCACACATGCTAGGCAAGCACTCTACCACTGAGCTACAACCCCAGCCCAACCCTAGTCTTTTTTAAAATTATTTATTTATTTTAAACAGACAAAGTTGTATATATTTATCATGTACAATGTGTTGTTTTGAAATATGTATATATAGTGGACTAGCTAAATCAATCTAATTAACATGCATTACTCACTTTTTTGTGGTGAGGATGCTTAAAATCTATTCTGTTAGCAGTCTGCAGAACACCATATGTCAATATTAACTGTAGCTATTATAGCCACCATATTGTACAATGGATCTCTTGAACTCATTCCTTTTATTTAACTGAAATTTTGGAATTCAATATTTGGGTCCTAGTCTTGACCATCTAACTGATTGGAGTGAATTGCCCTTCTGTCAAGGTGGTTAGTACCTTTACAATCGGGATCAAAGGAAATGTCTAAGCCTTAAAGGCTTCTTGGTTTCCCTCACATTTGTGTACTATTGCTTATACTGACAGGAACTGATCAAAGGGTGACCATGCCTAAGTCTGTCTACTCAAGTGATATGATGGTTTGGATATGAGGTGTCTCCCAAAATCTCCTGTGTTAATGCAGGAATATTTGGAGATGAAACAATCAGACTGTAAGAGCTATAATCTAATCAGTCCATCCTAGTTTGAATGGACTGGCTGTGTGGTAACTGTCTGCAGGTGGGGTATGGCTAGAGGAGGTAGGTCACTGGGGGCATGCCCTGGAAGGGTGCATCTTCCCTGTGATCTGTTTCCACCTTACCTCTCTCTGCTTCCGGGTTGTCATGACCTGAGCAGCTTTCTCTGCCACATTTGTCCACCTCATCTTAGGCCCAGAGCAATGTACTGGGCAGTCTATGGACTAAGACCTCTGAAAATGTGAACCCAAAATAAACTTTTCCTCCTCTAAGTTGTTCTTGTTGGGTATTTTGGCCACACATCAAAAAGCTGACTAGCCCAGGTAGGGCCATTTACTTTGGCAATTGACAATTTCTGAAATATTGGAGATTTGCAAAATGTATTTTACTGCTGACTAAAAATGCAAAACAGAAAATAGAAGGGTAACTTCCTAAATATTGCTGTGATCTACTTAGATCTTCAGATTTATTAATAATGTAGGCATCTCTGCCTCCTGGCTTCATGGAACTCTTAGATCATTCTGAAGTTCTGGACTAGGAAAGTGTTATACTAACTGTTCTTTACTGTGAACTATGAGAGCAAAAGAATAGGAAACCTGGTCTTGTATTTTATAAATAATTGTTATCATTTATTGAGTGCTAGCCATAAGAATCACCTGATGAGTCTTTTAAAACATATATTCTTTGGCTTCATCCCTGAAAGTCTGATTCCATAGGTCTTCTAAAGAAGCCAGGGGATTGGAATGCTCAAGTTCTGTGGAACATCCTTTGAAAACAATGGTCTATAGCATAAACCTGAGCATGGCAACTTAGTATGGCAGTAAGGTGAGTGGTCCCAACCCCACTTATTAGAATGCTTTTATGACTGTTAGATTCTCCTTTTGTAAATGAAAAAAAAAATTACCCATACATGATTGTACATATTTATGGAATACAATGTGCTACTTCAGTATAGCTATGTATTATGTAATGATCAAATTGGTAATTAGCAAATGAGATTATTTTCTTATTGTTCATTATAATATATGGAAATACGATGACTTTTCTATATTGATGTTAAAGCCTGTAATTTACTGAACTTACTAACTATAATATGTTTTAGTGAATTTCCTAATTTTTTTATGTACAACATCATGGCACTTTTCAATAGTTTTCCTTCTTCCTTCCCTATCTGGATGCTTTTTCCCCCCTATATTCTATCAGTATGATGCATTTTTCTTACATAAATGCATTGACTAGATCCTGTATTCATGACGAATGGAAGCAATGAGACAGACATGCTTGTTTTGTTCTTGATCTTAAGGGAAAAACATCCAGTCTTTACCATTGATTATGATGATAGCTATGTACTTTTTTGATGTGTCTCTGTCATATTGAGTAACTTTCCTTCTATTCTTAGAATATTGAGTTTTTTTATTATAAAGGGGTGTTGGATTTTGGCAAATGATTTTATGTGTCTGTTGAGATGATCATGTAGGTTTTCCCCTATATTCTATCAGTATGATGCATTACATTGATTTTATGTGTTAAACCACCTTTGTGTTCTTGGGATAAATCTCATAGTTATGGTGTACACTTCTTTTTATATGTTATTAGAGTTAATTTGCTAGTATTTTGTTGGCAATATTGGCATCTATTTTCCTAAGGATTTTTGGTTTATGGTTTTCTTGTGATGCTTTGCTGAATTTGTTTCTTTAATGGTTCTCTATCTGGGTAGTATTGGCCCCATAGACTAAGTTGTGAAATGTTCCTTAGCTTGGTGGACCCGTAGCCTTGTTGGTTGCCTCCTCCCATCATGGAATCCACATAGTACCAGCTAATTGGAAAGATGGTAGACCACACCCAGTATTCTTGTCCTGCTGTGTGTGGGTTAGAACTTCTGTCCTACAAGTGCAAGCTGGGTAGAGAAGGGACCCCAGAAACTCTCAGCTATACTTGTCTAAAATCTTCTGTAACACAGATGTGGGGTCTGCCCCTCCCAAGAAGAAACAAAATCCCTCACTGGGAGCTGAGAGGAGAAGAGTCCCTGTCTTCCTAACTGTACCTGCCTTGAATATAGAGCCGTCATTCAGTGTACTTTCTCCTGAGATGGAGTTGAGGTTGGAGGGAAAAGGCAGAGCAGGTCATGGCTCAGATGGACCTTCTTTTTTTATATTTTTTAGTTTTTTCTTTTTTTATTTATAATAGTGCCATGTATTACAATTCATAATGGACATAAATAGCATCTTTTTACACACAACTGTTTGTATACAAAGTATATAAGTACCATTCAGATCTACAATCATGCATTTAGGATGACGATATCCATCTCATTCAACCACCAATTTTATTTCTTTTTCCCCCTCCTCCCCCCTTGCTTCCTCCCTTCCCCTCCCTTTCCTTTGACCATTCTAGTGTTCCTCTAATCCTCCTAATGTACCCCCGTCCAACAACACTGTGAACTAGCCTCCTTATATCAGAGAAAACATTCGGTATTTGGATTTTTGAGATTGACTAATTTCACTTAGCATTATATTCTCCAACTTCATCCATTTACCTGCAAATGCCATTATTTTATTCTCTTTTATTGCTGAGTAAAATTCCATTTTGTATATATACCACATTTTCTTTATCCACTCATCTACTGAGGGACATCTAGGTTGGTTCCACAACCTAGCTATTGTGAATTGTGCTGCTATAAACATTGAAGTGTATGTGTCACTGTAATATGCTGTTTTTAAGTCCTTTGGGAATAGACCCAGGAGTGGGATAGCTGGGTCGTAGGGTGGTTCCATTCCCAGTTTTCCAAGAAATCTCCATACTGCTTTCCATAGCAATTGCACCATTTTGCAGTCCCACCAGCAATGTATGAGTGTGCCTTTTCCCCCACATCCTCTCCAACATTTATTGTTGTTTGTGTTCTTGATAGCTGCCATTCGGATTGGAGTGAAATGAAATCTTAGAGTAGTTTTGATTTGCATTTCTCTAATTGCCAGCAATGTTGAGCATTTTTTCATGTATTTGTTGATTAATTGTGTATCTTCTTCTAAGAAGTATCTTTTCAATTCCTTAGCCCATTTATTGATTGGGTTTTTTTTTTTTTTTTGGTGTTAAGTTTTTTGAGTTCTTTATATATTCTAGAATTTAGTGCTCTATCTATGTGCACGTATTAAATATTTGTTCCCAATTAGTTGGCTCTCTATTCACCTCACTGATTGTTTCTTTTGCTGAGAAGAAGCTTTTTAGTTTAAATCTATTCCATTCATTAATTCTTGGTAATAATTCTTGCACTACAGGATTCGTATTAAGGAACTTGGGGCCTAATCCGACATGTTGGAAATTGGAGCTTACTTTTTCTTCTATTAGGCGTATTGTCTCTGGTCTAATTCCTAGGTCCTTGATCCACTTTGAACTGAGTTTTGTGCATGGTGAGAGATAAGGATTTAATTTCATTTTGTTGCATACGGATTTCCAGTTTTCCCAGCACCATTTGTTGAAGAAGCTATCCTTTCTCCACTGTACATTTTTGGCACGTTTATCTAATATAAGATAGCTGAAATTATATGTATTAGTCTCTGTGTCCTCAATTCTGTACCATTGGTCCACCAGTCTGTTTTGGTGCCAATACCATGCTGTTTTTGTTACGATTGCTCTATAGTATAATTTAAAGTCTGGTATGGTGATGCCCCCTGCTTCACTTTTCTTGCTCAGGATTGCTTTGGCTATTCTGGGTCTCTTATTTTTCCAGATGAATTTCATGATTGCTTTTTCTATTTCTTTGAAGAATGACGTTGGGATTTTGATTGGAATTGCATTAAATCTGTATAATGCTTTTGGTAGTATGGACATTTTGACAATATTGATTCTACCTATCCAAGAGCAAGGTAGGTCTTTCCATCTTCTGAGTTCTTCTATGATTTCTTTCTTTTGTGTTCTATAATTTTCCTTATAGAGGTCTTTCACCTCTTTCGTTAAGTGGATTCCCAGGTATTTTATTTGTTTTTTGATACTATTGTAAATGGGGTAGTTTTCATCATTTCCCTTTCAGAGGCTTTGTCACTGATGTACAAAAATGCCTTTGACTTATGGGTATTGATTTTGTATCCTGCAACTTTGCCAAATTCATTTACTAGTTGTAAAAGTTTTCTGGTAGAGTTTTTTGGGTCTTCTAGGTAGATTATCATGTCATCAGCAAATAGTGCTAATTTGAGCTCTTCTTTTCCTATCTGGATCCCTTTAATTTCTTTTGTCTGTTCTAATTGCTCTGGCCAGAGTTTCCAGTACTATGTTAAATAGCAGTGGTGAAAGGGGGCATCCCTGTCTTGTTCCAGTTTTTAGAGGGAATGCTTTCAATTTTTCTCCATTTAAGATAATGTTAGCTCGGGGCCTTGCATAAATAGCTTTTATAATGTTGAGATATGTTCCTGATATTCCTAGTTTTTCCAGTGTTTTGAACATAAAGCGGTGTTGTATTTTGTCAAATGCTTTTTCTGCGTCTATTGAGATAATCATATGATTTTTATCTTTAAGTCTATTGATGTGATGTATTATGTTGATTGATTTCTGAATGTTGAACCAGCCTTGCATCACTGGAATAAATCCCACTTGATCGTGGTGCACTATCTTTTTGATATGTTTTTGTATCTGATTTGCCAGAATTTTTTTGAGGATATTTGCATCTATGTTCATTAAAGATATGGGCCTGAAGTTTTCTTTTTTGGATGTGTCTTTGCCTGGCTTTGGAATTAATGTAATATTGGCCTCATAGAAAGAGTCTGGAAGAGCTCCCTCTTTTTCTATTTCTTGAAATAGTTTGAAGAGCATTGGTATTAGTTCTTCTTTAAAAGTCTTGTAGAACTTGGCTGTAAACCCATCAGGTCCTGGACTTTTCCTTGTTGGTAGCTTTTTGATGACATCTTCTATTTCTTCGCTTGTAATCGATCTGTTTAAATTGTGTATAGCCTCTAGATCCAGTTTAGGCAAATCATATGACTCTAGAAATCTGTCAATGCATTCAGTATTTTCTATTTTATTAGAGTACAAGTTTTCAAAGTAATTTCTAATTATCTTCTTTATATCTGAGGTGTTTGTTGTGATATTACCTTTTTCATCACGAATGTTAGTAATTTGAGTTTTTTCTCTTCTTTTCGTTAGCATCACTAGGGGTCTGTCAATTTTGTTTATTTTTTCAAAGAACCAACTTTTAGCTTTGTCAATTCTTTGAATTGTTTCCTTAGTCTCAATTTCATTAATTTCTGCTCTTATTTTAATTATTTCCTGTCTTCTACTGCTCTTGGTGTTGATCTGTTCTTCTTTTTCTAGTGTTTTGAGGTGTGATGTTAAGTCATTTATTTGTTGGTTTTTTTTTCCTTTTAAGGAATGAACTCAGTGCAATGAATTTTCCTCTTACTACTGCCTTCATAGTGTCCCAGAAATTTCTATATGATGTATCTGTGTTCTCATTTACCTCTAGGAATTTTTTATTCTCCTCCTTGATGTCTTCTTCAATCCCTTATTCATTCAGTAGCATGTTGTTTAGCTTCCAGTTGTTGGAGTAGTTTTTCTTATTCCTTGTTTTGTCATTGATTTCCAATTTCATCCCTTTATGATCTGATAGTATGCAGGGTAGTATCTCTATTTTTTAATATTTGCTGAGAGTTGCCTTGTGACATAATATATGGTCTATTTTGGAGAAGGAGCCATGTGCTGCTGAGAAAAAAGTGTATTCATTTACTGAGGGATGAAATATTCTATATATGTCCATTAGGTCTAAGTTATTAATTGTTTTAAGGAGGCCTAAGATTTCTTTGTTTAGCTTTTGTTTGGATGATCTATCCATTGGTGAGAGAGGTGTGTTGAAGTCCCCTAGAATAACTGTGTTGTGGTCTATTTTACTCTTGAACTGGAGAAGAGTTTGTTTGATGAATGTAGGTGCTCCATTATTTGGGACATATAGATTTATGATTGTTATATCTTGTTGATTAATGGTTCCCTTAAGTAGTAAGAAATATCCATCTTTGTCCCTTTTGATTAGCTTTGGCTTGAAGTCTACCTTATTTGAAATGAGAATGGAAACCCCTGCTTGCTTCCGCCAGCCATGTGAGTGATAAGACTTTTCCCAGCCTTTCACCTTCAGTCTATTGATGTCTTTTTCTATGAGGTGTGTTTCTTGGAGACAGCAAATTGTTAGGTCATTTCTTTTAATCCATTCTGATAATCTGTGTCTTTTGAATGGCGAGTTTAGGCCATTAACATTCAGGGTTATTATTGGGATGTGATTTTTTTTATTTTTTTTTATTTTTTTGTTAAGTAATACATTATTCTTAAAATTGATGAGAAAAAAATATTTTCATAAAAATTACTTTCATAAAAGTAATCACATTGACACATGTATCCAATCTCCTCAAATTACAAATCTCTTCTTCACTTTGGTTTATCCTTACTTTTTTTTTTTATTTTTATAATTTTTAATATGTACAACTCATAGTGCATATATTTAGTATCTTTTTACATACAACTGTTTGTATACAAAGTATATTCGTACAATTTAGGTCTTCAATCATGCATTAAGGAAAATGATATCCGTCTAATTCAATGGATGTGATTTTTATTCCCATCCATTTTAATTTGTATTATGGTCTTTAGCTTGATTTGTTTTCTCTTCTGGTTGGTATTTCCCTTAGTTTAATATGTCCCTTTGTTGATTTTCGTTGTTATTTTTCTCTTCTTCCTCATGAAAAATTTTGCCCAGGATGTTCAGAAGTGCTGGCTTTCAAGTTGTGAAATCTTTTAACTTTTGCTTGTCGTGGAAGGTTTTTATTTCATCTTCGAATCTAAAGCTCAATTTTGCTGGATATAAGATTCTTGTTTGACATGCCTTTTCTTTCATAGCTTGAAATATGCAATTCCAGGATCTTCTTGCTTTTAAGGTCTGGGTTGAAAAATCTGAACATAGTCTGATTGTTTTCCCCCTATATGTAATCTGCTTCCTTTCTCTTGTGGCTTTTAATATTCTCTCTTTGCTCAGTATATTAGGCATTTTCATTATAATGTGTCTTGATGTGGATCTGTTGTGATTTTGTATGTTTGGTGTTCGGTAAGCCTCTTGAACTTGGTTTTCCCATTCATTCCTCAAGTTTGGAAAATTTTCTGTAATTATTTAATTAAATAAATTACTCATTCCTTTGATTTGAAACTCTGCCCCCTCCTCTACCCAATCACTCTTAAGTTTGGTCTTTATATGTTGTCCCATAATTCTTGAATGTTCTGTTCTTGGTTCCTTACCATTTTTGCTGTGTAATCTAGATTTTTCTCTAGGATATATATTTTGTCTTCATTGTCTGAGGTTCTTTCTTCCAAGTGATCTACTCTGTTGGTGATACTTTCGATTGAGCTTTTATTTTGGTTTATTGCTTCTTTCATTTACGGAATTTCTGTTTGGTTTCTCTTTAGAGCCTCTATCTCCCTATTGAAGTAATCTTTTACTTCCTGTATTTGTTTTTGGAGTTCTTTGTCAAAATGATCTTTTGCCACCTGTATTTGCTTCCTCATCTCATTTTTGAGTTCATTCTTAAGTTCCGCAAACATTTGGAATATGTAATTTCTTTCTTTTTTTTTTTTTTTTTTTTTTTTTTTTTTGTGGTACCAGGGATTGAACTCAGGGGCACTCACCCACTGGGCCATATCCCCAGCCCTTTTTTTTGTATTTTATTTGGAGACAGGGTCTCACTGAGTTGCTAAGTGCCTCACCATTGCTGAGGCTGGCTTTGAACTCACGATCCTACTGCCTCAGCCTCCCAAAGTGCTGGGATTACAGGCGTGCGCCACCACGTCTGGCTGGAATATGTAATTTCTAAATTCCATCTCTGGCATTTCACCAACTGTGCTTGCCATGGAATCTACTGAGGAGGTATATTGATTTGTTTTTTTTTTTTTTTTTTTGTCTTTTTTTTTTTTTTTTTTTTTTTATTTGCTTTTAGTTGTACACAATGCATTTTACTCAATGCGTTTTATTTGTACGTGGTGCTGAGGATCGAACCCGGGTCGCCCACATGCTAGGCGAGCACTCTACCGCTGAGCCACAATCCCAGCCCAATATTGATTTGTTTGTGTCACTTTCTTCCCTTGTTTCTTCATATTGCTTGTGTGTTTTCTTCCTGCACTGTGGGACCTTGACTATTTCGATTTTACCTTAAAGCCTTATGTTGCTCCTGTAGTACAATGCTATCAGATCCCCTTATAATTCCTTTACACTTTAAAATCAAACACTTTCTATTCAGAAAATCCCAGTTTGATCACAATGTACAGATTTAGTTAACCCAGATATTGTTTCCAGTTTACTCTGTAAGCTTCTGATGGGGTTTTATAGTTTCAAGTATTGGACACAGAGGTGATATGTTTAGGAAGAATGAAGTGAGTGTATTGAATTGTTCTTTCTTAGAAAGTATGAAAATAGAGTTCTATGGAAGTGGTTTAGTATCAACAGACGAGAGAGGAAAGAGAATGGAGTGAATGATTAGGTGGAAAGACCGATTTATATATAAACCTAACTTACACAGCGGTTGAGAGAAGGAATAAAGAAAGATGGAAAAGAAAAAAAAATGACAAAGGAGTAGAAATTAGTGTAAGAGAGAGGAGAGAGTGATTCTAGAAAATAGAGAATAAACTATATATAACACCACTTTGCTATATAGTTCAATTGTACCCGTTCTAGAAATTCCAATTTCTGCGTTTAACTTGTTTTTGCCTCTGTTGAGTATGCAATGGCAGGGTGTAAATAGGGAAGATGAAGGAAGAAGAAAAGATACAAAAGTGAGAAGGAAGAAAAGAAAGAAAGAAAAGAGGAGCAGAAGCAAACACACTGTCAATCAAAACAAAAACGAAACAAAACAAAACAAACAAAAAAACCCAAAAAACAACAAAACAAACAAGCAAACAAACTAAAAGTTGAACCCAGGAACAAGTCTCAAACAAAACGGACCCTGGGAAGCCCTTCTTTTTCCCCTTCCAGTTTAAGTCAATTGACCCGGATCACGTCCAGTCAGCGATCCTGTTAGTAGAGTCAAGGCTGCACCTTTGGGCAGTTGCAGAATGGCACAGCGGAAGAGTGGCTCAGGGGGATTGTGTGTCAGCAGCTGAATGGCACCGGGAAAGGGACCCTCCAGAAGGCACCCTTTCCCCAAGCGCACCCACAGTTGTACCTTCTTGGGGTCTCTGCGCTAGCCTCAGACACGCCCTCCCCTGCTGGTTGCCAGAGTCTCACCCAGGTGTGTGCTGTTCTCAGAGCGCTGGCAGAACCCTGGATGTCTGCAGCTGCTTTTCCTTTCTTCTTTGTTTCTTTGTCCCGGTCAGCCACTGCTTTCCTCAAATATGGTGGTGTTCTCCTCAGGCTCAACAGCAGTTCCATAGACTTCTTGTTCAGGTCGCAGCTGGGCAGGTCGCACTTCCCCCGGGAGTGGAGGGGGCTTTTCCTCAGGACGGGCCCTGCATGCAGCAGCAGGGAGCTGCTACTCTGGGCCCTGGAGGCCAGGCGAACTGCTCAGATGGACCTTCTTTAATGTATATTTCTCCACTTGTATGCCCTTAGGACAATTTTCAAAAAACTTTTAAAAATTCCTTTTATAGTTTCTCCAGATAAAGAGTTGTTTGTTAGGGAGCAAGTTGGCTGCCCTCTTCACTCAGCCATTCTAGAAATCTTACATAAGATTTTAACCTCTGTCTTGCTAGTAGATTGCTGACTTTGATGAAATAGCAGTTATGTTGTCAGTTGCCCTATGGAAAAGCCCAGTGGGTCAAAGAACTGAGGATAGCTCTTACAGAAACAAAGTGACAAGAAACTGAGACCCTCAGTTTAATAGGCAGCAAGAACTGAATTCTGCCAGCACCTTTTGAGCTTGGAAATTAATCTTTCCCCAGTTGAGCATCAAGATGAAACCACAATCCCAGCCAATGTCTTGATGATAGCCTTTGTGAGGTCCTGAAGCAGAGGACCTAGCAAAGCTGGGTGTAATTTCCTGACCCACAGAAACTGTGAGATAATAAATGTTTGTGCTGTTTTAAACCACTAAGTTTGTGGTAATTTGCTATGCAGTGATAAATAGCTAATATGATTGCATTAAATAATATACATAGAATTACAAGTCATTTTGAAATAGTCATAACATTTAAAAAACAAGTTTGTGATATAATAAATATGTATGCATCTTAATTATTGCATTAAATAACAGAGCTAGCAATGAATCTACTATTTGCTATTATTTAAAAGTAGTGACAAAGCCAGGTGCAATGACACATAGCCTTATTCCCAGTGACTCAGGAGGCTGAGGCAGGAGAATCACAAGTTGGAGGCCAGCCTCAGCAACTTTGTGAGACCTTGTCTCAAAGTTACAAATAAAAAGGGCTGGGGATGTCGCTCAGTGGTAGAGCACCCCTGGGTTCAATCCCTAGTACTGTAAAAATAAATAAATGAATAAATAAAAATTAAAAACTAAAAGCAGTGGTGAGCATAATATATATTTCAAGGTATCTTCAGCAACAGTAATATGAAATGAATATATCTGTAATTGCTTTTGGTGACAAAGTTGCAATTACTGTTAACACTACTATGGTTTGTTGCCTGTATTCATATGTGAAAAAATGCTATTGTTTTAGAGGTTACTAGAAATAAAGATTTAGACGTTTTTTCTCTTAAATTACACAGGTTTCTGCATTATGTCCATAAAACCCCCAAGTTCCCAAGGTTGGGGCTGGGGGTGTGGCTTAGTGCTAGAGCACATGCTTAGCATACATGAGGCCCTGGGTTCCATGCCTATGAAAACACACACACACACGCACACACACACACACACACACACACATACACACTTAAGATTAAAAAGCCCTGATACACCATTTCCTAATATGAGAGAGCTCTTACCTAAACTATTTTCTTGAGGGGAGAATAGGATATACCAATTAATTGAAATTAATTATAAAATAATAATCTCTCAAAATTTAAATGTACATATATATTCCTTGTTCTGAAAATTCTGTTTCTAGATATTCATTCTGCAGCTGCACAAAGATATGTAGAAAGATGCCCATTACAATACTGTTGGTAGTGCTAACAAGTGAATATACCTTAATAGAAATCTCATTGCATAAATTTTTGTATGCTGTGCAACAGTAGCAACAAAGAGTTGTATGTACTGTTATGAAATGATCTCCAGATCTCCAGAATATATGAAGCATAAAATTGAGGATCAAAACAGTATGTATGGCATGCTTCCATTTATTTATACATACACATTTTCTGGACGTTGACACAAGATTATGCTAATACTAGGTAACATGGGGAATGGGAATGAAGATCTCAGGGTCTGAAGTTGGAGGGGCATATAATGTTCACTGGAGAGCTGTGGTTCCCAAACTGTGTGTCCAGGTACTTTGTGGCTCTGGGGACATGTAAATTTTAAGGCAAACTTGCTGATAGAAATCTGTTGGCCACCGGGAATTACTAGGTAATGGTGATTCATAGTTTCCATGACATCATCATGATACATTCCTTTCAGTGATGAAGTATCTTTGCAAAGATGGATGGCAGTTACTATGATAAACTAACACATGATCTTGTTGTGTCATCTAAATGACACCCCATTATAAGTCAATTTGTCTTCACCCTGAGCTGACTGAAGAGATCCTCCCAGCTCAGGCAGGCAAAAGATCCAGGAGATATTTACATTACCATACAGGAAAAAAATACCCAAAAGACCAAGGTAACACTATTATAAAATTTATGTTTTAGAAAATCATGATTATAGTAGGCATTGTTTGTAGCAAGTTTTAACTTTAAATGATGCTCAGATTTTGGTAACAGAATGTGAAGGTTGAGGGATAATAGTCAACCCAGTCTTTCTGGTTCAGCCCCTTTGAAAGTGCCATCATTAAACTGTCCAGGTTTCTTTATTACTCTGTCCTTGGGTAGGGTACTTCCTCTAAGTATATGGAAGCTAACTATAGAAACCATGGCTTGTGAACTGGCTCCTTTCTTCCCTTGAGAATTAGGTGAGAGTCTTGGTTCTGGGAACTTAGTGGAGGTTATGCATTAAGTTTGTGACATAGCCAGGACTTCAAAGTAGATCCTCTGGTCTATGATCAGTGCCCTGTCCACTCCTCATCATGACCATCCTGTCACTGACACACAAAGGACTGAAGGTCCATGCTTTGGCTAACTTTAGACTTAGGACATTGAGCAGTCCTGATCTTAAGGGTCTAATTGTGAGACTAGTCTAACCCTCAGTGTCCTCACTTATCTGATGGGTATGGGAATGTTTACTCCCATCTACAGAAGTTTGTAAAGATTGAGAAATGTGGGTAAGCATGGCACCTGCTCAGTGTCAACTTTCAGAGCTTAATCTCTGGAGTGGGTAGAGCAAGGCTCTGAGTCTAGTCCTAGTGCTCCTTACATGAGTGGTTTTAAGCTGGTTAATTATGTCCTCTGAGCCTCAGTTTCCTCATATGTCTCACAGAGACAGATTGCAAAGAGATCAGACATGTAAAGCTGTGAGTGCAGTGCTTCACTTGGAGCAAATAATCCACTTTAGGTAGTATGACAAGATCCTCAATGTGGGGGTACTAAGAAATTTAATGTCAGTTTCCTGGCTGGAATGATCCTGTTTGTAAAATGGCAAAAGTGTACCCCATCAGTGTACCATGTGTGTGTAGTGTCCTCTTCTTCCCTCTCCTGCCATTTTCCCGATCTTGCTTACAAATACTTTCTTCACAGTCACCTGGGTGTAATTGACCAACAGCATAAAATATCACTGTATTACTGCTTTCTCTGGGACTTACATTTTCCAAGGGACCCAAACCCAAAACTGGAAGAAAGAAACCCTAATGGTACAAATCCCAGCTCTGATTTAGGGCAAGGTCTCTCAATTTCAGCACTCTTGACATTTTGGGGCTTGATAATTGTTGTAGGAAACTTTTCCTTTGTATTGTAGGATGTTTATCAGCCTCTTTGACTTCAACTCACTAGATCCAACTCACTAGTAGTGCAACAAATCCCTTTCCAACTAAGACAATCAAAAATGTCTCTAAGCATCACCAAATACCCCTTGGGGAGAAAATTTACCCACAGATAAAAGAGTTAAGAACCAGTAGTTTAGAAGATTTTGTGGGGAAGTGAGAAGTGAGGACTGCTAGGATATCTTTTCTTTTCTTTTCTTCCTTCCTTCCTTCCTTCCTTCCTTCTTTCCTTTCCTTTCCTTTCCTTCCTTCCTTCCTTCCTTCCTTCCTTCCTTTCTTTCTTTCTTTCTTTCTTTCTTTCTTTCTTTCTTCCTTTCCTTCTTTCTGTTGGGGATGTAACCCAGAAGTGCTCTATATCTGAGCTACAACCCCAGCCCTTTTTTAAAAAATTTGAGATAGGATGTCACTAAGTTACTGAGCCTGGCATCAAATTTGCAATCCTCCTGCCTCCTGTCTCTGGTATTACAGGTATGTGCCACTGCACCTCACAGCTTTCTAGGATATCTTAAAGTCAGAACAGGATTGTAAGTGGGAATGCCTTCTGGGACCAGGCAAAGGTGGAAGAACAGGAGCCACAGAAGTACAATACAATAGGGAATAGTGAGGCTTCTAGCACACTGAAGAAAATAACACCTTATGTAAAGGCATTAATACTCAACATTTAGCAAAAGCTCTATGACTCAGACAACACATTTCTGAGAACTGAAATGGGCTGACACTTTGAAGCCCAGATGTAGGCTGTCCAATAGAATAGTTCAACTGTGGTATATGGTCCCCTCATTTGGGCCATTGATTGACATGTCCCAGTTTCTGCTTTTTCCCACCCATCCCTGTCCTATCTTCAAAATAATGATGTCTCCAAAGAGTCATAGCCTACTATGTCATCCTAAAACATAAAATTAATTTTAAATTCCACAAACTTTTCAAATATACATGTATTATTAAAATGAAAAAACACCATGGAGCAATTTAAAACTGTATGTGGGACAATAACTTGTAAGAACAGCAAAAGCAGGGGGAAAAATCAACAAAAAGAAAACCATAAATCACATCAAAAGGCTAATAGTGCCAGGCACTGTGACACATGCCTGTAATCCCAGAGGCTCTGGAGGTTGAGGCAGGAGGATCAAAAGTTCAAAGCCAGCCTCAGCAATTTAGCAAGGCCCTTAGCAACTTAGCAAGACCTGGTATCTAAATAAAATATTTTAAAAAGGCTGGGGATGTGGCTCAGTGGTTAAGTGCCTCTGGGTTCAATTCCTTGTACCAAAAAAAAAAAAAAAAAATGCTGAAAGGGATTGTGTTGGAATATTTTTCCTATTTTTGCTTTTCCCATATTTAAAAAAAAAAAAAAAGTTTATGTTACACTGTAAAAGTCTACATTGGAAAGGGGAGCTCAATCCCATCCTATACTTGTCCAGCTAGGGAAGGCGTCATAAAATCAAATGATAAACACTTGGGCTGAGCTAGCCCTCCCCATCCCTGTACTGTCAGAGGCTTCGTGTCTGATGAATAACAAGAGAACCTGGAGTTCCCCGCGTGTGGTTATTAACATTAATAATAATTGGAACACTAATCTCTGCCCACTGCGTTCTGTTCTCCGGTTGCTTTCTGCTGCTTTTTAATGACGCGCTTTTGCTTTTTCCCATGTACTCCACATTATACACATGCTGTACTGCTCTCCCTTCCCGCGATTTATGCATGTCTCTAGCAGATGGTTGGGCCAGTCCACCTCCGGTGCTTGTTTAGCATAACAGAGAGCTCAACAACTGGGGCCCCGCTCACAAGGTTCAGCTTGCATTTCTGGATCCTGGTGGGGTAAACACCCGGGGTTAAGGCCAGAGCTTGCCATGTCTGACCCACCTTCCCAGCGGCTTGGGATGGTCTTTTCCTATTTGCTTTTCAGAGACTGTTTTTCCTTCAATTCCACCCTTCCCCCATTCATTTTCCTTGGTCTTCCCTAGACTTCGATAAAGCTTTCCATAGTGGTAGTGCAAACAAGGGATTCTCAAGAAAAAGAAGGCAAAAAAAAAAAAAAAAAAAAAAAAAAGCCACAGTGAAAATCCAAGACTGAGAGTCTCTGCCTAACCTGTTTTGGGGGGCTGCATGTTGATGCGGGCTGGGGAGGAGTGTGCGTCATTTGCTCATCACTTTTCCCTCTCTGGAGAGAGAGGGGCCGCACCAACCAGCCCGTCTCCTCAGGATGGTAGGGATTGTAAGCACTTGAAGATATGCACAATTAAAGAAATTTGAATGGACTTCGGATAACACACTTGCAAGTCTCTTGAAGCCCGTGGAGTAGTTCAAGTCACCTCCTGGGTGCCTGGCCTTCCTGCCGCCTCAATTCAGACCTCCACATTCTCCCCAAGAGCATGTTGATTTTGAACTCCCACGGTTCTAAGGAGTACTATGGATGCTTACTATGGTCAAACAAGCCACATTTTTTCCTGTCTGATCTGGGTCCTCAGATCTTCTAGGCTTTTAGGCATGAAGAAAAAAAAATCTCGTGATAAAGCCATCTAAGGAGTTGAAGAGTTGTTATTGTTCTAGGGTGCTCCAAGCTTTGCCTTAATGACTTAAGATGACACAGCTGGAGGTGAGAGAGCTCCAAGTGCCAGGCTGAAGTTTACTGTAATATGTTATTTCCATGTGGCTGGAAAAATTGATTTCTAATTCATAAAATATATCCCCTAACACCAGTCATTACACACTTTCCAGTTGCAGCCTGAAAGTACTCAAGCCATGTATTCACAGAAGGCAGAAAAGGGGGGTTGCTTTCTTCTCACTCCAGGTGAAGAAGGAAAAATAGAACTTTGTGGAGAGGAAGCCAAGAAAACAGTTGGGGTGGTGTGATTGGTGGGGGAGGAGCCTAAATAAATGGTGGTCTCCATATATTTTCAGGACGGCTCTTTTCTCTCCAGCGCTGGAGGAAAATCAATATCTTGTTTTCAGATGGGTAAATGGAGTCGTCTCTTTAAAGTGCCCCGGTCAGTTCACCACACGTCGGGCAGCTGCTGCTTTCCAGGCTGCCCTGCGATTCCCAGGCTAGGAGGATTGACAAGGCGATGATAAACTAACGTGCCCCCTCAGCTCTGGGTGTGCGCCATTGTTCCCGCAGCTGAGACCCTCTGCTGCTATTTGCTTTCTCCCACATACATTATTCAACAGCCCAGGAAAAGGCCAAGAACCTCTTTCATTCAGGAATTCTGTATTAAAATAATCAATTTCAAACTGAAGCCGGGAAGGCCAGCTTGCTACAGGGAGAGCCTATTAATAAGCCACCAGTCTTTTCCATTTGCATTGAACTCATGCTGTATTGTGGTAATATGGGATTATTTTTTTTTTTCAGTTTCCTCCAAGAAACTAAACATCACATCGGTTCTCCTGCCCTTTTATAAATAGCATGTAGAAGAGCTTCTTCGTTTGATCCCACCATTAATAGAACACTAGAGGCCATATTTGTGCCTGCTATTCTGCACTGACCAATTCGGATTTTGAAAGTACTTTAAAAAAGCCATTAACTCTCCATGAAATGTAGCAGGAAGAAAAGTTTTCAAGTGTTTTGTTTTCTATTCATTGGCATTACATTTCTTGTCTTGCCTCTCCTGCCCCCTGCCTCAACCATTCCCCCACGTGCACTCACACATACACATGCATGCACGCACGCACACAGAGATTATGATGTTTAAGTGTTCAACTAAAAATTAGAAAGCTTCCACATATGAATAAGGATAAGTTTTAAGTGCCTCTCAGCAGCACTGTGGTATGCTCATTCACGTGAGTGTGGTTTTCCTACTTGGTTAGTAAAGGGTTAATCACAAACGCCCTTTTTGTGGCTGCCTTATTGTCAGAATTCTTTCTGAGCCCACATCAGTCCATTTTCATGCCTTTAGACAATCAATGACCAAAAAATAACTATTAATAGTCACTCTTCTCTAATCAATTCCGCAAACATTTATTGAACACCAACTGTGTACACAGGAAATCTCTAGGGCTTTAAGTTGGGCCATCACAGGGAATCAGTTATGATTCCACAAATGTCCTGTGAAACAGATTTTTAATAGGGTTGCCAGATTTAGCAAATAAATATGTAAGGTACTCACTTAAATTTCGATTTTAGAGAAAAGAAATAATTGTTTAGTTTAAGTTGTTCCCTGAAATATTTGGGACATACTTACAACATTATATTATTTATCTGAAATTCA
This sequence comes from Tamias sibiricus, assembly GCA_025594165.1. NCBI lineage: Eukaryota > Metazoa > Chordata > Mammalia > Rodentia > Sciuridae > Tamias > Tamias sibiricus. The sequence goes on from CM046667.1 coordinate 130,378,912, forward strand.
AAGTTAACAGGGAGCCCTATAATATATCTAAAAAGCCTACTTTTCAAAGGAGATTGGCCAAATTATATTGTTATATTGTGTGCATGTATGAATATGTAACAACAAATGCTATCACTATGTGCAACTATAATGCACTAATAAAAATGTGGAAAGAACAAAAAAAAAAAAGGAATTCTTGATGTGACCCTGAGGGTTTGGGTGGTGTTGACTATTACTTTCAAGTCCCTCCCTGCAGAAGCATAGACCAGACAGAACTTGATTCACTGAAGGCTTAGTTAGTAGAGTTCAACTTAATAAAAATTTTGCTTTTCCATAGAAAACGAAGCTTTTCAACTAATTTATAAAGAGGTCCTCTTCTTTTTTTGCTCAGTAGATGGTGTCAAATATTTTTGAAAAGTTAGGGATAAAAAATTATGAAAAGTACTAAACTATTTAAAAGCAACTCTAAAGTTACTCACAAATATAAATATTCCTAGACCATTCTGGTAGATTGATTTACTTATAATGAAGTAAAAGTACCCACAAGAATTCACCTTGTGTCCTATGTTGTGCCACAGATTGCTAGGCATCAGAGAGTCAAGAGTTGAGGCAAATGTATCCATGACAGTGCCCAGCACAAGGCTGCTGCTGACTGATCAGAGCCCGGCAGAGGAGATACTGGCAGGGGCAGAACCTTGCAACCAGGGCTGGGGGTCCATCCCTGAGCAGCATAGATGCTGTATAGCAGGGAAAGTTAGAAAGGACAAAGCAGTGCCTTCAAGGATCAGTTCTGGTTAGTCCTGGGAGCTGAGGATGCTAAAACACTTTGGATGCCCTCTGGGAGCTCAGAGTGTGGTTACAAAAAGCAGACATAGTGTTTGTAAGACAGAAGGGCTGTCAAGAGAGCCCACATAATAGCAGCTCCCCATGTGACAAGAGGTGCTGAGTGCAATATCTGCCTTATTTCCTTTATCATCACAATGACCTTTTGAAGATATCCCCTTTTCAGATGAGGAAACCTGATCTTGAGTGAGATAATTTGACTTGCTGAAAGTGGTGGGACCTAGATTCAAAGCTAGGTGTGAGACCTGGCCATTAAGTCACCACATTATTCTTTGGGGGCTCACAAGAAAGGGAAAAACTCTGAAAATTGGGCCTGTCAGCAAGGCCTATAAATGCAAATGCACCTAGTCTGTGATTCTCTGTTCATCTCACTGATCTGTTATCTAGTTCAATGCTAAAGGTATATTGACTTGATTAAGCTACATTGGCTTTATAATGTGTTCAGGTATCTAGTACTACAAAATGGTATTTTGATTTATTGGAGAAAAATAGGCAATGCAATAAATGATAACACATCTCACATCCTTTGAGAAGAAAATAACTCTGCATGAACACTGTCTTTAATCACATACTAAAGTAAATTCAAGAAGAAGGTTTAATGTACGGAAAATCAAATTCTTACAGGAAAATCCTGGAATACATAAATGATACAGGGGGCAAGACTGGATACTCAGAAGCTATAACAGAGGGGCCTACTGACATTGTATGAATTTACAATTTTTGTATAGCTAAAGAAACCCCAAACAAAGTCCACAAATAATAGATTTAGAAAGTTATTTGTAAAGGACAGAATGTATAGCTATAATATACAAAGTGTTCTTGTAAATAACAGAAGGAGACAAACAACCTACAAGGAAATTGAGAAAGGATGTGAAGAAACTCATCCACAGAAGAAGAATTCAACAGGCTAAGGAAACTTATGAAAAAATGCACAGATTCACTGATGGTCAAGGAAGTTCCAATTAAAGTAATAATGTAATATATTCTATCAGGAATTTTTTTTCTTTAGTTGGTGCTGAGGATTGGATCCAGGGTAAGTGCTCTGCCAACTGAGCATTTTGGGCTAGTGCTGTACCCCTGAGTAGCCCCCCATCCCAGGCAAAAAAAAAAAAAAAAAAAAAAAAAAAAATATATATATATATATATATATATATATATATATACATATATATATATTTTAAAGGTATTTCCTCTTTCCGAAGAGATGTTGAGAGATACTGCAGTATCCTTTACCTCCTTAATCCCATTCCTGAGAATATGTCTCATTAAATTAAAAGCAGTAATACACACAACTCTACATACAGGCATGTTGATTACATCATTGTCTGTAGTCATGCATGCACATAAAAGCAAATGAAAACAGTGTTATTAATAAGGAGAATGCTCGAATAAATTGGTAATACACTAATGCAGTAAAATATTGCAAACATCAAAAAGAATGAAATAGAGCTCTACCAGGTGGTTTAAAAAAAAAACAATTATAGAACCCAGGGGTGCTCTACCATGGAGCCATATCCTCAGGCCTTTTTATGTTTTGAGACAGAATTTCACTAAGTTGCAATCCTCCTGCCTCAGCTCCCCAGTAGCTGAGATTATAGGCCTGCACCACCATGCCCAGTTCTACCAGGTGATTTTGAAGGATTTTTTCTGTGAAGTAAGTAAGTATAGAGATTCAGAAGAATGTGCTAAATATCCCATTTTTGTAAAACACATCCTTTAAAATGTATGTGTAATTTGTATGTAATTATTTAGCCTTGAAGAAAAATATGAAAGGAGGCATACTGAGTTATATAGACTGGAAGGTAAGAGCAGGAAGGGGTGAGCCTACAAAAAGGGAAGAACACAAAGATTGCACTAAAGAAAAACCCCATGCATGTGCATATATTTTTTCTTCTTAAAAAAAATCCAGGAATTTTTCCTGCAACTTCTTTTCTGTGTAAGCCTAAAAGGAGGCAATTGTTGTTAGGTCTATTGCTGTCGACTGCAGCTGTTAGTATCATTGCTAAGAAAGAAAATTACATTTGCTGTGAAGTGGAACCTTCAGTAGAGCACAAAGACCATAGCTTTGCTCAAGACCAGGAAAATTCAGAGAGCACATCAATGTTAAAATAATTGTCAACACTTTTTAACTCGTAGTTAGCAAGGATTACTAGCCAAAATGTGGTACATGTTGCATTAGAATGTATTTTTGAGTCACATAATGAATTATGGAATTGATTGAGGGTTGTTCCTCTCTGCCTCTGACCCCAGCATTGTTTCTGCAAACTTCCTCTAACTTCTCAAAGACTTGTGTTTTGAAGCAGAACTTAGATGGTAAAATTTACAGAAATAAAAAAGTCTGAAAGAAGAGCAGGTTTGGGAAGGTGAGAGATATTTGACTGCCTACAGGTGGTTTCATATGCATAGAAGGAACAAGGATAGAAAGGGACTTGCAAGTGTGAGACTTGAACTGAGAAGAGAGATAGGTTTGCATGAGGTGAATCCAAATGCTGCGAATGAGTACAGGAAGGAGAGCTGGAGAAAGACAATGGTGTTGGAAGAGGTGAGAGCAGGGAAGCCAGAAGAAGAAAGGGGCAGGATCTGTCAGCCCAGCCCTGGTTTCCTGAAAGAGCTTGAGACCTGGGAAATGCTGCTAAGGGGGTGGAGATGTTAAGTACAGGAAGGGGGCACTTTGAATAGCACTTAGAAGTGGTGATCTTGGGGCTGGGGTTGTGGCTCAGCGATAGAGCACTCACCTAGCCAGCGGTAGAGTGCTGGCCTAGCACATGCATGGCCCGGGTTCGATCCTCAGCACCACGTAAACATAAATGCATTGCATTGTGTACAACTAAAGTAAATAAATATTTTTTTTTTTTAAAAAAAGAAGTGATGATCTTTAGGCCAGCATGCTAGTAATCTTAATTTGGAAGTAGATGATGAAGATTCAAGGAGTAGTTGATAAAGGGGCAGGTGGGGTGAATACAGACTACATTTAAAAGATATTCATTGTGAAAACTGGGGGTGGCTGAATGAGATTGGGCTTCCATGAGAATGATTAAGGCTGGAAGCACTGTGACCACCTGCAAGGGTAGAGAGAAAGGAATCTGTAAGAAGTGAGAGACAGCTTGTTTTTTTTTTTGTCTTTTGTTCTTATGCAGCACTGGGGATGGAACCCAGAGCCTTACGCATGCTAATTAATTGATAACTACAGTGTCCTTAGCTTCAAGGGAAGTGAGCCTAGACTGGGCAAGGAAATTTGAAACTTTAAAACTTGGAGAAAGGAGAAGAAAAGGGGGATTGATGGTTGAATGGATGGATGGATGGATGGATACAGAGAAAAACATTCAAGTAATGTTTGTGATTCCTTTAAAATTATGAACATAGTGCATGTCTATGGTAGAGAAATTGGAAAATACAGATAGCTAAAAAGATGAAAATCACCTGTATACCTATCATCTAGATGTAATATTTGGCTATATTCCATCCAGATTTTTTCTATACTTTTATCTTAAAAACCCTGGGATCATCGTGTATAAATTTGAATATTCCCTTTTTGATTTTGGCTTAATATATTTGAACATTTCCCTATTTGTACATGTATTCTTTAAATATCTCACTATTAATAGGGATTTAATTGCAAGGCTATGGCACATTTTATTGAACCATTTATGCTAGTGAGCATTACTCCTTGTTCCTGTTTGTCCATTTTGTAAGAAACACTAGCACTATTAGGAAGGATTCCCAGAAGATTAATTACTAGGTAAAATTATGAATTAAAAAAAAAAAAACCTTTATCCTTAGCTTTCTATCTCATTAGCTTCTTTCATTCTTAATTCACCTCTTTCTGGTACCCCTGTCCCTCTTGGATTTTTCCTCCCCCTTAAACATAAAGGCATACTGCCCGCATCTTTTTTTTTTCCTTTTCTTTTCTTTCTTTCTTTTTTTGAGCGGGGGAGTTTACGGGGATTGAACTCAGGGGTACTCGACCACTGGGCCACATCTCCAGCCCCTTTTTGTATTTTATTAGAGACAGGGTTTCACTGAGTTGCTCAGTGCCTCGCCATGGCTGAGGCTGGCTTCAAACTCGCGATCCTCCTGCCTCAACCTCCCAAGTGCTGGGATTACAGGCGTGCGCCACCGCGCCCGGCTTCTTCTTCTTCTTTTTGTCCTTCCTGGGGCAACCCATCCTCTGTCATAACTTGAACTATCCTCTCTGGAGTAAAACCCTACATTTCTGTTTGGTCCTAATCCCAATTTCTGTGCTTTAGTCAAATTACTTACTACCAGCTTCCTCCAGCTGTCACCAATATTCTTTGTCTAAAATAGGATTAATTCCAGGAGATGGTACAGACCTCTAACCCCAGTGACTGGGGAGACTGAGGCAGGAGGAGCACAAGTTCGAAGCCAAAATAAAAAAATACAAAGGACTAGGATGCCGCTTAGTGGTAGAGTGCCCCTGGGTTCAATCTCCAGTAGCAATAAATAATTAAAAAGCTCTTGAGGGCTGGGGTTGTGGCTGAGTGGTAGAGTGCTGGTTTAGCATGTGTGAGGCACTGGGTTCTATCCTCAGCACCAAATTAAAATAAAGTCATAGTGTCCTTATACAACTAAAATAAAAAAATTAAAAGTTTTTTAAAAAAAGCTCTTGAACTGTCTATTCCCATTCTCTTGTATCACTGTTGCATTCTCCTGTCTGGTCTTTATCTTAATCACTTTTGTTAATTTGATTCTGTCAAAGCACATGACTGCTTATTGCCCACCACTACCTTCAGTAAATATTACCTGAAGTAGTTTTTCATACTGGATTAACCTCCATTAGTGTGCATAATGAAAGCAATTTAGGGAATTACATCACTTTTTTTTTAAGTAGAATAAAAAGTATCAGTGTATATAAAAAAACAAAACAAAACAAAACAAAAAACCTTTGATAGATCATCTTCCAGAAAAGGTGTATCAATGTAGGCTCCCAGCAGCAGAATTAAAGGTCCTGTTTCATCCCACTCTCACCAAATGTGATGTTATGATCAAACGAAAACATCTTCCTAATTACTGAACCAAAAATGTATGTTTATTTATTTATTTTAATATTAGTTATTTTAATTTAATTTTTTACTTTTTGATTGATATATGAACATATTTGTGAGATATAATGTGATATTTGATTCATGGTATATATTGAGTAATAATCCACTTGGTGTAATTAACATTGTCCAGAAGAAACACCTAGACCCCTGTGTTTACTATAACACTATTCACATTAGCTAGGATATGAAATCTACATTTCCAACAACAGACAAATGGATAAAGAAATGTGGTATATATACATGATGGAATACTCTGGCCATTAAAAAAAAACATGAAATACTGTCATTTACAGCAAGACAACTATTTAATCAGTTTTTGTGTTACTGTCACCAGAATACCAACAAGAACAATTTAGGGGAGGCAAAGTTTATTTGGGACTCACAGTTTTAGAGGTCTTAATCTATAGACTGCCCAGTCCATTGCTCTGGGCCCAAGATGAGGAGAAACGTCATTGTGGAAGGGTATGGCAGAGGAAGCTGCTTTGTTCATGACTGCCAAAAATCAGAGAGAGGGAAGGAGGAAAAGGCTGTAGAGAAGATGCACCCTTCCACAGCATGCTCCCAGTGACTTACCTCCTCCAACCACACCCCAACTGCCTGCCATTACCACCCAGTCAGTCCATTCATACCAGGATGAACTGAGTAGGTTTCTGCTCTCACAATCCAACCATTTTTACCTCCTGAATTAACACAGGAGCTTTTGGGGGAATACCTCATATCCAAACCACAAAAATAGACATAAAAAGACAAGATATGTGATCTTCATCATATGTAGTATCTAAAAAAGTTGAAGAAGTTGAAAGTAGTGTAATGGTTACCAGAGGCTGAGGAGAGTAGGGGATAGGGGAGATGGGGAGAGGTAAGGCAGCATGCTACAGATATATAGGGAAAATGTGTTTTTAAAAATTTCTATTTCCATTATTACATATAGAGTTGAACATTCTAAATTTGGTGAAGAGATTTTCATATTTCATTTCTGTAATATCTATTTATGGCCTTTCCATTTTTTTCCAGTTGGACTATAGGTTTTTCCTACTGCTTTCTATGATCTCTTTACATAATACCTATCAGAATATAGCTCACTATATCATGTCTCCCCATCCTTGTTTTATTCTATTACTTTGTGTCTGTGTGTATGTGTGTGTGTGTGTGTTTATGTGTGCATGTGTGCATGTGCACAGGGTATCACTAAGTTGCTCAGGGCCTCACTAAGTTGCTGAGACTGGCCTTGAACTTGCAATCCTCCTGCCTCAGCCTCCAAAGCCACTAGGATTATAGGCATTAGCCGCCTCACACCCAGCAAGAATTTACTTTTGTAGTGAAAAACATTTAAAAATATGACAAGTGTTTTTCTGGGCTGTGTACTCCATTTCATTGACCTGTTTTTCCAGTCTAGTTTTAATATTGCACTGTTTTAATTATTATGCCTTTAAATTATGTTTTAATATCAGAAGATCATTCTGAATTTTTCTAGCTCATTGCTTACTGGGTGAATTTAGAATATTTCAAGTTCTACTTACAAAAATCCTTCTGGAACTCACTATATGGAAAATAAACCTCTTGGTACTCCAGCATATGAGGCAACACATGTATTGGTAAAGTCTTTGGCCTTGGGTGTCAAACTTCTTGGGTTCAAATTCTTGCTTTGTCAATTCCTATTTGTATGCCTTTTAGAAAGTTATTTAATATTCTTATGGCTTGTTTTTTCCATATATTAAATGGGGCTGCTAATAGCACATACTTCATGCAGTTTGTATATAGATTAAGTAAATGAACATAAATAAAGAAGAACTTAGAATAGAATGTGACACATAGTAAGCACTCAGTAAATGTTTAGTATGGCATGTCTCTCTAGTTGTCAAAGTATGTTTGGGTCCTGTTATGGTTTGGATCTAGAAACGATCCACAAAATACTCATATGTCAGGCAGGCAATGCAGGAACATCCAGAGGTGAAGTGATTAGCTTATGAGAGCTGTAACTTCACTGGTGAATCAATTCATTGATGGATTAATAATTTAAATGGAGTACTGGGTGGTAACTTTAAGCAGGTGGGATGTGGCTGGAGGAAGTAGGTCTCTGGGGGCATGCTTTTTGGGACTGTATCTTATCTCTGGCTCCTCTATTTCTTTCTCTGCTTCCTGGCTACCATGAGCTGAGCAGCTTTACTCAACCATGCCCTTCTGCCGTGATGTTCCTGCCTTGGAGCCAGCCAAACATAGATTTAGCCTCTGAAATCATGAGCCCAAAATCAACTTTTCTTCCTCTAAGCTGTTCTTGTCAAGTATTGTCGAAGGGCAAAAATCACACTGGTGACAACCGTGCAGCCAAGAGATTTATTCATCAGCCTTTATGGCTGGTTGGAGGTCGAAGAGGTGCTGGGAGAGAGGAGTGTGCAAGCTCTGGTGGGAGACAGGAGTCAGGGAGAGAGGAGTGTGCAAGCTCTGAATGGAAGGTGGGTGCCTGGTTGTGCTGTGGTTTCTGGAGCTGTTGGCTGGGGCAGCTGCCGTCAGGATGGAGGTAGTGGGTCTAAGGCTGGTGTAGTGGCTGCCTCCTCTCAGCAGGGACAAGCTGTTGTGTGTCTGTGTGTCAGCTCCGAATGGATGGGAGGTTAAGTAGGGATTTCTGGTGGGGGTGTACCAGAGCAACTTTTAATGCTATTGGCTCTTTGCCCGTGGGACAGGGCAACCTTTAAGCCCATTGGCTCCTGCTCAGGGAAGAAACAGGTTGCTTTGCTCAGGGTATGGAAACTTCCCTTGACTCCTGCCTAGGGAAAATGAAACAAGGTAGCTTTGCTCAGGACAGGGAACCTTGGGGGCAGGGTGGGGGGGAGCCCATCTATCATTTGTGGTAACAAAAAAACTAACATAGGCCCTTAGGCAAAATATAGGCAGTGCTATCTGTACATGGTTCCAGTGTTCACAAATTTCAGTTATTTCTTTTCTTTTTGTTGACATGAGGGGGTCTCACTGAGTTGCTGAGGCTGGCCTCTGACTCACGAACCTCTTGCCTCAGCCTCCCTAGTAGCTGGCATTATAAGCATGCAGCACTGTGTACAGTTAAATGCCACATTTCTTAATCACATTATTGTTTTAAATGTATTGTTGCTATTAGGAATGGGATATCTAACAGGATACCACTGATATATAAGAAAGGTCTTGCTTTTTGTATATTTACTTTGTGCTGGAATACTTAGTTAGGCCCTTATTGTTTCCAACAGGTCCTTGGTTGATTTGGTGTCTGTCCACTGGGAATCATAGCTTTAGATTTTACATGGAACAGCTGTGTAAAGAAAAAAACATTGCTGCCCCAAAAAGAGGATCACTTGCTTTCTTCTGCTTTGGAGATGGACTCTTGTCTCTGACATTATAGCTCAGTGGAGTTGTTTCAAAAGCAATCTTGGTGGCATGACAGATTGTCCTGAGTTGAAATCTCCAATTAGTCACATGCTAGCTGTGTGATCTGAACATGTGTGAACCAAACCTCGCTGAGCCTGTTTTCTCACTGGGGAATGGGAATAATAGTAGCTACTTCATGACATTATTAGAAGGATTAAGTGAGTTACTGCATGTAAAACACCTCCCTGAGAGCACAAAGAAAAAGCTCAATAAATGTTAAGCATTATTTTATTATTTTAAAGATTATTATTACTTAGGAGAAACTTCTTTCTTCTTGGTCCAGCTGTACTGCTTTGGAACCTACCCATGCTTTGCTTAAACACAGTTCTGCCAGGACCATGACAGATGGTTGGGGTATCTTGCTGGTTTTCAATTTCACTGCATCTCTTTTTCTGTGTTTTCTTATGAATTTAAATGAGGAAGGTGGCTCCCATTTTAACCCAAAAGTTAATAAGATAAAAGTCTGAACTGGAAAGAAGGGACCTGCAAAAATATAGCATAGTGACCCCTTTAGTCCCTCCCACCTTTATTTGATTGACAAGTCCCATGAGCTCTGCTTCCAGGGCGTCTTGTATACACCATTCCTCTTCCTTTTCTGTCCTCATTGCCCAACATCTGGACCTTAGCTTGCATGGGGGGGCAGGGGGATCACATCATTTCCTTCTTCACAAAAATCCCCTTTTTGGGTCTTCATTGCATATGGGATCCTGACCAAACTCTGAAACGTGTATATCAAGGCATTCTAGCCTCTGATCCCGGGGGAACCCTCTGATCTCATTTCTAGTGGCTATCAACCCTGGACTCTGTCCCAGTCCCTCAAGACCCACTCTTGCCACTGCTACACCTGCAGCAGCTTGGCCCCTAAGCATGCTCATTTCCCCATGCCCCATTCAGTGTTTGGGACTTCCCTGCCTCCCCACGTACTTGCCTCGTTCCTCCAGCCTAAAATCCTCTCCACATCCCACTTTCACCTTCTAAATCCCTGCACATTCCACACGCCGTGGACTTCATGAAGCCCTTTCGGATTTTCCCTCTGGCTCAGAAATCAGAATGGATCATATTTCCCCCCATGCTCCTGGAGCATCTGCTTGTCCTTGTTTCCTTCCATTGAGTCCATCTTTTATTCTTCAAGTGAGATCTCTGTAAACTGCAAGTTTCTCGAGCATAAGCATCTGGGGAGCCCTGCATCATGTTCACACCATATTGTATTTATGTGCTGTCTTTTTCCCAACCTCCCTACCAGGCCCCCACATTTGAGAAGGGCAAGAACCACTCCTTGTTCACCATTGTATCCCAAGTGCCCGGCAAAGAGTTCAATAAAAGCTTATAGAATCAATAATAGCCCTCCATTTCCTCAACCTCCTTGACCCCTTGATTTGGGGTGAAAGCAGCCACTGCAATCACTTGCAATTGCCTACTGCACCTCTCCAGTCTTGAACTCCCAATGCCTTCCAGTCATGAAAACTTTCTCCAGGCAGATTTGTTCAACTCCATTGCTGTGACTGATGGCCCTTTGACCTCTCCTATTCTTCGACTCAGAGCCCCACCCCCAACTTCCCTCACTTCTCTTCCCAGTCCAACATTCTGCTCTGTTCTTGGCTAGGGTAGGGTCACTGGGGCACAGAAATTTAGAGGTCACCACATTTTTCTCCCACCACTTCTCTGGTCCCAGTTGGAAGTCTCATCCTGGCCCTAGGCCAGCCCCCTTGGCAGTCACAGGGATGGATGGAGCAAGAAGCCCCAGGTCAAGGGCTGGGAGCGCACCAGCCAGGGGGCCTTTTGTGCATATGACCACCCCTCCCCCTGCCAAGAGCAGCTTCCATTGAAGAGAGGTGGAGTTTCATGCTGCTTGCCCTGGGTGCCAAAAATGTTAGCTAGGGCTCTGGTTCTGTCCCTGCTTCCCTCACCCTTTGACATCATGCCAATCTCCACACTGCTCTCCCTGCTTCAGAGTTACAGCATGCCCTGTCGCTGGGATTCCTGGGATCACCACCAGTTCCCTTCTTTCATGGACACTTGATGGCTGCTCAGCCATCCTGTGACTGAGGATTTTTTTTTTTTTCTGTTGAGGATATTCATGTTACAGGATGAGGGGCAGAATGGGGAGGGGAGTTGGAGAGTTGCATAGGACAGAAGAGGCAACAAGCCCCTTGCCCTCTCTGAACTTCCTTTGCTTCATCTATAAAAAGAAACGATAATATTATCTACCTTCGAGCATTATTCTAAGGGTTAAAATGCAGTGCCAGGCATATGCAATAAGCACTTGATAGATGTGAGTTCCCTGAATTGTTTCTTTCTTTCTTTCTTTTTTTTTTTTTTTTTTGAGGGTGTACCAGGGATTGAACTCAGGGGCACTAGACCACTGAGTCACATCCCCAGCCCTATTTTGTACTTTCTTTACAGACAGGGTCTCACTGAGTTGCTTAGCAACCTTGCTTTTTGCTGAGGCTGGCTTTGAATTCGCAATCCTCCTGCCTCAGCCTCCCAAGCTGCTGGGATCACAGGTGTGCACAACCACAACTGTTCCCTGAATTTTTAATAATCCTCCTTTACTTTTTTCAAGGCTGTGGTGAGGATTAGATAAGAAAACTAGTGAATAATCCTGCCATATTATGTTTTGTTTTGTTTTCTTGGCACAAGGGATTGAACACAGGGGTGTTCTACCTCTGAGCTACATCCCCAGCCATTTTTATTTTATTTTTATTTTGAAACAGGATCTCACTAAGTTGCTGAGGCTGGCCTCAAATTTGCAGTCCTCCTGCCTCAGCCTTCCAAGTCTCTGGGATTACAGGCATGTGCCACTGAGTAGGTCTGATAAATGTTAGTTATGACCAACTCCAGAGCCCTAAAGCAGCAGCTCCTCTTCCTCTCCTCACCTCTGCACCCCAACTCCATCAGTGGGCTGAAAGCCTTCAAGAGAATTTTCCTGTCAGGATATAGAAACTCAAAACTTTTTGAGCTGGTGCCAAGAATGCCCATTGCAGTCAACTTTGTCTGTCATAAAGGGGCCAGCCTTGGGTTTCAAATTCTGCCACCAAGTCTTGGCCCCCTCCTTCAGATCAGTGGGAGTTTTAAGTACAGTTGAAATCAATGCCACTTCTTTCTTCATATCAGTGGGGTTTAAAGCCTAGAGACATTCTTATCCATGTTTTTGAAACTGCAACCAAATCTAAGTGAAGAGTTGCAAAAAAATGAGGCTCCTGTAAAGTCCTTTACTTACTTTTACCCAAATGTATTTCTTCCTCCAAAGCCCAGCATTCTGTGTGTACGTTCATTCCACGTTGTTTCCAGCTGATTTACCCTTTAGAAAGCTGTAGCCACAGGAAATTCATGCCCTGGAAGTGACTCAGGCATCACAATGGCACATATCCTGCACACTTAGCCAGTAGCCTGGCCTCCAAGGAAAGTTGTTCAGTGGACTCACCATGCCATGTAAACAAAACCCCACTCACACTCTATTTGCCACACTTGGAAACATTTGACCATGTTAACATTTCATTAATTTTTACAAAAGTGATGTTTTAGAATAGCTCATAGCAGTGTTCAGACAGAGCATTTGAATTGTGATGAAGTCCAATTTAATTGTTTTTTTTTTGTTGTTGTTGTTGTTGTTTTATGGTTTATGCTTTCAGTATCAAGTCCAAAAACCTCTAGTTTTAAGGATTTTCACATATAATTCTTTTCAATTTTTCTAAGAGTCTTACATTATTATATTTAAGTTTGAGATCCATTTAAATTTAAAATTAATTTTATTTTGGTTAAAGGTGTGAGACTAGATCAAGGTTCACTCTTTGCCAAAGTCTGCCAATTGCTCCAGCTTGGCTTGTTGAAAGAACTACTTCCTCCATTGTTTCATTGATCTGTTATTGACTTTGTCTGTTCCTCTGCAAATACTGTACAGTGTTGATTACTATAGCCACATAGAAACCTTTAATATCACAGTGATTTTCTTTTTGAAGATTAATTCTTAATTATTATTTTTTAAGATTGTTTTACCTACTCTAGGGCCTGTATCTTTCCATATAAATTTTACAATAAGTTTATCTATGGTTACCAAAATTCTTACCTGCATTTTGACAGAAATGACATTAAACCCATAGATCACTGGGGAGAATTTGACATCTTTTCTATGTTAAGTCTTCCAATCCACGAACACAATGTGTAACTCTTTTTATTTAGGTATTTGTTTTAGTTAGCTTTTTCATCCCTGTGACCAAAAGACCTGACAAGAATAATTCAAGGCGGATCCAAGATGGCGGATTAGAGGAAGCCGCACTTCAGGACAGCTCCATGGAAAGAATCCAACAAAGCAGATAAATTGCCTTTCATCATATATATATGGACTGAAAATACCGATCTCCCGGATGGTTTGATGACCACTACCAGAGAGAGAAAGAGACAAGCTATCTGCAGCGGCTGGAGCCGCGAGGCTCCTGCAAAACCGCCTGGGTGGTGCACAGGCCGTGCGAAACAAAGTCAGTGTGGGGAGACCGCGCTACTACTGCAACCCCAGCCAAACTCACGGCACACCAGCGTGAAACCGGCGATAAAGACCAGTGATAACAGCCGGCGGGATTGGTGCTGGGGAACCACGGGAGACCGCGGGACCACACACCAGTTCGGAGCCACACTCCGCCTGACGCGACCCTCAGTAGTGGGGCCCCGGACAGAGTGGCGCAGAGATCTGCGATCAGCAAACAGGGGCAGAGTGGAGTGGGCCACAGTCTGAAGCAGCGCTGTCTGCACTACAGTCACAGGTGTGGCTTCCCGGTGCGATCGGCAAGCATACGGGAGTCTGCGGAGCTGCTGTTGACTGGAAGGAGAGCACCGCCATCTTTGAAAGCTTCAGGGGCTGGTCCTGACAAAGGGGAGGAGACGGAGAGCGACTGCTGCATCCATCCAGGGACTCTCCAGCTCTCTGAAGACAACGCACAATTGGGTGAGACTTGGGTGGTCAGCAGGGGAAGGCGTTTCTGAGGCTGGCGCAGTGGCCACAGGGGGCTGCAACTGTGGGTGGGCTTGGGGAGGGGGTGCCTTCTGGAAGGTCCCCTTCCCGGCGCCATTCATCTGCTGACACACACGGTCCCCCTGGGCCACTCCTTCACTGAACCGTGCAGCCGCTGGCCTAGGATGCAGCCTTGATTTCACTGACAGGATCACAGACTGTGATCCAATAGCAATTGGTTTGAACTGGAAAGGAAAAAAAGAGGGGGGCTTCCCAGGGCCCGTTTTGTCTGAGACTTGGGGTTTGACTTTTTTTTTTTTTCCTTTTCTTTTTATTGGTCTGCTTGATTTTTTGGATTGCAGGGAGGGGTTTTTTTTTTTTTGGTATGTTTGTTTGTTTGTTTATTTTTCTTTTTCTTTTTTTTGGCTTTGTTTTGTTCTGCTTTTTTTTTTTTCCTTCCGCATTGATTGTTAGTGTGTTTATTTGCTTCCGCTCCTTTTTTCTTTCATTCTTTTCCTCCTTCTCACTCTTGTATCTTTTCTTCCTCCTTCATCTTTCATGTTTATATCCTGCCAGTGCATACTAAACAGAGGCAAAAACAAGTTATACGCAAAACTTGGGATTTCTAGAACCGGCGCAATTGAACTGGGTAGCAAAGTGGTGTTATATATAGTTTACTCTCTATTTCCTTGATTCTCTCTCTCCTCTCTCTTACACCAATTCCTACTCTTTTATCATTTTTTTTTCTTTTCCAACTTACTATATATATAAATTGATCTTTTTACCTAATTGTCAACCCCATTCTCTTTCTTCCATCATCTACTGATACTAAACCACTTCCACTAAACCATTTCAATAGATATCTCTTTTCATACTTTCCAAGAAAGAACAATTCAAGACACTTCCTTCTTCCTAAACATAACACCTCTGTATCCAATACTTGAAGCTATAAAACCCTATCAGAAACGTACAGAGTAAATTGGAAATAATATCTGGGTTAACAAAATCTATACATTGTGACCAAACTTGGATTTTCTGAATAGAAAATGTTAGGTTTTAAAAGTATAAAGGAATTATAAGGTGATCTGATAGCATTGTACTACAGGAACAACATAAGGCTTTAAGGTAAAATCGAAACAGTCAAGGTCCCACAGTGCAGGAAGAATAGACACACAAACAACATGAAAAAACAAGGAAAGAAAAATGACACAAACAAATCAAGATACCTCATCGGTAGATGTCATGGCAAGCACAGTTGGTCAAATGCCAGAGATGGAATTTAGAAATTACATATGCCAAATGTTTATGGAACTTAAGAATGAACTCAAAAATGAGATGAGGGAGCAGGTACAGGAGGCAAAAGATCATTTTGACAAAGAACTCCAAAAACAAATACAGGAAGTAAAAGATTACTTCAATAGGGAAATAGAGGCTCTAAAGAGAATCCAAACAGAAATTCCAGAAATGAAAGAAGCAATAAACCAAAATAAAAGCTCAACTGAAAACATCTCCAACAGAATAGACCACCTGGAAGATAGAACCTCAGACAATGAAGACAAAATATATGTCCTAGAGAAGAATTTAAACCATACAGCAAAACTTGTTAGTAATCATGAACATAACATCCAAGAATTATGGGACAGCATAAAAAGACCAAACTTAAGAGTGATCGGCGTAGAGGAAGGGGCAGAGTTTCAAGCCAAAGGAATGAGTAATCTATTTAATGAAATAATTACAGAAAATTTTCCAAGCTTGAGGAATGAAATGGAAAACCAAGTTCAAGAGGCATACCGAACACCAAACAAACAAAATCTCAACAGATCCACACCTAGACACATTATAATGAAAATGCCTAATACACCGAGCAAGGAGAGAATACTAAAAGCCACAAGAGAAAGGAAGCAAATTACATATAGGGGGAAAGCAATCAGACTATGTTCAGATTTTTCAACCCAGACCTTAAAAGCAAGAAGATCTTGGAATAGCATATTTCAAGCTCTGAAAGAAAAGGGATGTCAACCAAGAATCTTATATCCAGCAAAATTAAGCTTTAGATTCGAAGATGAAATAAAAACCTTCCACGACAAGCAAAAGTTAAAAGATTTCACAACTCGAAAGCCAGCACTTCTGAGCATCCTGGGCAACATTTTTCATGAAGAAGAAGAGAAAGATGATAACGAAAATCAACAAAGGGAGATATTAAACTAAAGGAAATACCAACCAGAAGAGAAACCAAATCAAGCTAAAGACCATAATTCAAATAAAAATGGATGGGAATAAAAATCACATCTCAATAATAACCCTGAATGTTAATGGCCTAAACTCGCCAATCAAAAGACACAGATTATCAGAATGGATTAAAAGAAATGACCCAACAATTTGCTGTCTCCAAGAAACACACCTCATAGAAAAAGACATCAACAGACTGAAAGTGAAAGGCTGGGAAAAGTCTTATCACTCACATGGCCGGCGGAAGCAAGCAGGGGTTTCCATTCTCATATCAAATAAGGTAGACTTCAAACCAAAATTAATCAAGAGGGACAAAGATGGATATTTCTTATTACTTAAGGGAACCATCCATCAACAGGATATAACAATCATAAATCTGTATGCCCCAAATAATGGAGCACCTACATTCATCAAACAAACGCTTCTTAAGTTCAAGAGTAAAATAGACCACAACACAGTTATTCTAGGGGACTTCAACACACCTCTCTCACCAATGGATAGATCATCCAAACAAAAGCTAAACAAAGAAACTTTAAGCCTCCTCAAAACAATTAACAATTTAGACCTAACGGACATATATAGAATATTTCATCCCTCAGTAAACGAATACACATTTTTCTCAGCAGCACATGGCTCCTTCTCCAAAATAGACCATATATTATGTCACAAGGCAACTCTCAGCAAATATAAAAAAAAATAGAGATACTACCCTGCATGCTATCGGACCATAAAGGGATGAAATTGGAAATCAACGACAAAACAAGGAATAAGAAAAACTACTCCATCAACTGGAAGCTAAACAACATGCTACTGAATGAACAAGGGGTTGAAGAAGACATCAAAGAGGAGATCAAAAAATTCCTAGAGGTAAATGAGAACACAGATACATCATATAGAAATCTCTGGGACACTATGAAGGCAGTAGTAAGAGGAAAATTCATTGCACTGAGTTCATTCCTTAAGAGGAAAAAAACCCAACAAATAAATGACTTAACATCACACCTCAAAGCATTAGAAAAAGAAGAACAGACAAACACCAAGAGCAGTAGAAGACAGGAAATAATTAAAATCAGAGCAGAAATTAATGAAATTGAGACTAAGGAAACCATTCAAAGAATTGACAAAACAAAAAGTTGGTTCTTTGAAAAAATAAACAAAATTGACAGACCCTTAGCGATGCTAAGGAAAAGAAGAAGAGAAAAAACTCAAATTACTAACATTCGTGATGAAAAAGGGAATATCACAACAAACACCTCAGATATAAAGAAGATAATTAGAAATTACTTTGAAAACTTGTACTCTAATAAAATAGAAAATACTGAATGCATTGACAGATTTCTAGAGTCATATGATTTGCCTAAACTGGATGTTGAGGCTATACATAATTTAAATAGATCAATTACAAGCGAAGAAATAGAAGATGTCATCAAAAAGCTACCAACAAGGAAAAGTCCAGGACCTGATGGGTTTACAGCCAAGTTCTACAAGACTTTTAAAGAAGAACTAATACCAATGCTCTTCAAACTATTTTAAGAAATAGAAAAAGAGGGAGCTCTTCCAGACTCTTTCTATGAGGCCAATATTACATTAATTCCAAAGCCAGGCAAAGACACATCCAAAAAAGAAAACTTCAGGCCCATATCTTTAATGAACATAGATGCAAAAATCCTCAACAAAATCCTGGCAAATCGGATACAAAAACATATCAAAAAGATAGTGCACCATGATCAAGTGGGGTTTATCCCAGGGATGCAAGGCTGGTTCAATATTCGGAAATCAATAAACATAATACATCACATCAATAGACTTAAAAACAAAAATCATATGATCATCTCAATTGACGCAGAAAAAGCATTTGACAAAATACAACACCCCTTTATGTTCAAAACACTAGAAAAACTAGGAATATCAGGAACATATCTTAACATAATAAAAGCTATTTATGCAAGGCCCCGAGCTAACATTATCTTAAATGGAGAAAAATTGAAAGCATTCCCTCTAAAAACTGGAACAAGACAGGGATGCCCCCTTTCACCACTGCTATTTAACATAGTACTGGAAACTCTGCCAGTGCAATTAGACAGACGAAAGAAATTAAAGGGATCAAGATAGGAAAAGAAGAGCTCAAATTAGCACTATTTGCTGATGACATGATAATCTACCTAGAAGACCCAAAAAACTCTACCAGAAAACTTTTACAACTAGTAAACGAATTTGGCAAAGTTGCAGGATACAAAATCAATACACATAAGTCAAAGGCATTTGTGTACATCAGCGACAAAGACTCTGAAAGAGAAATGATGAAAAATACCCCATTTGCAATAGCATCAAAAAAAATAAAATACCTGGGAATCAACCTAACGAAAGAGGTGAAAGACCTCTATAACGAAAATTATAGAACACTAAAGAAAGAAATTATAGATGAACTCAGAAGATGGAAAGACCTACCTTGCTCTTGGATAGGTAGAATTAATATTGTCAAAATGTCCATACTACCAAAAGCATTATACAGATTTAATGCAATTCCAATCAAAATCCCAATGTCATTCTTCAAAGAAATAGAAATAGCAGTCATGAAATTCATCTGGAAAAATAAGAGACCCAGAATAGCCAAAGCAATCCTGAGCAAGAAAAGTGAAGCAGGGGGCATCACCATACCAGACTTTAAATTATACTATAGAGCAATAGTAACAAAAACAGCATGGTATTGGCACCAAAACAGACTGGTGGACCAATGGTACAGAATTGAGGATACAGAGACTAATACATTTAATTACAGCTATCTTATATTAGACAAAGGTGCCAAAAATGTACAGTGGAGAAAGGATAGCCTCTTCAACAAATGGTGCTGGGAAAACTGGAAATCCATATGCAACAAAATGAAATTAAACCTATATCTCTCACCATGCACAAAACTCAATTCAAAGTGGATCAAAGACCTAGGAATTAGACCAGAGACAATACACCTAATAGAAGAAAAAGTAAGCTCCAATTTCCAACATGTTGGATTAGGCCCCAAGTTCCTTAATAAGAATCCTGTAGCGCAAGAATTACTACCAAGAATTAATGAATGGGATAGATTTAAACTAAAAAGCTTCTTCTCAGCAAAGGAAACAATCAGTGAGGTGAATAGAGAGCCAACTAATTGGGAACAAATATTTAATACATGCACATCAGATAGAGCACTAATCTCTAGAATATATAAAGAACTCAAAAAACTTTACACTAAAAAAACAAATAACCCAATCAATAAATGGGCTAAGGAATTGAGAAGACACCTCTCAGAAGAAGATACATGATTAATCAACAAATACATGAAAAAATGTTCAACATCGCTGTCAATTAGAGAAATGCAAATCAAAACTACTCTAAGATTTCACTTCACTCCAGTCAGAATGGCAGCCATCAAGAACACAAGCAACAATACATGTTGGAGAGGATGTGGAGAAAAAGGCACACTCATACATTGCGGGTGGGACTGCAAAATGGTGCAACCGTTATGGAAAGCAGTATGGAGATTTCTTGGAAAACTGGGAATGGAACCATCCTATGACCCAGCCATCCCACTCTTGGGTCTATTCCCAAAGGACTTAAAAACAGCATATTACAGTGACACAGCTATCTCAATGTTTGTAGCTGCACAATTCACAATAGCTAGGTTGTGGAACCAACCTAGATGTCCCTCAGTAAATGAGTGGATTAAGAAAATGTGGTATATACGCACAATGGAATTTTACTCAGCAATAAAAGAAAACAAATTAATGGCATTTGCAGGTAAATGGATGAAGTTGGAAGACATAATGCTAAGTGAAGTTAGTCAGTCTCAAAAATCCAAGTACCAAATGTTCTCTCTTATATAAGGAGGCTTTTTCAAAGTATTATTGGATGGGGGTACATAGGAGGATTAGAGGAACACCAGAATGGTCAAGGGAAGGGAGGGTAAGGGAGGGAGCAAGCGGGGAGGGAGGGGGGAAAAAAAAAGGTGGTTGAATGAGATGGATATCATTTTCCTTAATGCATGATTGAAGACCTGAATTGTACGAATATACTTTGTATACAATCAGTTGTATGTAAAAAGATACTAAATATATGCACTATGAGTTGTACATATTAAAAATTATAAAAATAAAAAAATTAAAAAAAAATAATAATTCAAGGAGGAAAAGTTCATTTTGACTCACAGTTTCAGAGGTCTCACTCCATAGATGGCAGATTCTATAGCTCTGGGCTCAATGTGGTGAAAGGCCATGGTAGAGGAAAGCAGCTCAGGACATGACACTAGGAAGCAGAGAGAGCTCTGTTCACCAGAGACAAAATATAAACCCCAAAGGCATGCCCCAATGACCCACCGCCCCCAGCCACACCTTAACTTCTATAGTTACCCCCAGTTAATACATATCAACTGATCAGGTCATAACTCTCATAATACAATCATTTCACATCTGAAAATTCTTCCATTATCTCACACATAAGCTTTTAGGGAATACCTCATGTCTAAACCATGAGTATTCTTTGATTTATTTCATCACTATTTTATAACTCTAAGCATATTTTGTTAAATTTACACCTACATTTGGTCCTCCGTACCCATTGTTTTTATTTCAGTAGACTGTAGATTGAAAATATTCAGAAAAAAATGCATTCATTTAAACATGTACAAATTTTTCTTGTTTGTCATTTCCAAAACAATACAGTATAACAACTACTTAAATAGCATTTACATTGAATTAGTTATTATAAATAATCTAGCAGTGACTTAAGAATATGGAAAGATAGGCATTGGTTCTATGCAAAAACTGTCATTTTATAATAGACTTGAGCATCTAAGGATTTGGTATCCTCAAAGGTCATGGAACCAATCCTTCATGGATACTGAGATATGACTATTATTTCATTTTCTTTGAAGTGTTTATAAACGATACTGTGTTTTTCATTTTGGTTTACCTATTTTTACTGTTAACACAAGGAATACAATTGATATTTATATGCTGATCTTGTATCCTGCAACCTTAATGAACTTACTTATAAGTTCTGGATGTTTTGTGTTATTTCCTTGGAATTTTCTGTGTATATAGTCATGTTACGTGTAAATAGGGACAGTTTTGTTCTTTCATTTCTTTTTCTTACCTTGTTGCATGGCTAGAACTTCCAGTTGCATGTTCAGTAAGATATTGATATTGGATATTAAATGAAGAAAAACATTTCACCTTTCACTATGTATGATTTTAGCTATGGATTTTTGCAGATGTTCTTTCTTTATGAAGTTGATATAGTTCCATTTTATTCCTAATATTTTCAAGTTTTGTTTTGTTTTGTTTTAATTATGAATGGCTGTTGAATTTTGTCAGCTGTTTTTTTTCTAAATCAATTTACATGATGGTACAACTTGTTTACATTGGACTATTGATATGGCGTATTATATTAGCTGATACTTTTTCATTCATTGATTTTTGAATAACAAACCAGATTGGTTAAGTAAATCTACTTTGGTCATGGTGTATAATTCTTTTTCTACTGTGGGGGAAGAAGGCTTTCTTGAACCCTCTTAGTGTTTCTGGCTGAAAATAAAACTGACAAATATAGATTAAAAGGAGAAAAGCATATTAATGTATGTTTCATGTAATATGGGAGGCTTCAGAAATGAAGACCTAAAGAAACAGGGAAAACTGTGTGGTTTTTATGTGTAGGTTTGATGAAGAGTGGAGAGTAATGAGGAATTATGATTAGACACAGGGATTTGATCTAAAAGTAATAAACTGGGGGGTGGATTTAGCAAGGCCTATTTTGTTCATATTCTTTCCTGTGTCCCTGTGTATTTGAAGATAAGAATGTTCCTTTCCTCCAGGTAAACAGCAGGCACCTCTCACATGAGGGTCTTATGACGTGTTTCAGGATCAGATCAGAAAATTCTAGGTTTTATAACCTATTTCAAGGAAGAAGGGAAAAAGAAGGTCAGAGAGCCCTTCCTGCTTCTGAGGTTGTCTCAAATTCCTTCAGCTTGAAATACTTAGTATGCTATGGTGTCTTATTTTGGTGTATCAAGTTGTCAGCCGTGTAAATACATTGCTGTATTTGAGTTGCTAATATTTTTTTTTCAAATAAAAGTTCATGATACATATTGGTCTGCATTTCTTTTTTTTTTTTTTTTTTTGGGGGGGGGGGGCGTACTATCTTTGTCTAGTTTTGGTATCAGGGTAATACTTTCCTCAGAAAATGAGTTAAGAAGTTTTCCAAAAGAATTTGTGTACGGTTTCTGTTATTCTTTAAATATTTGATGGACTTCTCCAGGAAAACATATGGGCCCAGATATTTTATTTGGGGGAGAATTTACTTTGAGGGGTGTACCAGGGATGGAATTCAGGGGCATTCCACCACTGAGCCACATTCTCAGCCCTATTATGTATTTTATTTAGAGACAGGGTCTCACTGAGTTGCTTAGTGCCTTGCTTTTGCTGAGGCTGGCTTTGAATTCGCAATCTTCCTGCCTCAGCCTCCCTGAGCTGCTGTGATTACAGGCCTGTGCCACTGCAACTGGATGGGGGGAAGGTTTTAATTACAAATTATCTTTCTTTAATGGTCATAGAACCATTCAGGGTATTTGTTTCATCTTAGTTGAAGTTCAGTTTGTGGGTTTTAAGAAATTGGTCTCATCTTCTTAAGTTGTCAAATTAATGGGACTAATGCTATTTGTAGTATTCTCTTATTTTTCTTTTAATGGATTCAGGTTCTACAGTGATATCCTCTACTTCATTTCTGATGTTGTTTGTGCCTCCTCTCTTCTTATCTTTGTCAATCTTGCTAAAGGTTTGTAAGTTTTACTGACTTTTTTTCTCCTTAAGGAATCAGTGCTCTGTTCTATTGATTTTCTCTTCTGTTTTCTGTTTTTGGGATTTCTGCTTTTACCTTTGTAATTTCATCCCTTCTACTTGTTTGGGTTTATTTTTCTCTTCTTTTTGTAATTTCTTGAGGTAGAAA
Source organism: Tamias sibiricus (assembly GCA_025594165.1). Classification (NCBI taxonomy): domain Eukaryota; kingdom Metazoa; phylum Chordata; class Mammalia; order Rodentia; family Sciuridae; genus Tamias; species Tamias sibiricus. Next base: position 130,402,342 of record CM046667.1, read on the forward strand.
CTTATGATTATTGATTTGAAAGCTGTCTTCTTTTATGATGTAAGCATTTATGTTATAACTTTTCCTTTCTGTACTGCTATAGGTACATTCCATATATTTTTGGTATGTTAAAGATTTTCATTAAAAAAAAATTTTAACAGACTTTTTTAGGGCAATTTTAGATTCATGGCAAAAATGAGAAGAAGGAACATATTTCCCTACCCCACCCCCATACAAGCATATCCTCTCCCTTTGTCAACATCCCACCCCAAGGTGGTGTATTTGTTACATTCTATGAACCTTCATGGACACTTCATTATCACCCAAATCCACAATTTACATTTGGGTTCATTCTTGAGGTTATATATTCTATGGGTTTGAAGAAATTTATAATGACATTACCAGTACAGTATCATACATAATAATTCCACTTACCTAAAAATCCTCTTTGCTATGCCTATTCATTCTTACCTACCCCCAGCCCATGGAAACTACTGTTTTTTTTTTTCTTACTATTTCATAGTTCTGTCTTTCCAGAATGTGGGAATCACACAGTATATAGAGTTTTCAGGCAGGTTTCTCTCACTTAGTAATATGCACTTAAGTTTCCCCTACATCTTTTCATAACTTGACAACTAATTTTTTTTACCACTGAATAATATTTCATTGTCTGTATATACCACAGTTCATTTATCCATTCACTTATCGAAAGACATCTTGGTTGCTTTCAAGTTTTGACATTTATTAATAAAGGAGCTATAAACATATGTATAAGTCACCTTTGTATGGCTACAGTGAAATACTGGAGGCAACTAAGTTTATAAAGAGAAAAGGTTTATTTAGCTCATAGTTTTGGAGGTTCAAGTATAAGATCCAGCAGCTCCATGGATTTGGCCTCTAGTAAGGGCAGTGCATCATGGCAGGGGAGTACTTAGGAGCAAACAGTAACATGTTGAACTAGAGCAGAGAAAGGGAAAAAGATGGGGTCATATAATCCCCTTCAAGGGTATGCTCTCAATGACCCACTGGGCCCTACCACTTAAAGTCCCACAGCACCTTCCAGTACCTTCAACCTGGGTCCCAAGCCTTTACATATGGATCTTTAAGGTACATTCAAATTATACCCAAATCATAGCAACAAATATATGCAGGTTCTTGTGAAGCTATAAGTTAGACACTTTAGGTAAATACCAGAGAGCACAATAGCTGGTAAGAGTATCTTTCATTTTGTAAGAAACAGCCAAATTGTCTTCCAAAGTGGCTGAACCATTTGGTATTCACACTGGTAATCAATATTAATTCCTTTTGTTCCAGACCCTTGCCAGCACTGGTGTTGTCAATGTACTGGATTTGAGCCATTTTAATTGGTATGTAGTGGTATCTTATTGTCTGAATTTGCACATCCCTAATGCCATGTGATATGGAGTATCATTTCATATGCATATTTGCCATCTATGTATCTTCTTTAGTGAGATGTATATTAAGGATTTTGGGCCACTTTTAAAATCACGTTTTTTTCTTATAGTTGAGTTTTAAGAGTTCTTTATATATTTTGGTTAACCATACTTTAGCAGTTATGCATTTACCATTTTCTTTCAGTCTGTGTCTTGTTTTATCTTTCCATTAACAGTATATTGCACAGAGCAGAAATTTTAAAATTTTAATGAAGTCTAGCTTATCAATTCTTCCTTTTTTAAAAAATATTAATTTTTTAGTTGTAGTTGGACACAATATCTTTATTTTATTTTTTATATGTGGTGCTGAGGATTGAACCCAGGGCCTCACACAAGCTAGGTGAACACTCTACCACTGAGCCAAAATTCCAGCCCCAATTCTTTCTTTCATAGTTAGTGTCATTGGTGTCATATCTAAAATGTCATTACCATACATAAAGTCATCTAGATTTTTTTCCTGTGTTATTATCTAAGAGTTTTTTTAGTATTGCATTTTACCTTTAGGTCAATGGTGGATTTTGGGTTAATTTTTATGAAGGATATACAGTCTACTTTTGTTATTGTTGTTCTTGTTGTTATTTTGCATGAGGATGTTTATTGTTCCAGCACCATTTGTTAAAAAGACTATCTTTTCTCCATCAAAGATTAGTTGAGTATATTGGTATGGGTCTATTTCTAGGCTATTTTGTTCCCTTGATTCATATTTGTCTATTCTTTGGCCAGTACCATACTGTATTGATAACTGTGGCTTTATAGTAACTCTTGAAATCAGGTAGTATCAGTCTTTCAACTTTGTTCTTCTTCATCAGTGTTGTATTGGCTTTTTAGGCTTTTTTCCAGAGCAGATAAAGCATTTGGGGTCCAAAAGAGGATAGACCAAGCCAGCAAAACCTCTTACAGAAAGGAATTATCACAGGAATCATTGGTCTAATTCAGTAGTGCCCAAGTGGTCTGCATATTAGACTCACCAGGAGATATTTTTTAAAATTCTAGGTCCTAGGCCACCAAAGACTAAATCATAATCTTTGCGGTTAGAAAATAGGCATTGGTATATTTTCAGCTTTCCAGGTGATACTTATGTGCAGAAATTTGGGGACTACTGTTCTAGCACCAGTACTAGCAATTATAGTACTAGTCAAGGACAAATGAAAATTTATATAGTTTATATAAAGATAGAAGTTTATATAGGTAGAGCCAATTAGATGGGCCTAAAGAACCTTCTTTGGCTTAAAATAAAGCATAATTATCTAGCAGTTGTCAGAGTAGCACTTTCTAGGCCCTTTCTAGATTGTTCTGATAAGGGATTTCTGGAAGCTGCAAGGCCTGACTTTGTCTAGCCAAATTTCTGGCTCCTATATCACACTACTTGTACTTTTAATTGTCTTTGTCACCTATACCTTCTACCTAATGTTAAGCATAAATATTTTGAACTGTGGCAAACCATCTGTTACTATTACTTGGATATAAAAGTACTTTTCTAAAAAAAATCAGCACTATGTAAATACAAGGTAATTATTTTATTTACCTCACTTTCTTAAACAACAAAAGCAGAAAAAAACACACTTACTTTCCACAGCTCTGGTCATCACACCTGGCTGTATCCTGGATAAGCTAGGAGCTATTAAAATATGGTGATCCTTTTGTTTCACCCCCCCACAGAGACTTTGATTTTTAATTTATTTCTTTTTATACCAAGGATTGAAATCAGGGGCACTTGACCACTGAGCCACATCCCCAGATCTTTTTTGTATTTTATTTAGAGACAGGGTCTCACTGAGTTGCTTAGTGCCTCACCATTGCTGAGGCTGGCTTTGAGCTCGCCATCCTCCTGCCTCAGCCTCCCACGTGCTGGGATTACAGATGTGCACCACTGTGTCTGGCTGATTTTTAACTGATTTAAGGTACAGAATGGGCTTCAGGTTTTTTAAAAAAATCCCTAGGTGATTCTAATGTTCAGCAAAGTTTGAGAACAAATGGGTAGAACAATGGGGCTTGGTGGTCTCGTGTTCCCTAGACTGGCAGCATTAGTACCACCTGAGAACTTTCTAGTAATGCAAAATCTCAGGCCCCACCCTGGGTCTTATGCCTCAGGAATCTGGAAGAGGTAGGCAGTAGACTGCTTTCTAAAAATCCCACCAGGTCATTCTAATGCATGCTGAAGTTTGAGAACCACTGGTTTAGGCTTAGGAGGATAAGTATGTGTCTGAACACAGGCTTCTTAACTTCGTCAGAATTTCAGTTTCCTGGAGATGGTAATTATATGAGGGTAGCTAGTGTTGATTACTGATTTATATGTATCATTCTGCATGTAACAGGTTTATAAAATGCCTCCCCTGAGTTTTTGCTACCGTGTTTTCACTTTTACACATGCACAAAAATACCCTGCAGGAGAGAAGAGACTAGTAGTAAAAGAAGGGGAAGAGTGAGTAGAACAGGAAAAGACCAAAGAGAAAGTGCAGTTTGAAATATAAGCTTGGAATCAATTAAAACTGACTTGAGAAAGTAATGCTGAGTGGAAGATGGGCAGAAGGTACTGTGAACAAATGCAGTGACTACATGATATGGGTGAGTCATCACATTTGTTTCCAGGACTGGTCAGTTCCTTCAAAGCAATGAGTCTTTTATTTTTAATTTTTTGATTTTTTAAAGATATACATGACAATTGGGTGTATTTGACATATTATACATACATGGAGTACATCTTATTTTAATTACAATCCCAGTCTTGTGGTTGTACATGATGTGGAGTTTCACTGTGGTGGTGCATTCAAATATGAACATAGGAAAGTACCTCTATGTCCCATTCATTCTACTGTCTTTCATATTCCCATGCTCTCTCCCTTCCCTTCATTCCCCTTTATCTAATCCAATGAACTTCTATTCCCTACCCCATTGTGTGTTAGCATCCGCATATCAGAGAGAATTGTCCATCTTTGTATTTTGGTAATTGGCTTATTTCACTTAGCATGATATTCTCCAGTTCCATCCATTTACCTGCAAATGCCATAATTTCATTATTTTTTATGTCTGAGTAATATTCCGTTGTGTATACCACAGTTTCTTTTTTTTTTTTTTTAGTATTTATTTATTTGCTTTAGTTGTACACAATGTGTTTATTTGTATGTGGTGCTGAGGATCGAACCCGGGCCGCACGCGTGCTAGGCGAGTGCTCTACTGCTGAGCCACAATCCCAGCCCCTATACCACAGTTTTTTTATCCATTCATCTATTAAAGGACATCTAGGTTGGTTCCATAGCTTAGCTATTGTGAATTCAACTGCTATAATCATTGATGTGGCTGTGTCACTATAGTATGCTGATTTTAAGTCCTTTGGGTATAGACCAAGCAGTGGGATAAATGGGTCAAAATGGTGGTTCCATTATTAGTTTTTTGAGTGATCTCCTACAAATAATGAATCTTAACCATTTCATCCATGTCACCTTTGGGGGCCAGGCTCTGACCTGACTGAAATTAAGGAATTATGGAACTTATTTCCCAATCATCTGCTCCCTGACTTAGTGTGACTTTTAGGCAAATCTCTTAAAGTGCTTACAGTTTCCATTCCTGTAGTCCACCTAGGGAGGTATCTCTCCTGGATCTTCCAAGTATCACTTATCTCCCAGACCTCTGGCCACAGTGGAACAAGAAACAGACTGCCAAGTAAGAGAGCAGAGTTTGATTTTTAAAATATTTTTATTATTGGATTATAATTATATATAATAATGGGGTTCATTATAACATATTCATACATGCACATAACATTATTTGTTCCATTTTATTCCCTAGTACTTCCACTCCAAGTGGTGCTGGAGCCAGAGGGAATCTGGATTTGGGATAAGGGAATCAGTTTCTTCAGTGGCCAGGAAAAGTAAAAGGAAAAATATGAATGGAACCATCTTTATCTTTTAAGTCTCCCCATGTTCCACCTCCTCCAATATAATGCATGCTTTTTGTCCTTCAAAATTGGTAACTCTAAGCATTGCAACCTGTTTGGTGACATTTATATGAAACACTTTAAACTTTAATGTGATTCATATGAGTCACAGCCAGGGAGCAACTCCTCTGTTACTATTAACATTTGGTTTGTCACAGGCCTCTCTTAAGGCAGTTTGTACAAAGAAGACAATGCAAGCAGTAGGAACTTCTAGCTAGAATAAAATTTAGATCTCACTTTATGGACCAGGACGTTGAGGCTTAAGGTCACCAGTTGGTTGAAGGCAAATTCTTAATCATGACCTGGTCCAGAAATATCTAAACCAAATACTGACACTTCTCCACAACTTAATTTTCTTGAAGTTTGTTCTTAACTTTTGAGCTGCGTATATGTTTTTTATAATGTCCAAAACTAGGATAGTGGCTTTGTAAACCACTAGGCTGCCAAGCATTTGGGTGGCCCACTTTCCCTTCCTGAGGATGGAGGACAGGCCTATCAGCTGATAGCAATGATGAGCCTCTGAAAGTAATTGCTGCAAGCCCCTTTAGGATGGTGTGATGAAAAGTGTTTGTTATGACTGTAAACATACTATGTTAGCTGCTTGAGCTACAGATTCCAGGATAGTAGCCACAGACCATACATCATTGAACTTGCTATTTGAGTTGGGGATTCATTCTCTGACTCTTGGCACATAACTTTCAGGATTGTAATCTCAAAATCCTTTCCTCCCATCCTAGAGGAATAGTTTTTGGAACTCCTTTTATCATCAGTGGGAGGGGGTGGGTTGAAAGTTGCATCTGTACGTGTTTTCTGTGCTAATCTGAGAGCTGGACTGAACCCCAGGACTTGGGTCACTTACACACAGAGATCTCATTGTGAGGGGGAGGAAAATGGCAGCCCCTCAGCTGCACTTTGAAATTCTGCATTAAAAAAAAAAAACACCAAGTATTCATAAGCCTCTTATTTAATGAATGGATCCCTTTGTATTTACATCCTTCACAATTCAGGGAACAAATAGGGTTTAGTTGCTAGAAAGTGAAAACTTCAAGCTCATCAGAATGGGGGAAATAGTAGGCAATTTAGATGAACAGTGGCAGTGGTTCCCTCCCAATTCCTTGGTACCTGCTTCTAAGGACATGCCAATCAGTGCTTTATTTTTTAGTGTCTTTACCTCCAATTTAGGGCATTATCCAAAAAGGAGCATCAAGATACTGACCAACATAAATCTGTATTTAGTGAGCATGCTCACCTGAACTCCGGAACCTTCTGACTACTTTCTGCCAAGCACCTTCATTTTACCCCCTCCCCTTTGATCTAAGATTGGTATTTCACAAGTGTGAGCAAAACATCAAGGAAGCATTTTAACAATCTGACATTATCAGAATAGATCCCATCAAAGATTTTGAGTTGACATGATTTCAAAATGGAAATGGGATAAATTCATTCTTGGGTTCTCCCCACTCATAAGAGTAGTTTCAAGCAACTCTTCAATATTAATTAGTAGGCTGTGAATTTGGTTCTCTGCAATTATGACAAGCCAGTTTTTGGAGTATGAAAGAGCCAAGTTATCATATTTTTGAATTACCCATCTAGAAGCCTGCATATTTTTGTATTTCCATATTTCTTGAGTAGCACTTAATTTAATCTTAGCCCTATTTCTTTCAATAAACCATTGTTGCATCTCAGAAGCAGCACAGCTTCTTCCTCTAACTCATCTCCCCGTGAAATTGGTTTAATGAAGCAGAAAGGTATGAAGCATTAGCAACAGTGGAATCCATGTGGTAGCACTTCATTTTTCAGAGGCACTCACATTTCCACCCTAATTTATAAAATCAGCACACAAATGATTTTTATCACGGCCATTACATCAGTATAAATTACTGCCTTTTCTATAACACGGCAGTTAGTCAAACTGTTGAAATGATATCTATTAGTCAAGGGACGGAGGGGGGAGTGAGGGAGAGGTGGGAAGAGTTAGTGAAAATGAGGGCTGATGGTTGTCTTACAGAAACACTAATATTAATTTACCATAATGAACACCGATGGGGTATTTTGCAAACTTACGGATGAAAATTAAATGCACAAAGTGAAGCAAATAGGTCAATTTGTTCAGGACAAAGAAGGAGACCTTCCATAAACAAACGGTGCTACATAGAGACAGGCAGCGATGCAGTTAGTCAGGCAGTCCTCCTGTCCAGTGGGCAGGCTGCAGCTGCCCTGGGCAGCAGCCATTGTTGTTCTCTCTCTCGTGGGTGTCTTCATTTGTCTCATTATAGGAACTGTCATCCTGGTTTTGTGCCCCTCAGTCTCACCATGTCAAATCCATCCTGCCAGACCTTCATTGAAGAGAACTACCCACTGGCATCCTCTCTTTGCACCATTGCCACCTATGTTGCTTACCAAAACCTCGTCACCCCCCTTTCAAGTTAGGCAAACCTCAGTCATCTGACCTCACTAATAAGGGTCATGTGATCATTTGGGTTGATGGGTCCCTTTACTCTCACCATGAACAACAACAGCTTGCTAAGCAATGGATTAATATGGCAGTTTCTTTTGGAGAGAGGGTTCGGATGATGGGTACAGGAACAGTTTTACCTGAAGAGAATAAATTGCCCACGTCCTTCGTAAATGACCTTTAAACATAAACAATTTGTGTATAAATCGGAAGTCATTCTTGTCATTGAGCAACATGGTCATGCAATCCAATAGAAGCTGACATTTTCGAAGAGGCAGCTCTTCAGCAGTTGTAGAATTGATTTGAATGAAATTTGGGACTCTGGCCAACATCACAGTTATTTGCTTGTATTAAATGCAGTCAGTTTTTCTCAAACCCACTAATCCAAATGTTAGACAAACCATAATTACTGATATCTGGTATCAAAAGTCCAATAATGGAATCTGAATGCTTTTGGCCTTGGTTGTAAGTTAACCAGTGTGTGAGATTTTACACACACACACACACACACACACACACACACATGCTCCTGATCTTTCTACCTATCCTTATCTAAGAAAGAGGAAGAGTCCTGTTCCTACCCCCACCACAGTACCAGGGAGTGAATCCAGGGAGTGAATCCAGGGGTGCTTTACCACTGACTGACATCTGCAGTCCTTTTCAGTTTTTATTTTTACTTTCTGTTACTGGGGATTGAACCCACAGGCACTTTATCACTGAACTACATCCCCGACCCATTTTAAAATTCTTTTTCTTTTGAGACAGGGTCTTACTAAGTTGCTTAGGGCCTTGCTAAGTTGTTGAGGCTGGCCTTGAACTTGGCAATCCTTCTGCCTCATCTTCCCAAAGTCACTGCGATAACAGGTGTATATCACCATGCCTGGTGAGGAAGAGTCTTTTCTTGAAATGATAGCCTTAGAAACATCTGTCTCTAATTCCTTAAGAACCCTTTCTTAGTTCTAAGCCATTCTGGCACATTCTGGCAGGGGTTTTAGACTGGGACTGGAAAACGTTTTTTGTACAAAATGGCTGGATAGTAAATATATTTGGCTTTTACACCACACAGTGTCTTATTCATCCCAGCAGTTGTTACACAAGAGCAGTCATAGTCATACATAGATAAATGACTGTGTATGGCTGTATTCTGATAAAATCATACTTATAAAAATAGGTGATGTTCCTGATTTAGCCTGTGGACCAAAGTTTGCCAACCATGGTTTTAGAGCATAATAAATTTCTATAGTGTTAGAAATATAAATACAAATCAAGGACAGGTCAGCAAAACATGAATAAGAAGCATTATCAAGATCTGCTTTACAAGGAGGTTCCCTTTACATTGTTACTCCTCCCTCTGCCCAGTTCCTAATTCACATTCACACTTGGGCATTGTGTAAGACCTTTGGACCTGCACTTTATGCACCTAGCATGAAGTCTTCATATTCTCTTATAATATCATCTTTTCATAGTCTTAGGTTTTTAATTTTGATTCATAGTTTTTTATCATATTGCTGGCACTTTGGGTCTTTATGGAAAATGTGCCCTTTTTAAAAAAATATTTATTTATTTGCTTTAGTTGTACACAATGCAATGCATTTATGTTTACGTGGTGCTGAGGATTGAACCCGGGCCGCGCACGTGCGAGGCGAGCGCTCTACTGCTGAGCCACAACCCCAGCCCCAAATGTGCCCTTTATTGACTGGTTCTTCAGGTGTGACTTGGGTCCTAGCTGGAACTCACTTGTGGCAGTTCCCCATTGTCCATAGCTGAGATTTCCCTGTCCCTGCAGTGGGGTATTTGTTCTAAGTTCTCTCTTGGGATTCGACCCTGTACAACCCCTCAGATGTTCTTGGTGAGTCTGGTATCACAAAATGGATTGTATAGGACTCCATATTCCAGAGAGTCCTAGGCAGCAGTAAAAGAATATGTGGTACATATGTGTTTGTGCCTTTTCTTTCTTTTGGTCTCTCCCCATATGTGCATGTACACACACACACGCACACACACACACACATACACACACACACATTTATTAAAAATTACTATCTGCGGAACATTCTGGTAAGTGTTTTTACATACATTAGTTCATTTAGTTCTTACAGGTACTCTGTTGAGATATGCATTATATTATTAATATCATTTTATCATCATCAACACCATCTCCATTTTGTAGATGAGAAAATGGAGGCCCAAAGTCCTTTCCAAGGACACAGAGAAAGTAGCAAAGCCAGATTGACATTTGGGTGAATCTGACATCATCACAACAGCAGACAGGTTGTCACTCTGCTGCTGTAGTTGCCCCCCAAATTCTTTTTTTTTAACATTCAGAAACTGATTTTATTTTTATTGCAGTACAAATTAGATTATTAAGCAGAGGTCTTGTTTAGCCATGAAATGTAGATGGGCTGTTTAATATACATGTAGATGACATTTTGAATCAACTTTGGTGGTCATTACAATGAGCTGATTTTTTAAAATTTATAATAGTAGTATGTATTACAATTCATAGTGCACATATATAGCATCTTTTTACATACAATTGTTGTATACAAAGTATATTCATACCATTCAGGTCTTCAGTCATGCATTTAAGATAATGATATCCCTCTCATTCAACCACCTTTTTTTTCTTTTTTCCCCCTCCATCTCCCCTTGATCCCTCTCTTCCCCTCCCTTCCCTTTGACCATTCTAGTGTTCCTTTAATCCTCCTATGTACCCCCATCCAACAAGACTGTGAACTAGCCTCCTTATATCAGAGAAAACATTCAGTATTTGGATTTTTGAGATTGACTAATTTCACTTAGCATTATATTCTCCAACTTCATCCATTTACCTGCAAATGCCATTATTTTATTCTCTTTTATTGCTGAGTAAAATTCCATTTTGTATATATACTACATTTTCTTTATCCACTCATCTACCGAGGGACATCTAGGTTGGTTCCACAATCTAGCTATTGTGAATTGTGCTGCTATAAACATTGAAGTGGCTGTGTCACTGTAATATGCTGTTTTTAAGTCCTTTGGGAATAGACCCAGGAGTGGGATGGCTGGATCATAGGGTGGTTCCATTCCCAGATTTCCAAGAAATCTCCATACTGCTTTCCATAGCGGTTGCACCATTTTGCAGTCCCACCCGCAATGTATGAGTGTGCTTTTTCCCCTACATCCTCTCCAACATTTATTGTTGTTTGTGTTCTTGATAGCTGCCATTCTGACTGGAGTGAAATGAAATCTTAGAGTGGTTTTGATTTGCATTTCTCTAATTGCCAGTGATGTTGAGCATTTTTTCATGTATCTGTTGATTAATTGTGTATCTTCTTCTGAGAAGTGTCTTTTCAATTCCTTAGCCCATTTATTGATTGGGTTATTTGTTTTTTAGTGTAAAGTTTTTTGAGTTCTTTATATATTCTAGAGATTAGTGCTCTATCTGATGTGCATGTATTAAATATTTGTTCCCAATTAGTTGGCTCTCTATTCACCTCACTGATTGTTTCCTTTGCTGAGAAGAAGCTTTTTAGTTTAAATCTATCCCATTCATTAATTCTTGGTATTAATTCTTGCACTACAGGATTCTTATTAAGGAACTTGGGGCCTAATCCAACATGTTGGAAATTGGAGCTTACTTTTTCTTTAGGCGTATTGTCTCTGGTCTAATTCCTAGGTCCTTGATCCACTTTGAACTGAGTTTTGTGCATGGTGAGAGATAAGGGTTTAATTTCATTTTGTTGCATATGGATTTCCAGTTTCCCCAGCACCATTTGTTGAAGAGGCTATCCTTTTTCCACTGTACATTTTTGGCACCTTTGTCTAATATAAGATAGCTGAAATTATTAGTCTCTGTGTCCTCAATTCTGTACCATTGGTCCACCAGTCTGTTTTGGTGCCAATACCATGCTGTTTTTGTTACTATTGCTCTATAGTATAATTTAAAGTCTGGTATGGTGATGCCCCCTGCTTCACTTTTCTTGCTCAGGATTGCTTTGGCTATTCTGGGTCTCTTATTTTTCCAGATGAATTTCATGATTGCTTTTTCTATTTCTTTGAAGAATGACATTGGGATTTTGATTGGAATTGCATTAAATCTGTATAATGCTTTTGGTAGTATGGACATTTTGACAATATTGATTTTACCTATCCAAGAGCAAGGTAGGTCTTTCCATCTTCTGAGTTCTTCTATAATTTCTTTCTTTAGTGTTTTATAGTTTTTGTTATAGAGGTTTTTCACCTCTTTCGTTAAGTTAATTTCCAGGTATTTTATTTGTTTTTTGATGCTATTGTAAATGGGGTAGTTTTCATCATTTCCCTTTCAGAGGTTTTGTCGCTGATGTACAAAAATGCCTTTGACTTATGGGTATTGATTTTGTATCCTGCAACTTTGCCAAATTCGTTTACTAGTTGTAAAAGTTTTCTGGTAGGGTTTTTTGGGTCTTCTAGGTCTTCATGTCATCAGCAAATAGTGCTAATTTGAGCTCTTCTTTTCCTATCTGGATCCCTTTAATTTCTTTCGTCTGTCTAATTGCTCTGGCCAGAGTTTCCAGTACTGTGTTAAATAGCAGTGGTGAAAGGGTTGCCCCCCACATTCTGAGTGACAAGTAATTCACTGCTGAAGGCCTGGGCCCCACTCTTGTCTTCCTTGCTGTATCTAGGTTGGTATTGCTCTGTCTTCTGACACAACTTACAGACATCCACAGGCCTTAGAGAAGCCTCTTGTCACTCTTGATCCAGGCCTCTACAATAGCAGGATAGTTTCATGTAGACAGTGTGGACTAGAATCACACAACCTGGATCACTACCTGACTCTGGCCCTAACTAACTGTGTAACTCTGACCAGGTAATTTAACATCTCTGAGCTCATTTTATTCATCTTTAAAAGAAGGGGCAGTAACAAAACTTAACCTTACAGGGTTGTTATGAGGAAGGAAAGAAATAATGCAAATAAAGCCATTGGATCAGCATCTGGCACAGAGTATTTGCTATATAATTCTTGGCTGCTATCAGTATTCCATTTCTCCACTTACCTCAGTGACCACTGATCCTCCTCATGATTTCCTCCTTTGCTTTGTCCATCAAGTATAGTGAATTTACCATCTAATCTGGCCCCTGAGGGACATCCTGGACTTTATACACTAGGCAACCTGTATAGCCATTTAATTCAGTCATCATTCACTCAGTGTTATTATATTTTAATAACAATTTTATTGAGATACAACCACATATGAATAATTCATCCATTTAAACTGTGTAATTCAGTGGTTCTTACATTCACAAAGTACTGGTCTGGTTGGACTGCTATCTTAAAATATCATCAACTCAGGGTCTTAAACAACACAAATTTAAGTCCAACATCAAGGTTCCAGCCAGTTCTGTTTCTGATAAGGGCTCTCTTCCTGGTTTGCAGATGGCTACGTCCTAACTCATATGAAATAGAGCAAGTGAACTCTCTTCGTTCTGGTGCCTCTTCTTCTTTTTTTTTTTTTTAAATATTTATTTATTTACTTTAGTTGTACACAATACAATGCATTTATGTTTTCATGGTGCTGAGGATCGAACGCGGGCCGCACACGTGCGAGGCGAGCGCTCTGCCACTGAGCCACAACCCCAGCCCTCTGGTGCCTCTTCTTATAAGGATATTAATCCTATTAGATCAGAGACCCTCCCTTATGACCACATTTAACATTAATTCCTTCCTTATATGCCCCATCTCCAAATGTAGTTAGAGTGGGGGTTAGGCTTTCAAAATGTGAATCAGAGGGAGACACAATTCAATCCACAGTAGTTGTGAAAACATCATTACAATCAACTTTAGAATATCTTTATCAACCTCAAAATTAACCACATGCTCTTTACCAGTCAGGCCCTATCACCCTTAAGCCCTCAATCTCTAGGCAACCAGTCATCTACTTTCTGTCTCTAGATTTATCTATTCTGGACATTTCATAGAAGTAGCATCATACAATATATAGTGTTTTACAATTGGCTTCTTTTACTTAACATTATGTTTTCATTAGTGCAGTATAGTTATACATAATAGTGTGATTTGTTATGCTGTATTCATACATGCACATTATACAATTTGATCAGTCTCATTCACCAGTACCTTTCCTTGCCCTTCTTTCCTCCCTCTTCCAATCTTAGCATTATGCTTCCAAGGTTCATCAGTACTGTGCCATGTATCACTATTTTATTGCCAAATAATATTACATTAAATGGATACATTTTATTTATACACTCATGGATTGATGGACACTTAGGCTATTTATGCTCTTTTGCTATTATGAATAAGGCTGCTATGAACATTTGTGTACAAGATTTTATATAAATGTATCCTTTTATTTTTCTGTATATAACCAGGAATGTAATTGCTAGGCCATGTGGTATGTTGAATATTTGTGTGTGTGTGCAAAATATGTAATATAATATATGGGCCCATATATATATATGGGCAGTACTGGGAATTGAACCCAGGAACACTTTACCACTGAGATACATCCCCAGCCCTGTTTTATTTTATTTTGAGACAGGGTCTTGCTAAGTTGATAAGGGCCTCACTAAGTTGCTAGGCTGGCCTTGAACTTGTGATCCTCCTGCCTCAGCCTCCCAAGCCACTAGGATTACAGGCATACACCACCATACCCAGCTGTATGTTTAATATTTTGAGGATAATAACCACAGAGGTTATTATATCTTATATTCCATCAGCAATATATGAGTTTTTCAATTTCTCCACATCCTTTCCAGCATTTACTATTATCTATTTTATCATAACCATAGTAGTAAGTGTGAAGTTGTATCTCATTATAATTTTGATTTTTGTTGCCCTATGTTGAGCATCTTTTCATGTATTTATTGGCCATATTGTATCCTGTTTGGAGACGTGTCTTCAAATCCTTTGCCAATTTTAATTGAGTTATTTGAATTTTATGGGCAAATTGTACATTTTAAAATATATTTTGAATACTAGCTTTTTATCAGAGGTATAATTTGAAAATATTTTCTCCCGTTCTCTAGGTTGTCTTTTTATTCTACTAATAGTGTCCTCAAATGATAAAATTTAAACATTTCTATTATCTATCCATTTTATATGTTTGGCTATATATGTTTTTGGTATCATATCTAAGAGATATACCTAATCTAAATTCATAAAGATTTGCTCCCATTTTCTTCTAAGAGTTTTATAGGCTTAGCTTTTTATTTATATTTATATTTTATGATGCATTTGGAGCTAATTTTAGTATATGTTGTAAATGGGGTCTAACTAGTCATGACAGTGTCATGATTGGCAGAACAATAGACATAAATCAAAGGAAAGAATAGAGAACCAAAAAATAGAACTACACAAATATATCCAATTCACTAGAAGAAGGTTTGTCTTTTCAGTAAATGGTGCTGGAATAATTGGATATTCATAGGTAGAAAATTCAACTTTGACCTAGATTGTACACATTGTACAAAAATTGCCTCAAAATGAATCTGAAATTTAAATGTAAAATATAAAACTGTGATGTTTTTGAAAAAAATGTAGGAGAAAATATTTGGGAATGGGACTTGGTGCAGAATTTCTATTAGATGCCAAATTCATCAAAGGAAAAGGTGACAAACTGGGCTTCATCAAAAAATTTTTAAATTCACTCTGTGAAAGATCCCTTTAAAAATATGAAAGCCCAAGTTACAAAGTGAGGGAAACACAATATTCAATCCACATTTCTGACAAAGGATTTACATCAAGTATGTGTAGAGAACGTTGACAACACCAAAAATAAGACAACCCAGTTACACAATGGGAGATATTTCACTGAGGAGGGTATACAGATGTGAAGAAAGTACATGAAAAAGTGTTCGACATTACTAGTAACTATGAACTGAATGTATGCCACCTTCTATAAATTCGTTTGTTGAAATTATATCCCTGAATGTGATGTGGAGTCTTTCAGAGGTAATTCAGTCATGAAGCAGGAGCCCACATTAATGGAATTAGTCCCCTTATAAGAAGAAATACAGGGCTGGGGTTGTGGCTCAGTGGTAGATCACTTGCCTAGCATGTGTGAGGCACTGGCTTTGATTTTCAATGCCACATAAAAATAAATAAATAAAATAAAGGTACAAATCAAGAAAAGAAAAAAGAAGAGATATGAAAGCATGCTTCCTTGCTCTCTACTTTCCGCCATGAGATAATGGGAGAAGATGGCCATCTGTCAAATTGGGCCCTCACGACACACTGGATCTGTTGGTACCTTGATCTTGGAATTCTCAGCAGCCAGGACTGTGAGAAGTAAATGTTTGTTGTTTAAGCCACTCAATTGATGATGTTTTATTATAGCATCCAGAATTTACTACGATACTAATCATAAGGAAAATACACATTTAAACCATTACAGTGTAACATCTCTGCACACCTGTCAGAATGACTGAAACATAAAATAGTGACAATGCTAAATGCTGCCGAGGAAGCAGAGAACCTGTCTCCCTCACATATTGCTGATGGAAATCTAAGATACTTTAGACACTCTAAGAGTTTCATAGCTTCTTATAAAACTGAACCATATGACCCACAATTTCATTCTTGAAGATTTATCCCAGAGCAATGAAAACTTACATCAATGAAAATATCTGTATACCAAAGTTTATATATGCATTATTCATAATAGCAAAAAGTTGGGAAGAGTCCAGATATTCTTCAATGGGTGAATAGTTCCACAATCTCTATACCACAGAATGCTACTCAGGCATAAAAAACTTAATTATTGATACATAGAAAAAAACTTGGATGAGTCTTAAGGGAGATATAATTTTATACTTAGAAGTAAAAAGCCTTTTCCAAAGGGTTACATAATGAATGAGTCTATTCACATAGTATTCTTTTTTTTTTTTTTTTTTTTTTTTTTTTTTTTTTTTTTTTTTTGCGGGAGTGGGGTGCAAGGAGGGGTACCATGGATTGAACTCAGGGGCACTTGACCACTGAGCCACATCCCCAGCCCTATTTTATATTTTATTTAGAGACAGTGTCTCACTGAGTTGCTTAGTGCCTTGCTTTTGCTGAGGCTGGCTTTGGATTCACGATCTCCTGCCTCAGCCTCCCAAGCTGCTGGGATTACAGGCATGCACTACCGTGCCTGGAAAGCATTCTTTTTTTTTTTAATTTTCAGTTTCTTCAGCTTTATTTGTTGTTAGGATGGAGTGGCAACTTCCAGACTCCTGGAATCAGAAACTCAGTCTTCTTTTCTCAATGAATAGTATTTGCACATATTCCATACACCATTAATATTTGTATTTATTTTGTCATGCTAGGAAGCATCCATATATTTATAGTAGAAAGCATTCTTGATATGATAACATTTTAGAAATGAACATATTAGTGGTTACGTGCATAGGAAAAAATAAATTTACAGAAATTGTCATGGAAGAAACCTAACTTTCTAGCCAAAGACATTAAATCAACTGCCGTAAACATGCTCAAAAGATCTAAAGGAAACTAGAACAATGTCTCAACAGAGAATATTGACAAAGGGATAGAAACTATAAAAAGGAATGCAATAAAAATTCTGGAGCTTAAAAGTGTAATAACTAAAGTGAAACGTTTAATAGAGATATTCCACAGCAGATTTGATTAGGCAGAAAAATAATCATCATCAGCCGGACGTGGTGGCACGCGCCTGTAATCCCAGCACTTGGGAGGCTGAGGCAGGAAGATCGCGAGTTCAAAGCCAGCCTCAGCAATGGCGAGGCACTTAGCAACTCAGTGAGACCCTGTCTGTAAAATAAAAATACAAAAAAGGGCTGGGGATGTGACCGAGTGGTCGAGTGCCCCTGAGTTCAATCCCTGGTAACACACACACACACACACACACACACAAAATCATTATCAATCTTGAAAATATGTCAATTGAGATTATCCAGCCTAAGGAATAGAAAGAAACAAGAATGAAGAAAAATGAACAGGCTAATTTGTTGGCGTATGGTTACTTATAATATTCTCTTATATTTCTTTTGTTTCTGTAATTATAGTAATAATGCTACTTCTATTTATTCTTTTCATAATTTGAGCCTTCTCTATTTCCTGGTAAGTCTAGCCAGGAAAATTTAATGAAAAAGTTAATACCAATCCTTAAACTCTTCCAACAAACAGAAGGAACACTTCTATGCTCATTTTTTGAGATCTGCATTACTGTAATAACAAAAACAGGCAAAAACACACCAATAAATAAAACTACATGCCAATATCCCTGATAAATATAGGTGCAAAAATCTTTAACAAAATACCAGCAAACCTAATTAAGCTGTACTATGAAAAGATCATAAACCAAGACCAAGTAGGATTTATCCCAGGGATGCAGGTATGTAAATCAATCAACATCAATCAACATAATAAAATTCAACCTATTTAAATCAATCAACATGATAAAACACATTAACAAAAAGAAAGAATAAAAAGCACATGATCATCTTTATTATTTTTCTAAACTCTATTTTATTATGTTGATTATAACTTTATTGATTTCCTTCCTTCTGGTAGCTTTTTACTTGGCTTGCTCTTTTTTTTTTTTTTTTTTTTTTTTTTTACTTCTTTAATGTACAATGTTAGATTATTAATTTTGGATTTTTTTTGTGGGGTACTAGGGATTGAACCCAGGGCTCAACCACTGAGCCACATCTCGGCCCTTGTTATTATTTTTTATTCTGATACAGGGTCTTAATAAGTTGCTGAGGCTGGCTTGCGATCCTTCTGCCTCAGCCTCCTGAGCTGCTGGGATTACAGGCATGTGCTACTGTGCCCACCTTCTTTTCTAATGTAAGCATTTGCAGCTCTAAATTTCCCTCTGCATTCCATACATATCAGTATTCTGCATTTTGTTTTCATTAATCTGAAAGTATTTTCTAATTTCACTTCTAATTAATTTCTTCTTCAATCCAATTGTTTTTTCAAATTGTGTTAATTTCCATGTTTTTCAGTGTTTATGTTTTCTTTCTATTACGGATTTCTAGTTTCCATTGTGATTAGACAAGACTGATGGTATGATTTGAAGTCTTTTAATTTATTAAAACTTGTTTCATAGCCTAACATGTGATCTGTCCTGGAGAATGTTCCATGTGACCCAGCTATATCACTTATTGATATTTATTCCAAAAGAATTAAAGTTAGCATACTGTATCCATGTTTACAGCAGCATAATCCATAATAGCTAAAATTATGGAACCAGCCTAGGTGTCCATCAGCAGGTGAATGGATAAAGAAAATGTGGTATGTATACACAATGGAGTTTTATTTGGCCATAAAGAAGAACAAAATTATGGCTTTTGCAGGACAGTGGATTGAACTAGAGAACATTATGGTAAGTGAGATTTGCCAAACTCTGATAGTCAAGGGTTATGTTTACTCTGATATGTGGAAACTAGAGATAAAAAAGGAAAGAAAAGGAACCTCACAAAAATAGAAAAGAAACCAATAAGGGGATCTAGGGAGGGAGAAGCAGAGGAAAAGTGGGGATATAAGGGAATAAAACAGAGCATACTGTGAGTTGTGCATGTATAAACATATCACAGTGAATCCCATTATTAAGTAAAACTATAGTGTACCAATAAAAATAATTTTTCAAAACTTGTTTTGTGGCTTAATATGTGGTCTGTTCTGGAGAATGCTCTATGTGTACTTGAGAAGAATGTATATTTTTCTGTTATCGAGTGGTGTGTTCTAAGTGTTGTGTATTTGTTATGTCTATTTAGTTTATAGCATTGTTCAATTCCCCTGTTTCATTATTAGTTTTCAGTCTACTTGTTCTATTCATTAGTTAAATTGGAATATTGAAGTCTCCAACTATTACTGTACAGCAATCTATTGCTTCTTTTAATTTCATCAGTTCACCACTATGCAAACTTCTATTCCTTTACAACTCTCTCCACCCTTTGTTATTGTCACAAATTGTATCTTTATACATTTTGTATCTGACAAAGATTTAGAGTTATTGTTTTATGTATTTGCCCTTTCAATCATATAGAGGAAAATGCAGTAGTTTTCTCTTCCACTTATATATTTAGCTGTAGTTAATGTTTTTCTGTATTTCTTTGGCTTTGAATTATTATGATACTTCTAAATTTGAAAACTTACTACAAAGCTATAGTAATCAAAGCAGTAGAATGCTGTCAAATTGGTAGACCTATAGATTAATGAAATAAAACTGAGAGTGTAGAAATAAACCCATATCTATACTGTTCATTGATTTTCAACAAAAGTGCTAAGATCATTCAATTAGGAAAGAATAGCCTTTTCAATAAATGGTACCTGGACAACTGGATATTGGTGTTGAATCCCTAGCTCATGCCATACACAAAAATTAAATCAAAGTGCGTTGAAGACCTAAATGTAAAAACTAATAGTAAAAAAAAAAAAAAAAAAAAAAAAAACTCTTAGAAGAAAATCTAGGGGTAAATTTTCATGACCCTGAACTTGGCAATAGATTTGTAGATATGACACTAAAACACAAGCAATAAATGAAAAAGAGCATAAGCTGGAATTATCAAAATTCAAAACTTATGCTTCAAATAACACTATCTGGAGAGTGAAAAGACAACCTACAGAATGAGATAAAACATTTGCAATCATCCATTTAGGGGTTAATAACCATAAAAAAACTCATAAATCAACAACAAAAAGTCAAATAACCTAATTAAAGAGTGGGCAAAGAAATTCAAGCCAACAGAACTCTAAGACATGAATGAAGATATATCCAACAAGCTGGCAGTACAAATGTAAAATGGTATACACCTTTGATAAAACAATTTGATGGTTCCCTCCCAAATTTAAACATACAATTACCATATGGCCCAGCTATTCTAAGTTATATTTCTGCTGTGGTTTGCAGGTAGTTTGTTTACCTTTTTTTTTTTCACTTTTAATGGCATTTTATTGGTATATTATAATTATACATAGTTTTGGGATTTATTGTTACATATTCATGCATGTACACAATCTAACAACATAATTTGATCAGTTTTGTTCTCCAGTACTTTCTCTTTCCCTCCCCATACCCCTCCTCCTGGCCCCTTTGTATGAAATTTCTTTTTAGGGTGATGAAAATGTTTTAGAATTTAGATAGAGGTGATGGTTGCCAAACACTGGGGATATACCAAAAGCTTTTGAACTGTAAGTTTAAAATTTGTGATTTTACTTTGTGAATTTTACTTGAATTAATAAGATCACTGTAACTGCTACTGAAAGAATGAATTTGAAAATAACATGAATAGAAATAAAACCTGTTAGAAGGCTGTTACTGTAATCTAGATGAGAGATAATGGTGCCTGAACTAAGGTGATGGCAGTGTGGATGGAGAAAGGCAAATGAATGTGTTATTTGGGAACTAGTATGTATAGGATTTGGTGGCCAGATCAGAAAACACACACATTGATGGTGTCTGCTAAGTTTTGAGGCTGGACATCTGCGCGAACAGCCACGCCATTAGGATTAAAACCTATTTTACAAGCCGGGCGCGGTGGCGCACGCCTGTAATCCCAGCACTTTGGGAGGCTGAGGCAGGAGGATCGCAAGTTCAAAGCCAGCCTCAGCAATGGCGAGGCACTTAGCAACTCAGTGAGACCCCGTTTCTAATAAAATACAAAAAAAAAAAAAAATGGGCTGGGGACTTGGCCCAGTGGTCGAGTGCCCCTGAGTTCAATCCCCAGTACCACAAAAAAAAAAAAAAAAAAAAAACCTATTTTACAGATGCAAAACTAGAGAGACCATTGGCTCATCCACCATTACCCAATGAGCCAGTAAGAGAAATATACCTACCAGCACTCTCCTGTTCTGTTGATTTCCAGTTCAGGAGGAGGAATTACATATAATATAACAAATGTGAGTACTGACTTTTAGAAAATCACCTGAATATTTCCAAACAATTGGAAATTAGTATCTTATTTGCATTCATTCAAATACTTGTACGTGCAATTATAAAGTTTTAGCCATGATTATTTTCTGATGGAACTACATCTCTCCTCTCAGACTCCTGCCTTGCTAGTGTCTGCTACCTTTCTTTATAACACTTTCTGTCCTATACTGGCAACCCTGAGAGAACCTTGTCTCATTGATCCCCCTGGAACAACCTAGTCAATATGCCATAGTCGCTCTTCCTCTCTCTGAAACAATTCAGTCAAAAGGGACTGATTTTCTGTAGCCTGCAATCTTTTGGTACTGGAATAGGGGAGAGCTACTCAAGAGCACCCTTGAGTATAGGATGAGTAGAATAGGGGGCTGGGCAGGAGGAGGAAGACAAAACATATGACCTATCATGGGGGACCTCAGTTCCAAGTGTCAGGAGGCAGTCGGGTGTGGGGGCACTGCAAAACCTCAGCTGTTGAAGAGGAAGAGCCAGGACCTTTTGCCTCATAATGTATGGAAGAGTGTGTGCATGTATGTGATGATGATGATTAAATGATACATGGTATCAACAAAAAATTGTCAGTACTGATGCTGATTAGGTATGCTGAAGAACTAATAGTAAGGAAGGAAACTAGAAAAATTGGTCCGAATGTGGAAAAGTAATACTAATTACAATCATTTATGCGAACTGCTTACCATTTATGACTAATTACCACCCAACATAATAACCATTAGGTATATCATTAAATATGTGTCAGATTAACTTTGTTGTCAGTTTTATTTGTGATTAGAACAGTAAACTCTGCATGTATGCTTGGGCTTAATAGTTTGTTGCTCATGCAAGCACTGCTGTCAGCTCACAATTTGAAGAAAAAACATTATGTTAAGGCTGGAGCGTGGCAGGCTTTGAATTCCAGACTAAGCAGTTTATAGTCAATTTAGGAGGCAATGGGAAGCCCTTACAGAATAATCAACAGGGGAGTTACATGATCAGCGTTATACTTTAGGAATCACAGATCGGCAGAGCTGAAAGATTCTTTAGAGATTACTCACCCACTGGTCACCAGCCAGGAGACACTGGCAACCACACCAGGGGTTCAGGAGGGATTGTGAAGATTTCAGAAAGACCAAAGGGAACCATGCATTTCTCCATAACAAGGCTGAACAGATCACTTACAATGCCAATGTTATATTCTTTGGACTGGAATTAATCAAACTGAGACACTGATCAGAAAAATTGATTGGCAGTTGTGAAAGTCCAGTGAATTCTTTTAATGGGAAAACACGTAAATTGTTTCATAATAAATGAAAAGGTTAATATTAGAAAAAAATTCTAATCAAGGGCCCTCTAGGTTAAAAACAAAACAAAAGGGAGCCTGGTATTTTATGGTAAATGAATGGAACTGGAGACTATCATGCTAAGTGAAATAAACCAATTCTAAAAAAATCAAAGGCTGAATGTTCCCTCTTATATGTGGATGCTAATACACAATAAGGCAGGGGGAGGGAAAACTAGAAGTTCACTGGATTTGACAAAGGGGAATGAAGGGAAAGAAATAGGAAAAACAATAGAATGTATTGGACATAACTTTCCTATGTTCATATATGAATACACGACCAGTGAAACCCCACATCATGTATAACCACAAGAATGGGCAATTATACTCCATGCATGTATGATGTGTCAAATACACTCTACTGTCATGTACAACTAAAAAGAACAAAATAAAAAATTTATAAAAAGGGAGCCTGGGTGATGAAAAAGTAAGGAGCTACTATTGTAAACCAGTCAAGCCTTCATTTATAGATGGAGAAACTGAAGCTAGAGGCACATGGAACTTGCCTTACAGGAAGATGGATAAATGTATTGTACAAATGGAAGGTAGATAAGTACAGTCCAGAAAACCAGCCCAGTAGCAAATCAAGGTGCCTACAATAGTATGGTAGGAATTGATCAGAAATGGAAAAGGGCAGATGGGAGTGAGTGAACAGGAAGTTACCAGACAGGATCACTGGTTAGATGTGAACAGACCAGAAGAGGACATAGTAGTGAAGAATGACTCCCAAATCAACAGTATGGCTGACAAGACAGTGATGGCATCACTAGCATGGGAGGCAGTGGGGAGCCCTTACAGAAAACTTTGTGGGAAAGGGGAATCATGAATCTGATTTTAGACTTATTGACCTTAAGTAGTAGTGTGGGATATTCAAAAAAGTATGATAATAGAAATTTAAAATGCTTCACTTTTAGAAAAGTGGCTTTATTGAATTATGATTGACATACAAAAAACCATACATATTTAATATATACAACTTGATGAATTTGACCAGAAGTATACATCCGCCAGTTATGGTGACGCACACCTGTAATCCCAGCACTTGGGAGGCTGAGGCAGGATGATCGTGAGTTCAAAGCCAGCCTCAGCAATAGCGAGGTGCTAAGCAGCTCAGTGAGACTCTGTCTCTAAATAAAATACAAAATAGGGCTGGGGATGAGGCTCAGTAGTCAAGTGCCCCTGCGTTCAAACCCAGATACACCCCCCCTACAAAACAGTATACATCCATGAAACCACCACCACTGTCTGTGCCATAAACATATCCATCACCTACAAAAGTTTCCTCTTGCCATCTTTATTATTAATATATTTTAAAAAATGATTGGCTTTAATCCCTGCCTTCTTTTTACTGTGTGGCTTTTGGTAAGGAAATTTTCCTTTTATTCTCAGTTTCTACATCTGTAGATTTGAAACAATGATATGTTCCTCTATTTGCCTTATGGGGTTAGTGAGAAGATTAAATGGGAAGTTGTATATAAAGTGCCTAGCATAAAATCATTACTCTTCTCTGGAGGAGGATGGAGACAGAATGTTTAAAAGACAGAAACAAGGGAGAGTTCACTAAGGAGGTTAAATCCAGAGCTGTATTTTTAGGCTGTAAATGCAAAACACTGACAGTGCCTTCCCAGGGCTTCTGAAAGGATGAAGTCATCAGGACAGAATACAGGACAAGCCATGCTTACTGAGAATTTGGGATGGAAGGTAGTAAACAAAACTGAAAGAATGGAAAGAATGGGATAGAGGGTAGGTTGTCAAAGAAGCCAAGGGGAACAAGAAAATTTGAAAGTTGGAATAGTGGTCCATAGGGTCAAATGAAGTAAAGAGATATATAAAATGAGAACAGAGATGAGGCCATTGGGAGTCACTTTAAGAGACATCAGAGAATTAGGAAGAATATTAAGTAAAAGGTTAATGATGGGGGCACAGCAGAGACAGTAAAGAAAATACAACTTTTTCAACATGCATCATGAAACAAAAGGGACAAAGATGACAGTAATTTTTAAAAGTAGCAGCTGTAAGGGAAGGTTATATTAGTGTACTTAAAACCTGAGCATGCTGTATGTAAAGAGAATGATATCAGTGGAGAGAAAGAGATTGATAGGACAGAACAAAGAGGACGTATTTCTAAAACAGATTGTCTTAAGCTATGCATAGGTAGTCCCTGGCTGTATTATTCTAAATATGTCCTTAATGGAGAATCTGACATCTAATCTAGGAGAAATGACTTGAGGTCAAATTAGAAGCAAACAATCTCACTGGATCTGTTTCATGACTAAGTGGAATTTATCTGAGGGATGCTTGATTATCTCAATATTAAAAAAGCAATCAATGTTATCTACCATATCAATGGCTAAAAAAGAAAAAAAATTATATAAGTCAATGCTTGTATGATCTCATCATTTTTCAACATAATATGAGAAGATTTAGTCAGCTCAATAAGGCAAGAAAATGAAATAAAAGGCAAACAAACTTGAAAGGGAGAAAAGAAACTGTCCTATTTACAAATGACATGATTGTATATATAGAAAATCCCAAGGAAGGTATATAAAAACTCCCAGAACTAATAAATAAGCTCAGCAAGGTGTGATAGAAAATCACACAAAAATCAATTATATTTCTATAACAGTAACAAAAACATGTGGAAACCAAAATTAAAAACACAATATCATTTATGATCATTCTGAAGAGAATGAAAAACTATATAAATGCTTAACAAAGAACATACAAGAGATGATGAATATCACAAAATGCTAATGAAATACACACACAAAATAACACCTAAACAAATGGATCAACATACTATATTTATGGATTGGAAGTCTCAACATAGTTAGGGTATTAATTCCCCCGCAGATACATGTAAAGATTTATGCAATTCCTATCAAAATCCCAGCAAGATTTCATTTTAGTTGTAGATTCACTTATTTTAAAATTTATATGGAAAGTTGCAATGCTTGGAATAGCTATAACAACCCTGTAAAAGAAGAAGAAAATGGAAGGAATCATTCTACCTGGTATTAAGTTTCATCATACAGCAAGAGGAATCACGAGAGTGTCATGATTGGAAGAATGATAGGCATATGAATTTAATGAAAGAAGTAAACTCAATTTCGTAGAGGATCATCTTTTCATTAAATGGTGTTAAAACAATAGAACATACATAAACCAAAAAAAAAAAAAAAAAAAAAAAAAAGCAGAAAGAAAGGAAAAGAAATGAAAGGAAAGAAAAGCCAGGCATGGTGGCACATTCCTGTAATCCCAGCAACTTGGGAGGCTGGGGCAGGAGGATCATGAGTTCAAAGCCAGCCTCAGCAATTTAGCAAGGCCCTCAGCAACTTAAAGAGACCCTGACTCAAAATAAAATTTTTAAAAAAGACCTGGGAATGTGGTGCAGTGGTTAATTGTCTCTAGCTTCAATCCCTGGTACCAAAAGAGAAAAAAGAAAGAACTTCATACATAATGCAAAACTTAACACAAAATGGGCCACAAATTTAAATATAAAATTATTACAAATTTAGAAAAAGACATAGGAGAAAAATCTTTGGGAATAGGAGTTGGTGAAGAATTCTTAGATTTGAAACCCAAAGTACAATTCATAAAAGGAAAAAGGTGATCGATTAGACCTCATTAAAATTGTTTAATTTTGTTCTGTGAACTGTCCTAAGAAAGTAAAAAGATTGAAACCTAAGAGAAAAATAATTGCAAACCAAGTATCTCATAAAGTACTAGTATCTCAAATGTATAAAGAATTCTCAAAACTCAACAGTAAAAATACAAACATTTTATTTAGGATAACAATCAAGAGACAGTTTGCTAAAGAGAATATACAGATAATGAAAACAGCACACCAAAACATCTTTAGCCATTAAGAAAATGCATACTAAAACCATATTGCAATATCACTGCACACCATCAGAATGACTAAAAAAAATAGTGACAAAATCAAATTCTGGGAAGGATGTGGAAAATCTAGCTCCCTGGTTCACTACTGGCAGGCATCTAAAATGGTACAGCTTCCTTTTTAAGGAATTTGGCATTTTTTAAAAAAGTAAACCTTATAACTCACAATCACACTCTTGAGTATTTATCCAGGAGAAATGAAAACTTAATCTCCCATCAACACAAACTATACACAAAAGCTTATAGAAAGGCTGGGATTGTAGCCCAGTGGTAGAGCATATGCCTAGCATGTGTGAGGCACTGGGTTTGATCCTCAGTACCACAGAAATAAATAAGTAAAAAAGTAAATAAATAAATAAATAGAAGAAATAAAGGTATTGTGTCCATCTACAACTATAAATATAAAAATACTTTATTCATAATAGCCCCAAGTTGGGAAGAATGCAAATATCCTTCGAAGGGTGATTGGTTAAGTAAACTATAGTACATCTATACCATGGAATACTACTCCACAATAAAAAGGAATGAATTATTGATACAAATCACAACTTGAACAAATCTCCAGGGACATAGACCAAGTGTAAGAGGCTACTCCTGAGAAAAAAAGTGCATGTATACAATGTTCTTGGAATGAAAAAAGATTTATAAATAAAGAACAGACTAGTGGTTCCAGTGTTAATGGATGGGTGGATGAGCAGAGAAGGAGGTAGATGTGATTATAGTAGGGCAACACAGGGATCTTTGTATAACAGAACTGTTTCTTTTCTTGACTGTGGTGATGAATATACTAACCTTTGTGTGATTAAGTTGTCTACAAGTAAATATGCACACATATACATAAATGAGCACAAATCCAACTAGAGAAATCTAAGATTGGTAGATTGTACTAATGTCAGCATCCTGGTTGGGGTATCATACTCATTTTTTAGGATGTCACCATTGGAAAAATTGGGTAATGAATATACTAGATCTCTCTATAACAAATGTAGGTGAATCTATAATTATTTCAACAAAAATAGAAACAAGTGATTACTCTAGTTTCCATGAGGGAAATGGATTAGAAAAATGGCAAAAGTGGAAAGAAGACTAGTTAGAATGCTCTTGTAATCTTCCAGTGGAGAGATGACAGTGGCTTTAATTGAGGTGCTAACAGTGGGGTTGGAGAAAAGCAGAATAATTCAAGTTATCTAGGTAACAGTGTACATTGGACTTGCTGGTCAATGAGATAAGGACTGGGTTAGTAGCATGATGTCCTCCCTAAGGCCTTGAAGCTGGACAATATGGAGAACAGCAAGAATTAGGATTAGAGCCCATTTTATTCAAGACCTACATGAAGAAAACTATAAAACTCTGAAGGAAGAAGTTACAGAAGATTCTAAATAAAGGCAGAGATATTCCATGTACATGGATGGGAAGACAATATTATCAAGATGTCAGTCCTTCCCATCTTGATCTGTAGATTCAGCACAATCACAATCAAAACTTCAGTGAGTTATTTTGTAGACATTTTTAGAGGGGCTGCAACTTCCCAACTTCAAGACTTACTGTAAAGCTACTGTAATTGACATAGTGTGGTATTGGTGAAAGAATTGACATATAAGTGGAACAAAATAGTCCAGAAATAAAAACAAATAGTCCAGAAATAGACCCGTGGAAATATAGTCAACTAATCTTTGATTAAGAAGTAAAGGCAATTCAATGAAGAAAAGATGGTGTTTTCAACAAATAGTGCTGGAACAGTTAAATATCCTCATGCTAAAAATAATAATAATAGTAATCTATAAACTGCACATCCTTAATAACAATTCAGGGGGCTGGGGTTATGGGTCAGCAGTAGAGCACTTGCCTAGCACATGTGAGGGGCTGGGTTTACTTCTCAGCACCACATAAAAATAAAGAAAGAAAATAAAGGTATTTGTCCATCTACAACCAAAAAATATTTAAAAAATTAATTCAGAATGCACCATAGTTATAAAGGTTAAACACAAAACTATAAAACTCCTATGAGAAAACATAGGAGAAAATCTAGGTGACCTTGGGTTTGAAGATGACTTTTTATGATTTGTGTGTGTGTGTGTGTGTGTGTGTGTTTATTTGTGTGTGTGTTACTGTAGATTGAATTCAGGGCCTTGAACATGCTACGTAAGCACTCTACCACTAAGCTGCATTCCCAACCCTTTGAAGATGACTTTTTAGATATAACACCATAAGCAGGATTCCTGAAAGAAGAAACCGATAAGCCAGACTTCATTAAAATTAAAAAAAAATTTGCTCTATGAAAATGACACTCTTAAGACAATGAAAAGACAAGCCACAGACTGGTAGAAAATATTTACAAAACACATATCTGATTAAGAACTAGTATCCAAAATATGGAAAGTGCTCTTAAAACTGAATAATAAGAAAACAAACAACCCAGTTAAAAATGAGCAAAGCATATGAAAAGATGCTTAACATGATTTGTCATTAGAGAATTGCAAATTAAAACAACAATGACACACTGTGATACACATATTAGAATGGCTCCAATCCAAAATGCTGACAACAACTAATGATGTTGTGAAACAGGAACTCATTCATTGCTGGTAGAAATGCAAAAAATAATCTGATTATAAATATTATCATGATCCCCCAAAGAAATCTTATACTCATTAGCAGTAAATCCCCATCCTCTCTCTCACCCAGCTGTAGGCAACCACTAATCTACTTTCTGTCACTGTAGATGTGCCTGTCTGGATATGGCATATAAGTGATAAGTTATGATATATAACTTTAGTGAGTGACATCTTTCACTTAGTATGTTTTCAAGGTTAATCCATGCTGTGGCATGTGTCAGTACTTTATTCCTTTTATATTTTGGTGAAACTTGCATGACATGAAATTCATTATTTTAATCTTTTTGTTTGTTTTGTTTTGTTTGAGTATGTGTATATGTGATGTTTTCATTATTCATTCATCCATTCACACACACCTAGGTAGATACCATATTTTGCCTCTTATAACAGTGTTGCACTAAATGTGGCCATTCAATTATCTTTTTGATATGCTGATTTCATTTCCCTTGGGATAAATACCCAGAAGTGGGATGCTGGATCATATTATAGATCAATTTTTAGTTTTTTGAGAAAACTCCGCACGGTTTTCCATAGCAGCTGTACTAATTTACATTCCCAACAATAGTATATAAGAGTTCTTTTTACTCCACATCCTTGTCAGCATTTGTTATTTTTAAATAGCTATTCTAACTGGGGTGAACGGGTATCTTGATTTGCATTTCTCTGATGGCTAATGATATTGAGCAGTTTTTCAAGTATTGGTTGACCATTTGTATTTCTTTCTTTTATTATTATTTTTTTAGATACTTCTATTCAGGTCTTCTTATTTTGATTAATGTGACATTGTCATATGTTTTGAAATTGGCAAGTGTGAATCCAACAACATTGTTTGCTTTTTCAATACTGTTTTGGTTCCTGTGGGCCCCTTGTTTTATCAAGTGAATTTTGAAGTTAACTTTTTCTATCTTGTTTAAACCCACCTGAGATTTTCAAAGTGCTTGTGTTTATCCTAACAATATTTTATCTTTTAGTCTGTGAAAATGACACATCTTTCAATTTATTAGATCTTCTTCAGTTTCCCTCAGAGTGTTTTGTAGATTGTTGTGTATAATTTCATGTGCATCCTGGTTAAATTTATTCCAAAGTAGTTTATTTTTAATGATTTATAAGTTCAGTTGGATTTTTAGTTCTTTTAAAAAAGTAAGATATAGTTGCAAATTAAAATTGTATATCTTTATGCTATACAGTATGATGTTTTCATATATGGATACATTATGAAATAGTTAAATCAAGCTATGATACCCATCACTGCACATATTTTCTGTCATGAGAACATTTGAGATCTACACTTTTAGCAACTCTCAATTATACAGTGCATTATTATTAACTATGACACTATGCTGGAAGTAAACCTCCAGAAGTTATTCATCCTAACTAAATCTTCATACCCTTGATAAACCCCAGCACCCTTCCCCAGCCCCTGGCAAGCAATATTCTATTCTCTATTTCAATGAATTCAACTTTCCACATCTAAGTGAGATCATGCAGTATTTATCTTTATGTGCCTGGCTTATTTCATTTGGCATAATATCCTCTAGGTTCCTTCATGTTGTCACAAATGACAGGATTTTTTTTTTTTTTTTTTTTTTTTTTTGGTACCAGGGATTGAACTCAGGGGCACTGGACCACTGGGCCACATCCCCAGCCCTTTTTTGTATTTTATTTAGAGACAGGGTCTCACTGAGTTGCTAAGTGCCTCGCCATTGCTGAGGCTGGCTTTGAACTCGCGATCCTCCTGCCTCAGCCTCCCAAGTGCTGGGATTACAGGTGTGTGCCACCATGCCCGGCCTGGCAGGATTTTCTTTTTAAGGCTGAATAGTATTCCACTGTGTGTGTGTGCATGTGTGCCTGTGTGTACAGGCACACACGCACACACACACACACACACACATATATTTCACACACACACACACACACACACACACACACACACACACATATATATATATATATATATATATATATATATATATATATATATTTTTCTATGTCCATTCTTCAATTGATGAACACTTGGTTTGATTGCATATCTTAACTATTGTGGCAAATACTGCATTGAATATGGGAAGGCAGATGTCTCTGACATCCTGATTTCTTTTCTTTTGGACATATATCCAGTAGTGGAATTGCTGGATCACATAGTTTTATTTTTAATTTTTGAGGAATCTTCATGCTGTTTTGCATAATGTCTGTACTCATTCACATTCCTACCAACAGTGTAGAAGTTTCCCTTTTTTCCACATCTTCACTAACACTTATCTTTCTTCTTTTTAATAAAAGCCATTCTAACTTTGTGATTTTATAAATTATTTTTTTAATTTCCTTTTTGGATTGTTCATTGTATTGTATAGAAATACAATTTTTAGGCACTGATCTTTTATCCTAAAATGGCCGAATTTGTTTGTTAGCCCTACTAGGGTTTTTCTTTTCTTTTTTCTTTTTTTTTTTTGAGGGGGTGTGTATGGGGGGGAAGGGTTGTTTGTTGTTTTCATAGATTCTTTAGAATGTTCCATGTATAACATTGTGCTCTTTGAGAAGATATCATTTTAATTACTTTTTTCTATATGGATATATTTATTTTATTTTACTGTTGCTTGGGAATGAACCCAGGGGCTTGTACATTAGGCACTTTACCCTGAACTAAAACCCCTGTTCTACTGCTAGTGATCAAACTCAGGGCTTTATACATGCTAAATAGATGCTCTACCACAAAAAAAATGAGGAAGAAGAAGAATCTGATTTAAAAATGGGTAAATTAGCCAGGCACAGTGGCACATGTCTATAATCCCAGCGACTTGGGAGGCTGAGGCAGGAGGATCACAAGTTCAAAGCCAGCTTCAACAACTTAGCGAGACCCTAAGCAACTCAGTGACACCCTGTCTCTAAATAAAAAAATAAAAAATAAATTGTCAAACTAAAAAATAAAAATTAAAAATGGGCAAACTACCTGAATAGACATTTCTCAAGAGAAGCTATGATGACAAATAAGTATATTAAAAAGTGTTCAACATCATTAATCATTAGGGATAGGCAAATCAAAACCACAATAAGATCATCTCTGCTTAGTTAAAATGAATATTGTTAAAAACACACACAAAAAATCAGTTGTTGGTGTGAATGTGGAGAAGGAGAAGCACTTATACATTGCTGGAGGAAATGGAAATTAATGCAGCCATTATAAAGTTACTATATGATCAAGTTATCCCACTGCTGGGGTATATATTAAAAAGAAATAAAATCAATATCAAAGAAATAACTGCATGCCCATGTTTATTGCAATATTTTTCACAATAGCCAAGATATGGAATCAACCAAGATATCCATCAATGAATGAATGGATAAAGAAAATGTGAGATACACACACACACACACACACACACACACACACACACACACACACTATTATTCAGCCATAAAACAAATGAAATCTTATTTGTTTCAACATAGATGAAACTGAAAGATAATTACATTAAATGAAATAAGCGGGGTACTGAAATACAAATATTGAAAGTTCTCCCTCATTTGTGGAAGCTAAGAAATCTGATCACATAGAAGTACAGTGTAAAATAGAGATCACTAGAGGGCAAGAAGGGGGACTGATAGTAAGAGTGTGGACAGAGGGTACCAAAACACAGTTGGGAAAGTAATTTTAATGTTCTGTAGCACAGTAGCATAACTGTAGCACAGTAGAGTAATTGCACATTTCAAAATAACTATGAAAGAGTTTGAGGGTTCCCAGCACCTAGAATAATATATGAGTATGGCAATGCTAATTACCCTGATTTGATCATTCACATTGCATTGAATTACTACACTGTACCCTGTGAGTACAAATACTATATGTCACTTAAAATAAAAAAAATTTAGAAAGAAATATTAAATAGCAACCTATAATACCAGACTGCAGCTCATCAGAGATGTCTAGGTAAAATATATAGAAATGATTCAACTGTACGACAAACAGAAATACCACCACTACCCCAAAAGTAAAATAAAATAACAAAGGATCTAGAGAGGCTGGGGGTTTAGGTCAGTGGTAGAGCATTTGCCTAGCATGTACAAGTCCCTGGATTCAATTCCCAGCACTGAAAAAAAAGATCTAGAGATCTAGAGGTCAGAGACAGAAGAACTCTCTCCTACTCCCCTAAAGAAGCAAGCTTCCAGGAAATGAACCGTGCCAACAAGTATATGTGCGTGGAAGTGATCCCCTAGCCTCCAGTGAGACCACAGTTGCAACTAGCACCTTGATCTCAACCTGTGAGACCCTGGCCATGTGACTTAAGCTGGAAACCATGAGACCCTCAGAAACTGTGAAATAGTAAATGTGTGTTGTTTTAAGCCACTAAGTATGTGGTCAATTATTAGACACCAAGAGAAAACGATCAGAGCTTCTTAGCTTCTTTGTGTCCTGAAGATCCTTTGGCAGCCTGTTGAAGCCTATGGATCTTCTCAAAACAAAAGTGTGTGCCTAAAATAAAGATGACTAAGGAGGAGAGTGTCATGGAAAAAGTAATCCAACTATTTGAACATATGTGATATGTATATTACACATATATGTGTGTATATATATGTATATATATATGTATATATAGAGAGAGACATGGTCAATAAAATCTAAAGTGGTGTTAATAAATGTCATGATATTTTGAGATATCTATAACCGTGAAGCAGTATGAAAATATCTGATTTCCATTGGTGACCAAGTTACAAGTGCTTCTCATGCTATTTTGGTGTATCACTTATACCATAAGGAAGGGAACTGCAACATGTAAGTCAGAGGTTAATAGAAATAAAGATACCTTCTTTTTTCTGTCCAAGGTAATAGGCCCTTTGGATCCTACCTGTGGGTTCTAGATTAAGACCCCTTTGAGCTGGGGATGTGGCTCAATGGTAGAGCACTTGCCTAGCATGTGCAGAATGCGAGGTTCCATCCTTATTATTGTGAAATAAATAAATAAAACAAGAACCTTTGCTGTAGATAAAGTTGAACATCCAAATGAATAGGAATACTGTAAAATTGGGGTCTGAGGGTCCAATTCAGTAGTAGGCCATGTGCTTAGCATGCATAAAACCCTGGATTCAACCCCCCGGAGTCCCCTCAGAAAAAGAATACTGTAAATTTTAGACCTGGGTATCCTTAACAAAGTAAAATCTATCTGTAAAATTCAAATGTTGAGTAGTCAACAAAAAACTAAGAGTAATGTTGAAATACTGACAGATGACTTTGTCTTTACTGTTATCTATACTACCTCGAGATGATTAATTCAGTGTAGAAAATTATTTAATAGTCTTTTTCTATTCAAATGTGATAAACAAAGATAATTTTTAAAAATATTTTTAATAACTGGACTAATGGGATTCAAATTTTATCTAAATACTCTAATTCACTCTAATTCCCACCAAAGGTTGAAAACATACATAATTTACTTTTTGATTGGATTTATTCAAACAGTTCTCAGAAGAGACTAGCTGCTTGAGACCTCCAGCTGCTCTGGACATTCTCAGCCGATTACCACGTTCAGTTGCAAAAGAAAATATGACAAATACTAGAAATAGGTCAAGATACAAGGAGGGGGTGATATTTTTGAGCTCACTGGAAACAGAACTCTGTATAATCTGTTAGGTGTGTTTGCTGTTATTACAGTTTTGAATTGGTAGAACATTTACATGGTTTAAAAGTCAAAGTAGTACATAGCCAGGTGCAGTGGCACAGGCCTGTAATCTCAGTGGCTCGGGAGGCTGAGGCAGGAGGATCGCAAGTTCAAAGCCAGCCTCAGCAAAAGCAAAGCACTAAGCAACTCAGTGAGACCGTCTCTAAATAAAATGCAAAATAGGGCTGGGGATGTGGCTCAGTAGTCCAATGGCCCCAGGTTCAATTCCTGGTATAAAAATAAAAATCAAAGCAGTACAATAAGGAATTCACATAAAAGTCTTTCTCATGTAGAGTGCCATATATAATTATTCTCTACCCCCAATCAACTATAAACCATGATTCTTTAAGAAAATCTGAATGTAAATAGTCAATGTTTGTGTAAGAAAGGGGTGAACATGTATGAGTATGTGTTACATAAACAGGGGGACATACTGCATATACTATTTTGCACTACATGGTTTTTACTTAACAGCAATCTTGGAGATTTTTCTAGATCAATATAGTGAGACTGATCTACACCCCCCCCCAACCGTACCAGGGATTGAACCCAGGGGTGCTTAACCACTGAGCCATATCTCCAGCCCTTCTTATATTTTATTTTGAGACAGGGTCTCGCTAATTACCAAAAGCCTCACCAGGTTGCTGAGGCTGGCTTTGAACTTGTGATCCTCCTGCCTCAGCCTGGGATTACAGGTGTGCACCACTGAGCCCAGCCTTATTCTCTTTTACAGCAGGTGAGCATCCTGCAGTGGAGTGGAGGACAGTAATTTGTTTCACACATTCTTTTCTTATACACTCTAAAATGTTTCCGGTCTTTCCTATTTGTTTGGTCTATTTTTAAACTTGAGCATGTTTTATTTAGAAATTGCATTAGTCCAGACTTTTTTGGTTGTAAATGGCAGATATTCAACTTGGATTATTTGGGGGTGGGTGCCAAGGATTGAACTCAGGGGCACTCGACCACTGAGACACATCCCCAGCCCTATTTTGTATTTTATTTAGAGACAGGGTCTCACTGAATTGCTTAGTGCCTTGCTTTTGCTGAGGCTGGCTTTGAACTCACCGTCCTCCTGCCTCAGCCTCCTGAGCCACTGGGATTACAGGCATATGCCACTGCACCTGGCTTGGATTAATTTTTTTAAAAATGGGTTTGTTAGAAAGAGACTTGAGCTGGAGATGTAGCACAATGGCAGAGTGCTTGCCTGGCATGTGCAGTGCCCTAGATTTCATCTCTAGAACTGCAACCAAAATAAAAGGGGTGGGAAGGGAAGAAGGAGACTTGAATAACTTGCAGCTTTTGGAGGAATTGAAGGACCAGGATAGTTCTGTGGGCCTCATGGCCTGGAACTAAGGCCCAGACACATTAGAACATTTCTTTTCACTCTCCATTTCGGACTTTTCCTGTGTTAAGGAATCTGGCAGAGTTGGAGCCATATCCTTGCAGTGGCAAGCCAGAGAGGAAAGACGTGTCTTCTTTTACTACTCTAAACAGAAAGACCTCAGGGAAGAGCTTAGATTGACTTGGGCCATGTGGACATCTCCTGATCAATCACCATGGTCAGGCAGATAGATTACCTGATTAGATTGATTCCATATGTCACATATACCACCGTTTGAATGAGAGGTAAGATCTATTGCATGAAGGAAGGGGAGAAGAATAAATAAGACCATGCTAGCTACCAGAGCCATGATTCTCAATTTTGAGTACCCCACTATCTTTTTTTTAAAAAAAAATATTTATTTATTTGCTTTTAGTTGTACACAATGCGTTTTTTACGTGGTGCTGAGGATCAAACTGGGGCCGCGCATGTGCTAGGCGAGCACTCCACCGCTGAGCGACAACCCCAGCTCCTCACTATCTTTTTTAAAGGGAAAAATATCTCAGGGACTGCCCACCTCTTCTGATTTAAATTATTTTATTATAACATTTAATATTGGAAAAAATCTAAAACGTGTAAGCACTTTTAGGTCTTTTTTCTTTGTAATTAATTAATTAATTTATTTATTTATTTTTATGTGGTGTTGAGGATCAAACCCAGTACCTCTCACATGCTTAGGAAAGTGCTCTACCACTGAGCTACAGCCACAGTCCCACTTTTAAGTCTATTCATCTATAAAATGAATAGAAATAAAGCCATAAAACTGATAAAATTCAAGTGATCGCAACCATGTGTTGTGATGTGATAAATGATGTTGTTTTGTGGAAAGAAATATACAGCTTACAACTATATGTGGCACAGATTTTTTTGAATTCTTTGGTGTACTTATAATACTGAATTGTAACTCAGTAACTCAGTCTTCCTTCCTTTTTCCCATTTAAACTATTATGAAATCTTTGTGGCACAACATACATCTGGCCTTTGCTCTCTTCTTTATCCATTACTCCTGTACAATACTATAATGCTTGCAACCTCCTTGATCTTAAATCCAAAGTAGACTCAAGCCCAGAAACCCTTTGTCAATATGTTATAATGCAGAGAGACTTCCAGATAATTCACAACATGTGTACCTAAATATCTTTTTTAGATAAACATAAAAATAAGAACACAAAGTGGGGTGCGGTGGCACATGCCTATAATCTCAGTGGCTCAGGAGACTGAGGAAGGAGGATTACAAGTTCAAAGCCAGCCTCAGCAACTTCGTGAGACCCTGGCTCAAAATTTAAAAAAAATATTCATTAAATGGCCTAGATCATGTGACAATTTTTTAATCTCAAAAATACTATGTAAAAGGAAAAGGCAATTGCAGAAGAAAAATTTTGAACACATACAATAACACTTAGTATTATTAATGTACACATTGTAAATAGGAAACAAATAAACATCCAATTTACTGAGAGGAGAAGGGGAGAAATGAAGTCAGGGTGGAGCTTAAACAAGTTTTAATTAAAATAGGAATTTTTTATTTTAATAAGAAAATATGGCACAATGTTACTATATGTTGAGTATGGGTAGTGGGTACATATGTGATTATGCAAATATTATCGGTGCTTTTCTGAAATTTGAAATATTCTATAATGATTTTCCAAATAATTTTTATATTATCATGAAAACATTTTAAATTTTTTTAAAATAAAAAATAAAATTAAAGGGCTGGAGATATGGTTCAGTGGTTAAGCAACCCTGGGTTTAATCCCTGGTCCCCCCCCTCCAAAAAAAAAAAAAAGAACACAAAATTAAAATATTCTCATGAGAATTCATATTCTTCCGGATTATTTCTGAAAGCCCCAGTGGGACCCGTGCTGGACTTCAGTGTGTTTCCAATAGTATTTTAGCTATAAAACGAGAAGTCTGATCACACAGAGAAGGAAAGAGCTCTATCCAAGATAAAAAAAAAAAATAGGCATTCCTTAAGAATGAGAAGATTTGCTTGGGGTGTGAGCAGAATCTGAAGTTCAAGTACTTTAGTGAGTTTGGAAATGTTGTCACCCCTCAGAAATCTGTTTAGAGGGTGGAACAATTGGCCTGGCCTGCATCAAAAAGGTCATCCACCTAGTGTGCTGAGAACTCTAAAAACAAACAACCTTTTGAAAAGTCGAGAAAATAAGCCTATATGAAAAAAAATGAAACGAGTTGCTGTTATTCAGTTTGGGCATGAAAAGAATGAATTGGAGTTGAATAAATGAATGAGGATGAAGATCACTTAATCTCTGTGAGAGGAAGAGAAAATAAGTGACCTTCACTTGTAGGTAGATTATGAATGAGGAAACACTGTCTGACAATTAGAACATTGAGCAATGGAAGAGGATTAAGAGTCCCTTTGCCATCTGTGTTTATGTGATGAATCAAAGAATCTTGAAGCACAGTTTTTAAGTGTAGTGGTTATATCTTATTCCCTCACCAAGAATTGAGATAAACTGACTACATTTGGAAATTTGAATCAGTAAACAGAACTTAAAATTCACATCTCTTTCCTGAATCTACCTAAAATGGTCAAACATTTAAATTACAAGTGTGTTCAATTAGGAAATGGCTAGACCTCTCAGAAGAGAGAATGATGAGTTCTGCTGTTGTGTGTGTGTGTGTGTGTGTGTGTGTGTGTGTGTGTGTGTGTGTGTTTTTGGTATTGGGAATAGAATCCAGGGGCGCTTTACCACTGAGCCACATCCCCAGCCCTTTTTAGATTTATTTTGAGGCAAGGTCTTGCTAAGTTGCTCAGGGTCTCAATAAATTGCTGAGGCTGGCCTGGAACTTGTGATTCTCCTGCCTCAGCCTCCTGGGTCATTGGGATTACAGGTGGACGCCACCATGCCCAGCTTTTTTGTCTACTTTTTTATTTTTCCTTCAATTTTTTTTCGTAGTTGTAGATGGACAGAATGCCTTTATTTTATTTGTTTATTTTTATGTGGTGCTAAGGATTGAACCCAGTACCTCACACATTCTAGGCAAGCCCCTGCCACTGAGCTACAACCCCAGCACTGTTTTGTCTACTCTTAAAAGCAACTGTGGATAGTTTATGTAATAATTAGTTGGATGAATCACCTGGGATTAACCTAATCAAATTGTAGCTGCAAGACACATAATCTCATGTTTTGTCCATTTTCATTTTCCCCCCCAAATGAACCCTTGTGTCATATACGTAGGATGACCTTGTTTTCTGAACCAGAATTATAACACAAGACTTGAAAAAAACACAGTTGGGGTTAGTAGTATAGAAATTTCTATTCATTCAACAAATATTCACTCACTTTACACTAACTGTGTACTGGGCACTATTCTAGCTAGTTGGAAAATAGCAGTGAAGCAAACATACAGAGATCTGTGCCTTCATAGAAATTGCATTTATTTTGAGGGGAGAGAGATAAACAATGAATCTTTCACTTTATTACTTTTATTAACATGTATTAATTATACATATTAATAGGGTCCTGTGTGATATTTCAACACATGCACACAATGTTGGATAATCAAGTCACGGTAATTAGCATTTCCCTCCCTCATCATTTATGTTTGGAGCCTTCAAACTCCTGTCTTCTAGATCATCATAAAATATATACTAAGTTGTTGTGCCTGATCTTTGCTCCACTGTTCTACAGAAGACCAGACTTCTTTCCTTGTATGTAACTGTGGTTTTTACACCCGTTATCCAACCTGTTTCTTCCATCCCCACCTTCCCAGCCTCTAATAATCACTCTTCTCTAGTCTGAAGACATATGAGACATAACGTGACACTTGTTATTCTTTCTCTAACTCATTTCAGTTAGGATAATGTCTTCCATTTGTATCCATTGTGAGATAAACTGACTACGTTTGAAAATTTGAATCAGTAAACAGAACTTAATGGTAGGATTTTTTTTTTTTTTTTTTTTGGTACTGGGGATTGAACTCAGGGGCACTTGACCACTGGGCCACATCCCCAGCCCTTTTTTTGTATTTTATTTAGAGACAGGGTCTCACTGAGTTGCTAAGTGCCTCGCCATTGCTGAGGCTGGCTTTGAACTCGCGATCCTCCTGCCTCAGCCTCCCAAAGTGCTGGGATTACAGGCATGCGCCACTGTGCCTGGCTTGTTCATTTTTATAGAGGAATAATATTGCATTGTGTATATGTATCAAATTTTCTTTGTCTATCAATGGACATCTTGCAATGTTTATTTTATTTTATATCAGTACTGGGGATTAAACCCAGGGGCCCTCTACCACTGAGTTACATCCCCAGCCTTTTTTATTTTTTACTTTGAGACAAGTTCTTGTTAAGTTACTGAGGCTGGCCTTGAATTTTCAATCCTCCCGACTCAGCCTCCTGAGTCAGTGGGATTACAGGGAGGCACCCCCATGCCTGGCTATAATGTATTTTTTAAAAGTAAGTGAATTAAATAGTATGTTAGAAGGTAATGAGTCCTATTGGAAAAAGAAACAGCAAAACCAAACTATGTGAATGGGGTATGCCAGAGTCAGAGTGAAAAGCAATTTGAAGGATTAAGTACAGTGCTTAGTGTAGGCCTGTATGAGAACGTGAGTTTTGAATAAAGAGGTAAAGGAAGTAAGGAAATTAGCCAGGTGTCTGTGTA
Organism: Tamias sibiricus; assembly: GCA_025594165.1. Taxonomy (NCBI): domain Eukaryota; kingdom Metazoa; phylum Chordata; class Mammalia; order Rodentia; family Sciuridae; genus Tamias; species Tamias sibiricus. The sequence continues at coordinate 130,443,543 of CM046667.1, forward strand.
AGGGAAGAGTGTCACAGGCAGAGGGGACAGCCAACAGAAAGGCCTTCATACAGAAGAATACATGATGTCTTCAGAATAGGGAGGAAACCAGAGTGTTTGGAGAAGAGGGAGCCAGCTGAAGATTAGGACAGTCAGGTGATGATAGTTTATAGCAACCTACTGTAGTGCCTTTCCTCTGAGGGGAAAGAGTGACACTGGTGTGTTCTGAGCAGAGGAACGTCAGATCTGTAATAACATTACACTGCTTCTGTGCTCAGAGGCAACTGAAAGCAGTGGCATACACGATTCTGATATCCATCAATTTAATTACCACAGCTTAGTTAAATAACACTAGTTCCCCAATAACACGCTTCAGATCTCAGTTACCATCAAATATGAACTAATTACCATCAAGTACAGATTGTGCTGATTGCTCTTTTCAGTCCATAAATCATGACATAAAGAACAGATGCACATCATTATCAGTGACCAATCACATCACATCTTTCAAAGTCTTTTCAAGTCTATTGGTGATTGGTCACTATTCATATTATTCAGTTCATGCACAGACATCAAATCATTTACTTGGGAATGCCACCATTGAGAGTCCTTAGAAATGCAGCCAGAGGAATTTAGTAAAGGTGAAATTAACTACATAAATTAGGAAATTTGTGACAAAAAAAGAGTAAAGATATTCCCAGAAAAAGTGATGCCAGTAAAAAGAAATTCACATTGAAGAAATTCTTGGAGATATTTTACAATTACTATATAGTTTAGATATTTGGGGGGTTTTGGATTTTTTTTTTTCATGTACTGGAGACCCAGGGGTGCTTTACCATTGAATTTTGAACTACATCCTCAGCCCTCTTTATTTTTTGAGACAGGGTTTTGCTAAGTTGCCAAGCCCGGCTTCAGACTTGCTATCCTTCTGCCTCTGCCTCCTGAGTAGCTAGGATACAGGCGCCTGGCTATAGTTTGGATCTTGAATGCCCCTCAGAGGACCATGTGTTAAAGGTTTGCTCACTAGGATGGCCCCATTGGAAGGCAGTGGAACCTTTAAGGGGTGGGGCCTTATATAATGTCTTTAGGTAACTGGTACCATGCCCTTGAATGGGATTGTGGCACCCCAGTCCCTTCTTCTTCCTATTTTGTCTCCTAGTTGTGAGGTAAGACATTTTGTTCCACCTCACACTCCTGCAATGAAGTACTGTCTCATCACAGATCCAAAACAAAGGAACCAATCAGTTAGGGACTGAAAACTCCAAAATTGTGAGACAAAATAAATCTCTCTTTAAAAGTTGACTATCATGGGTATTTTACTATAGTAACAGGAAGATGACTGACTCGGAAAATACCGAAAGCACAAAGGACAAACTGTTGGAAGTTGATTCAAACTTCAAGAGGAGTAGAACAATTCACTGAGACAGAGGAAATGCTTGGTGGGTACTGGAAGTTATAAGATGAGAGTAAGAAGGCAAACTACCCTTCATACGGTTTTAACAAAGGAATAAACACTGTAATTTTCAATTTTCCTAATGTTTTAAGTAACAGTGTATTACAGACAAACCTATTAGTTTAATAGCAGATTTCTCAGCAGAGACTAAAGGCCAGGAGGGCACGAAATAATTTCTTTCAAGTCCTGAAAGGGAAAGAAGAAAAAAAAAAAAAAAAAAAAGCCTGCCATAACTCAGCAAATAACCCAGCAAAGTTATTCTTCAGAATCTAAGAAGAAATAAAAAAAATCTGAGATAAGCATACACTAAAGGAATTCATGACCCCTAAGCCAGCATACAAAATATGCATATGGGAGTGCTACACCCAGAAGAGGCAGAAATAAAAACACAATCACAACAGCACAGGAAAGAATAAATCTCTGTAGAATAGTAGACACATAAATGACAAATAGATAAGAATCAAACATTATCAGTATAGTAAACCACAAAACTTCTAAGATGAATAAAAGTGGAAGAAACAAACACACACTGTTTTCCTAAAGAAAAACAGAAAAATGATAGAAATAAATACATAGCTTTCAATAATAGCCCTGCATGTTAATGGTCTTAATTCTACAATTAGAAGATGCAAACTGGACAAATGGATTAAAAAACAAGACCCAATTATATGCTACCTACAAGAAATTCACCTTGCTTGCAAAGATATACACAGACTGAAAGTGAAGGATAGAAAATTATATCCCAAGCAAATAGACTCTAAAAGCAAGCAGGTGTACGTGTACTTCATAGAAGACTCAGAGAAGGTCACTAGATTATTAAAGAGAAAAATTCTCAAGAATCTATAAAAATTATAAATATATATGCACTAAACATTCAACCACCCAATTTTATATTTTTTAATTAAATACGGCTTTAATTAAAAAGTTTGTAAAAAAACACTACTAGACATAAAGGGAGAGATAGACCCCAATGCAAAAGTATTGGGCAAATTTAATACCCCACTTTCACTAATAGATAGATCATCTAGACAAAAAAATCAACAAAGAAACATCAGAGTTTAATTACTCCAAAGATCAAATGGACTTAATATATACCTACAGAATATTCCATCCAAAAGTTGCAGCATACACATTCTTTTTATCATTACATGGGACCTTTTCCCAAAATAGACTAAATATTAGGCTATAAAGCAAGTCTTAAAATTCTTTTTTTAAGTTGAAATAAGTTCTGGCATTTTTCTGATCACAATGGAATTAAACTAGAGATCAACAGCAAGAGAAATTGCAAAAATTACACAGCACCTGAAGATTGAACAATGCACTATTTAATGAACAAAGGGTCACTGAAGAAGTCAGGGAAAATTTAAAAATTCCTTGAATCAATTGAAAATGGAAATACAACATAGCAGAACATGTGAGATACAACAAAAGCAATACTAAAAAAGAAGTTTATAGCAATGAGTTCCTATATTTAAAAAAAATTTTTAAAAAGTTCTCAAATAGTCTAATGATATATCTCAAAGTCTTTGAAAAACAACTAACCAAACCTAAAACTAGTAGAAGAAAATAATAAACATCAGAGAAGAGGGGCAGGTGTTGTGGCTCAGTGGTAGAGCGCTTGCCTAGCATGTGTGAGGCACTGGGTTCAATCCCCAGCACCACATAAAAAATAAATAAATAAAATAAAGGCATTGTGTCCATCTACAACTAAAAAAAAATTTAAAAAAGATCAGATAAGAAATAAATAAAATAGAGACAATACAATAAAATAGAGAACAATACAAAGAATCAATGAATCAAAGAGTAGGTTCTTTGAAAACATAAACAAAATTTATAAAGCTTTAGCTAAACTAACCAAGAGAGAGAAATCCCAAATAAATACAGTTAGAGGTGTAAAGGGGGGATGTTATAACAGATACCATTGAAATTCATAAGAAAATATTTTGAGAAACTACATAAATTGGAAAATATAGAAGAAATTTCTGGACACATCTGACCTACTAAAACTGAACCAAGAGTTATAAGAAACCCCTAAATAGACCAATTACAGGTAATGAGTTTGAAGCAGTAATAAAAGGCCCAGGACCACATGGATTCACTGCTGAATTTTACAAAACGTTTAAAGAAGAGCTAATACCAGTGCTACTTAAACTACTTCATCAAATAGAAAGGAAACAAACCCATTCAAACTCATTCTATGAAAACAGTATTATCCTGCTACCTAAAACCCAATGAGAATGCAACCAAAAAGACAGAGAGAGAGAGAGAGAGAGAGAGAGAGAGAGAGAGAGAGAGAGAGAGAGACCAATACCCCTGAGGAACAAAAAACTAAAACATCCTTAACAGAACCTTTCAAATCAAATTCAGTGGCACATTGAAAAGATCATACATCATGATCAAGTTGACTTCATCCCAGAGATGCAAAGATGAATCAACATATACAAATCAATAAATGTAATATAGCACATACATAGAATCAAGGATAGAAATCACAAGATCATCTCAATAGATGTAGAAAAAACCTTTGATAAATTCAAGATCCTTTCATGATAAAAGCCCTGAATAAACTGAGTATAGAATGATCATACTTTAACATAATATAGGCTATATATGACAAACTCATAGTCAACATCATGATGAATGTGGGGAAACTGAAAACGTTTCCTCTAAGATCAAGAACAAGATTGTTCATATTCAATGATATTCAATGTAGTACTAGAAATTTTAGCCAGAGCAAATAAATAAGAGAAAGAAATAGAAGGAAGTCAAAATTATTCATGTTTGCTGGTGATATGATTCTTTTTTTTTTTTTTTTTTTTTTTTTTTTTTTTTTTGTACTGAGGATTGAACTCAGGGGTACTCGACCACTGGGCCACATCCCCAGCCCTTTTTTTATTTTATTAGAGACAGGGTCTCACTGAGTGCCTAAGTGCCTCGCCATTGCTGAGGCTGGCTTTGAACTCATGATCCTCCTGCCTCAGCCTCCCACGTGCTGGGATTACAGGCGTGCGCCACGGCGCCAAGCTAAAATTGTGGTAATTTCTTTCTTCCTTTTTTTTTTTTTTTTTTTTTTTTTTTTGTGTGGTGCTGGTGATTGAACCAGGGCCTTGTGCGTGCAAGGCAAGCACTCTACCAACTGAGCTATATCCCCAGCCCTTGGTGATAGGATTCTCTCCATAGAAAATCCCAAAGATTCAGCCAAAAGACTTTCAGAACTGATTAATTCAATTAAATAACCATATACAACATCAACATACAAAAATCAGTAGCTTTTCTTCACACCAATAATGAACCCCCTGAGAGTAATCAGCAGTGTAGTCCCATTCACAGTAGCCACACAAAAAATCAAATACCTAGGAATAAACCTTACTAATTATATGAAAAAAAATTCTAAGATGAATAAGAGGAATAACTGAACATAGACTATTCAAAACAACTTGAAGAAAACTAGCAAAATGATAGGAAAACTTCTACAGTGGAAATTATAAATCACTGAAGAAACAAATGAAAAAAAGACATTAGAAGGTAGAAAGATCTCCCACATTCCTGGATTGGTAGAACTAACATTGTAAGAATGGTCATACTACCCAATTCAATGTACAAAATATGAAGACATTCTTCTCAGGACTAGGAAAAAATCCTAAAATTCACAAAGAAACATGAAATACTCCAAATAGCCAAATCAATCTTGAACAAAAGGCACAATGCTGGACACATCACAATACCTGATTTCAAAACATGCTACAGAGCCATTGTAACAAAGACAGCATGGTATTGGCATAAAAAGTGATGCGTAGATCAATGGAACAATATAGAGTACCCAGAAATAAATCCATTCAACTTCAGCCACCTCATTTTCAACAAAGTTGCCCAAAATGTACATTAGAGAAAGCATAGCCTCTTCAAGAAATGGTGCTGGGAAAAGTGTGTATCCATAAGTAGAATATTGAAATTAGATCCCTATCTACCACTCTGTACAAAAGTAAACTCAAAATGGATTAAAGAGGGCTGTGAATATTATAGCTCAGTGTTAGAGCATTTGCTTAGCATACATGAGTCCCTGGGTTTGATCCCCAGTACTGCCAAAATAAAAAACAAAACCAAAAATGCCCCCAAAAAGCTAAGAAACAAAATGAATCAAAGACCTGAAACTTTTAGCTGCTTGAAGAAAATATATGGGGAGCCAGGTGCCATGGTGCATGCATGCAATTCCAGTGGCTCAGGAGGCTGAGTCAGGAGGTCTGTGAGTTCAAAGCCAGCCTCAGCGAAAATGAGGTGCTAAGCAACTCAGTGAGATCCCTGTTTCTACTAAAATACAAAACAGGGGTGGAGATGTGGCTCAGTGGTCGAGTATCCCTGAGTTCAATCTCCTGTACCACCCCGCAAATAAAAACCATGGTGAACAATTCAAGATATTGGCACAGGCAATGATTTCTGGTTAGGACTCTGATAGCTCAAAAACAAGAATTGACAAATGGGATTCCAACAAATTTAAGAGGTTCTGCACAGCAAAGGAAACAATCAACAAGGTAAAGAGACAACTTATGGAATGAGAGAAAATATTGGCCAGGTATTCACCTGACAAAGAATTAATATCCAGAGTGTCTGAAAACTTAAAAAAAACAACCAAGAAATCTAATTTCCAAAAAGGCAAAGGATCTGAGCTGACACTTCTGAAAAAAAATACAACTTCTCATAAATATATGAAAAATGTCTAATATCTTTAGCCATAGGAAAACAAATGACAACTATATTGAGATTCCATCTCATCCCAGTTAGAATAACTATTATTTTTTTAAAAAGTGATAAATTCTTGCAAGGATGTGGAGAAAAGCAAACCCTGCTATTTGTTTCCTTTGCTGTGTAGAAGTGTTTTAATTTGTTGGGATCCCATATCTAATGGTGGGAATATAAGTTGCTATGGAAAGCAGTATGGAGGTTCCTCAAAGATCTAAAAAAGAGAACTATTTTATGATCACCCTATACCACTCTTGTGTATATTTCTTTTTTTCTTTAATTTTTTTTGTAGTTGTGTATGGACAGAATGCCTTTATTTTATTTGTTTATTTTTATGTGATGCTAAGAATTGAACACAGTGCCTCACACATGCTAGGCTAGCGCTCTGCCACTACAGCCCCAGCCCTCTTGGGTGTATTTCTGAAGGAAAAAAATTCATCATACAAAAGACATGTGTGCATACCCATGTTCACTGTCAAGATACAGAATCAGCATAGGTGCGTATCAACGGATGAATGCATAAAGAAAAAAATATATATATATATAATGAATGGCATGTTATTCAGCCATAAAAATGGATAGAAATGGAAGACATCATCTTCAGTGAAATAGGCCAAAGAATGACAAGTATTGCATGCTTTCTCTCATGTGTGGAGACTTAAAAAATGACCTGAAAGTAGAAGAGGGACTATTAGGGGCTGGAAAGGAGTTCCTGAGGTAGGAGGGAGAGAGGAAAGGGCAAAAGAAGGTAGAAGGGGAGGTGGACATGATTAATGAATGATATATGCATGTAAGAAATGTCACAATGAAACCCATTCATTTGTACAATTAATACTTGTGAATAAAAATAAAGATGGTTTTTCACTCTTAGCTTGCACTCATTTTTTTTTTTTTTTTTTTTGAGGTCAGGGGGAAGTCGGGTGATTTTATTAACGATGGCAACATATGAAACTCCACACTTAGGTACGTGGGTGAGATAAGACCCGGCCCAGGCCTTGTGCTTCTCCTCAGGACTATTGGGGGCAAACTTCTCCTGCAGTTTCTTCCACATACCCTTATTCATTTCCTTAAACTCTTCCAAAGTGTCTGTGGACAGGATCAGTTTGTACTCTTCCACGGTTAGGCCACTGAAGGTGGTGTCTTTGGGCGAGGGTACTTGTGTTTGGAGTACTTCGAATGGAGTTGTGCTAAGCTCTTGTACATCTGATCCAAGGCCTCAGGCTCTGCAATCTTCAGTGTTTTCTCCCTCTCAAAGGCCTGTGCTACCCGCTGCCACAGGTAATCGCCCAAGTCCCAGCCTCATTTGGTCTCGTCCACTGCCCATTCCTCACAGAGCTTAAGGAAAGGCCGGTAGCAGCTAGCCGCCATTTTGGGCACCACCTGCAGTCATCATCAAGTCCACAGTATCATGCATAGTGAGGACTGCCTGTATTTCCTGATAATGACTAGATCTTGGGTTTGACCTTGGACGTAACTGACAGCAGTGAAGTGGAAGTGTCTTGGAGTTGGAGGTTTTTGGTACTCTTTTCAGTAGTTAAAACCTGGAGGGGCTGGGGTTGTGGCTCAGTGGTAGAGTGCTCGCCTAGCATGCATGAAGCACTGGGTTCTATTCCCAGTGCCACGTAAAAATAAATGCATTGTGTACAACTAAAAAGCAAATAAATAAATATTTTTTTAAAAAAACTGGAATTACCAAATAGCTGTGAGAGATTTTTATCGCTGACTTTTTTTTTTTTTTTTTTTTTTTTTTTTTTTTTTTTGTGGTACCGGGGATTGAACTCAGGGGCACTCAACCACTGGGTCACATCCCCAGCCCGTTTTTGTATTTTATTTAGAGACAGGGACTCACTGAGTTGCTAAGTGCCTCGCCATTGCTGAGGCTGGCTTTGAACTCGCAATCCTCCTGCTTCAGCCTCCCAAAGTGCTGGGATTACAGGCGTGCGCCACCGTGCCCGGCTTATCGCTGACTTTTTAACAGACAAACCAAACAACTTGATGCTGAAGTAATGTGAGGGGAAGGTGCCTGGAACTTCTGACAATCCTAATCCTTTGCTCCCTTGTTGCCACTATTCCTTAAAATGCCACTATTAGAAATGTATCCCTTCAGGAGAGTTGTCGATAGCAGCTCAGCAGCTCAATTCACAGTAGCTAAGCTATGGAACCAACCTAGGTGCCCTTCAACAGATGAATGGATAAAGAAAATGTGGTAATATACACAATGGAGTATTACTCAACCTTAAAGAAGAATGAAATTATGGCATTTGCTAGTAAATAGATGGAAGTGGAGACTATCATGGTAAGTGAAATAAGCCAATCCCAAAAAAAACAAAGGCCAAATGTCCTTTCTGATATGTAGATGCTAACAGATGATAAATGGGGGGACGTGGCCGGGCGCGGTGGCACACGCCTGTAATCCCAGCACTTTGGGAGGCTGAAGCAGGAGGATCGCGAGTTCAAAGCCAGCCTCAGCAATGGCGAGGTACTTAGCAACTAACTCAGTGAGACCCTGTCTCTAAATAAAATACAAAAAGGGCCAGGGATGTGGCCCAGTGGTCGAGTGCCCCTGAGTTCAATCCCTGGTACCACAAAAAAAAAAAAAAAATAAATAAAAAAAATAAATGGGGGGACGTGTGTGGAGGGGGATAAAAGAACAATAGAAGTTCATTATATTAGACAAAGGAGAATGAAGGGAAGGGAGGGGGCATGGGAATGGGAACGACAGTTGTCCTTTTATGCAAATACACACATGCATGTGTACACGCATGTATATGTATGTGTATGCATGTACATGCATATATGTGTGTGTGTAAACATTTGAACAGAAATGGGTTAATACAATAAATACTATCAAGCAACTTGTTCTTTTCACTTAGCAACATATTGATGTATAATCGAAGTCTTTGTATGTGAGTAATATAGGTCTGCTATTTCTTAATGGCAGCATTAGTGTTCTAGAGTATTACTATATTTTATTTATATATCATTTTATTACCACATTTCATTTTGTTAATGAATTCTGAGCTTATTCTCAGATTTCTCTCCATTACAAATAATGCTTTGATGCTTCTGATCTTATACATATATTTTACACACTTATACGAGTACTTTTATAGGAGAGATTTCTAGAAGTACAATTGTTGTCGAAGGACATAAGCATTTATAATACTGAAAGATACTTCCAATTTCTTCTCCAAAGAAGTTGTTTTTCAATATATAAGAATGCTATTTTCCCTAATGCTCCATCTTCTCTGATGTTGTCAGTCTTTAAACGTTTTGCATCTATGAGGCAATATGGTAACTAATTTGGTTCATAATTTGATTTTCTCTGGTCACTATTGAAGCTGAGCATCTTTTCATATGTATATCGGTCACTTGATTTCCTCTTCTGTGAATTACTGGCTCAAGTTCTTTCCTGTGAGTGATTTTTTTTTCTTTTTTATTTACACTTCCCTGTATTTAAAGAGACATACATTTTGTATTTATTAAGTAATCCATTCGTGATCAAGATAACTAGCAGAGGAAAGCATTCACTCAATCTTAAAGAAGGGAAAATGTAAATATATATTTTGTTACAGATTTCTTTTTGAGCAGAGTGGAACAGCAAAGAATTTTAATTGCTTACTTCTGCTTTTCCCAACCTAATGTGAAAACAGTCCTTCTCTGGCAATTTCAAGGTTACCATCTAACACATTTGCCTAATTCACCCAAGTCTACACTTTAAAAATTTAACTCAATATTGCACAGTTTTCTTAAAAAGCCATCTTTGAGGTCGATCCAGAAGGAAGCAGAGAGATGCACAGTTCTTTGATATATTCAGGCCCATTCTGACTGCCATGCTAACTGTTCAGACAGCAGCAGATGTATTTTTTTTTTCTTTCAGAATTCTTGCAGAGTGACCTCATAATTGGGCTGCCCCGGTAGGCTCTGCATGGAAGAATAATGAGTTTTTGAACCATGAGTAGGACATGTTTTGAAACAGAAGCAAATAGTGCAGATTATTTACAATGCTGCTTTCAAGGCTACAAATTCCAGGAGCTAGGGATGACCATTGCAGTCAGTGTGGCCATGGCTGGCTTTTCCTAACTGTCCCTGTTTCCATTTTTCCTTTACATGAGTAACATACTAATTGTCGAGCAGTAGAGAAGCCAGCACAAGCTGATTAACAGTCTGGCTTAGTCACATTGTAGTTCCTGTTCTCCCAAGTGCTGGTTCAGCTGTTGGGGGAAAATAGTTGTGGGGTCAGGGGACTATCTGATCCTAGTAACACAGGCTTATGGACATTGCTGAGGAGAACACAGTATACCTATTAACCTCGGAAACCCAGTGCCTCCTAAACCCTTTTCACTCACATATTGAATGATAAGCATTGCAGGTGCTTTGTGACATTGCGATTGAATATTTTGACTATGAAATTCAGCTTGAGCGTTGTGTGGAATCTTGGATCCAATAAGTATGTATTTACTTTGATCAGAGTCAAAGGAGTGTTAATTCAAGCACAAGTTTAGATTATTAGAATATCAAGCCTTAAGGGCCACCTAATCTAATCCTCTCACTAACTCTGAATATCGTTCCACATTTCCCCCCTCCCCCAAGCTCCTAACAATTGGGGAGGTATCCTCAGCTTGATGCCAGTCTGTCCACAGACATATGGAGATCACTGGTGTACGACGAGAGTGCCCATTTCATTTAAAAACAGCTCTGACACAACGTTCTTCTGATTGAAATTTTTCTCCCTGTAGTCAACCTTCTGAACCAATGGGAGTCTGGAAGTATCTCACAAATCAAGTCTAATCACTCTTAAAGATCACAGACCTGGAAGCTGGGTGCAGTGGTACCTGCCTATAATCCCAGCTACTTGAGAGGCTGAGGAGGGAGGACAGCAAGTTTGAGTCCAGCCTCAGCGACTTAGCAAGACTGTCTTAAAGTAAATTTTCTTAAAAAGGACTGGGGAGGTAGCTCAGTGGTAGAGGATCCCTGGGTTTAATCCCCAGTACTGAAAAAAAAAAAATCATAGACCTGGAAATATTGGAAAGTAACTTCCTTCTTCTCTATCTATAGCTTCACCTCTACCCCTCTGGCCTTCCCACTGCCACTAGTCACATTAAACACTGCAAGCTTTTGTGACTTTTCTCATAAGAAATCTCTGGCTCCTCCTCTAAGCTAATCTCCTGATTTTCTCATCCACATGGCCTCCCTGGGTTCCTCAAACATAAAGACCATATCCCTGCGAACTTTCTGCTCCCGCTGCTAGAAATGTTCTTCCCTTGGATAGTAGCCGCTTTCTTTTTTCCTTTTGCTCAAATATTAACTGCTCAGACAGGCCTTTCCTGTCTATTGTATTTAAATAAACTCCTTCCATCTCCATCACTACCTCTTTACCCTGGCATATTTTTTTCATACTAAGCATCATTTGCTGAATGATAATTATGTACCTGTTTATATATTCATCTGTTTGTCCAGCTAAATTTAAGTGTCATGAAGGTAGGGACTCTTTCTTATCTAGCATGTAGTGGGTGTTCAGTAAACATTTGTTGAATGAATCAATAGGTTTTGGTTTTTATTGCCTTCATTATCCTGGTCACTCTCTTGACTTTGTCAATATCCTTCTCAAAGTGCAGTGGCCAGAACTAATAATATAAATGAGATCACCAAGCAGAATGGAGAAGAACAACCATATTACTCAGTCAACAAGTATTAGCACCTAGCCGGCACCATGCTAGATCATGGATATAAGACAGCGATCAAGTTCCACATGGTTCCTGTGTCCATAGAAGCCACTGTCTAGTATCTTATAGCCATTATTCTAGTAAGATGAAGACTTAAGATCACATTTGCTTTTTTGGAGGGACTGTATTATATATAACACTGGAGCACTTAGAATAGATTAAAACTCAAAGCTTCTTATCATGAAGGTTTTTTGGGCTCAATGCAAAATCATGTATTCTATTAAATTTCAGTAGATTTAGTTTAACCCATCATTCTATTCATTTGAATTATTTTTAGATGCCAATCCAGCCAACCAAGGTATTTACTGGTCTTCTTAGCTTTGTGTCATATCCAAATCTAATCAGTGGGCCTTACATACATGAAAGTCATCAGTAAAAGTTTACGAGGAGAAAGCTAAGGACAGACCCCCTGTGGCACACCACCAGAAGATGCTTTTCAGCTTAACACACATGTGACAGTACTTATAAATGCTTTGACATCCAGATTTTCTGCCTACCATGTTTCCATATTTATTGTATAAGAAGCCCTGTCAGAGAAGGAGTTGAAGTCAGTTAGATGTGCTTTGTACCTAGTGAATCCATGTTGGTTCCTGAAGACAGTTCCCTGGCCCTGGAAATCACTACAAATTTGACACTCTTCTTTGATATCATGATCTCCAATTTGAAATGTCCAGAATCTAACTTCATGCCATTTTCAAAAATCAAAATAGGTAGCCGGGCGCGGTGGCGCACGCCTGTAATCCCAGCACTTTGGGAGGCTGAGGCAGGAGGATCACAAGTTCAAAGCCAGCCTCAGCAATGGCGAGACCCTTAGCAACTCAGTGAGACCCTGTCTCTAATAAAATACAAAAAAGGGCTGGGGATGTGGCTCAGTGGTCTAGTGCCGCTGAGTTCAATCCCCGGTACCAAAAAAAAAAAAAAAAAAAAAAAAAAAATCAAAATAGATATCCATTTTCTTAATTCCAAAGCCTCTCATGTTTGCTCTGATTCCTCAAACTGTCAAGATAGCATTCTCACACCCCTGTCCCTGAGTCCTTTTTTCTAAGCTGTCTCCACGGGAGACACAGTTACTTGGGTAAGGAGTTTTAAATTCATATATAGAGTACCTATGTGTTCTCTTACACTCTCATCTGGGATTCTGCTGCTTCTCACTAATGTTCTTGAAACTTTTCATTCTGAAGCTCATTATTTTTTTGCAGAGAATCTAATCAATCACTTTTTACTCAGTTCGTTTTTATACTGGTTGATTTTATGCTATGTGCATGTATTCTTTTGGAAGTACACATGTGCTTGAAAGTCTTTGAACCCGAGAGTGGATATTGATTGAGAACTCTGGGGTTCTGCTTTTCCTCTGTCCTCAATATTGCTCCTTCAGCCTCAGGCAGCCGACCCTCCCCTCACTTCATTCTCACTCAGAACATAACAAATGAAGCCCTGGGCTTGCCTCCTACACATTGCCTCCTAGCCTCAGCTCATGGCAGCATTCACCTTTCTGAGGTGAGTCACATCAGCTGCTGATCCTTTTTGGGTTCATCCTTAATCTCATTTCCTATCATTCTCCCCACACTGTGGTTTAGCCACAAGTATCACCTTGCTGTTCCTTAAAGGTGCTAAACACGTCTCCAAGTCAGGGTCTTTGCATTTGCTAAAACCTCAGCGCAAAATGCTCTTTACCCAAATATTTCCATGGCTCGATGCTCACTTCATCTTCCCAATTGTGTCCTCTTCAGAGAAGCCATCGTTGGCACTGTAGTTGAGACAGCACATATATATGCCAACCCATACAGGTCACTTTCTGCCCCTTACATTGCTTTGGTTCTCTTCTTATCAATTATCACCATCTGACATGCTTATTTGGCTAATGTCTGTCTCCTTCTACTAGAAAATAAGTTAGAAAGGGACAAGGATCTTTGCCTGTTTTGTTAATTGCTAATACAGTGCTGGTCAGATTCTAGGTGCTCAATAAACATCTCAAAAATTAGTGATGCCTAGGTACTTCCTGTAGTCAGAACAGTGTTTCATGAGACTTAGATATCATTTTTCCACCTATAAAGTTATTTGAAAGCTCTAACAACAAATGATACTGCTATGAGAATACCAAATGGAAAGTGACTGGAAATATCTCCTAGAGCCTGTAATTTCTATGAATGGACCCAAGTGACACACAAAGCCTACCTGAAGGTCTGCTGCATGGCAGTGCAGGAGGGATCATAGTTCTCATTGGAATTTAGTAGAACAAACCTGAGACTGGAGGCAGAAGGGGCTGCCTTATCTACAAGAAGCACATCTGCTGGGAGAGGAGACAAAGTCATACTCTGATATTAAATTGAAATTCACTTAAATCTGTGGATGTTGAGATGGAAGAAGTCAATGACAGTCTGTTTATTTAAAAATGCAGGAAACAGAACAACATGAACAGTATATTCCATTTATATAGCACTGAATACACACACACAGAGACAGCACACAACTCCAGATACAGAGATATATTAAATTATTAATATGGTTATCTCTGGGTGGTATTATTTCATTTTAGAGTTTTTAAATTCTTCTTGTTTCTCAGTGTTGGTTGATTTTATTTGCTATGCATGGAAATCCTTGAATCTGAGAGTAGATATGGTAATATATATATATATATATATATATATATATATGTAATATATGTATGTAGATATGGTAACATATATATATATATATATATATTTTTATATGATATATGTGGTCACCTGACTAGAGAGTAGCAGTTATTAAAAATTGTGGTGACATTCATATATAATTAATTAGAACAAATTAAAAAATCAAAAAAAAATTGTGATGACAGTTTCCCAGACTTAGAGAAAATAACTAGGGGAACCATTTCTCGAGACCTAATTCTGAGTAATAGGGAGTTGTTCGGGAAGTATAAGTGATAAAACGTTAACAGGAGAATGATGAAGGACCACAAAGTTTTTGACCTTGAGATAGTTGAGGAAAGTCTGATGTCCAGGTCTATAGCACAAGACTCCACAAGGGAAGAAACTTTAAGAGGGTTTGGAAACATTCTGAACTGTCACTCCCACTGCAAGTACAAGTGATATGTAGTGGAAAATGTGAAAAAAGTGGTAAGAAAGCCAGAAAATTGCCTAAAGAAGTCTCAGAGAAACACCAATTTTTTTTTTTTTTTTTTTGGTCCTGGGGAAATGAACCCAGGGGCACTCTACTACTGAGCCATATCACAAGACCCCACTTTATTTTGTTTTTTGGTACTGGGGATTGAACTGAGGGGCACTTGACCACTAAGCCACATCCCACCCCTATTTTGTATTTTATTTAGAGATAGGGTCTTACTGAGTTGCTTAGCACCTTGCTTTTGCTGAGGCTGGCTTTGAACTCACAATCCTCTTATCTCAGCCTCCCAAGCTGCTGGGATTACAGGCATGCGTCACTGCACCTGGCCCCAGCCCTTATTATTTTTTATTTTGAGACATGGTCTTGCTAAGTTGCTGAGGCCAGCTTTAAACTTGCAATCCTCCTGCTTCAGCCTCCCAAGTCTCTGGTATTATAGGCATGCATCACTGTGTTTCTGCACCAGATTTTTGAAAATTACTTTTTCTAAATGAAACGAAACATATTTTCTACTTGCATGGAACAGAGAGTAACGAAAGAAGTCTTCTAGATGGTGATAACTGACAAAAGAGAAACAAAAGCAATGTAAGGTTAGAAGGTGGCCGGTAGACCTCAAGTTCGTTTTTTTTTCTGCTATATAGCCAAGTGCGGCATTATTTTCTCTAAGGTGCGTTTCTGTGGAGTGACCTGCAAAGTTTCCCCTAGAGGTCATGAGTTCTCAACTACAGTTCCCCACTTGCAGGTTAACTTGGCATCTTTAACAGCAAATAAGAAAGTGGAGCTAAATCAGAGTACTGGGAGAGTGCTAGAAGGATTCAGAGTTCAAGGGCAGCAAGATTTTTATGGGACCTTGTAGGCTATGGCCAGAATTTTGAGTTTTATTTTGAGGTGAGTCTTCATTGAGAGGTCTTTGAGCAAAGCAATGACATGACTTTGACATATGGATTATTGTTGTGAGCAGCACTGTTAATTGCTCAGAGGTGGATTGTCTTTAATGCAAGCGTATATTCAATCACACCATCAAATATAAACAATTAATGCAAAAAGTGTTGGGTGTGCTGGAGCACCCCAACTAGCATTTAATGCACACTAATTAAACACTACAAGCAAATCACACAATCCTAGGGCAACCATGAGTCCCAAAATACCTCTGATGCCACGTGACTTCTCTTAGCCGAAGAGCAGACGTTATAGTTGTCCATTGGTTCTCTCCAGCCAATGACTGGACATCAGGGAATAGTGGAGTTGATCTGGGGATGGAAAGCAAAGTGTTTAGTCTCACTGATGTCCTTCGAGCAGCCTCGTTGATGTGGTAGGACAAATGATTTAAATATAGTTCCAAGTTGGTGGTGTACGCTGGTGATTGGTTACACCAGGTGAAAGTCAGTGTCCATTGGTTATGTCCAGTGAGGTGATGTAATTGCAACAGGGCATGTTCTTTACATATATCCATGGAGCTGTGCTCCCTATTGATTATAACCAGTCATTGTTAATCGTGCCTATGGCCATGCCCTTATAGTTCCCTATCAGTTGCAAGCAGACATGACTAAGCATGCCTATGGCTGCTGTTCCTTATGGCCAGCAACTTAGTGAGTCCCAGCATGTCTACAGAAGGTGCTCCTTACAATTTTCAGGATCACTCTGGCTCTGACAATATGTCTGGCATGGACAATATAGAGACAATGTGAGCAAGGAGGAGCATTTTAGAGGTTAGTCTAGGAATATAGGTAATAGATGTTGGTGGCTTGGACTGAAGGATCAGTGGTAGGGCCGGGGGAAAGGGTTACTTCTAGATTTATATTGAAGACATAGTCAATAAAATTTCTCATAAGGTAGACATGAAATGCTGAAAAAATGAGAAAATTCAAGGATGCTTCTAAGATCTTTGGCCTGAGGACCTAGATGAATGGCAATTCCATTTACTGATGATGGAGAGAGGAGCACGTCATGATGGGGAATCAAGAGTGATTTTTGGGCACACTGAGTTAAAGCTATCTCCTAGTGGGCTGGGCTGTGGTAGAGCACTTGCCTCACACATGTGAGGCACTGGGTTCGATGTTCAGCATCACATAAAAATAAATCAATAAAATAAAGGTATTGTGTCCATCTACAACTAAAAAATATTTTTTTAAAAAAATATCTCTTACTTATTCAAGTGGAGAGGCTGAGTTGGAGATACACGCATAAGTGCAAAAATGATGTGAATGGTCTTGGCTAGGGACGAAAATTTAGGAGCTCTCACCACCTACGTGGTATTAAAGTCCAAGGGACTGGTGGGCTTTCTTTAAGATCACGGTGGTTGGTGATCTTTCTTCTCTACCCCCTGCCTCCACTATTGCAGATCATAGGTGTAACTTACAGTTTGGAAATATCTTTTCAAATTTTGTGCTTGGAAAACTTTGGCCTAAGAAATGATATTGCTTTGCCTTTCATGTGATTTGAAAAAAAAAAAAAGCGGGGGTGGTAAGCACAAAGAGCAGGTATTGAATACATGTAAAACAAGCAGCCATTTTCATGGGGTTCTGAAAAAATATATTACCTCTACACCACACTAGCACCCTCAGCTGCTGGCAGAATCCCCCAGTCACTCCTTTAATTAAATTGGAAGTGGGAGGTGTGGTCCTCATAGTTGTGGAGAACTCATGACTTCTGGGGGAAACTTTGCAGGTCATTCCACAAAAAAAGGCACCTGAGAGAAAATAAATGATTCAACTAATCTGCTCTTGAGATGGAGGGAACTTCAGTGGTTAGCCATGGAGAGTATTAAAGTTATGCTTCACTCTCAGATGCTGGCTAGTTTTAGAGGGACAGAGGGAAAAGAAAGAACAAGAACATCTTCTTGCACAAAAGAAGAACAGGTAGGGAGAGTCACACTGCATTCCTATTTTGTGCCAAGCACTGTGCTAAGCCTTGTGTGTGCATCGGCTCAATAACTAATCCTTAAAACAATTCTATGAGGTATTTATCACTGGACCCAGTTCACAGATGGGGCAGGTGAGGCTCAGAGTTTAAGTCACTTGTCCAAATTTGTGTATTTAGTTGACTGCAAACTCACATGCCTCCTGAACCTGGTAAAGAGAACAAGGTGGGGAGGTGCAGGAGATAAGAGCCTTACACAGAGGCCATGTCCTGAGGCTCTGGGAGTCATAGCCTTTACTACCTATTGCTCCCCTGTTTGAAATGCTAATTAGCCATTGTTCCCAGCTTGCCTTGAACTTTAATCCTTCCATCTTTTAAAGTTTTTTTTTTTTTTTTTTTTTTTTTTTTTTTTTTTTAAATGGGCCAACCACCTTTCCCATCAAGTTACAAATCCCAAACCAGTTTCTACCCTCAGGTTAAACAAGCAGAGTTGCATCAGGTTTAGGTGGGGCCCTGGCAGGACCTTAAGTAGCCTACTATTCTCCTCAAAGTAAGGATTTAAATTCCTGCTAAAAGGCATATGGTTCTCAGATCTCAGCAGTCCTGGGGTATGAGTAGCAACCTTCCAAGTCAAGTGAGGGTGGGCCTGGAGTTGTATTCGTACCTGGGACTGAAAGGACCTCTGGAAGTGGTATGGCTCCTTCACTTGTGCACATCCCCCCACCAGATGGGTCTAAGGCCATTGAAAAGGAAGAGGTGACTTCAATTTAGCAACTGGGGCACAGTGCTGCGTTTTACACATCCTATGACTATTTAGCCTGTGGTCAGGTATCAGGAAGTTGGAGCAGGAGCCGCGGGTGCTGATGGGTGAGGCAGAACTGTTCCCTCCAGGCTTCGCTGGGCTCCCAAGGAATTTCCTTCTATGTTCTTTGAATGGGACCAATTCGTGGCATCAAAGTGGAACTTGGGCCTCCAAGACAATCCAGCAGCCTCATGTAGATCTAGCCAGGCTAGTCACAAGTCTTTCTGGCCCTCTTTTCTTTTCAAGTTGTCAGAATGAAACACTGCATCACGTTTACCCCGCCCTCGGATGTTCTCAGTTGAAATTAATTTGGCCCTCCCCCACTCCCCTGGCCCTTTGCTTGCAATTCTATTGCAGTGTTTCCCAGTGTCATCCTTATTAGTGTTATTTATGTGCACGTCTGTCTCCTCTTCCAGATCATGAGCTCCTGGAGGGCTGAAACTGTGGCTTATTCATCTCTATCCCCCACGGACTGAGCGCAAGGCCCTGCACATCGTAAGCACTCATTAACCGCTTGTAGAATTGAATTATTACTCACTGCCACTGTTGTGATTGGCATTCGTTTATTTAGTCCATTTGAGTCTTAAGAACCTCCTGCCAAGACTCAAAAGTAAAGATGCACAAGTACAAAAAGATAGGTTTTTAACAGTTGATGGATTTTGGTTGTTTTATTGAAAACAGGCCTGATGAAAAGAAATGTTTTCTTAGGTCTTGCCAGACAGACAGAAAAGGTTATCAGCAGAATAAGAGGAGTGTTCTCGAACAGCGTCAAGTGTCTCAACGTGCCCAATGGGCGGAGAGCTTAGTGTGACCGTGAAAACTGGCTCAAAGGCTACTTGTGTTCATTCTGACATATGTCATATTTTCAAGAGAGGTGTTGAAAGCAGAGTCAAACAAATGGCCAAAGTGCCACTCAGCGCGCTGGAATTGGCTTTACATGAAAGCGTTAGTGTGCACCTCAGGGACCAAGGTTGCCCCCAGGTCTTCCCCGGGAGCTACTTGAAAAGTTGAGAAGTGTATGGGGCTTCTCATCACATAGCCACATTCCCTCCATTCCAGCCGAGTAGCTGGCCTCGCGGACACTTTGTAGTGACTACATTCTGGCTGTCAAGTGGTGTTATGTTTAACCCACTGATGCCATCCGTTGAAAACAGCACATCATTATGGACTGACACATTTAGGAAACGCCATGGCATATAATATGCAGATTTCCCCCTGCTCCACAGAGAGAATTGAACGTGGAAAGGGAAGACCTGGGATCTGCAGTGCCAAAGACAGGGGGTCAAGCAGGCAGGCAACGTGCATTAGATTTACTGTGCCCCCATAGTAAATGTGCCTAGTCCTGGGCTAGTGGTGACCAAAGCAGACGTAATACCAACCATTCTGGAACTTAGAGCTCTAAGGGGTTAAGGTGGAAGTGGAGAAGTGGCAGAGCAGAAACCCACATTTGAAAAGTACTTGCCCAAAGGTTGGGCACAGTGGCTCATACCTGTAATCTTGGGGACTCAGGAGGCTGGAAGCAGGAGGATCACAAGTTCGAGGTCAGCCTCAGCAATTTAGAGAGACTCTCTCTCTAAATAAAATATAAAAAGGGCTGGGGTGTGGCTCAGGGGTTAAGTGCCCCTGGGTTCAATCTCCAGTTCTAAAACAAACAAAAACACCATGAACTGATGTTGCATATAACAAGACTCTGACAGATGCTAAGAGATCACGTAAAAGGAAAGTCAGACCCAATCCAAAGGTTCAAGAAAGACTTTTCTGAGGGAATGCTTTTGGGTTTTTTTGGTTCTGGAGACTATGAGGCTCAAACACTGTATCAATCACTGAACCACACCCCTCCCCCAGTGCCTTTTAAAGGAGATCCAAACTTTGATTAGGAATGATCTAGGTGCAATGACTGTGCGCATGCTGGAGGGAGCAATGTTCAGGGAGAGGGGGCAGATTTTCCATAGCAGTGCGGTAGGCAAGATGGTAACTCGTGAGAGGCTCTGAAGGAAGGCCAGTGCCCTTGCAGCATGAGGCCTGGAGGGCTTGGAGTTGTGAGAGCTGAGTCTGGAGAAGTGAGCAGTAGCTAGGTTGGGTAAGGCCTCCTAAAAAAGGACTTTTTTATTTGAACAACTGAGGGAAGAGAAACTAAGAAATCGCTTTCAATTGTATTCAGCAAGAATGGAAAAGGAAATGGAATGGAAGACTGATACATGCTGCAACATGGATAAACCTAGAAAAAGAAAATCACACTAAGTGAAGGAAAGCTGTCCAAAAAGACCATGTTATCTGATTCCATTAACAGGATAAGTCCAGATGTGGCAAAGCAGATAAGTCGTTACCTGGGAGTGTGTATTATTCAGCTTTTCTTCGCCAGGACCAAAATACCTGACAAGAACAACTTAGAGGAGGAAAAGTTGATTGGGGTTCATGGTTTCAGAGGTTCAGTCCATGGCTGGCAATGCCATTGCTCTAGACTTCAGATGAAGCAGAGCATCGTGGTAGAAGGGCATGGTGGATGAAAGCTAGTTGGCTCATGGCAGCTGAGAAGCAGAAAAGAGAATGTGAGAAGCCAGGGACTAGATGTAATCCCCAAGGGCATGCCCCATCTCCAGTGTCCAACTTCCTCCAGCCACACCCTACTTGCCTACAGTTATGACCCAGTATTCCATTCAAATTGTTAATGCATCAAGTGGATTAATCCACTGATGAGGTTATAGCTCTCATAATGTAATCATTTCACCTCTGAACATTCTTGCATTATCTCACATGAACTTTTCCCGGGACACCTCACATCCAAACCATACCAGAGTGGGAATGGAAAATGACAGGAAATGGGGAAATGGGCATAAGAAATACTTTGAAGATGATGAATTCAGTTCTAAAATTGAATTATGGTGATAACTGTACAACTCCATACATTTATTTAAAAATCATTGACTTGTATGCGTAAAAATAAGTTACTTGAAAGTTAAAAAGTAGAAAAAGAAATGGGCTGTCTGCTATCCCATGGAAGGAACCTGCCACATATCAAATGGGGAGAATAACTCTTCTCACAGTGCAGCCCAGAGCACCCCAAGGGCTGTGCAGTTCTTAGACACCACTCATAGTCTCTGTGGGCAAAGAAAGCTTGGGGGAAATCTAGCAATTCCCTTGGTATATTTTGTTCCACATGGAGAGCCTGGAGAGCTAGGAATTGAGCACACTATATGAGTGGTTCATTACCCCAAGGAGAACTGTCATCTCTGTAGATGATAGAACAGAAGTGTCCATGACCAGCCATTGGAAGAGAGTTATTAGGGCCCAATGAACACCTCTGCTTTCCAGAAGGTACACTCTCACATTGGTTCTTGGCCAGAGAGCCAAAGGAAGCAGGGCCATGGTAAGAATTAGGAACAAACTGCCCATCCAGATGTTAGGAGGGCAGTGCCATCATTTATGAGCCTCCATGGTCCGCTGGCCTCTTCGAAGGGCAGCCTCCATCTGTTAAGTCTCAGTGGCTTTCATGGTAATAGTCACCTAATTGGAGAATTGAGAGTGAAATCAGGGGAAAATCTGTGACTCATTCACTAGAAACAGTGACTTTTCTGTAGTTTGAATGAGAGACAAAAGATCATAACTGATTTCCTGTTCTTCTCAGGGGAACAGTTTGTAATATTCGCAAGCAATCAAGCAGCAAAATGAATTGGCTTTCCCACCTGATGGTCCACGGGGAAAGTCCTATGAAAGACCACCAAATTGTTATATGCGTATAATTAAATATAACACTTTGATCAATTTGGTAAGGACTGTGTTCTCTGTTGCCTTTGAGATATGTCAACCAAACTGCTTCTTCTCTGGCTGTGCTGAGTCTAATTGATGCTCATAGACCACAGGCTTGCCTAGAGCTTGCTTTCATACCAACAGAACTGTCTCTGGAAATCAGAAAATGACAGAATGGCCGGGTGCAGTGGCATACACCTATAATCCCAGTGGCTCAGGAGGCTGAGGCAGGAGGATGGCAAGTTCAAAGCTAGCCTCAGCAACTTAGTGAGACCCTGTCTCAAAATAAAAAATAAAAAGGGCTGGGGATGTGGCTCAGTGGTTGAATGCCCCCTGGGTTCAATCTCTGAGAGAGAGAGAGAGAGAGAGAGAGAGAGAGAGAGAGAGAGAGAGAAAATATGACAGAATGGAACTGAGAGAAGTGATAGGAATGCAGAAGGGAAGGGAATGACCTCAAGCAGGTTTCTGAATTGCCAGCACCCCTGTAAGTAGTCTGCTTCTTGTGGAAGGACTTCCCATGAGCCTCTTGGCAAAATCCATGTTGACTTGAAGAAAAAGATTCTCTGCTCCTCTAAGTTCTCTTTGCTGTAAGTTAGTAATGAAAGTCACAGAAAAGGTACAGTTGGACAAGACCATCATGTGCTGTGAGGGAAGGGTGCACAATCTCTGTTCTGCCCCTGAGGCTCTCTCTGTGACTGACTTACTCTAGGTGCTGCACACCCTCTGCCTGCCCTGCCTTCCCCCTCCCCCATTCCATTAAGAAGAGAACTGGCACTTTTATTATCTACCAGTCTGTCCTCCTTCTTGTCTTCCTTCTGACCATCAGGAGGATGCCAAAGGATGAGAGCCCTCATCGTCACCTACATAGTATACCAAAAAGTTGTGAGTCAGAGCTTGGCCCAAGAGAAACCATTTCCATTTCATGGTAGAAGGAACTTGGGCAAGTTACTGGACCTCTGTATACTTCATTTCTTCACTTGTAAAATTTGGATAATAGAACCATCCTCACAAGGTTGTTGCAAGACTACAAGAAGTGTGAAACCTGGAAATGACTTAACACACTATGTCACAATAATTGTTCATTGTCCATGCAAGCATTCACTAGATTGAGTACCTAGTATATGTAGACAATGTTGTGGGGCATATGGTACGTGACATGAAGTTTATATGAGTGTATGAAAGGCAACATGGTACAGTGGAAAGAATGTAGTTTCAAATCTCTACTCTGCTTCTTATTTGCTGTGTGACCTCAGGCAGGTTACTTTAACACTTTGGTCCTGTATCCTCATTTGCACTCCATAATGTAAGTTGTCAACCTATCACTTCTCTCAATTTCTGCTGGTATTTAAATAAGATAATGTACATGAGATGTCCACATCTACTGGGGAACCCCTACAGCCTAATATGTAAGGGATGAATAAATATAAGACCTATTTTTCCTTCCCCATTAGGTATAAGCAATGAACCTCAATCAGGTTTCAGTCTAATTTGTGGAGTAACTCTAATGCTGTAGATATGTGGAAGATTGTTGAACCAATATTCTGTTTTAAATGCAATATTGAAATATTATATTTTATTTATTTATTTATTGTACCAGGGATTGAACTCAGGGGCATTTAACCATTGAGCCATATCCCCAGCCCTTTTTATTTTGTGACAGGGTCTATGCTAAGTTACTGAGGGTATTGCTGAATTGCTGAGGCTGGCTTTGAACTTGTGAACCTCCTGCCTCAGCCTTCCAAGCCAGTGGGAGTACCAGCATATGCCACCACACCTGCATATATTTTAGAGATCTCAAAAAGTCTTACAATGAATTCCAAACAACAGATTTTAAATTTGAAAAAAGAGCAACTAATTCTGCCACATGAAATTGGTGTGGCCTTGAGCAAGTCACTTCACCTCTCTCTGCCTCACTTTTCTCATCTGTAAAATGGAAATAATTCTAGAATCTACCTCATGAAGTGGTTGAGAAAATAAAGTAGGGACTGTTTTTTATCCAATGTCTCCCTTTTAGTAAGTGCTCAATGAATGACAGCAGGTTTTGAAAGAAGACAAACAGAATAAAATGTTAAGTGTTCTTTTTAACATTTGGATGCAATACCAGATCACTTTTGTGTTAGGAAGGAAAACTAGGCTATCTTGAAGCATCTCACTAATCTTTGGGTATTGACATCTGGAGAACAGCTACATTCTCCCACCAAATGCATGTCACAACCAGGGAAAAAACAAATTGAAAGCTGCTTATGCTTACAATTATGATGTCCCTTTATCCGACTTAAAATTTTTGTCTCCTGCTCCCCAGTTTATGGATGGAGACACCGAGACAGAGGAATGCTACTGAAAAGAAATGGCAGTCAAGGATTTGAGACTATCAACACCTGTCCCTTCTAATCCTACCTTTTTGTTCTCAGTTAACTGGGATAAAAACTAAATTCTTACCACTGAGTTCACCAGAACTTCATGACAAGTGTTTTCTGTCCCTTCAGTGTATCTGAAGTAGGGAACTTTTTATGTATTTATTGTCATTTTTATATTTATTTTCTCTTTGCTCATAGTTTATCAGAAGCTCTGGGGAGGGCTCTGGTTTCTCTGTTTGATGAGGGACTTGGATAATGAGGCTTTGGAAGGGGCCTGCCAACTCTGACATTATGCATTTGCAGGGAGAGCTCAGGGATTTTCGAGAATGCATGCGATGGTGTTTGCGTAGGAAAGGTCCTTGGGAAAAAAATAATAAGTTTATGTCCACCTTTCCTTGTATAAATCCCTCAGATATTTGGGCAAATCTCTAGGCATAATTAAAGCATTCTGGATGACGCATGCTCAGCTAATTGGGCTGAAACACAGGGTTGGTTAGCAAGTTGGCTGAGTGCCAGGTAGCAGGTGTCTGCATACAGTCAGCCCAGATTCCTTTTTTCTCACCCCCCCCCAAAGGGAGGAAGGTCTGCAGGTTTTGTTTTTGAAAAAGTTTGCCTACGTTTTGTCCCACTCCCACCCTCATTTGAAAATGCTGAGGGCCCCAAATCAATCAATCAAATCAATCAATCAGTTTATAAAATAAAAATGATATCTTTTCTCTGTGATTTTCTTTCTTTTCATCATTTTCAGTCTGGGTTTTAAGGGATCATTGCTTGTTTCTCATCGTCTTTGCCTTTTGTCTTGATCAGAGACATACAACCAGTATTATTTTATGTCTTGCTTTGGGGTTAGTTGGACTGGGGCTTTTTGCCAAGAGACAACGTTTCTTAATGTATTCCCAATTGTTTAATGTTTTGCATTTGCAAACCAGAGTGTCATTTTTACCTTGGATTAACTTCAGTCTAACTCTTCAAACTCTATTATATTACATTCTTACATCCAAATACAAATTCTATATTCACCAGAAGCCCCCCAAGGGAAGGCTAAGGATGGTCAGTGATGGACACATGGGTAGGATTTCTGGATCTCGAGTGAGTGGAGAACAGCATTCCCTACATACCACTGATAAAATGCATCTCTGAATATGCATCTGAATCCCTGCCCCTGGGGGTGTCATTTGGATAAACACATGCTTGAGTCTCAGGGGGGAGGGTTTCCCTGGGCTAGAGCAAACTGGGCTGGAGAAACTTTCCTGAGTTTCTGGAATGTTGCTGCAAATAATAGAATCCCACTTGAGTGAACATCATAAGGATTGTAGGAGTCTCTCAGAAACTAGAAAGCCACCAGGAAGCAAGATAAGCCTTCTTTTGTCTTTTTCTCTCTGGTCTCATCTCCGTGTCTCCTAGCATCTCCTTCCATCTCTGCTTGGAACAAGCCTTTTTCAGCATTCTCCCTTGGTCTTTTGAAAATATCTCCTGGTGTTTGGAGGTCCCTGGGCTATTTTGTGAAAAGCAATGATGTAATTTTAGAAAAGCTATGGGTGCCATAGATTGCCTTTTATTTTTATTATTATTATTGGTACTGGAAATTGAACTCAGGGTGCTCTCCCACTGAGTTACATCTCCAGCTCTTTTATTATTTAAAAAAATTTTTAGTTGTAAATGGACACAATATCTTTATTTTATTTATTTTTATGCGGTGCTGAGGATTGAACCCAGTGCCTTTCACATGTCAGGCAAGCACTCCACCACTGAGCCACAACCCCAGCCCCATTATTATTTTTTTTTAATTTTGAGATAGGGTCTCATCAAGTTGCCCAGACTGGCCTTGAACCTGCAATCCTCCTGTCTCAGCCTCCCTAGTAGCTGGAATTATGGGATTACAGGTGTGCACCTGGCTAAATTGCCTTTTCAGCAAGAAAACAAAGAGTGGGGACAGCTGATCCCTTCCTACCCTTCTGACTCTGACTTCTTAAGTTCCTGCACAGGTCTGAAATACTCTTAGAAAAGATTCTAGCTATTAAGTACCCATTTTTCCTCAAGTGTACAATTTTATCAATTTGTTTGATGTCTGGAATCATACTGGGCAGCAGTTATGAATAAACCTCTCCTCTGTTAGCAGGATGGAAAGCTTGTGGCTTATAGGAAGCACATAGTTATGTGTCCCCCAACACCTTGCCAGATACCCGTGGCCACAATTCTCTGCAGAAGCTCTCAGAGTTGGCCTCAAAGTTCTTCTCAGAACTAACGACTAGATAAACAAAATGTGATCTGTCCACACAGTGGATGTTCAGCCATAGAAAGAAATGAAGAACTAATACATGCTACAATGTGGATGAATCTTTAAAATATTATGATAAGGGAAAGAAGGTAGTCACAAAAAGTTGGATATTACATGATTCCATCTATGTGAAATGTTCAAATAGGTCAATCTGTTTGTTTGTTTTACAGTGCTAGGGATCAAACCCATGGCCTTGTACATGTTTGACAGGTGTTCTACCACCAAGCTATACCCCAGTCTCAAGAAGAGTAAATTTATAGAGACACAAAGAGTCCTGGTGGTCACCAGGGACTAGGGAGAGGGAAGAATAGGAAGTGCTTCTCTATAGGTCAGGGATTTCTTTTGTGGGGTATGAAAATGTCATAGAATTAGACTGTGGTAACACATGAATAACTCTGTGAATATACTAAAGCCATTCTTGAGTACTTCAGAAGTGTGAATTTTATGGTATGTGAAATATATCTCAATAAAAGTAGAGGAAGAAAAGAATCCTCATTTGCACAGCACTCCAGGAGACTACCACACTGAAATTAGCATGTGCCATAAAATCTGAAGGTTTGCTAGTTAACTTTTTTTTTTGGGTACTAGGGATTGAACTCAGGGGCACTCAACCACTGGGCCACATCCCCAGCCCTTTTTTTGTGTTTCATTAGAGACAGGGTCTCACTGAGTTGCTAAGTGCCTCGCCATTGCTGAGGCTGGCTTTGAACTTGCGATCCTCCTGCCTCAGCCTCCCAAGTGCTGGGATTACAGGCGTGCACCACCGCACGTGGCTGCTAGTTAACTTTTTAAGTCCACCTGTGAGTAAGCTGAGACCCCCCCCCCCCCCGCCTCCAGCTATGCTTCTTCTAGAATGTTTCACCATTTCCTCATGTACTGATTGAAGTCCTGTGCTCCCAGAACAAATTGAACATTCTCTCTGAAGCCTTTTCTTACTCCTTCCACCTCAGTGTTCAACCCAGAACCAACTAAATTCTCCCTTCACTATAATTCAACTGCATTCTTCACACTCCTCTAGCCCAGACCATATCACACTGTACCCTGTGCTCTACTTATTGTTCACAATCTCTCTCTTGATTGCTTCCTCACCTCTGTACCTGTAGCCCCTCTACAAATCACAGTCTAGAATGTTCTTCCTCAGAAAATTATAAAATATTGTTCCATCCCTGAGGATTACTACAGACCATTTGAGGGAGACAGACACACAATTCACTAAAGCATATGCTCCAAATTAGATGTAGATAGTTGGGGCCTGGATAAGAAAATGATTGAAGAAGCCTCACAGAGGAGGTGACATCTGAGCTGAGCCTGAATATTTGAATGAGATTTTTCCAGATGGACAAGCTGTGTGTGCTGCTGGTGAGTGAGGAGGTGACTTCTGATGTCCCAGGAGAGGAAGTAGCTTGCACTGGCACAAGCCTGTCAGAGTGCATGGCATATCCGAGGACTCCAAAAGTAGGCTGGTTATGACTGGCAGCCGCAGAGAGAGGTCAGGGCCAGGACATAACAAGGTTTTGTTACCATGTGAAAAAGTTTAGATGGCTTTCTGGGGGCAGTGAGAAGTCATGAGAGATTTTTTAAAAAAAAGAAGTGACATAATCAGATGCCCATTTTTGCTTGAATAAAGGAAACTAAGGGACTTAGGGGAGACCATATAGGTCACTATTTCAAAGGTGAAAGGGGAAAATGAACACAAATTTTAAAAGTACAGGCTGACTATTATGCATGGCCTTTAGGGCAGCCCCATAAAGAACTGAATTCTGCCAACATCAAAAAGCTTTGAAGAGGGCTGGGGTTGTGGCTCAGCGGCAGAGCGCTCGCCTTGCACGTGCGCAGCCCGGGTTCGATCCTCAGCACCACATAAACATGAATGCATTGCATTGTGTACAACTAAAGTAAATAAATAAATTAAAAAAAAAAAAAAGCTTTGAAGAGGGGCTGGGATTGTGGCTCAGTGGTAGAGCACTCCCCTAGCACATGTGTGGCCCGGGTTCGATCCTCAGCACCACATAAAAGTAAATACATTGTGTACAACTAAAGCAAATAAATAAATATTTTTTTTAAAAAAAGCTTTGAAGAAGACCCCAAGCTCCAGATGACAGTGCAGGTGCCAACACTCAGATTATATCCTTAATGAGGCCCTGAGAGGAGAACCAGATATTCCATGCCACATTCCTTTTATTTTTTATTTTATTTATTTATTTATTTATTTATTTATTTATTTATTTTGGTACCAGGGATTGAACCCAGGGGTGCTTAACCACTGAGCTACACCCCCAGCCCCTTTTACATTTTATTTAGAGACAAGGTCTCACTAAGTTGCTTAGTGCCTTGCTCAGTTGCCGAGGCTTGCTTTGAATTCCTAATCTTCCTGCCTCAGCCTCCAGAGCTGCTGGGATTACAAGCATGTACCACCAACTCCTGGCTTCGCATGCCATACTTCTACAGTGAGCTAAATGTATGTTGTTTTAAGCTACTCAGTTATGGTAATTTATTACATAATAATAGAAAACTAATATGAAAGTATTAACCATTCATGATTAAATTTACTGTTTACCATTCCTGGTAATGTATTTCAGCAAATTAGCAATAGAAGGAAACTTCCTAAATTTGATAAAAAGCCTCTAGACAAAAACTTACAATCAATATTTTTAAAAAAATTTTTAGTTGTTGATGGACACAATACCATTATTTTATTTACTCATTTTTATGTGGTGCTGAGAATTGAACCCAGTACCTCAAACATGCCTACATACTCAGCAATCTTGTCACACATCCTGATTTCACACTATATTACAAAGTTACAAGAACTGGCATGACACTGATATAAAAACATATATATGTGTGTGTGTGTGTGTGTGTGTGTGTGTGTGTGTGTGTGTGTGTCAGTGGAATGCAATAGAAGGCCCCAAAGTAAACCCACATGTGTACATTCAACTAATTTTTGACAAAGCCACCAATAAAGCACAATGGAGAAAGGATAGTCTCTTTAATAAGTAGTGCTGGGAAAACCAGATATCCACATGCAAAAGAATGGAATTGGATCCTTACCTTATACCATACCCCCAAATCAACTCCAAATTTATTAAAGATCTAAACTTAAAACCCGAAAGCATAAAACTCCTAGAAGGAAACATTGGTGAGGAGAGATCCTTAACAATGGTTTCAGCTACGATTTTTTGGATTTGACAGACAGCAAAAGCAAAAGTAAACAAGTGGGGTACATCAAACTAAAAATGGTCTGGACAGCAAAGGAAAAAAAAATCAACAAAATAAAAAGGCCTATGGAATGATAGAAAATATTTCCAATCTGTACATCTGATAAGGAGTTAATATGCAAAATAAATAAAGAACAAATGTAACTCAGTAGTAAAACAAAAACAAAAAATTAAAACACCTGATTTTAAAATGAGCAAAGGAGCTGGGCACAGTAGCACAACTCAGGAGGCTGAGCCAGGAGGATCACAAGTTCATAGCCAGCCTCAGCAAATTAGTGAGATCCTGTCTCAAAATTAAAAGGGTTGGGATGTAGCTTGGTAATAAAGTGCTCCTGGATTCAATCCCCAGTACCACAAAATAAAAAATAAAAATGGGCAAAGGGCCTGAATGATATTTTTCCAAAGTAGACATGCAACTGGCCAACAGTATGTGAAAAAGATGCTCAACAATCATGAAATTCATCTGGAAAAATAAGAGACCCAGAATAGCCAACGCGGTTCTTAGCAAGAAGAATGAAGCAGGTGGCAATTGTACTACAAAGGAATAGTAACAAAAACAGCATGGTATTGGCACCAAAATAGACCAGTGGACCAATGGTACAGAATAGAAGACACAGAGACGAACCCACACACCTACAGTTATCTTGTAATAGACAAAGGTGCCAAAAATGTTCACTAGAGAAAAGACAGCCTCTTCAACAAATGGTGTTGGGAAAACTGGAAATCCTCATGTAATAAAATGAAATTAAATCTCTTTCTCTCATCATGCACAAAACTTAACTCAAAGTGGATCAAGGACCGAGGAATTAAACCGGAGACCTTGCACTTAATAGAAGAAAAAGTAGGCCTAAATCTCCATCATGTTGGTTTAGGCCCCAACTTCCTCAATAAGACACCTATAGGGCAAGAACTAAAACCAAACATTAATAAATGGGATGGATTCAAACTAAAAAGCTTCTTCACAGCAAAAGAAACAATCAGTGAGGTGAACAGAGAACCTACAGAATGAGAACAAATCTTTACCACAAGCACATCAGATAGAACACTAACCTCAAGGATTTATAAAGCTCTCAAAAGCCTTAACACCAAAAAATCAAATAATCCAATCAATAAATAAATGGGCCAAGGAACTAAACAGAAGATGATATGCAAACAATCAACAAATACATGAAAAATGTTCGACATCTCTAGCAATTAGAGAAATGCAGATCAAAACTACTCTAAGATTTCATCTTACCCCAGTCAGAATGGCAGCTATCAAAACAACAAACAACAATAAATGCTGGCGAGGATGTGTGGAAAAAGGCACACTCTTAGATTGCTGGTGGAACTGCAAATTGGTGAAGCCAATCTGGAAAGCAGTATGGAGATTCCTAGGAAAACTTGGAATGGAACCACCATTTGACCCAGCTATCCCACTCCTTGGTCTATTCCCAAAGGACTTAAAAACAGCTTACTACAGGGACACAGCCACATCAATGTTTATAGCAGCACAATTCACAATAGCTAGATTGTGGAACCAAACCTGATGCCCATCAGCAGATGAATGGATAGGGAAACTTTGGTATATATACACAGTGGAATACTACTCAGCACTAAAAGAGAATAAAATCATGGCATTTGCAGGTAAATGGATGGAGTTGGAGAAATTAATGCTAAGTTAGCTAATCCCAAAAAACCAAAGGTCGAATGATGTCTTTGATATGAAGATACTAACTTATAAAGGCAAGAGAGAGGGGATGAGAGGAATGAAAGAACTTTTAATAGAACAAAGAGGGGGGAGGGGGGAAGGGGCAAGGGGAATAGGAATAATAGTAGACTGAGTTATCCATGATTACCCTAAATACATGTATGAAGACACAATTGTTGTAAAAATACTTTATATAAAACCAGCAACTTGAGTAATTGTGCTCTTTATATGTATTATGAAATGAAATGTACTCTGCAAACATGTATAACAAATTAGAATAAAAAATAGATAAAAAGAAAAAAAAATAAATAGAACAAAGAGGGGTGAGGGAGGGGAGGGGGTAAGGGGATAGGAATAATGGTAGAATGAGTTATCCATCATTACCCTAAGTATATGTATAAAGACACAATTGTTGTAAAATACTTTATATAAAAACAGCAACATGAAAAATTGTGCTCTTTACATGTAATATGAAATGAATTATACTCTGCAAACATGTATAACAAATTAAAATAATAAAAAATACTGAAAAAAAGATGCTCAATATCAATAATCATTAGAGGAAGCAAATCAAAACCAAATTGAGGGGCTGGGGTTGTGGCTCAGTGGCAGAGTGCTTGCCTCGCACGTGTGCAGCCCGGGTTCAATCCTCAGCACCTCGTAAACATAAATGCATTGCATTGTGTACAACTAAAGTAAATAAATAAGTATGAAAAAAAATTGAGACACCATCTCACACCTCTTAGGATGGTTTTCATCAAAAAGTCAAAAGAA
This sequence comes from Tamias sibiricus, assembly GCA_025594165.1. Taxonomy (NCBI): domain Eukaryota; kingdom Metazoa; phylum Chordata; class Mammalia; order Rodentia; family Sciuridae; genus Tamias; species Tamias sibiricus. Next base: position 130,476,268 of record CM046667.1, read on the forward strand.
AACAAGTATTGATGAGGATATATAGGAAAGGGAACACACACTGTTAGTGGAAATTTAAATTAGTTTACCCAATATGGAAAATAGTATACAGACTCCTCAAAAAATTAAAAATGGAATTACCATATAATACAACAACCCCACTTTTAGGAATATACCCAAAGGAAATGAAATCAGTATATCAAAGAGACATTTGCACTTCTGTGTTCATTTTAGTATTATTCGCAGTAGTCAAGATACAGAAACCACCTAAGTATCTGTTGACAGATGACTGGATAAAGAAAATACCACACACACACACACACACACACACAAAACAGGCATTTTATTCAACTGTAAAAAAGAAGGAAAACCTGCCATTGCAACAACATGAATGACCATGAAGTACATCTAACTAAGTGAAATAAGCCTAACACAGGCAAAAGATACTTTATTCTCTCACTTCCATGTCGAATATGAGGGAGAAATCAAACTCATCTTAACATAGAATAGAATAGTGGTGACCAGGGCCTGGGGAGTGAGGAAAAGGGAGATGTTAGTCAGCAGGCATAAGATGAATAAATTCTGGAGAACTAATGTACAGCCTGGTGACTACAGCCAATAATAATGTATATTTGAATTTTTTTAGGAGACTAGTTCTCAATGTTCTTACTCTTAAGTAAATAATGCTGGAACAGTTGGATAAGTGTAAGATTTGACAACCTGCACAAATCTTAGTAAGATGGATGATAGGCTGAAAAGGATAAGGTAAAACTATAAAGATTTTAGAAAAAAATTACAGGATTGGCACTCAGATTGTGGCTCAGAGGTAGAATACTCACCTAGCATGTGTGAGGCACTGGGTTCCATCCTCAGCACCACATAAAAATAATAAAATAAAGGTATTGTGTCCACCTACAACTAAAACATAAACCATAAAATCACAGGATGATATCTTCACAACCCTAGAATAGACAAGGATTTCTAGGAAAAAGCAGAAAAAGAACTAACCATAAAAGAAAAATTAATAAATTAGACTTCATTAGAAAATAGAACAAGCAAGCTTTTGTTCTTTTACAGGCCTGGTTAAGGAAATGAAAAGGCAAGCCGTACACTGGGGAAAATATTTGCAATACATGTATCTCACAAAGGCCTCTTACCAAGAATGTATAAAACATTTCTACAAATCAACCATAAAAATAAAACAAGCCAGACACAGAGGTACTTGCCTTTAGTCCCAGCTACTCTGGAGGCTGAGGCAGCAGGATTATTTGAGCCCAGGAGTTCTTGGCCAGCCTGGGCAACAGTAGTGAGACCCCATCTCAAAAACCAAACAAAAAAGATAGAACAACCGAATCCAAAGAAGATAAAGAAAAGTGCACACACACAAACACACACATAGTATTCACAATTATTGGTCATCAGACAATCTGATTGTTCTTTGTCCATCCAGCCATTTTTCCCCCCATAATGTTAGTATTCTATGCAGAGTATGGAAGGCAGCCACTGTGGGCCTTGTGACCAGCCTCAGATAATTAAGAAGTGACAGGGCCCTTATAGCTTAAGGCAGACTAGACTTTTGCCAGTTTGTCATGAAGTTTCATCCCGAACATTACAGACAGGTTCCAACCTCCCATGATATTTCATAAAGATTCTATAAAATCAATTTTTGAATTTTAAATTTATATTATTTATTCTTATAATATTCTTTGGCTAATAATGTGGTTAGAAGTTCTAAATCAATGAATTATTTTTGTCTCTGGTTCAACAAAGCAAATGATCCTGATTAGTCTATTAATTTGGTGCATATATTTTCCCTTCATTGATTTTCATTCTGCATTACTGCATCTTTGCTTTTCTACACAGCTTCATCTTTTGGGTTTCAGTGTCACACCATACTTTAGTATTTTTGTCTTCTTTGGTACATCTTTCTAAGCTGCTCTCTGTTCTTTTTTTAATATTTATTCTTTAGTTGTAGTTGGACAAAATGCCTTTATTTTATTTCTTTATTTTTACATGGTACTGAGGATCAAACCCAGGGCTGCGCACGTGCTAGGTGAGTGCTCTACCGCTGAGCCACAACCCAGCCCACTCTTTGTTCTTAAAAAGGTCATATTTTAGGTTCTATTCCAGATCACTCTCAATTTTTGTACAGAATTACAAAGGTCTGGATTACCAATTTATTCCAGTAGTCTAAATTATCTTCTATTCTCTAATGATTTTTTGAGATCACACTGCTCTGTTGAACTTAAAAATTGTATGTGCTATAGGAAATTAAACATCTTTTTTAAAAAAAATATTTATTTATTTGCTTTAGTTGTGCACAATGCGTTTATTTATGTGGTGCTGAGGATCGAACCCGGGCCGCGCACGTACTAGGCGAGCACTCTACCGCTGAGCCACCACCCCAGCCACTAAACATCTTTATTATTGACAAAAAGACATCTTATAAGAGCAGTCTAAAGTAAATCGGGGCTGGAGTTGTGGCTCAGTGGTAGAGCACTCACTTTTCACATGTGAGGCCCTGGGTTCGATCCTCAGCACCACATGAAAATAAATAAATAAAACAGGGGTATTGTGTCCAACTACAACTAAAAAATAAATATTAAAAAAGTTTTTTAAAAAAAGTAAATGGCATTCTTCATCCTCAACCCCCAATACAACCCACTTTTCTCCATTACCTAGAGCTACTGTCTGAATTGCCATGGGTGCCCAGAGATGAACTTTCATGTTATTCTTGGTTCTTTCTTCCTTAGGACGTATGTTGTATGTCAGAATGATTTAAAATACATAGACAGTTTTATGCTAAGTTTATATGTTTACTCCAATTTTATATTACTTAATTATTTAATAATTAGTCAAATATTTCTTTTTTTAAAAAATTAGCTGAATTACTACAATAGTTTCCTATTTGGTCTCTTTTCTTCCATTGCTTCTATGTAATCTATTCTTTTAAAATATCTTTATCTGTGCTGGGGTTATTCCTCCCTCATATGTGTGAGGCAATGGGTTCAATCCTCAGCACCACATTAAAAAATAAACAAACAAGATAAAGTTATAATGTGTATCTACAACTAAATTTTTAAAAAAATCTTTATTTTATTTGTTTATTTTATGTGGTGCTGAGGATTGAACGCAGTGCCTCACGTGTGTGAGGCAAGTGCTCTACCAGTGAGCCCCTGCCCCAGCCCTCTGTAATCTATTTTTAACACAGTTACCAAAAGGCTCTTTCTAAAATCTAAGTCAGATCATGCCCTCCCTCTGACCCAAACCCTATAATCACTCCTATCCCATTCAGAGCATAAAGCCTATATATAAATGGCTTATGAGGTCCTGCATGACCCATACCTCTCCTCCTCTCAGACTTCATGTCCTACTTCTCTCACCCTCAGACACTTAAATCCTGGCCTCCATGTTATTTCCCAAATATTTCAATTTCACCGACGCCTCAGGACCCTTCAATCTGCTCTCCCTTCTGTCTTGAAATGTTCCTTACCTAAATAACCCCATGACTTAATCCTTTTCTTCATTGTCTGTCTGCTCAGATGTTACCTTTTCAGTGAGGTCTTGCCTGACACCTAAATTAAAATTACAGCTCCTTCCCCTTTGTCAGAAAGCCCTATCCCTTCCTCCCATTTTAGTTTCTTTATAGCACTTATTACCTTATAATTGATTTATGTATTGTCTCACTCTCCCCAGAAGATTGGCAAGGTGGGCAGAGACTGTCTAGATTGGTCATTGTTGTATTGCTGTACTTAATGTAGTGCTGGTATATAGTAAGCACTCAGCAAATATATATTTAGTGCATGAATGAATATATGTATAAATGAATGAATTGAACAAATACTTTCTTTTATAATAATTTTTAGTTAAGCATGGACACAATATCTTTATTTATTTTTATGTGGTGCTGAGGATTGAACCCAGTGCCTCACACGTGCAAATCAAGCACTCTGCTACTGAGCTACAACCCCAGCCCAGAACAAACACTTTCTATGTGCCTACTACTTACCTTGTGTTGAGCTTGGCACTGCTTGGAAGAGATATAGGGCAATTAGTCTACCCCAAACAAAGCATGCTAAAATGAGAAGGAATGTTGCAGAAACCTAGAGTAAAAAGCAACCTGAGATGTTCTTATCTCTGGGCTAGATTGGGCCAGACTAGGAGACGCTCTATCTGTGGCATTGTCTTTAATTGTCTGATCCTCTCTGGATAGATATTCTTCATACATTTTCCTGGCAAAAGTATTGGGGAACTTCAGTCCACTGACATTTCCCCAGGACTGCTGCCTTTGAATGTCCCTGTATCAAGAACAGAAAAGTGAGAAATGGATTCAGTTCTAAAGAACAGGCAATATTTCTGACAAAAATAGAGTACTTACATAGTTTTAATTTTAACTTTTGCATAGAAATGGCTACAAAATGGCCAGCAAAGCAATGGTAAGTCCCTGGACACTTGATGCCTTCAGCTGCAGGTTGGCACAAACCATGTAATAAAGTCATAAGCTGCATTAAGAACAATAGGATATGAACACTGACCTTTCTTTAAGATATGCAAAATCCAAAAGGCTGTTTACTGGGATATGCATTGAAATGTGTAACCAAAGACATATTCTTAACCAGAAGGCTTGTGAGGGTTCAGAAGTATGACTTGATAAACTGCAATATTACAATAGAATATTTAGGCTAGGGCTTCACAGGGCCTGAAAGCTTGTAGGTTGCAGGAGCCCTGTTTGGGGAGATGGATTAAATTGCGGTTGACTATGGGCCATGGAGATTTGGGCATTGCCACCTTCCGTAGTCTCACGGGACTTGGCCCGGGATCTCGCGGGACTTGGCCCGGGATCTCAAGGGACTTGAGCCGAGATTGCTGATCGGGTCTGCACCATTTTTGGTGGTGTGTGTGGCGCGTGTTAGTCGTTGTTAGAGCCAGAGAGAAAAGTTATCAGAATAAAAAGCTGTTTGTTTCCAGTTCACCTCTGAACTTCTTCCCGCGGCTTCGTTGCTCCAAGTGGCCATTGCTTCAGGTGGCAACAGTAGGTGCTCTTGGGAATTGGCTATCATTTAGTGGGCAGGTTTCCAAATGGTGCCATAGTGCTAAGTTTCAATGTGAGAGGTGTTATTCAATGAGGATTGCAGAGAGCTCCAGATTCACCCCTTCTCTCTACATTCATTCAATCTGAAATGATTTATTGAGAGCCACTGTGTATCAGGCAGTGTTTTAGGCATTGGGAAGTATAGTCAAGAACAAAACATAACTATCCCTGCCTTCAAGGAGCTTACATTGCAGTGGAAACAAGTAAACAAAAGACAAAAAACAAATATAGGTTGAATATTTCTATCTCAAAATACTTGGGACCGGAAGTGTTTTGAATTTTGGATCCCCTCCTCCTATTTTGGAATACTTACGTATGTGTAATGTGATATCTTGGGTATGGGACCCAGACCTAACCACAAAATGTATTTATGCTCCTACACACAGACTGAAGGTAATTTTTGACATTATTTTCAGTATTCCTGCATTTTGACTTATGGCTCATCTCATGAAGTGTGGAATTTTCCACCTGTGCCATCGAGTTGGTGCTCAAGAAGTTTCAGATTTTGGAGCATTTGGGATTTTGAATGTTTAGATTAGGAATGTTCAACATGTAAATCAAATGTATAGTACAGACAGCCCTCAATTTACCATGGTTTGACTTCAAACTTTCTGACTTCACAGTGGTGTGAAAGCAATATGCGCTCAATAGATATTATGGGTCAAATTTTGAATTTTGAGGGGCTGGGGTTGTGGCTCAGCAGTAGAGCGCTCACCTGGCACGTGTGTGGCCCAGGTTCGATCCTCAGCATCCACGTAAAACTAAAGGCAATGTGTACAACTAGAACAAATAAATAAATATTTTTTAAAAGTTTTTGAATTTTGCTCTTTTCCCGGGCTGCTAATACACAAAACAGTACTCTCTTGTGATGGTGGGCAGCAGCAAGCCAGGCAGCAGCTCCTGGTCAGCTACATTGTGACAAGGGTAAAGCCACCCACACTCTATGTGTATTGTGTTGCTAGCCACTTTGGTATCATGTGTTTTGTGTCTTCACATCCCATCACATCTACAAAATGTCCATCTGCATGTGCACCTGCAATATTCAACACATTAGTATGAAAAATACTTTGTGTTGGATTATTCTGCACAACTGTAGGCAAATGGAAGTGTTCTGAACATATTTAAGGTGGACTCGGTTAGGTATACTAAAAGCATTTTCAACTTACAATATTTTCAATTTATGATGGGTTTAGAGGGCCATCACCTATCATAAATCAAGGAACATCTGCATGTTAGATGGTGGTGCATGCTTTGGAGGAAAATCAAACAGGGAAGGAAGACAGGTCGGATGATAAGGTGAAGCACACTGAGCAAGAGGCATTTGAATGGAGACCTGTAAAGAGGTCATGGAACAAGACACATTATATTTGAGAGAAAGGTATTCCAGGTAAGAGAAACAAGTGCTAAGGTCCCGAAGCAGGAGTATGTCTGGTGTTTTGAAAAACAGGAAGCAGGTGAATGTGGCTGGAGCAGAGGGATTCAGTAAAGAGTGGTATGAAAGGTCAGAGAGGCCATGAGAGGACAGCAACCCAGGGGGGCCCTGTAGGACTTGAGCTTTTACTCTGCCTGAGAGAAGTCACTGGAGGGTTTGAGTGGTATAGTTAACAATCTGGTTTATATTTTCATAGGATCTCTGTGGCTGCTAGAGAATATATTGGGATGATAGCAATATTAGAAGTTGGGAGACTATCAGCAAAACTATCACCACAATCCAGATAACAGGTAATAGACATCATTCATCAAAAATATTGTGGCAGCAGAGGTTGAAGAGATTGGTGGCATTGGAGGTGGTAGGAAGTAGCCATAATTCTAGGTATCCTTTTAACTCAGAACTATGAGGAGCCAATGAACTTGGAATGTGTTAGAAAGAAATAGGTCGAAGGAGACACCGAGGATTTGTTGGGCTAAGCAACTGGGAGAATGGAATAGTCATTGCTGGAAATGGAGAAAATAGTAGAAAATTTGCTGGGGTAGTGGTAATTGGAGGTGTAAATTGGGACCCATTAAGTCAATCAGGTAGTTGGGTATGGGAGTCTCAAGGTTAGGAGAGATCAGGGGAGAGATTCAAGGCCTGAACCATAGAGGTGGAAGCCACTTGCTTTGATTTGGAATATATAGCCATCATACTGGAGTAGTTACTTGAGGAGTAAGAGGAGATGGAGAAGTGAAGTACAAGGGCAAAGCTCTGGGTCATTCATATGTTAAATGAATTGAAGAGTGTCTGGACAAGGGGTTGGCGAAACTTACTAGGATGACAAAATCATATGTTGAAATCCTGATCCCAACATGATGCTTGAAGAGGTGAGACCCTTGAGAAGTAATCAGGTCATGAGGCTGGAAGCCTCATAAAAGATTAGTACCCTTATAAAAGAAACCAAAAGAGCTTGTTTGTCCCTACTACCATGTGAGGATGCAATGAAAAGGCACTCTTCTGTGAACTAGAAAAGCAGCCCTTACGTGATACTGGATCTATCAGTGCCTTGATTTTGAACTTCCCATTCTCCAGAACTGTGAGAAATAAATGTCTGTTGTTCATAAGCCACCCAGTCTATGGTATTTTTTATTTACTTATTTTGTGGTATTTTTTAAAGTTTTATTTATTTTGTCAGGCTCAGCAGCGCATGCCTGTAAACCCAGTGACTTGGGAGGCTAAGGCAGGAGGATCACGAGTTGAAAGCCAGCCTCAGCAACTTAGCAAGACCCTAAACAACATATGGAGACCCTGTCTGTAAATAAAAAATTAAAAGGGCTGAAGATGTGGCTTGGTGGTTAAGCACCCCTGGGTTCAATCCCCAGTACCAAAAAAAAAAAAAAAAAATTTAGTACTGGGGATTGAATCCAGGGCCTCTTTATCACTGAGCTATATTTCCAGCCTTTTTTATGTTTTATTTTGAAACAGGGTCTCACTAAGTTGCTGATAATCTTGCTAAGTTGCTGAGGCTGGCCTTGAACTTGAGATCTTCCTGCCTCAGGCCCCTCAGGGTCACTGGGATTATAGGCATGTGCCATTGTGCCCATCGCTATGGTATTTTTTAATAGAAGCCAAACAGGCTAAGGTAGTACCTATCCTGAAATACCAATCCTGAAGTAATTTTGGTAATTCATTAAAAATTTTTTAACAGGGCCTGGGGATGTAGCTCAGTGATAGAGCACGTGCCTAGAGTTTGCAAAGGTCTGGGTTCCATCTCCAGCACCACAAAAAGAAAAAAAAAAACCATAGGAGTAGGGGGATAACAGTAATGTTTGTGGTCAAAATTTTTTTTTACCTTTTTCCCATCCCATGAAAAAAAGTAAAAGGAAGAATTTTATTTTTGTTTTGAAACTAGAATGATTTAGTATAGGATTGTTTTCAGAGAGCACTTTTTGGCTAAGTATCCCCCTCCATGAAAAGCACTACTGTGCTTAAGGAACACTCATCAGTCCAAAAGGCTCTGGCAAATCTACTGGGAGCATTAGGAACTTTCTGGAAATCAAATGCTAGGAATTTGATTCCTAGAAAACATTAAGGGAAAAAAAAACAACTTTATTAGGTTGGATGCAAAACTGTTTGTTGTAATGTTGTTTAAAGTCTTTGCACACTCATTTTTATTATTTAGTCCTAAGAGGTAAATTTTTGATTATCAAAATGCTTAAGATATCAAAAATGATAAAAAAGTCACCAAGGAAATTTCATATGCTTTTTCCAAGATCCGTAAACCCCCAAAATGTGATACTTGAGATAGGGCTGGTTCATGGTTTAAAAAAAAAAAAAAAAAAAGCTAACATCCTTCTGATGCTGTGGAAGGGGAGTGGTCAAATTGGGCCTTTGCCTTTTGCCTTCAGTTTAGTCCAGAGATCCCCTGTTGGCATAATTGCCCTTTCAAATGCCAGCCTGGAAGGGGTCCATGGTTGTCTGCTTTGTCTATGATGAGCTCCCATTTAGAAGCTGTGTTCATCTGATGGAGCTTGGACTGCCCTCTGGAATCAATCATCTGCCCAGTACACACCTCTTCTGGGAGGGCCCACTTGATCCCAGGAATAACTAATTTACATATTTTCTAGAGTAATAGCACAATTTATGAGTGCTGCCCCCCATACATACAGAGCCCACTTTCCCATCATTTTAGGGAGAAATCTGATTACTATCTTTATTAAGCATTCACAGAACAAGTTGGCCATCTCTGATTTTTCCATTGAGCAGGCTATCCAGCTTGGACAGTGTCTGGGACCCTAAATCAGTCCCTCTGTCCTGATAACACTCCCTCTTGGCATCTAAAGAATGTCAAAGTAGTGGTCTTCAGAGCCACACATTCTAACCTCTAATCTAAGTTCAAGTGCACAATTGACAAATTGTGTGCTTTAAACTGTCCTGAAACTGAAATAAATCAAATTATGATAAGTTGTCAAAAGCAAAACCTCAGTTATATTGTGCCATTTGGTTATGAGACTACAGCAATCACCTGTCAGCTGTCTTCAGGATTCAGAAGTACAAGTTAGGTTACTCCACTCTACTTTCTCTAGTGCCCCAGACCTCTTCATGCCTTCGTTACTGTGAATCTACTGAATGCTTATAGTGACTGCAGAATACTGGAGTGACAGAAGTAAGAATGGCTTCTGAGAGGCACTCAGGCTTGAGTGAAACAGGGAGAAGATTACGTAGGATTTAAATACGAACAATTGTTGCAGAAAAGTGAGCCAGAAGAATCTTGTGTTCAATACATTAATAAAGTATTATTATTTACCCTATTTATGACATTATGACACCAAAATATTTTTCTTTATATTTTATAAGATTATGAAGGGGGGATCCAAGATGGCGGATTAGAGGAAGCTGCACTTCAGGGCAGCTCCGTGGAAAGAATCCAACAAAGCAGATAAATTGCCTTTCATCATATATATATATAGGCCGAAAATACCGATCTCCTGGATGGTTTGATTACCACTACCAGGGAGAGAAGGAGACAAGCTGTCTGCAGCGGCTAGAGCCCGAGGCTCTGCAAAACCGCCTGGGTGGTGCACAGGCCGTGCGAAACAAAGTCAGTGTGGGGAGACCGTGCTGTGACTGCAACCCCAGCCACACTCAGGGCACACAAGCGTGAAACTGGCGATAAAAACCAGCGATAACAGCCGGCGGAATTGGTGCTGGGGGACCACGGGAGACCGCGGGTCGACAGCACCAGTTCGAATCCACACTCGGCCGGACGCGACCCTCAGCAGCAGGGCCCCGAGACAGCGGTGCAGAGACCGGTGAACAGCAAGCAGGGGCACAATCGGAGCGCTCCACAGTCCGAAGCAGCGCTGCCTGCGCCGCAGTTACAGTTGCAGCTTCCCGATACCACCTGGGCAAGGAGACATCCACCCAACGGCTTTGAAATCGATCGGCGAGGACACGGGAGTCTGCGGAGCTGCTGTTGAATGGGAGGAGAGCACCGCCATCTTTGAGGGGTGCAGTGGCTGACCCAGACAAAGGGGAGGAGACGGAGAGCGACGGCTGCAGCCATCCAGGGACCCTCCAGCTCTCTGAAGACAACGCACACCTGGGTGAGGCTCGGGTGGCCAGCAGGGGAGGGCGTGTCTGAGGCCAGCGCAGCGGCCACAAGAAGCTGCAACTGTGGGTGGGCATGGGGAGGGGGTGCCTTCTGGAGGGTCCCCTTCCCGGTGCCATTCATCAGCTGACACACAGACCCCCTGGGCCACTCCTTCACTGAGCCATTCAGCCACTGGCCTAAGGTGCAGCCTTGATTCCACTAACAGGATCGCAGACTGTCTAGACGTGATCCAATAACAATTGGCTTGAACTAGAAAGGAAAAAAGAGGGGGGCTTCCCAGGGCCCGTCTTGTTTGAGACTTGGGGTTCGACTTTTCTTCTTTTTTTTTTTCTTTTCTCTTTTTTGTTGGTTTGCTTGTTTTGTTGGATTTCGGGGAAGTTTTTTGTTTGTTTGTTTGTTTGATTGTTTATTTTTCTTATTCTTTTTTTGGCTTTGTTTTGTTCTGCTTTTTTTTCCTTCTGCATTGATTGTGAGTGTGTTTGTTTGCTTCCGCTCCTTTTTTCTTTCCTTCTTTTCTTCCTTCTCACTCTTGCATCTTTTCTTCCTCCTTCATCTTTCATGTTTACACCCTACCAGTGCATACTAAACAGAGGCAGAAACAAGTTATACGCAAAACTTGGGATTTCTAGAACCGGCGCAATTGAACTGGGTAGCAAAGTGGTGTTATATATAGTTTACTCTCTATTTTCTTGATTCTCTCTCTCCTCTCTCTTACACCAATTCCTACTCTTTTATCATTTTTTTTTCTTTTCCAACTTACTTTATATATAAATTGGTCTTTCCACTTAATTGTCTACTCCATTCTCTTTCTTCCCTCCTCTACTGATACTAAACCACTTCCACTAAACCACTTCAATAGAAATCTCTTTTCATACTTTCCAAGAAAGAACAATTCAAGACACTTCCTTCTTCCTAAACATAACACCTCTGTATCCAATACTTGAAGCTATAAAACCCCATCAGAAGCGTACAGAGTAAATTGGAAATAATATCTGGGTTAACCAAATCTGTACATTGTGATCAAACTTGGATTTTCTGAATAGAAAGTGTTAGGTTTTAAAAAGTGTAAAGGAATTATAAGGTGATCTGATAACATTGTACTACAGGAACAACATAAGGCTTTAAGGTAAAATCGAAATAGTCAAGGTCCCACAGTGCAGGAAGAATAGACACGCAAGCAACATGAAAAAACAAGGAAAGAAAATGACACAAACAAATCAAGATACCTCATCAGTAGATGTCATGGCAAGCACAGTTGGTCAAATGCCAGAGATGGAATTTAGAAATTACATATGCCAAATGTTTATGGAACTTAAGAGTGAACTCAAAAATGAGATGAGGGAGCAAGTACAGGAGGCAAAAGATCATTTTGACAAAGAACTCCAAAAACAAATACAGGAAGTAAAAGATTACTTCAATAGGGAAATAGAGGCTCTAAAGAGAATCCAAACAGAAATTCCAGAAATGAAAGAAGCAATAAACCAAATAAAAGCTCAATTGAAAGCATCTCCAACAGAATAGACCACTTGGAAGAAAGAACCTCAGACAATGAAGACAAAATATATATCCTAGAGAAGAATTTCGACTATACAGCAAAACTTGTTAGAAATCAAGAACGTAACATCCAAGAATTATGGGACAGCATAAAAAGACCAAACTTAAGAGTGATCGGCGTAGAGGAAGGGGCAGAGTTTCAAGCCAAAGGAATGAGTAATCTATTTAACGAAATAATTACAGAAAATTTTCCAAACTTGAAGAATGAATGGGAAAACGAAGTTCAAGAGGCATACCGAACACCAAACAAACAAAATCTCAACAGATCCACACCAAGACACATTATAATGAAAATGCCTAATACAGTGAGCAAGGAGAGAATACTAAAAGCCACAAGAGAAAGGAAGCAGATTACATATAGGGGGAAACCAATCAGACTATGTTCAGATTTCTCAACCCAGACCTTAAAAGCAAGAAGATCCTGGAATAGCATATTTCAAGCTCTGAAAGAAAAGGGATGTCAACCAAGAATCTTATATCCAGCAAAATTGAGCTTTAGATTCGAAGATGAAATAAAAACCTTCCACGACAAGCAAAAGTTAAAAGATTTCACAACTCGAAAGCCAGCACTTCTGAGCATCCTGGGCAACATTTTTCATGAAGAAGAAGAGAAAGATGATAACGAAAATCAACAAAGGGAGATATTAAACTAAAGGAAATACCAACCAGAAGAGAAACCAAATCAAGCTAAAGACCATAATTAAAATAAAAAATGGATAGGAATAAAAATCACATCTCAATAATAACCCTGAATGTTAGTGGCCTAAACTCGCCATTCAAAAGACAGATTATCAGAATGGATTAAAAGAAACGACCCAACAATTTGCTATCTCCAAGAAACACACCTCATAGAAAAAGACATCAGCAGACTGAAAGTGAAAGGCTGGGAAAAGTCTTATCACTCACATGGCCGGCGGAAGCAAGCAGGGGTTTCCATTCTCATATCAAATAAGGTAGACTTCAAACCAAAACTAATCAAGAGGGACAAAGATGGATATTTCTTATTACTTAAGGGAACCATCAATCAACAGGATATAACAATCATAAATCTATATGCCCCCAATAATGGAGCACCTACATTCATCAAACAAACGCTTCTCAAGTTCAAGAGTAAAATAGACCACAACACAGTTATTCTAGGGGACTTCAAAACACCTCTCTCACCAATGGATAGATCATCCAAACAAAAGCTAAACAAAGAAACTTTAAACCTCCTTAAAACAATTAACAATTTAGACCTAATGGACATACATAGAATATTTCATCCCTCAGTAAACGAATACACATTTTTCTCAGCAGCACATGGCTCCTTCTCCAAAATAGACCATATATTATGTCACAAGGCAACTCTCAGCAAATATAAAAAAATAGAGATACTACCCTGCATGCTATCTGACCATAAAGGGATGAAATTGGAAATCAACAACAAAACAAGGAATAAGAAAAACTACTCCATTAACTGGAAGCTAAACAACATGCTACTGAATGAACAAGTGGTTGAAGAAGACATCAAAGAGAAGATCAAAAAATTCCTAGAGGTAAATGAGAATACAGATACATCATATAGAAATCTCTGGGATACTACGAAGGCAGTAGTAAGAGGAAAATTCATTGCACTGAGCTCATTCCTTACGAGGAAAAAAAACCAACAAATAAATGACTTAACATCACACCTCAAAGCATTAGAAAAAGAAGAACAGACCAACACCAAGAGCAGTAGAAGACAGGAAATAATTAAAATCAGAGCAGAAATTAATGAAATTGAGACTAAGGAAACCATTCAAAGAATTGACAAAACTGAAAGTTGGTTCTTTGAAAAAATAAACAAAATTGACAGACCCTTAGCGATGCTAACGAAAAGAAGAAGAGAAAAAACTCAAATTACTAACATTCATGATGAAAAAGGGAATATCAAAACAAACACCTCAGATATACAGAATATAATTAGAAATTACTTTGAAAACTTGTACTCTAATAAAAAATAGAAAATACTGAATGCATTGACAGATTTCTAGAGTCATATGATTTGCCTAAACTGGATGTGGAGGCTATACACAATCTAAACAGATCAATTACAAGTGAAGAAATAGAAGATGTCATCAAAAAGCTACCAACAAGGAAAAGTCCAGGACCTGATGGGTTTACAGCCGAGTTCTATAAGACTTTCAAAGAAGAACTAATACCAATGCTCTTCAAACAATTTCAAGAAATAGAAAAAGAGGGAGCTCTTCCAGACTCATTCTATGAGGCCAATATCACATTAATTCCAAAGCCAGGCAAAGACACATCCAAAAAAGAAAACTTCAGGCCCATATCTTTAATGAACATAGATGCAAAAATCCTCAACAAAATCCTGGCAAATCGGATACAAAAACATATCAAAAAGATAGTGCACCACGATCAAGTGGGGTTTATCCCAGGGATGCAAGGCTGGTTCAACATTCGGAAATCAATAAACATAATACATCACATCAATAGACTTAAAGACAAAAATCATATGATCATCTCAACTGATGCAGAAAAAGCATTTGACAAAATACAACACCCCTTTATGTTCAAAACACTGGAAAAACTAGGAATATCAGGAACATATCTTAACATTATAAAAGCTATTTATGCAAGGCCCTGAGCTAACATTATCTTAAATGGAGAAAAATTGAAAGCATTCCCTCTAAAAACTGGAACAAGACAGGGATGCCCCCTTTCACCACTGCTATTTAACATGGTGCTGGAAACTCTGGCCAGAGCAATTAGACAGACGAAAGAAATTAAAGGGATCCAGATAGGAAAAGAAGAGCTCAAATTAGCACTATTTGCTAATGACATGATAATCTACCTAGAAGACCCAAAAAACTCTACCAGAAAACTTTTACAACTAGTAAATGAATTTGGCAAAGTTGCAGGATACAAAATCAATACACATAAGTCAAAGGCATTTGTGTACATCAGCGACAAAGACTCTGAAAGGGAAGTGATGAAAAACACCCCATTTACAATAGCATCAAAAAAAAAATAAAATACCTGGGAATCAACCTAACGAAAGAGGTGAAAGACCTCTATAACGAAAATTATAGAACACTAAAGAAAGAAATTATAGATGAACTCAGAAGATGGAAAGACCTACCTTGCTCTTGGATAGGTAGAACTAATATTGTCAAAATGTCCATACTACCAAAAGCATTATACAGATTTAACGCAATTCCAATCAAAATCCCAATGTCATTCTTCAAAGAAATAGAAATAGCAGTCATGAAATTCATCTGGAAAAATAAGAGACCCAGAATAGCCAAAGCAATGCTGAGCAAGAAAAGTGAAGCAGGGGGCAACACCATACCAGACTTTAAATTATACTATAGAGCAATAGTAACTAAAACAGCATGGTATTGGCACCAAAACAGATGGGTGGACCAATGGTACAGAATTGAGGACACAGTAACTAATATATATAATTTCAGCTATCTTATATTAGACAAAGGCGCCAAAAATGTACAGTGGAGAAAGGATAGCCTCTTCAACAAATGGTGCTGTGAAAACTGGAAATCCATATGCAACAAATTGAAATTAAACCCTTATCTCTCACCGTGCCCAAAACTCAATTCAAAGTGGATCAAGGACGTAGGAATTAGACCAGAGACAATACACCTAATAGAAGAAAAAGTAAGCTCCAATTTCCAACATGTCGGATTAGGCCACAAGTTCCTTAACAAGAATCCTGTAGCGCAAGAATTACTACCAAGAATTAATGAATGGGATAGATTTAAACTAAAAAGCTTCTTTTCAGCAAAAGAAACAATCAGTGAGGTGAATAGAGAGCCAACTAATTGGGAACAAATATTTAATACATGCACATCAGATAGAGCACTAATCTCTAGAATATATAAAGAACTCAAAAAACTTTACACTAAAAAAACAAATAACCCAATCAATAAATGGGCTAAGGAATTGAGAAGACACCTCTCAGAAGATACACAATTAATCAACAAATACATGAAAAAATGTTCACCATCGCTGGCAATTAGAGAAATGCAAATCAAAACTACTCTACGATTTCACTTCACTCCAGTCAGAATGGCAGCTATCAAGCACACAAGCAACAATAAATGTTGGAGAGGATGCGGGGAAAAAGGCACACTCATACATTGCTGGTGGGACTGCAAAATGGTGCAACTGTTATGGAAAGCAGTATGGAGATTTCTTGGAAAACTGGGAATGGAACCATCCTATGACCCAGCCATCCCACTCCTGGGTCTATTCCCAAAGGACTTAAAAACAGCATATTACAGTGACACAGCTATCTCAATGTTTGTAGCTGCGCAATTCACAATAGCTAGGTTGTGGAACCAACCTAGATGTCCCTCAGTAAATGAGTGGATTAAGAAAATGTGGTATATACGCACAATGGAATTTTACTCAGCAATAAAAGAAAATAAATTAATGGCATTTGCAGGTAAATGGATGAAGTTGGAAGACATAATGCTAAGTGAAGTTAGTCAATCTCAAAAATCCAAGTACCAAATGTTTTCTCTGATATAAGGAGGCTATTTCAAAGTATTGTTGGATGGGGGTACATAGGAGGATTAGAGGAACACTAGAATGGTCAAAGGAGGGAGGGTAAGGGAGGGAGCAAGAGGGGACGGAGGGGGAGAAAAGAAAAAAAAAAAAAAAGAAAGGTGGTTGAATGAGACGGATACCATTTTCCTTAATGCATGTTTGAAGACCTGAATTGTACAATATACTTTGTATACAAACAGTTGTACGTAAAAAGATACTAAATATATGCACTATGAGTTGTACATATTAAAAATTATTAAAATAAAATAAAAAATAAACAATACTCTAACAAACACACTGGGCATGGGCATTTAAAAAAATTAAACTTGGGCTGGGGTTGTGGTTCAGTGGTAGAGCGCTCGCCTAGCACGTGTGCGGCCCAGTTCGAGCCTCAGCACCATGTAAAAATAAATGCATTGTGTACAACTAAAGCAAATAAGTATTAAAAAAATTAAACTTAAAAAAAAGATTATGCAGTAACTCATATATCACTATTACCTTTATTATGTCTTATAAGTGATAGCATATTTTTAAAGAGAAAAATAAGAAGAATGGAGAATGGGAAAGATTTTGAGCAGAGGGAAAAGTAAAAACAAGGGTTTGGAGTTTGGAGGTCGAGCCATATTTCAAACACTAGCAAGAAGAGGACCCTGGCCAAAATTAGGTTGCATAAAAGATGTGGGAAGTAAGTAATGGC
This sequence comes from Tamias sibiricus, assembly GCA_025594165.1. Taxonomy (NCBI): domain Eukaryota; kingdom Metazoa; phylum Chordata; class Mammalia; order Rodentia; family Sciuridae; genus Tamias; species Tamias sibiricus. Next base: position 130,493,669 of record CM046667.1, read on the forward strand.
TTATCAATTCAGTCTTGAGAAGCAAAGATAGATGTTCAGTTTGGACAAGATTGCTTAGGGAAGACCACTTTTGTTCAAAACCTGGTATCTCATTGACTATCCATTCCATACAACCTGTTCCTTTTGGATAGACCCAGTCCATGCTCACAAAATTCTAGGGGTACCTTGTCAGAGGCCAGAGATGAATTGTCAAAGTTTGTCTAGTATTTTCTCAGTCCCTCATCTCCTCTTACTGATCCTTGATTCTGCCAGCCCTGTGGTGGCTCTCCAGCTCTAATATTCAGGACTGTCTGACCTTGATGCCTGTTTGGTTGGACCTGCTTGGTTGGCTCGTATGCTCTAGTATTTCTTCCAATATGACTTGGTTCTCTTCCTCAGGTTCCCCGTGTACCTCCTGGCCAAGACCTAACCTATGGATAACCTTAAGTTGGGAAGTAGTCATTGGTAGTCTTATCCAACCAGCTGACCTTCGTTCCATCCTTTCAAGCTGCCATTCCTTCTTGAGAGATGAGTGCTCTACCGCTGAGCCATAGCCCCAGCCCCTGCCATTCCTTGTTGAAATGCACTGAATCTTGCTGCTTGCTTGTAAGGTCCTGTGCTAGCATCAGTGGGGGAGGCCAAGAGGAAGAAATTTCCTTGTTTTAAAGGACCATGGGAAAGAAAAACATGATACACTCATGAATCCAATGCATATTAGAACATGCTATGTGATACACTCAGTGCTCCCAGGTTCTCTAATGAAATAACTCTTCCAGATGGCAGGAATCAGAAAAGGAAGTGTTCATTTTTCATTCATTCATGAATTAATTTGTTCAATAATCACTCATTAATTCATTTGTTTAGTGTCCAGAAAACTTCAAAGATGGAGTCCAGTTGACCATGCAGGGGGAGAATGTTTCAGATCCTATGCTAGAGAGGAAGAGGTAGTCAAAGCAGCTCTAAGGAGATTAGGGTGGGTAATGCCAAGGCATTGAATAGGCCACTGGAAGGAGGATTCATGAGTTCAGGCCTATTGCATTTGGGCATCTGATGGGAAGCTCAGGTGCCAATGTTCAGGGGGAAGAGGGAATTGAAGAAGTATAGCTGTGAAGAGAGATCTGAGCCACTGATCAAAAGATATAGGTGTCCTCAGCCACAGAGGCTAATTGAAGTTGTGACAATTGAAATTGCTAAGGGAGAGGAGGGGGAGGAAGAGGAGAAACTCTTGAGTAAATACAAGGGTTATAATGATGGTCCCGCAAGTGGGCAGGGAGTTAAGAACAGGTCAATGTGATGTTCCTGGCAGAGGATCTGGGGCACATTCCAAATAAGATGGTGAATAAACATGCATGTTCTGATCACCTGAGAAGTGCTTGGCATGAGAAAGGAGAGGGCAGAATGGCTTCTTGAGGATTTCTTAGGCTGGTGCAGGAAAGGAAGTATCTGGTCTGGACCATGGCAGAGAGCATCCCTGCAACTAGGATTCCTGTGCAGCTTGAGTCAGTGTGGCCCCATGTATTTTGAAGGTTTAAGAAAGAGGGAACGCCAGGCATGTTGGCACATGCCTGTAATCTCAGTGACTTGGGAGGCTGAGGCAGGAGGATCAAAAGTTTGAGGCTAGTCCCAGCATCTTAGTGAGGCCCTAAGCAACTCAGACCCTGTCCCACAATAAAAAATAAAAAGAGCTGGGGATGTGGCTCAGTAGTGAAGCATTTCTAGGTCCAATCCCAGTACCAAAAAGGGAAGGAAGGGAGAGAGGGAGGGAGGGAGGAGGGAAGGAAGGAAGGGAGGGAGGGAGGGAGGGAAGAAAAAGAAAGAAGGAAAGAGAGAGAGTAGTGAAGGCTTGAGACGATACACAGTGGAGCCAGCCAATAACCAACCATCTTCATTCACTCCATACCAAAACCCCAGCCAGTTCATTAAAACCATGGAGACTTGTGCCAAGGGTGGCACACTCAATGAAAATCCTCTTCCCCCACTTGCTTCCTCCACCTCTGGTACTCCACCAGTTGGTACTCAAGGCAAAAGCCCGTCAGCAGTGTCATCTTCTTGTGACAAGGACAGACAGCATACTGTTAGCTCCTGTAACAATACCTTTTAAACTTTTGGAATGTAGAAGATGCTAAGAGAATAATTCAAAACTTAAGATACTGTGAAAACGTAAAGCTTCCTGTTATTAGAAACCATTAATGGAGGTAGTGGACTATAAAAGCAGAAAAAGCAATGGACCAGGTATTGTGGTTTGAATCTTATATGTCCCCCAAAAGCTTGTGTGTTGAAGGCTTGGTCCCCAATGCTGCAGTGTTCAGAGACTTTGGGGAGGTGACTGGATTGCAAGGAATCTGCACTCATTAATAGATTAATCCATTGACAAATTCATAGCTTAATGAGCTATTGAGAGGAGGTGGAATCTTTAGGAGGTGGGGCCTATTTGGAAGAAGTAGGACACTTGGAAAATACATGCCTTGAAGGGTACTATTTTGTCTCCGGACCCTTTTGCTCTCTCTCTCTTTGCTTCATGGCCACCATAACATAAGCTCTTTGCTTCACCATGTCCTCCCCCTGCCACCATGATGTTCTGCCCAGAAACAATGGAACCATGTACTGAAACATTTGAAATTGTAAGCCAAAATAAACATTTTTTGGGGGGTTCTGAGGATTGAACTCAAGACCACTATACCACTGAGCAACATCCCCAGCCCTTTCTGATTTTTATTTTGAGACATGGTTTTGCTAAGTGGCTGGCTACCTGGAAATCTTTCTGCCTCAGCCTCCTGAGTCTCTGGAATTATAGGCATGCACCATGGTGACCAGCTCACTTCGTCCTTTTAAGTTGTTGATAAATAACTCTTTCCCAGGCATTTTGTCACAGTGGTGGAAAGCCAACTAACAGACCGGGAATGCAAGAAGCTCATTCCTTAGACAAGTTACTAAACTTCTTTGAGGTCAGTTTTCCTTATTTTTCAAGTGAGGAGTTTTAGTAAAGTAAATAAAATTTTATATGTTCCCACAAGGGCATATTGTGAGGGAATATAGGGAATAATGATGACCATGGACTTTATAGTCAGACCTGAGTTTGAATCTCAGCTCTACCTTTGAATAACTATGCAACCATAGAAATGGTATACAGCCTCTCTGAATTTTAGTTTCCTCATCTGTAAAATGTAGAAAGTAATAATGCCTCTTGTATGAGGGTAGTAGAATAATTACATGAGCTATTGTTTCATGTAAAATCACTCTATGTGTTTGAGTCAGTATAGATATAACATTAGAGCAAAGTGCAGAGTAGCAATCAGGCCTTAGGGAGAGCAGAGTCACAAAGAGAATGGAAGGAGGTAGTGATTTCTAAACTTAGGCTTGAGGAGAGAAAGAAGCCACACTCATAGAGAGGCAATTTAGCTTGGTGATTAAGGGCACAAGCTTTGGAATCAGAGCTGGATTGGAAGGCTTACTCTTGGACTTCACTAGATGTGTGGACTTGGCTAGGTGACTTAGTGTCTCCTTTTTCTTATCCCAAATGAGGGAAATTATAGTACCTTCCAGGGTGGTTGTATGCATTAAATGAGGTCATGTATGGGAAAAGCCTCACATGGTACGTGGCAAATATAAACATATAAGAAATTGTTGTGATTCTAGATTTCTACATCTGACATGTGGAAAGCAGCTCAATGCAGGCATAACCCTCACTATGGGGAAACGCTCATGTCTCTAGTAGGCATGGCCTAACTTCCAGACACTTAAAGAACCCTTGATTAGCAGTATGGTCCTCTGCTTTCCCCATGTCACAGGTATGCCCCAATCTCTGTGATGTCAGCTGCAATTCTTGAGAGCTAGGGCCTAGAGCAAATGCATTTTCTAGTTGGAAGGGCCCTCACAGATCACCTGGGGGATGATGGATGCCTCTGGAGCACAGATCTACCAGGTGTTAATGCCATGAAAATGTGGGTCATGATCATATATTTGAAGGAATGCTGACATTGAGGCTTGGGATACTACAGGACTTCTCAGAGCCTTTATAGTGTGCTGCTGTGGTTTGAATGTTTCTTCCAACACTCATGTGTTGAAAACTTGATCCTCAATGTGATGGTGTCAGAGGACGGGCCTTAATGGGAGAAGTGTGGATCATAAGGATATTGTCCTTATGAATGGATTAATGCTGTTATCATGGGATCAGGTTACTTATAAGAAAATGAGTCCGGCCTCTCTCTGTGTCTCGCTTGTGCACACACACACACATGTGCCATGCTCTTACACTTTCTTGGTCTTCTGCCTTCTGCCATGGGGTGGCATGTCAAGAAGACTCTTGCTGGATTCTGGTCCCCCAAGGTCTCAGGCCTTTGGCTTAAGAGTGAGTTATACCATTAGCTTCCTTGGTTGTGAGGCTTTTGAACTTGAACTAAGTCAGGCTGCCAGTATCCCTGGGTCTCCAGCTTACAAATGGCCTATCATGGAACTTTCCAGCCACCAGAACCAGGAACCAATAAATTTATGTTCCTTGTAAAATACTCAATTTGTAGTATTCTGTTACAGCAGCAAAAAATTAAGACCATGTAAAGGTACATTCTAAGAAGAACATATAGAATGGAGTAATTTCCAAACATATTTATTTTGCCATTGAACGGTTTTGTTGAGTTTTTTCCTCCTAAACTGGTCATATCATTTAAAATATTCATGGAATATAATGCTTCCACTAAATTCTTTTTTTTTTAATTGCTGGGATTGAACCCAAGGATGCCCTATCATTGAGCTAGATCCCCAGTCCTTTTAAAATTATTTATTCACTTGTGGTTTGGGACTAGAGATTGAAACCAGGGGCACTTTGTCCCTGAGTGACCCAGTTACACATCCAAAGGGTACTGGAGATTGAAACCAGGGGCTTTGTCCCTGAGTTTTCCAAGCTTTTAAAATATTTTTTATTTTGAGACAGGGTCTTGCTGGGTTGCTAAGGCTGGCCTCAAACTTGTGATTCTCCTGCCCCTGGTCCTGGCCAGTAAGTTCATTTTAAAACTGTAAGTCTAGGCCCCAGAAAAGGCAAGGAACTGGCCAAAGTCATTCCACTGCTCAGTGGTCAATGCAGAGCCTGGACTAAAACTTGATCTTCCTGATTCTTGAACTGATATGTTTCCACACATACCATGAGGACTCCCTCTCAGCTCGCTTCATTCTGAAGTGATTTGAATGTGAACCAACTAAACAACAGGGAGTATTCTTGATCAGAGAGTAGAAAAATGTCACAGGAAACTTTCCGAGATGTCATCATTCATAAACAAAGCTGTGGTTATTCACACTATCGCTGGCTCATTACTGAAGCTCCACTATACTCATTAGCTGTGGAATTAGTAATGTGCCATGAGCATCGTGCTTGTCCATCAGCACAATCAAAGCAAATCCCATTTGGATAAGGTTTTCCCCAAATAAATGGGAAATTTTAATTTTTGATTCAAAGCAAGAGGTTTCTTTAGAGGTAGGGATTCTGTTGTTGTTGTTGTTTGTAGATAAAAATGACAGTAGAATGTATTTTGGCATTAGGATCCCATTCTTGTAGTTGTACATGATGTTGAGATTCACTGTCATGTATTCATATATGAACGTAGGGAAGTTATATCCGATTAATTCCATTGCCTTTCTTATTTCCATCCCCCCTTCCCTTCATTCCCCTTCTCTAGTCCACTGAACTTCTATTCTTCCCCTCCCCCTTTGTTGTGGGTTAGCATCCACATATCAGAGAGAACATTCAGACTTAGTTTTGGGGGGATTGGCTTATTTTGATTATCATCATAGTCTCCAGTTCCATCCATTTACCTGCAAATGTCATAATTCCATTCTTCTTTAAGGCTGAGTCATATTCCATTGTGTTTATGTACCACATTTTCTTTATCCATTCACCTGTTGAAGAGCATATAGGTTGATTCCATTGTTTAGCTATTTCTTCACCCAAATCTTGAACTCCTTAAAATTATCCCTGAAGGTTGGAATCAACTTTTTCAAACTCAGGTTTATGTTGATAGTTTCACCTCCTTCCAAGAGGCATGAATCTTCTTAATGCCATCTGGAATGGTGAAACCTTTTTAGAACGTTTTCAATTGACTTTTCCAAGATCCATCAGAAAATCACTATTTTAGGCCAGGCATGGTGGTGGTGCATGCCTGTAATCCCAGCAGCTCAGGAGGCTGAGGCAGGAAGATCATGAGTTCAAAGACAGCCTCAGTAAAAGTGAGGCACTAAGCAACTCAGTGAGACCCTGTCTCTAAATAAAATACAAAATCAGGCTGAGGATGTGGCTCAGTGGTCAAGTGCCCCTGAGTTCAATTCCCAACCAAAAAAAAAAAAAAAAAAAAAAAAAAAAAAAAAAAAAAAAATCACTATCTTAGACCTTACAAAATGCATTTCTAAGGCTATAGCTTTGTGGAATGCATTTCCTAAATGAAAAGACTTGAAAGTTGAAGTTAACTCCTTGATCCCTGGGCTGCAGAATGGATGTTGTGTTGAGACATGCAAAGAACATTAATCTCGTTGTAAATTGTTGGGGTTTTTTTGAGTTGCTGGGGTTTTTAGCTCTCCCGCTGACCTGGGATAGGCTCCTCCGGCTGGTGAAGAAGACTGGGGGGAACATGCCCCAGCGGAGGCAAACTCGGGAACAGTAGGGGCTGGCTGGAGGCCCACACCCTCAAGATGGGGGACAATCAGGGACGCACCACGGAGAACAGTCAAGGCACTAACTCAGTTTATTGAGGAAGTTGGAGGGCCTTATAGAGGACATGGGCCAATCAGCAAAAAGATCATAGGGACACATAAGGAGCATGGGCGGATGCCATTGGCGGAGCCCTTGGCCTATCGTTGGGGTGGTTTCAGTTCTCATCTTAAGTCAGGGGAACACCCCTTGGCCAAACCAAGTTCTCTACCAGGAAGTGGGAGAAAGCCGGAGTTTCTACTGGCATGCTGTTTAACGTCCCCAACAGTACATCTTTATCAGAACTCTTGGGTGGTCAGGTACATTGAGCACTAACATTTTAAAAGGAATCTTTTTTTTTTTTTTTGAGCAGTAGGTCTCAAGAGTGGGCTTAAAATATCCAGTAAACATGTTGTCAACAGAGGTGTTGTCACCCAGGCTTTGTTGTTCTACTGAAACACATGCAGAGCAGACGTAGTACAATTCTGAAGGGCCCTAGGATTTTCAGAATGGTAAATGAGCATTGGCTTCAAGTCAGTCACCAGCTGCATGACCCCCACCCCAGCCCGCAGGCAGGAGAGTCAGCCTGTCCTTCAAGCTTTGAAGTCGGGTGTTGACTTCTCCTCTCCAGCTATGAAAGTCCCAGCTGCCATCTTCTTGCAACAGAAGGCCGAGTCATGTCTGTTGAGGGTGTGCGTTTTCCCTTCTCCACCTTCACCCATGACCCCAGCCGGGTCTTCTGGAGAACTTGCTGCCACTTCTCCATCAGCTCTTGCTGCTCTACCTGCCCTCAGACTGTCCAGAGATGGCCTCTTTCCTTAAGCCTCACCAACCAACCTCCACTAGCTTCCAACTTTGATTCTGTGGCTTCCTCACCTCTCTCGGCCTTCAGAGAATTCAACAGAGCTTAGGACTTACTCTGGATCAAGATTTAGATTAAGGGGATGTCATGGCTGGTTTGCTCTTCTGTGCCAACCACTAAAACTTCCTCCAGATCAGCAAGTCAGCTGTTGTACTTTCTTACCTTTTGAGTGTTCACTGTACTCCAGTGCACTGTTGATTTCCTCCAAGAACTTTTTCTTTGAATTCATAACTTGGCTAACTGATACAAGAGGGCTAGCTTTGTGCCTGACTCAGCTTTTGACATACCTTCCTCTCTCAGCATAATTACTTCTAGCTTTTGAATTAAAAAGAGAGATGTGTGAATCTTCCCTTTACTTTAACCTTCAAAGCCATTGTAGGGTTATTAATTGAACTTAAATATTATTTTGTGTCACAGAATGGGGGGGTGAGGAGAGAGAGAGAGAAAAGATGTTTGATGGAGCAATCAGAACATAGACATTTACCAATTGTTGCAAGAGTCACCAAAATGTGACACACAGACACAAAGTGAGCACTTGCTGTTGGAAAGACTTGCTTGAGGGTTGCCCTTCTAGAAAATGTCATAACTGCAAAGCACAATGTAATGAAGCACAAGAACCATGAGGTATGCTTTATTTTTCCTTATCTACCTGTAGTGGAAATCAAAGCATTTGCCACAGTGTAGAATTCTCTGCGTGATCTTCTGATATTCTCTTTCACCTCATCTTGTGTTGCTGCTTCCCCTCATTTACCACATTCCCACAGCCTTGGCCTTTTTCTGTTCCTTGAACATACCAAGCTCTTTTAAGCCGCAGGGCATTTGCACACACTTTTTCTTCTCTCTGGAATGCTCCTGGCCCCACATTTCCTGTGGCTGTTCTGCTATCTTGTCACTTAGAGAGGCCTAATATAGGTGCCCCATCATTCTCTGTCTCAGCCTCTTCCCCATTTTCTTTGTATACCTCATCTCAACTTGCAATTATTTGTTTACTTTAGTTATTGTCTGTTTATTTAATTGGGGGGGTCTTTCCTCCCAACTACAATGCAAATGTTCTGGGGGTCACCACCACTACAAGTTGTACTTGGAAGTTAAGATACATACAAATTAATGAGGAAAAGTATGTCATTTCCATTGGAATTATCACACTTAGCTATAATTCTCAGGGTTTCTTTAAATAACAATTTCTTCTTTAGCATCTAAAATTATTTGATTTATAAATGCCTGAATCACTCCTAACTTTCCTGGAATTAACCTATGTCAAAAGAAAAAACTTATGGGCATGTATACCTTAACTTATTTGGTGTGAAAATGAGAAATCGATTATTTCAATGTGGGAAGATTGAAAAGAATGTTTCTGAGCTGGTTGTGGTGGTATACACCTATAATCCTAGCAGCTTGGGAAGCTGAGGAAGGGGGATTGCAAGTCTCAGCAACTTAGCAAACTCTGTCTCCAAATAAAAAATAAAAGGGCTCAGTGGTAGAGTGCCCTTGGGTTTAGTCCCCAGTATGGAAGGAAGAAAGGGAGGAAGAAATTGATTTGAAAGAAAGCAGTGTAGTTAAGCAGAAAGAGTACTCACTTGTTGGTTTTGTGGACAAATAGAAGAAATGACAATCAATCTCAGCTCTTCCACTCTCTTCCACTGATGTCCTGTATGACCTTGCAAATGTTACTTGACTTCTCTAAGCCCAATTTTCTACATAAGAGTAATAATACCTACCTTAAGGTATTTATTTTTAAAGACAAAATGAGATCAGGGTCATATGAAGGTACCTAGCATGTAGCAGACTGCCATAAAGATTCATTCTTTTCCCTTGGTTGTGAAGCCAGATTTAAAGGTAGGTAGCGAATGTAGTGAAGTAAATTGGGGCTAATATCTTGTCTAATAAAGAAAATGGAGAGTCCATAAAGGAAATGAAATCCATCTGAGTCCTGGGAAAACCAGAACAACACCTGGGAGATTGAAATGTTAATGTCCACAAGGCCCCTGTCCTAAAGAACTATTAATGAAGCAGCTCCCAGCAAACAGGGAGATGCTAATCAACTTGCCCTAAGCCCTTCCTGCCACACCACTCTTCCCCACCCCCATGGGCCCACCTGTGTCACACCTTTTGGCTTTCCCATCCCAGGCTGGACAGAAGGAGATAAGCAAAGAGACTAGGGAGAACAAAAGAAGACCTTAGACATAAAAGGGAGAAGACCTCCCCTTCCCAAGGATTCCCATCTTTCAGGACCCCTTCTCCCCCGGGAAGGGGGAAGTTTTTTTCTGTTGTCCTTTTATAAAACCTTTCCTTTTCCACTCTACCCTTGCCTTGGCATACTTCTTCTGTATCATGCTTCAACATTCAGGGAAGCAAGGACTCGTGATGGTAAACAGCGGTAACAGTTGTTAGCCACTAAGAAAAGCATTACTTCTTCATGGCTCTATTTGTAAATGGTATTTCCTAGGCTACCTACTTAATGTTTGTCCTCAGGTAATTGATGACTTCTTTCCAATAATCAGATTTACCCTCCATAGATACACCAGTGAAGCTATTCTTGAAAATAAAGTGTAAACTCTGAAGGCAGTCCCAAAAGGAATTTGAAAATTGTTTTCAACAGGGACAGCATCATTGAGTTAAGTGGCCAGCCCCCCATGAGCTATCTAGGTTCACATACATTTGATGATATTACAACAACAATATCCAGGCATATCTTATGAGACCATCATTTCAGAATGAATCCCATGCAATCATGTGCTTAAAGTACCTTTGCGATGATGACTAATTTGTGGGGATTATTGGGAGAGCAAAGACTCTAACATGGCTAGCTCTTGGGAGGCCCTCTGGCCTATTTATAAGGAGTAGTTCCCATGTTGGGACCACCCTTAACTTAGGAGCAGCCTTGACTTTAAAAGCCAAAAGCAAACTTGAGAGGAGTTAATGAATGAATTCATGCTGTAACATGTTTCCCTAGAGCCAGAACTTCCATTGATTCCTTTCACATTCCCAGTCCCTGATTCCCAGAGGCCTGCAGTCACATATGACAAATGGCTGATCATCCAAGCGAAGTGACCTGCCATTCAATAAACCATATCTCAGCCAGCGTAGAAGGCAGCTCATTTTTCTCCTCAGAGGTCAATTCTCCCTTCGTCTGTACGAATATCCCAAATGGGTTCATTGAGGCCCTTACCCTGCTGAGGGGAGAAAAACTCTTCCACACTGCCTAGTAGAAGCGCTCTAAGCTTTTATTGCTTTGCATCAGTCTTGGCCAAATTACTCACAAGTGCTGACTCTTCCTCAGGGTGTCAGTGGAGAGAAGGAGACCTATTCACATTGGGGCCTGCATTGAGGCTGCCAACAAAGACCAATTAGTCTTGATTGTGCCGGCTGCCTTTGGAAGGTGACTGTCCTCCGACCACCAACTCGTGCCACCAAAGTGCTTATCCCACCCAGGAGTGATCTCCTCTCCCTCAGTTCCCAGTCTGGCTTTACATGACCTCTGGGTCAGATCTCTCTTCTTCTTTCCCTCCCTCTCCCTCACTTTTGCTCTTTCCAGGTTATGGAGAGTGTGCTTCATCTGCATGCTTTTCCCACCCGCTCTGAAAGCCACTCATGTTTGAATGATTGTCCTGAGATGAAACAGTATGACCTTCCCTTTAAAAAGAATCCATGTGACTTCATTCTGGTGCATTTTTGCCTCTTGGTACTTTATTTGGTGGAGCCCAGGTCTAGTCTTTAGATCACAACCATTTATAAGGCTCTACGCTTCTGAGACTGGAAATGTATTTAAGCAATGTGGTATCTTCATTCATTCCAAGACGTGTCTTGAGCACCTACAAGGTATCATGTACTGCAAAGGGTTTGGCTATTTAAGGTACAACCTCTGCCTCTCCCAGAGTTCTTTGGGGTCTAAGCCAAGGACACAAATGATCATGGTAACAATGGCTTAACTTTCATTCAGCATTTATTACATGCCAGGACCACGCTGTGATGTATCTATTTCTTTTAACCCTCAGGCCCACAATCCTTTATCCACAATTCTAAAATACAAAGCTTTAAAAACTCAAAGTTGAGGGCTAGTGTTGTGGCTCACCAGTAAAGTGCTCACCCAGCACGTGTGAGGCCCTGGGTTCGATCCTCAGCATCACATAAAAATAAATGGATAAAAGAAAGGGTATTGTGTCTGACTACAACTAAAGAATAATTTTTTTTAAATATTCAAAGTTGATTCAGATGATTTTTTTCAGAACTAATTTAGCAGCAAAACTGACCTGAACTGACATAAGACTATTTATCATCTTATTCTACTCTGTATAATTAATTATTCCTTTGTTTTACTGAGAACATATTAAGCCCTTCCTTTCAAAGCAGTACCCCAGACCCTCTGAGGGATGTTTTGTAGCACACAAAAAGTGCACCATGCCTTTTAAAATCCAAAATTTTCCAAATTCCAAAACTCATGACTTCAGGATTTGGGGATGAGGAAGCCTACTGTTACTGTGTCTGTTTTATAAGTGATGAAGGAGGGAGTCTGAGAAATGATCCAACTTTCGTATAATCACAACACCAGGACCTGGAAGCCACAGGATTAAAAGCCAGTTTTGTCTGGCACCAGAGTCCACACGCTTGCCCACTGCACTATACCAGACTTTCATTAAGAAGCAGGGTACAAGCCAGGTGCAGTGGCGCACGCCTGTAATCCCAGCACTTGGGAGGCTGAGGTAGGAGGATCACGAGTTCAAAGCCAGCCTCCGCAATGGTGAGGCACTTAGCAACTCAGTGAGACTCTGTCTCTAATAAAATACAAAAAAAGGTCTGGGGATGTGGCCCAGTGGTTGAGTGCCCCTGAGTTCAATCCCCAGTACCAAAAAAAAAAAAAAAAAAAAAAAAAAAAAAAAAGTAGCAGGGTACAGTGATCATCAGAGAGGCATAAACTGAGGGCTCCAACAAATGATCTGAGGAAGGAAAAGGGCCTCTCCTTGGGGATTTAGTCAATGCTCCAGAAAGGGAATGCATGTGTGCAACTGGATCTCGAAGGAAAGAGTGGACTGTGAAAAGGGCAAATTAAGCTAGTCAAGGTCCATTTGGGTACTAGTCAAGGCCCATTTGGGTAAGCAGCAACTAGCCTTGGCTAGGGAGGAGAAAAGTTAGAAATCAAAATTGAGAAGCTAGATGGTGGACAGAGTAGGAAGGAGCTGGATGGGTAGAGTAAGGAATTTGGAACAAGAACCAGTTTTGTTTCATTCCCCTCATGGATCCCGAAGCACATACTGAACATTATATCATCCTACCTCTATTCCTTGACTCAGAGGAGGAAAACATGGGTAGGAACAGCCCCACATTGGGGCCGAATAGATTTAGTTATTTTATTTTTATTAAGAAAGTTAACTGGGGGCTGGGGTTGTGGCTCAGCGGCAGAGCACTCGCCTTGCACGTGCGCAGCCCGGGTTCGATCCTCAGCACCATGTAAACATAAATGCATTGCATTGTGTACAACTAAAGTAAATAAATAAATATTAAAAAAATAAAGAAAGTTAACTGGCTATTTTGAAAGGGCAGCCAAGAAAGTGAGGTAGTCAAGAGGAGCAACAGTTGTAAACCTCTATGGTAGAACTAGCTGTGCTGGGTTTTGTTGCTTCTTTGTAAGCAGAGAGTTAAAATTTAACCAGGGTTCTCACGCCTCACTGCAACTGGCAGAGCTTCAGTGGGAGCTGGCCTGTGTGTGGCATGATAACTCAGTCCCCTCCTCCTGCCCATAAACAACTGTTTCTTCCTCCTTCTCCTCCTCCTCCTATTTGGACTTGTAGTGAAGGTCTCAGGGGGATATGTACATTATCAGGAACTTAAACCTAGAATTTAAATATGTTCCCTTTTGTCATGAATAATCAAAGTTCTAAATTGATATTTTAGAAATCAAATCCAGTTCATGAGTAGTGAATTGAGTGTGTCTAATTACATTTTATAGTCATTTAACAGCTGTTAATAATGTAATTTTGTGTTATGCCCAATTTGCACTGAATTACTTTAATGGCACACATTGTATTTATTTTCCTTTTGGTGAAACAGTAATCAAACACTAGGGAATCGACTTGGGCACAGAAAGAAATAACTTATGATTTTTGTAAGCTTGAAGAAAAGGGACTTTTAAAAAAGAAAATAAATCATATTATAAAACTAAAGGTAGTTTAACACACATGGATACATTTGTTTTCTCGGATTTTTTTATTAAGAAAATTATTTAATGAGCCCAGAACATTTGTTTCCCATCCAAGCCTGTATTGTTTGATGTGAATCAAGTGTTTGCAAATACACATTTGATTGACAAGGTAATGAGGTCTTCTATCCCCTAACAAAACAATATCCTTCTGGAACAACAACAACAACAAAAAAAAGCTAGATTTCTAAGTTTCTGGTGTTTGGGTCAAAGAGGCTCCAGGAGAAAAGCACGTTAAAGACTGGAGGGAATACAGCTTTAAAAAAAGAAAAAGACAAAGGTAGGCAGGTTGTTTCTCCCACAGGTTAGAAGAAACTTCTACTGTACATGGAATCTTTATTAAGGTGAAATAAGAGTCAATTTTGGACTGAGAAAAAGCTAAGGCGGAGGCTGGGGTTGTGGCTCAGTGGTAGAGCGCTCGCCTAGCACGTGTGCGGCCCGGTTCGATCCTCAGCACCACGTACAAATAAAAAATCCATTGTGTATAACTAAAGCAAATAAATAAATATTTTTAAAAAGGCAAGATAATTGGAAAGATGTTTTATAAAGGCATACTTTGTGTTTTTCCCACTTACTTTATGCACTTGAAGATCCAAGCTTCCAATATTGTGCCCGTATGTAAGTGCTTCCTGCAGCTCACATGGATCAATGCCCTTTTGGGGGGGAGGAGAGTACAAGGGATTGAATCCAGGGGTGCTTAACCACTGAACCCCATCCCCAGCTCTCTTTATTTTTATTTTTAATTTAGAGACAGGGTCTCCCTAAGTTGCTTAGGGCCTCGCTAAGTTGCTGAAGTTGGATTTGAACTCACAATCCTCCTGCCCCAGTCTCCTGAGCTGCTGGGATTACAGGTGTCTGCCACCACGGCCCCAGGCTGGATCAATGCCCTTTGCATTTGAAGTAAGCTACAAGAGTAGGGCATAAAGGAATCCGCTCGGTCAGGATACCAGCTGCCATCACTCCAGCCAGGGCTCCACCTAGCACTCTCTGCCTTTGTCCACTTGCCTCCTAGGACCTATGTGGGTGGAACTGCAAATGGACGGGCCTTGTCTCTAGGAGAGTCATAATTATTTTGTAGTTTGTCAAGAGTAGGAGGCTAATTTCATCCCCATTATTTCTCAGGCCACAGTGTCTGGGGCTACGGGATGCTGCTGGGGGAGGGGTGGTGGGTGAGGTCCACCCCAGGTGCAGGCAATAAGGAGGGGAGGGAGACAGTGCCTGTGGAGAATTCAGGAACAATAATAAAACTGACTAAAAGTCAGTCTGCTTTTCATGCTTGTCGTGTGCTGGCCCTTCTAAACAATGTCAGTGCTAAAATGCCCCTTCCTGCTGGGCTCCTGCTCCCACTTCTGCCTTCCCTGCTTGGGTCCTCCTTTGGGTTGGGATGGGGCTCTGATGGGAGAGCCGCGGGACCCAGGCTCTCCAGTCTGTACCCTTTTCTTGGAACAGTGGACATTAATATATTATTCTGCAACTAGCACCAATGTCACATTTCTGTGAGCTTCTTGCCAGCCCTGATTAGCAGCTGCCACTTCTGTACCCCTCTTCTTCAGCCTTGTAGGGCTCTTCTCACCCCTGCTGTTGCTCTTGCCAGTGTGTGGGTGGGTTCCCTCCCTGCCAATGTTTGCAGCTCTTTATTAGCTTCCTAAAGGGTGTTGTGGCTCCTTTAGTTGACAGAGTCTTCTGTTGAGGAATTTGGGACCAGTTGCCAAGGAGGCTCGAGGGCATTTAAGTGACACCACCTGATGTCTTACTTCTGCCAACAATCAGCCACTGTCCGCAGCCAAAGCACACGGCCCTTGGATCTTTCCTGCAGCAGGTAAATTCTCTCCTTACCCAGAGCACTATCCTCAGAAATTTGCTGAGAAAGGGACAGAGTTGAGGCCTAACCCTGGGGACCTGGAGACTAACTCCAAATGCTGAATTCTCTTCACCTGACCAGTCCTTCAAGCTTATTAGGATGGTATTCAAAATTTGACCCTGTGTGTATGTGCCTGGATGTAGGGAGAGATGAGGGGCAGTACCTATATTTGAATCGTGAAGCATCTAAACCTGGTCAACTGCCTTGGTAGTCCATAGAAAAACAGAGGTGACATATCTCAAGATGGCCTTCCATGGGATTCTTCCTCACACAGCGATTACAATGGATGATCTCCTTTTCCTTAATCTGTTTTTGGAACATGGGTCTCTTGACAATCTAATGTGAATTATGCTCTACCACCTCAGAAAAATACACACATCTCTACATATATTCCAGAATTGTCCACACTACTGAATTGGATTTAGTGACTCCAGGAGTTCATGAACCTCAGATTAAAAACTAATCTAGGGGGGCTGGGATTGTGGCTCAGCGGTAGTGCACTCACCTAGCACGTGCGTGCCCCGGGTTCGATCCTCAGCACCACGTACTAATAAAAACACATTGTGTACAACTAAAGCAAATAAATGGATATTAAAAAAAAAAAAACTAATCTAGGGGCTGTGGCTGTGGCTCAGTGATACAGCGCTTGCCTAGCATGTGTGAGGCACTGGGTTCAATCCTCAGCACCACATAAAAAACTAAATAAAATAAAGGTATTGTGTCCATCTACAACTAAAAAAAAATTTTTTTTAAATAATTAATCTAGTCAGTCCACTTTATCCTACTGTCTCACACTCTCAAAAGAAAAAAGGTCTAGAGCCATCTTTTGCATCAGGCCCAGGAGGCACAGGGCCTAGGGTCCACAGCAATTTTAGGGGCCCATGAAAATGTCCTAATTTCTTCTAAAATCAGAAGAAAAAATTGAACCTTTACATCAAATATTTTAATATGTAACACGTTCATCTTTGTACCAAGGTGGCAGTAAAACATACATTTTATATTGTTTTATGGAGGAAGGGGCCCACAAATACAAAAGTGCCTAGGACCTATGCAAATCATAATGTGGCTAAGGAAAGACCTGTTGTAGTATTGTGCAGACAGAATCTGGACAAGTATTCTCTGCTCAAGTAGATGAGGGGTCTGTACCCCCTCCTCATGGGAGTGATAGAAGACACCATCATCAGGAACTGAGAGACCTGGGTCACAATTGTGGCTTAACCTTGAGAGAGTGAGCTTTTCTCTCCTTTTCTTCATCTGCTAGCTGAGGATAAATCTACATACTCTGCCTTGAGACCACGATTAGTCCAATCATCTGAGGTGTAATGAGAAGATTTATGTTGAAAAGTGCTTTAACGTATAAGAGGTTACAATTATAGTCATCAGTAGCCACAGGGGTTGGTTAATATGATGTGAATGCTATGTAATAGTTGTTGTAGTTCATTCATTGGGAAAGAAAAGAAAGTCTGCACATGCTCAGCACCAATGCAATTTTTTTTTCCAAATATTTTAAATCTACAGTTGGTTGAATCCATTGATGCAAAACTGCAGATATAGAGGACTGGCTGTATTAGTATAATAATCCCAGCCTGAACAGATTGGTGATGAAAGCCATTGTGAATTGGATGGCTTGTATGCTGCTACTGTTGCTGTAGCTCATGGATCCCCAGGGTAATGAAGAAAGAGACAACTCTGGAAGGAACACCCAGAGATAAAAACTCATAGGCCAATTCAGGGAGCTCTGCTACAGAGTATTAAAAATGAAGAGAAAGCAGAAAAGTTAATTAATTAATTAATTAATTTATTTATTTATTTATTCATGTTTTACTACTGGGGATTGAACCCAGGGATGCTTAGCCACTGAGTCACATCTCCAGCCCTTTTTATTTTTTATTTTGAGACAGTACCTGCTAAATTGCTGAGGCTGGCTTTGAACTTGAAATCCTCCTGCCTCAGCCTCCCAAACTGCTGGATTACAGGCATGTGCCACTGTGCCCAGCTAAAGGCAACATTTCCTAAATCTTATCTAAATAAATTATGTCCTTCTAAAGAGTTATCCTAACTGCTTATACACTTTTCCCAAGGCTGTCTATTCTGATATCCCTTCTAGGAATTGCCTCCAGGTCTAGATTATAAAATCCATGCAAAAATTATCATCACTTGCTGGGTGTGGTGGCATGCCTATAATCCAAGGTACTCAGGAGGCTGAGGCAAGAGGATCACAAGTTTGATGCCAGCCTCAGCAACTAGGAGAGACCCCACTTGAAAATAAAAATTAAAAATGGGGCAGGGGATGTAGTTCTGTGGTAGAGCATTTGCCTAGCATGCATGAAGTCCTGGGTTCAATCTCCAGTACTGCAAACAATTTTAAGTTAAAAATAAATAAATAAAAGAGCTGAAGGTGTAGCTCTGTGGTAAATAACTTGTCTAGCATGCTTGAGGCCCTGAATGGAATCCCCAGTACCACAAAAACAACAAATAAAAATATCATCACTTATGAAACTGGGTTTAGAACTGGGAGATCTGTTTCATGCTTCAGGCTCTGCAATTTATCAGCTATATGACCTTGGGCAAGTCACTTTTCCCTCTGAGCTTTAAGTTGCTCCTCTATAAAGTGAGAGTCAGAATGAATTAAAAAACAAAAACAGTCACATAAGCCAGAAGCTGCCTACTGACAAAGTCAATTTTTTTCCAGCTTATGTAGGCCCCAGCCATCTCTTTGGTGATTGTGCAATCTCAAAGACTTACCAGTTTATGTAGAGGCCTGGAGACTGAGTAGGGGACAATCACTACTTCAAATACAGGGTTTAATTTTCCCATATGTGGTACAGGAGGACTTAATTTGGGGACTACCTCCCAAACAATCACAAGTACATCTTCTATCCTGTTTTTTTTTTTTTTATTTTCTCTGTTTTTTTTGCACTAGGGATTGAACTCAGGGGCACTTAACTACTGACCCATATCCCCCAGCTCTTTTTAAAATATTTTATTTAGAGACAGGGTCTCACTAAGTTGCTTAGGGCCTCACTAATTTGTTAAGGCTGGCTTTGAACTCTTGATCCTCCTGCCTCAGCCTCCCAAGCCATTGAGATTACAGGTGTGTGCCACCGCACCCAGCTTCTGACCTGTTTTTGATAACTGAGGTCCAGCTGCACAGGCTGCAGGATTCAGCTGCAGAACACTAGTTGCACCATCCCCAGCCACAGGAAGAACTGGATTTACTTTAGGCACCAGAATTCAACTTGGGCAATCCCGCATCTACATAGCCCAGGTGTTTACAGGGGCTTTGGGGCTGGGTACCAACAACCTTACTAATGACACAGTTAAGCAGTGTCCCATCAAAACAGGTGACAGCATCCACTGTTGCTTTTGGCCCTGCTGTCACCTCTTTTGCTCAGTCTGTGGCCATCACAGGTTCTGATTCATCAACTGAAGCATATTTCAGATTTCGAGTGGAGGTTTCAGTATTGTGTCAACAGGGAAGCAGCACAACCAACAGTCTTGCAAGATTTCTCCTCACTCCTGCTACCCAGGTGTGTTCTCTCACCATAACAGAATTAAATTAGAAATCAACCACTGAAAGGTCCTATCTAGGTCTCTATCTTAAGATAGTCTACCTATAATCTTTCCTATCTCCACAAATAGTTGAAAATTAACACACTCTGAAAAAATTGAACATTGAAAGACAAAAGCCACAAGGGAAATTGGAAAATATTTTAAACTGAATGATACTGAGTCTTTCAAAATTTATGGAATACAGCTAAGGACAGGGATAAAGGGAAATTGATAGTATTTAAAATTTTATTAGTGCATTATAATTATACATACTCATATATGTATATAACATGATTTTCTCCATTTCAGTTCCCAGTATTTCTTCGTTCCTCCCCTCCCTCCCTCCCTTTCCTGTCCTCTTCTCTATTGGTCTTTCTTCTATTTTATTTTTTAATTCATGAGTTATACATAAAAGTGGGATTCATTGTGATATATTTTTACATGCACTTATCATAATTTGGTCATTCCACCGTTCCTCTCCTTTTCTTCCCTTTCCCTCTGCCTTCCTCTACTCTATTATATTCCCTTCTATTTTTGTGAGATCCCATTTTTTTAATTCCTTATTTCTCTGTAGCCACTCCATATGTGAGATAACATTCCATCCTTGACTTTCTGAGTCTGTCTTATTTCACTTAGCATGATGCTCTCCAGTTCCATCCATTTGCCAGCAAATAACATAATTTTATTCTTGTTTATAGCTGAGTAATATTCCATTGTGTATATATTCCACATTTTCTTTATCCATTTATCTATTGATGGGCACCTAGGCTGGTTCCATAACTCGCTTATTTTGAATTACACTGCTATAAAACTGGAATTTTATGACTTTTTTCCTAATTCTGTGAAGAATGTCATTGTTATTTTGATAGATATTGAATTGAATCTATAGGTTGCTTTTGGTAATATGGCCATTTTAACAAAATTAATTCTGCCTATCTAAGACCATGAAGGTCTTTTCATCTTACAGTGTCTTCTTCAATTTCTTCATTGTTTTATAATTTTCCTTGAGGTCTTTCACATCCTTGGTTTGGTTAGATTTATTTCCAGGATTTTTTTTTTTAGAATTTTTTTATTGAGATTGTTTTGAGATTTTTTGATTGTGAATGAAAGTGGTTGCCTAATTTCTTTTTCATAGGGTTTGTTATTGGTGTATAGAAAAACTATAGATCTTTGTACATTGATCTTGTATCCTGCTACTTTGCTGCATTTGTTTATCAGTTCTAGAAATCTTCTGGTGGAGTTTTTGGGTATTCTAAGTGTAGGATCCTATCATGTGCAAACAGATAATTTTAATTCTTCTTTTCCTATTTGTATCCCTTTTATTTGCTTCTCTTGCCTAATTGCTCTGGCTAAAGATTCAAGAGCTATACTGAATAGGAGTGATGAGAGTGGACATTCTTGTCTTGTTACTGATTTTAGAGGAAATGCTTTTGGCTTTTCCCCATTCAGTATGATATTGGCATTGAGTTTGTCACACACAGCATTTATGATGTTGAGGTAGGTTCCCTGTGTTCCTATTTTCTTCAGTGTTTTTAAATGAATGGATGCTGAATTTTGTTGAAGGCTTTTTTTTTTTTTTTTGATCTTTTGAGGTGATCATGTGTTTTTTTCCTTAATTCTGTTTATGTGATGAGTTGCATTTATTGATTTGTGTATGTTGAACCAACCTTTTATTCCTGGAATGAAACCAACTTAATCATGATGTATGATCTTCTTAATGTGTTTTTGAGTGTGCATTGCTAATATTTTATTAAGGATTTTTGCATCTGTGTTCATCAGGGATATTAGTCTATAGTTTTCTCTCCTTGATGTGCCCTTATCTGGTTTTGGTATCAAAACCAGGGTGATACTGGCTTCATAGAATAAATTTGGGAGTGTCCCCCTCACTTTCTTTTTTTAAAATTTTTTAGTTGTATATGGACACAATACCTTTATTTTATTTCTTATTTTTATGCAGTGCTAAGGATCAAACCCAGTACCTCAGACGTGCTAGGCAAGAGCTTGACCACAGAGCTACAAGCCCAGGCTCTTCATCTCTAATTTTGTTGATTTGGATCTCCCTCTTTCTTTTGGTTACTTTGGCTGAGGGTTTACCAATCTCATTTATCTTTTCAAAGAGCCAACTCTTTGTTGCATTGACTTTGTTTTTGTTGTTGTTGTTGTTCACTATTTCATTGATTTCAGTGCTGATCTTAATTATGTCCTGTCTTCTACTGGTTTTGGAATTAGTTTGTTCTTACTTTTCTAGGGCCTTGAGATTAACATTATATTGTTTATCTGTGATTTTTCTGTTTTATTTCCCACCCCCATAGGCACTCAATGCTCTAAACTTTCCTCTTAGAACCACCTTCAGAGTGTCCCAGACATTCTAATATGTTGTTATCTCTGTTCTTGTTTGTTTCTGAATTTTTAAAATTACTCTCCTTATTTCTTCTATGATCCATTTCTCATTAAAAAGTGTATTATTCATGGGCTGGGGTTGTGGCTCAGTGGTGGAGCATTCAACTAGCATGTGTGAGGCACTGGGTTCGATCTTCAGCACCACGTAAAAATAAAATAAATAAAATAAAGGCATGTGTCCATCAACAACTAAGAAATTTTTTTAAAAAGTGTATTATTCA
Organism: Tamias sibiricus; assembly: GCA_025594165.1. Classification (NCBI taxonomy): domain Eukaryota; kingdom Metazoa; phylum Chordata; class Mammalia; order Rodentia; family Sciuridae; genus Tamias; species Tamias sibiricus. The sequence goes on from CM046667.1 coordinate 130,515,407, forward strand.
TCTGGGTACAGTGGTGCATACCTTGTAATCCCATCTACTTGGAAGGCTGAGGCAGGAGGATTGCAATTTCAAGGCCAGCCTCAGAAATTTGGCAGGACTCTCAGCAACTGAATGAGACCCTGTCTCAAAATAAAAATAAAAAAGGACTGGGGAGTATAGCTCAGTGGTAAAGCATCCCTGGGTTCAATCTGCCCCCTCCTAAAAAAAAAACAAAAACAAAAACAAAAACAAAAAACTATATTACTCAAACTTTATGTGTTAAGATGATTTTTTTTCTTGCTATTCATTTCTAATTTTATTCCATTGTGATCTGATAAGATACAAAGAATTAGCTCAGCATTTTTTTATTTCCTAAGACTTGATTTGTGTCCTAAAATATGGTCTATTTTGGAGAAATTTCCATGAGCAGCTGAGAAAAAAGTGAGCTCTGTTGTTGTTAGATGATATATTCTATATATATATATATATATATATATATATATATATATATATATCAGGTTAATTTAATTATTAGCATTTTCTTAGGTGTGAAGAGTCCTTATTTAGTTTATATCTGGATGACCTGTATATTGGTGAGAAAGGTGAGTTAAAATCACCCAGTATGTATTAAGGTCTATCTGAGTCTCTATGTTGAGTAGAGTTCATATGTGTGTGTGTGTGTGTGTGTGTGTGTGTGTGTGTGTGTGTATTGGGGGGGATACTCTAGATTCAACCCAGGGGTGCTTCGCCACTGAACTACATCCCCAGTCCTTTTTATTTTGTATTTTGAGACAGGATCTCACTAAGTTGCTGAGGCTGGCCTCAAACTTGCAATCCTCTGGATTTAGCCTCCTGAGTCACTCAAATTGCAAGCATGGAGTATCATAGAGATTATTATTATTTGCTGATATTTTGATTTATTTCTAATGTTTAATTCAGTCCTGATTCTAATTTACTTAGCTAGTCTTCTAATGAGATTCATCTATTTGCTGGCTCTGAAGTTTGTTTTTAATTTCATCTGCATAAAATAGTTTTAAAGTATGTTCTGTAGTGCTGGCTTGCTAGTCATGAATTCTTCTAGTTTATGCTTATCTTGGAATGCTTTTTTTTTTCTTAAATTCTTAAGGATAGCTTTGCTGGATAATAATAATCCTGGTTGGCAATCATTTTCTTTAAGAGCTTGGTGTATATTATTGTAGGCCCTCCCAGGTATCAGAGTCTGTGCTGAGAAATCAGTAGTAATTCTGATGGCTTACCTTTAAATGTAACCTGTCATTTTTCTCTGGATACTTTAAAAATGAATTATTTATCTATATATTAGAAATTTTAATTATAATATCTTGGAGAGGATCTTTTTTGATCATGTCTATTTAGGATTCAAATTGCCTCTTGTATTTGGCTTTCCATCTCATTCCTTAGATTCACAAAATTTCCTGATACTATTTCACTAAAAAGGTTATATATGCCCTTAGTTTGTATCTTGGCGCCTTCCTTAATGCCAGTCATCTTATGATTTAATCTGTTAAAGTTGTCCCAGATTTCCTGAATATTTTGATCATGGTCACTTATTGTCTTCATTGCTGACTGAATTTTCAATATCACATACCTTGTCTATGAGGCTTGAAAATTTGTATTCTACATGGTCTAATCTATGATAGTTTCAACTGAATTTTAGCTTGATTTATTAGTTCTTTCATTTTCAGGATATCTGTTTGGTTCTTTTTTAGAATATCTCTTTATTGAAATACTCTTTCACCTCCTGTATTTTCTTAGTTCATTCCTTAGATCTTCTTTTAGTTCATTGATCGTTTTAATCATCAACTTTTTAATTCTTTGGGATTTCATCACCTTCGATATCTGAGGACTCAGGTGTTCAGGAATTATAAACTTTTGGAGGCACTTTATTTCCTTGCTTTCTTACTTTTTTTTTTTTTTTTTTTTTTTGTGGTACCGGGGATTGAACTCAGGGGCACTCGACCACTGGGCCACATCCCCAGCCCTTTTTTGTATTTTTTTTATTAGAGACAGGGTCTCACTGAGTTGCTAAGTGCCTCGCCATTGCTGAGGCTGGCTTTGAACTCGAGATCCTCCTGCCTCAGCCTCCCAAAGTGCTGGGATTACAGGCGTGCGCCACCGCACCCGGCTTTCCTTGCTTTCTAATGTTTCTTGAATTCCTAAGTTGAGATTTTCCCATTTGCTGGAATGCCTCTCTCTCCCACTCTTATCTGGGGGACTCTTCAGTAGGCTGCTTTCACTTTACTATTTGTCCCAATCCAAAGGTACATCTCCGTGTCAAAGGACCCAGTCAACATATTCTCAGTCCTTTGATCAATCCCTTACACCCCACTTTAATGGGACATGATGATCACTGTCTCCAGCAGGGAGTGCAGATCATACCAGTTTGTTGTTGCTGTATTTAAATCTACTTCCTGCTCAAACTGCTTATTTCCCCCATGATGGAGTCTGTAATTTTTGAAATCTTTGTGATTCCTGTTCCCCCCAGCACTCTGGAAGGGAGTTTCTCCTCCTCCACTGATCAGCCATGCACCCAGAACCAATATATACTATTACTCTGCTGCACAACAGTTTATCCAATTCAAACTTAGGGAGCAGCCAGTATGTGCTGGCTGCTATTCATCCACTATCTTCCAACATGGAAATTGATAGCTTTCAATGCCTATGTTAGAAAACAGCAAAGGTCTAAAATTAATTAGGTAAGTTTTATCTTTAAAAGCTAAAAAAGAAAAGTAATTCCAGAGTATGTAGAAGAACATTAATAAAGCTAAGAATGTAAATTAATAAAATAGAAAGCAAACAATATGGAAAATCAATAAAACCAACTATTTGGAAAGAAGGAAGTGAAATTATCCATATGAGAAAATATGGTTTACATAAACTATCCAAAGAAATGTAAAACAGAAAACTATTAGAAATAGGTAAACTGGGTGTGGTGGCACACACCTGTAATCCCAGTAACTCAGGAGACTGAGGCAAGAGCATTGTAAGTTCAAGGCCAGCCTCAGCAACTTAACAAGAACCTGTCTCAAAATAAAAAGGAGTGGGGTTGTATCCCAGTAGTAGAATACCCCCAATACAATCCCCAGTACCCCAAAAAAATACAAATACTAAATGAATTTATGGGGGACCCTGCAATCAAGGTGTATTAGTTTTCTATTACCACATAACAATATTACCACAAAAAATAACAGCTAAAACATAACACATCTTTTTTTATCTCACAGTTTCTGTGTCAAGTCTGCACCCAGCATATCTGGGGCCTTTGCCTAGGGTCTTATAGACTGCAGTCGAGGAACTGGCTAGGTCTAGATTCCCATTTAGAGGTTTCAGCTGGGCAAAGACCCACTTCCCTCCACTCACGCTCATTAGTATTCAGTTACTTTTTGCTGAAGGAATGAGAGCTTCTGTTCTTGTGCCAGCTGTTATCAGGAGACCATCTTTGACTTTGAGAGACCACCCATAGTTTCTTGCCACATAAGGTTCTCCAGCATGGCTGCTGACTTCCTCATAGCAACAAGGCAGAGAGACTACAACTAGATGGGTGCTACATTCTTATGTAACATGATCATGGGCACATAGTCATGTGCTTCCTGTTACCTTTCCCATATTCATTGGCTATAAGTAAGTAGCAGGTCACACCCATATTCAGAGGGAAAATGTTACACAAGGGCATGAATACTAGGAAGTTGGTATCTTGGGGGCCATCTTAAGGATTGGTCAACCACACAAGAGCAATAAACAAAGTCACTTTTATTTTTGTACACTAACTATAAAAAATTGGAAAATTAATTTTTAAAAATGCCAATCAAAATAGCGTCCAAAATATAAAATACTTAGGAATAAATTACTAAAACTTGTGTAAGCCCTCTACAGTAAAAACTACAAAACATTACTGAGGGAAATTTAAGAAAACCTAAATAAATGGAAAGATAAATTTTGTATTCATGACTTGGAAAAACTAATACTGTTAAAATGTTGGGTTCTCTCAAACTGATCTCTCAATTCCATTTATCCCATTCAAAATTAATGTCAGATTTGTGGTTGTAGACAAGCTGATTTAAAATATACACGGAAATGTAAAGGAGCTAGAATAGCCAAAAGAAATTTGAAAAAGAATGGTATTTGCATTTCTGTATAAGTTTTAGAACAGCTAAAATAAACTTGAAGTAGAAGAAAAAATTTGGAAAATTCATACTGTGTGATTTGAACAAACCAAAACTAAATATCTTTATGGAAAAGTGCACCTTAATCTCTATTCTCACTACACAAAAATTTATTTGAAATTGATTAAAGACTTAAACTTGGAAACTAGTATCATAAAACTTCTGGAAGTTTTGTGATTTCTTCATTACCTCAGGATAGACAAAATTTCTTAGATCCTTAGAAAGGATCAGTTATAAAGAAAGAAAGAATTAGCCATAACAATATGGATAAGGTAGACTATATCAAATTAAAAATGACTGTGTACCAAAAGCCACAGCTGAGACAATGAACAGGCAAAGCACAGTCAGGGAGAAATATTTGCAGAATATATAATTGTGTGTGTATGTGAGTATGTGTGTGTACATGCGCACATACATGTACATACCTAAACACTTCCAACTAAAATATATAAATAACTCTAAAATCACTAATAAATAGATTAATGACACTTCACAATGGCAAAAAACGTTGAATAGAAAATTTATAAAAGAAGATAGAGGAACATCCAATAAGCACTTGTAAAGGTAATGAGCTTAACATCCTTAACCATTAAGGAAATGCAAATTAGCCCATAATGAGATAATACTTCATACCCACTGGAATGACTAAAATGAAAATGATTGACAATACTAAATGTTGAAGAGGATGTGGAGTAACTGGACCCCTCCCGCATTGCTGGTGGGGAAATAAGATGTTATAACCATTTTGGAAACTTGCTTGGCATTTTCTTATATAGTTAAACAAATCCCTACCCTACAACTCAGACATTATATTCCTAGATATTTATCCAAGAGAAAAGAAAATGTATGCCCTCAAAAAGACTTGTATGTGGCCTGGTGTGGTGGCCCACACCTGTAATCCCAGTGACTAAGGAGGCAGAACCAGGAGGATTGCAAATTCAAAGCCAGTGAGACTCTGTCTCAAAATTAAAAAATAAAAAGGGCTGGAATGTGGCTTAGTGGTTAAACACCCCTGGCTTCAGTCCCTGGTATGGAAAAGAGAAAGAGAAAGAGAGAGAGAGAGACTCATATAATTTTTATAGCAGGTATATACATAATAGATAAAACAAAACAACCTAAATGCCCATCAACAGGAATATGGATAGACGAATTGTGGTATATATATGTACAAACACACACACATATACACCACATACATACTCTCTCTCTTTCTCTCTCTCTCTCTCTCTCTCTCTCTCTCTCTCTCTCACACACACACACACACACACACATACACACACACACACACACACAATGTGACACTAGACAGGAATAGAAAGAAATGTACTACTGATATACAATTAAAAATAAATCTCAAAACTTGATAAATAAAAGAAACCAGCTACAAACAAAGTATGGTTCCACTTATACGACCTTCAAAAATATAAAACTGTTTTATGGTAGGAGAAATTGGAAAAATGGTCGCCTTTGAGGAAGGGCATTATGTACTAGAAAGTGCACAAGGGAACATTTGGGAGTGGTGAAAATATTCTGTATCTTAACTGGGGTGATGGTGACAAGGCTATATACATTAGTCAAATCTCATAAAACTGTATACCATATATGTGTTTGTATAAAATATGTAAATTATTGCTCGATTAAATTTATTTTTAATGGTATTGCCTAATATGACCGCCTACCTTTTGCTACATGTAATTCCAGATGACTTAGTTGCTGGGAAAAAAAAAATCAGTCAATCAATTTGTAAATCAATCAATCAATCAGGCAGCACAGAGCTTCTTGTTCTGTGACCCTTACCAGTTTTCTCTAGGGCTCCAGGGCAGGCCCGAGACATGCCTCCGGATGAGCCCCAGCGACTGCTCCTGCAACCATCTGCCCCTCAGCTGACCCAGGCCCACCCTAGCCTGTCTGCCTCATTGCTCCAAGCTTCTTCCTTTGCTTCTGCTGAGCTTCTCCTCCTACATGCAGCCCCTGCTCCCTGTTGCACAGAAAAACGGTGGGGAAGGATGTGATCCAGAGTTGTGTACCTCTCTCTCTCTCTCTCTCTCTCTCTCTCTCTCCTCAAAAAAAAAAAAAAAAAAAAAAAAAAAAAAGAAAGAAAGAAAAAGAAAAGAAATGAAACCGGGCCTGGTCTTGTTTTTATTAGAATGGCCAGAAGTTCACTGAGTTAACACTGCCATTTGCTTAGCCTTCTCCTAGTTTCTGGAACATACCAAACTCTTTTCTTATTCTTAGACCCCCCCCCCTTGTATTTGTTATTTCCCTTGTCAGGAAAGTTCTATCTCCCACACCTCAGGTCTTTGTGTGGCTGACTCCCTCTCTTCCTTTAGGTCTTAGTAGAAATATTCAATTCTTCTGTAAGGTTTTCTGCTTGTAGCTTCCACCATGATTCTTGGTTTCATGAAAACTATCTGTTTTAGTCAGCTATTTTGCTACTGTGACTAAAAGACCCAATCAGAACAATTGTAGAAGAGGAAAAGTTTATTTGGGAGCTCACTGTTTCAGAGGTCTCAGTTCATAGAGTAGGCTCCATTCCACAAGTCTCCTGCTGGTGGAAGAGTGTGGCAAAGGGGAGCAGCTCACATGGTGATCAAGAAGCAGAAAGAGGGCTGGGGTTGTGGCTCAGCGGTAGAGCACTTGCCTAGCACGTACACAGCCCTGGGTTCGATTCTCAGCACCAAGTACAAATAAATAAATAAAATAAAATGTATAAAAAAAAAGAAGCAGAAAGAGGTGTCCACTTGCCAGATACAAATATATACACCAAAGCCACACCCCCAATACCCACCTCCTCCAGCCACATCCTACTACTTCAGTTAGCACTCGGTTAATCCCTACCAGGGATATAAACTTCCTTTTCCTACACATTAATGTCCCCTGGGAGATCTCTTTAAGCCCTTTTCTCTTTTCTTTTGCACCATTCTTGTCTATTTTTTTTTTCTCTCTCTCTCTTCAAATTATACTAATCCTTTAAGGTCCATCTCAAAGTTTTCTTCCTCCATGAAGCACCCTCTAACTAGATATTCAGTCACTCAGGTGATCCCTCCATTCTTTGAGTCCTTCTGACATTTAGCATAGTCGGTACTTCCAATTTTGTGTTTGTAATAGCGTCCATGTTTTCTTAACAAGATAACAAGATTTCTTATCTCACAAAGACTGCTCCTTAGTTTATGGATTTTGTTGTGAAGAGTGTTTGACAGTAATATAAAATTAAATTTTATTTAGTTACAGATTTATTGAATTTGTTATTAAAATTATGAATTGCATACAATCAGAGGTATTTTAGATATTATCGTATCAACCAGATTCATTATCTAGGAGGTTGTGTGTGAGTGTGTATGTGTGTTGTGCTGGGGATTGAACCCAGAGTCTTGTGCATGCTAGGTAAGTGCTCTGCCACTGAGCTACAGCCCTTAAGAGTATTCTTTCTTATTTTACAAGTTAAGTCTTATATTCCTGACTATATGGTGATCTGTTGATTCTGGAATATATAAGACTTATAGGGAGTGCTCTATAAATATCAATTGATTGGAGATACTTTTTCCTGTTTATTTCATGGACTGGTTATACAAAATGGTGGCATCTAAATTATCTAAAAGATATCCATATCAAATATAATTTCAAAGTGTGAGATGACTTTAGTCTAGATCAATGTGTAATTTATAATTCTATAAGAAGTAAATAGTGGTTAAGAGCATGGGCTTGGTCAAAGACTTGAGTTCAAAGCTCAGCTGTGCCATTTATTATATATGTGAACTTGGGTTAGTTATTTGACCTCTCTATGCATACATTTCATCATCTCTGATGTTCCAGAGCACTTAATCAAGGTTACATATTATTATTAATCTCAATAGTATACTTGAAAATTTGCCCAAGCAATTGCATAATTGCTGATCAGCCATCTTCAGATTCTGCAATGAAAATGCTATAATATTTCAAGTATGACTATCACTTTACTTTATTTCACATAACAAATTTGTAAAAACTTTTTAAAGCAGTTCGCCAAACCATAGAAACCAACTGAGGGCCAGTTCTCTCCTTGTCATCCAGTGGCTTCTAATTAATTGAGATTTATTTTTCTCTCTGAGAAATATCACATGGCTGCTGAAGTCAGCATTTGTAAAAACTGACTTGGATAGGGATATGTGTTATACCTAGAATAATCTATAGGACTAAACAATAAAAGCCTCTATGAAAAAAACCTATAACTATAGCAAATCAAATCAAATGTCTATGGATAAAGGGGAGGACTGTAATTGCCTGACTCTTTTTTTTTCTAATATTGTATTTTTAGTTGTAGTGGGACACAATACATTTATTTATTTATCTTTATGTGGTGCTAAGGACTGAACCCAGTGCCTCACATGTGCTAGGTGAGTGATCTACCTCTGAGCCACAACCCCAGCCCCCAGACTTTCTTATTAGAAACTAGGCATTGTGTCTATATTAGTGATTTTGATATTGCTAGGTAATGGTATAACTCAAATATCTTATGATAATTCAATTATAATCAAACAGGTGAAGTTGGGAAGATCCATCTCTTCTTTCTTACTCTCACTAAAATCAAGCATCCAATCTTAAGATTTTTCACCTACTTGCTATGTTATTTTCATGTAAGAATATCTTAATTTTCAAGAGTAACATATCATTACAATAATTGCCTTCAGTGGCAATTAAGCAAAAATTGAACATGAATTTCCACTATTTTTATAGTAAAGTCTTAAACTAAAAGAGTGGATGCCATCACAAGAGTTAGTTTCTAAAGGAATATATTGGGAAATTGAAACAATACTATGTTGATTTTGGGGAACATTAAAGTCATTAGAAAAAAACTAGAACAAATATAGTAGAAGTTTGGAGGGAAGCTGAACCCTTTCAAGGTGGATGTGGGTAAAGTTGGTTGAAAATAGAATTGTAGGTAAAAATTACCCTAAGCTTCCCCAGGTGGCTCTATTGAGCCCTGAAGCCATTATTGAACACCAATCCTATATGCTGCCATCTTTAAAAGTTCACAAAAATAAATGAATATAATGTCCCTATTTCAGAGGAGTCATCAATGTTATTAGTAACTTAATTGGTGACACAAACTAGAGGTTGGTGTTTCTCAAATTTTCAAACCCGGACTAACAAAGAAGCAGCTGTAAGCTACATAGAGAAACCTCATTGGCTGCATTGATGGAAACTCTTCAGTCTTACAGTGTCATTGCTCTCTGCTGTGACCCCTGCACCTTTAAGCTAGCCCACCCCATCCTTGCCATGCCTGGACAACAGCACATAAACACAAGCACTTCAGATCTGTTTTCAACCATCATCTGATTCTCCTCACTTTATTTCTCACTTACCCTCTGTTCTGTTCAAGTTCTTCCTAGCTCCTGGTTTGTGTTTCACTCATACCTGGCTTCCTCCACTGCTGCATCAGACTTGATATTTTTACTGGGTTTTCCAAGCTATAAATCTTTATGCTCTCCAATGACTGAGATCTGCAGTCATTTTCTGTCCCTGGATTTCATGAATATGTTTTTTTCCTCAGTTTTGGGGGGAGGCGTTGAAATTATAATAATGGGATCCAAACTATAACACTACATGTTTTGGGTCTTGTGATATATTTAGGTCCTTTTTTTAATATTTATTTATTTGCTTTAGTTGTACACAATGCGTTTATTTGTATGTGGTGCTGAGGATCGAACCCGGGCCGCACACGCGCGCTAGGCGAGTGCTCTACCGCTGAGCCACAACCCCAGCCCCTTACGTCCTTTTAGTATACCAAAAAGCTCATGCTCTAGAAAAAAAAAGTTTCCATGTGGTGGTTTCTGCTGTAGGTGAGGATCCAAATGATTCAATCCAGATCAAGTGAATTAGAGGGGATTTGGGAGAGTATTAAGAAGAGATGGAAGGCATTGGAGCCTAATATTCTACTCAAATGGCAGGTAAGAAGAGTATTTTTTATTTCTCTTGCCTTTAAGCATCAGCCTTCATAGTGACATGGCACTAATAAAGGATGGTAAAGATGGGCACCATTGTCATGAAATGCCTGTAGTTGACCAATGGTCACTGGTTGAGGGAACCTGGATTGTCCAGGCTACTGATTACTGTGATGGGGAAATGTGTCCCACATTATAGATTTCATCGAATACTCATCCCAGTTAGAAAGCTCAGAACATTAGTCACATATCACTGCATTTCTCTGAGTAGCCTTAATTATGACATCCAGGCTGGCTCCTCACAAAGAAGGTCCCCAGCTCAAAGCTGACTGAATTGTCATATTGGAACTTCTTTGTTTGGGAATTTTGGCAAGTAGAAGGCTTCCAACCTGTTAGGGAAGAAGGGAGAAACTCCTATGCCATGAAACATCACAAACGTACACAATGATAACTGTTGTCTCTAAAATGTGGTCACATGTCAGTTGTCCAGACCCAGAGTCAGCATTGCTGTGCTGAGTGAAACCAGACTTCCTGTTGAAGGGCAGGCCCTGAGAAGGATTCCAGCTGCAGTTTTCCTTGTAGAGGTCTCCAGCATGAAGGCTATCAGGTGTTGGCTTTACAATTGGACAATCACTCGTCTCAAAACTCCCCAACTTGCTGAGAGGTATTAGTGACCTCCTGCTGACCCCACACCTACCCTTCAAACTGGAGCTCAGTGCTTCTGACCTAGTGTGATAACTAGGGATGATGAGAAAGAGAAATTGGATCTCGATAAAGGTGGTGTCAACAGAGAACAAATTGATTGTCACAAAGGAGCTTGGCCCAAAAAGGAAAATCATCTGGTGTCTCAGGAGTAAAAATTGCAATATACCTGGATTTCTCCTCCTTGCCAAACTTTGTGAGCAGCAGTTCATAATTACTAATTCCACCTTCTGCCTACTACTAGGACAAATGCCAGCTGGGATGCATATAAATTTCTTATAGTATTACCAGTTTGTAGTGCTTCTCAAGAGGACCAATAGAGTGCTAAGGTCACCAAAAATATTTGAGGTGCTGAGTGCTATCCTGATAAATACCTCATTTGCTCTGACTCCAAAATGTAGAAAATAGTCACTAATTTGTTTTTTAAAAAGAATAGAGGAGGAAATAGTTTGTCATATACACAAACACATAAAAAGCCCGAGTTGTAGAATAATTTAGTGGCATAGAAGAACGTGTGAGCTTGGATGAAAGGAAAGAAAAATGAGATGTTTAGGTGACTGACAGCATGGGCTCTGGAACCTGAGGTCCCAGGATATAATTTCAGCTGTTTCACTGAGTAGCTATGTGACTTTGGACTAGTGCCTTGTATTCTAATCATCAAAACTCAGAGATTTAACTCTATGGTTGACTCTCAGTTTTGCTATGAAACTATTTATTAGTGGGGTTCTTCCAAAAATCAGAACCAATAGGAGATAGCTATCTAGCCATCTAGCTAGCTAGATAAACAGACAGATGTATTATAAGGAATTGTCTCATATGATTATGCAGAATGAGAAGTCCCAAAATGTGCAATCCAAGGGCCTGAGACCCAGGAAAGCAGATAGTATCAATTCTTCTCCAAGTCCAAAAGTAGGAGAAGACAGATGCTTTCTCCAAGACAGCTTGAAGACTCTCAGATGGAGAGAGCAGATTCTCTCTTGCTCTACCTTTTTGTTCTGTGCAGGCCTTCAACAGATAGGATGTGGCCCAGTCACACTGGGGAGGCAATCTGCTTCACCCGGTCTACTCATTCAAATGTTAATCTCATTCACAAAACAAAAACACTCACACAGAGAACTCTGAACCACATTTTTTTTTTTTTTTTTTTTTTTTTTTTTTTTTTTTGGTATCAAGGATTGAACTTCAGGGGTGTTTAACCACTGAGCCACATCCCCAACCCTTTTTAATATTTTATTTAGAGACACAATCTCACTGAGTTGCTTAGCATCTTGCTAATTTGCTGAGGCTGGCTTTGAATTTACAATCCTCCGGCCTCAGCCTCCCAAGCCACTGTGATTTCAGGCATGTGCTACCACGCACTGCTGAACCAAATTTTTATTGAGCAACCCAGTTACCTTGACATATAAAATTAACCATTGCAACTTAAAGCTGCTCTAAATAACAAAGTTGATTAAACAAAACAGGGATAACTATCCATACCTCCAAAGATTGTTGTAGAAACTGTATGTGCCAATTGCTAGGTTGTCTCTCAGCTCAAAACCCAGCCTATACTCTGTTTTGTGATACTGGGACAGGGAGCCCATAAACCACATTTCTTTTCTGCCAACTAGCTCCTTTATAGTCTCTACCATGTTTTGCCCACAGACAGAAGAAAAAGGCTGTCCCAGCTACAGAAGAGACAGTGAATTTCCATTTCTTCTGCCTTTTTGTTCTATTTGGGCCAATTGGATGATGCCAGTCCACACTGGGTGAAGGTGGATCTTCCTTATTCAGTTCACTTATTCAAATGCCAATCCCTTTTGGAAATGCTGTCATAGACACACTTAGAAGGAATGCTTTACCAGCTATCTGGTATCCCTTAATCTAAGCACAATGATTTCTCAAATCATATCAGTCATTAGATTAGGGTCCACCCTAATGACCTCATTTAACTTAATCATTTGTAAAGATCCTATTTTCAAATAAGGTTTCATTTTTGAGTACTAGGGGTTAGTACTTTAACGTGTGATTTTTTTTGGGGGGGGAGAAGGGTGGGGGACACACTACAGCCCATAGAGTAGCCATCATTAGCCATTTTCAGATGCCAAAAACGTTAAAGGACTTGTCCAACTTCATATAGCTACGATTGCTAGAGCTAAAAATTCAAACCTAAGTCAACCTTCCTCCAAAACTTTTGACCCACACCCCCACCACCATAATTGTGATCAAGTAGCTTCTCTACTTAATATCTTTATTTCCCCTCCAAAGCCATCCCTGATTTCTAAGTAGCCCTAGAAAAGGTTTTTGTATTACCTGTTTTCTTCTGGAAAATTCATTCCTATCCAGCCATGGTAATTGCTGGATTTCTAAATTCTCCCAAGAGCACTTCCATTCCTACATTAGACTCAAGTTTTAGCAAGTTTTGTCAGTATTCTGAGTACTTCCACAGACACTGCCCATTTCATTCCTATAAGTCAAGTGGTTGAGATCATATAGAAATGTCTCCATTTGCCATTTGCCAGATGAGGAAACTGAAATTCAAAGTATTGAAATCACTTGCCCAGTTTTATGTAGGTCTTAAATAGCAATACTGTGATTTGAACTCAAGGCTGTCATGTTCTAAGCAAAGCTAGTGCTTCTTCCACCACACTACCCTGGTCCCTAGAGTTCCTGCCAAACTGGCATTTGGGGGCTGGGGACATGTTTCCTAGAAATTGCCCTTGGGTTTCAGCCCAGAGCCTGTGGCCTTGCTGCTCACTGTCAGCCCTGATGTCATACTCTTACCTAGAGTTGAACCTGTTCCCTGAGCACTTCCTCCCTCCAGAGAACAGGAATAGTTCCATACCCTAGTCCCTCCCAGGCAGTCTCATTCCATTGCTATGAACTGGTCCCTGCTGACCACATCCTAGCATATGACCCAGTCAAGTCACAGCCTTGTCTATGACCCAGTAAAGTGAATAGAGCTGTAGCTGCTACCCTTGCTGTCACCCCTGGTCACTTCTGCCGAGGCAAGAAGCATGGGAAGCTGGAGCTGTGTAAGTCTCACATGCTACCCATAAAGATCCACTTCCAGCTTCAGAACCTCCTGGTGCCAGATCCAAGTCACCAAGAGTGTCTTCTGAGACAGCATTCTGAAACAGAGTGCCAGCAGAAAGGAGACAGTCTAGAGATCAAGTGTAGGAAGGCAGTGAGCCTTCAGAGTGGCTACGACTAGACATCAATTAGGAGGAGACTGAAGAGACATTAAATGAGGGGCTTGACATAAAACTGGAAGAGATGAAGGGAAATGAAGGAAAGGTTTGCAAGTTCTGCTTGAGGTCTGACTCTCAGAAACTCTGAGTTCTCCATGGGGTCTTTGTTTGATCTCCCCAAATGGAGCTGATCTGTCAGAGCACCAGGACCACCTGGGTCCCCAGAACTCCCCAAAGCTCTAAGTGTGCTCTTCACCGCAAGATGGGCTATGGGCTCCCCAAGCACACTCTTCTCTAGCCCCAGCCTCCAGGTGCAGCTTCTAAAATCTGGCTTCAGTGCGAGATACCAGGGCCCTTTCACCACAGGCACAGAATTTTCCCTGTGAAGACATTAATGGCCTGAAGAGCTTGGGATGCTGGGATCTGCCATTGGACATTCCCCTGGCATGGATTCTGGCAGGAAAGACTCAGACTGGGCAGTAGTCCAGGGCAGACAGTGCTGGCTGGAGTCCCAGTTCCCTGACCTGGCCCACTGCCCTCCTTGGCTATCAGACAACATTTGCAGAACATGCAGACATCTGTGTGCCCATAGGAACAGCTAGGGAGCTGCAGGATCTGGACACACAAAAGGGTCCCCTTTGTCTCCTTCTGTCCTCACTAATGGCCCCAGTCCATTCCCAGGGCAGCAGCTGGGTGTTTGGCTGGGGAGTGGGGCAGGGATTGGCCTCTGACCAGAGGAATACAAGGCTGCCCTTAAAGAGGTGGCCCAGCTGTCGTGACTGAACACACAGGTGCACATGAGTGGCACTGATGCCCACCCACACCCCTGCTCCCCTGGCCGAGGTGAGGGCTGTGGACCAAGACAAGGTAGCCCTGCACACATTTTTGGAAAGCATGCCAATTCGGCTGCCAAGCCTGTGTCACTGCTGGGATGTTAGCTCCAGCCTTCCCACCACTTCCACTGAACCTCTGGCATGACTCAATGCGGCCTACACAGGGTAGCCACCTGCTGGCACTGTCACATAACAGATCCACCCACATGGGCAGTTTTACTCTAGTATCTCTGGACTCCTACCTGTATACCTGTTTCATTGCTTGACTCCTGGCTTTGGGCTGCTTTGTTGATCACACTACCCTACTTCTTCAGTCTCCTTGCTCTTTCCTCTCCATTGTGTGCACCCAACTCTACCGCCCTGTCCCCCAAGACACACACACACACACACACACACACACACACACACACACACACACACACTTTGTTACAAGACAATGCAGGTGGTGGGTTTTGTGCCATCCATTCGTGGGGTTATTTCTGTTTCTCAACGCTGTGTCATTGAATGTGGCTACGTCCCTATAGTCCTGTGCCTCCCCACTCCAATTTTTGTGGCATTTTTAGGATACTATATTCCCCTCCCACAGCCAGTCATGGATTCAGCTCTTTGGTAGAGAAGTCACCTTCAGAGGTATAGGATGCTTTGGCTGCCCAAGTGCCTCACAGTGACTCAGTGTGGTTGACAGGGCAGCTTGGCTTGGTGTTGACAGAGAAAGAAGCTGATGTAAGAGAGCGGTTAAATGAATTGCCCACCAATTAGTGACAAAAGGACAAAAGGAGTGTTCAAGCTATAATCTGATGCCTTTTTTTTTTCTTTTTCTTTTTTTTTTCTTCTTATTTTGGTACTGGGGGTTGAACCCAGAGATGCTCTACCACTGAGATACATCCCCAGCCCTTTCAATTTTATTTTGAGACAAGATCTTACTCAGTTGTAGAAGCTGGCCTCAAACTTGTGATCCTCCTCCCTCAGCCTCCTGAGTAGCTGGGATTGCAGGCATGTGCCACTGCACCTGGCAATCTGGTCCTTTTTCTCTACTTTTAAATCACATTGCTTCTCCAAAGACAAACCCAATGAAAGTGTAGCCTGAAGGTTGGGGCTGCTCTGCGCACTGTGTATCACTGATCCTCAATGAGACAAGGAGCTCCACTCAACAGGGAAATCGGTGCACTGTTAGTTCATCACAACAGCCTTGCTACAAATACAAAACGTCAGCCAAGCTAAACAGGAGACTCAGTGATGTGGTTCATTTACCTTGACACAAACTCTTCAACAAAATGCCATCCTGTGCCCAATGGCTCTGGTAGACTGTCCAGGGACCTATTGCCAAACTGTGCCTCACCTCCTATGTAAGGAGAACAGGTTGGGAGAGAGGCTGGAGTCCCAGGTCCCATGGTCATGGACTTCGTCACAGCCATTTGGGAGTTAAAATGGCCCTGAACAGCCCAAACTTTTTCCTGAGTTCAACCCCATAGATCAGGGCTACTCAAAGAGCCAGGCTGCAAATGGCTGGTTGCCTTTTGTGTACCAAAGTTTCTTTGCCTGAAATGTGGCTGGTATAGTCGAGGGCCTGCTGACCCTCAAGTTCATTCCTTTCTGCCTGCTCTGCTCTGTGTGGCAAGAAGTCTGACCCCTGAAGGCTGCTTCCCAATCCCAGCTGACTTCCCACTGGGTCCTGCTAGTGGGAGAGCCATGCTGGAGACAGGAGGGAAAAGAGAAGAAAAAAGTCAAGGAATTTCTTCTTTCTGTTTCTCCATGTCTCAGGGGCACCAACTTGTCCCATTTTTTCCAGGACTCTTCTGTTTTCAGCACTCAAACTCCCATGACTCAGGAAATCCCTCAGGTGTCTCTGCCCCAGGCAGGATATCTTGTGTGGCTCCTGCTCCTGCCTTCCCTGTCCCAGAGATTGCTGTCACAGTTCCAACTTGCACTGGGTGGCCCAAGCCCCTGGGATCTTTAATGCTTTGATCCTGAAGCTTCCTGCCATCACTGATGCTCAGGCTGCCTCTTTATCCCTCACCTGTGTCACTGATTCCAGGTGTTAAATTCTCAGGGTTATTTACTCTTGAAGAGGTTTCTGTTTTACTACTTAGACCCTGACTGATGGAGTAGGGACAATGGTACTTACTTTATAGTGTTATCATGAGGATTAAATTAGTTAAATAAACCACTCACAGCAGCGCTTGGCACATGGTAATTGCCTGTTAAATGTGAGCTGTTGTTATTGCTGTAGTGTGAAATGTGAAGTTGCGTGAGCCAGTCTAATCACTTCACACCCACGATCTATTTAAGCTTTTGTTACCCTACTACCTGGGTGAACTGTGTCCTTGAGCTAATTGCTTGGGAAACCTGTTTGCATTTCATACCTAGAAATTCCCAGATTCTTCTGAACTATTCCCCTTGGCAAACCTAAGCAGTTTTGTTTACTCATGAAGTGTTCTCTCTAGCTTTCGACACTAGAGGAAAGAGATGGTAATCTGCACATGACAGAGAATACAGTCTAGTTGGGGAGACTGGCAGATCAGCTGGCCGATCTGTCCCCAGCACAAAGCAGACAGCATCACCTCAGAGAATGCAGCAGTGTGGCAGAGCAGGAGAGACATGGGCTATAGGGCAGGACTGCTTATGTTTGAATCTAGACTCTGCATCTACAACTTTCTATATTACATCTGCTTATAGAAGATAAGTATGGAAAGTCATCTTTAACCTCTTTGTGCCTTGGTTTCATCACGTGGCAAAAGAACTCTATGGTGCCAATCACCTACAGGTTGTTTTGAGGATTAATGACTGAATTTTAAAAAATATTTATTTATTTGCTTTAGTTGTACACAATGCGTTTGTTTTTACGTGGTGCTGAGGATCGAACCCGGGCCGCGCACGTGCTAGGCGAGCGCTCTACCGCTGAGCCACATCCCCAGCCCGACTGAATATTTTTAAAGTGCTTAGAACAGTGACTGGCAGGCACTAAATTCTATGTGTTTGTCAAATCAAAGTAAATAAGTTGAACCAACTGTAAAGGGAACCCGGAGGGTGGTGTCATTTGATTCTACCTACAAGTGTTAGGGAAGGCTTCATGAAAGAGGTGACATTGGAGTGGAATCTTGCAGAAACTGTAAACATTTTCCAGATAAGGAAGAAAGCATTCCAAATCCTAGGACAGGCATGTGCAAAGGCACAGAGATGTGAACGGGCCTGGTATACCTTCGGAGTAATGACAAGCAAGCAACTGTAGTTTGGTGGCAGGAGATGAGGCTAAGATTTCATTCTGGATGTGTCAGGGAAGGCATTAAATGTCATGCTAAGGAATTCAGTATGAATTCTGAGGGAAGGAGAGCCAACAAAGGATTTTGAGTTGGAGAGGGTAAAATGGTCAGCTTTGTTTTGTGTTTCACTCTCATGTCACCGTAAGCTTAAAGCTGAAACACCCTGGGCTGGGGTTGTGGCTCAGTGGTAGAGTGCTTGCCTAGCATGTTTGAGACACTGGGTTCAATCCTCAGCACCACATATAAATAAATAAATAAATAAAATAAAGATATTGTGTCCATCTACAACTAAAAACTAATTTTAAAAAAGGTGAAACACCCTGCTCAGGTATAATAAAAAAATTCATAGAACCAGCTAACTTCAAATTTGAAACAGCCTAAATGTCTACCAGCAATAGAATAAATAAAGTGTGTGTTCTATTCACACAGTTGTAGCACTGATCATGAATGAATGACTGCTTCATGTGAAGGACAGGGCTGTGAATTTCCCAAGCCCGATATTGAACAAAAGGAACCACACACAGAAGCGTGCCCTTTATGGTGAGTCCAACATGGTTATGTTCCTCTCCAGCTCGATCTCACACCATGTTCTTTATGCTCTGGCCATATTGTTTTCAGTCTCTGAAATTTGCCATAACTCTCAAAACACAGGACCTTTAAAAAAAAAAAAACTTTTTTTAGTTGTCAATGGACCTTTACTTATTTATATGCAGTGCTGAGAATCAAACCCAGTGCCCCACACATGGCTAGGCAAGTATGCTACCGCTGAGCTATATCCCCAGAGCCCCACCACCACCACAGGATCTTGGCATGTGCTATTCCCTTTGATAGGGACACTATCCACTTCCTCTCTTTGCCAAGTCATCTTCTGTGAATCCTTGAGCTCCCAATCCAAGGTTGCTTTCTCTGAGAAGGTGGTGCTGACCTCTCTGAATGATTGAGCTGGCCCTATAATAGCCTTTGATATACCCATGTCTCTTGCCTTCATAGGCCTCGCCACAAATGTGATTTGCCGCCAAATTTATTTGATTTATTCATTGTCTATCTCTTCCACTAGAATGGAAGTCCATGTAGGCAGGAATCTTATCTGTTGAGCACTCTTTCCTCTAGCTCAATGCCTGGCACATGATATGCACTCAGTTAATTTCTAGTGAAGCCATACAGAGATTACTATATCATGGAGTCAGTACAACTGGGTTCCACCAGGGCTCTGCTACCATTTATCTAAGCTTCGACAAGTTCTAACCTCTTTGGGCCTTAGTTTCTCCATCTATATAGTGAAGGAATTAGACCAGGTGATGTCTGAAGTACCTTCCAGATCTAGATAGTTCTTGGCCCAGAATCCACTATTTTCTGTTTCAAGCTATGTGCTCTGGCTATAAAAACAGAATGGCGGTTATAAACCAGACTCCTTGTTGACGGGTGGATCTACCCAAGTAAGGAGCCCCAATAGCCTTCTTTTCCTTCAGTGTTTTTGCAGTTCAAAGCTATCTTAGTCTTTTCAAGGAAAACCTCTCCCCAAAGGGACTTAAAATAATAAAGAAGTGTCAGTTAAGTTCAATTGAAAGGCAATTTTTGGATAACAAAAAGACATCCTTTGAAAAAAACAAAGGAATTAAGACATAATTAATAATAATACAAGACAATACCATGTAATGGTTTTGAGAACAGGCATTGGCTTCACACAAGCCTTAGCTCTGTGGAGCCCTCTCTGGTGTATGCCCTTGAACAAGTTACTTCAGTTTGTTTAGTTTCCTCCACTGTAAAATGGAGACAACAGCAGGCCTCACTCCAGGGTGTGGTTGTGAGGACCCAGTGAAAGGTACTTAGCTAAGTATCTGGTTACACCATAGATCTTCTTCAACAAAGTCAAGTTTCAATTAGTTGAGAATAGTTGCCTAGAGTAAACACAATTGTCATATGACAACACCTCAAAAGTTTTTTCAACTCAGTCTATGGAAGACAACTGGCAAAAGCAGAGAATAACATGTTCAGGAACCACCAAAAAAAAAAAAAAAAAAAAAGATAAAATTTGTTTCTTTCTAGGAGACAAAAGATATCAAGGGATTTCACCATTTAAGCAAAGAGCCCATTAAACTATGGTAATGACTAGGAGCAAGCGCCTTAGTCCTTCAGATCCTTAGTTTCCTTGCCAATAGAAGAGGCCCTAATCCCTGGGCCAGAGGCACACGCCTGGATTCTCAGCAACTCAGGAGGCTGAGGCAGGAGGATGGCAAAGAACATAGCTCCAGCAACTCAGGGAGACCTTGTCTTGAAATAAAAAGTGCTGGGGATGTAGTTTAGTGGTAGAGCACCCCTGAGCTCAATCCCCAATACCGAGGAAAGAAGAAAAATCCTCACATCACAAGGTTGTTGTGATTTAAGTTTAAATGTCACCATGCTTGTAAAGCACTTAGCATGGCGCCTGGCACATAGTAAACAAGCTGAATGAAGGGTAGCTGCGGTTGCCACTGATGTTACTGCTTTTATTAATCATTCTTGAGCCAGACCCTTTGCAGCCCTCGGTGGTCACTGGGTCAGAGCCCCGGGTGCATCATCCAAACCGTTCTCAGGCTTCTAAATTCTGTCAAGTGAACTTCTGGGCCATTTAAAACACAAAGGCAAGGCGAGACCCCAACCACCACCACCGAGTGCCCCGGATTTTCAAAGGGAATGCCGACGCCTGGAAGACATTGTGATGCCCGGGGCATGCGGGGTGGCGCGCTGGGTTAGGCTGCGCCAGCGGGCCCCAACCCGGGCCGGCCCGTTTTGCTGGGTGCCGCCGGACCCACCCACACTCCTGGCGGGAGCTCGGGCCGCTGGGCGTGCACTCGGCCTGGCCCTGGAGGTGTTCCCAGGTACCCGAGCCTCGCGGCGTTTTCAAGCGCTGGCTGCGAAGCTTGAAAAGGGCCCGCCGCTGGGCCGGGCGTTTTGTGTTTGCCAAACAAAGCATGAAGGGAGAGTGAGCAAAGGGGGCGGGCCGGGCGCCGCACAAAGGCCGGGGGCGGGCCCGGGCCGGGGAAATACAGTTCAGTGGGCCTGAATTGATACGCTCAGCCCCTAAAGCCCCGGGCTGGGAGATCACAGGGCATGAAGGCCCAGCAAAGAGCACTCTGCTGCATTGATCCAATCCGCGCAAGCGAGCGGGAGAGCGAGAGGCTGCGGGAGGGGAGGGGACAAGGACCCGAGGGGGGCACGCGGGGGTATGCAGGGGCCGCGGGCCGCAGATTAGGGCTTTTCTTAGAATTGAAGGAATCTCCGGCCTGAGCCAGGGCGCTCCAGATGGAGTGTGCCCTCGAACCCAAGGGGCCAGGGGAGGAATGCCCCCCTACACTTCCCCCCCTCCCCCAGTTTCTGTAGGAGCGAGTACGTCGCAGGGTCAGCCACGACAAAGGTGCTCTCTCTTCCTCTTCTGGAAAAGATGCTGGGAGGCGGCTGCACTTCTCTGGGGCCCTCCCCAACGCCCTTTATTCTGTGGGTTTCAGGTCGTACCGATGACTCTGGTCCTGAACCAGGCCTCGCTCCTCACAGACCCAGCACCTCCACAGTGTCTGCTGCTGTTTATTGGTTGGAAGGAGGGACAAATTGGATGGGCAGTGAGGACACATGCATGGATGTGTGCTTCAACCTGATGGCTTTCAGTCCCCCTAATTCTAGACTAACAACTAATTTTGACTGTGTGGCATTGTCTCATTTGAACAAGATTGTGTTTTATTTTTTCTCTTTGTGCAGTCTTGTGTTTTCCACATCATTGAACTTGGTCACAAATTGTTTATATAGTCAGACAAAATATCAACAAACATGGTTCAAAATGGAAATAAAACAAACTGAAGGGAGCGCTGTCAGAGATCACAGCCATGTGATAACCAAGGTGATACCTTGCGCGTCACCAGCGACCAGCAATTCTCAGGGCATGGGTCACAGTGCATTGCTTATCACAATCAACCCACACTTAACGTAGGACCTGGCACAGGGTACTGAATCAATAAATGGCTGGATTTGCTCCTGTCTGGTGGCAGGCTGGTGGAATCCAGTGCCATGGAACAAACCAAGTTTCAGAATCTGAAAGGAAGTTTCAGAGATTCTCAGTATTGGGTAGCCACTTCTGAAATCTACCGAATGCAAATATAGGGCACCTTCCCACATGCCCAGTAGAATTCTGAAGGGCTTCTTCAAACACAGGCTATTTCATTTGTTCATTTCTGGACCATGAGGCCCCAGATTTCCTTTATGAAGACAAGGTTTTTGTTTGTTTTTGCCCTAATGACACACTCGGCATCATTAAGTGTCCGTGAAGAGGAATCTTTTAGATGCATTAGAAACGTGGTTTGTGACCACCAAGAACCTTGGGAAAGCTCTCCTAGCAGGAAGACGCAGGCTGCTAATGAACCCGCTCTCTGGGGGCGGTGTTTCTGCATTCTGTTAGGGCCCACTCTGGCGTTATTGCCAAGAGGAAGCTTAGGCCACGTCTGAAGGACACTGTGATTTGTGAGTATAAGCAATTCAGATCTGAGCAGAGCGGTTCTTACCCAGAAAGTTTCCTATCCCTAGCTGTTTTCCTTGACTTGCAAATCGTAACTGATACAAAATACTTTCAACTCTGCCTTGATTTGAAGTTTGCTGAGGGAATCAGGCCAAGTAATTGACCAAGACTTTACTTTTTGATGTTAAGTCAGTGTCGTTTAAATCATTTTATATGAAATCCTTGAAACAGATTTGCCCCATAATTTATTGCAATTCTTTTTTAAAAAAAATTCCTTATATTGATGTCAGTTTTCTTGCTTGAAAGTATTCTTTGCCAGTATTATATTTTCAATTGAAACATTCATCATAGTAATGAATATCAACTATTTTATTTTTAAATTTGGCTCTTACATGTGGTTTTGTGAAATTCTTAAACCTCACATGAAATATTTTTCCCTAAAAATGCACCGTGCAAATCACACTGATTTAGCCCATCTGTTTTGATGAAAAATTTCTTGGCTCCAGTAGGAAAGAGGACATGAATATTTCCTTGCAATATTTTCCCCTCACTTGAAAACCTATGAATGAAATAAGACCTCAGGATTGCATGAGATAATTTACATACTAATTAGGTGGCATAGTATAGTTGAGAGAGAGAAAAGAAAGGCTCTGGAAGCTTACATGGCTTCACAGCAGTGTGATCACAAGCCAGTTGCTTATCTTCTGGAGGTCTCAGGATACTCATAAGCAAAACACTGAGGGCTTTTAAGAGAATAAAATGAGATATATTTAAAAAGAGCTGGGCACAATAAGTGCTCAAAAATGTTCATTTCTTTTTTTTTCCTACTTACAACAGCCTTCAACTTCTTCCTTTATAGAGAGGATCGCTTTCCTTGCCTATAAAATGGGGATAATGACACTTAGGATAAGAGCGAAAGAATATAGGATATTGACAAAGAGCATGAGCTGTGGACTCAGACTGCCTCGGTTCAACTCTCAGCCCCACTACTAGCCGTGTGACCATGGGCAGATAAATCCATTTCCTTGCTCCCTATTATCTTCCTGAGCAAAGAGGGGGTTCAGGGATAGTTGTGAGCACTCAGCATAGAGTTTCCTAATCTTTCTATGCACAGCTTCCTTTTGCAGCCTGTTGAAACTCATCAACCACTTCTCAGAATAATAATTTTAAATGCATAAATATAATACTTTGTGTTGCAAAGGGAAACTAGTAATGAAATTAAGCTATTGATATATTTTAAACATATGTGGCATACATGCTTCCTTAGTAGTGCATTACTAAATAAATAACAAGATTTAGCAGCCTGTCTAATATCTACCAGTATTTCATAGAAAAGATGAACAAAGTAATGGTGAACATACCCTTACCCACAACAAGGGGTACTTTAAAAGTATCTGTGATATGTCTACTGGTGATGAAGTCGCTGATATTACAAATATGTCTTTGATCTGTTACCTACATTTATAATTGAAAGGAAGGCTTATTTTCTTTCAGAAGTTAGTGGGAATTAAGTGCTAATTTTTCCCACCCAAGTTTATGGACACCTAATTAAGAACAAGACTGTGCTTAGCACAATAAATACCAGTTATTATTACATCAGAGAAGTCACATGTATTGAGTGGAATAATGAATGCATTGGCCATGGCAAATACCAGGCACTTGGTATGTGGGAGCTGTTTCAGTTCTTTTCACCCAATCACAGCTGTTACTGTATGAAAGCAGTCATAGACTGTGTAAAAAAGGTATTACAATAAAACTTTACTTATAAAAACAAGCAGCTGGTAGGACATATTGGCCATAGTTTGCCAAAACCTGAGGTAAAACATCATTTCTTGAGGAATATCATATTCAACTTAGAACATTTCACTGTGTCATGTTTTCTCAATTATTTGGCACAGGGCCCTGCTTGGAAGTGCTGTGAGCACCCTTTATAAAAACCAAAAAGCACTCTATACATGATAGCTAATCAAATTCAATTGAGTTTCTTTGGCCTGTTTCCTGCTATAATGTCTAGAACTGTTCTGCCTATGAAGACACAGAGAAATATGAAGCCAATAACAATGATGATATACTGAATAACTATAACCAGCAGAATTTTAACATGTGGGGAAACAAATGACATGGAAACCATTAATGACAATATTACCCTATATGTGGAGCTTTCTGCAAAGCTGTAACTACCCTGCAGCTGTCATCTGCTTGGCATATAGTAGGTGTTCAGTACATACTTGATTGATGTTCCTTGGTTGACTATTCCCCCATGCTCCTGGTGATTCCCCAAAGATGAGAAGCAAGAATGTATTTATTTGGAAACCTTCATATTTCCATTAGACAATTTCCTGGCATTTCTGAAGTTGATGGAAGGAAAGTAAAACAAAGTGAGATGGTTTGGAGTTCAATAAAATGGAAATAGAAAGATACCGGGGTGGTTGCTCTCCAGACAGAAACATCTCAGGGCAACAAAAGTTACTGAGCAACTACTAAGAACAAGGTGCTATGACAAGATGGTGTAGAAGGAAAAAAGAGCCAGTGGGCTTTTGCTCTTCCTGTAAAAAAGTTAAGACATGTATCTATGAAAGAGAAAGTGGCTGTGTTAGGAAAAGAAAGATGACAACTTAGAGCTAGAGATGCTAAACATTCCAGCCAGCACTGGAAGTTGGGTACCTGCAGCTAATATCCTTGGTGTCCATTGTTTCTGACCCCAAGGCCATCCATTTCCTTTTTCCCCCATCTTGATTAGTACCTGCCTTCTCCTGTGGTGGTAAGGAGGGGGGGGTGTCTTGTGCAGAAGTCACAAACACATTATATAGGAGAAGGCCCACATTACTGGTGTGTGTTCAGACTCCAAACTGGCTTCAATACAAACATAGCAGGCTCTAAGCAGCCCCAAGCCCCAGGTATGATTTAAGTAGATCCATTCATGGAAAAAGAATAACCCAAGACTTCAGTCCAGATCCCAACACTGCAAGCCACCTATAGTCATAGGTGTCACCACCAGTAGTTGCTGCTTCCTCTGCTTCCTGGAGTGGGAATATCCCACTACATCTGCCATGGACAATGGGGAAGAGCTGTACCCTTGGCAAGCTAAACTATAAGCCCTGGAGGATTTTTCTTAGAAATCCTGTTATGTGGAGTTTTATAGATGTCGTATCCTACTTGGGTTTTTTGTTGTTGTTGTTTTGTTTTATTTTTGTTTTGGTACCAGGGATTGAACTCAGAGGCACTCAAGCACTGAGCCACATCCCCAACCCTATTTTGTATTTTATTTAAACACAGAGTCTCACTGAGTTGCTTAGTGCCTCCCTTTTGCTGAGGCTGGCTTTGAACTGGCGATCCTCCTGCCTCAGCCTCCGGAGCTGCTGGGATTACCATTGTACCCAGCCTGTTTTGTTTTTTGAAACTGTTCTGCCTCTCCCTACACTGCACAGCTGGCACCACATGAGGGCTGGGGAGTTGTCCACCAGGCACCATTCAGATCTTTGGTCTTGAGCCATATCACACTCTGTACTAGTCCCCAGTCCTCCTGACTTCTGGCCTCCTTTTTCATTGTCAGTCTCACCTTTGCCTACATACCTCATGTTCAGCATTGCCTCCCCAGGTAAAACTATTGGTTTTCTTCTTAACTACTATCGGAACCTCCTTACCTTATGGAAATGGGGCTGTTGGTGAGTGTATCCTAGATATAGCTACAAAGGATGCCCATGCTGAGGCAGTGGGCAGAGAGAAGGAGCCAGTGGGAACCTGAAGTCAATAAACCAGAGAAAGGCATGAAAATATGCCATGAAACTGAGTGGGCAGTGAGGAGCAGTTATCAAAAGCCAGGCTCTATCACTAGGGAGTGGAGGCACAGTGAAATGAAAGTAAACAGGAACATATTGAGAAAGTGAGTAGGAGGACGACCCTAGCTAGGTAACTGAAACAGGTGTGTGATTCATGGCCAGTCTGACCCTTTCTCCAACTAGGGCATGGCACATGGGAGGATCTGATGTATTTAGAGGGCCAAATGGCAGACAACCACTGTTTCAGTTAAGTTAGACTAGCTTACACTGTAGTAACTCCCTACCATTTTACACATACTACACGTTTTTACATCTAGAAAGAGGTCGCTTACCAGCCGTTAAATGGTCTGGCTTTAAATTCTCACATCACTTTTGCTCGTGGTTCATTGGCCTGAACTAATCGTAAGATCCCACCCATCAATACCATAAACACTAACTAAGCCAAAGGCAGCATTCAGATGATGCCCATGGCTACTCCAGGGCTTGATATTTACAGAGCCCCTTCATTCAAGGCACTTGGGGTTCACTCTATCTTCACACTTAGCTCTTAGACAGCAAAACTTTGAGTGCAACAGACCACCTGCTGGCTATATATAACATTACTTTATGGGCCTACAAACTTGGTTTAAAACAGCCATGTCACAAATAGACTTCAAAAGCTTGTCTTTTAAGTAAGTTGGAAATGGCCTTAGTGACCTCAAACCCCAGATAGTCCTGTGGCAACATTGTGCAGCAACAAGGGAGCTGTGACAATTTATAATGATCTCCTCCTCCCATGGTCCCTAGTCCAGTGCACAAAACAGAAATCAGTCTTGTCCTCTCTCACCAATCTCTCCCTTCCTCCAGCGGCCTTTCTTGAGTCACATACATTTCAAGCTTTTTCTGGTCTCCAGGATTTTGTGTTTGTTGTTCTCTCTGCCTGGCATACATTTCCAGTCTGCCCCATCTTTATTTAGCTGTCCTCTACCTTTAAGAACATAGATGATCATGCACAGTTAGTCCACAAAGCCGGAAATCACCACCATTGCCTGGGGATGCAGGGCCAATCACCAGAACGTAAGCTCTGCAAGAGCAGGGACCACTGTGAGTCCCTTGGAATATAGTAGCAGCTCAATAAATACATGTTGACTGGATGAATGGCCACCACAAGTCACTAGTGCAGGCAGTGTGGAGTACCTCTTTTTCACTCCCATAGTCTTGGAGATCATGCGCAGCCTGTGTGTCACTTCTCTGTCAGGTGAAAGAGTGCAAGGGTGGGAGTGGTTTTATACAGTTTTTTTCCCGTGCTTTTGCCTCCTCCTCAGCTCAGACTCAGGAGTAGTTTCTCTGGTTTATTTTTTCTGTGTCTGGTTGACTAATAACTGACATCAGGATGCTCTGGAAATGACGGACTGAAAATTTTCCTCTTATTGCTTCCAGGAAATTTCCCTTTGATATCATCATTCTAAAGGTCATGCACATTGTTCCAAGCACTCAGCCTTCCAGTAAGTTGAGTTTGATGTCTCCTCCCCTCCTCTCATCCCTCACCCCCATGCAGCAGACTGTAAACTCCAGAAAAGCAGGGACTGTGGCTGGGGATGGAACCCCGAGCCTCGCACATAACAGGCAAGCAATCTACCACTGAGCCACACTGCCCAGCCCAAATGTGTCTGTTTTTGCTCCTACTCTCTTCCCAGCATCTAACAGTGAATCTGAAACAGGATCAATGGATATTCAACAAATGTTTGTTGAATTAATGAATGAGTCCACAGGTGAGTGCCCTCTGACTTCTGGCCTCTAAGCCATGAAATATATAGAAGAGACATCTTCTTTATTTGAACTGTGGGTCACTGGTCACCTGCCTTATTATTCAGTTAAAGTTGATCAAGCTGTACTGGAAGGACTTCTCCTGGCAAGACAGGCTGAGCTGTCTTTGGTGATCCTATCCCGGCCACATAAAGCGTAACTGGATCTTAAAAAATAAAAAGCTTGCTGGGTGCCATGCTGCACACCCGTAATCCCAATGACTTGGGAGGCTGAGACAGGAGGATCGCAAGTTCAAAGCCAGCCTCAGCAACTTAGTGAGGCCCTAAGCAACTTAGGAAGACCCTGTCTCAAAATGAAAAATAAAAATGGCTAGGGATATGGCTCATTGGTTAAGTGCTCCAGCATTTAATCCCCAGTACAAAAGAAGAAGATGATGAGGAGGAGGAGGAGGAGGAGGAGAAGAGGAGGAGGAAGAAGCTGCCGCCCGTATAACTTTCAACATATCAAAAGTGATATACCTCTTCTTAGGATAATAATGGTGATAATACTAGTAAAAAGATAATAATGTTAGCTATGATTTACTGTGTGCCTTAAGAATATATTGCATGCATGGGCTGGAGTTGTGGCTCAGTGGTAGAGTGCTCACCTGGCACTTGCGAGGCCCTGGGTTCTATCCTCAGCACCACATAAAAGTAAATAAAATAAACCACAACTAAAAAAAAAAAAGAATATATTGCATGGAGTTAGGATTGTAGCTCAGTTGGTAGAGCATTTGCCTAGCATGTGTGAAGCACTGTGTTCAATCCTCAGCACCACATAAAAATAAATAAATAAAGTATTAAAAAACTAATATATTGCATTTAAAGCACCTTGCTAAGAGCTTTATGTGCATCACCCCATTTGATCTTAACAACAGCATGAGCTCCTTCCTCTGTAGGGCCTCAGTTTTTCCTGCAAGTAAGTGGGACACAATCCAGTGAAGAGGTTCAGGTAGCTGAGGAGGCAGTAGCCAAAAGCTATAGCCAGAAGGTTCCTTGCTCCCCAGGAACTGCTGACTGATTACTTTGCCTTCCAACACTGAAGGTGGGCAGTAAAAATATGTCTTTAGTCTCTTCTGTGCTGCCAAAAGGATATTTCCATATTGGAGTTGCTTCAAATATAATTCCGGTGAGAAATTATATCCCAACAGGAAAATATTAAAGGAATATATTCAGAAACTGCCAGTCAAGTTGTTTTTCTTCCCTGGGAGGAGACACTTGTGTAGTGACAGGTAGATGATTTCTCCAGGCCCACGGGCCTCAAGGGCAGATGGTACGTTGATGGTCACCTTGCCTTCCCCTCCCTCTTTGGCTCTTTCTGGGGAGGAAGAAGTGCTAGATTTGTCATGGAAACTTACTTTCTTTCCCCTTCAACCTGCCTATGTTTGCCCACCTGAGCCTTGGAGATGTTTACCTTATTGTGAGGGCTCTTCATGCTGCCATATACAAATGGAGCCCTCTTGTCTCCCACTTTCAGCATCTGATGAGTTCGTTTGGAGGCACTATCTTTCAGTACTTCTCATTTGATTACCATTACCATTGATTTACCTTTGTTCCAAAGCTTTCTCATAATCCTTACAGGAACCAAGACAAGGTGTACAATTTGGCAGCCAGGAAATGGAGATTTAATAAGTCCCCTGAACCATCCAGCATGGATACAAATAATTTATGGGATATAGGCTCCCTAGCTTCATTTGGAACTGGGTTCAGCTGACCTGAATAATGAAACTAGGGGCCCAAACTTATGAATCCCCTTCAAGCATTGCTTCATTAGAATCCCCTTACAAGAAAAAAAAAAAAAAGGAAGAAGAAGAAATGGGACTCATC
Organism: Tamias sibiricus; assembly: GCA_025594165.1. Lineage (NCBI taxonomy): Eukaryota > Metazoa > Chordata > Mammalia > Rodentia > Sciuridae > Tamias > Tamias sibiricus. The sequence goes on from CM046667.1 coordinate 130,545,326, forward strand.
AGCTCGATTTTATGGCATCTGATTAGACCACTATTTTCTCAGCAGGTCCCTTTTCTTTAAACTGTTGACTATGGATGGCCTGCTGAATAGAATGAACTTTGGACCACTAAATTGCAGCATTATGGTTATTTAGTGTAATTTATGAAAAACGGGAGAAGCCATGATCACTTACTTCTTGTTGCTAATGATATCTCCATTTATCTGAACAGGTATGGGTTTGGAACAGCCCTCCCACTCCTAGTACTCATCCTGTAACACTGCCCAAGTCGAGACCCCAAAAATGATATTTGGGGGTACAGATTCTAAACATGGCAAACTAAAAATTAATGGCACCTATATAGGTCTTTATGAACATTCATCACTAGCAACCTTTCAGAAAAGCTATGCAATTTAACTATGTTAACCTAATAAGTCCTTCCGTTTGGTGTTGGGTTTATAATTCAATGACTTTGGTAAAAGCTTAAATGGGCCTTCACTGTAACATACTTCATTAGAACATCTCTGTCTCCCTATTTAGCCAGATAAGAGAGGGTTGCATTTATTTCAAACATTGTGATGATTCAAGTAGTATATCATGGCACTCTTTTTTCAGGTTAGTGAATTCTTCAGTCAGAATTGCTGCCCAGATGGATAATCTTCCAGAATATTGATGTATAGAGACTGCAGATAATATATGGCTAGATGTGGATCTTACAAGGATCCAGTAGCTAAGAGATAAGTATTGTGGAGGGGTGAGCAAGGACATGTGCTTTGGAGGGAGTCCGAGGCAGGGGGTGCATACTACTCCTATCAACTGATGACCTTGTGACCTTGGACACGTTTTACTCCTTTGGGGCCTTTGATCACCTTATTTGGAAAACAGGGTTGTGAGTGCATGTCTCCTGGGGTCATTTCAAGGATTAAAGGAGAGAACAAATATAAAGTGCATAGCACAGAGTCTGATTGACAGTGGACATTCAACAAATATTAGTGCACTTTTCTTCTAGAGGGCAAAGTCCAGCTTTGGGACTCTACTCCACCTCCTAATGACTCTGGTCATCACAGGAAGTCTCAAGAAAATTCCTAAACAAAAATAATTCTTTCAACCCATATTTTAGAAACTAATATTAGACTCAGGACACCTAGGGAGTGGATGATAGGGCTGGTGTGTAACACTCAGACATTCCAGAATCCAAACTGTAAAGAAGATTCTTTACTGGACAAATGAGGCTCAAAATATTTTTGGTATTGGCCTACACTGGGACATTGGACCAGCCCCTTTTGTTCAAAGAAACAGTGACATGGGTCTGCATAAATCAAAAACATTTCTCTACCCCGCTGGCTCATTTGGGAGGAATGACAAAATATGCCTTCCTTTGTGTGGGCTGACCCACATAACCTTGGCACTGGCAAATATTCAGAATGTCTTGTTGTTTTCCCACTAGCTGCACTGAAAAGTGGTCAGATTTTTTCTTGGTTTTTAGAAGGACTCCTATAATTCTACTGATGCTCATGTGCTGAAAACTGTGACCTCAATATAGAAGGAGAGAGGAGTACATGAAAGAGTGAGCAAAGAGGAGACATTTCACACTTTCTTAATATCTAAACTCTTTCAAGATTCTACAATTCAGTCTCAACTTGGCCACAAAGATGTGCTTTTTTGTTGTTGTTGTTGTTGTTGTTGTTGTTGTTCTGGGGTTTGAACTCGGGGGCACTCAACCACTGGGCCACATCCCCAGCCCTTTTTTTTTTTTTTTTTTTTTTTTTGTATTTTATTAGAGACAGGGTCTTACTGAGTTGCTAAGTGCCTCACCATTGCTGAGGCTGGCTTTGAACTTGAGATTCTCCTGCCTTAGCCTCCCAAGTGCTTGGATTACAGGTGTGCGCCACCGCACCTGGCTTCAAACATGCACTTTTAAAATGCTGCAGTGGAAGTTTGGTTTCTTACAGCTGATGTCCATCTTGCCATGTCCAGTCCAATTCTAATCTCAGCACAGCCCTCTGGGGCAGTGTCACTTTCTCTGTGCATGTTCTATCTATACCACTAACTCTCCAGTAATTGCCAAGGTATAAAATCCCACCTGGAAGTTTCTATGGAAACAAGTGAAGCATACTGAAAGTAGAGTACCACTGTTTTAGTTTAGGTTAACAGAACTCATTGCTCCTGGGATCCTCCATTTCCCTGGGCTTCTGATTGTATTGGGTAGGGAGGGATTTCTTTCCATTCTCCACCTCCTTGCTGGGGTAAGGCAGAGAATCAGGCATGCCCTTTAAGTAAACATCAGCTCCTTTCACATCTGCTCATTTGCCCAGAGGGTACTTTCTACCATGCATATTGGGCAAGCTCTGCCCCAAGGATTCAGCAGTGACCCAGAGAATTACACTCTTCTCTCCATGAGCTGATGCCATTTAGTGAGGAGTCAAAAAAGAAAATAAGGAAATGCCATAAACACACAGAATGATAATCCCAGTGGTAGAGGAATAAGGGAGCACTCTAGGAGCATAACCAGTTATCAACTGTGTCATCAAGTATCAGGTGCCAAGAAGTTTAAGTTCAATACACACTGACTGAGCACCAACTTGGAGGTGGCTTTGACACCATATACAGTTGGCTCTCTACATCCATGGATCCCACATGCATGGATCCAACTGACTATTGAAAAAATATTTGGAAAAAATATGGATTGATGGGGCAGGGACTGTAGCTCAGTGGTAGAGCGCTTGCCTAGCACATGTGAGACACTGGGTTTGATCCTCAGCACCACATAAAAATAAAACAATAAAATAAAGGTATTATGTTCAACTACAACTAAAAATATTTTTGGAAAATATGGATTGAAAATATTTGAGGGCTGGGGTTGTGGCTCAGCGGTAGAGTATTCGCCTAGCATGCGTGCGGCCCAGGTTTGATCCTCAGCACCACATAAAAATGAATAAAAATAAAAACATTGTGTACAACTAAAAATAAATATTAAAAAAAGAAAAATATTTGAAAAAAATGCACCTATACTGAGCATGTGCAGATTTTTTCGGGTCATTTTCATCACCCCTTAAACAATACAGACTAACTACTATTTACATCATGTTTACATTGCATTAGGTCTTATGTAATCCAGAGATGATTTAAAGAATACAGGAAGATGTGCGTAGGTTCTATGCAAACACTACAACTTTGTGTGTGTGTGTGTGTGTGTGTGTGTGTGTGTGTGTGTGTACTAAGTGTGTGTGTACACCCTTAGTCTTTTTTATTTTTTTATTTTGAGACAAGGTCTCACTAAGTTTCTGAGGCTGCCCTCAAACTTGTGATCCTCCCACCTCAGCCTCCCAAGTTGCTGGGATTACAGGAGTAAATCACCACACCTGGTTTACTACACCATTTTCAATAAGGGACTTCAGCATCCTTGGGTTTTGGCATCCACCTGGGGTTCTAGAACCTATCACCTGCAGATATCAAAATACAACTTATATTGAGCATCCCCCTGGGTCAGGCCCTGTGCTAGGGTCAGGCCCTGTGCTAGGAGTTCACAGTCTGATGGGGAAAATGTCCAAGTAAACTAATACTTTCATTACAGCACAGAGACAGATCATGTGCAGAAAACTATAGGGAGACAGAGAAGGGCCCCTAACAATCTGGAGAAAGTCAGAAAAGGGTCCACAGAGGAGGTGACTCCTGAACTGATTCTGAAGGGATGAATAGGATATAGCTGGTTGGAACTTATGGGCAAGATCAATGCAGACAGGGAACACCATGGTCAAGAGTATGGAGATGGGCTTAAGAATGGAGTTTTGAAGGATGAGGCTTGGGAAATAATCAGGGGTCAGATAATGAAGAACCTTACATGCCACCTAAGTAACTCAGAAACTTGGACTCAGTCCTGTGAAATAACAAACCAGATAGGGATAAGAGTCAAGGCAGGGGTAGAAGCTAGTGGTATGCTAGGCTGTAACACTCCAGGGGACACAAAGGCAGCCAGTAAGAGAAGTGGAGAATAAATGCAAAGTTGTTTGGGAAACTGACTGATGGGTGATTGAATGTGTTGCTGAGGGAAAATGCAGTTTGTGTCCTGCCAGGATTGAAGATGTAGGAGGAGCAGGAATGGCAGAAGCAGGAGGGGAATGATGAGCCCGTATCAAATTTGACGTGAACATATCAAATTTGAGGTGTCTCTGAATCATCCAGGTGTAAGAGTGGCTGCCAAAGAAAAATTTTTGCAGAAGAGATAATGCTTACTGCTTGTTCTTCCTTTCTGATATAAATTTGAGGAGGGAATATCTAATCTGGTAATCTGAAATAGACTGGAAGAGACATCAAGGCCAGTCTGAAATGAAGCATTAAGAACTCCCCCAAATAGAGATGAGCAAATGCAGCTCATCAAACCAGCAGGTCCTTCCAAGCTGCTGTGTGTCTCCCTGTTTGATGTTCCTTCTATTCTAATGCTGAGGGCGTCCAAGTACCTGTGCCACATAGTACACTGGGAGCAATATTAAATTACCAGAATTGTCATGAGATCTGCTTTTCTTTTGATGCTCATTGTGACTTCTGTGGGACATGGAGAAAGAATAAACACAAACACCAAAGAAGAATTACAGGCCCATGTTCTATTCAAATGACTTTTGAGGGAAGGCAAATGGAAGTGTTCATTTTGTTCCTACTTGTATCACTTTTTTTAAATAACAACTTTATTGACAAATAATTTGCATACCACACAATTTAAACCTCTGCCTCAGATGTTGCTCCTAAGAAGGTACAGCTGTGAACTTGAGAGCTGTCCCCTGAGATTACAAGGCTTCAGCATGGCTCGCTTTGTTTCTTTCCCTGATATCTCTGTTAAGCAGTCTGCCTCCTTCTATTAAGCTACAACCAATTTCTGCCTGATGGCTCAATTTTTTCAATTTTGGGGTATAAATTGCTGCACAGTTGGACCCAATTACAATTCAAGTTTTATGAGGCAATTCTTTGAGTTTTGTTCTAATCCCTGAAGAACTCCTCCTTGCTAGGTCTTTCCCTGGTCACCTCTGGTCACCAAGCAGGCCTTTGGTTAATTAAGCCTATTGCTCTCAGAGAGCAGCCAGCCTCCTCAACATCAAAATCTATCATTTTCCAAAGAGCCCTTAGACTTGAACTTCTACACACTCCCTCAAATAAAGTCAGTTCCTTTGGGAGAACTTCAGAGCTTTCTGTTCTTCTGGACTGACTCTCCCCTTAAGGGAAAACTCTGAGGCCCTGCTTTGGGCTTTGGATAGGGATGGGAACTCTAGTCTTCTTGTGTTGCTTCTCCCAATGTGGACACTCTGCCCGACAAGCTAGCTGAAGTCAAAGTGTTAGGGCCCCACTGTTCTCAACCTGTCACACCTCAGGTTGAAGTTCTATTGCATACATAAGGGCTGAGTGAGAGAAGGGAGCTCCCCGCCTCTCAGCTGCACTTAACTCTATAATTTGAAATTGGAGAGAATGAGCAATGCCAGTAGCTAGCTGCTCCTAGTGAGACACCATGTCTCTTGATTGGGAGCTCAGGGGAAAGTAGAATGTATTTTGACATATTATACATACATGGAGTATAATTTATTCTAATTAGGATCCCATTCTTGTGGTTGTACATGATGTGGCATTTCACTGGTGGTATATTCATATATGAACATAGGAAAGTAATGTGGATTCATTCCACTGTCTTTCCTATTCCCAACCCCCTCCCTTCCCTTCATTCCCCTTTGTCTAATGCATTGAATTTCTTTTCTTCCCTCCCTTGCCCCTTATTGTGTGTTAACATCTGCATATTAAAGAGAGCATTCCTCTTCTTGACCACACCCATCAAGCTGAGTTTGGATGGGCAGGAAAGACCAGGTCATGACTGAAATGCTACAAACTTTCTGTTCTTAATGAAATGTAGTAGATTTTCTTGAATAAAAGTTTCCTGGGGGAAAAGCTCAATTCTCAGCACCCCATAAAAATAAATAAATAAAATAAAGGTATTGTTTCCATCTACAACTAAAAAATATATTTTAAAAAAAGTTTCTCATTTGCCGTGTGCTCTTAGGAAAATTCTCAGGAACTTTAAATGGTTGTTTAAGAATAGTTTTCACCAATTATGATTGTTTCTTTGATGACTGTGTCCCTTAGGGCTATTCATTCTGCCATTCCAGAATTGGAACTCTTTCTCACTTTTTAACACATTATTTATTTGTGTTTATGTGAACGAGCTATTGATTTCTGAAGTATACATATTGGAGGATGAAGTGGGAAATGGGAACAGAAGAATGTCTTACTCTTCAGTTGGAAAGGAAAAGAAAGGAAGAGAATAACAGAGAAAGAAATGCAGGTTGCATGGGTCTTCATGGTTACCAGAAAACACAAAGTGTGGTATCACTGATGACCAGATTCCAACCTTCACAATCCCTTTTATGCTTAGAAGCATAGAGAATAAATGGATTCTAAGAAATTTAGAATAATTTTGCACATTTAAAACTGTAATTATTGCCAGAGATACTAGGAACATAATTTTAAAAAACATAGTAAGGTCAGTCAAGTCCAATCACTTGGGATTTTTGTTTTGGTACTGGGGATTGAACTCAGGGGCACTGGACCACTGGGCCACATCCGCAGCCCTTTTTTGTATTTTATTAGAGACAGGATCTCACTGAGTTGGTAAGTGCCTTGCCATTGTTGAGGCTGGCTTTGAACTAGCAATCCTCCTGCTTCAGCCTCCCAAGTGCTGGGATTACAGGCCTGCGCCACTGCACCTGGCCAAGTCCAATCACTTGAATAGGACACTTGTGGTCCCTTTTGTATCAACTTGTTCCCAGGGAGGGAGACAGTCAGGTAAAAGGAAAAGTGTGGCTTTGTTACTTATTTGTAACTTGACTTGTGATGATGGTCATCATTTTGTAACTTTGGGTCTCCATTACCTCATCTGTTTCTTGCCTCCATCAGTTGAGAGAAATTCCATGAAAATGCTTAGGAGTGTTATAAGAGAAACAAGACCTTTGAAGCTAGAGCAAATTTCATACATCCTAAATTGGGCTCACTTTATGAACACGGAATACTTCTTCCTCAGGGAATAGAAGGGCAGCTTTCTGCTTAACAAACTTGAGTTGAACTATATGAAAAAGTTGAACATTCAAGGAACTTGATAATAGTACTTTTAGTAGAAGTTTGGCTTGCAAATCAAAACTAAGATGCATCCCCTCTAAAACTCTGCCAAAAGGCAATGTGTTGCCGGATTTAGCAATGAAGTGCACAAACTCAAGCCTGAATGCCCAAGTTTGGATCCTGACTCACCACTTTCTAGCTTTGAGAGCTTGGGCAAATCACATAACCTCTTCAGACTCCAGTAAATGGGGCTAGTGCATTATGAGCTGTTGTGAGGTTTTAATGAGTTAAAAGATTCAAGATGCAAAGCTGCATAGAGCAGTGCCTGGCACCACGCAAACAGCCTGTGAGTGGAAGCGATGACAATGATATCAGCTTGGAGATCTGTTCTTGTTGAAAGTTCTCATCCTGTCCCAAATAAACTAATTTTCTTAAAATAATTCCTTTCCTCCGAGAGATGTTATAGAAAGACAGCAGAGAAGATGTCTCCAGTGCAAAGTCCTTGGTCATGAAGATGGCCAATGTGAGAAAAGGCAGATCCGTTGTTCTGGGCATCAAGTCCCTGGAAATGTTGGAACTGACAGCATGTCTGATCAAGTGATGCCATTCAAGACATTTAGCCAAGGGTGATGCTCTAGGAGGAAATTAAGAGGAAAATGACAAATAAACTATGGCAACTAATCAATACATAGCCCAGTATGAAGCTCATGGTCCATTTCAAGAGCAGGAGCTGGCCTTTGCAGAGCCACCTTTTTGTGGTTACAATTGAGTTTAGTTATAATCAGGTTGAGAATTCCACAGATTAGAGTCTGGAAATCATCAACATTACACTACAAATGTTTCTTCTCCCTTGTGATCCTTAATAGTTACAAAATTATGTTTCTGCTTACATATAATTTCTATACAGTTGTTGTTGGAGTGATCCTATTTCAATAGTATACTGTAATGAGATTTGCTTGAAATTACACTGAAACTTTAAAATAGGTATAGAGAAGACTGAAAGACTTTGTCAGGGATATATGTGGATTCCAGAATAAACATAGAAGTAGAAGTATGTACCTTTTCCTTCTGACTTATCTGCCTTATAACCATTGTTACTTTAGTTCAGACATGCATCCTAGGGCTAGCTCCTCAGCCTCATCTCCTTTTGAAGCATTAACATTTTCTCTTGGCATAAAGTCCCTGCATTTCCAACTTCAATTTTAAAACTGATTTAGTGGTATCTGCAATCTCCAGAAAGGATTGAGGTCCATGTGCTACCCACAATAGGTGGCTGTAGGTCAAGCCACCAATCCCTTTCCACATGTGTGTATGTGGTAGGGGGGAGATAAGCATAGCAATAGCTCAGGGGTTGCCAAACCACAGGCCAAATCCTGTCTATCACCTGATTTTTGTAAATAAAGTTTTATTGAAACGCAGCCACACCCATTCATTGTATATTTCTCATGATTACTTTCATACTACAGTGGCATTGTTGAATGGTTACAAAAGTACTGTGTATGACCCACAAACCTGAAATATTTATTATCTAGCCCCTATAGGATAAGTTTACCAACCCCTGCATTAGATGGTTGCTGTAATTAAAAGTGTTCTAACATGTTTAAAGTTTCTAGGTAGGAGTCTAAAATAAGCCCACCTATATATGCTGCCTTGATTTGTTTGCTTATAGTTGACTCCAAGCTGATCTGGCCTTCACTAAAGACCAGGCATTTCTGGAAAGCAGCCTGCCTCTGAGACTTTGCATTCTCCTGGGAATGCCCCACCCCCTTCTGCCTTCAGGATTTCACCCAGACCAAGTCCCCTTTGTGAAGCCTTCCCTCTCCGGGCAAAGGGAAGCATGTTTCCCCCCAGTTTCAAGAGCTCACAGTAAAGAACAGGGCCACAGCTGGCTCACATGCAATCACAGTCGGTCTCCTCCACTGTGAACCCTGAGCAAGGTTGTATTTGCTGCCATAATCCAACCTGATGAGAACCAGTTATTTGTTAAATGTCGGCTCATTTTTTCCCCTACACCATTAGTACCTTGTCCCCACATTGCACACCTCATCACTTGCTTCCCAGCTTCTACTCTCACCCTCTCCAGTTTGCACCAAGAGTGAACTTCTCATAGGGTAAATCAGGCCACATCACTCCTCAGTTCAAAACCCTACACTGGTTTATACGTGGAATAAAATCAAAAGGCCTACCATAGCCCGCAGGGCCGTGCGTGACCTAATTCCAAGCCGGCCTCTCCATCACCTCTCACTGCTCTTCCCTATGCAAGCTGCAGTCCACAGACACTGGCTGCCTTGCTGTTTTTGTGCCCATAATGCTTCTCCCTTAGGGTCTTTGCACTGGCTGTTCCATCTTCTTGAAATGCTTTTCCCACAGATAGCTTGCTTCCTCCCTCCACTCAGCTCCCTGCTCTGATATCACCTCCTCAAAGAGATCTTCTTTGAAAGAACAAAATAGCTCCCTTTGTCACTCTCTGTCCCTTTAAACTGTATAAATAGCACTGGACACAGTGGCACATGCCTGTGATCCTAGCCTCTTGAGAGGCTGAGACAGGAGAATTGTTGGATTCCAGGCAGGAGGCCACACCTCCCCAGGTGCTTTGTTAAAAACTACACCTCCCAAGATCCTCAGCGTGACCAAAAAACCTGACCAGCAAGTCCCCTGTCCACTACCCCCCCTTGACCTCTGCTGGCCTATAGGACAAGGACTCACTCCAAGGGGGTTTTATGACCCCTACTCTATTTAAACCAGGACCGGACTGAGCTCACTCTCTGTTCCTGCTCTCCGTTCCCGTGTGCTCCAGCTTCTGTTCGTTCCCTGCGGTTTGTCCCGATCCCCTCCACGTGTTTCTTTGGTAATTCAATAAACCGCTTCCCTTTTCCTATAAGACAGTTCCAGCGTCCGTCCATCCTGCAAATTTCTCTAACAAGAATCACAAGTTCAAAACCAACCTGGGCAACTTAGCAAGACCCTGTCTCAAAATAAAAATAAAAGGGCTGGGGATGTAACTCAATGGTAGAGCACCCCTGAGTTCAATCCCCAGTACAAAATAATGATAATAATAATATATATATATATATATATATATATATATATATATATATAATATATATACACACATGCACATATATATACACATAGTATGTACTATGTATATTGTATACATTATATTATTATGTGTGTGTATGTATATGTGTATATACACATATAATAGCCAAATTTGTTAGTGCTTATTTCCTAATAAATTTGTTTACTACCTGCCTTCCTCACCAGATTACAGACTCCACGAGCATAGGGGTACCATCTTACTCTCTGCTCTATCTCCACTGCTTGAACTGGGGCCTGACACCCAGAGAATGTCCAATTCCCCTGGAAACCAAATGCAGCAGGGTCACCTCTTTGTGAGTGCAAAGCCAATAAGCACAGCCAGGAGGTCAGAGTGGAAAAAGGTTTGTTACTTGGAGCTAGTAAGTACAGAGGGCTGGTGCCATTCCCCAAACAGGCTTTCCCTGTGCAAACAAAGCAGGGGACTTCTGAGAAACATGAAGGTGAGACTCATCAAAATATTAAAGGTGGGTGCATTCTTGCACACGCTCAGTTCAACCTCTTCATCAACCTCAGTTCATGCCTCTTCATACAGTGCATGTTCAAAATGGTTTTGGATAGGAATGCAATGCTCCTGGTGGGGAATTTAATATTATAATGAGCAAAGTTCACGTCTATGTCTCCTAAAAAAATAAATAAATAAATAAAGAGTGGGGCAGGATGACTCAGCAAATTTTACTGGCACGGAGGTCACTTCTAGATCACCTAAAAGAGTGGGGCAGGATAGCTGGGCAAAATTAACTGGTGCATAGTTTACTTCAAGGTCACCTTGCAAGTTTGTCTGGAGGACCTTGTCTGAAACAAAAAGCAAGCAATGGCAGAGCCAGACTTACAGTCATTTAAAGAGGCCACAGCTTTTTTCCTGCAAACTCAGATAATTGTCTGGAAAATACTGGCCTAGTGGCTAACACCATCTGTGGAAAGGAAGTCTCTGTTGATTGTGGCACCAGCACCACACAGTTTTCGTCCATTTCGGTGTCATTATGTGTGCTAATATAGTTTTTTTAATGAATGCAAAAATCTAATAGGGAAGGCATGGGTTTTAGGGTCGGACAGATCTCCATTCAAATTCTAACTCTACCAGGTAGTAGTTGCATGACCTTGGTCAAGTTGCCTAACCTCTCTAGGACTTAATTTCCTTTGAGTTAATAAGGTGTTACTAATACACCCATAAGACAAGGTTGTTATAAGGAAAAATGACATAATACATGTATGGTGAATTTTTTTTTAAAGACAGATTACTTTGAATGCCATAGTCAAATTACTGAAAATACATGTTTGGGTTTTAAAAAAATGTCTGTAAGGATATAACCCAAAATGTTCATGGTGGCTGTGGGTGATGGGCTTAGCAGTGATTTTTTTTCTTTATACAGTGTTTTGTATGTTTTTGTTTTTATAAGAAAAAGCACACTGCTTGAATCATCAGAGGAAAAAAATGTACTCTCACTGTGAAAAAATAAAATGAAGCCGGGCGCGGTGGCGCACGCCTGTAATCCCAGCACTTTGGGAGGCTGAGACAGGAGGATCGCGAGTTCAAAGCCAGCCTCAGCAATGGCCAGGCACTTAGCAACTCAGTGAGACCCTGTCTCTAAATAAAATACAAAAAAGGGCTGGGGATGTGGCCCAGTGGTCGAGTGCCCCTGAGTTCAATCCCCGGTACCACCAAAAAAAAAATAAATAAATAAATAAAAAAATAAAATAAAATGAAAATGAGACTAGGCCCTTCTCACTACACTGTGTTCCCCATCTACTTTGGTACCACAGCAGGCAGGGTTTGGTGAGGGGGTCATTTGTTTTAGTTTTGCTTTGTTTTTTTTTTTTTTTTTTTTGTACTGGGGATTGGACCCAGGGACACTCTACCACTGAGCTATATTCCCAGTCCTTTTTATTTTTTATTTAGGGCAGGGTCTTGCTAAGTTGCTGAAGCTGGCCTCAAACTTGTGATCCTCCTGCCTTAGCCTCCTGAGTTGCTGGGATTACAGGCTTTCTACCACCACACCCCTCTTTGCAACTATTTTTAAGCATCTCCTACATACCAGAGGCATGAAATTTGACGAGAGAGTCACTGGGATTACGGTCATGTGTCACACACCTGGCAGGAAGAATATCTTCATGAGTGGATGTTAGCAGAAGAAGGCATGCAGGAAAGGAAGAGAAACAATAACTGTGAAAACAGAATAGTGGTAGAACTAAGCTCATTATCTTCTCTAGACTATTATCCTTGTTTAGACAGGTTGGCAAGACTGGCACTGAGCCTTAGTTTTCTTGGTATCCATCCCTTGGCATGGCATAGAGAGGATTGGGTAAGAGTATGTGCCTGTATATAGCCAATAAGGTGTAGGATGATTGAGAGCACAATTCTGGAGCAGGTAGCTTGAGTTCAGATCCTCAGTCCTTGATCCTCATTACTAACTAACGTGTTACATTTTCTGAACCTTTGTTTCCTTCTCTTTAAAATGGGGAGAATCATTTGGATCAGGCAGATTTGCTGCAAGGCCTTAAGGAGCAAATGGCTTGCTAAAATGCGGGAAGTACTGGACTCTCTTACTCAGCTTGTGTCTTCTGTACCAGGCCCCTGTGCCCCAGCTCTTCAGGTGGAAAATAAAGTGGGAGGAGGGAAGCATCCTCTTATAACTGCAGCCACATTTTCCTGGGCCTTGTTTTTCAGCTGTTGGACAGCCAGGAAGGAGGGTCAAGGAAGGTAGAGATGAATCATCACCGATTCCCTGCATGTAGCTAGAACAAGCGTGGGAGGGAAGCCATATCCCCATCTGCCCGCCTGCCACTCAAATAGCCACTGTGCAGCATGAAGCGCTTGGCTGCCTGGAGGAGAGTGAAAGATAAAGAAGATGGCAAAGCCAGCATGTCCAACATCAGCCATCCAGGAAGTGGGAGCAGGAGAGCAGTGATAAAGAATCTTCATGTTTCGCAGTCTGGTGTGCACCTGGCCCGCAGAGGCCACCAGGACAAGAGTCGCATCCCCCACATTCCATCCTTCTTAAAACTGCTCACTGCTCGAGATGAAGTGAATTTTATTACTGTGGATATTGTTAACCTTGAAACACAAAAAAATAGAGAGGGGAGCACATCTGTGTTCACCTTTGTGTATTCAGTCATCTGAGTCGTGGTGAAGCAGTTACCAGGGAGACAGTGGGAATCTCCCTCCCCCATTTCCTTCCTTCCATAGCATGATATTGAGCCCTGTCATGTGCTGGGCTCCAGACATGCAGCCATAAACATACCACCTGTCCTTGTCTAGAGGAATAGTCGAGTGGTAGAACCGGGTAATTGGTGTGCCCTATGGTCAAGGTGTACCCTAAAAGGGAAAACAACAATGCCTATCTAGATGTAACAAGACCTGTTTTACACTGGAGGCACAGCTGGTTCCTAAGGGATTACAAGTAGTTTGGCCAGGGAAAAGGCCTCAAAATAGGTGGCCAGCAAGTGACCAGTTGGCGGTGGCAACCTAAATGGGCCCAGCTGTTGAATGCGGCATAGCCAGTACAAGGAAACAAGCCAATTGAGTGTCCTCTTTGAGGACTAGGCCAGTGAGGGTTAATTTTAGCTGGGGCATGTAAGGCCCTACTCTTAGTCTTTCCCCACTCCTTGTCCTGGCCTCCCTTTCCAGCCTCACTGCCATTATTAGACCCCATCCCTAGCCCCTCCTGCTCATCATCCACTTCACTAAACACACTGTATTTTCCTGCCTCTGCGCCTTTCCATGTGCAGCCCCATCACCCAGAGTCCTCTTCTCCACATCTGCCGTTGTCATAGGCCAATCAACCAACTAAGGTAAAATCCTTCCCACAAGCAACCTGAACCCTGGGACATATCTACCATGTCTACTCATAATGCCACCAGAAAGAATGATGTCCCTTTCCATTTTATGCCTAGGACACTTAGTTCCTCTGTTAGGAAATTGACACAACCTTGTTGGTATAGCCAAATGGTTAAGAACAAAGCCTTGATGTCAGGAGGCCACACTTAAAAATACTTAGCACGTGTGTGACCTTAGGTAAATCTAACCCATCAAACCCTCAATTGCACAATTTATATAATGGGAATATAATATTATCTACTTACTAGAGTTATCTTTAGGATCATATAATATATCTAATTCATTGTGCTTGGCACTTAGTAAGTACTCAATAAATTGTAGCTACATTATAAATGTGACTCTATAATCACCACCTTAACTTGCTCCTATAGGTGAGGGACAATTGTTAATCTTTACATTGCCCCTCCTTGGTTTGGTGACTGATGATCATAGAAGGGATTCAATACAGATAGTTGAGATCTTCTTGCTTTATTGCCCTGAAGACATTGGGATGTTACAAAGTTCAGATTGCTGATCTAGATGTAGCATAACCCTAGAGCATAAGATCCACACAGTTCTTCCATTTCCCAAACAGCTCCTGACCTGGGGGAACCCGTTGACAGTTGAGCTGGTATGATGAAAAGTTTGCAAGGACTTTTTTTCAGGCCATACTAGATTAATGGAATACTTGGGGTATGTCATGGTCTGAATGTTTTCATGCCCCCCAAATTTGTATGTTGAAATCCTAAATACAAAGATGATGGTATTTCAGGGACTGGGGTTGTGACTCAGTGGTGGTAGAGTGCTTACCTAGCATGTATGAGGGACTGGGTTTGATCCTCAGCACCACATAAAAATAAATCATTAAAATAAAGGTATTGTGTCCATCTACAATGAAAAATGTATTTTAAAAAAAGATGATGATATTCAGAAGTAAGGCCTTTACCTTCATAAGTAGAATTAGTGCCTTATAGAAGTGCCGAACAGAGATCCCTTGTGTTTTCTGTGATGTGACGTTACAATGAGAAGATGCAGAAGATGGCAGTCTAGGAATCAAGAAGCAAGCCTGGGCCAGACATCAGACCTGTTGACATTTGATCTTGGACTCCAAGCCTTTGAGTAATAGCTTTGAGAAATAAATTTCCATTATTTATAAGCCATCTAGTCAGTAGTATTTTTTTTTATAGCAGCCTAGATAGGCTAAGACAAGGTATGAGATCATCATAAGCCCATTGTTACGGTCTGGATATGAAATAATCTCCCACCCCAAACCTCCTGTGTTAATGCAGGAGATAAAAAGATCAATTATGATAACTGTAACCTAATCAGTGTATTAATCCATTTGATGGATTAATAATTTGAAAGGTATGTGTAGGCAGGTAGGGTGGGAATAAAGGAAGTAGGTCCCTGGGGGTGTCCTCTTAGGGATTTTATCTTTGCTCCTGCTTCTCTCTCTCAACTTCTCAGTGGTCATGAGGTGAACATCTTTCCTCTGCCACACCTTTACACCATGGTATTCTGCTTCATGTTAGGCCCAAAGTGATGGAGTCAGCCCACCATGAACTAAACCTCTGAAACCATGAGCACAAAGAAACTTTTCCTCCTCTAAATTGGTTTTCTCAGGTATTTTGGTCACAGCAATGTAAGGCTGACTAGTGCTCACATCATTCCCTGGAGTGGTCCTGTGAAGTGCCCATCAGCAGGTTTCTTTTTTTAATATATTTTTTTTAGTTGTAAACGGACATAATACCTTTGTTTTGTTTACTTGTTTGTGTGGTGCTGTAGATTGAACCCAGTGCCTCACACATGCTAGGCAAGCACTCTACCACTGAGCTACAACTCCAGTCCCCCATGAGCAGGTTTTAAAGGAGAAATCCAAATACCTAGAAAAGATGGGAAAGTAAAGAGCCACTGAGACTGGGGGTTGAGGTTGTGGCTAAAAATACAGAACTTGAAAGGCAGGAAGAGGCTGGAGAATGAACAGGGGAGATAAATAGAATCTAACAGATCTGGACATGAGTCCCTGCTCTGCCATATACTACTTACGTTGACTTGAACAATGCACTTTACCTCTCTGAGCCTCAGTTTCTCATTTGTGAAATGGTGATTTATTCATTTTGTTTATGTTTTCATTCAGCAATGTTTTGCTTTTATTATTATAATTATTAACATATTAATTGTACAAATTAATGAGTTTCACTGTGGAGTCTTTATAGATGCATATATTCTGCTTTGATCATGCATACCCTCCCTTCTCCTACACTCTCCTGCACCCTCTTACTTTCCCTGACCCCCTTTCCAATCCTCAATGTTCTTCTTTTGCTCTCAGGTCAATTTTTTAAGTTTTCAAATATGAGGGGAAATGTGATACTTTTTTTCTGTCTAGCTTATTAACATGATGTCTTGCAGTTCATGCATTTTCCTGCAAAAAACAGAATTTCATTCTTCTTTATGGCTGAATAATACTCCTGGGTATATGTACCACATTCTCATTATCCATTCTTCTGTTGACAGGCACCTAGGTTAATTCCCTATCTTAGCTATTGTGAATAGTGCTGAGATAAGCATCAGCATACAAGTGCTCTTTTGTATGCTGACTTCGTTTCTTTTGCATATATATCCAGGAGTGGTATAGCAGGATTGCATGGTAATTCTATTTTTAGTTTTAGAGGAACCTCCATACAGTTTTCCATAGTAGCTGTGCTAATTTACATTACCAACAATAGTGGATAAGAGTTCCTTTTTATTTGCAACCTTACCAACATTTGTTAGTATTTGTGTGTGTGTGTGTGTGTGTGTGTGTTTTTTATCCTAATCATTCCAGTTGGATAAGATGAAATCTCATTGTAGTTTTGCTTTGAATTTCCCTGATGGTTAAGGATATTGAGCATTTTTTCATCTATTTACTGAATATTTGGACTTCTTTTGAGAATTTTCCACTCTTATCATTTGTCCATTTATTGATTGGATTATTTGGGGGAAAGACTGGAGTTTTTGAGGGTTTTTATTCTATATATTAATCTTCTGTCAAATGAATAGCTGGCAAAGATTTTCTCCCATTCTGTAGGTTGTCTGTTCACTCTGTTAATGGTTTGCTTTGCTGTGCAAAGGCTTTTTAATTTGATATAACCGCATTTGTCAATTCTTTTTTTTTTTTTTTTTTTTTTTTTTGGTACCGGGGATTGAACTCAGGAGCACTCGACCACTGGGCCACATCTCCAGCCCTTTTTGTATTTTATTAGAGACAGGGTCTCACTGAGTTGCTAAGTGCCTCGCCATTGCTGAGGCTGGCTTTGAACTCGCGATCCTCCTGCCTCAGCCTCCCAAGTGCTGGGATTACAGGCGTGCGCCACCATGCCCGGCTTTCTCATTTGTCAATTATTGATTTTGTTTCCTGAGCTACTGGAGTCCTATCCAGGAAATTCTTGCTTGTACCAATATCTTAAAGTGTTTCCCCTGTGTTTTCTTCTAGTGGTTTCAGAATTTCAGGTCTTATTTTAAGGTTTTGACCCATTTTGAGTTGAATTTTGTATAGGGAGAGAAAAAGGGACCTATATTGTATCTTTTACATAAAAATATCCAGTTTCCCCAGCACCATTTGTTGAAGAAGCTGTTCTTTCCCCAATGTATATTTTTGGCACCCCAGTCAAGGATCAGTTGGCTAAAGACACGTGGATTTATTTCTGGGTCCTCTATCCTGTTCCGTTGATCTACGGGTCTGACTTTATGCCAATCCCATACTATTTTTGTTACTATGGCTCTGTAGTATGTTGTGAAATCAGGTATTGTGATGCCTCCGACATTGCTCTTTTTGCTCACCATCACTTTGATTATTTGTGGTCTTTTGTGTTTTCATATGAATTTTAGGATTGCTTTTTCTAGTTCTGTGAAGAATATCATTGGTATTTTGAAGGGGATTGCATTGAATCTGTGATTGCTTTTGGTAGTGTGGCCATTTAAACAATGTTTATTCTCCCAATCCATGAACATGGGAGGTCTTTCTGTCTTCTAGTGTCTTCTTCAATTGCTTTCTTCAGTGTTTTGTAATAGTCATTTTAAAAATATTTTTAGTTGTCAATGATCTTTTAATTTTATTTGTGTACTTATATGCAGTGCTGAGGATGGAACCCAGGGCCTCACGCATGCCAGGGAAGTGCTCTACCGCTGAGCCACACTCCAGCCCTGTAATAGTCATTGTAGAGGACTTTTTCCTTCTTATTTAGGTTTATTCCTAAGTACCTTATTTTTCTGTGTTTGACTATTGTGAATGAGGTTGCTTTCCTGATTTCTTTCTCAGTGGGTTCATTAGTGGTATATAGAGAAGCTACTGGTTTTTTTTATACTGAGTTTGTATCCTGCTATTTTCCTGAATTTGTTAATCAGTTCTAATAGTCTTTTGGTGGAGTACTCAGGGTTTTCTATATATAGAATCAAATCATCTACAAACAGGGATAATTTGACTTCCTTCTTTCCTATTTATATGCCTTCTATTTCCTTCTCTACCCTGATTACTCTGGCTATAATTTCTAGGACTATATTGAACAAGAGCAGTGAGACTGGACTCCCTTGACTTATTCCTGATCTTAGAGGAAATGCTTTCAGTTTTTCACCACTCAGTATGATGTTGAACATGGGTTTGTCATAGATAGTCTTTATTATATTGTGGTATGATTCTTGTATGCTTATATTATTCAGTACTTTTATTATGAAGGAATGTTAAATTTTCTCAAAGGCTTTTTTCTACATCTATTGAGATGATCCTGTGATTCTTATCCTTGACTCTATTTATGTGAGGGGTTCAGATATTCATGTGCCTAGACCTCTCCAGAGCATATGTCCTTAACTAAGTCCATGAAGGAAATACTTAGAAAATGATATTTTAGATGTAGTTGGGATCACTCAGAATAATTAACAATGTTTCTTGACCCATATGAATAACTTAATTATATACCCATTTACTCTTTGGTCTCCCCAGAACATACTAGGACAACCCATCTCTGTCTATCCCATAAGAAACAGGAAGTTGAAATATTGGACCAAATACCAGTGCAATCAGATTATGAATGATCCAGGCAAAGTATTCAAAGTCCTAGACTCCTTTCATTCCCAACTCCCACCCCTCCATATTAAAACCATATAGAGATTTGGGGGGTTGTTCTCATATCAAAACACAGAGTATAGGGAGATAGTTGAGTCCATTTTTGTCCTGAGAAATTAACTGTGTGTATAACCACGGGATTGTATAAATGAGAAGCCTATCCACACACCCACCCCATCCATCAATTTAGACTTCTTAAGTGACCTGTCCTATTTATATCAACCAGTGTTGCTCTTCCTTTGCATGAACTACCCAATCTCATGACTACCTGGAGGCCTCAGTCATTACTTAGAGCAGGGAGTCCCAAATAATAGACTCTCCTGGCAGGAGATTAAGAATCTATAAATGGGGTTGGGGTTGTGGCTCAGTGGTAGAGTGCTTGCCTAGCATGCATGAGGCCCTGGGTTAGATCCCCAGCACCACATCAAAACAAACAAAAAAAGTATTGTGTCCATCTACAACTAAAAATTTTTTTTAAAAATTGAAATACAAAAATAGTTTGTGTACAACAAGTGACTTGAAAAATTGTGCTCTATATATGTAATATGAGATGAAATGCATTCTGCAAGCATGTATAACAAATTAGAATAAATGAATAATGTAATTTAAAAATGAAATACTTTAAAAACAAAGAATCCATAAATGAAGAATAAATAAGAAAATACTTCTGATTATTCTCACATGCAGTCAAGTTTGGAAATTACTGATCCAAATGTCATTCAGGAAAACTGGAGTAACACCCTGTGGTACAAGGAAATCTCTTCCAGAAGGGACACTCACGAAGGAAACATCAAGGCCTAAGTCTATCTTGGTTCTGTACCCACTTCTCCACCTACCCATTCATCCAGCCAATCATTTAGGCAAAACCCTTGACTTACAGAGTAGGCTAGGATAAATTTAACTTCTGCTGAAGGGGAGTGAAGAGCCTACAGATCTTATGGAAGGGTCTGACATCATCAGATTCATTAAATCACTCTTATTTCTTCTACTGCCCCAAACTTGAATTTCTTCAATCTTCTCGGGGCCTTCAACATGGTAAAACCTGTTGCTACCTTTGCTTCACTAAGTGTATATATACACATCCATTCATTTGGAAAACATGTATTGAGCTTTTACTATGTTAGGCCTATGGCTAGGTTTCCGAGACCTTTTCTATTACCTGCTACCTATTCTCTGTGGCTATATCCCTAGGAAGCCTGAGAAACAACTCAACATCCACAACAGAAGTTTGAATGTAAAAGTCATCTCTTATACCTGATACAGAAAAAAAATTTAAGGGTGTTCACACTTCAGAGGGAATTTCTAGAAAACAGCCTTTTGCCTCACATGTGCTAGGATGATTTTTCAGGCAGTGGGGTGAGCATGGCAGGGAGTGCTAGTTGTAATCCACTATCTCTTCATTTTTTCTTCTGTAACAGTATATGGAGCTGGCTTCATGAGCAGCACAAATGAAGACTATACTTCCAGTCTCTGTTGCAGAGTAAGGTTTGGGCCATAATGCTAAATCGTAGAGTGTCATTGTAAAAAATAATACCCATAGGGTAATATCCTACGGATGGCAGAGTTCATGACAGAAGGAACCTGGCTTCCTGGTTTACTCACTGAGCAGTGTTGTTATCCCAGCCCTGGACTACATACCTGCAGAAGGTTACATGAGAGAGAAATCAACTTCCAGCTTGTTCATCCATTCTATTTTGGGTTTCTGTTACAACAGCAGTACCTGTGTCCTGAATAATATACACTGCGATAAGAAATCTATTAATTACCCGATGAGGATACATTCAATAAACTGGTGTGGGCATATAACCATATGACAGTGGATTGAGGAACATGAAAGAAGTGAGGAAGTTGAGATAGTGAGTGTAGACAATCTTTTCAAAAGGGCATCTGTAAAAGCAGGGATAGAACATTAGCTATAGTGGATATTGGGCCAAGAGTAGGATTTGATTTGTTGGTGTAGTGGTAAAAAATTTGATCAAGATTCCAAGATTACTAGAAGGCTCCAGTGAAGAACATGAGAGTGAAATACTGAAGGAGTGAGGGGAATTGATAGAAAAAAAATGCCCTAAGAGTTAGGAACAATGAGATGCAAACCTCAGTTTAGAAAGGAGAGCTGGTTCTTCTGAGAGGGAGATGATCAGAAGAAGATGGAAACAAGTGAGTGGGGTCTGGTCAACAGTCTGAGGGATTTTCTCTGTGAGGGAAGAGACAAAGTCATCTACAGAGAGTAGATAACATGGTGGTTGATTCTGAGGCTTGTGTTTGGATGTTGAGGTTTTGAGTAGTTAGGTGAGATAAGAGGTTCACTAAAGATGGTGGGATTTCAAGGTGGGACTGTGGGCCCAGACGACTTTGCAATCTATGAGTCTAAAAAGTTGTATGATTTTTCTCAGGAAGAGGTTAATTATGGAAATGATGAAAAGTTGAAAAGGCGTAGAAGGCGTAAAACTCAAAGAGATACCATTTCTTTAGTACCAAAGGCTCATAAGAAGGAGAGAGGGTGAGCCAGAGCGTAGTCTAGTGGTAGAGTGCATGCTTCACACACAGGAGGCCCTGACTTCAATTCCTAGCAGTGGAATTTTTCAAAAAGGAGAAAAAGGGTTAGAAAGTATCCTCTCCAAAGACGAGGCAAGCATTTACTCTCTCATGCTAGACAGAGTGCTGGGTTCTAAATACCACCTTACACAACCCTCCCCACAACCAATGGGGCTAGATATCACTCCCTCCCTCCATTCTTTACATAGGAGATGGAGTCGGGTCAGGTCATATCCATGGTGAGCTGAAAAGCTTGGACTCCAGCACCATTTTTTTTTCTGACTTTCAAGTTCATGCTGAAGCCACCCCCACAATGATGCCCTGAGCGGACCTTTCCTGGATGCCAGAAAATGATGATCTACTTGAGAGGTTATTTTGCAGCAGGGAGAGTTACTATCTTTTATCTGCAATTTCTCATTAGTCTGGGTTTTGAAAGCCCACTTGAACGAACTCTACTTGTTTGTGGGCTTTTTTTCATTCGAATGCACTCTGATCTAAGTTGCAATTGATAACTTGTTGCCAGGATATCTCTGTAATAGCCAGAATGAAAAGTAAACAATAGCAAAATACCACATCCATCTAGTTCCTTGTGCTGCCTACATTTTTAAAAAATTAAAACCATTATTTCTGAATCGTTTGGGGGGGGGTGAAACTACAGAAGGGGGAGAGCTACTAACAATTATTATTCATTTGAAATCTCTATATCATATTCAACTGTTGCTCCAGTCTTTTTAACATCTGGTCTTCATCCACTTTGGTTAAATTGCTAGTAATTAGATGACCAGATAAATAATCTTAAATAAAGGTGAGTATAATAGTTGAAAACTAACAAGGAGTCTCCTAATTTTCAAATCCTAAAACAATTTGTTGGAAGCAATTCATTTTCTCTGACTCTGCAGACAAAAGTCTCTACCTTTCTGACATTTCCTTATGTAATGCCACAATGAATTTATGGGGTAGGTACAGTGATTATCCCCATTTTATAGATGAGGAAACTGAAGAAGCCTAGATAGATAAAGTGACCAATGTAAGGGCATACAAATAATGAGTTGTAGAGCCATGATTTGAACTTAAGTCTTCAGTTTTCATATCTGTGATCTTTTTGCCCTAACTTTAAGAATAGGTAGGATTTCAGCATGAATTTCAGTATGAATAATAGTAGGCAGGAAAACTGCAAGGATATAGTAGCGTGAACATTGCTATTGATGCACTTGACCTTTGACCTTTGCAGAACACTCTATCCAACAATAGAATACACATTCTTTTTTAAATACTTTTAGTCGTAGATTGCACAATACCTTTATTTTATTTATTTATTTTTATGTGGTGCTGAGGATCAAACTCAGTATCTCACATGGGCTAGGTGAGTGCTCTACCACTGAGCCACAAACCCAGCCCAACAAATGTTATCTTAAAGAGCCAGAGAATACTGGTGCATGCCTGTAATCCCAGAAGCTTGGGAGGCTGAGGCAGGAAGATCACAAGTTCAAAGCCAGCCTCAGCAACTTAGTGATGCCCTAAGCAATTTAGCAAGACCCTGTCTCTAAATAAAATATTTAGGGGCTGGGGTTGTGGCTCAGCGGCAGAGCACTCGCCTCGCACGTGTGCGGCCCGGGTTCGATCCTCAGCACCACGTAAACATAAATGCATTGCATTGTGTACAACTAAAGCAAATAAATAAATATTTAAAAAAAATATTTAAAAGGGATGGTTGTGTTCCTCAGTGGTAAAATGCCCCTGAGTTCAATCCCCAGTAACTAACACACACACACACACACACACACACACACACACACACACTAAGACAGAGAATAAATAATTTAGGATTTGTAGCCATACATTTTCTCAACTTTGCTGTTTTAGCATAAAAACAGTCATTAACATACTTGAATGAGCATGTATGTGTTCCAATAAATCTTTATTTATGAATAATGGAGTGTGAATTTCATGTTTCATGAAATATTTTTTTCCTTTAATTTTTTTGAACCATCTAAAAATGTATATTAGCTTAAGGGTCATATACAAACAAGAACATAATTTAAGGCACGTATGATGATTCACATAGTCACAGAATTTTAGTATTTTTTTTTAGTTGTAGATGGACACAATACCTTTATTTTATCATTTATACGTGGTGCTGAGGTTCAAACCCAGGGACCCACACATGCTAGGCAAGTGCTCCTCTTCTGATCCATAACCCCAGCCTTAGTCACAGAGTTTTAAATATAGCCACATTACTTTGGAGGGATTTTAGGTAAGACATCCAAAATCCTAGATCAGGGTGATAGGTGAGAGAGAAGAGAATGAACCCCTGATGGGGTGGCCATGGGCAATAACTTGGATGAAAAAAAACACCCTGTCTCTGCCATGTGGTCAACAGAATTGAGCATAGGGAGTCATAACCCCCTTATGTGAGGTTAAAGAAACCCACTTTCTGTAATAATGGCATCTTGGCCTTTCCAATATCACCCCCCGACACACACAGAGACATGTCCAAATTGTGGTTTCTCATGTCTGAGTTACCCCTGGGCTCCCATTGGCTGGAGCAGTGCCTGGATGACCAAACAACCACTAAGGGTGTGTTTCCTCATTGCCTCCCCTGATCCCTGGGAGGGATGTATAGGGAGGACAGGAAGCCTGACACCTGGGAGGCTTCTGCATGGCTGAGATTACCAGCAAAGCACTAGTGGTAATCACCACTACAAAACAACCACAAGCACTCATGAAAGGAAGGAGGGGATGACTGTCGGTGCAAGTGCAAAAACATCAGCCAGGTGGGAGTACCCTACCCATGTTCCTCATAGGTCCCCCAAGACCCCTGCCCTTTCATTGTCTAGCATAAATGCCCTCCTCAGCCTGTACCCCTTATGAAGCCCATCTTCTCATTCAGTCTCCTTTCCCCCAAACCAATGCCCTTCTGTGTTCACCCCATTGCCCTTTCAGGTACATAAGACAGGCATAAGGGTAGACATGCCCTTCATGCATGTGCAGGCAAAAAAAAAAATATATATATATATATGAAACATCACCAATTCAAGAAAGTGTTAAAAGGAAAACAAGGCCAACTTTTAAATAATTTTTTTAAAAAATCTTTTTTAGTTGTAGATGAACACAATGATTTTATTTATTTATTTATTTATTTTTATTTATTTATATGTGGTGCTGAGGATCAAACCCAGTGCCTCACATATGCTAGGCAAGTGCTCTACCACTGACCTACAACCCCAGTCCCCAGAGAATTTTAATAGCAGATGAAGACTGAATAAAAAAATGGTTTGTTTCTATTAGTAGACCTAGACAAACTATTCTAAAATGTATCTGGAAAGAGATTTTAGGGGCCCCAGAATAGTTAAAATATGCTTGCAAAAAGAAGATAGGAAGTGTTACTGTACCTGACATTAGGGCTCACTATATTGCTGTTGTAATCATGACAGTGTGGCAGAGGGACAGATACACCGATCAATGGAGTAGAAAAGAGAATCCATAAATAGACTCACAAGTATTTTGGACAACTGATTTTTACAAAGGTACCAAAGCAATTCAACACCATTTTCAAGAAATGGTGTTGGAGCAATTGAACATGCAAAGGAAATAATAAATAGCACTTTATGTAGACATGAACTCCAAATGAACCATAGACTGGTAAAATGTAGAAGTAAAACTTTTAGAAAAGGTCATAGGCCAGATCTAGGGCTTGATGAAGAGTTTTAGAGCTGATATCCAAAAATATTTTCCCTTATGTTTCTTTGGCAAAAATTGAATAACATGTGCATAGTGGGTGCTCATAAAGCATCTACTAGAGGCTACTGTGTAGCTTACTGGTACAGCATGTGCTTAGCATGCGTAAGGCCCTGGGTTCAATCTCCAGCACCAAAGGGAAAAAAAGCCCATTGTGTATACATACTTGAGTTTCTAAGTACATTTTTTAAATTCAGCTAAAAAGTCATCTTCAGGAGGGAATGAATATATCTCAAAACCAATTTTGCAGAATGTTTAATTTTTCCCCAAAGAAAAAGAAAGTGGTGCTTTTATTCTTAATAAAACTTTGGTATTCTCCAGCAGAGCTCTCTGTCATCAACAGGATATGTGATATGTTTATTTTAAGTTATTTTTTGGCACTGTGTGGAAGCAAGGGCACTGGCTGGAGGTCAAAAGCCCCTAGTCCTAGCTGAGGTTCCACCACCAACTCCTTATATGACCTTTCCTTTCTGGAACTGCATTTCATCTGTAAGATGGGAGTTCTGGACTAGAATATGACATCTCTGGGCCTTTCCATAGAATTCTATGAGTGTGTGTCTTTATCAATTTACTTCAGGGAATAATAATTTTTCAATTAGAGCATAAAACCCAGGCTAGTACATTTAATCTGTACAAACAGAGAAACACTCCTTGCTATATGTTTAGATAAGACTAAATAAAACACAGAATAAATTCCATTGCTAGCACATCACAAGAGTAGAGAACCTTGGGAGTTGGCACCTACTGGTAGAGTCAAAAGATGTCACTGAGAAGCAACAATTTTAGCAAGTGTTTTCCCTATTTACTGCAACTTTAAGGGTGTTATTAAAAGTTGGGATCAAGAATATTGTGGATTGGGCTGGGGAGGTAGCTCAGTGGTACAGCACTTGACCACCATGTGTGAGGGCCTTGGTTTGATCTCCAAAATTGAAGGAGGAGGAGGAGGAGGAGGGGAATTATTCAACTTAACAGACCCTGTGGAGATTAAATTCAGAAATTTCAGAGTTTTCAAGATTTGAAAATCATTGTCTATGACATGCAACTTGCCTGGACATCAGTCTGGCCCTGGTTTATTAGCACAGTAAGTGAAGCTGAACTAGATAATCATGGATTATAGGCAATCTTGTTGGTGGAGTTCTTATTCTTGCTGCACATTTTCTAATAGTTTTCTATGGTGCAGGTCTAAGTATGGAAGAAGTTGACTACTTCCTTTTAGAATCTTTCCTTGAAAAGAACTTCCAAAACTGGGTACAGTAGCACATGCCTTTAATCCCAGCAACTCATGAGGCTGAGGTAGGAAGATCGCAAGTTCCAGACCAACCTCAGCAGTTTAGCAAGGCCCTCAGGACTTAGTAGACCATGTCTCAAAATAAAAAATAAAAGGGGTTAGGAGTGTGGCTCAGAGGTTAAGCGCCTCTGGGTTCAATCCCTGGTACCAAAAACAAAAACAAACAAACAAACAAACAAAAAAAAAACTTCCAAGAGTGCCTTCAGAGATTCTCAGAAAGGGAGACTCAGTGGCACATGCATGTAATCCCAGCAGCTCAGGGGGCTGAGGCAGGAGGATCACAAGTTCAAAGCTAGCCTCAGCAATTTAAAAAGGCCCTAAGCAACTCAGCAAGACCCTGTCTCAAAATAAAAATAAAAAGGGCTAGAGATGTGCAGGAGCCCTGTTTGGGGAGATGGCTGAGATTGCGGTTGGATGCAGGCCATGGCCGGGCATTGCCGCCTTCCGTAGTCTCGCGGGACTTGGCCTGGGATCTCGTGGGACTTGGCCTGGGATCTCGAGAGACTTGAGCAGTGACTTAGCAGATCGGGTCGGCGCCATTTTGGTGGTGTGTGGTGCGTGTGGGAGTTGTTGTTAGAGCCAGAGAGAAAAGCTACCAGAATAAAAAGCCTGTTTGAGCCGGGCGCGGTGGCGCTCGCCTGTAATCCCAGTACTTGGGAGGCTGAGGCAGGAGGATCGCGAGTTCAAAGCCAGCCTCAGCAATGGCAAGGCACTTAGCAACTCAGTGAGACCCTGTCTCTAATAAAATACAAAAAAGGGCTGGGGATGTGACCCAGTGGTCGAGTGCCCCTGAGTTCAATCCCCGGTACCAAAAAAAAAAAAAAAAAAAAAAAAAAAAAAAAAAACTGTTTGTTTCCATTCTGCCTCTGAACTTGTTCCCGCGTTGTAGTTGCTTCAAGCGGCCATCGCTTCAGGCAGCTACAGAGATGTGGCTCAATGGTAAATTGCCCCTGGGTTAAATCCTCAGTACCAAAAAAGAAAAAAATAAAAAAGAATTAAAAAGGGAGAATCCAGGAGCCTACCCCAGTGCTGCCCAGCCCTCTCTGTCCAGCCATTTATTTCTCTTTTTTTATTCTAACTTGTTACATGAGAGCAGAAGGCATTAGAATTCATGTTACACTTATAGAGCACATTTTTACATATCTCTGGTTGTATACAAAGTATATTCACACCATTTGTGACTTCATACATGCACTTGGGGTAATAATATCCATCTCATTCTACCATCTTTTTTTTACCCCCTGGCCCCTCCCTTCCCCTCCCTCCTTATTGGCCTTTCTAGTGTTCCTCTAATCCTCCTATGCTCCCCATCCCAACCTCACTGTGAATCAGCCTCCTTATATCAGAGAAAACATTGGCATTTGGATTTTTGGGATTGGCTAACTTCACTTAGCATTATATTCTCCAACTTCATCCATTTATCTGCAAATGGCATTATTTCATTCTCTTTAATTGCTGAGTAATATTCCATTGTGTGTGTGTGTGTGTGTGTGTATACCAAATTTCTTTATCAGTTCATCTACTGAAGGGCATCTAGATTGGTTCCACAGTTTAGATATTGTGAATTGTGTTGCTATAAACATTGATGTGTTTGTGTCCCTGTTTTTAAATCCTTTGGGTATAGACTGAGGAGTGGGATAGCTGGGTCATAAGGTGTTTCCATTCCCAGTTTTCCAAGGAATCTCCATACTGCTTTCCAGATAGGCTGTACCATTTTGCAGTCCCACCAGCAATGTATGAGTGTGCCTATTTCCCCATATCCTCTCCAACATTTATTGTTGTTTGTGTTCTTAATAACTGTAATTCTGACTGGAGTGAAATGAAATCTTAGAGTAGTTTTGATTTGCATTTCTCTAATTGCCAGAGATGTTGAACATTTTTTCATGTATTTGTTGATTGATTATATATCTTCTTCTGAGAAGTGTCTTTTCAGTTCCTTGGCCCATTTATTGATTGGTTTATTTGTTTTTTGAGTTTTATTTGTTTTTTGAGTTCTTTTTGTGTGTGTGTGTGTGTGAGTTACCAGGGATTGAACTCAGGGGCACTCGACCACTGGGCCACATCCCCAGCCCTTTTTTGTATTTTATTAGAGACAGGGTCTCACTGAGTTGCTAAGTGCCTCGCCATTGCTGAGGCTGGCTTTGAACTCACGATCCTCCTGCCTCAGCCTCCCAAGTGCTAGGATTACAGGCGTGTGCCACCACGCCTGGCTTCTTTATATATTCTAGAGATTAGTGCTCTATCTAACATGCATGTGGTAAAAATTTGTTCCCAATTAATAGGCTCTCTATTCACCTCACTAATTGTTTCTTTTGCTGAGAAGAAGCTTTTTAGTTTGACTCTATCCCATCTATTGATTCTTGATATTAATTCTTACTCTATAGAAATCTTATTAAGGAAGTTGGGGCCTAACCTGATATGTTGGAGATTAGGGCTTACTTTTTCTTCTAATAGGTGTAGTGTCTCTGGTCTAATTCCTAGGTCCTTGATCCACTTTGAACTGAGTTTTGTGCATGGTGAGAGATAAGGGTTTAATTTCATTTTGTTGCATATGGATTTCCAGTTTCCCCAGCACCATTTGTTGAAGAGGCTATCCTTTTTCCACTGTACATTTTTGGCAACTTTGTCTAATATAAGATAACTGAAATTGTATGTGTTAGTCTCTGTGTCCTCTATTCTGTACTGTTGGTCTACCGGCCTATTTTGGTGTCAATACCATGCTGTTTTTGTTACTATTGCTCTGTAGTATAATTTAAGGTCTGGTATAGTGATACCACCTGCTTCACTCCTCTTACTAAAGATTGCTTTAGCTATTCTGGGTCTCTTATTTTTCCAGATGAATTTCATGACTGCTTTTTCTATTTCTATTAGGAATGCCATTGGGATTTGATTGCAATTGCATTAAATCTGTATAGTGCTTTTGGTAGTATGGTCATTTTGACAATATTAATTCTGCCTATCTAAGAACAGGGTAGATCTTTCCATCTTCTAAGGTCTTCTTTAATTTCTTTTTTAGTGTTCTGTAGTTTTTATTATAGAGGTCTTTCACATCTTTTGTTAAGTTGATTCCCAAGTATTTTATTTGTTTTTGATGCTATTTGAAATGGGGTAGTTTTCCTCTTTTCCCTTTCAGAGGATTTGTCACTGATATATTGAAATGCCTTTAATATATGGGTGTTGATTTTTGTATCCTGCTACTTTGCTCAATTCATTTATGAGTTCTAGAAATTTTCTGGTGTAATTTTCTGGGTCTTCTAGGTATAGTATCATATCATCAGCAAATAGTGATAATTTGAGTTCTATATTACCTATCTGTATCTCTTTAATTTCTTTCATCTGTCTTATTGCTCTGGCCAGTGTTTCAAGAACTATGTTAAATAGAAGTGGTGAAAGAGGGCATCCCTGTCTTGTTCCAGTTTTTAGAGGGAACACTTTTAATTTTTCTCCATTTAGAATGATGTTGGCCTGGGGCTTAGCGTAGATAGCTTTTACGGTGTTGAGATATGTTCCTGTTATCCCTAGTTTTTCTAGGGTTTTCAACATGGAGAGGTGCTGTATTTTGTCAAGTGCTTTTTCTGCAACTATTGAGATGATCATATGGTTCTTATCTTTAAGTCTATTGATGTGATGAATTACATTTATTGATTTCCATATGTTGAATCAACCTTGCATCCCTGAAATGAACCCGACTTGATCATGGTGAACTATGTTTTTGATATACTTCTATATTCGACTTGGCAGAACTTTATTGAGAATTTTTGCATTTGTGTTCAGTAGAGATATTGGTCTGAAGTTTTCTTTCTTTGATGTGTCTTTCCCTGGTTTTGGAATCGGGGTGATATTGGCCTCATAAAATGAGTTTGGAAATGCTCCCTCTTTTTCTAATTCCTGAAACAAATTGAAGAGTATTGGTATTAGTTCTTCTTTCAAGGTCTTATAGAACTCGGCTGTGTATCCACCTGGTCCTGGGCTTTTCTTGGTTGGTAGACTTCTGATGGCATCTTCTTTTTCATCACTTGAAATTAGTCTGTTTAAATTGTATATATCATCCTGATTCAATTTGGGCAAATCATACAACTCTAGAAATTTGTCGATGCCTTCAATATTTTCTATTTTATTGGACACAAGTTTTAAACAAATTTTCTAATTATCTTTTATATTTCTGTAGTGTCTGTTGTGATATTTCCTTTTTCATCACATATGTTAGTAACTTGAGTTTTCTCTCTCCTTCTCTTTGTTAGCCTGGCTGAGGGTCTGTCAATTTTATTTATTTTTTTCAAAGAATCAACTTTTTGTTTTGTCAACTTCTTCATGCTTGGGAAATTTTCTGATATTATCTCATTGAAGAGATTGTACATTCCTTTGGTTTGAAAATCTGTGCCTTCCTCTATCCCAATTACTCTTAGATTTGGTCTTTTGATGCTGTCCCATAATTCCTGGATGTTCTGTTCATGGTTTCTTACTATCTTCACTGTGTGGTCAACTTTATTTTCAAGATCATATACTTCGTGTTCATTATCTGAAGTTTTTTCTTCCAGTTGATGTAGTCTGTTCGTGATGCTTTCTTTTTTTTTTTTTTTTTTTTTTTTTATTTTAGTGTATTCTTTTCTTCATTTCAAGGATTTCTGACTGGATTTTTTTTCAGAGTTTCTATCTCTTTTTTGAAGTAATCTTTTGCTACCAGTATTTGCTCTCTTACATCTTTGTTGTGGTGATCAATTTTTGCCTTTATTTGCTCGTTTGGGTCATTCTTTAATTCACAGATCATTTTAATTATGACCCTTCTGAACTCCTTCTCTGACATTTCATCAACTTTGCTGAGCACAGGTTCTGTTATTGTAGTATCCTGGTTTATTTGGGGCACTTTTCTCCCTTGTTTTTTCATGTTGTCTATTTGCCTTACTTTCTTGCAGTGTGGATCTGAGATATTACAATTTCTACCTTATATTCTTGTAATATCTGTGCAGATTGTCTCTACCTCACCTTAATGTTGGGCTTTCAGACCCTGCAGGTGTCCCTCGATGTATGCTACTGCAACTCAAGGTGGTGGCAGCAATAGTGGAGGTAACTCGAGATAACAGTGAAGGTGCCCCAAGATGAATGCAATGGCTTCTAGATATGGGGCTGAAAGAGTGGGCCTCACACTGTCTTTGGGATGCCTGCTCTGAGATGCGGCTGCTTTTAGGCCCTGTCTGTTGTCAAAAGGTAGGGGCTACTGTGTGGGGAAGGCTATGGAAATGTCTGCAGTGTCTCAAGATGGAAGTGGGTTAGGCTTGTGCTCCCAGGTGGGGGTGGGTTGGCAGACTCTGGACCTACCCTGGGCCTGGGTCCCATGCAGGTTGGTGTGGGCAGAACTGGCCAAATCTGAGCTCCTGCAGTGGTCTGCTGGTTGGAAGATGCGGTCCTATGGCAGAGCCTGAGCTAGGTGGGTGTTTGCTGGTGGCAGGATGGACCTGGGCCCACTCTGAGTGGAGATTGATGGGGCTGTCCTGGGCCTGCCTGTGCTTGGCAGAGTTCAGTGGTGCTCCAGCCATTTCTTTTTAGGCCTGAAATGATTCCTTTGTATTAGAATTCAAGCTGAAATCCTGGATCCTAGGACAAGGGGTCTAAGAGTTCAACATAGTGGTAATTCAAGTTCAGTGTGGGTAGAGGGTTCAGCATAGATATGAGAAAAATATGGACCTGAGAACATGGTAGGAATCAAATGGGTAAAAGTCTAGAGATAATTTATATAAATGTACAGGATTAGAAAGTGAATCTAACTAGAAATCAGTGTTTTCATTACTCCAATTACCAAGTGAGAGAAATATAAAATATAAGTATGTACTTACCCAGTGACCAGAATTAACTGTTCTTTTAAATTTCATCCATGGTTGAATTTATTATATATCTTATATAAAGGTAATGTTGATTTTTTTCAGAATTAACTTTATAAAAAAATTTTTGTTTAGTTGTAGTTGGACACAATGCCTTTACTTTATTTATTTATTTTTTTATGTGGTACTAAGGATTGAATACAGTGCCTCACACATTCTAGGCAAGTGCTCCACCACTGAGCTATAACTCCAGCATTTAACTTGTTTGTGTTTCTTGTTTTTGGTATCAAGCATTGAACCCAGGTGCACTCAACCACTGAGCCACATCCCCACACATCCCCAGCCCTTGTTTATATTTTATTTAAAGACAGGATCTCGCTGAGTTGCTTAAGACCTCACCAAGAGGCTGAGGCTGGCTTTGAACTTGTGATTCTCCTGCCTCAGCCTCCTGAGCTGCTGGGATTACAGGTGTGCACTACTGCACCCAGATCAGAATTAACTTTTTAAAGTCTCAAAAATGGCAATCAGTTTGAAGTTATACACACACATATATAACCTCTCTGTGTGTGTGTGTGTGTGTGTGTATCCTGTGTTCCACCATGTTTCATATATATATGAGATTGGGCCAAACTACCTCCACAGAACAGCAACTGGGAAGCATATATTGGACAGAATCAGAATCTGATAATGAAGCTGAACTGAGGAACTAAATTAGGCTATATGTTATTTAATGTAATGTGCCAGCTCAAGGACATCCAGGCTGGTGAAGTCTTCTCTCCAGTACGGAGAATTGAGGCCTTCTCTGTTTTATGTTAATCAAACCCCTTGCAGGAAGACTAGTGTGTCACTTCTAGCTGGTAGACTGGGCCGATAGATGAAGACCCATTGTCACATTTTCTCAGGAGAGACATAAGAATGCTTGTTGGGCACATGGAGCCATGAGAATGAGAAAGATGTTGAAGGAAGATGGAATGATCAGCCTAGAGATGAGCAACCTTAGAGTGCAGATATGTCCTAGGATAAACAGAAAGTAAACTCCTTAAGTCCCAGCTAGTAGATAGTGCCATACGTTTTGTTTTTTGTTGTTGTTGTTGTTGTTGTTGTTGTTTTTTAGCAAGCACAATCCTGTGCAATATCCTTTGGGGTGGCTTACCTCCTAGTCTGCTGTGCTCTTTCATGGTCTGCCCTCCCCAAATGAACTGCTATTGAAGTGCTGACAAGCTTGAAGAAAGTGATCAAAAGTAGATGGAAACTCACTGTCGACAAGAACGTTCTGATGCGTGGCTGTGTTGAGGGACATCTGAGAGTTTCGACATCAGGAATTGCTCTGAGCAAACAAGTTACAAGCCTCTGCGAAACTGGCTTTCAGACACATTCGTCACTGAGAAATGTCCATCAAAGACTTGCTATGGTTTGGGGTCTTGTCTTGCAAACTGGTACCCCCTTCACACATGGCAATGCTAATGTGCCCACCAGTGGAAACATGCTTTAGATGGAAATAGCCATTTATGTAGGTGACATATTGTCTCCTAATTTCTGGGGACTACTTTCTACAATTCTCTATGTCTATGGGACTTTTTTCCTCTTCTCTCCTATCCTTTTTCATCCCTACTGAATATTTGTTTTTAGTGGGACATGTCTTTACGATCAAGACATAAAAGAGAATGCTTTGCAAGAATGGAGAAATCAGGGTTCTTCCAGACAAGGGTGATCTGTAGCGTGTTTTCAGACTGTGGGAAAGACGTGGAACAATAGTTGATCTATTGGGACTAAAGCTAGAGCTTGTCTTTTCAGTCTCTACTTTTTGTTTACTTCTTTACTCTGCTGGTTTAAATCTCTCTTAAAGGGACAAGTAGCATGGGGTGTAACAACATCTGGGGCATGGTAGAAAATGGGCTGAAAAGGAAAGCCAGTGTTTCTTCATTCTGCCGTAATACAACTTAATGAGCCAACCACTGTGGCTTTCAGACACTGTCAGACCTGCCAGGAGCCTTACCAAACATCCCATCCTACCCCCTCATATTACAGTAGGGGCCCAGAGAGGAGCTGGCTAAGCTGTGTTCACTAGGGCTAACGAAGCACAGGCCTCAGGTTACCCAGTGGCCCATTTAGTACTCTCTCCTCTATACCACCAATCTCCCCAATAAAAGGAAACCACAAACTTGCAATAGAGCAAGCCATTGACTATATCAAGTCTTGTGGTTTAAATGATAACAGACACTGTTCATTGAGTACTTTTTGCCTGTGATCTCATTTATTGAGT
This sequence comes from Tamias sibiricus, assembly GCA_025594165.1. Classification (NCBI taxonomy): domain Eukaryota; kingdom Metazoa; phylum Chordata; class Mammalia; order Rodentia; family Sciuridae; genus Tamias; species Tamias sibiricus. The sequence continues at coordinate 130,580,046 of CM046667.1, forward strand.
TATGACATGTAATAAGGAGTTTCAAGTTCATTTTAAAATTTTAACTCATGATAGCATTTAAGCCTTACCCCCCTTCTTTTCATTATTCCCCACATCTGGGCAAGCTGATAAGAATATTCCCTTGCTTTTTCCTTTAATGCTGGTAGGACTAGAACCACACGAGCTCTTTTTTAAATATATATTTTAGTTATAGATGGACACAATAACTTTATTTATTTATTTTTATATGGTGCTAAGGATCAAACCCAGTGCCTCACACGTATTAGGCAAATGCTCTACCACTGAGCCACAACTCCAGAGCCCCCCCCCCCCCAACGAACTCTTGACTCCATGTGGTAACCTGCAGTCTGGTCCCACCCCCCCTACCCATCAAAACAACCGCTGCCCATTGTCCTCTTCTTATTGGCACAAGCCAGTTTGGAGTCAACTTGGGAAGCCTGTCCTGCTGTCTTTAATATTTAATTAGGAGACTTTTGGTGTGTGTTTTGCTATCATCAGTCTTGACACTGAAACCAAATCTCAGGTAGATGGCTGCAACCCAACTCTGAGGTATGTGCTGTTATAATCAGCATTTTACAGTTAAGGAAACTGAGGAAGAGAGAGGTCAAAGTAATGCACAGTGGCTTCTAAAAGGCTTATGAAATTACAGAAGCCATTCAGGAACAGTGGCACATGCCTGTAATCCCAGCAGCTGAGGAGGCTGAGGCAGGAGGATCATGAATTCAAAGCCAGCCTCAGCAACTTAGTGAGGGCCCTAAGCAACTCAGTGTCTCTAAATAAAATACAAAATAGGGCTGGGGATGTGGCTCAGTGGTTAAGCACTCCTGGGTTCGATCCCTGGTACCAAAAAAAAAAAAAAAAAAAAAGTTACAGAAGCCATTTAGGAAAAATATACAGCTAAGTTTCAGTTTAGACCAAAGAATATTATATGGCTGTGCTATGGAAAGGTAAGCAAAGGATCTAAGACAGATCTTTGAATCCAAGTTAAAGTTCTTGCCAAAGATTGTGCAGCTTAGTAAGTGATAAAGCTGAGATTGACATGTAGGCATGAGACTCTGGATCTGCATGCCACACATCTCAAATGAAGATCTGTCTGATGGCAAAGCCTGTGCTCTTCCCACTATAGCAGGAGAGTTAAGAGGCTGCATGAGGCTGTAGAAAGGGTTGTAGAAAGGCTATAGAAAGGTTGCATGAGGCTATAGAAATTTATTCTGTAAATTGTTACAGAATAACAATAATGCCACTATATGCAAGGTATTGTGCTTTTTGTTTCATCTTTATTATGATTCTGTAAAGTCAATACCATTATTATTCCCATTTAGTAGATAAGGGAATCAGATTCAATTCATCAGAAAGGTTAGGAGATAGGTCCAAAATCACACAGGTAGTAATCAGAACATCTGGCTTGAGAAGCTCTGTGGGTTGATGTGTCAGAGGTCATGGCCTACTGCTCCTATGAAAGGTGGGTGTTTTGCATTCTCCCAAGTTTGGAATAATAAAGGTAATCTTTTTCACGTGTGACAACCACCTTACATACATCATCTAATTTAAACTTAGAGTAACACTTTAAATCCGTACCACTGTTGCCCTCACATTATGGAAGAGGCACTTGAGTCTCAGAGAAGTTAATAAAACATCATTAAAAAACACAAGGAAGGGCTGGGGTTGTGGCTCAGTGATAGAGTGCTCGCCTAGCACGTGCGTGGCCCAGGTTTGATCCTCAGCACCATGTAAAAATGAACGCATTGTGTACAACTAAAGCAAATAAATAAATATTAAAAAAAAAAAACCCACAAGGAAACCGGTTGTGGTGGTTGCATGCCTGTAATCCCTGCAGCTTGGGAGGCTGAGGCAGGAGGATTGAGGGTTCAAAGCCAACCTCAGTAACTTAGTGAGGCCTTAAGCAACTCAGCAAGACCCTGTCTTAAAAAATAAAAAGGGCTGGGAATGTGGTTCAATGGTTAATCACTCCTGGATTCAATCCCTGGTACCAAAAAAAAAAAAAAAAAAAAAAAAAAAAAAAAAGGGGGGGAAAGAAAGAAAGAAAAGATGAGTGATGTATGGACCTTGGAGGAGCTAGAGTTTGAGGTCTGTGGGATTACAGTGCCAAAACTCTTGAAGACTTATTTGCCCCCTTTCAAGCTTGAGCTCCAATCCTCTCCTCTGCTGGCTGCAAGTACATAGGTATATAGTATGTGGCAAGGACCTGGTCATATCTTTAGTTGCCCTGCCACAACACCCCCCACTACCATCAGCACCTCTTGAGCTGTTGCCACTTAGTCCTCCTCAGCACCTCCTGTCAGATTTCTCGTTCTTGCTGATGTCAGAGACTGGACTGTCACTGCAATTGCCATTGCTGCTGTAAGCAACTCAGGCAGCACATGCTGCAAGTCCCTGTTATCCCTCAGACAGCTCTTTTTGGTATGTTAAGGATTTATTCAGTAGGAAAGGAAGAAGTAGGAAAGGAGAATCTTCTACTGCTCCTTGTGAAGATCCTGGAGTTTTGAAGCTCTGTAAATACCACATACCCAGAAAAGAGAGTGATGGGCAAACCTAAGAAAATGGAGAAAAATGCAGCTAACAGGAGGGGCCAAAGAATGGTTCTTGGGACCATAAACTCCTGCAAACAAGTTCAGCCCTTCAACAAAAATGAGAAGTAGATGTAATTTCTTCTGATTTCTTTACCCAAGAATGGAATGAGATTCTCACCATTGTACCATACAGGAAGTTCATGTTCACATCAGCTGGAGACAGAATTAGTACTCACGTGGACCCAGAAGAACAGAAGCATTACCTGTGAGCTTATTTTTGAACTCCTGTTTTTCCTACTTTGAAAGAATCCTAGATATCCAAGGGCAACAGGGAGACTAGAAGCACTGAAGTTACTTTAGTGGTAATACAAAAGAGCCCTTGAGTTGGTGTGAGGAACTAGTTTGTTATTTCTAGCTTTGCCACTGAATAGCAGTGTGGCCTTAGTCACTTGCTCTCCTTTCTCTTCTCAGGTCCTTCAAGTTCTTCCTCATTTGAACTTCAGCAATCTATACCCTTTTTTTTCTTGTGCATAGCTCTAGTATCATTTGAGTTTATTTAGGAAAATGACAAACCTGCATCAAAGGTCTTATAGTATATATGGCAGGCACAAATAGAGCTACTTCCAAAAAGCTCAGGGAGAACAAAGGCAAGGAAAATTGGGACTGGCCTGTCAGAGGAGGTGGGGTAAAGCTGGGCCTTGAAGGATGACAGATAGGAAACACCAGTCAGGGAGAGCAGCATATGCTCTTCACTTCCTCTGAACTTGTGGAAGGTTCTGGAAAAAACTGGCTTATTTGGGAGAAACTTGCTACCATGGGAAATTTGATATTGCTGTAGGGAGGGTATGTGTGGTGGTAGGAAATGAGGCTAGAGAGCTAAGAAACCAGAACTGGATCATGGAGGGCCTTGAATGGGTCAAGGAATTTGGGTTTTGTCCTTTGGGTAGCACAGGTTGCCAGCAGAGGTGGAGTTTTTGTTGTTGTTATTGTTGTTGTTGTTTATAGAGTCATATAATCATATTGGTTATGCAGAAAAACACCACTTAGGTGTCAATATGGACAACGATCTGGATTGGGGAGACTCTGGTCTTGGAGGCCAGGTAAAATGCTAGTACCTAAATTATATTCTAGATAAAAGACAAGGGCCCTCTGGTGGACAGACTCTAGGGTGGCCTCCATTGATCTTTGCCTCCTGATACTCATGTTCCAGTATATTCCTCTCCCCTTGAATGTGAGCTAGACCAAGTGTCTCACTTCTAAGAACTAAACACAGTTAAAAGTGCTAGGATATCACTTCCAAGGTTACAGGAAGATTAATTTTGAAGCCAGCTAGCATTTTTGAGCTGCCCTATGGAGTGGCCCAGATAGCAAGTAACTAATGTCAAAAAGACAGCCGTCTGGTCAAAAGCCAGCTGGTCAAAAAGCCAGCCTTGGACCAGGGTCATGCCCACTAACCACTCAAGTGAGCTAACAAATGGATCTTCTGAAGCATGCAGACAACAGCTACATCAGTGACCTCAGAAGTGGATATTATCCCAGTAGACCTTGAGACTGCAACCTTATAAGAGATCCTGTGCCACCTAAGCCACACTCAGATCCTGATCCACAGGAACTGAAGGTAGTAAGTATCTATTTGCTTTATACTGCTAACATTTGGGATAATTTCTTAGATAGCTATAGATAAATAATACAAGCCCCAAATCAGGCAGTGGAAATGAATAATTGATGGATTCTGGTTCGGGTGAAAAGGGAAAGGAGATGTCTAGGCAGACATTAGTGCTATTTAATTAAGATGGAAAATCGAGTAGGAAATGTTCCTTTGAGATTTTTGTTATCTGGTCAAATTTTGAGGACCTGGGGGACACCGTAGTAAATATACTCAGGAGGCAGTTGGATCCAAAGCCTGAGTCTCAAAGAATGGTATGAACTGAATATTTAGGAATATCAATTAGAGGTGTTTTGTGCAGGAGCCCTGTTTGGGGATTGACTTGAATTGCGGTTGACTATGAGCCGTGGAGATTTGGCCATTGTCGCCACCCGTAGTCTCACGGGACTTGTTGCGGGATCTCGAGTGACTTGGCCGAAATTGCTGATCGGGTCAGCGCCATTTTTTAGTGGTGGTGTGTGTGGTGTGTGTTAGTTGTTGTTAGAACCAGAGAGAAAAGTTATCAGAATAAAAAGCTGTTTGTCTCCAGTTTGCCTCTGAAGTTCTTCCCGCGGCTCCGTTGCTCCAAGCGCTTCAGGCGGCAACAGGTGGCGGCCCGTACGGGGACTTCGGAGCGGACAGGTAAGAACTGAAGGTCTCTAAAGATGGGTTCGAATATAACTGAATCCCAATTGATAGAGGCTATGCAAAGACTCCTTGATATACCTGACTCTGTTCTCAGTGAGGCGTATATAGACAAAAGTGAAAGTGATCAAAAAAGTGTAGATTCCACTGGGCCAACTGAGACCAGTAAAGAGAGTATTAGAAGAGACCCAAAAATGACAAAAATCCAAGCTATTAAAGCTATTCGGGAGTTATTGGCGAAAGCTGAAGGATACTTGCTCTCACTGGAACCTGGGCCTCAGGATATTGCTGTCAGTGAAATTAGCAGTGGTGAGGAATCTAGTAAAAGTGATCCTGAGAAAATGAGGAAAAAGAAACTAAAAAAGACCGAGAAAAAGGACGGTCAGGTAGAGGAGTCACTTGTGTCCTCTACTCCCCCATGGGTGGAATCCATTACAGAAAATATGAAGGGTATTACTAGGCATTTGCATACCCTAGAAACAGAAATAAAAAGTCTTTCTGATCGCTTATGCGCTCTCGAGGACAAATCACAGATACATTGGGAACCGCCAGCATTTGAAAAGAAAAATGGACAGAGTGTCCATCAGTCAGTAGATTTCAAAACAATAAAAAAATCTCAAAGAGGCAGTAATGACTTATGGGCCCCAAGCTCCTTTCACGTTGAGTATGCTGGAGTCCCTTAACACCTTTAACTTAACCCCCTCAGACTGGAAAAGTCTATGTAAAGCAACATTAAGCGGGGGGCAATTCTTGGTTTGGCGATCGCAATTCCAAGAACTTTGTATAGAAACGGCTAAAAGAAACGCGGCTGCAGGGTTTGAAAACTATAATATAGACATGCTCACAGGAGAAGGGCAATTCGCAGACTTACAGGCTCAAACAGATTATGACCCAGATGTATATGCTCAGATAAATGCAGCTGCCTTAGAGGCATGGAAAACTGTACAAGGACCTGGGGATCTACAAGGTAGCTTGTCAAAAGTGATTCAAGGACCTAATGAGCCGTATGCCGACTTTGCTGATCGACTTTTGAGAACTGCAGGTAGTGTGTTTGCAGATGTTGACCAAGCTATGCCATTAGTTGTTCAATTAGCTTATGAAAATGCAAATAAATGGTGCCAAGCAGCCATCAGGCCATGGAGAACTAAAAAGGATCTTTCCGTATATATACAACTATGTAAAGATATAAATGACGCCTTTGTCACAGGAAATGTGATTGCAGCCTCAATGAGAGGTGCTTCCTCTCGAAATTTCACAAAGGCTAAACGTAGACATTATAATCAATCAGGATATTCCAGGCAAAATTATCATAATCAATCAGGCAATTCTAGGCAAAATCCCAAAAGAGAAATAAGACCAAGCTCATACTGTGCCCCAGGCCGCTGCCCCAGGTGTAAAAAGGGAAATCATTGGGCCAATAAATGCCATTCAAAATTTGACATCCATGGAAATCCTTTGTTCAGGAATTCAAAAAACGGGGCACGGGGCCCAATACCCCGGGGCCCACAAATGTACGGGGCATTGCAGAAGGAGTATCCTCAAGCATCCACTCAGATGCTTCCCCGACACAATCCCTACTACCCATCCACTCCCTCGCCAGAGGAACAAGAGGAAATGCAGGATTAGACCTCTGTTCCACCGCCCGAATAGTGTTAACACCTGAAATGGGGGTTCAACTGATTCCCACAGGAGTCAGGGGACCTCTTCCCTCAGGGACTGTAGGACTTATTATCGGGCGTAGTCCTAAAAGCTTATTAGGTTTGCAAGTGACCCCAGGTGTAATAAACTCAGACTACAAAGGGGAAATAAAAATAATGCTTAGCTCACCCCAAAGTATAACTTCTGTTAATCAAGGAGATAGAATTGCTCAGTTGCTTCTCCTTCCCAATTTACATAATTCATTTAAAATGGGTATGCCTCAAGAAGGGAACAATAGAGGATTTTGTTCCACTGACTCAAGTCCCATGGCTTGCTGGGTTCGAGACTGTTCAAGGAGGCCTATGTGTAAAATAAAAATCCAAGGAATAGAAATGGAGGGATTAATAGATACTGGAGCTGACTCTTCCATTATTAATTTACGCCAATGGCCCAAGCACTGGCCTCTGCAAAAAGCTTCAACCAGTTTAAGAGGCTTGGGATATAATAACCTCCCAGATAAAAGTGCAGTAATTTTAAAATGGGAGGATGATGAAGGCCATAAAGGAACATTTCAGCCTTATGTTTTACCTAATCTACTGGTTACTTTATGGGGAAGAGATATTTTGCAACAAATGGGAGTACACCTTGCAACCAAGCCTGCAGATGTTAAATGTGAAAACCTACAGGGTAATCTTAACCATAAAAGAACTCATTATCAAAAAGTACAGAGTAATCTTAACCCTAAAAGTAATCATTGTCATAAAGGAAAAAGATATTTTTTTTCGGGGCCACTGAGAAAATAATTTTGAAAATACCATGGCTTTCTGATAAGCCAGTGTGGGTCCCTCAGTGGCCCCTATCTAAAGAGAAATTACAAGCGGCCCACCTACTAGTTCAGGAACAATTAGAAGCAGGTCATATAGAACCTTCCACCTCTCCCTGGAATTCCCCCATATTTGTGATCAAGAAAAAGTCAGGAAAATGGCGATTGTTACATGATCTTAGACAAATCAATAAAACCATGCAAGTTATGGGGCCTACTCAACCTGGACTTCCTAGTCCCGTAGTATTCCAAAAATTTTCCATCTTATTACTCTTGATATAAAGGATTGCTTCTTTTCTATTCCCCTACATCCTCTGGATGCCCCCAGGTTTGCTTTTTCCGTTCCTTCTATGAACAATAATGGCCCTGATCAGAGATATCAATGGAAGGTTTTACCACAGGGAATGGCTAATAGCCCCACCATATGCCAAATATATGTGGACAAGGCTATCCAACCCATTAAAAATAAATATCCAAACCTCATGTGTCTACATTACATGGATGATATTTTATTGGCCCACCCTAATCAAAAAATCTTATTTAATATATTCAGTGATGTGGTAGAAAATTTAAAAAAATATGGGTTATATATAGCAGAAGAAAAAGTTCAAACCAGATCTCCCATATTATATTTAGGATTTAAAATCATGGATACTTTTGTTAGACCCCAAAAAATTTAATAAATAAAGAACATTTGACCACCCTCAATGATTTCCAAAAACTACTGGGAGACATTAATTGGCTTTGCCCTACACTAAATCTCACTACTGGCCAACTAAAAACCTTTATTTGACATCCTTCGCGGAGACCCTGATCCATCTTCACCGCGAACATTGACTCCTGATGCTAGGAAAGCTTTAAAGTTAGTAGAAAAAGCCATTGAAGGAGCTCATTGTGATAGATTTGATTTAACTCAACCACTGATGTTGATTATTATTTCTTCACAATATACACCCACAGGAGTATTTTGGCAACAAGGGCCTTTATTATGGATACATTTGCCCATCTCTCCTAAAAGTATAATTGAATCTTATACCTCCATGGTGGCTAAACTTATTCTTCAAGGACTTAAGACTTCTACTAAAATATTTGGCATTCACCCTGCTACTATTATTACTCCCTATTCATCATCACAGATTGAATACTTATGCTTCAATGGTAATGATTGGGCTATAGCTAAATGCTCTACTTCTGCAAATTTTGATAATCATCTTCCTAAGTCCCCTATATTATCTTTTTGTATTAATCATCCTATTATATTTCCACAGGTAATAAAAAATCAACCTATTCCTAAGGCATTTAATGTATTTACAGATGGGTCCTCAAATGGTACTGCTGCAGTAGTCACTAAAAAAGAAAATATGACTTACATAACTGCACACAAATCAGCTCAACTAGTGGAACTGGAAGCTGTGGTAAGAGCTCTGGAAAATTTTAGGGACCAGCCCGTAAACATTTTTTCAGATAGCCACTATATTGTACAAGCTGTCCCAAAATTAGAGTTAGCAGGACCAATAGCACCTCATACTCCAGCCTTTAAATTGTTTTATCAAATACAAAAACTTTTGTGGGCAAGAAAAGAACCTCTATTCGTAGGCCATATTAGAGCACATACTAATTTGCCTGGTCCCCTCCATGAAGGTAATCAAAAGGCTGATGAACTTACAAAAACAATATTTATACTTTCAGTGCTACAACAAGCTACTTTATTCCACTCCCAGTTTCATGTCAACAGCACCACCTTGCAACGTAGGTTTAAAATCACAAAGGAGCAAGCCAGAACAATTGTAAAAGATTGTAAATCTTGTATGACACATTTGCCCAATCCTCATTTCGGCGTTAACCCTAGAGGATTAATGCCCAATCATTTGTGGCAGATGGATGTTACTCATGGAAAATATTGCGATTTATTCATGTGACCATAGATACATGCTCAGGCATGATTTTTGCTTCCTTACATTCTGGAGAAAAAGTTAAAGATGTTACATCTCATTGTTTGCAAGCTTTTGCTGCATTGGGCATCCCCAAAATGCTTAAAACAGATAATGGCCCCGCATATACGTCCTCATCTTTCAAACAGTTTTGCGCAAAATTCAATATATCCCATAAAACAGGCATCCCATACAATCCTCAGGGTCAGGGCATTATTGAAAGAGCAAACCGAACACTGAAAATTATGTTATTAAAACAAAAAGAAGGAAATTGGAAAAGTCCGAAGGACAGATTGGCAGTTGCCCTGTTTACCTTAAATTTTTTAACTTTAGACTCTAATGGTTATTCTGCTGGAGACAGACATTGGAATCCACACCAACAACATAAACCCTTGGTTTACTGGAAGGATGTTCTTTCAGGTACATGGAAGGGTCCAGATCCAGTATTAATTTGGGGAAGAGGATCTGTTTGTGTTTTTCCAAAAGACGAATCCTCTCCAATATGGATACCATCTAGATTAATAAAACAGGTACCACATCAAAATGATCAAGATGAAGTTATTGAAGAATCAAGATTAATAAAAAAGGTACAAAATCAAGAGGACCAAGATGAAGGTATAGAATGATTCCCTCAAAAGAGTCCTTCAAAATATTTCACAACTTAAGTGTCATTCCTCCCGGCCGGGACGAGGAGATCTCTCTTTAGTGTGCACACAATTGTATTTTTTTTTTCCTTTTTATACATGTCTTTATGTCTGTACATTTGTCTACATTTCATGTTAATGTGACGTCACAAATATATGTTTGTATGTTTGTTTGTCTGTCCAGTGTGACGTCACAAAGAACAAAGCGCTTATGAAAAAGAAAAAAAAAATATATATATATATGGATCCAAATAACTTTAATTCATTTTAGGTTAAGAGTATTCAATTTAGGTAAATAATTTTATAAATGAAGGTACTTTCAATTTTGATTTATAGGTGTCCCTGGGACTTCTCTTTAGCAAACAATATGACTAGTGCTATATAACCTGATATTTTGGTGTTTTGACTTAAGATTGTTTATTTGTTATTAACTTCATTTGTTTAATAGCTCATTAATTTCAATTATCTCAACAGGTAAAAGATTGCTCTGTATACAGAGACTCAAGGGTTCCAGCTAACAAATTATTTCTCTAAAGTGCCTTTACCTTTTCTTTAATCTATCTTTAATGCAGTAATTACCCTCAGTCTTTCTTTGTTTTCTTCTAAATATGACATTTTTCCAACTTATGTTTGTAGAAGCTCAACCAGCGATGTATGTGAACAAAAATCAACTTTAATTTTCTAATCTAATTATTCTATTTTGTAGTTTGACAACTCGCCTCTTGACTCAGTGCTGCAATAGCACTGCCTTTCCTTTAATAATTGATGCTTGAGTTTCTAGGTATCGGGCCCTGAAGATTTGCCGGTGGCATTGTCTAAACATAAAAAAGACGTCTGCTGCTACAGCTGCAGGGATCGCGGCCGCCGCAAGCATCCCTGCTGCTCAAACATCAAACAACCTCACCAACAGTGTGGCCTCTGCTCTACATGCATGGGGCCTCCTACATCAACATGTTATAACAAATGGACATTTTGATCTTTCATTGTTTGGGACTTTACGGGACAATGCCTTGCGGGTATTTGTCTAGAGAATTCAGTGTGTTACTTGTTGGAACTTAGGGCAGCTGATTTGTTTAAACAATTTGATATGCTATGCAATTTGGCTCATCACCAAAAGGCTTGTTGCTTAAAGCTGCAACATCTCCTCACAATTGGACGGCTGTTAGTCATCATATATAGTTGATCCTAAAGGGCTCCATTGGATGGCTGGTTAGCCAATGACGGGTAAGATCCCCAGAGGGGGACAACCTAAGACAGGCACAGTCGCACGGGACAGTCTCATGTGGCCGACATATCAACCTAAGACAGGAGTCAAGGGCACAGCCTTGATTATCCGATGACGGGTAAGAATGTTGGTTGCACATAGACGTCCTAGAGCATTACCTCTTTTAAAACAAAAAGGGGGAAATGCAGGAGCCCTGTTTGGGGGTTGACTTGAATTGCGGTTGACTATGAGCCGTGGAGATTTGGCCATTGTCGTCACCCGTAGTCTCACGGGACTTGTTGCGGGATCTCGAGTGACTTGGCCGAAATTGCTGATCGGGTCAGTGCCATTTTTTAGTGGTGGTGTGTTTGGCGTGTGTTAGTTGTTGTTAGAACCAGAGAGAAAAAGTTATCAGAATAAAAAGCTGTTTGTCTCCAGTTTGCCTCTGAAGTTCTTCCCGCGGCTCCGTTGCTCCAAGCGCTTCAGGCGGCAACAGTTTTGGGAAGGGATTTCTTCATATAGGGACCAAGGCTGAAACCCTGGAGATCATAACAATTGAAGAGGCAATCCTTCTGTCAAAAAGGTGTTATTGTGTGTGTGTGTGTGTGTGTGTGTGTGTGTGCGCGCACGCATGTTATCCATATGTATTGCCTCCCAAGCAGTTACTTCCCATTGTCAAATAGACTTCCTTAGCTTTGCAACCATATTTGGATTCCAATTTTATCTCACTAAAGCCTCCAGACATTAGTGAGTGTCTTGCAGATGAACCTGAACCCTCTCCAAATTGGACAAGTTCCTGTTGAAAGAGTTCTGGGTAAATCTGCTGTTGATTTTCACTGCTCATAATTACTGGCAACATCTCTAGAGTTCATATGTTGTTTACACACTCAGCTTTATTTATTCTTCATAAGGAAACTATATATAATGTGACATAGCAGGAGAGCTTGGTGGCAGAAAAAATATAGTACGTGGAGAGTCTAGGAGATGTCAAGTTGACCCAGAGATCTTTTTCAGGGGTTGGTGGTAGTGGGCGTGTTTCTATCTAACCTGTAGAATGTAAACAGAACCTGCAGACAGACTGAAAGACAGTTCTGTCAGCTCTGCTGCAGGTGTTGACATCACTGTCCTCCCTAAGGTGTGGGCACATAAGCTTATTACCATTCCAATTTTGCTAAGCTGCTTGGGGCTTTTAACATTACAGACAGCCTATTCCTATGTGTAGAGACTGTAGAGAAGATGCCTGAGGTCTTTTCTGAATGTTTCAGACTTGCAAATAATGGTATTTCTTTTCTTTTTTGTTATTGGGGATTGAACCCAGGGTGCTTAACCACTGAGCCACATCCCCAGCCCTTTTTTATATTTTACTTAGAAATAGTGTCTCACTGAGTTGCTTAAGGACTCACTAAGTCGCTGAGGCTGGCTTTTAATGTGAAATCCTCCTGCCTCAGTTTCCCAAACCACTGGGATTACAGGCATGTGCCATGGCGGCCAACTACAAATAATGATATTTCAATTGAACAATTGATAACACAACAAATCCAAGTATTTTCAATTGAGCATGATAGTTGATGTAATTGGATTTTCTTAACCTACAAAACCACATTAGGCTGAGGCAGGAGGATCACGCCATCAAATCCAGTCTCAGCAACTTAGCAAGGACCTATGCAACTTAGTGAGACAATGTCTCAAAATAAAACATAAAAAGGACTGGGGATGTGGCTCAATGGTAAAATCCCTCTGGGTTCAATCCCCAGTACCAAACAAACAAAACATTAATTTTGATGGAGCAATAGTTTATTTGAACAAATAGTATGTGTATGTAAATGTCATTATTCACAAACTCAGTACTAAAGTCATATATCAAAATTCACTCTTTTTACTTTAAGAACTCAGAATGCTTTTCTTGTGCTCTCTATCCCGGTTAATGCCATCATCCTCTCTAGTCACCCCTAGCCAGGAAAAAGTAGAGACTCCTACCTTTTGATCCTGCCACTTGGCATTCTCACCACTACTGCCTCCCAGTCAGGTCTTTCTGTGCTGCCTGATTCCAAACCACACAACCTCTTGGCTAATCTCTCACCGCCAGTCTCTTTCTTCACCAGTTTGTCCTTCACACTACAGTCAGCTTGATCTTTACAAAGCACTGATCAAAATCCTTTTGTGCTTCCTACTAAGTGCGGGATCAAGACACAGACCCTTAGCTTGCGTTCAAGACAAGTGAGTAGGACTTTTTCTACTCCACCATCCACATTTCTTGTAACTTCTCTCCACCCCTTTCCTCTATAGCCATGTAATTGGACCACAGGAAGTTACTCAACTCTGAGATATTTGACTGTATCATTTGCATGCTCATCTGTCAGCTTGGAATGTCTACCATAATTCTTTTCCTGTGAAAGTCCTATATACACTCTAAAGCTCAGCTTAAATGCTCTCTTCTCTAGGAAGTCCCTTCCTTGGCTTGCTGATGTGCCCTGGCTCTGCTGTGGAATGCCTCCCAGTACATTCTATCACAACACAGACTTCTCTGGTGATCTTTCTTCAAACCTACATTATGATACATGTGACTTCATATTGTCCCCAGATATTTGCATACTTTCTAACATATAGGAGGATGCCTTTAAAAATGTTTATGGATTCAATCTCCTGTAATGAAAAAAAATGACTATGAAATAAATAAATCATGTGTTTTTTTGGTCTGTTTTTTTTTTTTTTTTTTTTTTTTTTTTTTTTTTTGTACCAGGGATTGAACTCAGGGGCATTCAATCACTGAGCCACATCCTCAGCTCTATTTTGTGTTTTATTTAGAAACAGGGTATTACTGAGTTGCTTAGCACCTTGTTTTTACTGAGGCTGGCTTTGAACTTGCAATCCTCCTGCCTTAGCCTCCTGAGCCGCTGGGATTACAGGCATGCACCACTGCACCTGGCTAAATCATGGGCTTTAACAAAATTTTTAAACATATTTCCAAAGTCCTATGGGCTGGGTATGTGGTCCAATGGTAGAACACTTACCTAGCATGAGTGAGATCCTACATAGAATGTAGTGCATTTTTTTTAAGACCTGGATAGTTGCATTTAAATAAAAATTCAAGTTCATTAAATATTTCCAATGATTCTTAGTAAGCATTATATGTGTTTTATTTTTGCTCATCAGGGATTGCCAAGATCCACAAATAAAGGCATATTTGTTATCAATTAATAAAATCTAAGAGTAAACTATACATGGTAATTTAAACTTCTGTTAAATTCTATTGACATTTCCTTAGAGAATCATGTATTTTTAAAAGAAAAGAACGTTAATTACTTTTTAAAATGGCCCTTTTTTCTTATTGAAAATTTTCTTTAACAGAAATATATTCATTTTTAAAATGAGTTTTGAGCAGAGTTGTTACCAAAAGAACCCAACTGGAGAATTAATTCTAGGTTTTTAGTAACAAAAAGACTAGTTTGTTTTTCTTTTGGGGTGGTTTTCCCTTTTCTGTCTATTCTCCAACTGAGAAGGTGTTCATGGTAAAGGGGGGAAAGAAACATTAAACTTTATTAAAGGCAGCTTGGGGTTAATTATAGAAATCATTGAACAAAAGGCAGGATATCCAAATTCTAGTTCATTGACTCTGGTGTTAACAAGCTACAGGAATTTGGTTTCCCTGTGTCCCTCTGGTCCTTAGCTTCCCTGTGTGTAAAATGATGGTGCTGGACTGGCTGATTTCCAAAGACTCTTCCTTCTCTAACAGTCTATTAGGAGAATGTTGTTGATTTTAGGGTAGCAGCTGGTGGGTATAGCAGCCCACAGCACCAAAGAAGTTGCTTCCCAAACACTTCTCCTACCACCAGCCACTAGGGTCCCAAGGCATTTTTTTAAATAGCTACTTTATTGAGAAATAACTCAATACCATAAAATTTATCCTTGTAAAATACACAGTTCAATGGTTTTTAGTATATTAAAACCTGTGCAATCACTATTACAATCAATTTCAGAATATTTTCTTTACACCCAGAAGAATCCCTGTATATATGATTAGTCACTCCCCATTTCTTCTCAACCCCTCCAGCCTAGGCTGGTACTGATTTACTTTCTGTCTCTAAAAATGTGCCCATTCAGCTGGGCACCACCTGTAATTCCAGACTTAGGAGGCTGAAGCAGGAGGATTGTGAGTTTGAGGCCAGCCTCAGCAGTTTAGTGAGATCCTGTCTCAAAAATTAAAAAAAAAAAGGGTTGGGGTGTAGCTTAGTGGTGACATATTCCTGGGTTTCAATACTTAGTACTGAAAAACAGAGTAACCTAAGGAAAAAACTACAAAATTGTACTATTAAAGTATTATTGTATCCTGACGGGATCCTGGAACAAAAAAGGGACTTCAGGGGGAAACCAAGGACATTTAGGAATTAGACCAGAAACTCTACAACTGCTAGAAGAAAACATATGGTTGACACTCCAACATACAGTCACAAGAAACGACTTCCTCAGTAAGATTCCTAACACTCAGAAAATAATGCCAAGAATTAATAAATCATATGGCATCAAATTAAAAAGCTTGTTCACAGCAAAGGAAACAAGAGTGTGGAGAGAAAACCTACAGAATGGGAGAAGATCTTTGCCAGCTACTCTTCTGACAGAGCACTGATATCCAGAATATATAAAGAACGCAGAAAACTTAACACCAAAAAATAAATAACCCAGTTAATGGGTGGGCAAATGAACTAGACAAATGTTTCTCAAAAGAAGAAATACAAATGGCCACAAATATATGAAAAAATGTTCAACATCTTTAGCAATCAGGGAAAAGCAAATCAAAACTACACTAGGATTTTCTCTCATTCCAGTTAGAATGCAATCATTAAAATACAAATAACAGTACTTGCTGGCAAGGATGTGGGGGGAAAAGGTACATTTATATACATTGTCAGTGGGACTGACAAGTAGTACAACCATTTTGGAAAGCAGTATGGAGATTCCTCAAAATATCCGGAATAGAGTCACCATATGACCCAGCTATACCACTCCTTGCTATTTATCCAACAGAACTGAAATCAGCATACAATGGCGATACATGCATACCCATGTTTATAGCAGCACAATTCACAATAGCCAAACTATGGAACCAACCTTGATGTTCATCAACAAATGAATGGATAAGGAAAATGTGGTATGTATACACAATGGAATTTTACTCAGCCATAAATAAGATCAAAGGAAAGTAAATAGAACTGGAGAATGCCATGCTAAGTGAAATAAGCCAGACTCAGAAAGTAAAGAGTCTTGTGTTTTCTCTCATAGATGGAAATGAGAGAAAAAGGAGGTAAAGGGGGAATCTCATGGAAATAGAAGTGGACAAGTAAAGTAAAGGATGTGTAATAGGGAAAGGGAGGAGGAGAGGGAAAGGGAAGGTAGAGGGAAATGAATTAGATGAAATTATGCTATGTGCAGGTGTGAATGGATCACAATGAAAGATATAATTATGTATAAATTTCACCAATAAAAATTTTGAAAGATGTGCCTATTCTGGACATTCATCTAAGTGGAATCATACAATGTATATATTCTTTTGTATCTGTCTTTTTTTACTTAGCATAATCTTTTCAAGGTTGCTCTATGTTGTAATATGTATCAGTGCTTCATTTCTTTTTTAAAATAAACTTTAGTTTTCAAAACAGTTTTGGATATACAGAAAACTTGGGCAGATTGTGTGGATTCGTCCCCTATTCAGCCGTCTTACATTAGTATAGCATATTTGTTACAATTTTATTTTGAAGGCAGGACTTTGCTAAGTTACCTAAACTGTCCTCAAACTTGCAATCCTTCTGCCTCATCCTTCCAAGTATGTGGTATTACAGACATGCACCACCCCACCCAGCTATTTGTTACAATTAACAAATCAAAATTGAAATATTGTTATTAATAATTTATTCAGATTTCTCCAGTTTCCCCCTGAAGTCCCTTTTTCATTCCAGGATCCCATCAAGATACAATAATACATTTATATTATATTTTGTAGTTTTCATCTTAGATTACTCCTGAATGCCACAGTTTCTCACAGACTTTCTTTGTTTTTCATGACCCTAAGAGTGTTGAAGCTTGCTGGCCAAGTATTTTGTAGAACGTCCTCCAAATAGGATTTTTTTTTGATGTTTTACTCATGATT
Source organism: Tamias sibiricus (assembly GCA_025594165.1). Lineage (NCBI taxonomy): Eukaryota > Metazoa > Chordata > Mammalia > Rodentia > Sciuridae > Tamias > Tamias sibiricus. The sequence continues at coordinate 130,597,249 of CM046667.1, forward strand.
AGACTGGGAATATGGGTTGTAGGGAGGAAAACCACAGAAGTAAAGTCTAATTCTCATCACATCATATCAAGGGTACAAACTATAAATGTGACTTTCTCTATGTTATGGTACTACAAGATGCTCCAGACACATTTTGTATGTTTTTGGCTGGCCCCAGTCCTAAAATCAGCCATTTTCCCAAACAGCCCTGATTCCTTTTATGGAAGAATGGTATTAGAAACAAAGATCTGGGTACTAGGTGTGCTCCTGGCTACTGGGATGTCTTTGCTTCTAGGTCCTCTTAGCTGATAGCTGACAGAGTAAAGAAATATGTATGGCTGGATATAGTGGCACATGCCTATAATCCCAGCAACTCAGGAGGATGAGGCAGGAGGATCACAAGTTTTAGGCCAGCTTCAGCAACTTAGTGAGGCCCTAAGTAACCTAGTGAGACCCTGTTTCAAAATAAAAAATAAAAAGGGCTGGGGATATGGTTCAGTGGTAAAGCCCCTCTGGGTTCAATCCCCAGTACCAAAAAGAGTAAGAAAGGAAATATATTTCTATATAGTACCCTTTGGATGTACTAATATTTGATTTCTTTTTAATACAGAATAATTCATTGCATTGATATACCACATTGTATTATCTATTAGTTAATAGACATTTAGGTTGTTTCCCCTTTTTGGCTATTATAGTTTCCAGAACTTTAGTGTACACATTTTTCTGTAAAAGTGTATTTCCATTTTTCTTGATTATTCCTAGATGTGGGATTGCTAAGTCATATGGTAAGTCACTGTTTAGCTCTGGAGGAACTGCCAGATTGTTCTCCAGATTATTTTGCATTCTTATCAGCACTATATAAGGATTCCAATTTCTCTACATCCTCAGGAACTCTTTTTATTGTCTATTTTTTAAACTATTATTGTAGCCATTCTACTATTTGTGATGTGGTATTGTAGGAGCCCTAAATGGGGAGATAGCTAAGATTGCGGTTAGCTGTGAGCCATAAAGATGTTCAAGCATCACCACCTTCCATGATCTCGGGAGACTTGGCCTGGGACATTGCGGATCGGGTGGGCGCCATTTTGTGTGTGGTTAGAGGAGTGTGATTTGCCGGTAGGAGTTGTTCTTGGAGCCGGAGAGAGAAGCTAGCAGAATAAAGAGCCTGTTCATTACCAGTCTGCCTCTGAACTTATTCCCGCGGTTTTGTTGCTGCAGGTGGCTATAGCTGCAGTCAGCGACAGGTGGTGGCCTGTACGGGGAGAAATGTAGGAGCCCTAAATGGGGAGATAGCTAAGATTGCGGTTAGCTGTGAGCCATAAAGATGTTCAAGCATCACCACCTTCCATGGTCTTGCAAGACTTGGCCCAGGACATTGTGGATCCGGTCGGCGCCATTTTGTGTGTGGTTGGAGGAGTGTGATTTGCGGGTAGGAGTTGTTCTTGGAGCCAGAGAGAGAAGCTAGCAGAATAAAGAGCCTGTTCGTTTCCAGTCTGCCTCTGAATTTATTCCCGCAGTTTTGTTGCTGCAGGTGGCTATAGCTGCAGTCAGCGACATGGTATCTTACTGTGGTTTTGATTCACATTTCCTTGATGACTAATGGTGTCCTGCATCTTTTCCTATGCTTATTGTCCATTTGTATATCACCATTTGAAAAATGCCTATTCAAGGGCTGGGGTTACAGCTCAGTGGTGGAGCATTTGCCTCTCATGTGTGAGGCACTGGGTTCGATCTTCAGCACCACATAAAAATAAATAAATAAAGGTATTGTGTCTGTCTACAACTAAAAATATTTTTAAAGAAAAATGCCTATTCAAGCCCTTTGCCCCCTTTTAATAGGGTTGTCTTTTTATTATTGAGTTTTAGTGGGGCTGGGGATATAGCTTGGTTGGTAAAGTGCTTGCCTAGTGTGTACAGGCCCTGGGTTCAATCCCCAGCACCACCACCACCAAAAAAAAAAAAAAAAAAAAATGAGTTTTAGGAGTCTTTTTATGGTCTCTCTATAAAGCCCTGATCAGATATACCATTTGCACATATCTTCTTCCATTCCCTGGGTTCTTTTCCCTCTCTTGATGGTATTCATTGAAACAAGAATTTTAATTTTTCAAAAATATTTTTTTAGTTGTAAATGGACACAATACTTTTATTTTGTTTATTTATTTTTATGTCATGCAGAGAATCAAACCCAGTGCCTCATGTGTGCAAGGCAAGCACTCTGCCACTGAGCCACAACCCCAGCCCCAGCATTTTAAAATTTGATGGAGTCTAATTTATCTATTTTATATTTTGTGTTTGTCTTTGGGTGTCATATGGCTTATTCATTTTTAACGTTGAGGTCTTATTTTGCCTTCTTTTTATACCAAGAACTGGCATCATGGGCTGGGGCTGGGGCTCAGTGCTAAAGCTCTTGCCAGGCATGCATGAGGCACTGGGTTTGATCCTCAGCACCACATAAAAATAAAATAAGGGTATTGTGTCCACCTACAACTAAAAAAAAATACATATTAAGAGAAAGAACTGGCATTAGCAATGAAAGCATCACTCAGGACAGTGGGAAGTATGGAATCTGACCAGCAGGCACTAGCTCCTCCCCAAAAGACCAACAGAGGTTGCTGAGAAAGGTGATTCCAAGAGCTAACACAGAGACAAAAATGACTGTGCCAGGAACTGCTCAGCCCTCAAAGTACCATTTTATTGACTCCTCACAACCAGAGAGTTGTTCCCACTTGAATTCTCAAGAAATTGAAGCTAAGAGTAAATGGTGTCCTCAAAAGCCCACAGCCAGAAGTTGCTGAGGCTGGCCTCAAACAACTTGTGATTCCCATGCCTCAGTCACCCCAGTCACTGGGATTACAGGTGTGTGCCACTCTGCACAGTGCTCCACATATGTTCTTGAGAGCCTACTAATGAGTAGGTATTGTGCTAAGTGTTGATGAACAAACTCAATGTAGTCTTGCCCCATGTGGAACTTAAACACTAGGAGACAGACAATAGGCAGAATCACACAAAATGCTTACTAGGATCATTCCTATGAGAGCTTCTAACAAGGGGTTCTGCCCTATTCAGGGAGAAGGCATCATGGAAGGCTTCTCAGGAGAAGTGATGCTTGAACTGAGATGTTCAGAGTGACACTGGACTATTTGAGGGAAGAACTCAAGAAAGAACATTCCAGGCAAAGAGAACACAAAGTGCAGAAATCCTGAGGTGGGAAAGAAACCACGTATTTTAGCTAGTAGGTTTTATTAATAGGAAATATTTTTATTTATTTTATTTTTATTATTTTTTTTATACCTGCAATTGAACCCAGGGGCACTTAACCACAGAGCCATGGCCCCAGGCCTTTTTAAAATTGGGAGACCAGGTCTTGCTAAGTTGCTTAGGGCCTTGCTAAATTGCTGAGGCTGGCTTTGAACTCGCAATCCTCCTGTCTCATCTTCCCCAGGCGCTGGGATTACAGGCATGCACCGCCATGCCCTGCTTCTTAGGAAATCTTGATGCATGGATTTGGAGGAAAATCCTGTCCATATAAAACAATAGTAAGTGCTGCACATAATAATCTTTTCTTTTTTTTTTTTTTTTTGGTACCGGGGATTGAACTCAGGGGCACTTAACCACTGGGGCACATCCCCAGCCCTTTTTTGTATTTTATTTAGAGACAGGGTCTCACTGAGTTGCTAAGTGCCTCGCCATTGCTGAGGCTGGCTTTGAACGCGCGATTCTCCTGTCTCAGCCTCCCAAAGTGCTGGGATTACAGGCGTGCGCCACCACGCCCGGCTCATAATAATCTTTAAGACAATTATTGGACTTGAAAATTTGTTTAGACATAAAACTATCACAAACCATGATTGAATTATTCAACAAACATTTCTCCAAGGCATCTTGGCTGGGACAAGAAAGGGAAGTATAGAGGTCCAAGGAGTTGAGCCCAGAGAGGTGGACAGGAACTAGATCAGGCAAAGCTTTGGAGGATGTAGGATATTTTTTCTAAGAGCATGCAACAGGAGGCCACCAGAAAAGTTACTAATGAAGGGAAGTAACAGTGATAGGAGTTATGTTTGGAAAATAGAGTAAATACTGTACAGATTCACTTAGTGGGGGGCAGAGTGGAAACATGAAGAGAGGGAGGAGGCCAAACAAGGAGCTGCTGTGGTGCTCACTAGCATGATGGCAATGGGGAGGGAGGGCCACAGCAGGTTGTGCTCTCTTCAGCCTCTCCCTTCCCTGGGATCCCGTCTCTAGGATAGCTCTCCGCCCCCTCCCAGGAAGACAGTAAGGGCTGCTCAGGCCCCTGAGTTTTTGTACCTTGGGGTTCCTCAGTGGCCCCTGGCTGTTCAGCTTGGCTCCCAAGGAGGTCTTTTTCTCCAGTGAGTGGGTCTGAAGAATGACTGAGCAGCTCACTAATCTGCTCCTGCTCCTGCTGACTGAGGAGGGGACTTGGCAGGGGGCTGCTCTGGTGTGCTCCTCCTGCTTGTGTTAACTACAGGCCCCAACCCCGAGAAAAGCTAGGGGATTACTGCTCTTGGGGCTCCCTGCCCCCTTCCTCACCCCAAAACAGCCAAAGGAAAGGCTTGAACTCTCCTTTTCCACAAGCACACACATTTCTGGGATAGGGAAAGAACATATTTTAAACTTGCCTTTTCTAGTGATAACAGGGATACAATCCTATTAGAGAAAATCAGCAAGTATGACTAGGAAGATTTGCCAGGATTCATAATACTACCCTGCATTTTTTGCATGTTTTTCCAGTCATATATACTTGTATAAATGCTTAAGGTCGTACACAATGAATACAGTTCTATGCATCTTTGGTTCTTTTGCTTTGCATTAAGCTTTTCCTGTGGTATTAAAATCTTTCCATAAACAATTTTAATATCTGCAAAGTAGACTTTAGGAAAACAAAAAAAACATTTTACTTAACCTTTCCTTGTTTGTTGGACATTTGGGTTGGTTGTAACTTTTAAGTATTATAAGGAAGGAGGACAGTGAGGAACATAGTGGTTTGTATATCTTTGCCTGCAGTTTAGACACTCACCACCCCCACAGATTTTTAGAAGCGGGGACTAAACAGGGAAGTTGTGTAGTCAGAGGACAGGAAAGTAAATCTCCTTGAAGGATAATTCCTACCAAAAGTAGCTCAGCTCTTGTCCCTCAGCCAAAAGATGGGCTAGTCTTTTTCCCTATGTAGGGACCTGGTGGCCAAACCGTGACTGTGACTACTAGGTGTCAAGAATTACCTCTTTTCTCTAGAGACTTCCCTGGATTATGGGCTTGTGAGGCAGCTGGGGCTGTGATTTCATTGGTTTCTCTTTACCTTTTATGTCAAGAGGACCAGAGAGAATCCTTCCAGTCCTGGGAGTCTAGCTTGGCTGGGCTGCAGAACCACCTATGCATCCTTGAGCCCTGGTCATTTATTTCCCCTTTCCAGGGTGGTTTTCTTATATATAAAACAAGCAAGGGGAAGTAGGAGGAATTGGAGTTCTGTTATTGTTGCTGTTTGAGCGACAGAGCCCTTATTTCAAATTAAACCTAGCCAGAACCCCAAATCTATGGAACAGATTAAGGTGCACTTGCCCTGTAGACCTGTGGAGGGGAGGAGGGGACTCCAGATTGAAAACTCTGGCTTTGAGGATGGAAGTTTGTTCCAGTTCAGTTCAGCCCTCTTCCCTATTGCTGAAGTTAAAAAAAAAAAATATCTTTCATCTGTATTTAAATCCTCCAAATGTGCTGATTGATGAAATCTTTTCTTTTCTTAAAGGCAATTTGGAAATCAGACAAAGTGGAGCACAAAGCCATGGATGTTTAGAGAGGGAGTGAGCAGTATGTGAGACATGCTGAAAGGGTGACCCTGGCACTTCTAAGAAGGCAGCAGCACAATGGGCTCTTCGAAAGAAGCAGTGTCAGAGTTTATTCCCCCGTTGGCACCGCCCCCCTCAGTGGGGAGAACTGCTTGTTTTTTACCCTCCCTTTCCTGAAGTCCTTTCAGACCAAACTGGAGTCCACAGTGGCTAGCAATTGGAGACCCAGAGTGACCTATGCACAGGTATTTTAGTGAATCCAAACACTGTGAAAGATATGAATAGGGAGGTGGATATGACAAGAGTTTCCTCTGACTGTTGGGACTTTGGAGCACGAGTGGTGGGGGGCAGGGGTGTAGGCTCACCCACCCTGCAGCCTGAGGTTTTTCTTCAATCACAGTACCAAGGGTTGAACCCCCTAAGGGCCAGGAAAGGCTGGAGGTCTGTGGCCCTGGGATAGGGAGAAGCAAGAACGGTTAGAGGCCCAGCAACGACGCAGCAGGCCACAGAGGAGCACTGGATGAAGAGCCATAGCGCCGCCTCCCACCCCTGGCTGGACAGTGGGGGATGGGGTGCAGGGTAGGGATGGCAGTGCAAACGTATTCGGGGGAGGGGTAATGCTGCCTTTCCAGGGAGACCCGACCTTTCTTGGAGAGGCGGGGTGGGTTTAGTCTCTAGGATCCGCAGTGATGTGTAAAAAGCGGGCACGACCCCCGAAGTCTCAGAAAGCCCCCGCCCGCCCAGGACCGCAGGTGAATGGCTGGTCCGCACAAAGGAAGCCGGCTGGAAATGTGGAATTCGGACCAATTTACGGGAGACTCTGTCGCCTAGGGTCCCAACAGACCTCAAGCAAAGAAACCTGTGGTCAGGAGTGGATGAGGATAAAAACAGTGCACCAGGCCAAGCTTATTGGAAAGGCCCAGTTTAGTTATTCTGGGATAGCGAGGTAACAGGATTAAAGGGATTAAGGAAATCACCTCAAACAGCTGAGGAGGGGGTAAAAAAACACTGGTTCTATTTGTTTTCTTCCTAGGCCCCAAACAGATACGCTGGGGGCCGTGTGGTCGGGTGCGAAACGAAGGAACCTTCGGGGGACACACAGAAATGGCCAAGGGTCAGGGACTGGAGGAGAGTGCGGGGTGGGAGCAGAAAGCAGGCTCGAGGAGGCTGGGGTGAGAGGGAACCTCCTAGAGAAACCAAGTGGTCTGCGTTGACAAGTTAAAAACAAGCCATGGGCGGAGTTTTCCATTTTTTTCTCAAATCTAAAATGTACTTTTTAAAACCAAAGCTTCCAGAGTTGAATGCTCACTCCACCGCTTCTGCTACCACACTGGAAATGTATCTATTTCCTGCTGGGGATGCCTGTAACCATTTATTTTTAATAGGATCACTGAGATTTCCGAAGGGTATTAGTTTTGTAAATATTTCAGCTCAGCTCAAGTGTCTTCCCGCCCCAGCGCACAAAGGTAAAAGTGCTCTTTTTGATCGGTCGGTTTCCACGGCCATCAGTGTCCCGTTCCCGCCCGTGGTGGCTGCAGAAGAAGGCACTCCTTTCGCGGACGCTCACCGCAATCAACAAGTGTGCGACCGCGAGGGGGGTGTGCGCCTCGGCTAGTGTGGTGCCGGCTCCCAGGAGACCCTTCCAAAAGCCAAACCGCTTTCTCGTGTTGACAATATTTCTCAGTTGAGAGTATTGGGAGCTGGTGTATTTTTGGATCACGACTAGTTAAAACAAAAACAACATTTCAGATCACACTCGCCTCCCCCCAAGCCTCACTCAGACCCCCGAGGATGGAACCTCAGTTATAAAACCGAGCTTGAGTCCCTTCCCCAATCCGCTCCTAAAAGTTTCGGGCCCGCAAAATTATCAGGACTCCATCATCTTGGTTATAAAATTTATTGTTCTCTCATTTAGGAATTAAAAGTAAAATCTTGAAAAACCTGAAACAAAATAGCCCCTTCCCCACCGCCCAAACGAAATCCGAACACATTAGCGTGACGAAATAGCAAACAGTTCACAGCAGAAATCACCAACTCAACAGCTTAAATGCGGGCTGGACGAAGCTGTCCCGTGGCCAGGGGCAGCGAGGCGGGAGACACACGCACACCTGGCTATAAATTAACATTGGCTTTAGCAGCCGCGCCCCTCGGCGCGGTCAGCCCCCAAAAATCCCACTAGGAAAACAGATGCAACGCGACTGGGGGGGGGGGCGTTGCATTTCTCAGTCCAGCCTCACCCGAGAGCGTTTCTCCCATTCACTCAGTCCTCGATTAATAGCAAACTAACGAGACAACATTTTCAAATGCAACAGAAGAACCCGGGAGGAGAAGGGGGCTGCTTTTTCTTTGCAAATGTTACAGCGAGTCCCAGCCTACAAAGGGGGAGGGAGGGACAGCGGCGAGGGGCAGGCAGCTCTAGAAAGTCCCATTTCCGCTGCCCCTGACTTTTTGCTTTTGTACAAAACCCGACAGCTACAGCAAAACTTTTAAGTCCTCCCCATTTTCGGTACAAGGCAACAGTCCCAGGCAAGCAAAGCTAAACAACAAGGCGTCCCAACTTGGGGGTGCGGGGCGGGATGGGGGCGAAGGGCGACGAGCACCGACCCGAGCTCAGATGTGGGTCAGTGGCACCGTTCCGTTGACCGCAGTCCCGGCGCCCTGGTAATGCTGGTGTACGCCGTGCAGGCGACCGCCGGGCAGTGGAGAGGCGGCGTCGGCCGCGTCCCCGCCGGGTGGCAGGTACATGCTGATCATGTCGCGCAGGTCGCCGAGGCACGCGCGCTGCGAGTGCGACGCGATGGCGGGCGGCGGCGAGCTGGGCTCCGACTTCACCACCGAGCCCATGGGGCCCAGGCTCATGGCGGCCGCTGCAGCAGCAGCGGCCGCGGCGGTGGCGGGCTGCTGCCCGTAGGCGGCGGCGGCAGCGGCAGCGGCCGATGGCGCCATGCCCCCGTAGCCCGAGGCGGCGGCGGCGGCGGCCGCGGCGTTCATGTAGCTCTGGGCGCTGGGTGGCATCATGGGACTATACTGCAGGCCGGCCATGTCGTAGCGGTGCATCTGCGGCAGCGCTGGCGGCGGCGGCGGCGGCGGCGGGCTGCTCATACTCGGGGGCTGCGCGTAGCCCAGCTGCTCCTGCACTAGCGAGTACGCGCCGTTGGCCCAGCCGTTCACGTGTGTGTACGTGTCCAGGCGCTGGCCCACGCCCACAGGACTGCTGGCGGCGGCAGCGGCGGCGGCAGCTGCGGCGGCGGCAGCAGCGCCGGGGGGCAGCAGGCCGCTGGGCAGGGAGTACTTGTCCTTCTTGAGCAGCGTCTTGGTCTTGCGGCGTGGCCGGTACTTGTAGTCCGGGTACTCCTTCATGTGCACTGCGCGCAGTCGCTTGGCCTCGTCGATGAAAGGTCGCTTCTCGGCGTCGGTCAGCAGTTTCCAGTCGGCGCCCAAGCGTTTGCTGATCTCAGAGTTGTGCATCTTGGGGTTCTCCAGGGCCATCTTGCGCCGCTGCCCGCGGGACCATACCATGAAGGCGTTCATGGGCCGCTTCACGCGGTCCTGGTCGCTGCCCCCGCCTCCTCCGCTCGCGCCACTGCTGCTACCGCCGCCTGCGTTCGCGCCGCCGCCTGCGTTCGCGCTATTCTTGCTTGTGCCGCCGGGGCTGCGGGGCCGCCTGTGCCTGCTGCTGGGGTGGGTGGCCCCACCGGGTTCTTGAGCTCAGTCTCCAGCAGGCTGTACATTGCCGGGGCGGGAAGAAGGTGCGCCAGCGTGGCGGGAGGAGAAGGCGCTCCCGGGGCTGGAGCGGCCACGGTGAAAAGGCCCGGGGACTCCGTCGGAGGGGCGCTCGGGGGCCGGTGGGCCAGCGGGAAGGACAGGCTTGCCTAAGCGTTCCGCGCCAAGTCAGCGGGAACCCGCAGGCTACAAGCACCTGATGTGTTGTCTTGAGCTGGTCGGATTCGCAGCCTGGTTGGGTGTTTGCCGGGCCCCTTTATATACCTGCTCGGATTCCCCAGGGGTTGGGGTTTGGCCCGCCCCTTGCCACCCGTAGGCCCGGTGATTGACAGGCTCACAGTGATGAGCTCTGGCCAATCGTCAGCGAGCCCCCGTTTGGCCCAGCTGGGGAAAAAAAAAGTTGGGGGAGCCCTTTGGTTCACCCCTCACGCCCCTTTTGGGCCGAATGACGTGACGAGAGTTATTCAGGAGGCGGGAGTCCCGGAGACCCGCTCAGAGACCACCAATTAGGGTTTCAAAAAGTTTCAAAGAACGAAACCCGAGGAGGTGATGGAAGGGGAGAATGGGGAGCGCGAGCAGGATTGGGGGGAGGGGCAGAGGGGCGCCGGCGGGGTTCCGAAAACAACTTTGCAACCCTGTCAGGGCGGACCGGCGCCCCATTCTGGGACCAGCTTGCAAAGCTTCCCGCTGTCTGCACAGAGGACCTCCAACCACTTCTGCTGCAAGCGCTAGGGATACTAGGCACCGCCAGTTACCCAGGCGGGCTTGGGGGACTCAAAGCACAACAGAGGTGTCCTGGGGTGCGCCTCCGAGAAGCCCTCCCTGTAATTGGCCACCGGTTTCCCAGACCCTCTGCTGGGAGAGCCAGTGCATCCAGGACCGAGCGGGGGTCAGGGGCTAGGGCATGAGAGACAGGCTTCAGTATTGCCGAGTGCACCGGGCAGTCAGGCTTTCCCCGGGTTGGCGGGAGGGCGAGCGGTCAGCCGCCCGCCGCCTGAGCGTAGCGGAGGCTCTTGCACGCGGTGGTGCGGTAGTATGTGTGGGACGCAGGGGGTGAACCGGTCTCGGCTCTCTCGCTCCCGGCCCCCGCTTAGCGGCCCCTTTTTGTCTCTGCTCTCTGGCCATTTCGGTTTTTCCAGTCCGATGCCCCTGAGGGGGAGGGTCGGGCCCCTTGGAAAATCCGTTTTCATGGCAACACGGAGCCTCTCTGAGTGAAAGAAAAGTTTCTTGGAGAGGGAGACAGTGGCCCGAGCGAAGCCGAGGCCGTCCTCCGGTGGACCGCCGGGCCCCCTCCGCTGTCCGCGCACCTGCCGGGACTGCTGGGAGCGGCTCTCCGCGCGCAGCCGCGCCGCCTTCCCCCAGAGCAGGCTCTGTTAACGGATTCCGTGCTTTTCCTTTCTTGTTTTACAGCCTTCCTGACTGGAGGAGCCTAGAGACTCAGAGCGGGACATTCAGTCGCTTGTCGGGTTGACTGCCAAAGACTTGCAGCGGCACAGGAACCCCGTCTACCCGGAGAGGGAATCCGACAATCGCCGCTGCCAGCTCAAGCGAGTGGCACAGGGTTTGAAACTCCCAGAGCCGCCCGAGGCGGCAAGTGGGAATGAGAAGCCATCTGGGCAGATGTGGCAGAAACCTAAATAAGGTGTACGCGCAGTGTGGGATCTCGCTTCTCCCCTTAGCCCCATGGAAAGGTGGGGGAACTTAAATCCTAAGCGTGGAAGGAAAAATACCAGGCTTCTAGTTTTTTTTTTTTTTTTTTAATTTTTTTTTTTAGCATTAATGCAAAAGCAGACGATCCCGGGACTCCTGCACGCCGAGCTCTTACCCCACTTTTCTCCTGCACTACTTAAAAAGGAAACCACCCCTGGCTTGTGTGGCGCAGAGCAGGCCAGCCCCCACTTGGCCAGACCGTCTGCTGATACCAGAATCCGGGCTCCCAGCCGCATCATCCCCCGGAAGATTGGGATCCTGAATCCCACCCCTTAAGTTTGTATTCCACCTGGTCTGAGTCATCCGCGGCCAAGGGTTACAATCTATAGGATGACTGTACGAATTTAAGATTTTAAAGTAAACTGTCTGGAAAGGTTCTGTGTGTGGATATATGTACGAATGTGTGTGCGTGCGCGCGCGCACGCGCATGGTAGTGCACAACCCAGCTAACAGGGTCTGTAAGGCATATCTCAAAAAGAAAAAAAAAAGAAAGAAAAAGAAAAAAAAAAAAACCCTCACACACAGAGAATGATTCGGCAATCCCTAACTGCACCTGTTTTTTTGGCAATCTGGCTCACAAAGTCAACTTTTCTTAGGCAAATCCACCGTTCCCTAAAGAAGCCAATGTGCAGTGGCCCCTGCACTCCCTCTGTCTTCCCCACAAGCCCTCGCTCTGCTTTTCTGGGCCCCCGGGCTGTTGCTAAGTGAAGAGCATTTTAGGAAACTACCTAACCGACGCGCGGCCTGGCGTCCAGTAGCCTGACAGATGTCAGGATTCTTTCCAAGTTTTAGGACCCAAGTAAGCCATTGTGGTGACAGCACCTGGCCTGGATATTTCCCAAAGCAGAGGGTACCGGGCTGGTCTCCGAGCTCCTTCCCAACGCAGATAATCTGGAAAACCTAGTCACTGCTCCCGGCTATTTGTCATTTGATCTTACCTAGTCCGTGGCTTACGTGAGCTCATTGTCACATTATATCCTCCTGCCAGATTTACGGATGTCTTTTGCCAGCATCAGACACCCTCTCCCACCCCCTGGGCTTCCCGCCGTGGCTGTGATTAAACCGATCTCCGCGCCTGGTGGCTCTGGGGTGGTCTGCACAACCCAAGTGCCACGCCGAATTCCCTTGGAAACTCTTCCGAGGAAACTTTCTGATCCAAACTACCATTTCCGTACACTAGCAAGGCTACCATTGTGGACGTGGGTAGATGGAGGGAAGGCTGGAAGGAAACCAGTTCTCTTGGTCCACCTCGCAATGAAGACTCAAGCCCCGGCCCGGCGGGGCGACTTTCTCTGAGGGTCGGGAGAAATGTCGCCACTGGGACCTTACCCGAGTGACCTCGGATCTGGCGGGGGTTTCTGGAGGGAGGCGAAAAGGCTGGCGGGGCATGAAATGCAGTCTCTGATGTGCACCCTGCACCCATCAAGGAAAGCAGAATAATACGACAGGACCTGGAATCAGCCCTTTCTAACCTCTCCGGAAGAAGAGAGGGAGCTCTCACCAGTACTCTTGCCTTCCGGGACCTCCGGGAGCCCGTAGGCGGCGCGCAGAGCCCTGGATCCGCAGCTAGGAACCCGGCCAAACACCCCCTCCCCATTCCCCCGCGCTCCCAAGAGAGCTAAAGCTCCCTTCGACTGGAGCCCGGCCAGGGGCTCCCAGGACCCCAGGACGCGACAATAGCGCCGTTTTTTGGCTCGGTTGGAGACTTCACCCAGATTCTCCCCTTCTCGCCCTCTGGGTCCTTAAGGTCATCCCAGTCCTAGAAAAAGGTGCAGCCAGCTTGGTCGCTGAGCAGAAATAGTGCCCATCCTTAGAGTACGAGTTACCGCAAAACTCCGGAGATCCAGACTTTACCATGACTGGCCCAGCGGACTCTGGGTACATAGGGCAGCCCAGCTCTGCCTTTACCTCTGCTGCAGGCTTGGCAGAAATCGGGTGTCCCCAGGGCCTCATATCTGCAAAGTACCTTCTTAGTAATTGTGCCTTAGATCTACTGGTAGAGAAAGCCAAAGAGGGATTGTCTTGCATTGATTCTTCCTCAGTAACTGCTTATGGGGGACTTTTTCAGGGATCCCATAGGTTAGAACCCAGCTTCTTAGAAGAAGTGCCCCCTGCGTGCTGGGTGGAGTGGGCCAATGTCAGTAGATGTCCGCTGTGGGAGTGGGGAGGGAGGGCAGTTTGGGAGTTTGACCAGGCTCTCTGAGGCTTGACAACAGGGTCATCAAGGGTGGCTCTCATGCGGTAGCCCAGGTTCCCCTTTCCGGTTTCTCAAGAGCACCAAGACCAGCGCTGAGGTCTGCCTTTGAGGCAGTGAGAATGACTTAACTTGAAGACCCTCGGAAATGCTTTGCTTTCCAGCAGACCTAAAAACTTGGGTTTGTAAAGGCAGTTATTCCTATTTCTTCCTTGAAAACATCCCTTGACTATTTACTGTGGTTTAGCCAAGATTGTGTATTTAGATCACAGATTAGGGGCCTTGATCAAGAAATAGAGGCTCCGGAGTCTGTTGTAGAACCATCCTTAGCAAAGAGGTCAGAAAAGTTACTATCACTAATCCAGTGGAAGAGACAGCACCTTCCAGTTCCGGGGGAAATTCTGTAGGAACCCCATTCCACTGTCCACCCTGCAAACCAGCCGCACCACCCCCAACCTCCAATGGAAACACCCTTTCTTACAAGTCTGGAAAGGGGCTGAAGACTCTAGGCTGGTAGGTACAAGCTGTAGTTGATACTCTGTAAAGAAATGTTGCTAGGAGCTGCTAGGTATGATGACATGGTCCTGGAGATACCATAAAATCTCCCGTGGGTTGTACAATTGTATTCTATTGCACATTTTTTAGTGTAGCTCTTTGGGGGGAGGGGCGGCTGAGTTCGATTCACTTGGTTAACTGAGCTGTACTTGGATACACTGGAGTCCCCTTGGCCCACATCTGGACGCTCAGTTGTAAAGATTGCTTCCATTTACAGAGTATTAAGATATTAATCACCAGTCCTTTTCCCTAGGTGCGCAACAACTATGAGAAATTTGACAACCTCTGTTTCCAGCGCCCCCTTGCCCACATCATTTTAGTGTCTCCAGAGGAAGGAAGGAAGATTCTGCCTAGGAACTGGGTCCAATTCCGGAGTGTCTTCTGAGCCACCATCGTCCGCCTCTTTATCTCCCATGCTCTACACCCTGCCCCGCCCCCATCTGCCACAATTCTCAGCACACTTTCAGCTATGCAGACTATGAAACCCGCACCCTGCGGGGCATCCTCCAGGGACCTGGCACCTTATCCTTAGGCCTTCGCTCCCCCTGGGCCTGCCCTTCCACCTCCTTCTGTGGCTGCAAAGGCGTGGCCTTCGCGAGGTGACCTGTAGGAAGCCAGAGTCATAAAAAACGATCTTAAAATCGTTATCAGTACAAAAGCTTAAGTTATCACAGGGCTTCGCAATTCTACACGGGTATTCATACAGCGGGGGGCAAGAGCCCACCAGACCTGACAGCCCTTGCCAGAGAAATGTGCCTAGAAAAATCAGTGGATCTCCAGGCACTTCCAGTGTGAGCAGGCAAGACCACCTGCCCCAACCGCAGGGGTGCAGGATGAGCATTCTGGAAAGTTGAATCTCAAGGCAGCATCCAGCTGTGCCTTTTCTCTCTCATTTTTTCCTTTCCTTTTTTATTTATCGTTTTCATTTTGTAAGAAAGTGGGGAGTAATGGAATTCGATGCGCACAATTTGTGTTCTCTTCTCGCTTGTCATTTCTTTTCAGAACACCAAACTTTTGTCATGTACCTACTATGTGCTAAGTTATGCGCCAAGTACTGGTCAGAGAAGCTGCCCTTTCCTACTCTGCATGAGGAAGTAGAAGTGGCCTGGTAAATCCTCAAGAGGACTTCGCACTGAGAGCGGATTTCATTTCACCTGGTGCTTCCCGCATCTGCCTAGCTGATCCACACAATAATCACGCGGGATGGGAAGTGCAAAGTCCTCCACCAGGGCCGGGCCTGATTAGGGCTGACACGTCCCGGCCCGCAGGGGCCACGCTCACTCTCAGGTGCGTGCGTTCCAAGCCCAGCGAGCTGCGGGGTGGACGCAGTAGCGTCCGCGTGCCTGCAGCCCTGGCTCTCGCGCATCCGGGCGCCGCCATCTGAGTGACCGTCGTGTGAAGTTCCAGGGCCGCCGCTCCAGACCGAGAGCGAGGCGGAGGCCGTGGCCCGGGAACAGCTCCCTGCTGCCCTGGCTTGCCGTGGAGGATGCCTGTCTTCAGGCGGGCTCATTTTCCCGCGGGCCGGTGGCCAGACTCGCGACAAAGCGAGGTCTGTCGGGAAGCCTGGCCCCGCTGGCGTTTTGGCTTTTAGGCTGCTGTCACCCCAGTTCCATTTCTCCAGAAAGCTTCGCCAGGTTAGGACCTCGAAGCTTTGCTAACGTGATGTTTGTGAGTTAGCACCGGCTCCCCTTGTTTCTGAACACATTTCCTCCCCCAGCACAGCCTCGCTTTCATTTGAAAAAGCAACGGGGAAGAACGTCCCAATAGCCCTTTCTAATGGGAAAAAAACTGCCCCTTTTGTGGAATGGTTTCTTTACAAAGCCAACAACCAACCTTATTTTCTAGTTCCAATGGCTATCCCTTTATGAGTAATATTATTAAAGAAATCCGACACTAATTGTGCCGATTTAACTTGTTAATTAGTTGCAAATAAACTATTCATTAGTGGTAAAATAAAATAAAACCCATGTGCCTAGATATCATTCCACATTCACATATTGTAGTGTCTGCATAGCATAGGCATACTAAATTAAGTTCCTAAAAGGTTTCTCCTCAGGATAAATAATTAAAATATATTCTACTTTAATTGACATTATAGAGGACATAAATGAACTTTTCCTTTTAGAAAGAAATAGCCATTTCTAAATAAAGCTTGCAGTCTGGAGAATGGAAGCTTCAGCCAAATGAATAGTCATTACTACCTTTTCAACGACGTGGGCCTTTTGATCAGAAAAGAAATTAGCTCTAAAAAACAGACAATGGAAGCCTGCCCTGCAATAGGAAGAAAATTAGACGGCCAAGGCTCTTCACAACACCTATTTCTATAAACCATAGAGCTCCTTGCTTTTCAATTACAGCTGTTCATTTCATATAAGGAAAGGGGAAAAACAGGCCTCTAATGTAAACTCGCTTTCACCATAAAGCCTTGCTCCTGGCTTACAGCCAGGCTGCCTACTTACTATTGTTTTTAGGCCTCTCATCAATTAGCTAATACTATATATTTTAAATGACTCTGGGGGGTATTCACAGACGCCCTCCCCACTTCCCCACCCAGACAAAACCCAAGCTGGACTCCCATGAAAGGGCTACCATTCAGTGCACAGACACTTAAATGTATAAAGTTTAATGTTTTTATTGTTCATCAAAGAAAAACCATATTGAAAACCGTGCGCTTTTTTTTTTTTTCTATATTTCTTAGTCCATCATTGAAAGACCCAGACGAGGTGATGACAGGGGAGGGACATAAATGAGCAGCTTTCAGTATTGTTTCTAATTGTTCACAGAGCTCAATCCATCTCTACATAATTTTTTCTGTGCCGTTTAGACTACAAGTTGGTTTATGCATCTTTGTGTTTTAAAAATATGAATTTTGAAATTTGCTATCCCCATTGGTTTGGTGTCATTAGATATAATTTCATTTAAAAATATTGTCTTCACCATTTTGGTGACATTATCTTGCCTTCAAGAAAAATAAAATCCTGATTGTGTGATGTGCTACAAAATGGAATCTTTCAACACATATAAAGTGATAATATGAGAAAAAAATTGGAGATAATACCAGTAAGTCCTGAAGTATATGTTCCAGAAATATCAGAACAGAGTTATAGACTGGGAAGGCTTTACTTCTTTTGAAAGTAAAATACTTATCTATTTGATCTTTAAATCACTATATTAATTCCCTAAAGAACTAAATAGTAGTACAATTCCAATAGGATTGATTTGGGATCTCAGTATTTAAGAAAATGACTTAGAATCTTTTTTTTTTACCAACTGGGAAATTGAACCCAGGGGAACTTTGCCACTGAGTTATAGCCCCAGCCTCCCTTTATTTTTATTTTTTTTGAGACTGGTTTTGGCTAAAATGTTGAGGCTCTAAGTTGCTGAGGCTGGCCTTGAATTTGTGATCTTTCTGCCTCAGCCTTTCAAGTCATTGGGATTACAGGTGTGGGCCACTGTGCCCAGTGAGGTAGAATCTTTTTTTTTTTTTTTTTTTTGGTGGTGCTGGGGATTGAACCCAGGGCCTTGAGCATGCAAGACAAGCACTCTACCAACCCTGAGGTAAAATCGTTTTTAGAAGTCAATTAAAGATAATTGATTTAGGGAGCTGGGTGTGGTGGCTCAGAAGGCTGAGACAGGTGGATCATGAGTTCAAAGCCAACCTCTGCAAAAGCGAGGCACTAAGCAATTCAGTGAGACCCTGCCTCTAATAAAATACAAAATAGGGCTGGGTATGTGGCTCAATGGTTGAGTACCCCTGAGTTCAATCCTCGGTATGAAAAAAAAAAGATAATTGATTTATTCACAAACTGAGTATTTTTTCATAACTGTAATGTCAAATAAAAGAACACAATAACCATGGCCTTATCCCTGAGGAGTGCCATCCCTTTATTCTTTAAAGAGTGACAGTTGGCCAACTTAGATTGCAAAGTAAGGCCACTAGTATGGCCACTCAGTGAATTTCTAAACAACAACAAAATAATTGCTACCATCATGCTTCTTATGCTCCCATTATGGGTTGGAACCGAGATATCCTTCAAAGATCATGCCCTAAGCCAGGTGCAGTGGTGCACACACCTGCAATCCCAGTGGCTCCAGAGCCTGAGGCAGGAGGATCATGAGTTCAAAGCCAGCCTCAGCAAAAGCGAGGCACTAAGCAACTCAGTGAGACCCTGTGTCTAAATAAAATACAAAATAGGGCTGGGGATGTGGCTCTGTGGCTCAGTGCCTCAGTGTTCGAGTGCCCCTGAGTTCAATACATGGTACCAACCAACCAACAAACAAACAACAAAGATCATGCCCTAAATGCTTGGTTCCCAGGATGGTGCTAGTGGGAGGTGTTAGAACCCTTAAGAGGTGGGGCCTAGTTGGAGGAAGTGACGTTATTAGGGGGGCATGCCCCTGAAGGGGATATTACGACCCTGGTCCCAAAATTGATGGGGCCAAGTGACCATGGTCTGAATCCTATTAACCCACAAGCCAAAATAAATCTTTCTCCTTAAGTTGTTTTTCCTCTGTATTTTGTCAGTGACAGAAACCCTCTGTTTTCAGCCTGCATTCCTTACTGAGGATGGATGCTTCCATTTGATGGCTTCCTGCCATATTTTTGGTATCAAGTAAATCAGTATGTTTGCTTTTTACTTTTGAGCATTACCTTCTTTGTTGCTTTGTTCAAATGGATATCAGAATACAGTTCCTAAAAGCATTTTGCAAAGGGTGCAGAGTTGCCATGTCCAATTTCCTTGGCAGCTGGAAGAAGGGATTCTTCCTTGGCAATCAAATCCCTTGATGCTTCCTATTCTTGGGCTCCTATAATACAGGATGTGACCTTACCAGGATGCATGGGTGAGACCAATCCCTTTGTTTATTGCATATGATGGTGCCTATTTTCAAGAGAATGAGTTCTATGGGAGCTGGGAAGAGATTGCCACCTCCCCTATGTGGGATTTAATAGCAGGGGTCAGTAGTGTGTTATCAGCTATCATAGCCTGGAGGTCATCCAGACTAAGAGCTGCTTGCATATTTGGTGAGTCCGATCTTTTGTATTACAGCACTTGTGTTCATTTAGGAAGGAACAAAGTATGTTATGTTGTGGGCAACTGAAATAGAGTTTGGGGGAAGTATTAAAACTGTTGACAAAGAGACCTCAGCTTTTTTTTTTTTTAATATGAAGTTGTTGTATATGACAGTAGAATGCATTACAATTCATAACACACATATAGAGCACATTTTTACATATCTCTGGTTGTATACAAAGTATATTCACACCATTCCTGTCTTCATACATGCACTTCGCGTAATGATATCCATCTCATTCTACCATCTTTTTTTTTCTTTTTACCCCCTTGTCTCCTCCCTTCCTCTCCCTCCCCATTGACCTTTATAGTGTTCCTCTAATCCTCCTATGCTCCCCATCCAAACCCCTCTGTGAATCAGCCTCCTTATATCAGAGAAAAAATTTGGCATTTGGATTTTTGGGATTGGCTAACTTCACTTAGCATTATATTCTCCAACTTCATCCATTTACCTGTGAATGCCATTGTTTTATTCTCTTTAATTGCTGAGTAATATTCCATTGTATATATACCACATTTTCTTTATCCATTCATCTACTGAAGGGCATCGAGGCTGGTTCCACAGTCTACCAGCTGTGTCCCTGTGGTAAGCTGTTTTTAAGTCCTTTGGGAATAGACCCAGGAGTGGGATGGCTGGGTTATAGGGTGGTTCCATTCCCATTTTCCCAAGAAATCTCCATACTGCTTTCCATAGTGGTTGCACCATTTTGCAGTCCCACCAGCAATGTATGAGTGTGCCTTTTTCCCCACATCCTCTCCAACATTTATTGTTTTTTTGTGTTCTTAATAACTGCCATTCTGACTGGAGTGAAATGAAATCTTAGAGTAGTTTTGATTTGCATTTCTCTAATTGCCAGAGATGTTGAACATTTTTTCATGTATTTATTGATTGATTGTATATCTTCTGAGAAGTGTCTGTTCATGTAATAAAGATTTGTTCCCAATTAGTAGGTTCTCTATTCACTTCACTGATTGTTTCTTTTGCTGAGAAGGAGCTTTTTAGATTAAATCCATCCCATTCATTAATTCTAGATTTTAATTCTTATGCAATAGGAGTCTTATTAAGGAAGTAGGGGCCTAATCTGATATTATGGAGGTTTGGGCCTACTTTTTCTTCTAATAGATGCAGGGTCTCTGGTTTAATTCCTAGGTCCTTGATTTACTTTGAGTTGAGTTTTGTGCATAGTGAGAGATAAAGGTTTAATATCATTTTGTTGCATATGGATTTCCAGTTATCCCAGCACCATTTGTTGAAGAGGCTATCTTTTCTCCAATGTATGTTTTTGGCATCTTTATCTAATACAAGATAGCTGTAGTTGTGTGCATTAGTCTCTGTGTCTTCTATTCTGTACCATGGGTCTTCATGTCTATTTTGGTGCAAGTACCATGCTGTTTTTGTTACTATTGCTCTGTAGTATAGTTTAAGGTCTAATATTGTGATGCCACCTGCTTCACTCTTCTTGCTAAGGATTGCTTTAGCTATTCTGGGTCTTTTATTTTTCCAGATGAATGTCATGACTGCCTTTTCTATTTCTATAAGGAATGTCACTGGGATTTTGATTGGAATTGCATTGCATCTGTATAATGCTTTTGGTAATATAGTCATTTTGACAATATTAATTATGCCTATCGAAGAACAAGGTAGATCTTTCCGTCTTCTAAGGTCTTCCTTAATTTCTTTCTTTAGTGTTCTGTAGTTTTCATTATAGAGGTCTTCCACATATTTCGTTAAGTTGATTCCCAAGTATTTTATTTTCCTTGATGCTATTGTAAATGGGGTAGTTTTCATCATTTCCCTTTCAGAGGATTTGTCACTGATGTACAAAAATGCCTTTGACTTATTGGTATTGATTTTGTATCCTGCTACTTTGCCAAATTCATTTACTAGTTGTAAAAGTTTTCTGGTAGAGTTTTTTTGGGTTTTCTAGGTATATTATCATATCATCAGCAAATAGTGCTAATTTGAATTCTTCTTTTCCTATCTGTATCCCTTTAATTTCTTTCAACTATCTGATTGCTCTGGCCAGAGTTTCAAGAACTATGTTAAATAGAAGTGGTGAAAGGGGCATCCCTGTCTTGTTCCAGTTTTTAGAGGAAATGCTTTCAATTTTTCTCCATTTCAAATGATGTTAGCCTGGGGCTTCCCATAGATAGCTTTTATAATGTTGAGATATGTTCCTGTTATCCCTAGTTTTTCTAGTGTTTTGAACATAAAGTGGTGCTGTATTTTGTCGAATGCTTTTTCTGCATCTATTGAGATGATCATATGGTTCTTATCTTTAAGTCTATTGATGTGATATATTACGTTTATTGATTTCCATATGTTGAACCAACATTGCATCTCTGGGATAAACCCCACTTGATCGTGGTGCACTATCCTTTTGATATATTTTTGTGTTTGATTTGCCAGAATTTTGTTGAGAATTGTTGCATCTATGTTCATTAAAGATATTGGTCTGAAGTTTTTCTTTTTCTTTTTTTTTTTTTTTTGATGTGTATTTGCCTGGTTATTGTATCAGTGTAATATTGGCCTTATAGAATGTGTCTGGAAGAGCTCCTTATTTTTCTATTTCCTGAAATAAGTTGAAGTGTATTGGTATTAGTTTCTTTAATGGTCTTGTAGAACTCGGTTGTGTATCCATCTGGTCCTGGGCTTTGCTTGGTTGGTAGTTTTTTGATGGTATCTTCTATTTCCTCACTTGAAATTGATCTGTTTAAATTGTGTATAACCTCCAGATCCAGGTTGGGCAATTCACATGACTCTAGAAATTTGTCAATGCCTTTGATATGCCAATTTTTTCAATTGTTTCTTTAGTCTCAATTTCATTAATTTCAGCTCTGATTTTAATTAATTCCTGTCTTCTACTGCTTTTAGTGTTGATCTGTTCTTTTTCTAGGGCTTTGAAGAGTGATGTTAAGTCACTTATTTGTTGGTTTTTTCTTCTTTTAAGGAATGAACTCCATGCAATGAATTTTCCTTTTAATACTGCCTTCATAGTGTCCTAGAGATTTCAATACAATGTATCTGTGTTCTCATTCACCTCTAGGAATTTTTTAATCTCCTCCTTGATGTCTTTTGCAACCCCTTGTTCATCCAGTAGCATGTTGTTTATCCTCCAGGTGTTGGAGTAACTTTTTAATTTTATCATTGATTTCTAATTTCATTCCATTATGATCTGATAGAATGCAGGGTAGTATCCCTCCCTTTTTTATATTTTCTAAGAGTTGCTTTGTGGCATAATGTATGGTCTATTAGAGAAGAAGCCATGTGCTGCTGAGAAGAAAGTATATTCATTCATTGAAGGATGAAATATTCTACGTATGTCTGTTAAGTCTAAGTTGTTAATTGTATTAATGAGGTATAAAGTTTCTTTATTTAGCTTTTGTTCGCATGATCTATCCAGTGGTGGAAAAGGTATGTTGAAGTCTCCTAGAATAATTGTGTTGTGGTCTATTTGACTCTTGAATTTGAGAATGGTTTGTTTGATGAATGTAGGTGCTCCATTATTTGGGGCATATAAATTTATTATTGTTATGTCTTGTTGATGAATGGTTTCCTTAAGAAGTAATAAATATCGTTCTTTGTCCCTTTTGATTAACTTTGGCTTGAAGTCTACCTTATTTGATATGAGGATGGAAACTCCTGCTTGCTTCTGCAGCCCATGTGAGTGGTAAGATTTTTCCCAGCCTTTCACCTTCAGTCTGTTGATGTCTTTTTCTATGAGGTGAGTTTCTTGGAGACAGCATATTATTGGATCTTTTCTTTTAATCCAGTCTGACAACCTGTGTCTTTTGAATGGTGAGTTTAGGCCATTAACATTCAGGGTTATTATTGAGACATGATTTATATTCCCAGCCATTTTGTTTATTTTTGGTATTTAACTTGATTTGGTTTCTCTTCTGTTTAGTATTTCCTTTAGTTTAATATCTCCTTTGCTGATTTTCATTGTTATTTTTCTTTTCTTCGTCATGGAATATTTTGCCCAGGATGTTCTGAAGTGCAGGCTTTCGAGTTGTGGAATCTATTAATTTTTGTTTGTTGTGGAAGGTTTTTATTTCATCCTCAAATCTAAAGCTTAATTTTGCTGGATATAATATTCTTGGTTGACATCCATTTTCTTTCAGAGCTTGAAATATATTGTTCCATGATCTTCTAGCTGTTAAGGTTTGTATTGAAAAATCTACACATAATCTAATTGGTTTTCCCCTATATGTAATCTGATTCTTTTCTCTCGTGGCTTTTAATATTCTCTCCTTATTCTATGTGTTAGGCATTTTCATTATAATGTGCCTTGGTGTGGATCTGTTGTGATTTTGTACATTTGGTGTTTGGTAAGCCTCTTAAACTTGGTTTTCCCATACATTCCTCTTGTTTGGAAAATTTTCTGCTATTATTTTGTTGAATAAATTACTCATTCCTTTAGTTTGGAGCTCTATGCCTTCCTCTATCCCAATAACTCTTAAACTTGGTCTTTTTAAACTATCCTATATTTCTTGAATGTTCTGATCATGGTTTCTTACCATTTTCACTGTGTGGTCTACATTTTTTCAAGATTACATATTGTCTTCATTATCTGAGGTCCTGTCTTCCAAGTGGTCTAATCTGTTGGTGATTGTAAGCTGCCTGGTACCGAAAACCGGGAGGAAAAACTCTCGGAGGCAGAGTTAAGCTTTTACTACTTTTACTTCTACTTTCTTAGAGTTTAGAGAGGGAAAGAAAGATTTTTAGAGAGAAAGATTAGAGCGAGCTTTTCTTCTTGTCTTCTTAGCTTAGAGTAGCTAAGAGAAAGACTAGAGCTTCTTTCTTCTCTCTTCTTTCTTCCTTCTTCTTTCTTCTGTCTTCTGTCTTCTGTCTTCCTCGGGAGCCTCGGCCTAACTCTGACCAGTCCTCTGGAGCCTCGGCCTAACTCTGGCCAGTCATTACTTCTTCTATCTGGTTTCTCTTCTGTAACCGCTCTGCCTACGTTCTGGCCGCTCTGATTCTTCTGACCGACCGAGTGACTGCCCGACTGTCTGAATTCTCCGTTCTCCTAACTCGGACCACTTTCACCCGGTTATATACCTTCAGCTTTGCGGGTGCCTACAGGTGCGTCACATACATATCAGGTGGAACTTATGGCTTCCAGCTAGCTGCAACAGCCCTTCCTAATTAGGGCTCCTTCAGGTGATGCTTTCAATTGAACATTTAATTTGGTTTATTGCTTCTTTCATTTCCAGAATTTCTGTTTAGTTTCTTTTTAGAACCTCTATCTCCCTATTGAAGTAATCTTTTGCTTATTGTATTTGTTTATGAAGTTCTTAGTCAAAATGATCTTTTATTACCTGTATTTGATCTCTTACATCATTCTTCAGATCATTGATCATTTTAATTATGAACATCCTGAACTCCTTCTCTTGTCATTTTATCTGCTGTGCTTGCCATGGAATCTATTAAGGAGATATGTTGATTTGTTTGGGACACTTTCTTTCCTTGTTTTTTCATATTGCTTGTGTGACTTCTCTTCTAGAACTGTGGAACCTTGACTTTTTTGTTTTTAACTTAAAGCCTTATGATGCCCCTGGTCAGCTGGAGTTCAGAGCTGGGTATTTTCCCCCCTGGTAAATGGCGCTGAAAGTTGACTGAAGATGTGGCCATCTACTTTCCATGTCACAGTATAGTTGTAGAGTTATGGGGCTGGTATGCTGGGTTCAGATACGAGCTCCCCTGCTGTCTGTGTGTGGCTTGTGTAATGTCAGCTGTCTTCAGAGCCTGTGTAAATTCCTCGGATGTATGCAGGCTTCCATGCTTAGGTGATTCCTTTTTTTTCTTCTTTCTTCCTCTGCTGTAGCCACTTTCAAAAATGGTGGTAATCAGCTGGGCGAGGTGGTGCACGCCTGTAATTTCAGCACTTTGGGAGGCTGAGATAGGAGGATCGTGAGTTCAAAGCCAGCCTCAGCAATGGCGAGGCACTTAGCAACTCAGTGAGACCCTGTCTCTAAATAAAATACGAAAAAGGGCTGGAGATGTGACCCAGTGGTCGAGTGCCCCTGATTTCAATCCCTGGTACCACAAAAAAAAAAAAAAAAAAAAAAAAAAAAAAAAAAATTGGAGTGATCAATCCCCTGGAAGTAATGCAACCACACAGGACCAGACTGGCATTCCTGTGCGTGGCAATTTGCCAAGTGACTTGCGTGAAAGCAAGTTGGGTAGCCCAACGATCAATACCTATTGTTCTGCACTGTTCCCCACAGGTACTGCTGCAGGAGTCCTAGTTCTTCTGTGCCATTCCCCGCCTGCACTGCTGCAGGTATCTTTGTGCACTGTTTGTTTCCTGCGTGGGACCCGAGCAATTTGGAGACTCAACCACACTATAGGCTGTTGTCCCAGTGCACCAGAGGGGTATGATGGCCTTGGCTCCTTTGCAGGGTGCAGGAGTATCACTGGTAACTAAGTAGTATTCTCACTACTGAGCCTCACTTTACGACTGACACTTAATGTTGCCTCTCTTCAGTCCGCCATCTTCCCCTAGACCTGAGCTTTAACTGCAGCTTTGGAAGGGGACAGCATCTTTAGGAGAGGAAGTAGGAGTTGTTTTACAGGATGTTGACATAAAATAAGAGCCAGTTGTTTACATGTTTTAAAATCAAGAAAATGAAGTGATCCCCCAGGGCACAGTCCTTGAGCAGAAGCTTTGGATTTCACCAGTAGATCTTGGTTTCATCTTAGCAAATAACAGCACAGCCTTTAGGGTCACATGGATGTAAGCAAGGTCATTAAGTAATTGACACATTTTTATTGAAGGTCTACTTTAGATCAGGCACTCTTCAAACCCAGGGTTACAACAGTGGATTAAACAAAGTCCTAATAACACTTAGATCTTACTGGGAGACAGAAACAATAAACAAATGAATGAATAAATGAATGTGAGTATTGGAAGTTATAAGTGGTAAGAAGACAATGCAGAATATTGGGCTAGCAAGTGATAAGAGTTGATGTTCGCATAGAATCCTCAGGAAAGGCCTCTCTGGGAGGTGAGGCTCAGGCAGAAATTGGAAACGAGCAAGTACTCAAATAATGGCTTCCACCATCTTCATCATCACCATTGCTTCACAGTAATTTTCCTTTGACAACACAGCCCTAGAATCCTG
This sequence comes from Tamias sibiricus, assembly GCA_025594165.1. Taxonomy (NCBI): domain Eukaryota; kingdom Metazoa; phylum Chordata; class Mammalia; order Rodentia; family Sciuridae; genus Tamias; species Tamias sibiricus. Next base: position 130,623,405 of record CM046667.1, read on the forward strand.
AGATTGAAGTAAGAATGGGAAGGGTGAGTCTCCAGAGCAGGGCTGAGAGGGCTTGGGATATACCTCAGTGATAAAGTATTTGCCTAGCATGCACAAGGTCCTGGATTCGATCCCTAACACCACAAAAACAAAAATAGACAAAGACTGAGGTTACCAAGGCATCTAGTGTAGGGCCCTAGTGTAAGGTATTTAAGGACATGCAAGTGCAACCCTGGATTAAATAGACCATCTTCTTGTCAATATGGTCAAATTTCCTGTGCTTTGCTGTTAGGAGAGGATGGAATTTAGGATTGGAATGTATTAAGACACTCCCTGATCTAGTGGTCAGGGATCTGGCCAGATAAATGCTTGGGTTTTTGTTTAGCATCATTCAGTAGGGGCTTTTGCAGGACCCTTGGAGTGTGCCTCCTTAAATTTTGTGTCCTAGATGCCTGTCCCTCCTGCTCTAGTCCTGGCCATGTTCTAAACTGGCATTTAATTAGCGTTCACTAAATCTTTAAGGGTTGATTGATCTTTACCAACTTACAGACCATTTCTTCTGCATTTTCACTTCAGGGTAGTGTGAACAGGAAAAGTTGGGTGCACTGTCGAAGGCCTGTAATCCCAGCAGCTCTGGAGATTGAGGCAGGAGGATCGCAAGTTTAAAGCCAGCCTCAGCAACTTAATGAGGTTCTAAGCAACTCAGTAAGACCTTGTCTCTAAATAAAATACAAAATAGGGCTGGGGATGTGGCTCAGTGGTTGTGTGACCACTGAGTGGGTTCAACCCCTGGTACAAAAAAACAATAAAAATAAAACAGTGTGGGATTGGGTTGGTCTAGTAAATCTGGGTTTAAACTTGAGTTTGATCACTTACTATCTATATGATTTGGGAACATTTTTTAATCTCCCGAACTGCCAATTTTATCATTAATCTCCAGCACTGTGAAAAAAAATTCTTATTGGAAAGAGGTAGGTAGTTAGGCCTTGTTCACTGGGGTAGAGTGGGGCTTCAGTGAGATAACACAGCTGAAGGCACCTGGCACTCTGCTTAGCACAGAGCAAGTTCAGTTAAGAGTTGTCTTCAGGACTGGAGATGTGGCTCAGTGGTAGGTGTGCCACTTGGGGTTCCATCCCCAGAATGGGGAGGGGAGGCATTGTGTTGTTTTCATCTAGGCTTTCTTATGCTCCAAATAGGTTTAACCATTCCTTTAGTGTGGAGAAGAAGGGACCATTTCTCATTTTCCTGACCCCCTTACAGAGCTAGGCACATATATTTTGGAATGAATCATTGTATTTGAAGAAATCTTCTTTGGAAGAAAAAAAAAATGAACTAATCACTCCATGGCTCTAGTTGTGCGTTGCATTCTTGCCCGTTCTGCACAGTCACTTGAGATGATTTCTGTCAAGACTCTCTGGAGAGCACTCATTGAGATGATGTGGTTTTGGTTTGTGACAGAGAGGCTTCTGGTGTTAAATTCTGACATCAAATATCTTTATAACACAGACATGTCTGCTGTTAAAAACATACAATTAATGTCATACAGATCTTACAGCCTTTATTTTTACTTAAAATGTACAGTTTATTTTTTTTTTTCTTTTAGAGCTCAATAGAAAGTATATTTTTTTTCCTGCAGATTGCATCAGGAATCCTGTTGAAATAGGATAGAAGTCTTGTTCAAATTTCACAGCTTTTATATTTTCTCCAAAGCCTCAGAAATAGGCACAATTGACCAAGTAGAATGAAAAAAGGTAGTAGTAATCACAGACAGAGATTAAAGTCTTATCGTTCCTCACAGTAGCTTCTAAAAAAGCTTAAGAGTATTATAAAAATCATTTTGTTAAATAAATAAGAGAGACTTTAGTTCAGATTAAGAATAATTCTATGGTTAGTCTGTGCTATTGCGTTTGAAGAAAAAGATCTAGCCTGAAACTTTGATTAACTCCTAGTTAATATTCCTGCCAATAGTGTAGGTAGGGCTCAGTGGATAAAAATGAAGCATAGAGAAATGATTAAAGCCTAGACTTGGGTTGGAATCCTGTCTCTGTTCCTTAACAGAAGTTACCTAACTTTTCTGAGCTTCAGCCTCATTTGTAAAGATGGGCATCAGTGATACCCCTTAAAGTGTGGGAAATAAATGAGATTATGTAAATAAGGTGTTGAACTCAGTACATGGCATGTAGTCATAGGACTCAGAAAATGTTTGGTCTTCATCATTATTACCACAGCAGTCTTTTGAACTATGTAGCATAGGGAAGGTGAACTTATTTATAGTTTAACAAGTAAGGAAGTAGGCTCAAATGCATTCAGTTGCTTATCTAAAATGATGGAGCTTATTGTCAGCAAAATCAGGTAGAAAGGACCATTCCTGATTCCTTGTCCACTTATGTTTCCACTAAATTATAGTCTGCTTAAATGTTGGCAATGAGTGCATTTATTATTAGGTTGCATATCCTGTAGTATAGTTGAGACTATACCATATTAAGAAGCATGTCATTATTTCTTTCCATATTTAAAGCCAAATAGCTTCACAGTGACAAATGGCAGAGAAAGCAAGTAGGGACACTGCCTTCTTAGGTTGTTCCCTCAGAAGTACACTGAAGACAAACATTACCAGGTCCCAAGTTGCCCTAATTAGAAACTTTACAACTGACACTGAGTTAGAGTCAAGATGAAATGGGTACATAAAGCTGCTAGTGTGAAGTCAGGCAGTGCATACTGGTCTCTCTCAGAGATGCCTGTTTCTTATTATTCTTGGGGTAAAAAGAATCACATATTTGGCTCATCATCCCTGCCAGTGGGGGCTCACTTTGAAGGTGACAGCCAAGCATTTAGATGACCCAGCATCCAGTTCTTGGGCAGTGACTTCTCACTCTTCCCATTTCTAGTACTAAGTGAGCCCACTGAAGGCTGAAGTCATCCTTGAGAATCTGAAGGATATGGCCAGTCTCCTAGTGCTCAGAATCACCAGCTCCAGCAAATCCCTGTAGAAGCAGGGCCAAGCTAAGATCGCTAGATTCTAGTTCTTCGCTACAAGAGAATGTGTGCCAGGCTGGGACAGACTGGGGCCAGGAAGAAAGCCTCTGGGGTGGGAAGATTAGAGAGGTCAAAGGTGACCTGGAGCAATCAACCATCACCAGCCAAAAGCTTTGCATACTAGGTGAGCTTTGTGGGCATTTCTGGAGTGGGAAGAATTCAAGGATCACATGCCTGCCCTTTCCTTCAGTCTTTAGCCTCTTCTTTCTCCCTTCCCCTCAGGTTGCCTCTACATTGCACTGTGAAGAACTGCTTCCTTAGTGTTCTTGATCAGGCTCTTTTCTTTTGCCTCTACCTTGACTCCACCATTTGCTTCCTCTGCTTAGAACTGCTTTTCTAACCACCTTCCCCTCCTGTGACCTGACTAAATGCTGCTCAGTCTTCAAGATTCTCCTCAGGTTGCCTACTTTCCATAACATCTTTCCTCATTGTCCCCCATCCCCATACCCCAGGCTGGGTTAGGTGCCTTATTCTCTCAGAGCTCCTGCCACACTGTTTAATCACCATCTGTTTATGTGTTCACCTCACCCCTTAACCATAAGCTCCTTGAGGCCCAAGTCTTTTTCCTTCCATCCTGGCCTGTTCAGCATCTAGCGCAGAGCATGGTGCATGGGAGATATTTGTTCTGTATGACCAATGGATGTAGTAAGAACCATTACTGTGCACACTGAAATGGGTGTCAGAGAACCATAGAACTATAGAACCATAAATCCTGTCCTCAAGGTGCTCTCAGCTATGTAAAAAAATAGCTGGTCCTCCAGGAGGTAGGCCTGGCATTGCCTGTCAGACTGGGAAAATGTTAAACAAGAAGGCATTTGTGGTGGGGTAGGCAGCCCACACCTGCAACCAGTTACTTGGGAGGCTGAGGTGGGAGAATCACAAGTTCCAGGCCAGCCTGGGCAACTTAGCAGGACTGTGTCTCAAAAAAAAAAAAATTAAAAAGAACTGGGCAAATATGTAACAACCAAACCTACCATTATGTATAATTATAGTGCACCAATAAAATATGGAAAATTAAACATATGGAAGGATATGCATAGGTTATATAGGGAAAAAAGAGGCTAGGGATGTAGCTCAGTGGTAGAGTGCCCAGGGTTCGATTTCTAATACACTCAGGATTCAATTTCCAATACCGCCAAATAAAATAAAGACAGTATATGTGAAAACACTTGATATATGGTTGGTACCTAGTAGATGGTCATTGCTTTGATTGTTAAATTGATTGTTTTTATGACCAGCCTCAAGTGTGACCTTGAGTCACTTTCTGCCCCTGGGTCTCAGTTTCTCCAACTGAAAATGCAGATGATCTTTGCTTGTTAGTTCATTCATTCCTTTGTTCATTATGATCTTTTGTTTTTCCTTTCTGTCAGTGAACTTCAGTCCAGATAACCTGGGAGCCTTTCCAATCTATTCTTCTCTCTCCAGGCCTCCTTTCCCCCTCCCTCCTTCCTCCCCCCTCCCTTCCTCTGTTTCTTTCTGTAGTACCGGAGAGGAGATTGAATCCAAGGCCTTGCACATCCTAGGCAAGAGTTCTTGTGCTGAGATACATCCCCAGTCCTTTATTTTATTTTAAGATAGTGTCTTACTAAGTTGCCCAGGCTGGCCTCAACCTTGTGAGCCTCCTCCCTCAGACTCTGAGTAGCTGGGATTACAGGTATGATCCACCATGCCCCTCCAACCTATTTCATAGGGATTTAATATCTTTCACCTGACATAATTTCCATTTGATTTTGGAGATTCAATACAGGTTTTCAAAAAATATATTGTAGCATGCTCTGAAAATAGGCGATTATAATGGGTGATCTGCAGGGAGAATTCTGTGATTGAGAAAGGAAAGTGCATTTTAATGGCCTTTTGGTTGCTTTTCTCCCTCATTTTGGTAAGTTACCCCTTTTGAGATCCACAGATCATTGGCCAGAGGAGGGCATAGTCAAGGTTCAGTTAGATATTAGGCATTATCTGATATACAGAATAATTGATTACTCAGCCATTTATCGTTTTATTAAGTCAAGAAGCTAGGCTTATGTTAGTTTTGGTAAGTGTTCATTTTTTTTTAAATCAGGTACTTTGCCCAGGACACTGTTGGAGGGACAGATGCTGTTCTATTAGGGGAGATAGTTGGTCATTGAAAGGAAAGCCAGCCTACACTTGGGGCATTTGCAAAGGGTTCTGCATGCTTTGGGGGAAGAAGTAAGAGGGGGAGTCATTTCTTCTGGGGTAAATGAGGAAGGATTGTTGGGCTATGAGTTGTGACTTGAAAGACATGAATGGCAGGACACTCAGATAAAGCAGCAGCTAACACAAAGGACTGTGGGAGATCTTTGGAAATGGGGAGATCAGCTGGAAGGTGCTGAGCTATAATTTGGGCTTTCAACCTAATTGTAGAGCACATTGAAGGCCAAATTGAGAAGAACCTTAGTTTTGTTGTTTGTGTAATTGAGAGCCAGAAAATCCTCCCCAACCCCTTGGTAGAATTTAGGTACAGCATATCAACACTTTTTAAACAGGATAATGATCATTATAGTGGTGTTCAAAATCAGTTGTTCATTGTGATGGTGAGATTTGGGGCTTTTTTCAATTTTTCTGAGATAGCATGCCAAAAAAGAAAATGCCTTGGTGATTATTGTGCACAAGAGAGGCAAAGTAGAGAAGCTGGGAGATGCCCCACTAGAAAACAGAGACAAGACTTTAGTGCTGGCTCTGCAGTGTGCCAGTTGTGTCACCAGTTGCATGACACTTCCCCTCTATGATCCTCAATATGCTCATCTTTTAAAGGTGGATAGCAAGGCTGGGGCTGCAGCTCAGTGGTAGAGCGCTTGCTTGGCACACGTGAGGCACTGGGTTTGAGCCTCAGCACCACATAAAAATAAATAAATAAAACAAAGTTAACAAAAAAAGGTGGATAACAATGACCTTTTTAGATGGTTGTGTTACTCAGGTGATATGATAAAGAAAAGCTTTTTGTAAACTAGAAAATACCATTGGTAAGTGAGAAATTATTTCTTATAGAGAACAAAATATTTTAAAGGAACCTTTGGTCCAGAGAAGAGGTTCCCATGGGTATTTCAGCCCCTGGAGTCTAAGGTGGAGGTGGGAGGATGGGGGGGTGAGGTAGGTTCCCTCCCATGGCAGACCTCTTTACAGTGTTTTTTTTTTTTTTTTTTTTTTTTAATCTTGCTATCACTGGCAGTCAACATTTTTTTTCAGTTAGCAACCTTGGAGCCTAATTGTGTTCTCCATCTAACCAAATGTGGTGATGATTCATGCACTCATTCATTCCACCAGTGTTTCCCCAGCACCTATTTTGTGCTAAAAACTCTTCTATGCACTTTGAATACATTAAGCAACAAAACAAAGATCCTTGCTCTTGTGGAGCTTTTTCTTCCATTTGGCTGAGGTACAAACAATAAACAGGTAAACATAACAACAGTTAAAATTTGTATGTGTGTGAGAAGTTAAGTGCTGTGGGAAATAATAGGGCTGGGGGAAAGAGTTTGGGTCTGTCAGGTCTGGGAGCAATTTGCAATTTAAATGAAAGTCTTAAGTGAAAGAGCTCCTTCAATAGAAAAGTCTTAAACAAATATTACAGATGAATACTGGTAGATGGCTTGAAAGCTGCCAAAGTTGTCTGCATCCTTTTTGTAGGATCATCCTGCTTTAAGGAACTTCTTTGATTCATTAATTCATACAGCCAGTCAATATTTATTGAGTGCCTGCTTGATTGAATGAATAAATGCTGATGATATTAATGATAGCTATTATTATGGAGTGCCTACTAAAACATTATTTATATATGTGATCTCGTTTAATCCTTGTAAAAACTCGGTAATATAGACATGTCCCCAAGTGAGCAGCACTCTGGAGTGTAGGCAGTTAGTGTGATTAGGGAAGCCCTTCTTCATTTTGAGAAGCAAACATGGGAAGAAATGGCTCTGATGAGGATTACCGATGTCCTTCATATTGGCAGAGTCAGCTGCTTAGCAACTTCTGGCAGTGACCCCTTTCCTTTGCCTTTAGTGCCTTTGCTTTGTCAGAAGTGCCCAGTGAACTCAAGATGTGTCTGTTTGAAAACGAGAGCCAGGTGTGGTGGTACACACCTCACACCTGTAATCCCAGCAGCTTGGGAGGCTAAGGCAGGAGGATTTGAAGCCAGTCTTACCAATTTTGCCAGGCTGTAAGCAACCTAGTGCGACCTTGTCTCAAAAATTTTAAAAAGGGCTGGGGGTGTGGTTCAGTGGTTAAGCACCCTTGAGTTCAATCCCTGGTACCCAAAATAAGAAAGCTCTCTGAGACAGGCACTTTGGTGTGCTTGGTGGTTGAGTCTTATCATACATAATGGAGGACCCCCTGTATTAAACTCCTCTGTTTGGTAAGGTAAAGTCTCACGGCCCCTCATTACAGAGGAACAATTTCAAGGAAATTAGTTAATGCTAGTGAGTAAATAATAAGTATAAAATGTGAAAGAAAGGAAGACCCCCGAACTTCAGTTGTCAGCAATGGAAGAATGACTTGAAAAAGGTAGAATTGTTAACCAGGAACAAAGGCAGAGGAAATGTCCTGGTCACTACCATAACAAGCTGGCCTGGGCTCAGTTTTAGGAGCCCGTTTTACCTGCCTTCCCAACCTCCCTCCCCCTGCCTTTTCCCCTCTCTTTCCTCTCTCCTTTCTTTCCGTGCCATTACTCCCCTCCCCCATTCCCTTCCCTCCCTTCCTGTGCAGCTTTTGCTAAACATCTGGCTATCCCTGAGGTGGAGATCCAGCCAGAGGGGCTACTCTGCTTCCTGCTGGAGAAACTAAAATGAACCAGAGGATGGGCTATCAAGTCCTGCTCTATTAATTTATAGCTCTTCATGAAGTCCACGGCTTGCATTCCATCTCCCAAGCCACTGCCTTGCCCCACTTCACTGGTTTATTAAAATAGCTCCTTAAATTCCAAGTTTTCTAGTATCCAGACCTTGCCTGTTTAGAATTTTCAGTGGTTCTCCACTTCTTTTTGTTAGATAATTCCAGGCCGGCAGGCCACACTTCCCAGGTACCTTGGACAGGCCACACCTCCCAGGTGCCTTAAACTGGCCACACCTCAGGTCCCTTACTGAGCCAATCATGGCACACGGGTTCCCCTTCTGACCCCAGGCAGCCTATGAAGTCAGGGGACCCTAGGACCACCGGAGTTGTTATTTAAACCCCTGCCGGGCTGACACTTGTCCCCCTTTTGCCTTTCCATCCCTTTTCTCCTTTTCTGTCCCATTTCACCCTTCTTCCCTTTGCCCCGTTTCCTCTCCTCCCCCTGGTTTTCCCTTCCCCCTCCACGTGTCCCTTGGCTGATTAATAAACCCCCTTTACTACATGGCGGTCCCAGCGTGGTTTCATCTGTCCTTCACTTTTGGAATAAAATAGACTCGTTTTTTAAAAAAATACTTTTAGTTGTAGATAGACACAATACCTTTATTTAATGTATTTAATTTAATGTGATGCTGAGGGTCAAAACCAGCACCTCACAAGTACTAGGCAAGCACTCTACCACTGAGCTACAACCTCAGCCCCTAGCATAAAATAGACTCTTGAAAGTGGCATATAGGGGTCTTTCTGGTCTGGCCCCTGCCTGCCCTCTTCTCTCTCCTTGTCCCCAGTTAAGTGAGCAGCCCTTCATGCTTTAGCTCCAGTTTCCTTTCCTCCTGGCAGCCTCCCTGATGCCCTGGTGTGCTTCTGTGCTCTTGCTCCTGTGGATTTGGTACATGATGTTGTTTTAATTATAGTGTGTCCTAATAGTTTGCTTTTTTCTCTCTCTCTGCACCAGGTTTTGAGTTCCTGGAGACCAGTGTTATTCATTTTGTGTCCACCTATTTTGCTGATTCAGTCACATCTAACTGTGAGTGACTCCCCCTTCTTGTCTCCATTGACACATCTGGCCTCTCTCTGACAAGCATAATTTTATTTCTCCTGCCCTCACACTGTCATTTACCAGACAGTGTGGTAGCTTCTGGAATAGGAACATAAGATGACAGGGTTACTGTTTTGTTCTCATGGTGTGACAGGGAGAAATTCTTCAGTGTAGCGTGTGGAGCTCCAGACCCTCGGGAAAGGCAGCAGGGACTTATTTTTCAATGTCTTCAACAGGGCAGCCCTGATTTTTGGATTTTTGTAGAAGCTTTGATTTGGGTGGAGGAGTAAAGAAATTCCACTGCGGAAAAAAAAAAAAAAAAAAAGTTTGGATACCATTGCTTAAAACTAAGATATACTGTGTAAAGCACTATGAAAACAAGAGACACTCTGTCTTCTTGTTCTGCAAAAGTTGGTTTCTTTACTAAGCCCCAGCCATACTGTTTACACTTCCAGAAGTTTGGAGGTAGGTAGGCCTGTGCCCTTCTACCCATTTCCTGTCTTCCTCAACTGCTCCCACTCCCCCTTTTCCCCTACTAATTCAGAGGTCTTCAAACTGTGGGGGAGGCAACATTTTAGCTAGCTCAAAGCATAAAGCTACCTTGAACCAGGTTTGTACTGAATTCCATGTTTCTGGGCAAGGCTAGTGGCCCTCTCTTGGAGGCAGAAATTCTCTCTTGACCTCCATGAGAGTCCTGGCTGCTGTTTGATGCCACATCCCACACCTGGGAGAAAGCAGCATCTTAAGGGTATGGGCCCTGCCCTGCAGAGAACAGATGCTTCAGGTTTGAGGGAAGAAGTGGGGGAGGGGCAGGGCTTTGGGAGGGGAGGGTGCAAGTGGAAAGTCTGAACCACAGAGGGCCTGCCAGCTCAGTGCCTGGAGGTCAGAAGCATCTGCAGAGCCCATGAGGGGACTTCTACAGGAAAAAGTGCTTCTCACTTCCTAGAATCCAGGACTTTTCTGTTTCTAAGCCTGACTTGAGAAGGGGCAGTCTGTCTTTGAAAGGGCTTCCTCTGGAAAATGGGGACTCTAATCCAGAAGCTGAAGAGGAGGACTCACAACATTTCTGTTTCTAGAAGTTGTCGCTTGAACCAAACGGTTTGTTTCTTTTTTTTTTTTTTTAGATGTTGATGGTTATTAATTTATTGATTGATTTATATGTAGTGCTGAGAATCGAACCCAGTGCTTCACATACACTAGGCAAGCCCTCTGTCACTGAGCCACAACTCCAGCCTCTGAACTGAAGGGTTATAACCATATATTTTAGGGAAAGGTCAGATGTGGCCTGGGGGTGAGCTGAAGGCTCTATCCCAGGTCTCTTCACATTTGAATTTATTTATGAATGTCTCCTGCCCTGCCCAGGGGTGCAGATGTCTTCAGGGCTGTCACTTACTAACTCAGTAAGAGTCAGGATTCATGTTTGAAACTGAAGTCTCTTGTTGAGGACAAATCTTTTCAATTTTGGGAGCCACGATTTTATGCCACAGGAGAATAATTTCATTTTCTAAGTCTGATTGATTGGTATCGATATTTTAGCTACTAACCTGGTGCATTATTCTGCCACCTTGATGCTAATTTCTGATTTTTTTAAAAGAATTTAACCTTTTTTATTTACTTGTTTTTCATGTGGTGCTGGGGATTGAACCCAGTGCCTCATCCGTGCCAGACAAGCACTCTGCCACAGAGCCTGAACCCCATCCCTAATTTCTGATTCTTTATACTGTTTACCCCTCAAGGAAAAGAATCATAATTTGCAAACAGATGTGAGAGTTATGCAAAAATGCATACCCTACACCAGGAATATGTATTCATTAACATATGTTAATGTATGTTAAACCAATCTGTTGACTTGTAAATTCTAGCTTGCCCATCCTGCCCTTTACCTGCCTCACTCTCTACTAAGACCTTGGAGGAAACCCTCTGAAAAAGATGTCTCAAGCTTTTATATCTTGCAATTTTCCCAGCTGACAGAATTCTAGCAAGCAGCAGGTCTGCTGGGTAGTGAAAGCACTGAGGCTTCTGCCAGACTAAGAAGTGCTTGTTAACAACGGTGTCATGAGCGTGCTACGTCATTAACAGAGATGAAGCACATTTGTGTCTTTCCACAATGTCAATTTATTGAATAACAATAAGTTCACAGGTTACACCGCTTTCATCAGTGGCAGTTCACTGAATATTTGTGGGTCACCTGGTAGTCATAAGCTGGGCAATCACAACTGCTTTTAATTCAATCTTAATTTCTAACATCTGTAAGACTTAAATCACTGGTTTTGTGTGATTTTATGCACACATACAGAGTGTGTGTGTGTGTGTGTATATATATATATATATATATATATATATATATGTAAGTCAGTCATAGGGGTTCAGGAGGCTGTATTTGAAGTGCAGGGACTGCAGATAATGAATACAAAGAGTCACTGTAGGTGGTCAGATGCTTTACTAACCTGCCTAAGGGCGCCAGTGTTGGAAAATGCTGAGCAAAGTTAACTTAGCCGGGAACGCAGTGTTAGTGAAATAAAAGGGTTTATTGGGGTACCACGTGGGGAGGGATAGGGAGAGGAAGGGAAGGGAAGAGGGGTAGGGAATGGGAAAGGGGCAGGACAAGAAGAGCACGGAACAAGGGAGAACAAGGGCGAACAGAGAGGGTTTCAGTCTGGAGCAGGTTTAAATAGCGAACTGGTGGTCAGAGAGACCCCTGGAGCGAGTGTCTCCATAGGCTACCAGAGGTCAGGAGGCAGTGGCGAGGGCACCTGCTGGCGAGGTTCGCTGGCCAGGCTGAGGCACCTGGGAAATGTAGTCTTTTCACAAAGTACCTGGGGAGGTGTGGCCTTCTACCTGGGAGGCGCAGCCTCCCTGCCCGGAATCCAACAACCAGAGCTGTCAAAAGACTGGAACTTATTCTAGACCAAGGCCCAGACATACAGACGGCAGTGTCAGCTTGGAGTGGGACTTGTGTTGTCCTCACAGACAGGAGAAACCACACTCTGCTAAAGCCCAAGGACATATTTAGAGGTTCCTTGCAGTGCTTTTCCTGGGCAAGGCTCTTGATGATGTCAAGAGTATCAGAATGTTCATTCTCGGGGTGCCCCTCCTTTTATGGGTCTCAAGTGAGGGGATTGCTTCATTGGTGGTCTAGTGTGTTCAATAAACTCATGGTCCTGATTTTACCAATATGAGTTTGATATGCCCATGCATCCATATGCTTGTGATTAATTTGATTAAATTTATGGGGGCATCATTCTTATTAGCATGATTAATTTATCAGTTTATGCCTTATTGTTGTGCCAGGCAGGTGGTGATTGTTTACTCAAATAAGGTCTGGAGTCCTTGCACCTTAGCCCTTGAACTCAAAATGGAGTAGTTTGTGGCAGGCTTCTGCTTTACCAAATGGAGTGAATCAGGTTTAGGCACAGCCTGAAAACCACTGTATACATCATGGATTAATTCAGAGCAGATCATAGCCTGCTCTCCACAAAAGGGAAAATGCTTCATCCTAGTTTTCATAACGTATTTTGCAACAGAGTTAAATTTATCCTTTGAGCAACCAGCGAGATACAAGAAGAATCCCAAGTGATACAGTTGCAGAAATCTAAGTAGACATAAGTCCCTTTTAATAGTTAATGTACAAAATACATGTTAGAACCAAAAAATAGTAGGATATCTCCATTATCTTCATTCATTGTTATTTCATATAATATCAGTGTTGGGCAAGGGACCAGCTAGACTGGTGTGTATTTGAGCACACAGCTGCTTGTCAGTCTGGCCCCTGAATCTACTCACTACCATAGGAGACCATTTCTCACATGCTGTCATTCTACCGGAAATTGACTTGTCTGGACAGGACAGTCTATTTGGTTTTATTGTCCTCAAATTAAACTACTCTCCCCTGACTCTTCAACTTGTTTTAAATGATTGATTAATCACTGGGAGAATTGTCAATATGGCTCAACTTCTAAGTCATTAAACATCCTAATCCTTTACATTCCTTGCAGCAGAGGCCATTTTCCTTCAGATTTCACTCAAGCAGTGGGAAGGTTGTGTCAGATGCCAGGAGGGTTGGAGCCTTTACTTTAGCTTGGCAATCTGATAGTTATTCTCTGTGAGAAAGGTGTGGAGAGCTTGTATAGTGTGGAGATTGAGGACACACTAATGACTAAATAAAAAATAAGCATAGGTTAATAGATTTTTTTATTTAGATGCAACCCTGTGAATGTGGTTAACTTTAGAACAACTCCAGTTCAATCCACTTTGCACATACCTGCTTCCCTCAAATATAGAGGCAAAGGGAAACTTCTTTGGTCTTTTGTAGAGATCCCAGTTGTTGAAATTAGAGAAATTAATGTATTCTCTTGAGCCCAAACACCTGTTCATCCTGTATCCCCTACCACGAATAATCAGTTCTTCTCATGATTATGATAGGCCTGTTGAGAAAATTGCCCATCTTCTTATTATAATTTTTATGCATACTCAAAATGAATATTTAAACTGTGATTTGTCAAGAGCTATGTCCAGTTGTTAGTTTTGCACAATGGTATGTGAGTAGGGCATATGCAGAAAAGGGTTTTAATATAAAAATAAAATGCTTGGGATTTTTTCAGCCTCATCCTAATAAAATACCAAGAGCCACATCTATCGCTTCCTCTTTTTCCCCACTTCTAAAATCCCTGGTCACAAATATATGCTCAAAAGGAAGATAATTATTCATAAGGCATCTATATGATTACAGATTACCTGATTGTAAATCCTCTGGCTTTGGCAAAATGACTTGATTGATTTTGGAATTTGAGCCTCTTTGTGATACACTGCTTAGAAGTGACCATTACAGAGAAGGGAAAGGGGGACTTAGGCACACTCAGAAAAGAGTGTTGCATAAATAAGGGGAATCGCACTGAATTGCCAAAGATTATTTTAATGGCTTGAACCCCTTCCTGTTACAGTAATTACACGAACATCTTTAAGCTCTTCTCTGAAGAACTTGTGAATTGAAATAGAAAATGTTTTAATGAATATAAATTATTTAAAAATTTGATTAGAATTTTCAGGATGAATGATTTTTGTATTCTCTTCCCCTGTTTATTAAGCATACACAGTCATTAATACGTTTTCCCTCTAAAAAATGCACATTTATACAATCCTGGCTTTATGTCACATAGAAATAATATACCTCTTAAAGATAACTGTCCTTTTAGGAAAATATGCATACATCAGCTTTTGTAAAAGCTACATTTCAGAACAACATTTATTCCTTTTTTGAACTGTATAAAAATAGGTCTGGTTTTAATTTCTGCTTGTAAATTCAGTGTGGAGACAAACATTAGAGGAGTGGGACAGTGGCGTGTCAGCTTCCTAATTTGGAATGCCCTGTTGTTGCAGTGTCAATGAGGACTTCTCCCAATCCCCCGCCTGAAACAGAAGTCCTTCGCACAGGCGTGCTTGACTTCTCATTAAATCCACTTGCAGTACTAACCAGCAGCTGCTGCTGACAGGAGCCCACATGTAATCTCTTTAACCTTGTCCTGTAAGGTGCACACAAGTCGTGACCGGGAATTCAAAGTAAATTAGGTTTCACTTGAAAGTCTATAATCTAAATTCTATCTGATTAAAATGATGCCTGATTTGTGAATGAAATATTTGGCTGCAACTAGTAGCAGTATTTTTTTTTTTCTTTTGGAATTCAGACACCTAAGTCTATTCTTTCTCAATCACATCTGTCTTATTTTGATTTTAAGATGGTCAGTTCTCCATTATTACCTTGTCTCCATATTCTTGAAATGAAGAGGTGGAAGATGTAGGCAAAAACAAACAAAAAAATCCATAAAAATAAAAAAAATTGTTTAGCAAAATATTACAGTGAGATGGCAAGCTTATTATCTGATTTTAGAAATCCAAGAGGAAAGAGTCATTTTGCGAGTCCAAATATGGTCATTTTCTGTTGGAAATATTTTCTGTATATTTCATATCATAGTATTAAAACTCATTTATTCCCTGTAAGCTTTGTCCTGCAACTATTTCATTAAATTAATTGTTCTTAGTCAACACAATTTCTCATGGACATTGAATTAGTGAAAATCATAAATCATTACCAGAATTATTCTCTTATTTTTTAAAATATTTATTTATTTACTTTAGTTGTACACAATGCATTTTTATTTTTACGTGGTGCTGAGGATCAAACCCGGGCCGCGCACGTGCTAGGCGAGCGCTCTACCGCTGAGCCACAACCCCAGCCCCCTCTTATATTTTTACATCTCCTGTTTCTTTTCTAAACTTACTGTTTTTACGTATGTAATTCTGTTTTCTGAGCATAACCTACAGCCATTTTTTTTGTCAGGAGCTAGATGCAGGAGATTTTACAATCCACTTCTTTTTTTTTAAAAAAATTATTTATTTGCTTTAGTTGTACACAATGTGTTTATTTTTACATGGTGCTGATGGTTGAACCCGGGCCACGCACATGCTAGGCGAGCGCTCCACCGCTGAGCCACAATCCCAGCCCCATATAAGCGACTTCTTAAAGCTAAGGTTTTTCTTCATCTTGAACACCTCCACCCTCTCCCCACAAACGTCAAGGGTTGAAGGAGCTAATGTCTACCCAACCCTTCCCCCAGTTGTCTCTCCTTTTTAGTGATAACCCTGAGATTTGCTGCTTGCCTTTAGTGTGATCCTGAGAAGCAGGGAACAAGGCTGAAATGTGTTTGGTTATGAGGGAAATTTAGGAACACAACCAGGAGCAAAAAAACCTTGAGAGGAGACTAGAGGTGTTTACAGTTTGGGGAGCTCAGGGCATTTCTGGGTGAGTGCTTCTGGCTATGAATTGTTCCTAATATTGATTTATATAAAAAAAAAGCCATTTCACCAGGAACAGTGGTGTAGCCTGTAATCTCAGCTATTGAGGAGTCTGAGGCAAGAGGATGGCAAGTTTGAGGCTAACCTCTGCGGTTTAGTGAGACCCTGTCTCAAAATAAAAGGGCTGGGAATGTAGCTCAGTGATAGAGGGCATCTGAGTCAATCCCCAGTATTGTGGGGAGAAAAAAAAGTCAATTCTGTAATTTACATTGAGAACACAAATTTGCTGTTTGGTTGTCCTAATCTAAGCCCCTTCCTGCATCTTGGATGATTGACTTTTTGTTTTGAGGTTCTGGGGATGGAACCCAGAGTTTCACACATTAGCCAAATGCTCTCCCACTGTGCTAACACCTTCAGCCCTATTGAGTCATCTTTTCAAAAGTTTATTAATGGAGGGATGGGGACATAGCTTAAGGGTAGAGGGCTTGCCTAGCATGAGGGAAGCCCTGGTTTCAATCCCCAGCACTGAAAAAAATCACTAATTGAACTTAAAGAACAAATTATTGGGTTATAATTTATATTCAGTGAGGTCCTCAGATCTTAAGTGTACAGAAGCACCAATTTTTAAATACATATACACTTGTGCCCACCACCTGGGTGAGGATGCCTGACATTTTTGTTTGTTTGTTTGTTTGGATTGAACCCTTGGGGCGCTTAACCACAGAGCTATATCCCATCGCTTTTTATTTTTTATTTTGAGGCAGGGTCTTACTAAGTTGCTTAGAACCTTGCTAAATTGCAGAGGCTGGCTTTGAATTTGTGATCCACCTGCCTCAGCCTCCTGAGTGGCTGGAATTACAGGCCTGAACCACCACACCAGCAGCCTGACATCTTTAGCACCTGTGCAAATTCAGCCTGTGCTCCTAAGCTATGCTTTGAAAACTCTATTGCTAATTGAAATTTGAGGGAACATTTTTATGTAAAAGTCTTGATCTCTTAGCTGCATTTAACTGTTTGGGTACCATGTATTCAATATGTGGTTAATGAAAGTTTTGTTTTTTAAAATTTACTCTGACTTTTCTTCATTCTCTTTACCTAAGCAAGTGGAGTACTTAAGTAGGTTTTTGCTCTCCGAGTCTTGAAGTCTTTGAAGACAAAACCTAGAAGACCTCCTATGAGAACAACAGCAGCAACAGCCCCAGGATTCCCTGGTCCTTCCTTCCACAACTCTAGGTTTTAATCTGGGATCTGGGGGAAAAATTAACAATTATCACGTGTATTGCTGGTCACAGTGTTAAGACTTGATGCCAGGGACAAAGAACACATAATACTGATGTAGTGCTTTAGGGTTTGTGAGAGCACTTTCCTCTGCATTGCCCTCTTGGCTCTATCTTCACAGCCACTCTAAAAAGCAAAGCCATGTATTTCCTACTCCTAAACAGAGGAGGGCATGAACACTCAGAGTGAAATGATTTGTGCAGGATCACAGAAAGGGGAGGTATTTGAACTTGACTTTATACTTGACTTTATATTGGTCTGACCTCAAGGCCAGTAAGCAGCAGCAGAAAAACCTCCAGAATCTTGGCCCTGTATTCCACAATGAAAATACTTTCATTTTGTGTGGTGTGTGTGTGTGTGTGTGTGTGTGTATGTGTATATGTGTGTGCATGCACATGCACATGTGAGCATTTATTTATTTTTCCTAAAGGAAATAAAATAGCTTTGTAGTTCTTATTTCTCAACTGTCCTCTTTCTACCTCACATGGCATAGTAGTTTTATCAGTTCTTGGGAGAGTGAGAAATGACAGTGGCAACATGTGGGCATATTATTCCATGGGAATATCACTTTGGAGCTGTGGGGGAAGCAAGTAGTGTGCATTGGAAAAGGTGTCCAAGTGAAGTAATAGAGTCTGTTTCAAACTAACTGGGGAATGTGGGCCAGTCCCCAGATATTACTATACTCAGCAAAGGAAGTCACCCAGCAGGATGGCTCCCTGCTGTGAATGTTCTTTCCTGTGACAGTGGTGGGGGAGGGGGGGGATTTTGGCGAGCTGCCTTTATCCAATAAGGTAGCCACTTGTTGTGTCACAAGGGGCTATTTAAATTTGTATTTCTCCAAATTAATTAAAAGAGAATTTAGTTTCTAAGTTGTAGTAGGTACATTTCAAGTGTACAATATTCACATGATTACATATTGATCAGCATAGATATAGAGTATTTCCATCACTGCTGATGGAAATGGATGTTGCTGATCTGTAACAGTGACAGCCTCCATCCTTTGTGCAGGGAACTCTCAGCTGATGGTTCAGAAGAGATGTACCTCAGACCCCCTGAAAACCTCTGTGGGTATTCACCATGTACCCTTCTTCTACCATCTTCTGTCTGCTACTTTGCAACCATTTCTTTTCCCCTTCCCAACTTTGGCTTTTTTTTTTCTGAAGATGGAGGCAGAAATAATTTTCCCTTGTTTTTGTTGCCAAAATAGAAGGAAGTCTTAGTCTTTGGGGGTTTTGAAAGCAAGGCAGGGATAGATGGATTCCCACTTGAATTCTGTCTCTTTAGCCTACCTTTCTTCACATTCACATTTATTGAACACATGTTTTCTTTTCTCTTTCAGTTTCTCCCCCTTTTTGGTGCTGTGGATTGAACCCAGAGCCTTGTGCATGTTGAGCATGTGTTCTACCATTGAGCTACATTTCCATCCTAAACAAGATAATTTCTTTGCAAATTATATGCTTAACTAATATGAAACTAGCACATTCCATCTTCCCTTCCTATCAGTTTTGCATATTTGCAGTTTTGGGGGATAGGATTTGGAGGACCTTTAACATTTTGAGCCATGGAGAGCTTTTTAATTTGGGGTGCAAAGGTCATGAATCTTAAGACTTTAGGATGGAGCTTGGGTTTGTTTGCAGTGCCAACAGACATTTTATTATTTAGAATGGCTTATTAATAACAGGAGTTAAATCATTTTATTAACAGTGGGACATCTTAAGACAATCACTAGTCATTGTTAAAACAAAGAACAGCTCATTATTTCTCATATCTTAAAGATTGAACCCTTCACCATGATTAATAAAGGATAGTTGTTATCTGCTTTGGTCACAAAAATTCATGTACAAAAGAAACACTTTGGCAAATTAAAAGTAAAATGGTAGCATGAACACTTGTATCTGCCCTGCTAATTAAAAGACTTATTAGGCCTTGAGGGGGGAGGAAAAAAGAAACAAACAAGTATAATTTGCCAGATTAATTTTATGGTCCGTTCTATTTAATCAAACTATACCTTTTTAGTGAAAATGACAAATCTGAGTTGTCAGAATGTGGTAGATAAGGAAGATAAAGGTCATATATTTTAATGTCACAGAAGGTCTTAATAAAGGAACCTTAATTACATTAGGAGCCCATGAAACATTAATTAAATACTGTCTGAAATAATTAGGTCCAAGTTACTGATGGTTTAATTAAACTCAGTTTCTTATTTTATAAGAAAACTAAAGGTCCAATATCTCTGTTGGCAGCATAATTGATAGTATGTCAAAAAGGCAAAATAGTAACCTTGACCAACCATACAGAGGGTGATATGGCTCTCAGGGCCTTGTGTGCGTCGACTCTATTCACCATGGTAGCCTGTGCAGGTCGCCACTAATACTCCATGTAGTGTGTGCTGTTGTCAACTCTCATCTTTTGGGTAACAAAACATGGGTGCCCTTGAGTAGGGGAGGTGAATGTAATACACATCAAGTCATCACCTAAGTTTATGCCACAAGTGCAGAAAGATGAGATGCTTAATACTCTCCCCTCTTCCTTTTCAGAGATGCATCGTGCCTTTTGTCACCTCTGCACATTGTATTTCAGAAATGCCAGACACTCTTTCTGTCTATTCACCATTTGCCCAGAGGGTATCATGGCATTAAAGAAAGATGACTCTAAACTCCATTCCAATACTTATTTATTATTTCTGTGTTACAGCATTTTTTGTTGTTGTTTGTTTGTATCTCTTCATAGTTGAAAGCATGGGTTTTGGAATCAGACAGTAGGGTTTGAATCTCAGCTCTGCCACATATGTGTGGCCTTGGGTAAATTATTTCTTTGAATTGGTTTCCTCATCTGTAAAACATTAAATGTAGTAATAGCTACTTAACATTATTATCAGGATAATTATTTAATGTATATGAGCACCTAGCATGTGAAAAGTATGTGGTGTGCCCTACAAAACTGATACAAATATTCTATAGACTATAGAATCATGGAGATTTGAGACCCAGATTAGATAAATTGGTGAGTCCAAGTGAAATGCCAAATTTTTTTTAATGGTACTGGAGATTGAACTCAGGGGCACTTGACCACTGAGCCCTATTTTGGATTTCATTTAGAGACAGAGTCTCACTGAGTTGCTTAGCACCTCGCCTTTGTTGAGGCTGGCTTTGAACTCACGATTGATCCTCCTGTCTCAGCCTCCCAAGCCACTGGGATTACAGGTGTGAGCCACTGCGCTCAGCTGTGAAATGTCAATTTAAAATAACTTTAGAATACGACAGAAGGAAAGGATATGTTGCAAAAGCAAAAACATGATGAGATTTTTGTGTGCTAATGATTTCAAATAGACACCAGGTCTTTTCTTTCATTCTTTTCTTTTTTTCCTTTTTTTTTTTTTTAAGTACTTAGGATCCAACCTAGGGCCTCACATATGCTAGGCAAGCACTCTTATCACTTAGCTACAGCCCCTTTTAAAAATTTGATACAGGGACTTACTACATTGACTACACTGGCCTTAAACTTAGGATCCTCTTACCTCAGCCTCCTGAGTAGCTGGGATTATAGGCGTGCATCACCATGCTTGGCTTGGGTTTGTTTATTTGTTTTGCTTTTGTTTTTTTGAATCTTGGGATCACCAAACCAAGTCCTCTTTCTGTGCTTGAGGGTACATTGGAGGGTGGTGATTGAACAGTGGAAGAGAACAAATTTACTATACTGTAGGGCAGCTGGCTTTTCTTTCCCTTTGGGACAAAAAACCGGGATAATAATCTTATTGTTTCTAAGGTGTTTCCACATACATTATCTTTATCCCTCTTGACAGTCTGATGAAGTAGTTATTGACTGTTGGCAGATGAGGAAACTGCAGCATAGAGAAGTTAAGTACTGTGGTAGCTAACACCTTGCACTGGGGATTGACTCTGTGTGCTATGCTTTCTGTCAATGACACCACTTTCCCTGAGCCAGAAGTGTATTAGGTTTAGAGCAGGTGTGGGCAAGCTGGCCTGTGGGCTCAACCTCACTAGTTCTTGTGAGCTTAGAATGTATTTTACGTTTTATTTATTTTTTGAACTGGGGATTAAAGCCAGGGGTGCTTTACTGCTGAGCTATATCCCAACCCTTTCTTCTCTTTAGAAACGGTATGGTATCTCTCAGTAAGTTGCCCAAGTGTTCCAGAAACTTGTTATCCTCCTGCCTCAGTCTCCCTCTCCTGAGAAACTGGGATCACAGCCATAATACCTGGCCTGGTGGATTTTACATTTTTAATGGATTGTAAAGAAGGAGGAGCAGGAGGTAGGTGACGAAGGGGAAAGAGATTGAGCAATGACAGACTGAGTGTGGCTGGCCAAATGTTTGTAGTATTTGGCCCTTAACAGAAAAATCTACTGTCCCCTGTTTATTAGTACAATTCTTCTCAAAGATAACTGTGGTTAAGAATCCCCTAAATACATGTATGAAGACACAATTGTTGTAAAAATACTTTATATTAAACCAGAAAAAAAAAAAAAAGAATCAATTGGGGCTGGGCGTGATGTTGCATGCCTGTAATCCCAGCAGCTCAGGAGGCTGAGGCAGGAGAATTGCAAGTTTGAGGCCAGCCTCAGCAACTTAGTGAGGTCCTAAGCAATTTAGCAAGGTCCTGTCTAAAAAAAAAAAAAAAAAAAAAAAAAAAAAAAGGCTGAGAATGTAGCTTAGTGGTAACGCACCTCTGGATTTAATCCCCAGTAGTACACACATGTGTACACACACACACACACACACACACACACACACACACACCAAAACCAAAAAAGCTCCTGGGATCTTGTGAAAATGCTGATTCTGATTCAGTGTATCGGGGGCAGGGCTGAGATTCTGCATGTCTAACAAGCTCCCAGGTGATACTCATGCTGCTGGTCCTTGGACCATGCTTTGGATAGTAAGGAAGAGAGACTCACGTTGCCTCTGCGTCCCTAAATATGCTCTCCTAGGAGCATGCGCTAATTACTTTCCATTCTTCTATCTCCAGAGAACTTTAACTTCTTTTTGGTGTTCGTAGTAGGTGAGATTTCAGTAATTCAGTTTGAAAACATTCTATATCATTTCCTTTCCAAATGGTGATGACCTCTGCCTGCTGCCTCTAACAGCTTGTCTGTGCTATGTGCCAGGATGTAGCACAAATGATGTGAAGAGAGAAGCATGTGACCTGGCCCCTGTTTTCCAGGAGTATCTTGTAGAGGCCCATACTGCTTAGTCTGGCATAGTCCTTTCCTCCTGCCTCTCCAGTTGCAAGTCCAGTTCCGTGTTAAGCATCTCCCACAGAGACCCCATGTCTCCCAGCTTCACTGTGGGCTCTCATAGCCACTATAGACTCTGGGTTCTTTCTCCAGGCTCTCCAGCCTTCTGCTTTGGCCTCTTCTTTGTTTCTTCTTTCCTGGCCCTGGCCTGGCTTCCCTGGTAGGAGCCCTCAGTACTGCCCTTTGCTTGCTCTTTGGTATGGTGCTGTATTCTATTTGCACAGAACTTTCTTTTCGAAGCTAAGTGCAAAGCCTCAGGAGGCTGCTTTTGAAACAGTGCGGTCTTCCCCCTTCAGCGTACGGTCAGCTTCCTCCTTGCTTGAATCTAATCTAGGAAATTTAGATGCTGAGCATGGGGAATATGACTTACTCCATTTTTGTTTTACATGTTCTATTAAAAATGAGTAAATGTTAATTACATATATGCCACAGTCATCATTTACTACAGTAGTTGTGGTCAGCAGTTTATCACAGTTCAAAGAAAGTAGTGCTACCACACATTACCTCTCATCTGATTTTTGGGCTAGATTGAGAGACAGCAGTCCTTATTCCATAAAGAATGAACTTCTCTAATTATTATTATTATCATCATCAACATCATCATTAGTAGTAGTAGTAATGGTAATACTGGGGATTGAACCCAGGGGTGCTCTACCACTGAGTAACAACATCCCTAGCCTTTTTTCTTCTTGTTGTTACTGGGGGTTGAACTTGCTTTTGCTGTTGCTGGTTTTGAACTCACAATCCTCCTGCCTCAGCGTCCTGAGCCACTGGGATTATAGGTGTAAGCCATCACACCTGGCCATCCCTAGCCCTTCTAAAATTTTATTTTGAGATGAGGTATCACTAAGTTGCTGGAGGCTGGCCTTGAATTTGTCATCCCTCTGCCTCATTTCACAAGTAGCTGGGATTAACGGTGTGCACTGCCACACCCCATTTGAACTTCTCTGATTATGGTCCCAAAATGTATCCTTCTGATTTGGCCTGCTATGTTGTAGGTCATGTAATTGTACCCTTCTTTTACTTTAAAAGTCCTGTCATTTTAAGCAGAATGACTAGCATAGCACTAGTATCATTTTTTGCTGCAACTGTTTTCTATCCTTTTGGCTTCCTAACCTTACCTACTCCAAATATCTCTCAATTTATTGTGTTCTGCATGTCTTGGACAAGTCTCACCACTGACCATACTCCCCATTTCCATGCTGATCCAAACAATATCATAAACTGTGAAGCTGGAAGGAACTGGTCTGGTATGATTGCCTCAATAGAAAAGGCAGAAACTGAAACCCAGAAAAGAGAAGCCATTTGCTGAAGGACACACAACACATTAGTGACAGAGCAAGACCCAAATTTTCACCTATTATTCTTTTCATTCTAATTTATTGCCTCATACAAAGCACTTCAAGTTTAAAATGCATTGACATTGCCAGATGTCATGGTGCATGCCTGTAATCCCAGCAATTTGGGAGGCTGAGGCAGGAGGATCACAAGTTCAAAGCCAGCCTCAGCAACAGCAAGGTGCTAAGCAACTCAGTAAGACCCTGTATCTAATAAAATACAAAAAAGGGCTGAGGATGTGGCTCAGTGGTTGAGTGCCCCTGAGATCAATCCCTGGTACCACCCCCCCCCCCCCTGCAAATTTCCTTTTTGGGAAAAAAGAATCCACCTTTTTTAGTCTGGCATATTAGACTTTTTTTTTTTTGGAATATAGATACTAGTATACATAAATGCAAAATCCAACACCCTCTTACCTTGAAACCGCCAAAGCTGATAGAAAACTCAGAAGGATAGTAAATGTAAACCTAGGAAAGAAATTTAAAAGCTAGCCAGTTGCCACCCATCCATTCATTCATCTGTCTCTCACTGGCTAGTTTAATTCCCTTTCTGTATCTCCTCCCCCCTTTGTTTATCCCTCAGTGAGGCCACCTATACTGCTAGAGGGGCCTGAGGAATCCAAGCAATGCAGAGACTTCAGTTTTCAAACCAGTCATTAGATACATAGGATTTGTGGGCTCTAAGTAACAGTTTAGAAAATATTTCATGTAGTGAATTTTTTTTCTTCTTTTAAAAGCAATTAGATTTAATTCCAGTGAATGGCTGTATTGACCATTTGTTTCAAACAATTTTATTTCACTTTCTACCACTGTAAAAATAAGTCAGAGGGCAGGGAAAGGGTCTGTGTTTATTGCT
This sequence comes from Tamias sibiricus, assembly GCA_025594165.1. Lineage (NCBI taxonomy): Eukaryota > Metazoa > Chordata > Mammalia > Rodentia > Sciuridae > Tamias > Tamias sibiricus. Next base: position 130,647,813 of record CM046667.1, read on the forward strand.
TTGTTCAAATGGAAACAATCACATTTAGATCTTTCATTTAACTTGTGTTTTACTTACAGCTCAATATGGATATTGTCCTAAATTAATTGCTATCACAGTACAGTGGATGACTACACAAATGGTAGCTAAGGATTAATTTCCAGAAAGTAAAAATAGTTTTTTAAAGGAATAAAATAATTAGATGTTCCAGTGTGACAAACGTGATCATATATTTGCATGTTTGCCCTTACTGAAGATACATTAAGTTCTAAAGAGAGTAGGCAAATATGGATAATTTATCATAGAAGTCACCTTTTAGAAATGGAAAGGAATTCTGGGCCCTGTGGTGCATGCCTATAATCCCAGTGACTCTGGAGGCTGAGGCGGGAGGATTGGAAGTTTGAGAACAAACTCAGCAATTTAGCAAGGCCCGAAGCAACTTAGATCCTGTCTCAAATGACTGAAAATAAAAAATAAAAAAAGGGCTGGGGATGTAGCTCAGTGGTAAAGCACCCTTGGATTCAATCCCCAGTACCAAAAACAAATTAAAAAAAAAAAAAAGAAGAAGAAGAAAAGAAAGAAAGAAATGGGAAGTAGCTTCAGATGTCTAGTGTATCTCAATTGTTGATCAGACATCTCTTACCTATGCATATCAACCAAAATTCTATGTGTGGCTATCTTGAATGGTTGCTCCTTGGACAACAGATTTGATTAAATGCATGACTGACATCATGGAGTACTTGTTTTTCTGTGCTTGGCTTATTTCATTTAACATAATGATCTCTAATTCCATCCATGTCATCACAAATGATAGGATTTCATTCTTTATTAAGGCTAAATAGTATTCTATTATGCACAGGTACCACATTTTCTTTATGCATTCATCAGTTGATGGACATAGGTTGTTTCCTTGTCTTGGCTGTTGTGAATAGTGTTGCAATAAACATGGAGTGTGTGGGGCTGGGGCTGGGGCTCAGAGGTAGAGTGCTCACCAAGCATGCATGAGGCACTGGGTTTGATCCTCAGTCCCAAATAAAAATGAATAGAGATATTGTGTCCACCTATAACTAAAAAATAAATATTAAAAAAAACATGGAGTGCGGATGTCTCTTTAACGTACTGATTTCATTTCCTTTGGATGTATAACCAGCAGTGGGATTGCTGGATCTTATGGTAGGTCTATTTTTAGTTTTTTAAAATAATTTTTTCACAATACCTTTATTCTATTTATTTAGTTTTTTAAATATTTATTTATTTACTTTAGTTGTACACAATGCAATGCATTTATGTTTGTGTGGTGCTGAGGATCGAACCCGGGCCGCACACGTGCAAGGTGAGCGCCCTGCCGCTGAGCCACAACCCCAGCCCCATATTTATTTAGTTTTATGTGGTGCTCAGGATCGAACCCAGGGCCTCACATGTGGTGAGCAAGTGCTCTACCACTGAGCCCTCGAGTATTTTTAATTTTTTGAGGAACTGCCATACTGTTTTCCATAATGGCTGTACTCATTTACATTCCCACCAACAGTTTATAAGAGTTCCTTTATTCTTCACATTCTTGCCAACAATTGTTATTTTTAGTCTTTTTGGTAATATCCATTCTGACTGAAGTGCAGTGGTATCTTGTGGTATTGATTTGCATTTCCCTGATTAGTGATGCTGATATTTTTTCATATACCTGTTATCCATTTGTATGTCATCTTTTGAGAAATATCTGTTTAGGCCTTTTCCCATAAAAAAAAAAATGAAAAAATGATATTTATCCACCTTCGTGGGGAATATTATGATAATTCAATACATGTATACAATGTATAATGATAATAAGCAATTCCATTTCCTATAATTTTAGTCATATTTATGTGTTGGGAGTTTTGTACTCTTCTGGTTATTTTTCAAAAATATTGTGGATTGTTTTAACCTGAAGGAGCCCTAATTAAGGAGATAACTAAGATTGCGGTTAGCTGAGAGCTATAAAAGATGTTCAAGTTCCACCTGATATTCATACATTATTCAAAGAATCTTTGTATGCCCGTGAACACTGTGTGACACACCTGTAAGCTTGAGCTGTAAGCACTTGTCCTTGTTAAGGCAAAATGTATATAACCGGGTGAGGTTGGTTGTGGTTAGTGGTTGATGTTGGTGGTTGAAGTTGGTGGTCGGAGTTAGAGCGGTTGGAGTTGGAGAGGTTACTGGAGCCGGAGAGAGAAGAAGAATAAAAGACCTTTTTTTCATTTTCATCCTGCCTCCGAATTTTCTCCCGGGCGTCATTGCTCCAAGCGGCAATCGCCCCAGGCAGCAACATTAACCAATGGTTATCCTTCTGTGCTCTAGGAAACCAGAACTAATTAATCTCTAATTGTTTTTTGGTGCCCCTTTCTCTGTGCCTCCCCACTATCTTTTTTTTTAAAAAAATATTTATTTATTTACTTTAGTTGTACACAATGCAATGCATTTATGTTTACGTGGTGCTGAGGATCGAGCCCGGGCCGCGCATGTGCAAGGCGAGTGCTCTGCCGCTGAGCCACAACCCCAGCCCCCCCACTATCTTTCCCATTCTCTGGTGACCACTATTCCACTCTGTTCTTCTATGAGATTGACTTTTTAGTTTCCACAAAATGAGTAAGGAAATGGGATATTTATCTTTTGGTGTCTTAGTTCCTGTAACATAATGACCTCCAATTCCATCCATGTTGCTATAAATGACAGGATTTCATTCTTTTTTTGTGGCTGAATAATATTCCATTGTATATACATATTATGTTTTCCTTATCTATTCATCTGTTGATGGGTATTGTAGTTGATACCATATATTAGCTATTGTGAATAATGCTTATAAACACAAGAGTGAAAGTATTCCTTTGGTGTACTGATTTCATTTCCATTGGATATATATCTAGTAATGGGATTGCTTGGTATTTCTACTTTTAGTTTTTAAGAATCTCCATGTTTTCTGTAATGGCTGTATGAATTTACATTCCCACTAACAATGTGTAAGAGTTCTTTCCCCCTTTCTGCACATCCTGCCAGCATTTGTTATGTTTTTAACTTTTGGGTTGTAGACATTCTAACTGGAGTGAAATGATGATGATGATGATGATGATGATGATGATGTGTGTGTGTGTGTGTGTGTGTGTTGCAGTGCTAGTCATAGAACGTAGGGCCTTGCACATGGTAGGCAAATGCTCTATCACTGAGATGTTTCTCTAGCCCCTCGTTGTGGTTTTCTTTCTTTCTTTCTTCTTTCTTCCTTTCTTTCTTCCTTCTTTCTTTCTTTCTTCCTTCCTTCCTTCCTTTCCTTCCTTCCTTCTTTCTTTTCTTTCTTTCTTTCTTTCTTTCTTTCTTTCTTTCTTTCTTTCTTTCTTTTTTTGTATGGGGATTGAACCCAGGGGTGTTTTACCACTGAGCTATATCTACAACCCTTTTTAATTTTTTAAAAAAAATTGAAGCCGGGCGCGGTGGCGCACGCCTGTAATCCCAGCACTTTGGGAGGCTGAGGCAGGAGGATCATGAGTTCAAAGCCAGCCTCAGCAATGGCGAGGCACTTAGCAACTCAGTGAGACCCTGTCTCTAAATAAAATACAAAAAAAAAGGTCTGGGGATATGGCCCAGTGGTCGAGTGCCCCTGAGTTCAATCCCTGGTACCAAAAAAAAAAAAAAAAAAAAAAAAAAAATTGAGATATGGTCTTGATAAGTTTCTAAGAACCTCACTAAATTGATGAGAGCAGCCTCGAACTTGTAATCCTCCTGCTTCAGCCTCCTGAGATTACAGGTATGCATCACTGTGCCTGGCTTCATGGTGGTTTTGATTTGCATTTTCTTGATGATTAGTAATGTTGAGCATTTTTTCATGTACTCATTGCCCGGTGTGTGTCTTGTTTTGTGCAACCTCTATTCATGTGTTTAGCTCATTTTAAATTTTATTTGTTTTTCTGATGTTCGGTTTTTTGAGTACTTATGTGTTCTGGATACTAACCTTTTGTCAGATGAATAGTTTGAGAATGTTTTCACCCACTCTGTATGTTCTTTCTTAACTCTGTTTATTGTTTCCTTTGTTCTGAGGATGCTTCTTAGTTGGATATAATACCATTTGTCTATTTTTACTTTTATTGCCCGTACCTTTTTATTACTGTCAAAAAAGCTGTGCCTACACCATATGTTGAAGTGTTTCCTTTAAGTTTTCTATTACTAATTTCATAGCTTCAAGTTTTACACTTAGGTCTTTGATCCATTTTGAGTTGATTTTTATATATGGTAAAAAAAGGGACCCAGTTTGATAATTCTACTTATGTATATTCAATTTTATTAGCACTATTTATTGAAGAGATTGCTCTTTCTCCAATGAATGATTTTAGCACCTTTGTCAAAAAACCAGCTGATTATGTATGTGGACTAATTTCTGGGTTCTCTACTATGTTCCATTGATCTGTGTCTATTTTTATATGCCGGTACTATGCTGTTTTGGTTTCTATAGCTGTTTTTTTTTTTTTTTTGGTGGGGGGGGGGGACTTGGGATTGAACCCAGGGATGCTTTACCCTTGAATTACACCCCCATTTCTTTTTTTTTTTTTTTTTGAGACAGGGTTTTGCTAAATTGCTGAGGCTGGCCTCCAACTTGAGATCTTCCTGCCCTAACCTCCCAAGTCACTGGAATTATAGATGTATGCCACTGTAACTGGCTTTACTATAGCTTTATTTCCCCTTGTGGTACAGGCCTTGAACACAGGGCCTTGCACATGCTGGGTAAGCACTCTTCCACTGCGATGGAACCCAGAGGCACTCTACTACTGAGCTAGATCCTCAAAACTTTACTATGGGACAGGGTCTTGCTAAATTGCCATGGCCGGCCTCAAACTTGTAATCCACCTTCATCAGCCTCTCAAGTAGTTGGGATTACAGGTGTGCACCACCACACCTGGCTGGTTACTATAGCTTCATAGCATGTTTTGAAGTCAGGCATTATGATACCTCTACCTTTGTTTTTCTGCTAAAGATGACCTTTGCTTTTCTGGGTCTTTTATAGTTCCTTATGAATTTCAGGATTGTTTTTTGTAGTTCTGTAAAGAATGTCATTGATATTTTGATAGAGATTGAATCTATCAATCACTTTGTGTAGAATGGTCATTTTAACAATATTAATTCTTCTGACCAATGAACACAATTTGTTTCCTGTATAATTTCTTTCACCAGTGTTTTGTAACTTTTTAATATAGATCTTTCATTTCCTTGGTTAAAGTTATTCTTAAATATTTTATTTTTGTAGCTATGATGAATGGTGTTGCTTTCTTGATTCTTTTTCAGCAAGTTCGTTATTGGTATATCAAAATCCTCCTATTTTCATATGTTGATATTGTATCCTGCAACTGTATTGAATTCATTTATTAGTGCTAATAGCCTTTTTGATGAAATATTTAGTTTTTCTTCTATACAAAATCATGTCATCTGAGTGGATAAATTAACGTCTTCCTTTCAAATTGGAATGCCCTTTATTTTTTTCTGTTGTCTAATTGCTCTTGCTAAGACTTTCAATACTATATTGAATAAGAGTGGTAAAAATGGGTATCCTCATCTTGTTCTAGATCTTAGACCAAAAGGCTTTCAGCTTTTCCCCATAATATTGTCTGTGAAATTTTACCACCTTTCGTACTGGAAATTGAGCCCAGGGATGCTTAAACACTGAGCCACATCCCCAGCCCTTTATATATTTTATCTAGAGACAGGGTCTCACTAAGGTGCTTAGGGCCTTGCTAAGTTGCTGAGTCTGCCTTTGAACTTGCAATCCCTCTGCCTTAGCCTCCCAAGCCACTGGGATTATAGGTATAGACCACCGTGCCAGGTTTGGCTATGAATTTTTTTATGGACAACCTTTAGTATTTTAATAATTGTTCCTGTATTCCTAAGTTGTTGAGAATTTTTATCATGAAGAGATGTTGAATCTTATCAAATGGTTTTCCTGTATTTGTTGAGATGGTTACATACCATCAATGTGTTATATCATGTTTATTGATTTTGTGTATGTTGAACTGTCAATGCAATTCCTGGGATGAATCCCACTAGATTATGATATATGTTCATTTTGCTGTGCTATTGGATTTGGATTGCCAGTATTTTGTTGAGAATTTTTTCCATCTATGTTCATGAGGGATATTGGCCTATGTTTTATTTTGGTACCGGGGATTGAACTCAGGGGCACTCGGCCACTGGGCCACGTCCCCAGCCCTTTTTAGTATTTTATTAGAGACAGGGTCTCACTGAGTTGCTAAGTGCCTCGCCATTGCTGAGGCTGGCTTTGAACTTGTGATTCTCCTGCCTCGACCTCCCAAGTGCTGGGATTACAGGCGTGTGCCATCGCGCCTGGCTTGGCCTATGTTTTTTTGTTGTTGTTCTGTGTCTTTCGTATTTCTTTTTTTTGGAGGGGCAGTTACCAGGAATTGAACTCAGGGGCCACATCCCCATTCCTATTTTTTGTATGTTATTTAGAGGCAGGGTCTCACTGGGTTGCTTAGCATCTCGGTTTTGCTTAGGCTGGCTTTGAACTCATGATCTTCCTGCCTCAGCCTCCTGAGCCACTGGGATTACAGACATGTGCCACTGTGCCTGGCTATGTCTTTGGTTTTGTTATCGGGCTAATGATGTTTGCTCATTTTAAATTGGGTTCTTTTCTTGCTAATGAATTGCTTGATTTCCTTATATATTTTGAATATTTGCCCTTTATGAAATGTATGGTTTACAGATATTTTCTCCAATCTGCAGGTTGCCCTTTTATTTTGTTGATAGTTTTCCTTGCTGTACATAATTTTTTTTGTTCGATGTTTTATCATTTATTTATTTTTGCAACAAAAGTCTGAGCTTTTGTTCAGTCCTTACCAAGAGAATGTCAAAGAATGTTTTCCCCTAGGAATGTTATGGTTTCATATCTTATTTTTAAAAATGTATTTGAGTTTATTTTTAATTTTTATTATTATTATTTTCAGTGCTGAGGATTGAACCCAGGACACTCTACCACTGAGCTATATCCTCAGCCCTTTTTATTTTGAGATAGGGTCTTGCTAAGTTCCCAGGCTGGCCTCGAACATGCAATCTTCCTGCTTCAGCCCCCTGAGTTGCTGGGATTACAGGTACATGAGATGGGTTACAGGCATGCACCAGGCTGGGTTTTCTTCAGTCCATTCAGGCACCATATATCTTTTTTCTTTTGTTTATTTGCAGTGCTGGGTATTGAACCTGTGGCCTCACAAATGCTAGGTAAGCACTCTACCACTGAGCCACATCCCCAGCCTTCTATGTCTTTTAATTAGATTATTTAATCCATTTACATTCATTTTAATTACTGATAGCTAAGGATTTATTAGTACTATTTTATTTGTTGTTTTCTATTTGTTGTATAGATTCTTTCTTCTTCCCTTCTTAGTATTTTCCTTTGTAGTTACATGATTTTCTCTAGTAATGTGTTTTGATTCTTTGCTTTTATTTTAAAGTATATCGATTGTAGGTTTTATTCTTCATGGTTACAAAAACATCTTAATTAAAACAGGGTATTTTAAGCTGATAACAACTTTTATTACCAAAAAAAGTATACTTTGACTCTACTTTTGAAATTCTTATTTTTATTTTTTGGTGCTACAGATTCCACACAGGGCACTGCATATACTAAGCATGTATTCTATCACTGAGTTACACCCCTAAATTTTGAATTTGTTTGGTGGGCACTGGGGATTAAATCCAGGGATGCTTTACCACTGAGCTATATCCCTAGGCCTTTTTATTTATTTATTTTTATCTTAAGACAGCATCTCAATAAGTTGTTGAGGGTCTTGCTAAGAAGCTGAGGCTGGCCTCAAACTTGAGATCTTCCTGTCTGAGCCTCTCAAATTGCTGGGATTACAGGAGTGCATGAGCATACCTGGCTCATTTTTACCTTATTTTGTCTATTTGGTGATTTCATGTTTTTCTGATCATCCTTACTCCTTGTGGTCATGCATCAACATTTGTGCATTGAAGAAGTAGACACTTGTTACAGCCTTTGCAGTTGGGCTTGTCTGGGAATGTCCTTCAGTAGTAAGACTAAGACTGTTGAGAGATTTTGCGCAGACTAACCACTGTGATCCCTGAGTCCATGGCCACGGTAGCTGTTTCAGTACTAGGAGACATGCTCAGTCCCCATCTGCCATGGCTCGTACAGTCTCAGCTGAAATCTCATGGCTGCTGAGGCTGGTGTAGCAATGGGGGTATCCAAAGGCCACAGCCTTTGTGGCCTGCCTCTCATTGAGATTTGTCCAAAACCCAAGACTACTACAGTTGGATAGCAATGATGTTGGCTGTGTGCAGGGGTACAGGTTTTGTTCTGGTGAGGGTTGGGTCTAGAGTCTAGTCTGTGGGTACCAGCGTGGAGTCAGGGGTCTTATTGTGGTGGTCTTCGATGATATCTCACCATCCTGCTGAGTGTTGGGGGAGAGATGGTAAAATTCTCCTTCTTATCCTCTCCAATGCATTTTTCCTTACTATTATGGCATTATCAGGTACTGTTATCTCTCACCTGGTTTCTGTATTTCTTGTGAATGTATTTTTGTGTACAGATAGTTGTTCAAATTGATGTTTCTGTGGGGGGATGTTCACTGGAGAGTTCCATCTTCTTGCTTTGCTCTCTCAGTTTCTACTCTCAAAAATTTTAAATAAAATTTATCTGATGCCACTGGCCTGGCCCGCACTGGGAACCAAGCGAAGAGAAGAAAGACCTCTTCTGAGTTCAGAAGCCCTCTGCAAATGCAGGAAATTATTTGCCAGCAGGTCCTAGATTCCTCTTTAGAGGAGCAAACACCAGCATTGGGAAAGAAAGATATTTTCACCTTAGCATACAGCACTTTGACCCTTAATTCTGAGCAGGTAGCTTGGTTATTTATTTAAAATGCATATTATTTAAAAAGTGTATTGTTTAAAATGCATATTGTTTAAAAAGCATCCCCTCTGAGCAGGCCACCTCAAGGCTATGGGAACCTGTGGACCTGGTTGGGACAGCTAGACACCCCGAGTCAGGATGACAAGGAGCAGAGGAGAGAGCCCCTGGTGAACCCATGCTCAGGCCTGGAGCCCTACAAGGCAGTTGCACTTCCTTTTCCTCTAAGAGCACTTACCTGTTGTCCTTCCCACTTTGCCATAAATATCTTTCCTAAAAAGAGAGTGGCCAATGAATTATGGAGTAGGAATGTACTAACAAAGGTAGAAATGTGTCCTGTTATCAGTCACACACATTCAAGCCCAGCCTAGGGCAGCACTGTAGAGGGGACTATAAGCTCTGGGATCTTCTCATTCAACCAAGATTGCTTCATACAAAACTTGACAATGCCTGCTTGAGAGCCATTGTCGATATTCAACATTTTTTAAAATAGCTGAACAGACTAGACAATAAGGCATGACGGAAAACTTGGACAGGAGACTGGCTTGGACTCTGGCTTAAGAAAGAAACATACTATTAAAAGTAGGCAACGAACACACATTTCTAAATGTTTAATTTATTTGAAAATAAGAATCAACTTTGCCATTCATTTATTTTCTTCCTCTAAAGCCACAAAGACAAGCAGAACTCAATTTCAGTTGCTTGTTAGGGTATCTGTCTAGGCATTCTTTTTCACATTGAAATTCTCACACACAGTAACTCTATGATCCTCTCTTACTGTTTGATGAGGGAGGGGAAGGGCTAAGAAGATGACTTGAGAGCCCTTTCAGAAAGGAATTGTAGCACTGAAAAGTGTCTCAGAGCCATCATTAAACCATTCATTCGTTCTTTCATTCATTTATTCAGCAAATATTTATTTAGTACTCACAGTGTGCTATGGGGATATAGTGGTGAACAAGATCACCAAAGCCCTGCTGGGGTCATCATTTGGCCCAGATTGCCCAACACTGTCCTGTTTCTAGCACTGGAAATCCCACATCTTGGAAAACATCCCTGAGTCCTGAGAAGATTGGGATGATTAGTCACCCTGTGTACTTACTAAAAGCTCACACTCCACAGATGCCTGAGAATTCCCATGGGAGGTGAATTGTGGGGGCCTGAGTTCTAGTACCAGTACCAGAGCTGTTCTTTGATATCTATGGCATCATGATCAGGACACTTTATTGAGCCTCAGTTTTCTCATCTGTACATGGGAAACATAATTCTACCTCGAAGAGTTATTTCTAGGTTAAATAAAGTTCATTCTTTGAGTCTTTAGTTGCTGGCTATGGTGACAGCTTTTGTAGCTAGCAATGAAAAAGGGAGATGTACCTGGAAATGTCCCATTAACTCTGGAAATAGGAGAGTTATGTTATGAGAGTTAATGGTTTGCTAAATCAGGGTGGAACCTATCAAAAATTTTGCTGTAATATTTTTTAAAGTATTCATTTCTTTGCTTTAGTCGTACACAATGCATTTGTCTTTACATGGTGCTGAGGATCGAACCCAGGTTGTGCACATGCTAGGCGAGCGCTCTACCGCTGAGCCACAACCCCAGCTCCTTGCTGTAATATTTTGTTATTGGTGTTTAGATAAAGTAAGATCTCAGTTCCACAATTCTTTGTGGGAGGAAGGGATTGATTCCCAGAGAGAGGCCCAGCTAGTAGCTTAACTACTTTATGTGCTGGCAGGTGCAGAAAGTGCAGGTACCTTATTCTCAAAGTGGGGATTTGAGCTGAAGATGACAGCATTAATGTGAAAGAAGGACATATAAAATCGTACACTTAACCCCACTCCTGTCGGGGGTCAGTTTTCACCTTTTTTCTTCAGGGATCTCATTAAGATTCATTTTTGCTTTTTCAAGCTCTCTATTACCCATAATTTGGCATCTTATTTAGCATTCCATGAGCACCCAGCATGTATCAGGCGTTTGGCTGGGGACTGCAAAAGCTGATGCCTAGGGGAAGCCAGTGCCTAGGGGAAGCCTAGGGGAAGACAATCTAGTGCCTTTTCTCAACAAGCTACTCTCTGGTTGGAGGGACACACACACATGCACAGGATTTATTTTTGTTTTCTAATTTTTTTTTTTAGTACCAGGGATTGAACTCAGGGGCACTTAACCAGTGACCAATATCCCCAGCCCTTTTTAAATATACTTTATTTAGAGACGGGGTCTCACTGAATTGCTTAGGGCCTTGCTGAGGCTGTCTTTGAACTCGCCATCTTCCTGCCTCAGCCTCCTGAGCTGCTGCATTACAGCTATGTGCCACTGCATCTGGTTATTTTTTTTTTTAAGTTTTTGATTCCTTCCTTTATTTAGCTGTCCTTCTTTGCCGTCCTTGCACTCCTACCCTCTGCCCCCCACTTTTTTTTTTTCCTGGAAAATAGCTATAAGACCTTTGTTTGTCTTCAAATATTACCCTCCCCGCCCCATCCCCATGTCATTCAGTGTTACCTTACACAGCTCTGTTGTACATGGTCTTATGAGGACCAGCTGACCCATAGGCACCACTGATAATGGCTTTTCATGAATTTCCTTGTAAACTCATCTGGCTTTTAAGACTGATCTTTACTGGTCCTTACTAGTGATGTAGGCTGCCTCATTATTAGCTGGTGATAGTGCCATTTTCAAAGCTATATTGGGAGATAACTCCATGCTAAGTCAAGGAGCAGCATCTGTCCTCCACCAACTGGTGCTGGATAAGGGCAGCAGTGTGTAAGAATTAACTTCTATTACTTCTCCTATCACATAATTATAGAATTACTACTATCATAACTATGATGTTCTAGGCATTTTTTAAAATACATCATTGCTAACTTTTACACCATTCCTTTAAATTAGGCATTATTACCTCCATTTTATGGATGAGGAAACCAAGGGACAGAGAAGTTCTGTAACTTGCCTGGGATCATCTAGCTAGCAGAAGGTTCACAGACATGAACATTATGGCATATTGTTAGCAAAGTTCACAGAATAAACTTGGTATAATGGAAGCCATCCCGATCAACTTTATTTGGCTGACATACATTATTTAAGTCTATGTTTTCACTCACCTGCAGTGAGAAAATCTTGATTCCCCTCCCCATGTTTAGATTTTGAAATTCCTTGGTAGTAGTTGGTTTGTCCTACTACTTAAGGTGTTCTGTCTTAGGTAAAATCATAGTTTTTCTTTTTTCTTTTTTTTGTTTACTGGGGATTGAACCCAGGGGTGTTTAACCACTGAGCCACATCCCCAGTCCTTTTTTATGTTTTATTTTGGGACAGGGTCTCACTAAGTTGCTGAAGCTGGCTTTGAACTTGTGATCCTTCCACCTCAGCCTCCTGAGCCACTGGGATTACAGGTGTGCACCACCATACTTGGCTGTATTTTGTCTTTAAACTTATTTTTAAATTTATTTTAGTAGATGGTTTCTATGTGGTGCTTAGGATCAAACCCAGTGCCTCACACATGTCAGGCAAGTGCTCTACCTCTAGACCACAACCCTAGCCCCCTGTATTTTGTCTTAAAAAAAATCTCTGAGCTGGGCACTGTGGCACACACATGTAGTCCAACTCAGGAGACTGAGGCAGGAGGATTGCACATTTGAGGCCAGCCTCTCCAACTTAGCCAGATACCCCTCAAAGAAAGTCTTTGTGTTGGCTACTCAATGGTTCCAGTGTACTTCATTGTCTCTGCATAGGTTACATATTGTTCAGGATCACTGTGGCAGAGTCAGGTCTTAAGGCTGTCCATCTAATTCATGCCCGTTGCCATGAATACAGCCCACAATTCTTTCCCTAAGCTACAATACTCTTGTCACAAGTCATCTTTCTGTCCTAATTCCAGCCCAGATGGTGAGTAGATGGATAGATGGGTCCTTTAGACTGTTTCTGCTCACAGTCATAATTGTACATTTCATAATTGTAAACCATGGTCATTAATAAAATGCCAGCTTGGCACAGTGTTGCACACATGTAGCCCTAGCTACTTGGGAGACTGAGGCAGGAGGATTGCTTGAGCCCAAGAGATCAAGGACAGCCTGGACAACACAGCAAGACCCCATTTCAGAAACAAAACAGAACAACCAAAGCAACAACAACAAAAATGCCATTCTTATCTTTTCCTTGCTTTTTTGGGGCCATGAATTCTCACACAGCTCCTTGGGCAGGCCTTGCATTTTGGACCAACATAGGACACATTCCATTTCTAAAGGACCCAAACACATTTTTCTAAGCTGCTGGTCTTCTTTCTTTCTTATGGCTGAGGATAGCTGCATCCTTTAATGCAGCCTCAGAGAGGGAGAGATGGAAAGGGTGTGAAATGTACTGATGTTTCTTTTTCCTTTTCTTTTCCTCATAGTCCTGGGGATAGAACCCAGGGCCTCATACATGCTAGGCAAGCTCTCTACTACTGAGTCACACCCTTAGCCAATGTGTTTCTCTCTTGATTCAGAAAAGACCTACAGCTGATGTTGGAGCCTTGGAGACATTTCCTACTTATTATGCTGGTGAAAGGGGTAAACTGAAAAGCGGGGCGGGGGGGGGGGATATTTTGTGGCTAGATTTATCTTCTTCCAGTGTTTGGGATCAGATGAGACCTGTGGAAGATGGGCCTCTTGTTATTGGGAGCCCTCATGAGAGAAAGGGGACACAGCATGGTGGTGCCTGAGCTGAACATGAGACCAGAATCTTATAGATTTCCCTCCCCAGGACAGAAAATGAGGCAGGCTGTTTTCATCCCCAAGTCTGTATTTCACCCTTCCTTGGCTCATGGTGTCTCAGTAATTGCTTTCCTTTTTTTTTTTTTTTTTGTCTCCTACCCGTTCATAGAAGATGTGGTATCAGGAATTTTTAATACAATTTCAGAATGATGCTGAAATTGTCTGGTGTCTGGGGTCACCTCTTGAAGCTAAAAGGAAAGAATGCCTGTCTTCTGGGGAATTCCCAAGAATTGATTTCTCTTAATGAGATGTAGATAGGTGTGTTGCTCACACCTGACCCTTTTGTATATTTTTTCCCATCCCCTCTGGGATGAACACTGAATAATTAGGAAGGAATCCTTCATGTTCTCTTTGATCAAAAACAAGGACAATCTATTCTGATCATCCTCATGACTCTTACTGCCCCATCTATTAATAACTCTTTTCTCTGTTTCACATGCCAGGAGATGAGAATTGGACCAGTCTTACAATGACTTGCATTGTCATTTATTCAGCAAATATTTACTGAGTGTCTATAACATGCTAGGCATATTCTAAGGGGTTGAGGGTACAATACTAAATGAAACAGTTAAAAATTCTAGTCTCTGTGGAATTTACACTCGAAAGAAATTTACACTTAGAAAGAAATAGACAATATATCTTAGCTAAAATAAATCAGTGAGATATATGTAGTTCTCCTCTCATACCAGTCTGAGGGCATGAAGAGATGTTGAAATACTAACTTAGAGTAATTCTGGAGCTTGGCTCTGCCACCCAGGTTAATGAAACTCCTGGATTCCCCTCCCCACTCAAGTGCTTTTGGCTTCTGAGCAGACCAGTTTTAACTTTTACACTTCTTGGCACAGTGTTGTGCAGTATCCAACATGGGTTTTGTGGGCTAGTGCCCTGTGTGCCATTTAGTTGGGCTGTATTACCACCACGATCACCATGACTCTTGCTTACTTGGAACCATCTTTCTTGCCTATACATGAATAAGATCGTACATCCTGGTGCAGGGGTTCCCTTCTGTCTCTCTCTTTTCTTGTGGCAGCTGTTGATTTTGTTCCCTCAGACCAAATTTTCACTTCTCTCTGCACCTCAGATTTAGTCCTTACCTGTTGGTGACGTATTATGGCTAGTGTTCCAAATCATGCTATTTCATAATTATAGGTAGAAATCTGCTAAATTTTGTTGGTTAATTCTTTTTCAAATTAGTATTTTTTTCTGATAATAAGTATGTTCACTTACAAGAACTGGAGAATACAGACAAATACAAAAAGGAAAACAATCACCAATAATGTTAACACCCAGAGATACCTAACTGGCACCAGGGCCAATTGCTGGTCATTGCAACCTATCTAGTCTCACAGTGTCCAGTGCCTCGGATTCTGCACTTGGTTTAATGTTTTCCTATTGCTGGCTTAACACTTGTAATAATTTTTGAACAGGGGCCACATATTTTCATTTTGCCTTGGAACCTACTAACGAGGTATCTGGTCCTGCCTACTTTAACCTCATACATCCTTCCGGTCTTTTCTTTATCTATGGATTGGTTTTAAAAATCAATGGGATTGGGGTGGGGTTGTAGCTCAGTGGTATTGTGCTTGCCTAGCATGTGTGAGACCCTGAGTTCAATCCTCAGCACCACATAGAAACAAACAAACAAACAAATAAATAAATGGTATTGTGTCCATCTACAACTAAAAAAAATTTTAAAAACCACTGGGATTATAGGGTTTGTATATTTTTAATCTTGTTTCTTTCAATGAACATTATAAATAATGTGCAACTGATCCTATTAGATATTGTTTGAAAGCATTTTTATTAATGATCAATATTCCATCACTATTTAATATTTTTCTGTTGTTCATATTTGAGGTTGTTGGTAGATTCTTAAACTCTTCTTTCATATATCAATGTCTGAAACATTGGGAGTGCTAAGTAAATGTTAGCCATTATTACATTTTCTGTGGTCCCTCAAGCATTTTTTAAGAGTCCATTGGTCTCTCAGGGATGGGATTCAATTTGTTCTCTGTTTTCCTGTGCTTTCAGATACCACCCAGAAACTGGGTTTCCTGTACTGGGTGATAAGACTCAGAAGTAATTCAAAGCCTGAATTTTACACTGTGGTGCTGGGCAGTTCCTTAAAGAATTGCAAATTCTTCGTCTAGAAAATGTACAATCTTTTGTAGCCCATAAGATAAAGGTTCAAAGGCTCCTATCTCTAACCTCTGCGATAGTGGTAAGATTTGAACCTGTTTCTGTCATCAGTATTCACCATTTTCAATCATCAAAGGCAGCAGGGTTCATTACCTTTCTTGAGTTAGTGTGAGAATTTCTGGACAGTGGCAGAGTGTTAATTATACGGAAGATCTTGATGTTTTGAAGGTGTGTCAATGCCCTTGTCATTTCCTCCTGATAAAGTGAGTCTGTGATTGGGGTAGGGACGGTTGTTAAATCCATTCCTCTTGAATCAGCTTGCTGCATCCTCTTGTGCAGGATGCTACTCCCACAATGCTTGGTAGCTTGGACAAGGAAAAGGAATTAGTTGTTCATTGGGCATTAAGAAGTTCAAAAATTTTTGTGCTTCTAAAACAGGTTTCAGCTGCTGAAAGCAGCACAGGAAAAAAAAAAATGATTGCTCTTGACTTTGGTATTAAGGCCCTGGGTATCACTTTTCTTTCTACTCGTTGGAATTTCAGGTTTTTCTAATGATCTTTACAATTTTTTTATAGAGGAAGAGGATTTTTTTAGAAGAGATTCTTAAGGGATAAACATTAAAAAGCCAAGCACATTTGAGTGCTTTAGTTTTCTTTTCCCAGTAGGAATGATAATGATGGCTACACAAATTGCTTCCTTGACCTCTAGGTCTTGGTTAGCCTCTCTGGCCTCCACAACTCAGGAACATACAGGAAAGACTGTTATACTAAAGCAGTTGACCTGTGAAATATTGTGTCTCCTCCAAAGCATTCTTTTACCCTCAAACTATTTTGTTGTAGTGGTTCAGCCAGATGCTGGGATAAGTGTTATTTATTTCTTCCAAATATTTGAATCTGTAGGGGAGCAGCTGTTCCCTTTGTACCCACATCTATGGACTTTTAATACTTTCAATACTGCTAAGAGATTCTATTGGAAGGTGAGATTTAGGGGAGGTGCGTATCTAGGCCATGTTTGGAACCGTTTGCTGACTTTGAACCAAGCCTGCCTACCTGGTGTGCAGAGGCAGTGGAGCAAGGGGGAGGGGATTGCCATGAGGGAAGCGTGGACAGTTTTCTGGATACAGTGCCCAGGCATGTGGCTGGGGCTTGAGGGGAGACATCTCTCCCTGCATAAGGAGACTTTGGGTGTCTTCCCTTATTCTCTAGGCTTCTAGACTGAGGCACTGAGCAAGTCGAGTGTGAGGCCACAGGCTACCATGTTCAGATATTCATA
The DNA here is from genome assembly GCA_025594165.1 of Tamias sibiricus. Classification (NCBI taxonomy): domain Eukaryota; kingdom Metazoa; phylum Chordata; class Mammalia; order Rodentia; family Sciuridae; genus Tamias; species Tamias sibiricus. The sequence continues at coordinate 130,664,833 of CM046667.1, forward strand.
TCCTATTCATATTCATGTCTTCCAGGACCCATAGGAGGAATTCAGTGTATTGACACAGTAAAGCGCAAGACCAGATCTTCACATTGGGGACAGGGTCTACAGGGCTGGCAGTAATGTTTGACCTGATGCCAGTCCCCCCAAAGATTAAAACCACCATGACTAGGGGCTGTGGTACTGGTTCTGAACTTGGAGTAGGTGTGAGCCTGCATGTGGGGACAGTGGTTTGTAGAGGGGGCTGTTGGGGCAGAAAAGAGGGCAAGTTGTTACATGCTTTCTGGAGGCATAAGGGCGAGCTGCACTAGATGATGGGAATTCACATAGGTCTTGAGAAGAGCAAAGTGTTCTATTTCAGAAAATAATTTATCTTCCCATCAATCATTTTGCATATTTACATACAAATGCACAATTCTGTCATTTATTGTGTTTATACCCAATAATTAAATTCTCTAATTAGAACTTTAAGCTCCTTTCTTTGCATAGTGCACATTCTTTTGGGGTTAGTATGCTAGGCCACGTGGTCACCTACAATTAAATACTGTTTTATTGCAGCCTATGGAATAATAGGTTTTGCCTAATATTAAAGGTTTTCTCTGGCTCCTTCAAAAGCCTCTCAATTCACAAATTCAAGGTAAACCTGTTTTCTTCAGCATAAAGCTTTATTCTTTGTTAGGCTTCAATAGACCAATGTGACCCTGAACTGTGGACTCTAAGTTTCCTTTATGTATCCTGTATTGGCTGGGTAAGCTGTGGTGGGGGCAGATGAGGTGGGGGAGCAGGGCAAAGTGGGAGGAGGCGGGATAGGCAGGGGTACTGTGGTTCCAATAAAAAAAAGTCATTATGATGTACAGTGAATGAGTTTTTCATACCTCAGTTTATCCAGCCTGTATTGGTGCAATAGTCCTGTTGAGCAGTCTAAAATACAATTATGTGAGATTCTGGGATCTGATTTCCAACCCATCCACCTCTGAATGGAAGATGGCCAGGGCAGGTGGGCCGTGGGGGCTTCTATGTAGTCAGCAGCTGCCCTAGTCAGTTGTCACGTAATATGACACAAAAAGAGCTTTGGGACTCTCTGGAAAAAGGAAATCTTTTATGACATTGTATTTATACAAGCCAAGCAATGAAACCAAACAAAACAAAAAGAACAATTTGAGATTTCAGTGTCAACGTCCCCTTGTAACGGAAAACATTTAAGCATTAGAGTCAGGAAATTTGGTGCTGTCACGTTAATCTTGGTGCTGTCTCATTCAAGCTGTGCAACTCAGGGCAGGCCCGATGACCTCTCTGGACCTTAGTTTTTTGTAAAATGTTCGTTATGATAGCTGGCTCACTGAGAGGTTGACAGGATGGCATGAGAAAAATCCTAGTATGGCATCTGGCACATAGTAGGCACTTTTCAGCCCCCCTCCTTTGTAATGTGGGCATGGATTGAAGCTTCAGCCTTCAGACAATTCCCTTTCTTTATAGGGCTGTGACAGGACCAGGTGGGACTTGATTTTAGAAAATGCATGTGCAGAGCTGGGGAGACAAAAGCCCCTTTTCAGCTCCTGCTTCAAGATGACCACACTCCATATGGCTTCACCTGCTGCGCACTGTTCTAATTGCAATCAGAATGGATCTCATTAGGGTTACAATGGCCCAGGAAAATGAAGAGTGGTTACCATGGCCCACTCCCTGGGCCTCCCAGCCGGGCGGTCCAAAAAGAAGCAGAGTCGAAAACGTTTCCTGTAATTACAGTGCCCAACACGGCACCCCAAGGATGTTGGGAGCTTAATAAATAGCCTTTGAGAATTTTTCTTTCTGTCTGCCAAGTGTTTATTACAAATAAGTGGAGGTCTGCTTCAATGGCAGTATACATGCCCCAACCCCGCCTCCTTGAAGCACGCACACACAAGCTTGGTGTAAGGGGGCTGGTGTGGAACAGAGTAGGGCGTAGTAGCTGCATGCTTCCTGCATGGATGCACAAAGAGTTTCTAGTGACCACTATTAGGTATGGGCTAAGTGATTAGGAAACCAACTATGTTCTGAATGGGAATATTCAATCAACGAACACTTTCTCATTTGGGAGTGTGTGGGCTGGGAGCAGGCATAACCTTGGGGAAATATTCTAACTTTGTCAAATCATTTGGAGAGGATGGAATGGATGTGGATCACTTTGCCACTCATTGACCATTGGTTTGGTTCTGGTGCCATTGGCTTCATATCAGTTTGGTTTGTTTTCTGGGGAACATATGTGCAATGTGGGTATTTGCAACCAAGTATAAGTGATGCCCTTAATAAGAGCTAAGGAGAGGGAAACTAGTATATGATTTGGTCAGTCACAGATTTTTCTGAAAAAGTAGCAATAAATTCTGAAAGCAATAATACAAATACAAGATATAATTGCATGCATATTTATGAAGATTCTATAATCTATAGTCTGTCTACTTCTTGGTCTTGATCTATTGATCTATCATCTATCCAACCATTCATATAAATTAATTGGATGTTAGAACTATGACTCTTTAAGTATTTTGTCTTATCTGTCTATCAGTATTACTGACCAGGATTAAGTAGAAAATGGTTCTTCACTCACCCTGAATTTTTGCTGGAGGCTGAAATCTTGTGCTGCTGTGCTGAGCTCCGGTTCAGGCTCCATTTTGAGTACAAGTGGCTGCTATGGCATTAGAAGCTCTCATGGAACCTCTGCCTGGCTTTACTTTTCATAGCCTTAATTTGTTTGCTCAGCTCTTTCCTTTCATTCTAAACATTGCTTGTGCTTGCTGTCTCCTCCTCTTTTATTTCCTTTTGCTTCCAGGAAGAGATGGCTTTTTATTTCTCTATACATAACGAGTGTTCTGGATGGATCTGTCTGCATGCAGAGCCCTGGGATTCTGTGATGTGGAGGCAGGTCCCTAGGGTCTTTTTTTTTTTTTTTTTAAGGCCATTAAGATGAACAACTCTTCTATTCCTCTAACCATGCAAAAAGGAGGATTGTGGGGATGAAGAGGTTATCTCACAAAGCCAGGAGAATCATACTGAGATGGGAGAGAATGGAACCGGAACCATTTTGATACCCTGGTAAGCAGTTGGTCTGTAGAGATGTTGTAGCCCATTGGGAGACACAGAGACGTAGACACCTTAAGTGCTACTGTGTTGTTTCAGTTTATCTTGAGTATATGGAGCTGTCCACCTGCCAAGGCCTTAGAGGGGCAAGGTTACTTTTCTGGGCCAGCCCTCCTAAGGTCAATCGAAAGAACTGTCATGTTGGGAAGGAAAAAAATCTGTGTTCACATGGAGCAAAAAGAGAGGTATATCCATATCACAAAGAGCAGACTCAGACTCTGTAACAGGGCATAGCAATGGGATTGGAGGGAACGGCAGTAGCAGCAGCCCAGTGTTACAAGGGATCACCAGTGGTCCTAACCCTGAGAGAAGAACAGCTGTACACTCCAGAGGGAAGCATGTAAGCAAAAGTGAGCTGGTAAAGTAGATTGAGTCCCCGGCCATGATGGGAGTCCACATTTGAAAAAAAAATTATTGAGTACCTATTGTGTGAGGTTCTGTTTCATTGACTTTTGAACATAGTATGCCTATTTGTCGCATTTCAGAGCTGCTGGGATTACTCCTTTGGTTCAGACAGTGACAGCCTAACCCATCCATTATAAAATTCCCCCACAAACTATTGCCTGATGATTTAAATAGCTAAAGACAATCTTTGCTTAGAAGTGGCTAATGCAGTCTTTTAAAAGTCACTTTATTACAGAGAATTTCTAGAACATTCCAACAAATAAAAAGATAGCTCAATATATATATATATATATATATATATATATATATATATATATATATATATATATATAAAGTCACTTTCTACCAGGTCCACTGGACTACCAGTATTGACACTCAAAAGCATAGCCACATAGAATTAATAATACTTCCTTAATATCTCAATATACTCAATGTTCAAATTTCCTGGATTGTATAATTTAAAAAAAATTACATTTGATTTGATAGGATCCAAGCAAGGTCTACAGATTGCATTTGGTTGGTAAGTCTTTTAAGCCTCTCTTATAATAGCATCCCATTACTCCATCTTTAATGTCATTTATTTGTTGAAGAAACTAGTTTATTCATATTTTAGAATTTTCCACATGAACTTAACTAATCAGATATACCCTCTTAGAGTCGTTTAGTTGGCTCTTCTATATCCCATATTTCCTGTAATTAGGTAGTTAAATACAGAGGCTTGATTAAATTAAAGTTCTTTTATTAATATTTTATTTCTTTTCTTTTTCTTTTTATTTTTTGGTTGTTGATGGATCTTTATTTTATTTATTCATATGTGGTGCTGAGAATTGAATACAGTGTCTCACATATGCTAGGCAAATGCTCTACCACTGAGATACAACCCCAACCCTTTTATTAATATTTTTATCTGGTTAAACAGTTTCATAGTGGGCATTGTGTATATCCTATAGTTATAAGTAGGCACATATTGTCTGGTTGTACATCTTTTAATGATGCTGAGATTAATCAGTGAGTTTAGGTGTTAGCAGCTTATACATTTCCCCATCAACATTTTACCTTAACAGTTTGATAATTGGTGATGATCATTTCCTAGAGCCATTATTTCTTTTTTTTTTAAAATATTTATTTATTTGCTTTAGTTGTACGCAATGCAATAATGCATTTATGTTTACATGGTGCTGAGGATCGAACCCGGGCCGCGCACGTGCTAGGCGAGTGCTCTGCTGCTGAGCCACAACCCCAGCCCCTAGAGCCATTATTTCATAATGGTGATTTTAAAAGTCTGTTATTCCTTCCACATTTATTAGCAGAAATTTTTCTGTGAAGAGGTATGTTTCCTCATCACTTATTTGCAAAGATGTGATAGATACTTGATACTGCCCCTTTAGCAAATTTTAAAATAATGGATATGTGCTCTAATAAACTTCAATGATGAGAACAACATTTTTTCCAAAAAGCATTATTCTGAATTGATGAATTTGTTAATAATTGTTATTTTTCAATCCACTGAAATCATTGTTTTTTTTTTTTTATATTCAAATTGTGTCATTTTTGGCCAGAGCCCCTTAAAGTTGGTTTTTGGTTCCCTTTGACAGATGTTATTAGGTTTTGATAGTTATTTTACTTGCTAGCAAAATAAGATATTAAAACTTATCTAAAACCAACCTACCTACCTTCCTTCTTCCTTCTACCTTCCTTCCTTCCTTCCTCTTTTTGGTATTGGGGATTGAACCTTGGGATGCTTAATCACTGAGCCACATCCCTTTTTTATATTTTTTTTATTTTGAGAGAGGGTCTCACTAAGTTCCTTAGGACCTCTCTAAGTTGCTGAGGCTGGCCTTGAACTTGCAATCATCCTGTTTTAGTCTCCCAAGCTTTTGGGGTTACAGGCATGCATCACTGTGCCTGGTAACATTTCTTGTTTTAATGTAGCAGTCTTTTCTAAAGGAGACTTGGCTTCTTTTGGGGGAAATGCAATTGTACACCACTATCTGAGAGTCAGGGATGCTCATTATGGCTGTGTTGTTGTTAGAGGCTTTTGCCACAAATAGAACTAGGAATTGCAGTTTTTAAAAAGAGGAAAATTCATTATGAATTTATGCTGATTTTTACAATTAAAACCAAAGATTATAGGGTTTTCAATTAATTATTTTGATTTTGTATTCCTATCTGCTATTTTCTCTATGGTATTATATGTGTGACCATATAGGTATGTATATGCATACATGTATGTTTCAAAATAATAATACCAATATTACTTTGTGACAAATGAATACAATTTTATTTGCATTTATCTTGTTTCAGTCTCACTTAGCATCTCAAATCTGTAACTTCATGTCTGCTGTATTTAGGAGAATTTCAGCCATTATTAAAAAAATATATATTTGCCACATTCTCTCTGTTTTCCTCATGGAACTCCACTTACACTTGTGTTAGGTATTTTTTTTTTTTTTTTTTGTACATAGATTATACGACAGGTCCCTGAAGTTCTATTCATTAAAAAATCTATTTACAATGTTCTTCAGATTTGATAATTTCTGTTAATTTGTCTTCAAGTTCATTGACTCCTCTGTCATTACATCCATTCTGGGTGGGCTAATAATAGAATTAATTAAATAGCTTTGTTTAGCTCATTTTTATTTTAGATAATTGTATTTTTAGTTCCAGAATTTACATTTGAATCTTTTTTCCCCTCACCAATGTGTTTTTTAACTACTTGTAATATTTTGGTTATTTCCTTCTTCTGTTTTTACCTTTTGCTTTTTAAAAATCCTTGTTATAACCCTACTATGTGTAAGATTTTACATTCTGCTTTTTGTACTTATTTCCCCCTATCTCACACACAGAGAATTCTTTGTAACATAATTCTTTTGGTGGGGAGTGGTATTGGGATTGAACCCAGGTGCACTGTACAACTGAGCTACACCCCCAGAACCTTTTTTTATTTTAAGACAAGTCCTCACTAAGTTGCCTAAGGCCTTGTTTAATTGCTGAGGCTGGCCTCAAACTTGTGATCCTCCTGCCTCAGACTCCCAGGATGCTGAGATTTCAGGTGTGCACCACTGCACCCAGCAGCAACATCACTTTTTTTTTTTTTTTTTTTTTTAAGAAAAGGACTTACAATGTTGTCCAGACTGGTCTTGAACTCCTGGGCTCAAGTGATTCCCCTGCCTCAGCCTTTTTAGCAACAAAAATAGTAGGTGTGTGCCAGAATGCCTGGTTTCTACATCATTTTTAATGACTGCCTAGTTTTATTTTTTAATACTATTTATTTATTTATATGTGGTGCTGAGGATCCAACCCAGGGCCTCACACGTGCTAGGCGAGTGCTCTACTGCTGAGCCACAACCCTAGCCCTGACTGCCTAATCTCAAATCATACCAATATAAGACTATTCTGTATTATTAAGTGTTTGTGGCTCCCAGTTTATGCTACCGTAAATTATGCTTAAATGAAAATCTATGTGCATAAATTTTGAGTTTTAGACTGTTTTGTAGAGTAGACTTTTAAAACTAGAAGTTTTAGATCCATATGTATAAATCTTGTTGAAGGCTTTAAAAGTCTCTTGTCAAATTTATTGTTAGTAGTTGAAGCAATTTTCATCCTATGAACAATATGTGAGGAATGCTACTGTCTCCTAATATCTCTAGTAGTGACTAATACCATTGATCTTTTTTTCTAATTTCATAGTGCTAAATTAAATTTGATCCATTGCTGTCTCCATACCTTGAGTCCCTACTTAATGATTTTGCAACTTAACTTGGTTAACTGAAACCTAATTAGGAGTATCTTTTTTGTAACAGGTAGCCAGTTCTCAGCCAGTCAGAAGCATATGAGCTTTAGCCAGTCATAGGCTGCCAATTGATTTGATTATGTCCAAATAATGTGATTGCCTATCTGTAATCAATCAAGCTACTTCTGTACTTGACTTTCCTGTTCTATTGATAAATACATACTGCTCACCTGTAGCAGAATGAAGTTCTCTGAACTTTTGATTCCTGAATGTCGCATGACTCATGAATCATTTGCTCATATAAACTCTGTTAAATTGAATTTGTTGAAAGGTTTTCTTTTGATTTTCGGCTAAAGAAAGATTCCCTAGGTGGTTTTTTTTTTTTTTTTTTTTTTTTTTTTTTTTTGGCATTTATTTTGGAATACTGCCAGTAAACACTGTTTTCAGATGTTTATTAACCATTTCTCTTTGTGAATTCTCTATTGGTCTCTCTCATTTATTTTATTTATTTTATGCTGCTGGGTGTTGAATCCAGGGCTTTGCATGTGTTGCATGTGCTAGGCAAGAGCTCTACCACTGAATCATGGCCCCAGCCCTTTATATTTTATTTTGTTATTTTGCTTTTTTTTGGTGCTAGGGATTGAATCCAGGGCTTTGTGCATGCTAGGCAAGAGCTCTACCATTGAGCCATGCCCCCAGCGCTATCTTAACTATTTTTAAGACCTGTTTTTAAATAGTATGCCAGAGACATTAAATACATTCATACTGTAATACAACTGTCACCACCATTCATCTCTGTAACTCTTTTCATCTTTTAAAACTGAAATTCTGTGTTCATTAACCAGTAACTCCCCACTCAACTCTCCCCACCAACCCTGGCAACCACCATTCTACTTTTGGTCTCTATAATTTTGACTCTCATATACATGAAATCAGAGTTATTTGTTTATGACTGACTTATTTAACTTAGTATAATGTCCACAAGGTTCAAGCATGTTTTAGCATATGTCAGAATATTCTTCCTTTTGTCCTTTTTTTTTTTTTTTTTTGTACCAGGGATTGAACCCAGGGACACTTAACCACTGAGCCACATACCCTTCTTTTATATTTTATTTAAGGACAGGGTCTTACTAAGTTGCTTAGGGTTTCTTAGGGCCTTGATAAGTTACTGAGGCTGGCTTTGAACTTGTGATCTTCCTGCCTCAGCCTCCTGAGCCACTGGGATGACAGATATGTATCACCATGCCTAGCATATTCTTCCTTTTTAAGGCTGAATAATATTCCATTTTATGGATGTGCTACATTTTGCTTATGATTTATCTGTCGATGGGTACTTAGGGTTGATTCCATGTTTTTGGTATTGTGAATAATGTTGATATGAATATGAGTTTACAGGTATCTCTTTGAGACTCCGCTTTTAGTTCCTTTGAGCATAAACTCAGAAGTGGAATTGCTGGATCATATGGTAATTGTATTGTTAAGTTTTTTAGGAACAACCATATTGTTTTCCATAGCACTCTACTGCTGTACCCTTTTACATTCCTACTAACACTGTACAAGAGTTCCAATATCCCCATATCCCAACACTTGTTCCTTTTTTTTAAATAGTAGCCACTCTAATCAGTGTGCAGTTGTGTCTTTTTTTATTTGTTCTAATTAGTTATACATGACAGTAGAATGCATTTTGACACATTGTATGCAAATGGAACATAACTTCTCATTCCTCTGGTTGTACATGGTACTGTATCACACCAGTAGCATAATCATACATGTACATAGGGTAACAATGTCTGTCTCATTCTACCATACTTCCCATCCGTACTGCCCCACCCCTCTGGTGACTCCCCTCTGCACAATCCAGCATTCCTTCATTCTTCCCTACCCACACCCACTATGGATCAGCATCCACTTATCAGAGAAAACATTTGTTTTTTGGGGGGTTGGCTTATTTCACTTAGCATGATTTTCTCTAGTTTCATCCATTTACCTGCAAATGCCATAATTTCATTCTTCTTTAAGGCTGAGCAATATTCCATTGTGTCTACATACTACATTTTCTTTATCCATTCATCTGTTGTAGTGTATCTAGTTTGGTTCCATAGTTTAGCTATGGTGAATTGAGCTTCTATATACGGTGATGTGGCTGAGTCACTGTAGTATGCTGATTTTAAGTCCTTTGGGTATAAACTGAGGAGTGGGAGTGCTGGGTCCAATGGTAGCTCCAATCCAAGTTTTCTGAGGAGTCTCCATATTGCTTTCCAGAGTGGTTGTACCAATTTGAAGTCCTACCAGCAATGTATGAAATGTTCCTTTTCCCCAAAATCCTCATCAATGCTTATTGTTGCTTGTATTCTTGCTAATTGCCATTCTGACTGGGATGAGATGAAATTATAGAGTAGTTTTGATTTGCAAATTGGTAGAGATGATGAATATTTTTTCATTTGTTTCTTGATTGATTGTATTTCTTCTTCTGTGAAATATCTGTTCAGTTCCTTAGCCCATTTATTGATTGGGTTATTTATTTATTTTTTTTTTTTGGTGTTAAGGTTTTCAAAAATATTTTTTAGTTGTAGATGGAGACTTTTTAAATTTTTATCTTTATTTTTATTTATTTATTTATTTTTATGTGATGTTGAGGATTGAACCCAGGGCCTCATGCATGTGACGCAAGTACTCTACCACTGAGCTACAACCACAGCCCTGATGTTAAGTTTTAGAGTTCTTTATATATCCTGGAGATTAGTGCTCTATCTGAGGTGCATATGGTAAATATTTTTTTCTATCCTGTAGGATTTTCTTCACATTCTTGATTGTGTCCTTTTCTGAGAAGAAACTTTTTAGTTTGAATCCATCCCATTTATTGATTCTTAATTTTACTTCTTGTGCTTTAGGAGTCTTATTAAGAAAGTCAGATCCCAAGCCGACATGATGAAGATTTAAGCCTACTTTTTCTTCTATGAGGCATAGGTTCTCTGTTCTAGTGCCTAAGCCTTTGATCCACTTTGAGTTGATTTTTGTGCAGGGTGAGAGATAGAAGTTTAATTATATTTTGCTATATATGGATTTCCAGTTTTCCCAGCATCATTTGTTAAATAGGCTATCTTTTCTCCAAAGTATGTTTTGGCACCTTTGTCTAGTATGAGATAACTGTATTTATATGGTTTTGTCTCTGTGTTTTCTATTTTGTACCATTGGTTTACATGTCTATTTTGGTGCCAATACCATGCTGTTTTTGTTACTATTGCTCTGTAGTACAGTTTGTAGTCTGGTATTGTGATGCCACCTGCTTCACTCTTCTTGCTGAGGACTGCTTTGGCTATTCTGGGTCTCTTATATTTCCAAATGAATTTCATGACTGCTTTTTCTAGTTCTGTGAAGAATGTCATTAGGATTTCAATAGGAATTGCCTTAAATCTATATAAGAGTTTTGGTAGTATGGCCATTTTGACTATATTAATTCTGCCAATCCAAGAGCATAGGAGATCTTTCCATCTTCTAAGTACTTCTTGAATTTCTTTCTTTAGGGTTCTATACTTTTCATTGTAGAGGTCTTTCACTTCAGATGGATTCCAAAGTATTTTTTGAGGGGAGAGGGAAGGGTACTGGAAATTGAATTTGGGGGTACTTGGCCACTGAGCCACATCCCCAGCCCTATTTTTGTATTTTATTTAGAGACAGGGTCTCACTAAGTTACTTAGCACTTTGCTTTTGCTGAGGCTGGCTTTGACCTTGCGATCCTTCTGTCTCAGCCTCCTGAGCTGCTGGGATTACAGGCGTGCACCACCATGCTTATCCCAAGTAATTTTTTTTGGTGGTGGGGGGGACTATTGTGAATGGAATAGTTTCCCTAATTTCTCTTGCAGTGGCTTCATTGCTTATGTATAGAAATTCATTTGATTTATGTGTATTGATTTTATATCCTGCTACTTTGCTGAATTCATTTATTAGTTCTAGAAGAATTTGGTGGAAATTTTGTATCTTCTAAATATAGAATCATGTCATCAGCAAATACTGATAATTTGAGTTCTTCTTTTCCTATGTGTATCCCTTAAATTTCTTTCATCTGTCTGATTGTTCTAGCTAGAGTTTCAAGGACTATGTTGAATAGGAGTGGTGAAAGGGGCAACCCTGTCTTGTTCTAGTTTTTAGAGGGAACACTTTTAATCTTTCTCCATTTAGAATGATGTTGGCCTTGGACTTAGCATAGATAGCTTTTATGATGTTGAGATATGTTCCTGTTATCCCTAGTTTTTCTAGGGTTTTCAACATGGAGAGGTGTTGTATTTTGTGAAATGCTTTCTCTGCATCTAATGAGATAATCATATGATTCTTGTCTTTAAGTCTACTGATGCAATGTATTACGTTTATTGATTTCTGTATTTTTTTATTTGTGGTGCTGGGGATGGAACCCAGGGCCTTGTGTGTGCTAGGCGAGCACTCTACCTACTGAGTTATATCCCCAGCCCCTGATTTCTGTATGTTGAACCAATCTTGCATTCCTGGGATGAAAACCACTTGATTATGGTGTACTATCTTTTTAATATGTTTTTGTATACGATTTGCCCAAATTTTATTGAGAATTTTTGCATCTATGTTCTTTGGGGATATTGGTCTGAAGTTTTCTTTTTGATGTGTCTTTGTCTGGTTTTGATATCAGGGTGATACTAGCTTCATAGAATGAATTTGGAAGGGTTCCCTCCTTTTTTACTCATGGAATAATTTGAGGAGTATTGGTGTTAACTCTTCTTTGAAGGTCTTGTAGAACATGGCTAAGAATCTGTCTCATTCTGGGCTTTTCTTGGCTGGTAGGCTTTTGATGGCATTTTCTGTTTTGTTGCTTGAAATTGATCTGTTTAAATTGTGTATGTCCTCAGATCATATGTCTCTAAAAATTTTTTGATCTCTTCAAGATTTTGTATTTTATTCCAGTATAAATTTTCAAAATAGTTTCTACTTATCTTCTGTATCTAAGTAGTGTTAGTTGTGATATTTCCTTTTTCATCATGAATTTTAGTAATTTGAGTTTTTTTTTTTCTTTTTCTTCATTAGTGTAGCTAAGGGTTTGTCAATTTTATTTATTTTTTCAAAGAACCAACTTCTTGTTTTGTCAATTTTTTTCAATTGTTTATTTTGTTTCAATTTCATTTATTTCAACTCTGATTTTAATTATTTCCTGTCTTCTATTGCTTTTGGTGTGGATTTGTTCTTCTTTTTCTAGGGCTTTGAGATGTAATGTTAGGTAATTTATTTGTTAACTTCTTATTCTTTTAATGAATAAGCTCAATGCAATGAACTTTCTTTCCTCTTGGCACTGTCTTCATAGCGTTTCAGAGATTTTGATATGTTGTATCTGTGTTCTTATTTACCTCTAAGTATTTTTTTTATTTCCTCCCTGATTTCTTCTGCTATCCATTCATCATTCAATTACATGCTATTTAGTCTCCAGGTGTTGGAGTAACTTTTATTTTTTTATTTTATCATTGATTGCTAGTTCCATTTTGTTATGATCTGATAGAACACAAGGTAGTATCTATTTTCTTTTTGTATTTGCTGAGAGTTGTTTTGTGGCATAACATATGGTCTATTTTAGAGAAGGATCCATGTGCTGCTGAGAAGGAAGTGTATTGGCTTGCTAATTGATGAAATACTCTATATATGTCCCTTAAGTCTAAATCATTGACTGTGTTATTTAGTTCTATAGTTTCTTTGCTTAGTTTTTGTTTGGAAGATATATCCAGTGGTGAGAGAGGTGTGTTAAAGTCACCGAGTGTTATTGTGTTGTGGTCTGTTTGATTCTTGAAATTGAGAAGGGTTCGTTTGATGTATGTAGATGCTCCATTGTTTGGGGCACATATATATTCAGTTGTTATGTCTTGTTGATATATGATTTCCTTAAGCAGTATGAAATGTCCTTCTTTACCCCTTCTAAGTTTGGTTTGAAGTCCACCCATGTGATGTGAAGATGGAAACTCGTGCTTGTTTCCGCAGTCCATGTGAGTGGTGTGTTTTTTTCCCCAAACATTCACCTTCAGTCTGTGGATGACTTTGCCTATGAGGTGAGTCTCTTGAAGACAGCATATTGTTGGGTTTCTCTCTCTCTTTTTTTTTTTAAATCCAATCTGCCGGTCTATGTCTTTTGATTGATGAGTTTAGGCTAGTAAGATTCAGGGTTATTGTTGAGATATGATTTGTATTCCTGGTCGTTTTGGTTTATTTTTGGTTTTTAACTTGACTTAGTTTCTCCTTTGATTGTCCTTGCCTTTAGTTTACTTCCTCCCTTTGCTGGTTTACATTGTTTTTTGTTTTGTTTTTTTCTTTTCATGAAATATTTTGCTGGGAATGTTCTGTAATGCAGTCTTTCCAGTTCTGAATTCTTTTAAATTTTGTTTATCATGGAAGGTTTTTATTTCATCTTCAAATCTAAAGCTTAATTTTGCTGGATATAAATTCTTAGTTGGCATCCATTTTTTTTCAGAGCTTTACATATGTTATTCCAGGACCTCCTGGCATTGAGAGTCTGGGTTGAGAAATCAGCTGAAATCCGAATTGGTTTCCCCCTATATGTAATTTGATATTTTACTCTGAGAGCCTTTAAAATTTTATCCTTATTCTGTATGTTAGTCATTCTCATTATAATGTGCCTTGTTGTGGGTCTGCTCTAATTTTGTACATTTGGGGTCCTGCATGCCTCTTGTAGTTGATTTTCCCTTTCATTCTTTAGATTTGGGAAATTTTCTGATATTATGTCATTGAAAAGATTGTACATTCCTTTGGTTTATATCTCCGTGCCTTCATCTATTCTGATGAATCTTAAATTTGGTCTTTTCATGTTGTCCAGTATTTCTTGGAAGTTCTGTTTATGGTTTTGTACCATCTTCTCTGTGCAGTTGACTTGATTTTCAAGAGTGTATGTTTTGTCTTCATTGTCTCAGGTTCTGTCTTCTATTGGTTTAGTCTATTGTTGACACTTTCCATTGAATTTTTAATTTGTTTGTTGTTTCCTTTATTTTGGGGATTTCTGCTTGATTCTTTTTTATAATCCCTGCCTGTTTATTGAAGTGATCTTTCACTTCCTGTTTTTTCTCTCTGATACCATGCTTTATTTAGAAGATCAGTCTAACTATGTAACTTCTAAACTCCTTCTCTGACATTTCTTCTACTGTGTTATCTATGAATTCTATTGTTGGAACATCTTGGTTTGTTTGAGGGGCTTTGCTCCCCCCTTGTTTTTTCGTGTTGTTTATGTGTCTTCCCATCTAGTGGTATGGATCTGAGGTTGTATAATTTCTACTCTGTAGTTTTATAGAGTCCCTAAAGACTTCCAGTACCTCACCTTTAAGGGGGAGACCAATATTAATAGCACTCAATGCAAACAATATACAACCTTAAACTAAATAGCTCCTATTAAGGTATGTACAGTTTTGTCACAATAAATGGAAATGAAGTATTCAATTATTGTCTACAGTATGAGCAGTAAGTTTGCTAAAAGGGTTTACCATTTCAAATGATAGACAATGAAGGAACAGAAGTAATGTAAGATGTGATGTTTATGTGGAAGAAACAGAGAAGATAGAGGTAAAAATTTATAGTAAGAGTGAAGGAGGAATTAATAGAGGTTGGCTGTTAGTATGAGAAAAGTGAGAAAGAGAATCCAGGGATACAGATAGGTGAGAGAAAAAATATATACAGATATTTTAAAAAAAGTAAACATCTAAGAATATACAATAAAACTGTAATATATTATTCACACATCCCATTCCTCAAAGATGGTAAAGATGTGAGGGAGAGGGCAAAAAAATAAAAGTGAAAAAGTAAAAATTATAAAAAGGAAAGTATCAATGGAAAATTTCCATTTACTTCTAAGAGCCCCCCAAAACAATCTCCATTTCTGTTGGCTTTCAAAAATGTTCTCAGCTTCCCTTTTTTCGCTGATAGGTGGGGTTGTCTGAAGTTTGACGTTAGCTCCAGTCTAGTGGGTGCCAGACTGGTGGGTGGGTGAGTGGACAACAAGATGCTCTCACACCCTCTTCCAGTCTTCCCACCCCACCCGTTGTAGCTGGCCTCTTTGTCCCCTTCCCCTCTGTCCCCTCACACTTCAGGACTGAACTGGAGAGAGTCCAGTTTTCTCCGGCTCTCTACAGGCTTGTTAGACCCAGACTGGCTGTTGCAAACCCAGTTGCAATCTGAGGGACCTGGGCTTCAGCTTCCCCAG
This sequence comes from Tamias sibiricus, assembly GCA_025594165.1. NCBI lineage: Eukaryota > Metazoa > Chordata > Mammalia > Rodentia > Sciuridae > Tamias > Tamias sibiricus. The sequence continues at coordinate 130,680,288 of CM046667.1, forward strand.
TCTCTGCTTTGCTGCAGTCTCAAGGTCTCAATGCCCTTTCAGCTTGCAGAGATGTGCTCACACAAAGGAGTGACCCTACAAAGAGGCAGCTGAAGGATGGCCACTAGCACACCCAGCAGAAAGACCTTACCTACAACCAGACCTGTAGGTACTCCAACAATATATCTCCAGGCCCTGGTCAGAGTCCCCAGACTCAGGAGCTGTGCTCCAAGATGGCAGCGTTGGCAGTAGCAGCAGCCGCGGAGAACCTGCAGGCCCTGGTGGGTACCCCAAGATGGCAGTGGTCGCGTGCAACCAAACCTGGGGGTACTGTGACAGTGGACTTCCAGGCAACAGTGGATAATCTGCTGGAGATCTGCGGGTGGTATGCAGGCTAACAGCAGGTGATGGACGGGGTGAACAGCGGCTGGCACAGCTTGCGATAGGTAGGTGAAAGGCCAGAGAATGGACCAGCCAGAGGAGGACAAACAGGCAAATGGCGGATGATAGGTGGTGGTCAGTGAGCCATCTGCACTCAAAAGGCAGGTGATATGCTGGCAGACAGCAGGTGATTGCAGCGGGCAAATGGGGGATAAACAGCAGGGCATCAATGGCTTTGAATCCCGAGTCACAAAGCGACTAGTTTGCCGTCTTTGATTCCCCAGCAGTGGTGTCTTATTGTAGTTTTTTTTTTTTTTTTTTTTTTTTTAATACCAGGTCTGAACCCAGGAGTGCTTAACCACTGAGGCATATCCCCAGCCCTTTTGTTTTCTTTTAAGATAGGGCCGGTGCTAAGTTACTGAGGCTGGCTTTGAACTTGGGATCCTCCTGCCTTAGCCATTTGTCACCACATTGGGCTTTTATTGTAGTTTTGATTTGCATTTCATTAATGATTAATGATATTAAGTATCTCATGTGCTTATTAGCCATCTGTATATCTCTTTGGAGAATGTCTAAATCTTTTGCCCATTTTTGAATTGGGTTGGGTTTTTTTGGTCATTGATTTTGTTTTTGAATATGAAGTTTTTAATGTCTTCTGATTATCAGTCCCTTATGAGATATGTGATTTTCAAATAATATCTCCCATTCTTTGAGGTTTTTTTTTTTTTTTTTTGCTCTGTTAATAGTGTCTTTGTGTGTGTGTGTGTGTGTGTGTGTGTGTGTTTCTTGGGGATCAAACTCAGAGCCTCATGTGTGCCAGGTAAACACTCTATCCAGCCCTAATGGTGTCTTTTGATTCACAAATTTTTGAAATTTTCATAAAGTCTAATTTTTTCAGTTTTTATCATTTGTTGCCCATGACTCTGTTGTCATATTCCCCCATGTCCTCCTAAAAAGCAAAAATAACTTCAAAGTCCAATGTAATGAAGCTTTTGCCTTGTGTTTTATTCTAAGAGTTTTAGAGTCTTTGGTCTTATATTTAGCTCTTTGATCCATTTTGAATTATTTTTTATATATTGTTTTTTGTAACTTCATTCTTTTCCATGTGTGTATCCAGTTTTCTTAGCACAATTTGTTGAAAAGACTGTCCTTTCCCCATTGAATGTCTTGGCATCCTTGTCAAAAATCATTTGGCTTTATATGTGAGAGATCATTTCTGGGATTTCTGTTTTATTCCATTGGTCTGTATGTCTGTGTTACGTTAGTACCATACTGTTTAAATGTAATAAGGATTTTTTTTTTTTTTTTTTTTTTTTGCAGTGCTGGGGATTGAGCCCAGGGCCTTGCTCATGCTAGGTAGTGCTCTACCACGGAGCCAGCCCTATAGTTAGTTTTGAAATCAGGAAGTGTGAGTCCTCCAGTTTTGTTCTTTTACAAGATTATTTTGGCTAGTTGGGGTTCCTTGGTGTTCCATATGGATTTTAGGCTTGATTTTTCTTTTTTTAATATATATTTTTTAGTTGTCAATGGACCTTTGTTTTTATTTATTTTTATGTGGTGCTGAGGATCAAACCCAGTGTTTCACACATGCTACGCAAGTGCTCTACCACTGAGTCATAGCCCCAGCCCTAGGCTTGATTTTTCGAAAGCAATAAAAACCTTGGGGCTGGGATTGTGGCTCAGCGGTAGAGTGCTCACCTAGCACGTGCACGGCCCGGGTTCGATCCTCAGCACCACGTAAAAACAAACAAAAAATGCATTGTGTACAACTAAAGCAAATAAATAAATATTAAAAAAAAAACCTCATTGGGGTTTTGATAGGGCTTGCACTGATAGTGGATTAGTTTGGGTAGTAGTCACATTTTAATGATATTAAGTGTTCCAATCCATGAACACAGAATGTGTTTCCATTTATTTGTCGTCTTCTTTAATTTTTTTTCAGCAATTTTTTTTTTTTTTTTTTTTTTTTTTTTTTGGTACCAGGGATTGAACTCAGGGGCACTCGACCACTGGGCCACATCCCCAGCCCTTTTTTGTATTTTATTTAGAGACAGGGTCTCACTGAGTTGCTAAGTGCCTCGCCATTGCTGAGGCTGGCTTTGAACCCGCAATCCTCCTGCCTCAGCCTCCCAATGTGCTGGGATTACAGGCGTGTGCCACCGCGCCCGGCTCAGCAATGTTTTATATTTATTGTACAAATATTTCAATCCCTTATTAATTCATAAGTACTTTATTCTTTTTTATGCCACTATCAGTGAAATCATGTTCATAGTTTTTTTTTTTTTTTTGATGGTTCATGGTTAGTGTATAGAAATACAGCTAATTTTTGTGTTTGTTAACATTGTCTCCTGCTACTTTGCTAAATTCCCTTCTTAGGTGAACTCTGTGTGTGTGTGTGTGTGTACTCTTTAGTGTTTTGTTTTCTATATATTATTTTCTATATATTATTTTTCCTTTCTAATTTTTTTAAATTAAAAAATCATTTTTAGTTGTAGATGGACACAATATCTTTACTTATTTATTTATTTTTATGTGGTGCTGAGGATCGAACCCAGTGCTTCACACATGGGAGACAGGCACTCTACCACTGAGCTGTAACCCCAGCCCCTCCTTTCTAATTTTGATGCCTTTTGTTATTTTTCTTGCATAATTACACTGACTAAAACTTCTAGTACTGTGTTGAATAGAAGTGGATAAAGGTGGTATCTTTGTCTTGTTCCTGATTTTAGAGGAAAAACCCTTAGTCTTTCCCCATTAAATGTGATGTTTACTATTGGTTTTCATATATGATTGTTATTATGTTGAGGTAATTTTCCTTTCCTAGTTTGTGGAGTGCTTTTATGATGAAAACTGTTGAATTTTGGCAATTTTTTTTCTTTTTCAATTAAGGTAATCATGTAGTTCCCCCCCCCCCCCCCATTCTGTTAGTATGGTATATTATACGGATTGATTTTGGTATGTTGAACCATACTTGCTTTCCAGGAATAAATCTCACTTGGTCATGATGCTGAATTCAGTGAATCTGTCAGGTCCAGGGCTTTTCTCTCTTGGGAGATTTTTGATTAGGGTTTCATTTTTCCTACTATTTATTCAGAGTTTTCTATTCTTCATGATTTGGTAGGTTTTATGATCTTGGCAGGGAGATCACAAGGATTACAGCCTTGTGCTGCCTGTTGATCAGTGACCAAAAACTTTGTTCCTTGATCTTGGTAGGTTTTATGTTCTTGAAATTTGCCTGTTTTCTCTAAGTTATTTAATTTGTTGAGTTACAGTTCCTCATTATACTTTAACATTTTTATCTCTGTTTATAATAATGTCCCCACTTTTTTCTTTCTTTCTTTCTTTCTTTTTTTTTTTTTTTTTTTTTTTGGTACCACGATTTGAACTTAGGGACACTCAACCCCTGGGCCACATTCCCAGCCCTTTTTTGTATTTTTTTTTTTACTAGAGACAGGGTCTCACTGAGTTGCTAAGTACCTCGCCATTGCTGAGGCTGGCTTTGAACTCGTGATCCTCCTGCCTCAGCCTCCCAAGTGCTGGGATTACATGTGTGTGCCACCGCACCCGGCTCCCACTTTTTTTCTGATATCAGTAATATGAGATCTCTTTCTTTCCTTCCACTTCACTAAAGATTTGTCAATTTTGTTGAACTTTTTAAAGAACCAAATTTGGTTTCATTGTTTTCCTCTTTTCTCTATTTTATTTATCTCTGCTCTCTTCTTTATTTCATTCCTTCTGTTAGCTTAGTTTCTTTTTCTTTTAGTTTTTCTTTCTTTTTCTTAGCCTGTATGAGCTCTGAAAAATTTTCAGCTTTAGCTACTGGTTATGCTCCCAATGTTGAGTTTTGTGGCTGTGTGTCTATGTAGTTCCCTCTTCTTCAGTTCTCCATTTCACTAATTCCAGCTGTTCCAACTTCCTGAACTCTGAACTGTCACCTTAAATCAGCAAATCCTCTATACTCTGCCTGCATTCTCCCTTCTTCCTCCATCTTGGTAATGCCCCCAGGTAAGAAATCCAGAGTAATTATGGGGCTTACTTTGTGTTTCTTCTCTCAGGGACTATAGTCCTGTTGCTGAGAGTTGATCCATGACTACAAACTTGTTTCATATATGCTGTATGATTTTTTAAAATGTGCAGATCAAGAGAGCCAATCTAGTCCTATATATTTCCTCATGGCTATGGGATATGTTTTTAAATATAATTATGCTGCTGTGGTTTACTGAAAAGATACCATTTGCATAAAGTGCAATGTGAATGCCTCGAACTGTGAAACACAGCAGTCCTCTGTGTAGGTCTAGTCCACTTTTCTAAGTGCCACTCAGCTTTGAACAATGTATATCTGTGGTATCTAATCTGTCTTTTCTCTCCATGGAAGACAATCACTATCACTAGACTAAGTGTGGCACATTACTCTCAAGAAAACTTTACCAGCTTGCTCATATAGGCTCACAAAAGCCATTGAATTCTCAGAAATTTATAAAGTTGGTTGTAAAAGTCATTATTATAAATTTGATAAAATAGCAGTTAGATAAATTATCTCAAAATTAAAGGTAATACATATTCAAAACTTATTACCTCACTAAATTATATGATTATTTTTGCTGTTGGAAGTTATTTATATTTCTTTTCTTGTTTGGGGGGGAGGGTGCCAGGGATTGAACTGAAGGACACTCCACCATTGAGCCACTGAGCCACATCGCCAGCCCTATTTTGTATTTTATTTAGAGACAGGGTCTCACTGAGTTGCTTAATGTTTCACTTTTGCTAAGGCTGGCTTTAAACTCATGATCCTCCTGCTTTAGCCTCCCGAGCGACTGGGATTACTGGCATGCACCACCATGCCCAGCTATATTTCTTTACTTCTTATTGTAGAAATACTGCATCATGATGTATTGCTGCATATATCTTCCCAACTTTGTGTTCAGTGACATCATGTTACTAACAAAAATCAGCAAATGCTACAAAACAAGTCTTCATTTACTGCAGAGGTTGGCAAATTGTGGCTGCCCAACATGTGGTCTATTTGTGGCCATTCATTTGCATAATGTGTATGGGTTCTTTTGCACTACAGCATCAGGGTTAAATAGTTATGACAGATCGTATGACCCTCAGAGTCTAAAACATTTCCTACCTGGCCCTTTATAGAAAAAGTTTGATCACCTCTGGTTTATTGTTTGGTTGATTGTAGAGACTTAGTGACTTTGCCAAGTGATGAAGAAAATGTTAGTAGTATAATTAAATTTTAAAGTGGGCAGGGCATGTAACTGATACATGGTGACTAGCCCAAACATTTGAGGAAAAATTCTCCCAGTATTTCAAAACTGTTACCTGATTCAGCAAAGACATTGCTCATGTCCTTGACAAACATGCATACATTTTCAGTGTTTCACCTGTCTCCTTTCTTAATATGAACAAAAACATCAACCAGTATTCATATTGGAGCTATACTCCTTCCATGAGAGTTTGGATTAAAAAAAAAAATGGAAGAAACATTCTCTGAAAATTGATCAACTATAGGATTTTTAATGAAATTGTATTTTGTTATTATTTGTAAATTTGGATGGTATATGCTTTGATAACAGTGAAGTTTATAGTAAACTATGTATACCCCACATATACTTATCATATATATACCACACACCATTTTCTTTCTGGAGAGCCAGTTATTAAACATTTGCTGGAATACCACAGGGATATATATATATATATATATATATATATATATATGCATACATATGGGTTCTTTTGCACTACATATACATATATATACATATACATATATATATACATATACATATATATTAAGATCCCATTAGAAAACGCATAATTATTTCATATTTTCCATATTTCTGCTCATGCTTTACAGTATCCAGTTTTCCAATTTTATAAATCAATAAAGTGGTAGCTCAATGTTATTTTAACTTGCATTTTTTAAATCAATAATCAATTTGAGCATCTCTTTGTATGCTACTAGCTTTTATGTTTCTGCATTTGAAAATTTTACTGTTTTTTGTTTGTTTGTTTGTTTGTTTGTTTGGTACTGTGAATTGAACACAGGGCCATTTCCCCAGCCCTTTTTGTGTATTAGTTTAACACAGGGTCTCACTGGGTTGCTTAGGGCCTTGCTAAGTTCCCAAGTCTGGCTTTGAACTTGCAATCATCCCGCCTCAGCCTCCTGAGCTGCTGGGATTATAGGTGTGTGATACTGTTAGAAAATGCTGAACAAAGTTAACTTAGCTGGGAACACTGTGTTAGTGAAATAAAAGGGTTTATTGGGGTGCCACGTGGGCAAGGGTAGGGAAAGGAAGGGAAGGGAAGACGGGTAGGGAAGGGATGAACGGGAACAGGGACAGGCGCGAACAGAGAGCGATTTCAGTCCTGGGGAGGCTTAAATAGCAGACTAGTGGTCAGGAAGAGACCCCTGGGGCAAGTGTCCCCATAGGCTGCTGGAGGTCAGGAGGCAGTGGCTAGGGTACCTGCTGGCCAGGCTGGGGCACCTGGGAAATGTAGTATTTTCACAAAGAGCCTGGGGAGGTGTGGCCTTCTACCTGAGAGGCACAGCCTCCTGCCGGGAACCCAACAGCTACTATCCCCAGCTCTGTTGGTTTCGTATAGCTCATTGAATATTAGCTATTGTCCCTTTTCCTTTTTAGTCTTCTTTTTTTTTCTTTCATTTTTTTATGGTGTTTGGGATTGAACTCAGGGTCTTGTGCATACTAGGCAAGTGCTTCACCACTGAGCTACAGCCCAGACCCTGATTTTGGTTTTCAACATTGTAAATTTCTTCTCTCAGTATTTCATCTGATTATTGTTTTGTTGATATCCTTCATTTAGCATGTACCCTTAATTTTGATATTATCAAATTCATCACTTTTGTTCTTTAAAACATTTTAAAAATGTTCCTCTCTACCTTTAAGTCATAAAGATACTCTTTTTATCTTCAATTAATTTTTAAATTTTTACCATTTATGTTTTATTCTCTTATCAATCTGGATTCTATCTTTGTGTATGGTGTTATATGAGGATTATTGTTTATTTTTTCATATAGTTAATTTTCCTCCCAACATCTACTGCCCTCATTTTCCCATTGATTTGTAATGCCACCTTTGTTGTAAATAAAACTCATGTATACATACATGTAGATGTCTGACTCTGATTTTTTTCTTCTGTTCTTGTGCAAAATATACTATTTAAAATATTTTGTAATTAATAAAAACATGAAACACATCTAAAAGTAGACATATTAATATAATGAACTCTTCATGTAACTATAACCATAATTATAAATTCATGATGAGTCATTTAAAATCTATATTTGCCTACTCCCCACACCTTCTGTATTAGTTTGAGGAAAATTCAACACATATCATTTTGTAAATATTTGAATGTGCATTTCTAAAAGATACAGAATGAAAACAAAAACAAGGGCTGGGGATGTAGTCCAGTGGTGTAACAGTCACCTAGCACATGCATGACAAAGAAAAAGGAAGAAAATCCCAAGGTCATTATGATATCAAGAATAATAGTAATTCTTTTTTAAATTAAAATTTTATTTATTTTTAAAAAAATATTTATTTACTTTAGTTGTACACAATGCAATGCATTTATATTTACATGGTGCTGAGGATCGAACCCGGGCCGCGCACGTGCGAGGCGAGCGCTCTGCCACTGAGCCACAATCCCAGCCCTAAAATTTTATTTTTAAATGTACTTTTAGTTGAAACAAAACCAAAAATTACACAGATGTGTGTATGTGTGTGTGTGTATATCTCACATATATTCAGTGTGATGTTTAAATCAGTCTAAACATACTATCTCCTCATTTATTATTTTCAATGATGAAAATATTCAAAATATTTTCTTCTAGCATTTTGAAATATATAATACAAAATTGTTATCAGTAGTTACCCTACTGTGCAATAGCACACCAGAAATTCTTTATCCTAATTGTAACTTAATACCCATTGATCCCTCAACTTCCCTCCTTTCTACTCTCTCCAGCCTCTGGTAACTGCTACTCTACTCTCAGTGTCTATGAGATCAACTTATATTTTATATTCCACATATGAGTGAGATCATTTAATGCTTGTCTTTCTCTGCCTGGCTTCTTTCACTTAATATAAATATCTCTAGTTTCACCCGTGCTGTTACACATGACAGAATTTCATTCTTATTTAGGGATGAATAGTCTTTCATTGTGTGTATGTACCAGATTTGCTTTATCTATTTGTTATGGTTTAGATACGAGGTATCCCCCAGAAGCTCACATGTGAGACAATGCAAGAAAGCTTAGAGGTGAAATGATTGGTTTATGAGAGCCTTAACCTAATCAGTGAATCAATCTCCTAATAGGGATTAAGTGGGTCGTGACTGTAGGCAGGTAGGGTGTAACTGGAGGAGGTGGGTCATTGGGGTTGTGCCTTTGGGGTTTGTATTTTCTCCTTGGTGAGGGGAATCTCTCTCTGTTTCCTTGTGCAATGTGCTGAGCTATATTTCTCTTTCACACCCTTCCTCCAAAATGTTCTGTCTCAACTCAGGCCTACAGCAATGGAGCTGGCTATCTGTGAACAGAGATTTCTGAAACTGTGAGTGCCAAAAACACTATTCCTCCTCTAAAATTGTTCTTTTTTTAAAATTTGAAGTCATTGTATATGACAGTAGAATGCATTACAATTTGTAATACACAAATAGAGCACATTTTTACATATATCTTGTTGTATACAAAGTATATTCATACCATTCCTGTCTTCATACATGCACTTAGGGTAGTGATATCCATATCATTCTACCATCTTTTTTTCTTTTTTTCCCTTTATACCCCCTTGCCCCCTCCCTTCCCCTCCCTCCCCATTGACCTTTCCAGTGTTCCTCTAATCCTCCTATGCTCCCCATCCCAACCCCACTGTGAATCAGCCTCCTTATATCAGAGAAAACATTCAGCATTTGGATTTTTGAGATTGGCTAACTTCACATAACATTATATTCTCCAATTTTATCCATTTACCTGTGAATGCCATTTTTTTATTCTCTTTTATTGCTGAGTAAAATTCTATTGTGTATATGTACCACATTTTCTTTATCCATTCATCTACTGAAGGGCATCTAGGTTGGTTCCACAGTTTAGCTATTGTGAATTGTGCTGCTATAAATATTGAAGTGGCTCTGTCCCTGTAGTGTGCTGTTTTTAAGTCCTTTGGGATTAGACCCAGTCGTGGGATGGCTTGGTCATAAGGTGGTTCCATTCCCAGTTTTCCAAGGAATCTCCATACTGCTTTCCAGATTGGCTGCACCATTTTGAAGTCCCACCAGCAATGTATGAGTGTGCCATTTTCCCCACATCCTCTCCAACATTTATTGTTGTGTTCTTTTTTTTTTTTTTCAATTTTTTTTCTTTATTACATACTGGCAGATAACATTCATTTTTTAAACCTTCCTTAGAAGTCTGCATTTTGCACTACCTACTTTAGTCAGGCTTTATGCATTCTCATGTTGATAGGCTTTTCTTCAGCTATTCTATTGGTTTTTTTTGTTGTTATTTATTTATTTATTCATAATGCGCAAGTATATAATCTTTTTACATACAAATGGTGGTTGAATGAGATGGATATCACTATCCTAAATGCATGATTAAAGATCTGAGTGGTACTTGTTGTGTTCTTAATAGCTGCAATTTTGACTGAACAAGTCAGTCTCAGAAACTCAAGGGTTGAATGTTTTCTCTCATATATGGAAGCTAGGAAGAGAAAGAAAACAAGAGGAACAAAAAATAAGGGATTATCAAGAAAATAGACCAATGGATAGAAGAAGGAGATGAAGAGGCAGAGAGAAGGGCATGGGGAAGTACTGGACAGTGAGATCTACCAAATTAGGCCCTGTCCATTATGAATATCACCAGCTGGTCAGACTGGAGATATGAACTCGGTTCAAAGGAGCTGGCTGTATCAATAGCTAAGAAAATGGCGAAGAAATCACATAGTACACGAACATAAGTTTCTAAGGCAGGATGGCTTGGCTGGGTGACCCCAAGGGTCAGCTCCTGCGCTGGAAGGAGCAAGAGAGCAATCACACCTGAAACCTATTTATTGGGGAAGAGACATTTGAGAAAGTTCCCCCCAAATAAGGCAAGAGATTGGGTTTTGAAGGGTAGAGTCTTGCTTGGTGATGTCTTGTGGTCAGCAGATTGTCTGACATATTGGAAAGTCACACCCATCTCAGGTGCTGTGTGGGATCACAGGCACCTGAGCAAAAGAAAAGGCACACATACATCACACAGTCCAATCGGGCAGTAACGTCAGGCCGGTCCCCTGATACACTCAAATGCACATAGCTCACACAGCCCATGGATGGCTCGTGACATATGAATATATGATAATGAATCCTGCTTTTATATATAATTATAATTCTCTGATTTAGTCAGCCTTTTTCACTGCTGTGACTAAAAAACCCACCAGAACAACTGTAGAGGAGGAAAATTTATTTGAGGGCTCAGTTTCAGAGGTCTTAGTCCATAGAAGGTTGGCTCCATTCCTTGGGGCTCAAAGTGGGCTGAATATCATGGCAGACACCCTTCCCCCTGAAAAAACAAGTCTTTTGTACATACAAATATATATATATACATTTAATTTTGTGTATGTATATATATGCATATATATATACATATATATATATATATATATATATACATGTATATACAGATATAGACACACACATCTAAATGATACTTCTCTTTTCCTTAAAAATATATCATACTTGATTGAGGCCTGTTTATTTTTCTGTTTTTTAATGTTATTTTTTTTTTTAGTTGTAGTTGGACACAATACATTTATTTTATTTATTTATTTTTATGTGGTGCTGAGGATGAAACCCAGCGTCTTGCATGTACTAGGTGAGCCACAACCCCAGCCCCTATTTTTCTGTTTTTTTCAAGTAACTTGGTTCTGTTTCTTGATCTTCAATTTCCTTTATTTTCCCTTAATTTCATTGGTTTCCTCCATTTTCTGTATGATTTTCTTCTCCCTATTTTTCTTTGGATTGCTCTGTTGCTTTTTCCAACTTCTCAGTATAAATGCTTAGCTCATTCAAAAAACTTGATTTCTAATAAATGTGCTTAAATGTATTTAAAACTATAAATTTTTCCCAGAAATTTCTGACATGTGATGTGTTAATTGTCCTTGAGTTCTAAGAATTTCACAATTGCATTTATAATTGAACCCAGCAGTTTTATAGTGATATTTCTATTTACCTTATAAATATGTGTTTTAGTCTGCTTTTGTGTTGCTGTGACCATAATACCTGACAAGAACAACTTAGAGGAGGGAAATTTATTTGGGGCTCATGGTTTTAGAGGTCTTAATTCATAGTATCCAGCCCACTCTGTTGCTGTGGGCCCATGGCCAGCAGCACATGATGGGGGAAGGGCCCCTCTGCAGAGGAAAGCTACTGAGCTCCTGGTAGGCTTAGAAAGCAGGGGGGAGGAGCCATAGGGAAGATGCACTCTTCCAGGGCATACCCCCCCCAGTAAAATACCCTCTTCCAGCCACGCCCCACCTGACTACTGTTAACACCCAGTCAGTCCATTAAAACTAGGATGGACTGATTAGGTTACAGCTCTCATAATCTAATCATTTCACCTCTGCATTAACTTAAGCTTTTGAGGGACATCTCATATCCAAACCATAGCAATATGAGAGCGTATTTTTTTCTTTCATAATCCCTCAAACCCATTTTCTAATTTATTTTAGGTATCCTTGGCCAGCTGCATAATTTTATTTTTCTGGAACTAGCAAATTGCACTTCTTGAATAGACTCAGACCATAATAGAATGCTGGATTAAGGTATAATGATTTTGTGTTGCTTGGCCAGGTAACTTGAGCTGAAGAAATTTACCACTTGAGATCTTGATTAGTTAGAGGTAAACTAGAATTAGATCCCAGTGTTTTTACCATGTGATGTCCCCAAGGAAAAATAATGGTAATACCTTATATGTGCTTTTTACCCTATTGTTGACAAAACCCTTTTCATAACTACTGTTTACTTTTATCTTTCCAACAGCCTGGTGAGGTAGATAGAAAAGTCATTTAACCTTTGTGACTTCATCTGTCAGCTAGCATTAAAAATACTTCCAGAGCACTGTGGATTGTTTTGAGGATTGATTAATTAGAGCCAATAATCCTTTCTTTCACTCCCTCAGGGGGTTGAGGCCCTCTAGTGAGATAATGGATATGAAAATACAAAGACATACAGCAATTTGAGCAATTGTTTTGGTAGTTGAAACAGTTTCTGCTTTAAGTTCTTCTCCTTCTACTCACATTAGGAGAGGCTGGAAAAAGACACCATGAGTAAACACCTGGTATATGGCAAGTATCTGATATATCTGTGTTGATTGGTTTCAGTCAACTTGCACCAGGGCCATCTTCATGAATGTGTGACCTGTACAGTGGCACAGGGCCCCACACTTGGTATAATGCTCTGCTGTTGCTGTCTTGAAGTTCATGATAATTTTACCTTTGATCTTGTGTTCCATAAGTGAAGTCCTATGAGACAGCAAAGTGTGTGCACAGTGGAGATGTGCTAGGTGGTAGCGGGTGCATTCCTGGGCTCAGGTCCATAGCTGCAGAAGACAGTGAAGGCATCAAGCAATTGGTCTGGTGTACTGGTGTGCACAAACAGGCTAGTGTTGCAGTCTGAGGGCACACAGAGCCCCAATGTGGCCAGGCTTGGGACCTGGGCCCATATTGCTGCCATGGATTGTAGTGGCAGCTGCAGCAGCAGAAGCAGCTACCCTGGTAGCTGCAGGACACAACAGAGACTCTATATTGAAGAAGCACTGAGACTCAACAGGATATGAGTTTGCCAGTCTGTTTCTTGAGCCCGACTCTATTGAATCTACACAGATATTAACTCTCCAGCCCAAGTGCTAGCACAGAAACTATTCACATTCAAGCATTAAATGTTGTCAGTAAGTTATTACAAAGTAAAAGTATATGTCTGAACATTTGTATAACATATATTGAGGAGTTATTAGAATTCTTCAGAGTTTAGAATCTCTGGTTTTGAAAATAGTTGCAATATTACAAAGCAGTATTACCATATTACCCACCCATAGGCTAAGAAATAGAAATTAAGTTTAAAGATCATTCTATTCAACAGAGAAGAATACTTTTTTTCATGTGAAGCTTCTGACGAACCAGTTATTAATGAGTAAGATGAATTTCAAGTTAATTTTCCTTGTAATTGAATAAAGAGTGATAGAATGTAATAACAGGTGCTTTGAATTATTTACAAATCATGATACCATCTTTGGTTTATTGGAAAACTGTCACAAGTTACAGGAAATATCAGAAGAAACATTAAAGTGGTATTGTATAAATGTACATTTAAAATTAAAGTCATACTTAAGTAAAACTGATTTTTTCTTTTTTTTTTTTTTTTTTGGTACCAGGGATTGAACTCAGGGGCACTCAACCACTGGGCCACATCCCCAGCTCTTTTTTGTATTTTATTAGAGACAGGGTCTCACTGAGTTGCTAAGTGTCTCGCCATTGCTGAGGCTGGCTTTGAACTCGTGATCCTCTTGCCTCAGCCTCCCAAGTGCTGGGATTACAGGTGTGCGCCACCACGCCCGGCAAGTAAAACTGATTTTTTTGTGGGGGTACCAGGGATTGAACTCAGGGGCACTCAACCACTGAGCCACATTCCCAGCCCTACTTTGCATTTTATTTAGAGACAGGGTCTCACTGAGTTGCTTAACACCTTGCCATTGCAGAGGGTGGCTTTAAACTCATGGTCCTCCTGTCTCAGCCTCATGTGCCACTGGGATTACAGGGAAACTGACTTTTTGTGAAGGATTAAGCCATTGGAAAAAAACTGTTCCATGAGAATCATCAACTCTAGATGCTCTAAAATTAATATATTCATCCTAGTATTTACATAGGCCATAAAATACTCTTATCAGCTCCAGTAACATCTGTGCCAGCAGGAAGTTCTTTCTCTAAATTTGGAGTTATTGAAAACTATTTATAATTTGTTATTGTGGTAAGAATATTTAGAATCCTCACTCCTAGTTATTTTGAAATGGACAGTATAATATTGTTAACTGTACTCACATCACTATAAAAGTTTTAGATAATGGATAGGCTAAATACTCTGATTTGAACATCACCCAGTATATACATGTTTTGAAACATCACATTGTACCCCATATATATGTATAATTATTATGTGTCAATTAATAATAAAATGACACTTTTTTTGGGGGTACTGGGGATTGAACCCAGGGGTGATTAACCACTGATTAATACTCCCAGCCCCTTTTTAATATTTTAGTTAGAAACAGGATCTTGCTGAGTTTTTAGGGCCTCGCTAAGTTGCTGAGGCTTGCTTTGAACTTACAATCCTCCTGCCTTTGCCTCCCAAGCTGCTAGGATTACAGGCGAATCAAATGGAACTTTAAAAAATTATTTGCCATCTTACATTTGTAAAGAAGGACTAGTGGTGCTCTCAATTATATTGATTGACAATGACATTTCTAAAAGTATATATTTTGATGATTAATAAATTTGTAGAAAATTCTTATGATCAATCAAGGTTTCACTTTATAAAGTGTTAGTAGTTGTTAGGTTATGTAAAACCATGAAACCAAAAATATTTTTTTTTCTAATTTGTATGTTTTTGATCATTGGGGTAAACAGAATAGAGCTCTTCCCCAAGATATCCATGTTTTAATCCCCAGTGCCTGTGAACATGTTATTTTTCAAGGTAAAAAGAACTTCATGATTAAATATTTTGAGATGGGGAGATTATCTTGAGGTATCCATCCAGACTGGCATAATGTAATCAGGAGGGTTCTTGTAAGGGAAAGTGGGAGGCAGGACAGTCAGTGAAGGAGATGTTGAGGGAAGCAGAGATGACAGATTTGAGAGGGAAGGGAAGGGAGAGAGATGTTTGAAGATGTTGTTATGGGCTTTGAAAATGGAGGAATGGACCACATGCCAATGTCTCTAGTAGTTGAATAGGCAAAGAAATGAATTCTTCCCTAGAGTTCCAGAAGGATGCAGCCCTGTTGACATCTTGGTTTTAGATCTTTTTGTCATGAGAACTGAAAGATAATATATTTGCCTTGCTTCAAGACACTACATTTGTGGTAATTTCGTGATTTACTAATTTATCTGATACATGTAAGTAAAAATGTGTACATATTAATGGGTTTCATGCAATGTTTGATGCATATATACATTGCATAATATTTTAAATCACTTTTGTTGTAATTTGTTACAGCAGCATAGGAAATGAATACATCCGTGTATCTGTTGGGGCTCAGAAAACAGTACCCCAAAGAGTGGCACTTTGACATACTGAGCTGGAGAAACAATCTTGGAAGTAAGGACTCTGACATTCTCCCAGGTCTGTCCATCATCTTTGATCCTCAAGTACAGAGAAAGACTTTCTTTGAAGTTCTCTATCTACCTAAAGACGGGATCCACCAAAGAGGAACACAATACTGAAGTTTTATTTCCCATGGAGTATTAGACTCATATCATAGAGACCAAAAATGAAACTACCCACCTAGAGCCCAGAAGCACTTTGTCTCAGGCCAGTGTCTGCTCTTCAGGTTCATTCTCTCCCCTGAAAATCATTTACACCCCCTTTAAATTACCTACAGTCCCTCTCTTTCCCTTCTCCTATGAAGAGGACATTTAAGCCTCAATCATCTGTTCCTTCTTTGAGGTTCAATTCTTTTTTTATGGCTCTTATGTACATGTTCACTAATAAAATTGTATGTGTTCTCTCCTATTAATCTATTGCCAGGGCCGGGGTTGTGGCTCAGCGGTAGAGCGCTCGCCTAGCATGTGCGCGGCCCGGGTTCGAGTCTCACCACCACGTAAAAACACATTGTGTACAACTAAAAGCAAATAAATAAATATTTTTAAAAAATTTAAAAAAATCTATTGCCAGTTTGTTTCAGCAGACACAAGTACCAAACCTTCAGAGGGAAAGTTTGAAATTGTCTACCCCTCCTAGAACAAGTGAAAAGAGGAGTGAGCCAAAGCCATAATGATAAGAGTTGCACTGTCCAATATGGTGGCTTCTAGACAGGGGAGACTACTGAGCACATTAAATGTGACTGGGCCAAATTGCAATGCTGCCAATATAAAATGCACACCAAATTTCAGAGATGTATTGCAAAAACAGTGAATGATTTCATTAATAGTTCTTAAATATTGAATAAATGTTAAAGTTATAGTTTTGCTATATTGGGTTAATTGAAATTAATTTTAGTTCTTAACTTTTTTTAAAATATCACTTTTGCTAGATGAATAAGTTTTTTAATATTTATTTATATTTGTTTTAGTTGTGCACAATGCCTTTTTATTTTTACATGGTGCTGAGGATCGAACCTGGGTCACGCATGTGCTAGGCGAGTGCTCTACCGCTGAGCCACAACCCCAGCCCCAGTTCTTTACATTTTTAATGTGGCTGCTAGAAAACTCAAGATTACTTATGTGGCTTGCATTGTTTCTGTTGAACACTGGTGCTTTGGAGAACACCTACATTTAAAGTAAGCAGAGGAAGAAAAGTCTTTAAAGAGATTGAAAAGGAGAATAAGTTCTTTTTAACCAATGAAAACCAAAAGAAACTCGCAAAAAAAAAAAAAAAGAAAAGAAAACCAAATGAATAGAATTTTTCCTTTCTTTTAACATTTATGCATATTCAGACATATAAATGAATCATCTAATAAATGCCATTTTCATACAAATACCGCATTTACACCTTTTGGTTCTGCTAACCACCCCCCTTTCTGACAATCAGTGTTTAGCTGGTGAGTATCTCTCTTTATTTTTCTTATGTTCACATGATCCTACAGCTTCTTACAGTTCTAGTATGTATTACATACCTACAAAGAGTTTTCAACTTTTCCTATTTTAGTTATATTCCCATTTATAAATACAAAATTATTTTTATATACTTTTCATTTACTGATGATTTTACTTCTGAAATGAATTCCTAGATTTGGATTTCTGGCTCATGGATATGCATTTCACAAGTGAAATAGTAATTACCATTTCCAGTAGCAGTGGATGGGACTATTTATATGTTGTTTCAGTAAAGGTGAGAGCTGTAGATGATATCAGCTAATTGTATAGATTGAATATCTCATTGCTATTTTAATTTGCATTTTTTTTAAAATATTTATTTATTTGCTTTAGTCGTACACAATGGGTTTATTTGTATGTGGTGCTGAGGATCGAACCCGGGCCGCACACGTGCTAGGCGAGCGCTCTACCGCTGAGCCACAATCCCAGCCCCTGCATTTCTTTACTACTGAACATTTTCTCAAATGTTTACCAACTATTTCGATTTCTCCTGCTGAGAAATGCTTGATTTTTCTATAGGCTTTCTCTTCTTCCTTCTTTCTGTCTCTGTCTCTCTTTTTATTCTATTTAAAAGAATATCTACATGCTGGCTAATTAATTGTCAGTTATTTTAATTTTAGAAATTCTAGTAGGTGTCAAGTGATATCTCTTTGCAGTTTTAGTTTGCGTTTCCTTGATGTCCAATGACATTGAGAACCTTTTAATGACCTTATTGGCCACTTATATATCTTTTTAATGTCTTTTAATCAAATTTCTTTTGAGCATTAAAAAAAATTTAGCTATTAAGTCTTTTGCTGTCATAAGTGCTTAAAATATATGTGCATGTAGGTGTATGTATGCATTTAAACATATCAATTGTCTATTAAATTTGTTTAGAGAATATTTTGTCATACAATTTTTTTTTCATTGTGGTAATGTATACATAACATTTAACATTTTGTTTTGTTTTGTTTGTGGTACCAGGGCTTGAACTCAGGGGCACTCGACCACTGGGCCACATCCCTGGCCCTTTTTTTTGTATTTTATTTAGAGACAGGGTCTCACTGAGTTGCTAAGTGCCTCGCCATTGCTGAGGCTGGCTTTGAACTCGCGATCCTCCTGGCTCAACCTCCCAAAGTGCTGGGATTACAGGCGTGCGCCACCGCGCCCGGCTCATAACATTTAACATTTTAAGCATACAGTTCAGAGGCATTAAGAGCATTCACATTATTTTGTAGCCGTCTTCAATATTCAGAACTTTTTCATCTTCCCATAATAAAACTTTGTTGCAATTAAAATAAGTAAAAACTTAAAGTAGTTAAATATATCAGGTTTTTCTTTTCTAGTGTCTGTTTTTCTCATCTTAGTTAAAAGGTTTCCTACACATCTAGATTGTACATATAATTTCTCAGTTTTTATTGCACCATTATTTGCTTTATTTTTATGTTTAAGCCTTTAATCCATCTAGAATGTATTTTATATAGGTGTGGAGGAGGGAACAAACTCCATTTATTTCCAATGGGAGAGCCAAATATGTGTGTCAGGGTATTTATCAAGTATTTTCCCACTGAATTGAAATATTGCTTTTGTAATAAACTAAATACTGGGATGTATTATTGGGCACTTTGTTTCACTGATCTAGTTGTCAGTTTCTTGTCAATATCATATTATTTGGTTATAGTTTCATATCTAATAAATCAAAATCCCACCTCACCATTCTTATTCATAATTTTCCAAAGTATTCTCAAACACACATATTCCCATGTAGATTTCAGTATTATTTAATTAAAACCCCAGGTCTCTCAGGGTTCTAACAGTCATGATGTAACATTTATATATTACTTTTGAAAGAATTTGCATTTTATAATATTACCTAAGAAAATAATATATTTCTTTCTATATTTTCAGATTGAATTTTATGCCCTTCAGTCATTTCTTCTTGGTGCTGGGGTTTGAACCCAGGGCCTTGTGCATGCCAGGCAAGTGCTTTTACCACTGAGATATACTCCCAGCCTTAAATAGAATTTTTGTGATTTTTATCTGGTTTCTCTATTTCTCACAATGAATTTGTTTTATACTGGGAATTGAACCCAGGGATGCTTAACCACTGTACCACATCCCCAGCCCTTTTTAGTTTTTATTTCGAGACAGGGTCTCTCTGAGTTGCTTAGGGCCTCACTAAATTGCTGAGATTGGCTTGGAATTTGTAGTCCTCCTGCCTTAGCCTCCCTGTATTGCAGTGATTATAGGCATGCACCACTGAGGCTGACATGAATTTATTTCTAAGTGTTAATATTCAAGCTCTTGCTAATGAAATATTTTCTCCCATTTCCACTTGATTTATTTTGTTTAACTTAATGTTTCTGATATTCATCCACATTGTTGTATCTGTAAGTAGCTTAGTTTTGATTATTGAGTAGTATTTGTGTGTGTTTAGCTTGATACAATTTATTTATGCATTCACCTGTTGGGTTGTTTCTGGATTTCGGCTAATATGAATACAGCGGGAGGCAATGAACAATGCTTTAAAGTTTTAAAAAATGGATTTCTGTTTGCATTTTTCTTTGGTAGCTATCTAGCTATGGCAATGCCTTCAGGTGTAATGTTTATGTCTGTAAGAACCCACCAAATGTGTAAAAAGTAGTTTGTGCCATTTTACACCCCTAGCAGCAGTGTAGGATAATTCCATTTGCTCCATATCCAGGTTAGTATTTCATACTGTTAGCCTTTTCAATTTTAGCCATCCTGTTGGGTGTGAAATGGTATCTCAGTGTGGTTTTAAATTGTATGTCCCAAATAACTAATGTCTTTGTCCACTTTTTTATGTGCTTTTTATGTGCTTGTATGTCTTTCTTGAGAAGTTTTTGTTCAAAATCTTTTTTGCCAGTTTTTAAATTGAGCCATCTTTTTATTATTGTTTTGTTGGAGTTTATTGTCAGTCCTTTGTCAGTTGTGTGTATTGAGAATATTTTCTCCCACTCTGGGAGAGTTTATTTTCTTAATTGTGCAATTTATGAAGAACAGATCTTCATGAAGTTTCAGTGACATTCAGTTCATCCCTTTTTTCATTTTGATGCTTTAGTCCCTTTTGTATTCTTTTTTAAAAAATATTTATTCATTTGCTTTAGTTGTACACAATGCATTTATTTTTACGTGGTGCTGAGGCTCGAACCCGGGCCGTGTGCATGCTAGGCAAGCACTCTACCGCTGAGCCACAACCCCAGCCCCCTTTTGTATTCTTGTTAAAGAATCTTTACTTCAAAGTCGTAAAGATATACTTCCATTTTCCACAGAAGCATTATAGATTTAACTTTTATATTTATGTCTATGATACATCTCAAATTAATATTTTTATTGTGATATAATTCATGTGTCATAAAATTCACTATTTTAGTATGTATAATTTAGTAAATTTTAGTATGTTCATGAATTAGTGAAACCATCACCACTGTCTAGTTTCAGAACATTTTCATCAACCACACACACACACACACAAAAAAAAAAAAAAAAAAAAAAAACCCTGTACCTATTAGTAGTCACTTCCCATTGTTCTCCTTCTCTCAGGCCCAGGAAACCATTAATCTACTTCCTGTTTTTATGGATTTACCTGTTATGGATATTTTATATAAACAGAATCCTATAATGTCTGACCTTTTCTGTCTTTTTTTTTTTTACTTAATGTCTTCAAGGTTTATCTATATTTTAGCATGTATCACCACTTCATTCCTTTTTATGATAGAATAATATTGCATTTTATGGACATACCACAATTTGTTTATCCGCACATCAATCGTTAGCTATCTGGGTTGTTTACAATGCTGCTATGAACATTTTTGTACATGTTTCTGTATAAACATGTTTTCCATTCTCTTGGGCATACACTGAGGTGTGGCATTGTGGATCGTATGATAACTGTGAGGTTTTTTTCCCTTCTTTCTTTTACTTTTGTGGTTCTGGGGATTGCAGGGCCTCATGCATGCTAGGTGAGAGCTGGAACACTGAGCTGCATCCTCACCCTGGTACTTCTGGGTTCAACCGCTCTACTTTGTGTTGCCATGTTGTCTTCATCATGTATTAAAAACTGTACACATGTGGGTCTTTTTATGGGCTCTTTATTCCGTTATATTTTTAAAATTCATAAATCTTATGCCAATGGTGCACTGTCTCAATCCATGTAGTTTTAAGGTAAACATTGAAATAATGTGGTATATGTCCTCCCACTTTGTTCTTTTATTTCAAGAATGTTTCTCAAGAATTCACTCGTGAAACTATGAGACTAACTGGTTTCATGAACCAGTTAGCTATACACTGAAGCAAAATGAGTGTATGTGCCCACCAAATAATATGTTCAAGAATGTTCATAAAAGACTTATTCATAACAGCAAAAACTGGAAGCAACCCAAGTATTCATTAACAGAAGAATGGAGAAATAAATTATGGTATGTTCATACAATGGAATTTTGCAGAGCAATAAAAAAAAAAAACCAAACTACTGATGCATTAATGTGGACACATCAGAAACATAATATTGAATGAAAAAAATCCATACCAAAGGAGTACATAGTGTATGATGCCATTTATATAAAGTTCAAGGACTGACAAAACTTATGTATGGGTTTAGAAATCCTATTAATGATTACCTCTGTGAAGAGATGGATTTTGACTCTGAAAAGGCCATGAAGAATTCTCTTGGGTGATGGTAAAATTCTAATCTTCCCCCGGGTGTTGGTTACACAGGTATTACATATGTAAAAATTCATAAAGCTGCACACTTAGGATTTAGGTGGATTACTATATGTGATTTATATTTCTAATGCAACCAAACATTAATCTTGCCTGGAACTCAGTGAACCCTTCACAGCTTGCAAACTTTATTTTTTCTTTATTTAAGAAAATTTTCTTCTATTACTTGTTTAATTATTACCCTCTTGCATGTTCTTTTTCTTCCTTTTGAAATTCTTGTTATTCACAGATTGGGTGTTCTGAATCCATTTGCTTTCTGTATTTCTTTTATATCTTTTTGAATTTTCTTCTGTGTTTCAAAAGATTTCTTCCCCTCCATCTTGCAGACCTCTAATTTTTTGTCTTGACAAGTGATCTCTTTCTTCAATTTATCTACTGAATTTAAAAAAAAAAATATATATTTATTTATTTGCTTTAGTTGTACACAATGAAATGCACTTATGTTTACATGGTGCCGAGGATTGAACCCGGGCCGCACATGTACTAGGCGAGCGCTCTACCGCTGACCCACAACCCCAGCCCAATTTATCTACTGAATTTTTAAATTTAAAATTGCATCTTTAGTCCAGAAAGCCTTTTTTTTTTTTTTTTTTTTTTTTTTTTTTTTTGTGGTACCGGGGATTGAACTCAGGGGCACTCGACCACTGGGTCACATCCCCAGCCCTTTTTTGTATTTTATTTAGAGACAGGGTCTCACTGAGTTGCTAAGTGCCTCGCCATTGCTGAGGCTGGCTTTGAACTCGCGATCCTCCTGCCTCAGCCTCCCAAAGTGCTGGGATTACAGGCGTGCGCCACCGCACCCGGCTCCAGAAAGCCTTTTTAATATTATAATTGGATTTCCATAACTGCATGTGTTTTATGTTGTTCAAGTTAATATTTTAATTTTTTTTCTCTTCAGGACATGTCTGTTTTGGAGGGAACCACTTATTGATATGGCTTTGTTCTTTCACTTTCTGGATGTTATATTCTCTTAAGTAGGGTGATATTATAATTTATCACCCAGATTTCTGAGTACCAGGAGTGCTACTAACAATTATATGAATACCAGCAAGGACTACTTCATGGCAACTAGAATATATAGTCACTCCACCTAAATGTGCCAACTTCTAGCTTGAGTCTCTGCTTTAAATTTGGAGAGGGATAAGTAGCAACAATCCAGAGAGAAGTCTTGGTCCCTATAGGCTGGGACTGTAGCTCAGTGGTAGAGACCTTGCCTAGTATGTGCCAGGCCCTGGGTTCAATACCCACTACTACCAAAAAAGAGAGAGGTGTGTGGGAAGAGAGACAGATCTTGGTCCCTGGGAGCAGGCCGTGTACAGCAATAGATGGCAAGTCTCCAGGCTCTGGTCTTCTAAGGTTGGGAATCAAAATAGAATCTCAAGTTATATGTCAAAAACAGTGGCCATTGTGGCAGAAAAATTCAGTTACATAAAGGCTGAAAAATATCACTAAACTCATAGTTAAAAGAGATGTTATTTCTTTTTTTTAAAATGGAGAATAATTCTAGTAGTATAGTAGGGGGAAAGCCATATTATGTAGGTTTTAGAATAAATGAGATGTTAAAAATGTAGATACCAAGAATAGAGTACTTAATTTTTCTTTTGAAGGAGGAAGGAAAGGATGGGATTAAGGGCGCAAGAGAGGGTTTGGTCTTGGATGTAAGGAGACACTGTGACACTGTGTCACCCTGAAAATGGAAATACGGAGATAAGGACAGGTGTGTCTATA
Source organism: Tamias sibiricus (assembly GCA_025594165.1). NCBI lineage: Eukaryota > Metazoa > Chordata > Mammalia > Rodentia > Sciuridae > Tamias > Tamias sibiricus. The sequence continues at coordinate 130,703,972 of CM046667.1, forward strand.
GATACAGTATATCAGGCCTATCATGAGTTAAGAAGGCTTAAGTTTCTTTTTTAAAAATTAATTTTTAGTCAGATGGGTATGTAGCTCAGTTGGAAGAGTGTTTTACTTGTGTGCACAAGGCCCTGGGTTCAATCCCCAGCACCACAAAAACAATTAATTTTAAATTTATTAAATTCAGTGAGTATTCAGAGATAGATGCTGAAAATTCTGTAACCCCACCTCCCACCCCAGCTGCCTTCCCTATAGGCAGTGATGCTGTTTGTTTATGTAAAAGATCTATGGGAGAATGAGTGAAAAGTAAATAGCATCATTACCTATACAGAAGGAAAGAGAATGGAGAGAAGTTTTCAGTTTTTTTTTTTTTTTTTCATGTCTCTGGTACTGGGGATGGAATGCCAGGGTGCTCTACTTCTGAGCTACATCCCAAGCTCTTTAAACAAAGTTTTATTTTTAATTTTTCAAATTTTGAGATAGCATCTCACTAAGTTTGCTGAAGCTGACCTCAATCTTGGCATCCTCCTGCCTCAGCCTCTGAGTTGCTGGAATTACAGGTGTAATCCCACATTTGACAGCTTTTCATTTTTAATGGCCCTATAATTGTCTATTATATGAATCTATCACAATTTATTGCATTATTCCATTCTCATCAGACATTTATATAGGTGAGAAATTTTCATTCTTATGAACAATGATTTTTAATACATTTCAACAGAAATATTTTTCTATAGCTCTGATTAATTTCATAAAAGTCTGTATTCCTAAAAGTCTCTTTTACTGGGTTGTACATATTAGGGTTCTTGGTACTTATTGGCAAATTGCTTCTAGGAAGGTTGTAGAAGTCTGCATTCCTGTTAGCAGTGTATGAGTGTGTCTCATTGACTTCTTGTCAGCCTCCATGAGAGTACAAAGTATTAACGTTTGTCTTTATGATAGGCCAAAATTAACACCCAATTGTGTTTTATTATGTATTTATTAGTTTGTTACACTAATTGAGTATCCTCTCATGTAGTATGAATGTGCCTTTTTAATTTTTTCAATTTCTTCATGTCTTTTGTTCATATTCAATTGAGATGTGCTTTTTGTTGATTTTAGTAGCTCTTTATATTGAAATGACATCAACATGAATATTATTTCCCTCTATATTATTGTCTTTTCACTTTATAGAAGTTATTTTCTTTGTAGTAGATTTATATTTTCTAGTGTTAATATATCAGTCTCTTCCTTTGTGTTCTTCTCTCTTGAAAAAAATTTTAGAAAGTCTTTGCTTATCTTGGGTCAGTTAAATATTAAACAAATATTTTCCATTTTTGATGGTTTTATTTTCACTTTTTACTCTACAATTCATCCAAAATTCATTTTGGTATTAGGTATGATATTAAGTTCTATATAAATTTTCAGTAGTTAGCCAATGGATAGGCCAAATACAGGCTGAAAGCCAAAGTAAAAAAATAGTACATTCAAAGAATGTGATTGTTGTAGGAGAAGATTCGATAAGGTAAGGTGTATTTTTTTGTCTCTCCAGACTGAAATATTGAAAAGATAGGGAGTATGTGAGTTTTCAATTCTTTGACCTGATATTGTTTTTCCAGGCTAAGCAATTTAAAAGGCAGTGAATATTGAGGTCTTCATTCAGTTGTTCTGATAAATTAATTACTTCTTGCTGGCAGAATTCTCTGGCAGCCTCTCCAAGTAACAAGGGAGGAAAGAGGAAGCTAGGGGTACTGCAGTAGGCACAGATCATGCCCTACACAAGGGTGCCCAGTAGAGGGAACAAGCAGAGGCTGACATCCAGTCCAGACTCCACTCCTATGGTTGAGGTGGCATTTCTTAGAGGAGGGGGTAACTTTTTCTGTTTCATAAAAAAAAAAAAAAGCATATTGTAGACCATTGATGCTTATGGTAGTGTGATCCATTCATTTCTATTCTTGATCTTGTACAAATTCTTTGCTTTGTTTTGGTTTGCTGGTATAGCAGTAAGCCAAAGTGAAAGCAAAGAAATCAGAGTAATTACTTTTGCCAATTTTGAAGCTTAAACAGTCTTTGCATACTATTTTAACTAAATTTCCAATACTATTTTAAAAAATGAATTAGCATTCTCCTCCTTTGGTTTACACTGTAAAAATGTAAGTTGGATTAATCCTCCTCTCTCCAGAAATATCTTTATTTCATTTTCACTTCCTGACAACACATGATTATTTTGGGGAAAAAAAAAACAACAAAAAACAGAGAATTGTGTCTATTTGCTAGAAGTACCTAATGTTAACAATTTGATATATATCCTTCAGACTTTTTCCATGCATCTATAAACAGATATATGCATATCTACATATGTCATTCTATCATCTATCTATCTTGATTGATATTTGCATATCTTTAAACATTTTTACTATCATAAACTTTTTTTGCAGTGGTTATCTTTGTATTAGTAGCTTTTCATTGTTAGGGTTACTATTAGGTTAGGATAAATTGTCAGACATGAACTTGCTAAATCAAAGTGTATGACCATTTAAATTTCATGTGTGGGGCATGGGGTTATGGCTCAGAGGTAGAGCACTCACCTAGCATGCATGAGGCACTGGATTTGATCCTCAGCACCACATAAAAATTGAAATAAAGATACTGCATCCACCTATAACTAAAAAACAAATCTATTTTTAAAAGTTCATGTGTGTGTGTGTGTACACATACATCTTCATTCTTCCAGAACGATTATCTCAATTTATACTTCACCAATAATGTAAGAGAATGTTTCTTATTTTGCCACCCATTGCACAACATGCTTTCTAATCTTTGTCAATATGATATTCAAAATGGATATTTGGTGTAAATTAAGTCCTCAGTAAATATTTGCTGAATGAATGTATTGTTTTTATTTTTATGTTTGTTTACTGGTGAGATTGACCATCTATTCAAGGGCATTTTCAGCTTTGCAGGCCACATGGTCTCTGTTGCATCCACTCAACTTGGCCTCCTCGTAACAGGTTAGTACCTGATGGCAATATGGAAACAAAAGTACTCATTGGCAATATGAAAATGAATGGCAAATCATAATTCCAGTCTTTCAAACTGTATCAAAACAGGCAACAGTCAGATTTGACCCATGGGACATAGTTTGCTTACTCCTTATCTATTCATATCATATATTTGATGGCCATGTAGGTTATTTTTGTGAATTACTAGTTTGTATTCTTTGCACCTTTTTATTGGGGTGCACAGGGCTGGGTTTGTTTTCTTCTTGCTGATTTGTAAGGACTCTTTATTCTACTCAACCACATAGTCACAACCATCCCTTTGTCTTCTATTGCAAATATTTTTTCTAGGCTTTAAATTAGTAACCTTGCTAATAGTCTCCTTTACCTATACAGATTTTGATTTTGATTTTGTGTGTGTGTGTGTTTGTGTGTGTGTGTGTATGTGTGTGTGTGATTAAATCTATGAGTCCTTGCTTTGTGGTTTCAGGATTTCATGCTTTACTTAAAAAGGTCTTCCTTACTCCAAGATTATAAAAACTATTCTCCTGTATTTTCTACTATTGCTTTTCTTTTAATTTTTTCAAATTATTTGAATGTTTGACTACATTTGCAATTATTTGGTACCTGATTTTGTTTTTAAGTGGATAATCTGTAATTTATGCCTTGAGTTGAAATATAAATTTATTATATTCCAATTCCCAAATATGCAGGAGTCTGTTTCTGAACTTTGATTTTCTGATATATGCCTTATGTATTTTTTTGTGTTACTTTATATGGCATCTGTTTCATTATGTTATCTAGTGTATTATTGCTTTCATAGGGAATCTGTTGAGTTTTTCTATATACTAAATTGTTTTTATTCTAATAGTTTTCTCTTCAATTTTATAAGCTGTCATATCATCTGTATGCAATAATAATTTTGCCTCTTCTCTTCCAAAAGAAATGCCTCTTATCTTGTTGTAGTGGCTATAATTTATATGATAGTGGTGATAATGGATATCCTTTTTTATGTTCCTGGTTTCAATGAGAAGGGCTATTGTATTTCATTGTAGGTATGTTCTTTGGTAATTTTTTTGTGGTTCTGGGTATTGAACTTGGGGCCTTCTACATTCTGGGTAAGTATTTTTGTCCCTGAGCCACACCACCAGCTCTTCATGGTAATTTTTGATAAATATTCTGTTATATTAGGAAGATTTCTTCTATTCTTAGTTCATTGATTTTTAAAGTGAGGATGGATGTTGAATTATTAAATGCTATTTTGGTATCTGTTGAGATGATCATATAATTTTTCTCCTTTAAGCAGTTTGTGTAGTAGATTATGTCAATAGACTTCCTAATATTGAGCCATCCTTTATTTTTTCCCTTGGGAGGAATCAACTTGGTCAAAATGCATTCTTCTTCTGATTGTTTATTATTTTCTAATACATTGTTAGAATCATATTTGCTAATGTATTATCTAAGGTTTTCACATTTGTATTCTAAGAGAGGTTTAGTCTGACAGTAATTTTCTGCTTTTGTGCTGTCTTTGTCAGGTTGTTATTAAGCATTTCAAACTCATGAAATGAATCGGGAATGTTTCCATGCTTTCAACGTTATAGAAAATGATATAGTTAAATATGATATAGTTCAAAAGTTAAAATGAAAGAAATACTGTTCTTTGACAGAGGGATAATATCTATAAATCCTAGTGAATCCAGCTAGTGTCTTTTAGAGGAGGGAATGTTTGACAACCTAACAAATGCCATATTTACTTTTTATTCATTTATTCAACAGTAAGTGTTTTGCTCTTCTTTCAGTGAGTTGTAGTAACCATACTGGTTTTTTTTTTTTTTTTTGGCAGATTATCTAGATTTCAGATTTGTTGGCTTAAATTTATTCACATTATTTATTTATTTACTTTATTTGTTCTTGTTAGATATACATGAGAGTAGAGTGTAGTTTGACATATTATACATACATGGAATACAACTTCCCAGTCTTGTGGTTGTACATGATGTGGAGTTTCACTGGTGGTGTATTCATATATGAACATAGGAAAGTGATGGCCAATTCATTTACTGTCTTTCCTATTCCCATCCCCCTCCCTTCCCTTCATTCCCATTTGTCTAATCCAATGAACTTCTACTCTTTCCTTCCCCTCCCTTATTGTGTTAGCATCTGCATATCAGAGAAAACATTTGACTTTTGATTTTCTTGCCACCAAAAACCCAAATAACCCAGTCAATAAATGGGCAAAGGAACTGAACAGGCACTTCACAAAAGAAATACAAATGGAGGGCTGGGGTTGTGGCTCAGTGGTGGAGCACTCGCCTAGCACGTGCGCGGCCTGGGTTCGATCCTCAGCACCATGCAAACATAAATGCATTGCATTGTGTACAACTAAAGCAAATGAATAATTTTTTTTTTAAAAAAAAGAAATACAAATGGTCAAAAAATATATGAAAAAATGTTCAACATCTCTAGCAATTAGAGAAATGCAAATTAAAACTACACAGAGATTCCATCTCTCACTAGCCAGAATGGCAATTATCAAGAATACAAGTAACAATAAATGTTGGTGAGGATGTAGGCAAACAGGGTCACTCATACATTGCTGGTGGGACTGCAAATTGGTGCAACCACTCTGGAAAGCAGTATGGAGATTCCTCAGAAACTTGGAATGGAACCACCATTTGACCCACTTATCTCATTCCTCAGTATATACCTAAAGGACTTAAAATCAGCACACTACACTGACACATCCACATCAATGTTTATAGTAGCTCAATTTACATTAGCTAAGCTATGGAACCAATCTAGGTACCCTTGAACAGATGAATGGATAAAGAAAATGTGGTATATTACACAGTGGAATATTACTCAGCCATCAAAAAGAACAAGTATTTGACTTTTGCCAATAAATGGATGGATCTGGAGACTATCATATTATATCTCTTATCCCTAATCTGTGGATGTATTTTCCTCTTCATTTATGTATGTGTTTAACATGTATTTACTGAGGGTCTGCTGTGTGTTGTGGATTGTGTAAAAGTTTCTGGCTCTCATAACATGCTCAGTATCAAACCACACACATCAGGTGTTACCTCCAAGGGGTCGAAATTTCACTGTTGTACAACTGTGTACATTGTTGGATAAGCTTGCACCCTGTTAGTTTTTACTGATAATTTTATAGGAATTTACCAATAATTCTACAGGAAAAACACAATTTTATATATTCTATATACTGTCTTTATTCCTAATTCATTAATTTCTTGTTTTAGTGTTGTCTTAAAGTGATTTTTGTTATGTACAAATATATAAAAATATAGAAAGAATTGTCAGTTATCTTCAGCAGGGATTAATTTAGGACTAGTTCTGCTTCACTTTTAGCCCTAAACCCCTACATTTTTCAAAGTAAATCCCAAACATCATTTCATCCAAATACTTTAATAAGTACCTCTAATAGATAAGTTCTCCTTTTAAAACTTAGTGAGACCCTGTCTCAAAATAAAAAATTAAAAAGGACTGGGCTGTAGCTCAGTGGTAGAGCACTCCAGGTTCAATCCCCAGTAACAAACAATAACAAACAAACAAAAATATCACTCATAAAAATTAACAATATTTTCTTATCATCACTTATAAAAATTAACAATATTTTATTTAAAAATTTTTTAGTTGTAGATGGATACAATACCTTTATTTTATTTATTTTTATGTGGTGCTGAGGATTGAACCCAGTGCGTCACACAGGCTAGGCAAGCACTCTACCACTGAACTACAACCCCACCACCATGAGTTTCTTTTTAAAGATTAATGAGTACAAGGTCCACAAATTGCATTTGTTTGATAAATTCTTTTACTTTCCTACTGCTTTGCTTTTTTTTTTTTTTTTTTTTTTTTTTTTTTTTTGGTACCAGGAATTGAACCCTAGCACTGAGCCACATCCCCAACCCAATTTTTTTTTTTTATTATTTTGAGACAGGGTCTCTCTAAGTTGCCTAGGGCCTCACTGAATCTCACTGAATTGTCAAGGCTGGCTTTGAACTTGTGATTCTCCTATCTTTGCCTCCCTGGTTGCTGGATTTGCAGTTGTGTGCTGACTCCTACTACTTATTATTTAAATTTAAACATACAGGACAGTGGAAAGAGTTGTGCAGTGTAATCTTTTTTTTTTTTTTTTTGTGGTACCGGGGATTGAACTCTGGGGCACTCGACCACTGGGTCACATCCCCAGCCCTTTTTTGTATTTTATTAGAGACAGGGTCTCACTGAGTTGCTAAGGGTCTCACTGAGTTGCTAAGTGCCTCGCCATTGCTGAGGCTGGCTTTGAACTTGCGATCCTCCTGCCTCAGCCTCCCAAAGTGCTGGGATTACAGGCGTGCGCCACTGCGCCCAGCTGAGTGTAATCTTTTAAACCCTCCACCAGATTCAAAATTTGTTAATATTTTGGTATTATAATTGATTGTCAACTTTAAATACCTATAGAGATCTCTTCCAGTTTCACAGGTCATTAATCTCAGAACAAACACATTTAAGATGAGTGCTTATACAATATTCAAATTCCTTTTTGGAAAAAAGAGAACACAAAATTATACTTGGATTTCATTTGTAAAAAATTAATGGTGACTTTTTTTTCTTCATGGTGCTGGGCATTGATCCTGGGGCCTTATACATGCAAAGCAAGCACTCTACCAACAGAGCCACATCCCCAGCCCTTGGGTTTCATTTTAAACCTTCCTCAGTCCATATTGCTCAGCTTCCAAGCACAGTGGAGTTGCAGTCTGTTTAATTTGACCTCTCCCATTGTAGTTTAGATGAGAGGTGTGTGGCCTTTTTTATTTTTTTGTTTTGATAGTCAGGACAGTTCCTAGACAGGTGTGGGTCAGAACAGTCTCATAGGGCCCTGGGCTCAGAGGGGCCAGCACTTGGGGTGGAGTGGTCTGTCGTCAGCACCTTGAAATTCTTAAGTTTATATTTGGATATGTTTTATAAGTAAAGTCCAGCTGGAGAATGGAGCACCCACAGGGGGTTTGGAGCTCCTTCTGATGTCCCTTCCTGCCACACACCACATCCCCCAGGGTGGCTTTTTGGTGGTCTGCTTTCCTGGTTCCTTCAGGCCTATTCCTTTCAATACTCCTCCCTCCCTCTACCCAATAACCATTGCTGCTTTCTGCCTGGGGCAGTAAATGAATTGTGTCAGCAGCAGGAAGAGGTGAATTCTGTCCTTGTACTTCACTTTAGGTGGTGGCCAGTGGGGGTGCAGGGAAGTGAGGGTTCGGTGCACACACTCTGAGGCATCTTGTGCTGCAATCCATCTTGTCTTGTCACCATGTCTAGCCATGGGCTGGTAAAGTCACAATGCATCAGCAGGTAATCTGTGGGTGTTCCCACCAATACTGGAGCCAGGTACCTAGTGTGTCTCTGCACAGAGGTTGAAGCCCCTTGAGAACTGGGAAGTAACAAAAGACTTCCTCACCCTCTGTCTGGTGCCCTGCATTTGCATTTTGCCCTGTGCCTGCTAATTGTGTTATGAGCTCTGACAATAGTAATTTAAACCTCCTTGCCCTGAGACATATGATTGTGTTACCCTAAGGATCAAAACATCTGGATGCTTTCTGCATTTACATATGGTAATCAGACTATGATGAGATGTGATAGGTTACAACAAGCCATATTCAATTTCTATCTGCAAACAGATAGTAGAATTCAGATGCTTTCCTGAGTGTAACCAGTTTTGAAAAATGTTTTGGATATATTCACAAGCACTGGAGAGACATTAGGGAGTTAGAATAGTAACTTTTAAGACCTAGAAAATTGAACATGCTAGAAATTATAATGTGATCACATAAAAGTGAAGCAGATCTAAAGGTGTAAATATAGATTGTGTCTATTAAAAGAAAAAAGTTGCAGAACAGAATGTAATGTATGTTATCATTTGTTATGGAAAGACAGATCATATGTTTTCACTTGTAAGAGTTTTCTCATGTGAATGTCTCTTCAGATCTTTAACATGCTTCTTTTTTTAAAATATTTATTTATTTACTTTAGTTGTACACAATTGAATGCATTTATGTTTACGTGGTGCTGAGAATCGAACCTGGGCCGCACATGCGAGGCGAGCGCTCTGCCGCTGAGCCACAATCCCAGCCCCTAACATGCTTCTTTTTTAAAAATACTTTTGTTGGCCAGATATGGTGGTGCATGCTTGTAATCCCAGCAATCTGGGAGATTGAGACAGGAGGATTGCAAGTTTGAGGCCAGCCTGGGCAACTTAGTGAGACCCTGTCTCAGAAATAAAAGGGACTGGCATGCATTTAGTGGTAAGGTGCTGAATATAATCCTTAGTACCAAAAAAATTGGTGAATGATAATTATACATAACAAGCTTTATTATGATATATTTGTACCTACACATAGCATAATTGGCTCTATTTCATTCTACTCTCCCTCTCTTTTTCCTCCCTCCAATTCCCATTCTGTATTCTATTGGTCCCCCTTCTATTTTCATGAGCTCTACCCTTTCCTTTCTAGCTTCCTGATGTCATCAGGTGACACCCGTATTATAATTTGTGTTCTTCAAATATTCTTGACAGAAGTCGCAGAATGGGCATCTCAAGTAGCACAGAGGAAAGTCCAGAGACTCCAACACCATTGGAACACTTTTTTTTTGTTGTGTTTTTGGTACCAAGGATTGAACCCTGGGGGTGGGGTAAACCACTGAGCCACATCGTCAGACCATTTATATTTTCACATTTTTTATTGTAAGACAGGGTCTCGCTATGTTGCTGAGGGCCTCACTAAGATACTGAAGCTGGCTTTGAACTTGTGATCCTCCTGTCTCAGCCTTCCCAGCAGCTGGGATTACAGGTATGTGCTAATGTGCCCAGCACACAGTGGAGGGAGCACTTTAAAAAAAAAAATTCTGGGCTAGTGTAGCCACTTGAAGCGATTGCCGCTTGGAGCAACGACACCGCAGGAACAAGTTTAGAGGCAGACTGGAAACAAACAGGCTTTTTATTTTGTTAACTTCTCTCTCTGGCTCTGACAACAACTCTAACATGCACCACACACACCACTAAAAAACCAACAACCAAATGGCGCCGACCCACTCCGATCTTGGCTCAAGTCTCGTGAGATCTTGGGCCAAGTTCCGGGAGATCTCGGGCCAAGTCCCGTGAGACCACGGAAGGCGGCAATGCCCAAACTTCTCCATGGCCCGCTGCCAACTGCAATCTCATCCATCTCCCCAAACAGGGCTCCTACAGGCTAGGAATGAAGTTCAGTGGTAGAGCACTTGTCTGGCATGCTGGAGACCCTGGGTTCAATCCCCTGCACCAAGTGTTTGTGTGCGTGCATGCAAGTACAGACACAAGCAAATAAGAAATCCTGCATTGCCAATGTTTTATATAGCACAAAACTATGAGGAAAAACAGAGTTGTTGATGACTCTGTGTTAAAACATGATTCTGAAAAGTGGGATGCTGAATAATTACCATTAAAAAAAAATACCACAGGGCCTAGGACTGTGGCTCAGCCGTAGAGCACTCACCTAGCATGCATGAGGCACTGGGTTTGATCCTCACCACCATGTAAAAATAAAATAAAGTTATTGTGTCTACCTAAAACTAAAATAAATAAATAAATATTTAAAAAAATACCATAGCCCAGCTGGGGTACGGTTCAGTGATAGAGTGGTTGCCTGGCATGCAAGGTCCTGGGACAGTTGGGGTTCCATGCTCAGGGTCTTATAGTTGGTTTTTGAAACTGTTCAGTCAATAAGTTTGGTTTATATTTCTTTTATGTATTATAATTCTGCATAATGTTTTGTTTGGGAACAAAAAAGTTCTACTTCTTCATTAAGCAGTGCTCATCAACTATCTGCTATGTGGGCTGAAGTTGCACAGAGATAGAAGAAGGGATGATAAATGTCAGGAGGAGTCAGAGTTGTACCTGCCAAGGCAAAAGTGTTTGTTGACTCTGAAGGCTGAGAGGAGTGAATAAGAGTGTAATTGACCAGCTATGAAGTGGGGAGCTTCAAGGGAGTCTCCAAGAAGAGATGCCATCAGGTGTCTGGGATCAGTCTGGATTGAGCCTGTCAACAGTCTTGTCTAGGGTGGTTCTTTTAATTGTTATCCTGTCCTTGTGGACTTGACACTGCCATATTAAGGTGCCACACTGGGCCAGACAAAAATAAACTCTCCTTGTGGTTCATAGCATATCTGGACTTTGGGGATTATTTAGGTCCATTTAGTTCAGTTATTACCTTTTTTTCACTGTGACAGTGTGTGCTTATTCCTCAGTGAATGGACCAGTTTGCAGTTGGGAGTGCAGTGATTAGGAGGCTAGGCTTTGAAGTCACACAGGCTTGGCTTGTGGTTCTGATACTTAAAAAGCTGTGTGTGAGCTTAACTTGGTCATGTGACCTTTGAGGCTTAGGTTCCACATCTGTAAACTGGTTGTAGCCATCCCGAGTTGTCAAGGTTGCTGTGGTGGTTAAATGAGATAATGTTTATACAATGTTTGCTACTCAGGGAATAGTGTTTATCCTAGGGCTGAGGATGTGGCTTAGTGGTGGAGCACTTGCCTAGCATCAGGGAGGCTCTCAGAGTTCCATCACCCGCACTGAAAGAAAAAAAAAATGCAGCTCTTATTGTTCAAGCAGTGCACATCAGTGTTTGTCATTTAATTTTCTTGACTGTGTAGCAACTGAATAAATGCACAAAACCTGAATAGCCTCACCTTCATGAAAAGTTCACATTTCCCCTCTGTCATCAACTTCTTGATTCTCAGATAAGTGACTTTCCACACAGTCTATACTTGGGTGTTTGTATTCTAACTTCTAATTTTTTAAAACACAATGGCTGCTACTATCGATGAAATTACTGTATCCGCTTTCTCTGCATTAGCTTCTGTAATTCCCACCACAGTCCTTACAGTAGACATTACTGTTAGTCCCATGTTACTGAAGAGGAAGTTGAGACTGAGAAATAACTTGATCAAGGGCTCACAGGTAATAAGTAGCTCAGAATTTGAACCAGGGTGGTCAGACTCTAGCACCTGTGCTTCTAAGCTCTGTACTTCATGGCCTTGAGGTCAATGTAAACCGTTGGGGAAGAGCCTCAACTCTTGAGAGATCTTGTTTGGGGGGAAGTGGAAATTACAGCCATGTGCTGAAAGCGCATGCTCATTCATAAACAACCCATGAAGTAGCAAGCCCCCAACTGAAATGCGATGTTGCTTCTGTGCAGGCCAAGGTAGTAAGTCTAGTGCAGCCCAGCCGCCTATTATCCCCACCAGCAAATCCTTTTTTTAGGCCTTTTCTTTTGCTCCTCAGGTGAGGTCTTTATCGGGTCCTGTCCACTCAGATGGTTGGTGCCCTAAGGCCCCAGCTTTCTTCCCTTATGTAGACTGCCCCACACAACAAATCTCTGTGTGAACGATTGCACAAAAGAGGTCTGGAAAAGAAGTGGCTTAAAATGCTCGATTGCAGTGTTCTGGCAAAAGGACTAATTGGCATTTTTATTCCAAAGGGGAAAAATTGCCTAATAGCAAGAATCAGCGAGTAGTACCACCCATGCAAACTGTTCATTCTTGTTTCAGCTCAAAGGCCTCAAGTGGGGGAAAACAGCTCTTGTTTGCTCAGTGTTTTGTGTGGTAGAGTCAGACTGATGCTGTTTAAATTCTATGCACAGGCCAATTAAAATCACTAAGCAGTTCTTTGTCGTTGTTTCATCCTTTTTTTCCATGGTATTTTATGCTACCAAAAAAATACAGTTGGTTAAAACTCCAACTCCCATCACCTTTCTACATTAAATGTGGAAAATGGGACAGGGATTTTGGCAAAGTCTTTTGCACATATATTTACTACAAACCGACTAGAAGATTTGAGATTTTTAGGCATCACTGAAAAATTGGGTAGTTTTCTGAATTCAGTGGAAAGCAGATGGCTGTGATTTGTACCTTAATTCATCCAGCTGATTAGTGGGGAGTCAAATCCTGCAGAAGAAGAGATTAGGAGGGGCCGAAGTGGAGGTGAATAAGAATAATGGAGGTAGTCTATGAGTAAGTGGCAGAGATTTGGCACTCTGGTGGGAACTCTGGAACTTTGGGGGGAAACTGACTTTTTTTTTTTTTTTGTACCAGGGATTGAACTCAGTGGCATTCGACCACTGGGCCACACTAAAGCCCCTTTTTTGTATTTTATTAGAGACAGGGTCTCACTGAGTTGCTAAGTGCCTCACCATTGCTGAGGCTGGCTTTGAACTCGCGATCCTCCTGCCTCAGCCTCACAAGTGCTGAAATTACAGGCGTGCGCCACCACACCAGGCTAGAAACCTTGACTTTTTGATCACACATGAAAACTGATCTGTAAGAGCCTTAATGAGGATGTAGCTGAGATGGCGGCTGGCTGAGAGCCAAAGAGGAGGCGTTTAATTGTTTTCTCCTGACCTTAATGTATTCAACTAAGAATCTTTCTGTGTCCGTGAACACTGTGTGACGCACCTGTTTAGTTGAGCTTGTGACACATGTATACTTGTTAAGGTGAAGAGTATTTAACCAGGTAGGGTTGGAGTTGTGTGTGGTTGTTGTTGGACTTGGAGAGAGAAGTCAGAAGAGAAAGCAGAATAAAGAACCTACTCATTCCCAGTCTGCCTCCGAATTCTTTCCTGCGGTATCCTTGCTGCAGGTGGCAGCAGCTGCAGGTGGCAACACTGATCTGTTTAATTCAATTATTTCCTAATATATATAGGGACAAAGAGAAGATATGTCCCTGGAGGAAATTTTCATTTGTGATGTCTTTTCCTGCATCTGTGCCACATATAGGGGGCCCCTGAATATGAGGCTTGAAACAGAGCCTCCAGCTGGTTGGAGGATATCAGGCAATACAGCTGCAGATGAGATTGTGTCTTAGCACTTGTTGTGATTTAAAATGTAGATCTCAAACATCATCATTTGTCCAATTGTCTTGACATACATGGTCTGCATTTCATTTGGAAGGTCCCGCTTCACCTACTTTCCATTCTCATCTTTCCATGTCCACAAGCTACCAGTTATTTTTTTTCAAAACATTTTTTTTAGTTGTAGATGGGCACAATATCTTTGTTTTATTTATTTATTTATTTATTTGGTGCTGAGGATCGAACCCAGTGCCTCACAGATGCCAGGCAAGCATTCCACCACTGAGCTACAACTCCAGCCCAAGCTACCTGTTCTTTAAAGCATCATTCAATACCCAGATACCACAGGATTCTGCAAGCTGGAAATCATGTTTTTCTTTTTCTTGAATCCCTAGATACACTGCTTGTGTCCCTGTCAAGGTGCTGGCCACTTTACCTATCCCCATTGTAGAGTAGACCACTATGGTTAATACTAGAATGATAAACTCCATATCCTCCATAGTAGCTGCACAAACCTGGTTGAAAGGGTGGGCTTAATATTTGTGTTGAACAATGAACAAATTTCAGGGTGAAGCACTATGCTTGGGTGTTTGATGCTGCTGATAGACTAGGTTAGACCCTAACAGCCATTGGCAGGGTGTTGAATATCTCCCAGACCTGTTGGACTAATTGAAAGAGAACAATTGGAAATTTCAGCAAGTTGCCTCACTATTGCCATAACCCAGGGCTATCCTCTCTCTCTTGATCCACATGGCCTGTCCTTTAAGTGCTCATGATCTCCTAAGATGCAGGATCCCTGTTTGGGGAGATAGCTAAGATTGCGGTTGACTATGGGCCATAGACATTTTTGGGCATTGTCGCCTTCCGTAGTCTCACGGGACTTGGCCCAGGATCTCGAGAGATTTGAGCAATGACTCAGCAGATTGACATTTTTGGGCATTGTCGCCTTCCGTAGTCTCACGGGACTTGGCCCAAGATCTCGAGAGATTTGAGGAGTGACTCGGCAGATCGAGCAAGCACCATTCCTGCTCGGGCGCATGGGATGAGACCAGAGAGAGAAAGGACAGGGTTATCGCTATTGTATAGATACATTGTAGTTTCTTGTAAGAGTACGTGGCTTGGTTTCTTGTGAGAGTGAAAGGACAGGGTTATCGCTATTGTATAGATACATTGTAGTTTCTTGTAAGAGTACGTGGTTGGTTTCTTGTGAGAGTGTGTATGTAGTGTTAGAAATTACAAGAGACAGAGACAGAAAGATTAAAGAATTTTTTCGTCTCCATCCTGTCTCCGGACTCCTTCCCGCGGCGCTGCCGTTCCAGGCTGCAATCCCTTTCCGGCGGCTAACAGTTGGTGGCCCGTACGGGGAATTCAGCACGGCAGGTAAGAACTGAGAAACCTCGCAGGAGTCTCTAGTCAGAGCGGTTAAAAATGGGTTCGAAAATAACTAAGACCCAAGTGTACGAGGCTCTTGATGAATTCTTTGATATGGATGAGTCTGTCGTTAGTGAGGAGGATTTAGAAAACAGTGAAGGCAATCATAAAAGCGTAGATTCCGCTGAGTCAACTAAGACCAGTAAGGAGAGTATTAGAAGTGTCCCCAAAATTACAAAGATCCGAGCTGCTAAAGCTATTCAAGATTTATTAGAGATATTTCAAGGATACATGGTCTCAATTGAACCTGGGACTCAGGATGTTACTGAGTCAGTTTAGGACCAATGAGAGTAGTAGTAGTGAGGAGGAATTAACTAAAGGTGATTTTGAGAAAATGAATAAAAGGAAATTAAGGAAGCCCAAGATAAGGGATCATCAAGTGGAGGAACTTGTGTCCTCTACTCCCCCATGGGTGAAATCGATTACAGAAAATATGAAGGGTATCACTAGACGTTTGCATACCCTAGAAATAGAAATAAAAAAGTCTTTCTGAGCGCTTATGCGCTCTCGAGGGTAACACACAGATACATTGGGAACTGCCAGTATTTGAATATGAAAATGGACAGAGGGGCCACCAGCCAATAGATTTCAAAACAATAAAAAATCTCAAAGAGGCAGTAATGACTTATGGACCCCAAGCTCCTTTCACGTTGAGTATACTGGAGTCCCTTAACACCTTTAGCTTAACCCCCGCAGACTGGAAGCGTCTATGTAAAGCAACATTAAGTGGGGGACAATACTTGGTTTGGCGATCGCAATTTCAGGAACTTTGTATAGAAACAGCCAAAAGAAATGCAGATGCGGGGTTTGGAGACCATAATATAGAAATGCTCACAGGAGAAGGGCAATTCGCAGACATACAGGATCAAAAACATTATACCCAGGAGTATATGCTCAGATAAATGCAGCTGCCTTAAAGGCATTGGAAAACTGTACAAGGACCTGGGGATCTACAAGGTAGCTTGTCCAAAGTAATTCAAGGACCTAATGAACCATATGCTGAATTTGCTGATAGACTTTTGAGAACTGCAGGTAGAGTTTTTGGAGACATTGATCAAGTTATGCCATTAGTTATTCAATTAGCGTATGAAAATGCTAATAAATATTGCCAGGAAGTCATCAGGCCATGGAAAAATAAAAAGGATCTTTCCATATATATACAACTATGTAAAGATGTAAATGATGCCTTTGTCACAGGGAATGTGATTGCAGCAGCTGTGAGAGATGCTGCCCCTCAAAATTTTACAAGGGTTCAACATAGACATTATAATCAATCAGGATATTCTAGGCAAAATTATCATAATCAATCAGGCTATTCTAGGCAAAATCCCCAAAGAGAAATAAGACCAAATTCATACCGTACTCCAGGTTGCTGCCCCAGGTGTAAGAAAGGAAATCATTGGGCCAATAAATGCTATTCAAAATTTGACATCCATGGAAATCCTTTGTTCAGGAATTCAAAAAACAGGGCACGGGGCCCAATGCCCCGGGTAATAAAAAATCAACCTATTCCTAAGGCATTTAATGTATTTACAGATGGGTCCTCAAATGGTACTGCTGCAGTAGTCACTACAAAAGAAAATATGACTTACATAACTGCACACAAATCAGCTCAATTAGTGGAATTGGAAGCTGTGGTAAGAGCTCTGGAAAATTTTAGAGACCAGCCCATAAACATTTTTTCAGATAGCCACTATATTGTACAAGCCGTCCCAAAATGAGAGTTAGCAGGACCAATAGCACCTCATACTCCAGCCTTTCAATTGTTTTATCAGATACAAAAACTTTTGTGGGCAAGAAAAGAACCTCTATTCGTAGGCCATATTAGAGCACATACTAATTTGCCTGGCCCCCTCCATGAAGGTAATCAAAAGGCAGATGAACTTACAAAAACAATATTTATACTTTCAGCACTACAACAAGCTACTTTATTTCATTCCCAGTTTCACGTCAACAGCACCACCTTGCAACGTAGGTTTAAAATCACAAAGGAGCAAGCCAGAACAATTGTAAAAGATTGTAAATCTTGTATAACACATTTGCCCAATCCTCATTTTGGTGTTTAACCCTAGAGGATTAATGCCCAATCATTTGTGGCAGATGGATGTTACTCATGAGCCAAGCTTTGGAAAATTGCAATTTATTCATGTAACCATAGATACATGCTCAGGCATGATTTTTGCTTCCTTACATTCCGGAGAAAAAGTTAAAGATGTCACATCTCATTGTTTACAAGCTTTTGCTGCATTGGGCATCCCCAAAATGCTTAAAACAGATAATGGTCCCGCTTATACGTCCTCATCTTTCAAACAGTTTTGCGCAAAATTCAACATATCCCATAAAACAGGCATCCCATACAATCCTCAGGGTCAAGGCATTATTGAAAGAGCAAACCGCACACTAAAAGTTATGTTGTTAAAACAGAAAGAAGGAAACTGGAAAAATCCTAAGGACAGATTGGCAGTTGCCCTGTTTACTTTAAATTTTTTAACTTTAGACTCTGATGGTTATTCTGCTGGAGACAGACATTGGAACCCACATCAACAACATAAACCTTTGGTTTACTGGAAGGATGTTCTTTCAGGTACATGGAAGGGTCCGGATCCAGTATTAATTTGGGGGAGAGGATCTGTTTGTGTCTTTCCAAAGCATGAATCCTCTCCAATATGGATACCATCTAGATTAATAAAGCAGGTACCACATCAAAAGGATCAAGATGAAGTTGTTGAGGAATCAAGATTAATAAAAAAGGTACAAAATCAAGAGGACCATGATGAAGATATGGAATGATTCCCTTAAAAGAGTCCTTCAAAATATGTCACAACTTAAGTGTCATTCCTCCCAGCTGGGACGAAGAGATCTCTCTTGAGTGTGCACACAATTATATATATATATTTTTTTACTTTTTATATATGTGTTTATTTGTGTATTTGTCTAAATTTCATGTTTATGTGACGTCACAAATATATGTTTGTATGTGCGTCTGTCCAGTGTGACATCAAAAATAACAAAGCGCTTGTGAATATATATATATATATGGATCCAAATAACTCTAATTCATTTAAGTTTAAGAGTATTCAAAATGGGTAAATAATTTAATAAGTGAAGGTACCTTCAATTTTGTTTTATAGGTGTCCCAGGGACTTCTCTTTAGCAAAAAATATGACTAGTGCTGTATAACCTGATATTTTGGTGTTTTGACATGAGGTTGCTTATTTGTTATTAACTTCATTTGTTTAATAAATGATTAATTTCAATTATTTCAACAGGTAAAGGACTGCTGTGTATGCAGAAACTCGAGAGTTCCAGCTAACAAATTATTTCTCCAAAGTGCTTTTAGTTTTTCTTTAATCTATCTTTAATGCAGTAATTACCCTCAGTCTTTCTTTGTTTTTGTTCTAAATATGATATTTTGCCAGCTTATGTTTGTGGAGCACAGGCTACAATGTGTGTGAGCAGAAATCAACTTATTTTTCCAATCTAATAATTCTATTATTTAGTTTGACAACTCGCCTCTTGACTCAGTGCTGGAATAGCACTGCCTTTCCTTTAACAATTGATGCTTCAGTCTCTAGATAGCGGGCCCTGAAGATTTGCCGGTGGCATCGTCTAGACATAAAAAAGACGGCTGCTTCTACAGCTGCAGGGATCGCGGTCGCTGCAAGCATCCCTGCTGCTCAAATGTCAAACAACCTCACCAGCAGTGTGGCCTCTGCTCTGCATGCATGGGGCCTCCTAGATCTACGTGTTATAACAAGTGGACATTTTGATCTTTCATTGTTTGGGACTTCATGGGACAGTACCTTGCGGGTATTTGTTTAGAGAACTCACTGTGTTACTTGATAGAACTTAGGGCAGCTGATTTGTTTAAAGAATTTGATATGCTATGCAATTTGACTTGTCACCAAAAGGCTTGTCGCCTTAAAGCCGCAGCATCTCCTCCCAATTGGACGGCTGTTAGTCATCTTACACAGTCGATCCTAAAGGGCTCCATTGGATGGCTGGTTAGCCAATGACGGGTAAGATCCCCAGAGGGGGACAACCTAAGACAGGCACAGTCGCACGGGACAGTCTCATGTGGCCGACATATCAACCTAAGACAGGAGTCAAGGGCACAGCCTTGATTATCCAATGACGGGTAAGAATGTTGGTTGCACATAGACGTCCTAGAGCATCCCCTCTTTTAAAACAAAAGGGGGAAATGCAGGATCCCTGTTTGGGGAGATAGCTAAGATTGCGGTTGACTATGGGCCATAGACATTTTTGGGCATTGTCGCCTTCCGTAGTCTCACGGGACTTGGCCCAGGATCTCGAGAGATTTGAGCAATGACTCAGCAGATTGACATTTTTGGGCATTGTCGCCTTCCGTAGTCTCACGGGACTTGGCCCAAGATCTCGAGAGATTTGAGGAGTGACTCGGCAGATCGAGCAAGCACCATTCCTGCTCGGGCGCATGGGATGAGACCAGAGAGAGAAAGGACAGGGTTATCGCTATTGTATAGATACATTGTAGTTTCTTGTAAGAGTACTGGCTTGGTTTCTTGTGAGAGTGAAAGGACAGGGTTATCGCTATTGTATAGATACATTGTAGTTTCTTGTAAGAGTACGTGGTTGGTTTCTTGTGAGAGTGTGTATGTAGTGTTAGAAATTACAAGAGACAGAGACAGAAAGATTAAAGAATTTTTTCGTCTCCATCCTGTCTCCGGACTCCTTCCCGCGGCGCTGCCGTTCCAGGCTGCAATCCCTTTCCGGCGGCTAACACTAAGAAAAGGCCTGTTTTATATAATTTAAAAAAAAACAGATGTTCCTTGTCATCTAGAAGCATCTGTTAAGTGCCATTTGCACATGAAGCTCTGTGAGGGTGTCTGAAAAAGGGATCATGTAGCCCCGGCCCCTTACCTCTGAGCACTGCATTCATGGTTCATATGCACAGACAATGGAACTAAATCTTTTGGCTCACATGTGGGTTTATAAGGAAGTATTTGGACGTTAGGTTGGTGAGTATCTGGGTTGGGAGAAGGGTAGGAAGCAAGCTCTGGATCTTGCATCCATGAGCAGGTATTGGGTTCTGTTTCATTTCCTTCAGGTTTGACTTTCTTCCTCTTATTCCTGAAGAAAGTACTTTGTTAGTGCTAATATCCTGTGAGTCTGGCTTCCTTATGCTCTGGCCATGGGAGATAAGGAACATTCACCTTCTCAAGGCAGTGCAGAAAAACAGGTCCAGACCAAAATACAGTGGCTTTGGATTTGATTGGAGGGGGACCTTTGCTTTAGACCAGAGTTTGGGGGCTGGGGGTGTAGCTCAGTGCCTGCCTGGCATGAATGAGGCCATGAGTTTTATCCCCAGCACCACCAAAAAAAAAAAAAAAAAAAGAAAAAAAAAAAAAAAAAAGAAAGAAAGAAAGAACAAAAGTGGAGGCTTTTGGAGTGCAGTGCAAAATGAAAACAAAAAAAAAAAAATCAAAGCTAAAAAGAAAAACAAATATCAACAAAAAACCAAGCCTTTAGGTTCACTTTAAACCAACCTCTGATAAAGTTCAAGGGCTATCACCTTGTTTAAGGAGGCTACGATTAAATTTCTGAGTCGGGATTTCTGCATGACTGTAAGCTTTGCTGTCACACCAGCTGCCACCTCTCTCTGCATTTGCTTATTTGGACTGAGGAGTCCAGACAATTGGAGCAGATCCACAGACCCTCAGACATTTTCCACCCACATCCCCTTCCACATTACTATGCTTTTTAGTGTGTCTCTCTGTGCTGCATTAGTAGGGTTCAGGTAAGGAGAACTTTCTTGAAGTATCCTCTCTAAAGATGTCATTTGTGAAAAATATTTCACTGTAAGCCATTTATTGTTAAAAGTTATTTAAGAAATTACTCATGCCCATCCTGAAACTAAGGGGAGAAGGTAGAGCCAGTCTCTTTGATTTGGGATCATTCATCCTCAAATGTTTATTAACCACCTTCTAAGTGTGAGGCACCCTTTTGGGCACTGAAGATAACAGATTAGAACACATCTGCCTTCAGAGAGCTCACCTCCCAGGGGATGGTTTCAGACCTTAAGATAGTGAAGCTTGTAAACAAGAGCAAGTGGGAGTGTGATGACTGCTAGTAAGAAAAGAAAGCGAACATGTCACTCTTCTGGTAAACATCAACAGGAAAGCTACTAAGGCATTTAGCACTACTGTGTTTTAGGCCCTGTGCTGAATGCTGGCAATGCAGCGATGAAAAGATAGCCTTCAGCCTCTAAGGGGCTCTGTCTGGCAGAGGACAGTTGCAAGTAGCTGTGTGTGCCTCACACAGGAACAAGGATCAGATTGTGGGAGTGGGATAGGGGGAGAGAAGCATAGAGAAATTTGGATTGGGCTTGAATGGCCTTGAATGGAAAGTTTCTAGGAGGCAGATTGCCATTCAAGGTAGATGTTTCTAAAAGCTGAAGTTGCTGGAAGGCAAGAGTAGGCTGCCTCCGTAAGAGTCATCAAGGATATTTGAGCTTAGGGTGGGTGCCTGTGATAGATGGGCTTGGGCTGATGGAAGTTTCCAGCAAAGCAACCTTGTTTCATTTTCTCAGGGCAGGATGTTTCATTTTCCCCAGGCAGGAGCCAATAGGCTTAAAGGTCACCCTGTTCCCTGGGCAAAGAGCCAATAGCGTTAAAGGTTGCTCTGGTACACCCCTCACCAGAAATCCCTACTTAAGCTCCTGTCCATTCAGAGCTCAGACTCAACAGCTCGTCCCAGCTGAGAGGAAGCAGCCATTGCTGCTTCAGACCCACTTCCTCCAGCCCGACGGCAGCTGCCTTAGCTGGCAGCTCAAGAGACCACAGCCAGCGCGACCAGGCACCCACCTTCCATTCAGATCTCACACACTCTCCTCTCCCTGACTCCTCTCTCCCACCAGAGCTTGCACACTCCCCTCTCCCTGACACCTCTCTCCCCGTACTTCTTCTACCTCCGACCAGCCATAAAAGCTGGTGAATAAATCTCTTGGCTTCACAGTGGTCCCTGGTGTGATTTTTGCCCTTCAGCCTGCTAGGCAGATATGTAGACAGGACTTAGATTCACGCATTGAATTGACAGCAAGTTGGATTTGGTGGTCCTGAATTGTCTTCCAGCCTGAGAGTCTGTGACTCCCCAATGTTTAAAGTGCTGTAAACCAAGTTTTTCTCTTTTTGCATTTGAGACTTCTCTTTGCCTTCCCTCTGCAAAGCTTTTCACATAAAATTTAGCTTCCTCTGAAGAAATGCTTTGCTGGAACAAGGAAAATCAGTCAAACCTCTTTCTGAATAATCAGAAATTACACATTAGTGTGATAATAATCAGTGACATCTTTTTTTTCAGTATTTCAAACAGATGTAGGTTGCTGTACCTGAGATGGACTGAAGGGCCTTATAGCTCATTCTAGAAGACTCAGCTTATTTCTGCCTAAAAGTAACTAAGACAGGTGAGCTTGAAAGCTTTCTTTTGAGCAATTTCCATCTTGCTTCCTAGCATGTGATCAGAAGCAAAGTCACTGTGAGATTGGTTTGCATTTCCTTTATGTGATATCTTCTCTATTATACTGACCATCTGTTGCAGCAGGATGAATCATTACCTGGCACTGTATTTTATTTATTTATGCATACCAGCAGGGTCATTGTTGTTGGAGATCAAAGACAGTGGACTAACCTGTTCTCTTTTTAGCAGGTAGAATGTGAGAAACAGTCTATCACCTAAGTGAGAGCCCATGTCTGCTCAGCTGAATTTGTAAGTCAAGCTCCATCTCACTCTTTCTGAATGCTATGTTCTATTTATAGTACTAGAGGAAATAACATATATTCTGCAGATCCAACCTGGGTCCTGGACCCAACTGTCCTTGAAGGTGGCCTGCAGATCCCTTACTTCTCAATCTCCCTGCTTCTACTATCTGAACTCCCTTTTTAGGTTGCATCTTTCCATACTTCTTAAGGGTAAATAGCTTTCTTTGGAGTATTCTAGGATAGAGAACATCACGTTTCAACTGATACTCCTAGTAATGATTGTAGGTCAGAAAGGAGAAAGGCAAACTGATTTTTAAGTTAATATTTCTCATCAGCAACAAAAGCATGAAACATTTTGCATTGTAAGCTCTTTGCCTGGTTTCTCCTTCCTCATCACTTCTTTCCCTTATTAAAAACCACAATATTTTTTATCAGTGGTCATATTCTTCTAAACAACTATATAATAGTTACCAATCTCAGACTTTAAAGATAGAACATCAAGGTGTAGAAAATTTATTGGGAAATCTGTGGCATGATCTAACGTTCTCAAAAGTTTCACAATATCAAAATTCATCAATAAAATGTGTTAAATAGCATTTGTGTGATTGTTGTATAGTAACAAAGAAAGCATTTGCAAAAAAACCAACTATACCAAGATGGAGCTTCAGAGCTCAGAGAAGCTCAAGGGACAAGGGATGAGGAGAGTTAAGAGTAGTGCCAGAGGGAGGCCAGCTCAGAGTATCAGCATTGTCATGCAGAACTGCTCTTGGGTCCCTTGCTTGATTTCAGAGTGAGCCCCTGCAGGGAGCCAAATGCCCTTTCTGCACTCTTTTGCTCTCCATTTCAGTTTATTATTTATTGTTCTTCTTTCTGATTCGTATTTTAGAGCTGTCAACCTGGTAGCTTCTTTACCTAGGGTTGAATGTTTTGGTCACTAAAGCAGCACATCAAAGGGACTGTGTGCCTCTCTTCATGACATGGGCCATGTGTGGACAGACAGATTGGAGCATGGAAGAGCATCTTTTCTTGGCTGAGAGCTCAGAACACCTGAAAGCTCATACAGGGAAAACAACAAAAACCCAAAACAAACAAACAAACAAAAAACCCAGAACAAAAACAAACCTAACAAACTCAGAGCTGGAGACTTTTTCTTCTTTCAACCCTCTGGGGGACAAATAAAACTGTTTTTCTCCTTGTTGTGATCAGCTGTAACCTCTGCTTTAAAAGACAATAGGTTTGCTCAAAAGTTGCCTCCCAAGATTTCTTTCCCTTGGACAATAAGCATCCTAATAAAAAAAAAACAACAACAGGCTATATGCAAATAAAGTCATTTCTGTTTCTGGAAATCACGTTTTAAGCACCACAAATACATTTCAATTGATAAAAGAAGCAATAGGTAAAAATGTGTAGTCACATACTTCCTGTTCACTACCGACATATACATATTTTTCTAGTACATTGCTCAATTGTGAAATCAGGGGAAAGCATGCAATAAACATTTTTTTGCAGCAAATTTTAGTAAAATATCTGTAAAAAGAAGACCAAATATACCAATGTTGAATATTACAATGTATTTGATTAATTTTTTCTTCTTTTAATACAAAATTGTCAGATAATCTTGTCCTGCAAAAATACTACATTTTAAAATTCAGTGTGGTGCTATCAGGCACCCCCGGTCTCTTCGAGCTATAACTGGTACCAAGCTCGTGCTGCTTGTCAAAATTTAATGAGAGGGCCCGTTCTAAAATAATTGAATTTTCATATCAGAACGAACCAGGATTACTCAGACAATAAAATTGCTGAGTCCTGTACTGTTACCGGCAAATACCTTTTGCTTTGCTCATGAAATCAGTATGTAAATGTTCAGGGTTTGTATTTAAGGCATCTCAGGCATTTGGAGTTGTAGTACTAGCAATAATTTCAAATGGTGCCGGTGATAAGTAGCTGGTTTTTTTATAATGTTCAAAGTGTAATTTGTTTGGTGAATCAGGATAAGCATTTGGTTTATATTTTATATAAATGTTAATGCATTTGCAGTTTAATTATGTTTCTTAACTTTTAACATTTCAGAAGTCAAATTTGAGGACTAGTCCATCAGATTGTCTTGCTTTCATAACATTCTGAAAAATGGGAGCACCCCCCATGCAGTGAGTTTAAAAAGTAAGAGGTGGCTGGAAAGTTCATGATGGTATGTTTTGGGAACTGGGAGCACTGATAATGAAGCAGGAGAAATGCCATCCATGCCTTAGGTGCGCCCTCCCCCATCAAGTTGAGTTCTCTGAGACACAGGTTTGGACCTGAGAGCCCTCCATCAACAGCAAGGAAGACACCTCCAGGGAGTGGCTAATTTAGTTCTTTTATGATAGTTGAGCTGGAGAGCAACTATCGAATGATGTAGTATAATTTTAAAAATTAACACGAGTTTCTGTAACATTGCAATGATTGAGGGTATGAGAACAGAAAAGAGCTCTTTCTAGTGTAGTAGAGAAAACTTGCTATAAGGGATGTTATTTTCCATATTCTTAGGTTTAAAATGATTGCAGCTTATTAGCCTTTTAGCAAATGTGTACTCAATCAAAAGTTAGCTCTGTAATTTGCCAGAGATTAGTAATAACTGTCAAAATCATGATTTTCTTTTTTTTTTACATCTCCTTCATTGTACTGCTTGGTTGAGTTGAAAAAGTATTGGATAATCCAACATTAGAGGCAGAAGACTTGGCCTTTATTTTTTAATTTAATTTTATTTTATTTACATCATAGAGCATAGGGGTCGTCAAACTACAGCCTATAGGCCAAATCCAGCTTGCTGGCTCTTTTTATAAATAAAGCTTTATTGGAACTCAGCCACACTCATTTGTTTAGGTATTGTCTGTGGCTGCTTTGGGGCTCCAAGGGCAGAGTTGAGGAGTTGCAACAGATTATATGGCTTGAAAAGTCTAAAATATTTGCCATCTGGCCCTTTGCAGGAAAAATTTGCAGACCCCTGATTTAGTAGAAAACTTCCCAGTTTTTTCTTTTCTTTCTTTCTTTCTTTTTTGGTACCGGGGATTGAACCCAGGGGCACTCAACCACTAAGCTACATCCCCAGACCTTTTTGTATTTTATTTAGAGACAGGGTCTCACTGAGTTGCTTAGTGCCTTGCTAAATTACTGAGGCTGGCCTCAAATTTGTGATCCTCCTGCCTCAGCCTCCTGAGCCATGGGAATTATAGGCATGCACTACCTGGCCCTATAACTTTCTAGTTTTCAGTGGTGATGGTGGTGAACACTGAACTGTTGTGAGCACTTTGCACTTAACCCTCATTTAACCCTCACAACAACCTGATGTTATAGCACTGTTGCTATCCCTATGGTACATATGAAAAGGAAGTCCACAAATGGTAGGTGACATGCCCATTCTGATTAACCTAGTAAGTGACAGAGCCAGGAAGTCTGACTCATCAATTTGTGTTCTCATTTTTTTAACTGTAATTATGGAATTTTCAAGCATACATAAAAAAGTAAAATGAATCACTAAGTGTGCATCACTCAGCTTCAGTAATTAATAGAATATTGCCATTTTGTTTTATCTACTTTCCCTCTTAACAACATATTTCCACATATTTTTTATCTAGGCTGAGCAAATCTCCAACATGGTGTCATTAAACCTGCAAATACTTCAATACATGGCTCCAACAGATAATGACTTTTTAAAATGTAACCAAAATGTTATTGTGGTATTTAACAAAATTCATAGTGATTCCATATACCATCGTCGTAGATCAGTCTGTATTAAATTTTTTTGATTGCCTTAAGTCTTTCTTTTGACCACTGGTTTGTTTAAATCAGAATTTAAGCAAGATTCACTCACTGCATATGGGAATTATGTGACTGCATTTCTATTCATATATAATGGTCCCTTTCCCTTACCTCTGTCAACTATCAGCTGATTCATTTGAACTATGGAATGGTCCACATTATAAATTTAACCAATTGGTTCTTTTTGTTGCAGTTTAATTTGTTCCTCCATTCCTACTATTTCTTTTATACTCCTAGTTAGGTCTAGATGATTGATGAAATTAAGGTGTGTGTGTGTGTGTGTGTGTGTGTGTGCGCGCGTGTGTGTGCGCATGCGCCTGCGCGCACATGTGTGTGCATGGGCACACACATTTTTTTTTTTCCCCTGGAGACTCCTTCATAGGTGGTGCTGGGCACTTCCTATCATATCACATCAAGCGGTACATGAGGTCTGCTTATCATTACTAAGGAGTGATGTCCGTTTCCTCAGTGGGTTCAGGTGATATCAGTCTGATTGTGCCATTTTGAAGTTTCCCACCAACTTTTCTCCAACGGTTTTGTCATTAATGAGCAGTAATTTCCTAGATCCATTATTTAAGAGTTACAAAATGGTTTTTCATTTTGTTTTTGAAACAGAATTGTCAATATTAATTAATAGCATTAATTAATATTAATTAATAATAGTATTTCTTCCATAAAGAGCTTTCCCCTCATCAACTATTTGCTTACCCTAACATATAATTTGTTCAAGAGAAGCAGTATAAATGCTTAATTCTTCTATTTTTTTGGCAACTGTTCATTGTAGTGTCGGCAATTTTCAGTAGTGATCAATGATAATACAATAAATAATAAAATTTGTGGCTTTTAAAATACATATTTTCTTCAATAGATTATAATTTTTTTGATACTGGGGATTGAACACAGGAGTGCTTTACTATTGAGCCACATCCCCAGTCCTTTTTATCAAAGTAAATATTTTGATACAGGGTCATACTAAATTGCTGAGACTCTTACTAAGTTGCTGAGACTGACCTTGAACTTGGGATCCTCTTGCCTCAGCCTCTGGAGTTGCTGGCTATAATAAATCTTTTTGATGCCCCAGTTGTCCCATTTTTGGTTCATGGTAGCTGCATGTTGGCTTTTGTGTCTTTGTGACATGGCCCTGATAGTGGTTGAAAGTGTACTTGCTTTCTGGCACAAGATATCCCAGGGCTATCTTGTGCATTGTATTCCTCAAACTGAGAATCAGCCATTTCTCCAGGAAGTTTTGCTTCCTTTTAATGAGAAATGTGACTTAGAAATTGAATCTAGGTGCTCTGACTGCTCAATGCTGCTGAGTGTTCACTGCATCTAGCTTCTCAGTACAGACAGCTAGGAAATACGTACTTAATTGAAAGAGAAAAATCATGAATTTGTTTTGATATTTCCAGTTTAATTGTAAAATTTCAGGATTTTTACCTCTTTGATTTTATATTTGTCTCTCTTTTTTTATTATGCTGAGAATCTTGGTTCCTAGTGATAATATACACTTATTTGCTTTACCCTGCAATTTACATGTGGCAATTTTAAAATAACAATACCAATATTACTGTAAATGGTAAGACAGTTTAAGTTTTCTATCCTCTTAAATTCTCTGCTGAATGGCCTCTTAGTAGGCTGAGAATTTTAAACCAGGGTCCACTTAAAGGGTTCTGGGTGGGAGCAGATGATATGTTGAGATGCTTCAGTGAGATTTTTTATACATCAATTATCTTTCTAGATAATTTATAAAATGTGCAAGATGGTAACAGTGCTTACACTTGAGCTAGCAGGTTCCAATTCAAAGTTCTTCACAAGATTTTTGACTCAGAAGTTATGACCATCCTTTGGTTTAAGAACAAATGCCCCTTTCAGATTCTATAAAGCAAGCAACCATCATACAAAAAAAAAAACAAATTTAGGGATCCTATAGGATAATATACATGTTGTGTATAGATGGCTGGTATATAAAACATCTTCCTATATGTCATCTCATTTGATCCTCATATCTCTCCCAGGTGGTAAGGAACTATTATTATCTCTGTTTTCCAAATGAGGATCAGAGGGGTTAAGTACTTTCTCAAAATCACACAGTTAATAAGTGGCAGAGCAAGGATTCAAACTATGTGCTTCAGCCCACAGCCTAGAAATTCCTTACAATACATCATGATAGTCAGCTTAGCCAAGCATGGTGGTGCATACCCATAATCCCAGCAACTGGGATTGAAGGAGGGAGGAGGATCACAGATTTGAGGCCAGCCTGGGCAATTTAGCAAGACCCAGTCTTTAAAAAAAGAAAATAAAAAGGGCTGGGGATACAGCTCAGTGGTATAGTGCCTCTGGTTCAGTCTCTGGTGCTGAGAAAAAAAAAGTTAGCTTATTCTAGGGTATTGTTTGCATTTCAGTAGTGGAGGTTCTTTCAACTTCTCTTGGGGATCAGGACAGGTTTTGGAATATTTTCTTGAGAAGTGGTAATGGTACTTTCCTTTGGTATCTCTCAGATGGTCAAATCTGGAGCTCAAGATGTGTGTTTGAGAGCTTCTCATTTTTATCTTTTCTATTGCTCTTCCTTTCCCACTCCAGCTTGACTCTTTGTTTGAAGGAGGAGGAGGGGGCGTTCTGGCCAAACTTGTTCCTTCAACTTAGAATGTAATTTTGCAGCATCCGGGTCTGACCTGGCATCTCTTTAACCAGGCACTGCCTGGGTCACCTTCCATTGTTCCACGTGCAGTTGCCAGTGGTAGCCATAAGGGAACATTCTACTCTTTTTTCCCCTCTGCTGTATTAGATGGAGTTTTCAGCTCATTTCAAATTGGCAGTTACTTGGCCAGGAAATAGAAGTTTCTCACTAGTCTTATTAAAACACTACCTTTTTTCCCCTCAAAATTCAGTCATGTGAATTGGCTTCAATAGTAGCTTCACTGAAATTAATAAATTTAAAAATTAATTAAAAATTTTAAAAATAAATTAATTAATAAATATGGGGGCTAACCACAAAATATAACTGAGTGCATAAAACAGAGTGTCTGAATTCTACTAAGTTCAGAATGTTTGAATCAGACTTGAACAGAGGAATCATGGAATAATTGAGGATCTGCCATGTCCATTTTGTGCCTGTGGATTAGGCAGATTGGGGGAGAAAAGACTGTCTCTACCATGGGCACCTGCATAACCAGATCCTTCCAGTCTGGAATCAGAATGTCTGGGTTCAAATCCTAACTTCACCAGTGTACACCCTTGGGAAAGCTGATCTTACTAGGCCTTTGATTTCTTAACATAGAGCTTGGCGTATGACATAGCAATCACTTCAATGCTGGATGCTGCCATTGATCATTATTATTATCATTATATCATTATTATATTATTATTATTGATTATTGTCACCAACATCATCTTCATAAAAATAATATATTCTGGCAGAATATATTATCTAGGCCTCAAACCCATATAGTGATATAAATCCCAAGTAGCAATTGGACTTTTACTCCCAATCCTGATGATTTTTATTAAAAAATGTGAGTGCTGCCTTAATAATGAGGTTTGACTAAAACTGTTCCCCTCCCTAATATTTAAACAATGTCCATATTGTTCCCCCTGTCTCCTCCCCACGCACCATCAACATCATGCCCATCATCTTCTCCTTTAGTCTTTTCTTTTCGTAAACAGTAAAACACTCTGTTCAATTCTACTTTTTCCGTTATCTTGGAACCCACCTTAAAAAGGCTTTCAACATAGCAGGCCACTGGAAGTACTGTGGTTAGAGTTACTAACAAATTCTACCACTCTAAAATTACTAATTCTACATTACTAAAGCTAATGGTGTCATCTCTGTTTTTGATTTTCCTTTGCAGTATGACCCAGTCACATTTCTCTTCCAGATTTTCCTCCCATCTCTTTGGCTGTTCTATATCTCCTTTTCTGGCTCCACCTTCATATTGCCATCTATAAATAAATATTGGGGTAGCCTAACCTGCTTCTCTCTCTATTTTCTGTTTACTCTATTTCACTGACCTTGTCTAGTCCTTGACTTTGAATTTTGTCTAACCTCCACCTTTCTGTTGATATATGCAGGGCATGGGTATTGTCATTATAGGTCCTGAAATGTTGTAGGGCATCACTTATCACACAAGCTTTTGGGCCACACCTATGCCCCTTACATCCAGCAAAGGCCTTTACCTTTGACTTTATTGAAAGATCCAGGTACCCCACATGCCTTTTTTCTTTTATCTTTCCAAATAAACTGTGCCTTCAGAACTACTGATGACCTCCTTCTTGATCAAATGCAGTGACCTCATATTTTTTTTTATGTCTTCCAAGGTGCCATTTGTTATTTTCCTTTCAGGGTGGGTTAGAACTTGGCGGTATATGGGAGAAACGTTCAAAAATCATTCAGCACTACCCCAGTGGATAAGCTTAGGGATCAGACTAGGTCATTGTGTAATTAGATGAACAAACAAATGAAACTAAGTGTGACCATTCATTTGCAAGCACTGGTCACCTTAGGAATGCTCATGTCCTCTGTTGGGGGAGATTCCGAGGTGTTCCAAGACACAGCCTTGACTTGAGAAGCCCTTGGTTTAATGAGGTATATGCTCATTAGGAGGCAAAGCAGCGTTCAGGAGCAGACTAGTGAGTGGTAGAGAGAACCATCATGCCATTCAGATGAACGTGTGTTCAAGTGCTTCCTCTTTCTTAGTAGCTTTGTGGCCTTGAACACAGTGCTTCACATTTCTGAGCCTCAATTTTCCATCTATGAAATGGAGATGATGGCAGTGTTCACTTCATGCAGTCTTCGTAAGAATGAAATAACATAGTAAGGCATGTAAAATGATAGCACATGGTAAGATCTTGATAAAAGGTAGCTATTTTGACCTTTATGAGACATATTATCATTGCCTGCCTCTTTTCTGCCCTGCCACAGCTACCATAGAGTGAATGTCCAGGTCTTCATAGGTGCACTCAGAGTTTGATCTTTTCCTTCTACTCTCTGATTCCTATTCCTTTGGCTAGAACAGTACTATCAAATACAGTAGCCATTAGCCACTTGAAATATAGCCATATATCCTAATTTGAGAGACTTAATATGCCAAATAAATGAATGTAAACTATCTCAAATAAATATATTAATAAGTTTTTATACTGATCACATTATGAAATGATATTTTTTGATATATTGGATTAAAGAAAATATATTATTAATTTCTTTTTTCTTTTTTCTTAAGGTACTCACGATTGAACCCAGATGTACTCAACTACTGAACCACATCCCCAACCCTTTTTTACATTTTTAATCTATAGACAGAGTCTCACTGAGATGCTTAGGACCTTGCTAAGTTGCTGAGGCTGGCTTTGAACTCGCAATCCTCCTGCCTTAGCCTCTTGAGCCACTGGGATTATAGGCGTGTGCCACTGCACCCAGCAATTTATTATTAGTTTCATGTGTTCTTTTTACATTTTTTAATGCAATGAATAGAAAATGCCCAGATACGTATGTGACTTGCATTTGTAGCTCACATTGTGTCTGATTGGACAGGACTGGCTCCTCCTCACGTTGGGATCTGGTGAGATTCTCCTCACCCCCTAAATCTACCTTTAGTACCTCTCTCCCCTTTCCTTGTTCTTTGCCACAAGCACACACAGCAGTCCACTCATCCTAGTCTGCCCTGGCCCTGTACCTGTGCTAACTTCCATAGCCTCTTGCACCCAACAGGTAAGGAGGGAGGCTTGTGGCCACTTCTGGGCTTTTAGTGGATTTTTCTCCTTGGTTTCCTCACAGCTTTTGGTTCATCCTTCTGCTTCAGGATTGCAAACTTTGGTTTTTAGTTAGATATGTATTGGTCTCCCTCCGCTATTCTGTTGTGAATTCATTGATAGCCCATGCTCTTTCTAATTTATCTGTGATCCCCAATGACCAGAGGAGCATCTTGCAGAAATTGAGCACTCATTAAGTACTGCAGGTACACACGTAGTCTCAGACTGCATTTCCTGTTGCCAGTTTTCCCCAGCAGCACCACTCCACGACATACAGTTTCCTGCTGAAAATTTCTTCATGGCTTCCCTTGCTTGCAGCCAGGCTCTTATTGTAAGAGCCTATCTGTGTCCTACTCTGTCTATCATGTCCTACTCTGTCTGTGATGTGGTCTATCTCAGCTAGAGCACAGCAGGTCTGCCATCAGCTGATGTGCATCCTGGGTGGTGGTTGTCACAAAGGGTTGGGTAAGCTCCCTTGAGGCTGGCACTGTGACCAGTGTGTAGAGAGTGGCAGTGGACTGCCTCCTGCCTTGGTTGCAGGGATTTTCCTCATTTGCCTTATGGTGGGCATCCTTCCAACTTTATGGGTGATGCTGCCATGTAATTTGTGGTGAGTAAATGATGCACAGAAAGCAGAGTGGGTAGATTGTGGCCGATGTGAGTTTCCTAGCAACGTCATTAGCTACGCTGGACCACCACTCAGTCAGCTTTGCCTCCTGTGGCCTGATACCATGGTGACACCACACTCTCTCTGGCCACTCCATAAACCTTGCACTTATGGTTCTCTGTCTTTAGAGTGACTGGGGAGAAAGATCACTTAGCAGTGTGCTGCTAAGATGCTAAAATGGATGACAACTTCCCGCTTTCTTCCTTTTCCCCCCTGAGGCCTTTGTGTACTTTGTATGACTTGTTTCCTGGGGGTGGACAGCCTTGCAACCTTTTTGTCTTATAAAAGTAGAATCTTTGCTGAACCATCTCATCTTTCTCTGACCACAATGCTTGAGAATAAATAAAATTTAATGGTGAAAATTATGTAGCATTTATCTGGCTTAGGTGCCATCCATTAATTAAAGGACCCCAGTCCTTGTCAGAGACCTTCTACAGTGCTCCAGAAATTACCAAGTAATGTTTGGTGTGTGCCTGTGAATGACTCCTAAAATCCTTGTGACATCTGCCATTTTCTTTCCTGTCCAGGTTCAGCTACTTCAGTGATCATTGTTGCTGAAATGGTCTCAGTGCTCTTACTAGGCCACTACAACAAAACTATCATCAAGATCACCAAAGCTGTGGTCCCTTTGCCTCTCCACTGCACATGGGAACTAGTCTGGTTCTGTAATTCCAATTCTGCCTCTGTTCTGGGTTCCAGAGACTTTATAGTCCTTCTCTGCATCTCTCGCTCTTTCTTAATCTCTCTCTCCTCTTCCTCTTTCCCTCTTCTTTATTCTTTTCCTTCTGCATTATGATATTCCTATTGCCCCAGAACTCAGATCTGTATAAGTTAGGCCTCAGGACAATCTGAGTGATATTCTTAGAATGGTATTTTTCTCTCCTCTTCCAAACTGACCTACTAGACTTGAACCAAATTTAAGCACCCCAGTTCACCTTCAATGGAAGAATTCTCTTCCATTGAGGCTATTCAGTGTCTCAAGTAAAGGGACCCTGGCCCTGCTGGTCTCCTAGACAGGCTAAAGCTCCTGTGCTCAGAGCCTGTGCCACTACTGTGGAGGAAGGACAATCACCTTCTTTATGTCTGCTTGGGCCTGCCCCCAAATGCCATCATTATTGGCACAGAAGAATTCATTCCTCTGGCTGAGGCTTTCTCAGGAACTCTGCATGGTATTCAGAGTTGAAGCTCTTTGCCCATGGCTTACTACCTCAATGAGGCCAGCTTACTCTGTCCTTTTTACTATGTGGTGTTGTCTGTGTATTCTGGAGCAGAGTCTAGGTGGTAGGCCCTATGAGGATGCTATAAACAATCAGATGTGAATTCTGTGTTTTTGCTTTTGTTTTGTTTTGTGGTGCTGTAGATGGAACCCAGAACACTTCTGAGCTACACCCTCAGCCTATGAGAATAGAGTTTGTGATGATGCAAGTCAAGGACCAACCCAAAGTAAGAACCTCTATAATAGGAGGGTCACTGTTTTCCCCTTACCAGCTTTCCAAAGCAGGGCTTTCTACTATATAATAGTTGATATCCTTAGAGATTTTCTTCTATTTAAAGCTGAAATCCATTGCCCTAAAACTGATCTTAACTTGTATCCTCATAGCCACACAAAATAAAAAATATTTTTCTTAATGATAGTCCTTAGGCTATTTCAAAATAGCTCTAGTCCCCACAAGTATTTTCTTTTTCCAGTTGTCAAAGCAATTTTCTTTGCATGTGGCTGCCACTGTCCTCTGTATCTTCTCTTGTTTTACAATGCACTTGGTATATAGTGAGTGTGAGAAATCAATCTAGTATTATAGGTATGACCATCAAGAATAAAGTGGGAATACCATCTCTGATTATTTGAACCATATACATTAAATGCAGCACCTTTTATATTTTAATAGCCCTTTATTTATGTTCCTTTTCTATGATCCTATCTTTTTAGAAGTTAGGAACTTCAAATGGTTTTCCAGTACTCTTGGAAATAACAGTGGTACCTTCAGTGGGGTCCTGGGTGAGTTGGATGACCATTTTCTCAGTGTGATATCCAGCATTCATGGAGAAGCAGCAGTGTCAATACTGTACATGTAGAGTTTGTGGTGTGATTTTTAAACTAAATTTATTTTTAACTGATACCTAAAAACATTAAACTTGTACACATTAATGGTATAACATTATAGTGTGATTGTTGGTTATGATGGTAGGTTCTGCCAAGTCCCCTTATTCCTAGTCCTCTTATTCATGACCCTAGACTTTCTAATTATTCTGGGGCCTATCTGAAGATCTTTTCAGTAGATTTTAGTTTGGATCATTTTCATTAACTTGCAACAAGATCCCTGACTGATACAAGTTCACATTACTCATGAACTTGATTAAAATCCCATGTCTCTGATGGGAGCAACCATTAAGCTAGATCTGTCCACCATTCCTTAAATATTCTTTTCTTGTTAGTTTTGGTGGTGCTGCTGCTGGGGATTGAACCCAGGGCCTCACCTTGCTAGGCAAGTGCTCTGCTGCTGAGCTACAGCCTCAGCCCTGTAAATGTGCATTTGAGGATTTTGAATCCAGACACAAGATGTATTAGTCTACTAGGGCTGCTGCAATGAAACATCACAGACTGGGGGGTTTACCAACAGAAATTTGTTCTCTCTGGAGCTAGAATCCAAAATCACAGGATGTCAGCAGTGTTGCTATCTTCTGAAGTCTCTCTCCTTGGCTTGCAGATGGCCAATCAATGCACGCATGGGTACACGTCTGTTTCTGAAGTTCCCGTAATAATGAAACCAGCCATATTGGATTAGAATCCACCATAAATACTTCATTCCTTATCTCCAAGTACGGTTACATTCTGAGGTACTTCTACATATAAATTTTGGGTGGGGTACAATTCAGCCCCATAACATAAGGAACCCCTCCTTTTTTTGGTACCAGGGATTGAACCCAGGGGCGCTTAACCACTAAGCCACATCCATGGCCCTTTTTATATTTTATTTAGAGATAGGGTCTCACTAAGTTGTTCAGGGCCTCACTAAGTTGCTGAGGATGGCTTTGAACTCATGATTCTCCTGCATCCTTCTCCTGAGCCTCTGGGATTTCAGGTGTGCACCACCACACTCAGCAATGCAACCCTTTTTGTTGTTACATTTCATATTGTTTTGGATTTTGTTTTAAATTGTGTATAGTCTTGATTCTGCTAGCACCACAGGTACCATTTCACTATGATTTTGTATTTGCAATTTTAAATGTGCAAGCCTCCAGTGCTATGTCCATATTGATGGTTCCTGGTTTTACTCTACGGGGCTGGGTGGGAGAGGAATCTCTAATTTCTACACAGAACGATAAGTGAAGGAGACAAAATCTAAACTGTTCTGGTGAAATCTGAAGCTAGGAGTTCTAGGTCCAAATGTCTCTGGTCCCTGAAATATGAAAGTCAAAGTTTCAGAGTATACTTTGAAAATCATTGACATTAATTATTTATCAACTGTATCATGGAGCCTGACCCCGAACAGGCCAATCATCATACCTATACAGGTCATTACCTGGGTTAAAGTTGAATTTATAATAAATGTAGGTGCTCACATGCTACCATCCATTATACATATATTCACCTTGCCTAGTATTATCCTTGGCTTTTGCTTAATGCTTGTTTGAAATCCAAAATTCTGAGTCTTTGGCTATGGTTCCTAGATTTATCTGCAGAGTAGAATTACCTGAAGAGATTTAACAAAACCCCAATGCCCAGGTTGCACCCCATGCCAGTTAAGTCAGAATGTATGGTGGTGGGAGATAGACATCAGTATCTTTTAATGGTTCCTCAGATGATTCCAATGTACAGCAAAGTTTGGGAACCACTGGTCTATAGCAGCTGGTTTATTATTCTTATACCATATAAAGTAGTGAGCACGTGTGTGCAGGTGCACACACACACACCATTTGGAAGTTTATGGGGGTACCTATAGATTACCTACACCATTAAACTCTATACGTTTCACAGTTTATACCAGAAATTGTTAGATGATCTATTTTGAGCTAACCTGCATGGATTTCTAGGATTCCTCTTTTCCTTAATATTTGAAAATAAGGATATCTGGCTAAAAATATTCTGAGTCTCTTTCTATTCTCTATGAATTACCTAAGTCTGCTGATCATAAGTTTTTTCCATCAGTTTTATTGAAGTGTAATTTGTATACAATGAAACGTGGGGCTGGGATTGTAGCTCAGGGGTAGAGCACTCACCTAACACATGTGAGGCCCTGGGTTTGATCCTCAGCACCACATAAAAATAAACAAAATATAGGTATTGTGTCAATCAACAACTAAAAATGTGTATTTTTTAAAAAGTGCATGTTTTAACACAGTTTTGAAAAATATGTGCATCTTTATAACCTGCAGCCTAGTGCCACCAGAACATTTTTTATTACCCCAAGGACTTCTTTGGCCTCCTGTGTAGCTTCTACCCACTTGCAGTGTCAAGTAACCAGTGCTTTGCTTTCCACAACTACAGATTATGTTTTTCTTGTTTACATATTGTTGGATTCAGTATGCCAGGGCTTGGCATACTTTTGCTACAAAGGGCCAGTTGGAATCATACAGTGTGTATGCTTTTGTGTCCAGCTTCTTGTGCTCAGCATAATGTATTTGGGATTCATTCTTGTTGCTGTGTGTCAGTAGCACTTTCCTTTTTATTGTGGAGCAGCAGTCCACTGTATGGCTACAGCACTTTGAGTTGATATATTCATGTGTTGGTGGACATTGGATTTTCCACATTTTGGATATTATGAATAGTGCTTCTATGTACATTAGTGTACAATGCTTTGTCAGGTCACATGTTTTCATTTTGCTTGTATAAAATACTTAGGATTGGAAATAAGTTTTATGGTATTAATATGTTTAACTTAAAATACCAAATTATTTCCAAACTGATTGCAAATCTTCACTCTCACCACAGGTGTATGAGAAGTCCATTTATTCCACCTGGTAACCATAATTATTCTGAGTCTGTACTATTATGGTTTTAATTTGTGCTACCCTAATACTTGATCATCATTTCACATTTATTGGATATTCTGTGTTGTTAGTCAATTTTTCATCACTGTCACCAAACTACCCAACACGAACAATTTAGAGGAGGAAAAGTTCATTTTGGCTCACAGTTTCAGAGGTTATGTGGTTGGCTAGCTCCATTACTTTGGGGCTGAGGTGTGGCAGAACATTTCAGTAGAGGGCATGGCAAAGGAGAACTACTCAGCTCATGGCAGTCAGAAAGCAGAGAGACATGCAGAGAGAGATTATAGATGTACACCACTGTGCCCAGCTTAACTGCGGAGTTTTGAGAGTTCTTTTTTTCTTTTTTTTTTTTTTTTGGTGCTGGGAATTGAACCCAGGGGTGCTCTTCCATTGAACTACAGCCCCATTCCTATTAATTCATTTGAGGCAGGGTCTTCCTAAGTTGCTGAGGCTGGCTTTGAACTTGGGAGCCTCCTGCCTTAGCCTCCTGAGTTGCTGGGATCATAGGCATGCACCACTGCACCCAGCTAGCTTTGAGAGTTCTTTATATGTTCTGGATGTGAGTTCTTTGTGGATATGTGCTTTCAACATTTTCTTCCTTTGTAGCTTATCTTTTCATTTTTTTCACCTGGACTTTCATAGTTTTTAGTTACAATGAAGCCCAATTTATTAATTTTACCTTTTATGTATCATGATTTTGGTGTCAAGTTTAAGAATGCTAGCCCCAGATCCTGAAGTTTATCTCCTATGTTTTTTTCTAGAAATTTATAATTTTATGTTTTATATTTAAGTCCAAGATCTATTCTGAGTTAATTCTTATATAAAATAAGAAATGTGGGTCAATGATTTTTAACCTATGGATGTCCAATTGCTCTAGCACCATTTGTTGAACACTGTCCTTCCTATTACACCATTGTTACAATCATTTAGACACATTGCATAGGAATATATGAGTTGTTAATTTAGTTCTATTGGTCAGTGTATCTATCCATTTTCCACTACCATACTATCTTAATTACTATAGCTATATAGTAGGTCTTAATATCAGGTAGAGTGGTTCCTTCTTCATAATTCTTTTATTATTCAAGATTTAGTTATTTTATAGCCTGTGCCTTTCCATGTAAATTTTAAAATAAGCTTGACTTATCAAAAATTAAAAATTAAAAAATTAAAGCATTTCTGGAAGCTTTATAGGAATTGTATTAAATCTGTATATTAATTTGAAGAGAGTTAATATTGTTATAATTTTGAGTCTTCCAATCTATGAACATGGTATATATCTCCATCTATTTAGGTTTATTATCTTAATGGGATGTCTCTGCTTTTTGAATCATAAGTGTTTGCTACATATTCTTGATGCAAGTCCTTGGTCATGTATACATGTATTGAAAATATTTTTTCTTAGTTTGTGGCTTGACTTTTCATTCTCATAACAGGGCTTTTAAGAGCAAAAGTCTTAAATTTTGAGAGTCCATTTTGGGTTTTATATACCTTATCTAATAAATATTTGTCTAGTACAAGACCACAAAGATTTCACCTGTGTTTCCTTAAAATGGTTTATAGTTTTTACTTTTAATTCAAGTTATATTATCCATTTTGAGTTAGACTTTGTGAAGATATGAGGTAGAGGTTGGAGTTTATGGTTTTCCATACAGATATCAAAATTTTCTAGCATTATCTTTTGAATAGGCTATTCTTACAACATTGAATACTTTTGACTCTTTTGGAAAATCAATGAAAATCAATTGGAAGTCCATTTGTGCACCCTCTCTTATTCCACTGACCTACTTGTCAATCCTATTATTTTCTTTATTTTAATTTTTTTGTACTGAGGATTGAACCCAGATGCACTTAATCACTGTGCTACATACCCAGATTTTGTTTTTTTTTTGAGCCAGGGTCTAGCTGAGCTTCTCAAGGTCTTGCTAAGTTATCAAAACTGGCCTCTGATTTAAGATCCTCTTGTTTCAACCTCCTGAGTCCCTGGGATAATAGGTGTGTGCCATCATACTTGGCCCTAATTGTCAATCCTTACCATACTGTCTTGATTACCAGGTAGTGTAAGTCCTATAGCTTTGCTTTTTTGTTTCCTATATAATATTATTTTGGATATTATAAGTGTTATTCAACTTTTCATTGATGTGACCAAAGTACATACAAGAACAGATTAGAGGAGAAAAAGTTTACTTTTCATAACTTTTACTTAGTTTTCAGATCTCTCACTCCATGGTCAGCTGACTTGGTTGCTCTAGTCCTGAGGTGTGGCAGAATATCATGGTGGAAAGGCATGGAAAAGGAAGGCTGCTCAGTTCATGGCAGCCAGAAAGCAAAGTGAGAGCAAGAGGCCAGGGACAAGATATATGTAGTTCAAGGTCACATCCCCAGTGACCTATTTCCTCTAGCCATACTCTACCTGCCAACAGGTACCACTCAGTTGCCCGTTGTTTAAGTTAGATTCTTCATTGCTGTTACCAAAAGACCTGACAAGAACAAATCTAGAGAATGAAAAGTTTATTTTGGCTCAAAATTTCAGAGGTTTAGTCCATGGTCAGCTGACCTTATAACTTTGGGGCAAAGACAATGCAGAATATCATGGTAGATGGATGTGGTGGAGGAAAGCAGCTCAGGACATGGCAGTCAAGAAACAGAGAGAAAGAGAGCTCTGTCCACAAGGAACAAATTATAAACCTCAAAGGAACACCTCAAGTGACTTCCTGTCTATAGTTATTGCCCAGTTAATACATATTAGTGGATCAATTCACTGATTAGGTTATACATATTATGATCTGATAATTTCACCTCTGAGAATTCTTGCAATCCTTAAACTACTCACACATCATTGTCTCACATGGAAGCTTTTTTGGCTAATACCTTATGTCTAAATCCTAACACCCATTTAAATTATTAATCGATCAAATTGATTAATCCATTGATGATGAGGTTACAGCTCTCATAATCTTATCATTTCGCTTCTAAACATTTCTTCATTGCCTAAAACAGTTTTTTTTTGTGGGGGGGACATTAAAGATTCAAACCATAAGGCTAAGGTCTTTAAAATTAATATGAATTTGATAGTTTGTCCATTTCTACAGAATACTTTGTAAAGATTTAATTGGAATTATATTTAATCTATACATCAATTAAAGGAGAATTGAAATCCTAAAAATATTGAGTCTTCTAATTCATGCCTATGGCATATCTCTCTACATATTTAAGTTTTTGTTCATTTATCTTAGTTTTTATAATTTTCAGCATACAAATCTTACACAGTTTTGTTAAATTTATTCCTATTTTATATTTTGACACTTTTTGAAAAGCATTTTTTGCAGTTTTTTCCAAAATATTTGCTGCTACTCTATAAAAATTCAATTGATGTGTGTGTGTGTGTGTGTGTGTGTGTGTGTGTGTGTGTGTGTGTTATGAATCAGGGTCTTGCACATGTTAAACATACACACTACACCTGAGCTATACCTCCAACCCAATTTTTTTAAAATTTATTTTACAACTTTATTTATTTTTATGTGGTGCTGAGGATCAAACACAGTGCTAGGCAAGTGCATTACTACTGAGCTACAACCCCAGCCCCTCCAACCCAATCTTAATTAGTACAATTCTCAGGTTATTTTTTAGATTCCTTAAGGTTTTCTACGTGAACAGTTCTTTTGTCTGTAAAGTATTTCTTTCACTTTATTGTAATCACTAGAACATCCAATGTAGTATTGAATGGAAGTGGTAGAAGCATACTTCTTTATCTTGTTCCTAGTATTAAGATATGAGCGTTGAACATTTTGCCATTAAATGTGATGCTTTTTGTAGTACTTTATTGATATTGCTTGTCTCACTGAAAAAAACTTTTCCTTTAATTCCTAAGTTACTGAAATTTTAAAATTATTTTTATCACACATTTAAATGGCTTTCTCTGTGAATTGAGATGGTCACATGTGTCTTCTTCTTTATTGTGGTGAATTATATGTCTGATTTTTGAAGATTAAACTAATCTGTGTTCCTCACTTTAAATAGTGATAATGTATTATCTTTTAAATATATTCCTAGATTCTATGTGCCAGAGTTCAGCAACATTTTTTTCTGTAAAGGATCAGAGGTAAATATTTTCAAGTAGCCTTTGAAAAATTATATTTCTTTCATGGTTATAGGGCTATTTAGATTTTTGCATTTTTTTCTTAAATCAGCTTTAAGAAGTATCCTTTAAAGAATTTGTTCATATTATCTTAAGTAATTGGTTTTATTGTTTATTGACATAGAGTGGCTTGCAAAATTGAATTATTTAGTCTTTGTCCGTAGCTTCTGTAATGCTGTTTTCTATCTCATTCCTTATTAGCAATTTGTGTTTCCTGTTTTTTTTTTTAATTTTTTTAGTTGTTTGTAGACCTTTATTTTGTTTTATTTACATGGGCTGCTGAGAATTGAACCCAGTGCCTTACACATACCAGGCAGGTGTGCTACCACTGAGCCCCAGCCCCGTGTTTCCTGTTTTTAATCCTGATTATTTTTAGTAAATAGTTATCCATTTGAGTATTCTTCACAAATAACCAATGTTTAGTCTTCCTAATTTTCTTTTTTTGTTACAGTTTTTTCGTAGATTCATTCTATTTGCTTGATTCTATTTCATTTTTATTGAATCTTCTCTTCTTGTAGTTTTCTTTTGGAGGTACCGGGGATTGAACTTAGGGGCACTCAACCACTGAGCCACACCCCCAGACCTATTTTGTATTTTATTAAGAGACAGGGTCCCACTGAGTTAC
The DNA here is from genome assembly GCA_025594165.1 of Tamias sibiricus. Lineage (NCBI taxonomy): Eukaryota > Metazoa > Chordata > Mammalia > Rodentia > Sciuridae > Tamias > Tamias sibiricus. The sequence goes on from CM046667.1 coordinate 130,746,948, forward strand.
CTCACTTTTGCTGAGGCTGGCTTTGAACTGATGATCCTCCTGTCTCAGCCTCTCAAGCCACTGGGATTACAGGCGTGTGCCACTGTGCCTGGCTCTTCTAGTTTCTAATGGTCAAAGCTTAGATCAATTTAAAATCTTTTTATTTTCCAATATAAGCATTTATATCTGTACATTTCTACCAAACTCTGTTGTAGCTATGATCCATAATTTTGATATGTTCTTTTTCAAGTTTAAATATTTTCAAATTTCTGTTGTAATTTCTTCTTTGATCTTGGATTATTAACTTTGTGTTATTTGACTTTTGAATAGGTACTCTTTTACACAGATTATCTGATTTTTATTTCAAATTTAATTGTATTTTGCTAAGATACTCTGGAATCTTTTTGGATTTATTGAGAATTGTTTTAAGGTTTATATAGTATGCTACATCTTTTTTTAACTTTAATTCTCGTTTATCTCAGTGCATAAACTGAATAAGAATTGGTTTTTAAGTTTTATCTGTAGTTGATAAAAAGTAATTGTGTGTATTTATTGGGCACAATGTGCTGTTTCAATAACACATGCATAGAAATTCTTAGTGCCATTTGGAATCAATGGAATACAACAGAAAGAACTAGGAAAAAATAGGTTCTGTTCTAGAAAATATTTACTTTTTACTCTACACCTGGACTCCTCTGTGCAATGAAAAATTTAGCTGGTTATCAGATCTTCTTTCTTTCTTTCTTTCTTTCTTTCTTTCTTTTTCTTTCTTTTGTTTCTTTTCTTTTCTTTCTTTCTTTTATGGTTCTTTGAAAAGATAAACAATTTTTTGTCTTTTTATTTGTTCTTTCTAGATATACATGACAGTAAATGTATTTTGATATATTGTACATACATGGAGTACATTTCCCATTCTTGTGGTTGTACATGATGTGGAGTTTCACTGGTGGTGTATTCATGTATGAACATTGGAAAGTGATGGCCAATTCATTCTACTGTCTTTCCTATTTCCATCTCCCTCCCTTTCCTTCATTCCCCCATGTCTAATTCAGTGAACTTCTATTCTCCCCCGACCCTTATTGTGTGTTAAGTATGCCACATCTTGATGTGTGATCCTAGTATATTTGAAAAGGATGAATATTCTGTATTGGGTGGAATATTTTCATAAATATTTATTATATCCTTTGGTTAATGGTGGTGCTCAAATCTTTTATATCCTCATTGATTTTCTCCTTGTTCTATCAATTCATGAGAGAAGAGGTTGAAGTTTCCAATTGTAATTGTGCATTTGCCTGTTTCTCCTATAATTTCTTTCAGTTTCATCTTCCTTATTTCAAAGCAGTGTTGTTGAATATACACATGTATTCAGGATTCTTAGGTCTGCTTGATAGTATAATCCTTTTATCCATATGAAATGTGTCTTTTTATTTCTGGTAACATTTCTTGTTTTGAAGTCTGCCTTGTGTGATCTTATATGCCTTTCCAGTTTTCTTATGACTAATGCTTACATTGTATACATTGTATAGTTTTCCCATCTTTTACCTTTAATCTTTTTTTGGCATTTTTTTATTTGAAGTTGTTATATATGACAGCAGAATGCATTACAATTCATAATACACATATAGAGCACATTTTTACATATCTCTGGTTGCATACAAAGTACATTTACACCATCTGTGTCTTCATACATGCACTTAGGGTAATGATATCCATTTCATTCTACCATCTTTTTTTTACCCCCTTGCCCCTCCTTCCCCATTGACCTTTCTAGTGTTCCTCTAATCTTCCTGTGCTCCCTATTCCAACCCCACTGTGAATCAACCTCCTTATATCAGAGAAAACATTTGGCATTTGGATTTTGGGGATTGGCTAACTTCACTTAGCATTATATTCTCCAACTTCATCCATTTACCTGTGAATGCCATGATTTTATTCTCTTTAATTGCTGAGTAATATTCCATTGTGTGTGTGTGTGTGTGTGTGTGTGTGTGTGTGTGTGTGTGTATCACATTTTCTTTCTCCATTCATCTACTGAAGGACATCTAGGTTGGTTCCACAGCCTAGCTATTGTGAATAAACATTAAAGTGGCTGTGTCACTGTAATATGCTGTTTTTGAGTCCTTTGGAAATAGACCCAGGAGTGGGATGACTGGGTCATAAGGTGGTTCCATTACCAGTTTTCCAAAGAATCTCCATACGCTTTTCATATTGGCTGCACCATTTTGCAGTCCCGCCAGCAAGGTATGAGTGTGCCTTTCCCCCCACATCCTCTCCAACATTTATTGTTGTTTGTGTTCTTTTTTAAAAAAATTATAATAGTAGTATATATTACAATTCATAGCGCACATATATAGCATCTTTTTGCATATAACTGTATACAAAGTATATTCGTACCATTCAGGTCTTCAATCATGCATTTAGGATAATGATATCTATCTCATTCAACCACATTTTCTTTTTTTTTCTTTTTTCCCCCTCCCTCCCCCCTTACTTCCTCCCATCCCCTCCCTTTCCTTTGACCATTCTAGTGTTCCTCTAATCCTCCTATATACCCCCATCCAACAACACTGTGAACTAGCCTCCTTAAATCAGAGAAAACATTCGGTATTTGGATTTTTGAGATTGACTAATTTCACTTAGCATTATATTCTCCAACTTCATCTATTTACCTGCAAATGCCATTATTTAATTCTCTTTTATTGCTGAGTAAAATTCCATTTTGTATATATACCACATAGCTGCCATTCTGACTGGAGTGAAATGAAATCTTAGAGTAGTTTTGATTTGCATTTTTCTATTTGCCAGTGATGACATTTTTTCATGTATCTGTTTATTGATTGTATATCACCTTCTGAGAAGTATATATTAGGTTCCTTAGCCCATTTATTGATTGGGTTATTTGTTTTTTTAGTGTTAAGATTTTTAAGTTCTTTGTATATTCTAGAGATCAGTGCTCTATCTGACTTGTGTGTAGTAAAGATTTGTTCCCAATTAGTAGATTTTCTATTCACCTCTCTGATTGTTTCTTTTGCTGAGAAGAAGTTTTTTAGTTTGAATCCATCCCATTCATTAATTCTAGATTATAATTCTTGTGCTATATATGGAGTCTTATTAAGGAAGTAGGAGCCTAATCCGATATGATGGAGATTTGGGCCTATTCTTTCTTCTAATAGACATATGGTCTCCAGTTTAATTCCTAGGTCCTTGATCCACTTTGAGTTGAGTTTTGTGCATGGTGAGAGATAGAGGTTTAATTTCATTTTGTTGCATATGGATTTCCAGTAATCCCAGCACCATTTGTTGAAGAGGCTATCTTTTCTCCAATGTATGTTTTTGGCACCTTTATCTAATATAAGATAACTGTAATTATATGTGTTAGTCTCTGTGTCCTCTATTCTGTACCGTTGGTCTACCAGCCTATTTTGGTGCCAATACCATGCTGTTTTTGTTACTATTGCTCTGTAGTATAATTTAAGGTCTGGTAATGTGATGCCACCTGCTTCACTCTTCTTGCTAAGGATTGCTTTAGCTATTCTGGGTCTCTTATTTTTCCAGATGAATTTCATGACGACCTTTTCTATTTCTATGAGGAATGTTAATATTCATGTTTAAAAATGGGTATTTTATAGACATCAGACAAGCTCTGCCTTTATGTAATATAATTAACAATGTATCATCTACCAACTTACTGGTTGTTTTCTACTTGTTCTTTGTTATCTTTTCTTGCTTCACTTTTCTGGCTTACTTTACATTTAGTTATTTCTTTTAGGGTTCTATAGTATCTCCATTATTTGATTTGTAGAAATACTGTTAAGAGAAATTTTATTAGGATTTATAGTGTATATGTTTTTACTTACTACAGTGTATCTTTAAATAGTATTATGCCATTTTACATATAAAACTATTGCAGTGATATGCTTCATTTTCTCCTTCCCGTCTGTCATAGTCCATTCAGGCTACTGTAACAAAATATCTTAGACTGGGTGATTTATAAACAATAGAAATTCATCACTTACAATTCTAGAGGTTGCTGGGTCCAAGTTCTAAGTGCCATTAGATTCAATATTTGGTGAGATTTTTCATTCTGATTTATAAATGGGGACCTCTTATTGCATCTTCACATGGTGAAAGGAACAGACATGTTCTAAGAGGCCTCTTTTGTAAGGGCACTAATCTTATTTTTGAGGGCTGTGCCCTTATGACCTAATCACCTTCCTGTGGTTCCATCTTCTGATACTAGTGCATTGGAGATTAAACTTCAACATATTAATTTGAAATGGGGTACAGATATTCATAGCATAGCAAGTATTTCTGCTGTTTAATGAATTTCATTTCTAAAGTACGTGTATGAAGTCACGAATAGTGTGAATATACTTTGTATACAACCAGAGGTATGTAAAAATGTGCTCTGTAAGCATAATATGAAATGTAAAAAAATGAATTTCATTTATACATGTGTCATAGATTTTTTTTAATTGATCAACTTTCTTTTTTAAAATTTGAAGCTAATTTTAGGCTTATAGAACAGTTTTAGTAATAGTACATAGAATTCATGTATAGCCATCACTTAGCTCCCCTACCGTTTAACCTCTTATATAACCGTTATACTGTTATCAAAATAATGAGCTAAGATCTTCTGTGTGGATGTAGGGTGGAAGATGGCACTGTTGCACATGTGTGTCCCTCCACAGGATAGAACCAAAGCAATAGGAGGGTATGTCTGGGTAACTGTGTAAGGTGGTGAGTGGACGTGGGTGAGCACTGGAATTCAATAGTGGGTAGACCAAGACCTGGAAAAATTCAGAGACTGGGGATAATAACATACTAAGAGAAGAATGCCCCACGGGTTACCTGGTGCCTGGCACCACTGCTGGGGGAGGGGGATCTCTCCTCTTCAATGGCATAAAGATGAAAGAGAGTGTCACAGTTTGACACAAAAGCCTGCACTCTACAGTCATACAGCCTAAATAAATAAGAGACCTGAAGTCTTCACAACAGGGTAGTTATGGAGAAGGACTTCACTGAATCTCCCAGTGAACTCTAAGAGTGCTATGGGAAGGAGCCATCTTGAGAAGAGTCCTATCATCTGAGATTGTACTGCTCAGGGGGTAAAAAATGCTGACATTCATATTGTTGGAACCCTCTGGACAAAATTGACTAGAAAAAAATCAGTCTTGGCTCAGAGGAGAGACTGGCACAAATTGGCTGAGGTTTCTGCACTGTGGAGAGCATGGGGCCAGTAACCACCAGGCTTTGGAATGGGTGGATTGGTGAGCCAGCCCTCTGGGACATGAGAAGAACAGTTGTGTGTGGCTTTGCATGGGGGCCAGGACTGAAGTTTCTAGTTTCAGTACTGGGAAAGTGGCAGATCATGTGGTTCCTGTAGCCTCCACCCCCACTATAGAACTCAGTGCTTCAGTTGCCTCCCTTCTTCCAAGGGATCTGGAACCTGCTGTGACTTCATCATTTGCTTCATCCCTAGGCATAGAGTCTAGTGACCTCCAGTGAGAATATTTGCCTGACATAACCCACATTCCACCCTAACTCAATTCATAGAAGTACTCACCATGGCTTTGGCATCAGCTCTGCTTCCACATGCACAGCCTAGAAAGCTCCAGAGAGATAGCACACCTGACCTGGTGTGCATTCCTCTTTAACTTGTTTGGTGAGAAGGATCCCACTGAGCTTCAACATTTGCCTGTTCTCAATTATGCAGCCAAAAAAAAAAAAAAAAAAAAAAAAAAAAACAGAAACAAAATAATCTCTGGAGAGAATGTATAGCTCTGGACTGAATTTCACCCTAACTTTTTTGTTCAGAAATCCAGCTGAGAGCACTTGCAACCCACTCTGCCCTGTTCCTCATACCTCTCAGGATCCACTGCTGAAAGAAATCCCAGGACAACTCCTTGCCACCACACTGGATAGCCTACAACCTAGAGAGAAACTTAGATTAGTATATCCTGCAATCTTCTGCCTTTGGTAGCATTTCCAAGCATCATGGCTCAGAGAAATTTGTGTTTCTTGTTAAAATGTTCAAATATATTTTATAATTTCCTTTTATTTATGTTTATACATATTTATTTTTCTTCTCCTTTCTGTGTTTTTTTTCTGTTTTTAAATTTTATTTTAGTATTTTCTTTATTATCCTATTATATTTTATTCTATTTTTCTTTACTTCAGCACTAGGGATTGAGCCTGGGTTATTTGCACACACTGAGTAGGTGCTTTGCTACTAAACTACACTCCTAGTCCAGCTAAGAGGAATAGTACTCAGTTCCAGACACAATCTAGCCCTGCTGGAACCCTGTCAGATGTTTCTACTTAAAGAATAGGGGGGAACGTAAGCTCCCAGTTTTCAATTCCTCCCTAGGCATGCAGAACTAGGGGAGTCTGAGGTCCCAGTCCAGGATAAGCACCCTCATAGTAGCAGCATAGAGAAAAAACAATGGTTGCTGCCACTGCATCTATACAAGTCCTATACATCCATCTCAGCTGTACCTTCTCAGATAGCATAGGGCTGACTAGACTGAGGTGAGTCCCACAGAGGGGGAACTGTAGCCTCTCCCTGTGAAGTGCCTATATCTACACTAGTGCCCACTCAGAGGAAAAGAGCATCAAGCACTTCATGTTGTTGGAGCATCCACCATCAGAATCATATTCCAATAACAGTATCAGCAGTACCTGTGGAAATACCCATCACCTGAGGGCCTGCCACTCCCATTATAGGAGTGACTGACCATAGAGGACACATCCCACAAACTCTGTTATCTACATCACATTCTGCCTTGAGTACCATAATGTCTCCATTCATACAAAACCTGCAGAGATAGTGAGTCTCTTTTATATGATATGCTGTATGCCCAAACCCATGAATCATAACCAAAGAAATTATAGAAAGATTATGCTGTGTTGTCTAGTTGGAAATCAACATCATTATACAACAAACTGATACCCCAAGACCTGTAATTAGGAGAATGCCACATACCAAGAAGGTCATTGCATAGAAGTGGAAGAGAGAGTCATTCCTGCAGATCCCAACACAGACTTTTTTTAAAAAAAATGAAGAACCATGGTAAAATGAAATCCCTTAAATTTCACAATTCTCTAATAACAGATTCCAAAGGGATCAAAGTTGATGAAATTCCAGAAAAAATTCAAAAGAATGATTTTTAAAAGCTCAATGAAATCTAAGATGATATAGATGAACATTTGAATGAATTAAGGAAGACAATGTAAGGTTACAATGAGAAATTCAGTAAAAAGATAAATATTTTTTTAGAAGAACCAAATAGAACCCTTGGAAATGAAAAGCTCAATAAGTCAGTTTTTCAAACTTTGTTAAAAACCTTCATAAGAGACTTGGAAAAATGGAAGAAAAAAACACCATAATTTATAGGGAAGTCTTTTGAAATATTATATTCAGAAAAATAAAGACAGAAAGAATGAAGAGAACATACAAGAACATTGGGATATCATCAAAAAATCAGAGGTCTGCCTCATTGGTATATCTGAGGTGAAAAATGTACAGGCCGAGGACATAGAAAATCTATTCAATGAAATAATAGCAGAAAATTTCCCAAATTGTGTGGAAAAGACAGTCACCAGGTAAAGAGGCATTCAGAACCCCACAGGGACATGACAAGAAATGAACCTCTCTGTGACATATTTAAATTGCCAAAGTACAGGACAAAGAAAGAATATTAAAATCTGCAAAAGAAAAGCTCGAAGTCACATTTAAAGGCAAACCCATGAACAACAGATTTCTCAGCAGAAACCCTAAAGGCCAGGAAGGCATAGAATGATGTATTAAAAAAGCAAATAATTGCCAACAAAGAATGCTACACCCAGCAAGGCTGTACTTCAGAATCAAAGAAGAAATCAAGACTTTTCAACATAAATGTAAAATAAGGGAATTCATTACAACTAGACCAGCATGCTTAACTAGACTAGATGCTTAAGGTAGTCCTATACCCAGAAGAGGAAGAAAGATAAACATTGTCAAGAGGGTATGGGAAAGAATATATCTTACTAAAAGAGTACATACACAAATGAGAAATTGAAAAGAATCAAACATTATCCATACAATAAGCCATCAAATTGCAAAGATGAATAAGAGGAAGAAACAAACAATATTCATAACAACCAGAAGAATCAACATAATGACAGGAATAAGTACATACCTTTCAATAATAACTGCATGTTAAATGTATTAATTCTCCAATGAAAATACACAGACTGCATAAATAAAAAGGACCTAATAATATGCTGCTACAATAAATCCAGCTCAACTGCAAAGAAATACAGACTTATAGAAAAGGGATGGAAAACAACATTACAAACAAATGGAATCTGAAAGCAAACAGGAATAACTAAGTATACTTACATCTGACAAAGCAGATTTTAAGACAAAATCAGAAGAGATGAGAAAGGTCCCTGTATATTGATCAAGGTAATAATTCTTCAAGTTCAAACAGTTATAAATATACACACCAAATATTGTAGCACCCAATTTTATGAAACAAACATTACTAAACATAAAGGGAGAGATAAGCCCCATTAAAATAATAGTGCATGACTTCAGTACTTTACTTTCACCAGAAGATAGATCATTCAGACGAATAACCACAAAGAAACACCAAAGTTAAATTATGCTATAGATCAAATGGACTTAACATTTACAGAATATGCCATCCAAAAGGTACAGAATATATTTCTTTCTATCAACGCATGGAACCTCTTCTAAAATAGACTATATTAGGCCTCAAAGCAAGTCCTAACAGATTTTTAAAAATTGAAATAATGCCCTACATCTTCTCTGATCACAATGGAATAAAACTAGAAATAGACAGGAAGGGAAATTGCATAAATTATAGAAATACATGGAGATTGAACACCACACTTTTTTCTTTTCTTTTTTAAAAAATTTAATTAATTTTGTTTTATTTTTACACAAATGGAGCACAACTTTTCATTTCTCTGATTGTACATGATGTAGAGTCACACCATTTATGCGATCATACCCATACATAGGGATAATAATGTCTATCTCATTCCACCATCTTCCCCGTACACACCCCCGCTCCTCCCCTTCCTCCCCTCTGCTCAACCCAAAGTTCCTCTATTCTTCCCTTGCTGCACCCCCATTATGGATCAGCATTCACTTATCAGAGAAAACATCTGGCCTTTGGTTTTGGGGGATTGGGTTACTTCACGTAGCGTGATATTCTTCAACTCTGCCCATTTACCTGTGAATGCCATAATTTCATTCTTCTTTAATGCTAAGTAATATTCTATTGTGGATATATAGCACAGTTTCTTTTTTTATTTTATTTTTTATTCTAACTTGTTTTATATGACAATGGGATGTGTTACAATTAATATTATATACATAGAGCACATTTTTTCATATCTCTGGTTGTATACAAAGTATATTCATACAATTCGTGTCTTCATACATATACTTTGGATATCGATGTCCATCTCATTCCACCATCATTTCTAACCCCATGCCCCCACCCTTGCCCTATCTAGTGTTTGTCTCTTCATCCCATGCTCCCCCTCCCTACCCTGCTATGAATCAGCTTCCTTATACAAGAGAAAACGTTTGGCCTTTGGTTTTATGAGATTGACTAACTTCACTTAGCATTATATTCTGTAACTTCATCCATTTACCTGCGAATGCCATGATTTTATTCTCTCTTATTGCTGATTAATACTCCATTGTGTATATATACCACATTTTTTTTTATCTACTCATCTACTGAGGGGCACCTATGTTGGGTCCACAGTCTAGCTATTGTGAATTGTGCTGCTATAAACATTGATGTGGCTGTGTCCCTTTAGTAAGCTGTTTTTAAGTCCTTTGGGAATAGGTCAAGGAGTGGGATAGCTGGGTCAAATGGTGGTTCCATTCCAAGTTTTCCTAGGAATCTCCATACTGCTTTCCAAATTGGCTTCACCAATTTGCAGTCCCACCAGCAATGTAAGAGTGTGCCTTTTCCCCCACATCCTCACCAGCATTTTTTGTTGTTTGTGTTTTTGATAGCTGCCATTCTGACTGGCATGAGATGAAATCTTAGAGTAGTTTTGATTTGCATTTCTCTAATGCTGGAGATGTTGAACATTTTTTTCATACATTTGTTGATTGTTTGTATATCATCTTCTGAGAAGTGTCTGCTTGGTTCTTGGCCCATTTATTGATTGGGTTATTTGTTTTGTGTGTGTGTGTGTGTGTTTAGTTTTTTTTTTTTTTTTTTTTTTTTTTTTTTTTTTTTAGTTTTTAATATACCCTAGAGATTAGTGCTCTATCTGATGTGTGAGGGGTAAAAATTTGCTCCCAAGATGTAGGCTCTCTATTCACCTCACTGACTGTTTCTATTACTGAGAAGAAACTTTTTAGTTTGAATCCATCCCATTTATTGATTCTTGATTTTAATTCTTGTGCTATAGTAATCTTATTAAGGAAGTTGGGGCCTAATCCAACATGATAGAGATTAGGGCCTACTTTTTCTTCTAATAGGCTCAATGTCTCTGGTCTAATTCCTAGGTCCTTGATCCACTTTGAATTGAGTTTTGTGCATGGTGAGACATAGGGGTTTAATTTCATTTTGTTGCATATGGATTTCCAGTTATCCCAGCAACATTTGTTGAAGAGGCTATCTTTTCTCCAATGTATGTTTTTGGCACCTTTGTCTGATATAAGATAGTTGTAATTTTGTGATTTAGTCTTTGTCCTCTATTCTGTACCATTGGTCTACCAGTCTATTTTGGTGCCAATACCATGCTGTTTTTGTAACTATTGCTCTGTAGTATAGTTTAAGGTCTGGTATTGTGATGCCACTTGCTTCACTCTTCTTGCTAAGGATTGCTTTAGCTATTCTGGGTCTCTTATTTTTCCAGATGAATTTCATGACTTTTTTTATACCTTTATTTTATTTATGTGGTGCAGAGGATTGAACCCTGGGCCTCACACATGTGAGACGAGTGCTCTACCACTAAGCCCCAGACCCAGCCCCTCATGACTGCTTTTACTATTTCTATGAGGAATGTCATTGGCATTTTGATTGGAATTGCATTAAATCTGTATAGTGCTTTTGGTAGTATTGTCATTTGACAATATCAATTTTGCCTGTTTAAGAACAAGGGAGAGCTTTCCATCTTCTAAGGTCTTCTTTAATTTATTTCTTTAGTGTTCTGTAATTTTCATTGTAGAGGTCTTTGACCTCTTTCATTAAGATGATTCCCAAATATTTTATTTTTTTGAGGCTATTGTAAATGGGGTAGTTTTCCTATTTTCTATTTCAGAGGATTTTTCACTGATGTACAGTAATGCCTTTGATTTATGCATATTGATTTTGTATACTGCTACTTTGCTGAATTCATTTATTAGTTCTAGAAGTTTTCTGGTGGAAATTTTTGGATCCTCTAGGTATAGAATCATATTGTCAACAAATAGTGCTAATTTGATTTCTTCTTTTCCTATCCATATCCTTTAATTTCTTTCATCAGTCTAATTGCTCTGGCTGGAGTTTCAAGAAGTATGTTAAATAGAAGTGGTGAAAGAGGGCATTCCTGTCTTGTTCCAGTTTTTAGAGGGAATACTTTCAATTTTTCTCCATTTGGAATGATGTTGGTCTGGGGCTTAGCATAGATAGCTTTTACAATGTTGAGATATGTTCCTGTTATCCCTCGTTTTTCTAGTGTTTTGAACATGAAGGGGTGCTGCATTTTGTCCAATGCTTTTTCTGCATCTATTGAGATGATCATATGATTTTTATCTTTAAGTCCTTTGATATGATTAATTACTTTTTTTTATTTCCATATGTTGAACCAAACTTGCATCCATGGGATGAACTCCACTTGATCATGGTGTACTATCTTTTTTGATATATTTTTGTATTTGATTTGCCAGAACTTTATTGAGAATTTTTGCATCTATGTTAATTAGAGATATTGGTCTTAAGTTTTCTTTCTTTGATGTGCTTTGTCTGGTTTTGGAATCAGGGTGACATTGGCCTCATAGAATGAGTTTGGAAGTGTTCCCTCATTTTCTATTTCATGATCTAATTTGAGGAGTATTGGTATTAGTTCTTCTTTGAAGGTCTTGTAGAACCCATCTGTGTATACATCTGGTCCTGGGCTTTTCTTGTCTGGTAGGCTTTTAATGGCATCTTCTATTTCATTGCTTGAAATTGATCTGTTTGACTTGTGTATATCATGATTCAGTTTGGGAAAATCATATGACTTTAGAAATTTGTCAATGCCTTTGATATTTTCTGTTTTATTGGAGCACAATGCAGGGTAGTATGTTCATTTTTTGCATTTTCAGAGTTGCTTTGTGGCATAATATATGGTCTATTTTAGAGAAGGATCCATGTGCTGCTGAGAAGAAAGTGTATTTACTCATTGGTGGATGAAATATTCTATATATGTCTGTTATGTCTAAGTTATTGATTGTATTATTGAGTTCTATAGTTTCTTTTTTTACCTTTTGTTTGGAAGATCTTTCCAGTGGTGAAAGAGGTGTGTTAAAGTCACCCAGAACCATTGTGTTGTGGTCTATTTGACTCTTCAACTTTAGAAGAGTTTGTTTTATGAATGTAGATGCTCCTTCCTTTGGGGCATATATATTTATTATTATTATGTCTTGTTGATGTATGGTTCCCTTAAGCAGTATGAAATGTCCTTAATTATTCCTTTTGATTAACTTTGGCTTGAAGTCTACTTTTTTTGATATGAGGATAGAAACCCCTGCTTGCTTTTGCAGTCCATGTGAGTGGTATGATTTCTCCCAACCTTTCACCTTCAGCCTGAGGATGTCTTTTCCTATGAGATGAGCCTCTTGAAGGCAGAATATAGTTGGGTCTTTTTTTTTCAATCCAATCTGCCAGTCTATGTCTCTTGATTGGTGAGTTTAGGCCATTAACATTCAGGGTTATTGTTGAGACATGATTTATATTCCCAATCATATTTGTTTTTAATTTTTGGTATTTTTTCTTTTTTATTTATAATAGTAGTATGTATTACAATTCATAATGCACATATATAGCATCTTTTTACATACAACTGTTTGTATACAAAGTATATAAGTACCATTCAGATCTTCAATCATGCATTTAGGATAATGATATCAATCTCATTCAACCACCAACATTTTTTGCTCCCCCCTCTTGCTCCCTCCCTTCACTTCCCTTTCCTTTGACCATTCTAGTGTTCCTCTAATCCTCCTATGTACCCCCATCCAACAAGACTTGTGAACTAGCCTCCTTATATCATAGAAAACATTCGGTATTTGGATTTTCGAGATTGACTAATTTCACTTAGCATTATATTCTCCAACTTCATCCATTTACCTGCAAATGCCATTATTTTATTCTCTTTTATTGCTGAGTAAATTTCCACTGTGTACATATACCACATTTTCTTTATCCACTCATCTACTGAGGGACATCTAGGTTGGTTCTACAACCTAGCTATTGTGAATTGTGCTGCTATAAACATTGAAGTGGCTGTGTCACTGTAGTATGCTGTTTTTAAGTCCTTTGGAAATAGACTCAGGAGTGGGATAGCTGGGTCATAGGGTGGTTCCATTCCCAGTTTTCCAAGAAATCTCCATACTGCCTTCCATAATGGTTGTACCATTTTGCAGTCCCACCAGCAATGTATGAGTGTACCTTTTTCCCCACATCCTCTCCAACATTTATTGTTGTTTGTGTTCTTGATAGCTGCCATTCTGACTGGAGTGAAATGAAATCTTAGAGTAGTTTTGATTTGCATTTCTCTAATTGCCAGGGATGTTGAGCATTTTTTCATGTATTTGTTGATTAATTGTGTATCTTCTTCTGAGAAGTGTCTTTTCAATTCCTTAGCCCATTTATTGATTGGGTTATTTGTTTTTTTTGGTGTTAAGTTTTTTTCTTTATATATTCTAGAAATTAGTGCTCTATCTGATGTGCATGTATTAAATATTTGTTCCCAATTAGTTGGCTCTCTATTCACCTCACTGATTGTTTCTTTTGCTGAGAAGAAGCTTTTTAGTTTAAATCTATCCCATTCATTAATTCTTGGTAATAATTCTTGCACTACAGGATTCTTATTAAGGAACTTGGGGCCTAATCTGACATGTTGGAAATTGGAGCTTACTTTTTCTTCTATTAGGCGTATTGTGTCTGGGCTAATTCCTAGGTCCTTGATCCATTTTGAATTGAGTTTTGATTTAACTTGACTTGGTTTCTCCTTTGATTAGTATTTCCTTTAGTGTAATTCCTCCCTTTGCTGATTTTCATTGTTGTTTATCGTTTCCTCTTCATGGAATATTTTGCCGAGGATGTTCTGGAGTGCAGGCTTTCTAGTTATAAATTCTTTTAACTTTTGTTTGTCATGGAAGGTTTTTATTTCATCTTCAAATCTAAAGCTTAATTTTTCTGGATATAAGATTCTTGGTTGGCATCCATTTGCTTTCAGAGCTTGCTATATGTTGTTCCAGGATCTTCTAGCTTTCGGGGTCTGGGTTGAAAAATCTGCAGATGTTGTAATTGATTTCCCCCTATATATAATCTGATTCCTTTCTCCGTGGCTTTTAATATTCTCTCCTTATTCTGTATGCTAGGCATTTTCATTATAATGTGCACTGGTGTGGATTTGTTGTGATTTTGTTCATTTGGTGTCCTATAAGCCTCTTGTATTTATTTGATTTTCCAACTCATTCTTCATGTTTGGAAATTTTTCTGATATTATTTCATTGAGTAGATTACTCATTCCTTTGGTTTGCAACTCTATGCCTTCCTCTATCCCAATAATTCTTAAATTTGGTCTTTTTATGTTATCCCATAATTCTTGAATGTTGTACTCATGGTTTATTACCATCTTTACTGTGTGGTCAACATTGTTTTCAAGATTATATATTTCGTCTTTATTGTCTGAGATCCTATCTTCCAAGTGATCTAATCTCTTGGTGATGCTTTCTCTTGAGTTTTTAATTTGGTTTATTGTTTCCTTAATTTCAATGAGTTCTGTTTTGTTTTTTTACAGAATCTCTATCTCCTTATTGAAGTAATCTTTTGCTTCCTGTATTTACTTATATAGCTCTTTATTGAAATGATCTTTTGCTGCCTGTATTTGCTCTCTTATATCATCCTTTACTTCAAAGAACATTGTAATTATGTACATCCTGAACTCCATCTCTGTTGCCGCCTCTAGCTGCTGCCATCTGCAGCAATGATACCGCGGGAAAGAATTCGGAGGCAGACTGGGAATGAGTAGGTTCTTTATTCTTGCTTCTTCTGCTGACTTCTCTCTCCAACTCCAACAACAACACCCCCAACTCCAACTCCCTCTGGTTAAATACTCTTCAACTTAACAAGTATACACGTGTCACAAGCTTAACTTACAGGTATGTTACACAGTGTTCACGGGCACAGAAAGATTCTTAGTTGATTACATTAAGGTCAGGAGAAAACAATTAAACGCCTCCTCTTTGGCTCTCAGCCAGCCGCCATCTTACCTACCACCTCATTAAGGCTCTTATACATCTCTGTCATTTCTTCTATTGTGCTGGCCATGGCTTCTAATAATGTAATATCTTGGTTTGTTGGGGGTACTTTCTTCTCTTCTTTTTTCATGTTGTTCACATGTCTTCCCTTCTAGCTCGTATCTGTATAGATCTGAAGTGTTACAGTTTTTACCCTATAGGCTTATAGTATCCCTGCAAGTTTGCAATAGCTCTCCTTTAAGGGGGAGAATAATGTGAACAGATCCCAATACAAATAATATACAACCTTAAACCAAATATCCACTATGAAGTTCTTTACAGTTTTGTCACAATATACAGAAATGGTAAGTTCAATTATTATCAACAATGTAAACAGTAGGTTTGTAAAAAGGTCTACAGTTCAGATGGTGGACAAAGAACTGGGGTTGAGGTGTAGGATGAGATGTTGGGAGGGTAGGAGGTGAGGATATAGAGTTATTAAATCTTAGGAAGTGTGAAAGAGGAATCTAAAGAAGTTGGTTAGTAGCAGGAGAAGAGAGAGAAAGTCATTTGGGGGAGGCCAGTAAATGGTAAGACAGTAGAGTATAACAAACAAACAAACACAATATTAAGAAAAGTCAAAAATGTAAAAATAGGAGATAAAATAATATACAACACCACTGTAATACACTGTTCAGACATTCCCATCCTCAGTAATCTAATTCATGAAAAGTACTTGGTTTCACAAATGTTGGGGATGTGAGGACAGGAAAAGAGAGAGAGAAAAAAAAGTCTTGAAGGAAGATACAAGGATTGTTTTTGTTGGAGATCAGTATCTTTCCTGCTTCCCTTCTCATCCAATAGGTGGGGTTGTCTGTTGTTTGCTGGTATCACCACTCTCAGGATGGTGAAGGTTATTAGCTTATTTGATCTAACTATAACTTAGTACTTTGATGAACCTTTCCCCATCCTTCCCTCATCCCTACCCTCCCCAGTTTCTGGAAATTATTATTCTACTCTCAAGTTTGACAAGATCTACCTTTTTAAGATTCCACATATAACTTAAAATCAGCATGCTATAGTGACACAGCCACATCATTGTTTATAGCAGCTCAATTCATAGTAGCTAAGCTATGGAGCCAACCCAGGTGTCCTTCATCAGATGAATAGATAAAGAAATTGTGGTTTATATACACAATGGAAAATTACTCAGCCATAAAGAAGAATGAAATTAGGGCATATGCCAATAAATGGATGGAACAGGAGACTATCATGCTATGTGAAATAAGCCAATCCCCAAAATCAAAGGCTGAATGTTCTGTCTGATATGTGGATGATAACACACAATAACAGGGGGAGGGAAGAATAGAGGTACTTTGAATTAGACAAAGAGGAATGAAAGGAAGGGAGGTGGGATAGGAATAGGAAAGATGGTAGAATGAATCAGACATAACTTTCCCATGTTCATAGATGAATACATTACCAGTGTAACTCCCCATCATGTACAACCACAAGAACTGAAAGTTATACTCCACATATGTATTTCAAAATACACTCTATTGTCATGTATATCTAAAAAACCAATTCAAAATGCTAAAAAAGATTCCACATATTTTATTTCACATAGCATAATAATCTCTAGTTCTATGTATTTTGTCACAAATGATAGGATTTCATACTTTTTTTGAATTTTTTTTAGTTATAGATGGACATGATATCCTTATTTTATTTATTTATTTTTTATGTGGTGCTGAACATCAAATCCAGTGCCCCACACATGCCAGGCAAGCACCCCACCATTGAGCCACAACCCCAGCCCTGCCTGGATTTCATACTTTTTATAGCTGAATAATATTCTATTGTGTGTGTTTATCACATTTTCTTTATCCATTCATTACTTGATGGACACTTAGGTTAATTCCATTTCTTGGTTATTGTGAATAGTCCTGCAATGAACATGGAAATGTAGATGTCTCTCTCACATAACGACTTAATTTCCTTTGAAAAAATATCCAGTAGTGGGATTGCTGGAGCATATGGTGATTGTATTTTTAATTTTTTTTGAGGAACATTCATACTGTTTTCTATAATGGCTATACTAATTTACATTCCTTCCAACTGTTTGTTGGTAAGAGTTCTCATTTCTTCATTGCTTCTCTAGCACTTGTTTTCTTTCATTTTTTGGATAATAGTTTAAATTATTTCTTTCCTTCTCCTTCTCCTTCTTTTTTTTTTTTTTTTTTTTTGTTACTGGGGATCAAATTCGGGGGTACTTTACCACTAATCTACATCCTTTGCCCTTTTTATCTTTAATTTTGAGACAAAGTCTCACTTAATTTGCTTAGGGCCTTGGTAATTTGCTGAGGTTGGCCATAAACTTGTGATCCTCCTGTCTCAGCCTCCCTAGTCTCTGGGATTATAGGTGTGTATAACCACGTTTAGCTAAATGATTTTTGAGTAGGTTTTAAATTATAGATTAAATCGATGACTAGATTGTAGACTATAAGATTTAATAGATTATAGCACTGTTCAGCTTGTTCATTTCATTTTATTTGAATTTATGATTATTTGTGGAGTTTTTGTTTTTTAATACTGGGACCTGACCTAGTGTGTTTCACATGCTAACACATGTTCAACACATGAGCTATACTCCCCAGTGCTGTAGTTTGTGTGTGTTTTTTTTAAAAAAAATATTTATTTATTTGCTTTAGTTGTACACAATGCGTTTATTTTTACGTGGTGCTAAGGATCAAACCCGGGTCGTGCATGTGCTAGGTGAGTGCTCTACCACTGGGCCACAATCCCAGCCCCTAGAAAGGAAATTTTTTTTTTTTTGTGATGCCAGAGATCGAACCCAGGGCCTTGTGCATGGGAGGCAAGCACTCTACCAACTGAGCTATATCTCCAGCCCCTTGTGTGGTTTTTTAAGGAATTAGTTCATTTGGCCTAAGTTGTCAGATTCATGAGTTTAAGTCATTTGGCTTTGTTTATTATCCTTAGTATCCTTGCTGTAGAATCTGTAGTGATCTATTTTATTACTTATATGTGTGATTTGTATTTTCTCTTCTTTAGTCTTTGTCAGTCTCATTAGAAGTTTATCAAATTTTTTTTGTAATTTTTAATATGTACAACGCATAGTGCATATATTTAGTATCTTTTTACATACAACTGTTTGTATACAAAGTATATTCGTACAATTCAGGTCTTCAATCATGCATTAAGGAAAATGGTATCTGTCTCATTCAACCACCTTTTTTTTTTCTTTTCTCCCCCTCCCTCCCCTCTTGCTCCCTCCCTTACCCTCCCTTCCCTTGACCATTCTAGTGTTCCTCTAATCCTCCTATGTACCCCCATCCAACAATACTTTGAAATAGCCTCCTTATATCAGAGAAAACATTTGGTACTTGGATTTTTGAGACTGACTAACTTCACTTAGCATTATGTCTTCCAACTTCATCCATTTACCTGCAAATGCCATTAATTTATTTTCTTTTATTGCTGAGTAAAATTCCATTGTGCATATATTACCACATTTTCTTAATCCACTCATTTACTGAGGGACATCTAGGTTGGTTCCACAACCTAGCTATTGTGAATTGTGCAGCTACAAACATTGAGATAGCTGTGTCACTGTAATATGCTGTTTTTAAGTCCTTTGGGAATAGGCCCAGGAGTGGGATGGCTGGGTCATAGGGTGGTTCCATTCCCAGTTTTCCAAGAAATCTCCATACTGCTTTCCATAACGGTTGCACCATTTTGCAGTTCCACCAGCAATGTAGGAGTGTGCCTTTTTCCCCACATCCTCTCCAACATTTATTGTTGCTTGTGTTCTTGATGGCTGCCATTCTGACTGGAGTGAAGTGAAATCTTAGAGTAGTTTTGATTTGCATTTCTCTAATTGCCAGCGATGTTGAACATTTTTTCATGTATTTGTTGATTAATTGTGTATCTTCTTCTGAGAGGTATCTTCTCAATTCCTTAGCCCATTTATTGGTTGGGTTATTTGTTTTTTTAGTGTAAAGTTTTTTGAGTTCTTTATATAATCTAGAGATTAGTGCTCTATCTGATGTGCATGTATTAAATATTTGTTCCCAATTATTTGGCTCTCTATTCACCTCACTGATTGTTTCTTTTGCTGAGAAGAAGCTTTTTAGTTTAAATCTATTCCATTCATTAATTCTTAGTAGTAATTCTTGTGCTACAGGATTCTTATTAAGGAACTTGGGGCCTAATCCGACATGTTGGAAATTGGAGCTTACTTTTTCTTCTATTAGGCGTATTGTCTCTGGTCTAATTCCTAGGTCCTTGATCCACTTTGAATTGAATTTTGTGTATGGTGAGAGACAAGGGTTTAATTTCATTTTGTTGCATATGAATTTCCAGTTTTCCCAGCACCATTTGTTGAAGAGGCTATCCTTTCTCCACTCTACATTTTTGGCACCTTTGTCTAATATAAGATAGCTGAAATTATATGTATTAGTCTCTGTGTCCTCAATTCTGTACCATTGGTCCACCAGTCTGTTTTGGTGCCAATACCATGCTGTTTTTGTTACTATTGCTCTATAGTATAATTTAAAGTCCGGTATGGTGATGCCCCCTGCTTCACTTTTCTTGCTCAGGATTGCTTTGGCTATTCTGGGTCTCTTATTTTTCCAGATGAATTTCATGACTGCTATTTCTATTTCTTTGAAGAATGACATTGGGATTTTGATTGGAATTGCATTAAATCTGTATAATGCTTTTGGTAGTATGGACATTTTGACAATATTAATTCTACCTATCCAAGAGCAAGGTAGGTCTTTCCATCTTCTGAATTCGTCTATAGAGGTTTATCAATTCTAATGACTTTTTTGAAGAACTAGTTTGTTTTTCATTAATTGTCTCTATTGCTTTCTTGTTTGTAATTTCATTGATTTTTGGGTTTTTTTATTTCATTATTTCTACTTGCTCCATGTTTATTTTGCTTTTCCTTTTTCTTGATTCATGAAATAAGTATCCAAATTATTGATTTGAGACATTTACTTATTTCTATCATAAGCATTTTGTTGTATAAATTTCTCTCTTAGTACTGCTTCAGCTGCATCCTATGAATTTTGATATTTTCAATTTCATTTACTTTGATAAAGTTACTGTTAACAACAATACCAAAACTAGGCAAAATATATAAAAATAAAACAAATGACGCTATATATTAATATATCAAATAATCTTAGATTCAAAAATTCTACAGAACATATTAACATATTTTATAAAAATAATTGTATACCATGACCAAGTAGGATTTACTCCAGGTATAAAATTCAATCAGGGTCATCAATTGAATCAACAGAATAAAGAAAAAAAATGTACAATTTAAGAAACTCATGAAAAAAGTAGATGGTATTTACCCCAAAATTTATCCATTCTGATGTTCTTTCCTCTCTGATTTTACAAGCCTTCTTCTGTCATACTCTCTTCCTATTTATATATCTTCCTAAAGCTATCCACTAATGGTAATTTTTTGGGAGGCAGAAATAGATTCTTAGTTTTACTTTGTCTGAGCATGTATTTATTTCATCTTTACTCTTTTTTATTTTTATTTTTTTAGGGGAAATACCATGGATTGAACTCAGTGGTATTCGACTACTGAGCCACATCCCCAGCTCTATTTTGTATTTTGTTTAGAGACAGGGTCTCACTGAGTTTCTTAGCACCTCGTTATTGCTGAGGCTGGCTTTGAACTTGCAATCCTCCTGCCTCAGCCTCCCAAGCCACTGGGATTACAGGTGTGTGCCACCACACCCGTATCACCTTTATTCTTAAAGCATGACTTCATGGCATATCAAATTCGTGGTTGACTCAGCCCTACCTGGCACTGTTGGGTGGAGTGGAGGCTTACATCACTGCCAAACCCCAGTGATGCTACCTTGCAGGGGCAGTGTGACCATAGTCTGTTTATGCTGTGCAGAAGGTGAAAGAACAACTTCCTGCTCAGGCCCCACTGGAACCAGGGATGGGGGGTGCTGCAGTTTTCACCCTATGAAAATTAATGAGATTGTTAGATCATATGTTCAGATTATATTAGCTTCTTACAAAACTGGTGAATGCCCAGTAAGGTGGTGCACACCTGTAATCCCAGTGGCTCAGGAGGCTGAGGCAGGAGGATGGCAAGTTCAAAGCCAGCCTCAGCAAAAGTGAGACACTGAGCATCTCAGTAAGACCCTGCCTCTAAATAAAATACAAAATATGGCTGGGGATGTGGCTCAGTGGTCAAGTGCCCAAATTCCCAATACCTGCCCCCACCCCACCCCCGCCAAAAAAAGAAACTGCTGAAGTGTTTTTAATAAAGCATCTGTGCCCTTATGCATTTCTACCTGTAAAGCATGAATGTTTTATTCAGTTGCTCACCTCTTAGTAAACATTTGTAACATCATTTGGATTTATATATACTTGATTTAAAAAGTTGTACTGTTAGTCTTAAAATAGTATAATAGGTCTGTAACATTTAAAAAACTTGATCTTCTCAGTGGCTTCTCATGATCTTTAGTACTCATTCAGAGAAAAACAATTAAGAAAAAACAAAAAGATTGCCTAGACAGCCTAGACCTACTCTCATCACCCCTGCCCACATTCTCAAACACAACTAGGCCCATAGAAAGGACTCGAGGACATACTTTGCTAAGAGTACTCAGTAAATTCATTTGTGAAGTAGGAGTAGCAGTCATGTATTCCTACTGCCTAATGTCTCTGGGTGTCATTTTCTCTTTATAGTACATCTCTTTCTATGAATTGCACTCTCATCTTTCTTTTTTTTTTTTTTTTTTCTTTTTTTGGTACCAGGGATTGAACTCAGGGGCACTTGACCACTGGGCTACATCCCCAGCCCTTTTTTTGTATTTTATTAGAGACAGGGTCTCACTGAGTTGCTAAGTGCCTTGCCATTGCTGAGGCTGGCTTTGAACTCGCGATCCTCCTGCCTCAGCCTCCCAAGTGCTGGGATTACAGGCGTGCGCCACCGCGCCCGGCTTCTCATCTTTCTTTGTGTACAGTATTGGTTATGTCTATTTTTCTGTCTCTTTCCATGTACGGCTAAACAGGTGATAAGCCTTTCATTTTACTATAGTATCAATCTACTATTTAGTTTGAGCCAATTCAACTTCACATGTTTTAAAAGAACAGAAAATACGATGTTTAGCTATACAAATGGAAATAATATTGTTGACTTGTTCATATTTTGAGATCCTGAAGAGCTATATTTGAGTATGATGTAAAGAGGAAATCCAATTCTAAATCCATTCTAAATCAGATGCTATTCTCTCAGAATTTATTACACAGGGGGAAATTCTTATATCCCAAGTCATATATATTTAGCTCAATATTTAGTGAGGGGATCCCAGAAAACCCAGTTCACAGTAAGTTCAGGGAAAAAATGGAAAATATCTTCTCTGTTCACATCTATAAAGAAAACAAATGATGCCTTACAAATAACTTCTTTAAACTGTTTTGAGGTCAAATTTGGTAACCATTCTTTTCATGAAATTAACAAAATCTGGAGACTAAAATTTGGAGTTTTCTTTGTTGTTTGGAGATTGATCCCAGGGGTCTTTTACCCTGAGCCATATCCCTAGCCCTATTTATTTGTTTATTTTTGAGACAGGGTCTCACTAAGTTGATTAAGGCCTCACTAAGTTGCTGAGGCTGGCTTTGAAATCACAATTCTCCTGCCTCAGCCTCCTGAGCTGCTAGGATTAGTGGTGCCATGGTGCCCAGCTGGGCTTCTTATTCAACCATAATGCTAAGGGTTTATATTCCACTTCTTTCTGGATTATAGTTCCCAGAAATATTCTGCTAGAGAACCAATGGGCTTCCTTTCTGGGAGAGTATATGAGTGAGAAATAGCCTAGGAACTTAAGAGAATTTATAGATAGACACTAAATTTCCCTACATTGCCCATGGTAGAAGATTCAGATCATAAGGCACCACTGTCTGAGTCACCTTGGGCAAAACTTTAACTCTCAGAGATGCCGAAAAGAGCTAAGTACTCATTGTTTTCAATTTGTATGATGGGGTAAGACTTGCCTTACCTTCCTCATGGGGTTGTTGCTGGGAGTAGAACCATGTAACTGAAGTTAAATGTGTGTGTGTGTGTGTGTGTGTTTTCAAATTTTCCCCACATGCTATGGTTGGGATGTGGTTTGTGTCCTAAAGATGCATGTATTGGAAGCGTGGTCTCCAGTGTGGTGATGTTTAGAGGTGGTGGGGCCTAGTGGGAAGTCCTTAGATCATTCCGGACCTTGCCCTTGAAAGGAATTAAGGTAGTTGTCTTGGGACCCTGAGTTAGTTCTTGCCAAAAGGTAGTTATAAAAGAACAAATGTGGTCACTTCCAAATTGCTTTATTTTTTTTGTCTTGCAACATGATCTCTTTCTCTTGCACACACTCCCTCTGTTGTTATGTCATCCACCATGAGACCATCAGAGCTCAGGTAATGCCAGTGCCATGCTCTTGAACCTCCAACATGATGAGCTAATTCAACATTTTGTCTTTATAACATACTCAGCTTCAGGTAATAGAAAATGAACTAATGAAATCCATGCAGTATGCCTACTCTTATTTCTATATCTATAGTGAAATTGCTATAGCCACATTGGCTCTCTGGGATTTCTAATATGTGAACTTTATGTCACAGAAGGTACCAATTGAATGTAACAGGAAAAAGTGGCTAATATATCCCTGTGAAAGGAGATGGGTAAGTTTGAGGCCCCATTTGCCAATAAAGATTATGGTACTTTTTGTCTACTCTAGTCGGTACTTCAGATGTCCATGAATGCACCAAAATTTCTTCTGAGAAACGCTTTCTTCCTCATTCTCAAAATTGTACTATCCATCCTTTACATCCTTTGGGGACATAGGTTATGCATGTCCTTCCTAGCCTGCCTTCTGGCTGCTTCTGAATGTATGCAACCATTTTTAAGAGTTTCTTTTGATCTGCCTTCTGGTCCACTGGCTTGAGTTTAAGGATGTATTGCTTATGACTCTTCTGTTGCATACTTTTATTCCCAGATTTGGAGCTATCACTTATCTTGGTTGAGGAGAAATGGTTCTGAAGGCTGGCTGCTTTGAGGAATTGATGCAGAGTATTTCTGCAGCATCCCCTTGGCATATGACAAATTTTATGGAGATATGCCATTTGCTGAAATAGGTTCAGACCTGGGGCTCAGGATTTCCCAGCCCTGCCTTTCTCCACCCATGTTTTTAGTGCTGGAGAAGCTATACCTAAGATATAATACTATGCTATACTCTAGTACCACTGAAGGATCCCAAAGAGAATCTCCAGTGACTCAGAAACAAGATGGTCGGGAGAAAAGACCTCCAACCTTGCCCAAGTGTAGGTCCAAGAAAACTTTTGTGTGCATGGCATGGTTTCAAGGACATCTGGCAATATCACCAATCAGTGTCTCCCCTTCTCTGGGGAGTAACTTCTTTCAACACTGAGGAGCCCAAGGAGAGGTTCTTTCCATGAAAGACTCTTCTAGAGCTTCTTACCTTTATGAGAAGTATTGAACTCCAGTTTGGAATGGGAGTACAGGGGACAAAGAACACTTTTCCTTCAAACCCATCATATTCAGACCCATTACTCTTATCAACTTATTCTGTATCATATGGGGTCACCATAATTCTCCACTGCATCATTAAAGACTATGAACTTTGAAAAGTATTTTCATTTACACAATCACATCTGATTCCTACCCCAGAATGGATATAGTTATCCCAATTTAATGTATGAGCAAACAGTTTACTGACACATCAAAAGAGTTGCTCAAGATCACACAAGTAGAGGGGCTGGCGTTGTGGCTCAGCAGTACAGTGATTGCCTTACACGTGTGAGGCACTGAGTTTGATCCTGAGCACCACATAAAAATAAATAAAAACAAAGGTATTGTGTCCATCTACAACTAAAAATGTATATTAAAAAATGATCACACAATAGAGAGTGAGAGAAAATTCACATCTTTCACCTGTAAGGTCAAATATTCACCCACTTTGGCACACCACCTCTTCATCAGTATATCTAATAGTTTCTATATTACATTGTTTATTCTTTTGCTTTAACTCTTGGATTTGTTCCTTTCCATCCATTCCCCAGGGCCATTTCCATTTCCCAGGTTCTTATCACCTTAGCCGGAATTAGGCTTAGTGGTGTCTTACGGAGGGCTTTGACAACTGAATTGCTGCTGTCCACTCTAAGATCTGACTTTTACCTATACCGTAAATGTATCATGTCACCTATTTAGAAACATCCAAACCCAAGTCTGGTTGCCCACCCAGTAATCCTGACATTGAAAAAAATACATTTCCCCAAGTGTCTATGGAGATTCTGTGATTATAGAAATAAATAAGTAAATTTTGACCACAAAGGTACAGCAGGGAATGTTTTGTTTTGAGTTGAGTCATTTTAAACCTTTGACCCCCATTTGTGGTTCAGCCAGTTAGCTGTTTTATGTCTCTTTTTATGTTTTATGTCTTTTTATGCATTTCAGTTTTGAATTTTCTTAATATCACCTAGCCTACTTCCTTTTAAAAGCTATTTTGTAATAATATGTCATTTATATGTAACTTACGACCTTTACTTGTTTGTCATAAAAGAATACTCATTGGTATGTGTCAGCTGAAATATGGATTTTGTCATTCTACTAAGATGTAAAGAGTTACTAATATGGTCTCTTAGCCCTAAAAGACTTTAATACTTCTTTGCTTATCTTTGATCAACTTGGTTATAGAACTCTAATTATATAAAAAATGTAACTATCATAATGTCAACCACATTTAACCTTCTTGATATCCCATGATTCTTTGCACTAAGGGCGCAAGGCCAGGTCTTTGCTGACTGCTTGATAACTGAATGAGTGATTATTCTCCTTGTTAATGGACAATGATATAGAAAACTCTTCCATATGTACAGAATATTAATGAGAAGCTGCACAAGCTGAGATAAGACTATAAGATGCTGCAAGCAATCACTTATAAGAACATTAAAAAATATTACTCGTCAAGTATGTAGCCAGACGGGGGTCTCTGTGTGACAAATTAGGAGGAAAAAGCAAGACATGCTCTGACCGACATGAATGACTAAGTAATTCACAAACAAAAATATTTCTTCTGTGGTTTCTAATGTTGAGTTTTCAGTTTAATTTTTTAAAAACAAACTTTGTGAGATGGCATTGCCGCTTTTGAAATGGGAAGGGGAAACCTCCTGCCCCCTTCTCTGCCCCTTTAATGATCTGTATGCCAGGTACAGTGTATCAAGCATTTGTCCTTCGTGAGAACTGACACAAAGATGACTGCTAAAGAAATTTCAGCCAACCCCAATAAACTAGCCCAGTTATATATCAGAACATATGCTATTTCCCTCAATTTTATTTGTGTTTTGGGTATTGTCTAAATGGAGAATTTAGGAAAACCATTCTTCTAGTCTGCATTTTTGGATGATATACTGAAAAGTTCATCGAATATTGCCTCATTTTCAAGATTGATTCATGTGGGCTCTGTAAATTGGGCCTTTGACTCAGTTCTCTTATTAGACTCTTGGAATGTCACAGCCACAATGGGATGAGAGGTCATCTAAGCCTATTTTTCTCAATTTAGTAATCTTTGAGACCACTTTTAAAGGCATAAAAAATTTTACTGATTCCCAATGTCAAGTGAAATTATATTTAGAATGCTATTAAATAAGAATATTTAATAGATGACGATGAATATGATGACATTTATTGTCATTCATTGTTATTATGAATGACATAATAAATGTGTAATATAAAGCATAATATATATGTATACATATATATATATATATATATATATATATAAAAAGCAGTATATATAAAACTAGGTATAAACTCTTTCTACTTAGAATATATGCAGTAATTCCCTTCTCTCATCTTATTCCAAAGAAGAACACCTGCATTGTATACAGGGCTTTTGTTTGGCAGGAACACATCTTTTGTCTTAACTCATCCATCTTTGGGGAGGTTTTTGTCTAGCTTTCAACAATTACAACACTAGTTTTTGTGCCCAACCGGCTGTTAATGTAAACACATAAGCAGGTAGAAAAATAGCACAGCAGTTCTTAATTATAAGAATATACCTTTTAGAAATTTTAAAGTGCCATAGAAATGAAAACACAAAATTAGAATATTTTAATAACAATGGACAAACCATCTTCCCTACTATATCTGCAGAGCCCAATTTGAAAAACATTAGCCTAGACTAATTCTCTCATTTTGCAAAAGGAAGAACTGTTGATTAAGATCATAAAAAATCTAGAAGTAGAGCTAGAACCAGAATCCAGATCTGGAGCCAGTTTACTGACCCTTTACTACCATAAATTAAAGCAATACAGGTTTTATTTGCATGATTTAAATTTATCTAAAACTAAGATCGAAATAGTGCCATTTTGTGTTCTCACCCATAGCACTTGGAGTTTTATATTACAGGGGACCTGGGAAGCTTTGTTGATCCACTGTTAGCTGTTTTTTACTTGACATCTTATTTGTTATAATATTAGTATGATGTCTTATTTTTATGTTGCCGCCTTCAGTATTCACAGTATGTGGAGCAGTAGTTAATATCAAGAGTTTCTGGACAAAAGTAGGTAGGAGAAAAGATCAAGACTCTTGGATACAGTGCTACATCATTAGGTGGGTTGATAACTTCACTGGTTTCTGATTTTACTTGATATCCCTTCTGTTTTATTTTTACTTTTGAATCTAATTTCAAGTTTTGAACACAGTACCATGTTGTACATGTAGAAAGTCAGAGATTACAGGGGTATTTTTTGTTGGTGTTGCCATCAAATGAATGTTGCAGTGGTGTTTATGTGATACTGGGGTGGATGGATAGTATTTGTAAGGCCAATAGATAAAATAGGAGAACATTCCTGATTGGGAGGAAGCTGACTGGTTGAACCCAGCATGATCATGGGACACTAAAGAGCAAGGGAATAGTGGGGACTAGGAAGAAATGCAGCAAGACTTTCCAAAAAAGGACAGGGTATGGAGGGCCTTGAGTGAAGGCCAGGGAATTTGAGCCTGTTAAATAGAAAAAAATGATCCATTAGGGCTTTCTGCTTCCTGTGTATAGATGTTCCCAGCTGAACATGAAATAATGAGTCTAGGTTCAGTGCATGTCAGGTCAGTTAGTTTTGTCCATCCTTTGGGAATGATATGTTATTTCTCTCCTCTATAAACCCCTTAGCACTTTGTCCCATTTTAGGGACTGCTTTGAGTAACCTGAAAAACCCACTTAGACTAAAGTTTGCTCATCTGTAAGATGAGGCCATGAAACTAGATTGGGTGGTCACAATTCATTCTCAGTGTCTTTCTGTCTCTTTCTCTTCCCTCATACACCCCATAGATGGCATAGCCTCATCAGTGAAGTGTGTCACTACAGCAATGATTATTTGTCTACCTGTATAGAAGTGGGAAGGATGTATATAGTTTGGGAAAATAAAACCTGTGGATGATTCTCCCCACCAACTTTAAATCCATTAGACTCAATAATTTCTAAAAGTTTTTTTTCTAGCCAGACATTCTGATTTATAGGCCCAGCTCATGAAAAGAAACAAACGAATCTGGTGAATTTGGAAATGAATGGGAAAAAATAATTGTCATGTTAGCAGTTGTGACCATTTTGGCTGCAAGTAACAGATTACCTAAGTAAAAGTGACTGAAATAGCAAGGATGTTTTATTATTTCACATGCAGAGGTAGGGTGGCTGAAGGGTTACTCAATTCAGTGGCTCAGTAATGCCATCACAGCTGTGATTTTTTCCCCATCTTTCTCTTCTGTTATCCTCAGAATGTTGACAGTGTCTCCCCTCTTGGTTACAAGATGGTTGCTGCAGCTCCAGACATCAGATGCAGAAGAAACCATGTCAATTTAAAAGGAAGAGGGGACATTTCTTCCTTTTTTATCCTTTTTATTATGGAGGAAAGGCTTCCCCACCCAACTTCCCTTGGCTTCTATTGGTTAGATAAGCAATAGCCACAGAGTTCCTTCTTAACTGCAAGAGAAGATTAAAGTGTGGGTGTCTGGGGCTGGAGTTGTGGCTCAGCGGTAGAGCACTGGCCTAGCACGCGTGAGGCACTAGGTTTGATCCTCAGCACCACATAAAAATAAATAAATAAAATAAAGGTATTGTGTCCATCTACAACTAAAAAATAAATTTAAAAATGTGGGTGTCTGGCATATCCAGCTTCTAGAGTAGGAGGTAGTTCTGCCTGAATAGGAGAAAGGGGGAGGGGAATAGATGTTGGGAAAGCAACTAATAGCGCCTGCCACATATGTCCTTTTTCCGATGCTCATCTTAAGACCCACCCTTCCTTTATGTAGCTGCTAGCTAATTAAAGCTAAGTATTTAGCATAAATCAGGGCTTTTGTGAATTATCTGAATAATTAGAGTCATTGTAAGCATAGGACCCTTATTTTATTTCATCTAAAAGTTTAATGATAAATGGGCTACCATTGCCCAAAATGAGCTGCTCTGGTGCCGAAACCAGATGCAATTTTTTATTGAATTGGGCTTTAGGAAAATAACTTAAAATGTACCAGGATTGTGATAAAGAGCAGTTTAAATTCTCAATTTTTTTGCCTTATAAATCTCCATCAGCTACCAAAAATAAGACCAGATTAAAGGGGTATGTGAATATTTAATGCAAAATTAGGAATATATTGCTACAAATCAGGAAAGAGTGTAGAGCTATGACCATGAATAAATTGTGAAATATCAGCTTACTTCTCTGCTACAACACTGACCTAAAGAAGCTTTTCTGTTTCCCCAGCAACCTCGCACGGCATTAGCTTGCTTCCCTCCGAGTAAATTAAATGTGATTTTCAAGTACTATACTTCATTATTTCAGAAATCACAATACCTTGCAGAAATAAGAACATTTCATAAATCATATTGGAGTTTATTTTTAAGCCAGAGTGAAGAAAGTATTTATTTGGAAAAATGTTTTTTTAATCTACTAAATTTCCAAGGACTTATAAATTATCTCTATGATGAGGAGGTAAATGGGACATAGAATGCTTCATTTACTTAAAATACATTAGTTATTGCCCAATCATATTTTTAACAAAGAGAAGAAGTACCAGGGACATGAAAAAGATAAAAAAGTCCCCTCTCATATGAACTACCTAACTTTATGATCAAAAGCTCCAGAGGGTAAATGATATTAATGCTAGCCATCCTTTTCTAATGTTGTTCTTTTATTCATGCATCAGATCACTTGTGAACAATGTTTCCCCAAATTTGGGCTATATTCTATGTGTTTATTATGCACATGTGTGCTTATCCACGTGTACACATCTCATGCTATGTTGTACCCCAAATTTTTCTATTTCAACTTGGGGAGAATTGATTATTTTTAACATCTGACCTGCCTCCATCTATATCATTCATGGTGTTTCGAAAAGAAATTGATGCAATTTTATTTTTCAGATTGTATAGTAGCCAGTAGTTAAAGGATTTTTTAATTTAACCTGAGTCTGTCATTTTATTTAGCCCACCCATTCTGCTTCAGATAGGAGTTATCCAGGTAAGTAACTGACTCCTTTGCTATACTGTGAAGAAGCTGAGGGGATTCTGGTTTACCTGTGTTTCATCATGGAGGCTGGTGAGAAGCCCTATATCTGGATCTTCAATCAAGTTGGTTAATATAAGGATAAAGCCATGCTTTCTTTTCTCCAGAGCAATAGTCTCTGTGTAGAGGATTTCTACTCTTTTTTTTTTTTTTTTTTTTTGTACCAGGGATTAAACCCAGGGGTACTTAACCACCGAGCCATATCCCCTGTCCATTTTTTTTAGACAGGGACTTTCTAAGTTGCAATCCTCCTGCCTCAGCCTCCTGAGTCACCACCATGCTGGGCTCTAAAGAACTTCCACTCTTAACAGTGTGTATATAAAAATAACTCAACCTGGAAGCAGAAAGGAAATATTATAGTTTATGTTTATTTTGATCTTAAGAAATAAATGAATCTTTAGTGAAAGTAATATTTGATTTGCTGGTAGTCCAAGCATAAAATTTAATGTGTATAATTAAATATGCACATATTAGGAGTGCATGCTCAGATTTTTATCACTGATAGGGCTAGAGATTACAGAGATATGGAGACCACTGTTTTAGCTGGAGAATGTCCAGGTTGGTTGATTTTTCTGGTGCAGATTTTGATTTTTCTTTGCCCTCCAAATCTCTCTGAACTGCTGACCAATGCCCCAAATTCTACTATTCTTTACATAATCAGGAATATAAACTTGAAAACCAGTTAGATCTAGATTTAAATTTCAGTGCTCCCACTAGGTGTCAGACATTGGATAAAACAATTCATTTCTCAGTTTTCTGATTTTTAAAATAGGGTTAAAATGCCTAATTTTTAGAGTATTGTGACCTTTGTTGGAGATGTAAAGTATCTGATAGATGGTTGAAATTCAGCAAATATTAGTTTCAAATGATGTTAACATTTTAAACCCATAAGCTATTATCAGTAATCATTACTTCTGCATGAATGTGTAATTTTTTTTTACTGTGGCAAAATACCCATAACATAAAATTTACTGTTGTCATCATTTTAAAGCAAGCACTTCAGTGGCAGTTAGTGCATTCACAGTGTTATACAGCTATTGCCACTCTCTAGTCCCAGAACTTTTTAATCATCCTACATAAAAATCCATTCTAGATTAATGGTCACCCCATAATCCCTTTTTCTTTTTATTTTTTTAACTCAATTTTTTTATTTGTTCCAATTAGTTATACATGACAGCAGAATGCATTTTGATTCATTGTACATGACTGCATCAGAACTTTTCTTTTCTCTGGGTGTACACGATGTAGAGTTGCACCATATGTGCAGTCATACATGTACCTAGGTAATGATGTTCATTTCATTCCACCATCTTTCCTGCTCATAATCCCTTTTTCTCCCACCCCTTGGCAGCAGCTAATCTGCTTTGTGTCTATGTATTTGTCTATTCTGAATATTTCATATCAATGGGATCTTATAATATGTGGTCTTTTAAGACTGGTTTCTTTCACTTAACATAATGTTTTTAAAGTTAATTTATGTTGTAAAATGGATAAGTATTTCACTCCTTTTAATGGCCAAATAATATTCCATTGTATGGATATACCACATTTTGCTTTTCCAACTATTACTTAATAGATACTTGGACTGTTCCTACCTTTGGGCTATTGTGAATAGTAGTGCTGTGAACATTCATGTGGGCCTATGTTTTCAATTCTCTCATATGTAATAATAGAATCCTTGGGTCATAATAGTAATTCTTATCTTCATTTTTTTTTTTGTACTGAAGATCAAACCCAGAGCCTTGTGCATTCAAGGCAACCACTCTACCAACTAAGCTATATCTCCAGCCCATTAATGGTAATTCTATGCTTAGCCTTGGGAAGTACCCAGATTTTTTTTTTTTTTTTCTGAGAGCAGTCTGTGAAAGACGTTGAGGGCTTATGGTGCAAAACTGACAGAAAAGTAGGGCCTCAAACACATACTTTGTTTAATCTGTATGTTAGTTGAGATCCTGCCTGTATGCCACCAGAATTAACCCAGCTACTGCCTACGAAGCCGATAAGTATATTGTCTTCAGTCTCCTTAGTTCTGCAGTGCTCCTAAGCTATTCCCTAATAGTTTGAGTCAGTACACAGGATGCTGAAGAATTGTATCAGCTTCTATGATGACAAATTCCCATCTATTTCTCCAGCTTGTACTGTCCTGAGATCCCTGAAAGAGGGGTTCCTGCCCTGCCATCATGCTTAGGGGGCCCCTACTCTGGCCCTCTGTCCTTTGCCTGTACTCCTTACAGGGCGAGGAGAGTCTAAGGGACCAAGGAGATGAGCACCTGTACAGTCCATGCCTCTGCTCTACTATGTTCCAAGTACCTAGAACACAGGACTTCCTCTCCAATCAGTTTTAAGCCTGTGTCAAGGCCTTCAAGAGCCTCATCCCTGTATGTTTCCTTCCAAGGCTCACATTGGAAAGAAATGCATCACGTTGATATGTGCACCCCTAAACCTAAGGAGTGGTCAAGGGTCTGTGTGGATGGAGCATGAACTCGCAGGCTGGAGTCTCTACATGTGAGCACATGCAAATCCTCATGTAGTACAAAGCCTGCATGGGAGAGGGGAGAGGAGAGGGGTGGTCTGGGTTCAAGGACTAGTGCTCCCCTCGATGCCATGTTCTGATCCAGCACTCCTAGGAATTTGAGAAGTCTGTATTTGGAACTGATCCTCTGCAGTGCTATAGGTGGTGGTGTTTCATTTGAGCAGAGTGCTCAGAGTAGTTCATCCAGGGAGTATTTTCAAGGAGTACAAGGGTTTTTCTTGTAAGATCCTAGTCCTAGAAAATCCTTTTGATCCAGGGGAAGAGTTATTGATTTTCACATTGCTACTAGAAGAAGGAGCATCACCACATTGTAGGGATAGGATAGGTGGAGGGTAGGGAGGATGTGTGGCACAGCCAGGAAGAGATTCATGTCTCTGTCCTCCCATTCAGTGACTTACCCATTTGATAGCATGTTCCATTCTTCTTCCCAAGCAGGTAGGGCTTAAATCAGAAGCCCCTTCAATTGCAGCTCCAGGGCTATTTTTGTACAGGTGAGTAGAGAAGTTGGACCATTGCTTTCCAAAAACAAATGCATTTTTTTTCTATTTGAGTAAAACTGAAAGTCCTACTCTAGCTATTATCCCTAGTAACTTCTAGCCAATATTTGGCATTTGATTTAAGGTGTGGGACAGAAGAGGGCTTAGTTTGTTCTTCAGTGTTCTAAAGACTTCTTTCTGTTATCTGTCTTCCACTTAGGGTTACTGAAGTCAGAAATAACTTTTTGGATCATTTTCTATTGCACAGCCTTCTCAAACTCATGAATCTGTGAATTTGTCACTGTAAACTAGGGTTCCCTTTGATCTACTCAGGACTCTTTTTTTTTTTTTTTTTTTTTGGTACTGGAGATTGAACTCAGGGGTACTCAACCTCTGCATCACATCCCCAGCCCTTTTTTATATTTTATTAGAGACAGGGTCTCACTGAGTTGCTAAGTGCCTCACCATTGCTGAGGCTGGCTTTGAACTCGGGATCCTCCTGCCTCAGCCTCCCAAGTGCTGGGATTACAGGCATGCACCACCAGGCCCGGCAAATCTCTTGTACTTTAATATTCTTTCTACCATATGACCACCCTTATACATCAGAGGATTAAGACTACACAGTTATGAGATGATTTAGGTTATGCCTTGGGAGGCTGGAAGACTCAGGCTCAAGTATGGGAGCACGGCCCATGTTCAAAGCCTGTTGAGGTCAGTGACATTCTCCATCATCAAACATACTGTGAATTTGGTGAGCTATATGTATTGTCTCACACTGAATCTCAACCTGGGTATTTTTCACACAGTGCTATACTGTGAGCACTTTACAAGCAACGTAATTAATTCATGACTTATACCCCCCCAGTTTTATGGAGGTTTAATTGGCAAAAAATGTATACATTTAAGGTGTACAGTGTGATGTTTTGATATATCTATACATGGGGAAATAATTGCCACAGTCAACTTTAAAAAAATATTTATTTATTTGCTTTAGTTGTACACAATGCATTTATTTGTTTGTGGTGCTGAGGATTGAAGCGGGGCCGCACACTTGCGAGGTGAGCGCTCTACTGCTGAGCCCCAACCCCAGCCCCAACCCCAGTCAACTTAATTAACATATTCATCACCTCAAAGTTACCATTAACATGCCATTTATTTTTGCTATGACTGAAGCTCAATACTGCTGGGAAGGGTGTGCCAGATAAGGCATGATAAGTGAGAAGTTGTGAGAACCATTGGCCATGAATAGAAACAAGATGCAGAACACAATTTCAGGCTGGCATTAAGGAAAGATGGTGCA
The DNA here is from genome assembly GCA_025594165.1 of Tamias sibiricus. Taxonomy (NCBI): domain Eukaryota; kingdom Metazoa; phylum Chordata; class Mammalia; order Rodentia; family Sciuridae; genus Tamias; species Tamias sibiricus. The sequence goes on from CM046667.1 coordinate 130,782,323, forward strand.
GTATTGGTACATATAAGAATTAGGCTTAGAGAGTACTTGAGAGGGTGTGTACTATCAAGATAGCAAATAGTTCCACTCACAGAGTGGTAATTGTGGTTGTGTGCCTAAACATAGAGAAATAGTGATTGTGAGGTCATTACCATTTACATGCATTGGGAAGTTTTGGCCTCTTTAATTGCTTTAAGTGTATTGTCTAAAATATAGTATTTTTTGGTGTGCATTACTCACAGAATGGCCAGAAAACTATCCTAGTGAAACATCCTTCTGCCTGCTGATGAAGTAATGTTGAAGCCCCATGGAAAACGTCAAAACTGAATTCAGAGAAGTGAGGTCCTTTGCAGCTGCGATAATTAGGGAAGGCTTTTTAGATAGGGTAGCATCTGAGCTAGAACTTGAAACCTCTTGCCCAAGTACAGGATGGAAGAGATGAGCTTAGCAGAAATCTACGTGAAAAATCAGAGTCACGATTTTAGTTAATAGTAAGTCTATGAATTAAACGTATACATTAAATTTTACCAACACCTCCTATGTGGGGGCAGGTAGGTAGGTACCGGAGACAGGGAGTCAGATCAGGCTTGGTCATGCCCCAGAGATGCTCAGTTTCCTGGGTAAGATGTGCTAATGTTGGCTGTTAGAATTCTGAAACTACCCGCCCACTTGGCACCTAAAAGCTGCTTGAAAGCCTAGAGCATCGAGCTTACAGCAGCATGCAGACGGAATTGAGGCTGGCACAATGGGCAAAGGTCCAGTTATTAAGGGCATTGTCCAACATTTTAAGCAGCTTATGCTTTACCATATATGAGTCAAAAAGGCAAGATGTGATTGCTTGAAACATTTTCATGTTTTCACCATTTAAAGATGCCATCTGTGGGCTGTGGGTGTAGCTCAGTGGTAGATGCCATTAATTGGGAGTTATACCATCAATACAAATAATCTTTGTTGGAAAACTAAGTATTATGTACCAAATGGATACAGTTACTTCTTGCTTTCAGAGATATTAAAATGTTAAAAATTAATGAACCTCAGAATGGAAGAAATACAATAATTTGAATTTAGGCTCTATTAACTTAAGTATAGGATCTGTAATGACAGAGGTATTGCTTTCTATGCTGATCAGAAAACATCTATGTGCATTTCTGGTTTATTTTCAAAGAAACACTTAGACAAACTAAATGCATTGGGAAAAAAGGTACTAGGCTACAGGACTTTCCCATGCTCTGCATGAAGGAGATACAGGAATCACATGTGCTCTTATAGTGTGCTGAACTTGACCTCTCCCTAGCACTTTCAAGACCAGGGTCTGTCTTTCTCACCAGACTCTTAAGTCTCATGAGGCAGAGAATGCTATTCCCTGCCATATCCCTAGCACCTAGCACAATGCACGTCATATAGTTGGCACTTAATACATTCTAAATGAATGAATGAATGAGTGAAGGAGAGGCAAAGGCTTGAGGATGGAGGTCAGGAAAGAGTACGATTAAATATTAGGTTGTTCCCATATGGCTGTCTTCGTAAAATGAAGCCAAATAGAAATAAAAATAGAAACTCTAGGGAGATAGCATGGTTCCTGACCAGGGAAACTCTGATCTCCTGTAGTCACCTAAAGACAAAATGAATAGTTTATTTACTGGAGCAGGTGCCTTGTTTAGAGTAGTCTTGTCAGTCTTTCTTAGAGAAATCATGTGTACACGTACAAGCTAAGCTTGCAGGCAATATCAAGGGGCTAAGCAAACCTCCCACAAACCATCCGTGGACCCCAGGTTGAGAACTCATTCCCAAAACCTTGCAGTTAACAAAGTACTTTCTTATTATTTTAGGAGCAGAGACACTATGGAGAAGGCCAGGCTATGAAACTCATTGTTCAGGTGAAGAAAAGAAGGCTCAGAAAAGTGAAATCATTCGCCCAAGGTCACATAGCCAATAAATGCTACAACTGAGATGTGAGTTCGTGTGTGTCTGTCTCCAGATTTCAGGGATTTCCACAGTGTACCACTGTGGGTTCTATGACCCAAGAAATGCTCAAACAGACCATTAACTCTTGGAAGGCATATAGAAGTGGTGTGAGCATTGAAAGGTGGATGTGAAATACTTGCTAAATGTCTAAAATGCTTTACAAACCATAAGACACTGTATTCATGCTTGTTACGAGAGAGGCTGTAGGGCATAAGAAGTCAGGGGCTTGACTGAGGAAGAGGATCTGGACTCTGGGCCTGCTTTAAATCCCATTTTGGGCACTTAGCAGATGTGTGATCTTGGGCAGGTTATGTAACTTCTTTAAGTCTCAGTTTCCCGATCTGTAAAATTGAAATAATAACATTACCTCATGTGCTAGTGGTAGGCTTTAATGAGATAATATGTATGCAGTGTTTAGTACAATACTGGAAACTTGGTAGGCTCCCAATAAAATTTGGCTCTTAGGCTGGGGTTGTGGCTCAGTGGTAGAGCACTCGCCTAGCATGTGCGCGGCCCGGGTTCGATCCTCAGCACCACGTAAACATAAATGCATTGCATTGTGTACAACTAAAGCAAATAAATAAATATTTTTTAAAAATTTGGCTCTTCTCAATAAATGATAACTAGTGTTGATATAATTACTATTATGATTGTTTGAAATAGTTTTCATTTTAATTACTCTGTTAACCTCTAAGAAGAGAATCCTGTCTCTCACAACAGTGCTGTGATGGAGGATTTCTGTGCCCTTTTCCACGCCAGGAGGTTACCTGGATATGCTGCTTCAACCCCTGCTACGATGGACATCCACATACCTGTTCCGATTTTGTCTTTTAAGAGCAGAGATAGGGATAAAACATAGTGAATACACTGGCTATAATTTTGTGGTTTTATTTGGTAAAAAAGTTTATATTTGATGTTTTTATTTTTATGATAAAATAATATATCCATAATTTTCCCAGTGTAGATCAGTGTCAAGGAAGGGGGCATTCCATCAGACTGACCAGTTGTTAAGCATATCTGTAGAAGATATAAAGATATTTGTAGCAAAAGTAAATAATTGTCGCTTTGGGAATACTAAGCATCAGAGGGGCACAAAGAGTGAGGTAACAGCTAATGTCCTGCAAATCACACAACACCCCCAACCCAAAATCCTATAGTAAAAGAAGCAGCATTCAATTTTCCCAGGTTGTCCACATCACTAATATCTATGCATTTCCTCTTTTGGCAGATAATTTTTGGATAGGAAAGACACTTGACAAATATGCCCACTTAAATGGCAGATGGGATAAACATCCTGAGGTCATTCTATTGACACATCCCTATGTCCACTTTCAATTTCAATGCTATCATTATGTTTCTTTCTTTCCTCCCAATAAAAGCAGTGGAATGCATTTTGGTTGTATGTGGTGGTCTTAGATTTCTACCTATTCTTATGTTTTTGTACACTGTTGCATTGTAAGTTTAGGCAAACATATTGGCAAAAATCATTTGGCTTAGGTTTTTTTTTTTTTTATTTAAGGTGTTGTTTAGTGTGTGAGCAACATGGTTTTTATCTTTTTTTCTTTTATTAGTGCATTATAGTTATATATAATATTTGAGTTCATCTGGACAAAATCATACATGCATGGAATTTGATTTACTCCATTTCAGTCCCTGGTTCCCCTCTTCCCTCCCCTTATTTTTCTCCCTCTACTCTACTGATCTTCCTTTCACTCATTTATTTAATTTTGATTGGGTCTTTCTATATATATCTAAAGGCAGAATTCATGATTTTATTAAATTCATTCTACATTACCCCCATTTCCTGTCTCTCCTCTCTCCCTTGATCTCCTTTTTCTACTCCACTCATCTTCCCTATATCTTTATGATATCTTACTCCACCCCCCCACCACCTTTTCCTTTATTTTGCTCTAGCTTCTGCATATGAGAGAAAAACATTCAACCCTTGATTTTCTGAGTCTGGCTTATTTCACTTAGCATGATTTTCTCTGCTTCCATTCATTTCCTGGCAAATGAAAGCATTTCATTATTCTTTATGGCTGAGTAAAACTCCATTGTGTATATAGACCACATTTTCTTAATCCATTCATGTTTTGGCAGGCATCTGGACTGATTCCATGACTTGGCTATTGTGAATTGTGCTGCTATAAACATTGATGTGACTATCACTGTAGTATGCTGATTTTAGTTCTTTTGGATTAAATACCAAGGTGGGGGAATAGCTGAATCATATGGTGATGCCATTCCTTTTTTTTTTTTTTTTTTGAGAAATCTTCACACTGCTTTATAGGATTGTTTTTCTAGTTTGCAATCCAACCAACAATATGTGAGTGTTCCCTTTTTCTCTCATCCTGGCCAGCATTTTTATTATTTGTATTCTTAATAATTGCCATTTTGACTGGAATGAAGTTAAATCTTTGTGTAGTTTTCTTGTTTTTGCATGGTTTTAGTGATTGCACACAGGGCCTTGTGCATGCCAGGCAGATGCTCTACCACTGAGCCACATCCCCAGTTTATATCTTAGTGTAGTTTTTATTTGCATTTCCTTGATTGCTAGAAATGTTGAACATTTTTTCAAATATTTATTGGCCATTTGTGTTTCTTCTTTTCAGAAATTTCTTTTTAGTAGTTTTGCCCATTTGTTGATTTGGTTATTTGTATTTTTTTGGTGTTAACCTTTCTGAATTCTTTATATATTCTGAATATTAATCCCTTGTCAGAGAAGTAACTGGGAAAGATTTTTCTCCCATTCTATAGGCTCTCTCTTTATGTTCTTAATGGTTTCCTTTGCTGAGCAGAAGCATTTTAATTTGATGACATCCGACTTATTGATTCTTGGTTCTATTTCTTAAGCTTTAGGGGTCTTGTTAAGGTAGTGGGTACCTCTACCAATATGATGGATTATTGACCTTATGTTTTCTTCTAACAGTTGCAGGGTTTCTCATCTGATTCCCAAGTAGTCGATCTATTTTGATTTGACTTTTGTGCAGGCTGAGAGATAAAAATCTAGTTTCATTCTTCTACATATGGATATCCAGTTTTCCCAGCACTATTTGTTACAAAGACTGTCTTTTCTCCAACATATAATTTTTGCTCTTTTGTTAAGTATCAGAAGACTGTAAATGTGTGGGTTTGTCTCTGAATCTTCTGTTCCATTGGTCTTCATGTGTAATTTGATTTGACTTAAGTTTTAACTATCCAATTTATAGGATTTGAGAACAATTCTTTTAGACTTTGAATGATGTCAACTACCAACCAAGAAATCAAACTTATCATTTGATGTTTTATTTCCTCTTTCCAGACTGCTCATTTTCTTGGATTTCCACACTTTCTATAGCTCTTGCAAGGGAAATAATCAAAGACAGAATATTAATTCATAGTTTTATAAAGGCAGAAAAATGGGATGTTGACTATTAAAATTATCCCATAGTTTTTACTTGTGTTTAGAGTAAAGTGGAGAGTTGAGGTATCTAAGCAGGGGGAAAGTCCCATATTTACCTCAGTTACTGTATTGAAAGGCTTGCCTACTTCCCTCCTTGCATGTAACTTGAACTTGGTCAAAGCCAAGCTTACCTTTTCTAAGCTATGAAGTGAAGTATTGAGCTATGCTCTGTGAATTCAGTGTTTTTCTTAGCATTGTTTCAATATTTTACCTGTATAATACAAATATTAGCAAAGTATGAAATAACTGGCTCTATTCCTAGGAAAATGCACAGTTAGCAGACATTGCGTATTTTAAGGCAAGATAATAAGTGATGGCTTAAAATGTGAGGCACTAATCTTTCTGGTTTTCTCTTTTCTTTCATTTTTAAAAAATTTTTTTTAGTTGTAGATGGACATAATGCCTCTATTTTATTTTTTTAATTTTTTATGTGGTGCCAGGGATTGCACCCAGAGTTTTGTGCATGCTAGGCAAGCACCGTACCACTGAGCCACAACCCCAGCCTCTCCCCTTTTTTTTGTTTCTATTTCCCGCCACAAAAAAGGGAAGATATTTAGAATTTCAAATACCTGACTTTGGTTAATGTTTGAATGGTCATTGAGGCATTATTATAATTAAGGTGACCTGCCTTTGGATGCTGCTCCTTTCCCTCAGTTTCCAAATAGCATTTTTTTTTTTTTTGCATCACAGAAGAAAGTCAAAGTGTTGGAAATTAGTAAGGATTAACATATATACTTCTTCCTGCTATTTCTTATGCCTGGTTACTGAAGCACTGCACTGAATAAAACAGAGAAGTATTGCCAAAAAGATATAAGCTTTGAGGTTAATAATATAATATACAGTCTCTATTACACACAGGCAGGGAGTAGCTTTTGGAAGAGAGTTATCAGCCTACATTGGCTGGGTAGGTATTTCTTCATTTTATTTTAATGTGAAATGGTGTGAGTGACTATTTACAATAGAAAAGGGACTACCGCTAAGGAGATTCCAGTACTCCAAACAGAGGTATTCTATGCTATTGTTGCTTGCAATTATTTCTCTTTAAAGGGGATTGTACTCTTTCAATATGAAGATGACAGTGTTCCAGAAATGTATTGATTGAGAGTATTAAAAATAAGGTCCTCTATTTTTGCATGAAATAACAAGTGAAAAGATGAGGACTCAGTGATGAATGGGCCCTGTGCTTGTCGAGTAGAATAGTGTTTTGTTACCTGGACCTAGTTAATTTTTCTGTCTCTCTTGCAAATATTAAGTAGCACCGTCATTATCTTATTCTTTCATTTCTCTCTCTCTCTCTCTCTCTCTCTCTCTCTCTCTCTCTCTCTCTCTCTCTCTCTCTCTCTCTCTCTTCTCTTTTTAATTTGGTCCACCATAGGTTTGTTCTTTATTAGGATACCAAAACCCTCCTGTGATCTGAATGAGATGGCTTGTCCAAAAGTGTCATGTCCTTTTAAGAGAATTGAGACAAGCACTTACCTTGTGATTTCCTTTCTCTTCTATTTGAGGAGGGAGATGTTCACATAGCAGGGATCTGCTGCATCATCCACATTGGTAGTTCAGTTTAATTTACTTCAGCTTCATTGCAAGCTATTCTGGAGTACTGCACTATGCTCTTAGACACCCCTGACCCCTAAGAGGTGAGGGAATCATTAGGGTAGTTACCTGTGTCTTCCCACCTCCAACTTGCTTCCCAACTTGCTTCCCAAACTGAGTCTGTGAACAGTTATGCCCTTTCCCATTCTTGGCACAAAGACCTTTGCCTCTAAGGACTGGGCCAGAGTTGTTCTTAGGCTAAGCCCATCCAATCATGCTATCTTGTTTCCACTCAGACAAAGATAAAAGGGAGGAAGGAATGGGGGAAATGGCTAGGAAGGATTTCAGAATGTCAACCTGTATTCACTGGGGCTTTTCCGTGGCAGTGGATATTGAGTGCAGGGAGCTCTCAGATACTTAACTTTGACAGAATGCAGAATAAAGTATTGGAAAGAGCTTTGGATTTGGAGTCACTGTGCCAGTACTCCAGTCCTTACTGTGTGACTCAAACAAGTCCTACTGTACCTCTCTGAGTCCTAACAACCTCGTAGGGCTATGGCAAATTAATCCAACAAGAAAGTGCAAACCATTTTCTAAAACCACAAACAGTAAATCAATATGACTTATTTGTGTGAGAGCTCAGGACTGGAAATGTAGATTTAAGTCATCAATAAAATGTAAGAATAAAAACCAGAGAGAAGGCTTAGGAGATTTTTCTGTCAATTTAACTCCTTCAAATGGTCAGATGCCGGAACCCCAGATTTTCTCATAGCAGGTTTGCTTTTCCTGTTGTTGATCTTCATCAACAGTCTGTCCCCTGATAGTGAATTGTGTGTGGATCCAGCCCTTACAGAGCCACAGTCCTTGCAGGGGGGCTTCTACCTCAGCTTCAGTTGCATTTATCTACTTGATGGAGATATGCTGCATGGCCCCCATGCTGTCCACTTCTTATATGTGGCTTCCCTTCCAGAGTCTCCAAGGTTAAAGCTGAGGATACTGCCACCCACCTGCCCTTCTTTGCCCTGAAACCTGAGAGGATTTGCCTAGTATTGTTGGGGTACCCTGAAGCTGAGGAGGGGGTAGGGAGTACAGTCTCCTAGGGATGCAGGTGGAGAAGAAGAATGAAATGAGAGTGGAGATTTACAATTCTCTTCCAAAGCCCTAAACTTCAGATATTGACTTTTTGATTATTTTCAGTGGGTCAAACAAATGTTTTGGGAGATGGGGACAGGAGGCACTAGAAAGTCTAAACTCTGTATAGATGAAATTGTCACCAATATGTAACTTGAAACAGTCACTTCCCCTCAAGCTAGGGCTTTCATCACATAGCATGCAGTGGTTTGTTTTGTTATTTTTATGTCAGATTTTGAAAACATCATAAATCACAATGTAAATTCAGTTTCTAAAATTGCCAAGCAGGGCAAGTATCCTGTAGAAGACAAAACAAAACCAGGGACACACAAGTCAATATTAATAAAGGCTATAGCTCCAAGTATAGATACATAAAATATGTTAAGAGAAATAGCTGCTTTATCCTCTGTCACTTTTACATGCTATGAAGATCCCAAGTGGTATTATTTGGCAGGCAGTATTATTCAGAGGCAGGTGTTAGACATGCAATTATCATAAAGACTCTATGAGGAGGATGACCACATGATACAAATTTATCTTTATTCTAATATAGTTTACGGAGTTTTTTTCTGACAAATTACACTACACTTTATGGAAATGTAACATTTTGTATGAATGGAGAAGATAGGACTGGTTGCATGCTAATGAGGGAGACAAAGTAGCCTCACTCTTATTTGCAACTGGCCCAGACCTTTCCATTAGCAAATTAAAATCTGTTCAAATTTATTTACTAATATATTAGGAGAAGCTTCGGGCTAACCCCTTGACCTGTATTATATAGCAAACAACTGTAGCAGTGAAAATAATTAATAGCATGTAATGCACCTCCTGTTTATTTCTTCTTCATGCCCAGGGGTCAGCTGTATAGTGGATTTGCCATCTGCATTTGGTTCCAAGGGTATATTTACTTAAAAATTATCAATTACAGTTTTAAATGGCTTTCCTTAATTGCAGTCTTCTTATTCAAGTGTGATACATATCATATATGCTTTGTGTTTATTTGTATATTATATCACCTGCCTCTGATCAATTCTGAGAGGAGCCTATTCATTTCAAAATAATGTCCCCCGAAGCCTGTTGTGTTGTTTGTGTTTACCACATAATCATGAAAGCCGTGGCTTTGTTCACCCTCATTATACCAATACTGAAACGATTAGTGTGCACTCTCTATGCCTAGGAGAAACCTTTTCTCAATTATCTTGCAGATCCTTATAAGAGGCTGGGTTGCCACAGGGCCTGCAACTTGTAACACTACTGGAGTAGAGGCATGGACTAGGCTTTGGTGACCCCTGCTGTCTGTGTTGAAAGGCAGTGGTGGTTTTGTTTGAGGCCTTATTGAGTTTCTCATTCTGATGCAGAGGTGATCATGATTTTGAGCAATGGAAATACAAAAGTTCTATTGGGATAGTAAGCGCAGCACATAGTACCAGCAGCACACGGCTATGCCTCTCATCCAAGAGCAAAGGCCACATTCCTTTCACAAATCAAATTCAAAACTGGGTACCAGGAATTGTCACACTCTTCTTTTGCCATTTTTCAAAATCTTTGCCAAAGAATTTCCCAATTTCCTAGAGGGTCAGAATAATACCTGTGCTGGAATAGTTTTATGATGAGAAGGTCCTTTTGCTAAAAGTAAGGCTCAAACAGGACTGGAAATGGAATTATAAATAATGGAAGTGGTTTAGAGTACAGAGAATTTGGGTGAATGCAAGGTTTTTGACTTATGCTTGACACAGGTAGAAAGAAAATTTCTTTATATTTATGAATCCATGGAATTGCATCCTTCTTTTTCTCCTGAATTCCCAAGGTGAATCCCCTTTCCAGCCCCCCACCCCACTATAGTCTACCTGCTTCTGAACTTCAGAAGCAATCATAAACTGGGGTGATGAAAGTCAGCCAGTTTTTGGATGAACTCTCTGAGCGTCTGTCTTGTCAGCATCCCTGCATTTCTGCTTGCCTAGAAACTGGGCTGAGAAAGGTTGCTGTTTTTCTTAGCTACTAAAGTATAATCCTATAATCAGTCAGGTGAAGATAGGTATGGCTTTATTTCCTTTCTGCCTAACAAAGGATGGACAGATGCCTTGAATCACACCACTCCTTTCCATCTGCAGAACACTCGAGGCCTACAGAAGTCTCCCAAATAGCCTGTGAAACTGAGAGAGTAGTTGTTATCTACCCATTTCACAGAGGATCGAGTATGGAAAGTGACACCATAAAACCCACTGGACTGATACATGACAGAATTCAAATAGAACCAGAACCAAATACTTTGAAGGCTTCAAAAGGCATTTAGCTCTGCAAGGATTCTGAAGTGAGAACTCCTCGTGAAATGCATGCAATGCACAACACCATCCCTTTCCTTGGAATCTTCAGCCCTTCCTTGCTTTCTCTCTTTACCATCGCCCTACTCCTGCTCCCATATTCCCAGCCAGTGCCTTCTCCTGTGGCCACTGACAACTCTTTCTTTGACTCTACACAAAAGTACAAGCCTTGAATAGTATGAATATACTTTGTATACAAACAGTGTTATGTGAAAAGAGGCTCTATATGTGTATTATGAATTGTAATGCATTCTACTATTACAAATACAACAACATTGAATTAAAAAAAAAAAGGGAAAAAAAAGTACAAGGAGCTATGTTATGCCCCTTCCAGGTTCAGATCCCTGCTTCTCTTCTAAGCTGAAATTAAAAGACTGGCATATCCTATGAGAAATGAATCTTTTGGTAATTAGAACAGGCCTCTGTGCTGATGCCATAAATGAAGCTGCTTTGACCTGTAAGATTTAGCCACTTTCCCAACATGGTTCTCAGCTTCTTCTCTATGCATAGGACCACAGTCTCCATTGAGAGGTGGCCCAGGACCATAGACTCAAAAGTGGTCATTCCTTGTCAGTCTTTTGATTGTGCTGACTGTGTTTTCTCTGCGGTGATAAGCTAGAACATTGTCTATAGCTCAGTTACTGCTCCCCTATAGCTTGCAGCAGGCATTTCCTGTGGAATGAATAGATACTATTTCAGGAATGTAAACATTCTGTAGTTTTTTAATGTATATGAATGTTATGCTTAATTGAATATAAATTGCTTTTAAACCATTGCTGAATTTATAGTAGCAGTTTACCAGTAAATAGTTTCTAAAGGACAGATACTGCTATCATGTGGAAGTCAGTGTTAAAATGATCTCCTAATATTAAGAAAGGGGGGAGGGAGAGAGATTCTACAGCAAAAAGAAATGAGCTCACACTCAGAAGGACCCAAGTTCCAAATATGGCTCCCTATATGCTGAGTGATCTGGAACAAGTGGGTTGTTCTCCAGTTCTGTATTTTTTTCAGTCTAATAAAAATTTCAGCTGGGCATAGTGGAGCATGCCTGTAATCCCAGCAACTCAGGAGGATTGCAAGTTCAAGTTTAGCCTCAGCAACTTAGTGAGATCCTGTCACAAAATAAAAAAAATAAAAAATAAAAAAGGTCTGGGGATGTAGCTCAGTAGTTAAGTGCCCTTGGGTTCAATCCCCAGTACCGAGAGAGAGAGAGAGAGAGAGAGAGAGAGAGAGAGAGAGAGAGAGAGAAATTAATTTGCTAACTAAATATTTATTGAGAATTTATTTTACTGTTATATACTGCTAAAATGTGTTCAGTACTTATGTCATTCATTAGCCTTTTAATGTTCACAGTAACCCTCTGATATAGGTATTTAATCTCTTTACAGAAAAGGAAAGTAATTGTTCTTATTATTATGGAGTTTTTCCTTTTTAAAATATGTTCATTTTCTCTAGAATTTACTACAACATGCAGTTAGGATTTTTATTAATTTTTATTTTTTCCAAGTAAAGTTGATTCTCCAATCATGATTTACTGAATCATCACTTATTTTATATGTATAGCATCTGCTTTGGGTCCATTGTATTCTGGTCCATTGACTTGTCTACTTACTGTACTATGTTATTGTTTCAATAAGTAAAATTTTAAGTGGTTTGGTGTTTTTATAGGGCATATGTATCTTCTTTATTTTTTTCTTAACATTTTCTTGAGGCTAAAAATATCCAGGCTATTCTTGCCCATCTATTCCCCATGAATGATTAGACTGGTATTTTCAAGTTTTATGGGGAAAAATGACATTAGATTTAAAATAACCTGTAGAGAACTAACTTTTTCAGAGCACGATATGGCCCTTCATTTATCCTTACCACCTTTCATATTCTTGAATAAAGTAATATAATTGTATTCAAGTAAGACTTACACGTTTCCTGCTAATTGTTTTCTGTAGATTATTATTGTTTTTTTAAAATTTTTATTTTTATTAACATGTGTTAATTATACATTTGAATGGATTCTATAGCTTGGATTCTATAGCATTGGGACTGCTTCCCAATGGCTTGATCCCCAGCTTGGTACTGTTAGGAGGTAGTGGAACCTTTAACAGGTGGGGCCTGGTGGGAGGTCTTGTGGTTGTTGGAGGCATACCCTTGAAGGGGATAGTGGGACCCCCCTCCCCGCCCCTTCCACTTTCTCTCTTCTGACATCCTGGCCATGAGGTGAGCAGCTTTGTTCCACCACCAGCTGCTGCCATGAGGTGCTACCTTGCTGCAGGCCCCAAGGCAAGGGGCCAGTCAGTCGTGGACTGAAACCTTCAAACTAGAAGACAAAATAAACCATTTATCTTCAAAAGTTGAATATCTCGTTATCTGTTATAGTAATGGAAAGCTAATACAATGGGTGCTGTGGTATACTTCAATAATAATAATAATATAATAATGATAATATTACTATTATTTTTGATATTGTAAAAAAGTAGAACTACCTTTTCAATAATAAATAAATTTGGATTTGTAGAACAAAAATCACACAAGCAAAGACTTAGTGAAGAAAATAAGCATGTAGTGTCTGGGGAAGGTGAGGGTTAATTATTGGGTAGAAAAGCTGTATAGATGGCTCCCTATTATCTCTAGGATAAATTTTCTGATAATACTTGCCTCACCTCCTTGATAGGGCTATTATGAAGGTTCTTGAAATGTATGAAATATGTGAAAATTAGTCTTCTAGTCTAATGCAAAATAAGTAGAATTGTTAATTGGGAATCTGTATGTGTTAGATGAGCACATTCTGACACCTTGTGGTCACTTAAGGGTATATGTGATGTTGTAATTCCATTGGTTGAACTGAGAATGTGTGGATTGTCTACAGAATCACATTTGGAGATTAAAGGGGATTTTAGGGATAGGCTAATTCAACCCTCTTGTTTACATGTGAGAAAAGTAAGACCCAGATAGCGAACAGACCCTGCCCAGGCTTGGACAGCTGCTAGTTACAAGAACTGGAACCAGTTTCTCTGGCCTATTGTTCTTTTTGCTGTATCACGTACCATTTCTATAATTTTACAATTGCAGAAAAAAAAGAACTAAAATAGTTATAATATTAGATCCCAGATAATCATCTGTATATAATCTTTATGTCATTTCTGAGGCATTTAAGTCATTTGTATGAGTGCATGTATACTTACACAAGCTCTGTGCTTGATGCTTAGGTAAGACAAAGGTTTTGGGCAAGCAAGAGATGAGGAATTCATATGTGACCTTTAGGAAGATAAATAAGCCCATGTTTTTATGATGGATGAGAATGGGTGAGGGGCAGTGGCTCAGTCAAGCAGGCGTCTAGTGAATGTATTAAAGAGAAAGAAAAAGGATCCTTTCCAGGAAGAGATAGAGCCACAAGCCACAATAATGTCTTTCCGGTCCACAGAACTCTGAAGCAAATGGTCTTGTAGGGTTCCTGAAAAGAAAGCCAAGAGAAAAGGACAGGACTGCTGTGTATGTGCAATTTGTATGCTGCACAAAGGGACCTGATGGATGAGAGCAGGCAGTGGGACCTGGAATTCAGCCTGTACTTTCTTTGCTATGCAATGAGCCAACAAGCCTGTTCTAATGTGTCCCACAAGAGGGATGCTTTGCTAATTCGCTAACCCAAAGAGGTATCTTTTTTTTAATCCATTTGTCCAGGTGGGGCACCTTTCTCTTAATTGTATAAAGGTGCTGTGTAGGCTGGTGGTGGCCACACTCACACCTTCTGGACTCATGCTGCACAATGCTGCTGGTATTGGCTGGAGTTTCCCGCCTGCTCTTCCAAGATTTTTGACTTCCTGTGATGGTCCAGGAATTGCATGGAATGACTGGAGGAAAGGATTCCAGGTAGAAGGCTGTGGAAAGAGATCCCAGTGTGGAGACATGTTAAAGACAGATGTACATTTAGGCAGATAAGGCAATAACTTGTTATTATATTATACAAGGAACCTGAAGTGTAGTTAAATGTTAGTAAAATTAATGTATTCCACAATTCAGTAGAATAATTTTTCTGTATTTGCAAAATTATGAAGGACAATGCATATGAAATATTTGTCATTATTAATGTGGAACAGTAAGAATCAGTTCCACTTGTTTTCTGGTCTGCTCTTGTTATAGCACACATTGGGAAGCCTCTTCCTGGGTTGAGGACCTGTGTTTTTATTAGAAGGTCAGAAAGCCAGTGTCAGGGAAGAACAAAGAGCCACACAAACTAAATGTTGTTTTGTGTAAAGTTCCTTTCCTTTTTAAGAAAGTGAATCATTCTGCATACAATATATCTACAATGAATATTTACTTCCTGACTTTACAGACTGTCTTTTGAGATTAGCAGAATTCCCAGTAGCATTCAAACAAAACAAAAAAATAAAACCAAACAAAACACAACTTTAAAGAGAGCCGTGCGCTTGTAAATTGTCTACATCTAGACTAATTTTCTCTACCACGCAATGCGTGCATCAAATTACACTTAAAGTCATACAGCCACGGTTATATTATCTGGTTGGGATTGAGGGTTTTGTGAGTGTTAACCAAAAATAAATGGAAGAGAAGAAAGCAACAATCCCTAAAGAGAATGATCAGGTTTTAGATACAAAAGATTATAGTATTTCATTTCTAAGCAAATGCCCATCCAGTTATTTTATTATGGACAGTGCTGATGAATCAATCCACAAGCAGAGACAGAATTACTTAGCATATAAAAGAAGTCCATGCTTCCTTTCTTTTATTTTTATTCTTTTTTTATACTATGAATTGAACTATGGGGCATTTAACCACTGAGCCACATCCTCAACAACCCCCCCCCCTTTTTTTTTTTAATTTAGAGGCAGGGTCTCACTGAGTTGCTGAGGCTAGCTTTGAACTCACAATTTTCCTGCCTCAACCTCCTGGGCCACTGGGATTATAGACATGCGCCACCATGCCTGGTTATTCTTCTGAAATAGCTATAATCTAACTGAATGTGAATCATGTATTGTTTTATCTGAATACTTGAAAGAATTTCCATTTTCTCCATGTGCTCTGATTTCATGCATCTAGATGATGATGCATTGAATTTTATGGGTGCTGCAATATATTTGTGAGAACTTATTGTCCTAAAAGTCATTAGTAGTGAAGTAGAATTACTCCTAGATACAGTATTTGCTTCACTAATGGTTAATATTACTCATTAAGCCCTTTAGTTGTCCTGTTAATTTTCACTCACCTGAATAAACCACATGTAAATTAAGTTGGTATCCCACTAAAAACACAAAACTAAGAAAACAAGAGAATGTTGGAATTTTGTCCTACCAGGCATGGTGGCACATGCCTATAGTCCCAACAACTCTGGAGACTGAAGCAGGAGGATTGCAAGATCCAGGCCAGCCTGGGCATCTTAGTGAGACCCTATCTCAAAATTGTTTTTAAAAAATGTGTTTTTTAAAAAAGCAGAAAATAGAGCTGAGGTTGTGCCTCAGTGGTAGAGCACTTGCCTAGCATGTGTGAGCCCCTGGGTTCGATCCTCAGTACCACATAAAAATATATAAATAAAAAAAAGTATAATAAAAGCAGAAAAATAAATTATAAAAATAAGTAAATAGTATCTCTCTCAGGATTATCATGATGGTTTAATAAGATAGTTGATGTTCATAGGGCAGTGTCTGGCACTGAAAAAATGTCAGCTATCATATATATAGTCTATATATACATATATCAAGTAATATATGTTACAAATATAAATTACATATATATATATATGTCAAACAAATGTCAGCTGTTATATGTAGTAATATCTACATGCATAGTAAATCAACTTAATATACCTCCATCCTCTGGGGTAATATTCAGAGACCTAGCTAAGTGACTATCTCCTTATTTTGGGGAGGTTTTACTGAACAATTAGGCTTGAGATAAAAGAATTTTTTCAATATTGTTGATATGTTAAATCATGTGTTTCAGGTAACAGAAGGTTGGGAATCTTGTAGTCCAGTAATTTCTAAACCTACGTAATCCTATGTTAACTTACGTCTACATCCTAATCCCCCTAAGAGAACTTTAAAAATACAGATTCCCAGGTACCAATCCCCAAATGATTTGGTATATTTGGGGGCAGGCTGGGATACTGAATATTTGTGTTTTTAAAAAAATTCTTCTGGGCTGGTGTTGTGGCTCAGCGGTAAAGTGCTTTCCTAGCACATGTGAGGCCCTGGTTCGATCCTCAGCACCACATAAAAATAAATTAGTAAAATAAAGGTATTGCGTCCAACTACAAGCAAAAAATAAATATTTAAAAAAATTTTCTTCTGGTGATTCTGATTCAAGGTTAGTTTTGAAAACTGCTGAGATGGTATGGCCCCCAGGGATCCTAATAATCAAATTCTTAGAATAATCTTTGAACTGATCTGTGCAGCTTATGTAGTCTCTCTTTAAAAATGTTTCCCTTGTTTCTAATAAAGGATCCACTTGAGGGTTGATTCTCTGTCATAAGATTAATTACTCATTTTACATTCCCTTCATCTTTCCAGTTGGGCTACACCGCCCACAAACGGGATGAGCTCCACTCTAGAACCTGGGAACAGTCTGGCCTCCAGGAAGGGTTACCATGCCTAGACTCAATACTACCAGTCTTATTACAATCCTGTATTTGACCATAAACTCTAGCTATTTTAACTGACCTTGTACCTTGTTCCTTGAGGTACTAACAGAATCCCTTTCCTTGGTTCCCTACTTTCAGGACTAGGGTTCTGCCTTATTCTTGAGAATTCTCCTTTTTTCACTAGAGTCCTGTCAGTGAACCAAAGTTCATATGGCTGGATCTAGTCACTACTTTTTCCTTCTTAACCTTATTATCTATTTCCTTGCTTCCCTGCTCTTGATGTCTCTGTAGGCTGACTTGTACCCTCTTTTAGTCACTGATACCCTTACTTTTCCTTCTGTAATCCTTGTCCCTTATGTTGTTTGGGGGAATAATATTCATTATAGTTGTGCCTAGCTGAGTTGCTGTGAGATTGGGTAAGTGTTATTTCTAGAATTGTTTAGGTATTTACCCAGATCTCTTAAGGCATTGAAGCCATGAATGAACCTGCTGTAGCTCAGCTGTTTCTTTGAAGTCTCGTCCATTCTATAGCCTGAGTAGGGAAGTCAGACAAGAAGCATAATAGAATGCGCTCATAGAAGATGTAGCCTGTAGGAAAGGGGAAACAGCACAACTGTCCTAAGAGTGAGGCTGGGGATAGAAAAGATGCATTTTAGTGGAATAAATCAATTATGCTTATACAAATGGAGGAGGATCTCTGTTTGAACAGGAGAGTGAAAGGTGAAAAGATCTGGAAATTTGCATTAAACACATACCTTTTAGCAGAGGTACTGAAAATAATTTAAACAATTCTAGGCTACATCAATTTTGTTTAATCCTTGCAGTAACTCAGTATAGCACAAACATTAATAGATATTATCTCTATAGACAAAAGATATTGATGTTTGACTCTATAGTATCCTCAACTATTCCCACTGTTCTAAATACCACTTATTACTCCCATCTTTTATCTGTAGTTCAGATCTATTGTGCAAAACTGTATCCAGCCTCCTATAAAATATGGCCAATAGAATCTCAAATTCAATATTTCCAAACAGAACTTCTGATTTCTACTTTGCTGTTTCAAATCTGTTTCTCCTCCTGTCTTCTCATGTATTACCTGGCACTACCATCAGCCTAGTTGTTTATACCTATAAACTAACAGTCATGCTAGATTTCATTTCCTTTGTTACGGCCATGATACCCTGTTGACTCTACCTCTAAAATATGTCCTTCTGGAGGCTGAGGCAAGAGGATCTTGAGTTCAAAGCCAGCCTCAGCAAAAGTGAGGTGCTAGGGGCTGGGGATATAGCTCTATTGGTAGAGTGCTTGCCTTGTATGCACTAGGCCCTGGGTCCAATCCCCAGCACCACCGGAAAAAAAGAAAAAAAAGCAAGGTGCTAATAGGGCTGAGGATGTGGCTCAGTGGTCGAGTGCTTCTGAGTTCAATCCCTGGCACCCAAATAAAATAAAATAAAATATGTCCTGAATTTGAACCCTGGTTTCCACCTATTCTGCTTCCACCTGAACCAAGCCATCAATATGTTTTGCTCTTTTAGGAGCCTCTCTCCAACAATACCTGCTTCCACACTTGCCTGGTTACAATCCATTTTGGCACAGTAGCCAAAACTGTACTTTAAAATCATTTCACGTCATATCATTTCCTTGCTTAAAGATCCTGCAATAGCTTTGCACTGCAATCAGATACCCAAGTTCATTTCCATTGTTAATAGGACCCTACATGATCTAGCCCATGTTTGCCTTTTTAATCTTATCTCCTATTTTCCATGTCCCTGGATATGTCAAGTTCATTCAGTCTCAGGACCTTTGCATCAGTTGTTCTTCAGCTCAAGAACTGCTTCCACAAATAGTTCCTTGCTTTGCTTCTTTTCATCTAGGTCTCACCTTGAGTGTCACACTCTCAGAGTGGTCTTTACTTACCACATAGGATGTGCTGTTACATTACTGTTTGATTTTACTTACTAGCTTACATTCTTCTTACTTGTTTTATCCCTTGTTATCAGTCTGTCTTCTACATTAAGCTCATAAGCTCCTTTGAGTCCTAGACCTTGCCTGTCTTGCTTGCTTTTGTTCCTCAGCACCTAATGTAATGGCAGCTTTACCCCACCCCCCACAATGCTTTGCTACACAGTATCAAGAAGTAATTTTGATAATCAGAAGTAATTATTTTAGACCTGGGGTTGTGGCTCAGCGGTAGAGCATTTGCCTAGCACCTGGGTTCATCCTCAGCACCACGTAAAAGTAAATAAATAAAATAAAATTATTGTATCCGACTACAACTAAAAAATAAATATTAAAAAAGAAGTAATTATTCTAGTCTTTCTGTGTCCTTCAGCTGAAACTTGGACTATTTTGATAATTTTTTAGCACCATTCTCTGAAAGTCACGCTAGAAAATCTCCAGAGGAGGCTGTTCAGAAAAATTTTGAAACGTATCACAGGAGGACAAGATAATGAAATTTACATGTTTCATCTGGAAAAGAGCAGAATAAAGAGAGCCATCTCAAGTTCATCACTATTTCATTGTTCTTTTACTCATTTATACCCTCTTGCTCTCCCCAATTTTTAGTACTAATGCTGCTAGTTGGGTTAAAAAAAGTCTCAATTCTGAGCCTTATTTTCTCCTTATAACGAAAGCCTTCAATTTTCATATGGAAATTAGATTTTTTCAAAATTCTCAGTGGAAAAGTTGAGCTTCTTGGGTGACCTTCTGTGACTTTATTTATGCTATACTGACTGGTCCAGTGCCACTGTAGAGGCTGTTTCTCATAGATGCAGATGGATGGAACATTCAGTTAACTCTTCTTTTATGTAGAATACTTAAATGTGTTGTATTCTTAGATTTCCTAAGCACTAGCTTGCAAACACCTTTATCTCCCTTCTCTCCTTTTCATTATCATCTGGCTTAAAATAGAGTTGTTTTTGCTAGTAACACCAGGCATGGGAACATCAACAACTCAGGATACAACCTCAGCAGAATGTGGTATTAACTCAGTTTTGCTGAATGAACTTATTCTTCCTGCCCTTCTCCAGAGACTGGTTCCTATTTTCCCAATGAAATAGGTCTGAGAATCTTACCTTGCTTTAGTGTGTGGCTCAGTTGAACCTGTTATTGTACCTACTGTGGCTCAGTGATGCTATTCCCCTTGCCCCAAATGGGGATCCAAGGGTTAACTCTGAAGTCACAGTGGTCTCACAAAAGCATTGCCATTGATGAATCCCAGATGACTACCTTTGAGCATCCTCTCTAAAGAGTTTATTAAATTTCAAATATTTAATTTAATTTTTTTCAGTGCTGGGGATCCAACCCAGGACCTCACGTAAGCCAGGCAATTGCTTTATCATTGAGCTCCATCCTCAACCCTAAAATGGGTTACATTTAAATACAGGAATAATTTAGGTCATGCCTAGAACAGAATCACTCCCTTGGTATAAATATTATTACCACAACACATCAGTGAAAACATTTGTATCTTTCTTAAAACTAGTAACTTTCCAGAACACAACATAGAACCTGTAATTTTCCCTTTTCCTGCTATCGGTCTCAGAGTTGATGTCACAATTCTGCTAGCATTTTTTAATGTGGACATAAAATTTTATTACTAAAAATATTTATGATGCCATCCTAACCAATGCAAAAATTACCATCACAAAAAATAAAAGAGACGATTTCAGAGGGGCGGGGAAGGATAGCTGTGGTGGTGGATCTGGCACTGGGTAATGCTCAGGAGCTCACTACATGGGAGGTGCCATGGAGGACTTAAGAACTAGGGCAGCAGGTGAATGTTCCAGCAGAAGTGGAGGGCTGCTGGCTTAACAGTTTCTTGACCTCCTACCTCTGGCATTTTGGTGCCTGAAATTTATGTTGCTGCCAGGAAACTTGGCTGTCTTTGAAAGGATGGGATCACAGCTGGATCACCATCTCTACAAACTGGAAGGCATTGTTCAATGTCCTCTGGCTTGCTTAGTGGCAGTTGAACTGCCTCCTCTACCTGAAGATTCACAGTGGCCACTGGTGGCTTAATCTCTCCCTATGCCAAAGCTAAGCTGTTTTCCGGTTTTGATGGCTGTTCCTCCTTCACTACAGGGAATTTGGTAATAGACTGCCTGAAATGTAAGTGTGGAAACTGGGCCTTGCTGTTGGAGGCCGTTCTGTCACTTGAGGTGGTGTTAGAGTGGAATCTGTGTTCTCCAGCTCTGTCTCTGGACGCGGAATGTCCCCTCTGATTCAGGCATAGTGAACAGCAGGAAGGTTCTGAGAAGCTTCAGGTTGTCCATGTCCCAGGACCTCAAAAAAATTTTCTGCATAGAGGTAGAACCACATTTCAATGATGGACCAGAGGGTGTTTTTTCCTTGGAGGTATTTTATTTTTTTAGTTGTAGAGAGACACAACACCTTTATTTTATTTATTTGCTTTTATATGGTGCCAAGTTTCAAACCCAGTGCCTCACACATGCTAGGCAAGCACTCTGCCACTGAACCACAACCCCAGCATTGGCTGCACATTTTTGTACCTTTTACACAGTAGCTCTAGCATCTTCTGGGTACTGGCCAAATTTCAGTATGTATACAAGAATTCATGGACATAGGAGGTGTTCTCCCTCTGCAGGAGAGGCACCACGCCATTCACGAGCTTCTGCAGGACGAGTGCTGTGAAGGTTTCCATTAGACAGGACACATTCACTGATGAATCTGTTATTTTCTCCCTCCTTCTTCACAGTGTGCAGCAGCTTCAGTGGGGTCACTTCTCTTGGGGGACAATCCAGGAAGGCACAAGTGAGCTCATGGTGGGAGCAGCCAGGGATGTCCTCTCTCCTACCCTCTTGCACACCTTACTCGAGGGGGCTGCAGCCATGACTCCTGCACCCTCTCCTGGGCTCCATACTATCCTGAATGGCCTATGCTAGCATCTTAAAAGATATTGGGGAAGTTGGGCCCAGAGAGTTATTTTCATTGTTTGAAATGAAGTTCTTCGTCACTCATTCACTAAATATTTCTGACAGCTATTAAAGACTGTTGCCTGGATCCATTTTTTTTTTTGCCAAGTGTTGCCAAGTAGTGATTCTTTCTCTAACCCTCTTGTTCGTTCTGCATTTATTAGCTGAAATTTTTCTAAAAAAAAGAAAAGCTTCCCCATCAGTTGCTTGATTATATCATCTGTACAGGAGAGTTAAGACAAATGTTTGAACATTTCCCTTTATTTATCAATTTTCAAAATAAGGGGTTGTTATCCTAGCAACTACTAGTGGTAACCGGTGATTTGGGGAGGAGGTGTTAATTATGATATTTATATATTTAGTTCATTGTGGTCATTCTTTTGGAAGCTCATTATGCTAGCAGGTCAAGAGCCACTGCATGTCTGCTCCCCACATTCTCAGTCCCACGGAATGAAAATGAACCAGAGTGGCCAGACAACAGGAGCAGTAGGTCACTCTGTTGTAGACTAACTGATTTCATTCTGCAGCCTGCAGCTGGACCTTGGACCTTGGCATGAGAGTAGAGGTGCAGAGCGAGTAGAAAGTCCTTAGGTCACCAGAACAGGGTAGTGGTTGAGAATCCCCCTACACAATCTCTATAAAAATAGGGAACTGAGAGCTGGGGATGTGGCTCAGTGGTAGAGCTGTTTGCCCAGCATGCACAAGGCCCCAGGTTCAATCCCCAGCACTGAAAAAAAAAGTGGGTGGGGTGAGTCAGAAATGACTTGTGATAGCTCCTCACATGATTGCCTACTTTGCTATGCTCTTGAGGGTCACAGAGTATTCTGCTGATACTTTGGTTAGACTATGGTTGAGCCTGATCTACGTGACCTATATGGAGACACACGAGATTGCCAGAATCCCCAGCACTTTTTATCAGATTAAGGAAATTCTTGCTATACTAATTTTCCATGAGTTTTACCATGAATGAATATTTAATTTTATTATTACTTTTTTCCTCTATTATTTATATTTATATTTTTCCTCTGTTATTTATATTATTTATTTTTTTTATTTATTTACTTATTCATCATGCACAAGTATAGTATCTTTTTACATACAACTGCTTGTATACAAAGTATATAAGTACTTGTTTTCTCATTGAACTCTTTGCTCTTCCTGTCTGAAATGCTCTCCCTACTCCTCAACTATTCAGAGTAAGACTCAGTCATCTTTCAGTATTCAACTTAGATATTGCCTCTAGCCTGGAAGCCTCTCAGCCATTCTTCCCCTCTTAGGTAGCTTTTACCCATCCCCTCCACCAATCATTACTATACCTCTATCAGAGTACTGACTACATTGCGTATTATAGTCTACAGATTTGTTTTCTATCTTGCCCACTTAACTTTGAGCTCCTCAAAGGCAGGGATTTTATTGTTTCTTCTCTGTATCCCTGGTATAAGAATTGACTTACAGGAGGCATTTAACCAATGTTGTGCAATACATTGACTGCTCATTCATTCCACAAATGGTTCCTAACTGTCCATTGTGTTCTAGGATATGTGAAGAAGAGATAATGAGCATGGCAAGAGAGGATTGGTAAGCCTGCAGGTGTCAGCATCAGTGACCCCCACTGAGCAGAGCTAGGGTAGGAAGAGGCCAACAAGCAGAACACCCCCCCACTATCTTTTAAATACTTCTTTTCAGCAAATTCCTATTGAAAAATAAGAGGTTGAATTTGAACAGGTAGAGCAAGTAAATGGGAGGATGGGGCCAACTCAAGTCTGAGTCCAAAACCCATGTTATTTCTGTATGACTTGCTGCTTCTTTCCCTTAGGAATGACTGCTCACTTCTGGCTCTGAAATTCCATAAAACAGATATCCCAGTGCAGGTGAAAGAAACTCAGGATGCATGAATAATAAGCAGGTCATCCACTACAGATAACAACACATCATTGCCGGGGTCCAGCCCCAGCAGGGTCGGGGGTCTTCCTGGTCCAGGGGATGTGACGGGGTAAACAGTGTCGGCGATGGATGGACAACAACCACACAGACTCACAGGCCAGTGCAGAATGCTGACAAGTTTATTGATTTCACACGCAGTTTTTATACATTTTTTAAAGTATAACATGCCAAGAATGTAGATAACATAAAACCCATAGAATTCCTGGTACAGAACAGGCTTACTGGAAAAAGTGATTGTATGAGATAATAATATCCCCACCACATCCCCTGCTATTGTTCTGATTTAATGTCTAAGCTATGAACGTAATCAGCAAAGTTGATCTTAAGTTTCTATTTCGTCATAGTGCTTAGCTCTTATATTTCATAATAGTAAGCATATTAGACCTTATGACTCTATTCTTCCCTAAGTTAAACTTTAAGTTCGGGTTAGTCAAGAGGGCAGTGATCTCAGTGGTTACCATGGCAAATTTCCTTGTAGATAATTGCCATATTGTTTAGTAAAGTAAATCTTACTAAAGCAGGATCACAGGCACCAGAATCTAACATTTAACTTATGCCTATGAATACTTTTACCCCTCCACCATATAACATTTCCTGATTCTGGATCTAACTAACCCATGAGACACAAGAGACGGTCTCTGTAGTAGGAAGCACTATAATTTTATTCTGTTTCTGATTACTAACAAGTGAGACTATGTACTTTTTGCAAACTCATGACTGGAGAAACAGGTGGCTCTGTGACTGTTTTCACATATAACAATAGATGTTTATAACAATCACCCCAGGAAAAAGACACATCACACGGTGGCAGAAAATTATTTACTGTTTGTAGTAGGGAAGGGGTCATGATTTCCAATATTTTATTAATATTCTCAGAAAATGCTGTAGAATTCCCCTCACCCCCAGCAATCACCACTAGAAAATTTATTGAGTATTATATTATTAAGAAGATAGTGCAGAAAAGGCACCAGAACCCAGAGGCAGACATCTGGCATTTTCCTGAGATGATGAGACCTTGCAAACATCATTCTCCCAGTGGATCCTTGTCAAACACTGGTTGGATTGCCAGGCGCCCTCGCACATCATTGCCATTTTTCCTTTTGTGAGGGCAAATGCTTTTCCGAGGCATGGTTCCTTAGAGATTATTTCCCTTTAGGTCACTTACCACTTAGTAGTGTGCCCCTGAGAAAGTTATCCCACCTTTGAGATGTACTTTCATCTATTAAGGGAGAACTAAAAGGAGCTGGAATTTGATGGAAGTCACCTCATAAAGTAATTAAAAGACTAAAATGAGAAAATACACATGAAAGAATCTGGCATAGCAATTGGCACTAAGTAGGAACTCCAGAGACTTTTTAAAAAAATTTTTACAAATATTTATTTATTTTACTTTAGTTGTACACAATGCAATGCATTTTATGTTTATGTGGTGCTGAGGATCGAACCCGGGCCACGCATGTGCGAGGCGAGCGCTCTGCCACTGAGCCACAACCCCAGCCCCTCCAGAGACTTTTTTTTCATTTGTACATAATTTATTTGAGGTCCCATTCCTGTGAGGCTCTGCTCCATTACATATCTAATTTGATGTGTTACAGTCAGCTTGTTCATGTACAAAGACAAAAGGCAGTAGGAATTTGTAGAAAGAATGTGACTTTGGGATAAAAACAGATCTTTGTTGGACTCTTAGTTCTTGTCATTTCCTGTCTGTGTACTTTGTTGGTCACTTTCTTTGACCTCAGTTTCCTCCTGTGGAAGAAATGGGGTGAGTAGTATTTATCTTGAAATGTTGCAGCAAAGATTAAATAGGATAAGGTCTAAAATTTTTCATGTCTGGCCTGGCACACCATAGTATTATTGATATTACATTACCATATATCAACCTTATATTATTACATGCTTTGATTGTTTTTCAGATAATAAGGAGCTTCTCTGTGCTCCCCCGAAGCCTAGAATTCAATGTGTAAAACATATAGTCCCTTGGACAAAATTAACTGGTTAATATAAAAATAAAACAATGATTTTTTTTCTTTTTTCTTTTATTTTTTTTGCAGGGGGAAGGTACCAGGGATTGAATTCACGGGCACTCAATCACTGAGTCAAATCTCCAGCCCTATTTTGTGTTTTATTTAGAGACAGGGTCTCACTGAGTTGTTTATACCTCACTTTTGCTGAGGCTGACCTTGAACTCGTGATCCTTCTGTCTCAGCCTCCTGAGCTGCTGGGATTACAGCATCCAAACTTGGCCCATGATTTCTTTGGTAGTCTCAAGAGCTGGCCAAATGAGATGGTTTTAGTGTCTTCCAAAAAACAATATTGAAGGGTGCTGTTGTGTTTAAGAAACGTGAATGTCCCTTCAAAAAGTGATCAGTTTGTTCACTATCCATTTAAAATACTTTTTGTTTTTCAAAACATGGTTAATTATATACATCAAAAACAATGATTTGCAAGTGGGAATCTAAATTTGGTCTCTGAATGATGAGAATCAGACCAGTCTTGCTGAAAATAAAAATGGTAGATGAAATATTTGCAAACCCACCTTTCTGAAAGTCTGGAAAAGCTAGAAAGATAGTAAGGAACTACAAGGCAAAAATCTAGGTGAAAGTGGGAACTTTAATAGATCCAAAAAATGCTGGAACTGTTCTTGCCCTGAGGGTGTTTTCACAAACCAGTGAATTTATGCTTCAATTTTTAGTGCCTTACAAAATGATGAGGAAAGAAGTCAAAGAAGTCTCAGCAATGTTGAAGTGACTGAAATAATATAAAGCTTTTTATCCAACCACATTTGAATTAAACAAGAAACGAATAACAAAAGTGGGAAAACCCCATGAATTTGGAAATGTAGAATTGCATTTCAAAATAACATATGGGGCAAAACTAAAATTAGAAGATATTTTGAACAGAATGAAAATGCCACATATTTAAATTCTTTCAATGAAGCCAAGAAGTACTTTGAGAGCATCTTACAGCCTTAAGTATACATATGACGAAAGAAGAAAGGCTAAAAATTACTGAGTTAGTATCTACTTCTAGAAATATGACAATTTTTTAAAAACACAATAAATTCAAAGAAAATAGAATGGAAATTATAAAGGTAAGATCATAAAATAATGAAATAAAAACAAATATGACATGTAGAGTATTAATAATGCCAAAAATTAGTTCTTTGTGAAACTGACAAAATAAATAAATCTTTGGTAAACCTGATCAAGGAAAAAAAAGAAAGGTCACAAGTAGTCAGTTTCAAAAATGATAAATGAGATGTGACTACAGTTGCTCTAGAGGTAATTTAATATAATAAGGGAAGATTTGAAACTTCAAATAATTTAATGAAGTAGGCATAGCCTTAGAAAAAAATGTACTTTAGAAAAACAAATTTAAGAAAAGTTAGAACACAACTTTAAAAATATTCCCACAAATTAAACTCCAGGCCCAGACTGCATCAGTTGTAAGCTTTACAAGTATTCATGGAAGACAATTTCCAAGCTTACACAAATTATATCATAGAAAAGAAAGAAGAAGAAACATGACCCAACTCATTTTATGAGACTAGAGTAACCTCAATACCAAAATCAATCAGGATAGAACAAAAAAAAAATTACTTTTCTATGTCATTTATGCAAAGCAAAATATCACCAAATGAAATATAACTGTATTGGGTTGAAAGTGTAGCTCAGTGCTAGAATACTTGCCTTGCATGGGCAAGGACCTGGGTTCTATTCCCAGCACTGTTTTAAAAAAAAATGAGTTGGGTGGCATGTGCCTGTAGTTCCAACTATTCAAGCAATTGAAGCTGAGGATCACTTGAGCCCTGGAGTTCAAGGCCAGCCTAAGTAACATAGCGAGATCTTGTCTCAAACACACACATGCACACAACATATGAAATAGATAATACATCATCCAAGATTTATCCTAAAAAAGCAACATTGACTAAACATCTAAAAATCAATTATAATTTGTCACACCAAACCAACCAAGTGGGGAAAAACAAATTAAATGTTTCAGCAAAAAAAATGACAAAATTCAGCATCCACTCATACTTAATAAAAAATATTTTATCAAACTAGAAGTAACAGGGAGCTTCCTTAATCTAGTAGGGTATTTCTGCCTTATCTCAAAATTGAAAGCCTCTTCTAGGCATAATACTTAGTTGTGAAATGATGACCATCTTTCTTTCATTTTAGGAATGAGGCAAGGTTGTCTGTTACTACCACTTTGCTGATGATCCTTACCAGTACAATAATGTGGGAAAAAATTTAAAGGTATAAGTATTGGAAAATAAGTAATAAACTGTCATTGTTTACAGTTGATGTGATTATAGACTTAAAAAATATGAGGCTGAGTACAGATAAATTTGAGAGCGGTTAAAGATCTAAATAAGTGAGGAAATATACCATTTTCATAGATTAGAATACCCAGTATTTTAAATATATCAGTTTTCCTCAGATTGATTCATAGAGTCAATATAATGCAACCCTATACCAAAGTCTATGTTTTGGAGAAAAGCAAAACAGGAACCATCTCACATCTTCTTTCAAATTGATGGTAATTAAGAGAGTGTAATTTTGGCACTGTGATAGACAAAACAGTGGATCAGAAGGGCCCCCAGTGCAGAACACCCCCTATAGGGACATATGATATGTGGCAGAGTGGTATTTTTATCAGTGGTGGAAAGGATGAATTTTCAATAAATGTTGCTAGATAATTAATTGATCTATGTGAGAAAATGTGAAATTGATCCCCTAACTTACACCATATGCAAAAATTACAGATTACTTATAGACTTATACGTAAAGGCAAATTTACAGTTTTGAGAAGAAAACAAATTATATTTGTGATCTTGGAGTAGGGAAAAACTTTTGAGGAACAAAAATTGCTAACCATAAATGAAAAGTTGGTAAATCTGACTACAGTAAAGTTGATAAAATTGGTTTATTTACAGCTATCATAAAGAAAATGAAAATATAAACCACAAAGTAGAAGATAGTTGTAATACTGATAATCAGCAAAGCGCTGGTATTCAGAATGTACAAAAATACAACCCAATAGAAAAATGAGAATAGCTCCTAATAACCACATTACATCACAAAGAACTCAATAATGATGATGATAGTAAACCTCATTATTCATCAGGAAAATGAAAAGTTAAACCACAATAAATACCATTCTATACTCCCCAGATTGGCAAAAATTAAAGAGTCTAAAAATACCAAGTATTGGCAAGGATATCAAGTAACAGAAATTGCATACACTTCTAGTAAGTGTATACATAGGCATGACCTCTATGTGAAATAGATAACAGATGAAAGGACATAGAGATGAAAATATTTTTGACTGTCTACCATGTGTTATATACATTTAATTCTCAAGACAACTAGGTTTTATAAGGAAGTGAAGCTTACATAAAATGAGTCAGGATTTGACTCCAGGCCTCTTCTAAATTCCATGTTTTATTTTACTATTCCTGAGGGAGTCATTTTGTGGTCTGGAGAACAAATGCAAATGTTAGCAAAAGAACCCTGTAGATCAATTAATTTGGATACATAAGTTAGTAGGACCTGAACACCTGCCAAGTGAGAAACCTGAGAAATGTGGATTTAGCATTATATGGAGGAGCATTTGTTATGGATGGGAGAAAACAGGTTTAGGTAATTTATTTGTGTCAAAAAAAGTTGTGTCCAATTTTAAAAAATATGTTTTTAAAATTATCATTTTAATTTTATGAAGTTATGGGATGCTGTGTGATAATTCCATTAGCATGTAATGATCAAATCAGGGTAGTTAACTTTTTCATCTCCTTAAACATTTAATTTTTTTTTGTGGTGCTGGGGATTGAACCTAGGGCCTTATACATGCAAGGCAGGCACTCTACCAACTGAGCTATATCCCCAGCCCCAAACACTTTAATTTTTGTATTAGTATGCAATAATTATGCATATTTATAAATTATAGTGTGATATTTCAATACATATGTATGATATGTACTGATCAAATCAGGGTAAATACCATATCCATCTCTTTATCATTACTTTGTTTAGAACTTCCAAGTTCCTCTCTCCTAGTTATTCATGAAACATACAACAGGTTATTGTCTTTTTTTTTGGTACTAGGGATTGAACTCAGGGGCACTCAACCACTGAGCCACACCCCCAGCCCTATTTTGCATTTTTTTTTTTTTTTTTTGTGGTACCGGGGATTGAACTCAGGGGCACTTGACCACAGGGTCACATCCCCAGACCTTTTTTTTGTATTTTATTTAGAGACAGGGTCTCACTGAGTTGCCAAGTGCCTCGCCATTGCTGAGGCTGGCTTTGAACTCGGGATCCTCCTGCCTCAGCCTCCCAAAGTGCTGGGATTACAGGCGTGCGCCACCGCGCCCAGCTCCTATTTTGCATTTTATTTAGAGACAGGGTCTCAATGAATTGCTAAGTGCCTCGCTTTTTGCTGAGGCTGACTTTGAACTCACAATAGTCCTACCTCAGCCTCCCGAGCTGCTGGGGTTACAGGCATACCACCACACGTGGCAACAATAGGTTATTATGAACTATAGTCTTTCCACTATTCTCTAGAACTCATTTCTTCTGTGTTTGCTATCTGATGTCTCACTATCCCTCCTCCCATGTCCACTTTGGATAGAATGATTAATTAGATGCTGTTCTGTTGTGTACCTAGCAAATCAAGGTTACTACATAATGAGATGTAATGATTTCTATTTAGTGTAAGTTTAAGTAGCATTTGGAATAACCTTAATCAGTGGATAACTATAGTCTATTCAAAATGTAGCCAGACGACTAGGCATGCCTCATTTCAGGTTTTGGTGGTACATAAACAGGAATGAAACTGTTGGGTCATAGGGTAATTTTAACTTTTTGAGCGACTGCCAGAGTGTTGTCAAAAACAGTTTTGCCATTTTACACCCCCACCAGCAATATACAAGAGTTCTGATTTCTCCATATCCTAACCAACAGTATTTTCCACTTTTTAATATTATAGCCATCTTAATGGGTGTGAAGAGGTACCTATTGTGGTTTTAATTTGCATTTCTCCAAATGATTCATGATGTTGAGTATCTTTTCATATGTTTCTGGGATATTTGTATATATATATATATATATATATATATATATATATATATATATATATATATATATATATATATATATTTTTTTTTTTTTTTGGTACTGGGGATTGAACTCAGGGGCACTAGACCACTGGGCCACATCCCCAGCCCTTTTTTGTATTTTATTTAGAGACAGGGTCTCACTGAGTTGCTAAGTGCCTCGCCATTTGTATATCTTTGGAGAAGTGTCTGCTCAAGTCTTTTGCCCATGTTTTAATTGTTGAGTTGTGAGTCTTCCTTGTATTTCCCCAATACTAAACTGTTACTAGATACATGATCTACACCTATTTTCTCCCATTCTGTAGGTTGTGTTTTTTATATCCTCTATAGTGTCTTTTGAAACACAAAAGGTTTTAATCTTGAGAAATCTAATTTGCCTATGCTTTTTTTGTTGCTAGTGTTTGGGAGTCATATCTATGAATCTGTGGTCATGAAGCTTCATGTCTTCAAAGAGTTTTATAGTATTGGCTCTTACATTGAAGTTTTGACTTATTTTGAATAGATTTTTGTATGCTGTGTGGATTTCAGTCTTTTGCATATGGATACCCATTTGTTGCAGTACAATATGTGGAAAATAATTGTCAATTTCTCCCTTCAGTTCTGTCAATTTTAGGTAGCATTTAAAAACCTTTATTTTTCTACTTGCCTCTCTGGAATCCAATTCAGCCCAGGGAATGTTCTGAGTCAGGGGCCACTTTATACCACTGCCCATAGGTCTAAACCCACCAGCACAATTCTCTGGGAAGAAGCTCCCTGTTGTTTCCTTTAGTAATGCTCACCAGGAATGCAGGTTGACCTCACAGGGCCACTAATCTGGGGAGTAGGGATGAAAGGTGTGCAGTGTAAAACACCCCAGCACTCTTGGGGCAAAACAGCAACTTCTTTCTTCACCAAGTTTTTCCCTGGTTGTTCTACTTTTTTACTGGATTCCAGACTTCTCAAAAAAGTTGATTCTGACAGTTTTTACTAGCTCATTAGTTACTTTCATGGAGTAATGGAGCCCTGAAGACCTCACTCTGCCATTTACAGTGATATCCACAAGAGAATTTTCAGGGATGCTGCTGTGTTATATATCTTGATATTTCTGTGCATTTTTCAAAACTCAGTAAATTGTGCATTTCAGTCTGTGCCTTTCACTCTATGAAAATTATGCTTCAATAAAACCATGTTAAAGAAATCATTCTGATGATATATGACATATAATCATCTTTTTGGGGGGTGGGTTCTGGGGATTGAACCCAGGGCCTGTGCTTGCAAGGCAAGCACACTACAAACTGAGCTACATTGGCAAAGGGGAAAAGGGGAGGGAGGGGAAGGGAGGGGGCATGGGGGTAGGAAAGATGGTGGAATGAAATGGACATCATTACCTTAAATCCATGCATGAAGACATGAATGGTGTGACTCTACTTTGTGTACAACCAAATATATGAAAATTTGTGCTCAATATGTGTAATATGAATTGTAATGCATTCTGCTGTCATGTATAACAAAGTAAATTTTTTTAAAAAATGGGGGAAAAATCATTCTGGCTGCTGTGTGAAGAACACATTGGCAGAGGCCACAGCCCTAGTAGGAGGCTATATGGATTCTGTAGGCCAGAGATGATGGTAGTTTAGACTAGAGATGTTTAAAGAGTAAATAGACTTATTCGAGGGTTATTAAATGAGGTTAAATGTTGGCATCATTTTTTTTTAAACTCTTTGCAGTAGTGCAAAATTTCCCACCACAGGTGTAAGAACTTCCCTGTAGTGGATGTGGAGCTGTTCCAGAGGTTCTAAACCATCAAGGTGATAATTACATCCACTTTTCATTTAACAGATCAGCTAAACTATATCCCTTTTATAAAACAACTGTTCTGGTGCCTCAAGTATGTATTCTAGGGTGACTAGTAGAGATCAATTTATACTCATAACTCAGTCACTCAAGTGGTTTATTACTTTGCTGAGGGCTTGGAGTTAACTGTGTTGGTTTTGACCATTATACTGGTTTTTACCTTTTCTTCTATATGTGTATTGCTCATTATGGGGCAAAGGCCAACATTTTTTACTTGTAATAGAAATTTTCAAATGGATACAAATTTAAACAAAACATTAGCACTGTACTTCAGAACTGTTATCACAAGTCACATAAAAGTTACAAAAATGATTTTTAAAACCAGAGTTATATTACTGTTTAAAGGGTTCTCAAATCAAAAAAGGCTAAGACATTCTAACTCTATTGCTTTCATTTTGAGAAGGAAAGATGTCCTTGTCAAGCAATCATGAAGTCTGTAATCAGCAGGAACTGCTAGGATGGGTTTACCACCCAGTCATAGATTGAGCCTGCAAGAATATGCTGAGTCTGAAATAGATGAAGAAGTTAATTACTAACAAATGGCATAAGCAAGAATATCGTGGGTCAACTTCCCATATCCTTAGTCCCCCGGAAGGCAGTAAACCAGAGGGACCAGATGACAGATGACATGAGCAGTGGGTCAATCTGTCACAAAGGAGCTGTTTCCAAATATTCTATCTAAGCCGTTCTATAGCGAAGTTGGGCCCTGAGGGAGAAAGCAAGATGAAAATCCCCATGGCCTCACTAGAGTGAGGAAGGTTGGTGAGAAACTGCCTCTGGCAGCTTCACACAAGAGAGAGAAGTAGTGAGAAACAGTCCTTATAAGACTGATTATCTTACCAGGTTCCAGGGAGGATCATAGGATACTTGACCAAAATTTTAGGTCAGCTTGCAGCTGGGCCTTGCTTGTACATCGTTTTTAAAAAATTATTTATTTATTTAAATATTTATTTATGTGCTTTAGTTGTACACAATGCAATGCAATTTATGTTTACGTGGTGCTGAGGATCGAACCCTGGCCATGCACGCGCCAGGCGAACACTCCACCGCTGAGCCACAACCCCAGCCCTTGCTTGTACATCTTGTGTGGAGATGCACCAGGTTGTCAGGACATCTCACCAGATGCAGTCCTCTGTCACCAAGAACACATATGGAAAATTAAGAGAATGCCTTTTATCTTTGTTGGTAGATGGTAATGCACAATGCTTATTTATTTATTTTTCATAAGGATTAAAGTAATATTTAATAGTTCATTGATTATTCAGTGTTCATTAGAAATCATCCAGTCATGATAAGTTAGAATTTTACCACTAGATGGCACATGACAAATATTCATCCATTTGGTGAGTATGAAAATCTCTGAGGGATTACAAATCTGATTGTCGTTAAATCCAAGATGTATCAAAATTTTGCCTTTAAATATAATTATTGTGCAGTAATTATTTTTCTGAAAGCATTTTCTTTGTTTTCTGAATTCTACTGTTTAATTTTTTTTTTCATTTAAAATACTTGAAACCTATGGAGGAGTATATAGTGAATGTCATACTTGACCTAGATTTACCAATTATCATGTCTCCATGATTTTTCTACGGTATTTAAGACTAATTTGTACACATTATGGCCTTTAGTTTCTCCTTTTATTTGCTACCCAGGATGCAATCAAGAATTACACATTAGGGAAATCCTCATGTAATAAAATGAAATTAAATCTATTTCTCTCACCATGCACAAAACTTAACTCAAAGTGGATCAAGGACCTAGGAACTAAACCAGAGCCCTTGCATCTAATAGAAGAAAAAGTAGGCCCAAATCTCCATCATGTTAGTTTAGGCTCCAACTTCCTCAATAAGACCCCTATAGCGCAAGAACTAAAACCAAGAATCAATAAATGGTATGGATTCAAACTAAAAAGGCTCTTCTCAGCAAACGAAACAATCAGTGAGGTGAACAGAGAACCTACAGAATGGGAGCAAATCTTTACCACAAGCACGTCAGATAGAACACTACCCTCAAGGATTTATAAAGCTCTCAAAAGCCTTAACACCAAAAAAAAACAAATAACCCAATCAATAAATGGGCCAAGGAACTAAACAGACACTTCTCAGAAGATGATATGCAAACAATCAACAAATATATGAAAAAATGTTCAACATCTCTAGCAATTAGAGAAATGCAAATCAAAACAACTCTAAGATTTCATCTTACTCCTGTCAGAATGGCAGCTATCAAAAAAAAAAAAAAAAAAAAAAAAACAATAAATGCTGGCAAGGATGTGGGGAAAAAGGCACACTCTTACATTGCTGATGGAACTGCAAATTGGTGAAGCCAATCTGGAAAGCAGTATGGAGATTCCTAGGAAAACTTGGAATGGAACCACCATTTGACCCAGCTATCCCACTCCTCGGTCTATACCCAAAGGACTTAAAAACAGCTTACTATAGGGACACAGCCACATCAATGTTTATAGCAGCACAATTCACAATAGCTAGATTGTGGAACCAACCCTGATGTCCATCAGCAGATGAATGGATAGGCAAACTTTGGTATATATACACAATGGAACACTACTCAGCACTAAAAGAGAATAAAATCATGGCATTTGCAGGTAAATGGATGGAGTTGGAGAAAATAATGCTAAGTGAAGTTAGACAATCCTAAAAAATCAAAGGTCGAATGATCTCTTTGAAAGGAAGATACTAACTTATAAAGGCAAGAGAGAGGGGATGAGAGGAATGAAATAGCTTTAAATAGAACAAAGAGGGGGGAAGGGAGAGGAGGGGCCAAGGGGCTAAGAATAATGGCAGACTGAGTTATCCATGATTACTTTAAATACATGTATGAAGACACAATTGTTGTAAAAATACTTTATATAAAACCAGCAACTTGAAAAATTGTGCTCTGTATATGTAATATGAAATGAAATGTACTCTGCAAACATGTATAACAAATTAGAATTAAAAAAAACGAAAAAAAATCTAGGAAATAAA
Source organism: Tamias sibiricus (assembly GCA_025594165.1). NCBI lineage: Eukaryota > Metazoa > Chordata > Mammalia > Rodentia > Sciuridae > Tamias > Tamias sibiricus. The sequence continues at coordinate 130,818,110 of CM046667.1, forward strand.
AAGAATCACACATTAGGGGCTGGGGCTATGACTCAGTGGTAGAGCACACATCTCACATGTGTGTGAGGCCCTGGGTTCGATCCTCAGCACCACATAAATAAAATAAAATAATGGTATCTGTGTCCACCTACAATACACACAATACACACACACACACACACACACACACACACACACACACACAAAAGAATCACACATTACAGTCAGTTGTCATATCTCTTTAATTTTTAATCTGGATGTTTTCCTGCCCCCTTCCCCTTTTTAACAATATAACAATGACATTTTGCAAGGTTCAGGCTAGTTGCCTTCTAGAATTTTTCACAGTCTGAATTTTCTGGTTGTTTTCTTCAGGATGAGAGTCAGATTGCATTTTGGGGGATGGGGTACTGGGGATTGAACTCAGGGGCACTCAACTACTGAGCCATATCCCCAGCCCTATTTTGTGTTTTATTAGAGACAGGGTCTCACTGAATTGCTTAGTGCTTCGCTGTTGCTGAGGCTGAATTTCAACTCTCGATCCTTCTGCCTCAGCCTCCCAAGTGCTGAGATTATAGGCATGCACCACCGCACCCAGCCAGATTGCATATTTTGGACAAGAATTTACCAAGGTGATGGGTGCTTTCCATTTTATCACAGAAGGTATCACATTTCCTTTTGAGCATCATTGGTAATATGAAGTTTAACTAGTTTATTAAGTTGGTATCCGCCAAATCTCTCCATTGAAAATAAATGTTTTCCTCTTTTATAATTAATAAACAATTTCTGGGCATTATTTTTAAATCCTGTGAATTTTCTGTTCCTTAGTATTTCACCCAGTGTTTTTGGTGTGCACTGATGATCCTTGCCTAAATCCATCATTTCCCTGATGTTTTCTAAATGGTCATATACTAATTTTCTCATTCCTTATAAATATGAAAACTGTTATTGCTTTATAAAGAAGTGATTTACCTACCTTTATCACATTTTTTGCTATAATTATGGGCTCATAGATTCTTTTTTTCAATGTTTTATAATTAACTACCATCATTTTTTATTTTTGATGTTAAAATTGAATTCAGCTTGGCTATTGGGAGCCCTTTCAAGCCATCTCCTGTGACCTTGGTATGTTCCCATCCTTAACAACTGGTTCTTTATTATATGATATGTTTCAAGCTCATCTTATACTTTCTACACCAGATATAGAATTAGCTATTTCTCCAGTAAACCTTGGTTTCTCTTTCAGTGGGGAACAAACAGTATTTAGAAAGCAACATGTAGGCATTAAATGTATTCATTATTACAGCTGTGTCACACTTAGTGCTATGAGATGTCATTGCCTCCTTTCAGTGGGTGGTCCTAGTAATGTACATTTTAGAAAATCATGAGTTCATGCTAATACTCCCAATTCAAATCTGTCTTCACAGATGTCTTCAGGATTCTCTTCATTTTGTCAGGTTCTATATTTGTATCTCCTTTCCCCGCAGAGTTAGAACTCTGCTTCCAAAAAAGTCAATCATTTATTTGTTTGCTCTTGTCATACCGTAATACATATACAGTATCTATGTGTACGTATGTGTATATTATTGGGCATAGTTTTAGAATTTAATTCCCTGATAACGTTGCCAATAACAAAGATTGTGTTGAAGTTTTTTGCTCAGGACCAAATGGTGATATATGTTAAAAATACGTATATCTGGACTTGCCCCAAACCTACCAATCAAGAATCCTTGGGTATAGGTGCTTGTAATCCTCATTTTAAAACATTAACACTCCAAACACCCTTGATGTTTGTGATGCTATGAGCAATGCTGTGATTAAGAACAAGTAGTGAAAGTTGGAGGCCAGCCTAGACTACTTAGTGAGACCCTGTCTCAAAATAAAAAATAAAAAGGGGTAGGAATGTGGCCTAGTGGTAAAGCACCCCTGGGTTCAATCCTCAGCAACCCCCCAAAAGTAGTGATTAAGAACACAGGTAAGAAAGGTTGACATCCCAATTCTGTTACTTAATCTCTAAAATTTATTTCCTCCTCCTCCTCCTCCTCCTCCTCCTCTTCTTCTTTTAGTATAAGGCAGTCAACTAGATTGTCAGGCAATTCCTATCTAGTAAAAATTAATTTTCAAAAAGCAGATTAATGTACTGGATAGTTTTGTCTTGTGAAAATAAGCCAATATACTATAAAAACTGCATTGTAAAGGTAAGTGTGCATTGTCAATTGATTTGCAATATGTATATTTACATATTTAAAAATTAATTATTTTTTTATTTCCTCTACCTACTGGTTCATTACTTGAAGCAAATCATGTAACAGTCTTACTTGTAAATCTTACTCAAAGTTGATGAAGGAAAAAGATAAATCATACAAAATACTTCTACTTTGCAACATGTGCATATTATTAAATTATGTCCTTTTAAAAGGGTGAGTGGACTGTGTTTGATTCACTTTTATAATCCCTGCTCTCAGCAGTGTTTTCAATGTGGTGAGATTCACATATCTGTGGGGTCAATGAATGGCTCTTTTTTATTTCAGAAAAATATACATACCATAAAATTTATCATTTTAATGATTTTCAAGTTCAATGGCATTAAGCACATTCACATAGTTGAGTTAAAGCACCAAGAGAAGGGTCAAAAACAATCTCTGCTTTTTCTTGTGGAATGTCATTTGAATTGTACACTTTCCTCTGGATAGCTTGTTATTACATCCCTGACTTTCCTTATTACTTACCTGGGGAAAACACATATTGAATATCAAAATGATAATGCTTCTCATCAGAGATCAGACCTTGTCAGTGTTCTCTGATGCCTAGTAGGACTACTGCAGGAAAAAAATATTAATGAGAATGTTGCTAGGAGACGGAAGAGACAAAAGCCGATGGTCTTGTAGGGGTTCCACTAGAAATCAAGACAATTTAAGTATGTTTCGTATCAGAGGTTTAACTATTAAACTCTGTTCTTCAGTGAACACACACATTTTAGCATATAATATTTAGCATGATTTTACGTTTGGGGAGGATTTTTGAGGAGAATCTTAAGGCATTTCATTTCTTTGCATTGGGCTAATCCCTTTTTCAGAGCACAGCTTATTTTCAAGTGGCTGTTGCGTTGCTGCTTTCCCCCACCCCTTCAGTGCGACAGCCTCAGAGCTGGTGGAGAGACAGAGAGCACGCAACTGGTAAGTAGCTGAGAAAGCGTTCTTAAAATAGTTACCGAGGCTCTGCTTTTCAGAGCTACTGACGTGTTTTGTTGCAGTAGAAAAATACAGAACTGTATAGGAATTTCTCAAGCCAGTGGCACTAAGAAGCTGGATTACATTACAAATATTCCATAGTTGCTTTTCTAGTTAAAAGCTTATTTCTTGAATGGTGAATGAGTTGTTAGAAGGAAATAAAGAACCTTCCCCTCATGATTCTGGTAAGATACTTCCCCCAGTAAGATTTAATGAAGATATCACTAAAATGGGAAATTTTCTTCAGAAAGGTATCTCAGCTCTATAATGTTTGGCTTAGACATGATGAAATGGGTTACATATCAAGATGTTCTCAGATCTGCTTTCTTTTTTTGGTGTGCTGAGAGCATGAGAAAAATATTTTTCACTGGAAAAAAGGATGCAATGATGCTTTTTTTTTTTTTTTTTTTTTTTAAGAAAATTGTGTGACGGGCTGTCTGTATAGGAGAAAGAATGAGGAAGAGGGCAGCCTGTAATAACATTAAGATTGATTGCTTCATGTGAGAGATGAGCATGTGTTGAACTGCAAAGATTATAATTCAACTTGAGGATGAAAAATCCTGAAAAGAGTGACAAATATTTTGAATGTGCCTTCATTGGAAAAAATCATTTGTATATTTGGACGTCAATTTGTAAAGACAGAATGTTCTCTGTGCTTCATTATTTTTGAAAATGGATGTGAGCTTTTATGTTGTTTATGTTTTTGTAGACTGGTTTCTGCCAGAAAAAAGGAAAATATAGTGAAGTGATGTTTTTAAAAATTTCTTTGGAATTTGGATTGTTTTGACACTTCAACAGGAGGAAAGGAGAAAAAAATAGATTGTATTGGATTGAAGTTAGATGACATAGCAGCAATCAGAGGAAAAATAAGAATGGAAAAGATTATTAGAAAGTCCACAAAACAGGCTGTTTCCCAAGTTGAACATGTCTGCTGGCAGAATGTTTTGCAGGGGAAAGGGAGAGAGTGTATTGAAGGCAGGAAGGGGGGCATCAGCAGAGCACTGCGGCAAAGAGAAAGTGACTGACGCATCTAGGGACATGTGACTGTTCTCTGGTGTAGTGAAGAAAAATTTCCAGGACTCCATCTTGTATAAGAAATTCTATACATACTAACACACAAATGATGCTCTCATCTTGCTATGGTGCATAGTGAGTTCATCTTGTGTAATCTTCCATTGGTTGACATTGGTGTTTAATCTTTGCTATATTGTCTTTGTTCCTAGACTTTTTTCTCTGTACTCCCAGAGCTTTTATATGCTTGTTAAAATGCTGTTTTTGCCTTTTATTATAAAAAATATTTTTGTAGAAAATTTGGGAAAATATAAAGACTATAAAAATTACCCCAAATCCTATAACCCAGAGGTAATTTCTATTAACCTAATTACTGTCAGTTTTCTCCAAATATATGAAATATATGCATAGAAATGTATATTATATATAAGATGAAGATCGTATGTACATTAGTTTTTATTCTGCTTTATTTGATAAATATACTTTGGGAGCAATTCCCCATATTTTTTAAAATATCCCTCAAGAGTGTGACGTCATCTGAATGAATAATTTTGGATCATATAGGAGTCTCACTAAATGTTCAGTTGTTGGATGTGTATATGTGCATTATTTTGCTGTGAGAAATAATTTAATGAACATTTTTCCATATAAACTTCTGTGTGGTTTTCTGTTTGTTTTTTTTCCCCTAGGATAAATTCAGATGTGGAATTCCTGGATCAAATGGTATGAACCAGTTTAAGGTTTCTTCTCCTGACCCAAGACATATTGCCTAATTCATTTATCATATGTGGCAAAAGCATTATTTTCCAGTCATTGTTTGTTCACTGATTTCTATTATTTATTATGGTGTTGTTTTTGGCATTTTGCATCTTTATGGTTTTAGATTTCTACATCTGTCAATTGTTGATTTGGTGGGTTGTTTCTTGTGAAGCATTCACCTGTATACGTATCTACCTGTACTTTTCCCTAGTAACTCAATTTCTTCATTTTTTACAATTAAGTCTTTAATCCATCTAGAATTCATTTGATAAATGGTCTAAAGTAGGGTCTAATTTTGTTTCTTTTCCAAATAGGTCGCCAATTGTCTCAGCATTATTTATTGAATAATCCAACCTTCTTCCACTGATTTGATATGGCAACAGCTGTTCTCCCATTAGATAGGGTGTAGCTTTCCACAGGTCAGCCATTTTCTCTCTACCCAAGATGGTTACCATCCACTATGTATACCTACCTTCCCACAGTGCCCAGCAGCATACTAAAGCATCATGTTTGTGCTCTGCCTTTCGAGAGTCCTAGGCACATGTAGTTGAGAACAGCAGTTTCCAAACAGGATTTCTTTTGCATTTTAAATATTTAAAATTTTATCTTTGTCACATGATTTTTACATGAAAATTTGAGGAATCCAACTATATAAAAGCACTGTTCCAGATGTGGTATTCCCCTTGGACATAACTAACAACCCAATTATGGGTTTAAAAAGAAATACCTCCATGTGTGGGGGTCCTGGTAGTGTTAGTTCTAAGTCTCCTCCTTTCAACCTCTTTTTCTACTTCTCAGGTACTCGAAGAGTTAAAGATGTCTGGAGTCAGTGCCTGGAATTTTCTAGAATGGTATCAGAGGAAAAGTAAGAAATGTATGAGGAGCAGAAATAACAATGTTTGCCAGCCTGTTGCTGGCAGTAGTATGTTCTAGGTATTCAAAGGATGGAGGGTGAGTTTCTAATCCAAGCTACCACTGTTATCGTCTCTTCAAGACAGGGAGACACCCCAATAATCCACTTCTTTTCACTTCAGATGGAAGGCTCAAGACATAAGACATGGAGGCTTTTAGTAGAAGATGGGTTAAATATTGCTGTAGAATTATTTGGTAGCTAAAAAAAATCACTTCCTACCCCATGCTGCACACCCTGCCTCCAACATAGCCTTCTTTGTCTGTTGACTTCTGGCCCTGGCCTCTAGATTTTACTCACTGGAAGAAAAAATGGGGTGAGTGGGAGGCTGCCTTGCCCACCATTATTGCAAGGAACTTTGCCTCATAGACAGCCTCAGTCATTTCCCGACTTGCTGCATTAGGCTGTGATTTGTTTATGACTGGAGGCTGGTTTCCCCGGCAACGGGAGCTCACCAGGGCATGCGCATTCACTCTTCTGCAGTAGCAGAATGCGGCTGTGGGGCCAGGGGAGGGGTCTTAGGGACAGCGACTGCTGAAGGAGTTATTCCGCAGACATGATGTCAGTTTTTCTGTGCGAATTGCCATCTTATTGCGTACACAGCATTACATTAAAAAACAAACAATACTCAGAAAGCTTTGAGCCTCTCCCTTTTACTTCCTTCCAAATTAGCTGTGTTCAGTATTTTCACCAGTGACCACAAAGTCTCTCTAATGCCCCCAAGCCTCTAGGGCCCCAAGAGGATCCATATAGTGTGGGTACAGGAAACAGACTGCAGGATTTCAAAGCACAACCATTTGCTGATTGTATGGCCGTGGGACAGTTACTTAATCTCCCTGCCTCAGTTTTCTCAGATGTAAAATGTGGATAATAGTAGCACCTTTAAAACAATATCCGGTACATAGTAACCATTAAAAAAGTGCTGTCTGTTGTCATTTGTAGATATTAAGGGAGACTTGCCTGGAACAGACTTGTGCCTGCGTGTCCAACTATCCCTCTAATGCCTACAGCTGGCCAGAGAGCATGCATTTCCCCTGCAGCATGGGGACTCCTCCCTAGCCTCCAAACACCTCCATAAGAACCACTGGAGGAAGACTTGCCCTATAGCACAGGAACACTTCCCAGCTCACTAGTCTCTCCCAGAGGCACACACATACTCTCAACACAGAGACACACCTAAGGGGCCCTGACCTGCCCATGTGACAAACTTCTGCCACCATTAAGACTCTACCCATGACACACAGACAATCCCAACATCAGAGACTGGCTCCACATCACACAGACCCTGCCCAGGACACGCAGACTCAACTCATAGAACACAGATTCCCCTCGCAGCACACAGATTCTCCTCAGCGTACATGATGCTCCTATGCATGCCCCACTGACTGAACCCAAGCTCATAGATGTCTTATAGCACTCAGACTCCCCTCACGTCACATCGGCCCTCGCAAAGCCACACAGCTTTGCCCCACAGCATGTAGACTCTCCTCACATATTGGAAACTCACCACAAAAGTGGACACTTCCCACAGCACACAGTCACTCAAGAGCACACAATCTCTCCACAGAATGCAGACTTCCCCTCCAAACACAAACTCATGACACAGCTCAAAAAGCCACTCCATGTCACAAAAGACTCCCGTGACAGACAGACTCACTGCATGGCACAAAGAGAAGTGCCACAGAACACAGACCACCCCAAGAGGACACAGACTCATCCCACACTAAGCAGACACTCCCTCAATTATGCATGCTTACCCCACAAAACACAGACTAAACCCACACTACAGAGACACTCCCCACAGCATTCAGGCAGACTTCTGCTGTGCACAGATGACACAGTACACCCTGCAGCATGTATGTCATACCTCGATGCACAACATTCCACCACAGCACAAAAACTTGCCCTCCAGTGTACCCATTCATTCCCCAACAGACATGCCAACCACACAGCACATGCACTTGCCTTATAGGTACTCATTTGCCCTACAACATGTGGACCTCCCTTCACACCCACAGAGTTACCACAAGACACATACTGTGTCCCTGTGCCACCAAAATGCAGCCCAGTTCCTCAGATACATCACAGCATGCAAACTGGCACTCCAGTGGACCTACGTGCTACAGCAGATATTTGTGCCTCAGCACCTCACCTTTCTCTAAAGCATTCAGAACACCGTCACAGTTGTGACCCATGGTACCCTCACTCATCCCACAGCATAGATGCAAAAGTCTACAACATGCAGATACCTCCCACAGCACAACACCCCACCCCTCAACAGTCAGAATTATGTCACAGTGCATACCTGCTATACAGCTTCATGTCACAAACCCATATTTCTTATAGTAGTTTCACAGAACACATGGCCCCAAACACATGCAACCATTTGCCAAGTGACCCAGATTGACCACAAAGCACCCAGACTGGTTTCACTGCTCACACTAATGCCTACACAAACAAGACGTGACCCACAGTGCTCCGCGGTTCTCCTATCAATGTACATACTTGCCTCCGCGCTCACATGGACATTGCTGAACACTGGGACTCACCCTAAGTGTACAGACAGGCCCTTTGGGACAGTATTACCCCATTCCATACTTAGATCACACACACAACACTTAGACATGCCTTCAAATTCCCAGGCATGCCCGTAAATACATAAGTTTGTTTCACCACACACAGAATCACTCCAGAGTGCAAACCCTGCAATGCACAGAAGCATTTCCCGCTGTGCAGACATGCAGCACATACATCATCCCTCCTTTGCAGAGATTTCTGTCATAATGCACAGACACACTTTACCATGGTATTAGTCTACAACAGAGATACAGCTTGTGTAATGGTTAAGAGTGAAGCCTGTGGACCCAGACCACCTGGGGTTGAATGCAGATCCCCATACTTGCTAATTGTGTCACCATGGGTAAGTATATTTCTTTGTTATTTGGTTACTCATCTGTAAAACCAAGATAACAGTAATGCCTACTTCAAAGGTCTATTGTGAATAATAAATGAGTGAAGCTATGTTAAGTGTCTAGTACAGTGCCTGGCTCATGGGAGCAGTTAGAGTTGTTACTTCATGTTACAATCACCACCCCTTTCCACCAACACCATCACTAGTAAAGCAAAAAGGACCTACCCCTAATGCCTGCCATCATCTGACAGTACAAACATTCACCACATAATACATAGGCTAGCCCTGGAGCATCTAGAACGAGTGTACAGCACACAGACAACTCACCATAATACCCCACACACCCTATGAAGCACAGTAGAACCCTAAACCAGGAGCCACTCACAATGTCCAAAATTGCACTGAAATTAAAAATGTTGCTATAGCAGTACACAGGCTCACTGAAGAGTACACAGACCCAGCTCACAATGCGCAGATACACAGCACTAAGCCTCACCTCACAGAGGCAAAGACCCCACCATACATCCACACTCCCTAAACTCATAGGTATATCCTATATCACACAGACACACTCTCCTACACCCAGATTTTTATTCCATAACACATGGATTCCCCAATTATTCACCAACATGTTCCTAAGTTCATACTCCTAAATTTACAGAATCACATTATAATGCAGAAGCCCCGTCCTGGAACACATTTACTTACTCCTGTGTTATGCTTGAACCATAAATAACTATACCCCACATGTACAAACTTGCCCATAAATCGGACACTACCATACATATGACCATATGCCCCACACCATACAGATTTGCCATGCTATACCATACAGAGATACCCCCTAAACACAGCCCCCCCCAAATACACAGTATCACATCACAATGTATACACATTGCAGAATTGCATTAAAACGCCCACACTTACACAAAGCAAAGCCAGGCAGGCACACAGTGCCCAGGCTGGCACAAGTCCAAGACTAGTTAGTCTCAACTCACCTTAAATCAACCCACATAATGCAGAACTTGGTCCACAACACCTAGACTTTCTCTGCGGTGGAAAACTTGTACTCAGAACTCCAGCTGTCTGGCTTCTAATCTCACATCAGTACTAATTTTGTCACCTTGGTAAGGTTTCTTGATCTCTCTGTGTCTTACTTTTCTCATCTATAAATTAGCAATAATAGGGGTACCTATGTCATACAACTGTTAAGTGGAATAAATGAGTGAATGCCTATAAAATCTTTAGCATGATACCTGATAAAGAATTAGCATTATTGATGTTAGATCATCTTCTTATTGTTACTGTCATTCTTCATGAATGGAGGTGGAACATGATGGTAAGACTGAATCTAAAACAATTGGAAACATCCTACAGCATGCAGAGTATTCCCCCATAGATCCCAGAATCACATCACAACTCATACTCTCAGCCCTCTTTCCTTACACCTATATTGACTGCAATTAGCCTACAGCACCTACAAGCATTTACCACACAGTCTCTGCACAACACCCTGACTCATCACACAATTAGATACACACTACATTGCACAAAGATAGCCATAATGCACATACTCATCCATATAAAAACTCATCCCAGTTCAACTAAACACTCCACAATATACGTGCTCACCCCAGAACACCATATTGACTCCATGACATAAAGAACTCACTTCAAAATCCCTAGAAACAATCTACAACACATAGACTTCTCTAGAATACAAGAGCTTATCATTCTACATAAACTTGGCTTCACAGCACAAGGAACCAAGATGTGTTCCCTACATATAGATTCTCCCTGTAATGTACATATTGGTTCAACCAAACACTGTGTTGCCTATACAATGCCAAGACTTGCCTCATGAACACAGGCATGTTGGACAACAAACATTAAACCTCTCCCAATGCACAGATATGCCCCATAACACACAGACATGCTCCACCACACACAGACACCCCTATATCATCTAGGCTCAACTCATAACTGCAGACTGACCCCACAGCATGCAGCAATAGCCTAGGAAAACAGTCTCTCCCTACCACACAAACACTGGTCACACAAAATACCTCCTTCCTGCCACAACCTCCCTCCCAGCAGCACGTCCCGCAAAGAATGTTTCACACACATCAAAACACAGTGCATAGATATGCTCCACGCCACACAGGCTTACTAGAGAAGACTGAGACTTGCCCTGGAGCACTCAAATCCACTCCACAACATACAGGCTCACACTCCAAATGCCACACTAGCCTGCCAATCAGTAGTCATGCTCTATAGTGCACAGATGAACCATAACACACAGGTGCACCTCACAACACATGGGCATCCACAGACTCTACCCTTATCACAGATGGGCTTCTTGGAACACTTCCAAACCTAGACTATTCTAGAAGAAATGTTGAAAAACACACCTCACTTCCACTAGCCTTGCCCCATGGTACCCAGACTCATCTGAAGCGTACAGATTCATCCTGCCAGATACAAAATGGCGCCCCACCACCCAGACTAGTTCCAAAATACCAAACAGGAGCCATAGAATACACACATACCTTCAAATTCTTCCCACAAAATAATCTTACAGAACATCTTTCTGCATAGCACCAATGCTAGCCTTCAAGCACACGGAAATGATGGTGATGCATAGGCACTATCTACAATAACAGATATTCTTCAGTGTACAAACACTTGCTGTAATACACTCACACATGCCCCTAGCCTAACAGAATCACCCCATGAGAACTGAACTCAACCTGTGACACCCAGGCCTTCCCCTAAATACATGGGTATGTCCCATAATACATATAATCCCCAGGCAATGTAGACTGGTCCTGAGAAACATAGGTTTGTGATTCCATAGCATCAAGACTTAGATAAGAGATACAGAAATGTTGAATAAAATGCACATAAAACACCACAGTGTATAGACATGCCCAATGCCAGAGTCACCCCATTACGGCCTCACTGCAGCATGCCAACCCAGAGATTTGCCTAAGACAGGCCAGCACGGGAGGTCTAGACCTGTTCCACAAAACCCTGAGTGCTTCTCATCAACCACACTTACCTTGCCAAGTTGGACCTGTAATAGCCTGACTTGTCCCCTAACCACCGGACTGACATGGCAATATCAAGATTTTCCACATGGCACAGAGAAAGACTCCCTACAATGTTTGCTTGTCTCCACAATACTGAGACTTTCCTCACAACACACAAATGCTGGAAAGATAAAATCTGCAACAGTAGGACCTTCCCCATAACACCCAGATTTCTACTCCACACCCAGAATGGCCCTGAATAAACCCAAAATACACCACCACAAGCACACGTGCCTTGCAACACCAGGCTGCACCTTACCTCATGCCACATGGCATGCTCCAGAATACACAGATTAACACATGCCTCAGCACACATAAGAATGTTGAATAACACACACACATAAAAAAACCCCACTTAAATTACACATATGTCCCACAACACCCAAACTTACCTCATAAGACTCAAGATTCACCCATGACAACTAGATTCACCCCCAAACACCTGAACCTCTCCACCACACTCAGACTTGTCCCACAACACATAATAATGGCCTTCAGTCAAAAGAATCTTCACAACCCACAGGTTGGTCATAAAAACACCCCATATTTTTGCCTTTGCTATATCAAGACTTGCCTCACAGCATACAGAAACAATGAGCAAAACACAGAACACCCCCGCCACATGGTATACCTCATAATCCCTAAACTCACTCTGTACGATGAGCCCAGTAACACAGAGATAATCCCCACAATAGACAGACATCCTCAAAATCTATGAATTAATTCCACAACATATACACTGTCCTCATAAATGCCTCTTTTGGTTTTACAACAGAAATTCTAGCTTCACAGAACAGAGAGATGCTGGGCAGCACACGCGCAATTAAAACCCCTTAGGCGTAGCACTCATCATCCAGATTTATTACACAAGAATAGAACTTGTCTCATGATATGCAGACCAGTTCCAGAAAATCTCACTTCTACACCACCAAGCCTTGTTTCACAGCACAAGTCTGCAGTCACCCAGCTGCACTCCACAACATCCTGACTTGCCACAGAACATCCATGTTCCCCCAACTCCCATGGCCACAACTACCCAGATTTGCCCCATAGCACAAATTACATTCTCCATAACATACTTTCCCCACACAAATCAGCCCTGCAAAGATCTTTTGCAATGCATTTTCCTCTGATCTCACAATCTACAGAAAAAAATCCACAATGCACATACGCACTATATAACATCTTCTTGACTTGCCTCACAACACACAGCAGGGATTGAAAACAGAAAGAAAAATCTCTCAATGCACAGATAGATAGATGCCAGTACTCTGTTCATATTACAGTCTCACAAGGCAAGATCCATACTGGCCCAGCAGTACACAGACATATTCCACTACACACAGATATGCCCACAAAGACCCAGGTGCTCCCCACAACACATATTAACCCAACAAAATATTTTGAGACCTCCACAACACACAGTTTTGATTTATATAGCACATGTAAATGCTGAAACAAACCAGCAAATCCTATACTATCCATAAATTCTCCACTAGTTGAAGGCTTGTTGGCAAAATATCCGGACTTACCTCATGACATACAGATTTGACTATGAAGTCATACTCACCCTGGATCACAGAGACTAACCTAACAGCACTCACACATCCCCAAGACAAGCCCTACAAAATGGCTTCTTACCTTCATTACACCAAGGCTTACCTTGGAGAACACAGAAAGGATGGGCAACACATACAAGTCACACAAGAGATGTGACCACAGGGGCCAGACTTGCTGCACAACACTCACACTGGTAGCACTGATTATTCCACAAAACACACACAAACACACACACACACACACACAACCCCTTAAAATGTAGAGATAACCCTCACAACTTAGACCCTCCCCAAGTGATGCAGAGAATTTCATAACACTACAGAGTTCTCCCTACAATGTCTAGACCATCCTCATAGCACCCTAAATTGCAGCAAAACATACACTCAATCCAGAATATATAGCTTCTCCTACCAAGATACTGGTGCCTCAGGGACATGGTATTACACAGCAACTTACAGACATTTCTCAGAACAGACACTCATGGGGAATAGACACAGAGTATGCAGTTACGTCCTCAAACACACAGACTGGCCTCCTTGCCCTTGCTCTTGGCCAGCAGCTCTAAGACATGCCATAGAAAACAGACTTATGCCACCAACACACCAATCTTTCCTGGCTTCAAAATTCATTCTCCAATGCCCAGACTTTTGCCTCTATGCACAGTGTAAGTCTACAGTGCGGACTTCCCCACAAAACAAATAACTACTTTGCAATGCACAGCAACCGTCAGATACTACCCCAAACACAGTCATGCTCCACAATGTCAAGGAACACCCTAACGCTTCTGTAGGAACCCTGCAATTCTCAGACTCTCCCATAACTTCCACACCAACCACAGAGTATCTGGACCAACCTAAGATGTCATACATGCTTCATGACATCAGACTCCCAGCACAGTCCATAGATTCCCATCATAATGTACAACTCTACATCACAATGTAAAAATTCACAAAATGCCAAGACTTATCCCAGAGTGCATCCTATTACCATAACACCTAGATTTGCCTCAAAAGTGATCCCTATACCAGAATCCTACAGAAATGCATCACAGTGCCTACAGTGAACTTCTAATCAAAACACTTGCTCCACAGTGCCTGCATTCAAACACCAGGACATGGTATACAACCTATAGGTAAGTTTCACGATGCCAAAAAGCCTCTCTGTAATGCACAGCCTCACTCTAAAACCTACAGTTACCCCATTGTAGCAAGAACAGATGCCAAACATCCGGCAACACCTGCAAATTGTCTTGCCACACAATACTAAGTCATGTCTTAGGGTGCACAAACTAGCTCCACAGTTGGTACATACAACTTAAAATAGGCAGATGTACCTTGTGACAGAAAGACTTTCTCACAAATACTAAATTGCCTCAAAATGCATACAATCACTCTGCAGTGTAAATACCCCTCATAGAAAACACATGCCTTCCCACACCCAGAATTGCTCTGGGACTGACACACTTGGCCTGCAGAATCAAGACCTACCCCATATTGTACAGATACGTTCCTCACCAGACTTGTGTTTTATAGCCAATTCTCACCCCACAGGCCACCCTCAACCCATCCCCTAGATACAGTCTACAGTGTACATCCTCACCCTAACAACACTTTGGCAAACTTGTCAATGAAAAGATGCATCCTGTACTACACAACATACCTTGAAAAGTTATGGACACTTCCCACAGTCCCAGAATTACCATGTCATTTTCAGACTTCCCCCAAGTGTAGACTCACTCCAAAACACCTAGAATCCAGCCACAGCATACAGACTCAACCCATATTAGATTCTCCCCCACAACACACTCATATGCTCCATGACACTGACTCTTACAGCACCCAGAATCTCATCCCAAACTCACATCACCCTACAACATCCAAACATGACCCACAATACACAAAAATGTATGGGCAAACAATATACAACAAGGTCCATGATGTACAGCCTTGCTGCCACTCAGAAACACACCCTGTGACGTACAAACCTACCTTCAAAATAAACCATCACCCATAACAAAGACCCACAACCAAGAGACACTCAGTTACATGTGGTATACCCCACAACACAGAGAATCTTTTTTTTTTTTTTTTTTTGGTGGGGGGTAACTAGGGATTGAACCCAGGGGTGCTATATCCTCAGCCCTTCTTATTTTTTATTTTGAGACAGGACCTCACTAAATTGCTGAGGCTGGCCTTGAACTTGTGATCCTCCTGCCTCAGCCTCCCAGATTGCTGGCATTACAGACTTGTGCCACTATGCCTAGATAGAACTGCATATTTTTTAAAATATTTTTTTAGTTGTAGATGGACACAATACCTTTACTTTTTATTTATTTATTTTTCTGTGGTGCTGAGGATCGAACCCAGTGCCTCACACATGCAAGTCAAGCTCTCTACCACTGAGCTACAACCCCAGCCCTAGAATTGCATATTTAAAAAAATTTTTTTTTTGTATTTGTGCAGGGACAGCATGCCTTTATTTTCTTTGTTTATTTTTAGGCAGTGCTAAGTATCAAACCCAGTGCCTCACACATGCTAGGCAAGCACTCTGCCACTGAACTATAACCCCTGCCCTAGAATTGCATTGTAATTCAGACTGGACCTACAATACACAGAGTGGTTCCACAGTACAAACACA
The DNA here is from genome assembly GCA_025594165.1 of Tamias sibiricus. Lineage (NCBI taxonomy): Eukaryota > Metazoa > Chordata > Mammalia > Rodentia > Sciuridae > Tamias > Tamias sibiricus. The sequence continues at coordinate 130,834,196 of CM046667.1, forward strand.
CTCTCCATCACATCCCAGGCTTGTGCCTAATGACCCAAACTTTCTTTACAACAATAAGACACAATCCACACCACATCTAAAATTAGTCTATATCATACAGACTCACCCCATGGTGCATAGAATTGGACCACAACCTCTAGAAATATCACTGTGCACAGCCAGAACCTCACACTGAAAGGATTTCATCCCTCAAAAAATGTGGATTCCCCATAAAGCCTAAACATACTTTAATGTACAAAAATAAGCAATATTACACAGATTTACTATGGAATCTCTGAAATCAATCCGTGAAACATAGTCTCACCCTATGACTTCAAGCCATTTCCCACAATATACAGACTTCACTGTGTGAACCACAGTCTCTAGACCTGCCCTGCAAGGTGAGCATGGTTCCACAGTCCATAAACTCCCTAGGAGTGCACATGAGTGCATCCAAAGTACTACAATAATAAAAGTCATAGCACCTCAAACCATCCAACAAAACACATTCCAAGTCAATGCCCCAGAATTCACAAGGCACATGATTCATAGAGACAGCCTACCACTGCTTCACCTCATACCATCTGTGTTTGCCTCTTTGAATGTAGAAAACAGCATCACAATGCACACACAAACCACCACTCCAAGAAATTCCCGCACAGGATCTACAACTCACTGACACTTCAAGCTGCCCACAAGCTTGCCAGTAACACTTAGAGCCACTTTCTTGTCAGATTCACCCCTTGACATTAAAGACTTATCACCCCCAAATGCACAGACTCAACCCTTAATGCAAGAGAGACTTCCTTTTAAACAAAAAGATTTTCTCCATCACAATCAGATCAACCTCACCAGACTCATCCCACCATATCTAGCATTGCACCATGACACAGAGACATGCCATTTAACCCAGAAATTAGCACCAGAGTATTCAGATTATCCCTGTATTCTTCAGAGACTCAAAACATATACTGTATCAGGATGCAGAGAAGAGCTACCCACAGGGAGACATAATGCATAACATACATAGTCACCCCACAGCAAAGAGACTTACTCCACATTTCATAATACCCAGGCCTACTAGAGTGCTCAGAAGGCCATGCAATACATAGAGAAGGGCGTAATGTGTGTGTTCATGCGAGAACATTTAAGTCACTTCATGAGGCCAAACTCAGTCTTATGTTGACTCCCAAAGGACAAGTCATATTGCTCCTTAAGATCAGAACAGAGGACTCACGTGCTCACACAGAGCTTTGGCAAGTGACTCCACTTCCTTGAGTTTGCCTGCCCATTTATTAATATGTATGAAATCCTTATGCTATTAAGGATTAAATGATTTTGTTTCAGGAAAGGACTAAGTTTCAGAACAAAGCCTATGGGGGCAGACATGCCTGCCTCCAATCCCATCTCCACCGCTTCCTGGTGCTGGAAGCTGTTAGGTAGTTGGGAAGATCTGTGGTAGAGTACAAGGAATGTGAGTTTGGTGAAGTCAGACCTGGTTTTGAATTCAGTTCCTGCCACTTATTGGCCTTATGACCTCAGCTGAAGCACTCTAAACCTCTGATTCACAGTTCCTCATTTGCAAACTGGGGATGATACTGGTTCCTGCCTCCTAGATTGTTGTGCAGATTAAATAACACTTGGCATCTTAATTCTAATTTTTATCCAGAGGACAGTAGAGCGGGGAAGGCAGAAGCAATAACTTTGGAACCCTTTTTACAGGCAAGCCTGGTGAAGCAGGAGGCAGTGAGTAGGCCCTGCTTACTGCCAGAGGCGAGGAGGAACTGAGGTGCATGCTGGCATCTTCACCAGCAGTGCCCTGACAGAATCTCAATACCTGAGCAGCCACTTGTTTTTTTTGTTTTTAGATAATAAAAAAGCTTGTGTTATTAGACCAGTCACTATATTCAGTAATCAGCGTTTTTCAGAGGAGGCTGTAGTTTTATTTTGCTGACTACTTCAAGAAAAGGAAGAAAAATTTGAGCCCCTCCTGCTGGCTGTACCTTAGAAAAGCAGGTGTATAAATGATCAGAAAAGTCTTCCTGGAAGAACCCCCCCCCCCCCCCCCCGTCCACTCATGTTCATTCATCATAGACAAGTACATATACCCTAGAAAAAACACACACACACACACACACACACACACACACACACACACTACACAGATGTTTACATTGATATATCTACACAAAGACTTACAAATATAAACAGTCTTAACCCCATATAACATACATTCACACAGCTGTAACCAGAGACACATGTTGACATAACTATGAACATAAAATCTAAAGTACCAACAGGGTACATGTGATGTACACAAGATACACATGTGTAATACACAGAGCTGCACACAGATTCCCATAATCTTTCTGATACAGAGTAATGTATGCACACTTAGGCATCCAGAGGATGTGCTTACTTAATCCTGATCTCTAAGATGAAAAAACATGTTCACACAAAAAATACATAAAAAACATGTAGATGCTCCTAGAGGCACAAAGCACAGATATTTTCTCAGAAACTCCCAAATGTTTCCATGGAAATGTGGACAAGCACAACTGAACCCACATAGACATATATGTATTTGCATGTGTATATACATACCTGTAGACAGATGCATGGAGTCATCATATGTAGATACAGGTGATGGGTCTTTACTGATACCCAGAGACATTTATATAAACTTTCATGCATAATTGATACATATAGGGAGTAATACAGTTTTAAATATGTATGTACACATATGCTCATAGTCACAGACATAGACAGAGATATAAATTATTAAAACGCATGCATAAGCATGCTCATACCCATATACATAACACAAGGGCTCGTGTTCACTATTAAACATATGAATACACACATGTATGGTAATACACATACATATGGGTGTACTTGTGGAGATATACAAGAACTTGGTAGTAAACATGTACATGGGAATTCATGCATGCACACACAGACAAAACAGGGAGACCTGTGAAGAGACTGTGCATTCCCACACAGACATAGTGCTGTATCCATTTAGAGAGAACATATATATATACAAGCATTTATATCTATGCTTAGAGAGAGACATTTAGCAAAGCTGCATACATATGCAAATCTATGATCACAGAAACATCCACTTATACAAAGAGAAACAGACCAAAAGACAAAGATATACAAAGCCAAACACATCTATAATATCATGCTGACTCACTCACATACTTAGGAGGAGAATGCCAAGTTATGTGAATGTCTAGAAAGACAGATACATTCATGGAGACAAGAGATGTATACATACCTAGGTATACTCACTCGGAAGTGGACACAGACACATGTACAGATGCATAAGAAACATACAGGTTTATTATTATGTAGACCACCACTGGATATACCCACACATGTGAAGACCCATAAACATTCACCTATACCAACATACACATAGAAACATGCAGATCTGTTGGCCTGTGCTCATAGATGTGGAAGTATGTGCAACCACAGTGAAAGACTTCAACATACATTCACAGGCGCATACTGGTGCACACACTTGTGTGTATGCTCATACATATACGTGCAAACATAGATGGGCATACATAACAGAGGCATGCACAAATAAACCCCAGGACAGACAGCTATGTATGTACCAAAGGCTGCAGTTCCCATGCGTACTAAGTCCTCACATGCACAGCAACATGCTATCTCCACACAGACGCCCTCGCTCAGAGACTTTCTGAACACATTAATTTGCATGCAGATTTATATTCAAACATACACACATGCATATAGACAGCAGATGGTCACACAGGCATGCACACACATAGGTGGATGAACACATGGATAAACACCAAGGCTTACACACGTGAATATAGAAGCTTCCAGACATAAAGAGAAGTACAGGCGAGAATATAAAGGCACAGATGTGGAAACTCACACCCAGACATACACATTATGTACACACAGATGCATAGACATGCAGAGACTCACACAGAAGAATATCTGCAGCCAGTTAACATGGGGATCAAATATGTCTACACAGACACAGATGTCATCTTAATATGTGTGGGTTCATCAATAGATAAATATAGGTACAGTACTATAGATTTACATAGGTACTCACATAGTGATGCACTCAAAAAACCTCTTGCACACACATGCACACACAGCTCTATAAATACACTTGCATATAAACACAAATGCACATGCAGATGTACACTTACATGCCATGCCTTCTCTCAGAAAGACCAAGGTAGATCACATTTTGAGCATATAAGAGACACATATATATATGTCTATACATAATACATTCCTAAACACTTTAAAAAGTGTACACATACAGACATCCATACATAAAGATGTGCACGCTCACATGCAAACATATACACACACTGACACACATAGTCACACACAATGATCTATAGATGTACTCATATTTTCAGAATGGTACACAAGTTCTAAATGCATGTTAAGTATATGAAAGCACACATACATTTACATGTGCCAGCATAGGTATGTAGGTGCTCAATACAGAAACACAGACTTACACGCACAGAGACATTTTCATATTTATACTTATAAAAACACAAACATCCACTGGGCATGGTGGCACATGCCTGTAATCCCAGCAGCTTGGGAGGCTGAGGCAGGTGGATCATGAGTTCAGTGTGAGGCACTAAGCAACTCAGTGAGACCCTGTCTCTAAATAAAATACAAAATAGGGCTGTGGATGTGGCTCAGAGGTTGAGTGCCCCTGAGTTCAATCCCTGGTACCTCCTCATCCCCCCGAAACACCTGCAATCACATATAAGAGGACATACAAATACTCTTTAAAGGAAGCTGTGAATAGCCGGGCGCGGTGGCGCACACCTGTAATCCCAGCACTTTGGGAGGCTGAGACAGGAGAATCGCGAGTTCAAAGCCAGCCTCAGCAATGGCGAGGCACTTAGCAACTCAGTGAGACCCTGTCTCTAAATAAAATACAAAAAAAAAAAAAAAAGGGCTGGGGATGTGGCTCAGTGGTCTAGTGCCCCTGAGTTCAATCTCCGGTACCACGAAAAAAAAAAAAAAAAAAAAAGGAAGCTGTGACTTTTAATAAGCCTTAGTCTTAGCATCTTAAAGTAAAACTGAAAATTGCCAAACCCACTCAATTGATTACACTGTATAAAAGTAGATCAGAAGGATCTCTAAAAGATCTTGAGTGCATGTGTGTTGCACAACCACCACACACACACATGTACATAAGTACTTCCACATACACAGAATCGGAGATCACATGGAAGCACAGAAATATCAACCAGGACATAGCCAAATATAGAAAGATAAACGCACACACACACACACACACACACACACACACACACACAAATAGCACTGAAATGTAACACTTTAATATTTAAATGCATAGCTATTAAATGCAGAACATTTTCACCTCAGTACTGTCACTTACTGCCTCATTGATTTTGCTTTTACACAGGTAACATAGGGGTAATCTTGGCAGCTATTCAGAGTTGTTTGAAGATTCAGTGAAATAAAGGGATTAACCTTACCGTTTGGAATGTCATAGATGTTGCTGCTGCTGCTATTTTTTTATTTTTCTAGAGCCAAAGACTTATCTAGATAAGAGTTGATTTTTATGGTCAAACTGCATGATTGTATTATATTGATTTATTAATTAACTTTATTTGTAAACATCTTAATAAAGAATAATTTTAATGTATTAATAAAGAATATGGGGCTGGGGTTGGGGTTGTGGCTCAGTGGCAGAGCACTTGCCTCACACATGGGAGGCACTGGGTTTGATCCTCAGCACCACATAAAAATAAATAAACAAAATAAAGATATTATGTCCATGTATAACTAAAAATATTTTTTAAAAAGAATATATTCACAAACATAATCATTTCTGAAATTCTCAAAGGTGATAAGGGTTCTTACTGTCCCTGGAAAATGAAAAGACCTGAAACAATTATTTGTTTTTGTTATTACTGTCTTTAGCATTCTTTTCCTTTTCTCAGGAGAAGCTGGAAGATTGAGAGAGCAAAGTGGGAGAGAGAGGGCTTCGTGCTCAGTGCACACTTGCCACCTAGTGACCATATCGAGTAAGTACAATATTTGTGCATTGCTCTAAAGTGTCCAAAGGTTGTGTAACCATACTGGCGAATAAGCTAGACTACTTCATGTTATAGGGGTTTCTGTTGTATCCTAAAATTAAAAAATAGTCATAAAAAGAATTTATTTGAAAATCTCATTCCCCCCACATGCCTGAAATGTTTTATTTGGGTTTCACAGGCGATATGCTCTATAGCAGTGGTTTTACATTTTTCTATTTGCCACCATTTTGAGAAACCATATAACCCACTACACTCTTGCCTTAAAGTTAACATCTGAAATTTACTATAAGTTTAAATATTTGCAGAGTTATAATTTCTTACCATATTATATTTATGGTTTTAAATAAAATGATTTTATTACATGTTGCATTGTTCAGTGAAATAAAAATGCCATACTAATTTGAATGTTATCATTGTTGACTTAAAGGAAGAATACAAGGAACTAGGGTCTAATTTAGTCATCAGAAATTTACATGATTTTCCCATGTCCTTGAAATAACCATTCCAGTCAACTTCCTTCACATAATTCAATCTAAGGTGATGTATTTTTATGTTAAAAGGCCTTTTTATGGTCTCCCTATAGTGGAGTTGGGACCAGGAGCATAGGAGGATTAGAGGAACACTAGAATGGCCAATGGGGAGGGAGAGGAAGAGAGGGGGCAAAAGGGTGAAGAAAAAAAGAGATGGTAGAAGGAGATGGATATCATTACCCTAAGTGCATGTATGAAGACATGAATGGTGTGAATATACTTTGTATACAACCAGAGATATGTAAAAATGTGCTCTATAAGTATAATATGAAATGTAATGCATTCTGCTGTCATTTCTAACAACTTAGAAAAAAAAATAAATAAATTAAAAAAAGAAAATATATAAGGATTGAAAAAAATTTCCCTGTGACTCTAAACCTCTTTAAGTATTAAAATTTTTATCATTAGGGGCTGGGGTTGTGGCTCAGCGGTAGAGCACACACCTAGCATGTGCCTGGCCTTGGGTTCAATCCTCAGCACCACATAAAAATAAATAAATAAAATAAAGATTGTGTCCAACTACAACTAAAAAATAATAAAAAAAAAATTATCATTAAGTTATTAGTATCAGACAGTTGACCAGAAGAGCATAGATATCATACATTTGGTAAGTAATTAGTAAAATGAAAAGTAGAAGTGGTTGGAAATGCATCTCTTAAGTAAATATGACCTTATTTTTCCCAAAATTAGTTTAAGACTCTGAGAATGACTATTATTTCTAATAAGACAGAATGTAGTATTTTTTTTTCTTATTTTTCATTTTTACAGATAGAAGAACTCAGATAACGTTCTTCTTACAAATAAGTAGAAAGAAAAGGAATGAGTGTATAAGTCATAGGTCAAAAATTACAGAGTGACCTATCATCAAAAATAATTTTTCTCTGGGTGCAGTGGTGCATGCCTGTAATCCCCATGACTGGGGAGGTTGAGAAGGGAGGTTCACAGATCCCAGGCTAGCCTCAGCAACTTAGCAAGACCGTGTCTCAAAAAATAAAAAAGGACTGGGGATGTAACTCAGTGGTAAAGCCCCCTGGGTTAAATCCCAGTACCAAAAATTAAAATAGAATAAATTTTAATGTCTTTAAATAAATTTTTAAATAAAATTTTAAAGTTTAAATGGGCAGCTTGATTTGGTCCATTTTTAATTCCATGAAAGCAAAGAAGCCCTCAAATTTACTAAAGGATTTGTTGCAGAGCCATTTACATTTTCAGTTTCCAGAAGCTTACCAGAATGGCTTTACTAAGATTTATCAAATGACCATTATATCTGTTATACTTTCATTTTGAAATGAAAATGTTTAATTATATGTTTAAGCCACTACACTTACAAAAGGTTGGGAAGATCAAAATATTTAGATCAATGTGTATTTGCCAATACAATAATTTTGATAAAAATGTTTTTTTATTAAGTGCATCCTTTAAGTATAAAAACTTGCTGCAGAATTGAATCAACAATATTATAGAAAATATTTACAATTTAATTGGCAAAGGCTATGTTCATGTCAAAATAATCAGCCAAATCAGATTTATTTTTGGAAAAAAATCTGGCTTTTTTTTTAAATGAAAATATATCAAGATGCATTTTGATGATCCATATTAAAACCACAGAGAAATCAAATAGGGAATATCTCTTGTTAAATAAATAACAAAGTGAATATAAGATTAAAATAATAATGAGCTGTTTATCCACTTCAAAGTAAATTAAGTAATGAAATACTCATTTCATTTCTGGCATGTAATATTATTTATTCGTTTTTTTTATTATTTTTGTGGTGCTGGAGATTAAACCCAAGGCTTCACACATACTAAGCAACCATTCCACCACTAAGCTGCAGCCCCAGCCCCTGGTATGTCATTTTAAATTAAACAGTAAAATATTTAGCAGACATTATAAGGCAGATGAAATAAGGAATCTGATGGCAAGTACAGTTTCCTTTGGTAAATATGTGTACACATGTTTTTAGAACACTAGTGTTGGGTTTCTGGGAATAATTAATCACATATAAAAAGAGTTTAAGTCTATGAATTTTGTTAGAACACAGAATCAAACATTTCAGTCATATTTTATGAAAGAAGAAAGTATATATTGCTAAAAATAACTGGCCTGAAAACTAGCACATCATTTTATTTTTAATGATATGAGGTAAAAAATGTTTTTTATAAAATGAAATGCAGGTTGGATTTAATTGGAAAAGGTATTTCAAGATACAATCTGAAAAAATGGGTTTAATTAGTTTAATTAAATGATATACCTTATCTGAAAGAAATCACATACAATTTCTGTGCATATATTTTACCAGTGTAAATATTTTTAGTGCTAGAAAACAATCCAGTTATATAGTTAAAAGAATCAACATCAACAATGCATACTGCTGTTAGCCAGGAGGTGCTTTTCTTTCTCATTAACAACATATTTTAGTGCTTAAAATTGAGGATAACTGGGGGGCTGGGGCTGGGGCTCAGTGGTAGTGCACTTCCCTGGCACGTGTGGGGCGCTGGGTTCGATTCTCAGCACCACATTTAAGTAAATACAATAAAGATCTATCAACAACTAAAATATATTTTTTAAAAATTGAGAATAACTGGAAAAAATGCTTAATTTTAAACATTTGGGGGATGGGTCGTAAAGTTGTCCTTTGGCAGATTAATTTTAAGAGAGAATACACATGAAAATTGAGAATCAGAAATGGAAGCCCTGTCCCTACTCATATACTTTTTTTTTTGTACCAGGGATTGAACTCACTTAACTACTGAACCACATCTCCAGCCCTTTTTAATATTTTATTTAGAGATAGGGTCTCACTGAATTGTTTAGGGCCTTGCTAAATTGCTAAGGCTGGCTTTGAACTTGCAATCCTCCTTCCTCAGCTTCCTGAGCCACTGGGATTACAGATGTGCGCCACTGCACCCAACCCTACTCATGTATTTCTTAAAAGATTTCATGTACCAGTAGCCTAGTTTGAAGACCATTGTTCTAGACTATTCCCAGCAGGATTGCTCCTGAGCAATATATTATTGTCTTTGTTGGAATAACCAGTTTATTGTAGTTTACATTTACAAGGGTACAATGGATGTAGCTGCCACTTTTGAATTTCTGAGAAATGCTCCTATGGTTGATCATGTTTGAGCAAAGTGTTCTGGAAGGGATAATTCTTTTCATAAATGCATATATTGACTAGACATGTGTTGTCCAGTTTGGGAACTGTAAGTCACATGCAGCTGTTGAACATTTGAAATATGGCTGGTATTAATTGAGATATGCTGTGAGTGTAGATACACAGTAGATTTCAAAGACAGGGCAAACATAAAGTATTCGGTTAATATTTTTATTGGTTACAAGTTAATAATATTTTGTGCATATGAGCTAAATAGTAAATGACATTAGAATTAATTTCACTTCATTTTTAAACTTTTAAAAATATTGCAACATGAAAATTGAGGGGCTGAGGTTGTGGCTCAGTGATAGAACGTTTGCCCAGCACATGTGAGGCACTGGGTTCAATCTTCAGCACCACATAAAAATAAATAAATAAATAAAATGAAGTTATTGTGTCTATCTACAACTAAAAATACTTTTTTAAAAAAAAGAAAATTGAGGGCTGGGTTGTAGCTCAGTGGTAAAGCACTTGCTTTGCATGTTTGAGGTGCACCACATATAAATAAATGAATAAAATAAAGATCCATCAATAACTAAAAAAATGGAAAATTATATATGTGATTCACATTATATGTGTTATAAGATAGTACTGGTCGAGAGCTTCTACTGAAAAATCTCTAACTTTCTGTGAAGCCACAAGTATGGAAAAAATTGATTTATCCTCTAATCTAGTCTAGTATATTAGTAGTCTGATATAAACTAATATCTTTTACTGGTGTTTTGGTTTTCATGTTGGAGAATTTCTTGTTGTGATCAGGAAAAAGTAAAAACAAAGCAATAGTCCATTAAAGAGATTTGAAAAAGAATCTTTAATTAGTACCTAGAAATTTTCATAGTATGAACTCGGGTAAGCATCTCAGTGGTTTCACATGCAGCTTTTCAAATTCTTCAAAATCCTGAGTGGTAGATATTGTAAGTATTTCATCACACCTGAGATTTTTTAAAATATAATTCATTTTATGCAACACTGAGAACAAAATATACTTCCAGAAAAAACTATTATATAGTGCTTTCATGTCCATAGAGTTTTAACTTTATACTCACAGAAAGAACTTATTTACACTTATTTATACATATATATTTATCATGCATCATGATATTACAATAGCCATGACCAAGTCTAAGCATACATAGACAGTGACAACTCCCATTCAGTTGCTTCTTGGCCCATAGTAACTGCAGAATACCATTGATTCTAATTTCAGAGATGAAAAAAAAATGCATCTTAGGGTTGATTAAGTACAGTTAGTCATTTGTCAAGATGAAAGGATCATGGAGGGCAGAAAGCCAAACTCCTAGCCATATCAGCATTGGAGTTTAGACATCAGCAGACATTAGTGAAAATACCCTTTCTGAGTATTGTATTTAGGAAAAAAAAAAAACATGGCTCTCATTTAAAATGTCATCATATACCTCTTAAATAACATTACGTTATACACTTCATCCTTTGATGGTTTTCCCAGCATTCTGTTACTGGTTTCCTGGCTGGGAAGTGAGAGGGCTCTGGAACAATGGGGATGGGTGGAGCCATGGCTAGACACAGACTGGATTTCTCCACACTGAAAATGTCTAGCATCTCTGCACTGAGAACCACTTAGCACAGTCTTGTGTGAGGCTGTGCCTACAATGGCTGTTTGTTCTTCATAAGTGGGCTGACAAAGAGAGCCTTTTTCTTGTCATGGCTTAGTCTGGTCTTAGCATCATCAATGTATTCTTTCTCAACTGAAGGGCTTAAGAGGGGAAGGGATGGAGATTGAGCTGCTTTCCTTCTTTTGTTTTATACAGTATTTGAGAGGGGCAGCAAGATGTATCAGGATTCCACAGGAAGTATATTATCTTACAAATCAGTGAAATAAAAAACAGATTTGTCATCCAATAATTGTGACACATCTCTGATTCCCTTGATGATGCAAGAGATTTATAAGAGCTGACAAAACCAAAAGTTTTCATGAAATGAGAATAAGAGAACAGATGATACAGTTTGTCCATTATCCCTACAGTTGAACATTACACTAAGACTTGGGTATCTCTGAAGGCTTAACAACATGGTCAACTTCATGGACTTGTGGCCTAGGTCTGGTACTTAAAAGGTCTCCATGTTTGGTTTAATAGCGGGCTATCACTGACTTGAAATTTTTAATAAGTTTTGAGGAAAGGGCCCTATATTTGTATATTTTACCCTAGGCATCACAAATTATGTAGCTGATGCTGTTCAGGAGGAGATATTTGTCATTGACTAATTCCCTGAACTTTCTTTTTTAAACAATATTTATTTTTTCGTTGTAGCTGGACACAATGCCTTTATTTTATTTATTTATTTTTACGTGGTGCTGAGGATTGAACCCAGAGCCGCACACGTGCTAGGCGAGTGCTCTACCAATATGCCACAACCCCAGCCCCATAATTCCCTGAAGTTTCAAAATTAAATCCAAAGTAGTGCCTTTGTAATGTTTGTAAGGAAAGGAGCAAATGAAAGAAATAGAGAGGGGAGGAGGCTCAACAGTAACACAGGTTTATTCAGGACAAACTTGCAGAGGGGAGTCCAGTGGAGACTGAGACTCATCTTTCACTTTCAGCCTGGGATGGATAAAGGGGCATGAGGGAGTGGGGGAATTTTTGTGGTTAAGCCATTGCTAGAAGGTTGTCAGGGAGGGGTCCTTTTGGTCCTCACCTCCATTCTTTGGGGTGGTCACTGTTTCATGCAGAACCAGGTGTTTTCAGGATTCCAGTCCCAGATAACAAGTTCCTTACTTTGTATGATGATGGAGTATTGTCGAGGGTTTAAGGTCAGGCTGAGTCAGAGTGACTGTGAGGTGACTCCTTAAGATGGAGGTTATGTTTCAAAATGGCATTGCCTATGTCAGGTTCTTCCTAACAATGTTGTGCCCTGATTCTTGCTGTGTGTGCTCATAAAAATAGAATCCATAGGTACCATTATCATTTTTGCTGTGGTTAGGAGTAATAGTTGTAGAAGAGTAAGAGGATTTTTTATGTTACTCAGCAGTACTATATATCAATTCCCCACGTATTCATGATATGACCTGGGACATCTTCAGTGTCTTTATTTTCTCTTCTGTAAAATGCCAAAGGCACTAATTGTTAGGATAAGACTGAAATTCCCATGGAAGTTACTTTGAGATCTATAAAGTTTGAAATAGAGTAAAAGATTATATATTTCCTCTCCAAAACATAGACTCTGGCTGGCAATCACCTGCCTGGGACCCTAGGATCCTTGTTGGGTCCACAGTGATGCTACTGTGGTCCATGATTGCAGAGCAGGTATTCCAGAAGATCCTAGAGCCAGAAATCAGTTCCATTGAAATCTCAAGAGCCCAAGCAGGGAATTTCACTGCTCTCAAAGGTCTAATTCAGGCACCTGGATAGAAATGGCAGAAATACAGACAAGATTAGGGGGTTGGGAAGAGGGGAGAGAAGTGCATCCTGGAAAGGTACTGTGAGCCCCTGGAACACAGTCACAAGTAATGTGGGGCCTCAAAGTTGAAGAGGGAATGGCCAAGAGTGCCTGTCACTTCAGACAGAAATTTTCTTGTTGCCCACATGGGAATTGTATACAGAGTTGCTGTTATCTGAGGAAAGGAAACTTTAGCTTCTGATGTGTGAAGGAATGTAGGAAAAAACAAAACTAGAGCCTTGAGGAAGTCTGGAAATACCAGATGGCTTTAAATCATGCAACAATGCAGGGCTAAAAGGCAGGTGTGGTGGCGCATGCCTGTAATCCCAGCACTTGGGAGGCTGAGGCACCAAGATCGGGAGATCAAAGCCAGCCTCAGCAATGGCAAGGCACTTAGCAACCCAGTGAGACCCTGTCTCTAAATAAAGTACAAAATAAGGTTGGGGATGTGGTCCAGTGGTTGAGTGCCCCTGAGTTCAATCCCCAGTACCAAAAAAAAAAAAAAAAAAAAAAATGCCGGGCTAGGCATGTAGCTCAGTGATGGAGGCTTTCCTGTGTGCAACACCCTGGCTCAATCCCCAGTATCAGGGAAATAAAGAAAGGATGCCTAGAGATGCCTTCCTTAGTACAATCCGAGGGTCTTATTTAAACAACTGCAGGGGTTTGTGATTAAATGCAATGGAGAAATTAAAATAGTACTTAAAGTGAAGCCATAAATTATCATTTGGGGTTGTGGCTCAGTGGTAGAGTGCTTGCCTAGCATGTGTGAGGCACTGGGTTCGATTCTCAGGACCACATTTAAAAAAAAAAAAAAAAAAAAAAAACTAAAGATAGCCTGTCCATCTACAGCTAAAAATATTTTTTAAATGCCATCAAGGAGCTGGAAATATACAATATACCTGAGTTGGTTGAGTGCTTGCCTCACATGCACAAGGCCCTGGGTTCAATCCCCAGCATCACCACCAAAAAAAAAAAAAAAAAAATGCCATCAAAATGATGATTTACACATCACCTTGACAATTATTCCCAGTTCCCGATGAGAACCAGCAATTGACAGCTTGCTGTATTTCAGTTATCCCTTTTACATTGCTGACAGTGTGTCCCTCCCTATTTCTCAATCCTACCAGGCCCAGGGAATCAACTTAATTTAACCTCACTATACTTTTATATTGGTAAGGAATTTCTGGTATATTTTTATAGTAAGCAAACTGAATACATAGGCTGCATTTTACCTAAAGAAAGCTTTTCCATAGGCACTCATAGTGTGTATTTGACTATAATTTAAATTACTTAGCAGGATTTATTAAAAGGTCCTATGCTGCATATGTTGAAAATCCACCAGTTACGCATAAGGGCATTTAGCCAGACTAGGATGGTGGGGGTACATTGTTAGGATTTCTGTAACAAAGGAAGGTCAAAATCTTAAAGTACATGAATTTCCTATTGGCAAAGTAAGTATTAATTCAGTCATTTAAGATTTGCTCTTGGATTTGTATATGAAATCCAGGATACTTAAAGATTCCTTTTTCGTGCACCCACCAAGTAGAAAATTTCTTAAGTTTCTTTTTTTATATAATATCTCCCCCTCTTTTGCAAGTGAAGAAATAAAGGAACTATTTAAATCCCACACATAGATATATTCAGGCAGTGGTCTGTATCCCGGTATTTTTTCATAAGCACATAGGAAGGAAATTGCTACACAAGGTATCTCCCTAAAATCTCATGCAGAAAGCAATCAGTGTGACCTTGAGCTGCCGAAGCACTCAATGAATATCTGAAATAATGTTTCTCAACCCCATGGTGGATGGTGGTATATATAGAGAGATGGATATTTGTATTGGCAAAATGTCAGGTATTTGTTACTAGATCATTTTGACTTCACAAGTGTGAGAAAGGAACACAGAGATTACACAGGGACAAGAGACAGTTTCCATAAACTCCTGCACATGGAATCATAGCTTAAAGAAAGCTACAATCAGCCAGGCGCAGTGGTGTATGCCTGTAGTCCCAGTGGCTCAGGAGGCTGAGGCAGGAGGATGGCAAGTTCAAAGCCAGCCTCAGCAAAAGTGAGGCACTGAGCAACTCAGTGAGATCCTGTCTCTAAATAAAACACAAAATAGGGCTGGGGATGTGGCTCAGTGGCTCAGTGGTCAAGCGCCCCTGAGTTCAAGTTCAATCCCTGGTAACAAAAAAAAAAAAGAAAAAAATGAAAGAATGAAAAAGAAAGTTACAATCTTAACAGCTTCTACAAAGAGGAGGGATTTTTCCCCTCTTTATTCTGCTTTAATTTCACAGTGATGAAACAATCCCCACTTATTCAGAGTTATAATGTATCTTGTTTGTTCAATTTTTAACATTACCCAATATGAACTGAATGTCAATTTTTACAAAAAAGTGAGAGACAGCCTTCATAGTTTATGATATACTTATAAGATATTTAAATATTTGCACAATGGAAGCAAGAGAATCTTTATCATGGGGCTTACACAAAGCCCAGTTAATCTGGCAGTATTCACATACCATGTTGGGAAAATAACAAACAATTGGCCACAAAGGTTTCTTCTCATCAGTCCTAGGTAGCCAGGGAACCAGAGCCTTGCACATGACCCCTGGTGCAATCTGAGCAGTCATTCCTTAGCTAAACATCATTTTTCCATTGATTTTGTGACATGGCCAGATTGTATTATTGACTCACTCAGACTTTCTAGTTGGTCTAAAGATGCCCCAAAACTGCTTTACAAGGAACTATAGGCATAACCACTCCTTCTAACCAACAGTATTTGACTCATTGAAAGTTAGGTCACAGTGGCACAGGAAATAATAAAGTGGAGGGTAGAAAGTTCTATGGTGTATTATTATTTTTGGTCAAGAGCTTTAGTGTCTATTTTTCTATTACTTATCCCCAATTTAGTCACTTGCTATTTCATATGGTGCCTGGGAGAGTAGGCCCCAGGAAACATGGAAAAGTAAACATCAAATAGCATTGACGAACTGTATCGATCACATACATTGCTCACGATGAAGCGGGAATGAACCTGAAACTTCCTTTCCCCCTTCAGGTGCTCTCCACAACAGTGCTAGGAATAAGCAACACCACAAGCCTGCACATACAGGAAAGGAGAACCTGGTCAGTTATAAATATAGCATTTTGATGTTTTCCTTCCTCTAGATTTTTAATGAAAAATAGTAATTGTATATATTCATGGGGCACAAGGTAAAGTTTTGATACATGCTTACATTGTGGAATGATTACATCAAGTGGATTAACAAATCCATCGCCTCATATACTTATCATTTTTGTGGTGAAAAATTAAAAAATATACCCCTTCAGCAATTTTGAAATATGCAATGCATTTTTATTTTTTACAGTCAACTTCTGGGCAGTAGGTCACTAAAGTCTTTTCTTCCTGTCCAACTGAAACTAGGTAGCCCTTTCCCTTACCTCTAGATTTTAAGCATTAAGACTGTTTACTACTTGACCTGAAAAGTGTGATATATTCTGTATCCAAAAACTAATAATCCTTAGTGGAATGTGAAGAAGATGTGATTTGGCATGTTCATGCTTCATATAGTTGATTGAAAGTGGGATCCGGTAGGAAATTACTTTCGGAAATTGTTCACATTCTTGGGTGGATTTATGCAATCAGTACACATGGCCATGATCACTCAGAATTATGTAATTAATACTCCATGGAAGGGTTAAACTAAAAATTGTGACAGCAAGGTCACTGCTTCAAATATATTTATGGGGACAATAGGACAGACTACTTCATATTGGGAATGTTCTGTAAAAAAAAAAAAAAAAAAAAAAAGAGCCAGGTATTTGCTGGGAGCAGCTGGTGAAGACTTTGCTCACATTGTACCATATTCATGGCTAGGTGTTCTTCCCTTGAAATTTACTACATTTACTGCTGTCTGTCTTCCTCTCTTCTTGCTACCTGCATCCCTACAGTATCTACTTTGCAACCACATTGTTTTCCATACACATCTGTCCCACTCCAAGACCAGTTTCAAGCCTGCTTCCTTCCCTTTGCCCTGTTTTTGGTGTTCTGAAGGACAGAGCGCATGTGAGCTTCTAATGCAAAACTGAGTTCCTCCTAAAAAGGAAAGACAAATACATTTTTTCTTGTATTCTCACAGATTTCCACAACGAATGCATAGGAGTTTTCCTGATTAGAAAAATAATAAATGCAATAAAAACTTTATTTAGGTAAAAGATAGAATGAGCTGAATTTTGCATTTTTTTTTTTCCCACAGTTGGCAATCTCTGAATTCATGAATAAAGAATTGTGTTGGCCTTCTTTTTTTTTTAATATTTATTTATTTACTTTAGTTGTACACAATGTGTTTACTTGTACGTGGTGCTGAGGATCGAACCCGGGCCGCGCACGTGCTAGGCGAGCGCTCTACCGCTGAGCCACAATCCCAGCGCCGTTGGCCTTCTTTTTATGGAGAACAGCACAGTTCCTTTTTTGGGGAGCATATGAGGCCAGGTGTACTGGCTTTGATCTTTGTTCTATATTTTTTTAATTTAAAAAAAAAACTATTATTTATTTATTTATTTGTTACCGGGGATTGACCCTCAGTGTACTTAACCACTGAGCCACATCCCCAGCCCTTTTTATTTTTTACTTAAAGACCGGGTCTCACTAACTTGCTTAGGGCCTTGCTAAGTCACTGAGGCTGGCTTTGAACTTGTGATCCTCCTGCCTCAGCCTCCAGAGCTGCTGGGATTACAGATGTGTGCCACCACACCCGGCTTTGTTCTCTCTTGATTGACCATGGGATAGGATGGCTGTGCACAGCCTCCCTTATCAAGAGCTACCTTCTTTTTAAGAGGCAGAAGTTGCCACTGGTACTAAAATTCCTGACTGGGCCCTTAGTGACCTGGCCTATTTAGCCACATCTTACACACACATCCTCTAGTCTCTGCTGTCCTTCTCCTTGCCCAACAATCTGATTGTAGGGAGCAGATCATGGATGACCATGACTTATGCAGTTAACAGGGCATATTATGCTCTTTTATAGATTAAAAAAAATTCTTGGAAAGAAGAATGTAAAATATTAACTTCTACCCCAGAAGAAACCACCTCACTTTGATTTTAATGAATGTTATTAAAGTTATAGATTTAAAATCTAAGCATTTAGGAAATACACTTCTTGTTCAAAAGAAGTGAAGCCATATAGCCGTGAAAATATTTCATTCAGTTTTATCTTAATGGCAGCAGGAAACAGTCTGAGGATGGTAGAGGTATCTTCTTCTTTTATATGCAACCTCTTTCTCTTCCTTCAACCCAGGCAGTTAACAGGTCAGTACTCTACCATAATTTCTATCCATTTTGTTCAATGAAATATCTTACTGGTGAGCCCCAGGTAAGTACTGTTTACCCCCCAAACTATCTACTGGCAGCACACCTGTCAAACAGGAAGACAGAAAACTTAGAGTCAACAGCTACCTCCACTTTTGACAAGTTGGATGATCTTTATCTCATTAACAATTTTCGCATCTGTAAAGTGGAAAGAACAATGGTATTTGCTCTGCCTACCACACAGGGTGATTGTGATCCCAAGTGAGGTAATACGTATGAACCCGCATTATAAAATCTAATGTGATATACATCTATATCTTGAATAAAATTTGTAGGCATCTTTTCATATTTTGTAAAGCTAAGGATAATTTAGGTGAATTAGATTTTAACCTATTTGTTGAAATTAGTTATTTTTCATGGATGTAAAAAAGGTGACTTCTACAGTTCTGAAGTGGCTTTTAGGTGACAACCCTACAGCATTCCAAATGTGAGGCAGTTTTCCAGACATTATGTCCCAATTAGCCATAGTTAAAGGAATATAAACCTTTTTTGATATTGAGAATTTTCCAAAATCACTCTTTAAGCACTCTGGATAACAGGGAGATGAGATGATTTTTGTGATATATTTTATTCTCCCCTCAGGTTGAAGATAAGCAAATTGGCTCCATTTGTAAAACAATGAATAATAGAAGACGAGGCATTGCAGTTTGAGGGGCAGAAAAGTTGATTCTGAAGCGCCCAGGTGGCCGTGTAATGAGTTTGATGTTGATTCTCCCCAGGAAGAGTTGGGGAGCAATTAGAGGCTTAGTGAATGGCCCATTCACTAAAGAAGAGGGAGGGATAGAGATCCAGTTTGTGCTTAGAGGAGAAGATTTAATATCAACAAATTATAGAAAGAAGTAGGGGACAAGAAAATAGAGCAATGGAGGGAAAAAGAGACATAATATCTGTGGGTAACTCCTTGGAAAGTATTTTAAGTTTTGCAGCTTTATGTCATAAATGTCCATCGACCAATGAATGGATAAAGAAAATTGGTATAAATCCACACACTGGAATGCTATTTAGCCTTAAAAAGTAAGGAGATCCTGTCATTTGTGACAATATGGATGGACCTGGAGGACATTTTGTTAAGTGAAAGAAGCCAAGCAGAAAAGGGAAAATACTGCCTGATGTAACCTACATGTAGAATCTAAAGAAATTGAACTCAAGGACATCAAGGATAGAATGGTAGTTACCAGAGCCTGGGGAGAAGGGAGAATGAAGAGATGATAGTCAGAGGGTTCAGAGCCTCAGTTAGGAAGAATAAGTACTGGAGATCTATTGTACAACATGGTAACTACAGTTAAAAACATCATGCATATTTGAAAACTGCTAAAAAATAGATCTTTAAGTGTTCTCTCAAAACGTGATAAGTATGTAAGATAATACATATGTTAATTAGTTCGATTCAGCCATTCCACAATATAAAGATATTTGGAAACACCAGGCTGTACATAATAAATATATACAAAGTTTTTGTCAATTCTAAAAAAAAATTTAAAATAAATCCATAGGAGACTATTTAGGAAATAACCACTCTGAGTCCAAAGCAAGCTGCATATGATAGAAAATAAGACCTGAAAGCCCTATTTGGTTTGTCAGTGGGAAGAAGAAATTTTGAAGAGCCCTCAGTGTCTTTCCATGGCTGGATGAACAATTTGCTGAGGTGGAATTTCAGGGGAAGCAAGATTAGCTTTGTATTAGAGATTAAATCAAAACCTTTTTACTGTCCACTAATACTTTTATTCATGTAGTGCCGGGGTAGCTGAGTTACGAAAGGAGCCGAATTCTAAAGCTATCTTCCTATCGGGCCCTAACAGGAAGTTTTTTTTTTTCTTGCCAGCAAGAAAATATAGCTTACTCGGCGAGAATGAGCTTAAGAACAGAAACCGCTAGATGCCTTACCTCTGTCTGATTGAACAGATAACACGCCACACCTAGAAAGTCTTGTATATAGCTCACAGGATGTCCGGAGAACCACACGCTTTATTGAACAAGCATTGACTTAAATAGGCCTAGAACTAACCAATCAGCAAGCAAGGCGGTTCAGCCTCTCACGCTACGTCATAGCCACACCCCTTGGTTTAGCCCCGGTCCTTTAAGGTGTGGTAAGCAGTCAAATCTTTATCCCTTGGCAGACATAGTCCCAACAATGTAGCAGACAGTTTTTGCTTTTTAAGATTTTCATCGAAACATTTGTTTGTGAATACCATTAAACTTCTTGGAATTAAGAAGTTTAAAGTGCCTTGTTTGCACAGCCTCATTATTCATTCTCTGCAGGTTGTGGCCTTCTACACATCTACCCACAGTCCTCTTGGTTACGTGAGGGCCAAGAAAGACAAAGCACAGCTGAAGCAGCTTTGGGAGAGGAATTTGGCCAAGAGGAAGGAAGATGTTTGTAATGATTCCTTCACTTTTGCCACATGATCCTCTCATCTCATTTCTTGGGTCCCTAAGTGATGATTATTTTAGGGACAGGGCATTGGAGTCTTCCCCAAGAAGAACTCAAGCTCATCCTCTCTGCTGGGCTTGCCAGAGCTGCTGTTCTGGAAGTACCAGCTCCCCTCACTGTGGCTCCTTAGTTCTGTAGGCTTTTCTCCCACCCTCCCTTGCTTGCTTCTATCTTTGCACACCATGCTCTTTTCCCTCAAGTCAGCTGTCCCAAACTTGTTCCATCCTCCAAGGCTTATTTCCAATGCATCCCTATAATCTCTTCCACCACAAATGAGAAACAGAGTCTTCAGGGATTTCTGCTATTGATGTCAGTAGCAAAAGCTCAAAATCCTATCAACCCCAAGGTCAAAAGGAGGAGTTGGAAGAAACAAAACCCCTAGACATCCTCATGGGAATGGGCTTCTCTGTCCTTAACATCAACAGTCCTTCACTGTGTCTGTGGACCTAAATGGCCTTCTCTTGCTATTTTTACAATATGGTACATGGAGACTGCCAGATTAACCAAGCTCTGTGGAAGCTCTATGATAAAGATCCCCTTGCTTCCTGTGTGCAGATATTTAAATATCTATAAGTGCATCATAGATTGGGAAGGCTTTCACTTTTTTTGTATAAAATTCACTTCCAGCTCATATTGTCATATTGTCAAGTCGGACAAGCAGGCTACAGTATTCTTCTGAGTAAAGGGGATTTCCTCACCACTGAGAAACTAAAGTGGGCTAAAGAAAAAACTCTTTTTTTTTTTTGTGACAACTGATAAGATTGTACCTTACATCTTTAAGCCATGATCCCAAGTGCTGGGGTTTACCAAAGTTGTCTCTTCTCCCTCTATAACCTATACCTCCATTTCTCACATACATCTGGTCACAGTGTTCTGATAATGAATCATACAGTTATAAATTAATTAAAAAACCCATGTCTTGCATAATGCATGCCTTTGAACACCAAGATTTTGTCATTTGTTTCAGTTATTTTTATGTTCCCATCTGCAAGCATCCAAGCATCCTGAGGGTAGAAGTTGTGTCTCCTCCATTTTTGTGTCCCTTGCAGGGCCTAGCACAGTGCTCATATGGGTTTCCAGTCAGTGACTGACTGTGTGAATCCATCAGTGTGTATATGTTGGTAGGTGTCCATATGTTGGCTGTTTGCACAATTATGTGGTGTAACAGTGTCAAGCAAAAGATGAACCTCTTAAGTAGGACAGAACTATCTCCAGGTTAACACCAACAAACCACTGAAGAGAATAGTTAAAGAAACAAAGGACTCCACCACATTAATCCGCAGTTCTATCTGGTGCACATAACTGCACTTAAGGAAGGCACATGCAGATAGTTCCTAAGTATCTTTTTTTTAAAAGGCTTTTTAGTTGCCACACGCTCCTGAATATCAGGCAGGTGGCTATTTGTGTTTAAATGACCTTTGCCGACTCTTGTTTCCTCAAAAAAACAGAAGATAGACTAAAGAGGTTGTGTAACCAACCAGTGGCCTGTAACACCCCAGATACTCTTTTGTTTAATAGAAGTCTGTTAATAGGGCATCTGATTGTTCCTACCAGATGTGTGGATTGTTCCAGAGAAATCAATCACTCCATTCAACTGGGAACCTCCTGAGTTAATTTGGCCTTTTCACTACCTCATTCTTTTTATGCTGAAATTAATGGTTGAGGAGGCATCAAATAATCTGTCCAAAGCCTGCTATACTAAAAAAAAAAAAAAAATAAAAAGAGTGAAAATGAGTTATTTTAACATAAAATGAAAAGCTTCTGATAAATATTTGGCTGAATGACACAAATTTGAATTGTTGATGACATACATCAGGAAAAGATGAATTTCTTTGATTTTTTTCATCATTAGAGAAAATACTTCTTTGCTAACCAAGAAAAGGGAAAATTAGGACAGATGCTATCTTTTCAACCAGCTCTCTTTCAGGATAGTGAGAACAGCCTAAGATTCCAGAGTCTTTAGGTTGTCACTAATTATCAGTCTAATCTGGGACGAGCCTGCCACCTTATCTATTATTGAGGTATAGAGGCCCTCAATAATAGATAAAGGAGTGGGACCAAATATCCATGGGCCCTTACAGCTCTAAGTGTCTACAACTCCACGAAGCATCCTTGTCTTCACCACTGTATACTGTGGCATTTCAGAGTGGTAGCCAATAGAGATGGAAAGGCCATACTCCAATACAGAGGATGTGCTCTACAATAAAATATGCAGCAGATTGCCAAGACTTAGTATTAAAAAAAATCCCTTTTTTTATTGATTACATATTAAAATGATAATGTTTTAAATATGTTTGGTTAAACGAAACATGTTATAAAAATCAATTTATCGGTTACTTTTCACCTTTACCTTGTGCTATCCAGAATATTTAAAATTAGCCAGGTATGGTGGTGCATACCTGTAATCCTAGTGGCTTGGGAGGCTGAGGCAGGAGGATCACAAGTTCAAGGCCAGCCTCAGCAACTTTTCGAGGCCCTGAGGGATTTAGTGAGACCCTGTCTCAAAATAAAAAATAAAAAGGGCTGTGGATGTGGCTCAGTGGTATAGCACCACTGAGTTCAATCCCTGGTACAAAAAAAATTATATCCATGGTTCATATGATATTTCTATTGGACAGTCCTGGTCTGGAAAGTTACCCCTGATGCATATGACCTGACTTCCAGTTACTGAGAAACCTCCCAAGGTTGAAACCATTTAAATCAGTGGCTGTTAGCTTTGGGTGTACATTAGAATAACATTGGCATTTTTTAAAAAAATAGTGATCCCTTCTTTCCTATGATTCTGATTCAACTAATACATCTCAGATGATCTTTCTTCTCTAATTTATGTATTTATGGGGTTACAATGTGGTAATTTGATAAATGTATACAGTGTGTAATGATCAAATTAGGGTAATTAACATTTCCATCTTCTTAAACATTTATCATTTCTTTGGTTTAGAACCTTCAAACTCTTCTAGTTCCTTATAAAATACATAATAATTTTTTAAAACGGTAGTCACCCTATCATGCTATAGAATAGTAGAACTTTTTCCTTTTACTGAACTATTTCGTTACCTGTTATCTGACTTCCCTTATAGTGACCTTTTTTTATGGCTCTGAACCTCTTCTACAAGGCCATGGGTGATGTAATCATAATGAAATTACAATTGGTCATCTGAATTCCAGAAACACATGTAGCCCTAATTTGGAGAGCTATTGGATGAAGGGGGTATGCACCTCTTAAATAGCCCTGACCCTTGACTGTCCTCAAGAGCAAAAGAGCTGCTCCTTAGCTCTTTCAGGGCTCAAGGAATATAAATATCTCCATAGTTAAAAGAATTCCTTCTACCAGTTTTTTGTTGTTTTCATTTTTATTTTAGTGAAGTGACTATTTCTTTTTTTTTTTTTTACTCTTTAAAAAGGTATATTTTATGGTATATGAATTGTGAATTACAGACAGTTTTTTTCTTTTTTTTTTACATTTCATATTATACTTGTAGAGCACATTTTTACGTATCATACAAAGTATATTCACACCATTCGTGATGAAGTGACTACTTCTTGACTCCTAAGGGAACTAAAGAATGGAACATAGAAACTGTGATTTGGTTTGATCTCTAAAATGAAGCAGTCATCCAGCTCACCTTTATTCTGGATGCCATCTTCTCTGACATCTGCCATCCTCGTGTGCTTACTAGATCCTCAGTTACTTGCGGTTGGACCATAGCTAAGAAGGGAAGCTGATCTTCTGATAGTTCTCTTGGTTCTCAACCTCTATGGATAACAAAGATTGGAGTCCTAGTAATGAATTTGGAACAGATTTTTATCATAAAACTCCAGCCTTTAAATTAGACTCTACTGAATTATATATTGGGATCCTGGTAAGTCACAGCACTTCCTGACTATAGAGGACCTTGAAAAACAGGAGTTACTGTGATCATGAATGTAAAATTTCATGTCACAGTGGTAATAATATCTTGTCAAGGCAGTTGAGAGTTAGTGAAAGTTTGGGTAAATAATCCTTTGTGTCCACAGTACCAAAGTTTATATTTTAGATCAAATACCGCTTCCCTCAGTTATAGATAAAGTGTTGTCTGAGTTATTTTGGGAGTGACTCTGCCACTTACTAGCTATGTGATCTTGGATAAATAACTTCTCGAAGTTCCACTTGTAAAATAGGAATCATAACAATATCTACCAAATATTCTTGCTATGAGGACTTCATAAATTGATCTATGTATTTCCCACACCTTGTAAAAGATGTTCCTGGAAATAGCAGCTGAAGAAAGGTTTGTGGAATGAATGGATGAGTGAATTTATTAATATTGCTGTGAAAGGTATGTGTTCACAAAGTTGCCTTCTCTTTGAATCAGTCTAAAAGTACCAGGGTTTAGTCCGAGAACTAGTTGCCAAAACCTAATAAGCTTCTTTAGCAAATATTCCAATGTAGTAGAGCTCTGTTTCCCTGGCATTTTCACAGGATAATATGCTAGGCACAGATGGAGAGCTAGAGAAGCCATCTTCTACCCATTGCTTTATGCTGGCCACAGTGTGGAAATATTAATATAAATACATTCTGCTAGATGAAGAAGAGCCATTGTAATGGACAAGCATGTGTTAGATTGGTAAATAAATATATATTATTGAAACATGTATATTTCAGTGCTTGAAGAAAAAAGTAGAATTCTCTGAATTCTTATATAACCTCCCGACCCCTGTCAACTAGAATGGGGAATGAGCAGCCCAACTTTCCTTTTTAAGAACAGCTGTAAGAGGACAGTGATATTAACCCAAAAGAAAGACATTACATGAGACATGATGCCAATTATTGTTTCTGTGAGGTGAAGTTTACAAAGATCACATAGTCCTTTTTTACTCAGGGTGGATCTTCTGCAAATCCATCATCACCCTATAGTTATAACCTACATCACATCTGAATGAAACTTCAGAGAAAATAAAATTGCAAACCTATTGTATTTAGAGGTAGTTCTGGCTATGATGAATAAAAGTGACACGCTTTGAAGTTAGGTCAAGTGGAGAGTGATTCCACCCTGGCATGATTCAGTGGAATTCCAATTAGAATGCCAGATCACCTCCACAGCTTCTTTTTATTGTTTTTTTAATCCCATGAGTCATTTTCTTTTGTCATCTCCATCATAGGAGCTCTATGCAGTGGGGTTAGGGGACAGGGAACAATAGGACAAAGTGAAGAAGAGAAAAACAGGTGCAATAAGAGTAAGGGAGGCTGGATGGACAGCCGGCTCAGCAGGTGCCTTGGTAAGCTGGGTCACTATGTCATTTGGGGCCTATGTGCCTGGGCGAACATAAGCAAATACGCATTCACAATGTCATTTGCTTTATTTTCAATTTGGTTAACAGTTTTTTCAAATCAACATGGTATTTTATAGCAACTAACTGTAATTACAAATCTTAAAAAATATTTTTATGGATAATTACATGCCTAATTATTCTTCCTTCATTTTCATTTAATCTAAAAGAATTTAACTGTGCCATTTTGGTAAGTGCTTAGTGTTTTTAAAACTGATAGTGAATATTCTATTTCTTAAATATTTCATAGACTTTAGAAAGCTTTCGCCAATCTGCTGGTTGCATCCTCACCATCACACCTATGCTTACTTGGAAGGAACTGTCACTACTGCTAAGGAAAAGCTGTTCTGACAATGTAATGACAGGGCCAATTAATCAGTGAGAACAAGAGAAGAACTGGGCTACCATTTTGTCTTATGGTGATTGGCTGCTTGGCAGCAGGCCACCAAGTGAGTTATTGATCTATTGGAACCTAGCCCATTTGGATTTCACAGTTGGATTTCTGTCATCAGGCTTTTAAAACTGTGTACTTGGGGAAGTTAAAAAAAATTTAGAACACTAATATGTGGAATTTAACAGGTTTAAACTATAAAACAAGGTGAAATAGGATAGGCATCAACGGTGGAGCAGCTAAATGGCAGAAATACTGACCACTTGGATGCAGATATACTGAATAAATCTTTGAAATTCAGTTAACTGGCTTCCACAGCATCTCATATTCTGTTTGTGGTGAGAAGGATAACATCAAAGAGTACTGATGAGGAATGTCAGGAA
This sequence comes from Tamias sibiricus, assembly GCA_025594165.1. Lineage (NCBI taxonomy): Eukaryota > Metazoa > Chordata > Mammalia > Rodentia > Sciuridae > Tamias > Tamias sibiricus. Next base: position 130,861,247 of record CM046667.1, read on the forward strand.
GTGATATACTTACAATGAATTTTTAGTAAAATGGGCAGAATAAAAGGGAGGACACAGAAGCAAAAGGATCAAGTTCTAGATCAGATAGCCTATTAGCTGTACAACCTTTCTGTGCATGATTTTTCAGAGGGGTAAGTTGGATAATGGGCAGTGTTTGACACATAATAGAGACTCAAAAATGTCCCTTTTTTCTTTTCCCATAAATTTCAGATGTGTGTTATTCTATAAAGAACTCAGTTTTGGCCAGGCATGGTGGTGCACACCTGTAATACCAGGGGCTTGGGAGGCTGAGGTAGGAAGATTGTGAGTTCAAAGCCAATCTCAGCAAAAGTGAGGTGCTAAGCAACTTAGTGAGACTCTGTCTCTAAAGAAAATATAAAATAAGGCTGGGGATGTGGCTCAGTGGTTGAGTGTCCCTGAGTTCAATCCCCAGTACCAAAAAATAAATAAAGAAACAAAGAAAGAAAGAAGGAAAGAAAGAAAGGAAGGAAGGAAGGAAGGAAGAAAGAAAGAAAGAAAGAAAGAAAGAAAAAGAAAGAAAGAAAGAAGAAAGAAAGAAGGAAAGAAAGAAAGAAAGAAAGAAAGAAAGAAAGAAAGAAAGGGCTCAGTTTTGAAGATCACTTCTTTCTGAGAAATTTAATTTTTCCTCATTTATCAATTAATCGCATAGGAATAACCCATTATTAATTTGTAGACTCAATTAACTTTTATGATCTTTTGAAACCTTTCTATCATTCCATTATGAGAAAAATAATTTATTGTTAACTATTATTATCTAACCAGGTACTAAGATAATTAATTAGTTATTATTTTAAAATCTGACATTTGCTGGGCACTGTAACACATGCCTGTAATCCCAGCAGCTTGGAAGGCTGAGGCAGGAGGATCACAAGTCCAAAGCCAGCCTCAGTAATTTAGAAAGGCCCTACGCAACTTAGCGAGGCGCTTTCTTAAAATAAAAAATAAAAATGGCTGGGGGATGTGGCTGAGTGGTTAAGTGCCCCTGGGTTCAATCCCTGGCACCCCCTAGAAAAAAATAGGATGTGAAAGGAATACTAGGGTCAAGACACAACTGAACTGGCAAATGAACACATAGTTTATTTTTTCTAGAATATATGTATCTATTGTATGAAATTAATATATAAAAATAATGCTTTCTTTATAGGTTTTTATCATTTTGTCCTATTCTCTTGGAATACATTTGCTGTTTGTTCTCCTAATTTCTACAGTGGCAAAAAATAATGAACTGCCTCTAAATGTCACTATTGACAGTGATAATTGATGGCTGCTTGTCTGTATAGGTATGAGGGACAGGCCTTCTAACTCACAGCCTTTCTACCACACACAATTCACCTCAGCCTGGGTGGCCAATTTCCATCCAGCTCCACCTTCTTTCATTTATTCTTCGGGAGCACCTGTGGGCCCATCAGTAAGGGGCTACATTCATTGTGATCAGTCTGTCATTCAGAAAATATTTATTGAGCCCATTTACTGGACCAGGAACTCTGTCCTGTGAGGGAACTATGGACATGCATAAAGCATAGCTCCAACTCTTCTTAAGGTGCTAATAGTCTAGCAAGGAACTAAGAGCTGTCTACAGATAACTCTAAAGTATGATTTTAAAAAAAAGTCACGAAGGGGAACAAGTTGCTGTTGGAGCTTAGAGAGGGAAAGGAGTCCCTCTAGTTGGGGGGCATTCAGGAAAGACTTCATTGTTTATGATCCATTCAACAAGCACATAAGCAAGCAACTGCTAGGCTGGGAATACAGAGACAAGTGAAACATTGCCTGTCTTCAAGGAGTTTATGTCCCAGGGAAAAGCAGATCTCTGGACTACTACCCTTACCATGGGATATAATTAAGTGTTAGAGATGAACGAAGTTCTGTGGGGGCCTAGAGGTTGCTGTCTCTGTGGAAACCAAGAAGGGTGTCATGGTTGAAGTAGAGGTTAAACAAGGTTTCCTTTGGAACATTTATGGTCTAGTGATACACGTAAATAATTCCAGTACCAGGTAAAAGATGCTAAGCACCCTAAGAGAAATTCAAGCAAAGGTCCATGAGTGAGAGTTCAGGGGTGAATGTGTTTATTCTAGCTGCAGTTTTGGGTAAGGATTTACTAAAGAGTTTGAATTGTATTGCCAGGTGTGGTGGCATGCCTGTAATCCCAACAATTCTAGAGGCTGGGACAGGAGGATCATAAATTTGAGGCTAGTCCCTAAGCAACTTAGGGAGACCCTATCTCAAAATTTAAAAAAAATGAAAAAGGGATGTGGCTCAGTGGCAAAGCACCCCTAGATTGAATCCCCAGTACAAAAAAAAGTCTAATTGGAGCTGGGCCTTATAGGATGAGTAGAAGTTTTCCAGGGAAAGGGGGAGTAGGGGGAACACATGAACAGATGTGTGGCCTGTTACTGATGAGTGTTTTGAAGTTGTAGAATGGACTCTGATGGGCAGGGCCACAAGCTGAGGACAATATAAGATGCAGCAAAATCACAGAAGGTGCTGAACTCCAAGATGGGTCATTGGACATTTTTGAGTAGACCGTGGGGAGTAGCATGTCTTTTCTTCTTTGTGCTGTGGGATTGAGCCAACAGTAATGAAAAGTGAGGCCTATAGCATCAGATTACCTGGGTTCAAATGTTATCTCACCACACACTAGCTGTGTGAGCTTGAGCAAGTCTCTGCTTCTGTGTCAGATGGGGATGACAGTAATATTGCACCCTCCAGTTACAATCAGAGGATTAGTTTAGTTCACGTACATGAAGCCCCTGCAACAGTGTTTAACAGGAAGCCACAATCTGTGTCTAATGTTGTTGTTTATGGTAACAGCAGTAATATTTTTGATATAAATGGTTGCAACTTCAAGAAATTCTTGTGCTGTGAACTTGTAGGGACATACTTGGGATGACCTGAGAAAACCAGAAGTGATACCCAGGGGCTGTTAAAATAACCAATACTCTCCTCTTTACACAATTGTTGAAGTATACCAAAGTTGAACCACCCAAAAGACACATAAATTGCCAAGCCTCAGTAGCAAGAAGTGGCTGAACCAGAATGTTGACCACCAAGATAATGGTGGCAATCAAGAAAATGGGTCCAGGGCCATGTCTGAGCAAGAGAGTTTCAGGGACTTCCTCTATCTGTGATACAAATTGCATCATCAGCAGAATTTGCAAATGGTAGGGTTCACCTGTGGCCATGCACAAAGTCTAATGATAAAAGCATTCCATTCCCAGGCCCTAGGTACCTTAGTTCTCACACCCTGACCTCATGTTGAAATTTTAATATGAAATTGCAGCTATCTGCAGGTAATCCTAAAGTCTCCCTCAGAGACGTTATTCACAAGAAACGGGACCAGTCTAGGAACAGTGACCTGCAAAACTCCGGGAAGTGCATTTTTTGACATGCTGAAGTGCATTTAGCATCTGGTCCATGATTTGGTACCTTCTCACTGTGTGCCATACTTCACAGATAGCAGATGGATGTCATCAGCAGCTTTCTTGTGAGTGGCCCTAACCTTTGATTCATTTAATCTGGTTCTTGGTCATCACTAAACACACACAGGCCACCATTGCAAGACAAAGGCACCTTAGTAAATACCAGGAGAGTCCACAGATGTCCTTTCCCAGATGAGCTATAGCACAGCATGATCCGAGGTCCCATTGAGATTCACAAGCCCCTGGAATTTTCTGACACACCAAGCAATTAAAATAGATCTTTTTTGAGACCTCTGTGTCTTTCACTCTCAAAGCTCTGTGCAAACTTTTTTTGTATGCCTAAAAGTAGGGAATCATATTGCATTGGAAAATTTGTTATTATAGGTCTTAATCAAAAAAGGATTTAAAGATAAGTGGTGACAGGTGTCCTGCCAGTAGACACACAGTTCTCCAAGGCTTAAGTCTTAAGTATCTTCTTCCTAGTGTGAAGCTTCTATCAGAAAATGGATCTAAACTAATTTTGTTTTGATAAACATTAATTAAATCTTAACCTAGGGAAAATTGTGTTTGCCTCCTTAGGATTTTTTTGAGAGGTGATATTTCAGATGGCTCATGTTTGTTTAAAAAGACTGTCCATGGAACTGAAATATGCCTCAGTAGTAGAGCACTTGCCAAGCACACCCAAGGGCCTGGGTTTGATCCCCAGCACTGCAAAAAAGAATTGAGGGGGTGGGAGGGAGGGAGAAGACCATCCATGGAATTTTCCTAGAGCGGATGTACTTGTAGCAAATAAAGACACAGTCATTCATTCACAGAATAGAACTAGAAATGTTGAAGTGAGAGGACCTGAGTTCAGAGGTTCAGCAAACAGATTGGGGCCCTTGTATCAGAGCCAAAATCTATAACCTTGAACAAGGCAATGTTCAGACTCAGTTTCTTCATTTGAAAAAAAATGTGGGAAAGAAGATCTGCTTAAATCACCAGCATTCTGGTGAGGGAGGGTCATTAAAATACTGAACTTTGTGAAGTGCTTTAAAAATTACAGAGGACTATTCAAATGTAAGGTATTGCTGTTGCTGTCATCACTGTGCAAGATCCTATAACTTGGGCTGATGTTATAGCTCAGTGGTAGAGCGCTTGCCTTGCACATGTGAGGCACTGGATTCGATCCTCAGCGTCACATAAAGACATATAAATAAAATAAAGGTTAAATTCTTATAGGAAAAAAGCAGAAGAAGAAGAAGAGTTACGTATAGCTTAGACCTAGCTGGTCAGTTTGTCTAAATGAGACAAATAAATGAAAAAGTGCACTCTCATCTTTTCCCACTAGATGGCAGGCTAGCCACTTGGTAAAATACTGACTGGGTTAGGTTTCTAAAAACCACAGTAATATTCTGGTTAGTAAGGCAGTGGGGCAAGGGACAGGGGCAAAGTAGAAGTCATGAAAAGCAGAGACAGCTTGTATTGCTAAAAATAAATATCATTCAAACACCATTGGCTTGCAACTTAACAAAGTTTTTTGTCTATGAAAATAAGGTCTTTTTCATTTGACTATGAGCATAAAGGACAGCGAAGCAAATACTTTCTGCAAAAAAAAAAAAAAAAAAAATGTTTAGGGGCTGGGGCACTTGTTTAGTGGTAGAGCACTTGCCTAGCACATGTGAGGCACTGGGTTCAATCCTCGGCACCACATGACAATTAAATAAATGTATTGTGTTCATCTGCAAGTACAAAAAGTTTTTTAAAAAGTGTAGCCCACTCAGGGTTACAGACTGAACAATTTTTTGTAACACCATTTCACAGGTAATCTATCTCAGGGATCAACAAATTGCACCTATTAAAGGCCAAATAGTAAACATTTCTGGCTTTGCAGATTCTATTACCTCTGTTCAAACTATTTAACTTTGCTGCTATGGCCTAAAAGCAATCTACAACAATATGTAAATGAGTGGGCATGGCTGAGTTATTATAAGCTCTTATTTATGGACACAGTTTTCAAATTCATATAACTTTCAGTTGGCACAAAATATTCTTTTGATTTTTTTTTCCATTTAAAAGTGGGGCTGTAGCCATGCACTATGGCACACTCCAGTAATCTGAGCTACTGGGGAGGCTGAGGCAGGAGAATAGGAAATTTGAGGCCACCCTTGGCAATTTAGCAAGACTCTCAGCAGTTTAGCAAGACCATATCTCAAAATAAAAGATTCAAAAAAGAGCTGGGGATGTAGCTCAGTGGTAGGGAGCTTCTGGGTTCAATCCCTAGTACTGGCCCTCCCCACACAAAAAAGTGGGGCTGCATTGTTTTGATAAGACTTCTATATCTGTGGCTGGATATTTTGCTCTAGTCTTCCAAGAAATACCGTTTTTTTTTTTTTTTTTTTTTTTTTTTTTTTTTTTTTTTTTTTTTTTTTAGAGTCACTTCTGAAGCCATGTGGCCATTAACTTTGGAGACTGTTTTGACACAAATTAAAACCCAGGTCAACCTTATTGCATGTCACCCCATGAACATCGAAAATGGAAGGAATATATTGCCTGTAGTTTAATCTCATGTCTGAACTGAAAGGCTGGAGAAGAAACTTAAATTTTCTGCTTCTTTGCATAAGTTAAAAAAAACTAAAAGCTAGTGTACTGAGTTCCCTTGTTAACCTCAGCATTGAAGGAAGCTGACAGTGTTAATTCAGATTTCAGAAATTATCTGAATTTTGAATTGTGTAGATTTAGAATCTTCATGGAAGAGCAACTAAATCAGATGGACAGTCCCCATGTATACAGAGGCTGCCTCCTAAACTGTCATTACTAACATTACCACAATGTTTTGTTACACTAATGTGACAAATTTAAATGTGATGCTTTTTTTTCCTTAGGCAAACCAAAGATACATTTCTCAAGGTCATTGCTACCTCTTTTAGCAGCATTTGATGAAGGTTCTTTTATATATTTGTAATAGATAAAAATCAACCAAGTTGTAAATCCTCTTTTTAAATCTTAAAACCATGTACTAAGGTTTTGGTTGAAAGTGTGTAGGATAAATTAAACTTAAATTGCATTCTATTAACCAATGTGAGTATATTTTCAAAAGCATAGTTATATTGAAATAAAGTTTTAAAAATGCAAAGTAAAGAAATAAGTTAGTTAATTAAAAAAAATAACATAAGAACTATTCTTTTCTCAAAGATAATACAGAAATGGTGGGAGGCCTGATCTGACAGGCAGGTAGTATTTAGCAGATCCCCAGATTCACGTTAAATACTTAAAGAGTCTTCACTGTCAGATTAATAGTATCCTCAATTAACATGTGGGTGTGTGTGCATTTACAACTTCCATACTAAATATTTCAGTGTATTTTACATTTTTACATATATAAATCACTAAAAGTGTATGTGTTAGAGACTATAGACAAACATTTCAAATAGTCTTTGCATTTGTTCACAGAGTTGTGAGAAAAAATAGAATACCCAGTTAAATTTTAATTTCAGTTAAATATGAGAAAAGTTGAGTACATTTCCCAAATATTGCATAGAACATACTTATACAGTATGCCCTACTAATCCTTGGCAGGGAGCAGGCAGTAACATTCCAAGACCCCCAAAGCAGATGCCTGAAGCCATGTCTAGCACCAAACCCTACATATACTATATTTTTTCCTATATGCACATACAAATTTAATGTCATTTCCATGTTAACTGTGCACTGTGGCTGTAGCTTTTGTGGTCTAAGGTATGATGAGAAAATTAACATGAATTTCTTTTTCCTTCTTTACAACTTTTACCTATAGATTTGTTCTTATTGTAGATATTAGCAATCTCAGCATACAAACTTATTCACTTAAAGGAAACACTTTATGGCTTTTTATTTTTGGCTTATACAAATGGCTAGCATCACTATGTTTGTGCTTCCTGGTCATGATTAAATAAAACTAGGGTTACTTGAACATGAGGACTGTGATACCACAATAGTCAATCTGGTAACTGAGGTGGCTACTAAGTGACCTGCAAGTGAGATGGAGAAAGAGGGCAAGAGATTTCACCATGCTATTCAGAAAATGATGCAAAATTTTAAATTTATGAAGAATTTTTGGAATCTTCCATTTACTATTTTTGGGCTATAGTTGACTGTGGGTAACTGAAACCGTGGTAAGCAAAACTGTGGATAAGGGAGGTCTACCACATTCAAAAACTGTTCACTGTTTATCTGATTCAGTTTGAGCTGGGTGACCTGAATTTTTATTTGCTAAATCTGACATTTGTTCTTGTACTTACGGGCTTTGTTCAATCCTTGTTTATTAAATCCTTAAAGAAATAAGCAAAGGGCTGAAGTTAGGATTCTGGAAGCAAAATATATCTTTAGGGATTTGGAGGAAATATTCATCTTGCCTGCCCTGGTGCTTTCTGCCCAGGGCCTCTGGCATGCTAAGCAAGCACTCATTAACAATCTCGGGAGCATTCAGTGTACTTTGACACTTCAAAACAATTGTGTGGCATAAACATCAGGGTTTCCCTGTCCAGTTTCCAGGACACAAGGCCCTGGGTTCAATCCCCAGGACCAAAAAAAAAAAAAAAAAAAAAAAAAAGCTGTTCCAGTGCTACCGGTCTTAGTTGCACAGGTAGTAGTATATTCTTTGTAAGAAACCCAGAGTAGCCTGTGTACAGACATTTGCCCTTTTTTGTTGCAAGGAACTTGAGAGAGATTTGAGGTTTCAGGAGGAGAGCGAGCACAAACAGCAAATGCGGTCCCCCAAAGGCTGATGCTTTGTGGAGCTGGACTTCCTTCAGACTACTTCCCCTAGGGCCCCGCCTTTCTCTAAGAGCTTTTTCATACCTGTTGAAGGAGGCTGCAGGTGTGCACTGGCAGTAAGGGTAGCTCCTGCTTCAGCAAGGTTTCTTTGTGTACCTGTTAGGATTCAGTGTGGTAACTAAATGCTAACCCATATTTAAATCACTTGGCGGCTTTTCAGGAAAGACACAAAATGTTAAATCCTACACTAATCTATACTCCTTTCAGCTTTAAGATTTCACTCGTTTCCATCTAGCCACATCAGCGACGGTTACCACTTTTGAATAGCAAACACCTTTGGGGTTCTCCTGTTTTTGAGGTGGTTCACGGGGAGTGCCTCAGTGCTGGCTGCATCTTTCAAGGAAGAGTGGAGGCAAGGGTGGTGGTGGTATATAGTGGTGCAACAGGAAGTGTCCTGACACATTGCAACTAGGTCCTAAGTGAAAACTTGTGGTCCTTGGTCCTCTGGATCCTTGCAGAGTTTGATCCCAACCCAGTGTAGATGGAGGTGAGCCATAGTGGTGGGGGGGACGCTGGAACAGCCTTTTTGTGTGTGTGTGTGGTGCTGGGGATTGAACCCAGGGCCTTGTGCATGCTAGGTAAGCACTCTACCAACTGAGCTATATCTCCAGCCCTTGGAACAGCCATTTGTGGGGTCAGGTCTCTGAAGAAGCTGCAGGTTGGTCAAGGTGGCACTAAGGGCTGTGTCGGACTAAGCGCACTGTAGAGATGAAATGGCCTGGCCTCTAAGGCTTTCTGGTATTCAGCTTCAACCACTCTGGTTTCCATGGTTTCCCTGGGGACGGCCACAGATTACCGGAGCCTGCAATCAGAGGGAGCCTGCCTCCTCAGTCTCCTCCTCTCCATCCCCAGGCAGCCCTTGCCCAGGCTGGCATCCCCCCCTCGCATTCCCCCCAGCACCACCCCCCCCCCTGTCTGCATCCCACCCCTCTCCAGCCACAAAGTCCCCTCTCTCACTCTCACCCTCCAAATCACCAAGGCTAGAACTAGAGCAAATCAAACAAGGTCTGTGCCCCAGGCACAAAATTTAAGGGGGCATCCAATCAGTAATCAAGATAAAAGAATCTCATACAATATCTTTAAAATTCAAAATAAAAAATTCCAGGAGGGAGAAAATTTAAAATGTTTGTAAAGACAGGATCTGACATTGCACTTGAAAGGCTTGGTCTCTCTTGCCACACCCTAATCCCTTCACTGTGAAAACCTCTCTGAAAGTGATTTCCTCTCCTGGGCCTCGGCTGGGATGTCCAGGCGTTTGCCTCCCTGGCTGTGCACTAGGAAACAGGGACTGCCACTGCATCCATTGTGCTACCAGACCCCCAATCCCTGGAGTTTGAAGGAGACCCAAGGGGAGAGCTCATCCCCAGTCCCACATTCCAAAGCTCTGTAGTGCAATGACCAAAAACCATCAGAAGAGAGCAAGGGAAGCTGCACTCCATTAAATAGGAGTTAGGAAACCATTCAGGACTTGGGTTGAATATAAAAACTTTAGGGCTGGGGCAGTAGCTCAGTGGTAAAGTGCTTGCCTCACATGTGTGAGGCACTGGTTTGATCCTCAGTACTACATAAAAATAAATAAAGATACTGTGTGTTCATCTACAACTAAACAAATATTAAAAAAAAAAAACTTTAAAGGAACCATAAGGAATAAGAAACAGACTTTAGAAATTATTTTGCAAAAGAATGGTGCCCCTCTATCCAGCCTTGTGCATTTGGTGATATCCTAATTCAATTTGAATTTGCAATGATGCAAACACCTTTAATGAGGATCACACTCACTAATTTACAGTGCCCCCCATCATACCTCATTTAACTCTCCCAATAGGTGACCAGACACCAGAGGCTATGCTGGGCGCTGGCAAAAAGGGACTTTCAATCCTCATTATCCTTGGGAGCCATTTGATGCAAGTCTTGTTTGCTGCATTTGTGGCTGAGGGAGGTCTTGGTAAGTGGCACATGTCACCAGGCATGGCATGATTGTATTTCAGGCTGGCTTTGGTTCCCTACTTCCTTTTGTGCTAAACTGGCAGGTGAAAAGGGGAACGAAAAGAGCAAAGGGAGGATGTGATCAGGAAATCTGTGGGCCTGTCTCCCCTTCCCCAACCCCCGTATTGAGGATTGAACCTTTTAATTTTTATTGAGACAGGATCTCCCTAAGTTGCTGAGACAAGACTCCTTTGTAGTCCCTGGAGTTATAGGCATGCACTACCAGCCTGGCTTCTATGTTCCTTTTCTAAAAAACAAAAATTAATTAATTTAATAAAATTCTTTGGAAGCTTTGGGTGTGGCCAATTCCTCAAAAGGGAGTTTCTTGGTGCACCTGACCAGCCTTGGCCTGCTAATCACAGTTTGCTTCCTTTAAGAAAGTATTAAGTTAGAACTTTAGTTAACCTAAAAGAGGAAGAAATTTGGGGAGAGGGGTCCTTGTGGGCGTCTTTAGGGCTCACAGGAGATCACAGCTTTTGTTTCCTATCTGCCCAAGTTTGGCTGTTCTCCTCCGTGGCCAGCAGAGGGCACTGTTGTTACAAAGAATCTTTGTCTTTGCAATGGAGAATTTTTCAGAGCTATAAAAAATACTTTGATCCAGTAAGGCCTATGAATGATTTTCCATGAAATTTTAACGTAAAAAATGGATCATTATTAAAAATTAATGGATGTCTCACCAGTGACCTGTTGACCACAGAAGGAGAGTGAAGATATTTCATAATTGTCCTTGTTATCAACGATTAACATAGCAAGAACAAGAAGCAGTGTGGAATAGATATCATTATACCGCTTAAGTTTTTTTTTTTTTCAACACAAATAGGAATTTTGCCTGTAGAGATCAAGGTCAGATCAAGAAAGTTTATGAAATTTGCTGTTATTCATTTGGAAGAATGAAAACTGGGTTGTGGATAGTCATGTGATCTTAATGATTTATGATTCAGTTTTCTACAGAGACATCTTCAACGAAACATGGTGTATACCTGCAGTGGCAATATAAGAGGAAAAATGTAAAAGACATTTAATAAAAAAGCAAAGAATGTGCATGATACTGAACAAGATTAGGATTGAAATCTGTTTGCTATGTTTAGCTAATATTTGTGGCAATTTAATGGAACAGTTGGATCAATACTGATCTGTTATACTTTTTTTATGAATATATGAAGCAGAAAGGAAATGTAGATTTGAGAAACTGAGACTCATACTTTGTATTGGAACCTATGAGTTCTGGATGTTCTAATTTGAATATGATTTTGTTCATTGTCTTTTGAACAGTGAAGACCTTTTTAATTTAACCAAGAGTCTCTTGTTGTGAGATGATTTTGGAGCAGTTAAGAATATATGCACTATGAGTTGTACATATTAAAAATTATAAAAATAAAATTAAAAAAAATAAAATTAAAAAAAAAAAAGAATGGTAAGGAAAGAGCCAGGCATGGTGGCGCACGCCTGTAATCCTAGCACTTGGGAGGCTGAGGCAGGAGGATCGTGAGTTCAAAGCCAGCCTCAGCAATGGCAAGGCACTTAGCAACTCAGTGAAACCTTGTCTCTAATAAAATACAAAAAAGGACTGGGGATGTGGCCCAGTGGTTGAGTGCCCCTGAGTTCAATCCCTGGTACCAAAAAAAAAAAAAAAAAAAAAAAAAAAAAAAAAAAAAAAAGAATGGTAAGAAAAGAGCTGGGTTTGGTGGCCCATGCCTATAGTCTCAGTGCCTGGAATAGCTGAGACAAGAGGATTGCAAGTTGAAAGCCAGCCTCAGCTACTTAGTGAGATCCTCAGCAACTTATTGAGACACTGTCTCAAAATAAAAATTTTAAAAAGGGCTGGGGATAAAGCTCAGTGGTAAAGAGTCCCTGGGTCAGATCTCCAGTATAAAAAAAAAAGAAAAAAGAAAAGAAAATGAAAAGACCTGAAGCTGAAAGTCATAAGGTTCAAGTTGATTGTGTAGTTATATATAGAGTCTGGAGCATCAATGTATGGATATGAATATTGGACTTGAGAGCTGAGGGTGTAGTTCAGTGATAGAGCACTTGCTTAGCATGCACAAGGCCCTGGGTTCCATCCCTAGCACCTAAATAAATATTGGGCTTTGCCACTTAATGGACATGTGACCTTGGACCGATTACTTAACCTTTGTGAGCTTCAGTTTCTTCATCTACTAAAATAGAACTAATAGTAATAACAATACCTAGACTGTATGAAATATCAAATTCCAGCCGAAGGAAAGAGTGTGATCATAGGTTCGGATGTGATTTTGCTTTGGGGCTAGTGAGTAGACCAGTGTTCATTGCTAGAGAGCCTTTTTGGAAGAAGGTACAATGTAACGCCCACTGAAGCAGGACGCAAGAATTAAAATGGGGCACTGTTTAGGCCAAGGCATTTGGAATGTGTCCTGTAAGGTTTTGGGGAGCCACTGCAGGCTTTCTGAGCAAGAGGGCAGCATTAACAGAAGAACCATTTGGGTGACCAACAAGTTGGCATGTGCAAGACAGTTTTCCAATATAGCCAAATCCATTGGGAATCTTTTTATAAAATGTCTTTGGTTTGAATGAGAAATTTACTTGAAGTTGGAGAAATGGAGAAGAAAGGTAGAAGATATTTGACAAAGGGGACACTAGCTCTTGGAAACTGCTTACATACAGGGACACTGGCGAAGGCTAGAGCACAGATGCAAAATCAAAGTTGGCTGCCCTGGGACCATCTCTCCCTTCGTACCTTTAAGGGAATCTTCTTGATCATATCCCTGACATCTGGCATTTCCAGCATCACATATCTCACACATTAATGCAACAACTCATCCCATTTTACATAGCTATTATTACTTAAAAAGTCTTCCCTAATGTTGAGCTCACAGTCTTCCTGTCCTAGCCATCTGGAGGTTCTACACCTGCCTTTTGGGGCAGTGGAAAAATACTCTTTACAGCAGCCTGAAATGCAAAGATTGAGTTCAGTTACAAGATGGTGTGTTCTTGTTTGTGATGTGTCTTCTTTTTTAAAACTAGAAAACCCAAACCTGGTATAACTTCACAGGTATCATGGTTTGGATATGAGGTGTCCCCCCAAAAACCCATATATAGACAATGCAAGAAGGTTTGGAGAAGAATGATTGGGTCATGCATCACCTTAACCCTGATGGGATTAACTGAGTGATAACTGGAGGCAGATGAGCTGTGGCTGGAGGAAGTGGTTCATTGGGGGTGTGGCTAGGGGGTATATATTTGTATCTGGAGAAGTGGAGTCTCTCTCTGCTTCCTGATCATCATGTGAGCCACTTGCCTCTGCAACACTCTTTCTCCACGATGTTCAGCCTCACCTCAAGCCCCAAGGAATAGAGTCTGCTGTCTATGCACTAAGACCTTTGAAACCGTGAGCCCTCAAATACATTTTCCTCCTCTGTAATTGTTCTTCTATTCAGATCTTTTAGTCACAGCAGCAAAAATGCTGACTAAAACAGCAGGGAATGGTTCCCTGGGACCCTCAGGAAGTGCTCAGGAACTGTCTTAGGAAGAGCTTGTATTGCTTTGTACTCTTGATACCATTGTATTTATTGGGCACTGATGGGGTGCTGCCAGGCCAGGGACTCTGCAGAGGAGGGATGGTTGAAGTCATGGAAGCTGAGCTCTCTAATGCAGAGAGAAAAACAGGGACCAAGGACTAAGTCAAAAGGGTGGCCAGGGGAGGCTGACGGGTACCCTTGATACTCCCTGCTTTTTTCTTTCAGCCTGTTGTCATGGGGCCCAGCAGGTATGATAGAGGAAGGCTTTGCTGGAGCAGTTCAGTGTGGCAAGAGTTTGCTGCAAACATGTCACAGCCACTATATCCCAGGTGCTCTTCAGGCATGAGGGATGCAGTAGTGAACTAGAAATGCAGTCTCTGCCCTGGTGTCACTTACATTCTGAGTGGAAGAAAGATAATAAAGCAACTCAATTGTGCTTATAACTGCTATGAGGAAAAAACTAAGTAAAGGATTAGAGATGGGATGAAATTTTAGAAAAGGCAATCACGGAGGGCTTTCACGAAGAGGTGCCCTTTGAATAAAGGCCTGGGTGAACACAAGCCATATGGATGAATAAGTCTATATGGGGGATATTCTTTCAAGCCAAGAGAATGGCAAGTGTAAAGGTCCTGCTAAGAGGCAGAAGTGTCATTGGCAAGTTCAAAATGAGGCCAGTGTTATGGTGTCATTTCACAGTAGTGCTGTTTCCCTGTGAAATAGGGCAGAGTGAAGGAGAAGCGTGGGAACATGAGATGCCCTTGGAGAGTAAGCCAAGGGCAAATCACATAGGGCCTCGCATTCCTAGTTGCTCCTTCATCAACATTATGTATCGACTTTCACCCCCTTTTCTAGGCTAGTCCTCATACATTTCAGATGTCTTCTATTTGAGTCTTAGATTCTGTGTGTTCTCTTTCTAAGTGGTAATTCCATAATCCAATTGATTTCCGTAACATCTAATGACACAAAATTTTTCTTCCCCATTATGAGGGAGTAGAATTTTCTATGCATTGCATTGTCCAAACTTAGTAATAAAAGAACAGGTGAGATTTATTCTAAATATATGCTGTTTTATTCACTGCAAATGTAACTCCTTTCATTAATACCAAGATAGTTGACATAACTCCTTTGTACTGAAGACAATCTGGTATCTGAAGCCCTCCATGATTTGACCCAATTGGTAAGTGTAGCCTGCCATCTTTCCCCTGTCTATGTGAACATCTGTGCCAGAATACAAGGGCCTATTCTGTTCCAGACATTGTCAAGACATTTCTAAATGATTCAGACTCAGGGAAACAGAGGGCACTGCATCGAAATGTCAAATTCTGTCATCAGAGTAAGCATGGGAAGGAGGCTGTGAGAGCTTCCATGAGTACTTGAGAAACAGTGCATAAGAGAGAGAGGCAGCCAAGAAAGCTTCCTTGAAGGCAGGGTGTTGAAGCAAGCACTGGAAGTTGAGGCAAGCTGGAGGAATGAAATGGCCCTTTCACTGACTGACATGTAGATGGCAGAGGAGAAAGGAAAGAGGTAGTGAAAGGTGAGTCTGGGAAAGTGGGTAAGAGCCAGCACACAGGCACAGGCTGGATTTTATTTGGTGAGCCACTGGGGACTCCCAGAGTGTTTTAAAGTAGAGGAAGTGCCAGATTTGAACCCTCTTTCAGAAAGGTTCTCAAAAGTGGCTATTGGCTAAATTTGGGGGGCAAAAATAGGACTTCATTGAAACCTCACTATTGGTTACCATTTCAGGGCATTATATTATCATTTTTTTTTGTACCCATGATTGAACTCAGGGGTGCTTAACCACTGAGCAACATCCCCAGACCTTTTAAATATTTTATAGAGACATGGATTGCTGAATTGCTTAGGGCTTCCCTAAATTGCTGAGGCTGGCTTTGAAATCACAATCCTCCTGCCTCAGCTTCCCAAGCCATTGGGATTACAGGTGTGCGCCACCGTGCCTGGCCTGGGCATTATACTTTAGGATGTTAAATGATTCCTGATGGCATGTACTTTTTAAGCCTACCACTTGAATGTGTTGAGAAGTTTTTCAGAGTTTTTTAAAATACTTTTTTTTAGTTGTAGGTGGACACAATACCTTTATTTTATTCATGTGGTGCTGAGGATCAAACCCAGGGCCTCACACCTGGGAGATGAGTGCTCTACCGCTGAGCCTCAGCCCCAGCCCCAGCCCCAGCCCCAGTTTCTCAGATTTTTGAAAGGGAAAAATGAGCTCTAAGTAGTTTGTATCCAGGTGGTTTGCATACAGGTAGGCCCTTAAGACAAATGTTCTTTCTTAACAAGAACTCAGTCCTGTTCACCCATTCAAACCCTCTCAGGGTGTGGTGTTTCAAAAAAGTCTTTGTTATTTGTTGAAATGTGGAGAGAAAAAGCATCCTGAGATCTTCCTGCCTTTCTGAACACTTGAACCAAAGAGCTCCAACTCCTGACTAGAGCCATCAACTAGCCAGCCTTTTCCAGAAGACAACAGGGATTCTTGGACTCAAAAGGATTAGAAGAATGAAGTTATTCTCTCAACCCTGTAGGCTAATGTACTTTGGAAAAGTACCTTGAGAACAAACATCCTTGATGGCAGACTTATTTACTAGTACCCCACCAACTTCAAGTCTCTTTATAGCTTGCAGAACACAAAGGTAACATAGGAAGTTTATTTTGGGGACTTTGGTCTTCACTCTAACTGAGCTCCAGCATCTTACAATAGTGACAGAAAACGTAGGATGAAACTGACCCAAAGTCAATCTTAGATTATATCATTTGGAAACTGGTTGAATAGAGCTTTACCCAGTGATTCAGTTTAGCATGTGGCTGTCATTCTCCCTACCCCACTCAGCTTGCTCCTTTTTTACTCTTATGAATTTCTGTCATATGCATGAAAAAGTTGTTATTAGTGTTACAAGGTTGAACTTTCTCCATGTTCAAATAATATAAATAATATGGTTTCTGGTAAAATTACATCCTTTTATTTTTATTTTTATTTATTTATTTATTTATTTTTTTGGTACCGGGGATTGAACTCAGCGGCACTCGACCACTGGGCCACATCCCCAGCCCTTTTTTGTATTTTATTAGAGACAGGGTCTCACTGAGTTGCTAAGTGCCTCGCCATGGCTGAGGCTGGCTTTGAACTCGCGATCCTCCTGCCTCAGCCTCCCAAGTGCTGGGATTACAGGCGTGCGCCACCGCACCCGGCTCCTTTTATTCTTTTTTTAAAATTTTAATTAGTAGAGAGAGACTGGGGATACGGCTCAGTGGCAGAGTGCTTGCCTAGCACAGGCAAGGATCAGGACTCGATCCTTCTCACACACATGCCAGATGCGGTGCGTGTGTGTGCACACACACATTAGTAGAGAAAGAGACTTGGAAATTGAGTCTTTTACCTTTTATTTATATTTTTTGAAGTTCTGGGGATCAAACCCAGGGCCTTGCTCATGCTAAGTGAGTATTTCACCGCAGAGCCACAACCCCAGCCCTGAGTCTTATATTTAAGTTAATAATGGGATTCAGGATTCATATAGCCTTATCATTTAATCTAATTACCTAAAGTGAAGAAAGTATTTCATTTAAAGTGATTTCCCTCCATTGGTCACTTCTTTAGTTCTACTTCTTAATCATGCATTTAACATGAGTAGCCACTGTTACATATGTAATAGTGCCCAGAATGTGGCCAAGCAACATGAAATTGCTGTTCCATGCATGCACACAGGGACACAAGTTTTTATGAAAAATTTCAAACCTATGGGGAATAGAATAGTGCAGCAAATGCCCACTTATCAATTATGTGGATTTAAAAATGAATTTTTTATAAAGCAAATTTACATAATATATAATACAAATACATAATATATGTATTTGCTCCAGTTCTCCTTCCCCAAAATGGATGCTTGACTATATTGTCACAGTCCCTTTTATGGCATAGGGTAGGGTCAATAGTAGTTACTTAATGAAGTCTAAGAGGCAACTCATGTTCAAGCTCTCCAGTTTTTCCCAGACCATGACTATTTATTACTATTTATTAAGACTTTATGAAAAGATCAGAGACCTGACGATTTGATACTCAGTTGATCAGAGTCAGGAGTATGGATTGGCAAAAGAACAGAACTTAAGCCAGCAAAATGCGCAGTAATTATTCATTTGGAAATGCTTTCTTCTCCAAATTACCCTAGTCCTTAAAAATTGATCTTTGAAACTGAACGATCAGCTTCAATTAGTTTGAGTCCCCTTCTTGACCACCTTGAAGCTCTGTAGCCATTAGAAACCCGCCAACTGTACACATAAGGAATTCACTGAGAGAGACCTCCAGACAGTTGTAGATGGACAGCCATTTCTTCCAACGCCATATTTTTTGAGTAGTCCATCCTTTCTACAGCACCTTAAAATACCACCACATAGAGCTGTAAAAACATTGAACGAAAACAAGTGAATGTATTTCTCTAATATTAATGAGGGGAAGGCTTTGAAAGCAAGGTATGACTATATAAATATTCGAAACATTTTTATGGTAAGAGACAAAGTAAAATTTAAAAGTAAATGACAGTCTTGGAGAAAATATTTGCCCCATAGATAGCATGAAAAATAAGAGTTCCCTAAAATGCTAACAATGCCTGCAAATCAGCAAGATAGAAATTATCAAGTGGAGAAAGGATTTAAAGAGGAAACTAAAGATGAAGAAAAAGAAACAGATAGCCATATGGAAAGATGACTGAAGAAATGAAAATTAAAGCCAAAATGAAGCCAGGTGTGGTGGCACATGCCTGTAATCCTAGGGGCTACAGAGGCTGAGGCAGGAGGCTCACAAGTTCAAAGCCAGCCTCAGCAACTTAGCAAGGTCCTAAGCAACTCAGTAAGACCCTGTCTTTAAAATAAAATACAAAAAAGGCCTGGGGATGTGGCTCAATGTTTAAGTACCTCTAGGTTCAATCCCTGGTACCAAGAGAGAGAGAGAGATAGAGAGAGAGAGAGAGAGAGAGAGAGAGAGAGAGAGAGAGAGAGATATACTGTGTTATTCACCTTCTAATTGGCCTTGATCACAAAGGTCAACAATGTTGGCTAGCAGTCTCATCCATTGTTAGTGTGTGTGCAAGTTGGCACAAGCTATGTGAGGGCAATTTGACATGTATTATTATTCTAAATTTCTGTCCTCATTACCTTCTGAACTATTTAAAATACCTCTGTTCCTGACTTAATTTCCTATTTTTGTGTCTGTGTCTCCTAGGTGGTGATGTTTGTGATTCTCACCTTAGCCTGGTAGCCTGACCTTGACTCCTGAGTTCCATGATCCCTTCGCAACTGCAAGTCATTCTCATACAACATTTGAATTCACCTCGTCTACACTTTCGAGAGCTCAAGCACAATATGCAGATTCAAGTCACCATCATGTCATCTTGCTGACTGACTCATGTGACAAGACCAACATTTAGGTTGCTTGCTTCTGTCCTTGTTCTTCTGCCTGTTGTTCTTTCCTTGTAGCCACTGATCACACACATGTTGTCACACAGAAACTGTTTAGCTCTTTTTATTTGACTTGTGAACCTTATCATTTGGATATTGTGTTACAAAGTAATAATGTACACTGCTTAATGATACAAAATTGTCGATCACTGTAAATTTGCATGAGTTAAGGTAAGAATGGTCACCAAGCAAAAGAGAGATGATGGGAATACAAAGAGTGTAAAGGTGAGAAAGGTAATGTTGATGTCAAACAAAAGGAAAGTTCTTCAAATGATCAAAAATGGGGAAAGCAAGAACTCCATAGGGCATTTTTCATGTTAATGAATGTATAATTTGTACAATAAGGAAAAATGAGGAAGCTATTTGGGCCAGTGCATTGAGGGGTACACCAGAATCATTGGGAAAAATCATACCTAAGTTGAAATGTCAAAATAGAGAAGATGGAAGTAGATTTACACTTACGTCTCTAAAAACAGAAGGCTGAAGCGGCCTCTCTGCTGTACGTGTCATCCTCCAGTGAGCGTCACAAAAACGTAAGTTGAATTTTTGTTCTGGTCAAAAAGTTATGACATTCATCACATGTTATGGGTGGTTGATGTGCTTAAGAAATGTTGTGGCCTATATGAAAAGAAGCGGCTGGCAGAGGAAGCCGGTTATGAAGCTGCCACAGAGTATCCTGAATAACAGAAGAGACTAATGGAGGAACTGGCTGTCGGTCTGAAGAGCAGGTCTTCAGTGCTGGTGAAATGGGCCTGTTCTGGAAGCACATGCCAACTTGCATATCCACTGCAAAGGATGACAAAAGAACCAGAGGCTTTGGGCCTGGAAAAGAAAAGCTCAAAGGCTTGTTTTGTTCCATTGCTTCTAGTGACTCCCCTATTAATCCTAGTTCACTTCACAAATTCTGAAATCCTTGCCCTCTTGAAAGAGAATGCCGGAAACACTTTTCTGTCTATGTGAAGGGAAGCCATCAAATATGGATCACCAAGAAACTCTTTTTGAACTGGTCTTTTGAAGTGTTTTGTTCCTGTGGTTAAACAATTTTTAAATGAAAAGAATCTCATGTCTAAAGTGTTTCTGGTTCTGACGAAAGTGTGGCTGTGGATGCTGAGGTGCATTTGCCCAGTGCAGCTCTATGCCTTCAACTCCCATATCCAGGGGGTGTGAAAGAGGTTCATGATCTACGCTACTTAGCACCAAGAAAGTAGCTTGGCAAAAATTTCTCCGTTTGTAATGGCTTAACAGTAGTAGACAAATAAGTGAGAGAAAGAAAATAATCAACCCTTAAAAGGAATCTGGCAGAAGTTTGGAATGAGGTTATAACTGATACTGAAGGCATCTGTCCAATGGTAGAAGAAATAAAAAAAAATGTTACAACATTTGCAAAAACAGTTGAGTGGTAGAGAGCTTGAAGGGAATAAGTTAAGTGACGTTGCTCTAAGTGACTCTCACCCTGAGAAGATAGTTGAAAAATATTTCAGAGATGTGATTATACCAAATGTTGATAAAAGATGCCACTGTGGGTTAACCTCCAGAACTCAAAGCTGGGGCACCTACTCTGAAAATCAAATTGTTGGGATGATTTAGAGAAAGAGGATCTGCAGGGGGATGTGTGACCTTCAGGCAAGGCTTAACCAATGACCCACAGCCCTATGAAGAAGTCGTAGGAAATCTGCAAATAGAAGTCATTAAGTCTTTTCTCTCTGATCCTTTAACAGGGGAGAAGAATCTGGACCATCTGCCATGCCGTTCAGACCCACTCCACACATAGCACCACACACAGGAATGTTGGATCTAGGGGTTTAGACTCTGATGGCTCTGGCGATGTGGTGACCCATGTGCTGGGGACGAAACTGGAGCAGAAGACTGAGATTGCTTCTCTGTAGACCAATTCCCATTTTCTCTTACCTCTCCCAATTGCTACTGCCATGCCCAGCATTTTCATTGGTGTATTATCATCCTTGCCCTAAGGTCAGAGAGAAAGTAGAAATTCATTGCCCAGTAACCACTATTGCTAATGTAAAATGTGCAAAATACCATTGACATTTACTTCAGTGTTTTATTTTGGTGAACAAACCAGTTGTCCCGGCTTTCACAGTATTCTCTTCTCTGCTCGCTCCCCCCCAACCCTTTTTTTTCCCTAAAAGGTCTTAAATTTCTCCAGAACAGATAGGGTGAGGGTTTTAGGAACTCAGCCATAAGGAGGGGACTGCTATATCTGATTTGACAATTTGATTTTGTGCTCCTGATCCTGAATGTTGTTTTAATTCTGATTAAGCCTAACTTGCTTTTTTTTTTTTTTTTTTTTTTTTTTTTTTTTTTTTACCAGAAGGGACTAGTCTGGTCTAAGTTAATTTGTTTTGCAGTGATTCTATAACTTAGCTATTGGCTGGCCTTGAAAGGTAGTACATCCGTGCAGAAATCCTGGATTGCATTGGTACCTAGCTAAGGAAGAAAAGTTGTCATACTTCATTTCTGTGGTTCCTCTTTGTTCTCAAATCTGGCCTCCCAGTGATTTGAACAGTAGAATATCCCCCCCAAAAGGGGATACTGATACTTCCTGTGCTGGAGAATTCATTTCCAGATTGAGCATTTTTTAATTCTCTCCATGTCCCTTATTTTTACTTTATTCAATTCAATTGTTTTTATAAAAGTTATTGTTTCAATATTGGAATTCCCCAGGCAGATTTAACAGAGGGTAAAAATAAGTCAGAAAGCCAGAGAGATGAAGCTAATATATTATTCTATGAATTCTTAGCAAAGCCATGAGGAACCTACTTGTTCTCTTGGCTACTTGTACACATTCTCTTCTGATGTCCATTTTGGACTCAGTTGAACAGTTACTCTGGGGACCAGAGAGACAGGAAGTCTAAATAGCATTGTTGTTTCTTCTCTCTTAACTGCTGCTTGGGCCAGCATTGCTGTACTGGCACCATAATTACATCTCATGATGAAGAGCAAACATCCTGAATAGGGAAAGGAGGAAAAATAACTCTTACGTGTGTAGTTGCCAAAAAGGAACTTATATACCTAAAATCCATAGAGACAACCAGGAATGATGAAATTTAGGTGCAGTAGTCAAATAAATGCTGCCTTTGAACAACAGCATGAAAAATGGCACCATAGAGTAAATTGAATTTGCTCTTAGAGGAAACTTGGAAGGAACCCACTTGAGTTGTGATTAGGAATAGGGGAATCCTGTAATCTTCTCCCCCAGTCTGGAGGTCTGAATGATAGGCTCCCCATAACTGAGTTTGAAATGATCAGGGAAAAAGGGGGAAGATAAAAGCTGCAAGGACTTGCCTGCATAGTTACTTGAGATGATAGATATTCTTGAGAGAAAGGTTTATCAACCTCATTGGTTGATCTTGGGAGTACCTAAGCCCTTTCTTAGAGACCAAGGTAAGTAGTAATATTATTGAATTTTCTTATTATTTGAAGAATTGTGATTCAAATGATTCACATTTTAGTCCCTTCCAGAATAGAAAGTTAGGCATAGGTGCCATAGAAAAAAAGGTAAATGTAGCATCAATTTCTGGGAAAGAAAAATAGAAAGTACCTTCCATGATTCTTCTGGGTTGTAGGATGCAGGTAAAATAATGCATAAATATTAGTGTACAAAACATTTTAATACTTCACATCTATTGTTTCCATAAACCTAAGTGGAGAAGTCTGTGTGGTAAACATTTCAAATTTCCATGGATTATTTGCTCAATTTTTTTGGGGGGGTTTACTGGGGATTGAACTGAGGAGCACTCAACCACTGAGCCACACCCCCAGCCCTATTTTGTATGTTATTTAGAGACAGGGTCTCACTGAGTTGCTTAGTGTCTCAATTTTGCTGAGGCTGGCTTTGAAATTGTGATCCTTTTGCCTCAGCCTCCCAAGCTGCTGGGATTTCAGGCATGTCCCATCATGCCCAGCTAATTTGCTTATTCTTAATCATGCCTAGGAGTAAATATTTTTAAGCCAATGATCTTTTCTTAATCAGCGTATTTTTTATAATCAGTGCTTCTATATGCTTTTAAAGAATGAGCTTTCCTAATCACCAATCATGTAGCATTCATTGAGATTACTGCCTTGGCTCTTGTTTCTCTTAATTAGACTAGAATTAGAGAAATCAAAATTTAAACTGAATTGCATCCACTAGGAACTGTGTTTTTTTTTTTTTTTTTTTTTTTTAAAGAGCCACAACCCCAGCCCCACTAGGAACTCTTAATGGAAAACAATAAAATTAGTATATTTTTGTTTTTGTTTTTGGGGTTTTCTGTTTGTTTGTTTTGTACCAGGGATTGAACCTAGGGGTGCTTAACCACTGAGCAACATCCCCAGCCCTTTTTATATTTTATTTAGAAACAGGGTGTCACTAAATTGCTTAAAGCCTTACTGTGTTGCTGAGGCTGGCTTTGAACTTGCGATCCTCCTACCTCAGCCTCCTGAGCCACTGGGATTATAGGTGTGTGCCACAGCATCCAGTGAGGAATTTAACATTATATAATTTTCTTTGTTGTGGACGTTGGCTTGATAGATGGAAACATTTGTCTAGGGCCCAGGACATTTGAAATAAATGTTAGGATGAATCTAGTTCTTATTTAAGACATCATCCAGTTAAAATAAAATAAAAATATCACTGATAAGGGTAAATAATGGGCATATTTTAATGTAGTGCAGTTCAACAAGTCAGTAGAACTCACAGGAGGATATGAAAGTTTGGTATAGGCTGAATGGTAGCAATAGAACTTCATGACAGCACTATAGTGTAAACAAGTACTCTTCTTTAAGTGAAGAATAGTCCCCCAACTTTAAAAGCTAACATTTCTTTGAGTAGGTTATATGCTGACATTTCTTTGAGTAGTTTTAGTAGAAAGGCCCTTTCTGTTGCCAAATGGTTTGGGCAAGTTCTTGAGCTGATATTAAGAAGCACATGGAAACTTCCTTCTTTATAGATATATTTCAACCCTCTGGCCAAAAAAGAAATAAAGCGGGGAAAAAGCACAGCCCAGGCTGCTGAAATGTGGAGAATATGTTTAAAAAAACTGGCTTTACATATAAGAAGATCTTTTTGTTTAAAATCTTTTAAAGTTCAATTTAAGTTCAGTGCAGAGCCAGCTCTTTAAATTACGTCTGGATCACATAGCTGCTGCCATGTGAATGCTGGTCAAGTGTTTCCACAGTGTGTGTAGTCTGATGGCTTCTGTGAACAATGGTTGTGATGTGAAATACGTTGATCACTGAACTTTTCATGGTATTATTATCATTTAATGTGCTTTGATGTCGGTGGGTTATGGTTGGTTAGGAATTTGGAAAGAAATTTGCTGTGAACAGAGTATATATATTAGTGAACCATAAAATCAAACAGAAAATAGATAAAAGAATAAACGAAACAATTCAAGCATGAATACCACTATTGAGAAATTACATACGAAAGTGGTGTACTTGAGACATCCACTTCATCTTTCTTGCATTGCTAACCATCATGATGAACACCTACAGTTGGGTCTTGACTTCTTAGCAGTAGTATGATGAATGTCAAAATGAGAAGGACATGGGACTTAGAGTAAGGGCTTTGACTACTTCCTGTCTGCTTGGGGTTGGGGCCTCTCTCTCTCTCTCTCTCTCTCTCTCTCTCTCTCTCTCTCTCTTTTCTCTCTCTCTCTCTTTTGCGCTGGGCATTGAACTCAGGGACACTCGACCACTGAGCCACATCCCCAGCCCTATTTTGTATTTTATTTAGAGACAGGGTCTTCCTGAGTTGTTTAGTGCCTCAATTTTGCTGAGGCTGGCTTTGAACCCATGTCCTGCCTCAGCCTCCCAAGCCGTTGGGATTACAAGTGCGTGCCACTGTGCCTGACCCCTCCCTGTCTTTCAGTGGGTAGTGCTGAGTCCTAGCAGTATAACTTTGGGGGTTTGGGAGTGTCAGGAATCAGCATGGAGCCTGGGCTTTGGAATCAGACAAACCTGCTTTCAAATCCTGCCCCTCCCAGTTACCAGCTGTGTGACTGGGCATGTTTCTTAACCATTGCAGATTTCAGTGTCTAATCTGTAAAACGGGGGTCAAAAATACCTGCATTATTAAGGTTGCTATGAGAGTATATGAGATGCTTAGGGCAGTGCCTGGCACATAGTAAGCGCTCAATAAATCATTGCTATTATTATTATAACATAAATAAGCATTACCTAACTAGAATTTTTACTTTTGTTTTGGCAACAATTTAATGTTTCATTTCCCTCAAAGTAAGGTATGCAGTGATAGTATTAAGAGAAGGAATAAAAAATGCATTTTAATATTTTTCTTTCCTTATGACAGATACCTGAAACAATATTTCCTTTGTTCCCAAGTTACTCTTTAGCCTGAAGTGATTCTTTGTGCTATATTTATAATGTGGTTATCATTCCATGATATTTATTTATATGATGGTTAGAGGTAATAGCTTTTTTGACATGGATATATTCCCATTCTCTAGAAAATAATCCAGCCCCTTAGATCCACTTTAAAGATAATGAAGTCACTCTGATTGGTGTAAGGGGTAAAGGTGAAGCTGTGTAGAACCTAGTTTGCTTGGCTGTCAAGTTTTTAGCTCCGCTGTCTTTGAGAGAAGTCGTGTTAATCTAAGTCATCTTACTAGGCAAGGACATTCCTCATAACTAGCATCTCCACTTCTTTGTATTTCATCTATTTATGATGGCATTCAAGATCTTGAAAGTAGTGATATTCAGAATGCTGAATATTCTTCATGACTCTGGTGCTGTGTCTGTTGAGTGACAGAACTGTCACTGCCTTAATTCAAACCCCTTTCTACTGCAATGGCTTCACATAGCAGCCCTTTAAGTATTGGAACCGGGAGTATTTGGTGTCCTAGTATATATATATCTATTGGTCTTTACTATTTGGTATCTTGTTGCTTAACTAACTTTCCTTGTGTATAGTTCTGCTAGATACTTACTTGTTGGAAAACTTTCAATGACTGTCCATTTTCTGTATATTCTTCTGCTTGATCTTTAAATCATGGCCCAGTCCCAGAGTACCCTACCAGTTTTGACTGCCTGTGTTCACTTTCATGTCATATATGTGATAGTCCTTGTATTTTTCAGCCTTGTGTAAGGACTAAGGACCTTCAGTCAATAGCTTAACTCTGATCCCTTAAGCTTGGCACCTAAGCCCTGGTGGATAAGAGCAGAAATGACGTGTACTACCTGAAGCCAGGGAGCCTGAGATGAGTCCATCAATCTATAATCTCTTTCATATTCCCCTCCATATATGCCCAGTCTACAGAAGTGGGTTTCTTCTCAAGCCTCCAAGCTACTAAATTAAGACATCTTCAGTGACCCTTGGCCCCCTTGCTTGGGGCTCTGAATGCAATCCATTGAATTTTGGCTCTGAATTCAAGGCTTCTGTCCATATAGGTGAAACCATTACCTAGAGATCTAGACTCACTTCTTGGCTTCTTGCCAGCCTTCTCTCCAGAGTGTCAGAGCCTTCTCTCCATCATATCACATGGTATTTTCATTTATACTGGGCTTCAGAGTGCTCTATTCTTTTTCTCTTGTATGTGAATGGTGCCTGGCATGCACCATACTCTAGATTTGGCATCTTGAGCAGGGATTGGAAAACTAAGACCATTGGGCCAAATACAACATAACTATTATGTTTTTTAAAATAAAGTTTTATTGCAGCAAGCCATCCTCACTGTTACTTACTATCTATGGCTGCACTATAGTAGCAGAGTTAAATAGTTGAAAAAGAGGTCACGTGGCCTGCAAAGCCTTAAATATTTACAGTCTAATCCTTTATAGAATCTATTTGCTATACCCTGACATAGAGCCAATTAGTTCTCCTTGCTTAGATATGCTTATTCTTTGGTAATTCCCCATTCCTATCTTGTATACCCACAGAGGCCCAGAAGACCAGTTCACTGAGACTATGAAGATAGGATTCAACCCACGCAAACTACTTATTTTTACTTGAATTTCACTACTTCCTCTTTGTCATCTTCTTAAAATGTCCTTCCCCTGTGTTTTGCTTTTGAATAGAAGAAATGCTGTGGTCATAAATTATAGTCTCATGATATGCCTGTTTTTAAATGTAATGTCTTAGTCCTAATGTACAAGTCTGTCAACATGGACAATATCTCTAAACATGGCCTTCAGATACCTCTAAGGTTAGGCCTTTCCAGTCTTTGTTGTCTCTAACTCAAGTCTTCCAATCTTTACAGCTTCACAACATCTGTAGTTGCCAGATCTTCCCCACATTACAATGCCCATCTCTTCCAGTCTCTGGCCTGCAGCATCTCTGGTGCCCACATTTTCTAATCTCAATATTAGAGTCATTAAATGTATAGGTCTTCCAGTATTGTCATCAGTCTTTAAGGTCCATGTATTGTCTGTCTCTTTCAGTGTCCAGAGTTCTAACTTCCAAGATTTCTATGGACCCAATCCTTCAATGTTTCTTAAACACAGGTCTTCTAGAGTCTATATATTTCATAGTGTGCAAGTCTAACTTTTCCAATATCTTCTAGCATTTATATCATTCAGTTCATATATATATATATATATATATATATATATATATATATATATATATATCTTAAATTCTGGTTTTACAATTTATTTTTATTTTCTGTTCTTCCAATGCCAAGTCTTTTAATATCTAAGGATCTGGTCTTTCAATATTCAGGTGTCCTAGTATCCCTGATGTCTTAATGGCTATGTCTGTTAACATTTAGATCTCTTAATATCTATATCTCTTAATACACAGTACTGCCTCTTAACATTTAGATCTCCTAATATCCAGGTTTGCCAGCCTTCTCAAATTCTAACATCATTAAAACTTAATTCTTCCAAATTTTATATCTTTTACCAGAAATATGTCAATATCCAGATTTTCCAATGATTCCCAATATCCAGGGCTTCTGATTTTATGATTTCTAAATGCCAGTCTCCTCTATTATCCATACCTACCAGTGTTTAAGTGTTCCCAGGTAAAGGAGTTGCAGTGTCTGTAATATCAAGGGCTTCTAGTGTCTATGGCTTACAATATCCAATATCCTAATATTCAGGGCCTCCAAAGTCTCCAGTGTCCAGAGTAACCAATGTCTCCAAAATCCAAGGCTTCCAATGTCTCCAACGTCCTGTGCTTCCAATGTTTCCAATGTCCAGGGTTTCCAATGGCGCCAGTGTCAAGGTCTTCCAACAACTCCAGGTCTTCCAGCAACTCCAAGTCTTCCAGTAACCTCAAGGTCTTCCAGACAGTCCTGGTCTTCCAGAAAATCCACGTCTTCCACAGTATCCATGTCTTCCAGCAACCTCCAAGTCTTCCAGTAAATCCAGTCTTCCAGTGATGATAGGTCTTCCACAAAATCCAGATCTTCCAGGAAAATCGACATCTTCCGGAAAATCCATGTCTTCCAATAATTTCAAGGTCTTCCAGCCTGTCCATGTCTTCCACCAAATTCAAGGTCTTCCAGCTAATCTACGTCTTCCAGAAAAATCTGTGTCTTCCTTCAAATCCAAGTCTTCCAATCAATCCAGGTCTTCCAGAAAAAATCCGGGTCTTCCAATTGATCAACGTCTTCCAGAAAGAAATCCAGGTCTTCCAGTCAGTCCACGTCTTCCAGAAAAATCTATGTCTTCCACTAAATCTAGGTCTTCCAATCAATCCAGGTCTTCCAGAAAAATCCAGATCTTCCAGCCAATCTGTCTTCCACCAAATCAAGTCTTCCAGTCAACCCATGTCTTCCAGACAAAATCTGGTTCTTCCACTAAATCCAGGTCTTCCAGTAAAGCTACGTCTTCCAGACAATTTGTGTCTTCCAATAATGTCAAGGTCTTCCAGCCAATATATGTCTTCCTAAAGATCCACATCTTCCAGAAAATCTGTCTTCCAGAAAAATCTGTGTCTTCCAGAAAATTCATGTCTTCCGGTAACCTCATAGTCTTCCAGCAAATCTATGTCTTCCAAACAATCCAGGTCTTCCAGACAATTAAGGTCTTCCTGAAAATCCATGTCTTCTAAAAAAGCCATGTCTTCCAGAGGATCCATGTCTTCCAATTGACCTCCAGGTCTTCCAGCCTATCCACATCTTCCAGAAAATCCTCGTCTTCCATCATATCCATAGCTTCCGAAAAATCCATGTCTTCCAGCTCATTCATGTCTTCCAGCTAATCCACGTCTTCCAGGAAATCCAGGTCTTCCAGGAAATCCATGTCTTCCAGGAAATCCACGTCTTCCACAGGAAATCCACGTCTTCCAGCCAATCCACGTCTTCCAGGAAATCTACGTCTTCCAGCTAATCAACGTCTTCCAGCCAATCCATGTCTTCCAGGAAATCCACGTCTTCCAGCTAATCCACGTCTTCCAGCCAATCCACGTCTTCCAGCCTACCTACGTCTTCCAACAAAGCTACATCTTCCAGAAAATCCATGTCTTCCAGGAAATCCATGTCTTCCAACTAAGCTATGTCTTCCAACAAATCCATGTCTTCCTTCACCTCCAGGTCTTCCAGCATCTCCAGGGCTTCCAGCATCTCCTCATCTTCCAGCGTCTTCATGTCTTCCAACATCCTCAGGTCTTCCTACAGCTACCCAGTCTTCCATCAGCGGGCTGAATATCTACGTCTTCCAATGTCTCCAGTGCCGGTCTTCTAACGTCCAGATCTTCCAGCGTCTGCAATATCCAGGTATTCTAACATGCTTAAAGTCCAGGTCTTCCAGCCTTCCCCCAGGTTGAGTCTTTTTCATATTTAGTATTCCCTGTCCAAGCCTTCCCATGTTCAGATCTTTCCACAGACAGATATCCCAACTCAGGTATTTCTGCTCTCATAAAATTAGTTTCCAAAAATTTAATAGGGAATTCCTTCTTATAGGCCAGATTTTATATACCAACTATACTGATTCAATTGTCTTTTTTTGTTATTAGGAAATGTGCATTTATTCTCTATAACTTTTTAAGATGGCGTTCAGGAGTTAAAAAAAAAAAAAACTTTACAGAATAAGCAGATAGTATTGTCAAGGTGAATTTACTGCTTTGCCATTGCTTGTAGTTTTTATAGTCAACATAGGGACAAGTGAAATTTTAATTTAAATAAGAAAAATTCATTTTTAGAGACATTTTATGTGAAGTTAACATATAGTGTATTTGTCCAATTTTTAATAACATCAATTTTTATTTGGTCTTATGTAACATGATGATGATGATGATGATGATACATAGCATTTGATGTGTCCAGGCACTGTTCTAAGATCCTTACATGCATTAACTAATTTAATCTTCACTAAAATCCATTGAGGTAGGTATTACCATCATCCCCGTTTTACAGATGAGAAAATTGGCACACAGAGATAAAGTAACTTGTCTTTAGACGTGTCAATTAGTAAATAATAAAACTGGGATTTGAACCCAGCTAGCCTGTTTCCAGAGTCCATGATCCTAACCACATTGCCATAATATCTGCTTTTGAAAATCAAGATGAGCATTATAGGATCTAAAAGTTGATTGCTCCCATATTATGTGTCAAATATTATAAAATTTTATATACAAAGTCTCATTTATCCTGTCACCATCAGAACCTATTTGTATGCATGAATTTCATTCCTCAACCAGCTATTCCCATTCTCTTGCTCATGTATACTGGAAGTAGGTGCAAACATTTCCTGATACATTTTCAGTTTTGACAGAAAAAAATATAAGGGGTCACTGAGCTCAAGTATCCTTTGCTTTAGAATCATATTCCTGGCTTCATGCTTTCAGTGCTTCAACTTTAACTTTCCCAACTACTTTCATCCCTTATGACTGACCATTCCACAGTTTGAACCTTACTATCTAGACCACTTACCATTAGTTTGTTTCTGACCTCCAGGATCTACCTGCTTCTTCAAATATCACTGACCTCCTGGGTTCCTGATCACTGCCTTGTATCCAACTAATGGTAACTACAGCTCCTTAAATCCCAGCAAGCTGACCTAGAGAACTAACTACTTGGTTCTCCAAGTCTCAGCTCTCACCAGACACTTGCAGCTACCCATGCCTCTGGCTGCTATGAACGACACGAAAGCCATACAATGAAGTGACAGTTAGGCAAGTAATCACCATAAAGATTTAGAATCATCTACATGGTAATAAACAGGAAGAACAACAATAATAATTAAAATAGCAATATATCATCTGAATTACAGTTTACGAAGTGCTATCACTTCATTGTTCATCCATCTATTCATTCAACAAATATTTATTGAGTACCAACTGTGTGCCAGGCTTATCTGATGGAACCTAAAATCGGCTGGGGGAGTACAGACAGTGTACAGATAATTGAACAGTTATTTATCACTTGTGGTAAAGCCATGAAGGAAAAGTAACATAGGCTGCTGTGAGAGTTTGGAAAGTCAAGGAAAGCATTCCTCAGGAAGGAACGTTCATGGTGACTCGGAAGGATCTAGTTTCTCATTTGGTTATCACAATAAGCTGTGACTTAGATAAGATGTTTTTATATCAGTTTTTACCTAATCAGAGTAATGACAGTGGGCATGGGATCCGGGTGTTGGTTGAACCTCTTTTTTTCTTTACTATTACATTCTGCCTTAATTGAGGAATATAAAATTGTATTCTTTACCTTAGTACTTTCACATCAAGGAATCTATCAAAGGTCATTATTTAAAATGTGGATAATTCATGCACAAAGCTGTTCTTCACATACTTATTTGATATAGCAAAAAACAAACACCTAAGTGTCTAGCTTTAAGGAAATGATTAAGTAAAGTGTGCTGTTTACATATAATATAATATTCTTCCATTAAAATATTTATGGCATGTTCATTATATAATGTTAAGTGAGAAAACCAGCATACAGATGATATAAAGTATGGCTGCAACTACTTAAAATATAAAACAAGAGAGAAAAGACTAGAAGTAAATACAGTGTCAGTCGTGAACTAATTATCAAAGGGTGAGCAGGATTATGTGTGATTCTGTTTTCTTTTTTATATTCTTATTTTCCCCCCAAATCCTTACAATACCAAGGTATTTTTCTATTCAGGAAAAATGTTTAAAACAGTTGTGCACAAAATTCATTATTAATTTATCCTTTTACTTGTATATTTTAATCAAGTTTACTTTTGAAAACACTTCAAAATGTAAGTAAGCAAAGTTAAAAAAAAAAAAAACAATTCTCAAATAATCTCAATACCCAGAGATAACCACTGTGCAGATTTTGGTGAATATTCTTCTAGACTTTCATGGGTATGTTTATTTTCTTTTACAAAATGTAGTCATTCTACCATTTAATCTGTTTCTTTCACTTCACAATAAATTGTATGTAACTGTTCATGTCAATAACTGCATTATGTTCTAATCTTAACACATAATTTACTTATTCCTTCTCCTATTAGTGGACATTAAGTTCCTTTCAATATTTTAGTATTGCAAAAACTTGCTGTGATGAGCATATATGTTGTGAAAGTTGTGCCATCCTGCATGGTGGCCCATTACATACTATGTGCAAATTTGTTCAGATTACTTAGTATAAATAACTAAAAGGAGAGGTACTTTGCCAAAGGCCATGTACAACTTAATGCTTATCACAGGAAAAAAAATGACAAGCAATTCAGATGTCCAACAACTGGGGGTGATTAAAAATTATAATTCTATGATGGGATACTCTCCAGCCATTTGAAGCTATACCATACAAGAATATTTACTAAAATGGGAATATGTTTGTAAGGTATCATCAGTGTGAGAACTAGGTCACATGAAAGTGTGTATGGTATTCATATTTTTTACAGGGGAAACAATATAAATATACTTGGAAGAATACACTAAAATGTTAGTTTAAAAAGTCCCAAAAGAACAAATGATAAATGATGATATATTTACACAATGGAGTATTATATAGGAGTGATGTGAATGCACTAGAGCTACACATAAAAATATGGGTAGATTTTAATTCTAGAAAATTAAATTAAGATACCAAGTCCCCAAAATATTGCATATAATAGGATATCTTTTTTTTTTTTTTTTTGGTACCAGAGAATGAACCCAGGGGTGCTTAGTCACTGAGTCCCAGCACCACCACCACCCCCACCACCCTGCTTTTTATTTTTTGTTTTGAGATGGGGCCTTGCTAAGCTGCTTTGGGACTCACAAAGTTGCTGAGGCTGGTTTGAACTTGCGATCTTCTTGCCTCAGCCTCCCAAGTCACTGGGATATCTTTTTTATATTAAAAATTAAGTAGAGCTAAATACTGTATTATTTAGTGGTACATATATGTGGCATACCAATAATTTATTAAAAGGCAAAAGAATATTAAGCAAATAATTAGGGATGATGATCCTCAGTATTGAGGAGAGTCAGTGTAGGGAAACATATAAATCATTTTAAACTTTTCAGTATTCTATTGCTCCAGTCTTGGGTGGCTGACTGGATGTCAGTATTTAATTGAAATCATCATGATTATTTTATACTCAAATTATTATTATCAAAGTTAAAAGAACAAGTGAATGGATAAAAACAAAAGAGAGTCATACATGAATCAATGAGATAGTGTGCATAACCTAAGAATTATTAATTTAATTCTGGGCAATGGAGTCATTATGTTTTGAGAGGTGGGTATACATGTGATTTTCATTCTTTTGGTTCTTTATTTGCTAAAATTTCTATTTTTAAACATATTATTTTTAAAATTAAATTCAGTTTAAACTTCATGTTAATGTTTTTTAAAATGTTTTATCATCTGACTTTGATAATATACATATTTGACTATATATGTATATATTTTGGGGGGGTACTGGGGATTGAACTCAGGGGCACTTGACCACCAGGCCTCATCCCTAGCCCTTTTTTTTGTATTTTATTAGAGACAGGGTCTCACTGAGTTGGTAAGTGCCTCGCCATTGCTGAAGCTGGCTTTGAACTCATGATCCTCCTGCCTCAGCCTCCCAAGTGCTGGGATTACAGATATGCGCCACCATGCCTGGCTTATGTTTTTTTAAATATATAGTTTTTAGTTGTAGTTGGATGCAATACCTTTATTTAATGTGGTGCTGAAGATTGAACTCAGCACCTCACACATGCTAGGTGAGCACTCTACTGCTGAGCCACAACCCCAGCCCCATGTTAATATTTTTAATGACATAAAAAAAAACACAATATTATAAATAAGCCCAGAATTACATAGAGTGATGTCTAGATATGTTTAAAATGTATAACAGATACTGAAAAGTGTTGATATGTTAATAATAATTACCTGTGTGTAATGAGATTTCAATTTTTTTCTGCTTACACACACATTTAGAGAGAGATTTATCATGTATATTTATATATATATTTATATATAAAGTCCAAATGTTATAGGGTGAACTTATATTTGTTATTTTTTTTTGTTACAAATACATGCTTACTGTAAACAGTAAAAAAGGCAATAGTTCATAGAGTAAAAATTGAAAATATCCATCTCTTAATCCCATTGCCTAAGGGTAACCATAATTATTTGTTTTGCATTTTCCTGGTAATTTTTTTCTTTAATGTGCATGTGTTCTTGTACGTTTTACAAAATGAAATCATCCTACATGTATTATTCTACAACTTGCTTTTTCCCTGCTCAATAGAAAGTCATTTTAAAAATAGCTCTAGGGTGTTCCATAGTAGCATGTACTACATAATTTATTCAATTCTTTCCACACGATAGATCTTTAAGCTGTTAAGTTTATTGCTTTTATAGATAATACTATAAAAGTATCTTTTTATATCTACATTTTGCACTTTTACAATTATTTTTATAAGCTAGGACCTTAGAAATATATTTCTGCATCAAAGTGTTTGAGCTAAATTGCCTTCCTGGCATGCAGGACATTATCATTCTTTGAAATTTTTGTCAATATTTTGGATAGAACATCCAATCTTATTCCTTTAAACTATTTTTCTCAGTAGCTAGTAAAGTTAAGCATCTTATTATGCATTTGTTAACTATTTGTATTTCTGCTCTTGGGAACTACATGTTCTTATCCTGTGCCTATTCTTTTGTTGTATCATTTGTCTTTTTTCCTTATCAATTTTAAGAAATCTTTGGATATTAGAGCTGGTGTCCTTCTGTCCTATGTACATTGCAAATGTCTATTATCTGTCTTTTAAATTGATGT
Source organism: Tamias sibiricus (assembly GCA_025594165.1). Classification (NCBI taxonomy): domain Eukaryota; kingdom Metazoa; phylum Chordata; class Mammalia; order Rodentia; family Sciuridae; genus Tamias; species Tamias sibiricus. The sequence continues at coordinate 130,896,546 of CM046667.1, forward strand.
ATGGTTCTGTTTGCCATAAAGAAGATTTAATGGCCAGGTGTGGTGGTGCACACCTGTAATTCCAGCAATTTGGGATGCTGAGGCAGGAGGATCACAAATTTGAGGCCAGCCTCAGCAAGTTAGCAAGGCCCTAAGCAACTCAGCAAGACTCAAAATAAAAAGGGCTGGGGATGTGGTTCAGTGGTTAAGCATTCCTGGGTTCAATCCCCCATACCAGAGAGAGAGAGAGAGAGAGAGAGAGAGAGAGAGATTAATTATGTAAATAGACAAACATTTTAATATTTTATAGTTTCTTGGTTTTGTTTCATACTTAGATAGGCTTCTATATCCCAAGAATAAAAAAATATTTTCTTCTAATGTTTGATATATTCTTATTGCTTAGTGATTAAGTCTCTTTGGATTGGTTTTTCTTTTGTGTGTCTATCTATTGTGAAAAGTAGAAATCTAAGTTTTGTTTTTTCAGAAGACATAGCCAGGTTCCCAGTTTATTTTTATAACTCAATTATTTGTAATTTGGAATTATACAGAATTATACTGATTTGGAGGCTCCTTTCTGTCACACGTTAGATGGGTATATTTCTTTTCAGTTGATCATTTTTATCCTAGTACCTCACTGCTTTAATTACTGTAGCACATTTCAAAGTGGGATAAGACAGTTCTACCTTCATTATTCATTTTTTCAGAATATTATCAGCTATTTTTGTACATTTTCTTTTTCTAGATGAATTTTAGAATTAACTTCCATTAAAACAATCTCTTGGAAATGCCAGAGACCTTTTGAGTAATAAGTATTACATTTGGAAACATGATGACATTAAACAATTGTTAGGCCTTTGTTATTTTATAGTTATTACTGTGCTAATGCGAATGGTACTATTTTATTATATATTAATTTTTAATTGGCAACTAATATTTCTATGTACTTGGGGGATATCATATGTTAATTTGATACATGGATACAATGTGTAATGATCAAATCAGGGTAATTAGCAGTTCTATTTCCTCCAATATTTATCATTTATTTTGGGAGCCTTTGAATTCTTCTCTTCTAGTTATTTTGAAATATATAATAAATTATTGTCTACTCTATTTACCCTCTTGTGCTATAGAACACAGGAACTAATTCCTTGTGTCTAAGTGTATTTTTGTACTCAGTGATCAACCTCTCCCTGTCCCTCCCTCTCCCCTTACTGTTCCCAGCCTCCACTCTACTCTGTTTGTATGAGATCAACTTTTTAAATATTCTACATATGAGTAAGATCACGTGGTACTTGTCCTTGTGTATCAGATTTATTTCACTAGACAAACTATCCTTCAGTTCCATCCGTGTTGTTGCAAATAACAGGATTTCATTCTTTTTTATAGCCAAATAATACTCCATTGTGTGTGCGTGTGTGCGCACATGTGTGTGTATGCATGCAGGTGTGCACACTTTATTTTGCTTATCAATTTACCCCATCATTGGACACCCTGGTTAATTTCATATCTTGGTTATTGTTGATAGTGCTGTAGCTGCATTTGCAAAATTTATTATGAATAGTGTACAGAAAAACCATTAACTTTTGGGGGGTAGTGGTGAAAGAACCCAGGGGTGCTCTACCAGCAAGCTATACCCCTAGTTCTTTTGGGGTTTTATTTTTATTTTATTTAATTTATTTCTTGTGGTGCTGGGCCATGTGTATGCTAGGCAACCACTCTACCACTGAGTCAGAGACTGAGCCCTTATTTTTGTTTTGAGACAATATCTAATTAAGTTGCCAAGGCTGCCCTCAAACTTGAAATCTTCATGCCTTGGTCTCCTGACTAGCTGAGATTACAGGTGTGTGCCACTGTGCATGGTATCTTGTATCCAGGTATCATATTAAACTTTTTTTTCAGTTGATTATTTTGAATTCCTAGATACACAGCATTGTCAGCTATAAATAATGAAGCATTTGATTTTTCCATACTGTTTGCATTTAATTGTTTTTCTTTTCTTTTAGTGCATTCATAAGTACATACTTTCAGGACAATGCATATTTGATAAATAAAAAAATGGGCAACTTTCTCTTGTTTTTCACTTTAATAGAAATAAATGTCTTATTGTTTCTCTCTAAAATATGATTGCCATCGTTTCTGATGTGTGCCCTTTTTCAAGTTATGGAAATGCCTTTTTATTCTTGATTGAATTATAATTTTATCGGGAATGGAGATAGAATGTTAACAAAATTCCTTTTCTGGCATCTGTCTAGAAGATAACAAGATGGTGACATGGTTGTTGTCTTCATTTATGTAGTTAATTACCAAATGTTGATGTATTTTTGTATTCCTGGAATAAATCTGACTTGGTCTGATGTTTTGATGTCATTATTTCCTTTAGGACAGGGAATTCCATGTTAACTAGTGCTTCCTTACACTTTTTACATCATGGTATGCTGAGGTAGATAGACAAGATACTCAGGCCAAGGAAACTGGCTTCTCAGGTAATGCTTGGCTGTCCCAAGGCCTTAGGGGATCAAAATTACAGTATACACACAACCTATCCACAGGACACCAATGTGCCAAGACACACTTGGGAAACTCATTTATTGCTTTCATTGCATGATGCCCTTATCCGGATTTGATATCAGAATTGTTCCTCTTGTGAATTGACTTTTTCCCCTCATTTTTTACAGTGTAACTTAGACACAAACTACTCCTTAAACAATTGGTAATACCAGTAAAACAATTTTGTCCTGGTACTTGTTTGGGGGCTAGAAATTTAAATATTTCCATTTCTTCTGCGCTTATTAGTTTTTCTACCTCTTCTGGAGTCAATCTGAAGACCTGCCCTTTTCATCTAGATTTCCAAATGTATTACTGGAAGTGCACATAATATTTTCTATTGTATCTTAATTTGCATATACATGACAATATGCCATTTTAATTATTTTCTTTGATAGGACTGTCCATAGGTTTGTATATTGTGAGTTATCTGCGATTTTTTAAAGAGCAAGCACTTTTAAAATATTAATTTCTGCTTTTGTTAATAGGAATTTTTTGTATTCTTGGGTTCTGTTTGATCTCTTTCTGGATTCTTTCAGTGAATGCTTAGTTTATTTTTGATCTTTCATGTTTTTTAATTAATGTAGTTAGATTATAAATTACCCTTAAATATGTCTTTGATTGTATCCCATAGTGTTCACTTGCAGTGTTTCCATGGTCATTGTTAGTCACCTCAATTGTAGTTAAAATTTTGTTTTCTTTTTTAATCTGAGAGTTATTGAGAAGTATATGTATTTCAGCATGGCTTTAGTTGATGTATTTCTAACCCTCCCCACTGATTACTACTTATTCTGTCTCATATATGGTGAATGTTTTGTGCATGAGTTATACATTTTGGAATATTTTCTTTGTATCCTATATGTAATAAATTTTTATATATGTTCCATGTGTAATTAAAGCAAATATGTATTTCTTTCTGTTGGGGTAATATTATGTCATGTTTCTACATATTAAACCAATTTGGTTCTTTGTTATTCAAATTTTCTATTTAGTTTGCTTGGTTTACATTTTCTCATAAAAGTTTGTAAACTCTCCTACTTCATTGTTTTGTCACAGACTCCTATTTCTAACCATTTTGCTTTACATATTTGAAATTCTTCAGTGCATTAGATTTCAAGGTTGTCTTATTAGATCACCCTAGCTCACAATATAAAGATCTCTTCTTTGACTCATCAAATTTATTTTGCCTAGACTTTTCTTTGCTACCTCTGCTTTGCTTTTGATAACATTTGCCTGGTATTTCTTTATCCTTTCCAATATTCTCAACTTTTCTCTGTTGCTTTGTTTTAGGTGCATCTTTTCAAAATAGCACATAAGGATTTATTTTCTTTTTACTCCAAAAATGTTCAATTTGGTACTATTTATTAATTTTTTCTGGAGTTTGATTATTTTTAATATTTATTTTTTAGTTTTAGGTGGACACAATATCTTTTTTTTGTTGTTGTTAATTTGTATGTGGTGCTGAGGATTGAACCCAGTGCCTCATGAATGCTAGGCAAGAACTCTACCACTGAGCCACAACCTCAGCCCGAGTTTTATTATTTTTTATCTTTTTGCTGGATTTGTCAAAGCTTGTGTACCCCTCTTTCCTATACTTATTTAGAATTTTGAAATATAACTTCTATTCTAATGATTATGCCTATATGTATATCTGTGTGGATATACATGCATATATATGTGTATACACACACACACACACACACACACACACACATATATACATAAAGTATACTTTTGTATTGTTGGAACTTTTCAGGTGAACATGGAATATCTTTGTAATAAAAAATAGAGAAAAATATTCTTTTAATTGTGTCTAGTATTCATTCCTTTCTCAGTCCCCTTGCTCGTGCTCTCACTATATAAATTTTAAGATACTTCCACCAATCTCTCAATCCTTCACTTTTCCTGGCTGTCCTACTTATTGCTACTAGATTAATTTCCTTAAATATAATTTTCCACATATCACTCAAAAACTGACACTTCCAATTTCCTAGTTAACCCTAAAATTCTATACCTGACATCCAAGTTAGCTACCTTCCCCACGTGCCCATCTCTGTTCTCTACTGCATGCTGACTGCCTGCTTTGGTCAGCTTGATTTCCTCACCAGCTCATACGTCAGCATTTGTTCCTCCTTTACCTTCATTCATTTTGTTCTCTATACTTTTTTCTGTTTTCCCAGAGTTCTCCATAGCTCCTAAGTCTGCATACTTGTCTCAGATTTGTTATGGTGTCCTAATATTTTTCCATCAGAGAACACCTGCATTTTCAGGGAACATTGTAGTCAACACTGTGAGGACAAAATTCATTTTTGACCCTGATACCTTTAAGCATGTGATTTTTTTAAAAAAGATACATTCTGACATATCCTAAAGTGACTTAAAGTTGGGATTTATATTAACTCCTCGCCCCAAACCAAAGACTGCCTTACATTTCTAGTTAGTTAATAGTGTTGGCCTCCATTACCTCCATTTAAACCTTTCCTCAATTTGTGTATGCTGAATCCTTCCTACAGGGGAGATTCAGTCTCACTCTTGGTTGGTCATATCAACATTTATTTCATGAACTTGAGCTCCTCTGGAAATTTTTATCACCTGCTCCAGGCCTGGGGTCTCAACAGAGGCTCTTTATTTCATTTCAGACAGTTTCTGGAATGGAACTAGAAATGCGGCCCAAGAACTCCAGGCACTGAAAAAACTTATATTTTGTTACCAATATAATTAATTAATCATCTACAGCACTCCCACACAATAAAACGAAATTTTACTTTTTCCCCTACCATTTTCTCCAGATGACTGTGTCTCCAAAATTCTTAGCAGCAGGTATAGCTGCAAGCAATACTGTTCTGGTAGTGGAATTCTTCTCGATCAGCAAAACTGAATTCTCTTTCTAATATGTGGTACTGGGGATTAAACTCATGGGCACTCTTACCACTGAGCTACTCCTCTGGCCCTTTTAATTTATTGATTTATTTTGAAACAGGATCTTGCTAAATTATAGAGGCTGGCCTCCAGTTTATGAGCTTCCCGAGTTACAGGGATTACAGGTGTGTGCCACCATACCTGGCTCAAAACTAAGTTCTTGATGAACTGCCACCCATTTTTATAGATTTTAAAATAATTTTTTTTTACACTATGCCTTTTTTTTTTTTTTTTTTTTTTTTTTTGGTACTGGGGTTTGAACTCAGGGGCACTTGACCACTGGGCCACATCCCCAGCCCTTTTTTGTATCTTATTAGAGACAGGGTCTCACTGAGTTGCTAAGTGCCTCGTCATTGCTGAGGCTGGCTTTGAACTCACGATCCTCCTGCCTCAGCCTCCCAAGTGCTGGGATTACAGGCGTGCACCACCACGCCAGGCTATGCCTTTTCTATTTTAAGACTTTTGCCTAATCATTTTCTTAATTTCCTAGCCATACTACCAGAAATTATTGAGGCACTATTTTCCTGGTTACCACTGCTATTTTCTGCTTGTATGCACTTCTCATTTTTTTTTTCTCAAAATAGCGGTATAAAGTCTGAGTTCTTCATATTTCAACAAAGCTTATTTTAGTACCTAGAATCCCTGGGGATGCATAGCCACAAATGTCCTCACAGGATGGGGTCCTGACTCCTAAACTCACTGCTGCACCATCACCTTTTTGTATGTGGGCCTAATGTCACAGTTCAGAAAGAACCCAGACAATATATGTGCCTCCATTTTGAACCAAACATCAACAAGGTCCTTTCCTTATCAGCAATATGAAAAATGAGATAATATTAAAATGCCCATGAAATATCTGACCCCAAAGTTCCCAACTGAGGAAATACACAGTTCTGACTAAATCTCCAGACATGGTGGGGCTGGTAAGTTTGTCCCAGGACAGTGAATTTTCCACAGTCCAGCTCCTTTTGACCCTCGGTGTGTGTTGGTATGTAGTTACAATTATTTGTACTTGTGCCCCAATTTAATGACATTGTATAAAATGAGTCTTATTTCATCTGAAGCATCATTATGGAATTTTGGGCTTTCAGAGACTACTGGTTCCAGGTGACCATAATCCCTTTTTTTAAAAGTTCAAATTCTATAGACCAGTGGGAGGGATTTTTTTTAAAAAAAAATTATTTATTTGCTTTAGTTGTACACAATGCCTTTATTCTTACGTGATGCTGAGGATCAAACCCAGGCCACATACATGTTAGTCGAGCACGTTACTGCTGAGCCACAACCCCAGCCCCCCCTTCCCCCCACCCCCCGCCACCGGAGGGATTTTAAGTTGGCTCTTACATAACAACTTCCAGACATCTTTGAAAGTATCCTTGCCTCCTCACAAGAACAAGATATTTCAGGACAATTTTCAAGTATGCTATGCTCTGAACACCCTGGTTTCTTTTGGTGAAAAACTGAGAAACATAACATGATGTTAGGAATACAAAATATTTCACATGTGTGCTTGGAGTAGAGTAGGTTAACATGGCAGCTATGTTCACTTTTATGGTGGATCAAAAGGATAATTTTTCCAAAAACATCCCACACATTTGCATGGTTGCCTTAAAGTTATTGTTTACTTTTGACTGCTTTAATGAGACTTTATTAATCCAGTCTCTCATTATTTTGCCACTTTTTCTATTTTTCTATTGATTTTATTATACCATACTGTGTGCTATGAAGCCATTCCATGTTACTCTCCTCACTCAAAATTTAGCAGCCTCCAATTTTTTTTTGCTTTTGTCTCTATTAGCTTATGTTTCTTGAAAGTGAACAAAAATTGTGTAGCTTCAAGCTATCTCCATTACTGCTTATTATCACTCAAACCCCAGTTATCTGCAAAGAAAAATCCCCAGCTTCCTACAGGAAATACAAAACATAGGCATAGGTAGCTCAAAAAGATTACACAGTTAGCTGGGCACTGTGGTGAACACCTGTAATCCCAGGGCCTCAAGGCTGAGGAAGGAGGATCTTGACTTCAAAGCCAGTCTCTGCAAAAGTGAGGTTCTAAGCAACTCAGTGAGACCCCTACTCTAAATAAAATACAAAATAGTGCTGGGGATGAGGCTCAGTGGTTAAGCAGCCCCTGGGTTCGATCCCTAGTATCTCCCTCCAAAAAAATTATATAGTTGTCTAAAATTTCCCTTTTATTGCTTCACTTAAAAGGGAACTCGTTATAGTTTGGTATCAAGTATTCCCTAAAGACCCATGTGTTCAAGATGTGTTCCCCAATGCAGCAGTGTTCACAGGAGGGACTTTAGGGAAGGGGTTGGATCATGCGGACTCTGACATCATCAATGGGCTAGTCCATTCATGGATTCACAGTTGAAAGGACTATTGGGAAATCATGGAAACTGAAGGAGGTGGGACCTAATTTAAGAGTGTGTCCTTGGGGGTATATATTGTCCTCAGCCTCTTCCCCTGCCCTGATCCCCCTGCTTCTCTGCTGCCATAAGGTGAGCAGCTTTGTTTCACTGCACCCTTCTGCCATGATGACCTTGCCCAGATCAATGGGGCAAAGTGACCATGGACTGAAACCCAAAATAAATCTTTGTCCTCTAAGTTGGATTTCTCAGGTATATTGTCACAGTGATGGAAAGCTGACTATCGCACAACTACTGTTGTTTTAATCGCACAAATTTAGCTTTAATGTTGAACTTGAACTCCTCAAAGGTCTTCAGATAATTGCAAATATTTTCATCTGGGTGCCATACTGTTTCATCTTTGCAAGTAGCAATTAAAAATCAGAAAATCCAGCCACATTAATGTTCAAAATTGTCAGACATTAATTTTTTATCTAGAAGTTTCAAGTACACTCTTGCAATTAGATTCTTTCTAGACATCTGTATAATTCATAATATTGTTTATCATAAGTACCAACTCATAAAACATCAGAAAATTAAGATTTCACACTTCAGTAGGAATTTTATGTTCAGGTCACATTTACCTTATTATCTAAATTCATTCAGTCTGCCATAACAAAATAACAAGTTGTCATATAAACAACAGAAGATTTTTGTCATAGATCTGGAGGTTGTGAACAAGATCAAGGCAGATTAGATGTCTGGTGAGGGTCTGCTTTCTGGTTCATATATGGCACCCTCTCACTGGATCCTCACATAGTGGAAAGGGCTAGAAATCCCTGTAGGGCCTCCCTTAAAAGGTTTCTACATGCAAATTTGAGGAGGACACAAACATTGAGATTCCAGCTCTTAACCTCCTTTTTCTTCCTCTCTCACAACCCTTGTCAAGCCAGATTGTGCTGTTCTTTACATGGTTTCTTATGAAAACAAAGACAAAACAAACATTTAAAGTTTTGGTGCAAAGATCTACCCCTTTTGTGAATTAAGATATACCATCTCCACAAGCCCAATTTTAAGTTTAGTGGTGACTTAATGGTCATCACAGAAAAGAAATACAAAGCCACTTTTTTTGTAGGTTACTTGACTGGTAGAAGCTGTATTACCTATTACACTATAACAACCCACTTCATATTTAGTGGCTTAAATCAATAACCCTTAGTCTTGCTTATGAGTCCATGAACTAGGCAGACATTTCTTATTTTGGCTAAACTCACTATGTGTCTGTAATCAGCTTTGAGTAAGGTAGGAAGTTGTGTTGATCTTGGCTGGATTCTGACATCGTTTGGATTTAACTGAGTTTACTCAACCCCATGGTCCCTTCTCCCTTCATTAGATTAATCTAGGCTTGTTCTCAAGGCATGGCAGAGCTCTGACCAGGAGAACAGAAGTATATAAAACCTCTTAAGGCCTATAGATGGAACTGGCATACCATTGCTTTTGCAATGTTCAGTTGGTCAAAGCAAGACACAATGGCACCCCAGATTCAAGGTGTGGGGAAATAAACTGCACCCTTTAATGGGAAGAACTGCAAGGTCACATTGCAACAGGTGTGAATGTTGGGAGTCCATTAATGATGGCTATCAATGTACTTAATCCAGCACAGTATTCCTTCTGCCCCCAATTAACTTTGTTTGTCCTGCACACAAAGTACACACTCCCAAGAAGTTAATCTGCCCTTGATACACTGAACATACAGTGTTGAGGCAGGGACAAGACAACCATGAGCAATCCTTGCATTCAAAAAGAAGAATGCAAAGCACACTGGTCTACATGATTCAAATATCTCAAAATAAGGATGCTAAGGGATGAGTATGCTCCTTGATTACAATCTGGTTCTAATCACTGTAAGAGATTGTACTGTTTGTTGTTCTCCATGGATGTTGGCTCTGCCCTCTGAGAACATCTTAGATATTCTTTCTTTACTACAGTCCTTGATGATTTCCAAAAGAGGTATGCCCCTTGAGCATTTTCTCAACCTGCTTCCTGTTGATATAAATTTGGGGACCAAAAGACCTCTTTTCATTTTGAATTCTTTAGTCCCTTTTTATCAGAGGCTGCCCTGAACAGGAGCTGAGCACGCCCCCTTAGCCTTGAATAATGGGGCTGTGGAACTGGCACCCCACCCACTGAGAAGGCAGATGGGCCTCACCTTTGCTCTGCAAGGAAGTGCAGCTCTGGGATTAGGTATCAGCCAATGGGAATGGGCTACAACCCCCCCACCCGTTTGTGGTAACACAATCCCTTACCTTATTTGGGTGGAACTTTCTATGAAATGTCTTTCCCCTAAATAAAAAGAGGGGTTCAGGGTGTGCTCGCTCTCTTGCTTCTTGCCTCCCTTGCTCCCCTTGCCTTCCAGCATGGGAGCTGAGGTCTCAGAGCCATCTCTGACCCCCTAAAAAGGTATTTCTGTGTTTGTATGTTTTTTTAGTTGCCAGCCCAGCCATCTGGTGACACCTTTTAGTCCAAATTGGTGATACAATTTTTTACCAATACCATCCCCCCAAATATTTGTGAACTTTCTATGAATCTGAATCAACATTGGACAAAAACCCCATCCATAAATATATATATATATATATATATATATATATATATATATATTTTTTTTTTTTTTTTTTTTTTTTTTTTTTTTTTTTTTGGTACCAGGGATTGAACTCAGGGGCACTCGACCACTGGGCCACATCCCCAGTCCTTTTTTTGTATTTTATTAGAGACAGGGTCTCACTGAGTTGCTAAGTGCCTCGCCATTGCTGAGGCTGGCTTTGAACTCGCGATCCTCCTGCCTCAGCCTCCCAAGTGCTAGGATTACAGGCGTGCGCCACCGCGCCCCGGCTCATAAATATTTTTGAGAAAAGCTTTCTCTCCAGGTGCAATCCCATTTACTTTGGGCGTGTCAGTCTGCTGTGGGACAATACCCTAAAGATTCTTGGAAGCCTTTTTGTTTTTTTGCTATTAGGTACCACCTTGATTCTCTCAAAAGTATTATCAAAGTGTTTTACAATTATGATTTGGATTATCTTTAGATTTTAAATAAACTATGTTTTTTTTTTTGTTTTCTCATGGGGGTTGTTTGCTTGTTTGGGGGAGGCAATACCCACATTTGGATTGAGAAGCTGGAGAAAAGGAAGTTTACTTTTCAAAACTGTTCAATTTTGGCTTTCTTATATCCCCTATAATTCTGCTTACAAACTAGCCTTTCTTTTGCTCATCTTATTCTTGCTGTACCTTCTTACAGAGTTCAGGGTAACCAAATGACATTTTCAATATTCTGCATTGAGATCTCTGTAGTGAAATTGATAAGTTCATTAGGAACACTTAAATTACTCTAAAACAGCAGTTTTTCCAATTACTTCACTACACAAGTCACCATGTCTATAATAAACATTTTCTCACAATTTTTTGGACTTCCATTATTAGTTTTCTAGATCAAAACCAGACTCCACTCCCTAATGTGAAGGGCTGCAAGGACACATTACAGGAGCTAGGAAGGCAGTCAGTAAGATCAAGTACTGCATATTGTTTTGCTGAAAGTCAGGTACTAGACTTTGTGCTGGGACCTGAGCAGATTTTCCACAGTTACCTTTGTGTAAATGTTAATTTCCTATACCTTTTGGGAAATTTCCCAAAATCTGAAAGCTTTTAACTTTTTTTTTATATTGAACCCAGGGCCTTATACATGCTGAGGAAGCACCCTACCAACTGATCTACATCCCCAGCCCCCAAAAGCTTTTAACTCTTAAGAAGGATCTTTATTTAAAGCAAGGCAGACAGCTTAGCATCATGCTACTGCCACCTACCCACCTTTGAAGTTGGCAAAGTAGCAACAGAAACCAAGGATTCAAACCAACATTTTTACATGACATGGAAGATTAAGGAGGAAAATCATTCCTAAGACTTCTAGTTACAGGGTGAAAGTCTGAGACATACTATTTGTTTGTTTTTATCTTACCAACTTATTTTATGATTGTTTTATTAAAAGAAAACATCACATCTGAAGCAAAGAGTTGGTTGTTTAATGCTTTAGTTGAATTGTCTGAAGATTTTTACTTTTCCAGATAGAAATTATCTTTGTTCTGTAGGAAACTTGCTCTGAAACCTTATTGTTTGAATTTAAAGAACTAAATTGATTTATAATACATTTTTACAAGTCACAACACTTCAAGGCCATAGCTCTCTTTCAGATTATTTTTGTAATAAAACAATTATATTGCATGTATTAAAGCAGAGTATTCACAGTTTCTTTTAAAAAACAAACCTTCATTTCTTTTCCCTTTCAATTAAGGCATTTCTTGAATGCATACTCACCTTTTCCTTCCTCTGAATATTTGCCCTATTTGTCTTTTGGGTCCAGCCGATTCCAGTTAGGGGAATAGTTAATTAACTCTATTATTACAAGGCCTCTTCCTCAAAGGAAAACTCCACAAGAATCTAGAAGTTTTGTGTAATGGGATATTGAGTCTCTACATAGTTCAATTCAGATCACCATTGTTTTTGTCATGTTACCAGTGTTTCTTCCCAAGTTTGAGAGTGGTAGTGGTGAGCTTCTTTAGGCCAGTCCCACTTCTGACACCAACTACAGAATCTCAGGAATGTTATGAATTGGTGAAAAGATACCACATACAAAAGCACTCATGCACACACATAGACACACATGCACATGGTAAGATAATGTATTTGTCCACTTCACTGTTATATTGAAATAACTGAAGTTCGGTACTTTATAAAGAAAAGAGGTTTGAGCTATCCCACTCCTGGGTCTATTCCCAAAGGACTTAAAAACAGCATATTACAGTGACTTAGCCACTTCAATGTTTATAGCAACACAATGCACAATAGCTAGGTTGTGGAACCAACCTAGATGTCCCTCAGTAGATGAGTGGATAAGGAAAATGTGGTATATATACAAAATGGAATTTTACTCAGCAATAAAAGAGAATAAAATAATGGCATTTGCAGGTAAATGGATGAAGTTGGAGAATATAATGCTAAGTGAAGTTAGTCAATCTCAAAAATCCAAATACCGAATGTTTTCTCTGATATAAGGAGGCTAGTTCACAGTGTTGTTGGATGGGGGTACATAGGAGGATTAGAGGAACACTAGAATGGTCAAAGGAAAGGGAGGGAAAGGGAGGGAGAAAGGGGTGAGGGGGGGGGAAAGAAAGAAAAAAAATTGGTGGTTGAATGAGATGGATATCATTGTCCTAAATGCATGATTGAAGGTCTGAATGGTACTTATATCCTTTGTATACAAACAGTTGTATGTAAAAAGATGTTTTATATGTGCATTATGAATTGTAATACATACTACTATTATAAATAAAAAAAGAAAAAGAAAAAAAAAAGAAATGAGGTTTGTTTAGCTCACAGTTTTGCAAGCCCAATGGCATAGTGCCAACATTTGCTTGACTCTGGTGAGGACCTTCTAGCTACATCACAACATGATACCACAACATGATACGTGGCATCATGGTAGCAATGCATGCTAAAGGGAGAGAACACATGGCAAGACAGGAAGCAAGATGCTGGGGAGAGATCAGGCTTACTGTTTTTGCTTTTCATTGTTATAATTATTAAAACATTAATTATTCAAATTGAGGTGTTTCACTGTGAATTTCCATGCATGCATGTGTGGAGCACTGATCATGTCCATTCTCTCTTCTATCTTCTCTTGCCCTCTCCTCTCTTCCCCTTCCCGTTAGTCCCTTTCCCAGTCCCTAATAGTCCCTCTTCTACTTTCAGGTCATATTTTGTTCTTCATGTGAGAGAAAACGTGACACTTGAATTTCTCTGACGTATTTCTCTCAACACAATGTCCTCCAGTTCCATCCATTTTACTGCAAATGCAGGATTAATTATTTTTGTACATATATAGGTATATAAACATCACATATACATGCATGTATGTATGATGTTTGCATAATATACAATATCTTAATATACAGTATATATTACATACTAGGTTTGCATCATCAATCCATCTGTTGACAGGCACCTAGGCTGAATTCATATATATCTTGGCTATTGTGAAAATAGCATCACAATAAATACATACGGGTATATAGGTGTGACTTTTGTATGATGATTACATTTCCTTCAGGTATATAGCCAGGAGCAGTGGTACAGCTGGATCATATGATATTTCTGTTTTCAGTTTTTCTGAGGAATATCCATAGTGTTTTCCATAGTGGCTATTCTAATTTGCATTCCGATCAACATTGTGTAAGGTTTCCTTTTTCTCTACACCCTTGCTAGCATTGATTGTTTCTTGTTTGTTTTATAATAGCCATTCTAATTGGCATGAGATAGAATCTCAGTGTAGCTTTGAATGACATTTTCCTGATGGCTATGAGTATTGACCATGTTTTTCATATATTCATCGACCATTTGTATTTCTTCTTTTGAGAAATGTCTTTAAGAACATTTGCCTATTTTGAATGAATTATTTATTGTTAAGTATTTTGAGTTATTTATATATTCTGGATATTAATTATCTGTCACATGAATAGCAGGCAACGATTTTTCTCCCATTCTGTAGGTTGTCTCTTCACTTTGTTGATTGTTTCCTTTGCTGTGCAGAAGCTTTTCAATTTGATGCAATTCCATTTGGCCATTCTTGCTTATGTTTTTTGAGCTATTGGGTCCTATTCAGAAAATCATTACCTGTGCCAATATTCTGAAATGTTTCCCCCTGTGTTTTCTTCTAGCAGTTTCAAAGTTTCAGATATTTAATTAAGATCTTTGAACCAGTTTGAGTCCATTTTTGTTTATTATTATTATTTTGTTGTTTTAAATGTACATGACAGTAGAGTTTATTTTCATATATATATATATATATATATATGTACACACATATAAACATGGAGTATATCTTATTCTAATTAGGATCTCAGTCTTGTTGTTGTACATGATATGGAGATTCATTGTGGTGTACTCACATACGTACATGGGAAAGCTGTATTAGATACATTTCACTGTCTTTCCTATTCCTATCCCCCCCTTCCCTTTATTCCTCTTTGTCTAATCCAGTAAACTTCTATCCCCCGCCTCACTTATTGTGGGGAAGCATCAACATATCAGAGAGAACACTCACCATTGTTTTTTTTTTGGGGGGGGATTGGCTTATTTCACTTAGCACGATAGTCTCCAGATCCATCCATTTTCCAGAAAATGTCACATTTTCTTTTTCCATTCATCTGTTGAAGTCCACCCAGGTTGGTTCCATAGCTTGGCTATTGTGAATTGAGCTGCTATAAATATTGATGTGGCTGCATCTCTATAGTATGCTGATTTTAACTCCTGTGGATATATACTGAGGAGTGGTATAACTGGGTCAAATTGTGGTTCCATTACTAGTTTTTTGAGGACTCTTTATACTGATTTCCAGAGTGGTTGCAACAATATACAGTGTTATCAGCAATGTATGAGTGAACCTTTTTACCACATCCTTGCAAACATTTATTGTTACTTGTATTCTTGATAATTTCCATTCTGACTGGAATGAGATGAAATCTCAGTGTAGTTTTAATTTGCATTTCTTTAATTGCTAGAGATGTTGAACTTGTTTTCATATATTTGTTGACCACTCCCATTTCTTCTGTGAAGCACCTACTCAGTTCCTTTGTCCATTCATTGATTGGGCTATTTTTGTGTGTGTGTTTTTTGAGTTCTTTATATATCCTGAATATAAATGCTCTATCTGAGGTGCATGTGGTAAAGATTTTCTCACATTCTGTAGCTCTGTCTTCACATGCTTGATTATTTCCTTTGCTGTGAAGAAGCTTTTCAGTTTGATACCAACCCATTTATTGATTTTTTATTTTACTTCTTGAGCTTTATGAGTGTTGTTGAGGAATTCAGTTCCTAAGCCAACATGTTGGAGTGTTGGGCCTATATTTTCTTTTATTAGGCGCAGGGTTTCTGGTCTAATACCTGGGTTTTGATCCACTTTGAGTTGTTTTGTGCATGGTGAGAGATAGGGGTTATATTTCATTCCCCTTCACATGGATTTCCAGTTTTCCCAGCACAATTTGTTGAAGAGGCTATCTTTTCTCCAATGTATGTTTTTGGCACCTTTGTCTAGTATGAAATAACTGTAGTTATGTGGGTGTGTCTCTGTGTCTTCTATTCTGTTCTATTGGTCATCATGTCTGTTTTGTTGCAAATACCATGCTGTTTTTGTTACTGTAGCTCTGTAGTATAATTTAAGATCTGGTATTGTGATGCTTCCTATTTCACTTTTATCACTAAGGATTGCTTTACTATTCTGGGCCTCTTATTTTTCCAAATGAATTTAATGACTGCTTTATCTATTCTTATGAAGAATGTTATCAGAATCTTAATAGGAATTGTTTTAAATCTGCATGGTGCTTTTGGTAGTATGGCCATTTTGACAATATTAATTCTGCCTATCTACAAACATGGGAGATCTTTCCATCTTCTAATGTTTCCTTCAATTTCTTTCTTTACTGTTCTGTAGTTTTCATTGTAGATGTCTTTCACCTCTTTAGTTAGATTGATTTCCTAGTTTTTTTTTAAGGTTATTGTGAATGTGATAGTTTTCCTGATTTCTCTTTCATCCAATGCATCATTGGTATATAAGAACACAATTGACTAATGGGTGTTAATTTCATATACTGCTACTTTGCTGAATTAATTTATTAGTTCTAGAGGTTTTCTGGTGGAGTTTTTTGGGTCTTGTAAATACAGGATCATGTTGTTGGTGAATAGGGATAGTGTGAGCTCTTCTTTTGTATACCTTTAATTTCTTTCTTTTGTCTAATGCTCCAGCTAGAGTTTCCAGGACTATGTTAAATAGAAGTGGTGAAAGAGGGAATTCCTGTCTTATTCCAGTTTTTAGAGGAAATGCTTTCAATTTTTATCCATTTAGAATGATGTTGGCATTGGGATTAGCATTTACAATATGGAGGTATGTTCCTACTATCCCTCATTTTCCTAGTATTTTGAATATGAATGGATCCTGTATTTTGTCAAAGGCTTTTTATGCATCTATTGAAATAATCATGTGATTCTCCTCTTTATGTCTATTGATATGGTGAATTACATTTATTGATTTCCATATGTTGAACCAACTTTGCACCCACTTGACCATGGTGCACTATCTTTATAATGTGGTTTTTTTTTTGTGTGTTTTTTTAATGTGATTTGCAAGTATTTTATTAAGAATATTTGCATCTAAGTTCATCAGAGATATTGCTCTGAAAGTTTCTTTCCTTGATGTGTCTTTGTCTGGTTTGGGTATCAGGGTGATACTAGCTTCATAGAATAAGTTTGCCAGTCTGTGTCTTTTGATAGATGAGTTTAGGCCATTTACATTTAATGTTATTATTGAGAAATAATTTTTATTCCCTGACATTTTAATTTGTATTAGTTTCTCCTTTGATTGACTCCTCTTTTAGTGTAGTTCTTCCCTTTGCTGTTTTTTATTTTATTTTTAATTTCTTCTTCATGAAATATTGTATTGAGTATGTTTTGTAATACAGGATTTCTAGTCCTGAATTCTTTTAACTTTTGTTTATCATGGAAGGTTTTTATTTCATCCTCAAATCTGAAGCTTAATTTTGCTGGGTATAGATCCTTAATTGGCATACATTTTTCTTTCTAAGTTTGATATGTATTATTCTAAGACCTCCTAGCTTTTAGGGTCTGGGTTGAGTAATCAGCTAAAATCCAGATTGGTTTATCTGTAAATATGGCCAGTCATTTTTGTCTAGCAGCATTTAAAATTCTATCCTTATTCTGTATGTTTGGCATTTTTACAAATGGGTCTATTGTAGTTTTGTACATTTGGAGTCCTATAAACCTCCTTTGATATTCCATTTCATTCTTAAGATTTGGGAAATTTTCTGATATTATATCATTGAAAAAAATGTGTATTCCTTTGGTTTGTATTTCAAAGCCTTCATCTATCCTGATAGCTCTTAATTTGGTCTTTTCATGTTATCCCATATTTCTTTAATGTTCTATTCATGGTTTTTTAACATCTTTTTCCATGGTCAACTTTACTTTCAAGATTATATGTTTTGTCTTCTTTGCCTAAAATTCTCTCTTCCAAGTGGTCTAGTCTGGTGGTGAAGTTTTCCATTGAATTTGTAAATTGGTTTATTGATTCCTTCATTTCAAGTATTTCTGTTTGATTTTTTCTCCAGAATCTCTCTTTATTGAAGTGATCTTTCACTTCTTACATCATCTCTTACCTTGAGGATCAGTTTATCTATGAACTTTCTAAATTCCTTTTCTGACATTTCTTTCATTGTGGTGTCCATGGATTCTGTTATTGGAGTTTCTTGGTTTTCTTGTGGGCAATTTGTTCCCTTGTTGCCGCCTGAAGCGCTTGGAGCAACGGAGCCGCGGGAAAAACTTCAGAAGCAAACTGGAGACAAACAGCTTTTTATTCTGATAACTTTTCTCTCTGGTTCTAACAACAACTAACACATGCCAAACACACCCTAAAATGGCGCTGACCCGATCAGCAATTTCGGCCAAGTCCCTAGAGATCCCGCAACAAGTCCCGTGAGACTACGGGAGGCGACAATGCCCAAATCTCCACGGCTCATAGTCAACCGCAATTCAAGTCAATCCCCAAACAGGGCTCCTACATTCCCTTTCTTTTTCATATTGTTTGGGGAACAGTCCATCTAACAACATGGATCTGAGGCAGTAGAGTTTCTACCCTGTGTTTCTACACTGTGTCCCTGAATGTTTCCAGTACATCACTGTTTAGGGGGAAATAATAATAACAACCAATGCAGATAATACACAGCATTAAACCAAAAAGTTCCTGTTATGACATCTACAATGTTAATTGTCACAATAAATAGAAATGATATGATCAGCCTTGTCCACAGTAAGAACAATAAGTTTGCAAAAGAGCTTGAAATTTCAAGTAGTGAACAGAGAGAGAACGGAAGAGATGTAGAATGTGATGATTATAAGGGAGGAGATAAAATAGAAGTAAAAAATTAAAGCAAGAGTGAAAGAACAATAGAGTTTGGCTGTTAGCAGAAGAAAAAAGAGAAAGAGAATCAAGGGAAACACCTAAGTGAGAAGAAAAAAAATACAAACATAACCGAAATATACTAATCAAATATCATGGCCCTCAAAAGACTGAAAAATAACTGCCATCAAAAACTGCTGGAAACAAGAAAAAAGAGACAAATATGTGTATGTATAAGTTTCCATGAACCATCCAGGTCACAATTAAACAGAAAAGAAAAAAAAAATTCTCGATGAAAAGTTAAAGAATTGTTTCCATTGGAGTTCAAAAACTTTATGGCTTCCCTTCTTAGCAGTGCTTGGTGGGGTGGGCTGGGTGCCTGGTCCACCCTCAGAGTGGGGTTCCTCACGTTGAGAGGAAATCCTGTAGGTGGAGTTCCTGGAGGCAGGATTCAGGCTTAGTTCAGCTCCTGATTCTTTGTTGAACGGTGATTGGTCTGAAGATTTTTAAATCAGTGCACCTCCAGGGCTCAGCAGGCGCTGGTAAATACTTGAGGACTGCACCTCAGGAATCTCCCTCGAGTTCCACTCCTGTGGCAGAGGAGCCAATCCTTTGGCCCTCTACCACTTGAGGACCCTGTCTTTACTGGACTCAGATTCAGTCCCCACACTCAGTCACTCCTGCCCCCACCCTTTTGGATTCCAGGCCAGGCCAGGCGTGTCTCTCCCAGCCCTTCCTGGGAGCTGGTGCTGCTTGATTCAAGGGGTTGGGGAGCTACGTGGTTGTCATGGCCCATATTCCCCTGTGTAAACCCTCTCCAGTCTGAATTTCTCATGGCCTTTTAGGCACACTCTATGATGTTTGTGTGGGTTTGTCAAGACTGTTTTTCAGACTCAGCTCATGTTTGCCAGGACTCAGCTCCCATAGTTGAAGGGCCTACTGAGCAGCTGCAAGATGGCTTCATCCTCAGTTCTCCTTGGGCTGCTGGGGAGACATGTGGCTTCTTTTCTACACAAGAGTATTATGCAGCACACCTTCTGGGTCAGTCCAGCAGTGTCTTTAATCTCTGACCTTTTCTGCCACAGGCCTCCTGAAGGGCAAAAATCACACCAGGGACAGCCGTGCAGCCAGGAGATTTATTCAACAGCCTTTGTGGCTGGTAGCAAAACCAGAGAAGAGGTGCTCTGGTCGAAGGTCGAAGAGATGCTGGGAGAGGGGAGTGTGCAAGCTCTGGACAGAAAGGTGGGTGCTTGGTTGCACCAGTTAGGATCTCTGGAGCTATCAGCTAAAGCAGCTGCTGTCTGGCTGGAGGCTGGAGCTGTCAGCTGGGAGCGGCGGTTGGGCTGAAGGCAGTGGGTCTGGAGCTGTTGCAGTGGCTTCCTCCTCTCTGCAGGGTCGAGCTGATGTGCCTGAGTGGCTTCCTCCTCTCAGCAGCAACGAGCTGATGTGTGTGTCCGTGTGTGTTCTGAATCTCTCAAATAGGGCCTTATATAGGGATTTCTGGTGGGAGGTGCACGAAAGCAACCCCAACGCCACTGGCTCTTTGCCCATAGAACAGGGCGACCTTTAAGCCTATTGGCTCTTGCCAGGGGAATAGAAGCATCCTGTCTGGGGAAGAAACATCCTGCCCGGAGAATGAAACAAGGTTGTTTCTCTCAGGATGTGGAAAACTCTGGGGGGGGGGGGGAAGGTAGCCCATCTATCACCTCCTAAAAATGTGGGTGTCCTTTATTTCATTATCCTTCCACTTTGACTGTGAAGGGACTGCTCTGTATTTTGTGCCCAGCTTGGGTTTGTAAGGTTTCCTTCCCCTGCTGCCAGGCCCGTGGTGCAGCTACAAAATGGGTCCTTCCTGTGTTTGCAGGCTTCTTTCTTGCACAAGAATATTGTGAAGCACACCTTTGAGGTTAGTCTGGCAATGTCTTTGATCTCTAATTTCTCCATACCCAGACACACTTTAGACCTCCTAAAAATGTGGGTTCCTTTAATTCTCTTATCCCTCTATTTTGTTCACGGGGAGGGGGAGGATTGCTCCAGCAGGTGACAGTGGTGGCAGTAGTGGCAGTGGTGCTGGTGCTGGGGATTTTTTCCTAATGCTATTATATTCAACCTCCCGAGTCCCTGATCTGCTTTGAATGTCTAATTGTAGTTCCCGGTAAAGTCCCTTTTTCTTTTTTTTTTTTTTTTTCCACCCATCTTACTGAGAAGCTGCCTGCCTGCTTTCTTGGTTTCATGCCACAAAATCTAGAAAGCAACCTCCTCTACCATCCTTTTTTTTCCTTGGTGGTGCTGGGGATTGGACCCAGGGACTTGTGGAGGCTAGACAAGCACTCAACCAACTGAGCTATATCCCCAGCCCCGAAAGCAACTTTCTCTATTCAGCCAACTTGATCTCTCCAACCTTGAGTTCATTTTTGTACAGGTGAGAGATGGGGATCTTATTTCAATCTTCTACATGTAGATATCTAGTTTTCATAGCACCATTTCTTGACAAGGCTGTCTACTGTTTTTTTTTTTAAACATCTTTGTCAATAATCATTTAGCTGTAGATCTATGAATTTATTTCTGGTTCCACTATTTGGTTCCGTTAGTCTATGTGTCTGTTTTTGTGCAAATACCATGATGGTTTTGTTACTATGGTTCTATAGTATGTTTTGAAATGAGGTATTGTGAAGTCTTCTAGAATTCCTGTTTCTACTCAGGATTGCTTTTACTATTAGGGTTCTTATGTACTTCCATGTGAATTTTAGGATTGTTTTCTCTAGTTCTATGAATAATGTATTTTGATAAGGACTGTACTGAATTTGTAAATCAGTTTGGGTAGTATGGTCATTTTAACAACATTGATTCTCCCAGTCTATGAATATGAGAGTTCTTTCCACCTTTCTTTTCTTTTCTTCTTCAATTTCCTTCTTCAGTGTTTTCAAATTTTCATTGTAAAGGTCTTTCACATTTCTCAATTTGGTTTATTCCTAGGTATTGTATTGTATTGTATTGTATTGTATTAACTTTGTTGTGTGTGTGTGTGTGTGTGTGTCTATTGTGAATGGGATTTCTTCCCTGTTGATGTTGGGCTAACCTTTTATACCCTCTCTGATATTTTACATGGTTTTGCTCTTTATCCTTATAATTTACAAAGCATATATATCCATTACTTTTTATTGTACAGTTACATGAAAATTCTATGGTTTGGCAGTTTGAGCCGAGCTCAGCTGGGCAGCTTTTCTGCTAATCTTCTACTATTCACGCCCCTTCCATTAGCTGTAGTGAATGGCCTTACCTGTCTAGGGATTGGCTGGGTGTCATCTAGGATGACAAGAATGACTAGATCTCATAAGCCAGTAAATACCAGCCTGGACTTACATGGTAGTTAGGGGTTTCAGAAACAGCAAGGGAGCAAACTTGGCTGTGCAAATGCTTTATTTTCAAGCTTGTACTTCCATTATATTTGCTAATATCCTATTGGCCAAAGCAAGTCACATTGCCAACTCAGACAGGGGGAGTGGAGGACCAGATTGTACTTGATGTAAGGATCTGAAATATCACATTGCAAGGGCAAACATGCAGAAAGGGGAAGAATGGTTAAACATTTTTACAATCTACCACATTCTTCTTACTCATTCCATCCCCTAATCCTCCCTTCATCCAAACTGACCTTGCTTTTCCACAGAAATGGTAGGCATGCTCTCATCTCAAGGCTTTTATACCTCCTGATCCCTTTGCCTGCTCTTTTCTGTCACATATCCACATAACTAGTTACTTTGGCTCCTTCAAGTCTGTGAATCAGCAATTTAGCTAGATCTCAGCTTGGCAATTATTTTTGTCTTGCTAGAGTCATTATTATGACTATGATCACCTGGTAGATCAGCTGGGTACTAAGAAAGCATCAGATGTAATAGCTTGCATCATAGGGTTCCAAGCAAGTAAAGAATGCAAGCTTTTGTAACAGGGATCATTTTCATTCTTTGAGTATAAACTTTACATGGTTTTTCCCTTCTCTTCTACTCCTCCCTAACATCAGGGGAAACAAGACTAACATTTTGCCATCCCAAGCTAGGCTATTGTGTCCTTCACTGCCCATAAGAATAAAGAAACTCCAGACCTGGGTACTGGAACCATACCCAAGGGAACAAGTTGGCCATCATTTTTATCTACTGATAGTAATACTTGAATCCCAGCCCTTGTGTTTGCCTTTTTAAAGCCCTCCGTTCCCCCTGTCAGTTAGAACTGCAGCCTTTGTGACCTTAGTCTGCTGCTTTTCTCATTGGATAGCAAATAATAAAATTTCTTTTTCCTTTTTTCACAACTTCATCCTCATTATTGGATTAGTGTTGGAGACAAAGACCAAGCTTTTTGTATCAGTTTCATGAGACATAGCTTAGAATTAGCACCATGTTACTATTACCACATTCTGTTGGCCAAAGGAAGTCACAAGGCCAACCCAGATTCAAGTGGTGGGGAAATAGATTCCACTTTTGATGGAAGGGGCTTCAGTCACATTGCAAAGGGGGTGGATAGTGAGAAGGGAGTAAATGTGGCTTTTCTTGCAATCACCATGCCATAATGAGTCATTTCAGAGCAACAGTCTGAAGACAACGTCTTTAGACAGGATGTATCTTCTGTTAGTCCTTTAATTATGTTTTCCCCATCTCTCATTTCTCATTTTCATCACTTAGAATCCATATTAAATCAATACGGACTTACCTGTAGTTCTCCATAGTTTACCAACTTTTTTTTTAGTTTTACTATCATTACCCTCAAAACATTCTAAAAGTATACATTACTGCAAACTTCTAAATTTCTTATTTGATTCCCTACTGTGTTCCTTTTCTATTTAGGCCTTCTTTCTAGGGACTTTTTCTTTTTTATTCTGGAAATTATCTGTATATATGATCTTATTATATATTATATTATCTCCAAACTGTTTCCTTTTACAATTACACCTTTATTTCACAGTAGCTTGTTCTATTCTTTTATGGATACAATATTCCCTTTAATCTTTCTGGTTCTTTTTCTGAAGTTTTCTTTTGTTTCTTGCATTCATCCTTTGGGGTTAATTTTTCTCTTCAGCTTTACATCACTTTTCATGCTGTTCATTACCTTCATTTAATGGGCAAAGTTTTATTTTTCAGCTCACTTCCTCACTTGCTCCAATTAATCACCAACAACCAAAATAGAAATAGTACTCTGGTTGTTATTCACTCTGGATCATGTAACACCAAGTTCCCTTTTGAGAAACAGTTTAATAGAAAGCTAGTACTTGTAATTGGAATTATTGTTATTTATAGCATCAGACCTTGTGATTTTAAAAAGGGGGCTCCTGTTTAAGCACTGTTTGATTTTTGTCTCATTAGCATCTTAATGCATGTGGCAGGGATTTCCTGAGCAGCAGTCATAGAGATCTCCTGCTGCCCCTCAGCTATAGCCGATTTGGAGCAAATTGTTATGAGTGTTTACTGTCTGGCTTCCAAGGCGAATCTCATGCATTTTATTTAGCCTATGTTTTGAGAGACTATTCTAAACATACTTTATAAATTTGGTGAAAATGCATCTAGCCATTTACATGTGATATTGATATGTGTTGATAACACAATATTGTTTATGATTTATAATAATTGAAAACCTAATTTAAAATATTTGACATATTGCATAGCATATATTTTTATGTATATGTAGTGAAAGGATGCACCTTTATACTGTGTGAATTTATTTATTTGTTTGTTTGTTTAGTTATTTTGGTTCTGGGATTTGAACACAGGGGTGCTTAACTACTGAGCAACATCTCCAGCTCTTTTTATCTTTTTGTTTTTAGACATGGTCTTGCTCAATTGCTTAGGGCCTTTCTAAGTCATTGAAGTTGGCTTTGCACTTGCAATCCTCCTGCCTCAGCCTCCCAAGCTGCTGAGATTACAGGCATGTGCCACCACACCCAGCCTGTCTGAATTTTTCTAACCACGTGTATAACTTTTTAAAAAAATGTTATATGGGGTTAACTGATAGTAGGGTTATGGATAATTTTTGTTTCCTTTATTATATATTTTGAATAAAAATAAATAAAATGCCACTTGAAAGCAAATTATGTGGGGCTGGGGATGTGGCTCAGTGGTAGAGAACTACCTAGCATGTGCAAAGCCCTGAGTTCAATCCCCAGCACCACACACCAAAAAAAAAGATTTTTTTAAAAAAGAAAATTATGCAATAGTAGTTCAACAGTATTAACATGCCTAGAAAAAAATGGGAGAAATTGTGCCAAAATGCTATTGATGGTTATGGATGACTTTGCAAATCTTTTCTATATACTTTAGATTTCTTTAATGAATATAAAAATTTCCTAAGCAGAAAATTTAAACATTTTAATGAAAGTGAGTTTCATAAGATAAACAAAAACATGGGACTTATGCATTGTTCCATGTAATTTGTGAGTTTATCATTACAAAGTTGGTGCCTGAAATTGTTGGCTTAACCCTTAAAATATGGGAGGGTTCATGCATTTCTGGAATTATTTATCATTGCAATGTTGATGCTTAAAATCAGTGGTTTTCTTTCTTTGTAAATATGAGATGGTTGATGTGTTTCTGGAATAGTTAGAGCAAACAACTTTTGCTTTGCTGAAACATTGAGGATTAAATAGAGACGATATATAACTTCTATTTATACTCTGGTCTCATCTAGTACATGTCCTTTGTTCTAGTATTTTCAACTAGGTAGTTTCAGGTGGAAGGGTTCTATTTCTTAAAAATCATTGTATTGTCTATAATGCCTAGTGTAAAATAGTCACTAAAGTAATATGTGATAGTGAAAAAAGTAGTATAGTTCATTTTATGATACTGCCTGGACTGGCTATTTGACAGTAAACTTGCTCTTTCACTGTTCATGGAGGCTTAGATAATAATGGATAACATCAGGAAATCAAGGCACATAATGGTATACATATCTTGCCCAAGATCACACAGCTTAAAAGTTTGCGGGTTTGTGTCTTAATCCTTTTTACGCTGCTATAACAGAATGCCAGATGGGATAAAAGATATTTTATAATGCACAGAAACTTATTGGCTTGTAGTTCTGGAGATCAAGGTGCTTGCACGTGGCAAGGGTCTTCTTTTACACACACACACACACACACACATATATATATATATATATATATATATATATATATATATAAAGTCATTGATGGACCTTTATTTAATTTATTTATTTGCATGTGAGAATTGAACCCAGAGCCTCACACATGCCAGGCAAGCAGTCCACCACTGAGCCACAGTCCCAGCCCCAGCAAGGGTGTTCTTGATCCATTGTCATAAAGTAGAAGTTGGAGGGGCAAGAGTGCAGGAGAGTGAGTTCACTTTTTTTTTTTTTTTTTTTTTTTGACAGGACTGATGCTGCCCATGAGGGTGGAGCTGTCATGGACTAATCCCCTCTCAATTATCCCACCTTGTAATACTGTTGTGATGACAATTAACTTTCAACATGTGTTTTGGAGGGGACAAACATTCAAGCCATAGTATTTGGGCTATAAATTCAGGTTGTCTGGCTCTGTAGTTTGCTGTCTTTGTCACTGCTTTCTATGTCAAGTAGCCCAAGAGATTTGGTTGGTAAACAAACAAGCACAATTAGCCCAGTAGCCCAGATAGATTCAGAAAAGATAGACAGCAAAAGCAGGATAACAACAGTGTCAGCTCCCCATTTTGCTTGTCCTTCAGGAGGGACAGTTGACAGGCCACACAAGTGGTGGGTACTCTATTGCTGAGAAGCCAGCTGCACAGAGTAGCTGAGCAGTCTGATCGTTTATAGTTCTCCCCCAAGGGAATTAACATGGACCATTCCTCTCCACTCAACTTCCAGATGAAATCTGTAGAGTGGGCAAATGAATCCGTGGAGCAAGTGAGAGAGGGCCCCAGACCAATAGCAATAAGTTAGAGGTTTAGTGGATAAGGCCATGTGGCAGCATGCAGGTGAGGAGCTTGGTTATGGTTTACCGAGCACCATGTAACATTTTAGGGGAGGGATTATATGAGGCTGAGGTGTCCCTGAAGGAAAGCATTGTGTCAGAAGAGCTCCTGAGTCCAAATCAGAAAAAAAATTTGAGTAGCCATTATAAGATTGTATTACCTGCTCTTGAAAGTTTAGAAAGGTATATTGTGGCAATAGGCCTCGAAGAAGGCACTAAAAAATTCCATGCCCTTGTCATGATTGTACGATTCCATTTTAAAGGCAATTTTCCTCAATTGCCTAGTTTCTTAGTCTTCCTAAAATAAATTATTCAATATAGTTTGTCTTTAGAAGACCATGGAGGGCTGGGGATATAGCTCAGTTGGTAGAGTGCTTGCCTCGCATGCACAAGGCCCTGGGTTCAATCCCCAGCACCACACACACACACACACACACACACACAGACACACACACAGACCATGGAAATGACACTATAACTAATTTCTTGGTATGTAATAGTTGAATATAAATTCAAGAAGAAACGTGAAAAATCATGTTTATGAGTAGTGGAAAGTGCCTATAATGTGAAGTTTCTCTCCAATTACATTTCCTTTTCTTCCAAATATGCATATATCATGGATGAAGAACTATATGAATTAATAGCCAGATATATTAATCTTCACAAATAGGAATTTTTTTTCACTGAACCCTGGTTTAGTTTATGATTTGCTTCAAAACAAACATTGAAATTAACCAAATTGATGTGAACACTATATGGGGAACCTGCTTATTGAAGCTCAAGCAAAAATGAACACAAAAAACAAACCCCCAAATTGGAAGAGTACTAACAGGGACCCAGAGGATTATTCTCTAAGAATGACTCACTGATCCGAACTATTATATCCTTGCCTTTGAGTTGTAGGGCTTAACATACTGAATCAGATTTCCATAATGGACCACAATGTATTAGCCTGTTTTGGAAAATCTGGTAGTTCCTCAGAATAGTAACATGTTTATTGCATACTGTCCTTTTGCTATCTCATTGAACTGTTGTTGTTCATTACTCAAATAGTGCCCGGTATGGAGGTTACCTAAACCCATAGGAGGAAATATATGATTTCTGCAGTTCACGGTTGGACAAATCTCAATTCCTATTTTCTGAGAAGCAGTGTTGGTTATGATAAACTAATAGGACTTTAGTCCAAACAAATAGTCATGGTCTGTAATGGAATTGTAAAAAGACTTGGAATTAATGAGTTTGCTATTGGATGTTTTAGGTTTACAAATGTTGACTAGCTGGGCTTTTACCTGTAATAAAAACAAAAATTCAAAGCAAATACAAAAGTGGTAGTTTTTCTCTTAAAGAGGTACTCCAAGTTTCTGCTTTGCTTTTGAGTAAATAAATCTTGTAAAAGATCCCTGTGTATTTGAAATACAGGATATGGATTCATAGTCCTGACTTTCAGAAATGTCTTTAAAACCTATAAGGCTGCAATGTTTAATTTTTAAAATTTTTTCTTTAATTGACAGAGGAATTAAGAGGCAATTTCTGATTTTATACTTCATTGCCTCTAAGCTTGCTTTCACATTTAATTCTCATGCTATATACATTTTTATATTTGAAGTATAATAAAGCTAAAAAGTTGCAGACATTCTAATATGGGAAATCAAAATTGCAATTAAATCACTGTATGAGTCAGTCATTAGAGAGCATTTGAAGATTTAGTGTAAGCAATAAAATTGCCTTAGGGGTTTTCTTTCAACAGGTTTAGTTTGACTATAAAGGCATTGTTTTTAAATGTGTAATTGAGAGAAATGTTAATCTTGTGACTTAATTGTGTGTTATGACTTGGGTGTAAGGTGTCCCCCAAAAACTCATGTGTGAGACAATGCAAGAAGGTTTAGAGGTGAAATGATTGGGTTAATTCACTAATTAGTGAATTAATCTCCTAATAGGGATTAACTGAGTGGTAGCTAAAGGCAGGTAGGATGTGGCTGGAGGAGGCATCTCATTGGAGTGTGCCTTTGGGGTATATATTTTGCATCTGGAGAATGGAGTCTCTCTCTCTGTTTCCCTCTGTCACACTCTTCTGCCCTGATGTTCAACCTCACCTCCAGCCCCAAGGAATGGAGCGAGCCTTCTATGGACTGGGAACTCTGAAACTGTAAGCCCCCAAATAAACTTTTCCTCCTTTATAATTGTTCTTGTCATGTCTTTTAGTCACAGCAGTATAAAAGCTGACTAAAACATTTAGTCACATAGAAAAAGAGAGAACCATATTGATAAAAGCTTTATGAATTAAGTAATAGCAATGACATTGATAAGCATAGTCTCATACATGATGTGATTCTAGTGCACTAAGCACATGATTTACTTTGACTGTTGGTGTAAATACCATCTTGTATGAATTTTTTTCCAAGATTATATATAATAAGTTCCTCCCAAGATATATTTGAAACAGGCTGAGGAAGGCAGAGAGGCAGCTGTTAGAGCAGTGACTTGGATTCTATTCTTAACTCTGTTACAATTTAACTATTTTTACTTGGGGAAGTCCCTTCTCTGCCATGGTCCTAAAGTTCTTCATTTTCAACACATATAGATTAGACCAGAGGCCCTTAAAGGATTCTGAAAATATGGTCCACTGCTGGGCACTAAGTATCCACCTGATGGATTATAAATGAATCTAGAAGTATGAGTTCTTTCCTCCATTGTTTCAGGTAAATGGCCCACAATTCCAGAGACTGTCATTTTATGTACAACTAGAAGAATCTACTTTTTAACACTCATATAGAGTTATGTCTCTATATTAACACTCATATAGAGTTATGTCTGATACTGCTCTAAGCAATTTACAAATACCCAGTAAACCTATTTATCCCTCACAAGAACCATTAGGCAATTTTATAGATGGAAAGCTGAGGTACAGAAGTTAGGCAATTTGCCCAGGGCACAAATCTAGTAAGTGGCAGTTACTAGTAGTTTGGCTCTGAAGTCCCTGTTCTTAACCATTATCCTATACTACTAACCTACTCAGAATGTTTAAAAATTTCCAAAACCTGATATTCCTAAACTAAAATCAGTACATTACTTAGGTTTGCTGAAGACTCAAATTCAGAATTAAAGGTTCCCACAGTGTCTCTTTACATACAGCCAGCTGCCGGAGCTCTCATGGTTTGCAGGAAGGACTTTTTAATAGCAGTCCATTTTCAAAGTTCTCCTGAGACAGTTGTGGTTTATCATGGCTATTTTCTTGTATTTTAAAATTTTAAGTTACTGTTGGTGTGTTTTGATGAATATTGTAACCAACAATATGCTTTTCTTCATTCTCAGTTTTCATATCATTCCAATGTAGACTTACCAACAGTAAGAAAGAGGCCCATTGCTGAGTCATATAGTTCTCAATGACCTCTCTCTTAGCTATCAAAGATTGTAAAAGCTTTGGGATTACTTATTCCTTGTAAGGGCTCAGTTTAGTGCTCATTCTCTTTATATCCTATATTGGCAGGGGAAGAGAATGGAGGAGATATTTATTCTTGCAGTTTCAACTTATTCCTCCAGTCACTCATAGGAAATTTTAAGAAGGCCCAGCACTGTGGAAGGAATGCTGAGGATGTAAATTGTTATATGGCACCATATTTTCACTTCTTAAAAACAACAATCCACTTTAGGGAGACCTGTCTCTAAATAAAATACTTTTTAAAAGGGCTAGGGATGTGGCTCGGTGATTAAGTGGCCCTAGGTTCAATCCCTGGTAACAAACAACAACAACATAAAACAACTCCTTAATCTAGTGGAAAATTTAGGTTCTAATTTTATTGAAAAAGAAATATAGTTCAGCTTATGCCTTTTCTTTTTCTAATCATTATAAAGGTCTAAACCAAACCTATTGCATTCTACAGCAAAATCTGTAGTCCCTATCAAGCAGCATGTCTTAGATTTCAGGAGATGTGATAGGTTCAGAAATAAAATATCACTGTACCCAGTAAGTCTCAAATTAGAACAATTTCCATGACAACTTGTTTGCTCATCTTTAATAAAACATTTGCACAGTTCATATACAGAATCTGCATTCTGCTGTTTGGCTCCTGGTGTATTATTTTATATGTGAGATGTCATATGTTTTAATTCTGGAATCACATGCTGATATTTTTAGATATAGCAAAATGTTGCTATCATTTGACTGTGAAGTAACTCCTAAGGAAATTAGGTCATTTCTGTTATCATTAACAAAAATTATAATACAAAGATTAGTGTTATGGTTTGGAGGTGAGGTGTCTCCTAAAAGCTCATGTCTGAGACATAGCAAGAAGGTTTAGAGGTGAAATGATTGGGTTGTGAGAGTCTTAACATAATCAGTGCATTAATTCCCTGACAGGGATTAACTAAGTGGTGACTATGGGTAGGTAAGGTGTGGCTGGAGGAGGTGGGTCCTTGGGGACGTGCTGTATATATTTTGAGAGCTGAGCTTAGTCTCTGTTTGTTTCTTGATCATCATGTTCTGAGCCACTTTCCTCTGCCACACTCTTCCACCATGATGTGCTACCTCATTTTGATCTTTGAGGAATAGAGCCAGCTGTCTATGGACTGACACCTTTGAAACCATGAGCCCCAAATAATCTTTTAATCCTCTAATTGTTCTTGTCAGGCCTTTTGGTCACTGTTTGGTCAAGCTGACTAAAACAATTAGTTTGCTTATAGTGTATCCACTGATATAATCATTAACAACAAAGACAAACTAAGCCCTTCCTAAAGGCAGGCATGCCATGAGGCCTTCAGGTGTTAAGGGGGCAACATCCTTTTGGGGAAAGAACATATGCATATGAAGTAAGACATAAAAATCCCAGGGGCCAGCCAGTGATGCCAACATTAAGTGATAGAGTTCAGAGGAGTGAATGGTTGTTGAGAATGGGATACTAGAGAATGGCTTCAAAGAGCAGGTAACCCTTGAACGTGATACAAATTTTGCCTGCTAGTCCTGCTAAGCCTATGGAAAGTACTCCATTAGAGTATGCATTAGTCAGAATTCTCCAGAGAGACAGATCCACTAGGATGGAGATAAATATATATATGAAGGTGTGTGTGTGTGTGTGTGTGTGTGTGTGTGTGTGTGTGTGTGTGTTTATATATTTTAATGTATCTATCTCCTGGGAATAGGCTTTCAATTAGGGAAGCCAAGTGATCCCATTTTCCATCTGCAAGCCGGAGAACCAGGAAAGCCAGAGGCAGAGTTTGAGCAGTGGCTGGTCACTGCTTTTTTACTTAGAGGTTTCCAAGTCAAGTAATAGAGGACCCAGTTTAAACGGACTTAGCTTAAAGAGATTTACTACTGCATATTGCATAGTCCAGGGGCTGAGTTACAGAATTGGTTATTGTAGCATCACAGCCCTACTAACAGGACTCAGGTCATTTCCATCTATCCATTTGATCATCTTCAGCCTTAGGGTTGTCCTGTAATCTTGGAAAGGGGACTTCTATGGCTTCAAGAATTGTCATCCCATAAGGCATCATGCAAAAATGGAAGAGACAAAGTTCCTTCCTTAAGCCTTTTCTTAAGGGCGAAGAGGTCATTCCCAGAAACCTCTCAGGAGCCTTCCACTAACATTTCACCAGCCAGTAAATCTGTTAACTAATATACTATTCTAGACACATAACAACAGTGAAGAAAAGCAAAACCTCGGGTCTTATACGATGTTTTTTGAGGTCTTTAAGAAAGCATCCTTCTTCCCCACCTGTTTCAGAACAATTGAGAGAACAAAGATATGATGAGTAGCATCAAATTTTTATCTTAGTTACCTTTGAATGTGAGTTTGGAAGATGTGGCTTCAGGTCTGTTAGTGAACTAGGCTTGCTAAGACAAAACCCCTAAACTAGGCAGATTTATCCACTCAGCCATAGCAACACTAAGCCCTGATAGCTTCCATCCCTCTTAAAGAGGCAGAGTCCCTGTGGGAGCAGAGAACAACTAGAAGCAGGGAGAAAAAGACCAGAACTGAACTTGAGCATTTCATATTTACCAATTACATAAGTCACTTCGCCTATAATAAAGATTACTTGAGTTTTTCTTCAATTAGAATGTGTCTTTTTCTCAGCATAATTTGGCTTTGGACAATAATGATTTATAATTACTTTCTAGAAAAGCTTCTTTGTTACATAAAGCCACACTTCAACAAAATGGGGACCGGGTCATGATACATTTTGTTTGTGTACATGTATGTGTGTTACAAACAAATTGTATGATTTGGGCTGGGGATGTGGCTCAGTGGTAGAGCTCTTGCCTAGCATGCACAAGACCCTGGGTTCAATCCCCAGCACCATTAAAGAGATTGCCACATGTGAACTTTGGAGTCAACATGGACCACACTGTTACCCAGAGCTTCTGAAGTAGCAGAATCAGAGGGTAGAGCTAAATCAAATCTGGAAAAATTTACCAAGTTTTAGGTCCAAGATGTGAGGTGAGACTGTAAATAGCACAGCACAGAAAGTCACAGGTTGTCAAAGCTAGAATGATACAAACTGCTTAGGATGCTGAAAAGATAGATTGCCAAAATGCTAAAAAGATAGATTGCCAAAGCAGAGCTAAACAGAGACTGTGGATTAATGTTAGGGTGCCTTTACATTGTGGGTGGGGTGGAGTGGCCTGACTCTATGTTGTGAACATGATTTCATAAAGGAGCTCTGAAGGGCTAAATATCAACTATATTGAATACATGCTCTAAGAAATCCTGAAAGAATGGGTGGTCCTTCCACACTCCCTTGCATTGCCTGTTTAAGCCCAGCTTTCTGAGTAGTTGGGTAGGATGTGGATTATTTAAACATGATGCTGATTAGAGCAAATCTCTAAGTAGCTTTCACAACTGTGTTGGAAGCTACTGGACAGCTTTGTTGCCTGGGAGGTTTCTACATTAGCACTGTTAGCACCTTCCCCAGGCTGGGATCTAGAATTGTGTGGGAAGGTGTGAGAAGATTCCTTCTGTGAGTCTGTTATCTGTCCTGAAGCTTGGAAATAAGGCTCACATATTTTTTATAGTCATTACATAGCACATAAAAGAAATCCATTTAGTTGAGTTTGAAAGGAATGCCCATCACTTCTACCCTAGAGAGTTTCTCTTGAAATTGTTCATTCAGATTGCTCTGTAACTACCTACAGCATTGTAAGTAGTTCCCTCCAGATTTTCCTGTTGAAATATCCAATACGAACTATGTTGCAGAAATGTCAAGAAATGAGTTTTTGATTAAGATTGTGATTTTGTTTCAGAATGGTACAATAAATAAATTTGTTATTTATAGCTATCTTTCCAAAGGGATATCTTGTTCAAAAGTGTAGTGTCAGAGTTGAGGGAGGTAAGTGGTGGAGACCTATATGTGTTTCACCTTCTGTATATTTTATTTTTTATTTTCATTGATGAAAAATTAGACAAAATTATGAAAACGGTAGCATTTTGATCTTGTTTGATTTTTAAAAAAATTTAGTTGTAGTTGGACACAACTCCTTTATTTTATTTATTTATCTTTATGTTGTGCTAAGGACAGTGCCCCACACGTGCTAGGCCAGCGCTCTACCACTGAGCCACAACCCCAGCCCTGATTGTGTTTCCTTTTTAAAATAAATAATATATTAGCTATCCTGCCCCACAGGGTAGATATAACAGTGTCACATTTTTGTTAGAAGTGAATATTGCCCTCCTTTTATTTTTTGTCACAAGCTACTTTTATTACCACTTTATGTTTCAGATATTTCTACAACTAGCTAATATAAGAACGTCTTTGAAGTCTCTTTAAAACCTTTGTGTATATTATGGAGATTTAAAAAATAATGTGATACTTTACTTTGAAAAACAATGCTGTCTTCTAATGAAGCAAAATACTTTGGCTCCAGGAATGATCCATCTAGGGGTACTGTAGGACTGTACCCCTACTTGTGAGTGGACACAAGATAATATCAGTTATGGTTATGAGCTGGAGATGTCAATGGTGTATCTACAACATTGCCCCATTAATGCTTTATTAAATACAGTTGGGATAGCTGCTATTAAGGGGCCATTAGACTATGCACCATACTATAATTATTTATGTATCTACCTTCCCCTTTGAAGCTAAGTTTTTCAAGGGCACAGTCCATGTCTCATTCATTTTTCTAATCTGTGTAGTGTTAACCTCAGTGCCGAAACTTGTTGTTGGGTAAAGGAAAAATGGATCTGTATTCATTATTCTCATTCTGATGTCAGATTTGTCAAACTCCAAGCTCTATACTGATATGTTAAAATTTTGCCCATGTTTATTTTTTTTTCCTAATAGATACATGCCCTTAGCTTCAACTGTGAATCCATCCTGTTGTAAACTGTGTGTGCTCAGGGGAAAGGTGCATGGTTGTCCATTCTTTCATTTGTTAACTTCTCTGTACGTTGGGCTGATATTTGAGGGCAATAGGAAAATGGATGGTGCGTAGGTCTTCTAAGTCCCCTAAGGGAAAGAAGATTGAAAGAAACCATTTGTCTGCTCTTTCAGTTCAGCCAACTGCTTCTGGCTCACAATACTCATAGCTGCTGGTTTGTTGGGACTTGAGTTGTACTCTTGCTAATGCACGGAAAATGATTTCCCTCCCAAATTTCTTTTTGTGACTTTCTGAAATGAACATTTCCATGCCTTACAAGAAGTTTTTATATATTTTGTAATACAAGTGTACATGATGGAGGTGAGAATAGGGGTGATATTTTATGTGTTCCAATAGCATAAATATAACAAGTTCCCAAATACTTATTTTGGGCAATTTGGTAACTAACAGAGGTGGCCTGATATAGAACTCAGTGTGAGATTCTTTTCTGTTACTCTTTCTTTGCTGTTCTTCTGACATGATTATCAGTGCACAGTACTGGAAAATCACCTCCCACCTTTGTAGCTTTCCTGAGTTATCTATAAAATACTAATGTGATTTACAATTCAAGATAGATGGTACTTGGAAAACATACATACCAGAACTTAGATATCCAAACAGGAATATTAATTTCATCTGAAGGACCCTGGCATTGCTCAAAATATATTCAGAATTCTTCTTCCTTTATAGAGACAGTTATCTAACCAGATGACAATATTTTTCTTATAACTACTTGAAAACACACATTGAATTGAGAACATTGTGATTTACTTTCAAAATGAATATCAGACTGAGGACTGTGATCCAGTTCAGCAGATTCTGTTGATTCACTTTTAAATATTAAATATTCACTTTTAAATATTTCAGAAATGAAAAATATGTTCACAGAATGAATGAAGAGTTACCATCAGTGAGGAGACACAAATGAGCCAATGAGTGAACCCTTCTGAAGTCTCCTTGAAATGAGTGACAAACATGTTTGGAGCTCTGGCAGCATCACGGAATCACTGCATGCATTCCTATGGAGACAAACTGAAGGCAACAGCGATCATCTCCAAAATTGAATGTCATAGAAGAATGAAACATAGAAGAAAACTGTGATGTGACCTGTATGACTAGTTTGTTAACCAGGCTGGGCTCAGTGGGATGAAATATGAAAGCACTTTAATTTCTCACAATAGTGGCTTTCAAGCTCATTCCAGAATATTTCCCTTCCTGCTTGAGGACAGATCTCATACAGACTCCTTAGCTTTGTCAGTGACTAACAGTTTTAAATGAATAGTCTCAGACTAATGTACGAAAAAGCTGAGTCAGATAAAAAACAGAACTTGAGTCTTTCAATTTAAAGCTTCTCTCCTCCCTTCTAGCAGAGTAGGACAGGGTTGGAATTGCCATGGGCAACCCCTGAACGAACAGTGCATGAAGCTGTAAGAGGGCAGCCAGAGCTGCAGTGGAGAGTCCAGGTAGAGATGCCAGGAATGTGGAACACCTGTAGAGGGATGCTGCAGGCCATGAGTGGAGCCAGCCTAAGAAACCACGTGTGCATCAGCTGGCAAGGCCATGGGGGCGGGCTGCCCAAGCCAGCTTTTAGCCCACATCTCACCACTATGTGCCCTGCATGCCAGACATGGAGCTACAAGATTTGATGTTTGCCCTGCTGGGTTTCAATCTTGCTTTGGTCCAGTCCTTCCTTGGTCTTCTCCCATTCTTCCCTTTGCGGGTGGCAATGTTCACTCTGTGCCTTTGTACGTTGAAAGTATGTAACTTGGCTATTTATTTTTATAGGGGCTTGGAGGTGAGTTTTTCTTGAGTCTCAGACTGAAATAGGAATTCAGGAATAGAGAGAGAGCATAGTCTCAAAAGAGAAAGCTCCATAAACTGTTGGAATGCAGAACAAAATGCTTAACGTTTGTAAGCAACATAGCCTGTGTCCTTGCCCTCAGCTTGCTGATTGGCTGATGAAAAAAGCAACAAAACTGCAAGATAACCACAAGGCATCTGGAGGAGCTACCCCTTTAGGGAGTATGTGCATTAAAGACTTTAGTGACCAAGAAATGGCCCTAGCCTCATAACTGTAAGACATAGATTCGTGGGTGGAGATTTAGGATGCTAATGAGATGGGTGATGTAAGAAGTAGCCTGACTAGACTATGCCAAGGCATAGCATAAGCACAAGGCAAACTGGAGTGCAATTGTGTAACCCACACTGACCCCACCTCTAGTTCAGGTCCCTAGCTACTATTCCATTATAAATCTTAAAACCTCAGACCAAGGCAAGGCAACACACTCTGAGATCTTCTGCAGTCCCATTCTCCAGTATGTACTTTCTTCTTTGTAATAAATCTTTTTCTCTGCTACTTATACCTGATGCATCCTTAAATTCTTTATGTGATGTGGTCAAGAAGCTGGAAGGTCTAAGTAGAGGTCTCCTCCACTCTCGGAGACATTCTTAGACCCCCTTATGATAAGAGGAGACTTTGGATTTGGACTTTTGAGCAAGGCTGGAACTGTTAAGACAATGGGGACACCTAGAGGTGGACTAAATGCATTTCGTATTGTGAGATGGGTATGAGCCTTTCAGGCCAGGGGTGGAATGCTGTGGTTTGGATCTGGAATGGTCCCAAAGGGCTCATGTGTTGAAAGCTTGGATCCCAGTGCAGCAATGCTCAGAGGTGAGGCTTTGGGGAAGTAATTGGATCGTGAGGGATCTGATTTCACCAGTGGATTATCCATTGACATATTAATAATTTGATGATATTAGTGGGGATCAAGGGCCTTGTTCATGCTATGTGCTCACTGAGCTACACCCCCTAATCCTCCCCTTCAATTCTGAAGGATAACCTTGGTGACCGTAGCAGTTGGGGTTAGCTTTTTTTTTTTTTTCTTCAGGACTTGAAATATATAATTTTCTGCCTTCCTGGACATTTAAGTTTCTACTAAGAAATCTGCTGTTAGTGTCATGGCTTTAACTTTAAATGTGACTTGGCAAAACACTATTTCAGAGTTTAATATTATTGCTTTGTCATGTATTTTTGGCAGTTTACCTATAATGTTGTGGAGAGGTTCTTTTTTGGTCGTGTCTATTTTGGATTCTAAATGGCTCCCATACTTCAATGTCCCTGTAATTCCCCAAATTTGGGAAAATTTTTGTTGTTGTTTCATTGAATAGGTTTTCTATGCCTTTGGCCTATAGTGTTTCTCCCTCATCTATTGAAATTTTGGATAAGTTTTTTTTTTTAAGAGTGTCCCAGAGATTGTATGTACATGTATGCATATATATATATATATACATATATATATATATATATATATATATATATATATATATATATATATTTTGAGATGTGATATTTTGTCATACTTTTTCATTTTTCTTTTTTGGTAGTGAGGATTGAACCCATGGGTGCTTAAACACTGAGTCACACCTCCAGCCCTTTTTTATTTTTATTTTTATTTTTGTTTTGTTTTGTTTTTTTGAGACAGGGTCTCATTAATTTGCTGCAGCTGGCCTTGAACTTGTGATCCTCCTGCCTCAGCCTCATGAGCCACAAGG
Organism: Tamias sibiricus; assembly: GCA_025594165.1. Classification (NCBI taxonomy): domain Eukaryota; kingdom Metazoa; phylum Chordata; class Mammalia; order Rodentia; family Sciuridae; genus Tamias; species Tamias sibiricus. The sequence continues at coordinate 130,935,206 of CM046667.1, forward strand.
ATTACAGGCATGTGCCATCACACTTGGCTGTCACACTTGAAGCTCTGATATTCTTTTTTCTTCTTGATCTAGTTTATTGGTGAGGCTTTCCAATGAGACTTTCATCTGACTTATTCAACTTTTCATTTCCAAGATTTCTATTTGGTTCTTTAAAAAATGTTTTCTTTATTTGATATCTCATTCATATTCATATCTCTATTCTCTTGCTTAATTCAATCAACTGTTTAACTTTTTAAAAACCATTCATCTGAGTTCTTTACCTGGCATTTCATACATTTTGATATTTTTACAATTCTTTATACAAAATTATGAACTTTAGGAAGTGTCATATTGCCTTTTTTCATGTTTTTTTTTAATTTTTTTATTATTTATTTACTTATTCATCATGCACAAGTATAGTATCTTTTTACATACAACTGCTTGTATACAAAGTATATAAGTACCATTCAGATCTTCAATCATGCATTTAGGTTAATGATGTCCATCTCACTTTTTTCATGTTTCTTGAATTTCTATATAGAGATTTGTGCATGTTTAGAGATGAACATCTCTTCCACTTTTATAGGAGGACCTTCCTAATAAATGGGCTTCCTTTAATGATGTGTCTTGAGGTATCAGTTTGTTGCATAGTGTTGAATTTAATCCCAGTTGGGCTTCATCCTGGGACCTCTTTTGAGGTACTTAATGATTTTTGGCTTAGTGTGTGCCATATGGGAACCTGAGGGACCCACTTTCTTTGTAGGTCTCACAGGAGTAGGTTCCCTCTTGTAATTATGGCAGGTGTGGTGTAGACAGCAGAGTATGTGAGGCACATCCTCTGTGGTTACTCCTACAGTGGGAGTAGAAGCCCCTATTAGGAGATGGGGATTTCAGTGGGCACTGATGATGTTGGCTCTGTTACTTGGAAGCAGTTCTGATATTGGTTGTTCTAATTATAGTGATGGGCCTAAAGCTGTTATCTGCTGTTTAGACACTGTTGTTAGATAGGTTAGTCAGCCATGAACAGGTGGATAGGGGAAGGACAGTGAAGGACAGTAACTTGCAGGGAGTATACAGGTCATGGTATTGGAGATAACAGAAAACTCTCAGAGCCAGCAAAAAGAAACTATTACTGCACTGCTGTAACCCTGACCTGGGGAGGAAGGAAGCTAAGCCACAATGCTCTCTAGAGATATTCCAGCAGGTTTTTACTTCCAGCAGTTTCATTGGTTTTAACTCCTTCAGAGTTCTGGGAGCCTTCCTATTCATGACAAAGGGAGCAGCATCTGCATCTTCCACTTTCAAGGCTTCCAAGTTCAGTCTTTTAAAACCTCAACACTAAAAGGCCTACATCAACCTCCCTGAAGTGACCCATTCAGTCTGTGCCCTCAGCATCTGTACTCTCTTTCTAATAAACCCCAACTTATTACTGTGTGACTTGACTGAAATCCTTTCTGCAGGCTGCTTCAGCTAGGTCTCACTCAGCACCACTCTTGCACTTCCTGGTGTTTTATGGACTTGTGGAACTTACATGTCTTGTCAGCCATGTACAATTTAACAGGGTGTGGGAGTGGCTGATGTTGAGGACCCTTATAGGTTTGGGGTCCATGAAAGTCATGTTATTTATCTTTGCTGTTACTGTGGGATTTGTTGTCTGGGAATGGGATGTCAGACCCAGCTATCTGTGCCCACTTGTGGATGTATCATTGGCCCTGAGCTTTGGTACCCTGTATTCTGTAGGTTGACACATTCACCAAGGTTTAGGTGGGACTGAGTGTGATTGGAGCTAGGTGCAGTTCCTCTCAGCAGAGCTAGTGGTGGAGCATCTGCCCAGTGGGTGCTATGTCCTGGGCTTCATCCCAAGCTCCATGCACACACACAAAATATAAAACAACCAAACAACAACAATAGCACCAACAACAACAGGAAAAAAAAGGTGTTTTATATATATATAAATATATATATACAAAATGTATATATAAATTTATACATATATAAATTTATATTTATATATAAATTTATATTTATATATATATATATAAATTTATATATACAAAAAAACAAAAAAGAGATAAGAAACAATAACATCAATAATGACAATAGCAGGAAAGAAATGGTAAGAAAATGTAAAATAAAATTATAGAAAAGGGTTAAGGAAGAAGGAGAAAAATTAAAAGTAAAAAAGGAACATAAGTGAAAGAGAAAAAAATACTACCAATTAAAAATAGGCGGTGGCGCACGCCTGTAATCCCAGCACTTTGGGAGGCTGAGGCAGGAGGATGGCGAGTTCAAAGCCAGCCTCAGCAATGGGGAAGCACTTAGCAACTCAGTGAGACCCTGTCTCTAAATAAAATACAAAAAGGTCTGGGGATGTGACCCAGTGGTCAAGTGCCCCTGAGTTCAATCCCTGGTACCACAAAAAAAAAAAAAAAAAAAAAAAAAAAAAAAAAAAAAATAGGACAAATAAAAAGGAGGAAAAGAAAAAAAGAGAGCAATGGGTAGGTGTTATTCACCCCAAAATGCTTTATTTGGTGGTGTTTACAAGAAGACTGGCAGGAGTGAATTGTGCCTGAAGTTTTTTTTAGAGTTCCTCTTAGTTGCCCTGCACTTTGGCATGAGTGCAGAATGTGGAACTCATTAAGTAATGATTGTCCCTGAAGTCTCTTCGTCTTTGAGCTCTGAGGACAGGGCCTAAGCCTATACTGGCATGTGTTAATGAGCTAGCATGGAATATTGAGCTTCCTAGGTAAAGTTTGTTGTTGTTGTCATTTTTCCTGAAAAACCCTAAGCTGCTTGCTGCAAGATCAGGATGAATGCTGGAGCATGCCTCTGCACTCTCTAGCCCCTGCCCGTGTAGGGATTGGTCACAAGGCCACAAAGATCTGTGCTGGGGGATTGGTAGAAAGTTCTGTGTAATCCACTACCCATGATCCCAGAACCCTCAAAGTTTGATTCCACACAAAATCACATATATTTGTTCTCTCCCCTGAGCTCTAATACAAAATCTCCTGAACCACAGATCTTAAAAGGAACCAACTTTTTCTCTCTACACATTGGTCTACACTTCCCACCACATAGAATTCTCAGAGCATTTGTGTCATTCACTCCCCTGGGCCAAAATCATCTCTTGGGGCAGTACCTGCTGAGCCAGTCCATTGGGTCTTGGAGATGGACAAATGCAAGCTTAAACAATATGACCTTTCTCAAAATGACTCCCAGTTATGGCACCACATAAATGCCCTGGAAAATGCAGAGAACTTCTTTTCTAGCTTCAACTCACTATGCAGATTCCAGGTCTTGTGTCTGTGTAGACTATGTCTGCAAGGTACTGGATTCTGTACTTCAGGGAGATTGCTAGGATTTTCTTTTGTACCTGTATCCCCACTGAGGGGGTACTTCCCCTCCTGTTACCAAGATAACAACCATTCAGTGTTGGGATACTTTGTTTCTCTATTTGATACCACTATCTAATATGTCTAGGTTTTACCTGGTACCTGACACTCTACAGTTAAATTCCAGCACTTTCTTATGATCCCCACCTCGAAATGTAGCTACATACCTGTTGTTTTGGTTTTGTTTATTAGAGAAATAGGCACTCATAGTAAATTGGAATGATCATAGTTTGTCCATATGTAATCATTGGTATCTTGAGTTGCTAGAGACAGTTAGGTAGTTAGAAATTAGGGATAAATGTTGAAGTCCAAAAAGTTTGAGAACTCTTTATATTTTTTTTAGTTGTTGACGGACCTTGTTTTATTCATTTATTTATGTACAGGGCTAAAATTAAACCCAGGGATTCACACATGTGAGGCAATCCCTCTACCATTGAGCAACAACACCAGCCCAAGATAACTCTTGATATAGTAGAATTAACATGCTCTATGGTGTCATAAGATTTGAGTTTAGGTTCCAAAGGTATGCTTTTGGAAAAAATCACATGACTTATCTACAAGCCATGTTTTCTTCTATTACCTCTATCAACATCACAGGGATGTTTTGAGGATAAATGCCGGGGGTCCAGCCCCAGGGGGAGACCCAGGGGGTCCTGAAGGATGAGTGGCATCTGCATAAGGAATGGGACAAGGACTAGTCCTCTTCGAGCAACCTCCAGAGAGAAAGCTAACCCTGCTTTCTCTGGGTCTTTATTTATATGATTTTTTTCTTTAATTATGTGTACAGAATCATTCTAACAAAATACGTCATTGATTTACAGTTTCCGGATATGTATAATTCTCCCAGATTGTAACAGTTCCTTGTTTAACAGGTGCCAGACTACGTAACCAGACTCTATGTGTCCTAACCTATTATAAATCTTCAACTTTAAATACACCTGTACTTTATTTCTAATCTAAGGTTCCCATCTAAAAGTCCCCTTAAGTCTTATGCTTATGATAAGCTAAAATTTATAAACTATAACCTAAAGTGTATATAATCTTAAAGCATCTAAAGAACCCATACACCTAAAGACTTAAGAATCTGAAAATATTTATAACATTATTCTAAAAATATATCTTATAAAACTTATTTTAATTAGTGCCTACATTTGTTTTCTCATAAAACTGGTTGAGCTCCTTTCTCAGAGAGTTTATTCTTTTGTTAAAGTGCACCAGGCCTTAAATCTTTGTAATCTTTGACTAAAAGGTAACTTTTGTAAGTCAACCCAGTATGTCAACCCATTTGCCATCAATATTAACTATGTGTTTTCCATCCCATCCTCATTATAAATCCCTGTGTAAGGTAAAGGAGGGTCTGTTGGAAGATACCATAATTTTCCCTCAATCAAATAGGCTATGTATGGTGGGCCCTATACTGTGGGTAAAATAATTCTTTCTCTGTAATTAGGCCTTTGCAAAGGTTGTGGCCTTAGAACAAAAGGCTCAGTAGGAATTATTAACTGAGGGACAAACAACTCCTGTTGCCCAAGTTTCTCCAAGAAATCTTGATCTGTAATTTTGTTTTTGTGAACTTTCAAAAAAACATTGTTGTAAACTCAACTCAAAATGGATCAAGGACCTAGGAAATAAACAAGACACCTTGCACCTAATAGAGGAAAAAGTAGGGACAAATCTCCAACATGTTGGATTAGGCCCCAACTTCCGCAATAAGACACCTATAGGGCAAGAACTAAAACCAAACATTAATAAATGGAATGGATTCAAACTAAAAAGCTTCTTCTCAGAAAAAGAAACAATCAGTGAGGTGAACAGAGAACCTACAGAATGGGAGCAAATCTTCACCACATACACATCAGACAGATCATTAACTTCAAGGATATACAAATCTCTCAAAAAACTTTACACACACACACACACACACACACACACAAAAAAAAAAAAAAAAAAAAAAAAAAAAAAAAAAAAAAAAAACAAAACACACTGTAAGAGCCCTATTAAGGAGATAGCTAAAATGGCGGCTAGCTAAGAGCCATAAGAGGTGTTTCTGTATTTTCACCTGATATTCATGCATTTATCTAAGAATCTTTCTATGCCCATGAACACTATGTGACACACCTGTAAGTTTGAGCTGTTAACACGTGTATACTTGTTAAGGAAAAAGGTATTTAACCGGGTGAGGTTGGCTAGAGGGGGGTTGGAGTTGGAGAGGTTGTTGGAACCAGAGAGAGAAGTTGGAAGAAGCAAGAATAAAGAGCCTATTCATTTTCCAGTCTGCTTCCGAATTCTTTCCCGCGGTATCGTTGCTGCAGGCTGCGATAGCTGTAGGCAGCAACAAAAAACAAACAAACAACCCAATCAATAAATGGGCTAAGGAACTGAACAGACACTTCTCAGAAGAAGATATACAATCAGTCAACAAATAAATGAAAAAATGTTCAACATCTCTAGCAATTAGAGAAATGCAAATCAAAACAAGATTTTATCTCACGCCAGTCAAAATGGCAGTTATCAAAAACACAAACGACAATAAATGCTGGCGAGGATGTGGGGAAAAGGGCACACTCTTACATTGCTGGTGGGGCTGCAAATTGGTGCAGTCAACTTGGAAAGCAGTATGGAGAGTCTTAGGAAAACTTGGAATGGAAGCACCATTTGATGCAGTTATCCCACTCCTCGGTCTATATCCAAAGGACTTAAAAAAAGCATACTACAGGGACACAGCCACATCAATGTTTATAGCAGCACAATTCACAATAGCTGGAATGTGGAACCAACATAGATTCCCCTCAGTAGATGAATGGATAGGGAAACTTTGGTATATATACACAATGGAACACTACTCAGCACTAAAAGAGAATAAAATTATGGCTTTTGCAGGTAAATGGATGGAGTTGTAGAAAATAATGCTAAGTGAAGTCAGCCAATCCCAGAAAACCAAAGGTCTATTAATTCCTTTGCTAGGATGATACTGAATTGTAGTGGCAAGGGAGGGGGATGAGAGGAATGAAGGAATGTTAAATAGAAAAAAGGGGTGAGGGGAGGGAAAGGGGCAAGGGGATAGAAACAATGGTGGAAGGAGTTGGACATCAATATACTAAGTGCATGTATAAAAACTCAAATGGTATGAAAATACTTTGTGTAAAACCAATGACTTGGAAAACTGTGCTCTCTATATGTAATATGAAAGGAACTGCACTCTAAAAGCATGTACAACAAATTAAATTAATTAAATTAAAAAAATGTTGTTATTCATTTCTTGGGAAACATTGCACACCTGTGGACATTTCTTAATTATGTTTATTAGTCCCATTCTGGGAATATTCCTGCATGTCCAAACAACATGTTTTCTCCCTTGGAATTGGCAAATTTCTCGTCATCCACATCATAAGTATTAATAATAAAAAAAAAACACATTATTAAATCAAATGGTTCCAGTTTCCAGATACAGTGGCCTTGCGGCTGTATTCCCTGGCTGTATTCCCCATGCTGTGACCTTGTCAGACAGCAGGTGCTGGAATGCATCTGCCATTTACCTTTTTATATTTTTGTTTTAAATGAAGTGATTGTAGTTCTAGATGAGCTGAATGAATTCCACGGCTTAACACTCTAAAGATGACTGGAAGAGTAAAAACAAGGACAAGAATTATAAATATGCTAATGCCTCCGTTGACCAAGAGAGAAAACAGGGTATGTCCTGAAACGAAGAAAGAAAATTTGGACATAAAAGCATCAGCAACCTCAGGAGCAGTTATTTCTGAAATATGGGCTTGACTCATGTCTGTTATCTTTTTTTCTAATTCCTCTATATGTAAGGTTAAATTAGTATCACTCCATAAACCCCACAAATGATTTTATATTTTTAACCAAGATTTATCTGAATGATTATATACATGAGGAGTAACACATATCCATTTAAATTGAGAATGGCTTCTGGTTGCCATAGGGGTTCTTATATTTTGAATCTGATTACCTATATATATAATATAGCTTCTTCTAAAGCATTAACCCTTGCCTCTAATTTTTATATACTTGTTCTTGAATCATGAGGGCAGTAGAAATGTTTTGTGACAGTTGATTTACATGGTGAGCACTGTGAACTTCTTTAACTAGTGCAGTAGTAGAAGCTGCTATGGATCCTATTATACCTATTAATGCTGAAATTCCCAAATATTAAAACTGTTATAAATCATTTAAGTCTATCTAGGACTTGATTAATTAATTCTAATGCTCATAGCCCAGGGTCATCATACCAAGGAGAATTTAATTTAACAGGCAACATAATATAAGAAGATTGATGTACAATCAAAATATCATTGGGTTTTGAAATCAATTGAATCTTCTTCAGGCACCATGGTCAATGGTGGGAAGTATCAGAAAGTCGGGGGTCATGATCTGTTTCTCTTTCAATTCTAAGGTCCTGACATAAGGCTGAATAGGTCTATCAGGAATCCAAATAGGAGAATCTGCATCCTGTGGGAAAACACAAGCATACCCTCTCCCACAAGTTAACAACACATCTGGCCCTTTCCATTTATCTGTTAAGAGATCTTTCCGTTTTACTAAAGGTTTTGTTGATGTTGTTTCACTTTCCCAATGTCTTTACATGGGAGTTATTCCTTTATAGTCACAATTAAGGTGGTTAATCACAAATGAAGCATGTTGTAGAACATGATGAGGAGAACTATATTTAAATTCTCCTTCTTGAGGTTTAGTAATTTGAGCTTAACTAGGTATAACAAGGGATGGTATGACAAATGAAACTTAATATAACCATAATATTACTGTACAGCTATCTGCCAATCTTCAGAATGTTCCATAAGTGTATTTAGTTGATCTCTAGAGTAAGGAACCACCAAATTGTGCATTTCTTTTCCAAATAACTCTCTACTTCTATGCCTTCCATTGATTATTAACAAAGCAACAACAGTAGGATATGAGAAGATAACCTTCTTAGAAGTAACTGGCATATCAATAATAAAACAAAATCACATTATTAAATCAAATGGTTCCAGTTTCCAGATACAGTGGCCTTGCTGCTGTATTCCCTATGCTGTGACCTTGTCAGACAGCAGGTGCTGGAACACCTTTGCCAGATAAATATAAAAAATAATGCTATTTTCTATTGTGTTAGCTAGGTTTTCCCCTCTATGATCAAAATATCAACTTCACATTCACAGCTTCATGTATCACCCTCTCTGGGACTGCCCACAGGGACTACAACCTTGCTACACTTTGCCTGGTTGCCCACACCTTCCCGTGAAAACTTGATAGAATCCTCTGGACCCCCTAACTCTAGCATCTATATTCCTACAGAACCAGCACCACATGGATTATGCCAGGGTCTACCACCAGCGGTAGCCAAGCTTTATTTGACTATATCTTTAGTGACTTCTGAGTGCCTGAGTGGCTGAACATGGTTGAAATAAATCCTGGGTAAATAGCTTTCTAGGTACCCCCGTGCAAGTAGGGTGCCCCCAAGATCTGTTAAATGAATTTTCACTTCTATGTCCTTAAGCGTGTAATGGGTGTGGTTTTGCTGATTCCTGAGGTGCATTCAAGGCATCTTTCCTGTTGTCCTCTGTGCAAAGTACTTAGCTTCTCTTTAGTGGCTATGATGACTCCAACAATCCTTGGCCCCAATTTTATTTACACTTTTCTGGCCAAACTCCAAGTTCTTAGAAATCCTTCAGCACTGCTTTCTGCTCCCAGTTATTATTGTAAGTCTAGCTAAACGTTGCCAGCAAAATCCATGCCACTTCCTGAATGGGGTAGTGCCTTGAAATTTCCTCCACCAGAATAATTAGTTCATCACTTTTAAATTCAGCTTCACACCAAGCCTCAGGACATGGGTAAAGTGTAGACAAGTTCGTTGCCAGAATGTATGAATGGTTTCTACTCCAATTCCTAATAGAGACCTCATTCCTCCCTGAATCCCCATGAGCCCAGTCTTAACTGTCAGTATTTTGGTGCTCAGAGCTCCCACTAGAATCACTCATGAAGCACTGCTTGCAACATTCTAAGGCTTCTCCAGCCTGCATATCCAAATTTTACCAAAGTTCTCCTGCAAACCAGCTCCAAAGGCTTCTGAACCATGTAGTCAGGTTAGTCTGAGTAACAACCCCACCTCTTTGTACCAATCTCTGCATTAGTCAGCTATTCATCACTGTGACCAAAATATCCATCAATAACAACTTAGAGGAGAAACATTTATTTTGGTTCATGGTTTCAGAGGTTCAGTTCATTGTTGACTCACTCCATTGCTTTGTGCCTAATGTAAGACAGAACATCAAAGCAGAGGGCATAATGGAGCTGTTCAGCCCATGGTTGCCAGGAAGTGGGGGTAGGGGTCACAAGGAAGATGAATCCTTCCAGGGCATACCCCCAGTGGTCCAGCTCCTCCAGTCATGCCCCACCTGCCTAGTTACCATCCAGTCAGTCCATTCAAACCAGGAAGGACTGTTTAGGTTTTTGCTTTCATAATCTAATCATTTCATCTCCAAACATTATGGCATTAACACAGGGGCTTTTGGGGGACACCTTATAGCCAAACCATTACATATATATTTAGAGTATTTGAATCTATTCTACACTAAAGATGATTATGAAGTCTTTTATTTGTTATGTTACACTTTCTTTTTTTATTTATTTTTTATTTGAAGTTGTTATATATGACAGCAGAATGCATTACAATTCATAATACACATATGCCACTATTCCTATCCCCTTGCCTCCTCCCCTCCCTCCCCATTCTTTGTTCTATTTAAAGCTCTTTCATTGCTCTCATCCCCTCTCTCTTGCATTTATAAATTAGTATCTTCATATCAAAGAGATCATTCGACATTTGGTTTTTGGGGATTGGTTAACTTCACTTAGCATTATTTTCTCCAACTCCATCCATTTACCTGCAAATGCCATGATTTTATTCTCTTTTAGTGCTGAGTAGTGTTCCATTGTGTATATATACCAAAGTTTCCATATCCATTCATCTGCTGATGGGCATCGGGTTGGTACCACAATCTAGCTATTGTGAATTGTGCTGCTATAAACATTGATGTGCCTGTGTCCCTGTAGTAAGCTGTTTTTAAGTCCTTTGGGAATAGGCCAAGGAGTGGGATAGCTGGGTAAAATGGTAACTCCATTTCCAGTTTTCCGAGGAATCTCCATACTACTTTCCAGATTGACTTCACCAATTTGCAGTTCCACCAGCAATGTAAGAATGTGCCTTTTTCCCCACATCCTCGCCAGCAATTATTGTTGTTTTTTTTTTTTTTTTTTATATCTGCCAATCTGACTGGAGTAAGATGAAATCTGAGAGTTGTTTTGATTTGCAATTCTCTAATCACTAGAGATGTTGAACATTTTTTCATATATTTGTTGATTGTTTGTATATCATCTTCTGAGAAGTGTCTGTTTAGCTCCTTGGCCCATTTATTCATTGGGTTATTTGTTTTTGTGGTGTTAAGGCTTTTAAGAGCTTTATAAATCCTTGAGGTTAGTGTTCTATCTGATGTGCTTGTGGTAAAGATTTGCTCCCATTCTGTAGGTCCTCTATTCTCCTCACTGATTGTTTCTTTTGCTGTGAAGAAGCTTTTTAGTTTGGATCCATCCCATTTATTGATTCTTGATTTTAGTTCTTGCTCTATAGGGGTCTTATTGAGGAAGCTGGAGCCTAAACCAAAATGATGGAGATTTGGGCCTACTTTTTCTTCTATTAGGTGCAAGGTCTCTGGTTTAATTCCTAGGTCCTTGATCCACTTTGAGTTAAGTTTTGTGCATGATGAGAGAAAGAGATTTAATTTCATTTTATTGCATGAGGATTTCCAGTTTTCCCAACACCATTTGTTGAAGAGGCTTCTTTTCTCCAGTGAACATTTTTGGCACCTTTGTCTAATATAAGATAACTGTAGGTGTGTGGGCTCATCTCTGAGTCTTCTATTCTGTACCATTGGTCAACTGGTCTATTTGATGCCAATACCATGCTGTTTTTGTTACTATTGCTTTGTAGTACAATTTAAGGTCTGGAATAGTAATGCCACCCGCTTCATTCTTCTTGCTAAGAATCGCTTTGGCTATTCTGGGTCTCTTATTTTTCCAGATGAATCTCATGATTGCTTTTTCTATTTCTATGAGGAATGATGTTGGGGTTTTGATTGGTATTGCATTGAATCTGTATAGTGCTTTTGAGAGAATGGTCATTTTGACAATATCAGTTCTACCTATCCATGAACAAGGTAGATCTTCCCATCTTCTAAGATCTTCATTAATTTCTTTCTTTAGTGTGCTGTAGTTTTCATTGTAGGGTCTTTCACTTCTTTTGTTGATTCCCAAATATTTTTTTTGAGGCTATAATAAATGGGGTGGATTTCCTAGTCTCTCTTTCTGAGCATTTGTTGCTGATGTACATAAATGCCTTTGATTTATGGGTATTGATTTTATATCCAGTTATGTTGCTCAATTCATTTATTAGATTTAGAAGATTTCTGGTGGAATTTTTTGGATCTTCTATGTATAGAATAATATCATCTGCAAATAGTGATAATTTCAATTCTTCTTTTTCTATCCATATCCCTTTAATTTCTTTTATCTGTCTAATTGCTCTGGCTAGGGCTTCAAGAACTATGTTAAATAGGAGTGGTGAAAGAGGACATCCCTGTCTTGTTCCAGTTTTTAGAGGGAATGCTTTCAATTTTTCTCCATTTAGGATGATGTTGGCCTGGGGCTTAGCATAGATGGCCTTTACGATGTTGAGGTATGTTTCTGTTATCCGTATTTTTTGTAGCATTTTGAACATGAAGGGATGTTGGATTTTGTCAAATGCTTTCTCTGCATCTATTGAGATGATCATATGATTTTATCTTTAAGCCTGTTGATGTGATGAATTACATTTATTGATTTCCTTATATTGAACCAACCTTGCATCCCTGGAATGAATCCCACTTGATCATGATGCACTATCTTACTGATGTGTTTTTTATTTGATTTGCCAGAATTTTATTGAGAATTTTTGCATCTATATTCATTAGAGATATTGGTCTGAAGTTTTCTTTCTTTGATTTGTCTGTCTGGTTTTGGAATCAGGATGATATTGGCCTCTCTTTTTCTATTTCACGAAATAGTTTGAGAAGTATTGGTGTTAATTCTTCTTTAAAGGTCTTGTAGAACTCAGCTGTGTATCCATCAGGTCCTGGGCTTTTCTTGGTTGGTAAGTTTTTTATGGCATCCTCTATTTCTTTGCTTGAAATTGACCTATTTAAATTGTGTATGTCATCTTGATTTAGTTTGGGCATATCATATGTCTCTAGAAATTTGTTGATGCCTTTGTTATTTTCTATTTTATTGGAGTATAAGTTTTCAAAATAATTTCTAATTATCTTCTGTATTTCTGTAGTGTCCGTTGTGATATTTCTTTTTTCATTGTAGATATTGGTAATTTGTGTTTTCTCTCTTCTTTTCTTTGTTAGCATAGCTAAAGGTCTATCAATTTTATTTATTATTTCAAAGAATCTACTTTTTGTTCTGTCAATTTTTTCATTTCTTTTAGTTTCAATTTAATTAATTTCAGCTCTGATTTTAATTATTTCCTGTCTTCTACTTCTTCTGGGGTTGATTTGTTCTTCTTTTTCTAGGGCTCTGAGATGTAATGTTAGTTCATTTATTTATTGACTTTTTATTTTTTGAAGGAATGAGCTCCATGCAATGAATTTTCCTCTTAGTACTGCCTTTAGGGTGTGCCAGAGATTTCAGTATGTTGTATTGTTGTTCTCATTTACCTCTAAGAATTTCTTAATCTCCTTCTTGATGTCTTCTGCAACCCATTGATCATTCAATAGCATATTATTTAGTCTCCAGGTGTTAGTGTAGCTTTTCTTTTCTTTTTTTTTATCATTGATTTCTAATTTCATTCCGTTATGATCTGATAGAATGCAAGGTAGTATCCCTACTTTTTTATATTTTCTTAGAGTTGCTTTATGGCATAATATATGGCCTATTTTTGAGAAGGATCCATGTGCTGCTGAGAAGAAAGTGTATTGGCTCATTGATGGGTGATATACTCTATATATGTCAGTTAAATCTAAATTATTAATTGTATTATTGAGCTCTATAGTTTCCTTGTTTAACTTTTGTTTGGAAGATCTATCTCATGGTGAAAGAGGTGTGTTAAAGTCACCTAGAATTATTGTGTTGTGGTCTATTTGATTCTTGAACTTGACAAGAATTTGATTGATGAATGTAGATGCTCCATTATTTGGGGCATGTATATTTATAACAGTTATATCTTGTTGATCTATGATTCCCTTAAGCAGTATGAAATATTCATCTTTATCTCTTTTGACTAACTTTGGCTTGAAGTCTACTTTATTGGATATGAGGATTGAGACCCCTGCTTGCTTACGTAGACCATGTGAGTGATATATTTTATCCCATCCTTTCACCTTCAGTCTATGGGCGTCTTTTCCTATGAGATGTGTCTCTTGAAGGCAACAAATTATTGGGCCTGTTTTTTTTAATCCAATCTATTAACCTATGTCTTTTAATTGGTGAATTTAGGTTATTAACATTCAGGGTTATTATTGAGACATAATTTGTATTACCAGTCTTTTTTTTTTAATTATTGGTATTTAGTTTGACTTGGTTTTTCCTTTGGTTGGGTTTTCCCTTTATTGTAGTTCTTCCCTTTGCAGATTTTCATTATTGTTTTTCAATTCCTCCCGGTGGAATATTTTACCAAGAATGTTCTGTAGAGCAGGCTTTCTTGATGTAAATTCTCTTAGCTTTTGTTTATCATGGAAGGTTTTTATTTCATCCTCAAATCTAAAGCTTAATTTTGCTGGATATAAAATTCTTGTTTCACATCCCTTATCCTTTAGAGCCTGGTATATGTTGTTCCAGGATCTCCTGGCTTTGAGGGTCTGGATTGAAAAATCTGCTGAGATGCGAATTGGTTTTCCCTTATAGGTAATCTGACTTTTCTCTCTTGCAGCCTTTATAATTCTATCTTTATTTTGTATGCTGGGCATTTTCATTACAATGTGCCTTGGTGTAGACCTGTTGTAATTTTGTACATTTGGCATCCTATAGGCCTCTAGTATTTGATTTTCAAGTTCATTCTTCCTGCTTGGGAAATTTTCTGATATTATTTCATTGAAGAGATTGTGCATTCTTTTGGTTTGTGCAGGAGCCCTGTTTGGGGACATGGCTTGAATTGCGGTTGACTATGAGCCGTGGAGATTTGGGCATTGTCGCTTTCCGTAGTCTCACGGGACTTGGCCCGGGATCTCTCGTGACTTGGCTGAAATTGCTGATCGGGTCAGCGCCATTTTGGTGGTGTGTGTGGCGTGTGTTAGTCGTTGTTAGAACCAGAGAGAAAAGTTATCAGAATAAAAAGCTGTTTGTCTCCAGTTTGCCTCTGAACTTCTTCCCGCAGCTCCGTTGCTCCAAGCGCTTCAGGCGGGCAACAGGTGGTGGCCCGTAAGGGGAACTTCGGAGCGGACGGGTAAGAACTGAAAGGTCTCTAAAGATGGGTTCGAATATAACTGAATCCCAAGTGATAGAGGCTATGCAAAGACTCCTTGATATACCTGACTCTGTTCTCAGTGAGGAGGATATAGAAAAAAGTGAAAGTGATCAAAAAAGCGTAGCTTCCACTGGGCCAACTAAGACCAGTAAAGAAAGTATTAGAAGAGTCCCAAAAATGACAAAAATCCAAGCTATTAAAGCTATTCGGGAGTTATTGGTGATAGCTGAAGGATACTTGCTCTTAATGGAACCTGGGCCTCAGGATATTGCTGTCAGTGAAATTAGCAGTGGTGAGGAATCTAGTAAAAGTGATCCTGAGAAAATGAGGAAAAAGACACTAAAAAAGACCGAGAAAAAGGACCGTCAGGTAGAGGAACCACTTGTGTCCTCTACTCCCCCATGGGTGGAATCCATTACAGAAAATATGAAGGGTATTACTAGGCATTTGCATACCCTAGAAACAGAAATAAAAAGTCTTTCTGATCGCTTATGCGCTCTCGAGGGCAACTCACAGATACATTGGGAACCGCCAGCATTTGAAAAAAAAATGGACAGAGTGTCCATCAGTCAGTAGATTTCAAAACAATAAAAAATCTCAAAGAGGCAGTAATGACTTATGGGCCCCAAGCTCCTTTCACGTTGAGTATGCTGGAGTCCCTTAACACCTTTAGCTTAACCCCCTCAGACTGGAAAAGTCTATGTAAAGCAACATTAAGCGGGGGGCAATTCTTGGTTTGGCGATCGCAATTCCAAGAACTTTGTATAGAAATGGCTAAAAGAAACGTGGCTGCAGGGTTTGAAATCTATAATATAGACATGCTCACAGGAGAAGGGCAATTCGCAGACTTACAGGCTCAAACAGATTATGACCCACATGTATATGCTCAGATAAACACAACTGCCTTAGAGGCATGGAAAACTGTACAAGGACCTGGGGATCTACAAGGTAGCTTGTCAAAAGTGATTCAAGGACCTAATGAGCCGTATGCTGACTTTGCGGATCGACTTTTGAGAACTGCAGGTAGTGTGTTTGCAGATGTTGACGAAGCTATGCCATTAGTTGTTCAATTAGCTTATGAAAATGCTAATAAATGGTGCCAAGCAGCCATCAGGCCATGGAGAACTAAAAAGGATCTTTCCGTGTATATACAACTATGTAAAGATATAAATGACGCCTTTGTCACAGGAAATGTGATTGCAGCCTCAATGAGAGGTGCTTCCCCTCGAAATTTCACAAAGGCTAAACGTAGACATTATAATCAATCAGGATATTCCAGGCAAAATTATCATAATCAATCAGGCTATTCTAGGCAAAATCCCAAAAGAGAAATAAGACCAAGCTCATACCGTGCCCCAGGCCGCTGCCCCAGGTGTAAAAAGGGAAATCATTGGGCCAATAAATGCCATTCAAAATTTGACATCCATGGAAATCCTTTGTTCAGGAATTCAAAAAACGGGGCACGGGGCCCTCTGCCCCGGGGCCCACAAATGTACAGGGCATTGCAGGAGGAGTATCCTCAAGCATCCACTCAGATGCTTCCCCGACACAATCCCTACTACCCATCCACTCCCTCGCCAGAGGAACAAGAGGAAATGCAGGATTAGACCTCTGTTCCACCGCCTGAATAGTGTTAACAGCTGAAATGGGGGTTCAACTGATTCCCACAGGAGTCAGGGGACCTCTTCCCTCAGGGACTGTAGGACTTATTATCGGGCGTAGTCCTAAAAGCTTATTAGGTTTGCAAGTGACCCCAGGTGTAATAAACTCAGACTACAAAGGGGAAATAAAAATAATGCTTAGCTCACCCCAAAGTATAAGTTCTGTTAATCAAGGAGATAGAATTGCTCAGTTGCTTCTCCTTCCCAATTTACATAATTCATTTAAAATGGGTATGCCTCAAGAAGGGAACAATAGAGGATTTTGTTCCACTGACTCAAGACCCATGGCTTGCTGGGATCGAGACTGTTCAAGGAGGCCTATGTGTAAAATAAAAATCCAAGGAATAGAAATGGAGGGATTAATAGATACTGGAGCTGACTCTTCCATTATTAATTTACGCCAATGGCCCAAGCACTGACCTCTGCAAAATGCTTCAACCAGTTTAAGAGGCTTGGAATATAATAACCTCCCAGATAAAAGTGTGGTAATTTTAAAATGGGAGGATGATGAAGGCCATAAAGGAACATTTCAGCCTTATGTTTTACCTAATCTACCGGTTACTTTATGGGGAAGAGATATTTTGCAACAAATGGGAGTACACCTTGCAACCAAGCCTGCAGATGTTAAATGTGAAAACCTACAGGGTAATCTTAACCATAAAAGAACTCATTATCAAAAAGTACAGAGTAATCTTAACCCTAAAAGTAATCATTATCATAAAGGAAAAAGATATTATTTTTCGGGGCCACTGAGAAAATAATTTTGAAAATACCATGGCTTTCTGATAAGCCAGTGTGGGTCCCTCAGTGGCCCCTATCTAAAGAGAAATTACAAGCGGCCCACCTACTAGTTCAGGAACAATTAGAAGCAGGTCATATAGAACCTTCCACCTCTCCCTGGAATTCCCCCATATTTGTGATCAAGAAAAAGTCAGGAAAATGGCGATTGTTACATGATCTTAGACAAATTAATAAAACCATGCAAGTTATGGGCCCTACTCAACCTGGACTTCCTAGTCCCATAGCTATTCCAAAAAATTTCCATCTTATTACTCTTGATATAAAGGATTGCTTCTTTTCTATTCCCCTACATCCTCTGGATGCCCCCAGGTTTGCTTTTTCAGTTCCTTCTATTAACAATAATGGCCCTGATCAGAGATATCAATGGAAGGTTTTACTGCAGGGAATGGCTAATAGCCCCACCATATGCCAAATATATGTGGACAAGGCCATCCAACGCATTAAAAATAAATATCCAAACCTCATGTGTCTACATTACATGGATGATATTTTATTGGCCCACCCTAATCAAAAAATCTTATTTAATATATTCAGTGATGTGGTAGAAAATTTAAAAAAATATGGATTATATATAGCAGAAGAAAAAGTTCAAACCAGATCTCCAATATTATATTTAGGATTTAAAATCATGGATACTTTTGTTAGACCCCCAAAAATTCTAATAAATAAAGAACATTTGACCACCCTCAATGATTTCCAAAAACTACTGAGAGACATTAATTGGCTTCGCCCTACACTAAATCTCACTACTGGCCAACTAAAACCTTTATTTGACATCCTTCGCGGAGACCCTGATCCATCTTCATCACGAACATTGACTCTTGATGTTAGGAAAGCTTTAAAGTTAGTAGAAAAAGCCATCAAAGGAGCTCGTTGTGATAGATTTGATTTAACTCAACCGCTGATGTTGATTATTATTTTTCTTCACAATATAAACCCACAGGAGTATTTTGGCAACAAGGGCCTTTGTTATGGATACATTTGCCCGTCTCTCCTAAAAGTATAATTGAATCTTATACCTCCATGGTGGCTAAACTTATTCTTCAAGGACTTAAGATTTCTACTAAAATATTTGGCATTCACCCTGCTACTATTATTACTCCCTATTCATCATCACAGATTGAATATTTATGCTTCAATGGTAATGATTGGGCTATAGCTAAATGCTCTACTTCTGCAAATTTTGATAATAATCTTCCTAAGTCCCCTATATTATCTTTTTGTATTAATCATCCTATTATATTTCCACAGGTAATAAAAAATCAACCTATTCCTAAGGCATTTAATGTATTTACAGATGGGTCCTCAAATGGTACTGCTACAGTAGTCACTAAAAAAGAAAATATGGGCTTACATAACTGCACACAAATCACCTCAACTAGTGGAATTGGAAGCTGTGGTAAGAGCTCTGGAAAATTTTAGGGACCAGCCCGTAAACATTTTTTCAGATAGCCACTATATTGTACAAGCCGTCCCAAAATTAGAGTTAGCAGGACCAATAGCACCTCATACTCCAGCCTTTAAATTGTTTTATCAAATACAAAAAATTTTGTGGGCAAGAAAAGAACCTCTATTCGTAGGCCATATTAGAGCACATACTAATTTGCCTGGTCCCCTCCATGAAGGTAATCAAAAGGCTGATGAACTTACAAAAACAATATTTATACTTTCAGTGCTACAACAAGCTACTTTATTTCACTCCCAGTTTCATGTCAACAGCACCACCTTGCAACGTAGGTTTAAAATCACAAAGGAGCAAGCCAGAACAATTGTAAAAGATTGTAAATCTTGTATGACACATTTGCCCAATCCTCATTTCGGCGTTAACCCTAGAGGATTAATGCCCAATCATTTGTGGCAGATGGATGTTACTCATGAGCCAAGTTTTGGAAAATTGCGATTTATTCATATTACCATTGATACATGCTCAGGCATGATTTTTGCTTCCTTACATTCTGGAGAAAAAGTTAAAGATGTTACATCTCATTGTTTGCAAGCTTTTGCTGCATTGGGCATCCCCAAAATGCTTAAAACAGATAATGGCCCCGCATATACGTCCTTATCTTTCAAACAGTTTTGCGCAAAATTCAATATATCCCATAAAACAGGCATCCCATACAATCCTCAGGGTCAGGGCATTATTGAAAGAGCAAACCGAACACTGAAAATTATGTTATTAAAACAAAAAGAAGGAAATTGGAAAAGTCCTAAGGACAGATTGGCAGTTGCCCTGTTTACCTTAAATTTTTTAACTTTAGACTCTAATGGTTATTCTGCTGGAGACAGACGTTGGAATCCACACCAACAACATAAACCTTTGGTTTACTGGAAGGATGTTCTTTCAGGTACATGGAAGGGTCTAGATCCAGTATTAATTTGGGGAAGAGGATCTGTTTGTGTTTTTCCAAAACACGAATCCTCTCCAATATGGATACCAACTAGATTAATAAAACAGGTACCACATCAAAATGATCAAGATGAAGTTATTGAAGAATCAAGATTAATAAAAAAGGTACAAAATCAAGAGGACCAAGATGAAGGTATAGAATGATTCCCTCAAAAGAGTCCTTCAAAATATTTCACAACTTAAGTGTCATTCCTCCCGGCCGGGACGAGGAGATCTCTCTTTAGTGTGCACACAATTGTATTTTTTTTTCTTTTTATACATGTATTTATGTCTGTGTATTTGTCTACATTTCATGTTAATGTGACATCACAAATATATGTTTGTATGTTTGTGCATCTGTCCAGTGTGACGTCACAAATAACAAGTGCTTATGAAAAAAAAAAATATATATATATACATATGGATCCAAATAACTTTAATTCATTCTAGGTTAAGAGTATTCAATTAAGAGTAAATAATTTTATAAATGAAGGTATTTTCAATTTTGATTTATAGGTGTCCCTGGGACTTCTCTTTAGCAAACAATATGACTAGTGCTATATAACCTGATATTTTGGTGTTTTGACATAAGATTGTTTATTTGTTATTAACTTCATTTGTTTAATAGCTCATTAATTTCAATTATCTCAACAGGTAAAAGATTGCTCTGTATACAGAGACTCAAGGGTTCCAGTTAACAAATTATTTCTCTAAAGTGTCTTTACCTTTTATTAATCTATCTTTAATGCAGTAATTACCCTCAGTCTTTCTTTGTTTTGTTCTAAATATGATATTTTTCCAACTTATGTTTGTAGAAGCTCAACCAGCGATGTGTGTGAACAAAAATCAACTCTAATTTTCTAATCTAATTATTCTATTTTGTAGTTTGACAACTCGCCTCTCGACTCAGTGCTGCAATAGCCCTGCCTTTCCTTTAATAATTGATGCTTGAGTTTCTAGGGAGCGGGCCCTGAAGATTTGCTGGTGGCATTGTCTAAACATAAAAAAGACGTCTGCTGCTACAGCTGCAGGGATCGCGGCCGCCGCAAGCATCCCTGCTGCTCAAGCATCAAACAACCTCACCAACAGTGTGGCCTCTGCTCTACATGCATGGGGCCTCCTACATCAACATGTTATAACAAATGGACATTTTGATCTTTCATTGTTTGGGACTTTACGGGACAATGCCTTGCGGGTATTTGTCTAGAGAATTCAGTGTGTTACTTGATGGAACTTAGGGCAGCTGATTTGTTTAAACAATTTGATATGCTATGCAATTTGGCTCATCACCAAAAGGCTTGTCGCCTTAAAGCCGCAACATCTCCTCACAATTGGACGGCTGTTAGTCATCATATATAGTCAATCCTAAAGGGCTCCATTGGATGGCTCGTTAGCCAATGACGGGTAAGATCCCCAGAGGGCGACAACCTAAGACAGGCACAGTCGCACGGGACAGTCTCATGTGGCCGACATATCAACCTAAGACAGGAGTCAAGGGCACAGCCTTGATTATCCGATGACGGGTAAGAATGTTGGTTGCACATAGACGTCCTAGAGCATTACCTCTTTTAAAACAAAAAGGGGGAAATGCAGGAGCCCTGTTTGGGGAGATGGCTTGAATTGCGGTTGACTATGAGCCGTGGAGATTTGGGCATTGTCGCTTTCCGTAGTCTCACGGGACTTGTCCCGGGATCTCGAGTGACTTGGCCGAAATTGCTGATCGGGTCAGCGCCATTTTGGTGGTGTGTGTGGCGTGTGTTAGTCGTTGTTAGAACCAGAGAGAAAAGTTATCAGAATAAAAAGCTGTTTGTCTCCAGTTTGCCTCTGAACTTCTTCCCGCGGCTCCGTTGCTCCAAGCGCTTCAGGCGGCAACAGGTTTGAATCTTTGCACATTCCTCTATTCCAATAAATCTTACATTTGGTCTTTTGATGGTATCCCATAATTCTTGGATGTTTTGCTCATGGTTTCTTAGCATCTTCACTGTGAAGTCAACTTGATTTTCAAGATTATATATTTTGTCCTCATTGTCTGAGGTCCTATCTTCCAAGTGGTCCAATATGTTGGTGATGCTTTCTATTGAATTTTTTAAGTGGCTTACTGTTTCTTTCATTTCAAGGATATATGTTTGGTTTTTTTCTCAATCTCTCTATCTCTTTCTTGAAGTAATCTTTTGCTACCTGGATTTGTTCTCTTAACTCTTTGTTGATGTGATCGATGGTTGCCTGCATATGATCTCTTATTTCTTTGTTGGAGAGATAAATTTTTGCCTGTATCTGTTCACTTAGGTCGTTTTTAAAATCCCTTATCATTT
Organism: Tamias sibiricus; assembly: GCA_025594165.1. Lineage (NCBI taxonomy): Eukaryota > Metazoa > Chordata > Mammalia > Rodentia > Sciuridae > Tamias > Tamias sibiricus. The sequence continues at coordinate 130,957,255 of CM046667.1, forward strand.
TAATAATGTATATCTAGAACTCTTTCTCTGACATTTCACCTACTGTGCTTTGTATGGTTTCTATTATTGTAGTATCTTGGTGTGTTTGGGGCATTTTCCTCCCTTGTTTCCTCATGATGTCTATGTGTTTTCCTCTCTTGCAAGGTAAGCCTGAAGTATTACAACTTCTGCCCTTTTGTCTTATAAGGTCCCTCCAGGTTACCCAGAACCTCACTTTTTAGGGATAAACTCCACTTGACCATGGTGCACTGTAGTCGCCTGAAGCGATGGCCGCTTGGAGCAAAGAAGCCGCGGGAAGAAGTTTTGAGACGAACTGGAAACAAACAGCTCTTTATTCTGGCAACTTTTATCCCTGGCTCTAACTACACCCCGACACGCCGTCCACGCTCCTCTAACCTCCAAAATGGCACAGATCTCCTCCGCAATCTCGCTCAAGTCCCTCGAGATCTCCGGCCAAGTCTCGCAAGATCCCTGGCCAAGTACGGAAGGCGCCAATGCCCAAACATGTCCAAAGCCAAAGCCCGTAGTCCACCGCAATTTAAGCCATCTCCCCAAACAGGGCTCCTGCAGTGCACTATCTTTTTGATATATTTTTGTATTTGATTTGCCAGAATTTTATTGAGAATTTTTGCATCTGTGTTCATTAGACATATTGGTCTGACATTTTCTTTCTTTGATGTGTCTTTGCCTAGTTTTGGAATCAGGGTGATATTGGCCTTATAGAATGAGTCTGGAAGAGCTCCCTCTTTTTCTATTTCCTGAAATAAATTGAAGAGTATTGGTATTAGTTCTTCTTTGAAGGTCTTGTAGAATTTGGCTGTGTATCCATCAGGTCCTGGGCTTTTCTTGGTTGGTAGTTTTTGATGGCATCTTCTTTTTCCTCACTTGAAATTGATCTGTTTAAATTATGTATAATGTCCAGATCCAGTTTGGGAACTTCATATGACTATAGAAATTTGTCAATGCCTTTGATATTTTCTATTTTATTAGAGTACAAGTTTTCAAAATTATTTCTGATTATCTTCTGTATTTATGAAGTGTGTTTGTTGTGATATTTCATTTTTCATCACAAATGTTAGTAATTTGAGTTTTTTCTCTCCTTCTTTTCATTACCATGGCTAAGGGTTTGTAAATTTTATTAATTTTTCAAAGAACCAACTTTTTGATTTGTCAATTTTTTCAATTATTTCTTTCGTCTCAATTTCATTAATTTCAGTTCTGATTTTAATTATATCCTGTCTTCTACTGCTTTTGATGTTGATCTGTTCTTCTTTTTCTAGGGCTTTGAGGTGTAATGTTAAGTCATTTATTTGTTGTTTTTTTCTTCTCTTAAGGAATGAACTCCATACAATGAATTTTCATCCTAATAATACCTTCCTAGTGTCCCAGAGATTTAGATACATTGTATTTGCATTCTCATTCACCTCTAGGATTTTTTAAATCTCCTCCTTGATGTCTTTTGCAATTCCTTGTTCATCCAGTTGCATGTTGTTTAGTCTCCAGGTGTTGGAGTAAGTTTCTTTTTTTTAAATTTTATCATTGATTTCTAATTTCATTCCATTATGATCTGATAGAATGCAGGGTAGTATCTCTACTTTTTTATATTTGCTAAGAGTTGCTTTGTGGCATAATATATGGTCTATTTTAGAGAAGTAGCCATGTGCTGCTGAGAAGAAAGTTTATTTGTTCACTGAGGGACGAAATATTCTATATATGTCTGTTAAATCTAAGTTATTAATTGTATTAATCAGGCCTAAATTTTCTTTATTTAGCTTTGGTTTGCATGATATATCCAGTGTTGAAAGAGGTGTGTTGAAATCTCCTAGAATAATTGTGTTGTGGTCTATTTGAATCTTGAACTTGAGAAGAATTTGTTTGATGAATGTAGGTGCTCCATTATTTGGGGCATATGAATTTATTATTGTTTTGTCTTGTTAATGAATGGTTCCCTTAACCAGTATGAAACATCCTTCTTTGTCCCTTTTGATTAACTTTGGCTTGAAATCTACCTTATTTGATGTGAGAATGGAAATCCCTGCTTGTTTTCACAGCCCATATGAGTGGTAATATTTTTCCCAGCCTTTCACCTTTGTGGCATCTTCCACATGACAGGGCCCGGGCAAAAGCCCCCCATCATGGAAAAGTGACAGAGCCAGGGCAAAGCCCCTAATCATAAAGAAAATAAAAAAGGAGGCTTGAAACCAGCCTTCAGCACACCTTCAGTCTGTTGATGTCTTTTTCTATGAGGTGAGTTTCTTGGAGATAGTATATTGTTGGATCTTTTCTTTTAATCCAGTCTGACAGTCTGTGTCTTTTGAATGGTGAGTTTAGGCCAGTAACATTCAGGGTTATTATTGAGACATGATTTATATTCCCAGTCTTTTTTGTTTATTTTTTGGTATTTAACTTGATTTGGTTTCTCCTCTGGTTAGTGTTTCCTTTAGTTTAATATCTCCCTTTGCTGATTTTCATTGTTGTTTTTCTTTTCTTCTTCACGGAATATTTTGCCAAGGATGTTCTGTAGTGCAGGCTTTCAAATTGTGAATTCTTTTATCTTTTGTTTATCTTGGAAGGTTTTTATTTCATCTTCAAATCTAAAGCTTAAATTTGATGGACATAAGATTTTTGGTTGACATCCATTTTCTTTCAGAGCTTGATGTATATTGTTCCAGGATCTTCTAGCTTTTAAGGTCTGGGTTGAAAAATCTGCACATAACCTAATTGGTTTCCACATATATGTAATCTGATTCCTTTCTCTCATGGCTTCTAATATTCTCTCCTTATTTTGTATGTTAGGCATTTTCATTATAATGTGCCTTGGTGTGGATCTGTTGTGATTGTGTACATTTGGTGTTTGGTAAGCCTCTTGAATTTGGTTTTCCTATTCATTCCTCATGTTTGGAAAATTTTTCCTGGTATTTTTTTTCATTGAATAGATGGCTCACTCCTTTGGTTTGGAACTCTATGCCTTCCTCTATCCCAATAACTCTTAAATTTGGTCTTTTTAAGCTAGCCCATATCTCTTAAATGTTCTGATCATGATTTCTTATCATTTTCACTGTGTTGTCTACATTTTTTCAAGATTATATATTTTGTCTTCATTATCTGAGGTCCTGTCTTCCAAGTGGTCTAATCTGTTGGTGATACTTTCAATTGAACATTTAATTTGGTTTATTGCTTCTTTCATTTCCAGGATTTCTGTTTGTTTTCTTTTTAAAACCTCAATCTCCCTATTGAAGTAATCTTTTGCTTCTTGTATTTGTTTATGAAGTTCTTTGTCAAAATGATCTTTTACTAATTGTATTTTTTCTCTTATATCAGTCTTCAGATCACAGAACATTTTAATTATGTACATCCTGAACTCCTTCTCTGTCATTTTATCTGCTGTGCTTGCTGTGGAATCTACTAAGGAGGTATGTTGATTTGTTTGGACACATTCTTCCCTTGTCTTTTTATATTGCTTGTATGACTTTTCTTCTAGCACTGTAGAATCATGACTTTTTCATTTTTACCTTAAAGCCTTATGATGCCCCTGTAAGACAATGTTAACAGATCCCCATATGAACACTTTACACTCTAAAACCAGACATTTTCTATTCAGATGCTCACAGTTTGGTCACAATGTATAGAATTAATGAATTCAAATATTGTCCCCAATATAGTCTGTAGGTTTGTAAATGGGTTTATAATTTCTTATGTTGGACACAAATATGATATTCTGAGGAGGAAGGAGGTGAGGATATTGAGATATTATTTATTAGGAAGTGTGAAAGAGAAATCTATGGATGTAGTTTAATATCAGCAGAAGAGAGAGGAAATGAATTAGAGTGAACAAGTTAGTGGGAAGTCCGAGGTATACATAAAACAAACTCATATATATGTTAAGAGAAATCAAAAAATGTCAAAGTTAGTAGAAATTGGTGGAAAGAGAAGAAAAAGAAAGTGAGTCAAAAAGAGAAAAGAAAAACTATATATCACACAACTGTAATATACTATTCAGTGGCCCCTGTTCTCAAAATCCTAATTCATGTATAATACTAGGTTTCCCATATGTTGGGAGTTTGAGGGTGGAGGAGTAAATAGGGAGAGGAAAGAACAAAACAAAACAAAAAAGAAAAAGAGAGAGAAACACACACACACACACACACACACACACACACACACACACAAAGATCAACACACAAATAAATCACAGACAAAAAATCTTGAAGGAAGATTTTCTGCTTCCCTTCACATCCAGTAGGTGTGGTCGTCTGTTGTTGGTGGTCAGGTTTTATTGCCACCCTCCAGATGTTGAAGGTAACCAAGTAGTCACAGAACCAGCAGTAGCAGCTACTGAGGAGTTGGGATGGAGTTACAATCTGCGTACCTGGTCAGCTGGGGTTCCAAGCTGGGAGTTGTCCCCCTAGTAAATGGCACTGAAAGGTGACCCAAGATGTAGGCCTCTATTTTCCATGTCGCAATATAGTCTCAAATGGAGAGAGCAGTGTTGTGGGGCTGGAGGCTGGGTTCAGACATGAGCTCCGCCACTGTCTGTGTGTGGCATGTATGGACGTCAGCTGACTTCAGAGCCTGTGTAAATTCCTCAGATGTATGCAGGCTACTGCACATAGGTGATTCGTTTTTTTTCTTTTTTTCTCCCTCTGCTGCTGCAACTTTAAAAAATGGCAGTGATCAATTCCCCTGGGAGTAGTGGCACCACACGGGACCTGATTGGCATTCCTGTGTGTGGCAATTTGCCAGGTGACTTGCATGAAAGCAAGTTGGGTAGCCCAACGATCAGTACCTATTGTTCTTGGCCGTTCCCCACAGGTACTGCTGCAGGAGTCCTAGTTCTTCTGCGCCATTCCCTGCCTGCACTGCTGCAGGTATCCTTGTGCACTATTTGTTTCCTGTGCAGGACCCGAGCAATTTGGAGACTCATCCACGCTATAGTCTGTTATCCCAGTGCACCAGAGGAGTACGATGGCCTTGGGTCCTTTGTGGGTGCAGGAGTATTGCTAGCAACTAAGCAGTATTGTCACTACTGAGCCTCAATTTGCCGACTGACACTTAATGCAACCTCTCTCCTGTCTGCCATCTTGTAGAGTTCACACTTTCTTGATATCATTATGGCTAAGATATACATATAAACTGTTGGTTTAGTAGTCATAGAGTTGTGGCAAAATTGAAAGAAAATTATTTATATAGGGTCAATTTTCAGGAAGGTGTAGAAAATGCATGCGGCAACCAGCAGTATAGTTAGTAAATAATAAGACCCTACATTATATTTTTAAAGTTACTTATTTAGAACAGTGCTCCAGGAAATCTAATTTGAGATCATTGAAATTTCAGCAAATTAAGGGGTTCAGATGATTAAATATAGTGTACAGATATTAAAAGCTGCAGGGGTGAAAGGCAAGAACATTATTCTCATTCTGATTAAGAATTGGTACACAGACTACTATTTCTAATATAGTAGATGTTAATGAAAGCTATATATTTTATAACATATTTGAATACCAGGTAATTCTGATATTTACTTAAAAAATACTGGTCTTGGTCTGGGGATGTAACTGAGCAGTACAGTAGTTTTCCAGTGGGTGAGGTCCTGAGTTCAGTCCCCAGCACTCAGAAAGAAAAAAAAAAAAAAAAAAAAAAAACAAGCCACAGACATGTACAACAAATATGTACAAATAATTGTAGTCAAAGCAGTTATAGAGCCTAATGAGGGGAAGATGACTTGTGGCTAGCAAAGTTTAGAGAGGTCTACAAAAGGAAGTATGGTTTGAGCTGGGCAATAGGGACTAAATAGGACTTATAGAGGTGGATATGGTGAGACAGGGGTGAGACAATTGGGGAGCAGGCAGGGAAGAAGCATTCTAGATGGAGGCTTAGCAATCAAGAATGTATATGTGGGGACAATGGCAGATAATCTGAGATAGCTGGATTATAAAATGCCTGTAGGATCATAGTATGAAAATGCTAAAGACTAGGGCTGGGGTTGTGGCTCAGTGGTAGAGTGCTTCCTAGCAAGCATGAGGCATTGGGTTCAGTCCCCAGCACCACATAAAAAAATCTAAATAAACAAAATAAAGGTATTGTGTCCATCTACAGCTAAAAATATTTTAAAAAGAAAAGAAAGTGCTGTAGACTGAATGTTTATCCTCAGAATTTATAAGTTGAAATTCTCATCTCCAATGTAATCATGTCAGGAATTGGGGGTCTTTGGCAGGTGATTAAGGCTCATAGATGGAATCCTCATACCTAAAATTGGTGCCCTTACAAAAGGGAATTCAGATACCTTCCTCACTCTAGAGAGTACCTTTATATGTTCTACCATGTGAGGATATAGTAAGAACATGGTCATTTGTGAGCCACAAAGTGGGCCCTCACCAGACAACAAACCGGCAAGCACTTTAATTGTGATCTTCCCAATCTTCCAAACTGTGGGAAATAAATTACTACCATTTAGAAAGCCATCTAGTCTAAGGTAGTTTGTCACAGCAGCCTAAGTGGACTGAGGCAGAAACTGGTATTAAGAAGTGGGGGTGTGCATATAGCAAATAACCTACGAATATTGACATGGCTTTAAAACTGAGTAATGGGTAGAGGCTAGAAGAATTTGGAAGACCAAGCTAGAAAAATCCTACATTACCATGAACAGACAATGAAGAATAATTCTGTTGAGAATGCAGAAAGAAAAAAGGAGATGTAGAGAAAACCTCAATCTTCTTAGACAATACCTAAGTAATCATGAACAAAATGTTGGTAGAAATATGAACAGTAAAAGTCATTCTGATGAGGACTCAGATGGAAACAAAAAATGCTATGTATAATGGAAGAAAGAAAAGCCTTATTAAAAAGTGGCAAGGAAATTGAATTGTATTCATGTTCTAGTGGTATGTGGGAGCTAAAACTTACAAGGAATGAAATCAGATAGCTGTTGCCGCCTGAAGTGCTTGGAGCAACGGAGCCGCGGGAAGAAGTTCAGAGGCAAACTGGAGACGAACAGCTTTTTATTCTGATAACTTTTCTCTCTGGTTCTAACAACGACTAACACACGCCACACACACACACCACCAAAATGGCGCTGACCCGATCAGCAATTTCGGCCAATTCACTCGCGAGATCCTGGGACAAGTCTCGTGAGACTACGGAAGGCGACAATGCCCAAATCTCCACGGCTCATAGTCAACCGCAATTCAAGTCATCTCCCCAAACAGGGCTCCTACAGATAGCTAAAGCTACTTTTTTTGGTAGTTGTAGATGGACAGAATGTCTTTATTTTATTTGTTTATTTTTATGTGGCACAAAGGATCAAACATGGAGCCTCACACATGCTAGGCAAGCGTTCTGGCACTGAGCTAAGGCCCCAGTCCCCTAAAGCTATTTTTAACAAAGTGTTGAAGTTGAGGCTTGGCTCCTCCTGACTGCTTCTAATAAAAGGACAGAAGAGAAAAATGACTTAAAGAATTGTTAAGCAATAAGAAAGCCAAACTTAAATATGCAAAAACTTCTCAGCCTATCAAAATTGAAAAAAAAAAATAGCATGTTCAGGAAAGAATATTACAGGTGTGGCCAAGCATCCCTTCAATAAGTGTGAATCAATGAATTCATCAGGCTGCTCCCAGCCAAAAATTGACCATTTAGACTGATGAAGATGACTGGAAGGAAGGAAAGTAGGTAGGTTGGTTCATTGTTAAGTTTGGACTTGACAGAATGGGACTACAGAGGTATTTGAATGAGAATGTGTGATTTTTAAAAACTTTTTCATTCATTCATTCAAGATGTTGTCTCACTGTGTTAACTAGGCTAGCCTCAAACTCCTGGACTCAACTTGTCTTCCTGCCTCAGCCTCCTGAGTGGCTGGGGCTACAGGTGTGTGCCAGTGGTACCTGGCTTCAGTGGCTAGTATGTTACAGACTACCATCCACCTGGAATAGAATGATGAATGAAGACAAATGTATTCCTTGCCTTTATGGAACTTGACAAGAAAGAAAATGTAAAAGTATGACTGAAACAAGTGCTAAGAAGAACTATGAGATAAAATAAGAACAATAACAGCAGCTAATAGCCTCATTCTCCTATTTTGTAAGAGTATGTGCTGTAAGACTTGACCTAGTTAGGGAGTTCTGAAGCTTTAGCTTAGATCTGAAAGAAGAGGAACCAGTTTGGTGATAATACAGGGGTGGGCGGTTCATCGACAGCTGGGAGCAAGAAGAAGCAACTTGTTCCAAATACATGTGGTGGTGGGAAGCAGTCCAGAGAGGCCTGAAAGGTGGCCAGTGGAAGTGAGAGTACAGCTGTGTGGGGCTGTTTGAGATTGCATTAATAGTCACTAATTAAAGCTCAAAATTTACAGTTGAGTCTTCTTTAAGCCTCTAAGTTCAACTTAAAACCCAGTTACTCTATTTATAAATCATGCATTTTCATACAAAATTTTAAAAAATTACTTTCATGTGTTCATTAACTCTTAATAGACTTTCCCCCTTTTTTTTAAATTTTTGTTTTTTGGTACTGGGGATTGAACCTAGGGGCACTTAACCACTGAGCCACATCCTCAGCCCTTTTAATATTTTATTTTAAGACAGGGTCTTGCTAAGTTGCTTAGGGCCTTGCTAGGTTGCTGATGCTGGCCTTGAACTTGAGATCCTCCTGCCTCAGCCTCCCAGCCGCTGAAATTATAGGTGTGTGCCACTGCAACCATATTCCTCTTATTTTTTATGTTAAATTCATTCAGAAATTTAATAAGTTTAATTCTTGTAGACACTTCTAATGCTTGACAAGGCAATATTGCAAACCTAATAAGCAAATGATTCCAAGTCCTATAGTAATGCTTATAAAGCTAATTAACCAAAATTATAATGGTAATAAATCATATTCTGATAAGTATTCAAAGCTTTTATATAAACATAACAAAACAATTTTACAGCTTTCAGTAGTCTACTGATAATTAAACATTTCAAACTATAATTTTAGAATCTCTAATTTCTATTAAATATCTCTAATACCTTGTATTATAAATACATACACAGATTATCATAATAAAATATATTCAGAAAAAAGGAAGAGTTAATACTAAAGAGTTGATTTACTTTGATATTTATATACTAATTTTTATACCCTAGTGGTTTTTTAGAGTGCCAGACTTAGCTCATAAAAATACAAAATACTGGGACTCAGCGATAGTGCACTTGCCTGGCATGTGTGAGGCACTGGGTTTGATTCTCAGTACTTCATATAAATAAATAAAATAAAGGTCTATCAACAACTAAAAAAAATTTTTAGAAAAAAATACAAGATTTAATTTGAATTTCATATGAACAGTGAATAACTTTTTAGTGACTGAAATTTAATTTAATTTAATGTTCTGTATTTTATCTGGCAACCCTAGTAGTTTTGCAAAAATCACTTACCCAAGTAGAATTACCATCTCTGGTGGGTTGGACTTACTGGGTCAATAATTTGTGACCAAAATATGGTTATGGATTAGGCCTCTTAGTCAGAAATTAAGACCTAGTGCTAATTCCTGAATGATTTTACCCAAGTCAGTGTTCAACATACTGAGATATTTCTAATTACCTGAATCTGATCTGGTTTGTCAGTGGTGACCCCCAGGATATAGTTTTTCAGCCTTGGATATTATGGATTTTTTTTTTTGTTGTTGTCTTCTGAGTTTCACCATTACCTGATATTTATTGTAATTTAGTTTCAAATTTTTATCATATCATTTGGGATGATGGGATTATATGACTCGAGGTGATAGAATTCTGTATTACCTCCCTCCCTCCAATTCTAAACCTGAACATGCAAGGCCTTAGGGATCACTGGACTAATCTGCCTTTTGCCCCTAAGACCAATGGAGAGCCATCATTCAAGACTTCAAGCAACGATGTGACTTGACCAGGGTTTCTGTTTTTTTCGGGGAAAATAAAACACTCTGACGGCTGTGTGCAGAATAAATAGGAGAGGTTTGGAATAAGTGACAGAGATCATTTAAAAAGTTTTTGTTTGTTTGTTTGTTTTGTGGTACTGGGAATTGAATCCATACCTCCAACATACTTGGCAAGTGCTCTACAACTGAGCTACAGCCCCAGCCCTTCAGCAGGATTTTGTGGTAGGGGGACCGAGAGATGATGATGAACTAGATTGATTCTGATGGAGATGGAGGAAACAGGACAAATTGTAGCTATTTTGTAAGCAGAATCAGTGGGACATAGTGAGAGATTGAATACAGGTAGTAAAAGAGAGGGAAGTATCCAGAATGACTCCTGGTGTCTGCTGTGATTGGATGAATGTTGACATGATTTGCCCAGGTAAGAAATAAAGGAGGAAGAGGAGAGCAATTCTTTTGTTTTGTTTAATGTTTGTTTTGCTCTGTTTTCATTTTGGCAAGGGAGGGAAAAGATATTCCAATCTGGGCATACCTAATTGAAAATGCATACAGGGCACCCAAGAGGAGATATTCAGCAAACATCTGGAAATTCATTTCTAGATCATTATTTGAATCCCAAATATGTCTACAGAATCCAGAACTTTCCACAGCAAGATTATCATAATTTGTTTCCAAAGGCCTTTTACCTTGGCTGTTCTTCAACAAAGAAACTTGTCACATGCAGTGAGTTCAAAATACATGACAGCATTATAGCTGCTATTCTAAGTTTAGCCATGCTGAGCTCTTGTTGATGATGGTATTTTAAAAAATGTCATTCCATGGGTAGATTCAGGGTTGTGCCCCTGTTTGGGGAATGATGTGTATTTCTTTGAACCAATATCCAGAAGAACTCTGTTTATATGACTTAATTTAGTTCTGAATTTTGTGCCTTGTTACTCTGTTTAATGATGCCAAACTATTTAGAAGCAATAGGTAAATAATAAATCTTTAAGCTTAAGCATCCTGTTTCTAGTCAATTGACTTCTACCTTCAGGAGATGGGAAATTAATGAACTCTATCCTTGCTGTGACAACAGATTTTACTCAGTCCTTTTCAAGATGCAAAGAATTCCTGGTATCTTTTTCAATTAGCCAGAATATCTTAATGATATTTTTTAACTTAGGAAATCCCTGCTTTTCAAAACACCAGCCTGTGAGTTTGCTAGTACTATTTATGTAGACAGTGGCTTTATTGACATTTGGGTCTGTTTCTCACTTTGTTCTTCCAAGTCCAAGCATCTTTCATTCTTATCCAGAACATGTAATTGTAGCTGTTTCTGGCAGTTTTCTTTCTTTCTTTCTTTCTCTTTTATTTATTTATTTTGGCTAGAATCTCTTAGGATATTTGCAAGGGAAGAGTCATAAAAATAGCTTGTAGCCAAAGTGAACTTTTATAATACTGTGCTAATTATTTTGATTTCTATTCAGCTGTGGGAAACCACTCATCTGTTCTATTCAAACTATTTTTCTGATTACTGAAAATGAGGATATAATTATTATTTATAAACTATCACCAGTACTTTCTCTGGGGTACAAAGTATTGCTATTCCTATACAACACAATACAATTTTTGACTAATTAATTAGAATGTATGACCATAATATCAAGAATGTTTACCTCTATATTTGGAAAGAGAACATGAACTCTTTTAGACTTCTTAACATGCAGATTCTCTGTGGGCCTAGTTCCATGGCTAGTCTGGGCCTTAATAGATCAACTTGAGGGTAAATTGATCCCTGATAAAAGATGATGAGTAAGCCGGGCGCGGTGGCGCACGCCTGTAATCCCAGCACTTTGGGAGGCTGAGGCAGGAGGATCGTGAGTTCAAAGCCAGCCTCAGCAATGGTGAAATGGTGAGGCACTTAGTAACTCAGTGAGACCCTGTCTCTAAATAAAATACAAAAAAGGGCTGGGGATGTGACCCAGTGGTCGAGTGCCCCTGAGTTCAATCCCTGGTACCACAAAAAAAAAAAAAAAAAAAAAAAAAAAAAGATGATGAGTAACTGTAAGTATTCCGTGTCTGGTAAACTGAAATTTTCTCCCCAAATAATGAGTGGTGAGCAAAAATTATGAGATAAACCATGGTAGCATTGAAACACTCATCTAACTTGTTGTCATATAGCTTTCAGGAATCAGGAAAGGACAAGGAGCTTTTCCATCCTTTTGGTTATTTTTTTTGGAGGACATCATTCACTAGGGCAGGTCAAGGGTAAGATGAGTACAATAAAATTTCATGACATTGTGGTAGTCAGTTTTTTTGTCACTGTGACCAAAATACCTGACAAGAACACCTGAGAGGAGGAGTTGATGGTTGCAGGGGTTTAGTCTATGGCTGGCTGGCTTCAAAACATAAACATTGTGGTAGAAAAGCATGGAAGAAGAAAGCTGCTCAGCTCATGGCAGCTAGGAAGCAGAGAGAGAGAGAGAGAGAGAGAGAGAGAGAGAGAAAGGGGCCAGAGAAAAGATAAACCATTCCAGGGCACACCTCCAATGACCTACTTCCACCAACTAGGTCCCTTATCCCAGAAGTCCATTAATCTATTAAATGGATTAATCCACTGATGAGATCAGAACTCTCATGATTCAATCAGTTCAATCTCTTAACCTTGCTGTATCAGGAAACATGTTTCCAACATGAACTTTTAGGTACATTCCAGATCCAAACCATAACAGATGAATAAATTTAGAAAATATGGGAATCTGGATCAGAGACAGAAGAATAAGAACCAATCCAGAAGCTATAATCTAGAATGAGGAGGAAGGTATAAGATACATGTAAAACCAGAATGGTCTCAGGGAGAGGGAGAAAAGGGTGAAGTGAGGCTGTATTACTGTAACAGAACTTCCTTGTCTGACACCAATGTCTACAGCCCAGGTTTAAATTTTTCCCTTACTTGCATGGTCATAAGGAATTCTCCACATTTTAGGTGTTGATTGAGAGAAGTCAAGCAGTATGATAGGAGGCAGATCAAGACAGTTGTCACTGTGCTCATGCAACTTACAGGTGCCTTCAGTGGCTTGATGTTATGATTGACACCTGGCCATTTGAGTCCCACTAGGTAGTCAGGGAAAAAAAGACCAAAAAAAAAAAAAAATGGGCTGTGCTTTTTCATGGCTGGTTGCAGAAACTAATCAGGTAGGATAACTGAGATCTCAGAACCCCAAAGAATGAAAATTATATCATGCCACCCAGGTGAGTATCCCTTGAACAGAAAATAGCACCTACTAGGGCTATTGATAAATATCAGGAAAAATGTTATGTGTATGAAGTCTTACATATTTTATGCATAATTAATGCAAACAATATTAGACATGAAGTGTTTAAATAGCAATATCCCAAGCTAATTTGTCTTGGTCATCAGTGAGCTTTATTTCCAGAAAGTATTAAATGTACCATATAAAAAGAAAATCTTTTAAATTTGGATTCCAGGTAGGAAGAGACTTCTAGCCAGAGTGGTTATAAACCCTTTTTCTGTCCTCTGACCTTTGTAACTATGTTTTCAACCATGAATTCTTTGGAGAAAGGAATGTAGTTATACAAAAATTCATTAGCACAGAATTCACAGGTTAAGGACATATAGTTATCCTTACCCTTTAATCCCCATTCTCTATCCAAGGTCAGCATATGGCAATAGAAGATACCACTAATCAATTATGAGATGCTTCCTCATTGAGGTAGACACCCCTCAGAACAGTGCTCCAGACAGTTCTTTTGAATTATTTGGGTTGGACCTGGAGATGGGATCTATTTGTTGTATTGGGTCTATAATATCAGGCAAAAGAATTATTAAAAATTATAAAAATTAAAAAAAAAATACTTTCCCTAGGGGGGAAAAAAAAAAAAGACCAGAAAATGAAAAAAAAAAAAAAACTGCTTGGTTTTTAACCTGAATTTAAAAATGCAATTCTAGAGAGTGCTGTAAAAAAAAAAAAAAAAAAAAAAAGAAAAACTGTAGGAAGGGTTGGTCACCTGCTTGTTCCTTTCTTAGTAGGCTGACAGCAAATGCAGAAGAGTAGGCATTTGTGTCTGTACAGTCTAATGCTAGTAGACCCCCAAACAAAACCATGCAGAGTGGGGGGCAGTAGGGCAGAGAGCAAAATAAGCCATTAACTAAATTAGTACAGTGTTTTTCTAATTCACCCAGTACTAGGGAAGACTGCTTAATAAGCACCCATAGTGTTAAATCAATAGATTATTATCCCATTTGGTAAAAGTGACCAATTAAGAAGTATTAGGGAATGCAATTATATAGCAACTCATCACCCAGGGAAAAGGTAGGGTGACTACAGGCATAAAACAAACCATAATTGGGCATGCTTAGAAAGTACTTCATCTACACTGTTGGACTATAATACAGATATTAATAATGAAAATACACTGTTTAGATACTAGAATCCAGAAAAAAATAAACTCAAATCGTTTAAGATTAGCCCTAAGTGAGCTTTATTTTCCCATTACTGAGCTGCAGCCACCCTGCTGCTAACCATCAGCATCGGATTCTTTAGACCCAGTTTCTTTTTGCAGCCCCACAGAGTCAATAGCCTCTCACTTTTTAAAGTTACACTGAGGAGAAATCTCTCTACTGTTCACATCTGGTAAGAATCAAGAGCTGAATTTTTCTAGCTTATCTAAATTCAGTGGAGACTTCCATCTCAGCAGTATTGCAGAGAATGAATATAAAATAATGGTGCTTAAAGAAATCAGAACCCCTCACTTCAAAACTGTTCCATTAGAAAACCATATCCCATTCAACCTTTGCAGCAGGCATATAAAATGTTTTTGGAACTCCTTGGGAACTGCTTTATAGTGTGCCAGTGAGCTGGAGAATTTAACATAGTCTTGTAATATCATTTATTTTTAGCCTAAAATGAAAATGTACCATTTACTCACCTTCACTTTTAACTCTTTGGTTCTGAGAGATTTGGGGCAGTTTCTAAAAGGCAAATTCATCTTTGAAGAAAGAATATTTGACATTGCCAAAGAGGATCAAATAATGTTCCTAATGTTTGAGGACAATTTTGATGAATATCTCCTGAAATAATATGTGCAGTAATTCCTTCCTTGAAATGTGTTGCTTTCCCGTGTAGGAAATGAGTAATGTTTCTTCAATTATTCATCCATTTATTCATTTGGCAAATGCAACTGTGTACCTACTCTGTTCCAAGTCATGATCTAGATGCTGAGGATGCAGGAGTAAACCAAAGCAGACAGGTCTCTGCTTCCATGTAGCTTATAATCCAGGGGGGAAGACAGACGATGGCCGTAAACATAATAACTAAGTAATATGTTTTTGGTACTTACCACTTTACAAAAGGTAAAAGAAGGGGAAGGTGGAATGAGAGCTATGGAGACTGAGATGGAAAATCATAGGAACAAAAAGATGACATTTGAGCTAATATTTAAATAGTGAGACAGTGTGCCATCTGGTTGTCTGGGGTTACTGCTGTAGACAGGACAAAAAATCTAGAGAACGTGCCTGATAGCTTGAGAAAACAACAAAATCAATGAAGTTGAAATGGAATGCAAAATGGGAGAATAAAGAGATAAAGGCAGAGAGTAATAATATGGAGAGGCAAATTACAAATTAGAGTTATGTAGGTCATTTGGCTTTTCTTCTCACTCACTGAGGGTCTCTTACAGGGTTTGGAGCAGAGGTGCTCCATGACCTGATTTGTAGAAAGGATGGCCCTGGGAGTTCCACTTCTGCTACGCTGAAGAGTTCCCCCTGGGCCCCACCCTGTGTAACTAGTAATAACCCTGGGGAAAAAAATGAACAAAAGCCAGAGTGTGGGGAACATAGAGGGTTGACATTTGGAAAAAGTGCTGAAAACCTCTAGTCCTGGGCTGGGGCTGGGGTTCAGTGGTAGAGCGCTTGCCTGGCATGTGTGAGGCCCTGGGTTCTAATCTCAGCACTGCATATAAATAAATAAATATCAACAACTAAAAGATATTTTTAAAGATATTTTAAAAACACACTAAAAGATATTTTAAAACACGCAAACAAAACTCTTTAGTCCTTTAAGACTGAAGAATTAGAGCTGAGCGAAGAGTCTGGAGCAGTCACAACTACCAGGTCTCTGGCTGGTTGCTGAATCACACATGTAGAGGGCAGACCCAAAGTAGCAGAGTTCAAGGTTAAAAAAGAAAGGAAGAAAAGAAATTAAATGAGTCTTGAACTGTAACCCAAGAGAGAAGCCTGGTAGAAAATCAAGGGTGATGCTGTTGAAACTGCGACACAAAAAAAAAAAGACCACCAACTCCAATTTTAAACTAAATTAAAGCAAGTTTATATTGTGTACACAAGAGAGCTGATCAGAGACTGCCTCACCCAAAGCCAGGCCAGAGGTCAGCATCTGGTCTAAGCGCAGGGCACTTTTTATAACAGAAAGTTACAAAGGCGGGTGTCTTGGGAACTTACAGCTAACAGGGTTCTGGCAAGCATAATACAAAGGCAGAGAGCAGGTTAATGATCTACATGGCTTAACATTTCAAGGTAGGGAGTAAATTCAGATTCCAACATCTGAATTTATGAGGAGCTGCTGAGGTTTTAGGAAGGGTTGTTATCTGGTCAAGGAGAGCCACGCATGGGTGAGTTCAGAGCATGGACAGGTATTCCAAACAAGTCTAAACATCAGAGTATGGTCAGGACAATTAGAAATCTTAGTATTTTATAGTAAAACAGAAATAAACTCTTCATGACTTTGTGATGAGATGGTTCCCAAACTTAAAATGGGATTAGGCTGGGTACATCAATGCCTACTCTGGATAAGAAGAAGTCCTTCCTGAGGAGACAGCATTTATGCTGAAATCTCAAGGCTGATAAGGAGCCAGCTATGTGAAAGGTGGGTGAGTAGGGGGAGGAAAACACAGGAACTCAGGGTTTGGGAATTTCATGACCAGAGACTCAAAGGCAGGAAAGAGCCTGTCATTTTCCAGGGAATAAAAGGAGGCCAAAGGTAGAATATATGATGGAGGGAAAGGGCTAGTTTATTGTAAAACAATAAATGTTCTAAATATTTTTCCATACTATTTTAGGGAGATAAAGAAAAAGCACTAAAGTTGAGCTCTCTCCTTAGGTGCTTACAATCATATTGTGGACACAAGACTATTCATGAAATAACTGAACCTGAACACTAGACAACATGTAGTTGGCCAATGCTTTGAACAATGCTTCATTCAAAACACATTCACGAGCATCATCTTATTTGGCCCTTACAATAGCCCTAGGAGGCAGATGAATTATTAATACTACGATTATTTAACTCTTCCTCCCTCCCTCTCTCCCTCCTGCTCCATCCACTACCCATAAGCCTTCTGAGGGCATGGGCCATACCTATGTCTCTCACTACTGCACCCCCAGCACCAGGCACAGCTCTGAGTTCAGAGTAGTGTGCAGTAAATCTTCACTAAATACATGAGTTTTCCAGATGGGATTAGGCTTTAAGGGGAAAGGACTTAAATGCTCAAGGGCATGTTCATGACAGAATCAACTAGAATTCATGGCTTTAGTCTCCCAGGCCAGTATTATAACTTGGCCAGTGATTTTCAAATATTCTTACCTTGCTCTTCTTGTTTTCAATTTTTTTTGTTAGTTGTAGATGGACACAATACCTTTATTTTATTTGTTTATTTTTATGTGGTGCTGAGGATCGAACCCAGTGCCTCATGCATTTTAGGCAAGTGCTCTATCACTAAGCCACAAACCCAGACCCTCCTCACCTCCCTCTTCTTTTTCCTCCTCCCTCTCTTCTTCCCTCCCCTGTTTTTTTTTTTTTTTTTTTGTTGTTGTTGTTCCTTCCTTCAAACAGCAGAACCCTTCATTTTTAAACAAAATTTCATTCATCTGGATGTAGAAAACACAAAATTTATTATAAATGCATTATAAATATTTTATAATTTTAGTGTCAATGTGAGAGCCAAGGCAAAGGACAGGTAGCTAATTATCAAAGGAAAGGAAATAGTAGTAGGACCTGGTAGTGCACACCTGTGATCCCAGGGGCTCTGGAGGTTGAGGCAGGAAGATGATGACTTCAAAGCCAGCCTCAGCAATAGAGAGGCACTAAGCAACTCAGGGAGACCCTGTCTCTAAATAAAATACAAAATAGGGCTGGGGATGTGGCTCAGTGGTTGAGTGCCCTAAGTAGTTCAATCCTTGGTACAAAAAAAAAAAGTAAATAGCACTTTCCAGTCAATCAGTTACTAACAACCTCCTCCAGGAGAGGGGAAGCATCACATTTTCCAACTTAAGTAAGAGAGTCTGACTGGCTGTCTTCCTGCCTTTTGGTTACTTTTGGTCATGTAGGCATAAGAAGAAAGGAAACCTAAAATCTACAATGGGGCAAGACAATCCAGCTCTGGATTCCCTCCTCTCCATAGGAGTCTCTCTCTCTCTCTCTCTCTCTCTGTTCTGTTTCTTAAATAAAATTTACTTTCTGATCTTGCTTGGTGCTTCTCGGGTGTTTAATCTTCAACACCATGGGAATAAGGACCTGATCCTGATTTTCAAGACTGGTATCAAAATGATTCATTATAATGTTAGACAACAATATATGATGAAAATAGTTTAATAAACATAGAAATTAGACATCAGATATCTAGATTCAAGTAGTAGTCATCTGACAACCTCACCAAACAATTTATTAATTTTGTTTTGAATGCCAGTATTGAGAAAATCCACATGAATGATAAAAAAGTCTAGTAGTTGCAAATGGTAACATGTTTTAAATGATTCCAGCATGTAAGAGCCTTAATGAGGAGGTAGCTAAGATGGCGGCTAGCTGAGAGCCAAAGAGGAGGCGTTTAATTGTTTTCTCCTGACCTTAATGTAATCAACTAAGAATCTTTCTGTGCCCATGAACAGTGTGTGACGCACCTGTAAGTTGAGCTTGTGACACGTGTATACTTGTTAAGGTGAAGAGTATTTAACCAGGTAGGATTGGAGTTGTGTGTGGTTGTTGTTGGAGTTGGAGAGAGAAGTCAGAAGAGAAAGCAGAATAAAGAACCTACTCATTCCCAATCTGCCTCCAAATTCTTTCCCACGGTATCTTTGCTGCAGGTGGCAACAGCTACAGGCGGCAACACCAGCAATCTCAGGACTTAATTCCACTTATTCTAAAGCATAAAAGATAATTAAGAGAGGACATATTTATTATAATTTAAATCACTAACATCATCTGTTAACTCACAAGCCTGCTACAATAATCTATCTATATTACGTTGACAGGCTCATAATGCAACATGTTACATGTACGTTGCGACTGCACAACTGATTATCCTGTGGAATCGATTACACAACTATTCCAACTGTGCCTTACCTTGCATTTAATTGGCCCATTACGTGTGTTCTTAGGTCCTCATTTGTACAATTTTGTGGGGGGGGCCTGTTATGGTTTGGATATGAGGACTCCACCAAAAGCTCACAAGTGAGACAATGCAAGAAGGTTCAGAGGAGAAATGACTCTTATAACCCAATCAGTAAATTAATCCCCTGATAGAGATTAACTGAGTGGTAAACTGAAGTGATAGGGTATGGCTGGAGGAGGTGGAAATTGGGGCATGGCTTTGGTGCATATATTTGTACTTGGTGAGTGGAGTCTCTCTCTTTCTTTGCTTCCTGATCACCATGATGTGAGCTGCTTCCCTCTGCCACCTTCTCCCTCCATGATGTTCAGCCTCACCTTGAACCTTAAGAAAAGGAGCCAGCCTTCTATGGACTAAGACCTCCGAAACCATGAGCCCTCAAATAAACCTATCCTCCTCTATAATTGTGCTGGTCAGGTTTTAGTCACAGCAGTGAAAAAGCTGACTAAAACAGGGCCCTACACAGGCCTAAGATAAAAAGGTGAATGAAAACCTGTAACTTCCCTAATTAATTACATGTGTTCCAGAAATTTCAAATCTATGCCAAATCTGACAGGAAGAGTTTTATTATGAGGTCTGCCCCTGTAAAGCTTACTAAAAAGACTTGCTAAGAACAATTTTAGAGAAAGAAAAGTTTATTTGGGGCGCTCACAGGTTCAGGGGCCTTAGTCCATAGATGGCCAACTCCATTGGTCTGGGCCCGAGATGAGGCAGAACATTAGGGCAGACTGGCGTGGCGGAGGAAAGTAGCTCAGGATGTGGTACCAGGAAGCTGAGGGAGAGAGGGTTCTGCTCACTAGGGACAAAATTAAAACCCCAAAGGTGCACCATCAGGGACTTACCTCTTCTAGTTACACCCTACCTGCCTACAGTTACCACCTAGTTAATTTCATGGGTGTGTGTGTGTGGGGGGGGTAATACACTGATTAGCTTAAGGCTCTCCTAACCAAATCATTTCACCTCTAAACCTTGCATTGTCTCACGCATGATTTTTTGGGGGGCACCTCACATCTAAATCATTATAGACCCAAAACCTGTTTTCTAAAAGGAAACACATCCAGAGATGTGGCCTCCAGTGTGCTCAAACATTGCACATTTAAGTGATTTATTGTTTACCATAGTTTATCAAATAGTTTAGAGCTTTTCTAAAATTAAATTCAACCCAAAATATTTCTACCCTTGAAGCTGACCAACAGTTCTGCAGAACCACTTGAAATCAAAGCCCTGTAGCACTTTTGTTTCTCCTTAAGCTACTTCAACTTAGGTAGATAGACTTTGTGGTGGCGTGGGTGGGTGTGGTCCTGGCAATGATGCATTATGGGACTTTTCCTGAAATCTTCAAGATACACGAGTGCATTTGCCAAATATCTCAAGCACACCCACTAGAAACAAAGTAGCTTTTGGCTCTCCAATTGAAATGTAATTGTGACTGGGTATAAAAATTTAGTTTAAGTACTGAAGGAGAATGTGAATTTTTATAATGTTGCCAATACTCTTTCCCTTTCTAGTTAGCTCATAATTGATCTATAAAGAGAGGTTATAGAATTTTAAGAGTTCAAAAACTATTTGAAAAGAATAGGTCATTTGGCTTCACTAACTTAACAATGTATAAGTAACATTTTAGAAAGTTCTGTTACTAATGCTCATTAGTCTGTATAATAATATTTTTGTCAATGAAATAAAGCTAAAATCCTGCCTGGCTTTTTGGAGTGTCTCCTGCATAAAGATTTCTCAGATTATTCTTACTTTTATTGATCAACTATTCACTTCTTCTCTGAATTTCTATAGAAGTAATAGAGTGTGTGCCACTTAACCTAGCTAAATGACAAAACAAAAGTGTACTTTATTAGGAGCTATAAGACATAAGTTCTGGTTCATGTTCATGTGCCCCCACAGAGCAAGTAATTCACATATTCTAATTCTCATGTGTTTAATGAGCATAGTAATAATAATTTTTTTAATATTTATTTATTTGCTTTAGTTGTACACAATGCAATGCATTTATGTTTACGTGGTGCTGAGGATCGAACCCGGGCCGCGCACGTGTGAGGCGAGCGCTCTACCGCTGAGACACAATCCCAGCCCCAGTAATAGTAATTTTACCTCCCTCCTAAGGCTGCTGTGAGGGTCAAATAAGATATTGCTTGGAAATATGTTTTGAACACTCAAAGCACTGGCCAGTTACATGCAGCCTATTAAAGTTTAGCTATAACATTGACATTAGCGCACTTATCTCCCTACCTTGAGGATAGAGATCAGTTTTAGTGCTTTTTCTTTATCTTCCTATAGTAGTGAGTATATGATAAATATTTGCATCAACATTTATATTTATATATTACTTCATAGATGACAAAGCACTTTCATATACATTATGTCCATGGTATATCTCTATTTGTTTCTTTTTTATATTGGTACATTATAATTATAGATAACAGTGGGATTCATTATGCCATAGTTCATACATGAACACAATTTGATCAATCTCATTCCCCAATACCTTCCTTCCCTTATCTCCATTTTTATGTGCCGGAAAACTGAGATTTTGAAAGGCACAGTGACTTCACCAAGGCCACATGGTTAGTGAAGTTGTTCAAAGTATCACACAGGTCTGCATGTTCCCCATCTATTGACTGTGAGCAGACATTTTCTTTATGTAATCTGGGTACTGCCAAAGAGACGCTTTGTTCTAGCAGTTCATGCAGTTCTTGTTATAGAAGGAATTCGACTTTGTAAACCATGTAAGTCCTCTGGAAGTGACATTATTGATTCTCTACAGCTGGCTGCACCTGTGCCTTTGACAGCTTTATTTTCTCTTTCATTATAAGAGCAAGGGTAGTTAGTGTATGGCACATGCCAAGAGTGGTTTGGGGGCTTTTCCATTTCAATGCAGCCAATTCTTAATTTTGGAAGATTGTGTGTTGTCAAGGGTCTCTGTTAGGCTGTTGCTTTTATTTTTTGCTGCCAATCACTTTTTTGTGCATGTCACTAAGTGCTAGAAATCTCCCCTCACCCCACGCTGGGGATGGAACCCAGGGCTTTGCATATGCTGAACATGCACTCTCCCACTGTGCTACACCCCCAACCTCTGAGCCAGAATTCTGATCAGAATGTAGTCAAGCAAGGGTGAGAGAAGGTGACTGATTTTAATCCTAAGATGTGATATTTTTAACCACTCGGCAAAAACTGTTTTAGAGAAAAGGTTGAAGTTATTAGACAAAAAATACATTCTTTAATTATCAGGGTATTTCTTTCCCTTCCACATTCCCCTGGACCTAATTAATACTGACTGGATCATCCAAATTAATTCCAAAAAAGTAAACAGTCGATGGAAAACATTGTATCTTAACTATTATAATTAAAATTTGAATTTAGGTCAGAGCATGCTCCTAAATCACCTAGGGTTTGACTAAGAAGGAGGGTAATGGGGACACAGTGGGCTACTGACAAGGCCCTTGTACAATTCTCATCAGCTTCTATAATGATTTTGCCATTTCATCAAAGCTCAGGAGGAAATTGAGCAATTATTTATTTGACTTTAAAAATCACAGGGTGTCAGAATGTACGCAAATGGCTATGAATGAAATGCTTTGAAAGAGAAAAAAACTGCAGTGGATGCATCACAATTGAAATTAGAGCAAGTGTCCCTGTGTCAGCTAGAAAGTGACAGGTCCTACACAGGGCGCTTTAGGTTAATGAGTGATTTCATTTGGCCAGAGTGACCAGGAGCCTCCTAAAACATGAGTGTATCTCAGAAAAGAGCTACTTCAAACAAGAGGCTACAGGAAGCTGATGCAGTTAAAGAAGCAGTAAAATTATCTTGCAATGATGTTAATAATTTAAGCTTATTTGGTGAATACTATGTGCATTTACCTGTATTCTTTCATTTACCCTCAGTCTCAACTTATGAGGTCATTTCATTACTGCTGAGCAGAGACTTAAGGGAGTGACAAGCTGGGATTTGAATTGTCTCTTTTACATCCCAGAGCCAAAAATTTCTAATCTTTCTCTTACTACATGGGTCTAGTATCAGATCTGAAATATCTTTCTGTGGGACCTTGGACAATAGAGTTTCCCTTTTTTACAAATTGTTCCATCTGTAAAATGAGGGAACGGGACCTGACTGGGTTTCACTAGCTCTAGTCTTTTGAGGATGGCCTTGGCAACCTAGTGAGACTGTCTCAACATAAAAATAAAAAAGGGCTGGGGGGCTGGGGTTGTGGCTCAGTGGTAGAGCACTTGCCTCAAACACCTGAGGCCCTGGGTTCGATCTTCAGCACCATATGGAAATAAAGATATTGTGTCCATCTACAACTAAAAAATATTTTAACAAAGGACTGGGGATGTTGCTCAGTGGTAGAGTGCCCTTGGGAATGTAGGTAAGCAGGTAGGTAGGTAGATTAATTGTTTGGATGGGGAAAAGTACAACCGAGAAGTGTGTGTGAGGGGGTGCTACTGTGGAAAGGGGGTATAGCCTAGACTTAGAGCTTAGATGGCTATTGTTGCTCTATGAAATGAGCATCTCCTGTAACTTCTGGCCAGTTTGTACATTTCTCTTAAGCCCTCTTTGTTATTTTGGGCTTCACAAAGACCTATAGGTATGGAGGGGAATCTCTGGATGTGAAGAGAGAAAGCACTCCTTTGCCATTTCCTGTCACTGGCCCGAGGGAGCACATCCAGTGGTCTGAATCTGAAGCAATGAAGATGAGGAGGAAGAGGGTACTAAGAATCGCCAGACTGGCCTTTGAGAAATGCTGATGTGGTGGCAAAGAAAAGTCTTTTTTATTTTTTTCTTATCATTGTCAGTAATTTCAATGTACTTTGTAGTGTATACTTAGTCTTTAAATTTGTAGGAAAAATTACATCATATATGTTAAAGACACAAATTTAAAGCATCCACAATCCCACTGCCTAGAGAACAACTCTTAATATTTTAGTGTAGACCTTCCAGATTCTTTTGATGTCCAGAAAAAAATATTTTCAGGCTATTATTGGAGCATTTTATAATCTGCTTCTTTCATTTGAAAAAACCTTTCCAATCATCCTTATAAACTGTAATGTAAGATCTTGAGTGTCATAGGAATTCATACTACACCTATGTCCTTAATGTTTTCATCTGTAATATTTTCTACCTATGCAAATAACAAATTCTACCACAGGATGTTCCTATGATGGGTTCCAAAGAAATGCATGCAACATATTATGAAGGCATTTTCTTTTCTCATTCAAACATTTCCACAATGCTTTTCTGTTTCTCAGCATCTTTGGGGTAGGGAATCAATCCTATTATTCAGATTGTTCATTTATATAGTGATATTAGTAATATAAATTTTGATATCAATAATAAAATTTTGTTTAATATTAGTAATAAAATATTGAAAATATAAAAGAATTATTTTCATGTTATAGGTCTCTTTACCTATAGCAATAGGTATTTACTCACTAATTGTCCTTATTTATTTTTTGGGGGGATTAGTGAAAAAGCCATGGGAAGAGCAACTAGAATAGCTCACTTATTTATTTATTTATTTTTATTCTAAGATGTTATAAATGACAGCAGAATGTATTACATTTCATATTATACTTATAGAGCACATTTTTACATATCTCTGGTTGTATACAAAGTATATTGACACCATTCATGACTTCATACATGCACTTAGGGTAACGATATCCATCTCATTCTACCATCTTTTTTGTCTTCACCCTTTTACCGCCTCCCTTCCCCTCCCTCCCCATTGGCCATTCTAGTGTTCCTCTAATCCTCCTATGCTCCCCATCCCAACCTCACTGTGAATTGGCCTCCTTATATCAGAGAAAACATTTGGCATTTGGCTTTTTGGGATTGGCTAACTTCACTTAGCATTATATTCTCTAACTCCATCCATTTACCTGCACATGCCATGGTTTTATTCTCTCTTATTGCTGAGTAATATTCCATTGTGTGTATATACCACATTTTCTTTATCCATTCATCTACTGAAGGGCATCTAGGTTGGTTCCACAGTTTAGCTATTGTGAATTATTGATAATGATTTTGAATCAGGTAGTGACTGATTATGATTATGTAGCTTTAATTCTCATCACATCTTTTTTTGATGTTTTAAAAAAATTATTAATTTTAATTAGGTATATATGACAGCAGAATGCATTTTGATTCATTGTACACAATAACAGCACAATTTTACATTTCTATGGTTATACATGATTTACTGTCACACCAAATGTGCAGTCATGCATGTACCTAGGGTAATGATGTCCATTTCATTCCACCATCTTTCCTGCCCTTGTGCACCCTCCCTACCTTCCCCCCCTTTGCCCAATCAAAGTTCCTCCATTTTTCCCATCTTTAAAAAGGAAATTTTGCCGGGCACGGTGGCGCACACCTGTAATCCCAGCACTTGGGAGGCTGAGGCAGGAGGATCACGAGTTCAAAGCCAGCCTCAGCAATGGTGAGGCACTTAGCAACTCAGTGAGACCCTGTCTCTAATAAAAAATACAAAAAAAAAAAAGGAAATTTTTTTCTCTTTCTTTTGGTACTGTGGATTGAACCCAGGGACACTCAACCACTGAGCTACATCCCCAGCCCTTTTTTGTATTTTATTTGGAGACAGGGTGTCACTGAGATGATGAGGCTGGCTTTGAACTTGTGATCCTCCTACCTCAGTCTGCCAATCTGCTGGGATTATAGACATTCATCACTGTACCTCGCCAAAAAGGAAATTCATCAAGAAGATGTGCCAAATTGGGCGCGGTGGTGCACACCTGTAATCCCAGCACTTGGGAGGCTGAGGCAGGAGGATTGTGAGTTCAAAGCCAGCCTCAGCAATGAATGGTGAGGCACTTAGCAGCTCAGTGAGACCCTGTCTCTAATAAAATACAAAAAAGGGCTGGGGATGTGGCCCAGTGGTTTAGAGCCCCTGAGTTCAATCCCTGATACCAAAAAAAAAAAAAAAAAAAAAAAAAGAAGATGTGCCAGCAGGTTGCAGTGGAGCATACCTATAATCCCAGTGACATGGGAGACCAAGGCAGGAGTATCACAAGTTTGAGGCCAGCCTCTAAAACTTAGTGAGAACTTGTTTCAAAAAAAAAAAAAAAAAAAAGAAGTTAATCCAAATTATAATTTTTAAATTCATCTCAATTTGTCTTTTATCCTGAGATAATTTTTTTGCTATTTTGTTTAACCATTGTTCTTTAAGCTGGGTTTCTTTAATTTTTTAAGGATGTCTTTGGTTTTCTCAAGGTCAGACCAATTTTAGCATCCAATTTTCCAAATATCATATTTTAGTGTTTCAGAGAGGCAGGATCAACACTTCTGAAGGGCAAAGATTTCTGAAAAACTTTCTGATGGAAGCTATGGTTCACAATGATCAAAGTTCCCTCCTGATCTCTAACCTTCTTGAAAGCTTAAAAGTACATTGTTCCTCCTGTGTGTATACTCTTTGGAGAAATTCTTTCACATCTGCACAGAAGATAGGTACCAGAATGTTCCTTTTATCATTATTAGTGATAGTCAAAAGTTGTAAGTATCCTAAATTTTCCATCAATGGGAGAACAGATAAATAGATTAGTTATGTTTGTATATGAAATGAATTATGGCTACATCTATCAGTAGGGGTGAATCTCAAAAAAGTTGAGCAAAGAGTTGCTGAATGATAGATATGCTAGGGTAACATCTATACAAAGTTTTAAACCATGCAAAATTTCTCTTTGGATAAGATGGGTTAGCTGCTTTAACAAAACCTTTCAAATTTCAGATGACTTAATGCCATGATATACGCAGCACAGATTATCTGGGAGCCTCAGTCCCAGGCTGATATATGCTTCATCTTATCACATGCTTCACTGTTGCCTCCATCATTGGAAAGCATATAAAGTGACTTGCACATGAGCTCTTAAAATGTCTGCATGGTAGCCGGGCACGGTGGCACACATCTGTAATCCCAGCACTTGGGAGTTTGAGGCAGGAGGATCACAAGTTCAAAGCCAGCCTCAGCAATGGTGAGGCACTTAGCAACTCAGTGAGACCCTGTCTCTAAATAAAATACAAAAAAGGGCTGGGGATGTGGCCCAGTGGTCGAGTGCCCCTGAGTTCAATCCCTAGTACCACCAAAAAAAAAAAAAAAAAAAAAAAACGTCCGCATGGAAATGGCACATTTCATTTTCATAATCCCAAGCAAGTCATATAGTCACACTGAATTTTAAGAGAATTGGGAACTTTTGTTCTGTTCTTACCATGGGTTTGAGGGGTATATCATCCAAAATATTTGGTGAATAACTCTAAATAAGCTACTAGACTACATAACAGTCTACAGTGTATAAAGATATTTACAAGAGTAATAAAAGAATTCAGATATGAAAGGAAATGTTGAAGACCAATTTGGATTAGCCATACCTTTGCTGGTGGTAGCAAAGGAGTGGAATGCAGTGAGGATGATTAACAGGCGCTGTCTGCCACTTCTGTTGACTCTCTCCTCTGCCCCCTCCACTGTCTGCCTGGGGAGGCTGACCTATATGGATTTTATCTATGGGGTTCCCATGTTCTCCAGATTCAGATTGGTTTCAGACAATTGAGAAGCAAGAATGAAATCAGAAAGAAGGAGAGGAACATTCTACAACCCCTCTATGAGGTCATCTCAAATTGAATATGCCCCTTGCCTCAAAGTCTCTGCTACTCTCAAGGTGACTAATTCTACATGAGTCTTTGGATTTCAAGCACCTCCCCGTTTTCTATCCTTTTGGGCCTAGCAGTTGGCAGCCAAGTTGCTTAATAGCCCTAAGAATCAGCACCACACATTGGGGTTCTTTACATAGCTGCACTTTGTAAAGAGTCTCCTTTTCAACAGACTCTCCTGGAATGACCTTATATTGAATGTGCTGCCATGTTTCTTATAGAAGTTTAGATAGATAAATAAAAACAGGGATTTCATTTATATCTGTAATATTTTATTTCATATGCTGGGTTGTGGACAACACAAGGATTTATTGTAATAGACTGTGCTTTGTATATATTAATTGTTTCATAATTAAAGCATAAATTTAAAAACATGTCAGAATAGACCATAAACATCATAATCTATCTCCCCAAAAACTTTAAAATGCCATTTTTAAAAACTTAGTGTATTGATAGTTACATGGTGTTTAAAGTTGTTTTTTTTTTTTCCTTTTATCTTTGTAATTTTTCTGGATTTGCAAGTTTTCAACATTCAGTATATTCATCTTTGCATTCAATTATGATACTGACTAAAACAAACAGAATAAAATTAGAAAAGTTATAAATATATATCACTTTTATATATACATCACTTTTCTAATTTAATTATATATATATATATATATATATATATATATAATTGTTGAAATGTTCAACAACAATTCTGTTAAGTCCCAGTGGTTTCTGATTACTCTATGAAACATATAATGCTTGTAGAATACATAAAGCTCGTTGTAGTGTATTTATTAGCTTTCTGTCACTACAACAAAATACCTGAGGCAATTAACTTATAATTTTGGCTCATAGGTTTGGAGATTCCATTCCAAGTTGGAGTAATACCTGGTGAGGGCAGCACAGCATAGTTGGGAGTGCAAAGCAGGAGTCAGGAGACAGAAGCAAGAAGAAGAGCTCAGGGTCCCACAAGGCCCTTCCTCTTAAAGATTCACAACTCCTCTCAATATCACAACCCTGAGGACCAAGCCTTTAACACATGGGCCTTTGAGCAGCACTAACCATATTCAAACCATAGCAGTTAGGTATTTCTCTATGTTCCTGTGTGACTCTTTTTCCTACCAGTTGAGCTGTATGCTTACTGTTATGGTTTGAATATGAGGTGTCCCCCAAAAGTTCTTGTGTTAATGCAGGAATGTTTGGAGGTGAAATGATTGGCTCGTGATAAGTATAACCTCATCAGTTTATTCTAGTTTGAATGGAGTAACTGGGTAGTAACTGTAGGCAGATTGGGTGGGGCTGGAGCAGGTGGGTCACAGTGAGCATGCCTTGGAAGCAAGCAACTCTTCTGCAGCCCCTCCCCCTCTCCCTCTCTGCTTCCTGAAAACAATTAATGAAGCAGCATTCCTCCACTACTCCCTGCCCTTGGCCATGATTCTCTGCCTCACCTTTGGTCTAGAGCAATGGATTCTGGCTGAGCATAGACTGAACATCTGTAACCATGAGCCAAAATTCTTTTCCTCTTCTAAATTGATCCTGTTGGGTATTTTGGTCACAGGGTCACAAAGCTGACTAAAATACTAATGATCATTTGTATTTACACACAAACTTTAAAAAAATGCTAGTAAAGCTTGATATCATAATTTTTATATAATTAGAACCAATGAGATATAACTATAAAAAGAAAGAGGTCCCCCCCCCCCTATAGAAAATCTCAGTAAACAGCCTTGAAAAGGCTGGGGTTGTGGCTCAGTGGTAGAGCGCTTGCCTAGCATGTATGAGGCACTGGGTTCAATTCTCATCATGACATGGAAATAAATAAAGTCCATCAACAACTAAAAATATTTTTTAAAATATTTTAAAAAATAAAAAAGCCTTGAAAAAACACAATAAACATGTCTTTAAAAAATCTTCATTAATTAGATGTAAGAAAATAAAAGTTGGAAAAAGCAAATATTAAAACTACTCAGATTGTTTGCAAAGTTTTTTTGTGTGTGTGGTGTTGGGGATGTAATGCAAAGTGTTTTTTAAACTTATTGTAGTTCAGACAAAATCTATAGTGTATTTTTATGAGTGTGCATTTTATTCAAAAGATCAACAGAACTCCAATCACATTTATTTATTTATTTATTTTGGTACTGGGGATTGAACTTGTGGTACTTTACCAGTGAGCTGCATCCCCATCCCTTTGCAGTTTTTTTTTTTTTTTTTTTAATTTTGTGACAGAGTCTCACTAAATTGCTAAAGTTCACCTTAAACTTGTAATCCTCCTCCCTTAGCCTCCCAAATCCCCGAGATTACAGATGTATACCACCACGCCCACAGACTGGATACTTCTTGAAGTGAAGATATTGGATTCATCAAATAAGTGACAAAAGAATGCACCCTTTGACAGGTGCAGTGGTACATGCCTATAATCCCAGTGGTTCAGGAGGCTGAGACAGGAGGATTGTGAATTCAAAGCCAGCCTCAGCAAAAGCGAGGTACTAAGCAACTCAGTGAGACCCTATCTCTAAATAAAATACAAACTAGGGCTGGGACATGGCTCAGTGGCTGAGTGCCTCTGTATTCGATCCCCGGTACCACCCCCGCCCCCAGAAAAGCACACTTTGATGCTTTATGTTTAAAATATGGGGAAAGTACAAAACTCTGAAGAAAGAAACCAAAGAAGACCTAAATAAATAGAGATATCCATGTGCATGGATAGAATACTCAATATTGTCAATATGTTAGTTCTTCCTAGCTTGATTTATAGATTCAGTGCCATTCTAATCAAAATATTAGGAACTAATATTGTGGATATTGATAAACTTATTCTATAGTTTATTTGGAAAGACAAAAGGCCCAGAATAGCCAACACAGTATTGAAGGAGAACAAAGTCAGTGGGGTAATGCTACCCAAAAGTGGGGTATTGGAGAAGGAATAAAAAAATCTATCATTGTAACAGAACATAGTCCAGAAATAGACCCACTAAATACAGTTGAATGACCTTTGACAAAGGAGCAAAGTTAATATGATGGAGAAAGATAGTCTTTCCAACAAATACTGCCAGAACAAGGGAACATCTATATATAAAAAATGGGAATCTAGACACAGACTTATACCCTTCACAAAAATTAACTTGAAATGGATCACAGACCTGAATGTAAATACAAAACCATAAGACTCCTAGGAGATAATACTGAAGAAAACCTAGATGACCTTCGATTTAGTGATTCCTTTTCAAATAAGACATCAAAGTCATGATCCATGAAAGAAAGAAATGATAAATTACGATAAATTTTAAATCTTTGCTTTGTGAGAGACACTGTTAAGAGAATGAAAAAACAAGTCTCGGATTGAGAGAAAATATTTGCAAAAGACACATGCAATGAATAATTTTTATGCAAAATATACAAAGAACCCTTAAAAATAAGAAAATGGAAAAAAGCTCTCCACTAAAAAAAGGGTCAATGACCTTAACAGACACCTCATCAAGAAGATGTACAGATAGAAAATAAGCATATGAATAGATGTTCCACATCATGTGTCATCAGGGGATTGCAAATTAAAAGAACAATAAATGGTTTCACATGGCCCACGATCCCAGGAACTCTGGAGGGTACGGCAGGTAGATCACAAGTTCAAAGCCAGCCTCAGCAACTTAGCGAGATCCTGTTTCAAGATTAAAAATAAAAAAATACTGGAGATGTGGTTCAGTGGGTAAGCGCACCTGGGTCCAATCTCTGGTACCAAACACCCCACCCCCACCAAAAAAATGAAAATAAAAACAATGAGACACTATTACACGCCTGTGAGACTGGCCAAAATGTACACTATTAAAACAACAAGTGGGAGAGATCCAAGATGGCGGATTAAAGGAAGCCGCGCTTCAGGGCAGCTCCGTGGAAAGAATCCAACAAAGCAGATAAATTGCCTTTCATCGTATATATATATATAGGCCGAAAATGCCGATCTCCTGTATGGTTTGATTGCCACTGCCAGGGAGAGAGGGAGACAGGCTGTCTGCAGCGGCTGGAGCCGCGAGGCTCCTGCAAAACCGCCTGTGTGGTTCACAGGCGATGCGAAACAAAGTCAGTGTGGGGAGACCGTGCTGCGACTGCAACCCCAGCCACACTCAGGGCACACCAGCGTGAAACCGGCAATAAAAACCAGCGATAACAGCTGGCGGAATTGGTGCTGGGGGACCTCGGGAGACTGCCGGGTGGACAGCACCAGTTCGAATCCACACTCCGACGGACGTGACCCTCAGCAGTAGGCCCCCGGAGAGAGTGGCGCACAGACTGGCGAACAGCAAGCAGGGGCAGAGTCGGAGTGGTCCACAGTCCGAAGCAGCGCTGTCTGCGCCGCAGTTACAGTTGCGGCTTCCCGGTGCCACCTCGGCAAGGAGACATCCACCCAAAGGCTTTGAAATCGATCGGCGAGGACACGGGAGTCTGCGGAGCTGCTGTTGACTGGGAGGAGAGCACCGCCATCTTTGAAAGGTGCAGTGGCTGACCCAGACAAAGGGGAGGAGACGGAGAGTGACTGCTGCAGCCATCCAGGGACCCTCCAGCTCTCTGAAGACCATGCACACTTGGGTGAGGCTCGGGTGGCCAGCAGGGGAGGGCGTGTCTGAGGCCAGCACAGTGGCCACAGGAGGCTGCAACTGTGGGTGGGCGTGGGGAGGGGGTGCCTTCTGGAGGGCCCCCTTCCCGGTGCCATTCATCAGCTGACACACAGACACCCTTGGGCCACTCCTTCACTGAGCCGTTCAGCCACTGGCCTAAGGTGCAGCCTTGATTCCACTAACAGGATCGCAGACTGTCTAGACGTGATCCAATAACAATTGGCTTGAACTGGAAAGGAAAAAAAAAGGGGAGCTTCCCAGGGCCTGTTTTGTTTGAGACTTAGGGTTCGACTTTTTTTTTTCTTTTTTGTTGGTTTGCTTGTTTTGTTGGATTTTGGGGAGGTTTTTTTGTTTGTTTGTTTGTTTGTTTGTTTTTCTTTTTTTTAAAATACTTATTTATTTACTTTAGTTGTACACAATGCAATGAATTTATGTTTATTTATGTTTACGTGGTGCTGAGGATCGAACCCGGGCTGCGCACATGCAAGGCGAGCGCTCTGCCACTGAGCCACAACCCCAGCCCCTGTTTGTTTATTTTTCTTTTTCTTTTTTTGGCTTTGTTTTGTTCTGCTTTTTTTTTTTTTCTTTTCTTTTTTTTTCCTTCCGCATTGATTGTCAGTGTGTTTGTTTGCTTCCGCTCCTTTTTTCCTTCCTTCTTTTCTTCCTTCTCACTCTTGCATCTTTTCTTTCTACTTCATCTTTCATGTTTACACCCTGCCAGTGCATACTAAACAGAGGCAAAAACAAGTTATACGCAAAACTTAGGATTTCTAGAACCGGCGCAATTGAACTGGTAGCAAAGCGGTGTTATATATAGTTTACTCTCTATTTTCTTGATTCTCTCTCTCCTCTCTCTTACACCAATTCCTACTCTTTTATCATTTCTTTTTTCTTTTTCCAACTTACTTTATATATAAATTGGTCTTTCCACCTAAATGTCTACTCCATTCTCTATCTTCTCTCTTCTACTGATACTAAACCACTTCCACTAAACCACTTCAATAGAACTCTCCTTTCATACTTTCCAAGAAAGAACAATTCAAGACACTTCCTTCTTCCTAAATATAACACCTCTGTATCCAATACTTGAAGCTATAAAACCCCATCAGAAGCGTACAGAGTAAATTGGAAATAATATCTGGGTTAACCAAATCTGTACATTGTGATCAAAGTTGGATTTTCTGAATAGAAAGTGTTAGGTTTTAAAAGTGTAAAGGAATTATAAGGTGATCTGATAGCATTGCACTACAGGAACAACATAAGGCTTTAAGGTAAAATCGAAATAGTCAAGGTCCCACAGTGCAGGAAGAATAGATACACAAGCAACATGAAAAAACAAGGGAAGAAAATGACAAAAACAAATCAAGATACCTCATCAGTAGATGTCATGGCAAGCACAGTTGGTCAAATGCCAGAGATGGAACTTAGAAATTACATATGCCAAATGTTTAGGGAACTTAAGAATGAACTCAAAAATAAGATGAGGGAGCAAGTACAGGAGGCAAAAGATTATTTTGACAAAGAACTCAAAAAAATACAGGAAGTAAAAGATTACTTCAATAGGGAAATAGAGGCTCTAAAGAGAATACAAACAGAAATTCCAGAAATGAAAGAAGCAATAAACCAAAATAAAAGCTCAATTGAAAGCATCTCCAACAGAATAGACCACTTGGAAGAAAGAACCTCAGACAATGAAGACAAAATATATATCCTAGAGAAGAATTTAGACTATACAGCAAAACTTGTTAGAAATCAAGAACATAACATCCAAGAATTATGGGACAGCATAAAAAGACCAAACTTAAGAGTGATTGGCGTAGAGGAAGGGGCAGAGTTTCAAGCCAAAGGAATGAGTAATCTATTTAATGAAATAATTACAGAAAATTTTCCAAACTTGAGGAATGAATGGGAAAACCAAGTTCAAGAGGCATACCGAACACCAAACAAACAAAATCTCTACAGATCCACACCAAGACACATTATAATGAAAATGCCTAATACACTGAGCAAGGAGAGAATACTAAAAGCCACAAGAGAAAGGAAGCAGATTATATATAGGGGGAAACCAATCAGACTATATTCAGATTTCTCAACCCAGACCTTAAAAGCAAGAAGATCCTGGAATAGCATATTTCGAGCTCTGAAATAAAAGGGAT
Organism: Tamias sibiricus; assembly: GCA_025594165.1. NCBI lineage: Eukaryota > Metazoa > Chordata > Mammalia > Rodentia > Sciuridae > Tamias > Tamias sibiricus. The sequence goes on from CM046667.1 coordinate 130,991,959, forward strand.
GTGAACCAAGAATCTTATATCCAGCAAAACTGAGCTTTAGTTTCGAAGATGAAATAAAAACCTTCCACGACAAGCAAAAGTTAAAAGATTTCACAACTCAAAAGCCAGCACTTCTGAACATCCTGGGCAACATTTTTCATGAAGAAGAAGAGAAAGATGATAACGAAAATCAACAAAGGGAGATATTAAACTAAAGGAAATACCAACCAGAAGAGAAACCAAATCAAGCTAAAGACCATAATTCAAATAAAAATGGATGGGAATAAAAATCACAACTGAATAATAACCCTAAATGTTAATGGCCTAAACTCACCAATCAAAAGACACAGATTATCAGAATGGATTAAAAGAAACGACCGAACAATTTGCTGTCTCCAAGAAACACACCTCATAGAAAAAGACATCAGCAGACTGAAAGTGAAAGGCTGGGAAAAGTCTTATCATTCACATGGCCGGCGGAAGCAAGCAGGGGTTTCCATTCTCATATCCAATTAGGTAGACTTCAAACCAAAACTAATCAAGAGGGACAAAGATGGATATTTCTTATTACTTAAGGGAACCATCCATCAACAGGATATACCAATCATAAATCTATATGCCCCAAATAATGGAGCACCTACCTTCATCAAACTCTTCTCAAGTTCAAGAGTAAAATAGACCACAACACAGTTATTCTAGGGGAATTCAACACACCTCTCTCACCAATGGATAGATCATCCAAACAAAAGCTAAACAAATAAACTTTAAGCCTCCTTAAAACAACTAACAATTTAGACCTAATGGACATATATAGAATATTTCATCCCTCAGTAAACGAATACACATTTTTCTCAGCAGCACGTGGCTCCTTCTCCAAAATAGACCATATATTATGTCACAAGGCAACTCTCAGCAAATATAAAAAAATAGAGATACTACCCTACATGCTATAGGAGCATAAAGGGATGAAATTGGAAATCAACAGCAAAACAAGGAATAAGAAAAACTACTCCATCAACTGGAAGCTAAACAACATGCTACTGAATGAACAAGGGGTTGAAGAAGACATCAAAGAGGAGATCAAAAAATTCCTAGAGGTAAATGAGAACACAGATACATCATATAGAAATCTCTGGGACACTATGAAGGCAGTAGTGAGAGGAAAATTCATTGCACTGAGCTCATTCCTTAAGAGGAAAAAAAAACCAACAAATAAATGACTTAACATCACACCTCAAAGCATTAGAAAAAGAAGAACAGACCAACTCCAAGAGCAGTAGAAGACAGGAAATAATTTAAATCAGAGCAGAAATTAATGAAATTGAGACTAAGGAAACCATTCAAAGAATTGACAAAACTAAAAGTTGGTTCTTTGAAAAAATAAACAAAATTGACAGACCCTTAGCAATGCTAACGAAAAGAAGAAGAGAAAAAACTCAAATTACTAACATTCTTGATGAAAAAGGGAATATCACAACAAACACCTCAGATATATAGAATATAATTATTAATTACTTAGAAAACTTGTACTCTAATAAAATAGAAAATACTGAATGCATTGACAGATTTCTAGAGTCATATGATTTGCCTAAATTGGATGTGGAGGCTATACACAATTTAAACAGATCAATTACAAACGAAGCAATAGAAGATGTTATCAAAAAGCTACCTACAAGGAAAAGTCCAGGACCTGATGGGTTTACAGCCGAGTTCTGTAAGACTTTCAAAGAAGAACTAATACCAATGCTCTTCAAACTATTTCAAGAAATAGAAAAAGAGGGAGCTCTTCCAGACTCTTTCTATGAGGCCAATATCACATTAATTCCAAAGCCAGGCAAAGACACATCCAAAAAAGAAAACTTCAGGCCCATATCTTTAATGAACATAGATGCAAAAATCCTCAACAAAATCCTGGCAAATCGGATACAAAAACATATCAAAAAGATAGTGCACCACGATCAAGTGGGGTTTATCCCAGGGATGCAAGGCTGGTTCAACATTTGGAAATCAATAAACATAATACATCACATCAATAGACTTAAAGACAATAATCATATGATCATCTCAATTGACACAGAAAAAGCATTTGACAAAATACAACACCCCTTTATGTTCAAAACACTGGAAAAACTAGGAATATCAGGAACATTTCTTAACATTATAAAAGCTATTTATGCAAGGCCCCGAGCTAACATTATCTTAAATGGAGAAAAATTGAAAGCATTCCCTCTAAAAACTGGAACAAGACAGGGATGCCCCCTTGCACCACTGCTATTTAACATAGTACTGGAAACTCTGGCCAGAGCAATTAGACAGATGAAAGAAATTAAAGGGATCCAGATAGGAAAAGAAGAGCTCAAATTAGCACTATTTGCTGATGACATGATAATCTACCTAGAAGACCCAAGAAACCCTACCAGAAAACTTTTACAACTAGTAAACGAATTTGGCAAAGTTGCAGGATACAAAATCAATACACATAAGTCAAAGGCATTTGTGTACATCAGCAACAAAGACTCTGAAAGGGAAGTGATGAAAAATACCCCATTTACAATAGCATAAAAAAAAAAATACCTGGGAATCAACCTAACGAAAGAGGTGAAAGACCTCTATAACAAAAATTATAGAACACTAAAGAAAGAAATCATAGATGAACTCAGAAGATGGAAAGACCTACCTTGCTCTTGGATAGGTAGAATTAATATTGTCAAAATGTCCATACTACCAAAAGCATTATACAGATTTAATGCAATTCCAATCAAAATCCCAATGTCATTCTTCAAAGAAATAGAAATAGCAGTCATGAAATTCATCTGGAAAAATAAGAGACCCAGAATAGCCAAAGCAATCCTGAGGAAGAAAAGTGAAGCAGGGGGCATCACCATACCGGACTTTAAATTATACTATAGAGCAATAGTAACAAAAACAGCATGGTATTGGCACCAAAACAGACTGGTGGACCAATGGTACAGAATTGAGGACACAGAGACTAATACATATAATTTCAGCTATCTTATATTAGACAAAGGTGCCAAAAACGTACAGTGGAGAAAGGATAGCCTCTTCAACAAATGGTGCTGGGAAAACTGGAAATCCATATGCAACAAATTGAAATTAAACCCTTATCTCTCACCATGCACAAAACTCAATTCAAAGTGGATCGAGGACCTAGGAATTCGATCAGAGACAATACGCCTAATAGAAGAAAAAGTAAGCTCCAATTTCCAACATGTCGGATTAGGCCCCAATTTCCTTAATAAGAATCCTGTAGCGCAAGAATTACTACCAAGAATTAATGAATGGGATACATTTAAACTGAAAAGCTTCTTTTCAGCAAAAGAAACAATCAGTGAGGTGAATAGAGAGCCAACTAATTGGGAACAAATATTTAATACATGCACATCAGATAGAGCACTAATCTCTAGAATATATAAAGAACTCAAAAAACTTAACACCAAAAAAACCACATAACCCAATCAATAAATGGGCTAAGGAATTGAGAAGACACCTCTCAGAAGAAGATACACGATTAATCAACAAATACATGAAAAAATGTTCAACATCGCTGGCAATTAGAGAAATGCAAATCAAAACTACTCTAAGATTTCACTTCACTCCAGTCAGAATGGCAGCTATCAAGAACAGAAGCAACAATAAATGTTGGAGAGGATGTGGGGAAAAAGGCACACTCATACATTGCTGGTGGAACTGCAAAATGGTGCAACCGTTATGGAAAGCAGTATGGAGATTTCTTGGAAAACTGGGAATGGAACCACCCTATGACCCAGCCATCCCACTCCTGGGTCTATTCCCAAAGGACTTAAAAACAGCATATTACAGTGACACAGCTATCTCAATGTTTGTAGCTGCGCAATTCACAATAGCTAGGTTGTGGAACCAACCTAGATGTCCCTCAGTAAATGAGTGGATTAAGAAAATGTGGTATATACGCACAATGGAATTTTTACTCAGCAATAATAGAAAACAAATTAATGGTGTTTGCAGGTAAATGGATGAAGTTGGAAGACATAATGCTGAGTGAAGTTAGTCAGTCTCAAAAATCCAAGTACCAAATGTTCTCTCTTATATAAGGAGGCTATTTCAAAGTATTGTTGGATGGGGGTACATAGGAGGACTAGAGGAACACTAGAATGGTCAAGGGAAGGGAGGGTAAGGGAGGGAGCAAGAGGGGAGGGAGGGGGAGAAAAGAAAAAAAAAAGGTGGTTGAATGAGATGGATACCATTTTCCTTAATGCATGATTGAAGACCTGAATTGTACGAATATACTTTGTATACAAACAATTGTATGTAAAAAGATACTAAATATATGCACTATGAGTTGTACATATTAAAAATTATAAAAAAGGCAGGAAAGAGTGAAGGAAACATAAAAAAATATAAGTGGTGGTGAAGATATGGAACAACAGGAGCCATCATTCACTGATGGTTTTGTATCTTATTAGCCTGTTTTCTGATGCTAATAACAGAATTCTACAAACTGGGTGATTTTATAAAGAAAATAGGTTGATTTTTGGCTCATAGTTCTGAAGGTCCAAGGTCAAGAACCTGCCATCTAGTGTTGGCCTTCTTGTTGGCAAGGGTCCCAAGGTGACTCAGGGCATCATCACATGGCAAGAGACAGGTTGTATGTCTGTGTGTGTTTTTGTCTCTCTCCCTCTTCTTATAAAGCCACCAGGATTAATCATGGGGCTCCATCCTAATAACTTTATCTAATCCTAATCACCTCTGAAAGGCCTTACCTCGAAACACTATAGTCAAATTAAGTTTCTACCCTGTTTATACTTCACATGGGGGTTTACATTTCAACACATGAAACCATGGGGCATTCACTCAAACCACATGCAAACCATAGCATATAGTTACTTTGGAAGGCAGTTTAGCAGTTTCTTACCAAACTGAACATACTGTTCCCATATTGATGTAGGATTAATTAGGACAAATGAGGTTGGACACCCAAGAAATTTTCAGGAAGCTGGTTCATTTTTAGCTGCAGCAGTCCAGCGGGGCTTATGCCTGAAAAAAAATCTCTGGACCCTGAGTCTGGAAATTCTTTGAACTTTATACCTAGTGGGAAAAGGGGTTTAAAGGTTTACACGAAAAGTGCTTTTTGTTCCAATTTTTTAGACTAGACAGAGGCTTCACAAGTCTTTACTACAGCCTTTGTAAGACAGAACAACTTAGCCCTGATAAAATACAGGAAGTCTCAAACCACATTGCAGAAATTTTTGCTGATTGTCTATTATGGTGAGGGTCTCTGGAGAAGCTTAATTATGGCAAGGTGTTTTGGGTGGGGGGACATGGTCTGCTTCAATATGATGCTGTTACTGTCTAGGGTTGCTGGGCTCATTGTCTCCATTAGCAAAAAATCGAAGTACAGGACACAGCGATAGCAAGCAAGCAGCCAGTTTATTGCAAAAGCAACAGTGACAGACTTCTCTGAAGGGAAGGGGCCCCTTGAGGCAGGAGTCAGGTGGGGGACTTTTGGCCTATTCTTTTTATGGGCTCTGGAATTTCTCCTTCCCTTATCTCCTCCCCCCATCCACACGCTCCTCAATATAATTATTGGTGCCCTCTCTGTCCATGAATCTGTTTTCATTTTTCTATTGGACCTCCCCACCCCCGCTTAGGGGCAGAAGTATGGAAGTGTCTGTCTGATTGGGTCCCCTGCTTGTGTTCATGAGCACTTTCCTCAAGCAAGAAGTTGACCTCATCAGAAGACCTCCCATGCTCCTTTGTTCTCGCCCTGCTCCTGACCTCCTCCCTCTCCATCTTGCCCTGGCTGCCTAAACCCTTCTACATCTCCTTCAACACAGCAGTCACATTCCTTGGTATTTACCCAAAAGAGTTGAAAACTTATGTCCACATGAAAACCTGCACATGGATGTTTATAGCACATTACTAAGAAGCCAAACTGGAAAGAGTACATACTGTATGATTCAAACCAAGTGACACATGGAAAAGCAAAACTGTGGTGGTAGTTAAAAGTGGTTGTCAAGCTAGGCATGGTGACACAAGCCTGTAATCCCAGCACTTGGGAGGCTGAGGCAGGAGAATCATGAGTTCAAAGCCAGCCTCAGCAATTTAGTGAGTCCCTAAGCAACTTAGTGAGACCCTGTCTCTAAATAAAATATAAAAAGGGCTGGGGCCCAGCAGTGGTGTAAGAGATTAGACAAAGTTAACCTAGGGCCAGGAACACAATTTTAATAAAAAGGGATTTATTAGGAACCACGCGGAGGAGTAGGGAGATGTGGAGAGCAAGGGAAAAGCAAGAACAAGGAAGCTGGGTGCAGTGGTGCACGCCTGTAATCCCAGCACTTTGGGAGGCTGAGGCAGGAGGATTGCGAGTTCAAAGCCAGCCTCAGCAATGGCGAGGCACTTAGCAACTCAGTGAGACCCTGTCTCTAAATAAAATACAAAAAAAAAAAAAAAAGGGCTGGGGATGTGGCCCAGTGGTCAAGTGCCCCTGAGTTCAATCTCTGATACGACAAAAAAAAAAAAAAAAAAAAAAAAAAAAAAAAAAACCAAGAACAAGGAACAAGGGAGGACAAGGGCGAACAGGGAGAACAGGAATGGGTGAGGTTTCAGTCCAGGGCAGGCTTAAATAGCGAACTAGTGGTCAGAGGGACCCCTGGAGCGAGTCCATGCTTCCATAGGCTGCTGGAGGTCAGGAGGTGGTGGCGAGGGCACCTGGTGGCCAGGTTCACTGACCAGCCTGAGGTACCTGGGAGATGTAGTCTTTTCACAAAGTACCTGGGGAGGTGTGGCCTACCTGGGAGGTGCATCCTCCCTGCCCGGAATTCAACAGTGTACACCTGCAATCCCAGCAGTTTGTGAGGCTGAGTTAGGAAGATCACAAATTCAAAGCCAGCCTCAGCAATTTAGTAAGGCCCTAAGCAACTGAGCAAGACCCTATCTCTAAATTTAAAAATAGGCAAATAAATAAAAAGGGCTGGGGATGTGGCTCAGAGGTAAAGGGCCCCTGGGTTCAATCCCTGCTAGCAAAAAAAAAAAAAAGTAGGTGGAAATATCAGTATTTTAAAGAATTGTATTCCTTAGTTATTGGGTTATTGCAATATTGTGAAATATACATTTAATCTTCATTCAGTTTCCTGGCAAAAAGCTCCTAAAATTTTTGGAATCTGTGGAGTGATGAGAGTCTTTTTTATGCTGGTGAGATGACTGGTGGCTGGGGGTCCCTAAATAGCCTCAGGATAGGGGTTGGCTATTAGAAAGATCTAGGCAAGTTTAGAGGGTTGGGACTTTCAGCCTCACCCCCCAGGCTCCATGAAGGGAGACAGCTGAAGTTTGAACTGATCTCTAGTGGCCAATGAGGCATCATTAATCATCACTAAGTAATCATCACTAAGTAATGAAATTGAACCCAGATTTAAGGATAGGTAGCAAGTGTAGTTAAGTAAACCAGGTCTAATATGGAGTCTAATAAAGTAAATGGAGTCCATAAAGGAAATGGAGTCGGTGTGAGTCCTGGGAAAACCAGAACAAGGCCTGGGAGATTAAAAAGTTAATGTCCACAAGGCCCCTGCCCAACCTAAAGAATTGTTAACAAAGCAGCTCCCAGCAAACAGAGAGATGCTAATCAACTTGCCCTAAGCCCTTCCTGCCACACCACTCTTCCCCCACCCCCATGGGCCCACCTGTAACACACCTTTTGGCTTTCCCATCCCAGGCCAGACTGAAGGAGATAAGCAAAGAGACTAGGGAGAACAAAAGAAGACCTTACACATAAAAGGGAGAAGACCTCCCCTTCTCTGCAGGAGCCTTGCTTGGGGAGATAGCTAAGATTGCAGATTAAATGCCTTAGGAATAGGTTGATTTTTTATTACCTGTGGAAATATAATAGGATGATTAATACAAAAAGATAATATAGGAGACTTAGGAAGGTGATTATCAAAATTTGCAGAGGTAGAGCATCTAGCAATAGCCCAGTCATTATCATTGAAGCATAAATATTCAATCTGTGACGATGAATAGGGAGTAATAATAGTAGCAGGGTGAATGCCAAATATTTTAGTAGAAGTTTTAAGTCCTTGAAGAATAAGTTTAGCCACCATGGAGGTATATGACTCAATTATGCTTTTAGGAGAGACAGGCAAATGTATCCATAATAAAGGCCCTTGTTGTCAAAATACTCCTGTTGGTGTATATTGTGAAGAAATAATAATCAATATCAGCGGTTGAGTTAAATCAAATCTGTCACAATGAGCTCCTTCGATGGCTTTTTCTACTACCTTTAAAGCTTTCCTAGCATCAGGAGTCAATGTTCGTGGTGAGGATGGATCAGGGTCCCCTCGAAGGATATCAAATAAAGGTTTTAATTGGCCAGTAGTGAGGTTTAGTGTAGGGTGAAGCCAATTAATGTCTTCCAGTAGTTTTTGGAAATCATTGAGGCTGGTTAAATGTTCTTTATTTATTAAAATTTTTTGGGGTCTAACAAAAGTATCCATGATTTTAAATCCTAAATATAATATGGGAGATCTGGTTTGAACTTTTTCTTCTGCTATATATAATCCGTATTTTTTTAAATTTTCTACCACGTCACTGAATATATTAAATAAGATTTTTTGGTTAGGGTGGGCCAATAAAATATCATCCATGTAATGTAGACACATGAGGTTTGGATATTTATTTTTAATGGGTTGTATACCTTGTCCACATATATTTGGCATATGGTGGGGTTATTAGCTATTCCCTGCGGCAAAACCTTCCATTGATATCTCTGATCAGGGCCATTATTGTTAATAGAAGGAACTGAAAAAGCAAACCTAGGGGCATCCAGAGGATGTAAGGGAATAGAAAAGAAGCAATCCTTTATATCAAGACTAATAACATGGAAATTTTTTGGAATAGCTATAGGATTCGGAAGTCCAGGTTGAGTAGGGCCCATGACTTGCATGGTTTTATTAATTTGTCTAAGATCATGTAATAATCACCATTTTCCTGATTTTTTCTTGATCACAAATATGGGGGAATTCCAGGGAGAGGTGGAAGGTTCTATATGTCCTGCTTCTAATTGTTCCTGAACTAGTAGGTGGGCCGCTTGTAATTTCTCTTTAGATAGGGGCCACTGAGGGACCCACACTGGCTTATCAGAAAGCCATGGTATTTTCAAAATTATTTTCTCAGTGGCCCCGAAGAAAAATGTCTTTTTCCTATATGATAATGATTTCTTTTAGGGTTAAGCTTACCCTGTACTTTTTGATGATTTCTTTTAGGGTTAAGATTACCCTGTAGATTTTTACATTTAACACCTGCAGGTTTGGTTGCAAGGTGTACTCCCATTTGTTGTAAAATATCTCTTCCCCATAAAGTGACTGGTAGATTAGGTAAAACATAAGGCTGAAATGTGCCTTTATGTCCTTCATCATTCTCCCATTTTAAAATTACCGCACTTTTTTCTGGGAGGTTATTATATCCCAAGCCTCTTAAACTGGTTGAAGCTTTTCGTAGAGGCCAGTGTTTGGGCCATTGACGTAAATTAATGATGGAAGAATCAGCTCCAGTATCTATAAGACCCTCCATTTCTATTCCTTGGATTCTTATTTTACACATAGGCCTCCTTGTACAGTCCCGAACCCAGCAAATCATGGGTTTCGAATCAGTGGAACAAAATTCTCTATTGTTCCTATTTAGAGGCATATTCATTTTAAATGAATTATGTAAATTTGGAAGGAGGAGCAGCTGAGCAATTCTATCTCCCTGATTAATAGAACTTATACTTTGGGGTGAGCTAAGCATTATTTTTATTTCTCCTTTATAGTCCGAGTTTATTACGCCTGGGGTCACTTGTAAACCTAATAAGCTTTTAGGACTTCGCCCGATAATAAGTCCTACAGTCCCTGAGGGAAGAGGTCCCCTGACTCCTGTGGGAATCAGTTGAACCCCCATTTCAGGTGTTAACACTATTCGGGCGGTGGAACAGAGGTCTAATCCTGCATTTCCTCCTGTTCCTCTGGCGAGGGAGTGGATGGGTAATAGGGATTGTGTCGGGGAAGCATCTGAGTGGATGCTTGAGGATACTCCTCCTCCAATGCCTCGTACATTTGTGTGCCCCGGGGCATTGGGCCCCTTGCCCCGTTTTTTGAATTCCTGAACAAAGGATTTCCATGGATGTCAAATTTTGAATAGCATTTATTGGCCCAATGATTTCCTTTCTTACACCTGGGGCAGCAACCTGGAGTACGGTATGAATTTGGTCTTATTTCTCTTTGGGGATTTTGCCTAGAATAGCCTGATTGATTATGATAATTTTGCCTAGAATATCCTGATTGATTATAATGTCTATGTTGAGCCCTTGTAAAATTTTGAGGGGCAGCATCTCTCACAGCTGCTGCAATCACATTCCCTGTGACAAAGGCATCATTTATACCTTTACATAGTTGTATATATATGGAAAGATCCTTTTTATTTTTCCATGGCCTGATGACTTCCTGGCAATATTTATTAGCATTTTCATACGCTAATTGAATAACTAATGGCATAACTTGATCAATGTCTCCAAAAACTCTACCTGCAATTCTCAAAAGTTTATCAGCAAATTCAGCATATGGTTCATTAGGTCCTTGAATTACTTTGGACAAGCTACCTTGTAGATCCCCAGGTCCTTGTACAGTTTTCCATGCCTTTAAGGCAGCTGCGTTTATCTGAGCATATACTCCTGGGGTATAATGTTTTTGATCCTGTACGTCTGTGAATTGCCCTTCTCCTGTGAGCATTTCTATATTATGGTCTCCAAACACTGCATCTGCGTTTCTTTTAGCTGTTTCTATACAAAGTTCCTGAAATTGCGATCGCCAAACCAAGTATTGTCCCCCACTTAATGTTGCTTTACATAGACGTTTCCAGTCTGCGGGGGTTAAGCTAAAGGTGTTAAGGGACTCCAGTATACTCAACGTGAAAGGAGCTTGGGGTCCATAAGTCATTACTGCCTCTTTGAGATTTTTTATTGTTTTGAAATCTACTGGCTGGTGGCCCCTCTGTCCATTTTCATATTCAAATCCTGGCAGTTCCCAATGTATCTGTGAGTTACCCTCGAGAGCGCATAAGTGCTCAGAAAGACTTTTTATTTCTATTTCTAGGGTATGCAAACGTCTAGTGATACCCTTCATATTTTCTGTAATCGATTTCACCCATGGGGGAGTAGAGGACACAAGTTCCTCCACTTGATGATCCCTTATCTTGGTCTTCCTTAATTTCCTTTTATTCATTTTCTCAAAATCACCTTTAGTTAATTCCTCCTCACTACTACTACTCTCATTGGTCCTAACTGACTCAGTAACATCCTGAGTCCCAAGTTCAATTGAGACCATGTATCCTTGAAGTATCTCTAATAAATCTTGAATAGCTTTAGCAGCTCGGATCTTTGTCATTTTGGGGACGCTTCTAATACTCTCCTTACTGGTCTTAGTTGACTCAGCGGAATCTACGCTTTTATGATTGCCTTCACTGTTTTCTAAATCCTCCTCACTAACGACAGACTCATCCATATCAAAGAATTCATCAAGAGCCTTGTACACTTGGGTCTTAGTTATTTTCGAACCCATTTTAACCGCTCTGACTAGAGACTCCTGCGAGGTTTCTCAGTTCTTACCTGCCGTGCTGAATTCCCCGTACGGGCCACCAACTGTTATCTGCTGAGTCACTGCTCAAATCTCTTGAGATCCTGGGCCAAGTCCCATGAGACTATGGAAGGCGACAATGCCCAAAAATGTCTATGGCCCGTAGTCAACCGCAATCTTAGCTATCTCCCCAAACAAGGCTCCTGCACTTCCCAAGGATTCCGCCTTCTGGGTCCCCTTCTTCCTCTGGGGGACGTCTTTTTTTTTCAAATTTATTTTTTATTCTAAGTTGTTAGATATGACAGCAGAATGTATTACATTTCATATTATACTTGTAGAGCACATTTTTACATATCTCTGGTTGTATACAAAAGTCTTTTTCTGCTATCATTTAATAAAGCCTTTCCTTTTCCACTCTACCCTTGCCTCAGCATTCTTCTTAGGTGTTATACTTCAACATTCAGGGAAGCAAGGACTCCTCACGGTAAACACGGTAAATGGTGGTAACAATACTTCCATTGAAACCTAAAAGATCAGGAGTCAAGTGAGCTTCTGGATAGCCAAACATTTGGAGGTTCCTGGAGGATGGCATGTCCAGAGAGGGCATGGAAGCTCTGTGCCCTTTCCCACATGCCTTGCCCTATGTGTCTCATCATCTGTCTCCTTGGCAAAATCCTTTATAAGAAATTGGTGAAGGTGCATAAACTTCTCGAATTCTGTGAGCAGATTAGTCAAATCCAGGGAGAGCGTTGTAAGAACTTAAAGCTGGTTGGTCAGAAGCACAGGCCACAACCTTATGATTGACATTTGAACTGGGTAGCAATCTTGTGGGAGTGAGCCCTCAAACTGTCAGATTTGATGCTATCTCCAAGTAATTAGGTGAGTTAGAACTGAATTGAATAAGAGGACACTCAACTGGTGTCCACTGCAGAATTGGTTGCTGGTCACCTCATACCTTTTGGTAATCAGAGCTAAAAGTGTGCCAGACGAGTTTGTGAGAGTATCAAAAAACCACTTTGTTTTTGGGTTCTCCTACATCTCTTACTAATGGTATATTAGAGTTGAATTTTTATTTTCTTTGTATATTTTTCTTTTTTTTTTTGCATTTTCTGTAATAAACATTTACATTTTAAAAGGTTATCTAAAACATTGGCTATAAGAAGAAACTGTAAAAGTAGTTTAGACTACAAGGTAATTTTTGAGTACTCAGCACACGAATCTTTCTATTATTTTGACAGTTGTAACATTTGAGCCATATTTGAAATTAGTGTCCTGTCCTGGTGTAACTACTTTGATATCCCAACTGATTTTTGGTTTGTTGTTTTGTTTCTTTGCCATGAGGAAATAGCTGTCTAGAGTTTCATTCTCTTGTCCATATGATATGTTATGGATTCTAGAGAATTTTATGTGTTCTTTGAATATGGCAAAAATTGCCTACTTGTTATAAACATCAATTTTGGGGAAATATTCATGATGTTGTGTTTATGCACCATCTATAAATCCACCCCTTCTTCTTTTGCCTGAAGATGTACTTGGGAATAGAGTGTTTCATCACTTAAGTAATTTTCCATAAAATATCAGAAATAAATAAGAGGAGAAAGAAGTACACTCAAGTGAAATGTATTGAGTATTATGTAAGTGTACCACAGAAATTGAACTTGGGAGAGAGAAGATATATTTTATAAGATGCTCCAAGGGAAATACAAAATGTCCCATTTTAGTATAGACAGAAAACAGGAATGAAGTGTTCAAAAGCTATTAACAGTCCATAGGTGCAACTTGAACAAAACTACTTGTTTCTAATAAAATTCCAATAGGTATTCCATGTGAAGGGAAGAATGGAGGAACTCTGGATTGGGTGGAGGGGCGTGAAGGAAGGGGAGGGGGCGAAGGGGGTGGGAAATATGATGGAATGAGATAGACATCATTACCTTAAGTACATGTATGATTGCATGAATGGTGTGACTCTACATCATGTACAACCAGAAAAATGAAAAGTTGTGCTCAATTGGTGTACAATGAATCAAAATGCATTCTGCTGTCATGTATAACTAATTAGAACAAATTTTTAACAATAAGTGTTGGCAAGGATGTGGGGGAAAAGTCACACTCATACATTGTTGGTAGGACCGCAAATTGGTGCAGTCAATATGGAAAGCAGAATGGAGATTCCTTGGAAAACTTGGAATGGAAACACCATTTGACCCAGCTATCCCACTCCTTGGTCTATACCCAAAAGACTTAAAAACTGCTTACGACAGGGACACAGCCACATCAATGTTTATAGCAGCACAATTCACAATAGCTAAACTGTGGAATCAAACTAGATGCCCTTCATTAGATGAATGGATAAAGAAACTGGTTTATATACACAATTGAATATTACTCAGCATTGAAAGAGAATAAAATCATGCCATTTTCTGGTAAATGGATGGAGTTGGAGAATATCATGTTAAGTTGAAGTAAGCCAATCCCCCAAAACAAAGGCCAAATATTTTCTCTGATATGTGGATACTGATCCATAATACAGATGGGGGGAGCATGGGAGGAATGGAGGAACTTTAGATAGGGTAAAGGGGAGAGGGGGGGAATAGGAGGGGGCCTGGAGGTAGGAAAGATGGTGGAATGAGATGCACATCATCACCCTAAGTATATGTATGAAGACACGAATGGTGTGACTTTACTTTGTGTACAACCAGAGACAAAATTTGTGCTCTATATGTGTACTATGAATTGAAATACATTATGCTGTCATGTACAACAAATTAGAATAAATAAATAAAATTTTTAAAAAGGAAATCTGCAAATCTCCATGTTGTACAGTTCCATCTACATAATGTTCTTGAAATGATAAAAATGTAGAAATGGAGAACCTGTTGTGGTAACCTAAGTTAAAAGAAGTGGGGGCAGGAAGGGAAGTGGAGTGCCTAGGGTTGCACAGCTTGAGGGATCCTTATGGTGATGGGAATGTTTTGGATCTCGAGTGTATCTGTGTCAATGTCACAATTGTGCTATTATATATAGTTTTGTGAAATGACATATGGAGAAAATGGATGAAGGGTTCATGTGATCTCTTTGTATTATTTCTTACAACTGTATCTGGTAGTATAATTATCTTAAAATTAAAAATTATCTATGGGGAAAACATTATATTTCTGTTGGACCTTACATCCGTAAGAGAATTTCAAGGACAAACCAAAGCAGAAGAATTTGCATCACATAAAAGCTAGAAAAATGCCTAATAGAACTGAACAAACACTTCACAGAAGAAGAAAGATGATCAGTCAACAAATATATGAAAAAAATGTTCAACATCACTAGCAATTAGAGACATGAAAATTAAAACTACACTGAGATTTCATCTCAATCCAATCAGAATGGCAATTATCAAGAGTACAAGTAACAGCCAGGTGGGGTGGCACCTACCTGTAATCCCAGAAGCTCAGGAGGCAGAGGCAGGAGGATCGCAAGTTCAAAGCCAGCCTCAGCAAAAATGAAGTGCTAAGCAACTGAGTGAGACCCTGTCTCTAAATAAAATACAAAATGTGGCTGGGGATATGGCTCAATGGTCAAGTGCCCCTGAGTTCAATTCCAGGTAACCCCCTCCCCCTACAAAAAATAAAAGGAAATAGAATACAAGTAACAGTAAATGTTGGCGAGGATGTGGGGGAAAATGTACACTCATACATTGCTGGTGGGACTGCAAATTGGTGCAGCCACTCTGGAAAGTAGTATGGAGATTCCTCTGAAAACTTGGAATGGAACCATCCTTTGACTGTTATCCCACTCCTTGGCATACACCCAAAAGACTTAAAATCAGAATACTATAGTGACGTAGCCATATCAATGTGTATAGCAGCTCAGTTCACAATAGCTAAACTATGGAAACAACCTAGGTGTCCTTCAACAGATGAATGGATAAAGAAAATGTGGTATATAGACGTGATGGACTATTACTCAGCCTTAAAGAAGAATGAAATTATGGCATTTGCCAGTAAATGGATGGAACTGGAGACTATGATGCTAAGTGAAATAAGGAAGAGTGGCATTTTACTGGATTGGACAGGGGAGAGTGGGAGGAAGGGAGGGAGGTTGGGAATGGGAAAGACAGTAGAATGAATCAGACATAACTTTCCTATGTTCATATGTGAATACACAACCAGTATGGCTCTGCATCATGTACAGCCACAAAAATGGGAAGTGATACTCCATGTATGTACTTTATGCCAAAATACATTCTACTATCATGTATAACTAAAAAAAACTTTAAAAAGAAAATTTTAAAAAATTTAAAATAAACAAATTAGAATGAATGAAAAAATGTAAATAAATAAATAATTTAATACCCCCCCAAATACCAATAGGTCCCAGAATGAAGCTATAATGTGGCATTTCCCCAGTTACCTTGTTCTTAGTTGACTTTTCATTGTCACTACCCTTTAGCTACCACCATGCCATCCTCTAGCACATGATTTTTGTGGTGAGGACAGGTATGTGGTATTTTGATGCCTAAAGCAATCTTTGGCACCCTCATTTCAGTTCACAGCTGCCCTTGAATACTTATTGTGTGAGACTGTGCACTTAATTCTGGAATATATAGTCTAGAAGGGAAGACCCACATATAGGCAAAGCATGCCAAGCCAGGCAAGCTGTGATAGACAATAGAAAGATAAAGTACTGTCAAGACATTAGGGACTGCAATTTGTGGAATGCAGAGGGAGTCAGAGGCATCTGCACTGAGCCTTGAAGGATAATTAGCACTCAGGGTCTGGTGAGAAGTTGATTTTGATTGGTATTATGGCTTCTCAGTTGGGAAACAGATGAACCCAGAAAGTGAGTTGAGGGTTTGATTATTTCACCAGAATAAGAAGTTTAGCCAGGTATGGTGGCACAGTCCTGTAATACCAACTACAGGGAGGCTGAGGCAGGAGGATCGCAAGTTTAAGGCCAGCCTTGGCAACTTAGCAAGGCCCTGTCTCAAAATAAAAAGAGCTGGGGTTGTAGCTTAGTTGTAGAGTGCCTGAGTTCAATCTTTAATACCAAAAAAGAATAAGAGGTTTAATTTTTGAGTCTAGTTAAACCCGGTCAGAGCTGTGCTCTAAGAATAATCCACCCTTGAGAGTGCAGTACACTGGAAAAAGGGAAAGATCAGAGAAATCACCTTTTCTGTCAATCATCCAGTCCTGTCACTCCCCACCCCAATGTGTCTGCATTTGGCTTACTCCCCCAATGAGTAAAAAAATAGAGCCATTAACTCTTTTCTATCTAGCATCCAATATTTGATTAGGCACTCACATGAGTATATTCTTCATGTTCTCACTTACCTGAATCCTGTGGGCCCAGAAAGATCAAAGTTTTTAGTACCAGGTTTCATCTTTCTTATCTAAAATATGTAAAATAAGCCAGACTTCAATGACTCAGGAGGCTGAGGCAGGAGGATGGCAAGTTCAAAGCCAGTCTCAGCAACTTAATGAGGCCCTAGGTAACTTACCAAGACCCTGTCTCAAAATAAAAATAAAAATGGCTGGAGATGTGGCTCAGTGGTTAAGTGTCCCTACATTCAATCCCTAGTAACAATAAATAAATAAATAAATAAATAAATAAAAAATAAATTTAAATAAAATATTTTAAACATTATTGAAAGTACAGGATATGTGTAGGATTTCTGAATGTGAAGTTTTCTGTTTTTGTTTTGCTTTACTGGGATAGTTTATGGTATTTGTAGTTAACTTTATTATTAGTTTTAATGGAAGTGAACAAAGTGGTGAAAACCTCAAAGAGGCAGATAATTAAAACTTCTGTTATTTGACTTTGTGAGTCCTTTTTGACATATCCCTTCCTTACATCAAAAGAATAGCCTGAGGACAGGAAAAGACAGGTATAAATTTGCTTTTTTCTATTTAGGAGGAATAAGGAACTGCCTTCCAAAGCATCCATCTATATTTTTAAAGTGTTTGAAAGAGTCTGACATTTGTTTAGAAACTGTATCTATAGTTTATATTGCTTAGATTATTATTTCTGCATCGCATGCCCTCTTGGGAACATCTCTGTCTTCTTGGAAAGAAATTGCTGCTGCTTTTTCTCAAACCAAGTTTTTCTAGTAGAGCAGTCAAGTGTCCTTGGTCACAGAGGTAGGCGCATGTTTCAGTCAGCTTTTTTGTCACTGTGACCAAAAAATGTGACAAGAACAATTTTAGAGGAAAAGTTTATTTGGTGCTCACATTTCCGAGGTCTCCATCTATAGATGGCCAACTCCATTGCTCTGGGCCTGAGGTGAAGCTGAACATCAAGGTGGAAAGGTGTAGCAGAAGAAAGCAGCTAAGGACAGGACAAGCAGGAAACAGTGAGAGCTCCACTCATCAAGAACAAAATATATACCCCAAAACCACACCCCCCATGACCCACCTCCTCCAGCCACACCTACCTGCCTGTAGTCACCACCCCTTATTCCTATTAGGGGATTAATGCACTGATAAGGTTAAGGCTCTCATAACTCAATCATTTCACCTATATATTTCTTGCATTATCTCATACATGAGCTTTTGGGGGACACCAAATATCTAAACTATAACAACACACAAGGGAGGGAATGGGACTATGAAAGAGGGGCAACTGCATGGTATTTGAGATCTTGATTCCAAGTGTTCTGAGGCCAGATAACTGCATGTTCTTTGGTTTGGTTATGTGAGCCATTAACTTCCCATTTTGTATATGAGATTAGACTTGAGTTTTGCTTACCTGTTTAAAAAATGCCTCAAGAAAACACCCCTAATCTGTCTACTCTTTCATTTCTACCACAATTGCCCTCTTTAATATTCTCATGACATCTTACTTCTATTGTTAAAGTAGTTTTCTGATGGGCCCCTCATGTTCACTAAGAAAACAAATATTTAATTTTATTTAACTTTATTGTAGGACCATATTCACGTACACATGACCTGTGCATGTGCACATGTTCCCATTTTTAGAAGGGCTTTGTGCTTAGTTTAATGCTGTGCTGGTGAAAACTTGAAATTCTTAATAATTCTATCTCTGAACTTGTTTTCTCTAGGTAAAGTCCAATGGGACAATGAAGCATGTACATATGCCAGGCCTGCAGTCAGGACTACAGGCTTGATGGGCAGCAGGCTGTGTGCATGCAGAGCAGTTGGCATGGCTTCCAGGGCACATATGAATGTGTTTAGTGCATGCTGGGCAGCATGGATCCCCAGGGGAGCAGCAGGGGCCAAATTAGGAGCAGTGATGGTATCAGCAGCTGGGGATCAGGGAGAGAGATAGTAGTCCACATGGGATGTGCTGGGAACCAAAGTGGGTAGTTGACTTGCCTATCTGTCCCCAGAGCCTGTCCTTGCAGCATTTGCACAATAATAACTCTCTGGCTTGAATACCAGGATAGATGTTGCCTGTGTTCAAGCAGGAAAGGTTTTCAGTAAATCATTACCAAACGAAAGCATATACATACATGGGCATTGTACTAAGACATACCAGGGAGCTACTAGAATTCTTCAAAAAGTTTAGAATCTGATTTTGAAAATTTCTCAACACTGGTAGTGGTGGCACACACCTGTAGTCCCAGCAGCTTAGAGGCTGAGGCAGGAGGATCATGAGTTCAAAGCCAGCCTCAGCAAATTAAAGAAACCCTGAACAACTCAGGAAGACCCTGTCTCTAAAAAATTTTTTTTAAAAGGACTGGGGATATGGCTCAGTAGTTTAACACCCCTGGGTTCAATCCTTGGTACCAGATAGAAAGAAATAAAAAGAAAACTGCTACAATGTTAAAAATCAAATATTCACCTGGGCATTGTGACTTACACCTGTAATCCCAGCAGTTTGGGAAGATGAGGCAGGAGGATTGTGAGTTCAAAGCTAGCCTCAGCAACTTAGTGAGGCCCCGAGAAACTCAGTGAAACCCTGTCTCTAAATAAAATATAAAAAAGGGGTAGGGATGTGGCTCAGTGGTTAAGGGCCCCTGGGTTCAATCCTTACTACCAAAAAGAAAAAAAAAATCAAATATTCACAGGCTAGAAGTAGGAATCAAATTTATAGATTAATGCATTTCATAGAAAACAACATGATTTTCATATGAAGCCCTGGATCCTAGTGTTTTTAGTTCTCTGGTTGAACTATGAGTGATATAATGATCTATGGGGAAAATCAATGTATTTAAAACTTCCAGAATGGAGATAGATATGAAGATAATGAAAGGGGTGGACCAGCGCTGACCAACAGTATTTTTTGCAGTGCTTCCCAGTACAGTAGCTACTTGCCTGATATGGCTTTTAAGTATATCAATTGTTGCTAGTATGACTGAGGAAGTGAATATTTGAATTGAATATTTCATTTTAATTAATTTAAATTTAAATAACCACAAGTGGCTAGAGGCTAATGTGATGGACAGCAAAGGTCTGTCTAGACACTGTGATATACAGGGAACTCTTGAAAGAAATTAGTATATTTATTTTGGATGAGAAAAACTTGACGACAACCTGTTGGCAATTTTCAAACATGAAGGCTTGTCAAGTGGTTGTTTAGTTAAACTTAGTGTGGTTCCACAAAGCGGAAGTAGAACTCATGAATAAATGGTTACACAAGGACAAATTTTGGACTTTAAATAAAGAAATTGTTAATAACTAGTGTATCTATGATGCAGTGGATGAATAGACTAGATGCCTTCCAAAGTCCCTTTCCAATGCTGCATACCTATGATTGTATGATCTAAAAGTTGGGAATGGTGTGCTATGGAGAGAATTTGTTTCTGGGTAGATAGCCATGCAATACTAAAGTCATTTAGGACACCCAAGCTAGGTGGCCTTGTCTATTTTTCTATTAAATCCTGGGTGAAAATATACTCTGTCAATCTTTGAGATTAATAGTTCTATTTTCTACTTACTATTTTTGAGAAAATTCCATCACTAAAGTAATTTGTGGGAAAAAAGAAAACTAACTTTTGAAGATCCTTTTCTTGAGGTTATCAACATATACCTTCCATAAGTCCTTCACTTCCCAGCCTTGATAGGTTTCTAAGGTTATGTCTTCAAAACACAGGTAGGTAAATTTTGTGAATGATGTGTTTCCTAGGTTGGACAATGGTTGATGTTAATTACTTCCAGTTAGAGTGTAATCTGACTAGATGGAATCAGTTGTCATAATCAGTTTCTGTGTTTGCATTTCTGTAATCATATCTTTTCTGTAATATTGCACTTCAAAAAAATATAAAGCTAAAATAATTACATATTTTAGTTAACAATTCAAAAGCAATGGAAAGTCAAATGATTCAACAACAAATATTTACAGTTCACGCTGCTCCAAGCAGTATGCAGACACTGTGGATACCGTGGGAGACACAGCATGGTCTTTACACTAGCACAGTTTATAGTTAAATGGAGAGGACAGACAAGTAAACTAGCAATCACAGCTTGGAAATTAATGCTATGTTGAAAGGGGAAGCACAGAGAAGGGTGCTTAATCTATTCTGGGCTTGGAAAGATGTGGAATGGGAACAACATGGATTATTAAACACATTTCTATATCAGCTTAAATTTGACATTTCTCGTTTAATATGTAAACATGGTATTTCTCCTGGGCTTATTTGGCCTCAGATATCTCTCCCGCTTTCTTCTGCTCTGCCTTATTCTCTATACAGGCTGACCAATGCAGGCTCCAATTTTTAGACTACCCAATATGTTGTGGCCATCTTGGTTAAGCCAACAGACAGATCAACAGAAGATTAGAACCCAGAAGGATAGAGTGTCCAGACTTTTTCTCTTTCTTTTGTACCAGATGACTTCTCCTTCAATGGCTATGTATCCTTCATAGCTCCAGCCCCATCAGATAAGCCCACCATGGCCTTCCAACCTGTGGAACTCAATACCTAAGTTCCAGTAACAGTCTCTCCTCTTTCCCTCCATCTTATATGTGGGAGTGATTTCCTTATGTTGAAATTTGGGTTTACCTACTTTCCCATTTGGCTTCTGCATCACTTGCATAACTAATGTCCTGCATTAAATTTCACATGTATCGAATATTTACCATGGTTTCTTTTTTCCTGCACAATCCCTTTTTTAAAAAAAAAACAACTTTTTTTGTAGTTGTAGATGGACAACATGCCTTTATTTTATTTTCTTATTTTTTGTATGTGGTGCGAAGGATTGAACGCAGTGCCTCACACATGCTCTGACACTGAGCCCCAACCCCAGCCTCAATCCCTTTTACATGTAGCCTATAATATTGACTGCTTTTCTAGTGTTAGACTCCTTCACATTCCTGGGACAAACCAATTGTATTACCAGATGTTAAATATGTTTAGTCTTTTGTATAATTAATTTAAAAAAACAGCAAACAAAATACCACTGGATCTTGAAACCTCCACATACATCTCATTGTCTCATAGTTTACTCAAAAATAATTTTACTCTTCCTAGTATACACATATATATATGTCATGTATATATACATAAAATATTAAAATAGACATTATAATAAATATATTAGAATAATTATATATTATAATAAAATAAGTTTACTATACTGTTCCTTATTTATATATAAATTCAAATAGTACAAGTTATAGTGTCGTATATTTAACTAGTAAAAAAAGTGAGGCAAAGCCAGGCATGGTGGCACATGCCTGTAATCCCAGCACCTGGGAGGCTGAGGCAGAAGGATCATGAGTTCAAAGCCAGCCTCAGCAATGGTGAGGCACTTAGCAACTCAGTGAGACCCTGTCTCTAATAAAATACAAAAAAGGGCTGGGGATGTGGCCCAGTGGTCCAGTGCCCCTGAGTCTAATCCCTGGTACCAAAAAAAAAAAAAAAAAAAAAAAAAAAGTGAAGCAATATACTTAAATCTATATAACACTACCAGTGTGACGCAACCCAAGTGCTATTCAGAAGGGAATGTACAATTTTAGATATATTAGAAAACAATATTCAGGAATTGAGGCTATCTAAGAAGCTGGAGAATTAATAGCATGTTAAACCTAAAGTAGCAGAAGGTAGGAAGGAATGAAATTAAATGTAGAAATAATAAAATAGAAAATGATAGACCAAATAACAAAAAAATTAGCTATTTGAGAGGGCTGGAGCTCAGTGGTAATGCACTTGCTTGGCATGTGTGAGGCACTGGGTTTGATTCTCAACACCACATATAAATAAATAAAATGAAGGTCTATCAACAACTAAAAAAAATTTTTTTAAAAGTTGGCTATTTGAAAATACTTATAAAATATTTTGAAAATATAAATTACTAAAGAAAACAGCACAAACAAACAATATATGCTAACTAAAATTCTATAAAATATAGACATAGAAGAGACTTAAATGTTGTAAGAGAACATAATGAATGTATTTCATCTTTCCTTCAGGGTAACCAAATGATGGACAATTAAATATTTCTACTTGTAGCATTATTTCAGTTAACAAACTAAGAAGGTATGAAAAGAATTACTGTCCTGCACTGTGGTGCACACCTGTAATCCCAGAGGCTCAAAAAGCTGAGGCAGGAGAATTACGAGTTCAAAGCTATTCTCAGCAAAAGTGAGGTGCTAAGCAACTCCGTGAGATCTTGTCTCTAAATAAAATACAAAATAGGGCTGGGGATGTGGCTCAGTGATTGAGTGCCCCGAGTTCAGTCCTCAGTTTTCCAAAACAAAACAAAACAAAACAGAATTGCCACTCTGCAATCCCTAATAGATTAATGTATAATAGTGATGATCAACAATGTCTGCAACATCAGCACAAAGGGAGACAACCAGATCTTGTGTGCCTTTAAATGAAGGTACACAGCATCACCTATGAGTGGTCTTGAAAAATAAGAAAACAAACAAAAATCTGACCAAGCTTCAATCTCTATCAATTTAAATACATATAGGGAGCTGAAAATCATCTAAAGGACGCCAAAGTGTTGGAATCAGTAAAATCTAGACTATGGGAGACAGAACAAGACCTGTGGTGTGTATGTGTGTGTGTGTGTGTGTGTGTGTGTGTGTGTATGTTTTGTACGAGGGATTGAACTCGGGGCACTTAACCACTGAGCCACATCCCTGGCCTCACTAAATTGCTTAGGGCAACTTAGTGATAAGTTGCTGAGGCTGGCCTTGAACTTGTGATCCTCCTGCCTCAACCTCTTGAGCTGCTGGGATTACAGGCATATGCCATAGTCCTAGGTTGTTTTTTTTTTAATTAATAAACAATACAAATTAATTGCCAGGAAAAAAGGGGAATATGGGGAGAACTCATAGCTTACAAATGACTTAGGAGGGGCTGGGATTGTGGCTCAGTAGTAGAGCTCTTGCCTAAGACTTTTGAGACACTGGGTTCAATCCTCAGTACCACATAAAAATAAATCAATAAACTAAATTTCTAAGAAAATGACTTAGGACCTAGTAAACAATCATAACATATAGGCCATATTTAGACACGAATTTAAGGAAAGTTTGTTTTTTTTTTTTTTTTAAAGAGTGTAAGTCCATCAAGTAAATATGAAAAATAACTGGATATTTAATATTAATGACTAATATAATTTTTAAGATTGATAATCATTTGGGGCTTATGTATTATAAAAGAGTAACTTTTAAGAATGCATATTGAAATACTCAGAGAAGAAATGGTATGATGTCTTAGATTTGCTTCACATTATTCCAATAGCAGAGATAAGGATGGTTGAAGTCTGGATAGAGCCAGAATATGTATCAATGATTATTGATGCGTAGTGGCAGGTGATCATTATGCTGTTTCTTCTACTGGTATATATGTCTGAGAACTTCCATAATCATAAAGTTTTTATTATAACTATCATGCCATTGAATTTGAAATCCTAAGTAAAATGGACCACTTTTAGGGGTAAAAATGACTAAGCCGGTTGATAAAGAAATAGACTAGTTCTTCTTGATTAAACAAACCAGATGAGGACACCACCACCCTGCTGCCATGAAAAGAACTAACCCAAGCTCACTCACATGGCAGGAAGTAATAGATGAATAACAGAATATTAAATAAAGCAATGAATTAAATGAACAAATAAACTATGTCTGAGGAATGATTTAACATTAGAAAATACTAGGAATGAATTAATTTGCTAGGACTGCTATAATAAAGTACCACAGACTGAGTAGTTTAAGAAATAAAAGTTTATTTCCTTAGTTCTGGAGGCTTGAAGTCCAAGATAAAGGTATCAGAAGGGTTGGTTTCTTCTGAGGCCTCTTTCTTTGGCTTTAGATGGTTGTCTTCTCTCTCAGTATTCCCAGTCTTCCTTCTATGTGTGTATGTGTGCTAATCTGTTTTCACCAGTCATATTGGATTAAGGCCCATCTATATGAAATCATTTGACCTTGCTATACCTCTTTACAGGCCCTGGCTCCAGTTAGAATCATGTTCTGAGGTACTGGAGGTTAGGGTTTCAACATATTAATTTGGGGGAACATAATTTATCCCATAACAAGAAAAAAAATTTTGATCACATCAATGGGTAGAGAATAAAACCTTTGAAAGAAATTCAACACTAGTTCCAGGTAAATTTTCTAGCAAAGATTAGAAGGAAATGTTTATTTCTTAAAATCTACAACAAACATACTTAAATGTGTATATGTTATTTGTGTGTGTGTGGGTGTGCCCTTTTCAATTTCTTTCACCAGTGTATTGTAATTTTCATCATATAGGTTTTCTACTTTCTCAGTTATATTTATTCCTAAGTATTTATTTTTTGTAGCTTTTGTAAATAGAATTACTCTCATTATTTCTTTCTCAAGAACTTTGTTATTGGTGGCTAAAAGTACTATTAACTTCTGTATGTTGATTTAGTCCTGAAACTTCACTGAATGTGTTTAATTTTTAATAGTCTTTTGGTGGAGTTTTTAGATTTTTCTAAATATATAACAATGTCATCTACAAACAGGCATAATTTGACTTCCTCCCTCCTTATTTGTATGCTTTTATTTCCTTCTCTTTCCTGATTGCTCTGGCTAAAACTTCCAGCACTGAATCGAATCAAAGCTGTGTGAGTGGACACCCCTATCTTCTTCAAAATCTTGGAGGATATGTTTTCATCTTTCCCTACCCAGTATGATATTGAATGTGGTTTTGTCATATTCAGCCTTTATTACATCGAGGTATGATCTTTCTGTATTTAACTTGTTTGAGATTTTTATCATGGAAGGAGGTTGAATTTTGTTGAATTTTTTTTTCTGCATCAATCAAGGTGATTGCATGATTTTTATCCTTTATTCTGTTGAGGTGATGTATTATCTTTATTGATTTGTATAAGCAGAACAATCCCTGAGATAAATCCCACTTGATCATAGTGAATGATTATTTCACATGCTGTTAGGTTCAATTTGCTATCTGTAGATACTATCTTTAAATTTAGAGAAGAAAAACACTCATTGCATTAACATTAGTGGCTGGAGTTTCTTTTGTGATTCCTAAATCCATCTATGATTTTTTTGTTTTGATACAATTTATAGCCATGGTAAGAGACTACCACAGGCCTGGTTCAAGTGTGGTCTTTAGTTTCAGTAAGTCCATCAGTCATGAAGTTGGCTGTCACTACTAAATCTGTTGCTTGCAGAGGCCTCAGAGTTCTGAGTTTGCAGAGTAGAATGCTCACCATTTAAGCTTTTTTTACATATAGGACATGTGTCATGCAGTTCTACCCATGGTATACTACAACTGCTATGAAAAAAGTCATTGCTATAACTATTGGACTTCCTCTTCAATTGTGTGATCTTTTCGGCATGCTAGACATTCTAAACCCACAAAAACTTTTACTTAGCTAATATCACTGTTGGAAGAGATGAAATTCTTTTTTTCCTCATTGACTAAGGGAGGTCCTTTGTTTTCCAGTTGTCCTAAAACCTGGATTACAATGAGATCAAGCCCTGTCTGACCCCATGCACAGTCCCCAGGGTTGAAGTGCAGCATCCTGCCCCAAGAAAAAGGTATGGGAATCCAGGAATTGCTGAATTGGCAAAAATTTCTTCAAGTATCCGTTTCATTTCTTCAATAGCTGGAGATCTGTCATGATGAGAACTTCCTCAAGACCTATAACTCTGAGTCATTGGCAACTGTGAAGGCTGACTTCGTCCTAAGAATTTAGCATGAGTTTGGTGACCCTTTTACTTAGCTTTGTTATCTTGGAAGGGTAGATTGCTACTTAGAAATGATCTAAACTCTTGGAAAACATTATGTGATCCAAGTGGTCTCAGAGCTCTGTGATTTGTTATTTTTTATCCAGCTGCTACTACTACCTGAAAAAAAACGGTAATTTGGGGCTGAACTTGCCCTTGCAAAAGTGGTTTAAAAACCCGTGTGTGGCTACAGTGGCACCCATGTCTGCCCAAGTCACCAATTCTCTCTCTGCCATAGCTGTGTGAGAGAGTGGAAAGCCAGTCCCTGACCAGGCCACCACCTTCCCACTGCCACCTCCTTGTTGCAGCCCACAGCTCCAGAGTCCGCAGGACCCAGAGAGGTGGCATCCTAGGCAGGGACCCAGCTGCCCACTTTCTAGCACCAAAGAGGAGTAGGAAGAAAAGTCCTTCAGGTTGTCAGTATTTTGTTGAGACTTTGTTTGCACCTATGTTCATCAAGGATATTGCTTTGCAGTTTTCTTTATTATTGTGCCTATAATACAGTAATTCTGCTCTTGTAAAATGATGTTGAAAGAGTTCCCTCCATTTCAATTTTTTGGAATAGTTAAAAGAGAAATGATGTTAGTTCTTCCTTAAAAATTTGGTCAAAAATCTGAAAATAAATCTTCAATATGATCCAGGTATCCCCTTTCTGCATTTATATCCAAGGGAAATGAAATCAGCATGCCAAAACGATGCCTATACTCACATGCTTATTGTGGCAGTATTCACAAGAGGTAAGATATGGCAAAAACTGAGGTGCTAACTGATGTGTGAATGGATAAAGAAAATGTGCATGTGTACACATGTCACAAAGTTATAAGGGGTTGGGGTTTTTAGACTTCCTGTACCCGGGATGGACCTCTTTTGTCCACCAAAAGAGGCCAGAGAGGCCTATCCCAATGAAGAGGCTAGATTGGGAAAGCGAAGGCCACCGATATTCCCTCCCCCCGCCTTTAGAAGGCCCAGGAACATACCGGGGAGTCCAGTCGGTGGGTACAGGAGCTCGTTTATTGAAAAGGTAGACAATGCTTTATAATGGGCCATAGCCAATCAGTGACCAGCAGGGCAGTTCTGGTTCTCACAGCCATGCCCCCTGCTTAGCCTAGGTCAGGTAACAGGGTGTGGTAATGTGGCAAGCAGCCAGAAAGCCAGAGCTTTTCCACCCCCTTGGCAGACAGTGTAAGGTCCTGACATACACAAGGGAATATTATTCAGCCATAAATATGAATGAAATCCTTTCATTTACAGCAAAATGGGTGGAACTTGAGGATATTGTGTTAAGTGAAATAAACCATACACAGAAAGAGACAAGTATTGTGTGTTCTTTTTCATATATGGAAACTGAAAAAAACAGTCTCACCTGCAGCCTGCACGGGGAGGGAATAAGTAACCCTAGGAGGTGTGGCCTGGCTGGAATTAAAAGTCTGAAAAGTAGTGTTAAAAAAATGAAGGACACAGGAAAATATATTTAGAGCAGGGGTCTTGAAAGGTGGAAGAGTCATGATGGGTCTGATCCTGACAAAGGGGAAAAGCTCGTGAATGCTTTATTTATAGTGAAACACACACAAAAGGAATTTATTGTGGGGAGGGTTTTTCAAGGTTAACAAGAAACAAGAGGCTGTGGGGAAGTTGGCCTTGTTGGAGACTTATCACTCGTGCAGTAATTCCTCCTCCAGGCAGTTGGGCCACAAGGCTAATTGGGGCACTGGTGTCTCTCTCTACTTCCGGGGAGTTGTGTTTGAACCTAGGGCTGTCTGAGCCAATAAATTCTGCAGTATCACAGAATTCTCTTTGAGCAGGACGTTTGCCAAAGCAATGAAGCAGTTTCAGATTGGTAAGATAATACTGAGAGTTCTCCAAGGGGCTCACCTCTGCTTAGAGATGGCTCAGACATGCCCACAATTCATTCGTGGCTTCCAACAAAAAAGATTAGTAGAGGCTGAGAAGGTGAGGGAAGGAGGGATGGAGGAAGGTTGGATAATGTTCCCAAAGTACAGTTAGAAGGAATAAGTTTTGGTGTTCAGCAGCACAGTGGGATGACTATAATTCACAATAACCTAATACATGATCTTTTATGAAGTTCTAAAAGAGAGGCTCTAGAAGCCTCTGAAAATAAATGACACAGAGAGGGAAATGCTAATCACACTGATTTAATAGACATGTATTGAAATTTTAGGGGCTGGGGCTGGGGCTCAGCGATAAAGTGCTTGTCTCACATGTGTGAGGCCTTGGGTTCAATCCTCACACCACATAAATAAAATAAAGGTGTTGTGTCCACCTATAAAAAAATAAAAATAAATAAATAAAAATAGAAGTTTCACACTGTACTCCATTAATATGTACAATTATTACATGTTAATCAAAAAGAAAGAAAGATAGATTGATTGATTCCTGTTAAAGTCAAGGAAAAGATATAGATATATGCTATCCAAAACTGCAATGGAACACAAAGCCAGACTATGGGCTATGGGTACAAAATAAGTAAAAGATATTACTATGGAAAGGAAAGAGATAATATCTGGTGACTCAGTCTTTTCAGGCTGCTCTAATAAAATATTACAGATTGGGTAGCTTATAAAAATCAGAAATTTACTTCTCACACTTCTGGAGTCTTGGATGCCCAAGATCAAGGCTTCCGCAAATCTGATTTCTGAAGAGGGCCCACTTCCTGGTTCATAGACAGCACCTTCTTGCTATGTGCTCATATGCTGAAAGGGGCCATCTTGTTTTCTGGGGTTTCTTTTATAAGGACACTAATCCAATCATGAAAGTTTCACCCTCATGACCCAGTCTCTTCTCAAAGGCTGCAGGTCCTAATACTATTGCCTGAGGTGTTAGTAATTCAACATGAACTTTGGGGGATATAAACATTCAGATCATAGCAGTGACAATATGATCACCTAGGTAGAAAATTTTAAGGAGTCAGCACGTGGAATACTGAAAAGAATAAGAAACCTCAGATAGTATAAGGTCACTGCAGTAAAATCAACAGCCTTAACATACAAAAGCAGTTACTCATTAGAACATGTAATAGAAAATACCTTAATCACAACAACAAAATCCAAAAATTACCTTAAATAAATATTTGCAAAACTTATTATAAAGTTTGCTGATAGACGTAGATAAAATAAATCCCAAATAAACAGAGCAGTACTTCAAATTCATTGATAGGGTACATAGTATTGTAAAGATATCAATTCTTATTTACAGTTGTAGTGCCCTATCTATAGCCATCAAGATGACAGTCAAGCTCAGACTCCAAAATTCCCATTTTCTCTTCTCAAATCAATCCTGAAAACAACAAAAGAGGGAACAAAAAAATATCTGCAACAAAATCTAAACAACAAAACATGAAAACCCTCATGGGAAACTGAAGACTGTGTTGCACTTGTATTTGGGGTGAGGGAGTTGTGGGCTTAAGTGAAGTGGGGAGGGTCCATAGCCAGCAATATAGGTCAAGGTGACAGGACAGGCAGGAACAAAGTTTTAAAATTTCTGTTCCTTTTAGGAGCCCTAATTAAGGAGATAGCTAAGATTGCAGTTAGCTGTGAGCCACAAAGATGTTCAAGCATTACCACCTTCCATGGTCTCGCGAGACTCGGCTGGGACACTGCAGCTTGGGTCGACGCCATTTACATGGTCTCGCGAGACTTGGCCCGGGACATTGCGGATCCGGTCGGCGTCATTGTGGGGTGGTTGGAGGAGTGTGGATGGTGTTGGAGTTGTTGTTGGAGCCGGAGAGAGAAGCTAGCAGAATAAAGAGCCTGTTCATTTCCAGTCTGCCTCTGAACTTATTCCCATGGCGTCGTTGCTCCAAGCAGCAATCGCTTCAGGCAGCGACAGTTCCTGGTTCATTGCAGAAAGTCTCTCAGACAACAGATGCAAGTAGCCCTATGGTAATATCAGGACAGCAAGAAAAAATATTAAAGCAGCCTGACACTAAGAATCTTTGTTAATAACCACTGAGTGCCCTTTAGTTGATGAGAACTATTTTTAAAAAATATTACTTTAATACAACATGAATAGCCTAAAAGTGGAATAGTATTTATCAAAATGAATCACACATAGTAAGGGTTGCAATTCTTTCACAATACACACATATGTATGATTTACACATATGCTTGGTAGAGATGTGCAATATTTTTCTCACTATGGATAAGGGTTATAAAAACGAAATTGCACTGAACATGTAATATTAGAGAAGCTCAAAAGAGACAGGACCTCCCCAAATCACCATGCTCAGCCTCTTCTGTGTAGAAAATAAATCTTTTAAAACAAAAGTTTCTAAAGTCTAAGTCTGCCAGGAAGTTGGGCTTCTTTTTCATGTCATGGGTGCTACTACTCCCACATCTAGCATGTAGCCTTGTAAGCTGCCTGGTACCGAAAACCGGGAGGAAAAACTCTCGGAGGCAGAGTTAAGCTTTTACTACTTTTACTTCTACTTTCTTAGAGCTTAGAGAGGGAAAGAAAGATTTTTCTTAGAGAGGGAAAGAAAGATTCTTAGAGCTTTTCTTCTTGTCTTCTTAGCTTAGAGTCTTAGAGAGAAAGAAAGATAGAACTTAGCTTAACGAAAGATCTTAGAGCTTAGAGAGGGAAAGAAAGATTTTTAGAGAGAAAGATTAAAGCGAGCTTTTCTTCTTGTCTTCTTAGCTTAGAGTTTAGAAAGATAGAGCTTAGCTTAGAGAAAGATTAGAGCTTCTTTCTTCTCTCTTCTTTCTTCCTTCTTCTTTCTTCTGTCTTCTGTCTTCCTCAGGAGCCTCGGCCTAACTCTGACCAGTCATTACTTCTTCTATCTGGTTTCTCTTCTGTAACCGCTCTGCCTACGTTCTGGCCGCTCTGATTCTTCTGACCGACCGAGTGACTGCCCGGCTGACTGAATTCTCCGTTCTCCTAACTCGGACCGCTTTCACCCGGTTATATACCTTCAGGTTTGCGGGTGCCTACAGGTGCGTCACATACATATCAGGTGGAACCCATGGCTTCCAGCTAGCTACAACAGCCCTTCCTAATTAGGGCTCCTTCATATTCCTTCCCTTTAGTTTAAAAAGGTGCTCTATTTTATTTTCTCTATTTTCTTTTATTTTCTTGTCCCTACCTAGCTTTTCACCTTTTATTTTTGAAAGGGTGGATATTTGAGCCCTTTTTGAGAAGGTGCTGTGGCTTTAAGGAAGCCTAATGCTGAGGAGCAGCTAACGCACCTAGTTAAGCACAATTGCATAAGCGGCTTTGACTTTTTTTTTTTTTTTTTTTTTTTTCCTCCTCTATTTTTCTTTATGGCTTTCTTGCCAAAGCTCAATGGCTTTTTTTTTTTCTGCATGGTTTTTACCATGCTATTTAATTCTCTATTTTCTTTTAAGCTCATGGCTTTTTTTCTTTATACTAAAGCTCAAGGCTTTTTCTCTATATTTTTTATGGCTTTTGGCCGGCTACTCTGCTTCTGCTTAATTCTTAACTGGCTTCAACTGAGTCAGAGGCTCTGCTCTCTTGTTTCTACTCTTTTTGCTGGTCTCAACTGAGTCTGAGGCTATGCTTTTTCATTGCTCTTATTTCTTAGCTTTTCTTCTCTGCCTGCCGAGCCCCGGACGGACCACCATTTGTAAGCTGCCTGTCACGGCCAGCCACGGCGCCGCCACGGGAGGAAAATTCTCGGAGGCAGAGTGAAGCTTTTACTACTTTTACTTCTACTTTCTTAGAGCTTAGAGAGGGAAAGAAAGATTTTTCTTAGAGAGGGAAAGAAAGATTCTTAGAGCTTTTCTTCTTGTCTTCTTAGCTTAGAGTCTTAGAGAGAAAGAAAGATAGAACTTAGCTTAACGAAAGATCTTAGAGCTTAGAGAGGGAAAGAAAGATTTTTAGAGAGAAAGATTAAAGCGAGCTTTTCTTCTTGTCTTCTTAGCTTAGAGTTTAGAAAGATAGAGCTTAGCTTAGAGAAAGATTAGAGCTTCTTTCTTCTCTCTTCTTTCTTCCTTCTTCTTTCTTCTGTCTTCTGTCTTCCTCAGGAGCCTCGGCCTAACTCTGACCAGTCATTACTTCTTCTATCTGGTTTCTCTTCTGTAACCGCTCTGCCTACGTTCTGGCCGCTCTGATTCTTCTGACCGACCGAGTGACTGCCCGGCTGACTGAATTCTCCGTTCTCCTAACTCGGACCGCTTTCACCCGGTTATATACCTTCAGGTTTGCGGGTGCCTACAGGTGCGTCATCAGGTGGAACCCATGGCTTCCAGCTAGCTACAAACAGCCCTTCCTAATTAGGGCCTTCTTAGCTTAGAGTCTTAGAGAGAAAAGAAAGATAGAAACTTGCTGATATCGAAAGATCTTAGAGCTTTAGAGAGGGAAAGAAAGATTTTTAGAGTGAAAGATTAAAGCGGAGCTTTTCTTCTTGTCTATTCTTTGCTTAGAGTTAGAAAAGATAGAGCTTCAGCTTAGTGAAAGATTAGAGACTTCTTTCTTTCTCGTCACTTTAATTCCTTCTTTTTCTTCTGTCTTCTGTCTTCCTCAGGTGCCTCAGTGCCTAACTCTGACCAGTCATTACTTCTTCTATCTGGTTTCTCTTCTGTCTTCTATCTGGTTTCTCTTCTGTCTTCTATCTGGTTTCTCTTCTGTAACCGCTCTGCCTACGTTCTGGCCGCTCTGATTCTTCTGACTGACCGAGTGACTGCCCGGCTGACTGAACTCTCCGTTCTCCTAATTCACCCGGTTATATACCTTCAGGTTTGCGGGTGCCTACAGGTGCGTCACATACATATCAGGTGGAACCCATGGCTTCCAGCTAGCTACAACAGCCCTTCCTAATTAGGGCTCCTTCATAGCCTGGAGTTCAAAACCATTTTCTACAGAAGTTCCAATTGAGCAAATACTCAGAGATGGCACAGAGGGATAATTTCCCAGAGAGTATTTAATTAGAAGCCAGGATGTAATATAAGGACCCTCAAGAGTGAGGACAGAGGTGTCTGCCCATCCCAGAATAGGGTATCTCACAGAATCCCACTTACTGTTGATGTCAGTTCCAGGAGATTCACAGCAGAAGTCTCAGGCTGAGCAGCCCCCTCTTTTCCAGCTTGGGAGTCTCAAGGACGTGGATGCTTTGGTCTGAGGTGACAGGTACAAGTTAGCAGAGAGAGGAGTCCAAGCTCTGATGGTTGCCAAGATGAGGACTTACAAGACCTCTCATTCCACAAGAGATGAGACCAACCCTGCCCTACTCCTGTTATTTCTATAGTCAGAAGAGGGGAGGGGCCGGGCACTGCCTGACATTTAAGATGAGAACCCTGAAGGAGGTCTGAATAGACCCCATTCTAGATAGGGGAGGCCCCACAAAATCCAGCCTTCTACCTGATTTCCTACCTGAGAGGCTCTGGGGCATGGTGCCTGGATGTGCGTTCCCCTGACTTCCCACTGGGGCATTAGAGGGCCCTGGCTTCAGGTTAGGAGAGGGGAGGGCCCTCAGGCCCTGCTAGGAATCACAGGGAGGACCGTGAGGGAGAACAGGTGGAGACTCACAGAAAAACTGCTCATGCCATCAGCCTGGGGAGGTCCCAGTCAGGACAATTATGCACAATTCCTGTCCTAGGCTTCTCAAGGAAATGAAGACCTTGGTCTGAAGGACAGCTCATCTAGTCAGCAAAACAAAGGAGACACAGGCAGGCCGTGTGAGATTAAATATAAACATCCTGGAAAGAGCTGAGGATACTACTACAATGTTAGGCGGAGGACAGGCCTCAGGTCCACCCTACCTTAACTGTCAACCCTGGGAAGCTCTGGGACATAGAGGTCTCCTATGATGCTCCCTCACTTTCACTTTACCCATCTCAGGAATGAGAAGAACTTGTTCTGAGACCAGTGAACTCGGGTGGAGCGTTGGAGGCAGGCCTGGAAGTGCCAGGAGCCAAGGCAAGGGCCCTAAGTAGGACTATTTTTCCACCCCACACAGAAGTGGATGCTCCCTAGTTATGTCTGTTCCCTGCAGTCATTTTGGGAAGAATTCAGGCAGGATTCCAAGATATAGTGTTTCATAATATTTTAAGAGTCCGAAGCTTCATCTAGGGTGGGAGGGGCAACCAGAAGGTGGAGTTGCCGACCTTGCCAGGCTTTGGGTGAAAAACCAGAAGAGAGGAGGGGTGCAAGGGGGTGCACGGGTTGGGGGACACCTCACTCCACAGTTAGCAGGAACACCAGTCCCACCCCGCCCTTGGTGTCAACCCAGGAAGCCTCAGTCAGTCAGGTGACGTGCTATTTTCCAACTTCCACCAGAGGATTCTCAGGGGAATGGCTTCTGATCAGCAGAAGGAGGAGCCCTAGTCCTGGCCAATCATCAAGAGGGAGCCCCTCCCCCATGGATAAAGCAGGCCCCAGTCCCGCCCTATCCCTCCAGTAGCTCCTAGGAGGCGCCAGGCCATGTTGCCACCTCAAGGTTTCCCAGCTTGCACTTGGGGCTTCTGAGAGGTGTGGCCTTAGATGAGCAGAAGGAGGAGCCCTAGTCCTGGCCAATCATCAAGGGAGAGCCCCTCCTACCACACATAAAGCAGGCCCCAGCCCCGCCCTCTCCCCTTGTTCGCTCTGTGGAGGCTCAACAAACGCAGAGTCTCTGCCCGCAAGGTTTCCTGGCTTTCACGTGAGGAGTCTGAGGGAGGTGAGGCTTTTTGTGAGGGGGCTGCGTATGGTCAGCACAGGAGGAGTCCCAGGGCTGGGCGATGATCAAGGGGATGACCCTGAGGGAGGATTGAGGGCCCTTCCCCCCACAGATAGAGGGGCTCCAGTCCTGCTATGCCGGGAGCAGTTGTCCCTGGGAAGCTCCAGGTACAGTAATGGGTTTTGTTGTTTCAGACTTCCATATCCATATCAGAAGTCTGAGGGAGGTGAGGCTATCTCTGAGGGTGTGGGACTAAGGTTGGCAGAGGTGTTAGTCTGAGGCCTTGCCAAGCTTTGAAGCTAGGATGCAGAGAGAGGAGAGAGGGATCAAGTTCCACCATGCCGTCAGCTTTGGGGTGCTCCAGGCAGGGGTCATAGAACATGTTTTCTGACTTACATTTTTGGAATATTAAGGGAGGTGAGGCTTTTTGGAGGGATTTCCTCTACTCAGCAAAATGGCATCTTAGACCCTGCAAGGCATTAAAATGGCAGAGGAGCAAGAGAATTTACTGCTACCAACATGGTGGACCTTACCCATGCCCTGTCTGGTGACTCGAGACAGGGTTCCCGGATGTGGTGTATACGACTTCCATCTTGGAATCAGAAAGGGTGTTTTTATGCAGGTGTCAGTAGAGGGAGAGGGCCCAGGTCCTCCAAAGCATTAGGAGAGGAGAGGTTCCTACTATAGAAATGGGGGACTTCTCCCTTGCCCCTGTAGTCATTCCTGGGAGACCCGAGGCAAACTGAGGTGGGATTCCTGCATGAGGTGTGTCCGACGTCCATCTTGGAATATCGGAAGAGGAGGTGCTTTTACACAGGGGATTCAGCAGGTGTCAGTAGAGGGAGAAGCCCCAGGTCCTCCGAGGCATTAAGATGACGATGGAGAGGAGAGGTTCCTGCCACAGATGAGGAGGACCTCTACCCTACCCCTGCAGTCATCCCTGAGTCATCCCTGGGCAAACCGAGGCAAACCGAGGCGGGGTTCCTGCGTGAGGCATTTCCGACGTCCATCTTGGAATCGGAAGAGGGTGTATGACGATGGGAGAGGAGAGGTTCCTGCCACAGATGAGGAGGACCTCTACCCTACCCCTGCAGTCATCCCTGAGTCATCCCTGGGCAAACCGAGGCAAACCGAGGCGGGGTTCCTGCGTGAGGCATTTC
This sequence comes from Tamias sibiricus, assembly GCA_025594165.1. Classification (NCBI taxonomy): domain Eukaryota; kingdom Metazoa; phylum Chordata; class Mammalia; order Rodentia; family Sciuridae; genus Tamias; species Tamias sibiricus. Next base: position 131,028,444 of record CM046667.1, read on the forward strand.
CGACGTCCATCTTGGAATCGGAAGAGGGGTGCTTTTACACAGGGGGTTCAGTAGGTGTCAGTAGAGGGAGAAGCCCCAGGTCCTCCGGGGCATTAAGATGACGATGGGAGAGGAGAGGTTCCTGCCACAGATGAGGAGGACCTTTACCCTACCCCTGCAGTCATCCCTGGGTAAACCAAGGCAAACCGAGGCGGGGTTCCTGCGTGAGGCATTTCCGACGTCCATCTTGGAATCGGAAGAGAGGTGCTTTTACACAGGGGGTTCAGCAGGTGTCAGTAGAGGGAGAAGCCCCAGGTCCTCCGAGGTATTAAGATGACGATGGGAGAGGAGAGGTTCCTGCCACAGATGAGGAGGACCTCTACCCTACCCCTGCAGTCATCCCTGAGTCATCCCTGGGCAAACCGAGGCAAACCGAGGCGGGGTTCCTGCGTGAGGCATTTCCGACGTCCATCTTGGAATCGGAAGAGGGGTGCTTTTACACAGGGGGTTCAGCAGGTGTCAGTAGAGGGAGAAGCCCCAGGTCCTCCGGGGCATTAAGATGACGATGGGAGAGGAGAGGTTCCTGCCACAGATGAGGAGGACCTTTACCCTACCCCTGCAGTCATCCCTGGGTAAACCAAGGCAAACCGAGGCGGGGTTCCTGCGTGAGGCATTTCCGACGTCCATCTTGGAATCGGAAGAGGGGTGCTTTTACACAGGGGGTTCAGCAGGTGTCAGTAGAGGGAGAAGCCCCAGGTCCTCCGAGGTATTAAGATGACGATGGGAGAGGAGAGGTTCCTGCCACAGATGAGGAGGACCTCTACCCTACCCCTGCAGTCATCCCTGAGTCATCCCTAGGCAAACCGAGGCGGGGTTCCTGCGTGAGGCATTTCCGACGTCCATCTTGGAATCGGAAGAGGGGTGCTTTTACACAGGGGGTTCAGCAGGTGTCAGTAGAGGGAGAAGCCCCAGGTCCTCCGGGGCATTAAGATGACGATGGGAGAGGAGAGGTTCCTGCCACAGATGAGGAGGACCTTTACCCTACCCCTGCAGTCATCCCTGGGTAAACCAAGGCAAACCGAGGCGGGGTTCCTGCGTGAGGCATTTCCGACGTCCATCTTGGAATCGGAAGAGAGGTGCTTTTACACAGGGGGTTCAGCAGGTGTCAGTAGAGGGAGAAGCCCCAGGTCCTCCGGGGCATTAAGATGACGATGGGAGAGGAGAGGTTCCTGCCACAGATGAGGAGGACCTCTACCCTACCCCTGCAGTCATCCCTGAGTCATCCCTAGGCAAACCGAGGCGGGGTTCCTGCGTGAGGCATTTCCGACGTCCATCTTGGAATCGGAAGAGGGGTGCTTTTACACAGGGGGTTCAGCAGGTGTCAGTAGAGGGAGAAGCCCCAGGTCCTCCGGGGCATTAAGATGACGATGGGAGAGGAGAGGTTCCTGCCACAGATGAGGAGGACCTTTACCCTACCCCTGCAGTCATCCCTGGGTAAACCAAGGCAAACCGAGGCGGGGTTCCTGCGTGAGGCATTTCCGACGTCCATCTTGGAATCGGAAGAGGGGTGCTTTTACACAGGGGGTTCAGCAGGTGTCAGTAGAGGGAGAAGCCCCAGGTCCTCCGAGGCATTGGGAGAGGAGGAGGTTTCTGCCACAGATATGAGGGACCTCTCCCCTGCCCTTGCAGTCATCCCTGGGCGACCTGAGGCTAACTGAGGCAGGGCTCCTGTGCAATGGGCAAAGGTGCGACTTATGAGTCAAGGAGGAAAAATAAAGAATGTTCACATGCTTCTGCCCTTTTCAATGCTTTATTCACTTAAATCACTCAATACAATTTCAATCTATAGGTTCTTAATCAAGAAAATGACAATCCTCGATGCTAGGCACTGCAATAGACATAATCAATCCACAGCAAACATTTTAAGTTAGTTCTAAGCACTGCAAACACACTTAATCATGACAGACTCATAACAGACATTCCCTGTGCATGCCAAGCTTAAGTGCTAGATTAAAAGTCTTAAGTCTTAGGCTCTCATGGCCAGCAGATGTCCACTCACTCAGACCACAGTGATCAGATTAGGAACCAATGCAGGCTTCTCCTGTTGTGGAGCTGATATCTGGTTAAAGAGACCGTTGTAAGGAGAAGTCCTTTTCTCACCAGGGTCAGGATGTGGCTGTAGAGTTTCACAGTTGTGAGGACGACACAGAGATTCAGGAAGATGAGAAGAGTTGGGATGTCAGTCCAGGTTCTCATCAGGCTCTCCAGCAAGTGGACATAAGTGTTGGCTGGCTGAGTGTCTGTTCATTTGGCTTCAACATTTATACTTAATTTTGGGGCTTCTAACCACCCTTTCATTCCCTATCAGTAGCCACTGGGTTTCTCAGTGACATCATTCATCCTGAGATTAAGACATCTGGTCTGGTGGCCCCCTCCCTGATTTTCTCACCTTTTGCCTTTGGCAGGGACTTATCAGGGTGAGGGTAACATGACAGAGACTTCCCTCTGGGCTTAAGCCAGGGTTGAAAGGAGTGACTTACTTTATCAGGCTGTGCCTGATGACCATATTGGAGTTGCTTCTTAAGCAGGCCTGGTGGGGACTGCAGAGTCAAAGTGAAGTTTTAAAATGGAGCTGCTTAGGCTAAGGCCTCAGGCCATCCTGACAGTTCCTGCATGAGGCATATCCAAATTCCATCTTGGAATCGTACCCGACTTCCATCTTGCAATAGTATCTGGCTTCCATCTTGGAATCAGAAGATGAGGTACTTTTACACAGGGGGTTCAGCAGGTGTCAATAGAGGGAGAAGCCCCAGGTCCTCCAAGGTATTAAGATGATGCTGGGAGAGGAGACGTTCCTGACACAGATGAGGAGGACCTCATGCCCAGCCCTGGACTCAGATCTCTCTGCCCTTGCTGACAATATCAGAGGACCAGGGGCACGGCTATTGGATGTGGCACCCCATTAGTTTTGGCAGGGTTGGGGGTGGTCTTGGAGGTGAAAACCTTGGTCTGATAGATGTGGCCTGAGTTCAGTAGCAGAAGGGACCCACTGTTGGTGAGGACTAAAGGTACACTCCACCCTTAATCCTCCCCTGAAAAAGAGGAATCCTACAGAGTCTAGCTGTGCCTCATTCTAAGCACTGGGAGGAGGAAAACAAGGATGACCAAATGGAATGAGCTTTCACTTCTGTCACAAGCTCTCCCAGAAGCCAAGGGATTTGATTTTTTTTTTCAAGATGGTGAGGTCTTGGTTAGAGGGGGAGACTTCAGGTCAGCATAGGGTGGGAAGGACCATGCTAAGAGTAGAGATGAATACCTTGAGGTAAGATTGAATGAATCTGTCAGCAGACTTTGGGTAGGGGTTACTGATTTGGTGCTTTTTGGCTTTTGTCTGGAGTGGACACTCCAGGGAGGTGAAAGCCCTGGTTTTAGTGTGTGACTTCAGCAGAGGGAGAAGTCCCAAGATCTTTTAAAGAGTCGAGGTAAGGTAAAGACATTGAAGGAGGAATAATGGTACCCCCCCAAACCAGAAACATGGGGCCCTGCAGAAACTCCCATTATATCCCTGCTGTCAACCCTGGAAGGATTGGCCAGATATGGTGTGTTCTTTCTTCCTCCATAAGGTGAGTGCAGGTACCTTTGGGAAGTGAGGTCTTGATCTGAAAGGACAATTTCAGGTCAGGAGGGGTTGGCTCAGGCCCTGTTGGGAATAAGGATAAACACCATAAAGGATGGCTGAGGATATTGTAGCCCCACAGTAGAATAGATGGGACCTAACCATGAGCAGAAATGGCTGCATGTGGCATATCTTCATTTTTGTTTTGAGAGTCTCAGAGAAGTGAGAGTCTTGGCCTAAGGGTGTGACTGCAGGTCAGCAGAAGGAGGACTCCCAGGCTCCATTTGGTGTCAAGGTAAGGACCCTGGTGATTACCAAAGTTCCTCCCACCCCAGAAAGAAAGGACCTTGCAGAGTCTGGCTATGTTCTGTTCTCAGCCATGGGAGGACCTAGGCAGGGTATGCAAGATGTGCTATGCCTTCACTGAATCCAAGAGTAGGGGAGATGGCTCAGAGAAGTGAGGTTGTATGGTCTGATGGGATGTCAGTTCAACAAGGCTAGGCCAGGACTCTTTAAGGAGTAAAGATGAATACCACGAGGGAAGACCAAGGGAATCCCTACACACAGGGTCTGGCCTCTGCTGGCAGTCCTGTATGACTCAGGCAGAGGTGGCCAGATGTTGTGCTTCTTCACTTCTGTCTGTGTTCTCAGGGAAGTGAAGACCTTGTTCTGAGGAGGGGACCATCTGAGACGGAGCCACATCAGGCTAGCAGAAGGAAGAGTCCTAGACTGCCAGGATTTAAGGTAAGGACCCTGATTGAGGACTGAGGGCACAACATCCCTTTGTAGGAATGAAGACATACCCAGTGCTACCTTGCCTGTGCCAACAGCTCTTGGAGGCCCAGAGCCTACTAGCCAGATATGCTGAAGTTCCATCTTCATGATCTCAAAGAATTGAGAGCTTTTTCTGAGAGTGAGACAAGGGCTAGCAGAGGAAAGAATCCTAGGTCCTGACAGGCATTAGTGTGAGGAATGAGGGTACTTCACATCTAAGAAAGATAGGATCCTAACAAAGTTTGGTCAGCCCTTTCTGTTACCCCAGGGAGACTCTGGATGGGTGTGGTTGGAGGTGGTGCTCCCTCATTTCCTTCCCTTAGTCTCAGGAATACGAGATCTTGTTTTGAGAGTTTTGTTAAAGTCCAGTGGAGGGAGAGAATCCAGGCCTTGCCCGGGGGAAAGTGAAGGAACCATCCACCCCAGAATGTGGAGACTCACAGAGTCTGACCCCACTTGTCAGCTCTGTGGAGCTCAGGGTTATGCTTATAGTCTTTAGCTGGGAAACCCCTAGTTCCTCTTACAAAGGTACCAGGAACTGGGGATGAGGGAGGGCCTTGGTCTGAGTCATATGCCCTCAGATCAAAGAGTAAAAGAGGCCTAGGAAGTGTCAGGAGCCAAGGTAAGTTTCCCTACGTGTATACCATCCTGCCCCAGAACAGAGGGGGCCCCATGGCACTTATCCCATATATCCTACTGTCAGCTCTAAAACCTCACACTCTTCTAGTTGGTTGTACCCTGAGGATTTTTTTCATGTCCTCCTATAGGTGCCTAAGGTACAGGCCAATCAGAAAAACAACAGACCTGTGAAGCTCTAGGACATCACCTAAAGAGAAGACTTGTAAGTGAGCTTTTGTCAGAGCCATCACAGGTAAGTTTTTCCCCTAAAGACACTTACACTGTCTCTCTTTACCCCAGGCTTGTAGGATCTCATCACCACACTCCTGCTCACACTCCTACCTGCTGCCTCCAAACACAACAATGCCTCGCTTTCCAAAACGTCCACGCCTCACCCTTGAGCAAGACTTCCAGAACCCATTTGATATACAGGACTTGATGATTGCACAGGCTTCCACAGCTGAGGAGGAGGATGATACCTCCTCTATTTCATCTTCCTCTTTAAACTTGTCCTACCCCTCTTCCTCTCCTCCTTCACCCTCCTCTTCTTCCTCTTCTCCCTCTTCTCTGATTCTGGAAACCCCAGAGGAGGAGGAGCCTGTTGCTGCAATGCCAAGTTCCCCCCAGAGTACTCCCCCAAGTACTCCCCAGAGTATTCTCCCAAGTACTCCTCAGAGTTCTCCCAAGACTCAGAGCTCCTACTCCTCCCCAACTTCATGGAACAAATTAGATGAAGAGTTCAGCAGCCAAGAAGAGAGTTCTAGCACTTTTCAGTCTTCAACAGACATCGAATCCTCACCCAGAGACCCGCTTGAGGAGAAGGTGACTGATTTGTTGCACATCCTGATTCTCAAGTATCGACTGAAGGAACCCATCACAGAAGTGGAAATGCTCAAAGTTGTGACCAAAGAGTATAAGAATCAATTTCCTGTGATCTTCAAGAAAGCTGCTAAGTGCTTGGAAGTGGTCTTTGGCATTGATGTGAAGGAAACAGACACCGCCAGCCACCTCTATGCCCTTGTCAACTCACTCGACCTCACCTATGATGAGATACTGACTACTGGCCATAACATGCCTAAAAATGGCTTCCTGATAATTATCTTGGGTGTGATATTCATAGAGGGTAACTGTGCCTCTGAGGAAAACATCTGGGAATTCCTGAATATGATGGGAGTGTATGATGGGAAGGAGCATTTCATATATGGGGAGCCTAGAAAGTTCATCACTAGAGATTTGGTGCAGGAAAATTACCTGGAGTACCGGCGGGTGCCCAATAGTGATCCTCCATGCTATGAGTTCCTGTGGGGTCCAAGAGCTAAAGCTGAAACCACCAAGATGAAAGTTCTAGAATTTTTGGCCAGGGTTGAAGGAAGCGACCCCGTTTCCTTTTCTAGCTGGTATGAGGAGGCTTTGAAAGAGGAGGAAGAGAGAGCCCAGGCCAGAATTGGTATTGTGGATGATACTACAGCTTTGTTCATTGCCCAGCATTAGTCAGCAGCATCTCCTGCCCCTAGTGAAGAATGAGGCAGATTCTCCACTCTGTTTTTGAATAAGGCAATTAAAATTCCAAGTAGAGGAGGGTCAGTGTCATGTTGGGGAGAACACAATGTATAACTTTCTGTTCCTGTTATATATGGTGACAGTCACTCTTATCTTTTGGGCGGAGTACTTTTCAAACACTGTTTCTGTTAGTAGATTAATTAGCATATAATCTAGTTTGAGTGACATTGGTCACACATTGCTGTTTATCACATTTTGAGAAAAAATATACAATTGTTAATTTCTTTATTCCTTTAACCCTTTTATTGTGTTCTGTAAAATTAAATGCAGTGTACCTGGATTTGCTTGGCTTATTCAAGAAAGTATGAAAAATATCATTAAATCTTAATTAAGGTCTCTGCTTGCTGACTTTTATTTGCCAAATATTTCTAGATTATTTTCTCTTTGGAAGAAATTGTGCTAATGGGCGCATCCTTAGGTAAGACAGATACACCTCTACCCACAAGAATGGTAGAGTCACCATATCGGGAATGTAGTGAGATATCTGTAAAGTTTAAGTAAAAGAATGAACAAACAAGGAAGTGAGACTCCAGTTGCCAGCAGTCAAGTGTAAATGCCCTGAGCCCAGGCAGTTTGGGGATTTGAGAAGCTGTGATTCCTTTGTGGGAGTTCAGGCTAAGCTGGGTGGTGACAGGGGCCAGACTCTCAGACAGTGTATGTTAACTGGTAAGAGAAAAGCCTGGAATGGAAAACTGATCAGAGCAGTTCCTTTTGGATAATTGCTAAACCAGAGAGGAATCTCTACCTGGGCCAGGTGTGGAAGGTGTCTTGTGCATTTGTCCCAGTGCATTCAAACTCTGCATGACCTAAGTGTTCTATACACAATAGCTGTAAGAATTTCCTTGGAAATGTGGTATTCCCTTGAGAAGGTTCCTGTAAGCCACCAGGATGGCACTCTTCCCTGGCCTGGGAGAACCAGAGCCCACTCCATTAAAAACAAAATGAAACTGGCTGTGGTGGTGCACACTTGTAATCCCAGCGGCTCAGGATGCTGAGACAGGAGGATCACAAGTTCAAAGCCAGTCTCAGCAACATGAAGGTGCTAAGCAACTCAGTGAGATTGTGTCTCTAAATAAAATACAAAACAGGGCTGGAGATGTGGTTTAGTGGTCGAGTGCCCCTGAGTTCAATTCCCAGTACAAAAAAAAAAAAAAAAAAAGAAAAAAACTGAAATGAAGGCAGATTATCTTGATTTCAACTTGGCCAAGTGTAAAGAAAGGCTAGCATTTGGTGGCAGTGAAATGAATAAAAAAGTATTTTTGAGATGATGACTACAAGCTGGGAGAGAAGGAAAGAGTTGATATTTGACTTAATTGTAAGTTCCTTGAATTGTATCAAATGGGGAAGACTGACTCACACCCAAATTAACATAATGTTCTAAGAGGGAAAACTTATGACATTTATCTGGAAATCTGCATTTTTGACTGATTTGATATTCTTTCTCCTGTTCAGCTGCATGTTTTCTGAGATGTCCCAGATAACAACAACAAAACCACAGAAGAGAAGATGATAGGTTCTGGGGTCAAAATGATATTTCATATCCAACATATGCCAGGCATTGTGCCAAAGGTTTTACTTAAAGCATTTATATTCTAGCAGTCTTGCCAGTCTCCAGAAGCCAGGGCTTTTCAAACCTTCACCTCTCAGACTCTCAAGACAAAAACGAGGAGATGCCACATGTAACCATTCCTGCCCCAGATTAGGTTTCATCTATTCTTCTGTGAGGATATCCTCAGTAATCCTTCATTGTGTTCATCCTTATTCCCAACAGGGCCTGAGCCAACCCCTGCTGACCTGACATTATCCTTTCAGACTAAGACCTTACTTCCCAGAGATACCCCCACTCACCTCATGGAGGAAGTAAGAGCACACCCTATGTAGCCATTCCTACCACAATGCTTCCAGGGTTGACCGCAGAGACGTGGTTCATATGAACATAGTAGTTGGGTTCCCCAAATGTATTTAACACCTTCTCCAAGTGTCTTCCAAATGAACCTGTGAGTAGGATCTGATTTGGCATATTAAGTACTGCTTATTGGTGTGTGATCCAGAAATTATATAGATGATTTTTTTAAACCATTCTGGTACTTCAAGTAAGATCTCAATGGGATACCCTTTTTGAAATTAGGCACTAAACATATACACAAATGAATGGATTTATCCACATGGTTAAAAATCAAAGCCTCCCCTGGTAGTGGATGAGGAAAGATCATTGAAATCTGTGTAGGAAAACATATGCAGAGCCTGAATCCTTAAAATCCTTGGGGTCCTTCTAGGAGGCAAACAATGACTTCTTAGCAAAAATAACCTATATCTGAACTACATGTTTGTATCCCCTTTCTCAAATTCATATGTTGAAAATAAACCACAATATGATGTTATCAGGAGGTAGGACCTTTTGAAATTAAATAGGTTTAGATGTGGTCATGAGGGTCACGCCCCACAATGGGATTAGTGTCAGTATAAGAAGAGAAAGAGACTAGAGTCTTTTTTCTCTCCCCTTTACCACTATGTGAGGTACAGTGAGAAGATGGCCACCTGTGAAATCAGGAAGGGAGCCCTCAGCAAACATTAATCTGCTGGCACCTCGATCTTGGACTTGCCAGCTTTCAAAACAATAAGAAATGTATTTCTGGGCTGGGGAATATAGCTCAGCTGGTACACTGCTTGCCTTGCATGCACAAAAGGCCCTGGGTTCGATCCCCAGCAACACAGGGAAAAAGAGAAAGAATGAAAATGTATTTCTGATTTTTAAGTAATTTAACCAATGAAATCTTAACAGCAGCCTGAACTGACTGAGACAACCATTCTTCCAACTCCCCCTTGTCTGAGTGCCTGCATAACAGGAAAATCCTAGTTTGCAGTTTTTCAAAAGGTATCTAAAAATGCATTTGTAGTGTTTACTTAAGTGGAGGGTAGCAAAGGATCTTAAGTTAAGATTTTGGCCATATGTCATAAGGAAGGAAAATGCTTTACTGATATCATACAGGTTATTTCAGGGAGCTGTGAATAATCGTACTGCTGAGTAAAGAAAGGTGCATTCTCCCTGCTAAGGTTTTTAGGAGTCTCAGAAGAGAATGTGATCTTGCATTGGAAAGCACCTGTGACATAGTAGGTTCCTGGAAAAGATGAATTTCAAGGTAAATTTTGTCTTTTTAGAAACTTGCCCCAAAATAGAGATGGTTGGTGTCATAACAAATTATAGTAGTGGCTTTAAAAAAATTTAGTTGTAGATGGACACAATATCTTTATTTATTTTTATGTGGTGCTGAGGTTCAAACCCAGTGCCTCACATGCGCAAGGCAGTCACTCTTCCACTGAGCTACAGCCCCAGCCCTATAATAGTGGCTTTTTATTGAGTGCCTACTATTTTGACAGCTTGTGGTAGAAACTAGAAGTGTCCATCCACATGCTATATTCCTCTCCTTACTGGACCACTCACCTGTAGTTAGGCAGGATCCAGTTTTCTCTTTCCATGCTGCTTTTTCCATTCAGTAGCAAACATGGTGACCCCATGTGGAAATGGAGGAGCTAAATGTGGAAGCATCCTGAATCCCTGGGTGTACTGAGAGCAGAAGTCTCTGTCACCAATATCACAATTTATGAATACAAAAAGTAAACTTTGTGTTAAACACTTCAAATATAAAAGTTTGTATTTTGCATTAGCTGGCACAGTTACTTGAACTGATTAATATACACCTTCTATTTCTGTTTTTAGGCTTAAATATTTTACTTACAAAGGTAGTAGTTTATATATTCTTGTTTTCAAAAAGTTCTGAAAATACAAATCAATCAACATTTTTCCTTTACAAATTTCCTCCAAAATTCAACATCCTCTTGGAGGTAACTACATTTTTTTTTTCTGGCATGTATCGTCTTAAAGATTATTCTAGGATATTCCACAATTTTATGTATTATAAAAATATACTTCTTTCCACACAGTTGGAAATGATATACATATTGACCTTGCATTTAACTTTGTCACTTAGTAAAATGAGTACAAGATATCTCCATGACAGCACATATAGAACTACTTCACTTTTGTAACCACACCCTAGAATTCTAAAGTATTTGTGTGCTGTGATTAAACACTCTCCTGATAGATGCATACATTGTTTCCTGTTTGGTGCTATGATTAATAGAACTGAAATTAACATTTGAACATTAGTTATTAAAAAAAGTATGTGTTTTCCTATGAGAAAGACATAAATGAAGAAATTTTCTTCAGTGCAAAGGACATGAATATCATATTTTTATAAATAATTGGTAAAAATTTATTCTAAAAAGGCCATAACAGTATATTTTTTCAGAAATTACTGTATATGGCTGGGTGCAGAGGCACATGCCTGTATTTCCAGTGGCTTGGGAACTGAGGCAGGAGGATCACAAGTTCAAAGCCAGCCTCAGCAACTTAGTGAGGCCCTAAGCAACTTAGTGAGACCCTGTCTCAAAACAAAAAACAGAGCTGGGAATGTGGCTCAGTGGTTAAGTGCCCATGGGTTCAGTCTCTGGTACCAAAAAATAATAATAATAATACTGTTAATGAATATACTACACTTTCTCATTTTATTTTATTAATTTTTATGTCATTGTTATTTTACTTATGTTTCCCATTTGTTCACTGCATTAAGCAGAAAATCACTTGTCTCTATAAAGCTGGATTTATGTAGTGACACCCAGAATAATGGGATTCTTTCAATGGCATGATTTAAAATTCTGAAATATCAACCACACATTTCCCCTTTGCAAGCAGGAAAAGCAAGGATTTGATCAGAATGTTCAAGAACAAAGGTAAAGGCCCAGAGTGGACACCTTCACTTAGTGTGAGACTTCACTTAGTGTGAGGATCCAAGAGAGCAATTGCCATAGTATGTAAGTTAAGCCCCAAGAAAAGCCAGTGCAGAGACATAGGCCAGCCGTCACTCAGAGCTCCGAATCCAGTGGTTAGTGTAGGAGGGAGAAGGGTCCAGAAGGAGAGAAGGTGGGGAATCCGGGTGGGGAGGGAGGGTGGTGGCACAGGACAACTTACACAACTAGGAATCCCCGAACCATCAAAACCAGCTGAAGCTTCAGTGTGGTCTGAGTAGGCAGGTCAACTGAGGGTGTGGACCAGCAGCATGCCAGACTCCACACCCTGCCTTAGAGTCACCCCATGTCCTGTCAGAGCATGGCTGGGTCTCCCACACCATTGTGTGAGCCACCTCTCTTGACCATGCTAATGGTCCAAGGCACAATGACCAGTGTCCCAGGCCTGGAGCTGTCTCAGTGCCTGCTGGAGGCTCTGTGTTCTCCTCCGTGGTAGACCTCCCCCCTAGAGGTTGGGGCTGTGTGAGTAAGTGGTGTGAGTGATGACAGCTGGCAGTTGAGACAGGCAGAAACACCAGCCAGCAGTGGAAGGGAGTGTGCAGCTCAAGGGAAGGGAATTGGTGTGGGAATGGCCTGGGGCTAATTACCTTGTCACTTTGTAGATAAAGGGCTGGGGTGTGGACATGCCTTGAAAAATGATTCAAACAGCATCCCCAGCTCAGACTATCTCCCTTGGATTCTGGGCCATTGGCACTCTAGAGGGCATTTGTCCTGTGGCTATGACTGCTGGCCTACGGTGCCACCAGATGCTCTCTGGGATAGAGGATTGGACAAAGTGCAGACATTGGCAGGGTAGATGAAGATGGCATGCTTCCTTGTGGAACTGATGAGATGCGTGTGTGGGGGGGGTGTAAAACAAGAAGTATCATGTACTATGGTTGAGAACATTCCCACACTGGATATGATGTTTGAACCCAAGGACAAGATATTGGTTTTTATATTCTTCTGTGGTAGTTTCCCATGGGAATTCTGACATTATATGAGCAGTCACAGTACTTTAGGTTTCTTTCATATAGGCAGAAAGCCCAAGAAGGGACAGGCTCTACATTTTGAATCATTAAATGTGACCCTCCAGTACTTTGATTCATTCATCCATCCATTCATTCATTCATTCATATATTTCAGCAAATATTGGTGGAACATATAATGAGTTATGAATATGAAGTAAACACAGTAAAAGAAAATGACAAGGTGCTCAGTTCAGGCTCTGGGTGAGAGAATGGGAGGAGACAGATTGAAGAGGATTTTAGGGAAATTTTGTAACCTGCTGGAGGAATGTATAATCATTTGAGTTCTGCAAGTTGGTGATGAGGTAGAATTTGTTCCTCTTAATGGAGATTGAGGACAAAGGAGAAAGAGTTGGTGGTGAATAGAATTAGAAGATGAGGATGGGTGAGTTGGAGGAGGTCAGTGAGGGCCATGCACAGGGTGAAGCTGTGTGGCTGGCTACATAGGCAAAGCTGTACAGTGGGAAGGAGAAATTACAGCTTGGACCATCATGGGAGGGGCCTGGGCTGGAGACTGGGTTGAGCTGCATCATTGGAGGTCATTTGAAGCCAAATGTTGAAGGAAAATTGAGTGTTGTGTACAAAGTGGTTTTCATGCACTCTACGGTGTCATTCCTTCTGCTAACACATTTGGCAACCCAAATTAACATGACACAAAGTTTAATAAATCTAGGGGAACCTTTAAATAGAAATAGTATTCACCCAGAAATACATCAGTTTTCCTGTGCTTCCTTTTGGATTTTGTTTTTTCTTTTTGGTGCTGGGGATCAAACCCAGAGTTTGTGCATGCTAGTTCTCTACCTCTGAGCCACATCTGCTCCTTCTGTTTCCTTAAACACACACACTCACAGAGATATGTGTATGTGTGGCTCATATTATATACACAATTATGTATTCTGAGTTTTCAATCTCTCATCTTCAATTTCAGGTCATTTTTAAGGTTCTGCTCTTGGCATTCTTTGTCCAAGGTGGAGTTAACACACATAAATATACCCAAACACTTGCTCCTCTAGCCTAGCGTGTCTGCTTAAGGCAGCAGTAACTAAAGTGTCTCACACAAACACTTGAAATGATGATTGTTTTTAAAAATTCCTAGTCTGTGTGGGATCACCCGGTCAATGTGCCAGGACCGTATGTACAAAGGAGAAAACAGTCTACCCTACCTGATGGAACCAAGAACAGTCTGACAAAACAATCAACAGTATACTTCCATTTCTCCCTTCTTAGCATCTAATCTACTATTGGTATATATTTTATTTCTAGGTGTGTTGTGAACTCCAGTATGTTGTTATTTCTTTTACTTTAAGCTGTCAATTATCTCTATGACATCTATATAATGAGGAAAACATCATTTATATTTACCCTTATAGTTTTAAATTTTGGTGCTCCTCATTCCTTTTGGAGATCCAGAGCTCTACCTGGTATCATTCTCCTCTTGCCTGCAAGATCTATTTTAACATTTCTTGTAGTGAACATCTGTTGGTGGTTAATCCTTTCAGATTGTGTATTTATGAAAAAGCCTTTATTTCACCTTTGCTTTTGAAACATATTTTCTTTGGGGATAGAAATCTAGGTTGTTTTTGTCAGTACTTTAAAGATATTGTTTCACTTTCTCCTAACTTTCTTTTATTAACTGTCATTAAAAACTAATAGTGAAACATAAAATTGACCATTTAAACAACTTTAAAGTATAAGTTGGAGAATATAATGCTAAGTGAAATTAGTCAATCTCAAAAATCCAAGTACCGAATGTTTTCTCTGATATAAGGAGGCTGGTTCACAGAGTTGTTGGAAGGGGGTACATAGGATCAGAGGAACAGTAGAATGGTCAACGGAAAGGGAGGGGAGGGAGGGAGTAAGGGGGGGGGGTTGGAAAAAAATTGGTGATTGAATGAGATGGATATCATTATCCTAAATGCATGATTGAAGATCTGAATGGTACTTATATACTTTGTATACAAGCAGTTGTATGTAAAAAGATACTATACTTGTGCATGATGAATAAGTAAATAAATAATAAAAAAATTAAAAAAAAAAATAAATAAATAAAAAAAAAAAGTATAAGTCAATGGCACTTAAAGTGAGCAATTAAGTATATTCACATTGTTGTGTGATAATCATCACTATCTAGTTCCAGAACTTCTTCATGACCCCCAACAGAAAGCCTGTACTCATTATGCAGTCACTTCCCATTCCCCCATCCCCCAAGCCACTAATCTCCTTACTGTCTTTATGGATGAGCTGATTTTGCATATTTCATTTAAGTAGAATCATATAATATGTGGCCTTTTGTGGAGTTACTTTCATTGTTTTGACAAGAAATCTGCTGTCATCTTTATCTTTTTTTTCCTTTGTACATAAAGTGGGTTCCTGGTTAATTTTAGGGTTTTCTCTTTAGCACTAATTTTATGCAATTTGATTATTATGTACCTCAATATAGTTTTCTTCACATTCTTATTTTTGGATTTCTTTTAATCCTTGGAACTATGGTTTTCATCAAATTTGGTACTTTTTAGTAATTTCTTCAAAATTATTTTTCTATTCCTCCTTTCTTTTTTCATTTTTGGTATCTCCAAATGTATTAGACCACTTGAAGATGCATCATGGTGTTCTACTCATTAGTTTGAATATTTTTTCTGAGATTTATTATGGAAGGTTTCTATTGCTGTATATTCAAATTAAATTTTCCTGTATTTAATCCAAACCAATGCACTTTTTTCCCAATTCAGACATTGTAGTTCTCTCAAAGTTCATTTGGGACCATTTTGTATCTTCCATGTCCATATTTGACATATTTAAGTTTTCCTTTTTGTGGTGCTGGAAATGGAACCCAGGACCCTGTATATGCTAGGCAAGCACTCTACCTCTGGGCTACACCCCCAGCTTTGGACATACAGAATACAATATTAACAACTGTTTTAATGCCCTTGCCTAACTCCATCAATTGTGTTGTTTCTAGGTCAGTTTCAATCAATTGAATTTTTTCTCATTGTTGATCCTATTTTTCTGCTGCTTTGCATGCTTGCTAATTTTGATTAGATGCTAGACCTTGTGGGCTTTACCTTATTGAGTACTGTATATTTTTATAGTTCTCTATGTAAATATCCTTGAGCCTTGTTCTGAGACACAGTTAGGTTAATTAGAAGCAGTATGATCCTTTGCATTTTATTAGTTTCCTAAGGTTGCCATAACCAAGTACCACAAATTAGGAGGCTTAGAACAACAGAAATTTATTCTTTCACAGCTCTGAAAGCTAAAGGACAAAATGAAGTTATCAGAAGAATGGTTCCTTCTGAGAGCTCTGAGGATGAATCTGTTCATGACTGTCCCCTACCTTCTAGTGATGACCAACAATCCCCGGTACTTCTTGACTTATAAGTATATTAGTCTAATCTCTGTCTCCACATTCACATGCTGTTCTCCCTCTGTGCCTGTTTTCTGAACCCCTAAATAGGACAGCAGTGTTCACCCCACTTTAGTATGACCTCAACTGAAATAACTACATCTGAAAAGACCCTCTTTCCAAATAAGGTCACATTAACAGGTATGGGGAGTTAGGACTTAAACATAGTTTTTTTTGAGAGTGACACAATTTAATCAAAAATACTTTTTTAAAAAAAAAACTTTGTTAGAAAAGACCAGAACAGTGTTTAACCTATAGTTAATATTGCTTCTCTCCTAAGTAAAATTCCTAATCAATGCTCTAGGAATTAAGTTTTCTATTCTGTCCTATGGGATAAGGAGCTTTTCTGGTCCCATGTGGCATTCTCTCAGTGCAGTTCTTTCCTCTCTGGTATTCTGTCTTACAAATTCTGGCCTCACTGGCTTTCATGGACTCCTAGCTCCATCTCATCAACTCAAGGACTCTGCCAGACTTCTCCCTTTACACTGTGGTCTATAGTCTCTCCCTTGGAAGTAATCTGAGACAATTTTCCAGCTCACATCATTTGTTTCCATGTCTGAGATCACTGTCCTATAGTGCCTGTTGTTTGATAAATTGAAAATCCTTGTTTCATCTATTCATTATTGTTTTAGCAATTTCAGGTTCACCATTACCCCTAGTAACTCACAAGCTAAATTTTTGCCTCGTGTTCTTGTGACCTTTTGCTCTGATGACCTAGAAATATTAATCCCAGAAGAGTGCTATCACCTCTCCAGGTGATATTGAAATAGAATTTAAGACTGCCACCTGGCCACAAGGGGCTTCTCATGTCTCTGAATCTACTAAGAAGGGAGTTATGGTGTTGGCTGGGATATTGATTCTGACTATCAAGGGTAAATTAAACTACTACTCTATAATGGAGTTAAAGAAGAAATGTTTGGAATACAGGAGACCCCTTAGGAGGTATCTTAGTATTACTATGCTCTGTGACTAAAGTCTATGAACAACTACAACAACTCAGTCCAGGAAAGGCCTTCTCTACCTTAATTTAAAAGGGTATGACAAATGCCTAATAGAAGTGTGATGGAAAGGCCAGTTGGCAGTGCCATTGGGGAATGACTTCAACCCTGGTAGCTGAGGTTTGGTTGGGGATACCATAAAGTGCCATAGTATGGCACTCTGCTGATCTTTAGGGCCCTCTGTCACAGTGGGCCTGAAAGGCAAAGTAGCAAGACAGGAGGATTATTCTCCAGTCTTAAGTTCTCTTTTGCCATTTGTCCCTTGTAGAATCATGTTCCACCATTGTATTTCAGAAGCAAATACCATGCTTGATTACTCAGACTCACAACTAGAGAACAATTTGCTTCAGGTTAAATATACCTTGAGTTTCACCCATATCTAATTTAAATGAGTCCTTGAACTTCTATATTAAAGTTGATAGTGGAATGAGTTAAGACTTTGGGGGCTATTGGAATGGATGCATTTTGAATGTTAAAAAGAGAATTTGGGGAGGGTGGAGGTAGATGTTATGGACTGAATGTTTATGCCTCCCCCAAATCAATATGTTGAAACTCTAACTGCCAGTGGGATGATATTAAGAGATGGGGCTTTATGGAGGTGAGTAGGTCATGGAGGTGGAGCATTCACATACTGGATTAGTTCCCTTATGGAAGAGACCCCCAGCAAGCCATCACCCCACTTCATCTGTGAGGATGTAGCAAGAAGTTGGCAATCTGCAACCTGGAACCCAAACTTGCTAGCACCTGATCTTGTAATCCCAACCCCAAAATTGTTGAGAGAAAAAAAATTACATTGTTCATACACCACCTAGTCTATGATATGTTGTTACAGAAGCCCAAATAGACTAAGATGTATTCTTTGCAAGGAAGTAACTGAGCACAACCTGCAATTAATAAGTGAAACTTTCTTCTACCAGAGGGGAGACTATCTACATAATGAATTTAGGATTCTTCTGCAAAATGATTTTCTATGTTCTTACATTTATTTAATTTTTTTGCACCATGTAATCATGGACATTTCTTTTGTACTTAAGGTTGTAATTTAATACTACTTTATTTAGTTCCTCAAATTCTCTCAACTATGGTCACTTGGAATTTATTCAGTTAGTTCTTATGTTCCTTTGAGGTATTTCCATTCTTTTGTTGTACTTGTTTGTTTTGAAGAACTCCCTTATTTTCTGGCACAATGAGCTGTCCAGGCTCCTCTTGTTATATTTCTTGACCCAATCCTGGAATAAGCCATTTATCAAGGGTCATTTAAATGGAGAATGATTCGCTAGATATGATTACTACTGTGGGGGTGTCATTTCTTCTAGGTCCAACCAGCTGACAGAACAAGGAAATACATGTTTGTTCGTAGCATTTACATTTTAGAATCCTCGGATAGCTGCTCCATGCTTTCTTTCTAGGTTTTATAATTGCTTTCAGTGTGGAAAGAAACAAGGTAGACTGTGGTTATTCCTTCTTAACCCTAGACAATTTATGTTTAATTATTGTTCAGATTGGATTTAAATGTACCATCTTGATGATTTTTTCCATTTGCCCATATAGTTACAGTTTTTTCTCTTTTCCGGTCTTTTTTTTTTTTTTTCTGTTCAGAATTTTTATTACTCAATTTTCTCTCCCTGATTGGTTATGTATTGTTTGTATTTTATATTAAAAATTCTCTTGTTTATATAAATATCAACTTTTACATATCACATTTTACTTATAATAATATTATAACACTTCAGGTCTACCATAAGAACCTCACAAGAAAAAATTTCCATTTCCTTCCTCCATTTCTTCAGGCTATAATTATCACATATTTTATTTCTACATGCTATAAATTTCTTAATACATTGTTGCTATTTTTACTTTAGTCCTGAGATCTTCCCATAAAAAACAGATAGTAAATATTTTAGGCTTCACAAGGCATATGGTGTCTATTTATTTTATTTATTTTTTTACAATCCTTTAAAAAATATCTTAGCTCACAGGCATACATAAACATGTTCTGGACTAGATTTTGCTAACAGGCACGTTTGCTTTGGATATTCGATTATCTTTTAAGTTGTCTTTTACAAATAGAAAATGTCTTTTTTTTTTTTTTTTTTTTTTTTTTGTACCAGGGATTGAACTCAGGGGCACTCGACCACTGAGCCACATCTCCAGCCCTATTTTGTATTTTATTAAGAGACAGGGTCTCACTGAGTTGCCAAGTGCCTTGCCATTGCTGAGGCTGGCTTTGAACTCGCAATCCTCTTGCCTCAGCCTCCCAAGCGCTGGGATTACAGGTGTGAGCCACCACGCCCGGCTAGAAAATATATTTTATATTTACTCTCATTTTACCATTTCTGTTGCTCTTTCTTTATGTAGATCTACATTTCCATTTGTTATCATACTCCATCTGCATGAAAACTTTTCTCTTTTCTTTAACATTTCTTATAGTGCAGGCTTGCCAGCAATGAATTTTCTCAGTACATCCCCCACCAGCTTTTGGTTTCTTTTCCAAGATTTAAAGATATACAGATATATATCTCTTTTGTCTTCTGCTTTGAATACTTTCCAGTGAATTTGATACAATTCTTACTTTGGTTTCTATGTACATAATATTTGTTTTTCTTCTTGTCCTCAAGATTTTCTCTTTATTTTTGTGTTTTATCAGCTTGAATATTGTATTCTTTCTGTATATCCATCTTAGTATTCCCTAAACTAGTTGTATTTGTAGGGTTTTTAGTTATTTGGTTTCATTTTCCATTAATTTTATAAAATTCTTGGCTATCATTTCCTCAAATATATCTTATACACCCCCTCTTTCACAGACACACACACACACTCTCTCTTTCTGGAACTTCCATAACACTTACTGTAGATGATTTGAGTTTTCATGCTACTTTGGATGGTCTATTTTCTTTTTTACATTTTGACAGGGTGGCCAGCACCTCAACAGAGCAAGTTCATGCTCAGGAGGTGTGAGCCACCTGGGAAAATGAAAAGTCAGAAATAATCAGTAAAAATAAAACAAAGCCAAAGATTAGATTTTAAAAAGCAGAGCGCCTGATGTTGTCGCCGGAAAGGGATTGCAGCCTGGAACGGCAGCGCCGCGGGAAGGAGTCCGGAGACAGGATGGAGACGAAAATATTCTTTAATCTTTCTGTCTCTGTATCTTGTAATTTCTAACACTACATACACACTCTCACAAGAAACCAAGGCACCTACTCTTACAAGAAACTACAATATATCTATACAATAGCGATAACCCTGTCTTTTCTCTCTCTGGTCTCTTCCCATGCGCCCGAGCAGCAATGGCGCTAGCTCGATCTGCTGAGTCACCGTTCAAATCTCTCGAGATCCTCGACCAAGTCCCGCGAGATCCCAGGCCAAGTCCCGTGAGACTATGGAAGGCGGAAATGCCCAAAAATGTCTATGGCCCATGGTCAACCACAATCTTAGCTATCTCCCCAAACAGGGCTCCTGCATTTCCCCCTTTTGTTTTAAAAGAGGGGATGCTCTAGGACGTCTATGTGCAACCAACATTCTTACCCGTCATCGGATAATCAAGGCTGTGCCCTTGACTCCTGTCTTAGGTTGATATGTCGGCCACATGAGACTATCCCGTGCAACTCTGCCTGTCTTAGGTTGTCCCCCTCTGGGGATCTTACCCGTCATTGGCTAACCAGCCATCCAATGGAGCCCTTTAGGATCGACTGTGTAAGATGACTAACAGCCGTCTAATTGTGGGGAGATGCTGCGGCTTTAAGGCAACAAGCCTTTTGGTGATGAGCCAAATTGCATAGCATATCAAATTCTTTAAACAAATCAGCTGCCCTAAGTTCTATCAAGTAACACACTGAGTTCTCTAAACAAATACCCCCAAGGTACTGTCCCATGAAGTCCCAAACAATGAAAGATCAAAATGTCCACTTGTTATAACACATAGATCTAGGAGGCCCCATGCATGCAGAGCAGAGGCCACACTGCTGGTGAGGTTGTTTGACATTTGAGCAGCAGGGATGCTTGCAGCGACCGCGATCCCTGCATCTGTAGCAGCAGCCGTCTTTTTTATGTCTAGACAATGCCACCGGCAAATCTTCAGGTCCCGCTCCCTAGAGACTCAAGCATCAATTATTAAAGGAAAGGCAGTGCTATTCCAGCACTGAGTCAAGAGGTGAGTTGTCAAACTAAAAAATAGAATTATTAGATTAGAAAATTAAAGTTGATTTCTGCTCACACACATTGCAGCCTGAGCTCCCACAAACATAAGCTGGCAAAACATCATATTTAGAACAAAACAAAGAAAGACTGAGGGTTTTTACTGTATTAAAGATAGATTAAAGAAAAACTAAAAGCACTTTGGAGAAATAATTTGTTAGCTGGAACTCTCGAGTTTCTGCATACACAACAGTCCTTTACCTGTTGAAATAATTGAAATTAATCATTTATTAAACAAATGAAGTTAATAACAAATAAGCAACCTTATGTCAAAACAACAAAATATCAGGTTATACAGCCCTAGTCATATTTTTTGCTAAAGAGAAATCCCTGGGACACCTATAAAACAAAATTGAAGGTACCTTCACTTATTAAATTGTTTACCCAATTTGAATACTCTTAAACTTAAATGAATTAGAGTTATTTGGATCCATATATATATATATATATATATATATATATATATATATATATATATTCACAAGCACTTTGTTATTTTTGATGTCACACTGGACAGACAGACGCACATACAAACATATATTTGTGACGTCACATTAACATGAAATTTAGACAAATACACAGACATAAACACATATATAAAAAAAAATACAATTGTGTGCACACTAAAGAGAGATCTCTTCGTCCCAGCCAGGAGGAATGACACTTAAGTTGTGACATATTTTGAAGGACTCTTTTAAGGGAATCATTCCATATCTTCATCATGGTCCTCTTGATTTTGTACCTTTTTTATTAATCTTGATTCCTCAACAACTTCATCTTGATCCTTTTGATTTGGTACCTGCTTTATTAATCTAGATGGTATCCATATTGGAGAGGATTCATGCTTTGGAAAAACACAAACAGATCCTCTCCCCCAAATTAATACTGGATCTGGACCTTTCCATGTACCTGAAAGAACATCCTTCCAGTAAACCAAAGGTTTATGTTGTTGATGTGGGTTCAAAAAATTCCAGGAGGTAGGCGTGGAAAAGATGAATCTGTCCAGTTATGGGATGGATGAAGTTCCTTTGAAGCCATATGTCGGTGAGGGTGTCAAACCAGGCTTCTGCAGAAAGTCACTGAGGGAGTCAGCCGGAGAACATGTAGAAATTGTGGGTCTTGCGAGTTTGCAGGTAACACTATTATGGAAGCAACAAAGGGAAAGAAGGTGAGATGGATTATTTTCCATAGGCCTGTGTTCCACCAGGTGGGACTTACGGTGAGGAGGCCAATGGAGAGTGTGAAGCACATCATAATGAGTGTCTGGTGGCAGCATAAGGGCAGGACTCAGCAGGGGTCTCTGGTTGGAAGGTCATTCGTTGGTTTTTAAAACAGTTGATAGTCCCTGGGAAAAAACTGGTTAAAGGTTCAAAACGAGAAAAACAGAAAAGATTATTTTGAGATGGTATTGGGGACACGAGAGAAACGAATTTTCAAGGGATCAGTGGGACTGGGAGAGCAAGTATATTGAGGCGGTTGTTTGTCATCTTTTTGTGGACCTTCAGTTGGTTGAGCAGCTGGTTTTAGTCTAGAAATATGAATCCAAGAAGTCAAATTTCCTGAAGTTTCACGAAGCTTAGCAGCCGTGGGTGTGCACAGCACAACCTGGAAAGGGCCTGTCCACTTCGGGGGCAAGGGAGGTTGTTCCTGTATCCTGGGGAGGGGAGAAATATACCCAAGAACCGGGTATTAATGGGAATGAAGCAGTGAGTCTACCTGGGTCAGGCAGAATGAAATCTTGGCACTTTCATATCTGGTGTCTGCTGAAGGATAAGAGAGGAGAAGAGAGGTCTTTGGGTAAGGGTCCCTGAGTTGGGGAAACTCCGGGTGGAAGGGCTGGTCGCCCAAACATAACCTCAAAAGGGATAGTAAGGAGGGCTTTTTGGGAGGACTCTGAGCCTAAAGAGAGCAAGGGGAAGTAAGAGTTCTATTTACTCTCTACCTTCCCTGAAGACATGGGGTGATACGGGATGTAAAAATGCCGAGAATGTTAAGGGAAGTAGATATATTCTGGGTAACTAGTGCAACGAGCACAACTGAATCAGGTTTGATCAGAGGAGGAAGAAAGCTTGGATATAAAAGAATTTTTGCCCATACTTTCGACCGTTAGTAGAAATTGAAAACAAATTTTCTAGAGGGGTGTCAGCGGGATGAATTAAGAAGTTCCAATGACTAATACAATATTTTGAAAAGCGTCCTTTTCAAAGTAAGTATTAGAGGGAGATCCAGGTCTGTGACTCGGTCCGTCACCGGAGCCAGGCAGACGTGGGATATCGTGAGCCGCTCAAGATATCGGAGGACTATGAGCCACCTTGCGCAAGGGTTTTCCGTGTCCTGTCCCGGACAGGAAAGAGAAAGACTCAAGTCCGGAGTAGGCCAAAGGCCGGAAAGGAACCTCTGTATCCGTCTCCAGCTGAGAGGCAAATGTTGCCGGAATGACACCAAATTTAATGATATTGCGGTTGAAAAGATGAGCGGAGGCTGAGTCAGGCGATTCCAGAAGGTTTATGCCCTTGGAATAGGATGGAAAAGTGAATGGAGATAGGAGAGGATTGGTTGTATGGCAGGGAATGTGGGGGCCTGGGTAGTAGATTGGACTGAAGCCAGAAGAGAAGGAGAAGACAGTGCTGCTTCAGCCTTCATGTTTCCCTGAACTATGGGAGAGTCTCCACTTTGTTGTGAAGGACAATGGGAGATCCCCATTAGTTTGGGCAGAAGAGAGGCTTGCAGGAGCTTAAGCCTGAAGTGTCTCTATAGAATCATGTTCTGGGGGCTCTGGGGAGACTGGGAGAAGGAAAACTGGGTGTAAAGAGAAGCAGGACTGGAATGAGGTTGAGGAGCTGAGCGCGACAGGGCAGGAGAGTTTGAAGGCTCTTATACGTTAGTCTTTAAATGGTGAGGAGAGGCAATAGTGACATGAGCACCAAATTTAGCTTCGTAGATTTTTGTAGAAGTAGGTAAGCTGCGGCCAAAGCCCTAAGGCAGGGGGCTTATGAACGAACGGTGGGGTCAAGCTGTTTAGAAAGGTAGACGGGGAAACACGATACCCACGAGAGGAAAGAAAGTTTAAAAGAGTGCAAGAGTACTCACGAGCTGTGGAAAGGAGGGGCTGCAGAGAAGAAGGGGAATGGGTGGATCTGAGAAAATGTTTCTGCAGAAGATCTGAGATAGCTTCCTGTAGGGAGGGACAATTCCTGAGATGGGTTACCTTGGCAACATGTTGGGGCAGGTTGTTAAGGGTGGACGAAGGGCTCTGAGGGAATCAGCATTTCAATCTCTCAGGGGACAGTTTCCCAACTTTCCAAAATTGGCTTTTGACCTGACTCGATTTATCTACATATGCTGACTGTCTATGAGATTTTGGCTTCACTTCCCTTCTAACCTTAGGAACCTCCTTACTACTGTAAGGGAATGGGTCGATGACCGAGTCTGGCTTCTTCAGGCTGAACGGGGGCGAAGTGATGGGGGCAGTAGTTTGGAGTTCCTTTTGTAGAAGTTAGGTCAGATTGAAGCCTGGGGAAGGTTGTAACGTCAACAGGGAAGGAAGCTTCTATTGGAGGAACAAAAAAACATGAGTACCGAAGAAATGTTGCAGCATCTGAAACGTCAATGTATACCATGAAGATGATAATTCAAAGCTTTAGCATGTACAGAGTTATCGGGAATGTAAACACAACACTTCACTTAGGGTTGAAGTTACCTTTGCTTCTAAAATGTTCAGAAATGGTTGTGCATCTGTTTTAACTGTTACTGGATGTCTAGGATGAAATCTGTCAAACTGACTTCTGTTTTGACCATTGGTAAGAGTCAGCTGTTTCTGATGGGAATCTTGGGGAAACTTGAGAGCAGCTTTTGTGCTCGGTGCCTTCTGTAAGGATGGGTCCAGGTCTTGCTTGACCTTGTGGCTTTCCTCAGAAGCATTAGGGATGTTTCTCCCTTTTTATGGACCCTCCTTTTAGCAAGAGCACTGATTGGCTTTTCCTCTTCCATAGGTCTCACAACCTCTCTGATCGGGAAGTTATGTGGCCCAGAGATGCAAAGCTCTGTAGAGATGTTTCCTCTTCCCTCACAGGCAGACTCTGGGACAAGAACCAAATACTGGTCTTCTTGGCCCTTTTTGATTAATTTGAAAGTTTTGATCTTAGCCATCGAGTAAGCTAATCTTAAATTGAGAACATTGAGCTTTAATTTATAAACTTACAGTAGCCGGGGTCTGTGGTACCTATCTGTCTTGATGGTTTTCGAAGGTCAGGTGTTTAAGTTTTGAAGTTTTCTGTTAAAGAAAGGCTGAGAGCATTTAGCTGACAAAATATTACAATTAGAACGGATTAAAGAAATTTTGAGAGTATTTAACCTTTTTGGAAAAAAATGGCAAAATGTTTTTACAATATATAATTACATTGATGTTTCCATAAATCAAGTTTAGCTCTTAAAGAAAGGACATGATATTTTGAAATAATTGTTGTTTAACCATAGCTATACAATTTTTAATTCCTCTTAAGATTACTTGTTTAAAAGGAAGGAAATTAAAGTACATTTAACAGTTAGCATTTTAACCTTGTAAATTAATTAGACGTTTCTTGGAAAAAAAACTTGCGAATTAAGTTTGAAGTTTGAAGGAACCCTTATTTATTGCGCACTTTGGAAGGGGAAGCGAGGAGCTAAAGAGGCAAAGATGATTTTAGCAGGGGATGAAAAGAGCGGATTGATTGAATTTCCATTCTGAATGGGAACTGAGGGACTGTGCCTTACGTGAATGAGAAAGAGAGAGAGAGCAGAGGACAGAGGGAGTAAATGGTGAAGGAGAAGGCCAGCTGTGCTCGGGCAAGAAACCAGAGGGAGGGTCGCGCAAGGCAGTGTCTGCTTGGAATGGAATGGCGGGGTCGGAGGATTTAGGGAGAACCAAGCAGGCGGCTCTGGGAGGCTGGGGGGGTGTGGGTGGAGTTTCGCGGTTGTCACCCTTCCTGGAAGGCAGTCGGAGGGAATCACGTGGGTAGGGATAAGATGGCGGATCAAAGAAGGGCGGAACGTGGAGCGGAAGTGGAGACAGATTTGGGCGGAAGGACATGGCGGATCAGAGGAAGGGGGAGGGAGCTGAGTCGGGGCTGCACGTGGAGCCTGTTTAGACTCGCTGTGGCAGCTCTGGCAGCCTCGCTTGGGCAGAGCGCGGGTTTAGCTCCTGAGCACTGTACTGTGGCAGCCGCGCGGCGGCGGCGGCGGTGGCAGCGGTGGCGGCGGGCGGCGGCAGCAGCAGCGGCGCCAGGCAGCCTCACTTGGGGGCGGGCCGGGGCGCCGGGTCGCCGGGTCGCCGGGTCGCCGTATGCGGGGCCGGCCCAGGGCTCGGCGGCGCGGGGGCCGGCGGGCGAGCGGCCGTTGGTTGGGGCGCCCGGGGGAGCCGCGGGTGCGGCGCACGGCCCCGGCGCGGAGGACGCATGGGGGTGGGGGGTGGGGTTTTGGTCCGTGCGCGAAGAAGCGCTCGCTATCGGCTATCGGAGGGTAGCAGCCCGCAGGGAGCGAGCGGGACAGCGCCAGTCAGAGCTGGACCTATAAGAGAGCAAAAGAAGCGAGCAAGGGGTGCGTCGCAGCCGCATTGGCAGCGGGCTGGGGGCGCGCCGCGGAGCGGGCTAAGAACGGGGACAGGGATGTGCGCAGGCTGTGAGCGCAGACCGGGAACGCGCCGCTGAGCGGGGGCTGAGAGCGCGGACCAGGAGCGCACCCCTGGCGTGGGAGGGGGAAAGAGCGCAGAGTTAAGGATGGAAGACGCTGAGGAAGAAGCGCGGGGGAGGGGGCCAAAGCCAGAGGCGGCGTGTCTGGTAAAGGACACGTCGCAGAATCTGCAGAAGTGGGGGCTAAAGTCTGGGGCAATGCGTCCAGTAACGCCCGCATGGCCGAAGAGGGCGGGGGAGCGAGGAGAACCAAGCGGCGGAAGCTTGGGGCGGGGATAACTGCGGGAGAGGTGTGGGGCTCACTGGGAGGCTGGGGGAAGTGGTCTGGAGCAGCCTCCGAGCGGTACAGGGGGTGGGGGGGAGGTGCGGCAATTGAGAGCCGTGTTTCGGATTTTTTCCGTTCCGAACGGAAAAACGGAAGCTCAAGCCCGGAGTGCGGAGGGGAACTTTCCTAGCCACAGACAGCAGAGAGCTGTAGTCTTACAGCTGGAAATTTTAAAGCGGGCGGATAAAGGCGGGGATGGGGGGGAGAGTCCCCGGGGTCAGACCGGGACAGACACGTGCGGGAGTGGGACATGCCTGGGAGCGAAACCGAGGGGCGGGCGCGGCCAGAGAAGTGCGCGAACTCGCGCGGGGTCAGAGTGGACTGGAGGGCTAGCGGAGAGGCGCAAAGATGCGCTCAGGGAGGGGGAGCATGTAAATGGAGAAGCGCGCGGGCTGGTTAAAAGCCCTAGAACCTGAGGGAGGCTTACCGACCGATGAAAAGCTGTTACCAGGAAACTTTGTTACTTGCTGCTCTGGGGCGGAGGGGCGAAGAATGGGTGAAGAGGTGTTCCCGGAAAATTTTGTTCTTTGATTAGAGATGCGCTTCTCCTTTCCCGGTCAGGGAACCAAATGTTAGAAAACTGCTGAAACATAGTTAACTTAGCTGGGAACACCGTGTTAGTGAAATAAAAAGGGTTTATTGGGGTGCCACATGGGCAAGGGTAGGGAAGGGAAGGGGGGGGTAGGGAAGGGATGGAGGGGAATAGGGACAGGCAGGAACAGAGAGCAAGAACAAAAGGCGGCAGGAACAAGGGAAAAGGGCAGAGTTCAGTCCGGGGCTGGCTTAAATAGAGTAGGGGCCATAAAACCCCCTTGGAGTGAGTCCTTGTCCTATAGGCCAGCAGAGGTCATGGGGGGGAGGTAGTGGTAGTGGACAAGGGTCTTGCTGGTCAGGTTTTGGTCACGCTGAGGATCTCGGGAGCTGTAGTTTTTCACAAGGCACCTGGAAAGGTGTGGCCTTCTGCCTGGGAGGCGCGGCCTTCTGCCTAGAACCAACAGGTTCCAATGTCTGTCTCCAGCAGAATAACCATCAGAGTCTAAAGTTAAAAAATTTAAGGTAAACAGGGCAACTGCCAATCTGTCCTTAGGATTTTTCGAGTTTCCTTCTTTCTGTTTTAACAACATAACTTTTAGTGTGCGGTTTGCTCTTTCAATAATGCCCTGACCCTGAGGATTCTATGGGATGCCTGTTTTATGGGATATGTTGAATTTTGCGCAAAACTCTTTGAAAGATGAGGACGTATATGCGGGGCCATTATTTGTTTTAAGCATTTTGGGGATGCCCAATGCAGCAAAAGCTTGTAAACAATGAGATGTGACATCTTTAACTTTTTCTCCAGAATGTAAGGAAGCAAAAATCATGCCTGAGCATGTATCTATGGTTACATGAATAAATCACAATTTTCCAAAACTTGGCTCATGAGTAACATCCATCTGCCACAAATGATTGGGCATTAATCCTCTAGGGTTAACACCAAAATGAGGATTGGGCAAATGTGTCATACAAGATTTACAATCTTTTACAATTGTTCTGGCTTGCTCCTTTGTGATTTTAAACCTACGTTGCAAGGTGGTGCTGTTGACGTGAAACTGGGAATGAAATAAAGTAGCTTGTTGTAGCGCTGAAAGTATAAATATTGTTTTTGTAAGTTCATCAGCCTTTTGATTACTTTCATGGAGGGGGCCAGGCAAATTAGTATGTGCTCTAATATGGCCTATGAATAGAGGTTCTTTTCTTGCCCACAAAAGTTTTTGTATTTGATAAAACAATTTAAAAGCTGGAGTATGAGGTGCTATTGGTCCTGCTAACTCTAATTTTGGGACAGCTTATACAATATATTGGCTATCTGAAAAAATGTTTATGGGCTGGTCTCTAAAATTTTCCAGAGCTCTTACCACAGCTTCCAATTCCACAAGTTGAGCTGATTTGTGTGCAGTTATGTAAGTCATATTTTCTTTTGTAGTGACTACAGCAGCAGTACCATTTGAGGACCCATCTGTAAATACATTAAATGCCTTAGGAATAGGTTGATTTTTTATTACCTGTGGAAATATAATAGGATGATTAATACAAAAAGATAATATAGGAGACTTAGGAAGGTGATTATCAAAATTTGCAGAGGTAGAGCATCTAGCTATAGCCCAGTCATTATCATTGAAGCATAAATATTCAATCTGTGATGATGAATAGGGAGTAATAATATTAGCAGGGTGAATGCCAAATATTTTAGTAGAAGTTTTAAGTCCTTGAAGAATAAGTTTATCCACCATGGAGGTATAAGACTCAATTATGCTTTTAGGAGAGACAGGCAAATGTATCCATAATAAAGGCCCTTGTTGCCAAAATACTCCTGTGGGTGTATATTGTGAAGAAAGAATAATCAATATCAGTGGTTGAGTTAAATCAAATCTGTCACAATGAGCTCCTTCGATGGCTTTTTCTACTACCTTTAAAGCTTTCCTAGCATCAGGAGTCAATGTTCGCGGTGAGGATGGATCAGGGTCCCCTCGAAGGATATCAAATAAAGGTTTTAATTGGCCAGTAGTGAGGTTTAGTGTAGGGCGAAGCCAATTAATGTCTCCCAGTAGTTTTTGGAAATCATTGAGGGTGGTTAAATGTTCTTTATTTATTAATATTTTTGGGGGTCTAACAAAAGTATCCATGATTTTAAATCCTAAATATAATATGGGAGATCTGGTTTGAACTTTTTCTTCTGCTATATATAATCCGTATTTTTTTTTTAATTTTCTACCACGTCACTGAATATATTAAATAAGATTTTTTGATTAGGGTGGGCCAGTAAAATATCATCCATGTAATGTAGACACATGAGGTTTGGATATTTATTTTTAATGGGTTGGATGGCCTTGTCCACATATATTTGGCATATGGTGGGGCTATTAGCCATTCCCTGTGGCAAAACCTTCCATTGATATCTCTGATCAGGGCCATTATTGTTAATAGAAGGAACTGAAAAGGCAAATCTGGGGGCATCCAGAGGATGTAGGGGAATAGAAAAGAAGCAATCCTTTATATCAAGACTAATAACATGGAAATTTTTTGGAATAACTATAGGATTCGGAAGTCCAGGTTGAGTAGGGCCCATGACTTGCATGGTTTTATTAATTTGTCTAAGATCATGTAATAATCACCATTTTCCTGATTTTTTCTTGATCACAAATATGGGGGAATTCCAGGGAGAGGTGGAAGGTTCTATATGTCCTGCTTTTAATTGTTCCTGAACTAGTAGGTGGGCCGCTTGTAATTTCTCTTTAGATAGGGGCCACTGAGGGACCCACACTGGCTTATCAGAAAGCCATGGTATTTTCAAAATTATTTTCTCAGTGGCCCCAAAGAAAAATGTCTTTTTCCTATATGATAATGATTTCTTTTAGGGTTAAGCTTACCCTGTACTTTTTGATGATTTCTTATAGGGTTAAGATTACTCTGTAGATTTTTACATTTAACACCTGCAGGTTTGGTTGCAAGGTGTACTCCCATTTGTTGTAAAATATCTCTTCCCCATAAAGTAACTGGTAGATTAGGTAAAACATAAGGCTGAAATGTGCCTTTATGTCCTTCATCATCCTCCCATTTTAAAATTACCACACTTTTTTCTGGGAGGTTATTATATCCCAAGCCTCTTAAACTGGTTGAAGCTTTTTGCAGAGGTCAGTATTTGGGCCATTGACGTAAATTAATGATGGAAGAATCAGCTCCAGTATCTATAAGACCCTCCATTTCTATTCCTTGGATTCTTATTTTACACATAGGCCTCCTTGTACAGTCCCGAACCCAGCAAACCATGGGTTTCGAATCAGTGGAACAAAATCCTCTATTGTTCCTATTTAGAGGCATATTCATTTTAAATGACTTATGTAAATTTGGAAGGAGGGGCAGCTGAGCAATTCTATTTCCCTGATTAATAGAATTTATACTTTGGGGTGAGCTAAGTATTATTTTTATTTCCCCTTTATAGTCTGAGTTTATTACGCCTGGGGTCACTTGCAAACCTAATAAGCTCTCAGGACTTCGCCCGATAATAAGTCCTACAGTCCCTGAGGGAAGAGGTCCCCTGACTCCTGTGGGAATCAGTTGAACCCCCATTTCAGGTGTTAACACTATTCGGGCGGTGGAACAGAGGTCTAATCCTGCATTTCCTCCTGTTCCTCTGGCGAGGGAGTGGATGGGTAATAGGGATTGTGTCGGGGAAGCATCTGAGTGGATGCTTGAGGATACTCCTCCTCCAATGCCTCGTACATTTGTGGGCCCCGGGGCATTGGGCCCCTTGCCCCGTTTTTTGAATTCCTGAACAAAGGATTTCCATGGATGTCAAATTTTGAATAGCATTTATTGGCCCAATGATTTCCTTTCTTACACCTGGGGCAGCAACCTGGAGTACGGTATGAATTTGGTCTTATTTCTCTTTTAGGATTTTGCCTAGAATAGCCTGATTGATTATGATAATTTTGCCTAGAATATCCTGATTGATTATAATGTCTATGTTGAGCTCTTGTAAAATTTTGAGGGGCAGCATCTCTCACAGCTGCTGCAATCATATTCCCTGTGACAAAGGCATCATTTATATCTTTACATAATTGTATATATATGGAAAGATCCTTTTTATTTTTCCATGGCCTGATGGCTTCCTGGCAATACTTATTAGCACTTTCGTATGCTAATTGGACAACTAATGGCATAACTTGGTCAATGTTTCCAAAAACTCTACCTGTAGTTCTCAAAAGTCGATCAGCAAATTCAGCATATGGTTCATTAGGTCCTTGAATTACTTTGGACAAGCTACCTTGTAGATCCCCAGGTCCTTGTACAGTTTTCCATGCCTTTAAGGCAGCTGCGTTTATCTGAGCATATACTCCTGGGGTATAATATTTTTGATCCTGTACGTCTGCGAATTGCCCTTCTCCTGTGAGCATTTCTATATTATGGTCTCCAAACCCTGCATCTGCATTTCTTTTAGCTGTTTCTATACAAAGTTCTTGAAATTGCGATTGCCAAA
The DNA here is from genome assembly GCA_025594165.1 of Tamias sibiricus. Lineage (NCBI taxonomy): Eukaryota > Metazoa > Chordata > Mammalia > Rodentia > Sciuridae > Tamias > Tamias sibiricus. Next base: position 131,060,467 of record CM046667.1, read on the forward strand.
CCAAGTATTGTCCCCCACTTAATGTTGCTTTACATAGACGTTTCCAGTCTGCGGGGGTTAAGCTAAAGGTGTTAAGGGACTGCAGTATACTCAACGTGAAAGGAGCTTGGGGTCCATAAGTCATTACTGCCTCTTTGAGATTTTTTATTGTTTTGAAATCTACTGGCTGGTGGCCCCTCTGTCCATTTTCATATTCAAATACCTGGCAGTTCCCAATGTATCTGTGAGTTACCCTCGAGAGCGCATAAGTGCTCAGAAAGACTTTTTATTTCTATTTCTAGGGTATGCAAACGTCTAGTGATACCCTTCATATTTTCTGTAATCGATTTCACCCATGGGGGAGTAGAGGACACAAGTTCCTCCACTTGATGATCCCTTATCTTGGTCTTCCTTAATTTCCTTTTATTCATTTTCTCAAAATCACCTTTAGTTAATTCCTCCTCACTACTACTACTCTCATTGGTCCTAACTGACTCAGTAACATCCTGAGTCCCAAGTTCAATTGAGACCATGTATCCTTGAAGTATCTCTAATAAATCTTGAATAGCTTTAGCAGCTCGGATCTTTGTCATTTTGGGGACGCTTCTAATACTCTCCTTACTGGTCTTAGTTGACTCAGCGGAATCTATGCTTTCATGATCGCCTTCACTGTTTTCTAAATCCTCCTCACTAACGACAGACTCATCTATATCAAAGAATTCATCAAGAGCCTCGTACACTTGGGTCTTAGTTATTTTCGAACCCATTTTAACCGCTCTGACTAGAGACTCCTGCGAGGTTTCTCAGTTCTTACCTGCTGTGCTGAATTCCCCGTACGGGCCACCAACTGTTGTCGCCGGAATGTGATTGCAGCCTGGAACGGCAGCGCCGCGGGAAGGAGTCCGGAGACAGGATGGAGACGAAAATATTCTTTAATCTTTCTGTCTCTGTCTCTTGTAATTTCTAACACCACATACACACTCTCACAAGAAACCAAGGCACCTACTCTTACAAGAAACTACAATATATCTATACAATAGCGATAACCCTGTCTTTTCTCTCTCTGGTCTCTTCCCATGTGCCCGAGCAGCAATGGCGCTAGCTCGATCTGCTGAGTCACCGTTCAAATCTCTTGAGATCCTCGACCAAGTCCCGCGAGATCCCAGGCCAAGTCCCGTGAGACTATGGAAGGCGGAAATGCCCAAAAATGTCTATGGCCCATGGTCAACCACAATCTTAGCTATCTCCCCAAACAGGGCTCCTGCAGCCTGATGGGTCTTCCAGTCCTGATCGGAACTAGAACTGAACAACTGAAAAAGGCCCATTTCTTTATTTAAGGGGGAGGACGTCAAAGGCAGCGATAAGGATTCAGTTGGAGGAGTCTTGTTTCAGTGCTTGCTTCTCTTGTGGCAGGGGTCTTGTGGTAAACACAAGCTATTCCCACCTCCAGGAGGCTGTTTGGCTCTAGCAGGTTACTTTCATCTCCAGAGCTGAGCCTTATCTTGAGCAGTGAACTAGAATAGGGCACGAACGTGAATTAGGCCTTTTGGAACCAGTGGATTCTGCCTGGGAGTTCCCAAGACCGGCTTCCCTACCTAATGGCTGGAATGTCACTCAGTTCACACAGGGCTCATAGATGGCTTCCTGTAACATCTTATTCATGTTTGTGTTTCATTTAAAATAAATTCTATTGATTTATCTCAGGTTCATTGCCCTTTTCCTCTGCAGCTTCCAGTGTTTTGAGACACTTACTGACAACTTTTTTCTCATATACTATCATTTTAAAATTCTAGCATTTATATTTGATTTTTATTATTTATACTCTCTGATGAAATTTACTCATCTCTTTATGCACATGATCCACCTTTTCCCCTAGATTATCCAATGTATAATCATAATCATTTAGTTTCTTTATAAATAGCCAATATCTAGGTCATCTCTGAGTCCACTTTGTTTATTTGCTTCTTCTCTTGGCAATAGGTTGGTTATTCTTCACTTTTTGTGTTTCTGATATGAGTACCAGAAATGTTATAGGATTATTGACTGTTGAATATTAACTAGTGAATGTGTATTGATTGAATAGTGAAGGACTATAAGCATGTTCCTATGATGTAATGTGAACTGCAGAACTTAGACTTTAGTCAGTGATGTAAGAGTCCATACCTGGGGCATAACCTGGTAGACACCAGACTTCACGCACTTATCAGCTGCAAGCACAACTGAACTAGGACTTAAAAACCCAGACTTCTGGGGGGAGACGGGACTAACAGGACCCAGACATAGAGACTGAGACCTCCATCCCTATTGTCCCTCCTGCACCAGAGACCTCTGACCCAGATCAAGTTCTAGCGACCCGGACTTAAGACACATCACAGGTGAGCATCTGGGACCCTTGGGTGTAGACTCAAAACTTAGAATTAGGATGTGTGTCTGAAGTGTGATAAACATTAATAAAATAGATTTGATCAGCCTCAGACTGAGTCTATAGTAATCCCTCGTGACAGTTTCCTAAGTTTTTAAATTGAGTGCCAGATTCTTTTGTAGAAGAGTAAAAATCTAAGTAAAAAGACTTTGTGGGCTGGGATTGTGGCTCAGCGGCAGAGCACTTGCCTAGCACATGCGCGGCCCGGGTTGAATCCTCATCACCACGTAAAAAATAAAGGCATTGTGTACAGCTAAAACAAATAAATAAAAAAATAAATTAAAAAAAAAAGACTTCGTGCCTTCCAATTGGCAAGCCTTGTTTTTCCAGGCTGTTAGTATGGTGACATTGTCAATTTAGTCAGCAGTTCAGCTGGGTTTGGGTTTTGTTGTTGCTGTCAGTTTCAAATTTTTCCAGATGTGGGTTGTTTTACATGTGCATACAGTGGAAACTATGATGCTGGAGGGTTTTTCTCGGTGTTCCTGTTCTTCCTGCAGGTTTCAATAGTCTCAGCAAAGCATGTTCTTTGCCCCCAACACACTCCACATTGGTAGACTTCTGTAGCTCTTCATTCAGTGCTACTGTGGTGGTGGCAGCGGTCAAGGCCTTAGTTTCTTCTGGTCTGGCTTCAGTCTCATTCAGAACCTGTATGTCTGTCTGTTCTTGAAGGTAGACTCAGTTTTTTCATCCCTCTCCCTGGCAGCCAAACTGCCTGTAACTAAGAAAGTTCTTGGGCAGCAGAGTTTTCTGCCTCTGTTTGCTGATAGCAGAACTTCGCTTGGTATTTGTGCAATATACTTGTTTTAGTCAGCTTTTTCACTGCTGTGACTAAAGGACCCTACCAGCGCAATTGTAGAGGAGGAAAAGTTTATTTGAGGGCTCACAGTTTCAGAGGTCTTAGTCCATAGAAGCCTGGCTCCAGGGTTTGAGGTGAGGCTGAACATTATGGCAGGAGAATGTGGCAGAGGGAAGCAGCTAAAATCACAGTGATCAGAAAGCAGAGAGAGAGAGAGAGAGAGAGAAACTCTACTCTCTAGATACAAATATATACACCAAAGCCATACCCCAATTCTCACCTTCTCCAACCATACCCTAAGACCTCAGTTACCATTCAGTTAATCCCTATCAGGAGATTGAATCACTGAATGGGTTAAGGCTCTTATAACCCAATCATTTCTCCTCTGAACCTTCTTGCATCGTCTCACAAGTGACCTTTTGGGAGACACCTCACCTCCGAACCATAACAATACTGGAACTAAAAGATTTTTCTGGCCTTCTAAGGATAGATGGCTATTGCTCTTACACTTCCCCCACGAAGCTATGGGTGTTGCCTAGTTTTTGAAGGTGAAGAAGGGGTTTCCTCTCTTTTCCTCAAATGCAGACAGATGTTGCTTTTGCCTCTGTCCCAAAAGCCCTGGGCTTTTTTTTTTTTTTTTTTTTTTTTTTTTTGATGTTGCTGGGGATTGAACCCAGGGCTATGTGCATGCAAGGCAAGCACACTGCAGAGTCAGCTATATCCCAAGCTCAATGCCCTGGGCTTTAAAGAATTTGCTGCCCTCCCTAAGGCAGCCATCTTAATCTCCTACAATTTACACACTTTTTCTCATTTCTATCCAATGGATGCACAAAGAGAAAAGTCTTGTGAGTTAATGTGAATTCCCTGTGTCTGGGGCTCTCACTTTAAGAATTCATTAAAATTTCAGCTGATTTCTTCTTAACATGCTTCTAGGTTTGCTGTCACTCCTGTGCTTTGCCAAAGGTGAGAGTTCTGATACCTGTCTGGCTTGAATGTCATGCTTTGGAATTTAATTCCCATACTTTCTATGCAATGTCAACTCTCCAAATGGTTCATGAAATGTTATGATTTTATAAAATATCTGATGTCTTCTCATTGTTAGAATGGATGTGATATTTTCTTGTGACTTCCTAATAATTAAAAATAGATTTTGAATTTAATATAAATTAAGGGAATGCACAGGAGGGCAGGTTCTGACTGTTTTGATTCAGCATTATATTTGTGAGATCCAGCCAAAAAAAATTTTTATTTTTTTGGTACTGGGGATTTAACTCAGGGTCACTTGACCACTGGGCCACATCCCCAGCCCTTTTTTGTATTTTATTAGAGACAGGGTCTCACTGAGTTGCTAAGTGCCTCGCCATTGCTGAGGCTGGCTTTGAACTCGCGATTCTCCTGCCTCAGCCTCCCAAGTGTTGGGATTACAGGCATGTGGCACCGCACCCGCCTTCAGCCAAATTATTAATGTAGCTTTAATTTGTTCCTCTTCCCCTTCCTCCTCCTCCTCCCCCCCTCCTTCTCCTCCTTCTTGTGTGTGTGTGTGTGTGTGTGTGTGTGTGTGTGTGTGTGTGTGTTTTTACTGAGGATTGAACCCAAGGGTGTTCTACTACTGAGCTACATCCCCAGCCCTTTCTTTTATTTTGAGACAGGGTCTAGCTAAGTTCCTAAAGGTGGCTTTGAACATGTGATCCTCCTGCCTCAGCCTCCCAAGTAGCTGGGATTACAGGCATGTGCCATCACACCAGGCCATTTTTTTAAACAATTGAGACAGAGTTTCTCTATGCTGCCCAGACTGGCCTCAAACTTGCAATTCTCCTGCCTTGAGCTCTGTTTTAGTCAGCTTTTTCACTGATGTGACTTAAAGTCCTGACCAGAACAACTGTAGAGGAGGAAAAGTTTATTTGAGGGTTCTTGATTTCAGAGGTCTTAGTCCATAGAAGGCCGGCTCCATTCCTCAGGGCTCCAGATCATGGCTGAAGAGTGGGGCAGAGGAAGTGGCTCACATGATGATCAGAAAGCAGAGAGAGACTCCACTCTCCAAATACAAAATATATACCATAAAGCTACGGCCCCAATGAACCACCTCCTCCAGCCATACCCCACCTGCCTCCAGTTACCACCCAGTTAATCCCATGAGGGATTAATTCACTGATTATGTTAAAGCTATAACCCAATCATTTCTCCAAACCTTGCTTTGTCTCACACATGAGCTTTTGGGGGACACCACATCTAAACCATAACAGGTTCCCAAGTAGCTGAAATCACAGCTGTGTGTGCCACCATGCCTGGCTATGGCTTATTTATTTTCATTAGTCTACATGATTTAATTATTTCAATAAATACATGTATGAAGACACAATTGTAAAAATTCTTTATATAAAACCAACAACTTGAAAAATTGTGCTCTTTATATGTAATATGAAATGAAATGTACTCTGCAAACATGTATAACAAATTAGAATAATAAAAAATTTTAAAATATATACCTCTAATAATTCATCCATTCTATTGCTGATGGATTTTTTTAAGCATATTTCCAATTTAAAGCTATTCTAAATGCTGCAATGAGCACTCTGTACATGTGTTTTGGCAAACATATATACAACTGATATGTATATTCCTAAGAGAGCAATTGTTGCTTGTGTATATTATATATTTACTAGAGAACCTCATTCTGTTCTCCAAATGGATTATATAAATTTGTTTTTTAATTTATATTTTCTTTTATTCCATATTTATTGGTGCATTATATAGTTGTACATAATGGTGGAATTTGTTGTTACATATTTGTACATGCACCCAATGTAACAACATAAGCCAATGTTGTGGGATGCCACCCATGAATTATTTGAGCTTATTTGACATCTTCACTGGGCCTTGAGCTAGGGAGACTTAGGTTTGGTATTGCAAACTATTTTGTGATTCCTCCCACTCAATGGATTCATGCACCTGACCTCTGTCTTCACTAGGAGACCTCTCTCCAGAGTGGGGTGTAACCCATTGGAAACTGGACAGCTCACCCCCTCCCTTAATCAGTGAAGAACATTCTATGGAAAACCTTTGACGTTTCCTTCATATAAATAAAGCAAATGCAGGATCTCGCTCTCTTTTTCCAGGTGGAAGCTCGACCCCTAAGGTCAAAGAGCAGTCCCACCCCCCCCTTTCTAAAATTACTTCCTGTGTACTGTATTTTTTTTCTGCTGCCTTCTTTTTCTTAGCTTTTATTCCACTGCCAGCCTACTCCACCAAAGAGGAAACTTCACTTCCACTGCCCCTGCAGGATGTGGGCAGGACAATGTAATTCCCCAGTATTTCCCTTCTCAAAAACTTATATTTTTACTGGCAGTTCATGAAAATTCCTTGTTCTTCACATCTTTACTAATACTTGCTATTAGAAACTATAATGCAAATTTCTTATTGAGGTCTAATATACATATTGAACAAGAGCATATATTAGAAGTGTTTAATTTGATGCATTTTTACCAAGTGAACACATCCTTTGACTACCACAAAGATCAAAATATAGAATGTTACACTATCATCAACCTCATTATTCTGACTTCTATCATGATAAATTAGTTATACCTTACTAAATAAATTAAATATAAAATAATTTACCCATTTTGTCCATACAGTCCAAATTAGTAATTATTTTAAAATTTACTAAGAAAACCCAAGCACAGATGATTGAATTGTGAATTTACCTAAGGAGGGCAGCAGATAGAAATGTGTTAGGCAAAAAGGGTTAAGGGCCCCTCCTCAGTCTGCACTTAGCTTCCATGTTCTTGACATGGACCACAAAATGGAATAGACAGCTTGATCAGTAACTTCATTGGAGCCTGAAGGTATATACTGGGACCCTGAGCCAGCAAAGTGGCACGTGATCAGCACCCTGATTGGACAGAGGTTGTGCAGACACCAGGTGCCTTGATGTGACTGGACTCAAAGACTTGCTGTTTTTAAAATCTCTAGTATATTATCTTCAAGACCACCTAACTCCCCTCTCATCTTATCATATAACCCCATAGGCAACAGATACCCAGTGGGAACCCTCTCTTGGGACCCTTTCCTCTGTGGGAAATCTGCTTTCTTTCTTTCTATTACTTTAGTAAATCCTATTACTTTTATCTCACCCTTTGCACCAACAGATCCTTCCATCTCACTAATATTTAAAGATGAATTGACACCAATTATTTTTGGAAATATTTTCTAAAAAAAGATAGAGGAGAAAGGAATACCTCCCTATTCATTCTAAAAGTCCAATTTTATCTTAATACTAAAGACAGCTAAATAAATAATACTTTAAAAATACAAACTGATATTTTTCATAAATACAGACATAAATACATCCCCCAAAAGAAAGCCATCAACATTAGAAAAAAAGAGGTAAACTTTTTTATTGACTGATGACATCATCTTGTGTATAGAAAAAACATGAAGAATCCCCTAAAATATATTAGAACTGATAAACAAGTTCAAAAGTTTGTAGAGTATATTCGTACTATTCAAGTCTTCAATCATGCATTTAGGATAATGATATCCATCTTATTATACCACCTTTTCTAACGGTGTTATGTGAAAGAAGGCTCAATGTGTGTATTATGAATTGTAATACATTCTACTATTACAAATACAACAACATTGAATAAAAAAAGTTTATAGAAGGGTCATTTTCAAGGGCCATTTGTTTCTCTCATACGTGAAAACTACAGAGAAAAAAGGGGGGGAAATTGGGGCAGTGTTATAGTTTAGATTAGGTGGCCCCCAAAAGCTCATGTGTGAGACAATAGAAATAAAATGATTGTGTTTTAAGAGGTCTAACTTAATTAGCACATTAATCCCCTGATAGGGATTAATTGGGTGGGTAAATGTAGGAAGGTAGGGTGTGGCTGAAGGTGGTGGGTCTATGGGAACCTTTGGGGTTTATATTTTGTCCTTGTTGAGCAGAGCTCTTTCCATGCTTCCTACTGTCCTGTTCCCAGCTGGTTCCCTTTGCCACTCTCTGTCATGATGTTCTTCCTCACCTTGAGCTGGCTATCTTTGGACTGGGACCTCTGAAACCATAAGTCCCCAAATAAACTTTTCTTCCTCTAAAATTATTCTTGTCAGGTCACTTTTGGTCACAGCAGTGGAAAAAGCTGACTAAAACAGGTGAAGTTTATGAAAATAGAAGGGAGACCAGGAGGATAGTAGAAGAGTAGAGAGTATGAGGGCTGCGGGGAGGGAGGAGCGGAGGGAAAGAGGAGATACAGGGGACTGAAATTGACCATATTATATCATGTGCATGTATGAACACATCACAATAAATCCTAATATTATATATAATTATAATGTACCAATAAAATTTTGAAAATAGGCAACACAAAACTGAAATAAGGGAAATAATTTGATCCACAATAACATTAACATATGTTGATCAATTCATATATGAAAGTCTTACCCCCTAATATGACTGTATTTCGGAGGTAGACAAATAAGGGAAAAAATGAACTAATAAGGGTAGAAATTATCTGGTAAGATTAATGGCCCTGAAAGTGGTCAGGCTCTGTTATGGTTTAGGTATGATGTGTTCCCCAAAATCTCATGTGTGAGGCAATGTAAGAAAGTTCAGAGATGAACTTGCACATCATATAGAGCACTAATCTCTAGGGTATATACAAAACTCAAAAAGCTAAAAACCAAAAAAAAAAAAAAAAAAAACAAAAAAACAAATAGCCCAATCAATAAATGGGCCAAGGAATTGAACAGACACCTCTCAGAAGATGATATACAATCAATCAACAAATATATGGAAAAAATGTTCAATATCTGTAGCAATTAGAGAAATGCAAATCAAAACTACTCCAAGATTTCATCTCACTCCAGTCAGAATGGCAGCTATTAAGAACACAGACAGTGGGCTTGGGATATAGTTCATGCACAAGGCCCTGGGTTCAATCCCCACCAGCAAAACAATAAAATAAAATAAAAAAAGAACACAACAAAATAAGTGTTGGCAAGAATATGGGGGGAAAGGCACACTCATATATTGCTGGTGGGACAGCAAACTGGTGCAGCCAATATGGAAAGCAGTATGGAGATTCCTTGGAAAATTGGGAATGCAACCACCATTTGACCCAGCTATCCCATTCCTCTGTCTATACCCAAAGGACTTAAAAACAGCATACTACAGGGGGCACAGCCACATCGATGTTTATAGCAGCACAATTCACAATAGCTAAATTGTGGAACCAACCTAGATGCCTTTCGGTAGATGAATGGATAAAGAAAATGTGGCATATGTACACAATGGAATCTCAGCAATAAAAGAGAATAAAATCATGGCATTTGTAGGTAAAGGGATGGAGTTGGAGAAAAAATGCTAAGTGAAGTTAGTCAATCCCCCCAAAACAAATGCTGAATGTTTTCTCTGATATAAGGAGGCTGATTCATAATAGAGTGAGAGGGGGAACATGGAAGGATGAGATGAACTCTAGATAGGGCAAAGGGGTGGGAGGGAAAAGGAGGAGGTGCGGGTAAAAAAGATGGTAGAATGAGATGGATATCATTACCCTAAGTACATGTATGAAGACACAAATGGTGTGAATATACTTTGTATACAACCAGAGGTATGAAAAAATGTGCTCTATATGTGTAATATGAATTGTAATACATTATGCTGTCATACATAACAAATTAGAATAAAAAATAAACAACAAAAACAGAAAGTTCAGAGGTAAAATGATTGGGTTATGAGAGCCTTAACCTTATGAGTGCATTAATCCACTGACATGGATTAACTGGGAGTAACTATAGGAAGGTAGGGTGTGTTTGGAAGAAGTGGGTAACTGGGGCCATTTCTTTGGGTTTTATATTTTGTCCCTGGTGAGTAGAACTCTCTCTGCTTCCTGATTGCCATGTCCTGAGCTGCTTTCCTCCACCATTCCTTTCCACCATGATGTTCTGCCCTACCTTGGGCCCAGAGCAATGGAGTCAACTATCTATGGACTGAGACCTCTGAAACCATGAGTCCCAATTAAACATTTCCTCCTCCAAAGTTGTCAGGTCTTTTGGTCATAGCAATGTAGAAACTGACTAAAACATGTTCCTTCCACATATACTTACTGAGGAAATACCATGTGAACACACAGTGAGAAAGCATTCATTTATAAGCATGGAACAGAGTTTTGAGAAACTAACTATGCTGGCTTCCCCGCACCCCCTCAGGCCACCGTCCTCTAGAATGGTGAGAAAATAAATTTCCATTGTTCAAATCACCATATCTTTGGCATTTTCTTATGGTAGCCCAAGTTAAAACATTCCTTAACATAATAAATTGCATCTATGAAAGACTATAGCTAACATTATAATTAGTGGTGAACCACTGAGCATTTTCCCCCTAAGATCAGAAGCAAAATGAAGAAATAGTATTTTCAATAAATGGTACTATGACAATTGGATATTCAAATGCTGAAATAAAATTATACCTCTACCTTAAACTGTACACAACAATTTACTCAAAATGGATCAAAACTTTAATGCAAGAGTTAAAATTACAAGCCAGGCACAATGGCACACGCCTGTAATCCCAGCACTTGGGAGGCTGAGGCAGGAGGATCTCAAGTTCAAAGCCAGCCTCAGCAATGGCGAGGCACTTAGCAACTCAGTGAGACCCTGTCTCTAATAAAATACAAAAAAGGTCTGGGTATGTGGCCCAGTAGTCCAGTGCCCCTGAGTTCAATCCCCGGTGCCAAAAAAACAAAAACAAAAAAAACAAAACAAACAAACAAACAAACAAAAAAAAAAACCATAATAAGATCACACTTCAAATCCTGTAAGATAACTATAATCAAAATGGCAGATAATAGTATTGGCAAAGATGTGGAAAAATTGGAATTCTTGTGTATTGCTTGTGTAGCAAGTTTGGAAAACTTCCTCAAAAAGTTAAATATAATTTAACCATTTGAATTAAAAATTTCACTCCTAACTATATAGACAAGATAAATAAGAACAGTTACCTACACAAGAACTTGTATAGCAATGCATTAATGTGTTAATCATTTTACTGATACTGTAACAAAGTGCCTGAGATAATAAATTTATAAACAGCAAAGATTTATTTGGCTCCATTTTGGAGGTTTCAGTCCATGGTTGCTTGACCCCATTGCTTTTTGACTTATGGTGATATAGCATATCATGGGCAGAGAACTGTGTGGCAGAGCAAAGCCACTTGCCTCATGAGCAGGATGTGAAAGAGAAGAAGGAAGGGCTAGGGTCCTACTATTCCCTTTAAGGGCACACCCCCAATGACTAAAAGACCACCCACTAAGTCCTACCTCACAATAGTGCGAAACTGGGGACAAAGGCTTTAACACTGAACATAGTTCAGAGGTAGAGCACTTGGCTAGCATGCACATAGCCTTGGGTTCTATCCTTAACATCACAAAAAATGAAAATAAAAATACTCAAGGCCTAACCCCCTTGCAACCTTCTGCAAAAGCAAGGCCTGGACCTAATTTTATTTTTAAAAACCTCCACAGGTAATTCTGACACATGCATCTGGTTATAAGAACCAGTGGTTTGAAATCAAATCTATTTTTAGTTGCACTTCTATGTATTTTCTAATGTTATACAGGGAAAATAGAGTGTTTCTTCCCATTTTGCTGGGGAGATGTGGGTGGAGAGCAGAAAGAAGCTGAATGGATCCCTACTCAGGCCTTGTAATATACCTCAACAGTGGGATTGCCTGCTCCTGCTAAAAGGAAGAAGATTGAGGATGAAAATTCATAATACAAGCCAGATGGAGTGTAACCCCAGAGACTCAGAGGCTGAGACAGAAATATTGTGAATTTGAGGCCAAGGTCATCAACGTAGTGAGGCCTTGTCTCAAAATAAAAATATAAAATAAAAAGGACTGAAATTTAGATCAGTAGTAAAGTGCCCCTAGGTTTAATTCCCAGTACAAAAAAGAAAAATATCATAGTGTAATGTCTAAAATGTCTAGAATACGGGCTGGGGATGTGGCTCAGCAGCAGAGCGCTGGCCTAGCACCTGCACAGCCCGGGTCGATCCTCAGTGCCACATAAAAATAAACACATTGTGTACAACTAAAGCAAATAAACAAATTTTTAAAAATGTCTAGAATACAACCAAGAAACACCTTTCATAACAATAACAACACCAAAAACTCGCAACTTGAATGAGAAAAGACAATTGGCTTCAAAACTAAGGTGGATGATCAACAGATATCCAACTAAATGTTGGAATTTTCTGACAAGGGTTTTAAAGCAGCCATCAGAAAACTAGTTCAACAAACATTTAAATATTCTTTGAAAGCAAAAGAAAAAAACAGAAACTCTCAGGAAAGAAATAGAAGTCACCAAAAAAGTAGTAAATGAGAAAAATAGAACTGAAAAATATAATAAAAACCTTTTTAAAAATATTATTTTAGTTGTAATTGGACACAATACCTTTATTTTGTTTATTTAGTTTTTTTTTATATGGTGCTGGGGATTGAACCCAGTGCCTCACACATGCTAGGTAAACACTCTATAACTGAGCCACAACCCTGAATCTTGTTGAATGGGCTCAACTGTAGTGTAGATGCCAAAGGATAGAAACAATGAATTTGAGAACAGATCAATGGAAGTTATTGATCTGAAAAAATTGGAGAGAAAATAGATTAACTTTACAGATATAATCAAAATCCAGTCTGGAGGTTTCTGCTTTTGGAAACATGGAGCAGAAGTATATTTTCCCAAATTACTCCTGCTAAAAACAGCTAAAAAGAATAGAAGCCATATTTAAAAGGACTTTGAGAGGTAGAAAGAAGGTAGACTGTCTGCCCACCTGTGGAGCCAAGGAATGACAAAGTGTTCAGCTTTCTGAGTTTCTTTTTCTTTTTCTTTATTGCATTGTATATTCCAAAGTTAGAGCTAAAAAAGCAAGCAACTGGGGAATGACAATGGGTACTGACAAATGTAGTCCCAATGACAGCCTACTCTCTCTAGACAAAGGAGCTAAAAAGGATCCTAGCCTAGGAAGCCCTATAGTTAATAATCCCTCTACTCCAGCTAAACACAAAACAAAAACTGTGGCTCCAGCCAGGCATGGTGGTGCAGGCCTGTAATCCCAGTGGCTTGGGAGGCTGAGAGTAGGATCGTGAGTTCAAAGCCAGCCTCAGCAATGGCAAGGCACTAAGCAACTCAGTGAGACCCTGTCTCTAAATAAAATACAACATAGGGCTGGGGATGTGGCTCAGTTGTAAAGTACCCCTGGGTAAATCCCCAGTACTGCAAAAAATAACAACAAAATTAAACATTCACTGATCACATGATCCAGCAATTGCATTCCTGAGCATTTATCCCAGAGAAATGAAAACCTACATTCACTCAGACATCTCTATGGATGTTTATAGCATCTTTATTGAGAAGAGCCAAAAATGGGAAATAATGCAGATGTCCTCCAACTCCTGTTGGCTAAAGAAGTTGTGGTATATTCCTAGCATGGAGCACTATTCAGCAATAAAAAGGAAAGAACTGTAGATACACATAACAACATGGATGAAACAGAGGAATTTTGCTGAATATTTCAATGGTTTCAGGTCCCATGAGTTTTGTTAACTTGTAGCCTTTGAGTTTTCCTAGTTGAAACACCAGGCACTGTGGAACAAAAAAAAAAAAAAAAGCTGTCATAGCCCTAACTTTGCTGCATATGTTCTGAACTCCTGACCAACAGAATCTGTGAATATAATAAAATAGTTGTTTCCATCACTAAGAAATTATGATGGTTTTTTTTGTTATGGGGCTAAGAGGACTGAATTAAGAAATAGCTATTGGGGCTGGAGATATAGCTCAGTTGGTAGAGTGCCTGCCTTGCCTGAGGAGGCCTTGGGTTCAATTCCCAGGATTACACACACACACACACACCAAAAAAAAAAAAATCAAAAAAAACAAAACAAACAAAAAAAAAACTCTTGGGCTGGAGTATATATAGCTCAGTGACAGAGTATATGCTTAGCATATATAAAGTCCTAGTTTCTATTTATTTATTTTTTTTACTGTGGTGCTATGGATGGAACCTAGTGCCTCACAGGTGCTAGGCAAGTGCTCTGCCACTGAGCTACAACCTCAGTTCCCCTAGTTTCTATTTGTAGCGCGCCGCGCGCACACACACACACACACACACACACACACACAGATGCAAAATGGAAAGGGAAAAGATATAGTTCTTTGTAAGAGGAAAGATGACTATATTGTTCAGAATACTATTTTGAAGATTTATTTTATAGGATAAAGTTTTAAAAGAAGAAACATTACAGGTTGCATATCTCTTATCCAAAATGCTTGGGACCAGAAGTCTTGGATTTTTTTATATTTTTAAATATTTGCATATATATAATAAGATACCTTGAGGTGGGGACCCAGATCTAAACACTTGACTCATTAAATAATTTATACAGTATCTTCTGTGCACCTGCATTTTGACTGACCTCTCACATGAAGTCAGATGTGGAATTTTCCACTTTTGGTATCATGTCAGCACTCAAAAAGTTTTGAATTTTGGAGCATTTCAGATTTTAGATTTTCAGATTAAGAAGTCTCAACCCTTATACAGTATTCTACCTCCCCTAATGAAGAAAAGCTGGGTTCTAAAATGGATTCCCATGATAATACATTTCCACCATGTCCTGAGTCATGATGGATTTTCAAAAAATTTGTAGCTGTTGTGGTGGATGCTTCACTTTGTTTTCCTGCGGTCATCGAGCTCATCTGTAGTTGCAGGACTTAGTCCTCAGATATTCTGTAAACCTCTCTCCGGAAACATCTCCATCTTTCTACTTTTCTTCCTGAAGCTTTCTCTAGAACCCTGTGAGCTTGGTCAACTCACTTGTAGGGCAACCTCCAAGTGTCAAGGGTTCAACAACTTTGGGTTAAGCCTCAACCAAAGGGGGATGGGAGCAAGTGGATAAATACCCCAGCTCCCTGTTCCCTGGGTGGGACAATTCTGATGAGTGTTGCACACTGCTATAGTTTGGATCATAAATATTCCCCCAGAGGCCCATGTTCTGGTCTACAGCATGACACTCTTGGGAACTTGGAAAGTAGTGGAAATTTCAAAAGGTGGGCCTAGGGAAGGTCTTCTGGTCATGGGGTAATGCCCTTGAGAGGGATAATGGGACCTCAGTCCCTTTCTCTTTCTCCCTTTTACCTCCTGACCACAAGGTAAATGACTTTGCTCTAACATGTATTCCCTACCACAATGTGTGGCCTTGTCACAGGCCTAAAACCAATAGGGCCAACTGATCATGGATTGAAACCTCCAAAACCATGAACTAAAATAAACCTTTTCTTTTAGAAGTTATCTAAGGTATTTGGTATAGTGATAGAAAATTGACTAACATGCACACTAAATTATCTCAGAGGGTTTCTAGCACTGCTGAGTGTCATTTGTTCATAGTAGTAACCTGCTCATGAATGGGCTCCTTACTGGCTTCTCTCTATTTCACTTCCCCATTTCACTTCCTGATTCCCTTAATTACATTTTTCGAAGTCACCTCCCAAATAAATTATCTGTCCCCAAGCCTTTATCCCAGGGATGCTCTTGGGAGAAATCCACTAAAACAACCTTCTCTTTATTCCCAATAAGACACAGGATACAGAGGATGGAGGTGAGTGGGGAGTGAGGGGTAGGTTATGGTCATGCATTTACACATATGTGAGCATATAAGATTGAAGAACAAACCAGTGATGGATTCAAAACTCACAAAATTAGAAATATAAATTACCTTTAATTTTAGGCATTGATTAGATTGTTAAAATGCTGGAACTCTACCTATAAACCTATAAACTCAGTTGTATGTAGGAAAAAAAAAACTGTCTGGTAGGAAATAATAAGGGAAGAAAGGACCACTATCTTACTTGGGTCTCCCAGTATACTAAACAAAAACCTTACTCAGGTCACCTAAACTTTGCTTCTTCCTTCTATAAAGTATTGCCTGTGTTAAATGTTAAAATAGTTAAACTTGGGCCACTTGACCTTCAATTTCTTCTTATGTTAAATAAAACCAGAACCACCTGGCTTATCTACCCCATTTGGGGTTTTTGTGTAAATCCACAATTGGCAAAAAGTTAAATTTCTATATGGTTCACCTCCCTAAAATGGCAGAATTATTTAAGAATTACATATAGTTTTATATCCTGAAACAACAAAATCAAGTAGCTTTCTAAAAAAAACCTCAAGTTATGGTAATACAGAATAATAGATCTAAGAAAGAATTCCCTCTCCAATAATTGCACCAAGTTAAACATTTTCCATTATGGAAAATGCACAGCTCCCGGAGTAACTGTAGCTTAAAGGAGTGGCTTGGGGCCATGAGTTACCCCCTGCCCCCAGTATTTATCACCTTTTCCCAGTTTGCTGCTATGGAGAAATGACGTTTTCACAAGTTATATCAATTTCTATGCAAATGTGGTTTCCATTCCAGTCCCTTAGCCATCCACTTCAGACTAGAGTGCCATCTCTAAATCTCTCTATGATGAAAATTACAGATATTTCTTTATTCTAAAGAAAGCATATCAGGTCTCAGTCCACTGTGGCTATTAGAAAGCACATTCTGATATTGAGCCAAAGTTTACTCTGTTATTAATTCTGCCTCTTACTCCCAGTTTTCTATCCATATCAGGACTGCTGGGAACAAACAAACTGAGCCTTCTGCCTTCAAAGCTCTTAACATAGCTTAACTTCAACTCTCAGATCTTTTTCCAAGGAGGATTTTAAGGGGCCCTGCATTACATGCAATAAATAGAAACTTTGGGCATGGGTCACATAATTATTGCCTATGAAGCTCTCAGTGGGGCTGGGAGGAGCATCTGGAACAATTACGTTAATAATATGAACTTCAGGGGGAACCATCCATCTTGGCAAGAAAAACTAAATCATATGCTTCAGGAGCCAGATTTATGTTAACAAAACAAATCACCCACCTGTAAAAATCTCTGTAAACATGTTAGTGAGGATAAGGTGGATCTCCTCAGAGAACTATTAAGATAGTTATTTGAAGGTAATATATGACTATAACAAAACCCCCAGAAGTCTTTTGGAGAAAACAATCATCAGTTCAGGACTACATTAAAGCCATAAATATTTTATAACATCATACCCCGTCTGAAACATGTCTTAGTTTTCCAGGACCAAGCCTCCCTTCTTACATAACTTCCTCAACATAAATATTTGGACATTGTGTAAATGGTTGAAGCATGTGACAACAGACAGCAAGAGACACTGAAAGCTAATACTCTATGAAAAGCTAGGGAAAATAATGGCTTAAACCCCTCCCTCTGTTTTTTAAACCTTTGTGAACCTGTATGTGATGATGCTAGGTGAGCACCCAAAATAGAAGCAGTTTGGATTCAAAGAAAGTGAAAAAAAAAAAATAAAAACAAAGAAATACAAAAACTTCACCTCAAAATAGTCAGTGGTTTTTCACCCCATGTGGAATAATCCCCAAAGTTAGAAGTCTTGGGAGGGAAAGGGGCAAGGGTATAGAAACAATGGCAGAAGGAGTTGGACATCAATATTGAAGGAAAGATGAAACATACTGGTACCACCATGTAGTAAAGGGGGGGGATTTTATTAATCAGCCAAAGGGACACGTGGGGAGGGGAGGGAGAATCGGCATGTGGAACAGGAAAAGGGGAAAAGAAGAAGAAAAAGAGGGGAAAAGGGGGAAAAGGGCCGGTTTCAGTCTGGAGAGCACTAAGTAGTGGACCAGTGGTCTGAGGGACCCCCCAGAGAGAGCCCCAGTTCCATAGGCCACCGGGGGTCAGAAGGCAAGCCCATATGTCACAATTGGCTCAGTAAGGCACTTGGGGAGTGGTCAGCAGCATGGTCAACCTGAGGCGTGGCCAGCAGTGTAGCCGACCTGGGGTGCTTGGGAGTCTTAAGGTGCCTGGGGGTGTGGCTAGTGGAGCTGCCTGGGAGGTGTGCCTTTCCCTGCCCAGAATCCAACATTCCCCCCTTTTTGTTTTCTTAGGAAGCGGGGCATTGTGTTTCAATCTGGCTGCTTCGGAGCTGAAACGGGGCAACAGGGGGCAACGTGGGGTGTTATGAGGGGGAAGATGCGGGCAGGTAGGTCAGGCTTGAGGGCAAAAAGTTCCCAGGAGGCAGACACCAAAAGATGAATCTCTGCAGGAGTGAATTGGATGAAGGTTCCTTGAAGCCATAAATCAGTGAGGGTGTCAAACCAAGCTTCTGCAGAAAGTCACTGAGGGAATCAACCAGCTAGCTTCTCAAAGAGCATGCAGGAATTGTAGGCCTCGAGTTTACAGGTAGCATCTTAACACTATTATGAAAACAACAAAGAGAAAGAAGGTGAGAGGAATTATTGTCCGACTGCCTATATTTCACTGGGCAGGACTTACATCAAAGAGGCCAATAGAGAATGAGGTAAGGGCTTTTTGGAGGTAGCCATCGAGGAGTCGTTTAGTTGATCCCTCTAGAGATTGGAAAATCTGTCCCGAGGTGAAGAGACGTCATCTCTGGTTGGAAAGTCATCTGTGGATTTTAGCAGTTGATAATCCCTGAGGAGAAGCTGGTTAAAGACTTCATTAGAAATCTGAGGAATATGATTTTGAAGGCATCTTATGAGACAAGGGGCTATCATCAGGACAGACATATAGTTATAAGTGGGCCTAGGAGAGGGAGGATCCATGGAGCCATCCCTTCCCATAATTCCCATGAGGACCTCTGCTGCCACCGAATCTTCTTGTCCCCTAGATCTCCTACCACCTCCTTCAAGCAATGTATGTTGTGGTCCACCTTGCCTGACTGGTTGACATAATAGCAGCATTCTTCACCCAAGAAAATGCAGGTACCCCCCTTTTTCTGCTGTGATGAGGTCTAAAGCTCATCTGTTCTGGAGTACAACCTCCGCTAACGATGAGAGTTGTTGCTGGAGGGCCTGGATGGAGTAGGCGGAGGCTTCAGCCGTGGTGGTGAGCTTATCTGTGAGATCAGAGAGCTCCTATCCAAAGGATTGAGCCATTACAAGTGAATGAGCCAATCCTCCAACTGAGAGGCCTGTAGAGGCAATTGTGGTGACTAAGCTAACAAGCACTAAGGCTGCCAGAGTGGCTGCTCGTTTAGAGCGCCCCCCTTGAGACTATAGGGAGGTAAGAAGGTGTTCAACCTCAGCCTCTGTATATAAAGTCAAGCTTGGAATTAAAACAACAGGATAACAGGGACCTGGGGTCTTAGCATCAATGCATTGGAACATATGGGTGGAGCACCAAAATAGGAGAGGGGAAGGGAGAGTTAAATGACCCGTTATGGGATGCCAGGTGTGTTTCTGGGCAAGAGTCTTTGGCAGCGGCCCAACAAGAAGTAACATTAAAGAAAGGGGGAATAGTTGGAAGAAGGAGAGAAAGAGATGGTCGACTGTGGCATGAGGAGGTCAGCGTGGCTTGGGTTTGAACTGGGACCAACAGGGACTTGTGAAGCGGTGCACAGAGGAAACAGGTTGAGGCATTAAAGGAGGGATAGTTTGCTAATAAGGAGAGAGATAAAGAGAGGATGGAGTACCAGGAGAAAGAGAGAGACTCGTTCAAATGTTGAAGATGGGTTTGAGTCTGTTGTCTGGTGGCATTAAGTATCTCTAGAGCCCTGACAGCAGAAGAGTCCTTTATAGTCTTCTCTATAACGATCTTACCTTGACCATGGGCCCAGTCATGATTAGCAAACCCTACTGCAGCAACAGGACTCTGCCAGGAAGAAGGGTTAGTAATCTTGGAAGTCACATTGTTACTGTACCTCCAAGATTGGAGTTGGCTTGGTGTGATTCCCCAGGAATTTGTTACTCCCATAACAGGATAGGACCAGTGATATTTACAGCTCCAGGATGGACATCTGACCCATCCATTAGGGTCATTGCACCAATCCTCCGTCTGGTCCTCCTTAAAACAAAGGTACTTTGGTGATAGTGACATTTCAGAAAAGCATTGATGAGCACATGTAGAGACCGCATCAAAGGTGAGCAGGATGGAGGGACAATTATCAACAGGACAGGACAATTGATTAAGGAGACGTGTCCTTTGCCCGTGGTTATCTAGTTGCCAAACCTCAAAGAAGTAATGGCATGGAGGAGCAGAGCAATAGGACACAGAACTTGCAGGGACAAGCGGAAAGAGAGCCAGAGATAGAATGAAAAGGACAGAAAAGGTCATTTTAGGTCAGTGTTAGAGACACGAGAGAAGCGGACTTTCAGGGCATCGATGGGGAGGGGAGAGCAAGTATACTGAGGTAGTTGTTTGTCGTCCTTTTGTGGATCCTCAGTTGGTTGAGCAGCTGGTTTCAGTCTGGAAATATGAATCCAAGAAGTCAAATTCCCTGAAGTTTCACGAAGCTTAGCAGCCGTGGGTGTGCACGGCACAACCTGGAAAGGGCCTGTCCACTTCAGGGCAAGAGAGACTGTTCCTGTGTCCTGGGGAGGGGAGAAATATACCCAAGAACTGGGTGTTAATGGAAATGAAGCAGTGAGTCTACCTGGGTCAGGCAGGATGAAATCTTGGCACTTCCATAGCTGATGTCTGATGACGGACAAGATGAGAAGAGAAAGATCTTTGGGTAGGGGTCCTTGAGTTGGGGAAACTCCAGGTGGAAGAGCTGGTCGCCCAAACATAACCTCAAAAGGGGATAGCAAAGAAGGCTTCTCTGGGAGGACTTGGAGCCTAAAGAGGGCGAGGGAGAGTAACTTGACCAAGTCCAAGTGGAGCTCTAGGGAGAGTTTAGTCAGGATACCTTTAAGAGTTCTAGTAGTCCTCTCTACCTTCCCTGAGGACTTGGGGTGATATGGGATGTGAAAATGCCAAGGAATGTTAAGGGAAGTAGAAATATTTTGGATGACATGGGAAACAAATTCAGGCCCATTGTCAGACTGGATGGACGTGGGCAATCCAAAGCAGGGAAGGATTTCTGAGACTAAAATAGAGGCTACTGTGGAGGCCCTTTTGTTGGAAGTAGGGAAGGCCTCCACCCATCCAGAGAAGGTGTCTACCAAAACCAGGAGATATTTGTGTTTCCGGACGTCTGGCATGTTGGTGAAATCTATCTGCCAATCGGCTCCCGGAAGCTGGCCTCGAGCTTGGTGAGAGGGAAATGTTCCTGGTTTAAGGGGAGTATATGGGTTAGTGCGCTGCCATGCAGCGCACGCGGAGGTGAGCTGGTGGAGGAACTGTGTGTCTTCCGGAGTCAGTGTGAGGAAGGAGGTAGCGAAAGTCTTGAGGGCCTGAGGGTTAGGATGGAAAAGGGAATGGAGATAGGAGAGGATTGATTGTGTGGAAGGGGATGTGGGGGTCTGGGTAGTAGGTAGGACTGGAGCCAGAAGAGAAGGAGAAGATAGTGCTGCCTCCCTTGCTGCCCTGTCAGCCTTCGTGTTTCCCTGAACTATGGGAGAGTCTCCACTTTGGTGTGAAGGACAATGAGAAATCCCTATTAGCTTGGGCAGAAGAGAGGCTTGCAAGAGTTTTGATATTAATTTCAAATTAGTAACTGCAGAGCCTCTTGTGGTCAAGAGTCCTCACTCTTTCCATATTGCTGAATGGGAAAGCAAAAATATGGTAAACATATTTTGAGTCTGTGTAAATGGTGAGGTTTTTGTCAGCAGCTAATTCGAAGGCATGAATAACAGCTATTAATTCAGCCCGTTGTTTTGTGGTGTTGGGGGGAAGGGGTGCTGCCTCAATAACCTCGGATAGGGCGATGACAGCTTAACCAGCAAAACGTTGCCCATCCTTAAAGAAAGAGCTGACATCTGTGAACCAAATTAGGGAAGGATCAGGAAGTGGTCCCTCCTGGATGTGGGAGGGGTGGGGGATTAAAGCCTTAAGCGTCTCTATACAATCATGCTCTGGGGGCTCTGAGGAGACTGGGAGGAGGGAAGCTGGGTGTAAAGAGGAGCAGGGTTGGAAAGTGATTGAGGAGTCATGCAGAAAAGAAACAAGGAGAGAGAGAGAACATGACAGGGCGGGAGATTTTGAAGGCTCTTATAGGTTAGTAATTCTTTTAAATGGTGAGGAGAGGCAACAGTAACCTGGGCACCAAAGGTCAACTTATTTGATTCCTGTAGAAGTAGGTAAGCAGCAGCCAGAGCCCTAAGACAAGGGGCCCATCCGCAAACGGTGGGGTCAAGCTGTTTAGAGAGATAGGCAACTGGAGCAAAGGTGGGGCCCTTGTATTGTCCTAGAACACCAAGAGCCAAGCCCTTCATTTCATGGATGTAAAGGGTGAATGGCTGAAGAAGGTCTGGGAGATGAAGAGCTGGGGCCTGTGACAGTGCCTGCTATAGATGCTTAAACTCAGCTTGAATGCCTTCAGGGAGGAACTTTTCCTCAATCCCCTTGGCTGCCTCATAAAGGGGCTTTGCATAAAGAGAAAAATTGGGAATCCAGGCACGGAAATATCCTGCTAGCCCTAGGAAGGAGAGAATCTCTTTTTTTGTCTTGGGACATGGGAGCTCCTTGATGAGGGCCTTTCTGTCTAGAATAATGGCCTTTGATTGATGGGAAATCTGAACTCCTAAATACACTACCTGGGTCTGGGCAAGCTGCACCTCAGATGGGGAAACACAATACCCACGAGAGGCAAGAAAATTTAGAAGGGTGTAAGAGTCTTCACGAGCTGTGAAAAGGGAAGGGCTGCAGAGGATAAGGTCATCTACGTATTGCAGGAGAGTGGAGTCAGAGAATTTAAGGTCTTTGAGGTCTGCAGCCAATGTCTGTCCAAAGATATGAGGGCTGTCTCGAAAACCCTGAGGAAGGACTGTCCAGGTCAACTGTTGGGACCGCTGGGTATCTGGATCTGTTCAAGTAAAGGCAAAGAGGTTTTGCGATTCCGGAGCTAAAGGGACTGTGAAAAAGGCATCTTTCAGGTCAATAACGGAGAAATGGGTGGATAAGGAAAGAATTAAGGAGAGAATAGTATACAGATTTGGGACCACGGGGTGTATGGGTTTAACAGCCTCATTGATGAGACGAAGATCTTGGACTAGCCTATACAACCCGTTGGACTTCTGAACTGCCAATATGGGAGTATTATAAGGGGACTGGGTGGGTTTGAGAAAACGTTTCCACAAAAGATCTGAAATAACGGGTTGGAGACCCCTAAGGCTAGTGGCTGGAAGTGGATACTGGGCTCTGTTGGGGAAATGCTGAGGATCTTTAAGGTGTATTTGCACAGGGTCACACTGAGCAAGGGAGGGAGTCTGAGTATCCCAGACTTTGGGGTCTACTAGATCAGTGGGGACAGGGCATTGGGAGGTCTCCACATCAGTAGACGGTGGTGGCGTGTCCTCATCAACTTCAGTAGGGGTGGCGGGTCACTTGCCTTTGAAACAGCAAGAAGAAAGATGGGAGAGGAGATGGAGCGAAACGAACCAGGGAGCACAGCTGAGCTAGGCGGATCAAAAAACACAATTGAGGCCTGAAACTTGGCCAATATGTCTTGACCCAGCAAGGCACGGGACACTGAGGCATTACTAAAATCTGGTGGGTGAAGGGATGGTGGTGAAGACAGCAAGACAGCATAGGAGTCTTGCGGGGGCGAATAGCATTTCCCTCTACCCCGACAATAGGGGACGGTGCTATGGTGGTGGGGCCCTAAAACTCCCTCAAGACCGAGGAGGTGGCTCCTGTATCTAGCAGGAAGTTCCTGGGGTGTCCATCAACAAGGAGAGTAACCCTTGGCTCCTTCAATGCGATGTCAAGGGTCGGGAAAGGAGCCCCCGGGCCCCATCAATCTTCCGTGGCTAGTGCCAGCAGGCTGGGGTTTGGGACTGGTCCAGCTCCCCTGTGGGGACTGGGGAAGTCAATGCCCAATGGCCCACCTTGGAACATTTTGGGCACGGGTACCTAGGGGGCCTGGGATCAGGGCAGGCTCTAGCCCAGTGTCCATCCTTCCCATTCCTATAGCAAGGCCCTGGGGGTTCCTCCTGTGTGGACTTAGGTGCCCCGGTTTTCAAGGCTTGAGCATCCGGGCCCCAAAGGGCCTGAGCTAACATTTGGAACTTTGATTGCTCGGCCCTTTCATATTTTTGAAACCTGCGACGTTCAGCGTCTTCCTCATGGTAATGATAAACCTTAAATGCTGTAGCCAAAATCTTGGTCTGAGGAGTTGCTGGCCCCAGTTCCAACTTCCCTACCTTAGCCCGTATGTCGGGGTAACTCTGGGACAGGAAATACGTTATAAGGACTTGATGGCCCCCCTGAGATTCTGGTTCTAAATTTGTGAAATGCTAAAGGGCCTTAGTCAATCGATCAAGAATCTCAGGAGTCTCTTCCCTTTTTTGAATAATTTCCTTCAGCTTATCAAAATTAACGGGTTTCTGAGCTACACGTTTAAGACCACTGACTATGCAAACTAAAAACTGATCTCTCAAGACCACGTCCTCTGGGGCATTGTAGTTCCAGTTCGGATCTCTGTCTGGAACAGCCTCAGGACCAAATGGGAAATTTGGGTTTACTCTGTGAGTCTCGTCCACATAGGCTCTTGCTTGCTCCCAGACCCTTCTGCGCTCCTCAGGAAGTAAAGTATTTGACAAAATGAAGTACGTGTCATGAAATGTGAGACTATAGGCTTGGGTGACACACTGGAATTCCTTTTCATAAGTTGTGGGGTCTGTGGAGTACGAACCCAATCGTCTCTCTATCTGGGACAAGTCTGACATGGAAAATGGAACATGAACCTGTCCAACTCCCTCTGCCCCAGCAACCTTTCTTAGCTGGGCGATAACCTGGGCTCATAGTCTCGCCTGCTTCCTTGAACGGGTTTTGGGTGGACTGAACACGGAGGGTGGCAGACTATCCCGCGAATCTGGGAAAGACTCTGCGAGAGCCGCTGGGGGCAGGAGAAACTCCTCCAGAGATGCTGGGGAAGAGGCGCACACTGCGCAACTTGCTCCCTGCTCCGCTGGAGCCGCTGGAGCCGTTGGGAAAGAGATCCGAGGCGGGGCAGAATCGGTGGGGGTTGCAGCTAAAGTTTGAAACCACACGGACACGTCGCCAGAGATGGCGGAGGGGGCGCGTCAGAACATGACGTAGAACCAAGCAAGGGAAGTTGAGTGGGTGGGGAAAATGGCAGAGGAGGTTGAGTGGGCGGGGAAACCGGAGGAGGAGCGGGCAGGGAAGGTGGCAGTGGAGGCGTAGGAAATGACTTAGAAGTAAAAGGAGGGTCTATGAACGAAGGCTCCCCATTAACGGGGAAAGGCTAATACAATATTTCGAAAAGTGTCCCTTTCGAAATTCAGTTAAAGCTGAATTGGAGAGAAGGGGAGGGGCGGAATGTGACGTAGAAGAAAGGGGGAGGTCTAAACACGAAGGCGCAGGAGTTTCGGAATTCTGCGCTTGAGCTGGGAGAGGGAGAGGGGCGGGAGGTCTAGACTGTTGGTATGGCAGTGGCAGGGCTTCTAATCCTGGGTCAAAGTCAAGATCAGTCAAGGGTGGGGGTGGGTCGCTAGGTTTGCACGCTAGCAACATGGTTTCAGGACTGCACCTAGTACACAGGGAAGGATTTGAACAGAGAAGTGAAAATGCATCTATATAGGGTAGATCTGTCCATCTTTTAGACCGCTGGCAAAAGCTGGAAAGCTCCTGCAAAACCCAAGCGTCCAGGGACCCTGACTCTGGCCACTGGTCGGATAGTGGATAGGAAGGCCAAATTTTTGTACATAATTTTATTAATTTCTTTTTCTTTATTTGAGGCTTTAAGCCTAGGTTCGCACAATTTCTCAGGAGGCAGTTAAGGGGAGATTCAGCTGGAGTTGTTAAGGAAGTTCCCATATTTCCCATTAACGGGGAAAGGCTAATTCAATATTTTGAAAAGCATCCCTTTCAAAATATGTATTAGAATGAGATCCAAGTCCGCCTGTCCAGTCGTCACTGGGTCAGGCAGAGATGGGGCACCAGTGAGAAGCGTCCCTCTCAGGGCACCGGAAGACAATGAGCCCCCCTGTGCAGGGTAATTTCGTGTTCCCATCCCGGATGGGAAATAAAGGCTCAAGTCCGGAGAGCAGAAAGAAACTTCTTTAGACACTCCCAGCTGAAGACTTTGATCACTACTGTTGACAATTTTTGACTACTACCAAAAACTTTCTAGATCGGGCAGATAGAGTTCCTGGGGTCCACTGTCGCCTTTAAGACTCAGGTGGGGTGCTTTCCCCCCTGCACAGGTCACAAGTGAAATTGCCGTAAAACTCAATGGTCAATTTTCACCACGTAGTGACCAGACAGGTTTTGGAACTCCTGGCATGGGGCAGCTTACCAGCGTCCAGCGATGCTGTAGTCAAAAGGATGAACAGATGAAGAGTAGATAGATACACCTTCCCATCCGAGTCACGGCACCAGAATGAAGGATAGACGAAACACACTGGGACCGCCGTGTAGAAAAGCGGGGGGATTTTATTAATCAGCCGAAGGGACACGTGGGGGGGAGGGAGAATTGACGCGTGGAACAGGAAAAGGGGAAAAGAATAAAAAAAAGAGGGGAAAAGGGGCCAGTTTCAGTCTGGAGGGCACTTAAGTAGTGGACCAGTGGTCTGAGGGACCCCCCAGAGGGAGCCCCAGTTCCATAGGCCACGGGGGGTCAGAAGGCAAGCCCATATGTCGCAATTGGCTCAGTAAGGCACTTGGGGAGTGGTCAGCAGCATGGTCAATCTGAGGCGTGGCCAGCAGTGTAACCAACCTGGGGTGCTTGGGAGTCTCAAGGCGCCTGGGGGTGTGGCTAGTTGAGCTGCCTGGGAGGCGTGCCTTTCCCTGCCCAGAATCCAACAAATATACTAAGTACATGTATAAAAACTCAAATGGTATGAAAATACTTTGTGTAAAACCAATGACTTGGAAAACTACTCTTTATATGTAATATGAAAGGAATTGCACTCTAAAAGCATGTATAACAAATTAATTTAATTAAATTAAAAAAAGTTAGAAGTCTCCTCTCCAAATCTGAGAGCTTATTTATTGTTATTAAATTTATAATTTTTGAAAAGAACCATCTTGCTCAGTATCAAGACACAGGGAGTGCACAGTTCCCAGGATGATGTTTGATGGGCCTCTCCTAATCATAGACCATAAAAAAAATTAAACCTGTCCTATGGGCTACCATCTCTCTAAATCACACATCACTTCTACACTAAGGATAGCCCAGGCATAAAACAGGAATGCTTTAGGGTAAATTCAAATTAAATTATGTTTAAGAATATTTCATATTTCTTGAACATTTAACAAGCACCTAGTATGAATTAGGAATTATGGTAGACACTAAATACAAAGTCACAATTCAAGGGCACACAGCATAGTAGAAGAGGAAGGCATGTACATTAGTGCCTATAACCGACCAAAAGGAAACAAAGTGTTGTGGACAAGCAAAAGAGGTGTGCTTTGTTTTAATGAGTTGCATGAGATACATAAGGGAAGGAGGCATATGATGGAGTTTCTAAAAAGCAAGCAGAGGGAAGTCAGTGTAAATGGATCATATAGATGAAGGCAGAAATTGGCATAAGATGAACCTAGGAAAATAGGCAGAGGACAGACCATGAAAAGGGCCTTGACAACCACACCAAAAAGTATAAACTTTTATCACAAAAGAAGTGGGAGTATCAATTAAGAATACTAAGTGGAGCCAAATGTGGTGGTGGTGGCACACCCCTGTAATCCCAGAGAATCTAGAGGCTGAGGAAGGGGGATGGCAAGCTCGATGTCAGCCTCATCAACTTAGTGAGGCCCTGAGAAACTTAGTGAGATCCTGTGTCTAAATAAAATATTAAAAAGGGCTGCTGGGTTTGTGGTTCAATGGTTAAGCACCCCTGGGTTAATCCCTGGTAGAAATTATATATATATATATATATATATATATATATATATATATATATATATATAATTATATATGTATATATATAAAATTATATATATGTGTGTGTGTATATATATATAATCTGACTTTCATTTATATATATATGAAAGTCAGATGATATGTATTTCATGAGACTGACTCTGGTTACAGTATAGAAAACAATCAAATTGTATGAATAAAAATGGGTAGAACTGTTAGAGAGCTATCTTAGTAGTAAAGGACAGAATTCATATATGCATGGAACTGGAGAACATCACACTTAGTGAAATAAGCCAGAATCAGAAAGTCATGGGTCATGTGTTTTTGTTCATATGCAGAAGCTAGAGAGAAATAGGAATTAAAAAAAATGAGAAAGGGGGTTCCATGAAAATAGAAGGGAAATCAGTGGAGTAGAGGAAGAGGACTGAGGGGAAGGGAGAGGGGACAGGAAAAGGGAGGAACTATGGAATTAAATTAACCAAATTATTTTCTGTACACATATGAATATACCACGGTAAATTCTACCTTTTTGTACATCTACAAAACCCCAAATTAAAAAAAAAAAAAAAAACAATGAATAAATAGAAGGAAACCAGCATAGAAGAGGAAGGGGAACAGGGGGAGTGTGGAAGACAGTGAAAAAGGAAGCACTGGGGACTGAGTGGAGCTAATTATATTCCTGCACGTATAATTATGTTAGAATGAACCCCAATATTATGTATAACTATAGTGCACTAATAAAATCATTTTTAAAAAGAATCTGAATCAGGGGCTGGGGTTGTAGCTCAGTGTTAGAGCATTTGCATGATGCATGAGGCCCTGGGTTTGATCCTCAGCACCACATAAAAATAAATTAAAAAAAATAAAGATATGTGTCCATCTACAACTAAAACATATTTTAAAAAAAGAATCTGAATCAGAGTGGTAGTGGGAATGAAAGACTGAAAAGTTTTGAGTTTACTCAGCTCCACTTAATGTGGTCAGCCATTTTAATTTAGCCATTTAGTAGGTATATAGAGGTGTATTATTCTGGTTTTGATCTGTATTTCCAAATGACTATATTTTCGTGTTTATTGGCCATTCATATATTGTTTGGTGACATGTATGTTCAAATTGTTTACCCATTTATAATATTTTTTAATTGTCAATGGACCATTATTTTATTTATTTATATGTGGTGCTGAGAATCAAACCTAGTGCCTCACACATGCTAGGCAAGTGCTCTACCACTGGAGACACAACCCCAGCCCTTTTTTTTACCCATTTATTATTGGGTTATTTGTTTTCTTACAGGTGAGTTCTGAGAGTTCTTTGTATTAGATGCAAATCCTTGATTTGCTATGTGACTTTACAAATGTTTTCTTCTAGGCTTCAGCTTTTCTTTACTCTCTCTCTCGGTACTAGGGATTGAACTCAGGGGCACTCAACCACTGAGCCACATCCCCAGCCCTATTTTGTATTTTGTTTAGAGACAGAGTCTCACTGAGTTGCTTAGCACCTCATTAGGTTACTGAGACTAGCTTTGAACTCAAGATCCTCCTGCTTCAGCCTCCAAGCCACTGGGATTACAGGCATGCGCCACTGTGTCTCACTTGTTAACGTTTTTATATAATAGAAACAGGAATTTATTCAATAGACTGTTTTGCCCAATCTTACATGGCCTTATGACTCCTTATTATTCAATGTTCTGTTTGGGGACCTTGATCTATGAGTTAGGGAAGTACTGGCCTGTTTTATAAGAGCTGAGACCAGTCTATATTATGTGGTAGTGTTACATATTGCCCTATCAGTGTATAAAGGTTGGAATAGAAGTCTCTGGCAAACTCTCCCCTGCTTTTATGTAATCAACTTCACACCAGGGATTTGTACTTTCTCTGACACCTTGTCCCTTTAAACACGACAGTGTGAGTACCCAATTCTTTGATAGCCCAGTAGATAAATGATTTCCACTTAGTTATTCCCCTGCCCTGCCACTCTTTGGTCCTTACTGCACAGAAAGTTCAAGGGCAGAAGTGTTTCTGATGCATGAGGCTTTCAAACACAGAGTCTAGGGACCCAAGGGTTGGACTTGATCTTGCTAACAGTCATAGAAAATGTCACAGTTAGTGCATTCCATTTCCATTCAGGAAACCTATAGATGCCCTGTGGGTTAGTTTGTGTGGGATTGATGTCCTTGCTCCAGTGATATTGGCTTCAAATAGTAGTCCAAGAGGGTCTTTTTTGTCAAAGTCTTCAGAGATTCCTCCTCTTTTGTATTCAGACTGCCTTTTGTACTTTTAGGACAGCACTTCTCACTGCTTTGCAATAGAGATATTTATGTTCCAGTTTCTCCTAAACCCATCACCATTTGGCTGTGTTCTTTCTGAGGACACGGTCCCCGTTTTATCTACCACTGTATTATCAATGTTAGAACAGGGCTTTGAAATAGAGTGGGCATAGGATAAATATTAGCTTGATGAAATTAAAGAGGTTTTTTCTTTGTTTCTAGACATACAACAACAAAATATCCTTTCAGGTTCTTTGCATTCTCATATTTCTTTTCTGATTAGTTAAGCAGAAGGTGGCAGGAGACTAGGTGTTAGACAACCTGCAGGCTTTGTGTCTAGCTACTTTATAAGGAGAAATAAAGTTCTATCTGTCCTTGTTTCTCCAGTTGAATTGTCTCTTGGGGGTATATACTCCTCACAACTCACTGAACCATACCAGGTGTTCCATATGCTCACAGTATGAAAGATAAGGTTCCTGCCCTCAGAAAGCTTGTTGTATAGATATATAATAAGATAGCCCCATAAACAGACAAATAAAATTATAATTACAGGTGCTATAATGTGAAATAAATAAACAGGCCGTGTGTTAGAGTTTGATGGGGAAGAAGGGAGGTTGTTTTGGAAAGAATCCTCAGGAAGAATCTTACTGACTACATGACATTTGCCCTGAGATCTGAATGATCAGAAAAAAAAAAAAGCCAGCCATATGAAGAACTGTGTAGTGAGCATGCTCTGTCATTAATGGAGATGACGTACATTTGTGTCTTTCCACAATGTCAATTTATTAAACAACAATAAGTTCACAGGTTACGCCACTTTCATCAGTGGCAGTTCACTGAATACTTGTGGCTCACCTGGCAGTCATAAGCTGTGCAATCACAGCTTCTTTTATTTCAAGCTTAATTTCTAACATCTGTAACACTTAAGTCACTGTGTTTTTGTGTGATTTTATATATATGGATTATAGCAAGTCAAAGAAAGGGTTAAAGCAGCCACAGGGTTCTGGAGGCTGAACTGCAGAGACAGCAGATATGAATACAGAGAGTCACTGTAGGTGTCTTTTAGAGTGTCAGCTTGAGATGTCAGTTTGGCTTGCCTGGTCATCAGAGAAAGGAGAAACTGCACTCTGCTGAAACCTGAGGACAGAGATTTGAAGGCTCAATGCGGTGGTGATTTTCCTGAATAAGGCTTTTAATGAGTGACCAGGTGACAGGGTAAGGGTGCCACTGAAGCCAGATTTAAAAATGGGTGTAGTTAGGTAAATCTGATATCAAGTCTAATTCAACCTCTCTGGCAATTAGAGAAAACCACTCTAAGATTTCATCTCACACCAGTCAGAATGGCAGCTATTAAGAACACAAACAACAATAAATGTTGGAGAGGTTGTGGAGAAAAAGAAACGCTCATACATTGTTGGTAGGACTGCAAATTGGTGCAGCCAATCTGGAAAGCAGTATGGAGATTCCTTGGAAAACTTGGAATGGAACCACCTTATGACCCAGCTATCCCACTCCTCGGTCTATACCCAAAGGACTTAAAAATAGCATACTATAGGGACACAGCCACATCAATGTTTATAGCAGCACAATTCACAATAGCTAAACTGTGGAACCAACCTAGATGCCCTTTAGTAGATGAATGAACAAGGAAAATTAGGTATATATGCACAATGGAGTATTACTCAGCAATAAAAGAGAATAAAATCATGGCATTTACAGGAAAATGGATGAAATTGCAGAATATAATGCTAAATGAAGTTAGCCAATCCCAAAAAGCCAAATGCCAAATGTTTTCTCTGATATAAGGAGGCCAATTCACAGTGGGGTTGGGATGGGGAGCATAGGAGGATTAGAGGAACACTAGAATGGCCAATGGGGAGGGAGGGGAAGGGAGGGGGCAAAAGGGTGAAGGTGTTGCTGCCTGAAGCGATGGCCGCTTGGAGCAACGAAGCCACGGGAAGAAGTTCAGAGGCGAACTGGAAACAAACAGCCTTTTTATTCTGATAACTTTTCTCTCTGGCTCTAACAACGACTTTAACATGCACCACACACACCACCAAACAACCAACTCACCAAATGGCGCAGACCCGATCAGCAATCTCACTCAGGTCTCTCAAGATCCCAGGCCAAGTCCCGCGAGATCCCGGGCCAAGTCCCGTGAGACTACGGAAGGCGGCAATGCCCAAACATCTCCATGGCCCATAGTCAACCGCAATCTTAGCCATCTCCCCAAACAGGGCTCCTGCATGAAGGAAAAAGATGGATATCAATACCCGAAGTGCATGTATGAAGTCACGAATGGTGTGAATATACTTTGCATACAACCAGAGATTTGTAAAAAAGTGCTCTATATGTGTAATATGAAATGTAATGCATTCTGCTGTCATTTATAACATCTTAGAATAAAAAATAATTTAAAAAAAAGAAAATAGAGTCCGTAAAAAATGGAGTCGTTCTGAGCCCGGGAAATCAGAACAACAACTGGGCAATTGAAATATTAATGTCCTCAAGGCCCGGCCCATCCTAAAAACTGTTAATGGCCGGGTGCAGTGGCTCACGCCTATAATCCCAGCACTTGGGAGGCTGAGGCAGGAGGATGGCAAGTTCAAAGCCAGCCTCAGCCATGGCGAGGCACTTAGCAACTCAGTGGGACCCTGTCTCTAATAAAATACAAAAAAGGGCTGGGGATGTGGCCCAGTGGTCGAGTGCCCCTGAGTTCGATCCCTGGTACCAAAAAAAGAAAGAATGAAAAAGAAAGTTACAATCCTAACAGCTTCCACAAAGAGGAGGGATTTTTTTCCCCTCTTTATTCTGCTTTAATTTCACAGTGGTGAAACCATCCCCACTGTTAAAGAAGCAGCTCACAGCAAGACAGGGAGATGCTAATCAAATCACCTTAGGCCCTTCCTGCCCAGATCACTCCTCCTGGCCCCATGGGCCCACCTGTTTTCCACCTTTTGGCCTTCCCACTTGCATCCTGCACCACATGCAGGAAAGAGTGAGATAAGCAAAATAAAGGACTGGAATGTAGGAAGACAAAAGGAGTCCTTAGATATAAAAGGGAGAAGACCTCCCCTTCCCACAGATTCTGCCTTTCAGGTATCCTTCTTCCTGAGGAGGGAAGTCTTTTCTGCTGTCCTTTAATAAAGCTTTTCACTTTCCACTCTACACTTGCCTCGGTGTGCTTCTACAGTGTTATACTTCAGCATTCGGAGAAACAAGGACTCTTCACAGTAAATGGATGTATCACCACTGTGTCCAGTCTCGGGGTGCCCCTCCTTTTATGGGTCTCAAGGAAGGGTTATTGCATCATTCGTGCCCTCTTGGGTGGATAAGCTCATGGGCCTAGTTTCTCTAATATGACTTTGATATGCTCATGCACCCATCTGCTTCTGATTAATTTGATAAGTTCATGGGTGGTCATTCTTGTTGGCATGATTCATTTATCAGTATATGAATTTTGGTTGTGCCAGACAGATGGTAGTTGTATTGAAAGGTGAAAAATGTAAACACTTGTATAAACATAAGTCTTTCCCAAAACTGTCCTCAGTTTTTTGGAAAAACTACCCTTCCCCTAGCAGTCAGACTGACCCAAAACTTATTCTTGTTCCTTATTTTGTCTAGCTTGCAAAACCGGGTGGCTGATCACCCTTCCCCTAGCGGTCAGGCTAACCCAGAACTCAAAAGTAATGCTTTGTACGTGACTTTATATGTTAACCAATCAAAAGAGCGCTGTGAAGCCCCCCTTAACTTGTATGTATTTCATTATAAAACCCCTGCTAAATCTAGGCTCGGGGCCTCTTAGCGTCACCGGTTACCGAGTGCGCGGAGGACCAAGCTCGAGCTTGCTAATAAATGACTCTTTGTGATTTACATTGACCAAGGACTCTGGTGGTCTTCTTGGGGGTCCCACGCCACGGGGCACAACAGTATACTTGTACAAACAAGGTATGGAGTCCTTGCACTTCAGCACTTAAACTTAAAATGTAGTAGTTTATGGCAGACTACTGCTTTACAAAATGGAGTAACTCAGGTTTAGGCAAAGCCTGAAAACTGATGTTCTACATCATGCAGTAACTCAGAGCAGAGCACAACCTGCTCTCTACAGCTGAGAAAAGAACATTCCAGGCAGTGTAATGGCAAGCAAGGATGCAAGGTGAGAGAGCACTTTGCTTCTCTGAGGGACAGAAAGTAGGCCAATGTGGTTAAGGTGAAAAGAGAGGTGTGAGATAAGATTGGAACACTGGCAGGGGCCAGGTCCTAGGAGGCTGTATACTCCATGACAAGGACTATATTGTGAGGATCAGAGAAACCACTGACGGGTTTTAAACAGGAGAATGACATGTTCTGATTTATGTTTCAGAATCAAGTGCTGTTTCATGATTAGACTCTGGTGAGTGAAGGGCAAGAGTAAAAGCAGAAATACCAATTAGGAAGTTAAGGAGAGATGACAGTAACATGGGCTATCCTGTTAGCAGTAAGGATGAGGAGAGGTACATGAATTTGGGGATATATTTTCAAAGACAGTTGACCAAACTTGCCTATAGATTGTTTACAAATGATTAGAGAATGGGAAGAATCAAGTATGACTCTTTGGATTTTGCTTTGAGCAGCGAGAAAAATGATACTACTGAGATGGGGACCAGAACCAGAGACAAAATGGCCTTCATTCATAATATTAACCTGCTAAATGACTTTCCTAACTCCTCTCTACTTTCAAAATATGGAATGTGCCTTTTACTCTCTTATTCTTAACCAAATCAACCCAAAACATCACTTGTGGGGTCTTGCCTAGAGATTCCTTGAGTAATTATCATAAAAATACTGGACTCTGCCAGCCCCAGACACTTAATAGGCTGAGCCTTCTCACTCAGGGAGTTGTTCCCTTCCTCTGGAGGTGAATCCCCCCACCCCTTTTTTCTCCAAATTAAAGTTTATGTTTGTTTGTTTTTAGTTGTTGATGGACCTTTATTTAATTAATTAATTTATTTGTTTATATGCAGCGCTGAGAATCCAACCCACACATGCTAGGCAAGTGCTCTACCACTGAGCTACAACTCCAGCCTCAATTAAAGTTTTTCTGGTCTATTCACATTCACTTGACTTGGTGTTCAGGTTTTAGTTTCGTTTTTTTAAATTGACACATCAGAAGCTCCCATCTCCTGGTTTGTGTACCATTTAAGGGGGAATGAACAACCATCGGTTGTAGAAGATCAGGTGCTTAAGCTATATTAAATTTGAACTGGGGGCTGGGGTTGTGGCTCAGCAGTAGAGTGCTTGCCTAGCACATGAACGGCCTGGGTTCGATCCTCAGCACCATGTAAAAATAAAGGCATTGTGTATGACTTAAAAAACCACAAATAAATAAATACTTTTTTAAAAAAATTAGAACTGTAGTAGACCACCATGTGAAAATACCTAGAATAAAACAATCTGAAGTTTAGAGAAGAGGTCAAAGCTGAAGCTATAAATTTGGCATACAGATGATATTTAAAGCCATATGACTGGGTGAGGTTTTTAGGAATAAAGAATTTTTATAGAAGACTCTCAACTTTGGCACCTTTCAACATTGACAGGCTAAGAAGAAAAGGATGCTAACAGCAAAGGACATTGAGAAAGAATGGCCAGTTGGTATGAGAAAAATCAGGATAGCATAATGTCTTGAACACTGAGAGATTAATGGGTTGAAAGGGAATGAACATTTAAGACAAGAACAGAGAAAGGTTCATTGAACTTGAAACCATGAAAATCATTGGTATTGTTAGGGTTTAGGTATGAGGTATACTCCAAAAGCCCAGGAGTGTCACACAATAATGCAAGATTTAAAGGAGAAAGGACTGGATTATGAAAGCCTTAACCTAATCAGTGTATTAATCCCCTGATGGGGATTAACTGGGTGGTAACTTTAGGCTGGGAGGGTGTGGCTGGAGGAGGTGGGTGCCTGAGGACATGACTTTGGGATATATATTTTGGTCAGCTCAACTTAGTCTCTTTCTGCTTCCTAGTCATCTTGCCAGGCACCTCTCTCCATCACACTCTTCTGCCATGGTGTTCTGCTTCGTTTTGAGCTGGCTATCTATGAACTGAGACCTCAGAAACCGTGACTCCCCAATTAAACTTTTACTCCTCTAAAATTCTTTTTGTCAGATCTTTTGGTCCCAGCAATGAAAAAGCTCACTAAAACAGTTATCTTTTTTAAAATTTTATTTTATCCATAAAAACATAATACTGCACATATTAATGGAGTACCACATAATGTTCAATCAATGTATATGTTGCATAATGTTTAAATCAGGTTAAACATATTAATCTATCAAACATTTATAATTTCTCTATGGTGAACACTTTTGAAATCTTTCATGCAGCATCATTGGTTGTCTTAAGGTGACATTTAGGAAGTTCAAGTCAATTGCTTCTGATTTTTCAAAGAAGAATAAGGCAAGGCCATTTGCTGAGAGTGTGTGGGTGAGGCTATTAACAAGTTTGAAGAAAAAAGGAAAGGTATAAAACAGGGATAATGAAAGCAAATTTAGTAGGGAAATGTAGCATTGCTGGGCACAATAGAATGCTGGATAATACCATATAATTTAGGTAAAGAAGTGAGGAAATTAAAATGGTGTTGAGATTTGAAAATGTGAGAGGTCAATAGACTGGAGATTATATGTGGCTGAAATAATGTTAGGGGATTTAGGAGCATAGATGAGAGACTGAACTCAAGATTTCAGAAGTGATATGTTACAGTAATATTAAGCTTGAGTACATGCACATGGGAGTGGGTGACTAAGGTGAGTTGGAGAGAGAAAAGATTACAGAAGTCAAAGGTTGTAAATCCAGAGTATTACATACTTCATGTATGATTATCAGCATCACCAAACAATTATGACTGGTACAGTAATGGATGTGGTGTGAGAGAGCAAGAGACAATATCCTTAATGAATGGAGGTGAATTGGAGGTGAGTAGTTGGTAGCAACTGGGAGGGGTAGCGAGTGGTTTCAGGTGATGGTATGAGCTTTAAAGAGGCTAGGGATTTTGAAGAAAAAAAGAGGAGACATTATTTTGAAGTAAACGTGAAGAAAAAGGTTTCCCTTGGTTTTGAGATTCAAGGATTAGGAGAGAAAATAAAATTCACTTTTGACAGCTGCATGCCCTCATGGGGTAGACAGGTCTCTGAGGAAGTGGAGGGTTGGTTCCGGGAAGAGGTGGAAGAATAGGAGACCAAATTGGGAAATAAGTCCCCAAGAGTTTGGAAAGGATAGGTAAGGAGCTGAGTCAAGTGAAGTAATACATAGAGTGGTATAGGGAGGAAAATCAAGGTGAATGAGGTACACAGAGATCTTAACATTATGGAACTATTCATTATGGTCTCTTATGGGTAGGTAGGCAATATGTTTGCATTATGTATTCAAAAATTGTACTTAGTTCAATGATTTGGTAGTAGTGTGTATGAATACAAGGGCTCAGGATTTTTTTGCACTCAAGGGTAAGTGCAAAGATTAGACCACCTTTCAGGTAAGTGTGCCTTTCTAGAGAAGGAAGTCGTGTGATGGATACCCTCACACCTACTAAAATGTTTCAACATTCCTAAAAGCAGGGTGTAGGACAGATTGCCTCTTTGTGCTTATGAATGTGGAAAAATTATGGTGTCTCATTTAGTGCCTCTGAGCTTGACATACTGTGAAGCTCTGGCCACTAGAAATGTGTTTTGTTCTGAGAATGTATGACTCATCACAAGCCAAAGAGACATTAGGTTAATGTCCCATCTTGAAGCTGATTCCATTCCTTCAGAAGTAGAGCCAAACCTTGCTCAGGTAGAGTTGTCATTGGTGGTTCAGAAGTATACTGCAGGGACATAAATGTCGCTAAAAAGGGAAGGTTGCTGCTTATCACCACAACATGGCTGGCTGGCAATGATCACAGTACCCTTCCTAGTGAGAGGATTCCTACTTCTTCTCCAAGGTGCCACGTACCCTCATTCTTCTCTCCATATCACTGTCCACCCTACACTAAGCCTTGCATTCACCTTCTAGGACTAGGAAGGTATTTTCCTTTGGGACATGTTAGAGGCACTTTCTTTTAACTCTACCAGGTTTTCTTGGGAAGGACTGGAACTGTCTCTTCCAGCTCCTAGATACATCCATTTGCTGATTGTGATCATTCCTTCACCTTGACAGCTCTGAGTCTGATCTCCACCTTGACATTTATTTAATTATAATTCTTCTTGCAGTAGGCATGGATAAAGAAATGTGCACAAATCATAAGCATACAATTCTGTAAATTTTCACAAAGCAAATACACCAATTTAAGCATCAATCATATCAAGTACTCCATAGACTCTCTCCATGGCCTTTTCCTTTCCTGTTACTGTATCCTTCCCCTCAAAGGAACTGCTATGCTGAATTTTATGCCAGTATTTATCTGGTATTAATTCTATTCGCTCTAATATTAAACACAAGGTGTATTTTCCTTGGTTGAAAGGCTATCACTATCTTTGTGCCACAGACCCTCAAATTGTGCAACAGGACCTCATCTTGATTATTGGTATAATGAACTTGCTGTGTGATTTTTGGGCTTCTTGAAGTAGCAAATCTGTGAATAAGCTTCTTAACAGTTTATCTTTTGGCCCAGTTAAACATGGGCGAGAATGCCCTCTTCTTCATTTCCATTATCTACTGGGATGCATAGACTGACAGGCAATTAAAGATCCTGCTGGCACATTATAAATAGGGGAGAAAATCGGATATAATTCTGGTGACCTTCATTGCATGTGTGAATCAGGAAAGGCACATGATGACTATAATGCCACTCTTGCTCCATCCATAGTGTTCTCATAAGGCTTAATAATGATCGATGATATGTTCTTAATTTGGAAACTCTTTGTGGAAAGTAAGGCCACATTGTAGACTTTCTGATCTTGGACATTTAAAGAAGTTCAATCCAACAACCCCAAATCAATATTCTTTCTTAGTTTGAATGGACAAATAAGAATGACTTCTCAGCAGGGCATGGTGGTGCACGCCTGTAATCCCAGCACTTGGGAGGCTGAGGCAGGAGGATGGCAAGTTCAAAGCCAGCCTCAGCCATGGTGAGGCACTTAGCAACTCAGTGAGACCCTGTCTCTAATAAAATACAAAAAAGGGCTGGGGATGAGGCCCAGTGGTCGAGTGCCCCTGAGTTCAATCCCAGTACCAAAAAAAAAAAAAAAAAAAAAAAAAAAAAAACGAATGACTTCTACAACACTGGGCAGCTAGTGTTTGGTGGGATATGTTTAAGCATGGCGATTTATTTACTTTTTCATATTTTTTAGTTGTTGATAGACCTTTATTTTATTTATTTATTTATATGTGTTGCTGGAATTAAACCCAGTGCCTCACACATGCTAGAGAAGCACTCTACCACTGAGCCACAGTCTCAGCCCTAGGCATGGTGCTTTAAATGGTGTGTTACTACAAGAATTGTTCAGAACTCTAAAGTCTGCTTAAAAATGTTATATTTGTGAACTTCAGGGGTTTGTTTTTTTTTCCTTTCAAATAGGCTCTAGATACTGTGCTTGTGGGAACCATGTCTTCCTTTGTGCTTGGTGGATGTAGAAATTACTCTTGGATTTAACATTCTCCACCTTCCTGTACCTGAAAAAAACCCTTGCTCCAATTAGTTCCAAAGTCTTATTCCTTTCTCACAATCACTCATGATACCACGTCTTCCTCTTATCTCCCCCTTACTTCTCCCATTACATCTTTAATCTCATCTCCTACTGTTCTTCCTCTTGATCACTCTGTTCCTTCCCCAAAATATCAGGACAACTCCAGTCTCAAATCTTTGAACTTTCTGTTCCCTCTGCACACGGCTCTATTTCTCCAGACATACCAATGACTTGCTCATTTAAAATTTTTAATTATCACCTTTTTTGTGAAACCTCCCTTTTTTTAAAAAAAATATTTTTAGTTGTAGATGGACACAATATATTTATTTATTTATTTATATTTATGTGGTGTTGAGGATCAAACCCAGGGCCTCACACATGCTAGGTGAGTGCTCTACCACTGAGCTACAGTCCCAGCCCCAAACCCGCCTTTTTGTTTTTAATATTTTAACTGTCCTTCCATTTCAGAGTTTTTGGTTTTCCTTTCATACTTTATTTGTCTCATTGGGATTGACTAATTACATAGCATATGTTCTATTTTGTTTATCTCTTCCCCTCCAGGAGTATGTGGAAAAATGTCTGTTTTGTTCATCAATGTATGTTTAACACATAGAACAGTGCTTGGCACATAATAGATACTCGATAATCAGAAGGTCGAACCATTCTGTTGGACTATCCTTGTTACTACAACTGAATGTAGACTGACAAAGCATACTAATATGATGGTCTACTAAATTGCAATCCAGTGCCATCTCATGGCACCTAGTTTTATACAAAAATAAGTAGGTTATTGCCTATCCATAGTAGAAAGGGCATGCCGTACCTAGACTCTTCAAACCTACCTATCAGCACTCACTATAACACCAATAGTTACTCATTTAAACCTTTAGTATTGGACATATAGACTATTTTCAATTTTTGGTGTCATATCCACTGCCTCAATGAGCATCTTTTGTTTTGCATGACTGCTTTTCTATTCATTTTGAGATCCTCTGTGTTCCTAGGATACTTTTTGTACTGACAGAAACCATTCTATAATTGTTAGTTAAATTGAATTAAATCTGACTGGGTAGAAAACCATACTGTCTAGCCGGGCGCGGTGGTGCACGCCTGTAATCCCAGCACTTTCGGAGGCTGAGGCAGGAGGATCGCGAGTTCAAAGCCAGCCTCAGCAATGGCGAGGCACTTGGCAACTCAGTGAAACCCTGTCTCTAAATAAAATTACAAAAAAGGGCTGGGGATGTGGCCCAGTGGTCGAGTGCCCCTGAGTTCAATCCCCGGTACCACAAAAAAAAAAAAAAAAAAAAAAAAAAACAAAAAAAAAACCATACTGTCTTATAGTCAGTTACTATATCCTATTTTCTATTGCCTACCAGTGCTGAATGAGTCAGTCCTTAAGAACTGCCAATTATTCTTTTCATTCAGCAGAAAATAATTTCTGAGCATACAGTACATTCCAGATGCTTTTCTGTGGAGTGTGAATACAGTTGTGGAAAAAAAAAAAAAAAAAAAAAAGTAAATGGCCTGGGTCTCTATCCTCATGGAACTGATAGTTAAGTAAGTAGAATAAACCTTAAATACACATGTGTAATAGCTCATTTTGCTTGTCAACTTGCCTTGGCTGTAATGCCCAGTTGTTTGGTCAAACACCAAGCTAGATGTTGCTGTGAAGATATTTTTTAGATATGATTAATGTTTAATTTAGTAAACTTTGGGGAAAAAACTTATTTCCTTCCATAACATGTTTGGGTATCATAAAATTAGTTGAAGGCCTTAAGACCAAAGGAAGTCTTCTCAAAACTGCAACAGACACCTGCCTGTAGAATTCAGACTTAAGTCCCCAACATCAACTCTTACCTGAATTTCTAGCCTGACAGCCTGGGGAAACCTGAATAATACAACATGTGTAACATTTATATACAAACTATGCTATGAATAGATGTCTCTAAGTGAATCTACTCAGGGACCTAATTTAGATTAGCAGTGAAAGAATGCCTCTTTGAAGGAGTAACTTCAAAAAAAATCTGCTAGCTGCATAAAAGTTTTGCAAGCAAAGAAGGTGGATTTATATAAGCAGGGGGGATCTAAAATCTGAATACCCTGAAATGAGGGATTGGTTCATTCATATTTAGACTGTATCGAATGAGGAAATAAGTATTGTGAGATGAGGTTGAAGAGACAAGCAGGGGCCTTCTTTGCAAGACCTTGTAAGTCATGTCTGTGATATTCTCCTGAAGGCATTCCAGAGCTGGGAAAGCCACTTAATCTTGTAACATGGGGGTAATAAAGTCTCTCAGGCATAAGATGCCAATGTGATAGTGTGTATAAAGAACCTAACCCCTTGCCTGGCATAGCATAGGTACTCAAGCCATGGACTCCACTTTTTTCTCTTCCCAGTTGTCTCACCCAGTCTTTCAAATGCAGCTTAGTACCCGAGTCTTCCATTCAGACTTTTAGAACAAGTCTGATAAGCCCCAAACTTTTCCTTTTCTGAAATGGAATTATGCCAGAGATCATTTTGAGGTTCCACTCTTATTGTTGCAAGTCTATATGATCTCTTTCAGTTGACTATATTATCTCTTCCACAGAACTTGAGGCCACCAAGTTTGGTAGGTTCTGCCCTACCATAGTAATTTGGCTAGAATAAAGGTACCTTGTGCTTCAGATTGCTTTTCTCATTGTGAGTATTCCTTGAGCACAGGTTAACATTTGAATAACCTCTCAGGATATGGCACAAACAATGTGACATATTTGTTAGAGATTTATACCTTATTCCATGAGATGCCTTATTATTTGTTTTTTGTTGTTCCTTTTTTTTCTTTCCCCCAGAAGATCTGATAAGGCTATAATTATGTTTGCATATCATTCCTCTGCACTGTCTTTTTTTTTTGTAGCAGGGATTGAACTCAGAGGCACTTGACCACTGAGCCACATCCCCAGCTCTATTTTGTATTTTATTTAGAGACAGGGTCTCACTGAGTTGCTAAGTGCCTCGCCATTGCTGAGGCTGGCTTTTAACTCATGATCCTCTTGCCTCAGCCTCCCAAGCCACTGGGATTACAGGTGTGCACCACCTGACCCTGTGATCCTCTTGCCTCAGCCTCTATTACAGGTGTATGCCCCTGTGTCCATCTTCTTCTTCTTTTTTTTTTTTTTTTTTGGTACCAGAGCTTGAACTCAGAGGCACTCGACCACTGGGCCACATCCCCAGCCCTTTTTTGTATTTTATTTAGAGACAGGGTCTCACTGAGTTGCTAAGTGCCTCGCCATTGCTGAGGCTGGCTTTGAACTTGCCATCCTCCTGCCTCAGCCTCCCAAGTGCTGGGATTACAGGCGTGCGCCACCGCGCCCGGCTGCACTGTCTTTTTTGAAAATTATTTTTATATGTATTTTTACTTGTTGATGGACCTTTATTTTATTCATTTATTTATAAGTGGTGCTGAGAATCAAACCCAGTGCCTCACACATGCTAGGCAAGTGCTCTACCACTGAGCCACAACCCCAGCCCTGCATGTCTTTTGTGGAGTTGTTTTTTATGAACAGTAAGCAGGAGGAGTAGGATGCATTGATTCAGATTTGGTATCATAAAGATTCAATTTACTAACTCATAGGAAAACTTTCAAAAAGTTCAGCTGTCTTTCAGTGGAGAAGGAGAAAGAATTCCCCTTTTAGCCTGCTTGTCTCTTGATTGTCCCCAGGCTATTTCTGAATGCTAAGACCAGCCTGTGGGAGATCCCGAAACTTTGCTGGTTCTAATTCTCTCACTAGGGTTAAGAAATATCTTTTTATAAACCTGACACTTACTTCAGCTACTGGTGAAAATTTTTTTTCTGTGTGTGTTAATCAGCATTTTCCAAACTTTAATGGCATACCCCAAAGCCTTGAAATAACAATTTACTTCTCTTCCTATTTGCATATAGCAAATATTTCAAACTAAGTTGAGCATGGAATGTGGAAACTAGAAAATCACACTCTAGCAAAAGTTAGGTTGAAGAATTAGATGCATTCAAATTACTTAAAGGAATGATCTGATTAGTAATAGCTATTAAAGTTGCAGTTCTTTTTAGTGTGGCATATACTCAATAAGTTAATGCATCTTTTTTTAAAAGCATTTTTATTCACATTGGCTTCTACCTAGAACAGCTCTTAATCCTCAAAGGAAGAAACATTAGGAGCTACACTTTGCCTCATAAGTCAACTAGTTGCTCTTCGCTCTGTTGGTTGAAATAATGCTGGATTTTCTGGCCAGAAGTTTAATCAATGTTATTGGGTAATTGTTTTTGCTAGACAAGGATTTGACTGTTTGGAATAAGGGGAAAAAAGTAATTAAATGAGGAAGAATGGTTGGTTAAAAGAAGATGAAAAGATGGTGCTCCGGCCAGCATCTACATTGTAGGTAGAATAGCGGCATGAAGTGGCCTCCTGCTTGAGTAAATGGGGGCCTTCTCAGTGAGAAGAGAGATTGATCAGGAATCACATAGTTAAGGTTAATCAGAGCATTTGAGTTTGACTCCCAATTCTAACTGCTCACTGGTTTTTCTGACCAAATAGATACAAATCACTGATGTCCTTAGAATCTTTTTTTTCTCCTGGGATTAATTAACATTTTAAGTATTAAAAGAGATAAAGGATGCATGAAAATATCTGGTTCCAATGAGAGCAGGAATCTGAATGCACTTTGGAAGTCATAGGGTTGTGTCACAACCATAAATATCTTCCATATAGTTCTTTATTACCTACTTTAAGATTACCTCCTTTCATCTCTAAAATCAGATTATTGCCATATTTTCACATTTCCTCCCCTGTGGCTTTCTGATGGAATGTATAAGCAAAGAATAATTTGGCTGTCACCCTAAAACTCTAGGATTTCCTGTTTGTCTGTTTTACTTTGACAAAGAGATGGAGAGTGTCTGTGGTAATAGCAGAGGAGTCAATTTGGTCAGTAAGTTATTTGGTCATTAA
The DNA here is from genome assembly GCA_025594165.1 of Tamias sibiricus. Lineage (NCBI taxonomy): Eukaryota > Metazoa > Chordata > Mammalia > Rodentia > Sciuridae > Tamias > Tamias sibiricus. Next base: position 131,105,388 of record CM046667.1, read on the forward strand.
TTTCCATTTTCTGCCAGCCACATCTTTTATTAAAACAAAATTCACTGCCTTATGTTTTATCTATCTTTAGGGACATGCTGATATTTCTTTTTTATTTCTGAAAGAAGAATTTGGCCTTTTTATATGTCCAATATCATATTTGCTACCCTCTGGGCATTTAATAAATGTGTGTATCATCAGCTCCATTTTTATTAGTAAGAGTCTTCTGTGTGTCACTAAGTCTTCTCTTAGGTCATGAAAAATCTACATTATATATCCTCTTCCTAGAATGACTTTCTTACCTTGCTGCAGCCAGGATATGTTTAATGCCTTATCTGGCCTTTCTAAATCCTCATAGGTTTGCTCACATTTATATTACCCAAATTATTCTCACACTAAAATGCTAACACCATGTCCATATCTAATCCATGACTGAATTGTACCATTATTGTGAATGTGCTTGGCATCTGCAATTTCTGATATCATTTAAGAAATATGAATATCACTTTGCTCCCAATAACAATTTTAGATCTTTCACAAGGCACATAACTTTCCTCTATCTGCATGCTAATTATTTAATAAATCCACTTATTTCCTCTTAAAGTAGTTTGCTTAACAGGAGCAACATATCATATTTCCATATATAGTGCTTATAAAAATAAGATGGAAAGGAGTTTTTTCCAGAGGATAATGATTATGGGGTTGAGTTTTTCATAGCTAAGTATTAATTTATAAAATCATTCCAATATATTTCAAATTGGTAACATTGTGTTGAAAGTGCTGTCAGCTACTAGCTAGAACTTCACATAAATTGTCTCATTCATGCAGCAATTTCACTTCATAAGTTTTTGTTAAAATAGTTATTTATCAAACTCAGAGGGGGAAATACCTTATCTGGGTGTTCTTTCTTTCAAGATATTTCTTTTGACTATGGACCTATAAATCCCAAACTGCTTCCTTGATTATATAACATTCTATATTTATTTATGACAAAGTAAATCACCATTTTTGAAGAAAAAGCTAGTAGGCTTTAGAAAAATCAATTGCCTTTGTGTGATAGAATGAAATTTAAAACTAGGGCAACCATTTGGTCTGGCAATGATTTGTAAACTAGTAGTGTTTTGCATCTAAGTTGATAAATTAGCTCATCCCTAGCTCTAGAAAGGACTGAGGAGCAGCACCCCAGGATTTGACAAATCTTTGATGATGGGAGTTGGAATTGAACATCCTGGACTGAGGGACAATCCGGTACATAAAAACTAAGCATCCATGTGGTACTAGAAGGGAAAGAGGAGTATACATATTTTATCAGGTGATTTGGGACTTAGTCAAACTGATTTGTTTACTGACATTCTTTGAATTGGCAATCTGTGCTTTAGAAAGCTATGTCTTCCTGTTTGTATTTTGTATTTGAATTTGTATTTTATGTCAATTTAATTTTTATATTCTCATGGCATGTAGTAAAACCCTTGGGTAAATGTCATCCTGCACAGTTCTACAAAATGGATTCTTGTGGAAACCTAGGCTGCTTTGTAGTGAGAGAGTCTGGAACATAGTGACAGTAAGAACCAGAGTGAGAGACCCTTACTGGGAAAATAAAACAAGCAGGAAAAAAGGAGTCAGTGGTAAGAAGAAAGGAGGTAATTGACTCAACCTTGTCATCCTTGAGACTCTCTGGGGCCCCTTGCTCTGAAACTTGGGAACATCTTTGTGCTTTGTTTAAAGTCAAGGCCACCCCTTACTTGCAGTGAAGTGTTCTTGGGCTAGGAGTCCAAAGTGTCTTGTTCACTAGGCTTAAGTCTGCACAGGAAATCTCAGGTTAGATTTCAAACATGCTTTAGGACAAAAATGGAACAGGGATCTACATACGCTGCATTTAGACATTTGTCATGAAACAAATATTCACTGCATGCCAGATCTTGTTCTAGGTGCTATTGTTTTAGGTAGAAAATCAAACAGCACAGTCCCTGTGCTCAAGACAGTAATAAATAATTTCACTTTGACCTATATGTCATCATTTGAGAGCCATTTGCAAAGGAAAACCATTGACTAAGAGTAACACTCTTAACAGTCTGCTAGGGAGTCCAAGGTCCCCTCTTACACAATTCCTTTAGCAGACATTCATCAGGAGTTATCTCTATTTAACATTGGTTGCAATAGACTAGAGATCAGGATGAAAAAAATCCCTTGAGAGCTATCAATATAGATCTCTATTAAAGCAAGTGTATTATCTGAGATGGTGAACAGGTTTACCATCAACTTCTAGAAAGTTCAATATGAATCAGGTAATTTGTTCCTTGCTAAAATTGGACCCAAATCAATTATATATAAAGTGAGGGAAAACTTAATTAGCTATATGTGTGTATGCATGTGTGCATGCACCAGGGGCTGGGCTTAGAGGTGGGAGAAGCGGACCAGCTGAAGAACTTCTGAAGCCCAGAGGAAAATGAAAATGTACCTCTTATTGAAAGAGCAGAAAAAATAATATTAAAGGTATACAACTAAAGCTTCTCCTTTAAAAATGTTTTATTACTTATAAAACAACGGGGTAATAATGATATGTGAGTTAAAACAATCTTACAAAATGCAAAGAAAAATATTTTGCTCTCATAATTTTTATAAATACAGTACATAGTAATAATAATTTATAAATGTGATAGCTTGATTGATCACAAGATGCCTCAGGCTCACTTTTCTGCAAATTCATTTATTATATCATTAAAATGTATACTTTTAGCAACTTTGTTTTCCATCAGTGTCATTGAAAGCACCATCAGTCACTTCTGGAAAATATAAGATTGCAAATAACTTGATATGTTAAATTTTTGATTAGGATTTTCCTGCTGAGGCAACTGTTAGCACTGCAGCTATTAAGAGTATTTTATAGGATGTGACAAAATTGGGTTAATTTTTAATAAAATTATTTCAAAATATGAATTTTAATGCATCTAGAGCTGGTGATTCTTGTGAAACAATTTCTCTAAAATATTTAACTCTTCATACAAATCAGTTTCATGTAAGTCAGAATTTAATTTTAAATGTAAATTAAAACAATGGCATTTTAATGTTTCTTCTAGAGCTTATAGAATAAACCAAAAGTGTCTTCACTATTTGTGTACAATTGAAAATACCTCTTTATGAATTCTCTTGCTGTGTCTTCAATTATATAAAAGCATTAATTTTCAAAATTTTAATAGTTGGTTCATCCAAAGCTTGATGTGAAAACACTATTTTCTGTTGAATGGGATGATCTTTAAAATTATTTTTTCCTAAGCCTGTGGATATTTGCTTTGCAAGATTATAGCTGCTTTCAAACTCAGAAGATCTAAACTCCTTGAAGAATACTAATAATTTTACATGTTATTGCCATGTGCAATATATTTTATACTTATTTTATAACTAATTTACTGACAAAGTTTCCTGCTACTCAATTGTCAGTTACATGTCCCAGAATTCAAGCCAGAGAATTGCTGTTCATGTAGATGTGTCAAGAATGTCAAGAATGGAGGAAAGTAACTTTCAGTTACAGAAGTGCCCCCAAGTAAAGCACTTTCTCACTCTCACAGGGCTGTAGCCACTGCCACCACCACTGTTGCTTCTGCTGTTTGTACCACTATTGACTCAACCTATGTTGGCCCAGATCCTGGCCACAGCCACAGGAGACCCACAGTGCCCTGGACCACCTCAGGTGTGCATGGTGCTTTGGATCAACTACTATGTGCATACTACCACCTGGGAATCCCTTGGGCTTATAAAAATGTTCCAATGTCCCTAGGTAGAATTAATATTATCAAAATGTCCATACTACCAAAAGCATTATACAGATTTAATGCAATTCCAATCAAAATCCCAATGACATTCCTCAAAGAAATAGAAAAAGCAGTCATGAAATTCATCTGGAAAAATAAGAGACCCAGAATAGCTAAAACAATCCTTAGCAAGAAAAGTGAAGCAGGTGGCATCACCATACCAGACTTTAAATTTTACAGTAGAGCAATAGTAACAAAAACAACATGGTATTGGCACCAAAACAGACTGGTAGACCAATGGTACAGAATTGAGGACACAGAGACTAATACATATAATTTCAGCTATCTTATATTAGACAATGGCACCAAAAATGTACAGTGTAGAAAGGATAGCCTCTTCAACAAATGGTGCTGGGAAAACTGGAAATCCATATGCAATAAAATGAAATTAAACCCGTATCTCTCACCATGCACAAAACTCAATTCAAAGTGGATCAAGGACCTAGGGATTAGACCAGAGACAATACGCCTAATAGAAGAAAAAGTAAGCTCCAATTTCCAACATGTCAGATTAGGCCCCAAGTTCCTTAATAAGAATCCTGTAGGGTAAGAACTATTACCAAGAATTAATGAATGGGATAGATTTAAACTAAAAAAGGTTCTGCTCAGCAAAAGAAACAATCAGTGAGGTGAATAGAGAGACAACTAATTGGGAACAAATATTTAATACATGCACATCAGATAGAGCACTAATTTCTAGAATATATAAAAAAACTCAAAAAATTAACAACAAAAAACAAATAACCCAATCAATAAATGGGCTAAGGAATTGAAAAGACACTTCTCAGAAGAAGATACACAATTAATCAACACATACATGAAAAAATGCTCAACATTGCTGGCAATTAGAGAAATGCAAATCAAAACTACTCTAAGATTTCATTTCACTCCAGTCAGAATGGCAGCTATCAAGAACACAAACAACAATAAATGTTGGAGAGGATGTGGGGAAAAAGGTACACTCATACGTTGCTGGTGGAACTGTAAAATGGTGCAGGCATTATGAAAATCAGTATGGAGATTCCTTGGAAAACTGAGAATGGAACCACCTTATGTCCCAGCCATCCCACTCCTGGGTCTATTCCCAAAGGACTTAAAAACAGCATACTACAGGGACACAGCCACTTCAATGTTTATAGCAGCACAATTCACAATAGGTAGGTTGTGGAACCAACCTAGATGTCCCTCAGTAGATGAGTGGATAAAGAAAATGTGGTATATATACAAAATGGAATTTTACTCAGCAATAAGAGAGAATAAAATAATGGCATTTGCAGGTAAATGGATGAAGTTGGAGAATATAATGCTAAGTGAAGTTAGCCAATCTCAAAAATCCAAATACCGAATGTTTTCTCTGATATAATGAAGCTAGTTCACAGTGTTGTTGCATGGGGGTACATAGGAGGATTAAAGGAACACTAGAATGGTCAAAGGGAAGGGAGGGGAAGAGAGGAGCAAGGGGGGAGGGAGGGAGGAAAAAGAAAAAAAAAAGGAAAAGGTGGTTGAATGAGATGGATATCATCATCCTAAATGCATGATTGAAGACCTGAATGGTACTTATATAGTTTGTATACAAACAGTTGTATGTAAAAAGATGTGCCTTATGAATTGTAATACATACTACTATTATAAATAAATAAAAAAAGAAAAAAAAAAGTTCCAATGTCCAATTGGACCTCACTTACAAACCATAAGTTCAAAGATAAAATTAAGAATTTCATGACAATGACAGCAGAGCACAGGGAGTTTTCTTAGTACAGGGCTTTGAGAAGGAAAGAAGAAAAACTCACTCTTTCTAATTACTTTGTAACACAGAATGAAAGCTCACAATAATATCTCAACAAAATATTTTCCACAAGTAGATGAACAAGATTGTCCCTACCTTCCAGAACCTCCTGGATTCTTTTGTACTGCATATGAGTTTTCCTCCCCATTAATACCTTTTTTGCCTTAACTCCTATTTTTTTTTCAGCTGATGAAGCTTATTTCAGTTAGTTCTTTGGTGGTGGTGGTAGTAGTAGTAGTAGTGGTAGTGGTGGTGGTGATGGTGATGGTGGTACTGGGGATTGAACCAAGGGGCACTGTATCACTAAGCTACATCTCCAGCCCTTTTAAATTTTTATTTTGAGATAAGGTCTCTCTAAGTTACCTTGGCTGATTGTTTTCGTCAGCTTTTTCACCACTGTGACTAAAAGATCTGACCAGAACAATTGTGGAGGAAAAGTTTATTTGGAGGCTTACAGTTTCAGAGGTCTTAGGACATAGAAGGCCAGCTCCAATCCTCATGACTCCAGGTGATGAAGGACATCATGGCAGAAGAGAGTGGCAGAGGTAAGCAGCTCACATGTTGATCAGGAAGCAGAGAGACTGTACTCTTCAGATACAAAATATATACCCCATAGTCACACCCCCAATGAACCACTTCCTCCAGTCACAGCCCACCTGCCTCCAGTTACCACCCAGTTAATCCCATCAGGGATTAATTCACTGATTATGTGAAGGCTATAACCTAGTCATTTCTTTCCAAACCTTCTTGCATTGTCCCATATGTGAGCTTTGGGGGGATACCTTACATCCAAACCATAACAGTGACCATGAACTTGCCATCCTCCTGCCTTAGTTTCCCAAGTTGCTGGGATTAGAGGCATGTACTGCCATACCACACCTTTTCTATTTTCAAAGGAATTTGAATACAGTTACCCCAAGAAAATTTGTAGAATGTTGCAGAATGCTTTACTTGGGTACAGAAGGAAGGAAGGAGAGAGAGAGAGAGAAAGGAAGAAGAGAGAATGTTATTTCCACAGAGGCAGGGAGGTCAGCATTAAACTCCCAATTTCCCTTCTTTTACTAGGTAAGTTACTCTAAGCAAAGTACTTAAAGTCTATGACCCTACATTTCCCCCTCTGCAAAATGGGAATAATAATGGCACTCATTTCACAAAACTTTATTAATCAACAAACACTTCTTGAAAACTTTCTCTTAAGGTTTGGTGGTACACACCTGTGGTTGCAGCAACTTTGGAAGATGAAGTAGGAGGATTGCAAGTTCAAGGTCAGCCTCAGCAACTTAGCACTACCCTGTCTCAAGATAAAAAAAAAAGGGGGGGGTCTGAAAATGTAGCTCAACTGTAGAGCAACCCTGGGTTCTATCCCCAGGAAAGAGAGGGAGGAGGAGGGAGAGGGAGAGGAATACCTCCTGGATCAGGCACTGGTCTAGGTGCTAGAAGAAGTACAACAGTGCTTCTGGTGCTATATTCTTGCAAGGAGACATACAAAACAAATGCAATATGTGAGAAAAGAGTCAATATATCAGATGGAGATCAGTGTTGTGCAAAACCAGCAGGAAGGATTAGGGAGTCCTGGGTGGGGGTGGGGGAGGAGGCCATTTTAAATGGACTGGTCAGGGAAGATGTCTCTGGTCAGCAGGTATTTCAGCAGAGACCTGAGGGAGATGAGGAGAAAGACCACACAGATTGTTGGAGAAGAGCATTCCAGGGAGAGGTATGGTGCCCTCAAAGGCCAGGAGAAGGAAGGGCAGTATCATGATCACAGAGGCCTTAGAGGCCATGGGCAAGACTTTGGCTTTTACTCTGAGTGAAATTGGAAGCTATGGCAGGGTTTTGAGCAGAATAGTGACATGGTATGTTTTTTAAGTTTTCAATGGGTTATTCTGGTGGCTGTGCTGGGAACAACCTAGGGTTGTGAAAGGGTGGAAGGACGGAGGATGGCAAGGAAGTGATTACCATAACTAGCCGAGAGATGGATTTATTAGAGCAATAGAAAGAAAGACAGCAGGGCTGGGGTTGTGGCTCAGCGGTAGAGCATTTGCCTAGCATGTGCGTGGCCCGGGTTCAATCCTCAGCATCATGTAAAAATAAACACATTGTGTACAACTAAAGCAAATAAATAATTATTTTTAAAAAAAAGAAAGAAAGAAAGACAGTAGAGTTTCTGAAGGTGGGGAGGTCCCAAAGAGGGAGGGTTGCCAAAAGCAGTCTGTTGTCTGGGGTTTTTATCGGCTTGACCTGTCCCTATAGGTGAATGGTGGAATGACAAATAAGTATAGGATTCAGAAACAGGGCCAATCAGCTCTCTGTTTTGTCTTTTTCAGCAAATCTAGAGAATAGTGATTTCTTAGCCTGTATTAACAGAAAGATGGGCGGCAGGGTCTGTTGGTGCAAGAGGAAGTACCTTTTGTGGTTGGTCATGTCTAGGGGCTGTTAAAGAACTGTCCTTATGGCTAGATCCAGCTGGGGTTAGAAGCTTGATTTTCCAATCCTCTCTTCTTCCTTTCATTCTCCAAGACCCTTTTCCTGGTGACATATGGGTGTTCTATCTTCCTGTCTCAAACAGTATTGAAGAGGGTAAAAGGTAGGCACAACCTGGATATATTTTGATGGCACAGCCAACAGGACTTATGACAGATTAGATGGGTATAAGACAGAGAAAGACTGGAACTGAGGAAATTCCATGGTGTATTGCCTGAGCAATAGGAAGCTGCAGTGAAACAATAAATATGAAATGCTCACTATTGCCTGGCTTCAGAGTTCATACCAAATGCTAGCATAGCTTAAATGGTCCTCAGAACCCATCAGCCCATGCATACAAAATAGGCCACATTCACTGTAATAAGCTTTCCTTGAAATTAACATTCAAGGAAAGAGACTGGGGTTGATTATCAGGAACCTTGACTCCAAGTCCAACTCTACTGCAGACCTGTTATGTGATCCCAGGCAAGTGCCTTAATTGCTCAGCAAACAAGAGTGTTTATCAACACAATGTAGTCTAATAGCATCTGTGCCATCTAGCTCATAGGGTGGTGAGAGCAGAGGAAAACCAACCCCACAATCACGATTGATGTGAAAATGTGGTGACTGTAAAAATGTCATAGAAATTCCAGGTTTGTTAAGTGAGTGGGTTCATTATAGTGGCTCTTCCTGTGGAGATTTTAATTTTAGATAGGAAAGACTAGGGCTGTAACTCTTGGTTTCATTGGAATAAGAGACCAGAAGATGCTCTGAAACTAATCTTTTACTACTGAGCATCTCCTACCTTCCATTTAAGTGCGTCTGATTTTCTTTGTACCCATTAATTCCCTTCAGGCTCAGTAACTGTATTCCAAATACCCTTTTCCTTATAGAATCTTCTCAACCCATTGCCTCCCCACTTTTTGTCTATTGTTGGTGGCCACCTAAAGCATTGACCTGAGAAGCCTTCTGGTGCCTTGTCCAGACTCAGTGGTGAAGAATGACCCAATTCATATGCTTTGGAAGAAGAAGTGTCTGCATGCTCTGAATTTGACAGCACTGATCTAATGCTCAGCTTGGCTTTGCTTTTTAACCTTAGAATTCAAAACAGCATGCTGACCCAAGCTGTCTACTATGCATTTCCTTCATGTTCTTTCTTTATGCAATAGAACTTTTTGCTAGCAAACCTCTTGTGTATACCCCCTTTGACTCTTTACATTTTAACTGCTCTCTGGGGCATTCTACACATATAGTCACTTTTAACTGTAAGAGCCTTGAATGAGGAAGTAGCTAAGATGGCGGCTGGCTGAGAGCCAAAGAGGAGACGTTTAATTGTTTACACCTGACATTAATGCAATTAACTAAGAATCTTTCTGTGCCCGTGAACACTGTGTGACGCACCTGTAAGTTGAGCTTGTGACACGTGTATACTTGTTAAGGTAAAGAGTATCTAAACAGACGGAAGAGAGGAACGGGGGCAGAATCAGGAGGAGAATACAGAGGAGAAAGCAGAGAAGAAGCAAGAATAAAGAACCTACTCATTTCCAGTCTGCCTCCGATTTCTTTCCCGCGGTATCGTTGTTGCAGGCGGCAATAGCTGCAGGCGGCGACATTTAACAATTTCTTTCATATTCCTATAGAAATTTCATATATTTAGACAAGTGTATTTTGATATTTTTGTTTCTGTTTTTACTAGTAATGGAATCATACTGTACTTTTTAGCTACTTACTTTTTTCACTTAATAATATAGCTAGGAGCTTATTCCATATCAAAACCCAATTGATTGATATTTACGTTTTGCCTTTGGTATTTTTGTAATGGTCTCTACTTCACACACGGGGAAACTGAGGTATAGGTAGGCGTCTTGCCCAAGGTCACCCAGCTAGGAAGTTGTGAAGCCAAGATCTGCCTAACTCTATGACCCACTCTTGTAACCATCAGGCTCTACTAATGTTGCTGATTAACCCAGAAAGTGCTTATATTACTGATTTTCTGCCTCCAGAAACCAGGACAGACTTATGTGTTTGCCCATTCAAGTACAGCCCATAGTTCCCTAGCACTTCACAGCTTCAGAGTACTTTCATGCACAAGCTTTAAATTTTCTTGATTTTTGAATTTCTATACTGCACCACACACTGTTGTAGGCCTGAACATAAAACAATGAATGAGATAAGATCCCTGTACTCAAGGCACTTATAATGAGGTGAGGGAGACAAACTTGCAAGTAAATGCTATGGTTTGGATAAATGTCCTTCCTCCAAGGCCCATGTGGTAAAGGTTTGGTGCTATTGGGAGGTGATGGGAACTTTAAGAGGCAGGGCCTAGTGGAGGTCTTAGGTCCTTGGAGGCATGCCTTCAAAAGAGGCTGTGTGCATCCAGCACCTTCCTATCTCTTGTTTTGCTTCCTGGCCACTATGATGTGAATAGCTTCTTCCAACTCGCTCTCCCATCATGATGAGCTGTTTTGCCACTGGCCCAAAAGCAACAGAGCAACAGACCATGGATGGAAACCTTCAAAACTGTGAGCTAAAATAAGTCATTTTTCATTTTAAGTTGTTTTGTTACAGTAATGCAAAGCCGACTAACACAATAGACAATTATAATATGAAACAATAGAGGTTATTTTAGTTCTTTAGACATTTCTGATGTGTACTATGGTTGGTCAATTAATTTAAAAAAATTGATTAATTTGGGGAATGATAAAAAATACATACATCCCAGAAACAATTTTAGTTAATTTGAATATATAAATGTACATACTTGCTCATTTTTTGATACAAGGCTAAGGCCTTGTTTTTTTTAATATTTATTTATTTGCTTTAGTTGTACACAATGCAATGCATCTATGTTTACGTGGTGCTGAGAATCGAACCCGGGCCGCACCAGTGCTAGGCGAGCGCTCTACCGCTGAGCCACAACCCCAGCCCAAGGCCTTGTTTTTTATTGTGAGTCTGTTGAAGGAAGTTTCCCTCCTTTTCCTTTTCTTTTTCAGCATTTTAATTTATTTTTATTGATGCTTTATATGTGTACATATAGTAGTATTCATTATGCCGTACCTATACATACACATAACAATTTTTTTCATATAACATATTTTGTATTAATTATAATCAGTTATACATGACAATATAAAGCACTTTGATTCATTGTATACAAATGGATCAGAAGTTTTTCACTTCTCTGGTTGTACATGAAGTAGAGTCACATCATTTGTGCAATCATACACGTACCTAGGGTAATGATGTCTGTCTCATTCCACCCTCTTTCTTACCCCCTTCCCCCCCTCCTCCTTTACCCCATCTAAAGTTCCTTCACTCATCCCATCCCTTGTCCCCCCATTATGGTTTAGCATCCACTTATCAGAGAAAACATTCAGCCCCTTTTGGGTTTGGTTTATTTTACTTAACATGATGTTCTCCAACTCCATCCATTTACCTGCAAATGCCATAATTTTATTCTTTTTTAATGCTGAGTGATATTCCATTGTGTATATATACCACAGTTTCTTTATTCATTCGGCTATTGAAGGGCACCTAGGTTGCTTCCACAGTTTAGCAATTGTGAATTGTGGTGCTATAAACATTGATGTGGCTGCAGAACTATAGTATGCTGTTTTTAAGTCCTTTGCGTACAGACTGAGGAGTGGGATAACTGGGTCAAATGGTGGTTATATTTCAAGTTTTCTAAGGAATCTCCATACTGCTTTCCATAATGGTTGCACCAATTTGCAGTCCCTCCAGCAATATATGAGTGCACCTTTTCCCCTACATCCTTGCCAACACTTATTGTTGCTTGTATTCTTTTTTTGGTGGGGAGGAAGATACTGGGGTTTGAATTTTGGGGCACTTGACCACTGAGCCACATCCCCAGCCCTATTTTGTATTTTATTTGGAGACGGGTCTCACTGAGATGTTTAGAGCCTCACTGTTGCTGAGCCTGGCTTTGAACTCAGGATTCCTCTGCCTCAGCCTCCCGAGCTGCTGAGATTACAGGTGTGCACCACTGCACCTGGCTTGCTTGTATTCTTGATAACTGCCATTCTGACTGGAGTAAAATCTTAGAGTAGCTTTGATTTGCATTTCTCTAATTGTTAGAGATGTTGAACATTTTTTCATATATTTGTTGATCAATTGTATATTTTTTATAAGTGTCTGTTCAGTTCCTTAGCCCATTTATTGATTGGGTTTTTTTATTTGTGTTAAGTTTTTTGAGTTCTTTATATATCCTGGAGATTAGTGCTCTATCTGATGTGCAAGTGGCAAAAAATTTGCTCCCAAAATGTAGGCTCTCCCTTTGTGGGGACATTAAGAACATGTCAGCCGAAAGAATAGAAGTCGAGGAAATGAAAACCTCTCTGGCTGTCTCCCACTTCCTGATACGTGGACTTGGCCTAGCCCAGAGGTGTTGCCCTGACATATGAGGAGAAATCAGACGAGCACTAGGATAGGCTAGTGGCTGTTCTGCAAATGTGATCTGCTCGTGCTCCCTATGCTTGTGCACGTGAAATGTTCATGTCCCACTGACCTTTCTGCTGATTGGCCCATGTCTTCTATAAAGGCCGTCCAACTTCCTCAATAAACGAGCTCCTGCCTTGACGGGTCTCCCTGATGCCTCTGATTGTCCTCCGAAAGGAGGGCTGGGTGTGGGCGGTCAGTCGGCTCTTACCTTTCCAGATCCATCCTTGTTGGGGTGTGCCCCCCCACCCCCCGCCTTCTCTTGCAGGTCAAGAGGAGTCAGGGGCTAAAAACTCCAACATCCCTTCACCTCATTGATTATTTATTTTGCTGAGAAGAAGCTTTTCAGTCTGAATCCATCCCATTTGTTCATTCTTGATTTTATTTCTTGCGCTTTAGGAGTCTTGTCAAGGAAGTAATTTCCTAATCCAACATCATGAACATCTAGGCCTATTTTTCTTCTAATAGGCACAAAGTCTCTGTTCTAATTCCTAGGTCCTTGATCCACTTTGAATTGAGTTTTTTGCATGGTGAGCGACAGTGGTTTAATTTCATCTTGCTGCATATGGATTCCTAGTTTTCCTAGCATCATTTGTTGAAGTCCCTCCTTTTTCTTGTATAAGCACATCCAGAATGTTTTGCTTATGATTTACCATGTCAGTTTCATTTAACTGGAACAAGAAATTAAATTATTATATTTGCAAAGCAATCAGGGCACAGAATCATAAATTTTAGATTTTCACAAATCATAGTTTCTCACCCACATTTAACTTGATAGAATTTTTTTTAGTGTTAAGCTTCCAAAGCAATCATCTCAGTTGTCATAAAACAGCAATTCTTTCTTTTTGTAATCACCTTTTTTTGGGGGTAGGGAGTGTTTACATAATATTTAACTAAATTATGTAGCTTTAATGTAATCAGCATAAACAGCTTGGAAACCAAAGGGCTTAATTTTCAATAAACATGCAACTTTGGAAATCTGAACCGAGCACTCCATCTACTATGGACAGTGTTTCCTAGTGATCACTTGGGTTCAAATTTCTGCCTAGCCATTTGCAGACTCTTGATTATGGGTAATTTAAATAACCCCTCTGTGCCTGAGTGTTTTCATCAATAAAATGGGGACTATAATAATATTTTTGCAGTATTACATCAGTTAGTACTTGTAGAGTGCTTGGAATAGTACATTACATAAACTTATTTGTTGGTATTTTCAGAGGGCAAACTATTAGCTGTGAATTTCATGAAGGGACTTCATACCTTCTTCAGTGGGTTGAGCAATTTCAATTAAACAGACTGATTAGGTTAGGAGTGTTGAGAAGTTTTCCCCGATTTCCATATACTAATCGTTCTAGTATTATAATTTCAGGTACTTATTATGTTTATATTTTAATCTATTTTGAGTTGATTTTTGTAGATGGTGTAAGCTATATGTTCAAATTTATTCTGTTGTATATGCATCTCCAGTTTTAGCAACATCTGTTGTTGAAGGGATGGTCCTTTCCCCACTGGATGTTCTTAGTATACTTCTTGCAGATCAGTTAACCATAAATGCATGGATCTATTTCTGGGCTGTTCGTACCGTTCCTTTGTTCTATCTGTCCATCTTTATGCCAGTATGATATTGTCTTGATTACTGTAATTTTTGTAAGATATTTTGAAGCCAGGAACTGTGATGCCTCCAGCTTTGTGCTTGTCAATTATACCTCAATTAACAAGAAATAAAACATTCTCAATAAGATAGGGATTAGTTCTGCTGCCATGGATTAAACGTCTTTATAGCAATGGTTCTAAATGTTGGTTATACATAAAATCATTTGGGAGGCTTTAAGCCTGTTTTAATACCCAAGCCCCACCTAAAGTGGGCAAGTAAGGATCTCTGGGCATGGCCCTAGCTTCCCAGGTTATTCCAGTGTGCAGCCATGAGAACCACTGGTTTATAAGGAGATGTAAAGGTCTTACCACCAAAGACTGGGGTTTCAATGGGCAGAGGTACCAATAACTGTTGGAGCCAGATGATAGAGAAGTTGTTTTTTTTGTTGTTGTTTGTTTGTTTTTGTTGTTGTTGTTTTGGTACTGGGGATTGAACTGGGCACTCGATCACTTAGACACATCCCCAGCCCTATTTTACTTTTTTTTAATTTTTATTTTTTTGGTTGTTGATAGACCTTTATTTTTACTTTATTTATATGTAGTAGTGAGAAGTGAACCCAGTGCCTCACACATGCCAGGCAAGTGCACTACTGCTGAGCCACATCCACAGTCCCCCAGCCCTATTTTGTAGTTTCTTTAGAGACAGGGTGTCACTGAATTGCTTAGCACCTTGCTGTTGCCGAGGCTGGCTTTGAACTCACAATCCTCCTTTCTCAGCCTCCCCACCCACTGGGATTACAGGCGCGTGCCACGGTGCCTGGCAGTAGAAAAGTTTTTATCCTTCTATCATTGGATTAAGAATCTGAGGTTTGCTGGGAATGGTGGCATACTACTGTAATCCCAGTGGTTTAGGAGGCTGAGGCAAGAGGATCACAAGTTCAAAGCCAGCCTCAGCAATTTAGTGAGACCCTGTCTCAAAATAAAAAGTGCTGGGGATGTGGCTCACTGGTTGAACACCCTTGGGTTCAATCCCTGGAATCCAAAACAAAAAACAATCTAACAAAACAAACAAACAAATAAACAAAAAACCAGAATCTGAGGTTTCCAGAGGCTGAGCTCACACAGTGGCAGAACAGGAACAGCAGCAAGCCTTGTAACATTAGGTCTTTCCACCCCTCCAGATGTCAAGGCCAAGAAAGATCAAAATAATTAATAAGAATTCAAATACATCTGTTAGATCTTGTCAAAATAAAAATAGTCACGTAATGTCTTGTGTACATTTTGAAGTGAAATAATACACTGATATTTTATGCAAATAAGATGTACATTCATAGTTTCTTCCATAATGGAAAAATGTTGTCTGGCTTGCAATAACTATGTAAAAAGATGTTTCTTTTCCTGTAGTACACATTTTATAGTACAAATAGGTTAAAAGAGTGAATAATTAGTGAACTTTCATAGATTCCAGAGTTTTTCCAAATTTATGCTAGCAATGCTCAGTAAAAACGATTTTTATCTTTGCACGACTGTTTTACCTAATGTATAAAGACCACAGCAAGTAATATTATATGTGAAGCTAGCTAGAGCTGAACAAGTTAGTGGTCTACTGAAACAGCCTCTGCTCTCCCACCCCCAAATACACAGCACACACACACACACACACACACACACACACACACACACTTATCCAAACATAAAACAGTGTAGCTAACTGAATTGAAACAATGAAAACTAGTCCGATTAAATAGACTACCTCAGAAGTACACACAAATCATATTGCATTAAGAATTAATGGGGTTGGGTGTGGTGGTGCATGCCTGTAATCACAGTGGCTTGGGAGGCTGAGACAGGAGGATGGTGATTTCAAAGCCAGCCTCAGCAAAAGCGAGGTACTAAGCAACTCAGTGAGACCCTGTCTCTAAGTAAAATACAAAATAGAGCTGGGGATGTGGCTCAGTGGGTGGGTGCCCCTGAGTTCAATCCTCAGTACCAAAAGAAAAAAAAAAGAATTAATGGGATAATTTTGAATGATTTTTCTTCTTTAGATGTTTATGGAATGGTGCATTGCATTTTTATATAACAACAAACCAAAATAACAAGGCTGAAGTGCTCTGAAAGAAGTAATGCCTTTGTAGTGATTTAATAGTTAGAATTTCAGCTTTTCTTTTTCTTGAATTTAAAATTATTGAATAATTTTTAAAAGGTTTCTGTAGTAGGTTTTCAACTTTCAAAATGATAAAAGTTGTCCCTTGTTCAATAATGGTAAGAGCTGCTTAGCCTTCCAAGGATTCTGACTGAGAAGAGAGTGAATGTCCAGACTTTGAGATGAAGAGTGACCACAAGTAATGACTTGAAAGCTTCACTTGGTTATTGTATTAGGTCACAGTGGCTGCTATAACAAATGACCACACTCAACAATAGAATTTCATTCTCTCACAGCTCTGGAAATCAGAAGTCTGAAACGCAGTTATGGCCAAGGTCACATTCCCTCTGGAGGCTCTAGAGAAGTTTGTTCCTTGCATCTTCCAGCTTCTTGTGGTTAAAGGCATCCCTTGGCTTGTAGGAGTGTCACTCTGTCCCTGTCTTCACCATCACCTTTTCCTCTGTATGCATCTCTTTTACTCTTCTTTCTTATAAGGACATTGGATTTGGGGCCCGCTTGATGTCATCTTGAGGTCTTTAACTTAATTACATCTGCAAAGACCTCTTTTACCAAATAAAATATCATGCGCATGTTCCTGGTATTTTTTAAAAATATTTTTTAATTGTAGGTGGACACAATACCTTTATTTTACTTATGTGGTGCTGAGGATCAAACCCAGGGCCTCACACATGTGAGACGAGCGCGCTGTACCACTGAGCCATAGCCCCAGCCCCATGTTCCTGGTATTTGCATGTAGCTATATAGACATATCTTTTTTGGCAGTCACCACTCAACATGCTACAGTTTCTTTTTCTGGAATTTGGCCTGAACAATCTACTTAGAAACAATAAAACAATTAGGAGGATCATGAAATCATGTTAATATCTTATTTGCATAATTAAATTATAAATGTAGTTTGGTTAGCTAAGGGAGTATATTTGGCCAACATACAATGTTTAACCAGTCAGCATCCATGTTTTTAAGGTTTGCCTATAACCAGTATAATCCCTTTTCTTGACAGTCTAGTAAGTGTAAAATTGGATGTCAGGGTTCCATTGGAATCTTACAAAATAGAAAATATATAAATGTTCTTCCTTATTTCTTCCTTGCTAGTAATTCAGAACTTTACAAACATGGGTGATAGCACTGTAAAGCAGTCATCCCCAAACTAAAAAGTAAACCATTGACAAATGTTGGCTAGGTGTGTGGTGACATTTCCAAATAGTACTTAGAAGTTATTGAGTTGTTTTGGGATCAGTGATGTTCTGAATTTAAAGCTCTTTATAAATTGCTCTGTAGCATGCGAATGATGGAATCACGATTGCTATTTGTGAAGGGAATAGGAACAAGTGCAATATCATACTGAACCACTATCAAAAATGCCCACCAAGTAGAAGTTAAGAATATTTCTGTTTGGAGCTAGGGTTGTGGCTTGGTGGTAGAGTGCTTGCCTAGCGCGTGTGAGGCACTGGGTTTGATCCTCAGCACTACGTTAAAAATAAATAAAATAAAGATATTGTGTCCATCTACAACTAAAAAAAAAAAAATGTGTTGCCTCCTGCAGCAACGAGACCGCAGGAAAGAAATCAGAGGCAGACTGGGAATGAGTGGTTCCTTTATTGTTCCTTCTTCTTCCCTTCTCTATCTTCTGTTCACCCTCCTTCTGCCCCCAGAGTCTCTTTTAATACTCTTTACCCATCACAGGTGCATTAGTTCTCTTAAAAGGCATACACGTGTATGCCTCATCACAAGCTCGACTTAATGCTACAGCACGTAGTACCCACGAGCTATTATAAATGTCAGGTGTAAGTTGTAGTAAGCAAAACCTTGCTTCTGACAAACAAGTGCCACCTCTTGGCTCTCAGCCAGCCGCCATCTTAGAGCTACTTCCTCATCAAAGGCTCTTACAAATACGTTTTTTTTTTTTTTTTTTTTTTTTTTTGTGGTACCGGGGATTGAACTCAGGGGCACTTGACCACTGGGCCATATCCCCAGCCCTTTTTTGTATTTTATTTGGAGACAGGGTCTCACTGAGTTGCTAAGTGCCTCAGCAATGGCTTTGAACTCGCGATCCTCCTGCCTCAGCCTCCCAAAGTGCTGGGATTACAGGCGTGCGCCACCGCGCCCGGCTAAATACGTTTTTTTAAAAAAAGAACATTTCTGTAGAACACATCAAGATAGGTTTGTTCCTAGTTGGGGTGATTGTTGGGTATAGTGTGCTCTTAAATCAATTCTGCACGTTATTTCCACCATCAAGAATGAACTGCATTAGCAATAAAATCCCCATATAGGTTATTAGTGAACTTTCATAGATTTCTCCATGTAGGAAATAGTCAACAGGAGCAATTCTTTTCTTGGTGTTTTTTATTTATTTTTTTTTAATTTTTTTTTTTTGTTTACTGATGAGAATTCATTTGAGATATCAAAGGTAGAAGAAAATCTTGAAGGAAATGATTATAAGAGGAAGGAATTTATCCAGGTGTGGTGGTGCACACATCTGTAATCCCAGCATTTGGGAGGCTGAGGCAGAAGGATGGCGAGTTCAAAGCCAGCCTCAGCAATGGTGAGGCACTTAGCAACTCAGTGAGACCCTGTCTCGAATAAAATACAAAAAAGGGCTGGGGATGTGGCCCAGTGGTCGAGTGCCCCTGAGTTCAATCCCCAGTACCCTCCTCCCCCAAAAAAGACGAGGCAATTGGAGATCCTATGGAAATAAGGACCCATGAACAAGATTAAGAAATAAATTTTAAGAAGGCACATCTCAGATTTCAGACACACAATTGGAAAGATTCAGTAGAATAAAGATTCACAGCCAATGTAATAAAACAAATTTAAATGCCAATCTGTGCAGTAGTGATTTTTCCAACTTTTAAAAGTCAAAGTCCATTTTCCCCTAAGTTAATCTTACTTGAAAGTACAATACATAAGAGATAGAAGTATACCTGCTCTGTTTTTACCTTTATAAAAGTAGAGGCAGGGATGAGGGACAAAAGGACATCTCAGGGATACTTGGCACAGTTGTGTTTTATACTCCTTAGGTGATTATTTGATCAATAGTCATCTTCACTAGACAGACTTCCAGGCTAGGATTTTGCTTTTGTTTACAATTATGTCCTGGGTGCCTAACACAGTGCCTGGCACTTAGTATATACTTGTGTTGATGCATGAATGGCATGAATCTAGTCAGGTGTCATTATCTCTGATGGCAGTAAAGGCATAAAAGATTCTTTTTCCACCCTCCTGGCATTTGTCACCAGTACTATCAGCCACAGAAAACACTACATTTCAGTACCTGGTAGAGTTCCTGGCCCACAGTAGGTTTCATTAGATTAAGCAAATGGTGCTCATAAAGTAGTTAAATGAATGAATGAAGTATAAATGACTGAATTAATGAATGAATGAATGCCTTCTGATGAGATGATCAAGTGATTTAATTTTTTGCCTTGAAATGATTAAAGAAAATGACAACACCCAAACTCCAGAAAGATCCTAATAGAAGTCTCCTAGGTGTCCTTTTAAAAAGTCAGGGCTCCATTTAGAGTAAGTTTTACTTTGTTTATACTGATTCCCTAGAACTGTATTGTCTGGAAGTGTGACACATCATAAAACAACTAGAGCCAACGGTGGTGCTAAAGCTATCTTCAGTAGGTACAAATTGCTGACTTACAATTATCCCCAGGAGACACCGGGTGCCTCAAATATGGACAGCTCCAAAAGAAGTATGCCCAGTTTGAAAGAATTGTGTGCCTATAGGAAACACACAGGCTCTTTATTTAGGAAAGAGAGGTATAAATTTCAGTTGTTTGAAGGCAACCATACCTTGTGCCTTAGCTCTCTGTGTAGCAGTGTGCCATTTGATCTACAGTGTGTACTGTAGCAAGACATTGCCTAGGGATGTTCTTAAATGAGGGCAGACCGATTTGCAGTTTATCTAGTCATCCAGAGCATCAGCAAGTGAAAGCACCAAAATAGTATACAATAGTGATTTTTGTGCAATAATTTCCAGAGCTCCAAGAAAACCACTGCAGTGTATGAGAGCTGGGATGAGGTGCGGGTAAGAGGTATCACTGGAGCTTGCTGCACCTGCCCTTGGAGCCTCCAGTTATGAGAGCATCAGATCACCTTGTTGACTGCCTCAGTGAGTAGACTTGGCCCTTGGGCAGGTGAGCCAACTTGTCCTTAAATTGGTGATTTAATCTGACTGGCTTGAGATGACTCCCAGGTGATCCACAGATTGGGTCCAGACTGGAAACTCTAAAATCCTGGGGTTGCTCTTTTTGATATATTTTTCCAAATCAAGCAGAATTTTGCAAATTTATATGCAAAGTTTAAAAATGTATATAACTAACACAAAAGTGTACATAGTAAACACAGAAAATGTCACTTCATCAACCGGTCCCATGAGCCCTACCCCTAACACATCCTACTTTCTTGCTCAGAGGGATTCACTGATACCTACTTAGTAGCCTATAAACCATTTCCTATTTAAATACAAATATAGCTATATACACATACAGATTTTCAGACATGTCCATAGGAACATACTATACACAATTTACTATCATGCTTTTTCACTTAAAAGTATGCCTTAGCTCCTGTAATCCCAGCACTTGGGAGGCTGAGGCAGGAGGATTGAGAGTTCAAAGCCAGCCTCAGTAATGGTGAGGCACTTAGCAACTCAGTGAGTCCCTGTCTCTAATAAAATACAAAAAAGGGCTGGGGATGTGGCCCAGTGGTTCAGTGCCCCTGAGTTCAATCCCCAGTACCAAAAAAAAAAAAGTATGCCTTAGGCATATTTATAGATCATTAAATAGAAAAAAGACAGTAGTAGCTTCAATTCATAAGCATCTGGTGTGTATCCTTCCAGGCCCTTTTCTATACATATGTACATATTTGGTTGTTTGGGGGTTCTAAAAATAAATGATATCATGCTATATGCATTGTTCTGTTAATTTTTCCCTCTTACTAGTGTATTGTAAAGATAATTTCACATCAATACATGTAGGTCTTCCTCATCTTCCTCACTCATTCTTTTTTTTTTTGGTACCGGGGATTGAACTCAGGGGCACTGGACCACTGGGCCACATTCCCAGCCCTTTTTTTGTATTTTATTAGAGAGAGGGTCTCACTGAGATGCTAAGTGCCTCGCCATTGCTGAGGCTGGCTTTGAACTTGCGATCCTTCTGCCTCCGCCTCCCAAGTGCTGGGATTACAGGCGTGCGCCACCGCGCCCAGCTTCCTCATTCTTTTAAACTGTTTTTTATTGCTAATATGTGCCATGTTGTTTTGCCAGACCTTCACTGGTGGAGATATCAGTTGTCTTCCCAGGGTGATGCTGGTTATTGTTATGTTTATTTTCAACCAGACTATAGCCAATATCCTACTTACCCTCCTCTTTGTGCATAAATGATATTATTTCTATATGTGAAATTTCTGGGTCAAAGGATGTGCTCATTTTAAATCTCAAGAGACATTGTCCAACTGTTCTCTAAAAGATGTCTTCTCAATGTCTTCTCAAATCCTTGCCAATACTAGATATTGCTAGACGATGACTACTCCTTTTTTTTTTTTTTTTTTTGGTATTGGAGATTGAACTCAGGGGCACTCAACCACTGAGCCACATCCCCAGCCCTTTTTTTGTATTTTATTTAGAGATGGGGTCTCACTGAGTTGCCTAGGGCTTCACTAAGTTGCTGAGGCTGGCTTTGACTTGCCATCCTCCTGCCTCAGCCTCCCAAGCTGCTGGGTAGATTTCTTAATCATTATAAATTTAACAGGAAAACATGTTCTCATTGTTGTTTTAATTAGTGTTGTCCTGATTATTAATAAGGTTGACCTGATGCTTTATTTTTTATTTTATCTTCCACTCTCTATCATTCTACCTCTTGACTCTTCTCCTTCTCCAGTTGCTTGCAGATCTAGATCATGCCATACAGCACTGCCAGGTTAGTTTTCCTGAAGCTACTTATCATAACTTCACTTTCCTGATGGAACACCTTCACTTCAGTGTGCCAGCTATTTAGTTTGTGCCTGGTGTGAGCCATGACCTTTGGGAGGGGGATGGAGCACTCATAGCTCATGACCCTAATCCAAATGAAGACCTAGGAAGCTGTCTCCTCTCCCCATCTCTCACCTGAGGTTTACAAGTAGCTCCAAGCCCATAACCCTTAAAATGCCTGGCATAATCCTGTCCACAAAATGCCTGGCATAATCCTGTCCACACTTCAGCTCTGTGAAGAGGCACACATCCAATCAGAAAGCAACTTCTCCCCTCTCCCTTCCTATAAATAACCTCGCTCCCATCTGATGGAAGGAGACAGATTTGAGATTATAGCTCCTGGCGTCCTTCCTGGTTGGCTGCACAATAAAGTGTTTTCTTTTTGCCAAAACCCAGGTGCCACAGTATTGGTTTCTATGTGTGTTGGGCAGCGATGCTTGCCTCTTTTAGATACCATTTTCTCTAACAGTAACCTCACATTATAGAATGTTCCGCTGCCCTTGTAAACTTCTTGGGTGAGGTGTCTGGCAATACCAAGACCCATGTCCTGTGGCCTGGCTAAATCATTTTTTTTTAATATTTATTTATTTGCTTTAGTTGTACACAATGCATTTATTTGTACATGGTGCTGAGGATCGAACCCTCTACTGCTGAGCCACAACCCCAACCCCCTAATCATTTCTTTTTAATTTCCATTAAGACATCTTAGGTGATACTGCTGATGATATATAGTCTGAACTAAGGGAGGGAAAAACATTGACTTCAATTGGGCTGCTCTTCAGTAATTGGTACTTCATAAGCTTCATTTGTGCCTTTGTGACAGAGATGGTAAAATTTATCAGAGATAAAAGCTGAAAGAAATGGAATTGGCACTTGGCTTTCCAGCTGTCTCTTTTGAAGTGTACTTCAGAAACTTTAATAGGTATAAACTACATTTAAATTTAGATACTATTTTCTCTACACTTACCAATACAGCCTCTTAAAAAATGTGCTCTAAAGATGCTTGCAACGTGAGCTCAATAGCTATTATCAACGACCAAAGTTTGTTTCACAAACCCATTTATTTTGTGTGTCAGTTGGCGGATAGGCAACTCTAGAAAAGCATAGTTCTCTGATCCCCAGCAACCACTGAAGCTAGTAATTAACGATAAAAAATCCTTAGATGTACCCCAAAGAATCACATTCATTCTGCAAACAGTATACCAGGATGTTTATAAACAACCACCTGGATCAAGCCCATAATGGATTATATTCTGTTTTCTTTGAAGACAAACAAAGCTTCAGATTTCTACAACAAAAAGTCTAAGACCTCAGTGATAAGAATTAATCTCAACTCAGAAGATTTAAGGCTTAATTAGAATTCTGATCCAAGACAGCAGACTGTGTGAACTGCTGTTGCTAAACTGTACTGTGTAAACATTGCATACTGATGGAATTTGCTTGTCAACTCAACTGGCATTTCTGTGCAGTAAGCTTGTCTTTCTGTCAGCAGAGTGCATCCTGGGAAAAGATCAGCATCTCAAAGGAATGTGATCTGCATGTGTAAAGAAGTGTGGGGGGATCCTCAAAGAAAAGGAGCTTGTGTACATTTTTCAGCTGTGCTCCAAGGTTAAAAAAATTCTCCTAACAATGTGTATTTTGGTCTAAGGATAGTGAAGGGTTTCTTTCTAAGAATTGAAAGATAAACATTTTATTTTTAAATTTAAGGGGAAGAATCGGTAACTTTAGCTATGTAAAACATGCCATAGAAAGACTGTGGAAAATGAAAAGAATTTCAACAGGTTTTGAGCTTTTTCCTGATCCCTCCTGCAGAATTCTTTGTTTTCTTACATCTACTACCTCAGTCATTTTATCTAAATCAAGAAGCATTTTCTGTTGTTGTTTTAAACATGAAGCAGCAGCACAGTGTAGGCAATGTAAAGAATACCAGGAGCTGGACTGGATAGACATGTGTTCAAAGCCTGACTGTCCCACTATGCCACCTCTCTGAACATCAGTTTCTCATCAATGAAATACTGGCATAGTAAAAGCCATGTCATATTGATATGAGGATTAAATGAAATGATGTATGGGAAAGTCCTGGCACTTAACAGGTGACATTCTAAAGTCATTGTGATTTCTCTGTCCTATTGTAGTTTTATAAGCTCCTATAACTAGGGACCATGTTTCTGTGATTTTGTTCTCAGCTCTACAGAATGTATGGAGTAAAGACTATTTGTTTGCCTCTACTCAGCAAACAAGTTCCTTTTTCCTTCTCTGAATGTTTGACTAGTATGTTCTTCGATGCCATTTGTCTTTTGGCTTCAGAGAGTGTCTGTTGCAGACTATTTTGGCCAGGGTTTTTATGGTTAATTATGGGAGATTTATTTCAGTACAAACACTGCAGAAGAGAAAAGAGGGAGCCAGGTATGAGATACAGAATAGGAACTCAAATACTTATGGACTGATTAGCTGCATGTAGGATGCAAATATAGGCAGAAGGAATAATGGAACTAAAAAAAAAAAAAAAAAAAAGAAGTGGGAGCCAGGTTGGTGGTGCACATGAAATCCCAATCACTGGGAGGCCCAGGCAGGAGAATCAAAATTTGAGGCCAGCATCAGCAAGCAGTAAATTATTCAGGTAATCAATGGGTCCCTCTTTTTTTTTTTTTTTTTTTTTTTTTTGGTACTGGGGATGGAACACAGAGGTGCTTTATTCCTGAACATAACATCCAAGCCTTTTTTAATTTTCATTTTGAGACAGGGTTTCACATAATTGCTGAGGCTGGCCTGGAACTTGTGATCTTCCTGCCTCAGTCTGCCCAGTTGCTGTTATTACCAGCAGATGCCACTCTACCCAGCAAGTCCACAAAATTTTATCTAAAGCCCTTGGTTATAGATATATTTCAGAATTCAGAAATTGTTGGATTTTAGAAAGATATGGTTAATGTACCATATATTATATAATATCACCAGCAGGGTCAGTGGTAACACTATGTAATCAAATACATTAATATTTATGGATTGAAATACATGAATATTCATACAATGTAAGAAATAGAGTATAAATAGCTCCATATTTAGTTCAGGTCAAGTCAGGTTTTGCTGTCAAATAAGTTACAAAGCACCTTTATTTTTCAAAGACTTTTTGGATTTTAAAATTGCAGCGAAGGATTGCAGGCCTGTGGTAGGTTATGGAGACAAGTGAGAATCAGGTAGATCATACTCCAGAGAAGAGCTGCTTGCTGTATTAGTTTTTATTGCTGCCTGAACTAGTTACCATAAATTTAGCAGTTTAAGGAATGCAAATTTCATCTTCTGGTTCTGGGGATCAGAAGTCCAAAATGAGTGTCACTGAGCTAAAATCAAGATGTCAGTAGGTCTGCATTCCCTCTGGAGACCCTGAGGAAGAATTCATCTTCTTTCTCTTTTCAGCTTCTATAGGAAGCAGTCTGCATTCCTTGGCTTGGGGCCCCTTTTTCCATCTTTAAAGCCAGCAGTGGAAGACTAAGTCCTTCTTAGTCACTCTGACATCTCTCTGCCACCCTTTTCCATATTGAAAGGGCCCGTGTAATTATATTGGACCCACTGAGATCATGCAAGATGTATTAGTCAGAATTCTACAGAAAACCAGTCAAACTCTCTCTATATGCGGGGGACAGGGGAATTATTTAAGGAATTGGCTTAAATGATAATTGAAAGCACAAGAAAGAGAATAGAAAAGGAAAAAGAAAATGGAGGCAGACCTCAATGGACCAGTAATGCTTTCTTAAACAACAGAGGGGCACATTTTTGAAAGGAAAATAGCAGCAGCTGCAACAAGGGTCTGGGTTTTATAGGGTTTATCAGAGCCAGGTCTTGCCAGAAATTTGGGTGGTGGGCTCAGTTATGGTGGGCAGGAGGTGGGTAAGGGAACAGTAAGGGAAGTTCCCTGGGGCCTATTGTGCATATCCCTCAGTGATGGAAGCTGTGAAGTCCACAATCTGAAGGATAGGTCAGCAGGATGAAGACCCAAGGAAGAGTTGATGTTGCATTTCAAGTCCAAATCCATCTGCTAGAGAATTACTTCTTCCTTAGGACTTCAACTGGTTGGATGAGGCCTATCAAGACTGTGGAGGACAAGCTGCTTTACTCAAAGTCCACCAATTTAAATGTTAATCTTATTCAAAAAACACTCTTATAGAAACACCCAGAAAATGTTTTTGTCCAAATACATGGGTACCATGGTCCATCAATGTTGATACATAAAATTAACCATTAATGGTTAATTAAAATGAATCTCTCCATCTCAAGGTCAGTGAATTAGCCTGATTTCCATCTGTAACCATACATTTTCCTTGCTCTATAATTGAATGAATAGAGTAGGATGTGAACATCTTTGGAGGCTATTACTCTGCTCCCCACAGTGTGGTTACACAAAGAGTCGTCAGGTTGTATACAGCACCATTTCCCACAGGGGCACCATTCACATAGATTGCAATTTGAATAGTATTCCCTGAAGTGGTATAAATTAAGGGTCTTGTTCCAGAACCCACTGGCCTAAAGACAACTATCACACATATCGTTTGCAAGGGAGATGGTGTAGTCAAACTTTTTTGAAGTTCAGCTTCCAAAAAACAGGGTGATAATCACTTCTATATAAATAGCTAGTTCCACAGGAGAGGAGGGGCAGCTAGTGTCCAAAAGGAGTCCCTCTGTTGGAGCATGGGGCAGAGTCGTCAGGTTTATAATCGCAAGTTTTCATTAGGACCACATCAACGTGATTTCTAGTACTTTCATAACTCAAGCAGGACTGACTCTTCCAGATAACTCTGAGAATTTTGAGGAAGTGGGAAAGCTGCATTCCAGATGGGAAGCTTGGCGTGAAGTTTCCAAGGAACAATTTTCAGTCCAGTCTCTGAGGCAGGGAATCCTGGGTCTGCATAGATGAGGAATATGATCACAATAACGATGGAGCCAACTGATGGCATCTTTCTGCAGAAAAACATTTTCCAGGAAAGCTAAGAAATTGCTAGCATCTCATATTTTCATTGGGATTTCCACAGATACCAGAACAATCAGATACCTTCTAAATACTCAAATCAATGTAGATGCACCCTTACCACAATTTGTTCTACCCCCTGTTCCCAAACAAAGGTAAGAAAACAGACAAAGCTCTGTCTCTTGACCCTTCCAGGTCTTATAGTAAATAGCCACACTCTAGATGTTTCATAGATGTACAGAGAGTCATTACCAGAGACGGTTAAGTAAATTGGTAAAAATTCTGCTGTCAGTGTATAATGACTATTTAGTTTTTTGTAATGTCCTCTGTGACTCTGTTGCTGGCCTCCTGTTGTTCAGGGTAGGGGCAATACTTATGGTGTCCATGCTGATTGGCTTTTATTAGGAGTTAGGAAGTTTGATCTAGATTAAAACAGTGCTGGTGAACACGAGGGAAGGTCAGCAGGTTAGGTGAGTAAATTACCACCAAATGGAGGATGTGACCTCAATTTTTCTGTTAGCAGGGAGAACCCAGAGTTGAAAAATTCTTGAGAACACAGCTCTTGTTCAAAACAGAGGAATACAAAAAGCAAATATTCAACAGACTTTGAAGATCATAAGAATTATCTAAATGCCCATTGGGTTATTTGTTAATGGAGAACAAGTTCTGTTGAGACTGAATGGACTCCAAAGACCTGGTATATTCTGTTCTACCACGTTATTAAATTATGCTCAGCTTAATTTAATACATTTCAGTTTAATGTGAAACACATTTTAAAGTGTAGCGGGCACAATTGGCTAAATTTTATAAAGATTTTTTTTTTTTTTTTTTTTTTTTTTTGTGGTACCGGGGATTGAATTCAGGGGCACTTGACCACTGGGCCACATCCCCAGCCCTTTTTTTGTATTTTATTAGAGACAGGGTCTCACTGAGTTGCTAAGTGCCTCGCCATTGCTGAGGCTGGCTTTGAACTCGCGATCCTCCTGACTCAGCCTCCCAAAGTGCTGGGATTACAGGCGTGCGCCACCGCACCCGGCTAATTTTATAAAGATTTAAAGCAAAACTAAAACTAATACTTTGCTCAAAGTTCAGAGAAGGCTTTTGTTGTTGAAAGACCAACACAGAAAAGAATTTATTATGTTTATAAAACCCATCTAAGGGGCTAGGGTTGTGGCTCAGTGGTAGAGCACTTGCTTAGCACGTGTGAGGCACTGGGTTCAATTCTCATCACTATACATAAATGAATAAATAAAATAATGGTCCATCAACAGCTTAAAAATATTTTTTAAAAAACCCATTTAACATTTTAAGTTTTCCAGATGTCTTTTCAATTGTCGGGTAACCATAGCCTAAGATTGGGGTCCATAAACTTTTTATGTAAAGGGCCAAATAATAAATATTTGGGGCTTTGTGGGACAAGTAGTCTCTGTTATAACTACTCAACTCTACTATTTAGCATAAAAGCAGCAATAGACATTGTTTAAATAAACGGGCATGGCTATATTCCAATAAAATTAATAGACAAAAACAACTAGAAGGACAGATTTGGCCTAGTTTTGTCCTTGGTTTGTTGACCCCCTCACCTAAGGGACAAGAAAAATCTCAACTGACCATTTCAATTTTGATAGTAAACTGTAAATATTAGAACAATGAAGAAGGTCAGTCATCCAATCTAGTAAGATGGGAACTCAGCTGCCCAAATAATTGTCCCCTCTGTTTTCAACCATCCTAGCATTCTTAAAGTCTTTATTTTGGGGCTTGGGCTATGGCTCAGCAGTAGAGCACTCGTCTCACATGTGTGAGGCCCTGGGTTTGATCCTCAGCACCACATAAATAAAATAAAGGTATTGTGTCCACCTACAACTAAATTTTTTTTTTAAAAAGGTCTTTATTTTGTTTCCTTGCTTTTCTCCACTTTGCTAGCATGCCATAAGAATGATTATGAGAAAGGAATAGAGTTGTTTGGTATGGGGCATAAATTAGGGTAACTGGGATGCTTGGAAATAGGTTGATTTGGTACAACTTACCTTATGGACATTGGAGTGAATCATTCCAAGGTTTGATTTTCATCTTCTAATGAAGAACAGCATGTTACCTAACCAAAACAAAATGGATAGATGTTCCCTCACCACCACTGGGCACAGAGGACAGACACTAGCATATACTAGGATCTTTTCTCTTTCTGCTATAAAGTCTAATTGTGGTGACTCTGTCCTTACCTAGGAAAATACTCTTCTCTCTCAAGATCTCTCATTTTGAAGTCATTTTAGTGCCAAGGGCCAGAATTTAATCTTAAATGTCAAATATACTTACAAATGTCAATTGCACATATAAATGTCAAGTGAACTATGTAGTTCCTCATATCCACTCCTACCAAGTGTAGAAGGCCCCATTTGAAAGACCCATTACTCAAGGATTCTGATTCTTAATGGAGTTTGTTCTTGTGCTGGAGGCAGAGCTATCTAGTTAGCTATTATATTCACTCTGCAGGTTCACGATGAAATTGGAAATGTTTTCAGAGTTGGAGTCAATGAACCACATACTTGTTTATAAGAAGTTACATAGATAGTGCAAGCCCTCTTGGTGAATTCTTTGAAAGAAAATAGGATCAACAGGAAAAATAATTTCAGAGGAAATTGCTTGCATGTCCATTGGGCAATGTTTTTAAATGACCCTTCAATTACCTACTCACTCATGTGAGTAGGAGCATCTTTGCCTTGTCGTCAGTAAATCCTTCCTGCTTGTCCTAGGGAAGACATGTCCTCTATTTATATTTTGACAATTTGCATTTTTCTGGAAATGGATCCTTTTTTCTCCAAACTCAATTTTTATGGGTTCTTAATAAACATGCAGGGGTTCTATAATCTGTTCCCAAATTTCCTGCACGTGCTTACATTTCTTTTACCCATTTAGTAAACATTTATAGAGGGCCCTGTGGTTGGTGTCAGATATATAAACAGCAGCGAACTCTGGGAGCTTTCATTCCAGTGGAGGAGGCAGATCTTAAATAATTCATCACCTTACTAAATAAATAATCACAAACTATGGTAAGTGCTGTGAAGGAAAAGTACATTGTGCTCTTATAGTTTGCAGCAGGCAGAAATGACCTGGTGTGGGATGGGGAAGACATCTCTGAGGAAGTGATTGTTTGGGGTAAGACTAGAAAAATGAGTAGAGGTTCACTAGACAAAGAGTGAGAGTCAGAAGGTGCCAGGTGGAGAAAAGTCTAGATTGAAAGATGGAAAAGTGAAAATAGACCAATATGTTCTGACCTGGGGAGTGAGCAAGAGAGAGACTCATTTACTCATCAAATAATTGGGGAGACTTCTGTGTAAAAGGTACTCTTCTACATACTGGGGACATAATAATGAAAAAAAAAATCCCTGTCCTCATGGAGATTATTTTCTAGTTGGTAAGAGAGCCTATAAATGCGTTAGCAGATATTAATTTGATTTCTTAAGTAATAATTGCTCTGAAGAAAATGAGCCTGGGTAGTCTGTGAGGGCCTGTCTCTGGAGATGCCATATGAATAAATATTGAGTGATGTGAAAGAACCAGTCAGGTACAGAACTGTAGGAAAAGAATCTAGGCAGTGAGATCAGCCTGTAAGAACATGCCTGTTGTGTTTGTTAGATTGTATTTTATTTCATGTTTCCAAACAAACTCTAAAAAAATAGATAATGTTTTGTTTAATTTGGATTTAATTAATTAATTGTATTAATTAGATTAAATTAATTAATTAGATAACTTTTTATCTAATTTAGATTAGATAACTTGTGCTAAGTTCATGGTGTATACATGTCAGGATAAGATGGAAACTCAAGTATATCTCTGCCTTTCCTCTTCCCACTAGACAATAGAGCCTCATTAGAAAGTATTGAACCATGTCCACACAAACAAGTTGTTAAATAATTTCAGTCAAAATGTCACATCTGAGAGTGGACATAATCCTTAGTATGTGTCCTGGATAGAACCCCAAGCTAACGCTAGTAAAGCCCTTCTGAACTTTTTCTGCTTGAGAAGACTCCTTTGCAACCTGATATGAAGAGGACCCCTGAATAGCATATAGTCTGTTTGTATGTTTGGAAATCATTGGGTAGCACAGAGAAAATTCCAGACTAATATGAGACGTGGATTGTATGTTCGTCTTTCCATTCAGTTAGTTGTGTAAACTTAGGCAAGTCACAACCCCTCTCAGTTCCAATTTCTTCATGTGTAAAATGGGAATGTTAATATGATCTTTCTTGTCTACCTCTCAAGAGTTGTGACTATCCAATTAAAATGTTGTCTTTACCTTCAAAATATGCCGTGAATCCAGCTATCTCTCACTGTCCTCACTACCATCAATATTTCTTTACTGAATTATGGCAACAGCAGCCCAGCTGATCTCCATGTTCCACCTTTGCCACGCCACCCCCAAACTCTATTCTGAATGGAGCAACCATGGTGATCTGCTAAAAGTCAGATCTTAGTGGAACTTACTGCTCTGCTCCAGGTCTTTCAATGGTTCATTTATTTATTTGAAATTAAAGCCAGAGTCCCAATATTGCCTACAAGTCTCCCTGCGATGTGCCTGCCACATTTACCACTCTGACCCCATCTCCTCCAATGCCTTTCATTCACTCTGCTCCAGTCTCATGAACTTCCTTGGTATTCCTCAAGCACACCTTAGAGACTCTGCTTTCTTGCCTCTGCCAGGAACACCTGTCATATAGAGAGCTGCATGGCTAACACCTATACTTCCTTCAAGTCTCTGCCTAAATGTGACCTCAATGAAGCTTATGGTGACCATTCTATTTAAAATGGCATCCACCCTTCCCCACATTTCAGACCCCCTCACCATGATGCACTTTTTTCTTTTCTGTTCCATAGCATTATTGAACATAATACATAGTTTACTTGTAAGGTAAGCATAAAAATTTTGCCTCGACTGGGACTTTTTTGGGGGAGTACTGGGGATTAAACCCTGGGGCTCTTTACCACTGAGCCACATCCCCAGCCATTTTATTTTTATTTATTTATTTTTAAATTTTGAGCAGGGTTTCACTAAATTGCTTAGGCTTTACTAAGTTGCTGAGGCTGGCCTCAAACTTGTGATCCTCCTGCCTCAGCCTTCTGAGTACAAGTGTATGCCCCTGCACCCAGCCCTCAACTGGGACATTTTTGAGAGTGGGACTGTGTGATATTAAATTATACCAGGACAGTAAGTATAAACTGGGACTTTGTAATTCATGATATTTAAAAAAAAACATGTCTTCCCTTGTTGGGTTTCACAGAGATGGGGATCTTTGAATGCTTTGCTATTTACTTATCTCATGAGCCAATGAACGTGCCTGACATATAGTAGATTATAAATAAATATTTTTTGAGTAAGTAAATGGATTATAGGTAACAAAGATGTTTATAAAATATGAAGTAGTGTAGATCTTAGTTAATTTATTAATTTTAGTTAATAATTAATTTAGTCATTCATTTTTCTCAACCTTTCTAAATGTGTTTATTGATATACATGATGTGAAATATATCTATATATTCCTATCCATATGTAAAATATATATTTAATATAAGCAAACACTCCCAACTTTATACCTTTTATTTCCTAGGATAAAAGGTAAGTTTGCTCTATAATTTATATATAATTTAAAACACCAAAGACTAATTTGAAAGATGAACATCATGTAGGGAAAATACTTCAAGACAGTTGAAAGGGGATTTTTATTAAATAGACCTTCTTCCCCTCCAGAGCACACATCTTTATCCTGAGGGCTTTACAGACACTGAGAGTCACCTCAAGGAGTTGTTGGTGTCACTTGACTGAAAATTAGTATAGTGCATGTATGAGGCTGAGGAATGGAACCAAGGCAACCTCCAGTCCTATGAGAGAGAAGGCTCTGGAGGATAAGGTAAAAAGATTGAGAGTTCAAAGCCAGCCTCAGCAACTTAGTGAGGCCCTAAGCAACTTAGTGAGATCCTCTCTCTACAAAATAAAAAGGGCTAGGGATGTGGCTTAGTCATTAAGCTGCCAAGGGTTCAATCCCTGGTACCAAATAAGAATAATAAATACTAACACCAATAATAGTAGTTAAAAAAATAAAAGAGATGATAGACTATGTGTTAACAGAGGAATAGATAGGAGGCATAGATGAACTAGAGTGAAGAATGGGCAACATGGAACAGGTGATATGTGGTAAGGGGACATTCAGTTGGCAAGAGTTAAATTAATGATTAAAATATGACTTAACCCCTGTTGGGCTATGCAAAGTGCTTGACAAAAATTGTAAATTGAGATTTATGTATTTTTACAATGATATGCATTGCTCTATCTGCTCTATATATTGACCTTTTCTTGAATGAATTGCTGGCAGAATCCAAAATACAATGTGTTCTTTTCAAAATTACTGAATGAATTGAATCCAAATGTAATATGCAGTAAATTCCACTTTGCTTATTCTATAGTTTTGGAAATTTGTGAATAAAGAGTGTGCACTTTACTTACAAAGTCAAAGCAAAATCAATCAACTTTCACGCCTCCTTTTTAGTTAATATCAATGAGGAGGATTAAACAAGAGGCTTTGGTTTTATCTGAATTTTAAAACAATAATGCCTCATTGGCCTTGATTTTGTGGGCCTCCATCTTTCTCTCCAGTTTGGTCAATCAGGTTTGGTTGAGAAGGTTTTTCCTCCATCCCACTGCCACAGCATCTGAAATACCTTTTCTGTTCATTGTGTATTCTCATATTCCAAGGATGTGTCACAGAACATAGACTGAAAAGCTCATTGGGTTTAGATGGATCACAAGAAAAGAAAACATTTGATCTCTTCAGGCATTTAATGATCCATATGCGAAGAGTTAAAACCTTTTCAATTCTAGTAATGTAACAGAGAGGAAAGATAACAGCTGTTTTCCACCTTTTTAGACCAGGGCTTGACTGCTTTTCAAAGATTTTTAGCTTTCCTTTTCAAGTTCAAATTCATGTTTATCTTTTGTGGCTTGTATTACTTAGGCCTGCAAAGTTGAATACCTAGTTCAAATATTAAAAGATGCTGAACTAAAAAACAAAAACAACAACAACAACAACAAAAAGCCCTTAGTAGAGTTAGACACATAATTGCGAATCAATATGTATTAATTTACTGAGAGATGGTTGATAAGTTCTATTATTCACCTTTATTGTCTGATGTCAGGCACTCTTCTAAGATGTAAGCAGCTAAAGAGGAAATACAGGGGCTGGGGTTGTGGCTCAGCTGTAGAGCGCTCGCCTAGCACATGCGCGGCCCGGGTTCGATCCTTAGCACCATGTAAATACAAATGCATTTCATTGTGTACAACTAAAGCAAATAAATACTTAAATTAAAAAAAAAGAGGAAATACACATGTGTGAAGTTCACAGTCACAGTCTCAAATATGCAAAAACATAACTTGCTTTGTTTTTCTGTCAGTGAATTCATTTCATTTTCAAATGCCTACCTAGTCTACCTTATAGCAACTCAAAACAATAACAACCACCACAACCATCAAAATGGTAATAAAAACCTTAATGTAGCTGCTTCCAGGTAAACTTCAATCCAAATCTCTGATGTTTTAGACAATACAAGTTAACCAGTTAAGTCCCATCATCCCAGATGTGGAACATGTATGAAAAATTGAGCAACAAATATACTACTTATAGTAAAGTTTGAAATAAATATTATGAGTTTCGAGTTCAATTATTTTGAGAAAAGTAGTAGGTAAATGATTACAGCATTTGAAAATATATATTTACAAATTTCATGAAAATCCTAAGGCCATATAAGCTCTAGATTATGACTTCCAACCTATTTTGATGGACTTGTGTCAATTTCTTTGAATTATTCACAGAATATAAACTTGGGGCTTAATGGGTTAATAATTCATCCACATTCAGTTTAAAAACATTGTTATGGTTTGGATATGAGGTGTCTCCCAAAAGCTACTATGTTGATGCAGGAATGTCTACAGGTAAAGTGATTGGACTGTGAGAGCTATAACCTAGTCAGTCCATCCTGGCTTGAATGGACTAATTGGGTGATAACTGTAGGTAGGTGGGGCGTGGCTGGAGGAGGTATTTTACTGGGGTCATATCCTGAAAGGGTGCAGCTGCTCTGCAACCCCTTCTCCTTCCAATCTCTCTATTTCCTGGTTGCCACAAGCTGAGCATCTTTCTTCCACTGTACCCTTTGGCCATGCTTCACCTTGGGCCCAGAGAAATGGAACTGACCAACCATGAACACAACCTCTGAAACTGTGAGCTAAAATAAACTTTTCCTTCTCTTAAGTTGTTTTTTGTCAGATATTTTGGTCACAGAAATGTAGAGCTGACTAACACAAACATTGTCACATTCTCTCTTTCTCCTACATCTCTTTTCAGTTCTTTGCAGTTTCTGAGCATAGTGATAATGTTGGGACTTGCTCATACACCTGCTATATGGTATTTTTGAGAGGACAGTTTCCAAAGCTCTTTTCCTGATTCTCATCTGTCTTGTTTCTCCTTCTTCTTGATATTTTCTGATGAATCCATTAGGAAGGCCTTTTAAAAATGTTATTAGTGCCATATAACAGTGTGGTTCATTTTGACATATTCATAAATGCATATAATATAATTTGCTCTATTTTGGCTTCCCTTTTCCTTCCTTCCTGCCTCCCCCTGATTCCCTATTAAGAAGGCTTTTGCCTGAAGGTAACAACTAACAGTGCCTTAAAACATGAGGGTATTTATCATTTAGTAATAAGAAAATCCATACACAGGTAGCCTTGAGGTTGGTTTGGCAGCTCAATGGCCCAGACGTTTCACTATCTTTCTATTCTAGCATCATTTGCATGTTGTTTTTTCAATTTTGTGCTTCTTATCTCATAGTCACAAAATGGCTGCTATATGGCTTGCACAATATAATATTGCCAAGGCAGAAATAAAAGGGAAGAACCCCCATCAATAGCTCTCCTCTTGTATACACCTCTTTTATAAGGGAAGCAAGAGAACCTCAAAAACTTCCAGTTAGGCCCTCTTGGACAGTGTTGAGTCACAGGCCACCAGTTTCTGTGAACAAGTCAGAGAATGCAATGTTTTGGGTTGTTCACCCTCTGTATTGGGAGACAGGTAGATAGAGTTGATAATGACATCTCAAGTGGCCAGTCCTCAGTTTCTGCTATTAGTCTGGTTCTTTATCCAGGAGATGTACAGTCCTTTCCGAGTCTGTGGCTGAAATGCTATGTGGGAGAATGCTTTGGCTTCATCATTGTGAGTTTTTTGATATGTGAGGGGACAGTTTGTGCAGAGGAAATGCTATTTGCAGTTTCATAGTTTTAAATTAATTTATCAAAACTACAAGCTAAAAAGTGGTTTTATACTGGCCTTTAAATTCAATTTAAAAATCTTAGCCTGTTCCATAAATCTAGCATATTTTGTCAATCACTTGCAAGGCAGCCTTTGATTAATGTTAGATCAAATCAAGCTGAACATATTAAATTATGCTTGATTAAATGAATTTCTATTTGTAAACTTAGATTCTTAAATTCTCTTCAGCATTTCAAAGTACATTTTTTAAGTCTAATTTATCTGATCTTCTCTTTAAGCACTACAAGGACCTGACCAGGCAAACTTAGGATCCCAACAAGCAAAACCTTATTAATTGCTTGAATAACTTTTATACATTTAGTAACTTAAACTTGTAAATATAAGGAATCTCAAGTTGTTTTAAACATTCCAGTACATTTACAAATAGAATATAGTCAATGTGTTGCATCCTTTAATGAAAAATCACAAATTAATGAAATGTTCTAAATCAGAATTTATTCTATTTAAACTGTGTTTCTAAAATATGCAGCATTCTCTTATACATCACAAGCATATTGAATACCAATTATATACACATTTTTCTAAACTTCCCATACTGGTGTTAATACTATGGTTTTGCTTCACTTCATTTTGTTACATTTTGTTACAAATCTCCCTAAGATTTTAAGGACACTTACTCCCAAAGCATGGCCTCAGGCCAGGCACTACTCTTGTTACAAGTGAACTGAAAGCATTTACAAACCAGAAATTTGAGAGTCATATGTGGTAACAGAAGCAACAGTAATCCAGGGAGATTGTATTTGTGTACAGATGTAAAAACTGGGATCTCCCCCCTCCCCGTTACTATGGCAACAGGGAACTAGGTTCATAACCTTCAGCTGGCATTGTTTTCTTGTAAGTTCAAGTTGCACCATTACATCATTCTTCCATCATCATTATTTAATTTGGACACATGGAAATCTTGAAAGCACCAGTGCTTCAAATTCACAGCTAACTTCCTTGAATTAATTTCCACTACCTGAGTGAATTCAAGATTCCATTTGTATTCCCTCTTCTAGGCTACTATTCTTATAGATAGAATAATGACATCTATTTGGATTCTGTATGCCTCTTATACTGTTGTCTCTGTGATCACAACCAGTAAAGGCAACTTCCACTCTGGCCCATGGTCACCTTTTTCAGGAGAGAGAGTCTTGGGTGGTAGATTAGGTGGAGCTGCTTTTACTACTGAATCCTTTGTTGCTTGTCATTTCATCATAGCCATGGGACAATAAACATGCCTGGTAACTCTCTGCCACCTTGTATGCCCCCTGGGTACCTATGTCAACTCTGGTACTACAAAAATTGCAAGAGCATTCATAAACCCTCCAAGACTTGCTATTCTCTCTCACGTCAACCTTAGTTCTGTGAAGAATAATGACAAATATTTGCCTTTCCTCTCAAACACAACAATGAAGATAACATTTAGCTTAGAGGTATTCCAGCTATTAAATCGAGGCCGGCTTAGAAGGGAAAGGTATAGAAATTCTTCGATACTCTGGTAAGGTACCATGGTTGGCCAAATAATGATTTGGGTCTTGAACTAAGTCCTTTTCCTCTTCCCCGTGTCATTAATGTATTTTTATTGTATTATGCAACAAAATTCTGATATTTTCATACAGCAATAAAAATAGGCATGTCTATTAGCAGTATAGATGAATCTCCCACAACATTAAGTACAAGAAACAAAAGATGAATATATGTAGTCTGTTTCCATTAAAATAAGCTTCAACAAGTGGAGGTAACCTATATTGTTTAGGAATGCATGCAGAAATGGCAAAACTGTTTTTTAAATAGCAAGGAAATAGTGGCAAACCTTAGTAGAGTGGTTACTTCTGGACAGGGGAAGAAGTTATCATGGGCTACAGATGTTGGGGGTGGTGCTAGTCAGCTTTCCATTACTGTGACAAAATAACTGAGATAATCAAGTTATAAGAAGTAAAGTTATATATATATTCTGGCTCATGATCTCAGAGGTTTCTGTCCATCATAGTTTGACCCCACTGTCTTCTGGCCTATGGCAAGGCAGAACATGATGGTGGGAAGCACAAGGTGGAAGAAGCAAAAAGGCTGCTGGGTGAGCATTTTTGTGGGCTGCTTCTTGGCATTTGGGTTATTTTCCTCTTGAGGTACCCTGGAGGCGTATTATGCCCCATCCTTCCCTATAGCCAGAAAGGTCCTGAATGTGCCTTACTTCTGCTTCTGGAGCACTGGAATATGGCAGCAGCTCTGTGGGGGTTCTGTTACTATCTCTTGGGTTACCTTTAGATGTGTTCCTCACAGACTACACAGGGGAGGGCATATGGCACTGAGGCCAGTTGCATCTCTAAACGTGGTTGATTCCTGTTCTTTCTACAGCTTACCATTTAAATGCCACATCATTGAGGCAGCCTTCCATAACTCAGTCCTGGCCAAGTCTCCCTGTTATAGACTCCCAAAGTAATTTTGAGTTCTCTTTTAACCCACAGCTCACTTAACATTTTGGCTTAATTTTTATTTGAACTAGCATACTATGATTTCTTAGGGTGCTGGGAACTTGCCCTTTGCATCATAGCTTTTTCTCCAGTGTCTAATGCTGCTTTTGACACTGAGAATTTGCTCAACCAATATTGAATATGGCAATCATAGATTCTAAATTATTCTAGTTAGTGAAATACAGTAAGCATTAATGAGAGGCTGGGCTCTGGTGCTGTGGCATCTTTTGAATTCTTGAACATGGGCAGTGGGGCCTCTGAGTAACAAAATGGATTCTTAGACTCACTGGAGAGCTTGAATTTTCACTGAGTTTTTTAAAGGTCACTGGATTTAAGTGAAGGCAAGGACTTAAGAGGTAAGCATGTGTCTTAGCATATATAAAATGTGACATCTTCCGTTTACAAGGAGGAGGACATTTTCCTATTGCCATCAATCAAAAGCACAGTGTTATCTTCAGTATTTAGCTAAGTAGATGGAATAGAGGGATTTTACTGATGTGTTCAAACTTGTGAGTCAGGAAAGACATTTATAAACTGTAAATGGGAATTGAGATGAATCTAAGGCTTCCTTTCATTTTGCAAACCAGGCGAGTCTTCCTGGACTTATTCCTGACATTCTTTAATACGATGCATTTGAACAGACTGAAGATGAAACAGAGATTTTTTTTTCATATCTTTTGACCCTGAGCCATATATATGATGGAGGCTTTTTAAACATGAATATTTTTGGCTCTAACAACTGCACCTTTGAAATGGCATGAAGCACAGTGTTTAGAACTGTAAATATCACTGACATTTCTAAAGTGCAAATAATGTTTAATAGCATGGCAGCAAATTTATTGCCACTGCATGAATATAGGTATTTCTTCAAAGTTTGTGGTATTTAAGAGTTAAATAAATCAGTAGAAAACTCAGTACATACTAGTCTATGTAACCAGAGGTAGGTATAATAATTAGGAGGAATGTGAAAACCCTTTTAATGCTTCAATAAATATGCCAAATATCTATGGCAGCCTGCTGTTCTCTGAGCCCAGATTGCTGCTTTGTAGGTAGGTATCAATCTTCCCTACTTGCTGTGTTCAACCTTTCTGAATCTGTGATCAGGATCCATCTGTTCGTCTGTATTTATTAG
Organism: Tamias sibiricus; assembly: GCA_025594165.1. Classification (NCBI taxonomy): domain Eukaryota; kingdom Metazoa; phylum Chordata; class Mammalia; order Rodentia; family Sciuridae; genus Tamias; species Tamias sibiricus. The sequence goes on from CM046667.1 coordinate 131,145,527, forward strand.
TGTATTTTCTTTTGACATAAATCCTTCAAAAATGTTCATTTCCAAGCAGTGTCATGATACCTGCTGGGTTATATTTGTCAGGCACAATAACAGTATAATCGTCTTTAAATGAGAAAACAGAAAGTAAATTATGCAAAACAAAAGTTGTCCACTTCTGCCAAGGCCAGGGCTGCCTAGGAAGTAAACATTGATGTCCCTGACAGATTGGTCAGAAGGGTTGGTAATTATGAAAGATGGCCACATCTTTCAGGTAGCAGGTCAACCCTAACTCAGAATGTGTGTATGCACGAGTGAATTCATAAAGCATTTCTGAGTCTTCCATACTGGTGACATGCTTGCTTAATGTCCAGCCATAGAAAATGAAGTGGGGAAGGAAATGGTTGCTGGTAAGCAATGCAGTAGACACAAACATCCAGGGACTACCACTTTCTGTACTAAGGGAAGAATTTGGTAATTCCTTAAAGATGGGGAAAAAAAACAGCTTTTAAAATTTGGACAGATTGTAACTTGAAACATGTGATGCTCTATCACCCACTGTATTTTTCCACTTCTCACTCTATTATTTCTCTATATTTTTTGTTTTTCCCACAGGCTTTTTTTCCCCATGCTTTTATGTATTCTCTGAGAAAAGAATATTGGGAAACAATTTTTGCTGTAAAAGTGAGTTGAATACCTCCTTGAGGCTGGTTGTCCAAGAGACAAGCATTTCCAGCAGTGTGATCTCATTTAAGACAGCACAGAACATTAGACCTGGAAGGGACTGTTCTCTCTTTTCATAGGTTAATTTTGTACATTTATTATTTTGGGGTGATTACAGACAAACAAGCTATATGTCTTGGTCCATTTTCTGTTGCTCCAACAGAATGCTAAAGGCTGGGTAAGTTATGAACAAAGAAATTTATTTGACTAATGGTTCTGGAGGACAGGATGTCCAATGACTCTGGCATCTGGTGAGGGCCTTTGTGCTGTGTTATAACATGGCAGATGAGCATCTCCTGGTAAGAGCATGTGATAGACAGCAAATAAGACCAACCTGATTATCTGATTAGGAATCTACTCCCTGGATAACTAATCCACTCCTGAAATAATCACCTCTTAAAGGTCTCCCCTCTTAATGTTATTACAATGACAATTAAATATCAACATGAGATTTAGAGGGGACATTCAAACAAGGCATTAACATGCAATAAGTTTAATGACTTTGACAGCTTAACAAAAATCAAGCTTATATTCACCTTTTTATTTTGCATATACAATACGAACTTTCACATTACTAAATATCAGTATTTTGTATTTCTGTTTCAACCTTTTTATTTGCTCTATGTACTTAGTCATTGTTATAATTGTTAGTTTATAATGTGTGTTTGGATTGATTTCATGTCTAACAATTGCTTACTTTTTCTTCTTACATCTCTAGACTTCTGTGATCATTTTCCTTTTACCTAAAGTTCACTGTTTACTAGTTACTTTAGTGATGCTACATATATGGCACAAATCCACATATAAGAGGTTTATTCTATCTTTCTCCTATTTTGCAAAAGAGAATTCATGATGTTTATTCATATTCAATAATTCATTTGTTTCTTTTATTAAATAATTTTTTGGTGTGTGCCTACTCTAGACTAAATATAGATTTATTTGCTGGAGAAACAATGATGAACAAAAATTACTAGGGTTATTTTCCTCATGGAGCTTGGGGTCTAATGGAGCAGGCCAATCAACATTAAGGAAACTATTACATAAACATATGAGTTCAACCTCACAAGAGAGAATAACAAAGGACTTAGTCTAAATCCAAAAGGTGGGACAGAAGGACCTGTCCAGGCAAGACCTCTTTACTTTAAGAAAAAGAAGTTCAAGTTGAAACTTAAAAATGAGTTGGGTGGATGGTGAGGAAGAGTTTTCCACACAAGAGGGAACACTAGCACAAAGGCATAGAGGCTGGAAAGAGCTTGCCTTTTTCAAGACACAGAAGAAGGCCTCTGTGGGTATGTGTAGGAAAATCAGGAGTGTGGAATCTAAAAAACAAACTTAGAGAAGTAAAGAACAAAAGGGTGGTTACCAAAGACTTAGGTTGGAGAATGGGGAGATGTTCGTCAAAGGGTGCAAAGTTTCAGTTAGGAGGAATAGGATTTGAGTTTTCTTGCACAGCATGGTGATCATAGTTAATAATATATATTTCAAAATTGCTCAAAGAGTAGTTTTTAAATTCTCACTACAAAAAAAATAATTATGTAAGGAAAAGATGGATATGTTAATTGGCTTGATTGAACCTTTCTAAAATGTCTATGTAGATCAGTACCTCATATTGTATCCTGTAAATATATACAATTATTATTTGTCAATTGAAAATACAAATTAAAAGGATGGAGAGGGAATGAAACAAAGGCATAGACGTAAGAGAAGGCTAGATAGTTGAATAATTCAGAGCTATATACAAAAATGATATGCCATTGAAAAGTTTCAGGTAGGTGGCATGGCATGATCCAAATGTACGTGTGTGTATATATGTGTGTGTGTGCACATGTAATTTTAAAATTTAAATTACATTTATGAATTTATGTAAAAATTATGTAACTTACATGTTTAAGTTAGGGAAATTTTTAATAAAACAAATTATGAATATTTCTGAAGCTGCAAACCAATTTGGGAACTAGAGGATAACCAATATCCTTTATTGTTTTGTTACCTGTGCATTTATCCCAGATGCCTTCTCTTTTCCCATCCCCATATTACTACTCTAAATTTTGTTTTTATCATGACATTGCTCTTTTTGCATTAGGCCTACCATATATACAAAATCTTTAAATAATACATAGTGGGTTTTTTTGCTTTTAAACTACATAAAAATAACACACTATATGCATATTCTTGATGCTACTTGTTTAAAAAACTCAGCATTATGTTTGTAGGATGCTTTTATGGTGATGATTTAGCGAGAGCAATACATTTTCACTGTTGCATAAAAATTTGTTTTGGCATATTTTACAATTTATGCACTATTTTGTTGTTGGTAGATATTAAAATTATTTCTAGATTGTTTTTGTGTTTTGTTTTCTTTTCATTGTCTTTGGTCCTTTTTTTTTTTTTTTTTTTTTTTTTTTTTTGCTTTGAGCCCTCTTAGATATGTGTCTTGGTTAACATACTGATGCTCTAGAGTTTTTCAGGCTGTATAATTATGAATAGAATTGCTAGATCATAGTCAATGAGAATGTTTAGCTTTATGAAGTAATATCATCTTATTTTACATTTACTACTTCTACCAATGTTGTTTTACTTCCTCTTATTTCACATCTTGCCCAGTGATTGGTTTTGTCAGACTTAAATTTGTCCTCATATTACTAGAACAAAAAGCTATCTCATTTCAACATTAATTTGCATTTCCATAGTTACTGATGATATTGAGTCTTTCATAATTTTTGGCCATGCTCACTCTTTTGTGGAATGTCTGTTCAGTTCTTACTCATTTAAAAAATTATTTATTTTTGACTTTTACAAAATCATTGATTTTCTTATTCATTATATATTTTGGATCCTAATGAAATATTTTTTCAGTCTATGCTTTCTATTTTCAATTTTCTTATTGTATCTATTTTGATGATGATAAGTTTTATACTTTAAGACAGCTGAATTTTTCAATGGTGTCTTTATGGTTAGTGTGTTTGTGTGTGTGCATGTGTGCATATTTCAACAATTCCTCCCTAACTCTGAGGTCACAAAAATCATCTCCTATGCTTCCTACTATAAGTTATAAAGTTTTGCCTTTTAAATATGGAATTTTTTTTTTCTGTATGAGAAACAAATATTCTAACATTGCTTACTAGTAAATAGTCCATGCTTTTCCAATGATATTCAATGCCATGTCTATCATTTCATATCAGTTTCTAGATGTACATGTATGTGAGGGACATTATTTTTAGTTTTTCTATTACTTTGTATACTCCTGTGCCAGTACAAAATGTTCTTATCTTCCATATTTTAATAATGAATGTTAAGACTTAGAGGGAAATTCCTTCATGTTATTCTTGAATTTTTGTGTTTCATCTGTATTTTTCCAGAAAGATTTAAGACTTTGTCAAACTCCACAGAAAATATTCTTTTGGGGTTTTGATTAAAATTTCATTGACTATAGAGCTTAATTTGAAGAGATTTTATGTCCTTATTATATTGTTTGTGCAAGTATGACATCTCTCTTCATTTATCTAGTTATTTTTTCATGATTTACTATAACATTTTATAATTATCTACTTAAAGGCCTGTACATCTTTTATTCAGTTCATTCAGGGAATTATTTATTTGACTTTTGGTTTTAAAAATCGCTTCATGCTATTCAGTATATAATATAATTGACTTTCATATATTAATCTTTTATTCAACTATCTTGCCTGGGTTCTTTTTTTCTTTTGAACAATTTTGAAGGTTATCTCTTTGGACAATTGTATTCTTTGTAAATGATAACAGTTTAGTTTAATACCTTATACAACTTTTACTTTTTTATTTTTTTATTTTATTGTCTCAAAACTTTGAGTATGTTGCTGAATATGTGAGTGATAATGCTCCTTTTTCTTGCTCCCATTTAAATAATTTAAATATTATTTTAAATTGATAAATCACAATTGGATATATTTATGGGATACACTGATGTTTTGATAAAGGTATTAATTATGGAATGATTAAATCAAATTGATTGACATCTATTAACTCACTTCCTTACCATTTTTTTTTTGTATTGAGAAATTTGAAGTTTACTCTTTGAGCAATTTGGAAGCCTACAAGGTCTCAAAAGTCATTCCTCCCATCTAACTGAAGCTTTGTATATTTTGATCACCATTTTTTCCATTTTTTCTCCCTTTCCAGCATCTGATAACCACCATTCTACACTTTACTTCTATGAGTTCAAATTTTTCAGAACCCACATATAAGTGAGAGCATGCATTATTTGTCTTTCTGTGCCTGGCTTACTTCACTTAACATAATGTCCTGAAGGTTCATTTATGTTGTTTCAAATGACAGAATTTCCTTTTTTTTTTTAAGGCTTGATGGTATTCCTTTGTGTATGTACACCATTAAAAATATGATTTTCCTCAGGTAAAGATATTTGCTTTTATTTTCAGTTACCCATTGTTTTCATGAATGCATGTTAAATTGAATAAAAATTCTTTCTTGTGCATCTATTGATGATAATATGGACTTCTCCATTAAACTATTCTATTCTTTGCATAACCTGCATTGAACATGACATATTATCTTTAAATAATAAAAGCAAAAGCACAAAGCTACAATGCTAAATTCTGTGTCTACGTTCATGAGAATAGCCTACAATTTTCTCTAATTGAACTGTCTTCATTTGGTTTGCATATTACATAAAAGTTTATATTGGTAATACATAGACTTCTGAAGTTCTGTTCACTGGGAAAAAAATAATTAAAGAAATTGTGTTCCTTTACATTTTGGTAAGATCTGTATGTCAAACTAAGCCTGATGTTTTCTTGATGAGAAGAGATTGAAATACTGATTTTATCTCTTAGAAATTAAAATAATCAGTTGCAAAAAAATTGCAGTTATAATTTCTTCCTTGATCTATGAGTTTGAAAGTATATTTTAAAAGTTTTTGCAGTGGACCTTTTGATTACTGATTTTTAATTTAATTGAGTTATGGTCAGAGAATGCAGACTACATAATATTTGCTTTCTCCCTTTTTCTGCAATTGTTTATTTCCGTAAACATTTTAATCATAATTATTTTCTAATTCTAACATTTGAAGCTTTTGGGGTGTTAAATCTTTAGTTTGCTGCTTTCGATTGGCCTAATTTCTTGTGTGTTAAGTAATATATGATTAAGCTCATGTCTAGTTGATCTTATCTGTAGTAATTCAGGGCCTATACTGGGAACACTTACCTCCAGAAAGGAATTGAAAATTTTTTTTTATATTGAGAATCAAGATGTGCTTCCTAATAGGGTCCTCTTAAGCTTCCTTCTAAATTATTGGCTTTTAAGGTATTATCCAGTTTAATCCTTCCACCCCACCATACTTTATTATGGGTTGAGGTTTAGTTTCTAGATTCTAGTATTAGTGTAGGTATTTGCCACCAGGACAACTCAGACATTGTCATCTACTTCAGGCCTGCTTCTTTTTAGAATTTGGTTATTTTCATTTATTTTCTTTAGCTATCTTACCTTTAAATTTTTGAGCCCTTGGGAAATATCCCCTACTTTCTTTGAGCCCAGAAATACATATTCAAAATAACATTTTATACAAGGTATAGTACAGTGAAAAGGACTTTTTGAGCATCAAATTAGCCATTTTTTTCAGGAGAAAAAGTGTAATTTATATAAAAATATCACTTCTGGGCTGGGGATACAACTCAGTTGGTAGACTGCTTGCCTTACATGCTCAAGGTCCTGGGTTCAATCCCCAGTACCACAAACAAAGGAAGAAAGAAAGAAAAGAAAAAAAAACATACCACTTCTGCTGGGAGGATAATAAATGGAACTTGGAGCAAGAATGCAGGTAGAACAACACTGATGTGACTTCATCATGACCTGCACTATGGATATGGTCATTCAGGAAGAGAAGGGAGAGAATATATATACTGAAAGAAAGAAAGTCCAGAACTAATCTCCAATCTCTGGAGTAAAACGCACACACACACACACACACACACACACACACACACACACACAAACACAAAACATATATAAATATATAACCAAAGCACATAAAACTTACTATATAACTATGTGAATAGTTATATAAAACTTAGTTATCATTCAACTAATATTTAAGTGTATAGTTTAGTGACTGTTATGGTTTAGATATGAGGTATCCCCCAAAATCTCATGTGTGAGACAATTCAAGACTGCTTAGAGGTGAAGTGATTGGGTTATGAGAGCCTTAACCCAATCAGTGAATTATTCCCCTAATAAGGATTAACTGAGTAGTAACTGAAGTCAAGTAGGGTATGGCTGGAAGAGGTGGGTCATTGGGGGCATGCTTTTAGGGTATATATTTTGTTTTGTTTTGTTTTTGTGGTCCTGGGGATTGAACCCAGGGCCTTGTGCATGTGAGGCAAACACTCTACCAACTGAGCTATATCCCCAACCACGGGTTATATATTTTGTATCTGGTGAGTGAAGTCTGTCTGTCTCTGTCTCTGTCTCTCTGTCTCTCTCTCTGTCTCTCTGTCTCTGTCTCTCTCTCTGTCTGTCTCTCTCTCTGTCTGCCTCTCTCTCTCTCTGTCTCTCTCTCTCTCTCTCTCTCTCTCTCTCTGCTTCCTGGTGCCATGTCCCTGGCTGCTTTCCTCTTCCACACACTTCCGCCATGATGTTTTGCTTTACTTCAGCCTTAAGGAATGGAGCCAGCCGTCTATGGACGAGACCTCTGAAACTGTGAATCCCCAAATAAACATTTACTCCTTAAAATTATTCTTGCCAAGTCTTTTAGTCAAGCAGTGATAAAGCTATTTTTAGTGACACAGTTCATTTACATTTGTGGTGCCACCATCAATACCATGTTGATCTCCAAAACTTTTTCATCCTCTCAAATTGAAAGTCTTTACCCGTGAAACATTAACTTTTCACCCCCCCCAACTGCCGCCTCCTCCTAAGCCCCTAATAACCACCACTCTACTTTCTATCTCTATGAATTTGACTACTTAAATACCTCATATAAGTAGAATCATACAGTATTTTTTCTTTTGTGTCAACATCATTTAGCAGTATAATGTCTCCTACCTCAACTGTTACAGCATTAGTCAGAATTTCATGTGCTTTTAATGCTGAATAATATTCTATTCATTTCCATTCATGAATAAGATGTCATATTTTGTTTATCTATTCATGTATTTATAGGCAATTGGGATGTTTTCTCTTTTGGGCTGTTCTGAACCATGTAACAATAAACATAATGCTCCAATATCTGTTTGATTCCCTACTGATAGTTATTTAAGGTATATACCCAGAGATGAAATTGGTGAATCACATAGTGTATTAGTCAGAGTTCTGTAGAGGAACCGAATTAACAGGAGGTATAATTATTAAAAGGGGATTTATTAGATTGGCTTACACAACCAGAAGGTGGATAGTCTATAGTGGCCATCTGCAGGCTGGAGAGCTGGAGGAACAAATAGCTGCACAGTCCAAGAGGCTGAAGCCCCAGAACAAGAGGGATCAATGGTGTTAACCCAGTCTGAGATGGAAGGCTTCTGGAAACTCGCTGGAGAATCACTGGCAGAGTCCACTTTCGATTAATGAAGAAGGGAGAGTTTGATGTCCTCAGGTGACTGCAGCAGGAATCAAGAAGCCCTTCAAGAAGAATTGAATTTGCATCTGCTTCTGCTTCCTTGTTCTTCCAACTTTTATTCCATCCAAGCCACCATCCTATTGGATGTTGCTACTCACACTTAGGGAGGGTCTCCACTTCAATTCACTGTCCCACATGCCAATCATTTCTAGAACACCCTCATTGACATACCCAGAAGACTTTTAATCTTCTGTATCTTTTAATCCAATCAAATTGACAATTCAAATTAACCATTACACATACTAATTTGATGATTAATTTTTTGAGGACCTAGCATATCATATCATAATAGCTGTACCATTTTGTATTCCTACCAGCAAGGTGCAAGGGTTCTAATTTCTCCACATCCTCATTAACATTTGTTATTTTCTATTTTTTTTAAATCATAGCCATCTTAGTGGATATAAGTAGTACTTAACTGTGGTTTTGATTTGCACTTCCTAAATAGTTGATGATGTTGAAAATTTTTCATGTACCTATTGGTCATTTGTATATCTTCTTTGGAGAAATGTTTGTTCAAGTCTTTGCCCATTTTCAAATCTGTTTATGTGACTTTTTTGTTGTAGGAATTTTTATAAATTCTGAATGTGTATTTCTTCTTAGATACATGATTTCCAAATATTGCATCTTGTTTTGTGTTGCCTTTTCACTTGTTGATAGTGTCCATTGATGACAAAGACTTTTTGATTAAAATGAAAAACTTAGTCATTATTTAACATATTAATGGGGTTCAGTGTAATATTTTAATGTAAGCCTACAACACACACTGATTCCCTGCCCCCTTGCCAAACTCTAGTAATCATTGTTCTACATTCAGGCCAATTTTTCTTTTTCTTTTCTTTTTTTTTTTTTTTTTTTTTTTTTTTTTTTGGTACCTGGGATTGAACCCAGGGGAGCTTAACCACTGAGTCACATCCCCAGCCCTTTATTATATTTTATTTGGAGACAGGGTCTCAATAAGTTGTTTAGGGCCTCACTAAGTTGCTGAGGCTGGCTTTGAACTTGCAATCCTCCTACCTTAGCCTCCTGGCCTGCTGAGATTACAGGTGTGTACCACTGCAACCTAGCCTAGTGTTTTTATTTTTAACTTCCACATATGAGGGAGAATATGTAGTACTTGTTGTTCTGATCTGGCTTATTTCATTTAACATAATGTCCTCCATTTCCTTCCATTTTGCTGCAAATGATAGGATTTAACTCCTCATTCTTCTTTATACCTAAATAATATTCAATTCTACACACATACTACATTTTATTTATCTGTTCATCCATTCATGGACATCTAGATTGATTCCACATCTAGCTATTGTGAATAGTGCCACAGTAAACACAGATACACAGGTATCTCCTTGGTATGCTGATTTAAACTCCTTCACCTATATATTCATAAGTATTATAGCTGGATCATATGGTAGAACTATTTTTAGGGTTGTTTTGTTTTGGTACTAGGGATTGATCCCAAGGACACTATACCACTGAGCTACATCCCCAGTCCTCTTTATTTTTTTAATTTTGAGACAGGATTCTGCTACTTTGTTGAGGGCCTCACTAAGTTGTTGAAGCTGGCCTCAAAGTTGCCATCCATCTGCCTCAGCCTCCAGAGTCACTGGGATTACAGGCCTGTGCCACTGTGCCCAGCATTTTTAGATTTTTGAGGAAACTCCATACTGTTCTCTGTAATGATAATACTAAATTATATTCCCACCAATAGTGTATACAAATTCATTCCTTTTTCTCCATATCCTTACCAGCATTTTAAACTTTTCATTCTTTTGATAATAGCTATTCTTTTTTTTAGTTGTAGATGGAAACAATATCTTTTTTAAATTTATTTTTGTGTGGTGCTGAGGATCAAACCCAGTGCCTCACATGAGCAAGGCAAGCACTCTACCACTGAGCTACAGTCCCAGCTCCTGATAATAGTTATTCTAACTGTGATAAGATAATACCACATCGTAGTTTTTATTTTTTAATTTCTTTGTAGTTGTAGATGGGCAGAGTGCATTTATTTTATTTATTTTTTAGTTGTAGTTGGAAACAATACCTTTACTTTATTTATTTATTTTTATGTGGTGCTGAGGATCAAACCCAGGGACTTGCCTGTGCTAGGTGAGTGCTCTATCACTGAGCCACAAACCCAGCCCCAGAATGCCTTTATTTTATTTATTTATTTATTTATTTTTGGTACCAGAGATTGAACTCAGAGGCACTCGACCACTGGGCCACATCCCTAGCCCTTTTGGTATTTTTATTAGAGACAGGGTCTCACTGAGTTGCTAAGTGCTTCGCCATTTCTGAGGCTGGCTTTGAACTCACAATCCTCCTGCCACAGCCTCCCAAGTGCTGGGATTACAGGCGTGCACCACCACGCCCGGCTTTTATTTATTTTTTAATTTGGTTGTAAGCATCAAACCCAGTGCATCACACACACTAGGCAAGCACTTTACCACTAAGCTATAGCCCCAGCCCTTCATTGTAGTTTTGATTTGCATTTTCCTGATGAATAATTATACTGAGCATATTTCATGTATTTTTTATAGGCAATTATTATTTGAATATGACCCAAAAAGCCCAGGAAACAGAAGCAAAAATAGACAAATGGGATTACATCAAACTAAGAAGCTTCTGCACAGCTAAAGAAACAATTGAAAGAGTGAAGATACAACCTATAGAATGGGAGAAAATATTTGCCAACTATTCATCCAACAAAGTGTTAATATCCAGAATACGTAAGGAGCTCAAAACTTGGCAATGAAACCCAAGTAATCCAATTAAAAATGAACCGGGCGCGATGGTGCACGCCTGTTATCCTAGCACTTGGGAGGCTGAGGCAGGAGAATTACGAGTTCAAAGCCAGCCTCAGCAATGGTGACACACTTAGCAACTCAGTGAGACCCTGTCTCTAAGTCAAATACAAAATAGGGCTGGGGATGTGGCCCAGTGGTCAAGTACCCCTGAGTTCAATCCCCGGTACAAAAAAAAAAAAAAAAAAAAAGGCAAATGATCTGAATAGATACTTCTCAAAAAAAGAAATACAAAAGTCTTTAATTTTTTTTTAGTTGTAGATGGACACAATATCTTTTTTTATTCATCTTTGTGTGGTGCTGAGGATCGAACACAGTGCCTCACAAGCGTGAGGCACTGAGCTACCACCCCATCCCACCCCAGCCCAAAAGTTTTTAATTTTTATAAGTGCAATTTATCAATTTCTTTATTTTCTTGCCTGTGCTTTCAGTTTAACTTTCAAGAAATCACTGCCAAGTGCAACCTCCTGAATCTTTTCCCTGTATGGTGTCAGGGAAACCAAGGAAAGAAAGTATTTCAAACTAGAAGGACTGGGCAACTACAGGGAATGCTTCTGAGTGGTCAACTAAGGTAGGCCTATGAGTTTGGTAATGAGGAGAGGATGGTAGAAGAGGATGTCACAGTTGGCAAGTTTCTATTTTCTAAATGTGCCATGTTGTCATTTGGCAACAAGACATGGTGAGATGTGGTGGGAGGGAAAAGCTGTAGGAGACTTGAGTAAAGACAGTATAGTCTCATCATCCAAGAGCCTTGGAAAGCAGCTAAATAGGGAAATACAATGGGTACCCCAGTAGTGTTGGAGATCCATTTGGGGTTGGTGAGTATATTGGTTGAAGTAGGCTAAACTACTGTAAGAAATAAACCCCAAAATGTATGACTCAAACACCATAAAAGTGTATTTCTTGGCCAAGTTGAAGGTTGCAATTTAGCAGGCAGCTTTCCTCTTTTCTATTCTAAGTTTCTCCCATTCCACATGGTTATTTTGGTCCAGCTAGGGGAAGTGAAGAGAGAACACACAGGTTGTGTACCATCTCCTTGAAGTTCTCGGCCAAAAGGCAGATGAAAATTCCACTCACATTTTCATGGCAAGAACTAATCACATGCAATTTATCAATTTCTGCTATACCATGTATAGCAGAAGGTTCTCAGATACAAGCTGTCAGTGCCAAAGACCGCCAGGCTCACAAGTATAATTGAATGAAGTTGAGCTTATCATTCATACAGCAGGAGAGAACACATGTCATGGGGAACCATGGGGTTTCTTGATAGGGGATGTTGGATATGATTCATCATAGATTTGGGGGTTGAACCAGGTGATTTGGAGGAAGGCTTACATAAATGGGACTTTACTCTGGATTAGGTGCTGTGAGGAAGCAGGGGTAATTTTGTGATCAGGTATCTTAGTACATCTTATAAAGTAGGAAGCCTAGAACAGGTTAAGGTTGCCAGTGGTAAGGAAGCTGTGATCACTTATATTAGGATAAGGGAATACTTGGTCTTTTTTGTGACTTTCACAGTGTTTATTTTTCTGTGCTTGGATATGACTATGGAGTGGTTTTGTTTTTGTCTAGATCCATCGTGATAACAGAGTGTTTTCATTTGATGTTAATTTTCTATGAACTTATTCATGTTCAGCAGAACACCAAGACCTTGTTGTGAGTGCCAGGTCAAGCCAGCTCCTAGCAACACCCAGGCTGAGCTAAGAGGACCAGATTAGCTCTCTGATATCAGGACTGCTCCTCTGTCTTCCAAACTCTGTACTATAAAGAGCAGAACCAATTTTCATGAACAGCTATTTATCTCTTGCATAGTAAACTAGGCATTTATAATGATATACATTTGGCTGGCAGATTTTGTGAATTTCTCTAGTAACACTCAGCTAATCTTGTAAAATTCCTCATTGATTCTTTCCCTAGGACAACTCATGCAAGGTGCCAAAGTCTTTGGTGAATGACAAAGAGAGTGACAAGTAGTTAGTTAAAGATTGCCATAAAGAGGGCAATGGACTGAAATAACTAGAAGACATGAGCCTTAAGGAACCGGATTTAATTTATTTTTCTGCAGGACAGATAGAATTACCTGGAAGTGACACTTGAAGTGTGTAGGTTGTTAGAGGCAAAGTAGCCTCACTTGAGTGAGACTGAAGGGAATGCAGTGTCCTCAGAAGATAGCTAGAGTCAAGTGAAGTATAGGTGATGAAATGATCATTTGCCAAGTCGCTTAGAACTCTCTCACAATTTGTCACACTGATGAGCAGCATTGTCATCACCTGGCAGCTAGTTAGAGAATTTCAGGCTCCATCCCAGCCTACTCGTATCAAAATATGCATTTTAGCAAGACTCCCAGGGAATCAAAGTGTACATTAATGCTGGTAAAGCACTTGGTGTTCATGCATTGGGAGATCCAAAGGACATATATTCAGTACAAAGCTTTGGGGGTAGGACTAGAGGGAAGGTTGAGATTAAGATCAGCATACTAGAGGCTGGGGCATGGCTCAGTGGCAGAGCACTTGCCTAGCACATATGAGGCACTGGGTTCAATCCTTAGCACTACATATCAAATAAAATAATGGCATTCTGTCTGTCTACAACTACAAAAAAAATTTTGGAAAAAAATATCAGCATACTACAGGATTCTGTAAGGCTTTACCTCTTCAAGTTGCTTCGAAACCTGTGCTTTTGTTTTCTGCTCTCCAAAAATGGTGGTTCTTTTCCACATCACTTCACTTATATTCATTTGTAGTAATTTGTCCCAAATCAATGACTACAGTGGTTTAATCTTTCTCCTTCCAGATTGCTCTGTTTTCCAGTTTTCATTTTTTTAATTGGTTCTTTTTCAGTTATACATGACAGGAGAGTCCATTTTGATAAAATTACAGACAGGAAATATATCTATTCTTATTAGGATCCCAGTCTTGTGGATATACATGAAGGTGAGATTCCCTGTGGTGTATTCATATATTTATAACATAGGAAAGTTATGTCAGATTCATTCCACTGTCTTTCTGTTGCAGGGCCTGACTCTGGATCTACATGGAGGAATGCTTATCTTGCTCATTGTGCAGCAGGGAAGTCCTAACATATAATGCTATGTGTTGGGACAGAGTGCTGTCAGAACACTGGCAAGCACCATTTCCTTGCTCCTTTGACAGGAAGTTTCTCCCCTGTTTTTGTAAGGCTGGCCTACCTGGAAGTTTCTGAACTCTTAGTGTTTGGACTCCTGGAAGATGATGTGTTGTGTATCACCTCTGGCCTATTGTAACTTAGTTATATGTAAATTGGCACATACCCACTATAAAAGCTATTTTTGCTGTATAATAAAGCAGACACTGTTCTCTGAAACAATCTCTGGAGGGGTTTCTGGAAGGGCAAGCCCCTCAGTATCTTTCCTTTTCCCATAACTCCTCCCTTCCCTTCATTTCCTTTTATCTAATCCAATGAACTTCTATTCTCACCCGCCCCCTTTGTGGATTAGCTTCCACATATCAGAGAGAACATTCGACCTTTGGTGTTTGGGGATTTGCTTTTTTCACTTAGCATGATAGTCTCTAATTCCATCCATTCACTGGCAAATGCCATAATTGTGTTCTGTTTTATGGGTGAGTAATGTTGTAGGGACAGATGAGGCAAGGCATCAAAGATAGCAGGAAACAGTTTTATTTGGCTGCAGCCAGGTTCAAAGGGTACAGCTCTCGCTGTAATCAACTAATCCCCTGAACCCCGAGTTCAGGTAGTTTCAGAACTTTATACCCAGCACGTAAGGGGAGGGGCTCAGAGGTCCACAGTTTACAGAAGTTCACATAAAAGCAGTTTTTTTTTTTTCTTTCACTATTCTGGGCAAGTTAACCCTTCAAGGACAACACCTGAGAAGGGGAGAGCTTCTTCTCCCCTTTCTTTCCTCCCCCTACCAGCTGTTACCATGGAGCCCAATTGGTAACTTCTCTTATCTTAGAAATGTAGACATCTCTGTGAAGCTCCAGCTCAAGGCCAGAGGCCTTGTTTAAAGAATTTGTCTTTTTATTATCATATTTTGCATTTGCAAACACACTTCTACAAACTAACATACTGGATACATGTTTGTGAAAAACAAGTAAAGGGTGTCCAGCACCTGGAGTGCTGATTTCTTTCAGGCCAGTGGCCAAGTAATAGAGCAACAGGAAAATAAGAAGTTTATCTACGTTGAACTTTGTTTTTGTAGAGACTCTTTTGCTAACAGTCCTAAAATCAGCCATGGTGAAGATTTCTGGAGAAGCTTAGTTTAAATTTTCTGTAAAGAAAGGGGGTGCCACTATAGTAATATTCCATTGTGTATATATGTCACATTTTCTTTATTCATTCATCTGTTGAAGGGCACCTAGGTTGGTTCAATAGCTTAGCTATTAGGAATTGAGCTGCTATAAACATTGATGTGGCTGCATCACTGTAATATGCTGATTTTAAGTCCTTTAGGTATAAACTGAGGACAAGGTTTGCTGGGTCAAATGGTGGTTCCATTCCTAGCTTTCTGAGGAATCTTCATACTGCTTTCCAGAGTGATTGCACCAATTTGTATTTTTGAAATTTCTTTGAATGCTTACACATTGCTTTTCTGGCAGGACAAAATAGTATAAATTATCTACTAAGGAATAAAGAGGTGGCAAGGATTTAAAGTGTTAAGCTGTGCCATGATTTGCTGTTCCGCAGAAACTGGTCTATCAGCTGTTATCTGTCAGATGACCCATTTACAATCTCCAGTTCTTTAGAAATCAGTACTATCTCTAGAGATAAGAATAAGGCCTGTAGTGCCAACTGAAGCTTCATGCTTTTTCTCCAGGCTGTGGCTTTTCCTATCTGATTTGGCTGCATCCCTGTTGACCAGCCTGAGAACACCTCGTTTAATCATGTGGTCAGGGATAGCTCTGATCCTGGCGAGGTGTGGGAGAGTTTAGCAAAAGCAATCAATACAGGAAGGAATGATGACTTTTGAGAAGCTATGTGTGAAACACCACTGTTGAGAGACATTCGTGTAATACATTTATCCTCATGTGTTTTCAAACTATTGTCGGAGCCAACACCTACAGCATATACTGTCTTTTCGTCCCAATCGGAGTCTTTTCAGACCATTCAGAAAGACATTTCCTTCTCCTGTAGCACAAAATATATTTAGCCATTCTCTGACTCAGAGTTACAGTTCTTTTCAACAGTTTCACCCCCTCTGCTGGAAGCAGCTGAACTTCTTTTATAAATTGTTCTATCACCCAGCTTGCAGCACTTAAAGCCATTCTTATCTCTTGACCCGTTTTCATACCTGAGCTGTTCAAATAAACCTCTGTAAACCTTGAAATGGCCTTAGGTTTCTAATTTCAGTTGAAGTAAAGTGTGACTTTTCTTGTGGTGCAATGATTGCTAATCAGGCTGGATCTTAGGAGATTTTTTTGTGACGAGAGTAAATAAAAATTGGGATAAATACACCTGTGACAGGAAATAAGTATCAGGGAAAATGTTGGTATGAGACGGAGCTGTCTGGAGTTGACAATCATCCCAGCTTTTATATCATTCACTGACAAATAATAGTGTCTTTTGTCAGGCAAGTAGCATCTCACTGAAGATGATTTCTTTTTGAACCACATATGTAAGGATGATAAATAAATAGAATGACTCCGTTCAGTAATGGTTAATGCAAGAAAGGGTCCCAAACTGTACCCCTACTTTTGGAATGAAGACTGGTTTCCCCATCAGTATTTCTCAAAGTGCAGTCTAAAGAAATTTGTCCATGGTAATGATCACCTGGGGAGGGGAGGCTATTAAAGACACATTCCTCTGGGCCTTATCTCAATTCTACTGAATCAGTTTTTCCAGAAAGATGATTGATGATCTGCATATTTATTAAGCATCTTGAATAATACTTATCATCAAGCGAGTTTGAGAGAGTGCATCTCAAAGGGATGGTGGAATATGTAGATTCCTTGGCCCAATGGATTCTCTGGGAGTGGGACCCATCAGCTGAGAACCATTGGATCTTTTCTGGGGAACTCTGTATTTAATGTTGACTCTATCCGAAACCAAAAGATGATTCCTTAAGTGTGTCAGAGGGCCAGGAATATTTTCAGAAGGACTCTAGTAAGTTGAAAATGAAATAGAAAGTATAAAATTTTATGAATGCTGATAAATATTGTAGCCTAATGAATCCACAGTTTGGAAGTAAAACATCAATGATATTTATGTGGGAATTAAAAATTAAATAGAAGAACTAATGCAGTAAATATAATACAACAATTATGATAAAATATATTTCCCTGGCTCTTTACAGTTTACAAAGAGCTTTATAAAGAATATATTTAGCCGGGCGTGGTGGCGCATGCCTGTAATCCCAGCAGTGCATCTTGGGAGACTAAAACAGGAGGATTTCAAGTTCAAAGCCAGCCTCAGCAATGGTGAGGGGCTAAGCAACTCAGTAAGACCCTGTCTCTAAATAAAATACAAACTAGGGCTGGGGATGTGGCTCAGTGGTTGAGTGCCCCTGAGTTCAATCTCTGGTACCCAAAAAAGGGAAAAAAATAAAGAAAAAGAATATATTTAATTAGTCTGGGAGTCGTGGCATACACCTATAATCCCAGCAGCTGGGGAGGCAGAGGCAGGAGGATCAAGAGTTCAAAGCCAACCTGAGCAACCTAGCAAGGCCCTAAGCAACTCAGGGGGACCCTAAGAAACTCACTGACACCCTATAACTAAATAAAATGTAAAAAAAAAAAAAAAAAAGGGCTTGGGATATAGATTAGTGGTTAAACACCCATGGGTTCAATATATAAAATTAGATCATCTCAAGTAGTGTAACAGCTACCCATGAAGCTTATATATGTAGGCCAGGCTTTATAGCTCAAGAAGTTGGATTTCAAGATACAATAGATAAATGACAGGGCTAGAACTCATCATTTTTTCTGGAAGCGTCTTCCAATCTACATATGATCTAATTCCCTGCTGCTGCTGTAGTTACCTTCCTATACCCCAGGGATTCTTCTACTTGACAGCTGTCCTAAGCTTGCTGTCTTACAGTCAAACAAAGAATACCAAGGGACTTCTAACTTTAGAAAATTCTCATGCTTCTATATCATAATTCAACTGAGGTTAAAGCAAAGAGGTTCTGTTTTTCTAGACCCTCAGATGAGATAGCTTTGAAGATGTCTGTATGTGATTCCATTCACAAAGAATCCCCACCTTTGTTCCTTTAAGCAGGAAGTGTACTGAGAGGGAGTCTGCCTTTGGCATCAAATGTTTCTTATAAAGTTGTCACCTTGTTTATTCTGAATTCAACCTTGTGTTGTCTTTTCCTTTATAATCTCTGCAGGGTAAGGCAGAGATAGGTGGGCAGTACCTTGGACCTGCCTGTACTGACTCCCTTTTTTGTCTACTCTTGATGACCTTTGGAAGAATATTTAAAAATTACACATATTAAAATAGGAAAGTGAGAAGAGTTGTGGTACCTTGCCTAATTCTTCTCTTTTGCATTTTGGTAACAGCAGCACTTATCTGAATGTTTTTGGCTACATTTACATGCTGATAATTTTTTATTATTAGAAAGTGTCCTTGGGAAAAGAGGATAGGCATATGTTTGAGAGATGAACATTGTGCACCTCATATAAACATTTCTAAGAAAATATTTGTACTTTGATTAGATGGAATATGCAATTCCTCAACTAAATAGGCATATGAATTGTGGTCTGGTATCATTCTTGCCTTGAAATAAAAAGTTCTGTTCTAAGTATTAAAATGGGTGTTTCATATAAGTAGATGTTAGTGACAGGTTTCTCAAGTAGTTGTAGGCAGGAGAATGCATACACACACAAACACACATATTTTTGTGGTGTTGGGGATGCAATTCAGGTCCCTATGCATGCTAGGCATGTGCTCTACCATTGAGCTACATCCGTAGCACAAGACAATAATTTAGAAGGCAAAATCTAGGAGTGCCTTGTAAGTAAACAGACTATTCTCAGATTATAAGTTTTTTTTCATTTGTAGTTTAGCCTGTCCCTAAAGGGGTTAGAAAAGGCATAACGATGTTGCAGTCACAGCTTACTGTTCCAGAAACTTCTCTGAGCAGGTTAGAAGTAACTTGTATCCTGGTCAGGGCCACTCTGAGGCAGTTAACACAGCTTCTTACCAGTCAACTTCAGACTTGACAGGAGAGGGAAAGGGACTCGAAAAACTAAGAGGAAGGAGGCAGCTGTGTGGAACAGAGGCAGGAGTCATTTTCCACCCATCCAATGACAAGTAGTCCGACATTTCTTTAATTTAACTTTGCTTTGTGAAGATGAAGCATGTTTGTTTGGCCTAAATGAAACTTGTCCACTTTGAAAAACATTTGTTTGGTTATTGCCATGGAACAGGAAAGAAAAACAATTTGGAGTTGAGGGAGGATTATTACTGGAGAAAATGTTTCTATTTGTATTTCCTGAGAAATATATGATTAGCTGTGCTGTCATTGTTTGCAAAAGTTGCCTCAGTCCAAGCAAAACGTTAGATACCTTAAGAAAATAGAGGGAAATATGGCTTAGATTTAGCTATTGCAGCTGATTATATGGAAAAGGTGAAGTAGTTGCATGACATGCTGCTAGACAAATTCTTCTTGTCCAAAGTAATATAAAGAGCTGGGTTTGATGTGATAATTCAGTGCTGATAATATCAGCATAAAAGCCAGTCTGTTTTAAATAGTGTATTCTTATATTTAGTTCCTTATATTTCCTTCACAACTGATTTTCTTATTTTAAAAATTGATTTTCAAAATCTGCATTGTGAATTCTTGGCTGTGCTGTTGATATGTATGTGAGTTACAGTTTAATTCCCCTCATGACTCTTGGGAGTTGTTGCATCATAATGAGAACTACAATTATCTATCACATAGAATATACAGCAGCTGTTCTGTTTATGAATAGGTTATGTTCTGGGTTTCCAAGGGCTATTTGTTTCTAAGTTCAAAGTTGCACTATAAAAATGAATAGCAATGATATTTATTGGTGGCATGCAGGGTTACCCATTTGTTTTGGCATATGGCTTCTTGATATCTGTGCAACTTGGTAAGCTAAAACTCGGTGTCACTTTTGTAATATGGCTGGGAGAACTATATAGTGTGGGATCCATAATTTGGTCCTGGCCAGGAACATTGCCTCAATAAAAACTCATGTTGCCTTACCTGATTCTTCACCTGTACCAGATTTCAGATTTATAATTTACTGACTGAAGATATGGCTGGGTCCCTGGGAAGAAGAATCCTGCAGCACTATGACAAACATATACTCTGATATTTTCTCTGGTTCTTCCCTAAATAGACCTCTAGACACTTACTCTGGTGATTGTACACTGGGATAAAAGGAATAACCAGATACTTCAGGTACTACTAGGTGTAAGTTATGATTTGACATTGCAACCCAGAGACCAAAAACACCACCATAGTCCCCTTATCAGAAAAGAGACACATGAAACTAGGTAATGAATGGGGACATGATCGACATTTTGCATACAGTGGATCTAATGGGCCCACAGACTCATTTTTTTAAATTTAAATATTTATTTTTTCTTGGTGCTGAGGATCAAACCTAGTGCCTCACAAGTGCTAGGCAAACACTCTACCACTGAGCTATACCCCCAGCCCCTACAGACTCATGTGATGGTTATTTCTCCAGTCCACAAAGATGTAATTAATACTGATACACTTCATATTTTGAGTAACCTCCATGTTGGGTTATTGGCCTATGGAGTAAAAGATTTTAGAGTGGTCAAGGCCAAATGTAAGCTTTTCAAACCATCCTCTTCCCATCTGACTTTGGAGCACCATAGTATCGACCAAAGTAACCAGTATAGCACATCTGTGTGTGTGCATGCCCAAAAGTATGTGTTTTGACAGGAGTCTTTTTATTTTCATCTGTGCAATCAAGAAGGCAGAAGCTTCTGATTGAATTCTGATGTTGTTTAGATCACAGGTTATTGCACAAGGAGTACTGCTCTTAGAGTTTCAAGGAAGTTTCTGTTCCTACCCACCAGGAACCATTCCACAATGAAATGGGTACTGTAAGACCTCTTGCACTTGTACAAGACGGCAGCTCTGTTTCTTTTCTTTGAACCCTTTTTTCTTTGGTTCCTTGGCAAACTCACCTGTATTATCTCCCTTGATCTTGGCAACAATTCTATGAGTTAGTTGGGGTAGTAATTACTAGCTTTATTCAATAGATGAAAAACTGGGAACTCAGAGAAGATTAAGTGGTTTGCTCTAGGCCAAATCTCAGAGTTTGCTTTTAGGCCAATGTTCCAAAATATGTCCTGAAGACACGTGCATAAGAAGAATCAGCTGAGACTCTTGTTAAAATGTACGTTCTTTTTTAAAAATTATTTATTTATTTGTTTTAGTTGTACACAATGCCTTTATTCTTATGTGGTGCTGAGGATCGAACCCAGACTGCACACGTACTAGGTGAGCACTCTACCACTGAGCCACAACCCCAGCTGAAAAATGTGTATTCTTAGGCATCTTCTTCTGCATGCCAGCTGTTCATCAATCCAAACTCAGAAACTGTCAAAGTTAAAAAGGTCTTTCTTCAGGGCCTTAGGAATTGTGGTTTGGGAGACACGGGTTCTGATAGTTCCAAGTCAGTTTTCTGAGGAAGACAGGCAAATTGGGAGCATGTAAGGGCTCTTGAATTTTGAGAAGGAACAGGGGCTATGTGACCTATTAAAGATAATGTACAAACAGAATGAAACATCTTAAGCAAAAGTCCAGGTTTTGTTTGTTTTTTGTTACCAGGGATTGAACCCAAGGGTGCTCAACCATTGTGCCACATCCCCAGCCCTTTTTATTATTTTATTTTGAGACAGGGTCTCTCTGAGTTGCTTGGGGCCTTGCTAAGTTGCTGAGGCTGGCCTTGAACTTGTGGTCCTCCTGACTCAACCTCCAGAGTCACTGGGATTACAGGAGTACACCACCACACCTGGCCAGTATCCACTTGATGTGCACCTTCAGCCTGTGGCCACAATTTAACTGTCCAATAGTTTCTGCTTTTCCAGGTATCTGGGGTCAAATGGTGGAGGTGACCAAAACTCACATTCTAGGCAACAGCTGGAACCAAGCATTAGCCCAATTTTCTAGTGGCTTCTCAACTCCATTATGAAGGGCTCTTTCAGTGTTGCTATCATTGTAATTTCCTTTTATTTTTACAAAACCCCAAAAAATTTTTACCATGAAAAAACTCTTGTCCATTATTATGCACAACAAAGTTGGAGAGCAATCCCTTTTTAAAAATTTGTTCTAATTAGTTATACATGACAGCAAAATGCCAGAGCAATCCCTTCTTATATCTTTGCTACTCAAACTTTTTAGGTAGTGTCTCAGAGTATATTGGCAAAGCAGTATCTCAGATCCTCAGAATTACTACATCAGATCTGCATTTTTAAAACATATTTTTAGTTGTCAATGGACCTTTATTTTATTTTTATTTTTAGTTGTAGATGGACACAATACCTTTATTTTATTTATTTATTTTTATATGGTGCTGTGAATTGAGCACAGTGCCTCACACGTGAGAGCAAGCACTCTACCACTGAGCCACAACCCAGCCCAGGACCTTTATTTTTATTTACTGTTTATATGTGATGCTGAGAATCCAATGCAGTGCCTCACACATGCTATAACCCCAGCCCAGATTTGCATTTTAATAAGTTCTAAATGCTATTCTTCTGCAAACCAAACTTTCAGAGCCTTTGTTCTATGGTAGTGCTTCCCCAACTTTAGCTTACATCAAAATCCTCTAGGAATCGTTCAAAGCTTGCTGACCCAACCTCCAGTTTCTGAATCAGCAAGTCTGGAATGGGGCTAGAGAAGCCACATTTCTAACAGGATGCCTGGTGGCATTGATATTGTTGAGAAAGGGACGACATTTTAATACCCACTGTTCTAGGATAGAGATATTCAAATAGGAGCTCTCATTACAATCACCCAGAGAGTTTGCCAAAGTACCTGGATGCCTAGGGCCTACCTAGGGCCTACCTGGCCTGCCCAGGTATCTGGAATGTAATCCTAGTGACTCAGGAGGCTGAGGCACTGGTGGTAGTGCCCAGGTATCTGGATTTTTAAAAACTCCTAGGTGATTCTAATGTGCTATATGGTTGAAAACTTTTGCCTTATGGGAATTATGATTTTATTCTTAGATGATGTGTATTCTACTATGACCACCTCATAGTGAAAAATATTGATCAGTCAGTGAGTACAAAATTTCTACATGGAGTCCCCCCAACACACACACACACACACACACACACACACACACACACACACACATTGACAGAAATATTAGGTAAAAGGCTATCTTCCTAATAGGCGTCTTTGGTTTGTTGTTTGAGACAGAACTTTCCACCTACTACTTGAATAAGCTGCCAGTTTAATATATGTTGTTCCTTACTTTTCTTTTCTTTTCTTTTCCTTTTTTTTTTTTTTTTTTTGATACTGGGAAGTTAATCCAGGGACACTTAACCTATGAGCCACATCCCTAGCCCTTTTTTGTACTTTATTTACAGACATACATGGTCTCACTGAGTTGCTTAGGGCCTTACTAAGTTTCTGAGGCCTTGAACTTGTGATCCTCCTGCCTCAGCCTCCTGAGCTGCTAGAATTACAGGTGTGCGCCACCGCATCTGCCTTACATTTTACTTTTGTATTTTCTATGACTTTATCTTATAACTTTGGTTTTGGTCCCTCCAGCCTATTAGATTGTTTGAGTGATAGGGTGTGGGTGTGCTTTTTTATTTCTTTTTCTTTCTTCTTCTTCTTTTTTTTTTTTTTGGTACCACAGATTGATCCCAGGGGCATTTAACCACTGATGCACATTCCCAGCCCTTTATTTGTATTTCTTTAGAGACAGGGTTTCAGTGAGTTGCTTAGTGGGCTGGTTAAGTTGCTGAGGCTGGCTTTGGTGTGCTTTTAATATAATTCAAATCCAGCCCTCTCATACCCCTGCCTCAGTCTCACTATTCACTATTAAGCAAACTCTGTTTCAAAATTACTAGTTCTGAGTCATTTAAAGAAACCCTGTTGAATCTGTCAGTCCACATATTCTATGTTGATGCATGAAAACATGTGTCTACAGTTTTTCTAATAGCTTTATGCACCATACTAGGAGTTCCTAAATAATTTTTAGGAAAGAATAACTTTTCCCAGAAACTCTAAGATCACAGGTGAATATATCTGTGTGTTGGAGTGTGGAGACAGAGAAAGGGAGGAAGGCTGGATGCTGTGGCCTGTAATCCTAGTGAATGTAATCCTAGTGACTCAGGAGGCTGAGACAGGAGGATTGCATGTCCAAGGCCAGCCTCAGCAACTTAGTGAGGCCCAAAGAAAGTTAGTGAGATCCTTTCTCAAAATAAAACATAAAAAGGACTAAGGATATTGCTTAGTGGCAAAGTGTTTCTGGGTCCAATTCCCAGTACAAAAAGAAAATAAAAAGAAAAGAAAAGAAGCCGGGCGCGGTGGCGCACGCCTGTAATCCCAACACTTTGGGAGGCTGAGGCAGGAGGATCACGAGTTCAAAGCCAGCCTCAGCAATGGCGAGGCACTTAGCAACTCAGTGAGACCCTGTCTCTAAATAAAATACAAAAAAGGACTGGGGATGTGGCCCAGTGGTCAAGTGCCTCTGAGTTCAATCCCCAGTACCAAAATAAATAAATAAATAAATAAAAAATAAAAAAAAAAAAAAGAAAAGAAAGAGCGAAAGAAATTGAAGAGAAGAGGGATTATTCACTAGAAGTCCAGACACCAGAGGCTATGAGGGGACAAGTGGAAAAACTATTGACCCCAACCCCAGAGTGGACTCAAGGAGGGGATGCTGCTATAGTTGCTCTCCAACTGCTGGGAATTCTTGAGAGCCCAAATGAGAGAGATGTAGCAGCAACTGTGTTGGGGTGCCACTAATGAGCCTTTTAGACATACCGGCATCCTATTAGCTGGGAACTCTGATTCCCAGATACTAGTCTGTGACATTGTTTACTCTGTGCACCAGAAGTCAAGTAACTGCAAAGTCTGACTCACAAGCTATGAATCTTTTTGTATATGCATGAAGCTGGAGAATTAACTTTCTTTTTGAGATTTGGCATGAGATTAAGTCAATTATCATGAGACTGTTGTAAGCGCAGTGACCCCAGTGGTAGAGCTGCTTAGTTTTGATTGTCACTGAGATAGGAGGGCTATCTGCCTTCCTCACAGTTTCAAGGGATCAGGAGAATTACAACATTACTGTCATGTCATCATGAATGCCATTATCTCTCCCAGCTGTATTTTGAGGGGTAATGGAAGGATTCCAGGGCTACTGCTTAATGTTAACATTCCTATGTTCTGGCTAGTATGATAGCAAAACACAAAAACAAGGACCAGATGTCTTTTTTTGCAGTCTCAAGTCTTTGTGTCTGACTGTGGTCCTTTTGGATTAAACAGGATTGGATTAAAATGCAAGACTGTGCCTAGAAATAAAACCCTTTTGAATCATGCTATTCAATTTCAGGAACATAATTACAAATATGATTATCCAGTAGTCAGTTTCTGGTTTCAATAAGGGCCACAGGAAAGCCAGATGTGTATGTATGCTTGTGCACAGATCTCAGGAAACTGATTTATTGTGGCAGCTCAACTGTTTACAACTTGCACTCTGTACTTGAATGGATTTTCTTTGGAGAGAATTGGCTCAATGCATTTGAACAAGTTTTTATTTTATTTTAGTGTGTGTGTGTGTGTGTGTGTGTGTGTGTGTGTGAGTGTGTGAGAGAGAGAGAGAGAGAGAGAGAGAGAGAGAGAGAGAGAGATTGGTTATGTAGTAGGGATTTCAAACTTGATTTGGATAAGAATGTTGCTCTTTGAATCACTTCTGTATTCTGCCATTCAACTACAGCTTACTTGTGATCCTACATGTGTCCTCCCACTTACCTCTTCAATCATTTTTACTAATAAATACCTGAAGGCTGTAGGGAAGTATCAGATCTTTATTGAGCTGTGTTTATAATTTTTTTTTTCATTTTTATGGTTGTTTTGGCTGTAAAATGAGATTGGCAAAAATGCAAGTATATGAAAACAGTTGATAAGTGCTCTATACATAGAGAGAATAGCCAACGCAAAGTTGGTTTGAAAATAGCAATCTTTAGAAAATATTAAAATATGCTCACTATATTTTCTTTTCCCTAGAGTACCGAACTGTGATTTCCTGGAGGATAGGCTTTGGAACAACAATTTGCACAAAGGATACTCTGGGTAAACAAATGAATGCATCTGGGAGGGCTGACCTCATTCATCCAATTGGTCAAACAATTTGGTCAGAGTTTTCTGTGTGTATGTGTTTGTTTGTTTGAGTTGATATTAGTAGTTTCAGAAAATTAGAGGTATATGGGAGCTGTATGTCTCCTACCCTATAACCTTGTGACCAGATGGCATGTTATTAATGAAAGAAAGTCTCAGTCCACATTCTGGCACTTGAGCTACCATTTATTAACCAGCAGGCAAAAACACAGTTTTAAAACCTATTTATGTAGTTCTTGCTTTTCGTCACTTTAAGACCTCTATGCACTTAGGCAATGCACTTTGTATGAAAGATTTTCTGTGAGGCAGAGTCAGTCATGTTTTTAGGTTCAGGTATGAGAATTTCTCATTTACTGACAGCACACAGATTAAAAGAACAAGGTTCTAGAATTAAGGCACTACTACAAATATGTAAAGCAGATTGTCCAACCACATCAGAAAAGCCTTGAAAGATACTCTTTCCAGACAGTCACTGTTCCTCATGCTAACTAACCAAACCATCTGATGAAGATATCAGTAGCTTTATCTGGAGGCTTATAGCAGCCTTGCTTGGAGTGAGGGTTTCTGAAATGGGATCCTTCATATGATAACTAATTAAAATAGTAACCATCAGAACCTAGAATGTAGGAGAAAGTTGGTCTATGCTGAAATTTCCAATCTTAAATCATAAACAGTAAGGACGCTTCTGTCTCATTTTT
This sequence comes from Tamias sibiricus, assembly GCA_025594165.1. Classification (NCBI taxonomy): domain Eukaryota; kingdom Metazoa; phylum Chordata; class Mammalia; order Rodentia; family Sciuridae; genus Tamias; species Tamias sibiricus. The sequence goes on from CM046667.1 coordinate 131,172,632, forward strand.
GCCTCAAACATCCACTGGAATAACATTGCTCTGAGGATGGGTCATTCTGATGGGGTCTGCCTTTGTAATTTGGGGGAAGGAATCTCAGAACATGTCCAAAGATGCCAGGCCCAGCCTTTCTTCCCTCTCCTGATGTAAGTTATGTTTGGGATCCTCCCTTACTGGCTCCCTTTGGAGGCCACAAGTTTTGTTGGCTTTCTTAAGTAACAGTTCTGTTGGACACATTGCACACTAAAATAAACTCCCTCTGTGATGCAGACCCACAAGACCAAAATGCCTGGCAGAAAGCAAAAAAAAAAAAAAAAAAAAAAAAAAAAAAAAAAAAATCTCATTTCCAAGCTACAGTTTTAGATCCCTGACCTCACATATCTCTGACCAATTTCTGTGGTCCAGAGGTCTACAGGCCAACCCGGTACTGTAGCCTTTATTTATTTTTGTAAAGAAAGTTTATTGGAACATAGTCATGTCCATTCATGTGCATATTGTTTATTTCTCTGTTCACAATGAAATGGCAAAGTTGAGTAATTGGGATAAAGACAGTATGTGGTCCACAATACCAAGTGTATTTACTATTTGACTTTGTAGAAAAAGTTTGTTGACTCCTGATACAGATTGTAGTGGGGTTATGAAATGTTTACGCTTGTGCCTCAATTTCCTATCTTTAAATGGAGATACTAATCTTAACTAATTTATAGGTGTTGTAAGAATTAAATAAGTTAATACATGTAAGACAGAGCAGTGTCTGTTATTATATGAAAGTACCTGAAGAAATGTTACTTTATATTGTTGGTGGTCATTTCTCTGAGATATACCTCTTTATGTGTGTCTACCGTTTGTTCTTTTTGTTGTTGTTGTTGTTGTTTTGTTTTTTGTTTTGGTACCAGGGATTGAACTCAGAGACACTCAAGCACTGTGCCACATCCTCAGCCCTTTTTTGTATTTTATTTTATTTAGAGACAGGGTCTCACTGAGTTGCTTAGGGCCTCACTAAGTTGCTGAGGCTGGCTTTGAACTCGTGATCCTCCTGCCTCAGCCTCCCGAGCCTCTGGGATTACAGGCATGTGCCATGACACCAGCCTGGTTATTCTTTTTTTTTTTTTTTGGTTGTAGATGGACACAATACCTTTACTTTATTCATTTTTATTTTTATGTGGTGCTGAATATTGAACCCAGTGCCTCACACATGTTAAGCAAGTGCTGTACCACTGAGCTACAGCCCCAGCCCCAGCCTGGTTATTCTTAATCTTAGTCTTTAGGGGGAGAGAGCCTGGGTTCCCCTCATGATGAATTTCCATTGTTTTCATTAACTACTGGATGTCTGCTCTACAGACCCACAGATTCTATTTTCTAGGATATTAATATGTCCCTCCAAAATTCATATGTTGAAACCTAACCTTCAAAGGACCTTTGGGAGATGATTAGGTCGTGAGGGTGGAGCCCTCATGGATGAGATTAGTGTCCTAATAAAAGGGTTTGCAGAAGCCTGTTAGCTCCTCTGTCATGTGAGGATATAGGAAGATGCCATTAATAAGGCGGAGAGTAAGACTTGACCAGATATCAAATCTGCTGGTACCTCAGTCTTAGACTTTCAAACCTCTAGAACTGTGACTAAAAATTTTTGGTTCATATGATTCTTTTTTTTTTTTTTTTTTTTTTTTTTTTTTTTGTAGTACTGAGGCTTGATCCCAGGAGCTCATGCATGCTAGGCAAATGACCTACCACTGAGATGCATCCCCCAACCTTTCTGTTGTTTGTCAATTACCCAGTCTAAGGTATTTTCTTATAAAATCCTGAACTAAGACAGAAATTGGAACCAAGAAGTAGAGTGCTGCTATAACAATTACAGAATTGGGTAATGGGCAGAGACTGAAAGAGTTTGCAGGAGTAGACTAGAAAAAAGCCCACATTGTCGTTATCATACTGTAAAGAACAATTCTAGCCAGGGATCAGAAGAGGAGAGTTGTAGAGGAAGGACATTCTCATGATAACTCTAATAGAAATGAGGACCATATTATTGGAAACTAGGGGAAAGGCCAACCTTGTTAAGAGCAGTACAAATGTGGCTGAATTGTGTGTGTCCTAGTGCTTTGTGGAATATACTTGTAAATGTTGAAGTAGAATATTTGGCAGAATAAACCTCTAAGACAAATGTTTAGTGTTCACCATGGCTTCTTTGGGTTGCTTATAGTAAAATGCAAGAAGAGAGAAATTAATTTAAAACAATTCATGTTAAAAGGAAAGCAGAACTTAAAGATTTGGAATATTGTCAGACCCAACATGTTGTAAAGATTGAGAAAGCTTGCTCAGAAGAGAAAACCAAGCGTGTGATGAAGAGATTAGTATGGATGGGTCTGAGTCTGGTGCTGTTCGTCAAGACTATGAAAGAATGATCCCAAAGGCATTTCAGAGATAATTGGTGCTGCCTCTCCCATAACAGCCCCAGAGTGCCAAGGAATGTGGGACAGAACTATGTCAAAAGAGGATCCTTGGGTTCCTGTTGAAACTTGCCAATCATCACCTGGTACAGCCTTGTCTCTGCTCCCTGTTGTCTGGCACAGTGCCCCTCAGCCATCCCAAGTATGTATCTAGTGGGTTCAGATTCAGTACCTACCACAGTGGCCATTCCTCCACAGGGCCAGGTGGTAATATTTGGTAGCATCCATGTGGTGCCATCTCCACTAGTGCACAGCGAGCATGAGCTGCAGGGGCATGACTGTTTCTATCTTGATTTCAAAGGATGGCCCATAGAGCCTCAGGGCCTAGGTAGAGAACTGTCACAGAAGCAAGGCTACCATAGAGAGTGCCCACTAAGGCAATGCCTATTGGACCTGTGACGGTGGGGCCACTCTGGACACCCCAGAATTGGTAGAGCCACCTGAGTGTTATTCCAGTCCAGAAGAGGCACAGGGCCCAAATTCCAAACTATGAAAACTGTGGCATGGGCTATACCCAGAAAAACCATAGGGTTGGGGCTTCCTAGACCCTGGGGGTCTAATACCTGCCTCCAAGTGTCTGAAGGGCAAGGCATGGAATCAAAGAATATTATTTTCAAGCCTTAAGTTTTAATGTCTGCCCTGTCAGATTTTAGACCAATCAGGACCTGGTACTCCTTTTTTCTCTCTTATTTGTCCCTTTTGGGATGGGAAAATCTATCTAAACCTGTCCTATCGTTGTATTTTGGAAGCATATAACTTGTTTGATTTTATCAGTTCTACTTTAGTCAGTTTTTTGTCATGGTGACCAAAATACCTGACAAAACTAACTTAGAGGGAGAAAAGTTTATTTGGGGCTCATAATTTAAGAGGTCTTGAAAGACCCCAGCTCAAGGACAGCCTGCCAAAATCCCCAACCTGTTATAAAATAACTAGATTGAGACAAGAACTAATTTTGTAATAAATTAGGTAATAGTCATCTGACCCCCCACACCAGGGAATAGGGAACAAAGATAGGGAACAAAAAGTCCTGGGACTGATCTGTTGAAATAACTAGAGTGCTAAAATAAGGTGTATTAGACATTTGTGGTTTTTAAGAGAATTTGAGAGGAACCGGCAGCTGTGGTCCAGAGTAGACCCCCAAACTCGATTTACATTAACCAATAAAATGCTTGTCACTATGTATCTGCTTATGTGCCCTCTAATACCCTATAAAAGGCTTGTGACCCAGAGCCCGGCACGCTCAGTTAGCTGGAGCTGCTGAGTGTCCGCAGGGCCTGTGTGAGAAACAAATCTCCTCTTGCTTTTGCATCCAGTGAGTGGTCCGGTGTTGGTTTCTTGGGTCCGGGTCTCTGAGGGTCTTTCAGTCTCAGTCTATTGTCAGTCAACTCCATTGCTCTGGGCCCAAGATGAGGAAAAACATCATTCTAGCAGAAGGATGAGATGGAGAAAAGCTGCTTGGCTCATGGCAGCAAGGAAAAGAGGTGGGGGGAATATGAATATGAATGAGAATAAAGGATAAAGGAGCCAGGGACAGATATAATCCAAGGCCAAAACCCCTGCCTACAGTTCAGGCCGTAGTCTATTCAGATATCAATGGAATAATGTGGCAAATGGATTAATCCACTGATGCAGTCAGCATCCTAATAATTGCCTAAAAGCTGCATCTCTGAAAGCATTGGGTACCATGCTTCCAACACATGAGTTTTGGGGGAACATTCTAGGTCCAAACCATAATAAGTGCACAATTGGAGACAAATTCATTGAGAAGGATGAATCACACCTTGAGTTTGTTTTTTGAAAAGTCATCATTTTTTTTAATATGAAAAATAAGATTATCTGGCTTCCACTATAGCATAGGTGCTAATATTTTGCCTAAGTAAGAACAAAAAAAATTCTAAACTAGTATCTTTTCCTCTTTGTGCTAGAAAATGGAAGATAAAGTTTGTCTACAAGAATGTTAATCTATTCCTTCCCCAACTACATATAATCTATGTCGCTTCATTGTTAACATTTTGCACATGCTTTACTCTCAAATTTTTCAAGGGGGACAGACCCATTGGAGATGGCTCCACTGTCCAGTGGGTGGAGTGATGACGTTGGGTATTTTCATCACACCTTGAATCTTACCCAGACCTGACTTAGATGATATTTGGACTTTGGACTTTTGACTTCTTAACTCATGCTGGAATGCATTAAGACTTTTAGGGCTACTGAAACGGGATAAACGTTCTTTGCAAGTGAGAAGGATATGCATTTGAGGGGGGAGGAAGGGTGGGATGCTAAGGTTTGAAAATTTGTATCCTCCAAAATTCATATGTCAAAACCTAACCTCCAAGGTGTCGGTATTAAGAGGTGGGGCTTTGCTGGTGGTGACTGTGTCATGACAGTAGAGCTCTCATGAATGACATTAATGCCTTTATTAAAGTCTCAAGGAGCCTGATGGCACCTTCTCTGTGTCCTCATATGAGGAAAAGTCTGTAACAGACAATGAATCTGCTGATACATTGATCTTGGACTTTCCAGCCTCCAGAACTATGAGCAATAAGTTTGTTATTTATAAATGATCTATGTCTAAGATATTTTTATTTTAGCAGTCTAAATGAACTAAAACATCTTTCAAAGGCTTTCTCCCTCTCCCTTGAAAGGCTGCATTGCAAAAGCATCTATTTTTATCCTATTACCTCCCTCATTTACTTTTTTGCTTCCTAATTGCTATTTCGTTCCAACAATGATTTACAACTTGGTTCATGTTTTGATGGGTCAGAAATGCACACACAATATCGACCTATGGTCAATTAGAAACAAGTTAGAAGTTGTTACTTTTTGGGGGGTGGAGTTACTGGGGATTAAACCCAGGGGCACTTTCCTACTTAGCTACATCCCCATCCCCTTTTTTATTTTTTTTATTTTTGAAACAGGGTCTCTCTAAGGTCCTTAGGACCTTGTTAAGTTTCTGAGGCTGGCCTCAAACTTGCAATACTCCTGCCTCAACCTCCTGAGTCGCTGTGATTATAAGTGTGTATCTTTTGGGTTTTGACACCATGTTTATATGTGCATGGGGAGGGGTTGAGGATGGAGTTCAGTGCACCTAATCAGAGATTGAAATTCTTCTTGATGGGAAATCACAGGTTATGGATCATGCAGTCCTATTTCTGGAGCTGGGACAGGGATTGGTAATCAGAAGAGGAACAATCAGGGATTTCTTGGAGGTTAATAAAAGGGCAATGATTGAGCAGGGAGGGAGGTGCTGCCAGCCTGCCTTATTCTGCAAATAAATAGGCTTGTGGGAGATTTGCTTCACTCTTCCCACATTATCAGACCTTGTTACAGTCCAGAACAGTGGCTGTAGCTCAACAGGGAGCTTGCAATTTTAAGTCTCCATTCTCTATTTTTAGCAGGTACTTGAAAAATTCTCCCAGCTCAGAGAGATGTGCAATTTTACGAAGGATTAAAGGTTCTGTACACCAGCTCTGAAAGAGAAGTAGTTAGTCAGTGAAAGGCAGATAGTGAGATGTAGAACAGCTGAAGGATGGGGACCAAATTATTGATATTTTTGTAGGAAAGGCAAGTTTTTGATGATAAGCCATATTGCAACACATAGATAGGTCTTATTTAAGCAGCCTATGCTCTGCTGATCTACCAGTTGTCAGGACTGGTATTTGTGTTAAAGCAGCCAAAGAGCTGCTGAGTCAGGGAAACTGATAAAAATGAACTGACCTATTTATTCCTTCACATTCCCCCCTCCTCCATGGCCTTATCAAAACAATTTTATTACTAAAGATAATTACCTTGTTCTCTCCAACCCTGCAGTCTATTCCCAGTGAAAAATTGCTAGCCTCTATGGCTCAGCCCTTCTTTCCTTCTGGACGCCCTTATCCCTAGTGAGGCCAGGAAAATTATGCTAAGAATAGTAATATCCAGAAAAGAAAGGGCCATTAAGATGACTTTTTCAGGTGCAACCAATGCATAGCATCTGGTCAAGAATGGACCCTCTGCAAAATTTCAGCTTATTCTGCATTTCTAATCTTTTTACAAGGAGTTAGCTGAAAAATAGAGAATGCTAATTTTAGATATTTGATCATTTTGGGGATCCACTCATTTAAAACTGCACATAAAAAGAAAAATCTAGGCATTTAAAACAGAGTGCTTACTTTTTCCAGTGTGTGTTCCACATACCTTAGCTCTCAATTCTGAGTGCATCCTGGAGACTTAGAGGTGGATGCTGTTTTCCTGACCATACAGTCTGGTACTCTTAAGATGCATATTTAAGCTGCTTTTGGCAGCTTCTTCCTCATTACAGTTTGCCCCTGTTTTATGACTGCTTTTCTTTTTCTTTTTCTTCTTAGTTTGCCACTAAATCATGTGTGGGTAAGAAGACCCTTGCTTAAAAGAGTAAGTAATGGGGATTCATGTTTAGCCAAAAGATCATTCTCAGATAAATCTTTGACTTTTTAATCATAGTGGTCTTGGTTAATTAACTACAGTGATGCATTTCCTAACTCTGTTTTTTTACATTACAAAAAAAAATTAAAATATTTTTAAAAAGAAAAAAAAACCCTCTACTTTTTATTCCATAATCCAAAATAATTTTTTTCTGAAAAAAATTAATTTGTTCTAATTAGTTATACATTGCACTAGAATGCATTTTGACACATCATACATAAATGAAGTGTAACTTCTCATTCTTCTGGTTGCACATGATGTAGAGTTACACCGGTTGTGTAATCCTACATGCATGTAGGGTAATAATGCAAAACAACTTCATTTTTGCTTATTATTTTCCAAGTAACACCTACAATATCTTTTATGTAGTTGTAAGCACTATGTGCATGCAACTGTATATTCTGGTTTTATGGTATATATTATGTTTAAAACATTTTGGTAAATTGCTCATTGTCATAAATATATTTAAAATCTGTGAAAGATTCACGGAATTGATGAAGGAATACAATATATTTAACTACTGTTCCCTTATTATTAGTAAAGGCTTTTCTTCCTTCTTATCCTCTTCCTTCCTTCTTCCTCCTGCCTCCTTTTTATCCTCCTCCTCCTCATATCTTTTTTTTTTCTTTTTTTTTTTTGTACCGAGGATTGAACTCAGGGGCACTCAACCACTGAGCCACATCCCCAGGCCTATTTTGTATTTTATTTAAAGTCAGGGTCTCACTAAGTTGCTTAGCACCTTGCTTTTGCTGAGGGTGGCTTTGAAATCGTGACTTCCTACCTCAGCCTCCTGAGCTGCTTGGGGTTACAGGAGTGTGCCACCTCGCCTGGCATGTTTTGTTTTGAGATAGGGTCTTCCTAAATCCTTAGAGCCTTGCAAGTTGCTGAGGTTGGTCTCAAACTTGCAATCCTCCTGCCTTAGCCTCCCAAGTCACTGGGATTACAGGGGTGCACCACTGTGCCCAACTAAAAGTTTTTAAATTATTTCATATCTGTTCAAGTTGAATTTTTTTAAGATCTCCTTTTTGAAATTTGTAATATAGTTTACAACTTGATTTTTCAAAATAGTCAAGAAACTTCAAGCACTTATTAACAAAGTTCTTATATAATTTTTTAAAAATTATATACAGGTTTCCAACGACATAGAGAACCAGCATCTCTAGTCTTCTCATCAGTCAAGAGTTGATTGTATATATATATTGTGTTACAATATATACATATTACAATATTATATATATATTACAATATATATCACAAACATACGTTTGTAACATATTTTAATACATATCATATATAACATGTATGTGTTTATATATGCACACATGTGTCCATATACAAAAAAGAAATACACATTTATAGAACTACATTTGAAAAATATAAGAATTTGACTGAAATAAAGAAGGCATTTAGAAATAATTAAGTGGCGTTTTTATAATACTGCAATGATATACATTTTTTCAACTCTGAAATACTATGAGAGTGATTCATTAATCAAAAGGTCATTAAGTGCCTATGTGACAGAGCTACTGTACTGATGAAAAACACAAAATCCCTGTTGTGTGGTGGGGGAATAAAACAATGAACAAGTAAATAACCCATAAATGTGTAATTACAAACTTCAGTGAGAGCATTAGTGTACCAACCAATGTGTACTGAGTGGGCTTATGTCAGGAACTCTTATAAAGGGTAGACTTACCATTTTACAGAGGAAGAAACTAAAGCCCATCTAGCCAAAGGTCAAAGAGCTTCTACAAAGAGCAGCTGTGAACCAAACCCAAGCTGACTGCAGAGCACTAGCTCTTATGATTCACTGAGTAGGAAACACAGGAGAACAGTGGCTCTTTTTGCTTTTATTGACTAGGGAAGCCCTGAGTACCTGACTTGTATGCTTAGAAAGACGTCATTAGGAAGAGTGTACTTGACCCACGTATGTTTTAAATGACCTTGTAAGTGTTGGAAAGTAGAGATGGCAGGTAGGCAAAAGAGGAATACTGAAGAGAAAGGTCAGAATGAGAAGCCTTGCTCCTTTGACCCTTCAATCATGATCTCAGGCCAAATGGGAATGGGTGGCAAAGGGGACTATGGTGAAATGTTTGGCCTGCAACATAGAGTGAAGGAAAAGGAAAGGAACATCAGTTGCTACCTTGACTGCAGCAAGCCTCTCTATTTTGACTTCTCTCTGGACTTCCCTGGGGTTCCAGAAAAGTTCCCAGGCCCTGAGCTGATGTTTTGAATGCCCTTTTTTAAAAACTTCTTGTTATTTTTAGTTATACATGACAGTAGAGTGTATTTTGACATATTATACATATATGGAGTATAACTTCCATTCTTGTGCTTTTACATGATATGGAGTTTCTTTGGTCATGTATTCATATATGAACATAGGAAAGTTATGTCAGATTCATTTTACTGGCTTTCCTATTCCCATCTCCCCTACTTTCCCTTCATTCCCCTTTGTCTAATCTGATGAACTTATATCCCCTCCCCACTTATTGTGAGTAAGCATCCACATATCAGCAAACATTTGGCCTTTGGTTTTGGGGGATTGGCGTACTTCACTTACCATGATAGTCTCCAGTTCCATCCATTTACTGGCAAATGCCCTAATTTCATTCTTCTTTATGGCAGAGCAATATTCCATCATGTAGATGTACTACATTTTCTTTATCCATTCATCTGTTGAAGGGCACCTAGGTTGGTTCCATTGCTTGGCTATTGTGAATTGAACTGCTATAAACATTGATGTGGCTGTGTCACTGTAGTATGCTGATTTTAAGTCCCTTGGGTATATACCAAGGAATGGGATAACTGAATCAAATGGTGGTTCCATTCCTAGTTTTCTGAGTAATCTCCACATGGCTTCCCAGAGTCATTACACCAATTTGCAGTCCCAACAGCAATGTATGAGAGTATCTTTTTCCCCACATCCTTGCCAACATTTATCGTTGCTTATATTCTTGATAATTGCCATTCTGATTGGAGTGAAATGAAATCTCAGTGTAGTTTTAATTTGCATTTGTCTAGTTACTAGATATTTTGATCATTTTTTTCATATGTTTGTTGACTGATTGTATTTTTTGTTCTGTAAAGCATCTGTTCAGTTCCTTAACCCATTTATTGACTGGATTAAGATAGCCTCTTCAACAAATGGTGCTGGGAAAACTGGAAATCCGTATATAGTACATTGAAATTAAACCTCTATCTCTCACCCTGCACAAAATTCAACTCAAAGTAGATCAAGGACCTAGGCATTAGACCAGAGACCCTATGCCTATTAGAAGAAAAAGTGGGCCTAAATCTTCATCATGTTGGCTTAGGACCTGATTTCCTCAACAAGACTCCTAAAGTGCAAGAAGTAAAATCAAGAATCAACAAATGGGGGGCTGGGGTTGTGGCTCAGTGATAGAGCACTCGCCTAGCATGTGCACGGCCTGGGTTCGATCCTCAGCACCACGTAAAAATAAACGCATTGTGTACAACTAAAATCAAATAAATAAATATTTTTAAAAAAGAATCAACAAATGGAATGATATAAAAATGAAAAGCTTCTTCACAGCAAAGGAAACATTCAAGAACATGAAGACAGAGCCTAAACGATGGGATAAAATCTTTGCCAACTGCACCTCACATAAGGCATTAATCTCCATGATATACAAAGAACTTGAATGCATTCTTTTAGTGCTCATTTGCCTCACCGAGGCCTGCCTCACACTCTCTTTAGGATCAGGCGAATGCCTCAGTCTGAGCTACTATACACTGAACAAGTGACAAGGTCTTGCATGAGCAGCAAGGCCAGTCACCAAAAAAAAAGTAACTGAGTATGGGAAGATGATTGCAATGCACTTCAAAAGTCACTTGAGACATTGCCCACTAAATAGTATTCCTAGAGTGTGCTGCCAGTTGGCATGAATATCAGTAAAGCTTGCCCATATCCCTATTTGACTTGGGGAAGATAGACTTTGCTACTGTCCAACTAAATAGGCTGCCAACTTTATAAAGACCATTGTAGAAGATGCTAAATGGTTAAAGTGATGTTAGTTTTTGAAATTACGGGGAATTTGCAGAGAACTAATGATAATATGTTATTGTTCAAGAAAATACATTCAAGGTTACTTTGACTCCACTGCTCTTAAATCTCATTCAAAACCTAAGCATTCAAGTGTTTTTGAAGCAGGTTTTCCAGAGTAAATAGAATTCAAGGATAGTTTGCTTCCTGACAAGACTGGATTCAACCTGAAGAACTAGAGAGATAAGGAAATATATTTGATCAACCTGATAACAAAGCCCAAATTATCTCTGCAAATGGAGAGGATGCAAATTTTAAAGATAAATTCATACACCCGTAGATGTAGTCTATCAATGCTTTTATCCAGAACTCTTTTTCATGTAAATGTTACAAATTCTAACCATGTGGTGGTCAAGGAATTAGTCAATTAAATGGTTCACAAATGTGTTAGCTGTTTCGCTGTGAGGACAGTGCTGCTAAGAATAAAAATGATGATACTAACAATAGATTTACCCAGTATTTGTCAGCCTACATGTATTTTAGTCTATTTTCTGCATTCAGTGGATGGGATTAAATGTATTGGGAACAGAAGAAACCAAATGTAAAAGAATACTAACTCTAGCAATAGTGATTCTTCTCTTCTGGGACTCGGCTAGTCAGCTTTTTGTCACCATGACCAAAATACCTGATGAGAATAACTTAGAGGAGAAAAAATGTATTTGGGCCTCATGGTTTCAGTGATTCAGTCCGCAGTCAGCCACCTCCACTGCTCTAGGCCTAAGGTGAGGGAAAATATCATGGCGGAAGGGCAGCAGTGGAGGGAAACTGCTCTACTCACAGCCACCAGGAAGCAGAGAGGGGGAGTAGGAAGGGAAGATGCACCATTCCGAGGCACACCCCAGTGATCTAGCTCCTCCAGCTGTACAGCACCTGCCTACAGTTACCACCCAGTCACTCCTTTCAAACTAAGATGTACTGATTGAAAGACCCCAGCTCAAAGTCAGCTGTCAAAATCCCCAGCCTGTTGTGAAATAACTAAAATGAGACAAAAATTAATTATGTAATAAATTAGGTAATAATCATCCGACCCTCCACACCAGGAACAGGAAACAGAAAAAGGGAACCAAAGTCCTGGGACTGGTCTGATAAAATAACTGGAATGCTAAAATAAGGTGTACCAGACTTTTTGTGGTTTTTTTGGAGAATTTGAAAGGAACTGGCAGCTGTGCCCTAGAGTAGACCCCCAAACTTGATTTACATTAACCAATAAAATGCTTGTTACTATGTATCTGCTTATATGCCTCCTAATACTTTATAAAAAGGCTTGTGACCCAGAGCCCGGTATGCTCAGTTAGCTGGAGCTGCTGAGTGTCCGCAGGCGCCTGTGTGAGAAATAAACTTCCTCTTGCTTTTGCATCCAGTGAGTAGTCCGGTGTTGGTTTCTTGGGTACGGGTCTCCGAGGGTCTTTCATTTGGGGGCTCGTCTGGGATCCAACAGACCCCTGCCCAAGGTCCACTCGGACCCACCGGGAGGTAAGCTGGCCAGCATCCATTTGACTGTGTATATGGCTATTGTCCTGTTTTGGGTCATTTTTCTGTTTCATGTTGTGAACCTTGTGATTATTATCCTGTTCTATTGCGCAGCGTTGGTACGTCAGCTACGTAGTTGATCTGTAATCTGGGCAGCTTGTGAAGGAGTTGACGAGCTCAGACTTCACCCCTGCCACCCTGGGGGACGCCCTGGGGATCCGAGGGGCCCGCTTCTTTGGGGCACCAAGCGTATCCGAGGGATACGTTGTGTTAGTGGCTGAGGGGAGGACTCTGTCCACCCCTCGCCCATCTGACTCAATTTCTTTTTTGGCTTTCCGCCGAAATCGCGCAGCGAAATTGTTTCTTGGCTGTCTCATTGTCTTAATTGTCTCTGTTGTCTGTTACCTAGTCCATCTTGAAGACAAAATGGGTCAAACTATAACCACTCCTTTAAGTCTTACTCTAGATCATTGGAAAGATGTCAAAGACTGCGCCAGCAACCAATCAGTACAAGTTGACAAGAGAAAAAATGGCAGACCCTCTGTGCCTCTGAATGGCCCACCTTTGGTGTAGGCTGGCCGAAAGATGGAACTTTTAATATTGATATTATTTTGCAGGTCAAAGAAAAGGTTTTAGTCCAAAGCTCCAATGGTCACCCAGACCAGGTACCTTATATCGTGACCTGGGAGAGTTTAGCCCGTGATCCACCTCCTTGGGTGGCTCCTTTCGTCGGCCCAAAGCCATCTCCTGAAACTCTTTCATTTTCTACTTTGTCCCCAAAACCTTCTGCTCCTGCTCCTCCTCCTCTTCCTCCACCCATCCTCCCTAATCCTACCCCTAAACCCCCTCCCACCTCTAAATTATGCCCTGTTTTAGGAAAACCTGCCCGTCGGCACCTAAAGCTGAAAGAAGTTATTCCACCTGATGAATCAGTCCTAATCGATCTCTTGACAGAAGATCCACCCCCCTATCAACCTCAGCCTCGCCCTGCACCGACCCCAGACTCCTCCGAGGACGAAGGAGGTCCAGATAGCACTACTCTGATTGGCAGAGACCAATCTGCATCTTCCCCCATGGTCGGAAGACTAAGGGGACGCAGAGCACCAGCCCCTTCCAAGGAAACTTCCGAGGCTTTCCCCTTGCGCCAAATCCCTGGCAATCAATCCAATATTGGCCTTTCTCAGCTTCAGATTTGTATAATTGGAAATCCCATAACCCTTCTTTTTCTAGGGACCCTGTGGCCCTAACAGCACTTATCGAGTCTATTTTAATTACTCATCAGCCCACTTGGGATGATTGCCAACAACTTTTACAGGCCCTCCTCACTACGGAGGAGAGACAAAGAGTATTCCTAGAAGCCAGGAAAAATGTCCTGGGAGATGACGGGAGGCCCACCCAGCTCCCCAATGTGATTGATGCTGCTTTTCCTTTGAGTCGTCCCGACTGGGACTTCAATACGCCTGAAGGTAGGGACCACCTACGTCTTTATCGCCAGTTACTCATAGCGGGCCTCCACAGTGCGGGGCGTCGCCCCACTAATTTGACACAGGTAAGACAGGTAATTCAGGGACCAGAAGAAACCCCGACTGCTTTCTTAGAAAGGCTGAAAGAAGCCTACCATAGATACACCCCCTTTGATCCTGACAGTAATGAACAGCGGGGGTAATGTGTCTATGGCTTTCATTTGGCAGTCGGCATCAGACATTAGAAGTAAGCTACAGAGGTTAGAAAACCTGCAGGACTATTCCTTGCAAGATTTATTGAAAGAAGCAAAAAGATCTATAATAAGAGAGAGACACCAGAAGAAAAAGAAGAGAGACTTAGAAAGTTGCAGGAAGAAAGAGAGGATAGACTTAGAAAGGAGACTGAGGAAAAAGAAAGAGAACGGGATCGGAAAAGGAACAAAGAACTTAGTAAGATCTTGGCCACCATAGCTCAGAATAGCCAAGGATCAGAAAGGTCAGGTAAGACAGATCAAAAGGGAGACTCTAGAAGGCCACAGGTAGATCGCGACCAATGTGCCTATTGCAAAGAAAAAGGGCACTGGGTCAAAGACTGCCCAAAGAAACCCCGGAACCCTAAGAAAAAACACAGAGCAGACTGCTCGGCTTTTGGCCCTCGATGATTAGGGACGTCAGGGCCAGGAGCCCGCCCCCTGAGCCCCGGTTAACCCTAAGAGTCGGGGGGCACCCAGTCACCTTCTTGGTAGATACAGGAGCTGAGCACTCGGTATTGACCAAGACGGAGGGACCACTGAGCAACAAGACTACATGGGTCCAAGGAGCCACTGGAGGAAAACAATATCGCTGGACCACCGAGAGGAAGGTACAATTGGCAACAGGTAAAGTCACTCATTCGTTCCTTCATGTGCCCGAGTGCCCTTATCCCTTGTTGGGAAGAGACCTGCTGACCAAGTTAAAAGCCCAGATACATTTTGAGAAGAAGGGAGCCACTGTATCAGGCCCCAATGGGATGCCCTTACATGTGCTAACCCTACGGTTAGAAGATGAATACAGACTATATGAAAAACCATCCAAGCCCCCAGAAAACATGGACTATTGGCTCACACATTACCCGGAAGCATGGGCAGAGACTGGGGGAATGGGACTGGCCTTACAGCAGCCTCCGCTTCTTATTCAGTTAAAAGCAACAGCCACTCCTGTCAACATTAAACAGTACCCCATGTCTAATGAGGCTTATCAAGGTATAAAGCCCCACATAAGGCGGTTAATAGACCAAGGTATTTTGATCCCATGTCGGTCACCTTGGAACACTCCCTTGCTGCCTGTTAAAAAGCCTGGTACTAATGATTATCGACCAGTTCAAGATTTAAGGGAAGTTAATAAAAGAGTAGAAGACATCCATCCCACGGTGCCAAATCCTTACAATTTACTCAGCACCCTGCCTCCAACCCATCGTTGGTATACTGTTTTAGATTTAAAAGATGCCTAACTAATCCCTGGTCACGTTATAAATTGCCCCTCTCTGAAATAAATGGACGGGGGAAATGCATAGGAGAAATTCCTTCTTCCCTTCAAAAATTGTGTAATCAGACTACCCAAGTACCCAATGGCTACTATTACCTAGCCGCCCCAGAGGGCACATACTGGGCTTGTAAAACTGGAGTGACCCCCTGTGTTTCTGCCGCGGTGCTTAATAAGCTTGCAGATTATTGTGTTATGGTTCGTTTGTGGCCCAGGATAATTTACCATAACACGTCAACTTTTCTCAGTATTTATGAAAACCAAAAAAGGTACCGGAGAGAGCCCGTCACCATGACAATAGCTGTTTTGTTAGGGCTTGGGGGAATTGCAGCTGGAATCGGAACCGGTACTGCCGCTCTGGTACAGACTAGCCAGCTTGGGTATTTACAAGCAGCCATGACTGCTGACCTAGAAGCTATTGAGGAATCAATTACTGCCCTAGAAAAATCTTTAACCTCACTGTCTGAAGTAGTTTTGCAAAATAGAAGAGGTCTAGATTTGCTGTTTCTCAAAGAAGGGGGAATATGTGCAGCTCTTAAAGAAGAATGCTGTTTTTATGCAGATCAAACTGGTATAGTTAGAGAAACTATGGATAAGCTTAGAGAGAGACTAGCCCAACGAAAAACAGAGTTTGAGTCTCAACAGGGATGGTTTGCAGGCTGGTTTCATAGGTCACCTTGGCTGACAACTTTAGTGTCCACCATCATAGGACCCCTTATAGTCCTGCTCCTAATTTTAACCTTTGGACCATGTATCTTAAATAAGATTGTACAATTTGTGAAAGATCAATTATCTGTGATGCAAGCACTGGTAATAGCGTTGCAGTACAACCCTGTTAGACAGACTGAACCACCAGAAGGCATGCCCCTTGAGCAGGACCATGAGTATGCAGAACTGCAACTAGACGAAGAAGACGAATATGCAGAACTGCCAAGAGAACAGTGGATATAAGATTTTATCCATGATAAAGAAAAAGGGGGGAATGAAAGACCCCAGCTCAAAGTCAGCCTGTCAAAATCCCCAGCCTGTTGTGAAATAACTAAAATGAGACAAAAATTAATTATGTAATAAATTAGGTAATAATCATCCGACCCTCCACACCAGGGAACAGGAAACAGAAAAAGGGAACCAAAGTCCTGGGACTGGTCTGATAAAATAACTGGAATGCTAAAATAAGGTGTACCAGACTTTTTGTGGTTTTTTGGAGAATTTGAAAGGAACTGGCAGCTGTGCCCTAGAGTAGACCCCAAACTTGATTTACATTAACCAATAAAATGCTTGTTACTATGTATCTGCTTATATGCCTCCTAATACTTTATAAAAAGGCTTGTGACCCAGAGCCCGGTATGCTCAGTTAGCTGGAGCTGCTGAGTGTCCGCAGGCGCCTGTGTGAGAAATAAACTTCCTCTTGCTTTTGCATCCAGTGAGTAGTCCGGTGTTGGTTTCTTGGGTACGGGTCTCCGAGGGTCTTTCATGATAAGATTACAGCTCTCATAATCAAATCATTTCACCACTGAATATTCCTGCATTAACACAGGAGATTTGGGGAGACCATATACAAACCATGAAAAGCTTCTGACCATCATGAAACATACTGCTGGTTACAGAGTCTTTGTGGATATTGGATGTTGTGAATGGAATGCATCCTTAGTAAATCAGTTTGAGGTAGTAATGCAGAAGAGTGTGCACCATGAAATGTGAAAGAAGCTCTGATGAGTTTAACAACAAAGAGTTTGGGAGAGTGCTAGGAAGAAGCAACTTGCTACAAAGTCAATGATTCAGTCCATTTTGGAAAAGGAGAAGGAGCAAGAAAATTATCAGGGGAAAATTTTAATCCCTATCAGAAACATGTGAAGTTTTCCCAAGAATTTCAATACAAATATTGTCTTTATTTTAAAAAACATCTCATCTCCTTGCCAGGTGTGGTGGCACATGCCTGTAATCCCAGCAGCTTGGGAGGCTGAGGCAGGAGGATCCTGGGTTCAATGCCAGCCTCAGCAAAAGTGAGGTGCTAAGCAACTTAGTGAGACCCTGTCTCTAAATAAAATACAAAATAGGGCTGGGATGTGGCTCAGTGGTCGAGTGCCCCTGAGTTCAATCCTTAGTACAAAAAAAAAAAAAAAAAAGAGTCTCCCTTGACACTACATGAAGCCATTGCTCATTCGTGTGCCACATAATTCATCAGAGGCTTCTAAAATGTGAAAAGTATCAGAAGCAATTACAAAGAAGACTTCAAACTTAAAAGCTAAAATAATAGATCAGAGAATCAGGGAACTTCTCTGATATGAGGGTTTATGTTGTAAAACCTAATTCTGCCCATGTTTAGAACATATGAAATAAAATGTGTTACATATATTTTGCAGTTAATCTTGGATTCATTTTTCAGTGTCATATTTTATTAATGATATTTTAAATAAACGTTTACACCTTTTAAAAATGTATCTTGTAAAGTACATCGGATACTTATAACACTTCAGAATACAACTCAAACATTGGAAGAGGAGGTATGTTTCCAACATAGTCAATTTTATATCAGTTGTGATATTTTGTTTATTATGTGGACCATTTTAATTAAACTTAATTCAAATAATTCAGTGATAATATTTCTTTATTTACTTTGGTATTTCTAAAGTTAATTTTTATGCACTCCTATAGTTGTTATATATAAAGTTACTATTAAAAAGATAAGTTTATTTTTCTCCCCTAGTAATCTCTCACATTGTATTCATCTCTAAAGGGAAAAAAGAAAGTTATGTTCTCTACAGAAGGATTGATATATATATATATATATATATATATATATATATATATATACACATACACACACATACACACATATATATTCTTGTATATATACTATATGCATATACACACATGCCAATATATACATATATATAAATTATGAGTTGTTGCAATTATGCATATACATGGTGTGTGTGTGTGTGTGTGTGTGTGTGTGTGTGTTTTTCATTTTATCTGTAATGGCCAGGAAAAGTAAAAAAGATGAGGAGGAAGCAAGGAATAAGAAAGATTAAGAAAGATATGAAGCCAGGAATGGTGGCATACGCCTGTAATCCCAGCTTAGTTGAAACAGGAGTTTTGCGAGTTCAAAGCCAGCCTCATCAAAAGCAAGGTGCTAAACAACTCAGTGAGACCCTGTCTTTAAATAAAATACAAAATAGGCCTGGGGATGTGGCTCAGTTACTAAGCGCTCCTGAGTTCAATCTCTGGTACCTGACCCCCCAAAATAAATACCAAAAATAGGCTGGGGATGTGGCTCCATGGTTAAGTAACCCTGAGTTCAATCCCTGGTACAAAAAAAAAAAAAAAAGAAAGAAAGAAAAAAAAGAAGTAAAAACCTTTAAAGGTAAATTGTGAAAAACCTGGCTTTTAAATAAAAACATGTTTGTCATTACCATAAAGATACATCTTTAGGTAAAAATTATTAAAAACCCATGGTACATAGATAATACAGATAGTCCCAGTTATCCAGTCAACAGACAAAACAAAACAAAACAAAAACACTTAAGGTATTCAGATCCAATATTGGGTTTACTTCTTTTTTTAACATTTATTTTTTAGTTGTAGGTGGACACAATACCTTTATTTTATTTTTATGTGGTGCTGAGGATAAAACCCAGTGCCTCACGCATGCTAGGCAAGTGCTCTTTCCTCTGAGCCACAACCCCAGCCCTTGGGCTTACTTCTTACTGCTGGAATTTCCTATTTATTTTTTTCTTCTTTATGGATATGCAGATAATGGTAGATATAGCAAGCTGACATTTATTGAGTCCTGTCCTGCCCAGCCTCTGTAGTGGACAAATTCTCAGCTGGTATATTGGTCACATTTGTTTCTTTGTCATTTTATGATTTGGAGTTTTCAGGACATCTGTGTTGGTAATTGAAAACACTATGGTACTGACATTTGAACTAATGGCTGACCTTGGGTCTCATACCCTTGGTTACCCTTGTCCTCTTCATTGGCACGATCTCTAGGCTGTCTCTGGTGAGGAGGGCCCCTCTGGAATTGTGGTATAACTGGATACATACTCTATCTTACTGTTCTACCTTGTTCTTCTGCACCCTGGCTATCAGGACCCTCCATCACTTTTTCCTGCATAGAAGGATTAGAATACTGTGGCCCTCACCCATAGGTACTCCACATGTGGTAAGGTGGAAATCTTCACCTGTGATAGGACTTGTGTTGATAGAGTTTGGGCATGTTTTCTAATCTTGCATTCTTTTTTTCATGATTACTATTCTGGTAATTTCCCAAAGGACCCTTAGGAGGTAGATATTAGCTATAATGGTCTGGTCTGCTACATTTTTACTATCTTGAACTGGAACTCCACCAGGGCCTATGACATTTGCTGCTGTCACACCCTTTTCTCATTCCATTTCATCAAACTCTGCAATGTCTCCTCTGACATTGCAAAGGCACTCCCTGTAGTCATTCTTCTGGTGTACAGACACACCTTCCTTGGTGTCATGCCTATGAAGAAGCCATATGCATTTCTTATATCAAAACACTTGACTGTTCCCCAAAACCTTCTTTGTGATGACCTTGTCTTTGATAGCAGGTGCTGCCCATGAGTGTGAGGCTACCCAGACCACCTGGCCTTGTGCTAATCTCTGTGGTGCTGGACCTGCTATCTGCATGCACTGAGGACGGGGGTTGTGGGGCTGCTTAGGGTTCTATTCGATGTTTCTGGTTGTGGTGATGGTGACTGGGTGGGTTGTGAGGGCAGCTAGGCCAGCTGGGGCAGTGGGGCTCTCTGGGCTCCATTCTCTGCTCCTGCTACCAATTGGACTCTGTGCGTAACTATTGACTACAGCAATATTAACTAGTAATAGATTGCTGTTGTTCAGAAGCCTTACTGAAAAACAGTCAATTAGCACATATTTTGTATGTGTTTTATATGGTGAAAATACACAGAAACAGCGAGAGACTGGTTTTTACTTGACACAAAATTTACTCGAAAGACAAACTGCTCACACGGAGATAATTAGCACCACAAGGCAGTTAAGCAGATAGAACACAAACTCATTTCAGTAGCAACAGGATGTGGCTATGAAATGAGAACAGGAGGTACTATAGTTAATTTTATGCAGTTATGATTTAATACTGCATCTTTACAATTCTTTACATTTCTCTGGAGTGTGAATGACACCATGTACAGTTTTGTGAAGGTTTGTATGTATAAGTTTTAATAAATTTTAAACTTTGGTGACAGATTTGTATATATTTCGTGGTGGTAAATAATAAAATAAACTATGATCTACATATATTTTATGTGTTTGTGACATACCTTTTTCTTAATTTTTGGATATTTGAAGGTGACACAGTTTGTGAGTTTTTTCAGATTGTCACAAATCTCCAAAAACAGACAAAAATCCACATATAAGGGGACCTGAACAATTCAAACATATTATTTAAGTGTCAACTTTATATACAAACACTAAATAAACAATAATAGCAATAACATATTGGAATGACTGTAGTTCAAAATAACCTCATATATTTTATGAAGATCTAGAAGAGAGGGTCTTAAAGATTCCAAACATAAGGTAATAATACGGGGAAGAGTCTAATTACTCTGATTTGACCAGTGCCTGCAATATTCATATACTGAAATATCACACTGTACCCCATT
The DNA here is from genome assembly GCA_025594165.1 of Tamias sibiricus. NCBI lineage: Eukaryota > Metazoa > Chordata > Mammalia > Rodentia > Sciuridae > Tamias > Tamias sibiricus. The sequence continues at coordinate 131,193,684 of CM046667.1, forward strand.
AATGCATGCAATTATTACATGTTAACCAAATTAAAAAAAATTAATAATGGACCATGTTTTATTTTGTTTAAAAATTTTAAAAATCTATATAAAACTTTTATAGATTCAACTTTTAAAATTATATGTAAAATTATACAAAGTAAATCTATAAATCAAGGTATATTCAAAGAAATATATTTTCATATTCGTATATGCTACATCCTATTCCTTTCCTTACACAAAACTTTTTTTTGAATTTTTTTATTTATGTTTTCATTGTTAAAATATAAACTAATGCATAGGAATTAGTTCCCTATTATCTTCCAAAGGTGAACAATGACTATTTCTGAAATACCACTATGAACTCATGTCTCTGAACATTTTTCATGTGTTTTAATCCATTAAAATTATTCTAATTGAATCCCCAATTTTTCTCTCTTTGTCAGTAGATGCCTCTTTTATTTGGTGTCTATATTAGTCGGGGTTCTCTAGAAGAACAGAAGCAATTATACACACACACACATTTATACACACATATAAAATTATAAAAGGGAATTTATTCGATTGGCTTACTCAATCAGAGGCTGGGTAGTCCTACAATAGCCATCTGAAAGTTGGAGAGCCAGAGAAACCCGTAGCTGCTCAGTCCAAGAAACTGAAGCTTGAGAACAAGAGGAACCAATGACACAGTGCCAATCCAAGGCTGAAGGCCTGCAGCTCCCTGGAGAGATGCTGGTGGGAGTCCACATTCAAAGCCTGAAGAAACTGGAGTCTGATGTCCATGGCAATGGCAGCAGCAAAAAATTGCAACTGCTGAAGAAGACTAGAGCTACAATAAGGTAGGCTTCCTCCTTCTGCCTTTTGTTCCAAGCCAGCCCCCAACTCTTTGAATGGCTCCACGCACATTCAGTGTGGGTCTAAACTCAGATCACTGACCAACATGCCAATGGTCTCAGGTAATACCCTCGCAGACACACCCAAAACTGTGCTTTTCACTTTCTAGGTGTCTCTCAAGCCAGTCAGGTTGATGACCAATTAACCATGATGGTGCCTGAGATTTTTGGACTCAATCTTAATGATCTTTGAGAGCTTCTTTGACAAAATGACACACCCTTTCTTAGCTAAATAGTGGCATTCTACCCACACTTTTCACTTTATATTAATGTAATATAATTTATTCAAAAAGTACCTTATTTATGGATATTTGGGTTTTGCCCAAGTCTTGCTATTTGAAATAATGCTAAATGAATAGGCTTGTGCAAAACTTTTCATATTTTGCCAAAGTTTCTTTCCTAGGAGTATGATCTCTTGGTCAAAGTGCATATGCATACACAATTTTAAGCATGATCTCTTTAAAAAAGACCAGCCAGTCAATTGTAAACCATTCATTATCTGGCTGGCCATATTGTTAGAATAGGTTTTCTTATGATAGATGAATAGTTCCACTCTTGATTCTAGTGAAAATAGGGAAAACAGGTTAATCAGTCTTTCTCGACAGTTGGTAGGATTTGACTGATGTTGTGTGGAAGATTTGCTCACAGGCTTTGTTTATTCAAAATTCTTTCCACCCAGGCTAATGAAGTCGACCTTGAAGCTGAAGCATGCTTTTAATACTCCTGTGGAACTTGGGTGAAAAGGGCATAGAATCTATATAACTTGAACAGTGTATAAGTTTTTGAGGGGGATCAAATTCCACAGCCAATATGTGTATAAATATTAAAATAGCACTTCTTAGGAACTTCAGAAATGAACTCTACTTGTCTCCTCTTACCTCACTTCCCTCATTTCTGCTCTTATAGCTCCCCCATGGACAGACAGCACCTTGAAAATTCCTCATTCATTTATTCCTAAAACACATATTTCATGAATTAATTTTTTGCATATCTACTATAGGAAGTTTTTTGTTTTGTTGTTGTTGTTGTTGTTGTTCCCCTCAAGGTCCGTGCTACTTTTTACACAATAATCTTAAAGGTTTATTTAAGATTATTTTCAAATTTCACTTTAGATAGAGTATTTTTCACTGGATTGTTAAGAAGACTCCCTCAGTGCATCATAATACTACAAGTAAAACATGGCATCTCTCATGTGTGTAGCTCTTCCATTCTCTCACTGTAATATGAGCAATCTGTACCCTGAATCTTACCATATGCCAATTCTACTCTTTAGAATTTCTGCTATATTATGATGAAGAATGAAATGTTTTTAGCTCCTTTGAGTAGTAAAAGTAACATTTTTTTCTTGATTAAGGTGCAATCTGGAAATGCAGAAAAGTGTCCAGAGTGATACTTCCTGTGAAATATCATCAGATATTTCCTGTGCCACATGTCATTTGCAGTCTCTAAAGATCCTTCCAATTCAACCATATGATGATTTTATCATATGTACTATACTTCCCTTTTCCACTGCTCATTCTGGAGACCAAGTGTTCATTTTTGACATAGTTTTGAGTACAGGTTCCTTGCTGTCCTTGTTTTAGATGTGAGCCTGGGTTCCATGCCACTATATAGCCTATGAAAACCATTCTACTTTGTCACTGAGAATTTGGCCACCATTTTAAAGATTCAGCTCCCTACCAACAAGAAAACAACTATCTCCAAGGGGAGTTGGAAGAGAGATGCTTCCTAGGCAATTACTTATATGAAAGTGTAAAAATCTTTTGAAACTATATGCAATTGTTCAGTTAGAATTAAAAACTGATGCAGATAGACTCTAAGCCCTGACTCCCTTCCTATGAAATAAGACTGTTGCAGGAAAGACTTAGGTGATTATCCACCCATTTCCTCTTGCTGTATATAGTTTCCAGCCACTCTTGCTGTTACTAACTGGGTCTGGCCAATGGTATGTGTGCAGAACTGAAATCACTATTTCTAAAACTAGCTATATAAAATTATTTTATGATCATCCACAATTTCCCTTTTCCTTTCCTGGGATCTCAGAAGCCAATACTTAAAATAGCATCATCATGAGATGGTAGAAGGCATCATTTAGAGGAGAGCTGCCCTGGAGAGTCCCCTGACCCACATTCAACTGTGAAGTAAATAAGAAAGAACAATTATATTAAGCCAATGAAATTTTAGTATTGTGTTTTTACAGCAGTTAATAAGCATTACCTGATGAATATAAAACAAAAATTCAGAGAGATACTTTAGGTGGACCTGGAAAGGTATTGGATAAGAATTTTTCAAGGTAAAATGTCTAAGGACTCTTCAGTATTACTATTCAATCTTTATCGTGTACCTGATAACAATTTTCACTATTCATAAGGAAACAGAGGCTGAGAAAAATTTAGTGACTTGCCTGAAATCACACAGCTAGTAACTTGAAGAGGTCAAATTCAAACTCAGGTCTGTCTGACTCCAAAGCTGATGATTTTTCAATATTACATTTCATTGACTTTATGACTTTAGTTGGGCTTGTGTTTGGCTGCTATTCTAGATGCTAACCAATATCTAACTAGTCCTATGTGTTGGCAAATGAATTATTTACCTTCCTTTGAGAAAGACAACTCAATTGCAGAGAAGAGCTTTTCCTTAATAACTTCATTACTGAGTAGATCTTCAAGGTTACTCATTATCTACATTGGGAAGGTTGCAGGACTAGGAATGGACTTTGCTCCAGTGGCAACCCAAAGGAATTCAACTTCCTTTCCAGCCTACAAAGGAAGTTCCAAATATTTCATTTGCAGGCAGCTTGTGAGACTTGATTCCCTTTGTGGTCTGACTTGTGAGATCATCTCCTAGTAATAAACTCTGCCCTTTGATTTCCATTTCTTCTCTAGGAGCAAGGTAAGCATCTTACATTTCTCCTGCTAAACTATAGAAAGGTAAATAGATGATGTTTATTAAAAAAAAGAAACACTATCACAAAACCTTATTTCTTTGTTCCAGAACTATCTAAGTTTTGACAGTCAACCAAATCCACATTCTTGTCACATAGAGCGCTCAAATATATTTATGCCTGAGTTTTTAATTTGTAAAATGGACATGAAATTACTTATTTGTAATGTGTTTTATTTATTTATTCATCAAATATTCACTGTTCATTCCTAAGCTCTTAGATGACACTATATGAGTTCACTGAGGCTCCCATAACAAAGTACCACAAATTTGGTGACTTAGAACAACAGAAAATTCATTCTTTCCTAACTCTGGAGGCCAGAGGTCCAAAATCAAGACATTGACAGGGCTATGTTTCCCCAGAAGGTGTCAGGGGAAGATTCCCTTTATCTCTTAGCTTGTGATAGTTTGTCAACAATCTTTGTCATTCCTAGGCTTGTAGATGTACGGTTCCAGTCCTCTGTCTTCAGGTGGCCTTGTATTGTGCAAATTTATTTTTGTATAAATCCACTAGTCATAATGGATTAAGGCTTACCTACTTGATGACCTCATTTTAACTTGATTACCTTTATACAGACCGTTTCCAAATAAAGTAGTATTCTAAAGAAATGTAGTTTAAGACTTAAAAACATTTTTTTAAGGGACACACAATTCAATCTAGAATTGATGCCAAGTTGAATAAAACAAAGTCCTTAATGTCAAAGTAATTCTTATATGAGGAGCACTCAACCACTGAGCCACATCCCCAGCCCTATTATTTGAATTTTATTTAGAGACAGGGTCTCACTGAATTGTTTAGCACCTTACTTTTTGCTGCGGCTGACTTTAAACTTGTGGTCCTCCTGTCTCAGCCTCTGGAGCCACTGGGATTACAGGTGTGCACTACTATGCCCAGCAGAATACTTCTTTTTAAAAATGTGTTCTTTTTAGATATACATGACAGTATATTTTGACATATGATATATACATAAAGTATAAGTGCCCATCCTTTTTTAAAAAAATATTTTTAGTTGTAGCTGTACACAATACAATTCCATTCATTCATTTTTTTATGTGGTGCTGAGGATCAAATCCAGGGCCCTGCACGTGTTAGGTTGTAAGCTGCCTGTCATGGCCAGCCACGGCGCCACGGGAGGAAAACTCGGAGGCAGAGTAAAGCTATTACTACTTTTACTTCTACTTTCTTCTTCTTAGAGCTTAGAAAGAGAGAGAGCTTGAAAGAGAGAGATTTCTTCTTTAGAGAGAGAGAGAGAGCTTAGCTTTTAGAGCTTCTTTCTTCTTTCTTCTTTCTTCCTCGGGAGCCTCTGCCTGACTCTGACCAGGAATTACTTCTTCTATCTGGTTTCTCTTCTGTAACCGCTCTGCCTACGTTCTGGCCACTCTGATTCTTTTCTTCTTCCCCGACCCGAACTCTTCTTCCGACCGAGCGACTGCATGACTGACTGAGTGAATTCATTCTTCTCCTGACTCCAACCGCTTTCACCCGGTTATATACCTTTAGCTTTTCAGGTGCCTCACGTGCATTTACAGGTGCGTCACATACATACTTATTATCAGGTGGAATTTATGGCTTCCAGCTGACCGCAATAGCCATCTCCCTAATTGGGGCCCCTTCATATTCCTCCCTTTTAGTTTAAAAGGTGCTTTTTAATTCTATTTTCTATATTTTATTTTCTCTATTTTCTCTATTTTTTTTATTTTCTTGTCCCTACCTGGCTTTTCACCTTTTGTTTTAAAAGGGTGGATATTTGAGCCCTTTTTGAGGAGGTACTGCGGCTTTAAGGAAGCCTACTGTTGAGGAGCAGCTAACGCACTTAGTTAAGCACAATTGCATAAGCGCCTTTGACTTTTTTTTTTTTCCTTGTCTCTTCTTTATTTTTATGGCTTTTTTGCCAAAGCTCAATGGCTTTTTCTCTGCATGGTTTTCACCGTGCTTTTTAATTCTCTATTTTCTTTTAAGCTCATGGCTTTTTTCTTTATGGCTTTTTGCTAAAGCTCAAGGCTTTTTCTCTGCATGGCTTTTACCATGCTATTACTTTCTGGCTTCTTTATTTTTTATGGCTTTTGGCCGGCTACTCGCTTCATGGCTTCGGCTTCTTGCCGGCTACTCGCTTCGGCTTTTCGCTAATTCTTAACTGGCCTCAACTGAGTACTACTCTTTTTGCTGGCCTCAACTGAGTACTACTCTTTTTGCTGGTCTCAACTGAGTCAGAGGCTATGCTTTCTTCTCCTCTCTCCTCACTATCTTAGCTTCTTGTTCTTATATCTTATTTTTTCTTCTCTGCCTGCCAAGCCCCCGGACAGGCCACCATTTGTAAGCTGCCTGTCGTGGCCAGCCACAGCGCCGCGGGAGGAAAACTCGGAGGCAGAGTAAAGCTATTACTACTTTTACTTCTACTTTCTTAGAGAGAGCTTAGAGAGAGAAAGAAAGATTTTTCTTCTTCTTAGAAAGAGCTTAGAGAGAAAGATTAGAGATAGCTTTTTCTTCTTCTTCTTAGAGCTTAGAGAGAAAGAGAGAGAGCTTGAAAGAGAGAGATTTCTTCTTTAGAGAGAGAGAGAGAGCTTAGCTTTTAGAGCTTCTTTCTTCTTTCTTCTTTCTTCCTCGGGAGCCTCTGCCTGACTCTGACCAGGAATTACTTCTTCTATCTGGTTTCTCTTCTGTAACCGCTCTGCCTACGTTCTGGCCACTCTGATTCTTTTCTTCTTCCCCGACCCGAACTCTTCTTCCGACCGAGCGACTGCATGACTGACTGAGTGAATTCATTCTTCTCCTGACTCCAACCGCTTTCACCCGGTTATATACCTTTAGCTTTTCAGGTGCCTCACGTGCATTTACAGGTGCGTACCCGGTTTATATACCTTTAGCTTTTCAGGTGCCTCACGTGCATTTACAGGTGCGTCACATACATACTTATTATCAGGTGGAATTTATGGCTTCCAGCTGACCGCAATAGCTATCTCCCTAATTGGGGCTCCTTCATTAGGTGAGCACTCTACTGCTGAGCCACAACCCCCAGCCCAATTGCCCTTCTTATGGTTGTTCATGATGTGGAGTTTCACCAGCTGTGTATTCATATATGAACATAGGAAAGTTATGTCCAGTTAATTCTACTGTCTGTCCTATTCATATCCCTTCTCTTCCCTTCATTCCTCTCTGGCTAATCCAGTGCACATCTACTCCCCCTATTGTGAGTAAGCATCTGTATATCAGTGAAAACATTTAGACTTTGGTTTTTTAGGATTGGCTTATCTCATTGAGAATGGTAATCTCCAGTTCCATCCATTTACCTGCAAATGCCATAATTTTGTTCTTCTTCATGGCTGAGTAATATATTTCATTGTGTACATACACAACACTTTCTTTATTCATCTGTTGAATGGCACCTAGGTTGGTTCCATAGTTTAGCTTTTGTGAATTGAGCTGCTATAAACATTGATGTGGCTGCATCACTGTAGTATGCTGATTCTATGCCCTTTGGGTATAAACTGAGGAGGGGCCTAACTGGGTCAAAGAGTACTTCTTTAATAAAGCAGCAGACAAGGGTTTAAGGGAAGTACCATTACGATTTGGAAGAGAGCTCGCTTTGAATTGGGAGAGTACAGTTGTGTAGCATATAGGATAATATTCAGCATAAATTAGGAAAAAAAAATTTTTCAGTACTGGGGGTTGAACCCAGGGCCTTATGCATGCTAAAGAAGAACTCTGTCACTGAGCCACATCCCAGCCATAGGAAATTTTTTAAAGGATTACAATAAATGACTTTGTGTGTCCATTCTATAGAGGATATATTTCTGAACACTCCTATCCCAATTATTGTCCCTCTTTAGCCCTCTTGCCCTGCCCTAAACTGTAAGTTATAGGAAAATCTAGCTCTGAGCCAGGTGCCATGGCGCATGCCTGTAATCCCAGTACTTGGGAGGCTGAGGCAGGAGGATCTCAAGTTCAAAGCCAGCCTCAGCAATGGCGAGGCACTTAGCAACTCAGTGAGACCCTGTCTCTAATAAAATACAAAAAAGAGCTGGGGATGTGGCCCAGTGGTCCAGTGTCCCTGAGTTCCATCCCCAGTACCAAAAAAAGAGAGAGAGAGAGAGAGAGAGAGAGAGAGAAAGAGAGAGAGAAAAGGAAAGTCTAGCTCTGAAGGGAAAACAAAATTTTTTCCCTACTTCTTTTTCCATGGTATTATTGATTTTCATAGTTTATACAGTGGCTAGAATGGTCTGAATTTTTCTACATACAACTTGTAAAAGGCTTATCCTGAAGAGTTTTTTACCCACCCTATATAAACTTACAGGCTCAACAATTTATTTCTATCTTGAAAATACTTGTCATTTTCTCCATCCTTAAGGGTATGGGATTATTTTAGGTTGTCAAGTTACTTAACAAATGCTATTCCAAATAGGCACTCTCTTACACAATTAATTAATACTCTACTTCTGGTCACCAGAGTGTATGTGGGAATTTTCCTCATATACCAAGAAATTCTCCATGGGACACCACCTGGGTGTCCTATAATAGAATTCAACTCAGACACTATATATCTTGAGAGGGCATCAGATCCCACAGGTTAAGAGCTCAGTCTCACAAGGGTGGCTCCCACTTTAGATGCCAATTACAAACAGGGTAGTATCTGTATTTCTGATGACTGTCTATAAATTGGGTTCTTACTACCCGTTCTTTGGTTTTGATTAGTTTGTCAGGATGGCACATTTAACTCAGGGAAGCACTTAGATTTACTAGTTGATTATATTCATAAAAGATATAGATGAAGAGCTGTATAAGGCAAGGTATGGGGGAAGGGGTACAAAGTTTCCATGTCTTCCTTAGAAGTGCCACCCTTTTGACCCCTAGGGTATTCAGCAACAAGAAGCTCAACAAACCCTGTTCTTTGGGGTTTTATGAAGGTTTCATTATGTTAGTATTGTTAATCCACTTGATCTTCAGCCCTTTTCCCCTCTCAGAGGCTGGAGGATGGGGCTGAAAAACCCTGCTCTCTAATCCTGCCTTAGTGTTTCCTGTGATCAGCCCCCATACTGAATCTCCCTTTGGTCCCCCAGCCACCGGTCATCTCATCTCATTAGCATACAAAAGACACTCATCATTTCAGACACTCCAATGGTTTTATGAGCTAAGGGTCATGAACCAAGGTAAAAGGCAAGTATGTTCTTTAGTATATCACAATATCACTTGTCTATGTTCTCACAATAGAGATATCCCTAGTGACTAGAACAGTGTCTAACACAAAGTAGATAGTCAATAAATGATCAATGAATGAATACATTAATGGCCTAATGCATAATTTAAAGTAGCAGCTTGACTATTATTTTTTTTTTCACTTCCTTTTCCTGAGAAGGATCAGAAAGACACAGTAACCTTGAAACCCAGCAATCTCTTCTAGTGCTGAGTGAATTTTCTTACAGTGTCCCAATTTAGGGGATTGAAATTAAAGCTGTGAAGTAATTAAGGTTCCAAAGAATGTGGCAGGCCCTTCCATATTGGCCAGGCATTGTCCTTTCAGCTAAGAAGAGAAATACAATTTGGCTGCCAGGACTCATTTGTGTAATTCAATTCCTTTTTTCCTCTTGGTCCTTCTTCATAAGTTAAAAGCCTTCATTGCTGCACACCCTGCAATTTCCACAGCATGACAGTCAGGAGGAATTGCTGGGCCAGAGAGCTTTGCAGTAACACACAAATGGAGGGAGTTGTAGCACCGCCGTGTCTGTTCTTTCATTTCACTATCAGACAATGGCACAATTACAAGCAATTACTTATTAGATGTTTGAAAACTATTGTACAAAGCCAGCACCATTTGCCAAAAGTAATTTAATGAAATTGGGCATAATTGTGCCCTGAACTGAATTTTTCTGAGTTGCCCAACGTTAAATGACTCCACAGAAATTATTTAGCAAATGAATGAATAAAAACACATAGTCAAAAATTTTTGCTCAAGTTGGCGGAAATGTGCAGTGTAAAGACTGAAGGCCACTGATCTTTAATGATTTAGAGTGAGGTTTTTGACAAATGTATGGGAAGTAAACTAACATATTTGCTTGATAGAATGTATGACACCATTTTAAAGAAAAATAAGGTGATTCAAAGCTATGCAACCCATTTGACATTTTGACTAAGGGCTGAAAAGAGTTGTAAATTTCAAATGTTGATTAATGTCTATCTTGGACTACTTAATAAGTGACAGTAATAAAGCAAATTTTCACCAATTTGGATGTGGGAAACTCTTCCAAATTTTTTAAAAGCTCTAATTTATAAAATACTTTGAAAGAAATGGAGTTTTTTTTACTTCCTCATACACATGATAGGTATATAGACCACATAACCATTGCCTCACCCATTAAGTTCAATATTTTCTGTGCATTGCTGAGAATAATTTATAATCATCACCTGAATTGTTTGTGAATTGTTGCTTGATTAAAGTAGGTTCCTTGATGGAATTTAAACAGTCTTCCTTACTTTTGACTATTGATGCTATTGGATTCACAGTCCAGCCCTGTGTTTTATTTTACTTTTTATAAAATGACTTTACTTTTTCAATAATTGCTTGTTATGGTTTTAAAAATAAGCAATACAGAAGCACAAAGAGGGAAGTCACTTCAAAGTCCTTCAGCAAGAAATAACCATCACTAGCATTAAAAATATCATTCCATATGTCTTTCTCTGTAAATATACCAATGGTTTAATGGCTAGGTAGATGTATAAAGTAGTTTGATAAAAATGGGTATGTTTTAAATGTAAAAGGAGTACATCAAAATTAAATCGAACCTAGCATGTAGTTCACACGTGTAAAATCAGCTGCTCAGGAGGCTGAGGCAGGAGGATTGCAAGGTCAAAGCTAGCCTCAGCAATTAGCAAATTCCTAAGCAATTTAGGGAGACCCTGTTGAGAGTAGCACTATTAGTAATTACCCTACTTGGAGGCAAATTGTCTTTAAATACAAGCATATATTCGATCACACCAATCTTCAAATATAAACAATTAATGCAAAAAGTGTTGGGTGTGCAGGAGTATCCCAACTAGTACTCAGTGCACACGAATTAAACACTATAAGCAAATCACACTACCATAGGGCAACCATGAGCCCCAAAATACCTCTGATGCCCTGTGACTTCTTTTAGTCAAAGAGCAGACATAGTCCTTGTCTGGTGGTTCTTTCCAGCCAATGGCTGGGTGTCAGGGAATGGTGGAGTCAGTCCAGGGACAGCCAGTCTCACAAATATCCTTGGAGCAAAAACTCTTCAATGAGGCAGGACCAGCAATTTAAATATATTTCCAAGTTGGAGGTGCATGTTGGTGATTGGTTATACCCAGTGAAGGTCAATGTCCTGCAGGAGCCCTGATTGGGGAGATGGCTGAGATTGCGGTTGACTGCAGGCCATAGAGATAGTCTGACACTGCTGCCTTCCGTGGTCTCACGGGACTTGGCCCGGGATCTTGTGGGGACTTGGCCGGAATCTCGCGAGACTTGAGCCGAGATCGGATCGGGTAGGCGCCATTTTGTTTTGTGGGTTTTTTGGTGGTGTGTGTTAGAGTCGTTGTTAGAGCCGGAGAGAGAAGTTATCAGAATAAAAAGCCTGTTGGTTTCCAGTTTGCCTCTGAACTTCTTCCTGCGGCTTCTTTGCTCCAAGCGGCAATCGCTTCAGGTGGCGACAATGTCCATTGGTTATGTCCAATGAGGTGATGTAATTGCAGCTGGGCATGCTCTTTGCACAAGTCCATGGAGCTGTGCTCCCTATCAATTGTAACCAGTCATTGCTAAGCATGCCTATAGCTAGTGCCCCTTACAGCTCTTTATCAATCATAAGCAGACATGACTAAGCAGTTCAATGGTTGCTGTTCCTTATGGCCAGCAACTTAGTGAGTCCCAGCATATCCCAGCATGTCTATGGCAGATGCTCCTTACAGACCCCATCTCAAAATAAAACACAAAAAGAGTTGGGGATGTGGCTCAGTGGCTAAGTGCCCCTGAGTTCAATCCCTGGTACCAAAAAAAAAAAAAAAAAATAGTAAAATGAAAAGTCAGAATAGAATTGAAAAAAATGTTGACATTAAAAAAGTTTTTTCAATTATTTTTTATGTGTTTTAAGCTTCATGGGAAACTTTTAGGCAGTACTTATTAGTTATTTTGATTTTGTCAAGGTTTTTAGCATTTTAATTGACTTCTAAAGTCTTAATTCCTGTAACTGTTTGGTTTTAATTTTCTATTTAAAAGCTTTCGGTGCTTGCCATTAGTTCTTCGGTCACAACTTCTTCATTCCTGAGTTGAATATTTTGATTAATATCTTAGTTGTCCAGTGACCCTGTCAAGTCATTTTGTTCAGGTAGGGCTTACTCAGTCCTTCAAATGCATGCATACATGAAGGAGACTTTTGCCTTAATATTCAAAGAATAAATTGTGTTTTAGTCAGCATTTTTTGTGGCTGTCACCAAAAAAATCTGAAAACAACATAGAGGAGGAAAAGTTTATTTCCGTCTCATAGTTTCAGAGGTGTCAGTCCATAGATGGCCCGCTCTGCTCTTCAGTGCTCCAGGAGAGGATGAACATCATGGTGGAGGAGTGTGGCAGAGGGAAGCAGCTCAAGACATCACACCAGGAAGCAGAGAGAGACTAAGCTCAACTCACTGGGGGCAAACTATAAATCCCCATAACACATCCACAGAGAACTACCTCATCCAGCCACACCCTACCTGCCTACAGTTGCCACCCAGTTAATCCTTAATGTATTCAATGGTGACTGGTTGAATCAATATTCCTTCTCACGTATATATTTCTGTTTCTAAATCTCACTTGCTTTTATTATATTTTTTTTCCTGTTCAGTGTGTTAATAAACATATACAAGAAGCATTGAAACACACATACACTGGAAACTTTCTTTTCTTATTTTCTTCCTTTCTTTTATTCTGCTTTCCTTTCTTTTCTCCTGTCTTTCCCTCCATTCTTTCCCTCTCTCTCTCCTTCGTTCCCTTCTGGCTTTCTTGTTCAACAGCCTCTTTTTCCCCAGTCTCTTTCTGGCTTTCTCTAGTAAAAACTGGAACTTTCAGGCTTACAAAGGAAAGGAAGTAGGTGAAGGTCACCCTGTTAAAGTGGGGAAGGTTGCTAAGGAATCTGGTTTCCTCTTACGGATTTCCCCATTACAGTGGGGCATCTCAAACACAGCACAGTCTTTTCTTCAGCCTGTGGAGCTCCTGTATGAGAAGTTGGCTTCAGGCTTCATGCCCTCACTGAGCAGAAAACTAGGGAGGAAAGTAAAGGAGATACTTTCCCAATTGGGTAGCCCCAAACACAAGTGTGCTGGACAGAATTAGTGTCATTCCTAACTTGGCGCCTTCCAGGCCACCCAGATAGATCTAATTATAGAATCTGGCTCTCTGTAGCTTAAAAAAACACAGGCTTGAAATCATAGTGGGTAGATAGCCCAAATTACCCATCTGCTATTGAGAATGAGCAAGGACTTGTTAGTGAAAATTGTGCTGTTTCACAGTTTTTGCCAAATGATTTTGAGTTACATTTAAAATTCCAGTAAGCCAGAAGCTTCTGGATAGTGTATGAATCACAAGAAGGAAAGCCAATATTTTTCTGCTCTAAACCGGCTCTTTAATGCGCTACCATAGCAAACATACACCCCAGATCTTCCATTAGAGTTCTTATTCAAATGATTGTGGTTTTTGTTGTTGTTGTTGTTTATTTCTTTTTGTTGTTGTTGTTTTGGTTTTACATTGTATATGGATGCTGAACTCATTGGCAATAGTAATTTCATCAACTTGATTTTAGTGCGTTCTGCAACCATAAGGAATTGGCAGGACAAACAAGGTCCTTCCCAGAAGTTCTCCACCCCAGTGCTTGCTAGTGAATAAGAATAGATAATGGTCAGGCAATGGGCCGAATTTAAGGTCTTCTTCAAAGGCAGAGACCGCACAGTAGACTAACCTGCATAAATATTAATGGGCAAGTTCAAGGCCTATTTCAAATATAAAAGACCCTAAGGCTCAGCTATGGGAACACTCCAGCCCACTCCTTTGTGTGTGGGGGGGGGGAGTGGCCACTCAGATGAACTGAAGGTTGGAGGAGTGAATCCAAAAGGGAGTTAGAGGAAGGATGAAAACTCAGGCTAAAGGGCACATCCAATACTTTTTCTAAACCTGTTTGACCATAGATTTTGATCAATGCTCATAACCCAAACCCATAAAACCCCTAAGCTAGCACACCAAAGTATGTTTTTCTGCTATCTGGCCCCCTGCCACATCTCAGGAGTTCCCTCTCTCCTCACTTTAATAAATGGTGCTTCATTTACTCTCCTTTCCATTATTGTCCATGGATTTTATTCTTCAAATTTGCAAGACAAAAACCCAGAAGGAAATTGTTGAATTTGGGAATCTAGTCTCATCTCACAATTCTGGTTTGATTGATAGTGTGTATAGTTTATTTGGGGAAAGCTTCACATGCAGAGTGTCCAAGGTAGATATTTAGGATTTTCTCAGTCTGTAAGTTCCTTGCTTAGCATCTGGATGACCATCTTACAGCCGCCATCTTAAGGGAAAGATTCACTTTCCCACCCAAGGGCCTTTATGAGAAAGGCTCACCACTCCTTCATACCAACCCAACCCTTCACCACCCGCATTCGGACCCACCCAGCTCTAATCCGTGAGCCACCCCCATAAAAGTTCTGGAATCCAAGCCTGTCTTGCCTCTCTCTCCATCTAGAGAGATGGCCTTTATTTGTCAGCTCTGACAAACTCTCGCGTGTATCTCTGCCTGGTCTCCGTCTTTCATTTCTTGCTCACCCATCTCCCAGTTCCTCGCTTACCTTTCATAGTCCCTAAACATAATTCTAAGGTTTACTTGCTTCTGACTCTGTTTTACAGTTTTGGTTAAATATATTTTACTTTTTATTTATTTAAAATTTTGCACATATTAATGGATACCATGTGATGTTTTGATACATGTATATACCATGTAATGTTTATTTCAGGTTAAATATAAACTGTCTCCTTAAACTTTTATCATTTCTTTATGGTGAAAACATTCACAATCCTATCTTCTATCTTTTTGAAATATGCAATATGTGATGGTTTTTTTTATAGTCACCATACTGTGCAACAGCACTCTGGTACTTCTTTACTCCTATCTAAATGTACCCATTGATCAACATTTCTCTTTTCCTCTCTTCCCACTATTCTCCCTGGCTTCTGGTGCTACCAGTGATGAGAATCAATCCGGGTCTGGTCCAATTCCCCAGGAATGTTGAAGATTGAACACCCGAGAAATGCCAAGGCAATCTTGGAAAGCAAGTTTTCTTTAAAGGTTAGAAGAGAGATAGACTTCTGTGCAGAGAAGGGGCCCCAGAGCTGGTGTCCGAGGAAGTGGGGGTGTCCTGCCCCTTTTATACATTTTAGATTTCCTTTATTCTCATGCTGCCACTTCCACTTATCTTGCCTACTGACAAGTGACCAAAGGTGGGCCAAAAGGTGGAGTGATCCAAGGATGAGAACGAAGCCCACAGGCAGGAAGGGAGCAACCCAGGGGACATTCATTAACAACTGCTTGGAGGGAGGAACAATTCCCTGGAGACAGGTAACCTTGGCTACAGGTTGAGGAGGAAGGGGAAGGGCTCTGGGGGTATCAGCATTTTTATTACCTTTCCTTTGGAATTAGCCCCTATCTTTATGAACTAACCCAATCAGTTATTACTTACACTGACTGATCTTTTCCCCCTTCTACCCCCAACATACATTGGTAGCTACCATTCCTCTCTTAACTTCTACGAGATCAACTTTTGTAGATTCCACATATGACTGAGATCATGTGGTACTTGTCTTTCTGTGCCTGGCTTATTTCACTTAACATGATAATCTCTACTCTGTTCATGTTGTTGCAAATGACAGGATTTTATCCTTTCTTATGGTTGAATAGTGTTCTATTTTGTATATTTCCACATTTTCTTATCCATTCGTTGACTGATGGACACTTAAATTAACTTCATTTCTTAGCCATTGTGAATAATGCTGCAATGAATATGCAAGAGCAGATGCCACTTTGATACATTGATTTTGTTTCCTATAGATATATACCTGGGATGGGGATCCTGGATTATAAGGTAATTCCATTTTTAACTTTTTGAGGCCTCTTCACATTGTTTTTCCTAATGGCTGCACTAATTTACATTTATATCAACAGCATGCAAGTGTTCCCTTTTGTTCACATTCTCACACCAACACTGGTTGCCTTTATCCTTTTTGATAGTAGACATTCTTACTAGGGTGATGTGATACCTTGTTGTGGTTTTGACTTGCATTTCCCTCATGATGAAAAATGTTGAGCATTTTTTCATATACTTGTTGGCCATTTGTAAGTTGTTTTTTTTTTTTTTTTTTTTGTGATGCTGTGAATTGTACCCAGGGCCTTGTGCATGCAAGGCAAGCACTCTACCAACTGCGCTATATTCCCAGTCCTCTTAAGTCTTCTTTCAAGAAATATCTGCTTAGGGCTATGCTTGCTTTTTAACCACCTTATTTGCTTTATTGCTATTGAGTTTTTGTAGTTCCTTTATATATTCTGGTGTTAATTCTTTATTGGCTGTATAGTTTACACATATTTTCTCACATTTGGTATATTCACTCTGATAATTGTTTCCTTTGCTATACAGAAACATTTTAGTTAGATACAATCCAATTTATCTAGTTTTGCTTTTGTTTTCCATGCTTTTTTGGTCTTATTCAAAAATATGGTAGCCAAGTCCAATGTCCTGAAGCATTTGTCCTATTTTTTTAATTGTTTATTTTGATATTTCCAATGATCATTACTACCTATACAATTATATACAAAATATTTTTGTGACTTACCTTTTTTTTGTTGTTGTTGTTGTTGTTACCAGGGATTGAACCAAGGGGCACTTAACCATTGAGCAACATCCCTAGCCTTTTTTTTTTTTTTTTGTGTGTGTGTGTGTGTGTGTGTGGTACCGGGGATTGAACTCAGGGGCACTCAACCACTGGGCCACATCCCCAGCCCTTTTTTGTATTTTTTTATTTAGAGACAGGGTTTCACTGAGTTGCTAAGTGCCTCGCCACTGCTGAGGCTGGCTTTGAACTCACGATCCTCCTGCCTCAGCCTCCCAAAGTGCTGGGATTACAGGTGTGCGCCACCGTGCCTGGCCCTAGCCCTTTTTAATATTTTATTTAGAGAGAGTATCTTGCTAAGTTGTTGAGGCTGGTTTTGAACTCATGATCCTTCTGTCTCAGCCTCTCAAGCCACTGGGATTACAGGTGTGTGACACCATGACTGGTATGTGATTTACTCTTAAAATGTTAATTTCAGCATTTGTGTTGGAAAATATTTGGTAAATGATAGTTTAAAATTTTTGATTAATATGGTGCATGCTCAAGCCTTTTAATATTTTAGTTGTAGTTGGCCACAATACCTTTACTTATTTATTTATTTTTGTTTTTATTTTTTAGTTATAGGTGGACACAATATCTTTATTTTTTATGTGGTGTTGAGGATCAAACCCAGTGCCTCATGTTTGCTATGCAAGCACTCTACCTCAGCCCCTCAAGCATTTTTTAAATTGCCAAATAGTTTAAGCAAAATTAGAAAGTTCTGCCTATTTTGGTCTATAAATTGTTGGAAATTTATCAGTAATCTTTCAATAAGATTAAAAATTTAATGTGTTAAAGGGCTTAGAGAAGATATAAAATGAATGAGCTAATAGTCTTCATGGAAATAGGGAATGGAAAAGGGGGGAAAGACTTTATAACAGTTATAAGGTTATTTTTAAGGAATGCAACACCATTTTTTAATATTGGGATATGATCTATGCTTTAAAACGACAGTTTATAAAAATCATTTTGGTTATTTATATTTTAAATTTCTTTCTCATTTTGTTTCTGATCTGCACTTAACATGGCTTTATATAACCATAACAATTGTCTTATAATATTTATTTTAAAACATGGCTAATGTCATCTTTCAAATGTATTGAATACTTAATTTTTTTTTTTGTATGGGAATTGAATTCAGGGACACTCGACCACTGAGCCACATCCCCAGCCTTATTTTGTATTTTATTTAGAGACAGGGTCTCACTGAGTTGCTTAGTGTCTCACCATTTCTGCGGCTGGCCTTGAACTCATGATCCTCTTGTCTCAACCTCCCAAGTTGCTGGGATTACAGATATGCACCACCATGCCTGGCTTGAATACTTAATATTGAATACCAAATGTAATGTTTAATGAAGTCAGTAGTTTTCAATTCAGACCACATTATCTCAGAAAAACAGTGTTATAGAGGGGTCTTGTCCTTGACTCATACTTTAGATCTGCATGATATTTCTCTTGGGCAACTTACAAAGCCTTCTTTTACTTTCTTTGCTTTCACTATTGTCTCCTGTCAAACAGCTTTTAAAACAGTTTGATGAGTCAGTCCCTTATTAGGGGGAAAAATAACCGTAACTCCTCATTATACTCAAGATAGGTCCTAAGTGGATCTTTTGGCCCTGCCTTCTATTGGAACCCCATTTCCTGTCACACCTCTCTGCTTCAGTTTCCCTTGCTTCAGCTAGCCCCAAATCTTTAGTCTTTAGTAAACACACTGCATTTCTTCCTCTCTCTTTGTTTCTGCATTGTTAGAGATTCGAGAATACTCCCAAACTATGACTTTGCTGTTTGTTTTAGTTTTCATTTTGTTTTGTTTTTTGCATGTAACCAATTTTATCTGAAAGATATCAAAAGGCCTTAAAAGAATGCACAGGAGAATTGAGGTCTGTCTTTTCTTTGGTTCTCCCGCTGCCAGAACAGGAAGTGGCTCACTGCACAGTTCCCTTATCTACCTAAGGATCTGCCCAAAGAGGAGCACAATCAACTTCAGTCTTCCTATTGAAATTTTGCTAACTAGAGAAAACTAAACTCATCACAGGAAGAAAGAGTGAAGTCTGTAATCACACCTGGAAAGACTTTTGTCACACACCATTGTCTTCTATTTCAATCCTATAGAGAATCATTTATAATCCATTGTGTGTTCTGTGGGCCCAGGGGACTTTGTTCCAGGTCATGTATGTTCTCTAAGCCCACTGAGTTCCTATAAAATCATTTAGAGCTCCCCAACATTCCCTAACCCCAACCCATAGAAAAACGGGTATATATGTTTCAGAATTATGTTGAGCTAGTGGGTAATCACACTTTTTAAAAAACCTTCACATGCTGTGATTTTTCCCCTTTTAAACATTAATAAATTTATATGCCCTTTTTCCTATTTAATCATTATGTTATTAAAGTGAACCTTCAGAGAATGGAGGGGAAATTTCCCTTCTCTGTTACAGCAAGGTACTGTTCCTTATGTCCTAAATGACTTTACCTATTCTTGTCTGGACCTCACTCTGGCCTGGATGAAATATCTTTCCAGTGTCCTTTTTCTTTTACTCTACTTCCAAATTCACCAAGTAGCCTTCTGATTAGAATTTGGTTCCCTATGAAGATTTGCCTCCAAATATTATTATGGTTGCTGTCTTATGTGGGGACATTTTTGTATCATGCTATTATAGAAGTTACTGTTTTTATGGAAGTTATGGAAGCCTTCAACAATCACAACTTTGTGTTTTTCTGATAAATTACTGCTTAAATAGTATGTCAAGGGCCATAACACGTGTCAAAGAAGAGAATTGTGAGTTTCAACTAGGTACTTTATATAAAAATCCTTTTGTTTCAACATTAATTTAAAAAGAAGTCCTTGTTTCTGGATTTTCTTCCTAAAGTGTAGAATTCCTAGTGATAAAGATACCCTGATTTTACAAGGCTGTTTGCATTTGCCTTAAATTTTCATTACAAAATTGTTACTTGAAAAGCTACTAATTTATTTTGGTCATATGTATCTTACTTTAAAATACTTTAGCTTGAGAACCTGAAAGAAATGGAACACTGGGTATAGATCATGTATTTTTTTATTATTAATATAAAAACAGGCTGTCCAAAAATACTTCAACATACCTACCAAATGCATCACGTTTTAGTAGTCATTTCTAAAGTGATTTTAGCTTAATATTTAGTATAGATTTGTACTCAAAGAGAACTTAAGGGACAGAGATTTTATGCATATTGATCTTTGAGTCTGGTAATCTGTTCTACAATATTTGCTTTATTTTTGAATTTACAATCGATGATTAGACTATCCACCACCAACTTAGTCTTTTATTAAAGGCCTTCAGTTTTACAGAAGATGTTCATTGTACAACCAATTTGTGCCATTTAATCTCAATATTTTCATTGTGCTATGCAAAATATATCTTTAGGGCTTGCTGTGACTGTCTCTGCATAATAGTAGACAGATTATTGCACAGACTGTAATGTGCATCCAGTCACCTCAGAAGAGCTTTCTAGCATCATCTCCACAGTGAAAAATATAATGGGCACCTATTAGTTACTTTGTTATTTTGATTTCATTGCATTCTACAGACATCTTTTGAGTACCTCAAATATTTCAGGTTTTGGAGAAGATCAAAGACAAATAAGACAATGCTGTGCCTTCAAGATTTTACAAACAAGGAAGAAGGATGAGAAATTGGTAACAATTATTCTAATGCCAGAAAATATGTACTAGAAGGTACTTTTGAAAGAACTTGAAACAAGAGGCTCTGTGTGGGGACCTTCCGGACGCTGTCAGCTGAGGGATGGACAAGCTCTGGCTTTCTTGCTGCTTGCCACATTACCACGCCCTGTTACCGGACCTAGGCTAAGCAGGGGGCGAGGCTGTGAGAACTGAAACTGCCCTACTGATTGGCTGATGTCCACTATAAAGCATTGTGCACCTTTTCAATAAACCAGCTTCGGCACTGACCACTGACCCGGCTCCACGGTATGTTCCTGTGTCCTTTGAGGGCGGGGGAGGGAATTCCGGCAGCCTTCCCTTTCCCAATCTAGCCTCTTCGTTGGGGTAGGCCTCTCTGGCCTCTTTTGCTGGACAAAAGAGGTCCATCCCGGGTATAGGGGGGCTAAAGACCCCAGCCCCTTATAATATCCCGACAGCTCTGGACTTGAAGGAGTTTGAAATTTGAAGGAGGGGGCATTTGCATTAGGGAAAACTGTTAAAATAGTCCTTCAAGGGCTGACTAAGCATGGAAGGGCATTCCAGACAGTGGGAACATGAGCCAAGACACAGAGGGAGAACAGAAATTTTTGTTGGGCACTATTATGTGTCAGAAACACTTCACCTGTGTTTGCTTAATGAATATGCACAACCACCCTCTAACTTGCATGGTACTATTTCCATTTTTCACATTAACACTATGGCCCAGAGCAGGCAAACAAATGGCAGAGCTTGTATTGAACTCAGATTGGTTTGACCTCAAAGTCCATGTTCTTTCCCTACAGAGACAGGAGAAGGAACAATCCATTTAGTAAAAAGAAGGTTTGGGGTTACTTAAAACATGGGATCCCAGAAATATAGGAAAATGAATAAGATGATCAGAATTCACATAGAACCAAATATTGTTCACTAGATATTAACAAGTATTCTGTACCAACAATGTCCTATGGTCAAATATATATGGAAAACACTTCATGCTGTATTTTAGTGCTGCTATGTGTAGGTCATACATTATGTAAATGACAGTTTGAACAACCATATCTTGCTAGTCAGCTCTCTGGGATATTCACATATCCACATTAGCATGCGACAGATTCAATAAGTCCTGTAATAATTAAACATATTTAACCCTGAAATTTTATAATTATCTGAACATGAGGTGGGAAGTTGCTATAATATCTGTTAATATCTGTAGGAATACTGGAATTCTATGGACCACAATTTGGAAAACACTGGGTTATCCAGTCATACTTAATAAGTCCAGGTCAAATTGCATGACCTGGTTACTTAACCTTGTATGGAAATTCTTCCAGAGATACTCATATATTGGTCTGGAGGATATGTCTTTCCTTTATACTTGGTACCATCTTCCTTCCTTAATTTCCAGTTCTGGGGATTAGAATTACCTTGAGCAGAGCATGTGCTGAATATGGATTAGAGGTGTAAAAGATATTTATTCCTTCCATCTTGGGCAAGCTTTATGGGGCCTGAGCCAATTGGAGTCTCTGGAACAATCCACACTACCCAAGCAGTCTTTGTCCACTTACCCTAGTGTGATAAATAGACATTATAATTTTCTAGGTGTACCATGATGTGGGAAAAGTTGGGATTAATTTTGAAAATAGCAAGGAGTTACTTCTAAAAATTCTAGTCCTGATTTATAAGCTCAAGGGTCCTTTTTCCATTTTCCTTAGCAGCACCAGAAATATTGGTACAACCAGTGTTAGAAAGAACAGAATTATTACACAATATACTACAGGGCATAAGAATCAGGTATTTGAGAATGATTTTTTTGGTCATTTTGCTTATCAAGCTGTGAATATCACATTAATCTGTTTTCCTTTCATGATTAAAACTTTTGGGGATAACAGCAATTACTCATTAATGAGCAAGGAGCAAGAGGATGAGCAATGTGAATCCACAACAGTAAAGGAGGAATTCAGGATGAGGTGGCACAATTCCTTAAATAGTCATACTTCATTTCAGTTGAAAAACTTTGCACAACAGAAAGAATGACAAAAATGCTATTGTTAAAGAGAAAAAAAAAACTTGGGAAAGTTATGAATGTCTAAAATTTCCTGCAGTTATTTTTGCAAGGATTGATTCATATTCAGATTAGCTTCCTGCCAGATGGAAGGAACACAGAGTAAATCAGTTTTTGCAGGAGAGAAATCAAAAAGAAGCACAGGCTGCTATTTAAAGAATTTTCTTTCTTTTGCCATATTAATAGCACATTAACCCACAGGGAGGTTTATTGAAAGAAGCAAAACCATGAAGGCTACCATTCTTTCCTTTAGGAATACTAGATATTTTTTCAATCAATTAACTTGGGGGAAACAATCTCCTTGTATTAGACATGAAAAAAAAATAATCTGTTTAATGATGACCAAGTGTCATGAATCTCAAAACAGATAAGTGTATGAATAGGAGATAAATTCTTTCTCTTGCACTCAGCATGCCATGGCTTTCTGTGGTTGTGCCTGGGAAGGGTGGAGCACACAGTATATGAGATGTGTCCTTGTCTCTGGGCATCCTCTACACCAGGTGAGTGTGATGTTGGGGGTGCTGATGGTTGAGCACACGCAGCACCTTTAAGGAGGTTCCTTGTTCTGGCCCTGGAATCTAAGTGCTTAAGTTCATTGATACCACACACCCAAAGCTGGAGGGGAGGTTTCCTCTCTGCAGGGTGAATCACACTACTCCCCACTTGATTCTCTCTTTCTCCTGGCTTCTCCTTTTCAACTTGATCTTGTTGTACTGTCTTTGCCCCAACCTTCAGCCCCACCCCTCTTTGGTTTGGCTAGTGACCTGGGCTTCCCTGGTGCCCTTCTTTCCACTGTAGTTGAAGGACATATTTAGGCTCTGAGCAGCCACACTTGACCCATCCCACAAGCTGACTTGATGGGGAGGGTTTCTCACCTGGTCTGTCTCAGCCTTGCTGGAAACTCTGAGGATAACGTTAACAATTTAGCTGTTTTGATTACTAAGCTCATGTGTGCCAAACTATTCAAGGGCCCTATGACAGTGGTATTACTGCTTCATTTTTACAGCTGAGGAAATCAGGCCTAGATCATTGAGGAATCTGTTCAAAGCTCTTAGGAATTGTAATTGACAGAACTTGGCTTCAGAAACTAAAGGGTGTGAATAGAAAGTTTGTGCTTTTAAAAATTGTGCTGTATCAGAGCTTCTTCAGTAAAAATGTGCCTATTATTCACCTGGGAATCTTGTTACAATGCAGATTATGATTCAGTAGATCTAGGACGTGCCTTGAAAATGTTTCATTTTTAACAAGGTCCCAAGACATGCCAGTGTTGCTAGTTACATGCACCTGACTTTGAGGAGCAACTGACTACATGAAGCGTAGCATTTTAAGGAAATGAGTACTTTAGAAATATCTTCCACTTTAATTTCTGGAATACCTGCTACAGATCCACCCCATCACATCTGAGAATTTTCTGTGGTTTGTGAAAGATTAGAATTTGGCTCCTCTAGGTAACACCAAATAGCCCAACCAGTTAATGAGGGCTTTCTTCCTTCTAGTCACTGTCATAAATGCACCATATAGTCTTTTTTAAAAAATGTGTTCTATTTAGTTATACATGATAGTAGAATGCATTTTGATACATCATCCATAAATGGACTATAACTTCTTATTATTCGGGTCTTACATGATGTAGAATCACCCATCATGTAATTATATATGTACATGGGGTAATAATGTCTGATTCTTTCTATTATCCTTCGTACTCTCACCTGCCCCTCCCCCTTTATTCCCCTCTTTCTAGTCCAAAGTAGCTCTAATGCATTACATATTTTTTTTTTTATTTTTTATTTTTTTAGTTGTAGGTGGACACGATACCCTTATTTTATTTATGTGGCACTGAGGATCGAACCCAGGGCCTCACACATGCAAGACGAGCACTCTACCACTGAGCCATAGGCCCAGCCCTGCTTTACATATTCTTAGTATCTACAGAAGTGCTATGCAAAAATTAAACATTTAGTAAAAGCAATGAAATTTAAATTCATAGCAAAAGAATCTAGCTCTAGAGGACACCATAACCAATATGCTATTCCTGAGTATGGCATAGTGAGTGGTCTGAGATCAACTTAGGACTTTGGTTTAGTGAGTGAACTCTGACACTAATTTTCAGTATGAATCCATTACACATTAGCTATATTACCTTGGATATATTGTTTAACCTTCCTGTGTTCATTGTGCCTTTGTACCACTTCTGCAGTCTGGTCCAACATGTAAGGAACTTGGGAGTTGACACTTCTTCTTAACAATAAGTAAAGAGCTGAATAAACCAAAAAGTCTATAACTCTTCTTAGATATTAGATCCATCAGAGAAGCAAGATCACAAAGATACAGGCAGATATGGAATATCACAACTTACTTGGAGCAAAAACTTCCCTAGGAACCAGTGCCATGCTAAAACAAACAAACAAACAAACAAACAAACAAACAAACAAAAAAAACAACCTGAACTGTAACTAATGACACACTGGAGGTCAGAATGGAAAAGTGTGAAAGTTATAAACTTTATTCACGGGAGCATCCCTGCACTTTTGCGTGTGTTACCCCCAGGAACTCTACTGGATTCTCAGAGAGAGTATTTGAGAAAAATCTCCTTTGTACTTTTTGTAGTGGGAAGAGAAAAGAAATCATTCTGAAATATTCCAAAATATTATTTTCTTTATCATAAGGCCTGCACTTGGGAGAAATTATTTGAGCACCTACCCTACCTGGGGGAAGGGAAATAACCAATTCCAGATCTCTCTAGCCTTCTATGGGGAGGAAAGAACATACCTGACTACAGTCTACTCTAGCCATACCTAAGGAGGGAAAATAGCTAAAAAATATTCTAGTTAAGCTGATAGTCCAGAGGGAAGGTTTACCACAAGACCAAAAGACTGATACCTAATCATAAGACTCGAAAACACTGCACCCGCCTATACATACCTTACCACATCTTGCTGAATGCCTGGTTGTTGCCATTCAGCACAGCACACTCAGCACAACATGTCTGCCTTTCAACAAAAATTTCAGTGATTCTAAAGACAAAACACACAGTTTGAAGAGAAAAATCAAGCTTTAGATCCATAGTCAGATGTGATAGAAATGGGAGCATTATCAGATGAGGATTTCTTAAAACTTCTCATTAACATACCAAGGGATTTATTGGAAAAAAAGTAAATAACATGCAAGAACGCATGAATGATACAAGCAGAGAGTTGGAAATTCTAAGAAAATATGCAAAAGGAATGCTAAACATTAAAAACCTAAGAATTGAATACTGTCTATGATAGGCTCATTAGTAGACAGGACACAGCTGAGGAAAGAATATCTGAGAATGATGCTATGTCAATAAAATCTTCGAAAACTGTAAAGAAAAGTGTAAACAGATTTTCAAAAAATCCATAACAGATAACCACGAACGGTGGGACAGCTACTGAAGGTGTAATATACATGTAATGCAAATATGATAAATACCTACCTACCTACAAAATGCATGTGTGCACACACAAAAACAGACATAAAGATGCCATTTTTAAATTGCATAAAATCAAATATAGGGAAGAAATCTTGAAACAGGATAGAGGGAGAAAACACCTATAGCATAGAAGAACAAATATAAGGATTATCTTTCACTTCTCCTCGGAAACCATGTGAGCAAGAAGAAAGTGGAATGAAATATTTAAAGTTTTGACTTTATACTCTCTGAAATTACTTTCACAAGCAAAGGGCAAATAAAAAGTTGCATAGAAAAACAACAATTGAGAGAATTTGTTGCCAGTAGACCTGACTTGAAAGAAATGCTGAAAGAAGTTCTTCAGAGAGAGGGACAATAATGTGGTTAAGACACTTGGATCTATGTAAAGAAAGGAAGAACATCAGAGAACGAGTAAGTAAAATAAAAATATGATTTTAAAAATTTGTTCAAAATAAAAATAGCAACAATGTATTAAGTTATATATACTTATATATTTATATGCTTATATAAGTGAATACCTTGTTATTATAAGGTACTTGCACTACCCACTAAGTGGTGTAGTGTTATTTGAAAGTTGAGCTGGATTAGTTTTAAATATATATTGCAAACTTTAGGACAACAATAGAAAAGAGTTGAAAGAGAGATATAATTGAGAAAAGAAAAGAGAGAAAATGGAATCATATGAATACTATGTTAAAACCATGAAAGGCAGAAATAGTATAGAAGCCAAAATATGAGCAAAGAACCTGGGCAAAAAAATATATAGAAAATAATGAATGTGGTAAATGACATCCAATAGTATCAATAACCACTTTAAATGTCAATAGTCTAAATATACCAATTAAAAGTCAAAGATTGTCATAGTGGATCCAAAAACTCCCTGATCATATGCTGTTTATTAGAAACCCACTTTAAATATAAGGACACATATTAGAAGTAAAGGGCTGGAGAAAGTTGTGCCATGATACCATTAATCAGAAGAAAGTGGGAATATCCCTATTCATTTCAGACAGATCAAACTACATAGTAAGGAAAGTTATTAAAGATGAATTGGGTCATTGCATGTTATTTCTCTAAGAACACAGAACAATGTTCTATGGCCTCAATATTTGTGCCTTCAATTCTTATGTTGAAATCCTAATACCCAAGGTGAGGGTATTAGTAGGTTGGCCTTTGATGGGTGATTACATCAGGAGGGATGAGCCCTCACAAATGGGATTACTGCCCTTATAAAGAAGATTCAGAGATATTTCTCCCCCTTTCTACCATGTGAAGACATAGCTAAAAGACAGAGATCAATGAACCAGATGCAGGCTCTAATTAGACAATAAATTCACTGGCGCCTTCATCTTGAACTTCCCAACTCCATAATGGTGAGAAATAAGTTTATGTTATAACCCACCCAATTTATGGTATAGGTGCCTAACCACAGAGCATCAAAATATGTGAGGCAGCCGGGTGCGGTGGCACGCGCCTGTAATCCCAGCAGTTGGGAGGCTGAGGCAGGAGGATTGTGAGTTCAAAGCCAGCCTCAGCAATGGCGAGGCACTTAGCAACTCAGTGAGACCCTGTCTCTACTAAAATACAATAAAAAGGGCTGGGGATGTGGCCCAGTGGTCGAGTGCCCCTGAGTTCAATCCCAGTACCAAAAAAAAAAAAAAAAATGTGAGGCAAAAGTTCATAGATTGTAGTCAGAGACATTTTTCCTTTCTCTAATATAGGAATTACACTAGTGGATACACAACAGGATGAGTGTGAAGAATCAATGAGGAGTTAACACATGTAAGGCCCTTAAATTAGCGCCTGACACATTGTAAGAGCTGGAAAAATGCTGGCCATTATTATGACTACAGTATTACTGTTATTATTATTATTGCAGTCTACCCAAAACCATTATTATTTTCTGTGTTTGACACACAGATCATTATATTAATCTGTCACCTCTGCTTCTCTTCTGGATACCTAGTAAAAAGGGAGGGAGATGGAGGAGTATAGAGATGCTATGAAAATGTAGATAACAGAGAGAAGCCATTTATTTTCCCACTGCTACCCTTGACATGACCCCTGCTGAACTGAAGGGAGAAAGGAAATTGCTGAGAAATGAGATCAATAAAAATTCTTTTTCTTCACATTTCCCCCCTGCTGTTTGAATCCATCCCTTAGGCTATCCACATGGTGAGATTTAAAGGCTAAGGAAATGGGATTCTTCTCTAGTCCCTCACTCAAGTTACCCTTTATCCAGTCTTTCCAGAAATATAGCAGAACAGTAGGTAAGATGGCACATGAATTCATAAGAAAATTGGAAACATTGTACAGATATATTTGGAGCAATAAAATTGAAAGGAAACAGAGGATAATATATATTTCCTTATAATAAAAGCTTGTAGGGCCAGGTGCGGTGGCGCACGCCTGTAATCCCAGCACTTGGGAGGCTGAAGCAGGAGGATCACAAGTTCAAAGCCAGCCTCAGCAATGGCGAGGCACTTAGCAACTCAGTGAGACCCTGTCTCTAATAAAATACAAAAAAAGGCTGGGGATGTGGCCCAGAGGTCGAGTGCCTCTGAGTTCAATCCCTGGTACCAAAAAAAAAAAAAAAAAAAAAAAAAAAAGCTAGTAGGGGTATTTTGTTTATTTTGTTGCCCTTGGAGAAGACACTTTTTAAAAAATATATATTTATTTATTTACTTTAGTTGTACACAACGCAATGCATCTATGTCTACATGGTGCTGAGGATCAAACCCAGGCCGCGCTTGTGCGAGGCGAGCGCTCTGCCGCTGAGCCACAACCCCCGCCCAAGACACATTTTTGTTACTTGGAAAACTTTTGAAAAGTTCAAGTGTGGAAGAAATTTATTTTATTGTTTTCTAATTATAAGTAGAAACATCAGTGTCCTTATGATAAGAAGTCTGATAAGAAGTCATCGGGAGGAGGTAACATTTATTGAGGATCTATTTTGGGAAAGTGTTGCCGCCTGCAGCAACGAGACCGCGGGAAAGAAATCGGAGGCAGACTGGGAATGAGTGGTTCCTTTATTGTTCCTTCTTCTTCTCTCTTCCTTCTCTATCTTCTCTCTCCTGTTCCTATCTACAGTCTGGTTAAATAACCTTCTTACCCATCACAGGTGCATTAGTCCTCTTAATAAGCATACACGTGTCTATCACAAGCTTGACTTAATGCTGCAGCACGCAGTGCCCATGAGCACGGAAAAATTCTTAGCCAATTACTATAAAGGTCAGGTGTAAGTTGTCTGACAAACAAGTAAGCGCCACCTTTTGGCTCTCAGCCAGCCGCCATCTTAGAGCTGCTTCCTCATATATCAAAGGCTCTTACAGGAAAGGAAGTTTCTGTATACCCAGAACAAACCAGCAAGGCTAATTTTGTCCTTTTGACCCATGAAGAAACTGAGGTGTTTATATATAGAAAGTAAATCTGGGATTCAAACCCAAACCTGTCTGAAGCCAATGGCTCTTCTCTTCCTATACTACCTTCATTTAAATAAAGGAAAGAAAGAAACAAAAAACCCCTATATGCCTTAGGGAAGAATTTGCAGCTCTCCTAGGAAGCTGGTATATGCTATAAGTTGGACTTCTTCATATATTACTGGCTTTGGAATACAAGTTTTGGTTCTTAGTGCCTGGAGACTTCCATAGAGGTTAGGGGTCATCTCCATTTAGAAATCTTCAGATATGTCAGATTGACCCCTCTGAGACCATGCAGGCTGATACAGCAAAACAAACATAGAATTAAAATGAGATGGTCCTGAGTTCCAGTCTTAGTTTTCTCATTTCCTTGTCCATAATTTTGGGCAAGTTTGTTAGGTTCTGTGAGTCGCAATGTCCTCCTTATAATTCTCATTTGAAATAGATTAGAGGCATGTTTTCTTTTCTTTGGTCAGTTCCCTTGTATGAGTTCATTGTTGTCATAAACATTATGTATAATACTACTTCCCCAGACTTTGTGACTCAGTTGTCAATTCTTTTCATGCATCTGTGGGTTGGCTGGGTGTCTCTGCTTCAATATTATAGCAGCTGGAGATATTCTGTGCCATGTTTCCTTCTGAACTTCTAGTTGAAGGTTAAACAAGTATCTCAGGGATATACTTTCAAGGTCATTACAAAGGCTTGAGAGGGAGAAAAGAAGCACGTGAGTCCTCTTTAAGTTATAGAGTCAGAACTGACATTCTGTTACTTATGCCCCATTCTGTTGGCCAGTAAAAGTCAGAAGGCCAAGCCTTACATTAAGGGATGACAATGTATACTTTCTGCTTGATGGCATGAGGGCAAAAGTGTGGATGCAGGGGAGGGTGAAGAAGTGGAATTGGTGAATCAATCCCTCTTTGAAACTTTTTGAAATTTCCATGCTTTTTCAGGCTTACTATTTTACATCTTCAGGAATAAACTTCAATTAACTGACTTCCCACATATGAGCTTTCTGTATCCATACTTACCAACCATTTTCTCTCTTGGTTCAGTTTTAAAATTAAGATGGCATTCAACCTGTGGTTTTGAGTTGAATTCACTTCTTGTTCTTTGGTAATCACCAATAATCTTCTCTTTCTCCCCTATACTCAACCTATTTTCTTTTTAAAAAAAATATCAGAATTTTCCTGTCTTAACCAAAACCTAAAACCAGAAAGGTTCATTTGACCTAGCCTCTTCCCTGTAGGTACTCCCCTACCATTTTCAGTGAATCTTCTGGAAAGTGTTAATCCATTCTGCATTTCAGTCATTCTTCAACATATTTCAAACTGGCTTCTGTTTCCCAACACTTTATTTATAATGTTCTCTCAAATGTCACTGTTGATTATTCCCTTCTCACAGGCTTTTTCTTTCAATGGCATGATTTTAGTGTCTTTTGTGTTCTTCTTCCATTATTGTATACTCTTCCTCAATTTCTCTCACTGAGTCTCTTTCCTTACCTACTTTCTGTTTCTGTGGTACTGGGGATGGAACCCAGGGCCTCTCTCTTACCAGGAAAGCCTTCTACCCGTGAGCAGCACCCTAACCCCTGCCTGCTTTTAAAAATGTTTTTTCTTGGGATTGGCTCAGAGTTCTCATCTTATTTACCACTTTTCCTACAAATTGACTGAGCTATTTCCCTAGTTTTAAATATGTGTTAATACTTCCAAACTCTCTATCTTAATTTAAGTTCTCTTACCACCTCCAGGTATCTCCAAACAGGTTTCACACAGATAAGTGAAATCCAACCCGTTTCATTCTAAATTGTCTAGCTCCTGCATAGTGCATGCTAATTCTTTTAGTTGTTATGGAGCTAACATCGCCAGCTCTTCTCAGTCTTCTAAGCAAACTGGACACTCACCCTGCTTCCTCTTTATTTATCTCTCCAAATCCACGCAGTAACCAAGTTAGATCAAATTGAAATAGGTCCTTCACTAATACTGTCATTTTCGTTTGTTTCTTTTTTTAAAATGTTTTTTTTTAGGGTTACTGGGTTACTGGGAATTGAAAACAGGAGAACTTGACTACTAAGCCATATTCACAGCCATATTTTGTATTTTATTTAGAAACAGGTTCTCACTGAGTTGCTTAGAGCCTTGCTTTTTTTTTGCTGAGGCTAGTTTGAACTCGTGATCCCCCTGCCTCAGCCTCCCCAGCTGCTGGGATTACAGGCATGAGCCACTCTGCCCAGCTGTTTGCTTCTTTATTGTGTTGCTTTGGTGGTTTTGGCAAGAAGATATCAGTAGCTTCCTTAACTATCTCTTTCCCTTTGCCACTTTAGGATAATATTTTAAAAATTAGGTGCCTCCTATAATACTTGATGCACCTTCTGTGCTCTGTGTGGCTTTTTTGTTCCTCTGTCCCTTGTCCTTAAAGCAAATTCATTATCAGTAGACGTGTCACAGAAAGAAATTTACCCTATGAGTTGTTTCTTCTTTTAAGAAGGTTTTGTGTGTGTGTGTGTGTGTGTGTGTGTGTGCGCGCTTGTGGCTTAATATGTATATTTTTATTCTGATGGTATCCTTCTATGTTTCTACTCTATTTATGGTCTTCATCTTCAAGGTCACCTTATGATCCAAGGTGCTAGAGAAACTTCTCTGTTTTGCAGCAGACAATTGATTGAATGAAATCCCTTGAAATAAACATCAAGGATGTTTTATACATAGTGTCCCTTCGCATCTCACTGCCTAGAATTTAATCACATCAGCTGCAAGGCAGGCTGAGAAATGTAGTTTTAAATCTGGGTAGTGATGTACCTGGCTTCCAACTGAGGTTCTGTGACTAGGAGAAGAGAAAGACTGACTTTCTTTCTTTCTTTCTTTTTTTTTTTTTTGGTGGTGCTGGGGATTGAACCCAGGGCCTTATACATGTGAGGCAAGCACTCTACCAACTGAGCTATATCCCTGATAAAGGGTATTTTGAAAGATAAGCAGCAATGTCCATGTCTTCAGTACCCAGCAAGGTATCTAGCCTATTCACAGTGCCCAGTAAATGTTCAGGGCTTGAAGGTCTCTTAATGCACTTCACTAAATTAATTGCTACCTATTTATCTTACCTGTCTTTGAGCCCATTACATTTCCTTTGGGACTTTTAAATCTTACCTATCTTTAAAATGTTGCTACTCAGGAGGCCTTAGTTTACTTTCCAGAGGAATTTTTGTTGTTGGTGGTGGTGGTGTTCACAGAGAAAATAATGATTTTTTTTTCCTCTGACATAGCTAGTCTTCCATTTATTATTGCACCCGTCTGCTTTCCTTGAATCTCAGAGTACTTGCAGGTATTTCACTTCTTTTTCTCCATCTAGTCCTGCTTTCAGGACAAGACATGATGGGGCTGGGGTTGTAGCTCAGCAGTAGAGCGCTCGCCTAGCTCATGCATGGCCCGGGTTTGATCCTCAGCACCATGTAAAAATAAAGGCATTATGTACAAGTAAATAAATATATATATAAAAAAATACATGATGAACACCACCAGGATGATGAAGCTTAAAGCATGACTTCATTCAGGATCAGTGTTTCAATAGGCTCCAAAGTCACAAAAGAAAGCAGAAATTCTTTAATAGCAGAATTTCAAGACTAAGTAATTGGTTAATGATAATGTATGTGGATGGCTTTGGGGGTACCCTGAAGTCATGGCCACCTCCCTGACTTGCTCCCATCCTCAGGCTGATTCTGTACTTTTTCATAGAGTTGCTGCTTCAGTCAGTCTCTTTTCGTGTTTGGAGATGCAGCGGAGATTGCAGTGGTAGCTCAAGTGTCTGCTTCCTTTTAGTTCAGGGAGGATTAAGCTTCTTCAAGTGGTTTACAAATTATTTTAATTAGTTCATATCAATATAGCACTGTTGGTAGATTACAATGAAAATATTTAGTGGACTGAATATTTTTTTAAACAAATTAGAGTGTCAGGGTGAATTTTATTGTAAACCTAAACTAAATTTGAATTAATTTAGAAAATAATAGTATTGGGGATAGCAATATCAATTGTCAACATATAATCATGAAATCCAATGACCTTGAACAAAGATGATGTTACAAAAATTAGGTTACATGAAAGAATAATAATTACAAGCAGATAAATTTATAAGAGGTATGCTACTAATTTTGACTACTGATTTAAAAATTGAAGTGGCAGCAAATAACAATGTCATATTCATTTTCTCAAATGAAAGGATTATTGGGAAGCCATATTGATATTTTAAAGCATGCTGAAATCATGGCTAATAAGCTGCTTATATTATTTTCACAGAAATCAAAAGAGAATATCTCAATCATGACATGTACTCAAAAGAATTTTTGCCACTGTTTGCTCTGATTTTTTTCTACATTTTCATGAGAGCTTCTTTTATTCCATCTTCAGCCCCTTGTCATTGACAGAGGAGGAAGAGAGACTTTGTTTGGGAAAAAAGTCACTGGGCATGGTGGCACAGGCCTGTAATTCCAGAGGCTTGAGGATCGTGAGTTCAAAGCCAGCCTCAGCAACTTAGCAAGGCCCTAAGCAACTTGCAATAGACCCTATCTCCAAATAAAATATTTTAAAAAGGGCATGCTCAGTGGTTGAGCATCACTGGGTTTAGTCCCTGGTACTAAAAAAAAACAGTCTACATGAAAGAATTATGGATGTAGTACTGGACAAAATGAATCCTTCAGTTCCTTCCTTTCATTGAAAGTGATTGGTAAAATATTAATTTATGATGTCTGCATTGGCATTGCCTAAAGGTAACCTTCAAAATGAAGAGTTCCAAGGAAAAATACTCCAATACTGAAGTATTTGGTTACATAGACTTGATGCTGGAATAATTTTATCTCAGCAAATTTCTCATTATTATTATATTTCAGCCAAACAGGCATAGATTTGAATCCCAACACTGCTACTTAGTGGAAGTGATTTTGAGTAAATCTTTAATTTTTGTTTCCTTATTTGCAATATGACACTCATGGGACATTACAATGCTTGAGTGGGATGATCTAGGTAAAGATATTGGTACTGCCTAAATCCTAACCCTCTTTGCCTAATATACTCTCTACCAGTATGTCCTCCTTCCCACAGGGAAGCAGTTTTACTGATATTTCAATAAATGAATGAGATATCATATAGCTAAATGCATGCTATCCACTTCAAAGTAAGTCTCTTGGGAAACTACTCCCTTTTTAATGGTGTGACAATCATTTCAAGTTAGTATCTGCACAAATAGACCAGATTTATTATTTTAAAACTGAAACTTTTCCAGCAAGAGACAGAGAATAAAATTATGTGACAAGTTTATTTATCCATATCAGATATTTTTTGTGCTTATTCCCATCCCCATTTCTGGTTTTGAACTTCAAAGACATATACACACGCACACACACACATACATATATACATATCCTACATGTATACCTATATATATGCAGAATGACTCCATGTAGTCCCCAACTCAGATTCTCAATTTCTTTCTCTGTACTTTAGTTTCTATTGACATGCCTTCTAGTTTACTGATTTCTTTTTGTTTCTGTAGTTACTAACCCATTATTATAGATTTATTTATTACACATTTCTATTACATACATTGTATTTTTCATATCTGGAAGTGTCATTCTGTTCTTATTTATAGTTTCAATATCTATCCCACTCTCAGGCATAGGATTAGCTATATAATCTAATGTTTTGGTTTAGACGTTAGTAACAAATTGTATTGTTCTTTTCTTTGAGTTTCCTACTTTTCTTTGAATACTAAGCTTAGTTGCCATTTTAACAAGGGAGCCTTTTAGACCTCTCTGGCTAGTTCCAATCCTCTATAGCTCTAGTACTGATTATTCACAGTACTCAACAGTGCTATAATAATACACCTTTGGGGGACAATTTAATTAATGTCTGTCTTATTTAGTAGACTCTATTTCTATGTGAATAGCGAACCTGTGTCTAATTTTGATCAGTGATACATCTTCAGCATTTACCCCATTTTAGTCCCTGCATGTTGTGGACATTCAAATATTTCAACAATGCTTTTGGAATACTGTAAGACTTAAGGATGTATATTCAAATGTTGTCCATTTGAAGTTTCCATATTAATAATAAAGCTCTAGAGTTAATAGCAAATAACCTTACATTGCATAATCGTGACACTCATTGATAACAGAGTCTGTTTCTGTAACTTCTCATAGCTTGAGAAATCCTAGAAGGAAAGCATCTAATTTATTTGTTGATTTTACTGTTTGTACAACATATTCCTCCCAATTAAGAAAGCAGATGGCCATAACACTGTGTAAGTGTATAAGGTATGAATAACCATACTCTGAAACACTCTTTGAAGAATACACAGAGGCCTAACTCTCATTTAAAACTGAGCAAATATGACTTTCTGCTTCAGAAATTTAGAAAGGTAGTATGCTACTGGATTAGTTTTTGTGTTAGTCAACCAAGCCAAAGTTTAGACTTTAGGAGTTTTCACTAAAGATCATTTGTATGAAGCTGTGCAGTGTTGTTACCATCTGAGGTATAATGCCATTCCTACCGTCTGCACTAATACCACCATGCCAGTATGGCCATTTACTGAGCACCTATTAATGATCAGATCAGTACTATACCCATGTAAATTATCATGAATCATTAGAACATTCCTCTGTGGTTGGTGTTATTATATACATTTATTCTAGTTTTGGACAAGGAGACTGAGTGGCTAGTAAATTGGACAAGTCACAGTAAGTGTCAAAGTTGGCATTCAAATCCATGATCTGAAGGATTGGCCTCTATTTTACTCCATTAACATAAATATAATGTAAAATCTGCCATTTCAACCATTTGAAAATGTAAAATGCAGTGATTTTCATCACATTGCGTATAACCACCAGTACATAGTTCTAGAACCTGTTTATCACCCTAAAGGGAAACTCTAAACCTATTAAGCCATCACTGTCCATTCTCCCCAACTGATTTGTCAGTTTTCATTTTGTACCCAGCAAACTTGCTACAGTCATTAATTTGCTCTAACACATTTTGTGAATTTTAAAGAATTCACTAGATGGCTGCCTGCTGGTCCCAGGCACATAGCCACGGGCAAAAAAGATGGGTGTCTTCTAGGGGAAGTTAGAGGTGGGAGGAAATACTGACCAGCTAACAGTAGTGATTGAACTCTCTGGCTCTGAAGCACAAGGAGACACAGAGAGAAGCATGGGTGAGCCTGGCAGCCGTGTGTGCTCAGCCAGGTGGCATCAAGGACAGGCCCTGGGTTTGCTATCACCAGGCCCTGCATCATGAGCCCTGCTTCCATGATCACACTTGCATTGTGTGGCACTGAGGACACATTGGGCTTCTTGTGCACATGCTTGTGGCAGGCAGGCATGTGCCAGGTGATGTGTGGATACCCTCATGCCTTACCTTCCAACATACTGAACAGGTGGGACTATCAGCCCAATTTACAGAGGAGGAAATGGGCTTAGTGTTGAGAGATGAGCCAAGCCCCATTAAGTCTTGCCCCTAAGGGCCAGCTTGTGGCTGTGCTTCCTGCCTCACAGCCTCCCTGTCTACACACAGCTCAGTCTGCAAAGGCACCTTGACCTTGGAGGAGCTAGGAGCTACTGAGCAGATGTCAGGGCAGAGATACCATCAGAGTGCTTTCTCTGGGAAAGTCTGTATCTACACCAAAGTTCCCTGGCACTGCCAGGACAGTACAGATTGAGCTAGAAATGGCCCATGTAAAAAAAAAAAAAAAATGCCGGGGTCCAGCCCTAGCAGGGTCGGGGGTCTTCCTGGTCAAGGGGTTCTGATGGCTAGACAGCGTCGGCGATGGGATGGACAGCAACCACACAGACTCACAGGCCAGTGTAGAATGCTGACAAGTTTATTGAACTCACACACAGTTTTTATACGTTTCTTAAAGTATAACATGCCAAGAATGTGGTTAATATAAAACCCATAAGACTCTTTCTACAGAACAGGCTTATTGTATGAGATAATGACACCCCTACCATGTCCCTTGCTATTATTCTATTTTAATGTCTAAATATAAGAATGTAATCAATCTTAAGTTTCTATTTCTTCCCAAAAGCCCCACAATGTATCACCTAGTGCTTAATTGTGGTAAACATGTTAGACTCTTAAGTCTATTCTTGTCTAATTTAAACTTCATGTTCGGGCTAGCAAGAGGGCCATGTTTTCAGCGGTTTCCATGGCCAATCTCTTTGTAGATAATTGTTATATTGTTTAGAAAAGCAAGATCACAGGTACCAGCTTCTGAGACTTGGATGATTTATGTAAACAGGTCTTTCATATCAAATAATTCATGCCTATGAATTCTTTTACCCCTCCACCATATCATAACTTTTCCTGATTCTGGATCTAGCCAACCCATGGGAACCAAGGGAGGATCTGTGGGAGATAAGAGGGGACCTGAATCTAAATTTTTACGAAGTTTATACTGAGGAGGAAACCAGGGACGTCCACCAATCAAAAGAGTTTTTTTCCCCATGGGGTCTCTGTAGTAGGAAGTGCTTTGATTTTATTCTGTTTCTGATTACTAACAATGGAACTATGTACTTTTGCATACTCATGACTGGAGAAACAGGCGGCTCTGTGACTGATCCCACACATAGCAATACATGTTTATAACAATCACCCCAGGAAACAGACACATCACACGGTGGCAGAAGATTATTTACTGTTTGTGGTAGGGAAAGGGTCATGGTTTCTAATGTTTATTAATATTCTCAGAAAATGTCATAGCATTCCTTCCACCCTCAGTGATCACTACTAAGGAATAACATGAGTAATATTTTAGGAAAATAGTGTAAAAAAGGCACCAAAGCCCAGAGGCATACATCTGGCATATTCCCGAGATGATGAGTCCTTGCAAACATCATTCTCCCAGTGGATCCTTGTCAAACACTGGTTGGGTTGCCAGGTACCCCCACAAAAAAAAAAGAACTGTGTTTGTGGGTGCAGCACCTCAGCCCCATTCCTGTAGTTTTCTCCCTTTAAGATGGCAGTTGGAGGTATCCAGAGGGTGGGATGGAGCAGAGTGCCTCTGGGGAGGTAACCACCACATTTATAAGCCTGGCAGCTCTGTGGGACTGTTGGGTGCATGGGGCAAAGGAAGACTCTGCCTAGACAGCCCTGGAGTAGAAGGATATGGACGCATGGGAGCAGGGACCCAGGCCCCTGAACCCACAGCCCCAGGCAAATACAGGCAGTGTGTTTGTCCTTCCAGCTCTGCATAATTAGAAAAAGGCTGTCATGGTGAACATCATCTGCCACTTGCCCAATGTAAACTGTGGGGTTATCTTCCTGGGCCCCACCTCATCCCTATCTGGGTGCAGATGTTGGGGGAAGGCCGTGGTGAAGTTTGTGTGTTAGGCTAATGTAGCCAACTACCTTTTTCCCAAAGGATCATAGAACTGTTGGCCCAGCGATCTATGGCTCTGGGTATCAGTGGCTTCCCTTGACTGGAGGCTGGCTGGGAATCTTATCCCAGTGCCACAGGTCTTGATTTCCCCCTTAAGGTCTCCAGGAGGATACTGATAGATATAATTTGACATAGATATAATTTTGACAATGTCATTTTGAAACATATTCTCCATGTTAGGAGACTCACCTCACAGTCACTCTGATTCAGCCTGACCTTAAACTCCAGACAGTTATTCCATCATCATACAAAGAAAGGAAATTGTCATCTAGGAGTGGAAACCTGGAAACACCTGGTTCTGCAGGAAACAGTGACCACCTCAAAGAGAGGAGGTTAGGACCAAAAGGATCCCTCTCTGACAACCCCCTAGCAATGGCCTGACTTAAAAAATTCCCCCATTCGCTCATGCCCCTGCATCTACCCCAGGCTGTAAGCAGAAGATGGGTCTCAGTCGCCGCTGGGCCCTCCTCTGCAGGTTTGGCCCAAATAAACCTGTGTTACTGTTTAGCTGCCTCCCCTCTATTTCCTTCATTGGGTTCTTTCCTTACATATACCAGGTGATGGGAGCTGATGGAAGGAATGGTTTGCGGGTTGAACTTGCAAGGAGAAGACTTAGGAATGGGCTTATAAGGAAGTTTTGGAGGGAAGGTTCTGGGGGTGTTATTGTTGCTCTTTTGGAAAAGAAGTCTTGCCCCTTGCCCAAGTCTATGTACTATGTGTGCAGGGATGGATGTGGCCAATTCCCGAGGACCACTGCATGCAGACATACCTTAGGCTTGGGGATATTGGTATGACAAGGATAGTCTCATTGCTTGCCTCAAGGAAAGGAGGTAGATGGTTCTCTGAGGGGTAAACTCTGCAGTCTGCTCAGCTGAGACAAGCAGGAGCAGGTGGGCAATGCAGGAAGCTGTGTTTGCAGAGAGAGGCTCTACTGAGTGCCTGAATCTCCAGGGAGCTGAGACCCTTTTTCTGGGTCCTGCTTTCTTACGGGGAATGGCATGGTCCTTTGCCTTTTTATAACAGGGAGGTCTAGGAGCAAGGTTTGCTTGTTTCTAAGCATTTATTTATTTATTTTTATATTTTTAGTTGTAGATGGACACAATACCTTTATTTTATTTGTTTATTTTTATGTGGTGCTGAGGATCGAACCCAGTGCCTCACACATGCTAGTCAAGCACTCCACCACTGAGCTACAACCCCAGTCCCTGTTTTTTTTTTTTTTTTTTTTTTTTTTTTGTGGTACTGGGGATTGAACTCAGGGGCACTCGACCATTGGGCCACATCCCCAGACCTTTTTTGTATTTTTTATTAGAGACAGGGTCTCACTGAGTTGCTAAGTGCCTCCGCCATTGCTGAGGCTGGCTTTGAACTCGCGATCCTCCTGCCTCAGCCTCCCAAGTGCTGGGATTACAGGCGTGCGCCACCGCGCCCGGCTCCCAGTCCCTGTTTTTAAGCATTTTTGTTCTACTAAAGTTTTTCTTTTTTGGGGGGATGGGGGGTACCAGGGATTGAACTAAGGGGCACTTGACCACTGAGCCATATCCCCAGCCCGTTTTTTTGTATTTTATTTGCAGATAGGGTCTCACTGAGTTGTTTAGCACCTTGCGCTTGCTGAGGCTAGCTTTGAACTTGCGATCCTCCTACCTCAGCCCCCAGAGCTGCTGGGATTATAGGTGTGTGCCATTGCACCTGGCTGGTTTTTTTTTTTTTTTTAAATTGGGGTAAAATACACAGAACAAGTTGGCATTTTAACCATTTCTAAGTTCTTTTGCACGTTAAACATAAACTCTTGAGACCAAGGAACCTCTGAAATGAAAGTATTGTTCTGTTTGTTTGTTTGGTACCAGGGATTGAACTCAGGGGCACTCGACCACTGGGCCACATCCCCAGCCCTTTTAATTGTATTTTAGTAGAGACAGGGTCTCACTGAGTTGCTAAGTACCTCACCATTGCTGAGGCTGGCTTTGAACTCGCGATCCTCCTGCCTCAGCCTCCCAAGTGCTGAGATTAACAGGTGTGCGCCACCGCGCCCAGATATTGAAATAAAAATTTATTGAACCATTTATAGATCCTAGTATTCTGTTGGGTAGATATGCCACATTTTGTTTGTTTACCAACTCATCTACTGTGGACACTTGGTTTGCTTCCAACTTTTGGCTGAATGATGCTGCTGTGAACACAAGTGTATGGGTATCTGCTCCAGTCCTGCATTCAATTCCTCTGGGTGTACACCTGGAAGCTGACTTGCTATGTCATATAGTTATTCTATGTTTAACTTTCTGATGAGCTGTCAAACTGTTTTCTGCCAACATTCACACCAGCAGTGCAGGAAGATCCCAAGTTCTCCATCTCCTCACTCATATTTGTTATTTTCCTTTAAAAGAAAAAATCCATTTTAGTGGGTGTGAAATGGTTTTGATTTGTATTTCCCTGAGGACTAATGGTG
This sequence comes from Tamias sibiricus, assembly GCA_025594165.1. Classification (NCBI taxonomy): domain Eukaryota; kingdom Metazoa; phylum Chordata; class Mammalia; order Rodentia; family Sciuridae; genus Tamias; species Tamias sibiricus. The sequence continues at coordinate 131,234,863 of CM046667.1, forward strand.
CTAAACCTTTTGTGTGTGTTTTTTTGTTTTTTGTTTTTGAGAAATGTCTCTTTGAGTCCCATTTTAAAGTTGGGTTGTTTGTCTTTTTATTAACTTATAGAAGTTCTTTACAAATTCTGCATATTAAATCCTCATCAGGTATAAAAAATAAAGGATTGTATATATGAATTTGTGAAAAGAAATTATTTTACTTCTGCATTTACAGTTTCGATGTCTTTATTTCTGTTTCTTGCTGAACTCCTGGCTAGAGCCAGCAGTACATTGTTGAACAGCCAGGAGCATTCTTGTCTTGTACCTGACCTTGTTGGGGGATGTGGGGGGCACTTTCAATATTTCACAGTTAAGTGTGACATTAGATGTGAGTTTTACAAAGATGCCATTTATCATGTTAAGAAAGTACCCTTTTATTCCTGTTTTTCTGTCTTTTTTTAAATCATGAAAAGTTGCTGGATTTTGTCATGTCATTTTTGCATCCATTGGAATGACCATGGGTTGTTTTTTTCTTCTTCATTCAATTAGTGTGATTTATTACATTAATTGATTCTCGTATATTGAAACTCACTTTCATGACTGTGATAAACCCCCTTTTGTTGCATAACCCTTTTATGCTGCTTCTTTTGATTTGAGGAAAATTTGCATCTATATTATTAAGGATTGTTGGCCTTAGAATAATGATTACTTCATAGAATGAGTTAGGAAATATTCCCTTCTATTTTTTGGAAGAGTTTGAGAAGGATTGGTGTTAATCCTTTAAAATTCGGTAGAATATTCATCAACAAAGCCATCTTGTCCTGGATTTTTATTCTTGTGTGCTGTTTGATTACTGATTTAATCTCTTTAGATATTAATGGTCTATTCACATTCTCTTATTTCTTCATGAGTCACTTTTTTTGTGGGGGGGGTATTACTGGGGATTGAACCCAGGGATGCTTTATCACTGAGCAAAGCTCCCAGTCCTTTTGTTTTGCTGCTTTTTATCTTGAGACAAGGTCCTGCTAAGTTGCTGAGGGTTTCACTAAATTGCTGAGGCTGGCCTTAAACTTGCATTCCTCCTGTCCCATTTTCCCCACTTACTGGGATTACAGGTGTTCGTCACTATGGCTGGCTTTTTGAGTCAATTTTGTAAGTTGTGTGCTCCTAAGATTTTGAGTCTTCTCTCTTTTTCTCATAGGTAGTCTTGATAATGGTCTTTCAATTTGGATAGTCTTTTTCATGAACAAACTTGGGCTTCATTGATTTTTCTCAATTGTGTTTCTATTCTCTATTTCATTAATTTGATTTAAGTTTTATTACTTCCTTCCTTTTGCAATTTTGGGGTTAGTTTGTAATTCTTTTTATCCAGTCCCCTGAGAAGTAAAATTGGTTATTGATTTGGGATTTTTAAAATGTATATATTTATACTTGTAAATTTCCCCGTGAGCCCTGCTTTTGCTGTGTTGCATATATTTTGGTATGCAGTGTTCTCACTTTCATTTGTCTGAAAATATTTTCTAATTTCTCTTGTGATTTCTTCTTTGACCCATTGATTGTTTAAGAGTAAATGTTTAATTTCCATGTCTTTCTGAATTTCCAGTTTTCCTTCTGTTATTGATAAGATAGTTTTATGATTTTAAGCTTTTTTTTTTCTCACTTAAAATAATTATTTTTTTTATTTAACCTGAACATTATTGAGACTTCTTTTGTGACCCAAACATAGTTTATCTTTGAGAATGCTCTGCATACATTTGAAAAATGTGTGTTCTGTTGTTGATGGAGTGTTTTGTATATTTAAGTCAAGTTGGTTTACAGCATTGTCCAAGTCCTTTATTTTCTTATTGTTCTTCTGTCTGGTTCTATCCATTATTGAAAGTGGAGTATTGAATTCTCCACATATTATTGTAAAGTTGTCTATTTCCCCTTCCAGTTCTATCATTTTACCCTCATATTTTTGGAGCTTGTTATTACGTGTGTACATATTTATAACTGATATAACTTCCAGGTAAACTGGCCCTTTAATTAATGTGTAACGCCTCCTTTGTTTCTTGTAATGAGTTTGGACTTAAATTGCATTTTGTCTGATATTAGCATAGTCATACCATCTCTCTTTTGGATACTATATGCATGGATTGTCTTTTTCATTTCTTTTCCTTTCAACTTATTTGGGTATTTGGATCTAAATTGAATATTTTGTATACAGTATGTAGACAGACTTTTTATCTGTTTCCCTAATCTTTGTATTTTTTTGAGGGAGGGGCACTGGGGATTGAACTCAGGGGCACTTGGCCACTGAGCCACATCCCTAGCTCTTTTTTGTATTTTATTTAGAGACAGGGTCTCACTGAGTTGCTTAGCACCTCACTCTTGCTGAGGCTGGCTTTGAACTCGCGATCCTCCTGCCTCAGCCTCCCAAGTGGCTGGGATTACAGGCATGTGCCACCAAGCCTGGCCTAATCTTTGTATTTTAATTGGATAGTGTATCATGTTTACATTTAAAATAATTGCTGATAATGAATGACATTCAGAGCCCATGATGTGGCTCAGTGGTAAAGCAATCACCTGGCATGCATGAAGCCCTGGGTTGCATTCCTAGCACTGGGAAAAAAGAATGACATTCTACCATTTTACTATTTGTTTTCTGTACATCTTATGTATTTTTGTATTTCAGTTCCTCTGTTACTGCCTTCTTTTAAGTTTAATTGATTTTGCAGTGTGCTATTTTGATTCTTTTCTCATTTTCTGTCCTGTATAATTTAATTTATTTCTTAGTAGTGGTTATCTTGGGATTAAACTACACAGCCTAGTTTGAATTAATATCAATTTAGCATCAATATTATACAAACTCTGCTTGCATGTATCTCTTTCCATTAGTCTTTGTATTGTTATTGCCATAGATTGCATTTTATATATCATGTACACATTAACATAGATTTATAATTATGACTTATTTTTTGTACCAGGGATTAAACCCAGTGGTGTGTAACTGGTGAACCATATCTCCAGCCCATGTTTTTTTTTTTTTTTTTTTTTTTTTTTTTTTTTTTTTTTTTGAGACAGGGTCTCATTACATTGCTTAGGGCCTCCCTTAGTTGTGAGACTGGCTTTGAACTTGCAATCCTCCTGCCTCAACCTCCTGAAGTTACCTAGGGCCTTGTTAATTTGCTGAGGCTGACCTTGAACTTGTGATCCTCCTGCCTCAACCTCCTGAAGTTACCTAGGGCCTTGCTAATTTGCTGAGGCTGGTCTTGAGCTTGTGATCCTCCTGCCTCAGCCTCCCAAGCCCCTGGAATTACAGGTGTGCCTCAGCATGCCCAGACTTTCTTGCCTATTAAGGAGATTTTTAAACTTTATTTTCAAGATGATATTTTAATTTTACTGTTGGGTTTTGAGCTAGGTTTCTTTTCCAATTTTCATTTCATTAATAGACATTCCAATATACATCCTTTGCTTTATGCAGTTCATTTTCAGTTAATATATTATTTTATAGGGAATATAAAAGCTTTGCAACAGACTAGGATCACATGCCCTAACTTTCCTTTTATTCTATAATTGTTATTTGTGTTAAATTTTGACTCATTTTGACACCAAAAAAAATCATTGTACTTTTAAATATTTATACATATTGTAAAGAAATTAGGAAGAAAATAAGCCAAAGTTAACGGTGGCATAAACTGAAATAAATTTGGTCTAAGCCATCCTCTGTACTTGAGCAAAAAGTTTGGCCCAAAGTGGCATCTGTACATAGTGAACTACAGTTCACTAGCTTGATGTGTAAACAAATTGTAACCTCACTACGTGTATATTTTTGTGCTAAGTAATGGAACCTCAGCCAATCATAGGAGTTGAGCTTCAGCAAATCACAGGCCGCCAATTGATCCAATTTTGTCCACATAAGGGAAATACTGATTATAGCCAATCAGATTTTTTCTAAATACCACTTCCTTTTTGTTGGGCTATAATTTTAGCCTATGCTGTGGAGAGTTTGGGCATGTTGAACCATCTTTGTTCTGGAGGGCTGCTGCTATGTTTCGTAACTTTTTTCTTGTTCAAGTCAACTTTGTAAATTTAACTGCCTTCATTTTTTTTTTTAACCTTTTCACCATTTGGGTGTAGTCAGCTGATCTGAAGAAGAGCTTCCAGTGGCCCATAGAAAAGCCAGTAATCCTGTTTGGTATCTGCCAGGCCCCTGGAGCCCAGTGATCTCTCCTCGGCAACCAGAGTACCTGGGTAAGTATCAAGCTCCACTTGATTTGTCTTCTGAGCTCTCTGGTTTTATTTGCCTAGTCATTTTGGTTCCTCATGGTGTTTTTTCTACTTTACTGAATTGAATAGAAGAAGCTTTTGTATTCTTTGATCACAGAGAATCTGGACTGGGTTCAGAGTCGATTTAGTTTCAGCAGTTAAGTGGTTATAACTCTTGCGTAGATATTTTTCTTTTCGGCTTTTGATCTTGTGTTTTGAGAGGGCACGTGACTCTGGGTTTGTATTTGTTGAACAGTTGCTGGCAAAACTGCTGGGCCAGCCAGGTGGAGCACGCTGCCTGATCTCCTAGCTACTCTGGAGGCTGAAATGGGGATCACAAGTTCGAGGCAAGCCTTGGCAATTTAAAGAGATTCTGTCTCACGAAACAAAAATGGCTAGGGAATGTAGCTCAGTGGTTAAGTGCCCCCCGGGTTGGATCCCCAGTACCACAAAGAAAGGGGGAAAGGCGCGCCGCAGGGTGGGGGTGGGGGCGGGTTGGATTCAAAGTTAGATCAGATCCAACAAGGAAATAAATGAAATTAGGTCAAGGAGGCATCAGTAGTGTGGGTTACAAAGAACTATACAGGGACCAGTAGATAGGTAATTAAAAGACAGGGAATCATGGATTCATCTAGAACTCCTCACTTTTGAACTCCTTTCAATTTGATGTATATGAATGTAAAACTTGTACTTTTCTAGAGAAATGGGTCAACCTTACCAAAACCAATTCAGAGTTATAGTAACCACAGTGGGGATGCATACATCTAGATAAAGTTGCTTATTTGTGGAATAAATTAGAAAGGAAAGGATCAAAAATCCCACAAGAACAATGAAATGCAGTTTGTAATTGGCAGCCAGAGACCTTTAAAAGATTAAATGACTAAAAAGTTACTTCCTTACAGAAAATAAACATATGCCTTTACAGAAACAACTGCAGGAACCAAGAAGACTTCTTGTACATATTTTAAACTGGACCCAAGTGACCCCAGACTAAAGAAACCCATGCCTCAAGATGCTTACCTTATTGCAAACAGCAGGGCCACAGGAAAAAAAATGTCCATTTTTCTGTCAGGACTGTTTCCCCATTAAATTTAGGAACACCTCCAAAGACTTCTCTCCCAGGACTTAATCAAGTAAACTAAAAAGGACAACAATCAAGTAAATCCTCTGTGTTCTGTTTATTTATATTTATTTACTTATTGTGGTGCTGGGGATTGAACCCAGGGCCTTGTGCATGCAATGTAAGCACTCTATCAACTTAGCTATGTCCCCAGCCCCTGTTTATTTATTTTTTTCCTGTTTCATTCTTCCTTTCTCATGAAAAGCCCTAAACACTTAACAGAAACACTTATTAAGCCCTTGCTGATGCCTCTTTCTCCTTGTCTTGGTCTTTGCAATGCCTCCAAATTCTTTCTTGGTAAGAATCGCTGAAAATCTTTTATATTCAATTCCTAATTCCTAGGGTATCTCTGTAGAAAATTGATCAGTCTGTTGTTCTATCTTGCAGACAAAAGAAAGAGGAATCAGTTTTTGTTATGGAAAGCTTATTTAGAAACATTGTTTGTGGAACATTGAGGGGGAAAAATGCAATGAATACTTCCTACAGGGACTGAAACCGTATCAATTTATAGCCTGCAATTAGGCCCTTTGCTAAGGCACAGTCTAATTGTTTAAAAGTAATAGCAACAACAGCCGAATTGGTGGGGGTCACATCTGAGTTATTTTTGAGAAAGAGCTTGACCTTGCAGGTCTCACCTGCTGTGGAAAGTATTGAATTCCAAACTCATCATCTTTTGTCGATTAACATCCTGTGAAATTCTTTTTTTTTTTTTTTGTCGTCCAATCTCCATCTCAACCACTTCAACATACTTGACCTTGCTACTCTACTACCTCTATTGCATGAATGAACACTTGTGATTTATAAGCTGTTCCATTCCATTGGATAATTGTGAATTAATGCTCTCTTTTGATGGCCCTTATGCCAGTAATTCCGAAGGAAACCTCAGGCAGGGTCTGCTGTTGCAACTGAAGCTGCAGAGCAGGGCTTACTTTTGTTGAAGGTGTTTTTCCTGGTAAACCTGTCTTAACTGAGCTTTTACCTACAGCCTCCTTTCTTGATTTAGGAAAAGGATGGTATTTAAGCCTAAAGTTTCAGCTCTGATTTTATAAGATCTATTCCTATGTATTTATGTCTTTAGGATATATATATGTGATAATTTTTCTGTCTGTTAATGTTACTGGCAAATTAAACTTAAAGAGCTCTACTTAGAGCTTGTATGCGTGAAGTATTCTCAAAAAAATTTAAAGTGGCCCAGTGGTTTTCAAGCTCATGTGACTTGAGTAAATTTTGGTAAACAAGAAGTTGGTTTAATTAAAACAGGCATATGTTTAGAATTTTCAGTATTATATATAATACAAGTGCATGTTTTTTAAACCTAGGTTTACTGATAAAATAAGCTTATGTTATTTCTATATTATAAAGTTTGTTAGTGGGTAGAATGACTTCAGATGATGACTAGCTCTTTAACAACCTTGGAATAATGATTAAGAACACATGAGTTGAATAGATATAATGAGATAATGTTCCTATTGCAGAAGGTTTTAAAATTCTTATCATAAAGAATAATTACTTGAGGCTGAGGGAAATCTGTACAAACAAGAATTTAATTCTCCCACCTAGCAAAAACCTAAAGGAATAAAGAAAAATTTGCCTCCTCTGTAGTTTTATTAAGAGACCATTAATAAATATGTTCTAATTGTCAGATCATAATATGAGAAAGCACATGTTTCTAGAAGTTATGATTCTCAAATATTTCCAGTTTATGAATTGCTGATGTGACATTGCACAATTACTTGCTTCCTGGTATTCAGGGGAAATTAAAGTCACTATGGGCACAATTTTTATTAATGTGTATAAGTAAAATTACCAGAAACAATAGGAAGAAAAACTGTATGCAAATATGAAGGGAAGATGTACTTTTGATAAGACAAGGCTAACTGTGAAGATGCTTTGTTAAGAAAAAAAGGAGAGCCAGGTGCGGTGGTGCAGGCCTGTAATTCCAGCAGCTGGGGAGGCTGAGACAGGAAGATCACAAGATCAAGACCAGTCTCAACAAAAGCAAGGCACTAAACAATTCAGGGAGACCTTGTCTCTAATAAAATACAAAATAGGGCTGGGATGGGGCTCAGTGGTCGAATAACCCTGAGTTAAATCCCTGGTATTAAAAAAATAAATAAATAAACACCAGAAAAGAAAAAGAAAACAGAGTTAAGTTTTGAATTGAAGTAGAATGACTGAATTATTCTAGAATGGGAAGCAAAGAAATATAGGACAAAATTATAAAATTGCAGAAGGTTTGTGGCAGGTGAGTATTATTAAATGAACTTTACATGTGTTGAAGTTGGCTAAGATTGGAAGGGAATTATTTATAAATTTTCTTAGGTGGTTGAATAATATCAAAAGTATACTAGTGATGAAATTCTTAGAAATCTGAGCATACCATTAGACTAGGTAAGAAATTCTCATAACTCAAATGAAGACACAGATTGGTTCCATAAAACTGCTAATACAACAATAGGCAGAACAAGCATTAATTTAGCAAAATATCCAAAAATATTGGTGGGGTGAATGATTGCTATAAAAAGATTTATATTGTTTGGTGTGCCATACCCATCATCCTGACAAGATCAAAACTTCAGTTGGTGCATTTTCACCACCTGATGAACTGTTTGAATATTTATGGATGGATTTCATTCAGCTTCCATACTTGAAGGGGTACCATATATATGGATAATAGTTTGTGTGCTTTCTTATTGGATAGAAGCTTTCACATGTAGGAAGCTAAGAAATTACTAGAAAATGTCTTTACTTTTGTGGAAATTCGGAAAAATTTTCCTGTGGCAGAGGGACCATTTTACTGGGAAAGCTATAATGCAAAAAAGTAAGATACTGTAAACACAATGACATTACCACTTTTTTTTTTGTGGTGTTGGGAATTGAACCAAGGGCCTTGTATGTGATGGGGGAAATGCTCTATCCTTGAATTATATCACTGCTCTCCCCTGGTTTTAATACTACTGAGAGTTTGATTTAAAATGTGGCTGATAAGTGCCATTTCTCTAGATATGGTCACCATACACCAAGGAAATTAACTCAAGGTAAAGGAACATATAATGTATTCATAGGAACAGGTAGAAATTGGTTTGAGGCATCTTGAGTGGTTAATGGCAGGCCTGGCTGTTCCAAGGGTTACTGCTTCTCACAATGAAGACCAGAGCACTAACTGACAAATTGAATACCCCTTTGGATTAGACCACTTTGCAAGATACTGTGGTCCTCATTAATTATCATACTCCAAACAGGGATTGTGATCAGTGGAACTTGGGTGCTGTTGAACTATCTTTAATGCCTGAACTTTGTTTGATTTTGCTTGGTTTGATTCATGAAGACTCCTGTTGAAAATTATAATTCGGTTTCTTGGCATTGGGCTGTACTCACCCCAAAACATGGTACATAAAATGCTTCTATTTAAAAAAAAAATTATTTGTTTTAATTAGTTATACATGACAGTAGAATTGTAAGAGGAATGACCAATGTAGACATAAGAGTCATCTAACTAATTTGACGTTTTGAAATTGTAAACTCTGTATTGGGATCAAGCAGATTCATTGCTGTGGTGGCAGAAGATGGCATCATTGCTCCTGCTCATGGTTTTGGCTATCTTCTCAAGATTTAAGAGAATGACCAAGAGGGGGGAAATCATTTAACTGAAATAAATCTGGCCTAAACTAACCTCTACACTTGAGTGATAAATTTGCCTAAAGTGGCTTTAATACATTGTGAACTTTAACTCAGTTTGATGTGTAAATAAATTATAACCTAACCTAAGAGTGCACTCTTGTAACCAAGCAACTGTGTCCCAGCTAATCACAGCAGTTGGGTTTCAGCCAATCACAGCTGCTACCTGATGAGACCATGTCCATGTAAGGCAAATGCTGAGTGTAGCCAATCAGATTGCTCCTATATGTTATTTCCTTTTCTCTGGCTCTAAATACAACCTGTATATATAAGGTGTGATGGGGAATTCTGAGCCATATTTGCTCTAGAGTGATGTTTGGTTCTAGAACTTCTTTCTTGCTTAAGTAAACACAAAGTTAATTGGTTTCAGGTGTTTCTTATAATAATACTTTGAATGTACCATGTCACTTATCATTAATGATGGCCTTTATATATATATATATATATATATATATATATATATATACACACACACATATATATATATATGTATACATATATGTAATTTTATTTTGTACTGTAGATTGACCCCCCGGGGTACTCCACTACTGACCTACATCCCCATCTCTTTTTACTTTTTTATCTTGAGACAGGATTTTGTTAAGTTGCTGAGGCTGGTCTCAAACTTGTGATCTTCCTGCCTCAGCTTTTGAGTTGCTGAAATTACAGTTGTACCACTATGCCTGGCTTTATATTCTTTTTTGTGGAATTCTATCTAATCATCTACTATAGTTTCCCTTCCTCCTGAAGATTTTCACTGTTATTTCTTTTAGTACAGATCTGCTGGAGATGAACTCTTCCTGCTTTCTTTTCTTAGATAATCCCCTGATTTTGCCTTCATATTTAGAGGATATTTTTGCTGAATATGGTACTTCCCGATCTTCTATGCATCTCTTTTAGCCTCCATTATTTCTGACCACAAGTCGGCTTTTAAGAAACTTCTGTTATTTTTGATTGACAAGTCATAATTATTTGCATTTATTGGATATGGTATGAGGTTTTAATATATTTTTACAATGAGGAATGACTAAATCAAAGTTACTAACATATCCATCATCTCACTGTCATCTATCACCTATCACTTTTTCTGGTGAGATGTTTGCAATTCATTCTGTCAGTTATTTTGAAATACATAATACATTGTTATCGACTGTAGTCACCTGCTGTGCAGCAGATCTCTAAGCTTATTTCTCTTCCTGAAATTTTATAGCCTTGGATCAGCAGCTCCCTCTTATTCTACTCTCTAGCCTCTGGAAAGCATTATTTTATTCTCTAAGAAGCCAGTTTTTATTCAGACGATTGTTCCTCTATACATAAATCATAATTTTTTTTCTTGCTCTTTGCAAACTTGGTTTTCAGTAGTATGATAATCTTGGCACAAGTTTCTTCATGTTTATTCTGCTTTGTTTTTGAACATCGTTATGTAAATTTCAGCATGTTATCAATTTGGGAAGTTCTCAGCCATTTTTTCTTTAAAGAGTTTTTCTGTCTCGTTCTCTCTTTTGTTCTGGAATGCCAGTAACACAGATGTTGGAATATTTGGTTTCTATGAGTTGACTAAGGCTCTATTTTTTTTATTGTTTATTGCAGTTTTTTTTAACACTGGATAATTTTATTGGTGTGTGTTAGTTAAGCATTCTTCTTTGTTATCTCCAAACATTTAGCTTTCAAATCTACCTAGTAAATGTGTGTGTGTGTGTGTGTGTGTGTGTGTGTGTGTGTGTTACTGGGTTTGAAACCAGGGGCACTTTACTACTGAGCCACATCACCAGCCTTTTTATTTATTTTATTTTGTTTAGAGACAGGGTCTTGCTTAAGTTGCTCAGGACCTCACTAAGTTGCTGCGGCTGGCCTTGAAATTGTGATCCTCCTGCCTCAGCTTCCCAAGCCACTCGCATTAAAGGTATGTGCCACAGCACATACCTTTTTTGAGATTTCAAAAATTCCAATTCTGGAGTTTCCATTTGGCCTTTTAAAAAATAATTCTACATTTATGCTATGGTATCCTATTGGTCATTTATTACAAATGTCTTGTTTTACCTCATTATGGATTTTTATAATGCCTTATTTTAAAATACTCAGTGTATACTGTATGCATGTGTGGAAGTATCATAAAATTCCATTAATATGTACAATTAAGATGTGGCAATAAAAAGAAATAAGAGTTAAAAATTAAAACAAATACTTGTCTTCTAGTACTCATGTTTGGGTTACCTTGTGGAAAGTTTTATTTGGTTGAATTTTTTTTAAACATTTTCTTGGTTTCTTAGTTATTTTTTGTTCTGTTTTTGGGATGCCAGATTATGTAGGATTATATCTTAGATATTAAAAATATTAGTATTCGGGGATTTGGAGTTCCTATTCATTTTCTATGGTTTTTGCTGGGGGCCAGCCCCAGTCAGGGGGTACAATGCGAGCGCTCAGCGAAGCACGGAGGCAGAGAAGCAGCGATGGGGAAAATAACATACTGACACGTGAGTCAGGCTGTGGAATCTTCTCTCTTTACTTTTTCTTTGTTGTAAGTTTTTAAGTACAATTTTTGGCAGCACAGAATATTTACACTTTCTTTGGTGATTTCATTACAGACATGACTTAATTTTTAGACATATTAATTTTCTTATTTCACATATTTCAAGGTTTTGAGGTCACCCGCACTTTTTCGAGGCCCTGAACGTGACTGCCTAGGCATATTATGATTTCATTATTATTAATCTAGTTAGTTTGGGTGAGAATTTATTTCTCACGGATTCCCTGAAACTGTTTTCTCTGTACACTATTTAGGCTGTCTGATAAAAGTCAACCTTCTCTGTCTGGGATTCCACAGTACTATTGTTTTTCTTTTATAGCAGTTGTTTATAAAATCTAGAAGCAGGGAAAAGAGGGAGGCAAGGCTGAAGGACTTTTTTTGCTCTAAGGGATTTATATCTACTTTAAAAGTAAGAGAAACTTATTTTTAATCACAAAAAGACTCTTAAAGCTTATTAACTAGAAATTAAGTACTTATAGAAAAAAGGTTTGTGTTACTCTTTTCAAGAAAAGATAAATGTACAGAGTTAGTCTGGATCTAAATAATTGAAATAGGGATACCTGGTGGCCATATATGTGAATAAAGAACTGAACAGCAGCAAGTAGAAGTCAAAGTTAATTCTTTCAACACCATATCTTTCATGAAAAAGGAGAGGGCTTTATAGAAAATGCCACAACAGGTTTTATCATGAAATTTTCTTTGTTGGACTGAACATCACGTTCTCCAGAGTAGTAACTCTGTTCTCACTTTACCCTTTATGTCTGCCTAACAGACTTTGGTTTTGCTTCATTCATGCACAGTTCAGGGGTCAGTCAGGTACATGGGTAGACTGAATTTGCATATTTTCTGGGGGTTTTCCTTTCTTCTCCTTTCAGTCCCCTCCCCCCACTTTATTAAGTAGTCATGGTTTCCTTGTCTTCCATTTTATGGTTTATTTTGCCAAAAAGTATATGATTAGCCTGCTGCTGCCCAAGCCACTATGGCTGTCACACAGTCAGCTGTCCTTGATTCCAGCATAACATCTCCAAAAGCAGAAGCTTCCTTTGAACAAGTACCCACCTCTTCTCTTCTGAGCACATGCTCCTTCCAGAGCCTGTCTGCTCCTGTTGATAGTCCAGTACCTCTAGGTAGTTGCTTTTTGTTTTAAGTCTAGATTATATAATGACTTTCAGAGTGGAACTTCATCTGGTAGGGTTTTAGCCTGTCGTTGTAGTAACCAGAATTCCTCTAGATAACTTCATTTGGATGAAATGTGGGGTTGGGGTAGATGGTGGTGATAAGCTGGGAATCTATCATTGAATTTTGATGCAAAAATCCCTTAAATATCAGGCTGAAGGGTTTGTGCTCAATTTATTATTATTATTTTAAAAATTCTGCATAAAAATTTATATTTTTTAAAATTGTTAATTACAAGGGAAGGAAAGGCAATATTTAACATATTGTGGCCTGACTACATGTCAGAAACTCTGCTAGACGATCTGTTAAAAGTTTTGATGGTCTTTTTTTCCAAAAATTTTTCTTTATTTTCTTTGTCCTTAGATATACATGACAGTAGAGTGTATTTTGACATATTATACACAAATGAAGTATAACTTATTCTAATTAGGATCCCATTCTTGTGGTTGTACATGATGTGGAGTTTCACTGTGGTGTATTCATATACGAACATAGGAAAGTTATCTCCACTTCATTCTACTGCCTTTCCTATTCCCATCCCCACTCCTGTCCCTTTGTTCCCCTTTGTCTAATCCAATGAGCTTCCATTTTCCCCTCCCCCACCCCTTATTTTTTTAAATATTTATTTTTTAGTTATAGGTGGACATGATGTTTTATTTTTTATGTGGTGCTGAGGATCGAACCCAGTGCCTTACACATGCTAGGTGAATGCTCTACCTCTGAGCCACAACCCCAGCCCCCCCACCCCTTATTTTGTGTGAGTGTGTCTGCAATCAGAAGGAACATTTGGACTTTGGTTCTGGGGGATTGACTTATTTCACTTAGCACGATAGTCTCCAGTTTCATCCATTTACCATGTGCTCAATTTAGAAGGTGATAAGGAGTAACAGAGCATGGAAAGGTAGTGTTATATTCTTTAAAAATAATTGCATGGGGGGCTGGGGTTGTTGCTCAGTGGTAGAGCACTTGCCAGGCATGTATGAGGCCCTGGGTCTGATATTCAGCACATAAATAGATAAATAAATAATCTACTGATAAAAAAAAATAAAAAATAATAATGACATGGGGTTTTTTGGGGGGAAGGGGTACCAAGATTGAACCTTGAACCCAAGGGCACTTAACCACTGAGCCACATCCCAACACTTTTTTATATTTTATGTAGAGACAGGTTCTTGCTAAGTTGCTTAAGTTCTTCCTAAGTTGCTGAGGCTGGATTTGAATCTGCAATCCTCCTGTCTCAGCCTCCCGAGCTGCTGGGCTCACATGTTTTAAAGTAGTACAGGAAAAATCATATATGCAAGTAGATGTTTGGGAAGAATTTCTGTAGTAATATGTATTTGTCTGCCAGAGTCTATGAAGAGATTTCAGAATGAAACATAGATAAATTACAAAACGTGTGTTCCTTCTTCTGAGGGCAACCAACTCTGAGGCAGGAACAACTGGTGGAAGTATATTGAAATTCAGGACCTGACTTTCAATTTCACAGACCATAATTCTGAACTGACAGGAGGCAGTGGTACTCAGACTAAGGCCCTTTAGTGAAGAGGGACCAGTAATTATGTGGGGGGGCTGCATGTTCCACTTTTGTTTGCTAAATAATAGGATCCTCTGGGGTGCTCTCATAATTCCATCATCACCATTCACTCAGTGCACTTCACTAGCTACTGACCTTGAACATTTTGATATGTTTCTAACAAGGTAAATGAAAATGATGGAAGAAGATAATGACCCTCAATGGCATAAAACCCTTAGGAAAAATTAGTTTTATTAACCTGGTGTCTGAGTCCTCACAGGTACTGATTTTGAAAGATGCCCTGTGATTTAGTTTTATAGGAGAACCTTCTTTTTGTTGTCTATAAATTAGCAGCAGGGTAAGCAGTGTTACCCTTTGTAGCAAAGGGGCACAGAAGAAAGAGGTTTGAGAAAACGAGTCATTTTATTATTATGCTTTTATTCTTCCCAATCATCTCTTCCATTAGCAGCACTCCCAAGGAGAGCAGTGGCATAGAAGCTTTTGAGGTGGCAGTGAAAGGTGAAATCTGCTAAAATAGTAGTTTGCTCCATTTAAGATGGAATAGAGGCGGCAGTGCATCCAGGTTAGCGTGAAGGTGAAAAGGAAACAAAAATATAATGGGCTAGGATTGAAAAATAGATCTCTTTGTGGCTACCACCTCAGAGTGGGAACAATTACTACCTTGCAAAGAGGCTTTTACTTTATCACTTCTGTTCACCTTAGGGGACAATGAGGCAGGTTAACATGGCCCGCAGTCATGAGATTGCATTTATTTTTATATAAGTTAGACCTTGCTTTATCCTGGATTCACTCATTCTTCATTATAGCTGAAAAAATGCAAAATGTCTGTCTGACTCTTATCCTCCTCTTGAACATTGTCATAGTCTTCTATTGGAATTTGTACCTCTGTGGGGCTTTAGTTTTTGTTCTTTTTGATATGGGGGATTGAACCCAGGGGTGCTTAACCACTGAGTCACATCCCCAGACCTTTTTCATATTTTATTTAGAGACAGGGTCTTTCTGAGTTGCTAAGACTGGCCTGAATTCAACATCCTCCTGCCTCAGCCTCTAGAGCTGGGTGGGAATATAGGTGTGCGCTACCTCCTTCTGTGGGGCTTCAAAAAAATAGCTTTGAAATTGTTTGCAGGAGTGGGATATCATGTATTTTATAGCAGCTACATCTTAGTTTGATGCTAATGTGATATCTCTATATACCCTATTTGCTCATCTAACTGTAAACCTTACTAGAGAAAGCATGCTTAGAATATGATATTGATGCTGAACTATAGAGAGAAGGGCAGATCATAATGCTTTTGATAGAGTGATCAACCATGTACTTCATTGTGCAAGCTGGGACACCTTGGGGAATGAAACAGGAAGTTATGGTGATAAGTACACTATGAAAATAGGTGTAAGCAAGGACTACGCATGAATTGAGGTTACCCTATTCATAAACCAAAGTAAATGATGATAAACCAACATTAAAGCATATATATGTATCACATATATGTGATATATAAGGACATATGTATGTGATATGTATACATATGAGATGCCAAAATAATGAAACAGAGCCCAGATAAATATTTCCTTGATGAAAGAATGAATAATTATTTTAAAATAATATTTATTTCTTATACTTTTATCAAAATAATGCATCACAGTTGCATGAATTTTTTAAAAATATAGAAAAATATAACTACCACAGATAATTTACTATATACTATACATTTTTTGTGTTTTTTCCAGGTTTGTTTGTTTGTTTGTTTTGTTTGTTTTGGTACTGGGGATTGAACTCGGGGGCACTTGACCACTAAGCCACATCCCTAGCCCTATCTCATCCCCAGCTCTATTTTCTATTTTATTTAGAGATAGGGCCTCACTGATTTGTTTAGTGCCTTGCCATTGCTGAGGCTGGCTTTGAACTCACGATCCTCTTGCCTCAGCCTCCTGAGCTGCTGGGATTATAGGCATGAGCCACTGTGCCTCGCTTCCAGGTATTTTTTGTTATGAATATATGCAATGTTATACAGATAGCACAAATAATATTGTAATTTAATATAATTTTTAAATCTTTTTATTATTTCATCAGCATTCTCATTCTATTAAA
Organism: Tamias sibiricus; assembly: GCA_025594165.1. NCBI lineage: Eukaryota > Metazoa > Chordata > Mammalia > Rodentia > Sciuridae > Tamias > Tamias sibiricus. Next base: position 131,251,205 of record CM046667.1, read on the forward strand.
TATTTTTACAATATATTTTATTGAATTAATACTAATTAATAGTTCAATTAATATTTAGTAAGGAATCTATGCATTTTATTTTATGATTAAACTGTTCCATTTAGTGAATCCTTTTTTAAAAAATTCTTATTTTTAAACTATATTTATTTTTATGGGGTGCTGTAGATGGAACCCAAGCCTTGTATAAGCTGAGCAAGTGCTCTACTGCTGAACCACATCCCCAGCTCCAGGTCTATGACTCTTTTTAGGTGTTCCCCACACACACAATTTTTTGTAGTTTACTTTCATATGTCTTACACATTTCTTTCTTTCTTTCTTTCTCTCTCTCTCTCTCTCTCTCTCTCTCTCTTTCTTTCTCTCTCTCTCTTCTCTTCTCTCTCTCTCTCTCTCTTTTCTTTCTTTTTTTTTTTGTATCAGGAATTGAACCCAGAGGCACTTAACCACTGAGATATATCCCCAACCCCCTAACTTTTAAAAAATATTTTAGTTAGTGATAGGATCTCGCTGAGTTGCCTAGGGCCTTGCTAAGTTGCTGAGGCTGGCTTTGAACTTGTGATCCTCCTGCCTCAGCCTCCTGAGCTGCTGGGATTACAGGCATGCTCCACCGTGCCCGCCTATCTTATGCATTTATTGGTTTGTTTATTTTGTTAGGTGTTACATAGTTTTAGTATTGTGAGTCAAGTATATAATTTCATTAACTTTCAAATCCAATTATGCTGATATGTAACATAAATATATAATTTTAATGCCTTTTTTTTTTTGGTTGCATTGGGCCCATACTTTCTTTTAGTGCCTGAGAGTTGCAAAATGGTTTCCTAAACGTTTCCTTGGATCTGTGGTGGATAATGTTCTATAGCGTGATATTCCTGGGTCTTTTAGTATTTTCTTATGTTCAATGGTTTTTTTTTTTCCATAGGTATTTATTTTGTTCTTTATTCATCTTTCAATAAATATTAGTCACTCCAGAACAAGTGTTGACCAGAACACATGTGAGAAGCCACTTCTTTGCCATCAAGCCCTCCAAGCTGCCCTATTTTGGGGACATATGTGGGGTTTCTAATTGAGTTTCTTCATTCAAATGCATAGACTTTGCAGTTTTTCGGAATTGCACTTAATTTCTTTTTTTAATATTTATTTATTTGCTTTAGTTGTACGCAATGCGTTTATTTTTACATGGTGCTGAGGATCGAACCCAGGTTGCGCACATGCTAGGCGAGCACTCTACTGATGAGCCACAATCCCAGCCCTTAATTTCTTAAGATTGTTCATTCTTAGTTTTCTTTCTTTCTATGCTCTCTTTAGTATTTTAGAGGGAATTTGTGGCATGAACACTTCTAAAGAGATTTATAACCAGGTAACATTTTGAACAGAAAGTGAGAAATGGGCTGTTAAATATTTCTCCTCAAATTCTCCCTTGTGTTATACTCAAAGAAAATTACACTCTCTTTCTCTAAAGGACTTTGAGGGAAAAAAAAACACAACAGATGCATTAAAATTCAAGCTTTAAATAAACTTTTGAGAAGAATTAAGGAAATATAAAAAGAAATATCAAATGAGATCATTCTGGTTTACCTCCTCTAAACATTTTGAAATTTACTCATGTGATTTTATTTTTTTGCATACTGCAGATTCAGCCCAGGGGCACTTTACCATTGAGCTACATCTCTGATCCTTTTTCCTTTTTATTTTTAATTTTGAGGCAAGGCCTCTTTAAAATTGCCCAGGTTGACCTTGAACTTGCAATCAATCCTCTTGCCTCAGCCTCCTGAATTGCTGGGATTATAAGCATGCGCCATGGGGCCTAGCTTATTTTTTTTTTTTCAAATCTGATGTTATGAATGCCCATTTTGCTCTAGTGAATAGGTTCTATTGAATTCTTCATTGAAAATTCTATTTAAAATGCAGATATTTTCATTAAATCTCTGTGTAGATGTCAGAAACCCTACTTAAATCACTTTAGGCTAAAAAGATAATGTATTGGAAGAAAACGGGAGTATTTCCCAAAACTAATAAAAGGGGATATTAATTAAACCATGATAGGGACAAGGCCTGAGAACAACTGGGAGCAGTATTTTAATTTTTCTGTGTCATTTCATTTTTCTCTCCCTTTTCTAAAACAAAACTGGTTATTTTTCTCTAGTTTATATTGGCTTCCTTCATGTGGTAGAGAGTGCAAATTCTTGTCACATCCTAGATTTTCAAGAGGGAAAAACACCCAGTTCATGCTTTAAATATTTTTTTTTTAAAAAATATTTTTAGTTGTAGATGGACACATAACTTTATTTTTATTTATTTTTTTATGCGGTGCCGAGAATCAAACCCAGGGCCCTACACATGTGAGGCAAGTGCTCTACCCCTGAGCCACAACCCCAGCCCATCATGTTTCAAATATTTTAAGAGAATAGCTATGGTTTGATGGAGTTGGTAGGGCATGTGAATTCAATATTTCCATTTAATCATCAATTATTGTCATTTAGAATGAAACTGAGTTGTGGGTGTTCTTGTAATTCATATTTTGCAGTCTCTCAGAATTAGAAATATAGGATTCTATTTTGCTCAGAGAGCAGTACTAAATATTAACATTGAGGTACAATTCTGGAGTTTAAGTGTCCTGTGAATAAGAAACTGAAACAATATCTGGAATGGGAAACAATCAAGGATGTGGGACATTTTTTTAAAAAATAAAACTTGACCTTTCTAGGGTGAATTAAATTTTAATCATCAGTACTACTACAGGTCCCCAAATAATGAGTACCCATCAAGGATTTCAAGAGATGTTTCATATTTAATGCCATGATTATCATAGCAACTTTACAGAAGTACTTTAGGACATTTTAGCTTATATTGTTCCCTGATGAGTGTTAGCCACTATTATCATCATTGATCAAAAAGAAATACAAAACAAGAACTTCCAAGTGTCTTTTTTGCAGTATGCATGATGCAGAGATTTTGTCTAGTCATATACTCCTAGCAGTCTGCATCCCAAGTTGAACTATGTGACAAGGACCTTATATATAGTAAAGAATAAGGTGTAGTACCAGAATTCAAGGTCCTAAAAATGTGGTGTGGCTTGTTGGGAAGTTCCTTTTGAAAAGTCAATATATATGGAGTTTATTGTTAAATGTCCTAATGCACATATTTTTATTATTTACCATAAAATTCACGAGAACTTTTAAATTTTCAAGACTCCCTTTCACTCAGATTAGAGCTCCATTACTGGGCTTTGGCAAATGGGTGGTTGTGTTTGGAATGGATATAAGCCTATTTCAGGACTGGCCCTTTAACTTTCCTCCTGACCTTTGCTTTTTCTCCTCCTATTGAAAAGATCCCAGAGGACTGTATTTTCAAGATGGCATTATATTAAGATAGACGAGGTCAACCTGACTTATTTTGAATTGTGGGTTAATGAGAAGTATACTTTCATTTTGTTAAAGCTCTGACTAGGCCACAAAATCCCAAAGTGGGATCCAGGGAATATTGATGCAAGGTCCCTGAGATCCTTTAAGAGAATCCACAAAGTAAAACAATCATACAAATTTCTAAGATGATATTTGCTTTTTTTCCCACTCTTTTTTTTCTTTCTTTTTTAATTTATACTAGTAGTATTATAATTCATAATGCACATATATAGCATCTTTTTACATACAACTGTTTGTATACAAAGTATATAAGTACCATGCAGATATTCAATCATGCAATTAGGATAATGATATCCATCTCAATCAACCACCAATTTTTTTTCCTTCCCCTCCCCCATCCCTCTTGCTCCCTCCCTTCCCTTCCCTTTCCTTTGACCATTCTAGTGTTCCTCTAATCCTATGTACCCCCATCCAACAACAACGTGAACTAGCCTCCTTATATCAGAGAAAACATTCGGTATTTGGATTTTTGATATTGACTAATTTCACTTAGCATTATATTCTCCAACTTCATCCATTTACCTGCAAATGCCATTATTTTATTCTCTCTTATTGCTGAGTAAAATTCCATTTTGTATATATACCACATTTTCTTTATCCACTGATCTACTGAGGGACATCTAGGTTGATTTCTCAATCTACCTATTGTGAATTGTGCTGCTATAAACATTGAAGTAGCTGCGTCACTGTAATATGCTGTTTTTAAGTCCTTTGGGAATAGACCCAGGAGTGGGATGGCTGGATCATAGGGTGGTTTCATTCCCAGTTTTCCAAGGAATCTCCATACTGCTTTCCATAGCAGTTGCACCATTTTGCAGTCCCACCAGCAAAGTATGAGTGTGCCTTTTTCCCCACATCCTCTCCAACATTTATTGTTGTTTGTGTTCTTGATAGCTGCCATTCTGACTGGAGTGAAATGAAATCTTAGAGTAGTTTTGATTTGCATTTCTCTAATTGCCAGCGATGTTGAGCATTTTTTCATGTATGTGTTGATTAATCGTGTATCTTCTTCTGAGAAGTGTCTTTTCAATTTCTTAGCCCATTTATTGATTGGGTTATTTGTTTTTTTGGTGTTAAGTTTTTTGAGTTCTTTATATATTCTAGAGATTAGTGCTCTATCTGATGTGCATGTATTAAATATTTGTTCCCAATTAGTTGGCTCTCTATTCACCTCACTGATTGTTTCTTTTCCTGAGGAGAACCTTTTTAGTTTAAATCTATCCCATTCATTAATTCTTGGTATTAATTCTTGTGCTACAGGATTCTTATTAAGGAACTTGGAGCCTAATCCGACATGTTGGAAATTGGAGCTTACTTTTTCTTCTATTAGGTGTATTGTCTCTGGTCTAATTCCTAGGTCCTTGATCCACTTTGAATTGAGTTTTGTGCATGGTGAGAGATAAGGGTTTAATTTCATTTTGTTGCATATGGATTTCCACTTTTCCCAGCACCATTTGTTGAAGAGGCTATCCTTTCTCCACTGTACATTTTTGGTGCCTTTGTCTAATATAAGATAGCTGAAATTATATGTATTAGTCTCTGTATCCTCAATTCTGTACCACTGGACTACCAGTCTGTTTTGGTGCCAATACCATGCTGTTTTTGTTACTATTGCTCTATAGTATAATTTAAAGTCCGGTATGGTGATGCCCCCTGCTTCACTTTTCTTCCTCAGGATTGCTTTGGCTATTCTGGGTCTGTTATTTTTCCAGATGAATTTCATGACTGCTATTTCTATTTCTTTGAAGAATGACATTGGGATTTTGATTGGAATTGCATTAAATCTGTATAATGCTTTTGGTAGTATGGACATTTTGACAATATTAATTCTACCTATCCAAGAGGAAGGTAGGTCTTTCCATCTTCTGAGTTCATCTATAATTTCTTTCTTTAGTGTTCTATAATTTTCGTTATAGAGGTCTTTCACCTCTTTCGTTAGGTTGATTCACAGGTATTTTATTTTTTTTTTTTTTATGCTATTGTAAATGGGGTAGTTTTCATCATTTCCCTTTCAGAGTCTTTGTCGCTGATGTACAAAAATGCCTTTGACTTACATGTATTGATTTTGTATCCTGCAACTTTGCCAAATTCATTTACTAGTTGTAAAAGTTTTCTGGTAGAGTTTTTTGGGTCTTCTAGGTAGATTATCATGTCATCAGCAAATAGTGCTAATTTGAGCTCTTCTTTTCCTATCTTGATCCCTTTAATTTCTTTCGTCTGTCTAATTGCTCTGGCCAGAGTTTCCAGTACTATGTTAAATAGCAGTGGTGCAAGGGGGCATCCCTGTCTTGTTCCAGTTTTTAGAGGGAATGCTTTCAATTTTTCTCCATTTAAGATAATGTTAGCTCGGGGCCTTGCATAAATAGCTTTTATAATGTTGAGATATGTTCCTGATATTCCTAGTTTTTCCAGTGTTTTGAACATAAAGGGGTGTTGTATTTTGTCAAATGCATTTTCTGCATCTATTGAGATGATCATATGATTTTTGTCTTTAAGTCTATTGATGTGGTGTATTATGTTTATTGATTTCCGAATGTTGAACCAGCCTTGCATCCCTGGGATAAACCCCACTTGATCATGGTGCACTATCTTTTTGATATGTTTTTGTATCCGATTTGCCAGGATTTTGTTGAGGATTTTTGCATCTATGTTCATTAAAGATATGGGCCTGAAGTTTTCTTTTTTGGATGTGTCTTTGCCTGGCTTTGGAATTAATGTGATATTGGCCTCATAGAAAGAGTCTGGAAGAGCTCCCTCTTTTTCTATTTCTTGAAATAGTTTGAAGAGCATTGGTATTAGTTCTTCTTTGAAAGTCTTATAGAACTCGGCTGTAAACCCATCAGGTCCTGGACTTTTCCTTGTTGGTAACTTTTTGATGGCGTCTTCTATGTCTTCGCTTGTAATCGGTCTGTTTAAGTTGTGTATAGCCTTCGTTTCCAGTTTAGGCATAGCATACGACTCAAGAAATCTGTCAATCCTTTCAAAATTTTCTGTTTTATTAGAATATAAGCTTTCAAAGTAATTTCTAATTATCTTCTGTATATCTGAGGTGTTTGTTGTGATATTCCCTTTTTCGTCACGAATGTTAGTAATTTGAGTTTTTTCTCTTCTTCTTTTTGTTAGCATTGCTAAGGGTCTGTCAATTTTGTTTATTTTTTCAAAGAACCAACTTTTAGTTTTGTCAATTCTTTGAATGGTTTCCTTAGTCTCAATTTCATTAATTTCTGCTCTGATTTTAATTATTTCCTGTCTTCTACTGCTCTTGGTGTTGGTCTGGTCTTCTTTTTCTAGTGCTCTGAGGTGTGATGTTAAGTCATTTATTTGTTGGTTTTTTTTTTCCTCTTAAGGAATGAACTCAGTGCAATGATTTTTCCTCTTACTACTGCCTTCATAGTGTCCCAGAGATTTTTATACGTTGTATCTGTGTTCTCATTTACCTCTAGGAATTTTTTAATCTCCTGTTTGATGTCTTCTTCAACCCCTTGTTCATTCAGTAGCATGTTGTTTAGCTTCCAGTAGTTGAAGTAGTTTTTCTTATTCCTTGTTTTGTCATTGATTTCCAATTTCATCCCTTTATGGTCTGATAGAATGCAGGGTAGTATCTCTATTTTTTTATATTTGCTGAGAGTTTCCTTATGACCTAATATATGGTCTATTTTGGAGAAGGAGCCATGTGCTGTTGAGAAAAAAGTGTATTCGTTTTCTGAGGGATGAAATATTCTATATATGTCCGTTAGGTCTAAATTGTTAATTGTTTTAAGTAAGCTTAAAGTTTCTTTGTTTATCTTTTGTTTGGATGATCTATCCATTGGTGAGAGAGGTGTGTTGAAGTCCCCTAGAATAACTGTGTTGTGGTCTATTTTATTCTTGAACTTGAGAAGAGTTTGTTTGATGAAGGTAGGTGCTCCATTATTTGGGGCATATAGATTTATGATTGTTATATCCTGTTGATGAATGGTTCCATAAAGTAGTAAGAAATATCCACCTTTGTCCCTCTTGATTAGTTTTGGTTTAAAGTCTACCTTATTTGATATGAGGATGGAAACCCCTGCTTGTTTTCGCCGGCCATGTGAGTGATAAGACTTTTCCCAGCCTTTCACTTTCAGTCTGCTGATGTCTTTTTCTATGAGGTGTGTTTCTTGGAGACAGCAAATTGTTGGGTCGTTTTTTTTAATCCATTCTGATAATCTTTCTTTTGATTGGTGAGTTTAGGCCATTAACATTCAGGGTTATTATTGAGATGTGATTTTTATTCCCATCCATTTTTATTTGAATTATGGTCTTTAGCTTGATTTGGTTTCTCTTCTGGTTGGTATTTCCCTTAGTTTAATATCTCCCTTTGTAGATTTTCATTGTTATCTTTTTCTTCTTCTTCATGAAAAATGTTGCCCAGGATGTTCAGAAGTACTGGCTTTTGAGTTGTGAAATCTTTTAACTTTTGCTTGTCATGGAAGGTTTTTATTTCATCTTCAAATCTAAAGTTCAATTTTGCTGGATATAAGATTCTTGGTTGACATCCCTTTTCTTTCAGAGCTTGAAATATGCTATTCCAGGATCTTCTTGCTTTTAAGGTCTGGGTTGAAAAATCTGAACATAGTCTGATTGGTTTCCCCCTATATGTGATCTGCTTCCTTTCTCTTGTGGCTTTTAGTATTCTCTCCTTGCTCAGTATATTAGGCATTTTCATTATAATGTGTCTTGGTGTGGATCTGTTGAGATTTTGTTTGTTTGGTGTTCGGTATGCCTCTTGAACTTGGTTTTCCCATTCATTCCTCAAGTTTGGAAAATTTTCTGTAATTATTTCATTAAATAAATTACTCATTCCTTTGGCTTGAAACTCTGCTCCTTCCTCTACGCCAATCACTCTTAAGTTTGGTCTTTTTATGCTGTCCCATAATTCTTGGATGTTATGTTCTTGATTTCCAATGAGTTTTGCTGTATAGTCTAAATTCTTCCCTAGGGCATATATTTTGTCTTCATTGTCTGAGGTTCTTTCTTCCAAATGGTCTACTCTGTTGGAGATGCTTTCAATTGAACTTTTATTTTGGTTTATTGCTTCTTTCATTTCTGAAATTTCTATTTGGTTTCTGTTTAGAGCCTCTATTTCCCTATTGAAGTAATCTTTTACTTCCTGTATTTGTTTTTAAAGTTCTTTTCAAAATGATCTTTTGCCTCCTGTACTTGCTCCCTCATCTCATTTTTGAGTTCATTCTTAAGTTCCCTAAACATTTGGCATATGTAATTTCTAAATTCATCTCTGGCATTTGACCAACTGTGTTTGCCATGAAAGCTACTGATGAGGAATCTTGATTTGTTTGTGTCACTTTCTTCCCTTGTTTTTTCATGATGCTTGTGTGTCTTTTCTTCCTGCACTGTGGGACCTTGACTGTTTCGATTTTACCTTACTGCCTTATGTTGTTCCTGTAGTACAATGCTATCAGATCCCCTTATAATTCCTTTACACTTGAAAACCTAACACTTTCTATTCAGAAAATTCAATTTTGATCACAATGTACAGATTTTGTTAACCCAGATATTATTTACAGTTTACTCTCTACACTTCTGATGGGGTTTTATAGCTTCAAGTATTGGATACAGAGGTATTATGTTTAAGAAGAAGGAAGTGTCTTGAATTGTTCTTTCTTGGAAAGTATGAAAGGAGAGTTCTATTGAAGTGGTTTAGTGGAAGTGGTTTAGTATCAGTAGAAGAGAGAAGATAGAGAATGGAGTAGACAATTAGGTGGAAAGACCAATTTATATATAAAGTAAGATGGAAAAGAAAAAAAAAATGATAAAAGAGTAGAAATTGGTGTAAGAGAGAGGAGAGAGAGAATCAAGAAAATAGAGAGTAAACTGTATATATCACCGCTTTGCTATCCAGTTCAATTGCACCGGTTCTAGAAATCCCAAGTTCTGGGTAAAGCTTGTTTTTGCCTCTGTTTAGTATGCACTGGCAGGGTGCAAATATGAAAGATGAAGGAGGAAGAATAGATGCCAAAGTGAGAAGGAAGAAAAGAAGGAATGAAAAAAGGAGCAGAAGCAAACAATCAAACACACTGACAATCAATGCAAAAAAAAAGCAAAACAAAACAAAGCCAAAAAAAGAAAAAGAAAAACAAACAAACAAACAAAAAAACCCCGAAAACCAATAAAACAAGCAAACCAACCAAAAAAAAAAAAAAGAAAAAGAAAAAAAACGTCGAACTCCAAGTCTCAAAGAAAACTGGCCCTCGGAAGCCCCCCTCTCTTTTCCCTTTCCAGTTTACGCCAATTGCATCGGACCTCCTCCAGATAGTCTGCGACCCTGTCAGTGGAGTCAAGTCTGCACCCTAGGCCAGTGGCCGAATGGCTCAGGGGAAGATTGGCTCAGGGTGGTTGTGTGTCAGTAGATGAATGGCAACGGGAAGGGGACCCTCCAGAAGGCACCCTTTCCCCACGCCCACCCACAGTTGTAGCTTCTTGTGGCCATTGGGCTGGCCTCAGACACACCCTCCCCTGCTGGTTACCCGAGTCTCACCCAGGTGTGCGCTGCCTTCAGAGCGCTGGGGCTCCCTGGATGTCTGCAGCTGTTGTCTCCTCTGTCTTTTTCCCTTTGTTGGGTCAGCCACTGCACTTCTCAAAGATGGCGGTGTTCTCCTCCCATTCAACAGCAGCTCCGCAGACCCTTGTGTCAGTCCAGAGCTTGCGGGATCGGCTTGGCAAGCAGTGCGAAAGAGCTCCACGTGGACACCACCCACGCCTCTAGGCCTCTTTCTATCCCTCCTCGCTGATCGGTTTCAAAGCCGCTGGGTGGATCGTCTCCTTGCCGAGATGGTATTGGCCCCTGCGCCTGCAGCACCAACAGCGTTGTTTCAGACTGTGGACCGCTGCGACTCTGCCCCTGCTTGTTGTGGTCCGGAGAACCTTGTATTTCGCTGTCCAGAGGTGCAGGAATGTGTCGGCTCCCTTTCAGTTGCAATAGAACCGCCAGCAACACGCTCAAACTTCCCACTCCGCGTCATTCAGCAACTGCGTCTAGAGAGAACCTCCCTCCTGTCGGCCATCTTGTCTAGGAATTTTTTTAGTCTCCTCTTTGATGTCTTCTTCAACCCTTATTCATTCAGTAGCAAGTTGTTTAGCTTCCAGTTGTTGGAGTAGTTTTTCTTATTCCTTTTTTTGTCATTGATTTCCAATTTCATCCCTTTATGGTCTGATAGAATGCAGGGTAGTATCTCTATTTTTTATATTTGCTGAGAGTTGCCTTGTGACATAATATATGGTCTATTTTGGAGAAGGAGCCGTGTGCTTTTGAGAAAAAAGTGTATTCACTTACTGAGGGATGAAATATTCTATATATATGTCTGTTAGGTCTAGGTTATTAATTGTTTTAAGGAGGCCTAAAGTTTCTTTGTTTAGCTTTTGTTTGGATGATCTATCCATTGGTGAGAGAGGTGTGTTGAAGTCTTCTAGAATAACTGTGTTGTGGTCTATTTTACTCTTGAACTTGAGAAGAGTTTGTTTGATGAATGTAGGTGCTTCATTATTTGGGGCATATAGATTTATGATTGTTATATCCTGTTGATGAATGGTTCCCTTAAGTAGTAAGATATATCCATCTTTGTCCCTTTTGATTAGCTTTGGCTTGAAGTGTACCTTATTTGATTTATTTATTTATTTATTTTTTGGTACCAGGGATTGAACTCAGGGGCACTCGACCATTGGGCTACATCCCCAGCCCTTTTTTTGTATTTTATTAGAAACAGGGTCTCACTGAGTTGCTAAGTGCCTCGCCACGGCTGAGGCTGGTTTTGAACTCGTGATCCTCCTATCTCAGCCTCCCAAGTGCTGGGATTACAGGTGTGCGCCACCGCGCCCGGCTGTACCTTATTTGAAATGAGAATGGAAACCCCTGGTTGCTTCCGCAGGCCATGTGAGTGATAAGACTTTTCCCAGCCTTTCACCTTCAGTGTATTGATGTCTTTTTTCTACGAGGTGTATTACTTGGAGACAGCAAATTGTTGGGTCATTTCTTTTAATACATTCAGATAATCTGTGTCTTTTGAATGGCGAGTTTAGGCCATTAACATTCAGGGTAACTATTGAGATGTAATTTTTATTCCCATCCATTTTTATTTGTATTATGGTCCTTAGCTTGATTTGGTTTCTCTTCTAGTTGGTATTTCCCTTAGTTTAATATCTCCCTTTGTTGGTTTTTGTTGTTATATTTCTCTTCTTCTTCATGAAAAATGTTGCCCAGGATGTTCAGAAGTGCTGGCTTTCGAGTTGTGAATTCTTTTAACTTTTGCTTGTCGTGGAAGGTTTTTATTTCATCTTCAAATCTAAAGCTCAATTTTGCTGGATATAAGATTCTTGGTTGACATCTATTTTCCTTCAGAGCTTGAAATATGCTATTCCAGGATCTTCTTGCTTTTAAGGTCTGGGTTGAAAAATCTGAACATAGTCTGATTGGTTTTCCCCTATATGTAATCTGCTTCCTTTCTCTTGTGGCTTTTAATATTCTCTCCTTGCTCAGTATATTAGGCATTTTCATTATGATGTCCCTCGTTGTGAATCTGTTGTGATTTTGTATGTTTGGTGTTCGCTAAGCCTCTTGAACTTGGTTTTCCCATTCATTCCTCAAGTTTGGAAAATTTTCTGCAATTATTTCATTAAATAAATTACTCATTCCTTTGGCTTGAAACTCTGACCCCTCCTCTACCCCAATTACTCTTAAGTTTGGTCTTTTTATGTTGTCCCATAATTCTTGAATGTTCTCTTCTTAGTTTATTACCATTTTTGCAGTGTAATCTAGATTTTTCTCTAGGATATATATTTTGTCTTCATTGTCTGAGGTTCTTTCTTCCAAGTGATCTACTCTGTTGGTGATACTTTCAATTGAGCTTTTATTTTGGTTTATTGCTTCTTTCATTTCCAGAATTTCTGTTTGGTTTCTCTTTAGAGCCTCTATTTCCCTATTCAAGTAATCTTTTACTTCCTGTATTTGTTTATGGAGTTCTTTGTCAAAATGATCTTTCACCTCCTGTATTTGCTCCCTCATCTCATTTTTTAGTTCATTCATAAGTTCCGCAAACACTTGGAATATGTAATTTCTAAATTCCATCTCTGGCATTTCACCAACTGTGCTTGCCATGGAATCTACTGAGGAGGTATATTGATTTGTTTGTGTTACTTTCTTCCCTTGTTTCTTGTGTGTCTTATCTTCCTGCACTGTGGGACCTTGACTATTTTGATTTTACCTTAGCCTTATGATGCTCCTGTAGTATAATGCTATCATATCCCCTTATATTTCCTTTACACTTTAAAATCAAACACTTTCTATTCAGAGAATCCCAGTTTGATCACAATGTACAGATTTAGTTAACCCAGATATTGTTTCCAATTCACTCTGTACGCTTCTGATGGGGTTTTATAATTTCAAGTATTGGACACAGAGTTGATATGTTTAGGAAGAAGGAAGTGAGTGTATTGAATTGTTCTTTCTTAGAAAGTATGGAAAGAAAGTTCTATGGAAGTGGTTTAGTATCAGCAGACGAGAGAGGAAAGATAATGGAGTGAATGATTAGGTGGAAAGTCCGATTTATATATAAACCTAACTTATGCAGTGTTTGAGAGAAGAAATAAAGAAAGATGGAAAAGAAAAAAAAATGACAAAGGAGTAGAAATTAGTGTAAGAGAAAGAGGAGAGAGAGAGTGAGTCAAGAAAATAGAGAATAAATTATATATAACACCACTTTGCTATATATTTCAATTGTACCTGTTCTAGAAATCCCAATTTCTGCATATAACTTGTTTTTGCCTCTGTTGAGTATGCAATGGCAGGGTGTAAATAGGGAAGAAGAAGGAAGAAGAAAAAAATACAAAAGTGAGAAGGAAGAAAAGAAAGAAAAGAGGAGCAGAAGCAAATAAACACACTGTCAATCAAAACAAAAACAAAGCAAAAACAATCAAAAAACCCCCCAAAAAACAACAAAACAAAAAAAAGTTGAACCCAGTAACCAGTCTTAAACAAAACGGACCCTGGGAAGCCCTTCTTTTTTCCCTTCCAGTTTAAGCCAATTGTCCCGGATCTCGTCCAGTTAGCGATCCTGTTAGTGGATTCAAGGCTGCACCTTTGGCCAGTTGCAGAATGACACAGCGGAAGAGTGGCTCAGCCGGTGCCTACCTCCTTCTCGTTGCAGCTGGGCAGGTTGAACTTCCCCCGGGAGTGGAGGGGGCTTTCCTCAGGTCAGGCCCTACGTGCAGCAGCAGGAAGCTGCGACTCTGGGCCCTGGAGGCCAGGCGAACTGGTGGCTGGGTCGCTCCTTCTATTTTTCCCACTCTTAATTTTGTCACAAGTGTACAGAAGAATTTTCTAGAGGTTACACAATCTGTGATAACATCATTGCCCTTAATGTCTGTTGGACTGTGTGATTATGTATTCTTGTGTTTCCTAGATCTTTTTAAGGTGATATTTTTAGGGAGTAAATATGCATTTCAGAGATAAATTCCATTTATTCTTGATTCTTCTATTCTCTCACTATCTTACCTGTTCTAATCTATAATTTCAGAATCATATTAAATGATGTTTTTCTTTAATCTCTAAATTTCTCTTGGGCCTAAGGGAAAACACAACTAGATATGTGTATACACTGTTTTCTTGTTTTTACAATATATTTAAAGATGTTTTTGACAAAAAATCTAATTTAAAAAAAATTCTAAAATTGCTATTACTTTATAAACATTTTGCTAAAAGAAAAGTATATTTATAATATAGTTTTATTGTATTTAAATATATATTCATGCTCAGAAAAGAGAAATTAGAATTGCTTTTGCAACCCATGGTGGTATAATATTTATACCTAAAGATGTTGAAATAAATACAAAATTGACATACCAGAGAGTTGTCTGTCCCATGGAAGAGAATAACCTACTCCAAATAAACTAAGAAATCAACAAAACAAAAGATATATTGAAAGTATATTTTCCCCAGCCTTATATGTGGCAATAATTACATTTTATTTCTTATAGAAAACATTTTTACTTAGTATTATGTCTGATATTGGGACATGATTTTGAGACCAAGTAATTCAGCATTTTTCAAAAGAGCTGTTCCATGAGGACTATGGTTAATCGCATTGTTTCGTGTTCTGGAAATTTGCTAAGAGAAAAGGCTTGAGGTGCTCTTAATCACACATACACACACACAAGGGTAGGTATGTGAGGAGCTTTGACATGTGGGCTTGATTGAAGCCACCATTTAGCTATGTACTCTATATCAAAACATTATGGATGCCCTAAGTATATACAACAAAAAATAAAATTAAAAAAGAATTGCATATTTTGAGGTAGATGTGGCGAACTATTTAAAAGCTAAAAAATGCTCCTTTTTTTATGTACTGGGGATTGAACCCAGGGGCATTTAACCACTGAGCAACATCCCCAGCCCCTATTTTATATTTTATTTTGAGACCAGGTCTCGCTGAGTTGTATAGGACCTTGCTAAGTTGCTGAGTTTGGCTTTGAACTTTGAATCCTCTTACTTCAGCATCCAGAGCCGCTGGGATCACAAGCATGCACCACTGCATCCAGCACTAAAAATTGCTTCTTATAGACTTTTAAGTCATATATGGGAAACCTATACAAGCTTCTTATAGGGAAGTTGAGTGTTTGATTGGCTGGAAGAGTACACATTATTTTGTACATTTTATTTTTCCTAACACCTTGATAAAAATTACTAGAAATAATAATGATGTTGCCTCTTTCCATCAATATAGTAATTCACCACTGCAGACAATTAGGATGAGTTAACTTCATCTCCTCTTCAGAAGTGTACTTTTGCCTAACAAATGAAGTAATCTACAGTAGTTGGGCTTCTTGATTTGCTTTTACTTGTTTGGTATGAGCTAATCAGCAAAGCAGATTTTCTTTATGTGAATGCTAGGCAGCAAATACAAGGGTGCTAAAATATCAAAATGTGGAATACAATTTGTGAGTCTCATGGTCTGTTTCAGAACAACTATGTTGACAGTTGCACTGATGTTGCTAGAGCAATGGTCGAGAAACATCTGCATGAACCTATATCAAGGCAGTGGCCCCACACTGTACCATTAGTCATTGCTTTCTTCATCACCATGCAGTCATAGCAAAAGGAAAAATATGTCAGTTTCCCCTGGGTAAGGTGGCACATGCTTGTAATCCCATAGGCTTGAGAGGCTGAGGCATGAGAATCGCAGGTTCAAGGCCAGTCTCAGCAATTTAGCAAGGCCCTAAGCAACTGAGCGAGGACCTAAGCAACTGAGCAAGACCCCGTCTCTAAATAAAAAAATAAAAAGGGCTGGGGATGTGGTTCAGTGGTTAAGCACCCTTGGGTTCAATCCTTGGAAACAAAAAAGAACCCCAAAAACCAAAAACAAAAAATTCAGTTTCACTTGAAAATATTCTAGATGAAACAGTAAAAGTATTAATTTCATTACATCTTGATACCTGAGTATATGTCTTCTTTAATATCGTGTGTGAAGAAGTAGGAAGCATGCACGAAGCACTTTTTTTTTTCTGCATTCTAAGGAAAGGTGCTTTGCAGTTGTTTGAGCCATGAGCTGAATTAGCCACATTTTTCATTGAACATTATTTTATTTCAGTGAGAACCCGATAGGCATTTTTGATTATTTGGAGTTGGATATTTGGCAGAAAAATCTTTTCTGAAGTTAAAATGAGCTGTTACTTCAAGAAGAACAACTGATGCTGTTTGTTATTAATTGAAAGTTGCAAGTGAAAATTAAAATTCTGAAAAAAGTGTGTCTCCCACCATGAATCTAATAACTTCCCAATACTTAGACTTTTTAATGAGATTTGTGGTGAAAGGAACAAATGTGATTTTTAAAAATATTGTGTAATAAATATCTGCTTAACATGTAAATTGAAATTTCCCAAATGACTGATGTTATGAAATCGTTCATGGGAAAAATACTCATTCAAGTTTCAAGATAGACAAGTGTATTTTAATGAAAATGAGTATGAAAATTGTATTGACACTGTTTCAAGTTTTACTTTCAAACCAACTTGAGCTGAGTTTTGTGGTAGTATCCAAGAACAATATACATGGTTATTTTAAAAAGCTATAAAACTATTCTTCCCATTTCAAATTAGATATATGTATATATTTGTATGTGTGTGTGTGTGTGTGTGTGTGAGAGAATTTTGTTTTTTCCCATAAGTCTTAGCATTTTCAGCATTTTTTTATTTATTGAGAATTTTATTTATTAAGTTAAGTAAGGGCTACCTGAACATAAGCATTATGATGTAAGAAACATTTGATCTGACAGCCAAGATGGCTGCCAATTGACTAATGGGTGGGTAATGGTAGTATACAGTTGGGATTCTCTAGAAAAAGGGATGATTCACATTTCATGCAGGATGAAGGAGGGGAGGAGATTTCATCATACTACTCAGAATGGTGTACAATTGTAAATATAGGAATTGTTTATTTCTGAAATTTTTCATTTAGCATTTTGATCTCAGGCAACTGAAATCCTAGAAAGCAAACCCATAGATTAGAGGAGACTGTATACTTATTATGTCACAGATGGCATCATCACATAAGAGCAAATAAAAATGACTTGATTTACATAAAATTAGGATTACATTAACATGAACCTTAAAAAATTACACATTCTTTATGAGAGGAACTTTCAAAGACAGGCCATAAAAGTTCAGTTAAAAAATAAGTTTAAATTTTTATGCAAGGTTGAAATGATCACAATTGCCTCTTTGATGAAGTGGTCACCTGGATGTTTAAAACAGCCTCTGCTGGTTTCTTGTGATGAGTGGCACCAAAATTTCTTTAGGCTAGAGCTCAAGAGTAGCACAACAGGCAGGAGCATATGGCCACATCAGGACATCTGTTCTGGTCTCATAATGCCACCCTTGATTAGATGTTTCCCTTTCACTCTCTTTTCCTTTTTTCTTCCTTCTGTGCAACCCAGATCTGGTTCTGGCCACCGCCTACCTGCTCATATTATATAGCTTCAGCCGCTGTGCTTCCACATACAGGTCACCAGGGGGTGCTCCAAAGGTTTGATATTTACTTATTGCTCATTTTGTGCTTCCTTTCACCTGGAGACATCTTACCTGCCCCCCCCCCCAATTACTCCTCTGCTGTATCTCTGCCTGTCACTGATTATCTTTCAAGGTCAAGTCAAAGTCCCATCTCCACCTTAGAACCTTAAAAGTTACAGCCACAGTGTACAATGAGTGCTTAGTTAAGATTTGTCGCGAACTTACAGTGTAAGGGGCCAAGGTCTTTAGCCACCCCCCTTCTGGGCCCAAAAGAAGTCCCTCTTTGTCCAGCAGAGAAGGACTGGAGGTAGCCTACCTGGCAAAGACAGGTCCAGAGGACAAGAGTCGCCAGCGACCCCTCCCCCGCCCTTCAGAAGGACACAGGGACACCCTGGGGAGTTTTGGTCAGAAGTGGTGCCAAAGACTCGTTTATTGAAGGGGTGGACAGTATTTTATAATGGACCATAGCCAATCAGTGACCATCAGGGTGGTTCTGGTTCTCACGATATGTCACAGCCACGCCCCCTGCTTAGCCCAGGTCTGCACAGGGCGTGGTAAGCAACCAAAGCCAGAGTTTTTCCATCCCCTTGGCAGACAGCATCCGGAAGGTCCCGACAAAGATTGGAAAAACATTAAATTTGTGGGTGGAAAGTAAGAACAGAAAACGGTCTTCAGATCGGTGGCAACATGTTGTACCAGAAAGCATTGAGCCTCTGTGACAAACTTAAGCAAGGGATCCATTGAAATGAGGGATGCCAAGTCATTCGCTGCAAGTAAGGAATAGGTACACAGACTCAAAGAATAGGTTGGGACTAAAAAATGTAAAAATTACTGGAGAGGGCACATCTGCTGATGAAGCAGCTTCTGCCACATTTCTGGCAGAGTTTCAGAAGTTGATGAAGTAGAAAGGATGTACCATCCAAAACAAGACTTTGATTGCCATGAAACTGCGTCTTTCTGGAAAAAGATGCCCCATAGAACCTACATTCATTAAAGTGCAAAGAGGGCATCAGGGCATTAAACATGGAAGGACAAATTAACCCAGGGAATACGTAGCAATGCTGCAAGATATATGATAGAGTCAAGTGTAATGTACAGAGCAAAGAGCCCATGCATTCTTAGAAGCAAAAACAAAAATGATCTGCCTGTATTCTGGCAATCATCAGAAAGTGTTTATGGAGTAATTCAACCAATGTTTCATCCCAGAAGTGAAAAAAAAATAATTGAAACCAGAAGAGTTGGAATTTAAAGTCTTATTAATAATAGACAATGCACCTGGCTATCCTGAATCTGTTTGCTATGAAAATGAAAACATTGAGGTTTTATATATATATATATATATATATATATATATATATATATATATATATATACATATATATATATACACACACACACACACACACACACACACACATATATATATATATATTTCCCCCCACCCCCGTCGCTCTACCACTTAGTTACATCCCCAACCCTTTTCAAATTTAATTTTGAGACAGGGTTTTACCACTTTGCTGAGGATGACCTTGAACTTGGGATCCTCCTGCCTCTAAGTCAGTAGGATTATAGAGAGATGCCATGCGCCTAACTTTAGGTTGTATTTTTACCTATAAACACGATCTCACTGCTTCAGACCCTTGAGCAGGGTTATTATTGAGCAGTGCATTATTCAGTTTATAAATGAACATGTCCTCTGGTATTTGATCAGCAATTGATGCAGACCCTAATGTGGACACAGTGTAGTGTTGAAATCATTCACTATTGCTTACACAGTAACATTTATCAATGCAACAATGGATGAATGAAAAGCAGAAAGTATACTGCTGGAAGAACTCGTGGTGTGAAGTTGTGAATGATTTTGGATACTTCCCCAGGGATTTATGGGGAAGTTAGGAAAACCATTCCTGTAGTGAGAGGAGTTGGTGGAGAAGGACTTGCCGATAAGCTTGATAAAGAAGTGAAGGAGCCTGTTGAAGATCATCAAAAAGTGTTCGCCAAAGAGGAATTGAAAGAACTTGTTGACTCATCTACAGAAGAAAAGGAAGGTGAAGAAAAAAGACAGAAGGAGAACCAGCAATGTGAACGTTACCAAATTTGCTGAAGTGTTTTGAATTGCAGGTATTAAAGGACAGAATTTTGGGCTGTGATCCTCTGTTGGAATGAAACATTTAAGTCACCTATGTGATCACCAAAACATTACCACTCTGCAGCAACCCTTTGATGGGTTCAAAGGAGGCAACTTCTGATTACAATGTTCTTCCAAAAGGTTTGGAAAGGGATCAGCTATCAAAGATCCCCAGCTATTGACATCTTCCTGGTCCTGGCTCCATGATCTTCCTTCTAATGTGTCATCAGGTCAGTAGCAGCCTAATACTGCATCACAATGCCCGGGTCATTCCTCTCATTTCAACTCATCTTGTTGGCATTTTATCATCTCATATCATCTCAGGAAGAAGGGTGAGTTCAGTGCATGATGTTTTGAGAGGGAGAGACCCTATTCATATAACTTTTGTTAGTGTATTTTTATAATTATTCTATTTTAGTTACTGTTATACTTTATACATTAAAGTTTATCATAAGTATGTATAGGAAAAAAGCAGTGTTTGTGTGGTTTGATACTGTCTATGGCTTCAGGCACCCATTGGGGTGACAAGGAGGGACCTACTGTATATATTTGGTCTCTGCTCCCTCCACTTCCTGACATAGAGCTCCTCAAACTCTTGGAATCTCTACAGTGAGACATGTCTTTTATATGCTAATGAGATGCCTGGTGCGTGGGAGGTCCTGACTACTGTCTTGACCTGGCTGCCAGGGGAACATCCAGGTACTTACAAAGTTGTAACTTCCAGCCCCAGACCTTTGCAGAGGGGAGAAGTGGGGAGGGACTGGAAACTGACATCATCACCAATGGCCAGTGACTTAATCCATCATGCCTTCATGATGAAGCTGCCACAAAAATCCCAAAAATGTGTGATTCAGAGAGCTGGGTTTGTGAACACAATCATGTCCTGGGATGGTGGTGCATCCTAGCTCCATGGGGACAGAAGCCCCAGCACTTGGGGCCCTGCTGGACCTTACCCTATATACCTCTTCATCTGCCTGTTCATCTATATTCTTTATTTTATTTTTTTGGAGTACTGGAGATTGAACTCAGGGGCACTTGACCACTAAGCCACATCCCCAGCCGTATTTTGTATTTTATTTAGAGACAGAGTCTCACTGAGTTGCTTAGCACCTCACCATTGCTGAGGCTGGCTTTGAACTCACCATCTTCCTGCCTCAGCCTTTGGGATTACAGGTATACACCACCATGCCCAGCTATATTCTTTATCACATCCTTTTTTTTTTTTTTTTTTTGAGAACCAGGGATTGAACCCAGGGGTACTTAATCACTGAGTCATATCCACAGCCCTTTTTATTTTATTTTAATTTATTCTATTTTATTTTGAGATAGGGTCTCTCTGTGTTACTCAGGCTGGCTTTGAATTCACAATCCTCCTGTCACAGCCTCTGGAGTCTCTGAGATTATGGGTATGTGCCACTGAGCCCAGCATCGCATCCTTTCTAAAAATAAAACAACAAAAATAATTATTTCCCCGTGTTTTGTGAGGTACTGTGGCAAACCTGAAGAGTCATGGGAATCTCTTATTTGTAGCCAACTCGAATAGAAGTGTGTGTAACCTGGGGGCCCTAACTAACTGAGATTGTCATCTGAAGTGGAGGACATTCTTGTGGGACTGAGCCCTTAACCTGTGTTATCTACATTAACTCCATGTAGTTAGGTCCTGATTGAATTGCATGGCACCTGGTTGGTGTATCGAGAATAGGAAAGTTGGTTGGATATAACCACATCCAAAGTTAGATATAACCATATCCACATGATCATCTTATATCTGTCATCTATTTACCACATCTATGGGGGCCGTTTCTTAATTACAGTGTTCAGATAACAGCATTTTGGTCTGATTTTTGTGACAATATTTACAGTGTGCAGCAAACCTTACATTTTGAATCTCTTCTGCTATAACAGTCCAGACATCTCTCCATTGATTCATAGAAAAATGTTGAACATGTCATTTGGACATTTTTTTCCAAGTAACCTTCTTTTTCAAGAAGAAAGAAAACAGGAAACTGGTGATTTCCGAGGAAGAATGGACAGAACATAGCAATTGAGTCATGGAGGGTGAGGAGATGGAGAGGTGTCTGCTGTGCAGAAAGACTTCTAATGAATAAGCTAGTTTTTAAAATGATGTTGTAATTTTATTTTCCCAGTGTAACTACTTTTTTATTGAGGGTAAAATTCATGTAATGCAAAATATAGCCATTTTAGAGTAGATAATTCAGTAGAACTTCTTATACCCACAATGTCGTGCTACCATTACCTCTATTTCTCAAGCATTGCCATTGTCCCAAGGGGAAACCCTGTACCCATTATTACTTCCCACAGGCTTCAGAGACTGCTGCCTTTTGTCTCTTTGGATTTATTCATTCTTTGATATATCATTTGTGACCTTTTATGTTTGGCTTTTCTCATTTGGCATAATGTTTTCCAGAATCATCTATATTGTAGAATCTAACAATACTTAATCTTTTATGGCTGAAAAATATTATGTTATAAGGACATTATTACTTCATTTTGTCAGTTCATCCATTGATTACCCTTGGACTTGTTTCCCACTTTTGGCTGTTGGAAATAGCGCTATTTAAAAATGTACAGGTATTTAAGTACTTTTATATACATACATGGGAGTGCAGTTGCTTGGCCATATGGTCATTCTATGTTGGACTTTTTGAGGAATCATAAGACTATTTTTCATGGCAGCTGTACCATTTCATGTTCATATCCACATGGTGTAAGTTCAGATTTCTTCGCATCCACAACAATATAACCCTTCACCAGGTGTGAGGCAGTGAAGCAGTGAAGCAGTGTCACATTGGGTATTTGCTTTGCGTTTTCCTAAGGACTAATGATGTTGAGTGCCTGTTGATGTGTTTATTGGCCATTTGCATATCTTCTTTGAACATATATCTATTCAAGTTCCTTGCCAATTTTTTAATTGCCTTTTTTTTTTTTTTTTGTAAGAGAGGAGTGGGTCCTTTTTGTTGAAGAGTTGTAAACTATTCTTTATATATTTTGGCTACTAGACATTCAACAGATATATGGTCTTTATCCCATATATGATTTGTAAATGTATTCTATTATTAGGTTTTCTTTTTAATCGCTTACAATGTTCTGACATGAGAAATAGTTTTAAATTTAGATTAGTCCAATTTACACATTTCTTTTTTTGCTTGTTTTTTTTTTTTTTTTTTTTTGTTACATACCTAAGGAACCAGTGTGCATTCCAAGTCATGAAGCTTAGCACTTATGTTTCCCTCCTCTGTTTTGCAATTTTAGCTGTTACATTTACATTTTTGACCTATTGTGAGTTAATGCTTGTATGTGGCATGAGGTAGGTGTACTACTTTGTTCTTTCCTATGTGTATATCCAATTGTCTCAGTACTGTTTGTTGAAAAGATTATACATTCACCATTGATTTTTTTGGAACCCTTGCTAAAACCATTAACCCTAAGGGTGAGAATTTATTCTAAATTCTTAATTCTGTTCCATCCATCTATATGTCATTTCTTTGACCAGTCCCATTCTGTCTTGATTAGTGTAGCTTTGTGTAGTAAACTTTGCAATCAGGAAGTGTGAGTCATCCAACTTTGTTATTTTTTAAAGATTGTTTTGTCTATTCAGATACCAGGGTGACTGCATATAATCTTGAGGATCATCTTTTACATTTTGGTACAAACGTCATTGGGATTTTGATACAGGTTGTATTAAATCTGTAAATGGCTCTGAATATTATTATTACTTTAACTATCTTAATTAAGACTTTCTATCATCGAAAGATATATTTCCATTTATTTAGATCTTTTTTAATTTTCACCAGCAATGTTTTCTAATTTTAAGTATACATGGTCTTTTACATTGGTTATTTTTCTTCAATAATCTGTACTTTTTTTTTTTTTTTTTTTTTTGGAACAGGGCATTGAACTCAGGGGCACTTGACCACTGGGCCACATCCCCAGCCATTTTTTGTATTTTATTGGAGACAGGGTCTCACTGAGTTGCTCAGTGCCTCGCCATTGCTGAGGCTGGCTTTGAATTTGCAATCCTCCTACCTCAGCCTCCCAAGTGCTGGGATTACAGGCACGCACCACCGTGCCCGGCTATAATCTGTAGTTTTTGATTTATTTTCTTAATTTCTTTTTCAGATTTTCTGTTCCTTGTGTATAGAAATGCACTGAATTTTGTGTATAGATCTTGTATCCTAAAATTTTGCTAAATTAGTTTTTCAGCTGAAAATACTTTCTTTGGTGAATTTTAAAAGTATTTTTCTGTATATAAGATCACTTCATCTGTAAATAGAGATAATTTTATTTCTCCCATTCTAATTTTGAACACATTTATTTTTCTTCACTCTGTTTAGAAATTTCAGTAAAATGTTGAATATGAGTGGACATGTTCTGGTCTTATTCCTTATCTTGGGGGGAAAGCATTCATTTTTTTCACAATTGAGTATATTAGCTTTCTGGGGTTTTTCCCACAATTGTCATTTACCATGTAGAGAAATTTCCCTTCTATCACAGTTTTTAAAATATGCTGTTTTAGTTGTAGTTCTACATAATACCTTTATTTTATTTATTTACGTTTATGTGGTGCTGAGGCTTGAACTCAGTGCCTTGCATATATATGCTAGGCGAGCTCTCTACCACAGAGCCACAACCCCAGCCCCTTCTATCACTATTTTATGAAGTATTTTTATTATGAAGCAGTGATTGATTTTTCTAAATTTTTACATGCATCAATTGAGTGACCAAGTGTTTTCCCTTTTATTCTCTTAAATTGGTATATCATATTCGATTGATTTTTGTATGTTGACTCCCCCTAGCATTCCTAGGGTAAAGTCCCACTTGGCCATGGTATGGCTCCTATTTTGTTGAGGACTTTTGTATCTGTGGTCAAACAGGTAGTGATCTCTAGTCTTTTCTGCCATCTTTATGTGGCTTTGGTAACAGTGGTAACAGTGGCTTTGCAGAGTGAGTTTGGAAGTGTTCTTTCTTTCATTTTTGGAATATTTTGAGAAGAATTCTTAATATTTCCTCACATGTTTGTGAGTGAAGCATTGTGGTTCTTGATTTTCCCTTATTATTAGGAGGTTTTGAGCACAGATTCAGTATCTTAACTTTGTGTAGGTATAGTGAGATTTCCTACTTTTTATAGTGTCAATTTTAGCATTTTTCCCCCACAATTTGCTCCTTATCTATGTTGTCTAACATGAAGGGAGTACAATTGTTTTTAGTACTTTCCTTTCTGTTTATTGCTGTAAGATTTGTAGTAAGGCCCCTTTTACTTCTGATTTCAAAACTTTCAATCTTTTAACCTTGGTCAACCTACATATACAGGTTTCTTGATGTTTTTAAACAATTGACTATTGGTTTCATCGACTCTTTTATTTTTCAATTCTCTATTTATTTTATTCAGTCTTTGCTTTTGAGTTAGATTATTGAATTCACTCACAGTAAGTATTATTGTTGAGGTAGTCCAATTAATGAGTACCATATTACTTTTTAATGGCTACTGTATTTCTTTTTATTTTTATATTTCTTGTATTGGGGGGGGCTTTCTCTATTCCTCCTTTATTTATGTCATTTGTACCAGGTGAATAGTTTCTAATTAGTATGTTAATTTTTATGCTATTTTTAATATATTCTTCCTTCCTTCCTTCCTTCCTTTCCTTTTTTTATGAGATGAAATAAGAAAAGGCACATTATACTGTGTTTTTAAGTACATAATTATCCTTTTAGTTACTTGAAGGAGCCCTAATTAGGAAGGGCTGTTGCAGCTAGCTGGAAGCCATAAGTTCCACCTGATATGTATGTGACGCACCTGTAGGCACCCACAAAGCTGAAGGTATATAACTGGGTGAAAGCGGTCCGAGTTAGGAGAACGGAGAATTCAGTCAGTCGGGCAGTCACTCGGTCGGTCAGAAGAATCAGAGCGGCCAGAACGTAGGCAGAGTGGTTACAGAAGAGAAACCAGATAGAAGAAGTAATGACTGGCCAGAGTTAGGCCGAGGCTCCCGAGGACTGGTCAGAGTTAGGCCGAGGCTCCCGAGGAAGACAGAAGACAGAAGACAGAAGAAAGAAGAAAGAAGCTCTAATCTTTCTCTAAGCTAAGCTCTATCTTTCTTTCTCTCTACTCTAAGCTAAGAAGACAAGAAGAAAAGCTCTCTTTAATCTTTCTCTCTAAAAATCTTTCTTTCCCTCTCTAAGCTCTCTCTAAGAAAGTAGAAGTAAAAGTAGTAAAAGCTTTACTCTGCCTCCGAGAGTTTTCCTCCCGGTTTTCGGTACCAGGTAGCTTACAGTTACTATTTCCTCTTTGGTGTGGATTTAATTTCCTTAATTTCTCATAGCCTGAGGAAGTTTCTTCAAGATTCCTCCTTAGTTGGATTTCCTAGAAATAAATTGTCTCTTTTTATTTAAGGATGTTTTTAAGTGGGCACTATAGTGCATACCTGTAATCTCAGCAATTTGGGAGACTCAAGCAGGAGGAATGCAAGTTCAAGACCAGCCTCAGCAACTTAGGCCCTAGTTGATCTTAGAGAGAGACCCTGTCTCAAAATAAAAAAAAAAATAAAAAAAGGTCTGGGATGTGGCTCAGTGGTTAAATTTCTGGATTAAATCCAGGATTTAATCCTCTGTACCAAACAAAAAACAAACAAACAAACAAACAAACAATTATATAAGGATGCTTTTATTTTACCTTCATTTTTGAAAGATATTTTTGATGGATATATGATTCTTTTATTTTATTGATTATTAATTTTTTAAAATTTATTTATTCTAATTTGTTATGCATGGCAGCAGAATGCATTCCAACTCATAGTACATATGAGTACAATTTTTCATTTCTCTGCACAAATTAGAGTCAACACCATTCATGTCTTCATACATGTACCTAGGGTAATAATGTCCATCTCATTCCACCATCTTTCCTACCTCCATTCCCCCTTCCTTACCCTCCCTTCCCTTTCCCCTATCCAAAGTTCCTCCATTCCTCCCACGCCCCCCCCCATTATGGATCAACATCCACTTATCAGAGAAAACATTTGGCCTTCGGTTTTGGGGGATGGGCTTACTTCACTTAGCATTATATTCTCTAGTTCCATCCATTTACCTGCAAATGTCATGATTTTATTCTTCTTTAATGGTGAGTAATATTCCATCATGTATATAAACCACAGTTTCTTTATCCATTCATCTATTGAAGGACATCTACATTGGTTCCACAATTTAGCTATTGTGACTTGTGCTGCTATAAACATTGATGTGGCTGTTTCCCTGTAGTATGCTCTTTTTAAGTCCTTTGGGTATAAACGGACGAGTGGAATAGCTGGGTCAAAAGGTTGTTCCGTTCCAAGTTTTCTAAGCAATCTCCATACTGCTTTCCAGAGTGGTTGCACCAATTTGCAGTCCCACCAGCAATGTAAGAGTGTGCCTTTTCCCCCACATCCTCGCCAAAACTTATTGTTGCTTGTAATTTTAATAACTGCAATTCTAACTGGAGTGAGATGAAATCTTAGAGTAGTTTTGATTTGCATTTCTCTAATTGCTAGAGAAATGAACACTTTTTCATATATTTGTTGATTGATTGTATATCTTCTTCTGAGAAGTGTCTGTTTAGTTCCTTAGCCCATTTGTTGATTGGGTCATTTTTTTTTTTTTTTTTTTTTTTTTTTGCTGTTAAGTTTCTTGAGTTCTTTATATATCCTGGAGATTAGTGCTCTATGAATAGGAAAAGAACTTGCACTATCACTACTTGCTGATGGCATGATTCTATACTTACAGGATCCAAAAAATTCCATCAGAAAACTTCTTGAACTAATAAATGAATTCAGCAAAGTAGTAGGAGGTAAAATCAATACCCATGAATCAAATGCATTTCTGTGCATCAGGATGAATACTCTGAAAGAGAAACTAGGAAAACTACCCCATTTACAATAGCCTCAAAAAATTGAAATACTTGGGAATCAACAAAAGAGGTGAAAGACCTCTACAATGAAAATTACAGAATGCTAAAGAAAGAAATTAAAAACCTTAAAAGATGGAAAGATCTCCGTTGTTCTTGGATGGACAGGATTAATGTTAAATGACCATACTACCAAAAACACTATACAGATTTAATGCAATCCCAATCAAAATCCCATAGAAATAGAATATTCCTCATAGAAATAGAAAAAGCAATCATGAAATTCATCTGGAAAAATAAGAGGCCCAGAATAACCAAAGCAATCCTTAGCAAGAAGAGTGAAGTAGGTAGCATCACAATAGCAGACCTTAAACTGTACTACAGAGCAATAGTAACAAAAATTGCATGGTATTGGCACTAAAATAGACTTGTAGACCAATGGTACAGAACAGAGGACACAGAGACAAACCCACATAACTAGAGTTATCTTATGTTAGACAAAGGCACTAAAAACATATATTAGAGAAAAGATAGCCTCTTCAACAAATAGTGCTGGGAGAACTGGAAATCTATATGCAGCAAAATGAAATTTAGCCCCTATCTTTCGCCATGTGCAAAAGTCAACTCAAAGTGGATCAAGGACCTAGGAAATGACCAGAAACTCTGCACCTAATAGAAGAAAAAGTAGGCCCAAATCTTTATCATGTTGGATTAGGCCCCGACATCCTTAATAAGACTCCTAAAGCACAAGAAATAAAATCAAGAATCAATAAATGGGCTGGATTGTTAATTTTGCTTGAGAATTTTGAATATGTTGCCACACACCTTTTGCCTTACATTATTTCTGATGAGAAGTCAGCTGTTAATTACATTAGGCTTTCCTTGCCCATGATGCTTTGGCGTTGAGGAAGAAACAATATCTGGAGTTGCTACTACAAATTATCTCAAATGTCATTTGTGACTTGGGTAGGTAATTTTTTCTCTTGTCATGTTCATATTTTCTCTCTTATATTTCATCATCTTTACTTTGTGTCTGTGTGTATCTCTTTGAATGTTTTGCTCAAATTTTGTGAGTATCTTGAGTGTGTTGATTGGTATATCCCAGCAAATTTGGGACATGGTCAGCCATTCTGATTTTCTTTCTCTTGTTTTTCCTCTTCATCTGGTACTTCATTACACATAGGTTGGGGTGTTTAAAGTAAGCTACATTTCGTCATTCTCTCTTCTTCAGATTGTGTCATCTTGATTTATCCGTATTTAAATTTCTGATTATATCTTCTTTCAGTTAAAATGTACTGTTGATCCTCTATTGAGTTTTTCATTTTTATTTTTATATTTTTCAATTCCACAATTTCTGTTTGCTTCTGTTTTATAATTTCTTATGCATTAATAATTCTTTTTGTTTATATTTTGAGACAGGGTCTCCCTAAGTTGCTTAGGGCCTTGCTAAATTGCTGAGCCTCATCCCTCAGCCTCCTTAGTTGCTTGGATTGTAGGTGTACACCACCATACCTAGCTCATATTTTTTTCTAAAGTGGACAGTTGAGATGATTCGTTGTAGCAACTCCAGATATTGTTTCTTCTTCAAGGCCAAAGCATCTATTTTCATTTGTTTATTCGTTTGTGACTTGGGTAGGTAATTTTAGTGAAGTCTGTTTCTCCCACATGTGAAGCCTTTTGTGTTGCTCCTCAGAAGGTGCAGCCTTGGGCACACACACAGTCACCTGGGTTGACAGTGGTTTTAGAAGGTATCTCTTATATTGTATCTCTTCCTGTTCTCCCTGTTAACCTGCCTGCTGCATTCTGTTGCACCCTGCTGTTAGGCTCCACTAATTAATGACCAATTTCTTTCCTGGTTTGTTTGTTTATTGTTTTGACAGTGCCCTAAGGCAGAAATTGCTCTGTGATCTAATCCAATTATTTTGGAGCTGAGGTAAGTTTTGAGGTTCTTTCACATTACAGTAAGGCTCTATGTAGAGGTCTCTTATCCTGGTTCTTTCTTGTGAACCAGCTTGTCTATGTTTTAGCTTGTTGCTCTTAATTAAAAGGAATTACTCTTTGTTTTTGAGAGTGCACCTCGGCTTGAAAACATTGTTTTAAATAAATAAAGTCATTGTTTTGGCGGGTGATTATTTTCTTATGGGTTGCTGCTGCTCAGGAAATACCCTGAGCCATTGCCCTTGGAGCTGTGTAGGGTGAGTTAGCCCACAGGGCCTAGGGACAAGGTACTGTGAGAGTCATTCAAACCCAGATACTCTTGGCCTTTGAGTTAGTCACTTTCTGTCACTATGACAAAATCCCAGACATGCATCAACTGAAAAGAGGAAAAATTTTATTTTGACTCATGGTTTCAGGCTGTGGTTACTTGGCTCCATTGTTCCTGGGCTTGTGGTGAGGCAGATCAAAGATGTTTATCTCATGGTGGGGGGAAGCAAAAGAGAGAGAGAGAGCAGGGTGTGTGGGGGCCAGGACTGGTTACAGCCTTCAAAGGCACACCCCCAAAGTTCTGTTTTGTCCAACTAGGCCCCACCTAAAGGCTTCCATCTCCTCCCAGTAGCACCTTCAGCTGGGGACCCAGTCTTCTAACATGTGAGCCTCTGGGGGACATTCCAGAACCAACCAAGCCTCTGACCTATGAGTAGAGACTGGAGGAAGAGAATCCCTGACCTCTTAGCTGCTCACCAGGAAGCTTTGCCCTGGGAGCTCTAGTTGCCTTTGGATTTCCGGTTCATGTTTGGATTTCCTGTTCATTGTTCTCAACTGCAGGATCTTGTTGGTCTCTGCCTTGGTTTCCCCTTTCAGAGTTATAAATTGGAAAGTCTCTCAAGGCAGTAACCTGGAATAATTGGAAGGCTCACCCCAATTTTTTCTCTCTGATATCACTGACCTGCATTGCCAGATATCCTGTATCTGGAAGTCTTTGTTTAATATATTTTGTTCTTTTCATTTTTAGTTTTTGCAGGTCCCCATTGCTTCTTTCTGGCCGCAAATAAAAGTCTCTTTTGACCTGTATTTAAAAAAAAAAAATAAGTTGTTGATGGGTCTTTATTTTATTTATTTATATGTGGGACTGAGAATTGAACCCAGTGACTCACACACACCAGGCAAGCACTCTACCACTGACAGTCTTAGCCTATTCACAGTCTTAGCCCCTGGCCTGTATTTTAATAGCAATTGCATCATGTGAACACCTCTAAAAACTCTGTAGCATATATTTTTTCATTTTAATGGGTATTCATTTGACGAGCACTTGCATTTTAGGTTGTGGAAGACATACAAATAAGTTGATTCCTTGCTAATTGTAATATTCGATGCCATGTCAAATAAATGTTGAAGCAGTTGGTCAGTTTTATTTGAAAAGCAGCCAGAGTATAAGACAGAGGTCCCAAATCGATTGATTGTGTTCAGGGTCTATCAGTTCTTAATGTGTTTAAAATTAATATGACTATAGAACTTAATGTAATTTTCCTCAAGTATGTGTTACAGAACAAGTTTTAAGCAATCACTATTATGCTATTCATTTTGAAAGTTATTTTCTTAAATACAAGCAGACCATTACAGTGAGGTCTGAAATCTTGCTTTTAATAAATCATGAAAATAGCCTTTAATGTTAAATATTATCCTGTCAGGCACGTTTTCAAAAAGGGGAAACAGTCCTGAAAAATAAGGGACCATTGGGGCATGTAGCATCATGTTTTCTAAAAACTTACATTTCATACATTGCAATTGTGTTTACTTGGAGTGAGATTCTGACTCTTGTACCCTATTGTACCAAGAACAAATGATCAAATGACACAGCTGTCTCAACTGGCATAGTTACGTGAAGTTTCAAACTTTTGATTATTCCAATTCAGTTCAATTTCGCTCATTATTCTTACTGGATAGGTGGAGGACGTACCTGACAGACATACAAATTGGAGTTGTGTTGGCTTTTGTTGCAGAAGACATTTCAGGATCCAACAGTTCAGATTTTGGAGGATTTAGGAGGATAAACCAACACTTAAGAGTAATTTATATGGACATAGCTGTATGGTGCAGTGAACATAGCCCTGGACTTTAGATTCATCTCTGTTCCTCTCTTGAAGTGTGACCTTGGGCAGGTTGCTGCCTCTTTCTGAGCTTCAGTTTTCTCATCTGTAAAGTGAGGTTTGGAGTAGATGATCTTGAAAGGAAGTGCCTTTGCAATACTGTCAGCAGATGCTTCTGGAAAATGCTTTATTTTAGTGTGCAAGGATACAGGTAGTTGAGAAACAATTGGATATTATCCCTGGCTAATTGTGCAGTTACATATGAGAGAAGCTTCAGGAGACTGAGTAACTTTTTCATTTTCATTTTTTCATATTCTCAGGGAGATTTGGCTCATAACCCACAAAGACATTAGGAAAATGACCCTATTCATTTTGCCTGTGCCTTGCAGTTTTAAATAATGATTACTTTCTACTGTTTCATTATGTAGCTAGGAGATGCACTTTCAATTGCATATTAACTCCTTCTGCCCGTTTAATAATTTTCTCTAACATTCCTGTACTATGTTATGTGTACTTATGGAACAATGAAATCTCTACTTATTTCTTTTCCCACATAACTATTTTAAATATGCTTCTGTCAGTGGAAATTGCTCCACAAAGATTTATTATTGAGCCAAATGCAATCTTTATTTTTAAATCCACAGAAACCATTTTAGGGGTTATCTCTAGCTCATTCTCTTGACTCAGGGTTTAAAAATGAAGAGCACTGTATATGGAGTGACTCTTGTAGTGTGGGACAGTAGGCAATGGGGGACAACAAATAAATTTCTTCTTAATAGACTTGGCAAATGGAAAGCTTTTCTCTCCTGTGTGACTTTAGGAGGAGGTGTGCTACACTTAGGTGGTTAAATGTGCATTCAGGTTTTCATTCCAGCTATACCTCAATTCGTATTTCTTGGCTCTGATTGCTTGTGTATGTTGCTCTGTGTGTAGTTAATACTCAATAAACTCATGAATTCATGATCCCTTTGCCACAACTGTGTGGTCATTTGAGCTTCACAGATCACATGATGTTGTTATAGGAACTGGCAATTGGCTTCCACTATTCATTCCCAATTTCTTATATGGTTAAATATCTTGCTGGCCACAGAACTGCCTGACGATTCCACCCCGTGGCTTGCCATGTGTCTTGGAGTGGCTGTGCAGTCAGTTATGCTCAATGGGAGGTAAACAAAAGTGAAATGTGCAACATCTGGGAATACTTGGAATAAGATCATAGATTCTTCATTTTTTGGTCTCTTTCCTTTGGCTGGAATGGAGAAGTTATGTCCAAAGGTGAAAAAGCCCATTTGGGTCTTGAATTGGAAAAGCCATGTGGAGAGAGGTAGAATAATAAGCTATTTTGACCTTATTATTTTGGAACAGCCATACTAGCCCAATCTACTGAGCTGGACCTTTATGTGAAAGAAGTAAATTTTTTGGTGGGGGGCAGGTAGCAGGGATTGAACTCAGGGGACTCCACCAGTGAGCCATATCCCCAGCCCTATTTTGTATTTTATTTAGAGACGGGGCCTCACTGAGTTGCTTAGCACCTCACCATTGTTGAGGCTGGCTTTGAGCTCTCGATCCTCCTGTCTCAGCCTCTGTAGCTGCTGGGATTATAGGAGTGTGCCACTGAGCCTGGCTAAGAACTAGATTTTTAAGCCACTTTAGTTTTACTTTTTTATTACAACAACTGAAAAGAATTCTAATTAATGCATTTGGAAACCACTAGAATATGTATGTGAAAGAGCTGATCAGTATTAATGGTGTCTTATAATTGGTTAGATCAGTTCCTCCTTTTTTTGAGTGAATTTCTCTTGGGGTTGTCCTGTCATCTTATCATAATGCTGGATTAGGAACTTAAAGAACCCCATGTAAGAGTTGAAAACCTGCCTTCCCCTGGCCAGACACATTCCATGCTGTATTCGTTATTTTGACCTTCATGAACAGTTATGCATAGCAATCTGTGAGATGCCCTCTGAATTCTCTGAAGCTATAATATGGAGTTTTTTATAAGAGGTACTTTGATTATTAGCTTCCCTGAAAATAATAGGCAGGATTTGTGGTGCTGTCTGTTTCTGTGTATTCAAGATTGCCTTGCCGCTTCATAATGCTCCTCGTTATTCTCAATCTGATTAGATAGAGTGTAGAAACCAAATGGAAAATGACACAATTTATTACCTTTATGGAATATATTATAAAAATATTATAAACAATAAAAAATTCCTCAGAATTAATAGAACATAAAGCACGCTTTTTCTTGTAGTATAAAATTATAAGTGGAATTGGATCATATCTGGTTAGTAATGAAACATCCTGTTAGCTTTCAATTATGTCCTAAACAGCAGCTCATGCTCTCATTCTCTGTCTCTGTCTCTCTCTCAATTAAATAGATATTAGGGTTTTAGACCAGAAGATAATCCAATCGACTGATCATTAAATGCCTTACACAATTATATTTTCATACTTTAAAAAGTACCCACAAATGTACTAAACTATTCTTCAAGCAGAATCACATTTGAACCAGAAAGTTTAATTTCAATGAAAAGAGGCATAATGGTTGGGCTACAAAGAATAAAATATTACCATATGCTCTTGTTTTTTTAATTGATGTATTGTTCCCTCAACTTCACAATGTTGGTTTGGGGTATTTAATGCTATTAACTGGTACAATGAGATGTCAAGAAGTTTTGCTCTCTCTTTATTAAGAGTGAGGATATGCACCTCCAACCAAATCCTTAAAGAACTCTGTGCTTAATGTTCTGCTTCTAACTGCAGCAGTGCATCACTATGTCACCTCCATTAGCTTACTCAGTATTCTAGAGACTTCTGTGCCTGACAATTGAAGAACACCAGTAAGAGGAAACTCTCTGAGAGGTGGTTTTTCATTCATACATGGAGCACATGAGTTGACATCCACAATGCTAATTAATAAATAAAGGGGGTCAGGCCTCATTCAGAATTGATACCAGATTTGTTATCTCTTTTTTCCTCTCCAAATATAGAACTTGAATGGGAATTGAAGTAGGGAATCTTCCTTTAATTAAGCCAGTTTTGTTTTCAGTTTGCAGAGTCAGAAAAAATATTCTGCAAGAGAATAGTTTTTAGGGCTGGGGATGTAGCTCAGTAGTAGAGTGCTTGCCTAGCATGCATGAGACACTGGTGCTCATCCTCAACACCACATAAAAATAAATAAATAAAGCAAAGGTATTATGTCCATTTACAACTAAAAATGTTTAAAAAAAGAGAAAAGGTTTTAGAAGAAATAATATTTGATCATCACTGTCAGAAAATGAGCAGATGAATTTACAGGTTTGCCAAGAGAAACGTGGCTGCTTGGAGGGACCCATGATGCTGGCTATGTGTGATTTCTATAGCTTTTAGGGCCCAGATTGACCAATCCTGTCAGAGAACTTTAACACAAGATCATCATGTACATTATGAAAAATACACTTAATGTCGAATACACGCATGGCTGTGACTTATTTAAAACATACACACACACACACACACACACACACACACACACACACACACTTTAAATAACAGCACTTTAATAACCAGAAATAATTATACTCATTTATGCATTAGAACATACATCATGGCAGTATGTTCTTATGACTGGAGCCACTTTTCTCTCTTTAGATGTTTGGGGTATAGAAAATGACAGTTTCAAAAAGTGCAGTACAGACACCCATTATTACTGGAGCAAGGAGTGTGGTTAATCCGTGTTCTGCAACACTTCTTCAGTAAGGTATATCTAGTGTGAAAAAAGGAAAGAAGTCAGCCTTCTTTGCACACTTGTAGTTGCTTGCTTGTTGTGTTTATAAACTGAATCTGTAGGTGTACTGATGGATTTTATTTATTTATTAAATTATGAGGTAATTTGTTCTGGTATCTCATATAAAGTCTCTGCTGGCTTTTTTTTTTTCTTTTCTTGGTATTGAAGACTGTAGAGAGGCCTGAGGCCTGATTTGTCAGGGATATAGATTTTTGTCTAGTTAAAGGTCAGATGCTGAGCAATTGATTTGATTGCTGAGCCATTGGTTCATTAAGTTGCCTGAAATAGCCTTGTTGCAAATGTTCGTTGATGAGCCCGCATGGGACTCTGTACTTGGGGACTGCATTAGGGTCTAAGGAAAATACTAAGTTGAATTTGTCTTTGGAATTGGGAAAAAAGAAAGTAGTTAGAATTGTGTACGTCATAGGAGTAGCAATTTTATATTTGAAACGATTTGTGATTTGACGATATACAAATGCTGTTCCCTTCTTTTTCGAAGGTCCAGAATTCTGCTCTTACAAATTTTTTTTTTCTTTCCAAACTGTGGCATCCCTGGGGAGTGGATGACAGAGGCTGTGTCTATGAAACACTGCCCAGAAGGGTTGGACTGCATGGAAGGTGGCAATGTTGAGATTGTGAACCTAATGGGAAAGCTGAGTGTTCAGAGGAAAGTAGTGAGAGACAGGTCAGGAAGGCCAAGGCCAAATGGTGCCTTCTTCAAAAATTTGCTGAAAAAGAGAATTGAAAGAAACCTAACACAAAACCAGTAAAAGGAAGATCACTGGGCTTAGGAGTCTAAGGTGCTAGTCCCAGCTCTGTTCCTATGGCCTGTGGACTAGTAAGGGAACTCCACTGAGGAAACTGCTGTTTCAATCAAAATGTAGAAATGTGAATTGATTCTCTTTAAGCTCTACCATTGTATATTTTATCATTTAATTAGCTCTAATTTGCCTACCCCCCTTTTGGTGCCAGGGATTGAACCCATGGGCACTCAACCACTGCACCATATCCCCAGCCTTTTAAAAAATATTTTATTTAGAGACAGGGTCTTGCTGAGTTGCTTAGGGTCTTAATAAATTGCTGAGGCTGGCTTTGAACTTTTTTTTTTTTTTTTTTTGTGGTTCCGGGGATTGAACTCAGGGGCACTTGACTACTGGGCCACATCCCCAGCCCTTTTTTTTTGTATTTTATTTAGAGACAGGGTCTCACTAAGTTGCTAAGTGCCTCTCCCTTGCTTTGAACTCGTGATCCTCCTGCCTCAGCCTCCCAAGTGCTGGGATTACAGGTGTGCGCCACCATGTCTGGAGGCTTTGAACTTTTGATCTCCTGCTTCAGCCTCCTGAGCCACTGGGATTACAGGCCTGCACAATTTGGTCCACTTTTCAGAGAAAAGCATAACAGTTACTTAGCAAACTTATGAATTATGTTTCTATTTCAAATAGTATTGCCCAGATTAATGGTGTAAACCATAGTCTTTCTTGGTGATTGTTGATGGTGACTTTCCAGTTATGGTTCTGTTTTGATTTTTGGAAATGAGTGTTATAGAATGAAATGTATTTCTATACATGCCATAGGGCAGAGCATCCTGTTTCAACTGTGCCACTAAATTTCAGGAAATTTCATTTTGCTCCTTCCATCTTTGTTTCCTTATTTCTGAGGTCTTTTTCACTCTTCTATTTTATTCTTTTCTATGCAGTCCAAATATCAGTCTATATCTGATATATATTTTAGCTTTTATATATATTTATATGTGTATATTTTAGCTTTTATACTTTTCCAGGAATAAACAGAATTGAATAGTTCTAAATGACTGTCAATATGGTAATGATTTAATAGAACAACTTCTTACAGTCCCTACAATGTTTCTTATGAATCCATATTTTGCTTCCCAGAATCCTGCTCTTAAACTAATTTTTTTTTCAGTACTGGGTATCAAGCCTAGGTCCTTATGTGTCGTAGCCAAGTACTGTACCACTGAGCTAATTCATAGTTCCTGAGAATGAGAAAAGTTGTCTTAGATAGATTGTGTCCATATCAAAGCATTTTGGTGACTTAGTCATTTTCCTGTGAGCCATTCATCTCAGACTACAATATGCTCCTATGTTCTTTGAATTTCCATGTCAAGAAAATGGATTAATTATATTTGTACCACTGTGTGTGTATGTATATATCTGCTATGTGTGCATCTAATTTCTATACTATATTCACTCTTCCTGAAGTGTTAAGTACTACTCATCAGGGCTGGGGTTGTGGCTCAGCAGCAGAGTGCTCGCCTCGCACGTGCGCAGCCCGGGTTTGATCCTCAGCACCACATAAACATAAATGCATTGCATTGTGTACAACTAAAGTAAATAAATAAATATTTAAAAAAATACTACTCATCAATACTGGTGTGAAAACAAGCCTTTAATAAAGGAGAGGAGAAAAACTGCTTTGAGCATTGCTGAAAACTGGATCATAGGTTAACGGTGTTCGGGGGCTGAATTAATATTTCCATGTTTCCTGACATCACCTCTCTGCAGATGTGGGGAGGGCCGCACTTAAGACAGTTTTGTGGACCACTGGACAAAGGCAGTTGAGAATGGAGCTGCTAGATAGTAGATGTGGAACAAATGAATGTCCTGATGGCATATGTAGAAAAATGACTCACCAAATTATCATCTGCTTGAGTACTTTGTTTTCTATTGGAAAGAGGTTTTTTTTTTTTTTTTTTTTTTGTACCAGGGATTGGTACCACAGAGCCACATCCCCAGTCCTTTTTATTTTTATATTGATACAGGGTCTCGATAAGTTCCTGAGACTGGCCTTGAATTTGCAATCCTCCTGCCTCAGCCTCCTGAGCCACTGGGATTACAGATATGTACCACCATGCCTGGCAATGGTAGAGTTTTTAAAAGAACTTTTGCAATGAAATATCACCCATAACCCTTTCACATTAATATACATTTTTTCTTTATTCCTTAAATGTCCTAATCTTTGTCCTGGCTCCATTATTAGTTGTGTGACCTTAGTCAAATTTTTCTTGGATTCCTCGTCTTTTAAGCAAGGGATGCTGTCAGTACTTATTTTATAGGCTTGTTTTAAGGATTAGGTGAAATAAAGCATCTTTAAATGGTTTGGATCTCAGCAGTGAGATCATGGTAAGTGCATAAGATGTCACTATTTTAAGTTATTTACAATTTGGCATAACTTGTGAACTCTTGGAAAGCAGGAACTGTGCTTGGTGTATTATTAATCCTTGGTTTTCATTGACTGTGCTCTGGTAGGTAGGATACACACTGGCTTTGCAGTCCTGGCTTTGCCATTTATTAGCTCTGTGCCTTTAGGGTGGTTCTCTTCCTCCTCCTGCCCTGTCCCTATGTTGACTTGGGTGAGCTTCATTGTCCTCATATGAAACCCAGGGGCAATAATATTAATTACATAGCCTCTTTGCTAGAGGAGTTGGGTAAGAAGCAGCACATGGCTCAAGAAGCACATGGCTCTTTTGAATAGCTCAGTAAATTGTGACTACATTTACTTAGTTATTTATGAGTGCTCAATTAATGATGGATATCATTATTGTATGCATTACTTTATTATTAAGTGTATAAGTTCTTTTCCATTCTGCTTCTTTTGGTTAATTTATCATAAATAGTCCCCGTGTTTCATCCCACTGTTGATAATGATTTTGTTGAAGGGTATCTTAATCCATTACTGATGCTATAGAAAATACCTAGACTGAATAATATTACAAATAACAGGAAATTATTTCTCATAGTTTTAGAGGCTTGAATATCTATAATCAGGGTGGTGTGTCAGATTTTTTGTCTGGCTAGTGCCCATTCCTTGTTTCTAAGATGGTGTCTTGTTGTTGTATCCTCAGGGAACGAACTCTGCATCATTATATGGTGGGAGGAATGGAAGACCAAAAAAGGGACTAGATCCTCCCTTCATCCTCTTCAAAGGGCACTAATACTGTTTATTCAAGCACTCATGACTTAATCGCTTCGATAAAGTCCTCACCTCTTACAATTATCACACTGGGTATTTAGGTTTCAACATAAGAATTTTGGAGGGACACTGTTATAGTCTGAATTTGTCCCCCCAAATTATGTGTTGAAAACATAATTTCCAATGCAACAGTGTTGGGCTATAGGACCTTTGGGGAGGTTTTTAGGCCATGAGGTCTCTGAGCTTATGAATGGATTAATGATCAATGCCCCCCCCATAAAAGCATTTTGGGGGGTTTTCACCCTTCCACCCTCTGCCCTTGTAAGGACACACAGTTGTACCTCTGTCTGGAGGATGTAGCATCAAGTTGATATCTTGGAAGTAGAGTCTGGCCTCCTACTGGACACTAAAAGCTAGCACCTTTATCTTGTCTTTCCCAGCCTCCAGAACTGTGAAAAATAAATCTCTGTTCTTTATAAGTATCACAGTCTCCATTATTCTGTTAGAGCACACAAACTTTGGTGTAAAGTAGATACACACATTCAAATCATATCAAAAATCTTTATAATTATGACCTGCTAATGTTCAGGATGCTTAGCATGTAGGGATACAAAAAAATGTAATCTCAAGAAGGAAGGAATTTTATCTGTTTTGTTCACTCATATATACTCTACATATCTGTGCCACACACCTTGTAGGTGCTCATGAAATATGTTTGTATGGTTATAGGAACATAGCTAGGAATTTTGGCTCAAGCACACTGCTCGGTTGCACACTGATGATTGTTTGAAAACACAGTGATGACTAAATGGAGCATTATAATTAAAGGATGGGGGAAAAGTTACAAATTGTTTATGTTTTTCACTGTTATTATATAGAGGTCATGAAAATTTGCACTGGTCTATAGATCTTTGACCTTGCTATAGTTAGGATCATTAGTGTTCCTCAAGGGCCCATGTGGTAAAGGCTTGATTCTTTGTTTGGTGCTCTTGGGAGGTTATTGATTCTTTAAGAGGTAGGACCTACTGGGAGGTTTCTGGATCATTGGGAGTATGCCCTTGAAGGGATTGTGGAACTCTAGTCTCTTTTTGTTTTTATTTTCCTGAATATGAGGTGAATGGTTCTACTACATGACATGCTCCTTCCGTGATGTACTGCCTGGTCATAGGCCCAGAAGCAATGGGCCCAAACAATCATGGACTGGAACCTCTAGATCTGTCAGCCAAAATAAACCTTTTTTAAACATTTTTTCTTTATCTCAGTAAATTGTGACTACATTTACTTAGTTATTTATGAGTGCTCAATTAATGATGGATATCATTATTGTATGCATTACTTTATTATTAAGTGTATAAGTTCTTTTCCATTCTGCTTCTTTTGGTTAATTTATCATAAATAGTCCCCGTGTTTCATCCCACTGTTGATAATGATTTTGTTGAAGGGTATCTTAATCCATTACTGATGCTATAGAAAATACCTAGACTGAATAATATTACAAATAACAGGAAATTATTTCTCATAGTTTTAGAGGCTTGAATATCTATAATCAGGGTGGTGTCAGATTTTTTGTCTGGCTAGTGCCCATTCCTTGTTTCTAAGATGGTGTCTTGTTGTTGTATCCTCAGGGAACGAACTCTGCATCATTATATGGTGGGAGGAATGGAAGACCAAAAAAGGGACTAGATCCTCCCTTCATCCTCTTCAAAGGGCACTAATACTGTTTATTCAAGCACTCATGACTTAATCGCTTCGATAAAGTCCTCACCTCTTACAAT
Organism: Tamias sibiricus; assembly: GCA_025594165.1. Taxonomy (NCBI): domain Eukaryota; kingdom Metazoa; phylum Chordata; class Mammalia; order Rodentia; family Sciuridae; genus Tamias; species Tamias sibiricus. The sequence goes on from CM046667.1 coordinate 131,292,179, forward strand.
TATCACACTGGGTATTTAGGTTTCAACATAAGAATTTTGGAGGGACACTGTTATAGTCTGAATTTGTCCCCCCAAATTATGTGTTGAAAACATAATTTCCAATGCAACAGTGTTGGGCTATAGGACCTTTGGGGAGGTTTTTAGGCCATGAGGTCTCTGAGCTTATGAATGGATTAATGATCAATGCCCCCCCCATAAAAGCATTTTGGGGGGTTTTCACCCTTCCACCCTCTGCCCTTGTAAGGACACACAGTTGTACCTCTGTCTGGAGGATGTAGCATCAAGTTGATATCTTGGAAGTAGAGTCTGGCCTCCTACTGGACACTAAAAGCTAGCACCTTTATCTTGTCTTTCCCAGCCTCCAGAACTGTGAAAAATAAATCTCTGTTCTTTATAAGTATCACAGTCTCCATTATTCTGTTAGAGCACACAAACTTTGGTGTAAAGTAGATACACACATTCAAATCATATCAAAAATCTTTATAATTATGACCTGCTAATGTTCAGGATGCTTAGCATGTAGGGATACAAAAAAATGTAATCTCAAGAAGGAAGGAATTTTATCTGTTTTGTTCACTCATATATACTCTACATATCTGTGCCACACACCTTGTAGGTGCTCATGAAATATGTTTGTATGGTTATAGGAACATAGCTAGGAATTTTGGCTCAAGCACACTGCTCGGTTGCACACTGATGATTGTTTGAAAACACAGTGATGACTAAATGGAGCATTATAATTAAAGGATGGGGGAAAAGTTACAAATTGTTTATGTTTTTCACTGTTATTATATAGAGGTCATGAAAATTTGCACTGGTCTATAGATCTTTGACCTTGCTATAGTTAGGATCATTAGTGTTCCTCAAGGGCCCATGTGGTAAAGGCTTGATTCTTTGTTTGGTGCTCTTGGGAGGTTATTGATTCTTTAAGAGGTAGGACCTACTGGGAGGTTTCTGGATCATTGGGAGTATGCCCTTGAAGGGATTGTGGAACTCTAGTCTCTTTTTGTTTTTATTTTCCTGAATATGAGGTGAATGGTTCTACTACATGACATGCTCCTTCCGTGATGTACTGCCTGGTCATAGGCCCAGAAGCAATGGGCCCAAACAATCATGGACTGGAACCTCTAGATCTGTCAGCCAAAATAAACCTTTTTTAAACATTTTTTCTTTATAATTGATTATTTGTATACTTATCATAATAACAGAAAGCTGACTAAAGCAGACCTATGCAGGTTTTTAGTAACAAAGGAAGAAGAATCACCCATAGGGAAAATTGAAAGATAAGGTCTTAATTTGAATCAACGTGTCATTTCACAAACATTTCTGGAGTATTTGTTGTATACCTTACCCTATTAGTCTGAGGTAAAAGACATTTTTTGACCTCAGGGAGATATTACAATTTTTAAAATCTTTCTGTTTTCTTGAAGTTTGGTTTTCCAGGGGAAAACTTCCCTAATAAAAGTATATTTTCTTGGATTTATATCATAACTTTGCATACATGGGCAACTCTTATGAGGATGAAAAAAGAACAGAGTTGATGCTAGTCTCTGAAAATTTGTGTGATTGTCATTGGTCAAACAGTTTCATGTAGGACTTTGTCTCAAAGGAACCATACTTTTTACTTCCATTCATAGAAGAGAGGAATCATATTTCAGCTAACATTTAGAATGGACCATGTCCTCACACTTTTCAGTCTTTTTATTTTTTTGGTACTGGGGATTGAACCCAGGGGTGCTTAACCACTGAGCCACATCCCCAGCCCTTTAAAAATTTTTTTTAAAATTAATTATACATGACAGTAGAATGTACTTTTGATATATAATATATAATGGAGTATAATTTCTCATTCTTCTGGTTATAGATGATGTAGAATCTTACTGGTCATATAGTTATGTATGTACATAAGGTAATAATGTCTGATGCATTCCTTCATACTCCCATACTCCTAGCCCTTTTTAATATTTGATACAGAGACAGGTTTTCACTGAATTGCTTAGGGCCTCACTAAGTTGTTGAGGCTGGCTTTGAACTCATGGTCCTCCTGCCTCAGCCTCCCGTGCTGCTGAGATTATAGGTTTGTGCCACTGTACCCGGCTACACTTTTCAGTCTTAAATTATCTTGACAATTTCACTTATTTTCTTGGTAGCTATGGTACTGTAAACTAAATTCTGAGGCATTTCAGTGAGATGACTGCCCTCGTGTGCAGGCATCATCTAGTGTTCTTTCTGTTTCAGTTGAGTATCCTGAATTACTGCTCTAAACCATTTTGGAGGACCTATCAGAAGGCTGAGTCTCTTGACTTCACAAACCATTTCCTTTATGATATGAGCACTCTGGGGAAATCTGGCAGCCATTTCATTTTGTCTATGATACTGCAGGGGAACACACTGAAGCCATATGGTGGCATCTGCTCTCTGAAGAACAAAACAAATCAAAACAAAAGAACTAAGTTCATAAAAATGTTTCAAAATAAATTTGGGGAGGTTTCCAAAAACTTCAGCTAAAATGGTAATGTTGTAAAAGGAACTCTCTTGCTCTAGATGTCATGGAAATTAACAGAAATTGAAAGTGTGTGTTTTGTTTGTGTGTGTGTTAATATAAACATATGCAATACCACTGAATAAAGGAGATGTGAACATCTTCAACAAACTATCAGGTTATTGTTTTCAAGGGGTTGAGGAGTAGTGAGGTAGAAAGAAAATGGGTGTGGATTTAAAAGAAAAGGATAGCATGAAGGATTCTTATGGTGTGGTAACAGAAAGGTTTTGTTACATGATTATATCCCTGTCAATATCCAGGTTGTGATATTGTACTATAGTTTTGCATGATATTACCATTGTGGAATCTGGGTAAGGAGTATTTGGGACTTTTCCAAATTATTTCCTACAACTTCATTTGAACATATATTCATCTCAAAATAAGCTTAATTCCAAAAGATAAGAAATAAAAATGGAGAAAATATTTGCAAAACATGTATCTGATAAAGGACTTATGTCCTGAATAGACAAAAATCTTATACCTCAATAACAATTAGACAATCCATTTGAAACATAAGGAAAAGATTTCAATAGACATTTCACCAAAGAAGATATTTAAATGACTGAAAAGCACAGGAAAAGATGTTAAACATCAGTCATTATTGGAATGCAAATAAAAACCATAACAAAATACCCCATTCACGCCCAGTAGGATATTTTAATCAACATGACAGATAATAACATGTGTTGGAGAAATTGGAACCTGTATACATTCCTGGTGGGAATGTAAAATGGTACAGCTGCTTTGGAAAGCAGTTTGGCAGTTCCTCAAAAAGTTAAAATCCCAGTTAACCATATGAGCGGCAGTTGCACTGTTAAATATATACCTAGGATAATGGAAAATGTATGTCTCTACAAAAACCTTACACAAATGTTCATAGCAGCATTATTTATAATGACAAAAGTTAGAAGCCATCCAAATGTCCATCAAACTTATGAATGAACAAACAAAATCTGATATATTATTCATTCATAAAAAGAAATCAAGACTTATTACAATCATATCTTAAAAACATTATGCTCCGTGAAAGTAGGCAAACATAAGAGACCACATATTTTATTTTTACATTTATATGAAATAGCCACAAAAAATATTGAGATAGGAACCAAGTTAAGGATTGTCTGTAACGGTGATGGAAAACAGGAATTGACAGTAAACGTGCATGAGGTTTCATGTTGGGTAAATAAAATTTTTCTAAAACTGATTTAAGGAGGTGGCTTTGGTTATTGTATCAAAGTAGTTAAGATTACAAAAAAAACAAAACAAAACAAAACCCACATTGAACTGTGCACTTGAAAAGGGAGAATTGCATGTTATACAAATATGCTTCCATAAAATTATTTGGAAACAAAAGACAATACTGCATATGGAACCCTGTCATATATTGTAGGTTCCACTCTTGAAAATATTCGTTACTTGGTTATTTTATTCCTCATGATTGTTCTCTATGTTGAAGTCTATCTGTAACTCTAATTAGATGTAGATATTTAGTATAGCTGGTATCTTGAGAATTGTTAGATGGTAGATTGTTTCTTCTTTCTTTGGCATAAATGATGAAAACAGTTTAAGTTTTTAAAAAAATCAACTCATTGGCTGAATAGTGTTGCATTCTGCACGTACACCACAATTTATCAGCTGATGGACACAGATTGATTCTATGTCTTGGCTTTTGTGACTAGTGCTGCATTGAACATGGGAATGCAGAGGTCGCTGACATCCTGATTTCATTTCCTTTGATTATATACCCAGCAGTAGGATTGTTGTATCACATGGTAGCTGTGCTGTTAACTTTTGGATGAACCTCCATACTGTTTTCAATAATGGTTGTATATATACGTCAGTATGGGTGGAACTCAAGGTCATTATATTAAGTAAAATGCCAGCACACAAATACCACATGATTCACCCATGTGGAATCTGAAAATGTCAATAATGAGTGTAGAATGGTGGTTACGAGATTCTGGAGAATTGGAAAAGGTTCATCAGTGTGTACTAACTAAGTTAGTTAAATAAGAGCAGTAAGTCCTGATGTAATATTTCTTGGACAGTAACATGACTGAACTATACATTTCAAAAACTTCAAAGAAAAATTTTGTATGTTTTCACCATAAAGAAGTGATAAATGTTGATGAGAAAGACATGATTAACCTGATTTGTACATAATACATCTACATGTATTGAAATGTCACTTTGTATTTCATTAATGTGTGTGTTTTTTGTGTTTATATGAATGAGTTAAAATTAATTTAAATTTAAAATAAAATAAATGGAAATCAAAAGAAAAATTCAATCTGTATGCTTATTAATTTAGCCATTCCACAATGCATAAGTATAGTAACATATTGTCTCTCACACATTTTGCTTAGCAGTGACAGAAACAAAAACAATTCAACACAATCTGGAACTGGAGATTGAACTCAGGGGTGCTTGAACACTGAGCCATTGCAACCTCAGTCCTTTTTTATTTTGAGGGTCTTGCTGAGTTGCTTATGGCTTCACTAAATTGCTGGGGCTAGCCACAAACTTGTGATCCTCCTCCCTCAGCCACCTGAATTGCTGGGATGACAGGAGTGCCCCACCATGCCTGGTTCAACACAATCTGTATGGTATTTTATTTCCATTTCAAAATTACTGAGTAAAATTTTCCTTTAAATGCATTCACCCAGATATAGCATTTACGTTGTTTGAGTATTCTTTAGCTAGAAATCCACAGAATGTGTGCTAAAACAATTATCTTTATTTATATGGTTTGAAAGTGCTTTTATAGATGTGTCTTAAGTATTTGGGTTATTGCAGACATAAACCAAAGCTGACTTTATTTTCTAGATTTAGCAAGAATTGTCATTTAAAATGCACTGTGAAAGGAATTCATACAAATACAAGTACATTATACAAAAAACTTTCAAACATTTTCATATTTGTCACTTCATGAAATTGGTACATTCTTTAAGGATCTGCTTGAACAGATCTGCTTGAACATCTGCGTGTGCATATGTGTGCATATGGATTAGAAAGGAACTAGTAAATGTCCCTACTCAAAATTGTTTATATAGGAAAAAATAAAAAATCTGAAAAAAACAAATAATTGTTGAACAAATGAGTAAGTTTAGTAAGGTCATGTGATGTAAGATCAAAATAAAAAATTATTCATGTTTTGATATATTGGCAAATAAACAATTGGAAACTGAAATCATAAACAATTCCTTTTATAATCAACAGCCTCAAATATCAAATATTTATTGATATATCTACCATCATAGAGTCATACCATATAGTTTTACTTCCTTACAAACCTCCTGTCCTCCACCTCTTTATCTTCCCTCCTTCAAACGTAAACTCTTGGCAACCAATTGGTTTTATCAGAATGACACCATTGGAATGACACAACATATAGACTTTTCAGATTGCCTTTTTTCACTTAGTAATATGCATTGTAAATTCTTCCATATTTATTTGTCCTGTGATAGCTCATTTCTTTTTATTGCTAAATACTGTTGCATTGTATATGTGTACCATGGTTTATTTATATCATTTAAATCAGTGGATTGATTCATTTGATGGATTGACAATTTGAATAGACTACTGGGTGGTGACTATATAGATGGGACATGGCTGGAGGAAACAGGTCATTGTGGGCCTGCCCTTGGGGATTGTGTCTTGTCCCTAGCTCCTCAAGCACTCTCTTTCCCTGATCCCTGGCTACCACAAGCTGAGCAGCTTTTCTCCACCATGGTGTTCTGCACCAGAATAGACCCAGGGCAACGGAGTCTGCTGACCATGCACTGAACCTGTGAAATTGTAAGTGCAAAATGAATTTTTCCTCTGCTAAATTGTTCATGTCACAGTGACAAAAAGCTGACTAGCACACTGTCCTAACTCAAATGAGTTAAGAATCTTAGGTCCATAGAAAACCCTGCACACAGACTTTTATAGCAGCTTTGTTCATACTGACAAGACATGGAAGCACTTGGTAATCTTGTTGAAGATTAAAAAAAAAAATCTATGGTCATGAGAAAGATTGATCTGTAGTTTTCCTTTCTTGTAATATCTTTGGTTTTAATATTAGTGCCTAAACATGATCTTTATGCTGTAAACTACCAAATGCAGATGAGAATAGTAAAAACTTAAATAAATGATGTGAATGGTGTAGGTTTTTTTTTTTTTTTTTTTTTTTTTTTTTTGTACTGGGATTGAACTCAGGGACACTCAATCACCGAGCCACATCTCCAGCCCTATTTTGTATTTTATTTATTTATTCATTTGTTTATTTAATTTTTATTTATTTATTTTTTGGTACTGGGGATTGAACTCAGGGGCACTCGACCACTGGGCCACATCCCCAGCCCTTTATTGTATTTTATTAGAGACAGGGTCTCACTGAGTTGCTAAGTGCCTCACCATTGCCGAGGCTGGCTTTCAACTCATGATCCTCCTGTCTCAGCCTCCCAAGTGCTGGGATTACAGGCATGCGCCACCGTGCCTGGCTTTGTATTTTATTTAGAGACAGGTTCTCACTGAGTTGCTTAGTGCCTCACTTTTGCTGAGGCTGGCTTTGAACTCGCAATCCTCCTGACTCAGCCTCATGACTCAGCCTCCCAAGCCCCTGGGATTACAGGCATGCACCACCGTGCCTGGCATGATGTGGGTTTTGCCCTGCTTGGTTTATGTATACTTGAAGGAGTTAAAGTCAGTATACAATAGAGAACCTATGTACCCATATTTATAGCAGCACAGTTCACAATAGCCAGGTTATGTAATCAGCCTAGGTGCCCTTCAGTAGATGAATAGATTAAGAAATTGTAGTGTATATACATAATATAGTACATTCAGCCATAAAGGAAAATGAAATCTTGTCATTTGCAGGAAAATGGAACTGGGTATCATAATGTTAAGCGAAGTAAGCCAGATGAAGAAAGACAAGTATCACATGTTTTCTCTCATATGTAGAAACTGAGGGACGGGAGATGATGTGAAATTAGAAGACTGACTATTAGAGAAGAGGAAGGGCATCATGAGGGCAGTGAGAGGTCGGTGGTGGAGGGAAGTGGGAAGGTGGATATGATCAAAGTATGTTATATGCATGTATGAATATACCAAAGTGAAATCCATTATTCTTTTTAATTAAAATGAATTATGTGATTTTTGAATTGGCAGACTCAACACAATTTAAAGTGTCAATTTTTCTAAAATGGACCTTTGGGATTAATGCAATTTCTATCAAAATACTAGCAGGATTATTTGTTTACATAGATAAACATATTAAAAATGTATAAGGAAAGAAAATGAATTCAGTAAACAAATAGTTTTGAAAAAAAACAAAATTGGAAGAATCACACTATTCACACTACTTTAAGAATTTTTAGATAGCTACAGTAATTATTAAGACAAAGTAGAATTGATGGATAGCTGTGTAGGTCAATGGAACACAATAGAGAGTTCATTGATACACCTGTGCAAGTACCACTTTTAGAGTCCTCACAAAGGTGCATGGGCAATTTGGATACTCTTTTCAACAAATGATATTTTAACAATTGGACAGTCATAAGTGAACAAATTGAACTTTGACTTAAATTTCATAACATACAAGAATTAACCCAAAATGGATGGATCATAGATCTAAATATGAAATGTAAAATTCTAATGCTTGTAAAAGGAAAACATGGGAGAAACCCTTAGTTTCTGAGTGTCTGATGAAAAGTTTAGAAATGACACCAAAAGTAAGATCTGTAAAAGAAAAAAAATTGATAATTTGTCCCTTATCAAAATTAAAAATGATGTTTCCTGAAAGACCTATAGCACATAATTTATTTTTTTACTTTTCATGATATAGAGTAATGGTTTTAATTTTGGTTCTTCTTTGAAAAGCTAGGCCTACCATATATCCAGCAAAGGAGTGTTATCTATTATATAGAAAGAACTTTCAGAACAGAACAGTTAAAAAAAAAAAAAAAAAAAAGGAAATCTAATGAGAAAATGGGCAAATGACCAGAATTTATTTTGAATAGCAAATAAGCACACAAAAAGATGTTCTAAATCATTTGTTACTAGTGAAATGCAAATTAAAATCATAATTAAATATCAGTACATTCCAATTATAATGAATAAAATGAAGTGCTTACAACTGGATCTCTCTTACATTGCTGGTGAAAAATGCAAAATTGTTTTGAAGCTGGGCATGTACTTCCCATACAAGCCAGCAATTGTACTCCCTGAAGTACAATTTAACCTAGAATAACAAAAACTTACTGTATCAGTGTCCTCTGGTTACTGCAACAAATTACCACAAATTTAGTGGCTTAAAATAGCATAAGTATATTCCCTCACTGTTCTGCAGAATAGGGGTCTGAAATCAGTTTCACTCCTTCCTAAAGCTCTAGGGGAGAATCTGTTCCTTGCTTCATCCAGCATCTGGTGGCTGCTGGCATTCTTTGGCTTGTGGCCCCAGCATTTCAGTATCTACCTCCATGATGACATTGTTTTCTCCTATTCTCTATGGGGGAATCTTTGCTTCTCTCATTTCAGGATGCTTGTGACTGTTTAGGGCCTTCTGGACTAATCTAAGATAATCTCTGATGTCATTGTCCTTAATCACACAGTATTAGTCAGCTTTGTGTTGCTGTGACAGAATGCCTGAGAAAATCAACTGAAAGGATGAGAGATTTTTGCCTCATAGTTTTCAAGATTTCAGTACACAATCTCTTTGCCCCATCACTGTGAGTTTGTGGTGAGGCAGAAAATCATGGTCAGAGGAGTGTTGTAGGGTAGAGTTAGTCACTCACTTCATGGTGGCCAGCAAACCGATAAAAAGAGAGGGAGAGAGGGAGAGAGAGAGAGCAAAGAAGTCAGGGACAAGATATACTCCTCCAGGGTACACTTCCAGTGACTTGCGTCCTCCAATTAGTCTGTAATTCCTACACTTTCCTATCTTCCCCAATAGTTCATTCATTAACGGATTAACCCATCAATGAGATAAGAACACTCATGATCCAATCATGTCCCAAAAGCCATACTTCTGAACACACTGCTGCATTGTGGAACAAGCCTTCAACACATGACCCTTTGGAGAACATTCCAGATCCAAAGCTTCACATCTGCAAAGTATATTTTGCCATATAAGGTAATGCATTCATTCACATGTTCAAGGTATTAGAACTCGGATATATTTTGGGACCATTATTCAGCCTACTATACTTCATTCATGCATACTCTTGCTTATGAAAGTTCATAGCAGTTTTATTCACAACATTACCAAGCAGAAGTAATCCAAATGTCTTTCTTTTTGAGTACTGGGGATTGAACTCAGGGGCACTCAATCACTGAGCCACATCCCCAGCCCTATTTTATATTTTATTAGAGACAGGGTCTCATTGAGTTAGTGTCTCACTAAATTGCTGAGGCTGGCTTTGAACCTGCCATTCTCCTGCCTCTGCCTCCCGAGCCGCTGGGATTATAGGCGTGCGCCACTGTGCCAGGCTCCAAATTGGGGGCATATCCATACAGTTGAATACTACTCATCAATAAAAGGAATAAACTACTGATTCACAGAATAGTTTGGATTAATATCAAAGGCATTATGCATAGCAGAAGAAGTCAATCTCAAAATATATGATATTGTATGATTTCATTTACGTAATATTGTTAAGCAAAACCGTGACAAAGACTAGATGAGTGATTTACAGGGCTTAGAGTGGGGGATGGTGTGACTCTGCTAGGGAATTCTGAGGGTGTTGGAACTATTCATCCTGATCATGGTAGTAGTTATATGAATGTATACATGCGTTAAAATTTGTGGAACTATACACCAAATATAACCAAATTTTACCTGATAGTACTTTGAACTAATCTGAGTAGAAGGAATTTCTCTGCAGAAATAATGTACACAAAAGCCTACAGGTAATGAAACACAGCACACTTATGGAACCGTAGTGCTGTGTTTATTTTTGATTGAGAGAGACTTAAGAGCACAGGAACGTGGATGGCAAGAGATAAAAAGTGCTGGGATTTCAATGTTTTTTCCAACAATCATGAGATCAAAAGTGTAGTACTTTGACGCCAAAATTATCTCTGGCAAATGGAATACCTGATGGTAATAAATTAGTGTTCTTATCTTGATTGCTGATTTCCTTTAATAACTGAGAGCTGGTGTCTGTAATAGATAATTTTGAACATCAAAATACTGATGGTTGAACCTACCAAAAGATGAATAATTTTCTAATAGAATTCAGTTGTTTTTATTTGACTCTGTTGGTTTGTGATCTACCTAAGGTGGATATTTCCTTTTCCTCTGCATCTTACAATGATGATAATCACTCCATGTGTGCTCATTTTAGACATTAGTCTCTCAGTGTTCTCTCAGTTTTCTCACATATCTGTTTTCTATTCTTTGAACGATTCATTTGAGATCAATTTTCTTATCTTTTATTTGGGCCTAATTTTATATTCACAGAGGTTTGCAAGAAATTTTGAAAAATAAATGTGTGATATAAATGTATTGTGTTGAATTATTAAGCGAGCATGCAACATTCTTGTACCTTTATAGTAATAGGGAGCCATTGCAAAGAATATCAAAATTTTAAAAAGGTAGTTTTGCACATATTTTTTGACAACTTTTATAGCTGATGCACAAAACATGACTCAACCTTTGGTTTAAATTTGGTTACATATTTCTTTCATATGTAATGAGCTTCAGCTATATTAAACTATAAATAAATGCCTTTGAGTTCTGGATAAGTGTTTTCATCTTTACATTCTGCCAATTTTATAAAAATTATTTTTGTTTTAAGGTCACAAATCACTTCTAAGCCATATTCCATCCATTGCTTTAAAAAACAAACAAACTTCTGCTTTACTTGTTTGTTTTACTTTTAATTATAGATGGGTGGCTAACCTTACACTTATCACAAAGGTCAAGAACATCTCATCTTCTCACAACTTTCTCCTTTGAATAACTCTCATATTCTTAAATGTCACATGTAATTTAATAAAAGACTTTCAGTTTATGCTGCATTGTAGTTTTTAGCCAATGATTCTTTTTAGTGTCTCTGATTTTGGGAAAAACTCTTTTTTGATAGTGGTTCCTCCTGATTTCTATTTTGAAGAACCAGAGAGTATTGAAAATATTTATGGTCTTGTGAGAAGCTTCTGTTGTTTCTCCATTTATTATTAGAAATTGGTTTTTGTTTGACATTTCTATTAAATCATTTTCATACTGCCAGTAAAAATATTTCAATTTCTTGAGTAGCGGGTACAAAGTACAGTGTAACAAGGTGAAATGCAATTTCTGTCTTTCAAGAAATTAGTCTAAGACAAAAGAAGTGTGCTTCTGTATACATGTATACACCTATATGGAATTCAATAGCATATTTGGTGGCAAGGTACAGATCTTGCAGTGTTACTCTAAATTATAACCCCAGCAAGTATCTCATTGTCTCATCTTTAAAACAGGAGTAATGCCAGGGACGGTGGCGCATGACTGTAATCCTAGCAGCTCAGGAGGCTGAGGCAGGAGGATCACAAGTTCAAACCAGCCTCGGCAAAAGTGAGGTGCTAAGCAACTCAGTGAGACCCTGTCGCTAAATAAAATACAAAATAGGGCTGGGGATATGGCTCAGTGGTCTAGTGCCCCAAGTTCAATCCCCAGTACCCTTCACCCCCCCTAAAAAAAAAGAAAACAGGAGTAATTATTCACACTTGATATTGTGCAATTTATGTGGAATAATGTATATGAAAGCATACAGAGTCTCCCATGTGAACAGATACAGGCTTTTTGTTCTACCCAAATAGAACACCAAGACAATGACTGCAACCTTTTCTTGGACTTTGTCTTAGGTACTCCCTCACAGTATTCAGAGGTGCCATGCTATTCTGGTAAGACCATGGACTTTGGAGCCAGCTGTACTGGATTTTGAGTCATGATTTAGGTAATTGGTCATTGTATCACATTGTATAATTGACTTAACCTTTCTGATATTTAATTTTATCATTTTCAATGGAGATAATATTTCCTTACCTGAGAGTTATCATGAGGCTGAAAATAATATTATTTTAAATATTATGTACTAAATAGACGGTAGAGCATCTATTTACTAAAGTACACCCTTTTCTCAGCACTTTACAAGAACTACAGAAGGCTCAACTGAGAAGCGTGAACCTCATATTTTGAAATAGATTGTTGAACATGAATGCTTATTTATGTATGTTAAGGTGCATGTGCAAGTATAGTTTGGTCTATAGAAAATTTCAAGAATTCAAAGGCCTAACTAGAATACCTTTTTGTTTGTAGGTAATAATCAGTACTCACTTGGAAATACAAAGTATTCATGGGTACTTGTCCCTATCCAAACCTTATTGTTCCATTGTACTGGCAGCTACCATGGTAGATAGACGGATGGTGGAAGAGAAAGTCACCCGTATAAAGGAGACATTTGATAGTCATTTTTTAAAAATATTCTTTTAGTTGTAGATGAACACACAGTATCTTTATTTATTTTTCTGTGGTGCTGAGGATCAAACCCAGTGCCTCACACATGCGAGGCAAGTGCTTTACCACTGAGCTACAGCCCCAGCCCTCGATAGTCCTTCTTGTCCTCTCCCAGGTCAGTGTTCTCTGTAGTTTGGTCTCAAGAATATTTAAAGGTCAAAGACCTATTGTAATTATGATTTATTTCTTTGTCAGTGGAGCTGAACTGTGGTACCTTTTGCTACTGTTTTTTTTTTTTTTTATGTATATCCTTCTATCTGCTGCTTACAGATTGTAAATATTTCTCAATCTTTTTTTTTTTTTTTTTTTTTTTTTTTTTTCTTGTAAGAGAAAGGACAAAATCCCAATGCCTCAGGTCATATCACATTTGTAGCACAAACCCTTTGGCAGGCATTTGTTGTGAAAGGAAAGAAAGCCAAGCACCACTTTATTGGCCTTATTAATGATATGGTTGCCGTGACTTTAGTTGGACTGTTACTTATTGGGCAGTCAAAATGTATTAGGTGGCAGCAGGAACACACAGAAAATATGATCTGGATATTAAGAATCCTCTTCCCTAAAAAAGGAAGGCCATTAACTCGATGACAGAATGGACCAGTTTTATAAATTGCTTGTGAAATCTTGATTGGGGAATTCATTTAGCTAGCCTTAGACTTTGAGGGTATTTTTATATCTTTCCAGTTAAAAATTGTGCTGCTCCCAAAAACATTTCAAGATACTGTGATGTGCTGGTGCTCACATTTGGGAAATTATTCTTCCTCATTTGTAAGGTAATCAACAAACATCTCATCAAGTGCAAAAAAAATCAGCAGATACAAAAGACCCTGAGCAAACTGAGTCCTCAGAGATTAAGGCATATTAATTTTGAATTAGTTTTGCAAAAGTGATCATATCAGGAGAATCAGTGCTTGTAGAATAGCAAGGCAGTTGCTTGGCAGGGAGTTGAAGGAGGAAGGGTAAATTTGAGGTTGGTAGAAGAAACAGTTCAAGGTTATACTACAGCTTGATCTATAGGAATACCCTGGTCCGTTTTCACCCTCCTAAGTCCTGATGGAGCATCAATAGTGTCTCAGTTTCCTGAAAAGCACTGGGAATGTGACTGTGAGGACAGACATGTTCTTTGTCTTTTGAGACGTTCACCATCTTGCTGCACAAACACTCAGGTAATTTTCCTTTGCTCAACAAATATTTATCAAGTGCTCTCTTCAGGCCAGTCACTGTTCCTGGGGCTGGAGGGATAGTAAACAAAAGAGATAAATATTAATCTGTCTTCATGACCACATTACAGCTGGGATAGACTAATGACAAAGGTGTGTGTGTGTGTGTGTGTGTGTGTGTGTGCGTACACACGTGCACATACACATATATCATCTATATTTATGTCTGTGTCTATAATCAGATGGTGACAGATGCTGTGGAAAAGTATAAAAGCAGAGACCAGGGTGTGTGGTATGTGGGAAGGTGTGGGGGGAGAATACTAGAAAAGTTATATTTTAACATGTCACCTAAAGACATGAAGGAGTCAGCCACGTAAAAACAGGCATGGGGTGGTAGAGCAGAGGGAATAGAAAGGTGAAGGACTTTAAGTAATGTGGACATTTTGTCATGGGAATACTTAATGATAGTGGGGCTGGAGAGAGTGAGGGACTGTTGCCGCCTGAAGCGATGGCCGCTTGGAGCAACGAAGCCGCGGGAAGAAGTTCAGAGGCAAACTGGAAACAAACAGCTTTTTATTCTGATAATTTTTCTCTCTGGCTCTAACAACGACTAACATGTGCCATACACACCACCTGCAAGGGACCATATAGGCAAGAGTCGAAAAGAAGATAGCATAGGGAATGTTCTATATCTTGTTTATCTTTGCATCTGTAGTACCTACCATTGATGAATATTTCCATGGGGTGATTGACAAGTTAGGAAATTAACAAAAAGAGAAGGAAAATTGATTCTGAATTTTGGTGTGATGTAAAGAAGTAACATGGAAAGAAACAGAAACCTTCAGAATAATCCAGCAATACAGTGAGAGAGGTATGCACAAATTTGCTCTGTTTGGTGTTATGTTGGGGGTTCCAGGAGCTTGGGAATTGCTTCTTAGAATAGGGAACCCTTTTTTTTTTTTTTTTTTTTTTGACTGGGCATTGAACCCAGGTGCACTTAACCACTGAGCTACATCCCCAGCCTTTTTTGGATTTTATTTAGAGACAGGGTATTACTGAATTCAGTAATTGCCTAGGGCCTTGCTAAGGTATTGAGGCTGGCTTTGAAATCCTGATCCTCCTGCCTCAGCTTCCTGAGCTGCTGGGATTACACATGTGCACCACCACACCTATCTAGAGGAGATAACCTTTGAACTCCCTGAGAACATGCAGAACATGTGCTTCTGGCTTCTTGTCTGCTATCTAGCTACCATGTATTGCATCACTTTGTCATTTCTCAGGTGGGAGTGGTATTACCAACTGGGCCTAGCATGGCTCTTTTGAAGAGCTCCCCACATTACAGTATAAAAGAAGCATTCCGTAACATCACTAAGATTCGCAGATACCAACATTTCTGAGCCAGTTGACTCCATCCATTTTCACCCTTTCTCTTTAAATTAGATTGTCACTTTCCTTGGCCTGTGCCCTGCCTATTCTTCCACTGTCACCTTGGCACTGAGATATCGGATTCCTGACTTGTGACTTTGTCTTTCTCCTGGCCCTGCTTGGAATTTCCTCCCCAACTTGGTGTGTTTTCCTGAGGATACTTGATTTAATGATGCTTCTGGCCTCCAGCCCCTCCATACCCACCCACATGCCTTGCTGGAGGGTCCCAGGAAAAGTCGGGGCTCATGGCTTCATTGTGGCACCCAAAGAACCCAAAGAAGGTAATACATGAGTAAGCAGTTTTTAAACTTTGAAGTGTTTTATATAATGAAATCTGAAACCTAAGGCCATGAGTTCTCAAACAAAAAAATTACATGAACAGGAATGTCATCATATAGTACCAAAGAGAGCAAAAGCAGGGACAGGGAAAAAGAGCAGCTAGGCAGGAGGTCCATCTCTGTCAGTAGCAAGATGAATCACCAGCAAGAAATAGAGTGGCCTTTGGAAGAGTCGGGCCAGCTAGGTTGGGTCCTCCCCATCCATCTGGGAGTGCTAACAATTCACCTTCCTCTCTGCCCCCTCTCTCAGATGATTTGTAGATTCTTTTTTCTATTTTCCTTATGCCAGAATTTTGTCTTCTTAATTTTTCCCCCATTTTGGATTATATTTTTTCTGCCTCCTGTTTGCTCAGGACTGTGTGTCCTCTTGTATTTTTTCTTATGTCACTTTCCTGCTTCTTCTGCCTTACTATTTGCTAGTTCTTGTTTCTTAACCTTGAAATGAATTTTGCTGTGGGTGCCTGGGGGAGTGGCCCTCTAGAAGCTTGAAGTATACATGCAGCATCAGCAGTCACCCTGGCCACTTTGCCAGCTTCAAGAGGTCTGCCTGCTGCAGTGAAGTGATCCTTCAAAGAGAGGTGCTGGAAAGCCTGGTGAATCAATAAGTCCAGAGTGTGTCACCAATAGCCGGCTAGACCTTGGCATCCCTAGCCTGGTGCAGGTCTCAGTATCTCCTGTTTATACAACGAAGCTGCTGAACTTGGATAACCTCTAAATTCTGATGTGCTGGATTCTGAAAATGTCATGTTAATGTGCAAGACCGACAATTGTTACTTATTTTGGGGGATGGAGAATAGTAGGACCTGAGCTGGTGATGGAATCTTTGGAGTAAATGAGTTCTTTTTTTCCCCTTTGCATATCACAATATGTCCCCACCCTTGGGGTCTCTAATTAGTGCCTGAAAATACCAACTGGAGATCCTGCCTCCCAAAATAACTTTTCACTGTGCCTGTGTATAGTGTCTGCTCAATGAAAATAACTGACTATATGTGGGCTGACAGATTTTTAATGGACTCTTTGTTTCCAAAATATGGCATTGGCAGATTGCCTAGGATGTGTCCAAAGGGGATAAAACAACATTGGAGGAAGCCCCTAGGGAGAACTCTCACTCTGGACAAGTGATAAGTGAACAGAGCTTTCAGGTTGCCTAGCTGAATGGCGTAGGGGTGCTACAGTGTAGTAAGCCCTAGATTGGTCAGAATCAAATGCCATTGATTCTACCTTCAACTTCACCAAGAATTAAGAGAACTCTGTCTCAAAGGAAACAATTCTTTAGCCACCACTACAGTCAAAATAATTTCCAAAAAATTTAGAGTTGCTTTTGCAAAATTAAAAGAGGTCATTTTACTGACTTAATTTCTCTAGCCCCCAGCCCTATGACCCCATATTTTGGACATTTTGAAGAATACCCTGTGTAGGAGTGTGCAGGGGAGGGATAAATTCTTTAATATATATATATATATATATATATATATATATACATATATATATATATATTTAGTTGTAGTTGGACACAATACCTTCATTTTTCTTTTCTTTATTTTTATGTGGTGCTGAGGTTCGAACCTAGTGCTGTGCATGTGCTAGGTGAGTGCTCTACCACTGAGCCACAACCCCAGCCCCTGCAGCCGTGACTTCTAACTGTGGAGCCTGAATAGAGGGCTGAGCTGAGTTTTGAATTGGTGGAACTGATTATGATAATCATTTATGCCCCCAAAATCTTTCTCTTGTTGGATCTTAAGTCAGAGATGTCCACATCTTTCCAAAACCCACACTCCACTTGCTTCCCTGCATCTGTATGGCCATGCTGCTTCTTCACGCTACTGTGAAAGTGGCACCTCTGTTACTATCAAGGGCTGCCCCTCTAATGTGCTTCAGATCTCATGGCATGCCACCTTCCTGGGGACATGACTCCAACAAATGTTCCCGTCTCTCCCCTATACCAAGAATTCTTCCCATTGGCCAGTACCATAGAGGAAGGGGAGGGAAGGAGAGGATGAAAAGGGGAAGTACTGGGGAATGGAATTGACCAAATTATATTGTTATACTGTGTGCATGTACAAATAGGTAACTATTATGTATAATAATACACTAATAAAAGTGCAGGAAAAGTCTTCCCTTTTTATTGCATCTTTCCTATTAGAAAACAAAACAAAACAAAAATGACAAAAATTGTTAAAAATCCCTAATGTCTCATCCTCTGTTAAAAGTAAATAGACTGGATGTCGAGGCATACACCTGTTATTCCAGTAACTGGCTAGGCTGAAGCAGGAAAATCACAAGTTCAAAGCCAGCCTCAGCGTCTCAGCAAGGCCCTCAGCAACTTGTCTCAAAATAAAAATAAAAAGGGCTGGGTATGTAGCTCAGTGGTAAAGTACCCTTGAGTTCAATCCCTGGTGCCAAAATAATATTAATAATGATGACAAAATAAAAGCAAATATAAAAATGTAGATGCTATATCACTTTCTATCTAGGTCCTTTTCACAAAGAGAGTGCTGTTTTGGAAGACATATCTTTTCTATCTCAGAAACTTCAACTGCCTTTTAGAAGGCTCACTCCTTTCTTCTTAAAATATTTTAAATTTCTCTCGACTTCCAAGATGCTATATTCCTTCATTTCCTATACTATTTCAGTCTCCTTTGGTTTTCTGCTCACTTTTCTGCAGGAACTATCAATACTGGTGTATCTGCCATCTGCCACTAGTCCTCTGCCCACCTATATTCTTCTCTAAGCAATTTCAGTCCATCCCATGGCTCTACATATGCCTGGAATCCAGACCTCTCTCTTCAGCTTTGGACTTAGTATGAACCTACCTAATTAATGTCTCCACTTGGATGCCAGGTAGGTATCTCAAACCTACACGATTGCAAGCAGGACTCTTGATCTGTCCCTACTGCATACCCAAGCTGGTACTCCCCAGTCTTTTCAGGTCCTCCTTTAAGTCAGAAAACTGGGAGTCATCCTTCCTCTCTTTTAACTTTCTCACTCCCAAATCCAGTCCATCAGCAAGTCCAATGTACTATACCCTCAAAACATTTCTCCAATTCAACATCTTACTGTTTTTTGTATTACAAACCTGCTTCAAATCACCATCATCTTTCTCCTGTACTCTTGTTAATAGTCTCCACATTGATATCTCTGCTTTTCCCCTTGTCCCTTTTTAGTCGATTTGTTACACAGCAGACAGAAGTTGGTCAGATCAGGTTATTCTTATATGCACAACCTTTCACGGCTTGGCATTGCCCTTAGAATAAAGTCTAGATTCCTGGGCTAGGGTGTAGCTCAGTGGTTGAATGCTCATCTAGCATGCACAAGGCCCTGGGTTCCATCCCCAGTACCACAAAAAGATTTTAAAAAATAACAAAAGAAATCTAGACTCCTTACTATGTCCTCCAAAACCCAGCCCACCTCTTTGATTTTACCTTCTGTCCTCACTGACTACCCGTGGGCTACCTCATATTTTTTATCAAACATGTCAAACTTGTTGTCATCCTTAGACCTTTGCACTAAATGTTCCCTTTTATATTTGTCATCTATTTTTATCATTCTTAGGCCCAACATAATGTGGGGGTAGAACTATAATTTGCATGTGATATTTGATGAGATCAAACCATAGGCCTTACAGCTGCAGTAAAAAAAAAAAAAAAAAAGGTGCACATAAGTGAGACTTGGAACAAAAATTTGAGATATTAAACTGCAAATTCACTCATAAATAGTTCCCTGATAGCCTTTTTTGAAGAGAAGCTTCTTGAATTATATGTTATTCTTAGTTCTCTATCATATGATTACTTTAGAGAAGAATTGTATACTGTAATTAAAAACCATGGCAAAATCACAATATTTATTAAAACAATTTTCCTGCCATTATGACACTTAGATTGGTTTTTGTTCAGTAGAAATATTGTAATATAATTGACATTTTGTTTAGTCCTTGGTTTCCTTAAATGAAAATGGAAAGAGGATATCAGATAAGAAAGTAAATAGAATAAGGATGTTATATTTCCATAATTTTTATAATTTTCATATTATAAAGCGCCTTACTGAAATATTCCTAGGTTAGGATTAATGGATATAAACCCTGATTTGATTGCTTCATAAAATCCATTTACCAAAAATAATCCCCCCCCCCATCAGAATTGATTAAATCGAGCTGTTCACTTGGGATGATGCTATTAGTCAAGGAATGATCCTGTCTGTGTGACTAAATTGGGACCACCAAAATCAATACATTCTGTGACCTTTATTAATTCTTTTACCCTGAACAATTGTCAGGGTTGGATTTTACCAAGAACATAAAATCTCCAGATGAGTTGTATTTAAAGTGTCCTTTAAGAAAGCCACAATATCAGTTGAGATTAGGTTCTCTAGCATTATACCGCTGCAGTATGCAGTCAGCTAGCTTAAAATGAGATTTAGCCAGGGGACTTTGGGGCACTATATTTGTGATCTGGAATGAAAGTTGACTCATAAGCATATGGGTCATACATTATTGATTTTTTGTTTAGAAAAAATTCAAGAGTTGTAAAATCAGTTTATTTGTTCTAAATGTAATTTCATTTTTTGAAAGAAGGGAAATTTCCCAGAGTTATTTATATATCTCTCGTCTTTATAAATGCAGTCCACATACTAAGATGAACCATCTGTTACCACTCTAATTTGGCCATGATAAAAATTACTATTACAGTGATACTATGTTTTAAAAGGATATATTTCTGTTTATGTAAAGACCAATTTGTACATTGAGATAAACTTTTAGAAATTTTGTTTCTGGCTGGTTGCCAGGTACGTTGGGGCACTTTTGTAATCCCAGCAACCTGGGAGGCTGAGCGAGGCAAGAGGATTGCAAGTTTGAGGCCAGCCTGAGCAACTTAACAAGACCCTGTCTCAAAATAAAATAAAAAAGGCTGGGGATGTAGTTCAGTGATAAAACACCCTTGCGTTCAATCCCCAGTACCAAAGATTTTAAAAAAGAAAACAGGAAAGAATTTTGGTTTGGGCTTGGTAGGTATAGGTCCCGCCAAGTGTTTCAGTCAGCATTACCTGTGCAGTTGAGGTGGGAATGTAAATAATCTAAACTCTCAGGAAGCTACATACATCTGTTTCTGTCCAGACAACTTTTGTGACAAGAATTTATGAAGTGGGCCTAGTCTTTAGAGAGCAAGAATAAAATGAAAGTAAGTCAGATATCCTATGAATTTAAAGAAAAATTGAAACCATACCAGAGTGTATCAAACTCAAAAAGTCTATGGGAGTAGGAATATATATATATATATATTTATATATATATATATATATATATATATATATATATATATATATATATATATTGGTACTAGGGATTGAACTCAGGAGCACTCAACCACTGAGCCACATCCCCAGGCCTATTTGTATTTTATTTAGAGATAGGGTCTCACTGAATAGCTTAGCACCTTGCTGTTGCTGAGGCTGGCTTTGAACTCAATATCCTCCTGCCTCAGCCTCCCGAGCTGCTGGGATTATAGGTGTGAGCCATCATGCCCCTCTAGGAACATATTTTTGTCCATGCAGTTACCTTTTTTTTGGTACCGGGGATTGAACTTGGGGGCTCACACAAGCTAGGCAAGTGCTCTACCACTGAGCCACATCTTCAGCCCAGTGTTTTGAAAACAACCAAATCTGAGCTTTAATTACAAATTTCTGAGTTATGTGATCATTTGGGCAAGAAAAATATTTGAAATCATATTTCTCTTTATAAATCACACAGTGGGAAAGCAAAGGCCTAGGAGCACCAAAAAAAACAACTGTATGTGATTAAAAATTTCAAAAGTTATTATAATATGCTTTTTATCCCTCCTTGCTGCCCTTCAATCAGTCCCCAAACCTACCAGTTATGTCCAAAAATTTCATTACAACCGTAAGTTGGGCTTGCCCCCTCTTTCTATTATGGCACATGCTTTAAATGAGAGTGTGGTATTAGAATCAAATCTGGGTTCAAATCCTATCTTTGTGACATTGGGTAGCTTTTCTTGACTTCTTCAAGCCTTCATTATTTTCGTCAGTGGAAAGGGGTAATATGCTGTGTGGTTGAAGGAGAAAATGTAAGGCACCTACCTCAGTCAGTAAATAAGTAAGTGGTTATTTGCCTCCCTCACATTTGATCCTGAATAGCGAAATGGTCTTATTTATATGTATTTCTGTCCTGTATTTTGTGCTTGAGCTATGTTATCCATACCTTGATTTTAGTATCCCCCAAACCATCCTTTGATGCATATATTTTAATAAAACTACCACAGACTTAATTTAATAATCATATAATTCCTGTTTGCAATTGCAATATCTATCCAAGGTTTATTAAATATATTTTTAATGTTTTTCTTTTGATGTTGCGACATTCCAATTAGTCTCTTGAATAAATTAGATTTTTAAAAAAAGTGAATGGATGCTATTCACAGGTCTGGAAGAGGTAGTGTACCAACTATTATCCAAAGAGATTTCTAAAAGGGGAACATATTTTTGGAATGTGCCACTTTTACAATACCCCAGCAGGCCTGCTGTCTGGCTGGGGTCCTAGCAGTGGCATCAGTCATTTTGACTGTCATGTTAATTTGATGATTTCTTGATGAGACCACCTGCTGTCCAATTCCTGGTTATTCTGTCTGCTTCAGCTTCTAGAGACATAAATTGTATTAATTAGAAGTGTTTTAAAAATATTTTTCTTTTTTTGTCTTTAAATTATTGACTAAATTTAAATGTAACAATTTTATAGGTTAAGACTTTTTCCCCCTTTCGTAGGTGATATGGAATTCAACCCTGCAGTCTTAATTCATCTTTTTTTTTAATGTATTTGTTGAAATACATTCAGTAAAATTAAAATTCACCCTAGTTGGTATACATTTAGATGAATTTTTATAAATGCATACAGTCATGTTGAAACCACTGTAATTAAGATACGGAACAGTTCTATCACTTCCAGATTTTCTCTTATGCTACCCATCTGGAGGAAAACTCCTGAGTTTTCCTGTGCCCCTAAACCTAGGCAACCACACTGATCCCTATGGTTTTCTTTTCCTGATATAAATAGAATTTTACAGCATGTAGCATTTTGAATTTGTCTTATTTGCCTTTGGGGTTTCATTCTGTTGTTCTGTTTATTAGTCATTCATGTCTTTTCATTGCTGACAACAATATGGATGCTTTGTAGCTTCTCGCCTTTGTTGATCAATGTTGTGTTGTTTCTGTTTTATTGAGTTACTAATAATACTGTCGTGAACATTCCTGTACAAGTTTTTTTTTTTTTTTTTTTTTTTTTTTTTTTTTTGTACCAGGAATTGAACTCATGGCACTTGACCATTGAGCCACATTCCTGGTCTTATTTTGTATTTTATTTAGAGACAGGGTCTCACTGAGTTGCTTAGTGCCTCGCTTTTACTGAGGCTGGCTTTGAACTGTGATCCTCCTGCCTCAGCCTTTGGAGCCTGCACCACTGCATGCCCAGCTAAGGTTGATTTTTTTTTTTTTTTTTTGGTGGTGCTGGGGATTGAACCCAGGGCATTGTGCATGTGAGGCAAGCACTTTACCAACTGAGCTATATCCCCAGTCCTAAGATTGCTTTTGTGGATGTAAGTTTTAATTGGTCTTGGGTAGATTCCTGAAGTGGAATTGCTGGATCATATGGTAATTCTGTTTAGCATTTTTTGAGGACCTTCCAGACTTCTCCAAAGTCACTGCACCATAATCCCAGTGATGCTGGAGGTGGAGGCAGGAGAATCACAAGTTTGAGACTAGCCTCAGGAATTTAGCCAGGCCCTCTGCAGCTTAGTGAGACCGTGTCTTTAAAAAAAAAAAAAAAAAAGGCTTGTGATATGGCTCAGTGGTAAAGCACCTCTGGGTTCAACCCCTAGTTCTGAAAAAGAAAAAAAAAAAAAACCTCACCACCACCACCACCACCACAAAAAAATATATATATATATATGTGAGAAATCTCCAGTTTCTCCATGTCCATGAGAATACTTGAATTATTTTATACATGTATGAATATATACAGACACACATCTACATATGTATGTATAAACTTATATGTTTATATGTATATATATATCATATATGTATATGTGTGTGTATTATATCTATTGACTTTTTGGCTACCTCTTTTGTATTATTATTTTTTAGTGTATGCTCAAGGTTTTGCAACACATATACTTAACCATTCACATTTTATCCCTTCCAGTGAAATGTAACCACATAGGTCTATTTTGTTCCCCCACCTTTAAGGTACGGTTGTAATATATAATACATGTACATACATTGAAAACTCTACTATATTTGTTTATATATTTTTTTGCTTTCAATAGTTATGAGTATTTCAAAAGACATAAGGAGAAAGTGCAGGTCCTATTTATCTAGATAATGACCATTTCTGTTACAAGCATAAGACATTTCAAAGTTTTATACTCATCAGCTAGGTCAAACTGGTTGATAGTAATATTCCAATTTTTTTCTGCCTTTACTGATCTTCTGTGTCTTTCTCTTAATGACTGAGGGAAGAGGGGCCAATTATTCAACAACTATTGTAGATTTTTTTAAGTTCTGTCTGTTTTTGTTTAATCCATTTCAATATACATAAACATTTAGAGTTTTTATGTCTTTGGATGAATTGATAATTTTATCACCAAGAAATGTCCCTTTTGGGGAGTCTCACAAGAATAGATGGGAGCCCAGTAAAGTTGAGGAAAGGGATCAGGGGAATGAAATCAACCAAATTGTTACGTGCATGTATGAATATATCATATGAATCCCACTATTATATATAAGTATAATGTACCAATATCAAGATTTTAAATTCCATTTTAAATTTTTTCTGTGATATTATTCTTTGTCCTGAATATTTCTCTGATAATAGAGGTACTTTGTTTTACAATTTGTGTTTGTATGATATAATTTTTCTGTCCTTTAAATTTTGACATATTTCTATCATTGCATTTAACGTGTGGGAATTGGTAGTGTTTTGGGAGAAACAGACACCAGGATGAGATTAGAAAGGCAAAGGACATAATAGGCTAGAAGTCTGTGAGGGCCAATGGAAGACCATGCTGAAGCCATGACTCTTAGAGAGAGGGAAGGAAGGAGTGTTAGATGGCAGAGTCTTCCAAGGCAGTGCAGTTCTCAGAAAAGTTCTTGCAATGCCAGTGGGCAGTTCTGGGGCCAAGATGGCTTCTCAGAGGAGTCAAGTGTCTACCAAGAAGAGGCCTTGAGTACTGCTGCTGTTTTCAGTTATATGCTGGGTGCGGTCCCTGGGAATGTGTCCTGGATATGAGGAGTGTCATAGCACAGCTGCTTTGGCCTTGGTTCAATTAAGTTCATTGTAGCCAGAATTTGAAAGACAGGTTTTCATGACCACCACAGTAAAAATTGTGTAGACAGCACATAGTTGGGTCTTGATTTTTGTTTGTTTGTTTGTTTTTGTTTTTGTTTTTATTTTGTGGTGCTGGGGATTGAACCAGGGCCTTGGTTCAATCTACCAACTGAGCTATATCTCCAGCCTGGGTCTTGCTTTTTTTTGTCTAGTCTAACAATATTTACCTTTTACTTGAAGTGTTTCATTCACCTTCAATGTGATTTTTTTAAAAATATATTTTTAGTTGTAAAATATCTTTATTTTATTTGTTTATTTTTATGTGGTGCTAGGGATTAAACCCAGTGCCTCGCACATGCTAGGCAAGTGCTCTACCACTGAGCCACAACCCCAGCCCCACAATTTAATTTTTGATAGACAATTTAATTCTACTATATTGGTATGTATATCCTGCTTGTTTCAACTTTATTTTTGGGGGGAGGGGTACTGGGGATTGATCCCAGGGGCACTTAACCACTGAGTCAAATCCCCATCCCTTTTTTATATTTTATTAGAGACAGGAGCTCACTGAGTTGCTTAGAGCCTCACTAAGTTGCTGAGGCTGGCTTTGAACTTGGGATCCTCCTGCCTCAGCTTCCCTATCTGCTGCGATTACAGACAGGCATGCACCACCATGCCCAGCTTTCACTACATTTTGTTCATCCTTTCCTCTATTCCTGCCCTCTTTTGGATTGGTTTGTTTGTTTTATTTTATCTCCAGTACTAACTTTTTAGCTATACTTTCTGTTCGGTGTTTTTAGTGGTTGCTTTGAAGTTTAAAAGATGCTTCTTTAATTTATCCCAATCCTATTGTGTATATACAGTATTGTGTAAGAACCTTATAACACTGTACTTCCAGTTGTATCCTCTAATCTTTGTCTATTTTTGGCATATATTTTATAAATGTATACGCTAAACCCCAAGATATATTGTTTTTATTTAAACCCTCATTTAAAAAAATTGAACTTTGGAAGTTCATAAAAATGAGAAAAAAAATTCTGCATGCATATGCACATATTTATAGTTCCTGTTGTTCTTTATCCTTTTTAAAAATATTTTTTTAGTTGTCAATGGACCTTTACTTATTTTATATGCGGTGCTGAGAATCAAACCCAGGGCCTCACACATGCTAGGCAAGCGCTCTGCCACTAATACACAACCCCAGCCCCAGCTCTTTATTCTTTTATGTTAATCTAGAGGTTTCTCTGATATCATTGTCCTCTCATCCAAAATTTTTTTTTTACATTTCTAGTATTAGAGATTTGGAGGAGACCAGTTTTCTCAGTTTCCGTTTTTTCTGAAAAAGTCTATATTTTGTTGTTATTGTCATTGAACCCAGGGTGCTCTACCACTGAGCTAAATCCCAAGCCCTTTTTATTTATTTATTTTTTTGACACAGGGTCTTGCTAAATTGCCCATGCTGGCCTCAAACTTGCAATTCTTCTGCTTCAGCCTCCCAAGTCACTGTGATTACAGGTGTGCGTCACTGGGCCCCACTTTTTCTTAATTTTTGAAGGATTTTTTCCTGCACATAGAATTTTAGGTTGCACTTTTTCTTGTGAATAATTTATAGATGTCATCTAGTTATCTCTTGACCTGCACAGTTATTGGTGAGAAGTCAGTGTTCATTTTTATCTTTGTTCTCTGTATGGATCTTCTTTTCATCAATGGATTCTCAGCTGTTTAGTGACTGTGTGTCTTGATGTTTTGTTGTTGCCATTGAAGTCTTTCATGTTTGTTTAAATGAAATGGATTCATGATTTTTCAAGAAATTTGGAAAAATAAATCATCCAAATTACTTCAAACATTTTTCTATGTTCTCAATTTATATGCATTATAAATATATTTAAACCACTTTATGTTATTGAGTAGACTGCTAAGGTTCTGAATTTCTAAGTCCCTTTTCTCAAGTGCTGTTTAGAGAGTCATCATTTATTTTTCAGTGACTACACTGCTGTTCAGCCCATCTTGTAAATATTTTACTTTAGATTTTGTAGACTTCTTTTCTAGTGTTTGTATTTGTTTCCAATTTAAGCTTTTCATTTGTCTCTTCATAATGTTCATGATTTCCTTTAATTTCTTGAACATACATAGAGTTAAAGTCTTTATTTACTAATTCCTTCATTTTTGTCATTTCTGAACATTGTTGTTGGCCAAATTTATTTATTTATTTATTTTTGGTTAAGTGTTATAATCTCCTCTTGCTTTGTAGTGTCTGGTAATGGATGTTTGGTTGGATGGTGGAGAATTTTGTATTTGTAAAAATCTAGGTTTCATTGTCTATCTTTAAGAAATGTTAAACTTAGTTTTGTGGACAGTTAACATGCATATCAATTTTGGTACAGAGATCTAAAGAAGACCTTAAGCCTAATTTTACCTGTACTAATATGTGATCTTCTAAAAGTCACTACTGAGTACTCCTATTTTTTAACAAGGTATCTGCACTTTGGCTGGTTGGAATCTGAATGGCTTCCAGCCCTCTTGTGTCCTCTAGGAGTAGATCAGTTTGCAGGATCCCTGAAGATACACAGAATTTAGCATTCAGCAACATTCTAAGCAAGACTCCTTTGAAGATTTCTAGAGCTCATTCTGTGTCTTGACAACTTTTTATCCAGTACCTTTACCCATAAAGTCACATGCCTCAGTTTTTCCAAATTTTGATACCTGTATTTTTATGTTTTTTTATTTGTTCTTTTTAGATATACATGACAGTATAGTGCATTTTGGCATATTATACATACATGGAGTATAACTTATTTTAATTAGGATCCCATTCTTTTCATTGTACATGATGTGGAATTTCACTGTGGTGTATTCATATATGAATATAGGAAAGTTATTTCTGATTCATTCTACTGCCTTCCCTATTCCAATCCTTCCCCCTTCCCTCATTCCCCTTTGTCTAATCCAATGAACTTCTATTCCCACCCTCCACCCATTGTGTGTTAGCATCCGCTTATCAGAGAGAACATTCAGCCTTTATGCCACATTTTCTTCATCCATTCATCTGTTGAAGGGCACCTAGTTTGGTTCCATCACTTATTGTGAATTGTGCTACTATAAACATTGATGTGGCTGCGTCACTGTAGTATGCTGATTTTAAGTCTTTTGGGTATAGACCGAGGGATGGGATACCTGGGTGAAATGGATACCTGTATTTTTGATAAAGAATGATTCTTATGAGCCAGGAGTCATGGCACATGCCTGTAATCCCAGTGGCTCTGGAGGTTGAGACAATAGGATTGTGAGTTCAAAGCCAGTCTCAGCACCTTAGTGTGGCCCTAAGCAACTCAGTGAGATCCTGTCTCTAAATAAAAAATAAAAAGTGCTGGAGATGTGGCTCAGTGATTAAGCACCCCTGGCTTCAATTCCCAGTACCAATGGGGGGGGGGGGAGGTGTGTGTGGGGAGGGGCAGGGATAGAGATTGTTTCTCATGCCCTACTTCTTTTCTTCCATCTTGCTCCCCAGTCTGAATGGACTTTCAGACAGAATGTTGGACAAATGTGTACTTCACCACATTTATATCTCTAGTGCCTTTGGTCTAATTTTTCTGCTGCCTGCTGTCTGATATCAGGCAGCTGGGGTATTTCACATGTTGTTTCAGTTCTCTAGTTGTTTGGAAGGGTGGCTAGTTCTGTTTTAGCCACTTCACCGTGGTTGGGAGCTGATGTCTAATACTGATGTCAATTTTCATATTTCTTTTATTCTTATTTTTTCTGATTACCCAAGTAAAATGTTTTCATATCACAAAAGTACAAATGGAGAGAGAGAAGAAATTAAAGTCACTTTTAACCTCATCACTCAGGTATAAATAGAATCTAATTTAACCCTAACTCCTCTCTCTGTCAGAACCTATGGATGTTAGATGCTCTGTAGAGCTGCTGCACTCAGTGCTACTCAGTCTTGCAGTCAACTACCCAGCTGTCTACCGGAGACACACATTTTATACCATAGTGAGGGAACTTCTCTAAGTTAGGAGGAATGGTCCTGCTGGCATTTGGACCATGAGAAACGAGAAAGGGATTGTGGGAAAGCACTGTTTACATTGGCAATGTCTCTTACTGTTTCCCTGTGTCTTTTTTTGTTGAATTATGTAGTTGTAGATGGACAGAATGCTTTTATTTTATTTGTTTATTTACATGTGGTGCTGAGAATCGAACCAAGTGCCTCATGCATGCTAGACAAGTGCTCTGCCACGGAGCTACAGCCCCAGCCCTGTTCCTGGGTCTTTTGAAAACTCCTCTATTCTCCCTCCTTTCCCTTGTGTGTTATTAATCGTTGGTTTTATATCAGAATGTGAAGGTGTAGTACATTCTGGAGCAGATTGTAGAAGAAGTGTATTTTCCATCACTTCCATATTTTTGTTTTAATTAAGCATGTATAAATATGTAAATAATTTTACAAAAACATGATGTTCTCTTAAAAGAGAAAACTGTTAATTATCCTCAGAGGATTTACATTGGTGGTTCCAAACATGGGTGCATATGATACTCAATAAGGAGGGAAATTTCTGCTCCTCTCCTCTCCCTTGCCTGTCAGATGCTGAGTCAGACACAAATATCACTCATTACCTACACTTTCAAGTTGGATTCCATTCAGTTGAATTTAATTGTAAGACATGAAGATCAAGGTTCAGTATAATTTTCAGTGAAAGTTAGCAAACCAAATAAAGACAATAATAACAGTATCTTTTGAGGTGACTCCATAAACCAGACCCTCACATCAAGTGGCCAATTTAACAATGTGGTTTTAAATACATTGGTAGAAATTTTTGAAGTTACCAGTGTGAAGTGAGGTTTACAAGTGTGTGTGTGTGTGTGTGTGTGTGTGTGTGTGTGAGAGAGAGAGAGAGAGAGAGAGAGAGAGACAGAGAGAGAGAGAGACAGACAGACAGTAACATTCTTCTCCTGGAATGAATTGTGAGGACATGTTGAGGATCACATATGAAATTTCCCCACAGCATTTATTTTTTGAAATCAAATCAAACCTGGCTACAAGACATGCACTTGTTCAATGTAGTGAATAATTCATTGAATCTGTGTTTCCCTTTACGTCTTTCCCCTCTTTTGGTCATACTAGGATTGAATAACACAGGGAGTAGAAGCATCATCATTCAGTTGAAGTCACCGTTGAGGATGTCCCTTGCTTAAGCTTATGTGCCATACTTTTGAAGGTAGGTGGCACTGCTGGTGCTACACTTCCTCTAAGTCAGAATGGTCTGGTATTTAGCATCTGGTCTCCTGGGGCATCCATGCAGCTGTTTCTGCACAGCCAAAGAAAAAATTCATAGTGTGATGATTAAGTCTGCAGATCCAGAGCTGTACTAATTTCACAGTGCTGCCACCTATAGGTGCTGCCTGGGATTTGCATGCTATTGTCAACCACTTTTCCCACTCGTACTTCTATCTCCAACTCTGAGACATTGACTCTTCCTTCTAGATCTTCTGTTAAGCTTTGTCTCTCTTTTACCCCAAAGAAAGAAAAGACTCTATTCAGTTTCCATCTGGAATGATCCAGAAGAACTGCCCTCACTAGGACTTAGACATTTGAAAACAGGTGTCATAATTACCATAATAAATGTATTTGCTCTGGCGTTATTGTTCATTTATTCAGTATTTTGT
The DNA here is from genome assembly GCA_025594165.1 of Tamias sibiricus. Lineage (NCBI taxonomy): Eukaryota > Metazoa > Chordata > Mammalia > Rodentia > Sciuridae > Tamias > Tamias sibiricus. Next base: position 131,323,113 of record CM046667.1, read on the forward strand.
AGAAATGCATTGTATTGTAGGCTTTGTGTGGGGAGATGCTTGTCCCCATGTTCATAAGGGTTGCCATTTGCTCAAAATATTCTCTCAGATTTTACAAGATCAGAGACTGGCTTTTGTAACTATATTGGCTTCTTCAGTTCCTCTGCTTCCCTCCTCTTAATATAATTATTTAATGATTACACAATTCATATATTCCATAGCAGCTCCAGATTTTCTAAATCTTGAGGTGCGCAAACACTGTTGACACATACACTGGCATAAAAAGTACTTTGACTGCAGATTTGTTTCAGGTAGTTTAGGAAGTGGCTGGATGGAATGGAGCCAAGAGTTCAAGCCTGTTCCTTTTCCATCTCTTGATGCTATCATTGCTTCCCAAACTTCCGAGTCACCTTCATTCCTGACTTTGAAACCATGAAATTATGCTCATGCTTTCTCTGTTAAAAGCAAAACAAAACAAAAAACCAACAACAAAAAAAACCACCTGAAACCAAACATTGTGGCACTTTCTAGAATGTATTATGTGAAATGCAAATTCCATTATATGCCCAAGGCTATTTGCATTCTTTAAAAAATATTCTGGAGCCAAATACATTGAGACATGTTAAACAAAGTTAACGTTATTAGAATCTTTAGTATGCATAAGTACATGGCATGAATTTGAAATTTTCAAGAGGGAAAATAACACGAAGATTTTCACCCTAATATTTAATCACAGGGCCCTTTTTCTTTCATTTTTCTTTTTGTTTTTTGGTACTGGGATTGAACTCAGGGGTACTCAACCACTGAGCCACATCCCTAGCCTTGTTTTGTATTTAGAGACAGGGTCTCGCTGACTTGCATAGGGCCTCTAAGTTTTCTGAGGCTGGCTTTGAACTCATGATCCTCCTGTCTCAGGCTCCCGAGCTGCTGGGATTACAGGCGGGCCCCACCACACTCAGCCATAGGGCCCTTTTTCACAAGGAAAAATCTCTTAAGACTTGTATTCCATAGAACTTTCTTTGGGAAATGCTGGGCATGGAAGTATGAATTATTAGTATTGATGTTCTATTCTTGCATTGTAATGAACCCTGAGAGAACATGGAGCTTTTTTCCTATGCTTTATGGACTGCATCAAGCCTTCCATTTTGTTTAGAATTAGGTCCAAAATCTTTGCAAGTCCCTTAACTGCACCTAGATCTGTCTTGGAGATGGATTTCTCAGCACAGCAAGTTAAAACCTTGTCAGATATTCTGATCTTTGCTGAATTATACTTCCAGTTGTTTTCCAGGAAAATAAAGAGAAGTTTCTATCTGAAATAGTCTCTGGGTGAGTTTGAGGATCTGGGTCAGGAAGGCATCATGTGCATCTGCCAGCTGGGTTGTGCTAAACCCCACTCCAGTTAGCAATTCATGTAGTAGAATCATGTCTCAACACAGGTCATGTTCAGGGAAAATGTGTGTCCTTTATTTTCTCCATAACTAGCCTTTCCCTTGGGATCTGTTCCATTGGTTAGTGGGAGGAAATAATTTTTCATTTTCTTTGCTGAACCTTATTCAAACATAATAATGAAACAGTTATTTTAAGTATTGCCAAGTCCCTCTAGGAAAAAAAAAAAATCTCATCATCCTGGCCTTCTCATTCCTCCATAACTCCACTCTACCTCATTGTAAAAATGATATCTGGCTCGGTGGTAGAGCGCTTGCTTAGCATGTGTGGGGCACAGGGTTTGATTCTCAGCACTGCCTATAAATAAATAAAGTTCCATTGACAACTAAAAATATTTATAAAAAAGATATCTGGGTAGATGCTGCTGCTGCTGCTGATGGGGTATGTGTGTGTGCGCTATGCTTTTATGTCATTTATGTGGGAGGCAGAACTTCACAGTCTTCTGGCAGCCCTTTTCACTTGGTGGTATCTCTGGTAGCTGCTTGCCCTGCTGGAATACATGCTGAAGGCTGCAGCTTGCCCCCTGTTCTGTTTTTGGCCTGATCAAGACATGGGACTCCTCTGTGAACAATTCAGTAGGCGAGATCAGATTCAACTCCCCCTGGGTGCAGACCCCTATGGTTTCTTCTTATGTCCTCCACATAGACCCCATTGCCTAGTTTGCTCCTGATGGGGCTAGTGTGTTCTGCCATGGTGTGTTCTGTCCTCCAGTTCCCGTGGCAGACACCCCAGAGCTCATGCTATATATGAATCAAAGAAATGTGGGAGGTCTACAGCACAGAGTCTCCCTTTGCCTGACTACATTGCATGGCCCACTAATATATGCAAGCCCCAGGTTGACTGTGCTTCAGACTTTAAACAGGAAGTGAGGGCAAAATACCCTCTTTATGCTCACTGTTAGTCTTTCTAGCTGGGATACATGGCTGACCGCTGTGCTCTTGTTCTTTCTGCCTCTTCCTTATCTCTGATTTCTCTCTCAATCATGTCTACCTTCCTAACACCAGCTAATCCAGTAAATAGTCTATACTACAGTAATCTCTATGAACTAAGTCCTGAAAGTTAAGAAGGGAGAGTAAAGAACTTAGAAATCTTGATTTAAGTTAATAGTTCAACTCATAAAGACACTCTCTATGTGTGAAGATGTGTGACATATTATTAGTTCATTCCCTCTGTAACAAGTCTTCTTTTCCTTCCAGGCAAATGAATACTTCAGGCCACTTAAGGCAATAGCCTTGTGCTCAGAAAGGCCACTATGGGAAAAATTCCAGACAATATATTTCTTTTAAATATCATCTCTTTTTTTGAGGGGGGCAGCTACTGAAGATTGAACCCAGGGAAACTTAATCACCAAACCACATCCCCAGCCTTTTATATATTTTATTTAGAGAAAGGGTCTTGCTGAGTTGCTTAGGTCCTTGCTAAATTGCTGAGGCTGGCTTTGAACTTGCAATCTTCTTGCAGCAGCCTCCCGAACCACTGGGATTACAGGCATGTGCCACCACACCCAGCTTAAAATATCATCTTAATTACAATTACTATCTTCCCATTATATATTACCCACACCTGTTATGTTTATTTTATACTTTTCTCCTTTAAATCTTATTTTAAAAACAAATGCATCAAACATAGGAAAAGAGCTTGCCCTGATTGCCACTGTCATCTTGACTACATTAAAGTGACCTGAAACATGGAGCTTCTCGGAAGCCAGGAATGGGCAGCAGGGCCATCATGCCACTCATCTGCACTTACGGCTTTCTCATTACTTGTTTCTTCCTTCTTCCTTTCCTACTCTAAACCTAGGGCCTATGGATGTCATGTCTCAGTGCCAAACCCAGCCAGCATCCCTGGCCCTCATCAAGGACCAGCTGCTCTGCATTGTGCCACCTGATCTGTTTGGGCTGAGAAGGATTATCTAGACACTGTTAAAATAATTTTGCATATGACTGGTAGTAACTTTTTCACACTCCAGGAGAGACTGTCCATAGTGATGTCACTTCTTTCACATTATTATATTACAAAGGCTGTCCTGCTGAGTACAACAAAATCATCAATCATAGGTGGAAGATCTTTCATTCTAATCTTGATTCTCATCTTACAAAAAGGTGACACTACTTATGAGACCATCTTCAGTACATTATTATTATTATTATTATTATTATTATTAGGTACCAAGGATTGAACTCAGGGGCACTCAACCACTGAACCACATCCCCAACCCTTATTTTGTATTTTATTTAGAGACAGGGTCTCACTGAGTTGCTTAGTGCCTCGCTTTTGCTGAGGATGGCTTTGAAGTTGTTATCCTCCCACCTAAGCCTCCTGAGCTGCTGGGATTACAGGCATGTGCCACTATGTCCAGCGAGATACTGTGATTTAAAAACAACAACAACAACAACAACAACAAAAAAAAACAGTTCAGTGGCAAACCATGGGTAAAATCTTTGGTACTAAATAAATAAGTAAACAAACAAAACAAAAATGAAAATGGAAAAAAAGAAAACCAGTGAAGTCCTTGATCTCACAAAGCTTACATTGTTTTTTTTTTTTTTCTGGGGGGAGGGGGCAACATAAAAGCAAATAAATGTCACAGAATAAGTGTTGACCAGATAGTAAAAAAGGGGATGACAGGGCTACTTTATATCAGGAAAAGTGTCCCTGAGGAGGTGAATTGGAGCTGGACCTTAATGATAAGGAGCCAGTCCCAGGAAGGTTTGGGAGAAGAGCCTTCAGGGAGGGTGCTCGGCTTGTGCAAAAGTCGTAAGGTGAGAATGAACATGAACTTGTTTGAGAAATAAGAAAAAAAATGTCCAGTGGAACAGAACAAGGGGGAGAATGGAAGAAAATGAATTTCAAGAGGGGCCTGGCCATCCTTGGAAGGACTGAATTTCTTTCCAGATTCATAAGAGACCACAGCACAATTTTAGGCAGGGAGTAATATGATCCAATTTGGCTTTCACAAAGCATGACTTCTCTGGGCCATTCCCCAGCCGGAGCTGCTGCTTTCATTTCAGGCCACAACCAGCTGTAGGAGGGAGGGAAGAAAACACTACATGACTACATGTGTAATCAGATCTTTGTTTCTCTTCTAAGTGCCAGGCATCCTTGGCCTTTGCTGATTCTCATTAAACACCATGTGAAGAAGCAGAAGTGAGTATTGGACTGGGTATTTGGTAAAATATTTCATGCCTTTCATCTATGATACAGGCCACCAAGATAATAGCATATTTTTCTGTAAGAAGGCAGATCTGTCTTGGTTCTAATCTATAGAGGTGTGCTCTGAGGAATGCTAGGCAGATTCACAGTGTGAAGATTGGGTACCAAGTTATATATTTAGTGGAAAAGATCATTTATTCCAGAAAAGAAAATTAAAATGGAGATCCTAATGTCACCTCCAATGTGTTTGGCGTCTGTGTCACCAACTACTATTATTTTCTGCTATTTCACTTTGGTTCTGAAATTTGTCTTTTGAAAACGGCGACCCAAGTTTCACACAACCTATAATTTAGAAATGTTCTATGTTGTAAATTGTACTTTGCTTTCAGTAAATGCCTTTACTTGTCAAGTAGCAAAACAAGAATGTCATGAAAGAAGGTGAAGTTCCCCATTAAAGAAAGAGAAATTGGGTAGAGACCTGCTAATGTATACTGGAGAAAATAAAAGAGAGGTTGATATGAACATGCCTATCAACTTACATTTATATTACGGTGATTTTCAAATGATAGAGGAACATTTGCGAGCCTGTGTTTTCACGGTGGAATAGTGCCAGAGGATGCTGTTTGCAGAAGGTCAAAGTCCCACAGCTGCTCAATCAGTATGTTGAGAGTTGGTCTTTAATCTTCTAGCTTCTTTGTGGTTCTGACATCCTGTTCTTCTGTTTTGCCATTATGGAAACATCCCTGAGGCAAATGCTGTTACTAGTTGTATGATGACATTTACCCTCTCCCCTTAATAATGATAACAATGATAATAATAATAAATAATAGTAATAATAAAGGCAGCTGTTATAGAGTGCTAAGTACTTTGCATTGTGATTATTCCTAATCTTCAAGAGTCCTAATAAGGCAGAAGTTTGGACCAATTTCCAGATGAAGAAAATGAAGCTAATTCCATGTGATGTTAAGGCCATATTCAGGGAGAGGTCAGGAGATGGGGGCTCCGAAGGCAGCACTTTGCTCTCTTTTTTTAGACTATAAGAGCTGGCTGTGTGGGTACAACTTGAAGTCTCTATAGGACCTTTGTTATTATTAAATGGAAAACTGAGCTCTCATTGTCACTTGAAGTAAGGACCTTTAAACCATTTGGTCCTACTTGGCTTGCCATAGACTGTCTATCTAACAAAGACTAGACTCTTCAAATTTTGGAATTGTTTTAGGTACCTTTTGTGTCACTGTGACCAAAAGACCTATCAAGAACATTTAGAGGAGGAAAGGTTTATTTTGGCTTACAATTTCAGAAAATTAGTCAATGGTCAGCAGATTTCATAACTCTGGGCCTGTGGTGAGACAGAACATCATGGTGGAAGGGTGTGTCCAAAGAAAGCAGCTGAGAATATGACAGACAGGAAGTAGAGAGAGAGAGCTATGGTCACCACAGCCAAAACATATATTCTAAAAGCATGCCCCCAGTGACCTTCTTCCTATAGCCTCACCCTACCTTCTACAGTTACCACTCAATCAATCCATACCAGTGGATTAATCTACTGTTAAGTTATAGCTCTCAAAATCTAGTCTTTTCCTCTCTGAGAATTCTTGCACTGTCTCACATATGAGCTTTTGAGGGACCCCTCATATCTATGTAAACCATAACACAAATTGTCCATATATAACAGTTTCCCTATGAGCAGAAGGTACAGAACACCTAATTATTTCCCAGCAGTGATGATTTGCGTAGGATCACTGGGTGTATTAAGCTCTTCAAATGTTCAAGTCAGCTTGAAGATCACACTTCTGGTAAAAACTGTAGTTTTTCTTTTGGTGAAAACACTTAGTGCCCAAGCACTTATTATAACTGGAATTCCTAAGAGGCAAATTTGAAAAGAGAGGTGCAGTTGTTGGCACTAATGGGAAGGAAGCTGTGCTTTCATCCCCACAGCATTTCACTTGCAAAGAGAACTGAGACGCTGGGGAAGGTACAGCTCTTTCTTGTTTCCATGGCATTAGGAGATAGGAGAAGCATGATGAGTGGGCTCACTGAGCTGCTTTGCAGTTGTACCCTGTCTCAGTTGCATTTGAACATGTCAGAAATGCCAATGCCTCCACTGGAGATAAGGCTTCATTACTTTCAATTTAATCCTGGCTAATCGAAGGATCTTTCAGAAAAGCAGTTTTTCTCTATTCTGTATGAGAAAGATGTGCATATTCCCAGTGGGAGGTCTGTGCATACTATATATTTAAAAGCCACCAGTCACAGTGCAGCCTCTGTTGGGCATTGGACTTCGTTTCTTCATTCTTGTTGACCTGTAAAATATTCCCTTTGATCTGAAGATACCACAGCTGTTTATTACAATGTCTGTCTTTTGTCTGGGTGTTGTACTGTTTAGTTACCACTTTTTTTCTGCAGGAACTATGGAATTTTATAATTATGTTCCAAACTCCACATCTCTTTTGGAAGTACTTGGCAACATTACAATGTAGAATAAATAGCGTTTGTTATTGAGAGTACTCAGGATGTACTCATCTGATACACATCAGAGGCATTACATAGAACTAATTTGACACTTTGCTCTAAAACGTGTTAAGACTCCTTGATGCTGAAAATTACATTTGCATAAGTGCTCTTTTGAAGTGCCTATGGTGTTCTGAGATGGTGCAATGTCCAGCTTGGGAAGGAAAAGTACGTGCCTTACTGCCTTACCTTCAGGTCATTACTCAGGCTGCCCTGCCCTCAGGTGCTGTCATTCTGGCCTAAAGGGAACAAACCAGCTCCTGCCATCTCTATTCCAAAGCTTCCCTGGCTTTCTGTTGGCTCCCTGAAGCTCAGAGAGAGGCTGGTGGCCAAAACCACCAGGTGAATTCTTTGGCCAAACATCTGCAGATGTACAGACTTCCCTGGATGTGCAGCTAGATGGAGTTATGGAGACAATGTGTACTGTGTAACTTTTTGCCAGGGTTCAAGTCTCAGCTCTGTCACTCACTAACTGAATTTTTCTGCTAATTTATCTGGCTCTCAGTGCCCTCATTTATAAAATGGGGATGATTTTGAAGCTGTTGTAACAGTTCAGTGCTATAATATGTAAAAATGCTTCTCACAGTTCCTGGTACGTATTGGGCACTAAATGCACATTAATGTGGTCTTCTCATCCGTTGCTATAGTTTGATTGTTGAATAATCTCCCAGAGGTCTCTGTGTTGAAGGCTTGGTTCCCAGGATGGTGCTATTTGGAAGTGATGGAGCTTTTAATAAGTGGGGCCTAGTGGGAAGCTCTCCGATTTGGGGGGTTACATCCCAAAAGGGATTTTGGGACTCATGTCCCTTCCTGTGTCTCTCTGATTCTGGCTAATGATTTAAGTAGTTTATTCTGACACATGTTCCCTGCCATTGACATCTGGCATCCTCACCGGAGGCCCACAGTAAAAAGGCTGCCTGAACTTGGGCTGAAACCTCTAGAACTTTGAGCTAAATAAACCACTTCTCTTATTAAGTTAATCGCCTCAGGCATTTCATTCTTGTAATGGAAAGCTAACTAACATATCGATGAATTAGGGGGAGCAATCCTTTTTGCACTCCTTACCTCGAGACAAATAACACAGTGGGTTTTAAACTTTTCTTTGGATCAGTATCTTTTATTTTCTCCAAGAAGATAGTTTGCATGGAAACACACACACACACACACACACACACACACACACACACACACACACACACACACACAGAATAGTTAAGCAGCCCTGGGGATCCCTGTGTAGGTGGACTTTCACTGATGGCCCTCAGTTGCTTCTCAGACATTTCCAGGTAACCCACACTGAAACCCAGTGAGGTAGCATGTAAAAGTGCTTTATAAAGTACACATCAGTACAAAGATGTCAGCTATATTTTTAGGAATGGTAAAGGTGAGTTTTAGAGGTAGGTGGAGAAGGGTGATGGTGGAAGAGTAGGGAGTTTCCCTGAAGGAAACTCTGGTTTGATCTGGGCCAACCAAGAATGCTGGGAGCAGGGCCACCATTGTGGACATTATGTAATTGCATGGGCCACCAAACTCACAATGGTTCCTCATTTGGTTTAACCTGTTGTTGCCATCTTCATATTTTTAATAATTTTGTTAATGAAGGGCCCTGCATTTCCATTTAGGTCTAGGCCCAACAGTTCATGTAAGTGGTCCTATCTATGGGAATGTCAGTTTTATAGAATTCTAGCTACATGTTCTAGCTTCAATTTCATGAGAGAATGCCCTATATGGCAGGTCTTTCCAGGGACACTGGGTCCTACCTTGAGTCCACTGTCCTTTCTTCCCTCCTGAAACAGATGACTTTTGTCTTTGAGTTCTGACCCTACAGCTTTGCTTGTCCCACTAGCTCTCATTTTAGACCTAACCCTGAGCCTTTCCCAAAGACATGAGTCACTCAAAATGAACAAAATTAGAATGTGGGGTCACTATAATAGACACATTACTAGTATTTATCAGCATTTTTTTCTGAGTGAAATCTGGGAAGTTTTCTCCAATCTGGGTTAGAGAAACCTCAGGAGTCAGTTTGAGAGCTGTGAGAATTTTTTAGTGCTCTGTACTAACCAGGGAACTATAAAATTCCTTTTGAAGATTTGAAAATGTATGGAGATATATATCTATATCTATATCTATATATCTATATCTATATATATTCCTTTATCTTGAGAGTGTGTATGTATGTGTGTGTGTGTGTGTGTGTGTGTGTATTCCCCCCCACTGTATCTCAAAGTGATCATGCAAATATTTATCTGAACCAGGACACTTTTAAGTTTGAAAAGGGGATTCTATGAATGATAATATACTATTATAACAGCTATAAATCTGTACCATTCTTGGAAGCCCATGTCTGTGATATCCCTTTGAGTCTCTTTTATGGTCATTCCCCTCTTATAGGTTAATTCGAGAGAAAAAATATGCATTTATTTGTAAGAGCCTTTGATGAAGAAGTAGCTCTAAGATGGCGGCTGGCTGAGAGCCAAGAGGTGGCGCTTACTTGTTTGTCAAAAGCAAGGCTTTGTTTACTGCAACTTACACCTGGCTCGTGGGCACTGCGTGCTGCACCTGTAAGTTGAGCTTGTGACACATGTATGCCTGTTAAGAGAACTAATGCATCTGTGATGGGTGAAGAATATTTAAACAGACGGTAGAGAGGAACGGGGGTGGGGGGGCGGAATCAGAGAGAAGATAGAGAAGGGAAGAAGAAGAAGGAACAATAAAGGAACCACTCATTCCCAGTCTGCCTCTGATTTCTTTCCCGCGGTATCATTGCTGCAGGCGGCAACATTTATTGACAAAGCAAAGAGAGCAGCAGTCATATGAGGAAGGAGATTGTGAACATAGCCTCAAGTCTGTGTACCTACTCACAGTTGTTTTGGGGTCCTCCCTGCTGGTACGTGGGCACAACTTTTATCCTAGTTACATTGATCACCTGGGCCATCACTGATCTGTGCTCCCACTTGTAGGACCAATGAATTTAATGTGAAAATAGGGACCCACCTGCATAACCCATCCTCTTTAATATATTTGCTATGGTATAATGACACTGTTTTACTCTAATACTGGTTCCTTTAACACTGACAGTGGTGAGTATAAAGGTTTCTTTCACCCTCTGCACACTGACCTATAGCAGTATCTGCTACTGTGTAGTACAGACACCCCTTGTCCCTTGTCCCTTGTCTGGAATTCTGCAAAACTGTCTGTCTTCATTCTCTTAACACATTCCTAACACTGAGGCTTTTGTGATGTTTCTGAAACAAAAATCGGACAATGTTGAGTCATTTACAAACCCTTCAGTGGCTTCCCATTGTCCTTGGGGTGAAGCTGAAGCCTGTGAACCTATCTGATAAGGATTTTTTAATCCAGCAGAAGTTCTGGCTCAGTGTTGATATATCCATGGGGACAGAGGTATGTGGTGGAGTGAGAGTGGGAGGCAAGAACAGATTTTATCTATGGTGTGAGCTCTTCTTGCAATACCCATGTGTCTCCTCCCTCCCCCCCCCCTTGTTCTTTCTAGGCTCTCTAACATTTCCTAATACCAATTGCACTGTATCTGAGTTTTCCTTGAATGCTCAGTAGCTACAGCCATGTTTTGTCTGAATTTGATTCCCATCTTTAAAAGATCTCTAAGTCTGCAGTGTAAGGGATGGACAGTATACTCTTCATATTGGAGTGGACCAGTGATATTCTTTGACCAAAAGATCTGACAAGAACAAGTTTCGAGGAGAAAATGTTTATTTGGGGCTCATGGTTTCAGAAGTCTCAGTCCACAGCTGGCTCACTCTATTGCTCTGGGCCCAAGATGAGGCAGCACATCATGGTAGAAGGGAGTGGTGGAGGGAAGCAGCTCAGGACATGGAGCCAGGAAGCAGAAAGAGAAGAAAAGACCATGGAGAAGATGTAATCTTCCAGGCATGTCCCCTGTGACCCACCTAGTCCAGTCATATCCCACCTGCCTGCAGTCACCACCCAGCCAGCCCATTCAAACTAGGATGGATCAATTAGATTGCAGCTCTCATAATCTAATCATCTCACTTCTGAATGTTCCTGCATTACCAGGAGCATTGGGGAGACACTTTACATTCAAACCACAGCACAGCTCCATTGGCTTCTTTGTTGGCCCTCAAGTAGGCCTTGGGAGCTCCACTTTAGGAATTCTGTGCTCTTCTCTCTCTCATCATAAAAAGCGAGCCCCTTACTGACCGGTAGCTCCATGTCTTTCTCCTTCACATCCTTCAGATTTCTGCTCAAAAGTCATTTTTCAGTAATGTTTTCAGTGACTATATTATTTAAAATAGTTCCCTAGGAATTCTCTAACATTATTGTTAATTTGTTTTCTTCATAGTGCTTATTATCCATCTGACATGCTACCTTTTTAATATACTCACTCATTTGTTATTGTCTGCATTTGATTATCTATATGCCCAGTAGAAGATAGGCTCTATAGTGTCAGGGATTTTTATCCATAACATTTATTACTGTATTCCCAGTTCACTGGACCTAGGACTAGGCCCAGTACATATAAGTATTTGATGAACATTTGTTGAGTGAAAGATGATGTAGCATCAGAGATAGGAAGTGATTGTGATAAATGAAGATTTTGTAACCTACCAGCCATGTCCTTAAACTGCCCTTGCCATTAGCCATGCAGCCACCTTAATCCCAACACATCACTTAATTTCCCATTTTCAAATGTTGAAATTTGGGAAAGGACTTTGAGACATTTTATATATTACCGTAGCTACCTTTCCCAGGCATATATTTACTGAACATGTTTTTAAAAATCAAAGTGAAGTTATCAAGTTTGTTTGGTTTGCTGTTATTATGCTGAAATTCTAAGCATGGAGTTTCCTAATTACACAAACAAGAAAGAAAATTTCTACAGATAAAATAGTGTCTGTATTTATTTCCAAGGACTTGTATCTTTGGGGGTTGGGGTAGGGACAGATATCTGCAAAAAGCACTAAAAGAACTCCCCCAGGAGTTCTCACATGCTTTTTCCTTGCTGTGTCCATGTGACATAGATTAATTTGAGGGCCATTTCTGGTTAGGTGGACATAGAGAAAATTTAAAGACAGAATCTTACCACTGTAACCAGGAAGAGATACATGCAAAGGTTAGCCAGATGCAGATTTTTTTCTTCCTCCCCCTCCTTTATTTTATTCTTTGGTACTGGGGATTGAACCCAGGGTTGCTTTACCTCTGAACTACATCCACAGCCTTTTTTACTTTTTATTTTGAGACAGGGTCTCACTAAGTTGCTTAGGGCCTTGCTAAATTGCTGTGGCTGGCTTTCAACTTGTGTTCCTCCTGTCTCAGTCTCCTGAGTCATTGGGATTATCGGTGGGTGCCACCACGCTTGCCAGAGACAGATTTGGGAAATGATTGGAAAATCTAACAGTTTTTTCTTTTGGTCTGAGAGTAAGGTACACTAATGTTTGAGCTCCTTGGCTCCATTTTTATGGAGGAAATTTGTGCCAGAGATAGCAGAAGGAAGTTGAAAGACAATTGAGAAAGGATTCAAAAACTGTAAACTGCACTTCAGCCTAAGCATTACTGTTGCCATTTGTAAGAATTTCTTGTCAATCAGTCACAGTACTTAATGTTGCTATTTTAATACAGTGTCAAGTGGAAGGGTCAGAGACAGGCTTCTGATAATTTTGAAACTTGCTTTGTTGAAATAAAGCTTCTCTAAAACTGAAAACCAGAATCTACTCAAAAATGCAAAGGGATGGAATAATATGTGAAAATCTTGTATTTTTAAATTTTTTTTAAGCTTTAGGTGGACATAATATCTTTATTTTTATTTATTTATTTATTATTCTAAGTTGTTGTAAATGACAGCAGAATGCATTACGTTTCATATTATACTTATAGAGCACATTTTTACATATCTCTTTTTGTATACAAAGTATATTCACACCATTCGTGACTTCATACTTGCACTTAAGGTAATGATATCCACCTAATACTACCATTCTTTTTTTTTTTTCTTCACCCTTTTGCTCCCTCCCTTCCCCTCCCTCCCCATTGGCCATTCTAGTGTTCCTCTAATCCTCCTATGCTCCCTGTCGCAACCCCACTGTGAATCTGCCTCCTTATATCAGAGAAAACATTCGGCATTTGGATTTTTTGGATTGGCTAACTTCATTTAGCATTATACTCTCCAACTTCATCCATTTACTTATGAATGCCATGATTTTATTGTCTTTTATTGTTGAATAATACTCCATTGTGCATATATACCACATTTTCTTTATCCATTCACTACTGAAGGGCATCTAGGTTGGTTCCACAATCTAGCTATTGTGAATTGTGCTGCTATAAACATTGATGTGGCTGTGTGCCTGTAGTATGCTGTTTTTAAATCTTTTGGATATAGACCGAGGAGTGGGATAGCTGGCTCATGAAGATTCCTGGGAAAATATCTTTATTTTTTAATTTTATGTGTTGCTGAGAATTGAACCCAGTGCCTCACATATGCCAGGCAAGTGCACTACCGCTGAGCCCCAGCCCCAGCCCCCTAAATCTTGTGTTTTGATGTTACCAAAGTGCACATAAATTATTGTGCTAAACATTGGAAGAATGCTCAGGATATTTGTGGCCAGTGACTTGAAATATAAATAGAACGTGCCAATTTGTGAAGAGAAAATAATTTTTCATTTTTGAATTTTGTTTTTTAAATATAATTGGTTAATTTAGACAATGCAATACATACAGAAAAGAACACACATTGTAGTTGCACAGCTTGATGGTTTTTCCCAAAGCAAAAGTATCCTAAAACTACTTCTTCTCAGATTAAGAAAAAAGAGCTTCGTCAATCCCTGCAAAATCCATCTTTTCTCTCCCCTTTTATACTAACTTCATTTTTTGGGGTGGGGGGTAATAGAGATTGAATCCACAGGTGCACTACCACTGAGCCATATCATTAGCCTTTGTTTCTTGTATGTTGAGAGAATGTCTCAGTAAATTGCTTAGGGTCTTGCTAAATTGCTGAGTCTGGCCTTCAACTTGTGTTTCTCCTGTCTCAGCTTCCTGAGTTGCTGAGATCATATATGTGCACCACCGTGCCCAGCTTCTAACTTCATTTTAATTTATTTTATGTGACTCTGAATTTAAATAAATGGAGTCATACAGTATATTCACTTTAGTGTTTGATTTCTTTCCATTAATTTCATGCTTGTAAGATTTGTCCATGTTGTGCCTTATAACAGTTGTGCATTAATTTTCATTGCTGTGTAGTTTTCTGTTTTATTAATATGCTACAGTTTATTCAGCCATTCCATTATTTGTGAATATTTCAATTGCTTCTAGTTGATTGCTACTACAAATAGTACAAATATGACATCCTTTACATGTGTATTCACTAACATCTACACATGTATACATATATGTTGAAGTGAAATCGTTGAGTCCTAGGATATAAGCAGTTCCATTTGGTAGATTCTGCCAAAGGTTTCCAATATGGTTGTACAAGTTAAATTCACATTAGCAGTGTATAAGAGTTTGACTTGTTCCACATCTTTGTTACCACTTTGTATTGTTATTTGTTTTTATTTGAGTCATTCTGGTATGTGCGTAATGGTATCTCATTGTGGTTTTTGTTTCTGTTTGTCTTTTGAGTGATCATGTTGAGCATTTGTATATTACTTTTTTTTCATTTGTTCAGTTCATGTGCTTAATTGAATATTTGGATATGCTCTGTTTTGAGCTGCTTTTTGCCCATTTCTGTTGGGACTTTTTTGTATTTTTATTGATGCATATATAGGGATAGTCTTGCTGTAAGTCCTTTGCCACTCATATAATTTATGTGTGATATAACACACACACATATCATGAGAGGCACAAACATCTCCTGTGATAGGATTTTATTTTATTTTTTATTTTTTTAATTTATTTTTTATTCTAAGTTGTTATAAATGACAGCAGAATGCATTACATTTCATATTACACATATAGAGCACATTTTTTACGTATCTCTGGTTGTATGCAAAGTATATTCACACCATTCGTGACTTCATACATGCACTTAGGGTAATGATATCCATCTCATTCTACCATCTTTTTTTTTCTTCACCCTTTTGCCCCCTCCCTTCCCCTCCCTCCCCATTGGCCATTCTAGTGTTCCTCTAATCCTCCTATGCTCCCCATCCCAACCCCACTGTGAATTGGCCTCCTTATATCAGAGAAAACATTTGGCATTTGGCTTTTTGGGATTGGCTAACTTCACTTAGCATGATATTCTCTAACTCCATCCATTTTCCTGCAAATGCCATGATTTTATTCTCTCTTATTGCTGAGTAATATTCCATTGTGTGTATATACCACATTTTCTTTATCCATTCATCTACTGAAGGGCATCTAGGTTGGTTCCACAGTTTAGCTATTGTGAATTGTGCTGCTATAAACATTGATGTGGCTGTGTCCCTGTAGTATGCTGTTTTCAAGATTTTAAAAAGAGTTTTTGTGATACACACTAGCAAATTCATGCACGGTAAACACACAATTAACATTTTCCAGTAAATTTACTGAGTTGTACAATAATTACCCAAATTCAATTTTAGAACATTCCAGTTATTCCTAAGGCTCCCTTTATGCCCATTTGCCTTTAATTCCAATTACTACCCCTAGCCTCAGGCAATCACAAATATGATATTATCTCCTATAGTTTTCCTTTTGCATAATGTTAAGAAAATGGAATCATATAGAATGAAAGCATTCTTTTTGACTTTCTTAACATGATTATTTTGAGATTCATTGCTATTTTTTATATATGCACTGGGTCCCTTTTCTTTTCAGTACTAATACACCATTATACTGGTGTACTACAATTGGCTCATTCACCAGATGAGGGACATTTAGTTTCTGTACAGTTTTTGCTTATTAAGAACAAAGCCGCTATAAAATTGTGCATGTAGTCTTTGAGTGAATATAGAGTTTCATTTTATGTGCATGAATACCTTAGAGTGGGAGTCGTAAGTGTGTGGCTTTTTTTTTTTTTTTTTAGTTTCTTTTATTGGTTCTTTTTAGTTATACATAACATTAAGATTCAGTTTGACATAATTATGAAAACATGGAATATGATCATCTCTAATTCAGTCCTCAGTGTTCCCCCTTTCCCTCCCCTCCCCACCCATTCCTTTTCCTCTACTCCACTGATCTTTGTGCTATTCACTTTTAGTTTTTTTTTTTTTTTTTTTTTTTTTTTTATAGTTAGTGTCTTGTTGGATATACGTGATGGTGAGATTATTTACTACATCTATAGAATATTTCATCCATCAGTGACTGACAGCCTCTTAGCAGAACATGGAACATTTTCTAAAATAGATCATACTTTAGGTTGCAAGGCAAATTTTAGAAAATATAAAAAATATAATTTTCTCGCATCCTATCAGATCATAATGGAGTAATGATAGAAAGCATTGACAAGACAAAAACCAGAAAGCACTCCAACATGCATGACTAACTTTTTAAGAAACTGACAAACTGTGTTTAAAAAGTGCTACCATATTATTTATATCCTAATCAGCCCTGTAGGAGAGTTCCATTTGTTCACATCCTTAGTGTTTTTATTTTTTTTTCTGAATTTTAATTGTTCTGGCAATCATTCAGTAGTATCTTGTGGTTTTCCTTCACTTTCTCTAATGAATTATGATATTGAACATTTTCTTTTGTGCTTGCTTTCCAGTTGTATATTTTCTTTTGTGAAGTATTTTCTCAAATATTTTGCCCATTAAAAAACTGTGTTGTTTATTTTGTGATAATTGAGTTTGGGGCATTCTTAACATATTCTGGCTAAAAGGCTTTTATCATATATGTGATTTGAAAATCTGTGTTTTAGAGTCTCAGTTTATGGATTATCTTTTGATTCCATTTAGAGTGTCTTTTGAAGACTATAAGTCCTAATTTTCACAAAATTCAAGTGTATAAATTTTCTTTTCAGGTATTATATTTTGGTGTGTTGGAAGAAAGCTTTGCTTCACCTGAGGCCACAAAATATCCTGTGTTTCCTTCTAAAATATTTATAATTTTAGGTTTTGTATTTAGATCTGTGGGTAATTTGGGGTCAATTTTTAATATGGCATGTAGTATGAACACTGAGTTTTAATTGTTTTTTGTGTGTATATTCAGTCATTCCTGCATCACTTGCCAAAATGACTCTAGTTTTTTTAAATTAGTTATTAATGATAGCAGAATGCATTTCGATTCACTGTACACAACTGTAGCATAACTTTTCATTTCTCTGGTTATACCATATGTGCAGTCATATAGGTACCTAGAGTAATGATGTCCATCTTTTCTGCCCCCATGCCCCCTCTTCTCCCCTTCCCTCCCTCCCCATTGTATTGTTTTTGAATACTCCCCAACCAATAGTTGATTATATGTGTGTGAATTTATTCCTGGTATCTGTTCCATAACATTGATCTATCTGTCAATATACATATGTATCCATATCATATCTCCAGTAGCACACTGTCCTCATCTTTATAGTAAATCTTGAAATTAGGTAATCAATTTCTCCAAATGTGTGCATTTAATAATTATTTTGCCTGCCAGGTTGTAGTGGTACACACCTGTAATCCCAGTGATTTCAGAGGCTTGAGGGAGCAGGATCACAAGTTTGAGGCCAGCCTGGGAAATTTAGTGAGACCCTGTCTCAAAATACAAAATAAAAGGGATTAGGATGTAGTTCAGTGGTGAAGCATGCTTGGGTTCAGTCCCCAGTACTGAAAAAAAAACAATTGTTTTCACCTATTTCAATCCCTTTCTTTTTTCAAATAAGTTTTTAGAATTATTTTGCCAGTTAGTATAAAAATCCTACTGAGATTTTGACCAAAATCATACTCAATCTACATATGAGCTAGAGGAGATGTGAAATTTAGATAATGAGTCTTTGAATCCATGAACATGTCATATCTTTTCATTTATTTGGTGTTATATTTGTTTTTTTTTTTTCCATTCATGTTTTAGTTTCCATATACAGATCCTGCAAAAGCTTGGAAGAGTTATACCTACAAATTAGTTTGTGATGTTAAAATGCTATCATTCCTTTTTTATTTCAATTTCAAATTGTTGACTGCATATGTATAAGTAAAAATATTGTTATATAATGCATTTTCATCTTGCACCCTTACCAAATCAGTTCCAGTAGAATTTTGCAGTATTTTTTGAGATTTTTCGGTATAGGCATGTCATCTGTGAATAGAGATCCTTCAGTTTTATCTTTCAAAAATGTATAAATGTCAGCCTTTCTTTCTTGCATTTGCACTAGCTACGTATAGTGTTGAATGTGAGTGGTGTATGGTGATGACTATGGGTGGTGGCAACTGCCATTCTGTCTTGGTCCTGTTCTTAGACGGGAAGTATTCAGTCTTTCACCAGTAAGTGTGCTGGTTGCGCATATTTTTTAGATGTACTTTATCAGGTAAAGGAAGTTTGCTTCTATTCTTGCTTTGCTAAGAAAAATTAAATCTCTCAGTGAATTAGATAGGGAAGGAATATATCTCAACACAACAAGTTATCACAATCCCACAGCTAATTGCATACTCAATGGCAATAAGTTGAAAGCTCTTTCTGATTTTTATTCAAGATAGTATAGGATGTCTTTCCCAGAACAAATGGCAAGACAAAGAAATAAAGGCCCACAAGTCAGAAAGGAAACAGTAAAATTGCTTCTGTTTACATACTTGATTTCATAGTAGGAAATGCTAAAGATGAATGATGAAAAACAGAACTAACAAAAGAATTCAGTGAGATAGCAGGGTATAAAATCCACATATAAAAATCAGTTCCAGTTTTATATGCTAGTAGCAAACTCTCCAAAAAAGAAATTAAGACAGCAATGCCATTTGGAATAGCAACAAAAATTGAATGCTCATGAATTAATTTAATCAAGGAAGTGAAAGATCTGTACACTGAAAAGTATAATACATTGGTAAAAGAAATAAAAGACACAAATAAATTGAAAGATAGCCATGCTCAATGATTGGATGTTTTAACAGTATTTGTTCTTCCAATCAATGAACAGGCTATCTTTCAATTAGCCAGGTAGTATGGATGTTTTAACAATATTTATCCTTTCATACTACCCATAGCAAAACACAGATTCAATGTAATATAATCCTTATAACAATTTCAATGATGTTTTTCAGAGAAATAGAAAAAAAATCCTATGTTTGTATGGAACCACCAAGGTACCTGAATAGCTAAAGGAATTTTAAGAAAGAAGGAAATCTATGGAAGCAAATCACTTCCTGATTTCAAAGTATATTACAAAGCTATAGTAATCAAAACAGCATGGTTCTAGCATAAAAACAGACACATAAGCAGGGCATGGTGGTGCATGCCTGTAATCCCAGTGGCTTGAGAAGCTGAGGCAGGAGGATCGCGAGTTCAAAGCCAGCCTCAGCAATGGTGAGGTGCTAAGTAACTTAGTGAGACCCTGTCTCTAAATAAAATACAAAATAGGGCTGGGGATGTGGCTCAGAGCCTGAGTTCAAACCCTGATTCCAAAAATTAAAAAAAAAAAAAAAAAAAAAAAAAAAAAAAACAATAAAGAACCAGACACATAGACCAATGGAATAGAATATGAAACCCAGAAATAAACCTATGCATATGTGTTCAACTAATTTTTGACAAAGACACCAACATGACACAGGAATAATGGATAGTCTCTTCAACAAATGCTGTTGGGTAAACTGGATATCTGCATACAAAAGGATGAAATCAGTTTCTTATCAAAAGTCATATCCCCATATCAACTCAAAATGGGCTAAAGAGTTAAATGTAAGGCTCAAAACTATAAACATAAAAGAAGAGCTCTATGGCACTGGACTTTTCAATGATGTTTTGGATATAAGATCAAAGGGACAGGCAATACCAAGAAAAAAAAAGCCCAGGAACAGATGCATTCCCAGCTGAGTTCTACCAGACCTTCAGAAGAACTAACACCAATCTTCCACAAATTTCCCCATGAAATAGAAAAGGAGGGAACCCTTCCAAACTCATTCTATGAGGCTAGTATCACCCTAATGCCAAAACCAGACAAAGACACATCAAGAAAATTTCAGACCAGTATTGCTGATAAACATAGATGGAAAAATTCTTAATAAAATATTGACAAATTGCATACAAAAACATATTGAAAAGATAATGCATCATGATTGAGTGGGTTCAACCCAGGGATGCAAGGTGGGTTCAATATGGAAATCAATAAATGTAAGTCATCACATCAATAGACCTAAAGACAAGAATCACATGATTATCTTAGTAGATGTAGAGAAAGCATTTGACAAAATACAGCATCCATTCATGTTTAAAACACTAGAAAAACTAGGGATAGTAGGAACATATCTCAACATTGTAAAAGCTATCTAAGATAAACTGAAGACGAACACCATTCTTTTTTAAAAAAATATATATGTATTTTTTAGCTGTAGTTGGACACAATACCTTTATTTTATTTTTTTATTTTTGTGTGTTGCTAAGGGTCAAACCCAGCACCTTGCATGTGCTAGGTGAGCACTCTACAGCTGAACCACAACCCCAGTCCCCCAACACTATTCTTTTTTTTTTTTTTTTTTGTACCAGGGATTGAACTTAGGGGCACTTAATGACTGAACTACATCTCCAGCCTTTTTTGTATTTTATTTAGAGACAGGGTCTCACTGAGTTGCTTAGTGCCTCGCTGAGTAGCTGAGGCTGGCTTTAAGCTTGAAATCTTCCTGTCTCAGCCTTCTGAGCTGTTGAGATTACAGGCATGTGCCACCGTGCCTGGATCAACATCACTCTAAATGGAGAAAAATTGAAAACATTCCCTCTAAAAACTGGAACAAGGCAGGGATGCCCTCTTTCACGACTTCTATTCAATATCATCCTGGAAACTCAAGCCAGATCATTTAGACAGAAGAAAGAAATTAACGGGATACAAATAGGAAAAGAAGAACTCAGACTGTCACTATTTGCCAACAGCATGATTCAATAGTTAGAATATCCACAAATTTCCACCAGAAAACTTCTAGAATAAATGAATTCTGCAAAGTATCAGGATACAAAATTAATATCCATAAGTCAGTGTGTTCCTATCTATACACCAATGATGAATCAGTTGAAGGAGAAATTAGGAAAACTATCTCATTCACAGTAGCCTCAAGTTATTTCATACTAGATAAAAGTGCCAAAAACATGCATTGGAGAAAAGATAGCCTCTTCAACAAATGGTTCTGGGAAAACTGTAAATCCATATGTAGTAGAATGAAATTTAACATGTCTCTCTCACCGTATTCAAAGCTTGTTCTAGTTTGTAGAGGGAATGCTTTCAGTTTTTCTCCATTTAAGATGATGTTGGCCTTGGGTTTGTTCTGTATAGCTTAAAATGATTAACCAATAAATGGGATGGCATCAAACTGAAAAGCTTCTTTACGGCAAAAGAAACAATCAAGAATGTGAAGAGAGAACCTATAGAATAAGAAAATCTTTGTCACTTTAGGATGCTGACTCATAATAGGTGGGGAAGGAGTAGTGGAGGTTCACTGCATTGGACAGGGAGGAATGGGGGGAAGGGAAGGGGTTGGGAATGGGAAAGACAGTAGAATGAATCATACATAACTTTCCTATGTTCATATATGAATACACAACAATGTAACTCCACATCATGTACGACCACAAGAATGGAAAGTTATACTCCATGTACGCCTGATATGTCAAAATATACTCTATTGTCATGTATAACTAAAAAGAACGAATAAAAAAATTTTAAAAAGCACAGACAATGAAAACAAATAAGCAAGTTGAATTGCAATTTGCATTTGATTGCCGAAATCTTTGGTACTTCTATTAATAATTTGAGGAACCTCAAAAGATGCAGTTAGGAGCCAGGCACAGTGGTGCATGCCTGTAATCTCAGCTGCTCGGGAGGCTGAGGCAAGAAGATTGTGAGTTCAAAGCCAGCTTCAGCAAAAGTAAGGCGCTAGGCAACTCAGTAAGACCCTGTCTCTAATTAAAAAACAAAAATAGGGCTAGGGGTGTGACTCAATGGTCGATTGTCCCTGAGTTCAATCCCCAATATCAAAAAAGAAAAAAAAAAAAAAAAGATGCTGTTAGGAAATGAGTAAGAAACTTACAGTTTGTAAGATAAACAAGTTCTGGAAACTTTCAGTTTCTGCACAGCAAAGGAAACAACAAAACAAGAAGGCAACCCATAGAATGGGATAGAATGCTTGGAGATTTGACAAGAGGTTAATATTCGGAATATATGAGGAACCCCTACAATTTACCAATACAAAACAAATAACCCAATTAAAAAATGAGCAAGGGGCCTGAGCATACTTTTCCAAAGAAGATGTACACATTGCAAATAGGTACAAGAATTATGTGCTCACCCTGACTAATCATCAGGGAAATGCCAATTAAAACCACAATGAGATATCACCCCACACCTCTTAGGATGGCTAATATGAAAAAGTTAAAAGATAGCAAGTAGTTTTGAGGATGTGGAGAAAAGTCAGGGGTCAGGGGTTTTTTTCTTACATGTTGAAGCTAGAGAAAAAGGTATCTAACAAAAACAGAAGGGACAACAGTAAAGAAAAGAGATTGAGGTGGAGGGAGAAGAGGAGGGAATGAAATGGAGCAAATCATGGTGATTGAAATGGAGCAAATCATGTTATGTACATGTCTGACTATATCACAGTGAATCCCACTTTAATGTACAATTTTATAATGCACCAATCAAAAAATAAAGGCGCAAATGTTTCGCATAATTAAGTTCGAAGAGCATGCTCTGTAAAGCTTCAAATATTTTTACTGTTTTTTAATTTAATTTTTATTATAATTTTTAAATTAATGTAATTAAAGTATGTAATTAGAACTATATGTATTTGTGATTATAAATAAGTAAGTACATAAATAAATGGAAGAGAGACCAGTAGAGTATAGGAAGTGGGTCAGGAGGAGGCAAGAAGAAAGGAAGAGGGAAAGACTGGGGAATGAAATGCAGAAAATTGGGGCTGGGGTTGTAGCTCAATTGCAGAGTGCTTGCCTGTCACATGTAAGGCACTGGGTTATGTTGCTGCCTGAAGCGATGGCCGCTTGGAGCAACGGAGCCGCGGGAAGAAGTTCAGAGGCAAACTGGAGACAAACAGTTTTTTATTCTGATAACTTTTCTCTCTGGTTCTAACAACGACTAACACGTGCCACACACACCACCAAAATGGCGCTGACCCGATCAGCAATCTCGGCCAAGTCACTCGAGATCCCGGGCCAAGTCCCGTGAGACTATGGAAGGCGACAATGCCCAAATCCTTATGGCCCATAGTCAACTGCAATTTAAGCCATCTCCCCAAACAGGGCTTCTACAGGGTTAGATCCTCAGCACCACATAAAAACAAAGGTATTGTGTCCATCTACAACAACAAAAAAAAAAAAACTTAAAAAAAGTGAAAATTATGTGCATGTATGAATATGTCAGCACTCCTCTTTTATGTATAATTATAATGAACCAATAAAAACATAATAACAAAAAGGATGAGTGGATGAAGAAAATGTGGTATATATACAGAATAAATGCCATTTCTGCTTTTAAAACAAGGAAATCCATTTGTGACTACATGGATAAACTTGTTGGACATATACTAAATGAAATAATTCAGAGACAGAGAAATATTGCATAGTTCACTCATGTGGAGTCTAAATGGGTTGAATTAAAAAACAGAGTCCAAGATTGATTACCAGGGATCAGGGTGTGAGTGGCAGGGAGTAGGGAGATGTTGGTCAAATGGTTCAAACTTGCAGATATAAGATGAATAAATTTTGGAAACTAATATAGAGTATGGTGACTATAGCTTATAATAATGTATTGCATACTTGAAATTTGCTGAGAGAATAGATCTTAGGTATTCTTACCATAAACCACACAAAAATAACTGAAATGATGGATATGTGAATAACCATTGTTATGGTATCCATTTTACAATGTATATGTGCATTAGCTTTCCATCACTGAAATAATCTCCAACACCTGAATTAATTAACTTATAAGAGAAAACGTTTATTCTAACTGACAGTTTCAAAGCTTTCATTCCATGACTGATTGGCCCATTGCTTTGGGCCTGTGGTGAGGCAGCATGTCCTGGGGTGAATGCATGGGGGCGGTATTCTGCTTATCTAACAGCCAGGAAACAGACGAGGCAAAGGAAGGGGCTGGGGTCCCACAGTCTTCTTCAGAGCCATACACTTAGGCTTTCCCTTTTTTTTTTTTTTTTGGAGTCAGGGATTGGACCCATGTGTGCTTAACCACTGAGCAACATCCCCAGACTTTTTTTTATATTTTATTAGGGATAGGGTCTCACTGCGTTGCTTAGAGCCTTGATTAGTTGCTAAGGCCAGATTTGAACTCGACAATCCTCCTGTCTCAGTTTCCCATAGGCTTTACCTCTTAAAGTTTCCACCACTGCCCAATAGTAAATGAGGACCAAGCCTTTAACACAAGGACCTTCAGAATATAGTCAGCATCCAAACTATAGCAATATGCATATCCAGAAATCATGTTGTATGCCTTGAATTGATACAATTTTAATGTGTCAATTGTACATCAATAAAGCTGAAAATAAAAATGAGTGATGTTTGGATTTTGAAATATGCCTGTTCTGCATCTATTCAGATAATTATAGGGTTTATCTTTAGTGTGTTAGTATGGTGGATTGCATTGATTGATTAAAAAAAAAAGAACAAAAACTTTGACTCCAATATTGCTTATTGAGCTGATAGGTGACATCCTTTTCAGTGAGAGTGTAAATGGACTTAATATTTCATGACTCACTAATTCTGTACCCAAATTAAATGGACTTTGCTTGTCTAGAACATGCATCACTTGCCTACTAATTTAGCATTCATTTGGGGCAAAATTATTTGATTAGATACTATGTGGTTTTAAAAAAGTTCCCTGTTCTTCAAAGATTATAACCCTGTGTAAACAAAAATAAATAGGTAAAATAAAAATGGAAATAAGCATAGACCAGGTTGTAGAAAAGGCTGAAGTCATGAGCAGATATGGATGAGGCAGAGAGGATGGATACTGCTCTTTAAAACGTACAGGGCCTCAGTGGGAAATAACTGAGGGATATGAATTGTTTACAGCCTATTTTGTGATCTAGGAGTTCCCCAAGACTAAGGGTCAATAAAAAAATGAAGTCAGAGTCATTGCATTTGCTTGGAACACCGGGGACCACAACAGCAAAGAGAACAGTGCCTGGCTTTGGGTGGATCAATTCCAAGTACCTGTCCATGGTGGTGTAACTTGCATATTGACTGACTGCAAACTTTTGGGATTTTTAGTGGCATTTCTACTTGAATTTGGCTTAAATTCTAGTCTGTATCAAAGTAAGACTGAATATTAATATTCTTCAATTATATATTTGGAGAATAATTTATTCATTTGAAATCCAGACCCAAATATGAAATTCAGCACAATAATTAAGAATAAGAACCCAAAGAACCTCATGCTTGAGGCATTTAGCATCTGATAAAATTTTGCATACTTATAAGGTGCACTGAAATGACCCTGATGAATACACACTGCGTGGGTGAAATATATCACTCTGCAATTACGAGAACCAGGTCTATGAAACTATTTTAAAAATAGTTTGAAGAAGGAAACAGATATTTTTAAAATGCTTGTGTGTTCTGGAAGTTTTTAACCTTTTTCCTTAACCTTTTATATAATGATTGAATTGGCTTCATAACTCATTTAGACTACTTATCTGTCAAATGGGGTATTTTAGAGAATACTATAAGGAATGATAATCTTTAAAGGCCAGTGCCAAACAAGAGGAGAAAATATAAGGTTTCTCTTAATTCCTGAAAAAAAAAGTCACTTTTTTTGGGGGGTACTGGTGATTGAACTCATGGGTACTTGACAACTGAGCCACATCCCCTGCCCTATTTTGTATTTTATTTAGAGACAGGGTCTCACTGAATTGCTTAGTGCTTCTTTTTTGCTAAGGCTGGCTTTGAACTCACAATCTTCCTACCTCAGCCTCCCAAGTCACTGGAATTACAGTGCCACTGTGCCCAGCAAAAGTCATTTTTCTTAAAGCATGACAATTGTAGGTGACCCATAAACAGTAAAGAAAGGTGTGTGTGTGTGTGTGTGTGTGTGTGTGTGTGTGTGTGTATGTGTGTGTTAGTCCGTACTGGCTACTATAACACAATAGCATAGACTGATTAGAAACAGAAGTTTATTTCTCATAGTTCTTGAGAAAGTCTAAGATCAAGGTGCAGGCAGATTCAGTGTCTGATAAATTCTCATTTTGTGGTTCATAAAGGTTGATTTTTCATTGTGTCCTCATGTGGTGGATGGGAAAAGGGAGTTCTCTGGGTCTCCTTTATAAGGGCACAATGCCATTCTTACAGCTCTGCCCTTATGACCTAATCACTTACCAAAGCCCCCACCTCCTAATACTGTCATATTGGGGATTTCAACATTCGGTTTTTTGTGGGACCACAAATGTTTAGTCTATACCAGTAGTGTGTGTGTGTGTGTGTGTGTGTGTGCACTGCATGTGCCCATGTACACACATCCATCTGATTTGATTGTGAATTTTGTATTTGAATTGGATTAAAAAAAAAACTGGAAACTCCTTGGCCTATGGGCTGAATTTGTAAGAGAACTAGCATCCAATGGAGTGTTAGCCTTGGTTATGTACTTTGATTCTTCCCAAATACAAATTATTTTCAAGTTGCACAGTGAACACAAGGTTTGGATTCACACTCATTTATCTGAAGCCAAGTTCTGTTAATTAACAATTTCTTTGATCCTTGAACAGATTCCTCA
Source organism: Tamias sibiricus (assembly GCA_025594165.1). NCBI lineage: Eukaryota > Metazoa > Chordata > Mammalia > Rodentia > Sciuridae > Tamias > Tamias sibiricus. Next base: position 131,350,024 of record CM046667.1, read on the forward strand.
ACTACTTTGGCCTGATTTCCTCAGCTGTAAAAATGAAGCAGTAATACCACTGTCATAGGGCCCTTGAATAGTTTGGCACACATGAGCTTAGTAATCAAAACAGCTAAGTTGTTAACGTTATCCTCAGAGTTTCCAGCAAGGCTGAGACAGACCAGGTGAGAAACCCTCCCCATCAAGTCAGCTTGTGGGATGGGTCAAGTGTGGCTGCTCAGAGCCTAAATATGTCCTTCAACTACAGTGGAAAGAAGGGCACCAGGGAAGCCCAGGTCACTAGCCAAACCAAAGAGGGGTGGGGCTGAAGGTTGGGGCAAAGACAGTACAACAAGATCAAGTTGAAAAGGAGAAGCCAGGAGAAAGAGAGAATCAAGTGGGGAGTAGTGTGATTCACCCTGCAGAGAGGAAACCTCCCCTCCAGCTTTGGGTGTGTGGTATCAATGAACTTAAGCACTTAGATTCCAGGGCCAGAACAAGGAACCTCCTTAAAGGTGCTGCGTGTGCTCGACCATGAGCACCCCCAACATCACACTCACCTGGTGTAGAGGATGCCCAGAGACAAGGACACATCTCATCTACTGTGTGCTCCATCCTTCCCAGGCACAACCACAGAAAGCCATGGCACGCTGGGTATAAGAGGAAAAATCCTTTTTACCCTGTTGAGACCAGTGACTTCAGAGAGGCTTTCCATACCCACCTAATGTAACTATAGCCCCCTCCATCTCTATCAGTACTTTCAGTTATCTTCATGTTATTTTGGTTGATGGATGTTTCCTTGTTTATGTATTTTTCTGTGTGTGCCTCCTGCGATGAGAATGTACATGTTCTGTAAGGTCAGATCTTTGGAGATTTTGCTTGTAACCCTGTCTCATGCTTATTTAGAATGTGCCTGGTATATAGTATGCTCAGAAGATAGGTATGTATTGGATGAATTAGGAAACTTTCTGAGTTTCTTCTCTACTCTCATTTTCATATCTTATTTCTAGTTGTTTACTCTTTTGGTCAATTCACCCTTCATGTTTTTCTGCTGGTTTCTCTTCCATTCTTGAAAATATGGCTCAAATCTTACTTATTTAAGTTTTCCTGTAGTTATGAGTCAAAAATATTGTGTTAAACTTCTTCTGTTTTTTAAAACTACTTATTTTTGCTTAAAGAGACAACTTATGGGCAAAGAAGGGAATCCTTTTTGGCAATTACAGCATCCTCTGTTGAGTCATAAATAATCATACCAGAATCTCTTCCATCCTACTAACTTCAGAGTTCTTGGAGGGGGCAAGCAATGTCACCTCAATGTCCTCCGTAGCACTAGCATATTGCTTGCTCCTAAGAGAGAGTAGAGTATGCTAGTTTATGTGTGGAGTCAGACAGTCTGGAATTATGTTACATTTAGTACGTGTTTGATTTTGCATGAAATGTTTAACTTCAGTTTTCTCCTTGGCAAAATGGGGACAGGTAGCTGTACTTGCCTCATAGGGTTATAGATCAGAGTGAGTCTGATCATGCCTGTGAAGCATTTAGCATGGTGTCTTTTACTATAATAGGCATTCCAATAATTTTAGCTATGATTATCATAATCATCATTACTAGTATTATTAGTGACCCAAATGGTTATTAAATTCCATTTTATTATAACAAATTACTCCTTGAAAGGTATCATTTTTGTTCCATGCAGATGGTAAATTCATTAATTAATCTGAATATTTATATAATTAATTATAACCTTTGCAATCTTTATCACCTAGGCAACATCCATGTGTTTGTTACTGGTCCTTAACAAATAGTACAAAAAAAAAGCGTATTTAAAAAATTGAGAGCCAGGTGCAGTGGTGAACGCCTGTAATCACTGTGGCTCTGGAGGCTGAGGCAGGAGGATCACGAGTTCAAAGCTAACCTCAGCAAAAGTGAGGCTCTGAGCAACTCAGTGAGACCCTGTCTCTAATAAAATACAAAATAGGGCTGGGGATGTGGCTCAGTGGTTGAGTGCCCCTGAGTTATATCCCCAGTTAATCCCCCCCAAAAAAATTGAGTCATCTAGATACAATCAAATTAAATGAACTGCATTTGGGCATTACTTACATTTGCTATCTTTGCAAAAAAATAAAGTTCTGTTGTATTCTACAGCATCTTTAAATAACATTCTTTGGGAACTGGGGTTACAGTTCAGTGATAGCCCTGGATTCAATTCCTGGCACTGCAAAAAAAAAAAAAAAAAAAAAAAAAAAAAAACCTTGTAATAATTAGCAAACTATTATTTTTTTGTGGTGAGAATGTTGAAATTTACTCTTTCAACGGTTTTAATTCATTAACTATAGTCACCATACTGTTCAGTATATCTCAAAAACTTAATTCCTTTTTCTAGCTCACACTTTGTAGCTTTTGACCAATATTTCCTCCTTCTCCCAGCCCCCAGACTCTGTAACCAGAGCATATAGTGTGTTGTCAATATAGGTATATCTTCTCTCTGCTTCTGTAAGTTCAACTGCTTTAGATTCCACATATCAGTAAAATCACATGCTGTTTGTCTATGTGTGCCTGACTTATTTCACTTAGCATCATGCCTTCCAGGTTTATTCATCTATCACAAATAACAGGATTTCATTCTTTTTAATGACTCAGCAGTATCCCATTGCATATATTTCCTTCATCTGTTCACCACTGGAGGAACATATAGGTTGTTTCCCTTTCTTGCTTACTGTGAATAGTGCTATGATGAGCAAAGGCGGAGATGTCTCTCCAACATACTGATTTCATATCCTTAGGTATACATATCCAGTCATGGGATTGTTGCATCATACAATAGTCTGATTTTTTAATTTTTTAAGGAAACTCATATAGTTTTCCATAATGGGCATCCTAATTTACTTTCCCATGAATAGCACCCAAGGGTTCACTTTTCTCTGTTCCCTCCAACACTGGTTATCTTTTGTCTTGTTTTTATTTATTTATTTATTTTACTTGTTGATGGACCTTTATTTCATTTATTTATGGGCAGTGCTGAGAATTGAACCCAGTGCCTCACATATGCCAGTCAAGTGCACTACTGCTGAGCCCCAGCCCTCGTTTTTTCTTCTTGATTACAGCCATCTAACAGGTATGAGATTATATATCATTGTGGTTTTAATTTGCATTTCCCTGAAGGTTTATGATGTTAAGTGTTTTTTCAAATATACACTGAGCAATGTGGTCAAACAGAGACCCTTCTTGAGTGTGCATGAGCACGCACTTCTGTTCTGTGGTCAATATGAATGTGTCAATCTCCTTCCTGAGTTTTGGAATTTTCATAAAGATACTTTTGTTTGTGGACAGTTACTAGCCGAACTTTCTTTAAGGGGGAATGAAGCCTGAGATCTCCTGTTCTGCTGTGTTGATTACTCAACAAGAGCATATAATTGATTTAAAAGTGATAACTCCTCGAGCTATATGACAAATGTGTATTTCAAACACTATATTGGCATGTTTCAGACACAACTGTTAAGATACATTCCTATGTCTTAATTTTGAAAATTCCAAGTTAATCATAGGCCTTCACTTATGTTTCCCTTCTGACATAAAATAGGCATGACCGGTTAATGTCAGAATTTTTTTCTTACATTTTCTAGAACATGGATTTTTCTAAATGTCGTGAGATAACTACAAATTAGCTGTTCATTCTTAAATGGAGACATTATTACATCTTTTAGCATGGAAAATGATTTTAAATTTTCACCATTGGCAATAATTATGACTACCTGACTGTTCATCATAGCCAAAAATTTGTAATATGCTTATATGTGTCTTGACATTTTGAGAGAGTAGTAGTCTGTTCTAAAAATTGGCAGTATTTTTTAGAAAGTTTGTAGTAAGTCATCTTTAGAAAATGTTTAGTTCCTCAAAATTTCTCAAAGTGTGCTTCTATAACTTACAGAAGAAATTAATTTTGGATACCTTAAATATGAGTGTGAGGTGTGTGTATGTGTGTGTGTGAGAGAGAAATTTGTGTGTGTGAGGTGTGTGTATGTGTGTGTGTGAGAGAGAAATTTGTGTGTGTGTGTGTGTGTGCGCGCGCGCGCATGCGCACTCTTGAATATCTGAGTGTATAATCACATGTTAAGTTTGAGTTTGGGGGGGCTGGGGTTGTGGCTCACCCAGCATGTGAGCAGCCTGGGTTCGATCCTCAGCACCATGTAAAAACAAATAAATAAAATAAAGAAGATATTGTGTCCAACTACAACTAAAAGTTAAAAAAAAAAAAAAAAGTTTGAGTTTGGGAGAAATATCCATTTGCAAATAAACAAGCATTCATACAAAACATAACATTCCCAATTTATGAAGGTATGCTTAGGAAAACTAATTTATGTGACCCCCCCATCCCACTTTTCAGTACTGCGGATTGAACCCAGGGGTGCTTTACCACTGAGCCACATCCCCAGTCCTTTTTATTTTTTATTTTGAGACAGTCTCACTAAGTTGCTGAGGCTGGCCTCGAACTTGCAGTACTTCTGCCTCAGCCTCCTGAGTGTCTGGGATTACAAGCATGCACTTACCACACATAGCATGACCACTTCTTGAACATACCTTCCTTCCTTTGATTCTCTTCTCAGATTAAACTTTACCTCCCATCAGAAACCATAACAAATCGCCTGATCTAGTAGTACTATGTCCTGAGCCATTCTTTTCTTTCTAGGAGGCAATATCTAAGAGAGTAAGAATCTTGCCTGTTCATCCCCTTGTTTTATATCTCCTTTCTGTTGAATGGTACCTAATAGATGCTTAAGAAAATGTTAAGTGAGTTAATATTTGCCTTTCACAGATGAAGTTTAGGAAACAGTACAGCAGCCCAGAGGTTCCTAAACCTAGATGGGGATCAGAAGACACCTAGGAAGCTTTTAGAAATCTCAGTCTTTAATCAAAATGCTATTTTTAAACAAGAAAAGTAAATATAGCACCACTCTGCATAAAACTGGCCCGTTATTTTCTGTTTCTACAGGATGAAGTATGAGGTCCTTACACAGTTGAATAGGACCATTTGCAATCTGGCCCCAGCCTACTTTCCAACCCTGAACTTCTCCTAGTGCATCATTCTTGTTTATTCTATTCCTTTGTATATGCTATTTAATTGACTTAGACTATTCTTCCCATTTTTTAGGTTAAATTCCTTTTATTTCATTTTAGACATAAGTGTAGTGTCATCACTTCCAGGAAGCCCTTCTTGAATTTCCTAGGCTTAGAATGTAGCATTAAATGTGTCATATATTAAGAATTAAAGGCAAGTATCAATATCATTAATTATCCAGTTGTGGTATTAGTTATGGTTATTTGTGAGACTTGTTTTATTTTCTAATGAGAAGCTAGTGGCAAAAGTAAGGTGACCTTTGAGTAAGGTGAAAGTCAAACTTAAACTACTGAGCTTAGGGACTTTGCTGTCCTATCTTTCTGTTGATTGTCCAAGAAAAAGTTGATGCTTCCAAGGGATTTTTTTTTTTTGCTCAAAACGTTTCTCTATGACCTTTGCATTGGTCTATTCTCAGACACAGCATCATGGTGCATCTTTAGAGGAGCAAAAAGAGGTCTTTGGGGCTGGGGATGGGGCTGTAACTTTGTGGTAGAGCACTTACCTAGCATGCCTGAGTCCCTGGGTTCCATCCCCAGGACTGAAAACAATGAGAGGAGTCTTTGCATGGTCCTAACTAGTTGTGGCTTTGGTGTGAGGCAGCACATGTGGTCTGTGCCATTCCCCGTGGGGTAGTGTGGTGTGTGGCCCAGCTTTCCCTGAAATAACCCATGTTTGAATTACAGTTCTCACGCCTCCTACCTCTGCACTGTTGGGCAAGCCATTTTATACCTCCAGGCTAGTGTTTTGTCATCTGTAACATTAAAATAATGAATAAATAACTGTCCTCCCTGCTTATAACGGACTTGGTTTTAGCCTCCAAATTCTCTAGTTTGCATCTCCATTTAGGAAGGCTTTTCTTTCTCTCTCTCCAATAAAACTAGTTTGATATATGTTTGATGACAGAAAACTCTGTGGCTTAAAAGAGGCTAAAATGTGGAACCAACCTAAATGCCCTTCAGTAGATTGTTGTGGCATTTTCTATAAAGCCCTCTCCTTTTTCATGAAAGATATGGTGTTGAAAGAGTTAACTTTGACTTCTACTTGCTGCTGTTCAGTTCTTTATTCATATATATGGCCACCAGGTATCCCTATTTCAATTATTTAGATCCAGTCTAATTCTGTACATTTATCTTTTCTTGAAAAGAGTAACACAAACCTTTTTCTATAAGTACTTAATTTCTAGTTAATAAGCTTTAAGAGTCTTTTTTGTGATTAAAAATAAGTTTCTCTTACTTTTAAAGTAGATATAAATCCCTTAGAGTAAAAAGTCTCCCATGAGCTAACATGCAGCCTTGCCCTGCTTCTAGATTTTATAAACAACTGCTATAAAAAAAAAAAAAAAAAACAATAGTGCTGTGGAATCCCAGACAAAGAAGGTTGACTTTTATCAGACAGCCTAAATAGTATGCAGAGAAAACAGTTTCAGTCACGTACAGGGCCTTGAAAAGGTGCAAGTGACCTCAAAACCTTGAAATATGTATATAATAAGAAATTTAATATGTCTAAAATGTAATCTAAAAATTAAGTCATGTCTGTAATGAAATCACCAAAGAAAATGTAAACAATCTGTGCTGCCAAATATTGTGCTTATAACCAAAATGAAAGTAAAAAGTAAAGAGAAGATTCCACAGCCTGACTCGCGTGTCGGTGTGTTATTTTCCCCATCGCTGCTTCTCTGCCTTCCTACTTCGCTGAGCGCTCGCGTTGTACCCCCTGACTGGGGCTGGCCCCCAGCAGTAGATGAATGGATAAAGAAAATGTGGTATATATATACAAAGGAGTATTACTCAGCAATAAAAGAGAATAGAATAATGGAATTCACAGGTAAATGGATGAAGTTGGAGAATATAATGCTAAGTGAAGTTAGCCATTCCCCAAAACCCAAATGCCGAATGTTTTCTCTGATATAAGGAGGCCGATTTACAGTGGGGTTGGGATGGGGAGCATAGGAGGATTAGAGGAACACTAGAAAGGCCAATGGGGAGGGAGGGGAAGGGAGAGGGCAAAAGGGTAAAGAAAAAAAAAAGATGGTAGAAGGAGATGGATATCATTATCTTAAGTGCATGTATGAAGACACGAATGGTATGAATATACTTTGTATATAACCAGAGATATGTAAAACTGTGCTCTATATGTGTAATATGAATTGTAATGCATTCTGCTGTCATATATAAAAGCTTAGAATAAAAGTAAAAAAGCCTAGGAGAATTCCCTGGGATTGGAGTATTATTTTCATTGCAATGATTTCAAAATTCTTCCAAGCAAGTTACTAATGGCAGAGGAATGAGAGTGTGCACCCCTTGCTGAACTTGAATATGGCCCAAAGCATTGGCTGTGAGCCTGAACCTTCTACAGATTTCTCATTGTTTTCAAAAATATGGTTAAAAAACTCTATCCCATAATAAATCTAATTTTATTTTATATAACAATGTTCTCCCACTCCAAACCTTCAAGTTAATGTGACAATCTAGGAAGATTCTCTATGTTTATATTTGAGGGTCATGACCAGGCATACAGGTTTGCCAGAGGCCTGGTTTTAAAGTATTATCCTTAGGGAGGTGATGCCAGTTGAAAGGGCTCTTCAGGGTTACTTGGAGCTGGATTTGGGCAAATTGTGTATATTTAGAAAGCATGATATATTTGTCCTCACTCATCCATTTATCACTTCATCTGAACATCTAAATAGCTCTCTTGCTCATAATTAGGGAAGAAAGAGACATAACATTATGTTTATTTGTGTTCTTCTTTTAAAATTTTTACTTTTTATTCTTTATTTTTATTTTTTGGTACCTGGGATTGAACCCAAGAGTGCTTAGCCACTGAGCCAAATCCACAGCCCTTCTTATATTTGATTTTGAGACAGGGTCTCACTGAGGTGCTGAGGGCCTTGTTATATTGCTGAGGCTGGCTTTGAACCTTGCAGTCCTCCTGCCTTAGCCTCCTGAGCCACTGGGATTACCAGGTTGTGCCACTGTGTCCTGCACCATTCATTTATTTTTAACTTAGATAAAAACAGAAGAATTACACGTTTTTGACACATGTACATATTGCATAATGTTAAATCTGGTTAAACATATCTATTTCCACAAACATTTATATTTTCTTTGTGATAAAAATATTTGAAATCCTTTTCTATAGCTTTTTGAAATAATGTTGTATATTATCCAGATCTATAGCCATGCTACTGTTCAGTAATATACTAGAAGTTGTTACTCTTTTCTGACTATAATTTAATGTCCATTGAATAACCTCTCCCCCTCCCTGCCATCCCTTTCCCCTTTGGGCCTGTAGTTATCAACATTCTATTCTAAATGCTAGGAGAACAATTTTTATTTCATATTCCACATATGAGTGAGATCACGCAGTACTTGTCTTTCAGTGCCTGGCTTATTTCAGTTTAAATAAAGATCTCTTGTTCCATCCAGGTTGTTGACAGGAAATGACAGGATTTCACTTTTTATGGTTGAGTATTATTCTGTTGGATATGTTTATGGTTGAGTATTATTCTGTTGAGTTTGTGTATACATTGTATTTTCTTGATCCATTTGACAGTTGATTGGTATTTAGGTTGTTTTCATTTTGCGACTGCTCTGAATACGATGTGATGAACATGGCAATGCAAATGTCTCTTCTACATACTGATTTTATTTCCTTTAGATATATACCTATTAGTGGGATTGCTGATCTTATGGTAGTTCTCTTTTTAATTTCTTGAGGAACCTCCATATTGTTTTCTATAAGAACTATACTAATATGCATTCATACAGTGCACACAAGGTTCCCTTTTCTGCACATCCTTGACATTCTTGCTATCTTTGATCATTTTGATAATAGCCGCTATAACTGGAGTGAGGTGATATCTCATTGGCATTTTGATTTACATTTCCCTGATGATATAGTTCTTGCTCATTTGTATGTCTTCTTTTGAGAAATTCCTAGTTAGATCTATTGCCCATTTTAAAATTGGGTTTTTTTTCCCATTGAGTTTTTGAAGTTCCTTGTATATTTTGGATATTAACCCCTTGTCAGATGTATAGTTTGCAAGTCTTTACTCCCATTCCGTAGGCCAGCTCTTCACTCTGATGATTGTTTTCTTTGCAGTGCAGAAATTTTTTGGTTTGATGTAATCTCACTCGTTTATTTTTGCTTTTGTTTCCTATCCTTTCTGCGTCTGTTCCCTTGCAATGTCTGGAGTATTTGTATTCTTATGTGGAGGATGCTGTATGTTCTGTTAAGTTTGGTTCTCAATTTGGCTTTATGATCTGAAAAATCAGCATGAGTCTTTACTTCTTTGGGGTTAGGATTTAAATTGAAGTAAAGATTTGCAATGGTTATGGCAGAGGATATTTGGGAGAATTTTCCCAATTCATTCCCCTGTCCCCATATGTACATTGCTAATACTTTGGCAGAATAGAGAAGTTTACAGATGCTATTTCAGGTGAAGTTACCAAAACATAAAGGTTGACATTCAACCACACAAAGCCATTCTACTGATTTGCTCCTAAAGCAAAGGCCAAGTGCCAGTCCTCATGTGCCTTGGACAAAATGTATAAAATCTACCTAAAATAAAATGCAAGAAAGCAAATAATCAATTCCATTTTCCCAAGGTTAAGGCAAAGTAGCTTCCAGGGAGGTTTCTGGACTGCAGATAGCACATTCCTTTGTGAGTGGACATTTCTCTTTTTTCTTTTTCTTTTCTTTTCTTTCTTTCTTTTTCTTTTTTTTGTGCTGGGGATTGAACCCAGGGCACTTGACCACTGGGCTACATCCCCAGCCCTTTTTTTTGTATTTTGTTAGAGACAGGGTCTCACTGAGTTGCTAAGTGCCTCGTCCATTGCTGAGGGTGGCTTTCAACTCGCGATCCTCCTGCCTCAGCCTCCCAAGTGCTGGGATTACAGGCGTGTGCCAGCACACCCGGCTGTGAGTGGCAATTTCTCTAATAGTGGTACCAAAGTCTCCACATGTGGGTGAAGGTCCAGGATGTAAACCTAATAAAGAAAAGCATTAGGTAGAGTTTTTTTTTTTTTTTCCTGAGATACAGTATTTCTTTCTTGGAAATTCCCCTCTTAGTTAGCATGAAGCAAGTTACTTCTGGGCTTTGGCATTGACTCTGCAAGATTCTGCATATTCAGTGTCATGTGGTCATAATGCGGCCCATGGAAACAGGTGTTCCAGTCTCTATATGGTAACTAGCCATCTGTTAGGAACATTTTTGGAGGCATCATGGGAAGGAAGCTGTCTGATGGCTGATCATTTTGCTGGTTGGAGTGCTGTGTTTCTGCTCTTCGACTGCATTGGAGGAACTCTCAGTCGTGCTGGCCAAGTCTGCCATGGAGGTGTGAATCTTTGCTCTTTTATCTCTTTGTGGTGTGTCAGGATACTTGTGGACTGTGCAAAACCTCTGTGGATTTCCATGTGAACTTTTCAAATGTGGCCTCCTTGCAAAGATGCTAACTCTCAACCCCATAAACTTAGTGTTAGGAGGGAGGATTGACAAATGCATAAAACATGTCCATGTAGACTTAGAGTCCTCCCTCCCTTGCCTAAATACTGTACAAAGATTTGCCTTCCCAGAAGCTGCCATTTTAGACATAAAAAGACAAAGATTGTGGAAAATTCTGTGTTAGGCATGATGTCTACATCCTCTTGGCATGAATGTCAGATCTGTAGCTAGACCCAACTGTTAGCTAGTCTAAATAAACTTCACAACTTCACAAGATGATATTTTCTGTGTGATTTGTAAGGAGCAGTCTGTGTAAAGCTCACCTGTGCACATGCGCACGCACACACACACACACACACACACACACACACACAAAGAGGTTTATTTGTTAAAAAAAAAAAAAAAAAACTAAAGTGATTTCATCTTATATTCAGGGCTTTGTCTTCTTTCCCCCACTCCCCTTCTTTGTTCAACTAGTGTCCAAGCACTACTCAGATCCTGGGGATAAAGATTGTTCTGGTTTGGATAATGAATGGCCACCAAAGGCTTGGTTCTCAGACAGGATGCTATTGGGAGGTGAAGGAGCCTTTAGGAAGTAGGGCCTTGGTGGAGGAAGTTAGGCCACTGGGAGCCCTTAAAGGGTATAGAATAGTCTAGACTCTAAGATTCCAGTCCTTTTCTGTCTTTCTTTGTTCCCATGAGGTGAGCTGCTGCTTCTGCCTCACTGCAGGCTCCAAAGCAGCTGGGCCAACTGAGACCTCCCAAACTGTGAGCCCCAATAAATCTTTCCTATTTTTAAGTTGTGTTTTTATGTCACGTATTATAGAAATGGAAAGCTGGCTAACTTTGTTTCTTCTAATTATCACTGAAATGAGTGTGTTGGATGTTAAATAATAAACTCCTAGGTTATTTTTAATGAAGAACAATAGTAAAACTTTACCTCTTTTTGTCTTCTGTGGTTTAAATGTGTTCCCCAAAGTTTCTGTGTTGGAAACTGCATCTGTGGGTTAATGCATTAGGGAATTAATGGGTTAATGAAAGAGTAAGCTCTCTCTCAATTGCTCACTTTGCTTCAACCTGTGATGCTCTGTGCCACCTCAGAGAGTTCCCATCAGTAAGAAGAACCTCATCAGATGCAGCTGCCTGATCCTGAACTTCCCAGACTCTGGAACCGTGAGCCCAAATAAAACAGTCCTTCAGAAGTTACTCACTATGTGTTATTCAGTTAAAATAAAAGAAAATGGTCTGACTAACTAGATCATTGACATCTATACTACAGGTCCAAAGAAGAGGTCACATTATGGCACATGACTTGTTTTCTTTCTTTTTTGTGTCTTTTCATCTCCTTAGTTTTCTTCTAGATCACTGGCCAGCCTCTTTTCAACATTGGGGAAGTTCGGTATGAGTTTTCTGTTGATGTTATTAAGAAGGATTTGAGATGAGATCTGGATGTCTGCTTAGTCTGATTGTTAGCTCTCTTCCACTGTCACAGTGGACAAAGCCAGAAGGACATAGAAGTTTCTGAAAACGAACAGATGAATGAAGTCTGTACATTCCATTGCAAAACATGAATGCAATAAAATTAGTTAGTGAAAAATGAGGCTGATGTGTAAATCCAGGAGGAAAACATAATGCATGCTATTAATATACAGAACAGACTTATAAGAGAAAACTGACATTTCAGACTACCATTGAGATGCTGGAAAATCAGGAAAATATTGACTAATCATTTGCTGAAGATTCCAGCTGTATCTGATAATGAAAACGTGCCACAGTTCTTTCTGAAATCCCTGAAAGTGCTGGTGTCAAAGATGATGTTTTTAAGTAGGAGAAGAATTTAGCAGGGCAGCTTTGGAAAGGAACTCAGCCCAAGATTATTGGTCATGATTATTTTCTCTATCACCAGACAGTTATGTGATGAAAAAAATTTAATAAGTCAAAACATTTTGTTTACTAGTCAAGAAATTCAGGATATTTTTGGGGGTGGGGAGGTTGAGGGTGGGTGCAACTCCAGAATTTCAACAGAGTTGTGTTTTGGCTTAATAACCAGATGTCACAGGACTTTGGAATGTGTGCATACTTATAAAAACCCATTAATATGCAAGTATTTCAACATATTTATTAACGTTGATTTGATTTGTCTATTTTCTGACTTTTGATGTACTTCTTAGTGAAGAGCAAAAATCACACTGGGGACCACGGTGCAGCCTAGAGATTTATTCGCCAGCCTTTATGGCTGGTCAGAGGTACAAGAGGTGCCGGGAGAGAGGAGTCGGGGTCGGTGCACAGTTTGCCCAGCTGCTTGGCGCAACTCCGGCAGCACCAGCCGCCTTCCATCACAAGGCTAATGCCGTGGGGCAGCGCAGTGCCGGTGCTGTCCCGCACTGGCACTGCCTACTGCAGTCCTGGCTCGTGGCTGGCCTGCTGCACAGGACTAGGAGGAACACGAAGGTGAAGAGGATGGGTGCCACATCAGCGGCCATGGTCAGGACACTGCGGTCGGAGTGGGCGGCAGGGTGCAGTGTGTGGCAATGGCGAGGGGCGCGGTGGGCTGCAGCCTGGAGCAAGCCTCTAGAGCTGTCGGCTGACTTCGGGCTGGAGGTGGTGGGTCACCTAAGGGTGGTGCAGTGGCTGCCTCCTCTCAGTGGGGAAGAGTTGCAGTCCATTGAGCTGAAGTAGGGATTTCTGGTCTTTCTGGTCCGGGGTGTACCAGAGCGACCTTTAAAGCTATGGGCTCTTTGGGGGGGGGGCAACTTTTAAGCCTATTGGCTCCTGCCCAGGGAAAATGAAGGAAAATGAAACAAGCTTGCTTTGCTCAGGACATGGAAACTTGGGGGAGGGGTAGCCCATCTATCACTTAGGAAACAGGAAACCAGTCTTCATTCTGGTTTAATATTCACATCAACCTCTATGGTTAGGGGGACTATTATTAATATGTGTTTTATAGTTGAGGAACCTGAAGCCCAGTTCTTTTATTCAGCAAGCATCTTTTATTGGTACATTATAATTATACATAACAGTGGGATTTATTGTGCCATATTTGTATATGCACATGACATAATTTGATTAATTTCATTCTCTAGTTCAACAAGCATTTTGGAATGCCTGACATATGCAACACGCTGTCATATGAAGATGAATGACTCCAAAGTAACTAAATAAAATGCTTGAGCTCAAGGTGTTCATCTTCTACCAGGAGAGACACACAAGTAGAAAATGAGTTGCAATACGATAGATACTAGTGTAGAGTTATAATATGCTGGGATTAAAGGGAAGTGGGGTACAGAGCTCTACATTGGAAAGAAACTGAGGGGGATACAACAAGGGATTCATAGAAGAAACCTGAGATAAATTTTAGAGGAACAAGGCAGTTGTTGGGAAATCATCATAGGGGAAGCATTGCAGATGGACTAGCCCTACAGATCTGTGCTTCTTCAAAGTTTGAAAAAAAAATTTGTGTTTGTGTGGTATTTGGACTCCAACCCAGGACCTTTTGCAACTACATCCCAAGCCCATTACTTTAATGTGGACATGAATCACCCACAGATTATGTCAAAAAGCTTGTTCTGAGTTAGTGGGTCTGGTATGGGGGCTTGAAATTGTGCATTTCTGACAAGGTCCCAGGTATCATTTATGCTGTCCATCTTGGGAAGCCACCTGTAATACTAAGTTGCTGAAGCACAGTTCTCAAAAAATTTCAACCTGAGATCTACAAGTGTGAGACCTCTGACTAAGAACAGAGCCCCAGGGAAAATGAAAATGTGAGCTTTGAGAGGAGGTAAAAGACACTAAAAAGTGGTAGAGAGAGAGGGAGGACACCAAAAGAGAATGATGGTTTAGAAGCTAAAGGCAGAGAGTTTTAAGATGGAAAATGTCAATCATATTAACTGTTCTGAAAGTTCAGGTTAGTAAGAGTTAGAAATGCTCATTGGATTTAGCATGTACATGATTGGTGTTGCTCACCTCAAATATAATTATTGTGTGGTGCTCATGGGCTGCCCTGTCTAGCATGATGATCACAAAACCCATGTGGTCACTGAGCACTTAAAATGTGGCAAGTGTCACCTGAATGTGTTACAAATGTTAAAAAAAAAGAAGAAAAAGAAAAGAAAAAAAAAAAAAAAAACACTGGATTTTGAAGACCACATGAAAAACACAACAACAACAAACAACTATAAAAATTTTTCCTAAGTCTGGTATGGGGGCACACAACTGTAATCCCAGCAGCTCAGGAGGCTGAGGCAGGAGGATGATGAGTTCAAAGCCAGCCTCAGCAAAAAAGTGAGGCAGGCCCTAAGCAACTCAGTGAGACCCTGTCTCTAAATAAAATACAAAATAGAGCTAGAAATGTGGCTTTGTGGTTGATTATCTCTCAATTCAATCCCTGGTACACCCTATCCCCAATATTTTCCTAGTAATTTTTATATTGATTACATGTTGACATGATAATGCTTTGTATATAATGGACTTAAAATAAAGGATTAACCTAAATTTTAGAAATGTTTAAGGTACTGTGGTTCACATTAAAATTACATTGGACAGTGCTGATCTAGGCAGAAAAAAATTGGGCCAAGAATGAAAGGAAGCAGGGTTGGGGATAGGGTGAGTAGAGGGAAATGTAAGATCTATGAAGAAAAGCATTTTAGATGAGAGAGACTTAAGTGTATTCATATATTCATAATAAAATTATTTTGGAATTGAATTTTTCTCTAAATAGAGATTTGATGGCAGCTCAGAAGTGTTGGCATGGTATTTTTATCATTATTTGTTAATAACTTGTACTTCCAAGAATTCTTTCCAGAGGACCAGTGAACATTTTTTAAGTGTTTTTATGGTTTACTTTTTAATTTCAAATTTAATGTCATTTTATTTAATATAATTCAAGTATGTGGTTTCTATTATTTATTGCTACTCTACAAGTTTTGGGAACTCAATGCTCTTTTCTCTTATCTTTGTATATGTAATACTTGAAAATATTCAACAGACTTTGTAAAACCAAAATGAAAGGGTAAAAAAATGAGAGAGCTATTATGTTTGCAGTTTAGTCTTTTAATTGTCTTTTGAATGTTTGTCCTTCTTGTAGTCTCCAAGAATAACAGATCGTTGCACTTAAAAAAAATCAGTCGTGATTTTTGTCTTCTGAAAATTTGTTTTAATCTCAGATAATGATCATACCTGTTTGGTCTTATTATATTGTAATTGCATCTATTAGAAACTAAATTTAATGTGTAGGAAAATTCAGAGATCCTTTCATCCACTCAGTACATGGACTTAATATTAGGTGGAAAGTATAGATGAGAGGAAAAAGTATTGGTAGAAAGAGGCAAAAGCATTTGGATTAGCTAATAAAAATAGTTAAGTTAGCCAGGTGTGGTGGTACAGGCCTGTAATCCCAGCAGCTCAGGAGGCTGAAGCAGGAGAATTGAAAATTCAAGGCCAGCCTCAACAAATTATTGAGGCCCTAAGCAACTTAGTGAGACCCTGTTTCAAAATAAAAAGTGCTGGGGATGAAGCTCAGTGGTAAAATGGCCCTGGGTTTAATCCCTCAAAAAACGGGAAAACCAAACAAAACCAAATGAGTTAAGTTAGTAAAATGAAGACAAAAACTCTGTAGGTCTGCCAGCCAGATAGATGTTAAGGGAAGAGACAAACCTTCAGGAAAGAAAAGAAACATACTGAGTAAACATGTCATAGTTTGGATGTGAGATGTCTCCCAGAAGGTCTTGTGATAATACAAGGATTCAAAGGTAAAATGATGCAGATTATGAGATCTGTAACCTAATCAGTCCATCCTAGTTTGAATGGACTGACAGGGTGGTCTCTGTAGGCAGGTGGGGTGTGGCTGGAGGAGGTGGGTCACTGGGGGTGTGCCCTGGAAGGGTGCATCTTCTCTGCTGCTCTTCTCTCAACTTCTTTCCTGGCCCTGCCACGAGCTGGGAAACTTTCTTCTGTGGGGCCCATCCCCAATGATGCTCCACCACTGACCATGGACTGAAACCTCTGAAAATATGAGCCAAAAAAACCCCAAACCAAAATCAAACAAAACAAAACCCAACAACAACTAGGGGGGGAATTCCCCACAAATTTCTCTCCTTGAAGTTGTTTGGTGTATTTTAGTCATAGCGATGCAAAGCTGACCAACAAAAAACAAGGCTTGCAATATTTTAATTACAAGAAAGATGACAGCTAAGAGCAGAATAGGAATCTGAACAGATCAATTTCAAAGTCTTGATCAAAGCTTCACCACCCATAGTTCCTCCTCAGTTGCTTTAGCACTAGTTCTCCCTCTTGACATTACTAGCATTAAAATGAGAAAACTACATGCAAACAAAGTAAACAATAATTTTTTTTCTTGAATGACATGCGTTTATTGAATTCTTCATTGAGGAAAGTTCTGGAAAGTAATTGGGGGTGATATGTGCTGCAAAAAAAAAAAAAAAAACAGTGTCATGAAGTGGGGTGGGGGTGGACTTAAGGAGTCAAATTGAGCCTATATTCCTGAGAGGACGTTTAGAAACTTATTTCACTGTTGTTCTTCTTTATGATTTTTGTAGAATCAGTGTTACGTAAAACTTAGGCAGTTATAAATCCACATTGTGTCAGTGGTCTACTCTGACATCAGTGCTTGGCGATACCCCAGAGATCAGGGAACTTAGTTGCTACCTGGCCACTTTGTTGTTTGGATTGCCCTCCATGCTTACCATTACTCTGGGATAGGCCATCCAGGCAGCGGAGTAGGAAATAGAACAGCAAATCTGTACTTTTATCTTTCAATTGATATTTACACAAGACTATTTCAGAAAGCTTCTGCTATTTCAGGTAACAACAGAGATACATGTACCTGGATCCAACTAGAGTAAAAAGGAAAAAAATATATATCTTAACCAAGTGTATCATAGCATAGAAAAATGCCTGTAAGAATCCCAGATATACCCCATGATACTAGAGCAATCAGAGCCACCATAGGTATAGAGTCTGATCTGTAGCAAGCCCCAATCAAATGATCACATATACTTACCATGTACTTACAAATCATATCACACAACAGTGAATGAATAGTGAGGCTTTTCCTTACCTGTTTAGCATTCATTTTGGCAAGGGATGAACATCCCATCTATACACAATGGTGATTATCAGTTTATAGGAGAAAATTGAATTTCTAAATAGGAAGTTTAAAGGAAAGCAAGCTGTTTATATTAAAATGGGACGTGATGTCTTAATTTTCAAATGTAATTGTATGAGATTGGCCTTTAAAATCCTAGCATAGGAATGTTGTAATATGGTGGTCCAGCCCAGAGAAAGCATTAGATATTTGGAATTAATTGTATTCTTAAATTTCCCCAGACTTGGGTAAAGTTCAGCTTTCAGTCTGTGTGTGTATCCTAGTAGTGCTCAAGATGGAGGTCAAGGAGAGGGTGGAGACAGCAAAACAATTGCCTTGATGGAGAGAGAAGAAGTCTGTTCTCTTTGTTTCCAAGTTTATTCCATGAACAAATAAGATCAGTACCTGGGCTAAGTTACTGCAGCCCCATGACATCACTTCATCTTAAGGAAAATAATCTGATTATTTAATAATATTTAGTTAGACTACTTTTTAATTTTTTATCTTTATTTGTTCTAATTAGTTATACATCACAGCAGAATGAATTTCAATTCATAGTATACAAATGGAGCACAACTTTTCATTTCTTTGGTTGTACACCATGTAGAGTCATACCATTCCTGCCATCATACATGTACCTAGGGTAATGACCATCTCATTCCACCATCTTTCCCACCCCCATTATCTCTCCCCTCCCCTCCACTCACTCCCCTCTGCCCAATCCAAACTTCCTCCTTTCTCCCACCCCCACCCCATTATGAATCAGCATCCTCCACATATCAGAGAAGACATTTAGCCTTTGTTTCTTGGGGATTGGCTTATTTTGCTTAGTATGATATCCTCCAACTCCATCCATTTACCTGCAAATGCCATAATTTTATTCTTTTTTAATGCTGAGTAATATTCCATTGTGTATATATACCACAGTCTCTTTATCCATTCATCTATTGAAGCACATCTAGGTTGCTTCCACAGTTTAGCTATTGTGAATTGAGCTGCTATGAACTTTCATGTGGCTGCATTAATATAGTATACTGATTTTAAGTCTTTTGGGTATAGACCAAGGAGTGGGATAGGATAGTTGGGTCAAATGGTGGATCCATTCCAAGTTTTCTGAGAAATCTCCATACTGCTTTCCATAGTGGTTGCACCAATTTGCAGTCCCACCAGCAATGTATGAGTGTACCTTTTCCCCACATCCTCTCCAACACTTATTATTGCTTGTATTCTTGATAATTGCCATTCTAACTGGAGTGAGATGAAATCTTAGAGACTAAAATTTCTTGATTGGCTAACAGTGAGTAACCTTCAAAAAATTATGATGTATGTTGAGAGGTGAAAAGCTCTTACCTCCCTTGATCAAAAAGTTGTTCAAAAACGGCGTTGGGAAACAGTGTTTTATGCAATGCTGAATTCCTGCTAAATCATGCATATATTTGGTTACATTTTCACTGATGTCAGTATTGTCAAGTAAAATCTCAGGAGGAAAGAAACCCACAAATGTCACATAGACAGGTATCTTTATGTATGTATGTATACACTTATATAAGTATATGTCATAGTTGGACACAATACCTTTATTCTATTTATTTATTTATTTATTTATTTATTTATTTATTTAAATATTTTTATTTATTTGCTTTTAGTTGTACACAATGCATTTTATTCAATGCGTTTTTTATTTGTACGTGGTGCTGAGGATCGAACCCGGGTCGCCCATGTGCTAGGCGACTGCCCTACCGCTGAGCCACAATCTCAGCCCTCTATTTATTTTTAATGTGGTGCAGATGATTGAACCTAGCGCTTCGCATGTGCCAGGCAAGCACTCTCCGCTGAGCCACAACCCAGCCTGTGTTCCTGTTTTTTATTTTGGTTTTGTAGAGTGCCAGAGAAATTTACTGATGGGGGTATAATTTGAGAATAATGCCAGATGATATGTTGCTCTTGTGATGTACCTCACTGATTCTGCCCTGTGCTTATAAATTGCACTTTTTAAAAAAGTTGTCAATGGATCTTTATTTATTTATATGCAGTGCTGAGAATCAAATCCTGTGCTTCACACATGCTAGGCAAGCGCTCTACAACTGAGCTATGACCCCAGCCCTATGATTACACTTTTATGCTGATTGAATCTCCAAGTTTAATACTTGAGGTGTGCACTTTGCTATCTCTTCTGTGTATTTTATTACCAAAAAGTTATACCATGCTGATACAATTTCATATTTCAGAGATCTGACTGTTGAGTTGCTGATGAAGCTACATAACTTATTAGCTTAGCTGAATGCATAAACAAGCATTTAATCAATAATCAGGTTGCATATTTTAATGGAACCAGTGCAATAATGTGACAATTAAAAAAAAAGATTGAACAAATTTATGGTCTTAATTTGTTCTAAAGGGCAGGTTATTGCTGCTGTCTAGAGCTGGTATTTTCAAAATAAATAGATATGTGTGAACTTTAAAACAGACAAATATCAGAATTTTCTTTTGTAATTTTGGTGAGTTGCTTACCGCCACCCCAGAAAAGTCTCCAAAAATATTGTCTCTTGGGGCTGGGGTTGTGGCTCAGTGGTAGAGCGCTCGCCTAGCACGTTTGCAGCCCCTGTTCAATCCTCAGCACCACGTAAAAACGCATTGTGTACAACTAAAGCAAATAAATAAATATTTTTAAAAAATTGTCTCCTTTTAATGCAGAAGCCCTATTTACCAGATGGGTAGCAGAAAAGTCTTGAAACATATTCAGCCATGACCATGTGAAACATAGCACCTGGGGACCTTCTAGAAGATGACTGACAGAGACTTAAGGATGCAGACCCTAGGTTTATACCACTGCATGGCTGGACCAAGGCTGATTGGTTTGTAACTATGAGTGTCATTCAGATGGCTCAAAAATAGTTTCTTCACTACATGTGTTGATGGAACCCGTCTTCAAAGTCTTCCCTCAAAAATCTTAGGGTCATTGTCTTACAGAAGGCTTTTAATTCTGGTATCTCATTCAATGACTCTATTAAATGCTACTAAATGTCATCAATGATTTTAGAGATGGAAAGGGGTGTGGAAATGCTTATCTCTGTCTTCCAGTGTCTTATCGTTTTATAGTACAGGTGATAGACTTCAGAATGACAAGCACTAGTGTCATCCAGAGTTCTAGAAAGCAAAGGGAAGAAAAAGTCACTGCATCAGGGGTGGAAAGAATTTAAGTATACCTTGAAGGCTTGAAAGGATGCTGACCTAGAGAGCTGGCAATGACAAGCATTCAGGCAGAGGGGAGAACATGCACCAGTAGGGTGCTCTTTTCTTATTTCTTGATGAACAGAATTATTTTCCATTGAAATGTGAAAAAATATTATATATTTACTTGTGTATTTAAGGATAATTTCATTGATTTGCTTTTAACTTTGAAGGAAACTAAGCTGGCAGCTAGTTGAAAAGGATGATGACACACTGCTGTTCTCTGAATAGTGGTTGGGGTCACCGCTGCCTGTCCTGTCTGCTCGGATAACTTCAGCTCAAACTGGCAACCAGACTTCACCCATGTAAAGAACAGAATAAATGAGGCAGATGTTTTACTGACTTCTGCTCATTTGAATCTGCTCTGTGCAGAAGGGAGATGTTGTTTGCCTCAAATTATTTAAGTACCCACATTTGTCACTCCTGTAATTCACTTACCACCACCAGATATGCAATTACTTTAACTGCAAGCCACTTACATCTTAGTTCTACTGTCTAAAAATATATCTGCTCTTATTTGAAGAGTTAAGATTGAGACTGTCACTTGGGACCATTCCAAAACGTGGCTAATTGTGCACTTCAAGTAGAGCAATATTTGAATTAATTTTCCTCTTGAATTTGGAGAAAAAAAGGATCACTCATGTCATGTTTTTTACGTATCATTATCATTTTACAGTATGATTTAAGAAGGAGAATTGGGAATTGGTTGGCCTGAAAGGCCGTACAGTGTGTTATGCTGTTGGGCCTTGACTTACAACTTCATCTTATCTAAATGTGTGCTTTCTTGATGGCTTCCCCAAGGATTTGATCAACTTCCATGTGTCTTGCAGTTCTCATAAGCCAGAACTGTGTTGACTTCCCTTTTGTTTGGAGCATTGAGACTCAGAAACCAATACTGTATTTCAAGAAATTACGATATATATATATATATATATATTTTTTTTTTTTGTAAAATGAATATAGCTTGAAGAGTTTGCAGTCTACCATTCATGGCCTAATAGAAAACTTGCAGAAAGCAGTTTATTCACCCAGAAATAAAGTAAGCTGACCCTTTTGGACTTAGTTCAGATGATGGATGTTAGGAGTTGATTAAAATGTAGACTTCATAAGAAGGAAGTTGGACAGCACTCATTATCAAATATTGGAGCTGAGCTTTGAGGGTCACTAGAATCACAGGATGGTCATGATGACCCAAGAAGGAAGGGCTTGGTATTCTTTGCCACATTGGATTATTCTCCAGGGTCATTAAGCTGTCACAGGTATGTGCTTTGTTGCTCATCTCACCTGCTGTCTCTGTTTTAATTGCATCTGAGTGTGGGCATACGCACCATCTTTGGTGGCTGGACCTGGTGCTTCAGTGCAGAGGCTGAGACTGCAGATTTTTTAAAAAAATATTTATTTATTTGTTCTTTTTAGTTGTATACAATGTATTTATTCTTTACGTGGTGCTGAGGCTCGAACCCGGGCCACGCACGTGCTAGGCGAGCGCTCTACCGCTAAGCCACAATCCCAGCCTTGCAGATTTTTTTTCCCCAATCTTTTTAAAATAATTTTATTCTAATTATTTATACATGATAGTAGAATGCATTTTGACATACCATACACAAATGGAGCACAACTTCTCATTCCTCTGGCTGTACGTGGTGCAGAGTCACACCAGTAGTGTAATCATACATGTATATAGAGTAATAAATAATGTCTGTCTCATTCCACCATCCTTCCCATCCCCATACCTCCTCCCCTCCCCTCACTCCCCTCTGCTCAATCCAAAGTTCTTCCATTCTTTCCCATCCCCCTCCCGTTATGGATCAGCATCTACTCATCAGAGAAAACATTTGGCCTTTGGTTTCTTGGGTTTGGCTTATTTCACTTAGCATGACATTCTCTGGTTCCATTCATTTACCGGCAAATGCCATAATTTCATTCTTCTTTATGAATGAGGAATATTCCATTGTGCTGATTTTAAGTCCTTTGGGTATACACCAAGGAGTGGGATATCTGGGTCAAATGGTGGATCCATTCCAAGTTTACTGAGGAATCTCCATACTGCTTTGAGAATGCAGATCTTAATCCTGTTCCTGCTTTTGTCTGCCATTTGTCTTCTTTCAGCTTCCATGAAACTCTTATGTTCATTTCTTCATTGGAGGACCTTCCCATATGGTCCTCACTTTTATTTTCTCTCTCCATCCTTTTTTGTCTGGTCAGAACTTTGCCATCCTGCTGCTATTACCCTACAGGAAAGATAGGGACACCTCTCACATTTGAAGAGGCCAGGTCTGCTTTCTATGATCCAGAGCACCCTTGTCTTCTCTTTTGTAGCCTTGTCTATGAAAGGTAATATATCATTTGTTTTGTAAATCTTTATTGCAAAGTTTCCTCCCCTCAAATGGAAACTCCCTGAGGAAGGGACTATGCGAATCTCTGAACTTCTTGCATGCAGCTCCCAGCACAGTGGCTTACCTGTAATGACACTTCAGCACCCTTTTGTTGCATGAGTAGCACAGATTAAAAACTGAAAACGCATCTGGGTGCAGTGGTGCACGCCTGTAATTCCAGCAGCTCCGGAGGCTGAGGCAGGAGGATCACAAGTTCAAAGCCAGCCTCAGCAAAAACGAGGCGCTAAGCAACTCAGTGAGTCCCTGTCTCTAAGTAAAATCAAAATAGAGATGGGCATGTGGCTTAGTTTCCCAGTGCCCCTGAGTTCAATCCCGGTATCCCCCCCCCCCAAAAAAAAAGGGGAGAAAATGCAAGCACACACAGGCTCACATGTCAATCTCTTTGTTTAAAAAGTTTTGTCTCACAATTTATTTTCATTGTTTTTCTTTATACTAAGAAAAGGTTAAGAGCTCCAGGGCAAGGGATGTAGTTATTTTCCTGGAAAATGTATAATCATAGCAGCTCCAAGACTTGGCTTTGAATCATGACTGTTCTAATTGTCAGTTGAATGATTGTGAGAAACAAACCACATCATAGTCCTTTGCTTTCATTAAATTTCTAAAATGGAAATATATGCAGTTGT
Organism: Tamias sibiricus; assembly: GCA_025594165.1. Taxonomy (NCBI): domain Eukaryota; kingdom Metazoa; phylum Chordata; class Mammalia; order Rodentia; family Sciuridae; genus Tamias; species Tamias sibiricus. The sequence continues at coordinate 131,373,905 of CM046667.1, forward strand.
ATTGTCTTCACATTGAGGGCGATGGTAATACCTATGTTGTGGGGTTACAACAAGGACATCGTGGGTCTTCAGGAGATGCTTACATGACTTCCTTCCCACTCCTTTCATATCAAAAAGCACATTTTTGTGTGAGACAAGCTACATAAAATTTAGTGTTTTATCTTGATTTTTAAAGGGTGCAAGAAAACATCTAAGGTATCAGAATATTTGTGCTTCCTGAGTAGCCGTCTGTATACCATGAAAACTTGGAACTGATTTTTTGAGATTTATCAAATTTTAAAATGATGCATTGCATTGAATCTTCTGATCAAGAACTGATAGTGGGAATCAGTGTATTTTAAAATCAATGTAGCATGTTGTTTTTCAGCCTTTTCTAAGTAAAGGCAACCATTTTTAGGTTTCTGATCAAATAAGATTTTATGAAGTTTGCAAAAAATGCCATGTCTATGGCCAGTTATTAATTCAGTAACTTAGCATTCAGCATCCACTATCTGACAGTCACTGTTCCAGGTAAAGACTGCAGCATGTGGTGTTGCATCAAAACCACAGGTCTTCAGTTATGATGCTACACAAAGCATGATAATAGGGATGTAAAGAGACAAATTGTACAAGAGACCAGTTTTCCAAAAGGGGCTCGGAGAACAAATCTGATTTTCCATGTGGAGGAAATGAACTTCATGGAGATGAAGCAGCATGCGTGGAAACCAGGAGATGAGACAGGGAAGGATTATTCATAGATCAGTGCTCAGAAGAGTTTGGCTGGAATGTGGCTGTTTTAAGGAATGTGATTTTATTCTGGCCAACATTTATAGAACACCTGTCATGTGTGAGGCACTGTGAGTATAGAGATGAAGAGGCATTATTATGGTAAATACTATAAAATAATTATTGTCAAGGGTCCTTCCCTTCCTGGAGTTCACAGCCTAGTGGAGGGAGGGGTGGTGAGAGGAGGTGGGTAGAGGAGATGTATAAATAAATATGAGATTTCTCTGAGGTAATGCAATAACAAAAGGAGGTACAGAATAAGAATAGAGATGTAGCATTTCACTCTGAGAACTCTGTGCTGCATGTTTTGGTGGGAATATGGGGTGAGAAAGTCTTTATAGGGGTGCATGCCTATAATCCTACTGCCTCAGGAGGCTGAGGCAGGAAGATTACAAGTTCAAGGCCAGCCTCAGCAACGTAGGGAATCCCTAAGCAATGTAGTGAAACCCTATCTCAAAGTTTAAAAAGGGCTGGGGATGTGGCTCAGTGGTCTAGCACCCCTGGGTCCAATGCCCCATCTCCCCTAGAAAACAAAACAAAGCAAAACAAAAACAAAACTAGAAAGTCACCAGGTGGGTCCAGAAAATTTCCCTCAATTGAGTATTACTGAACTAACAGGAAACAGAGATGAAGGTAGTTAAGCAGACAGGAGCCAGTTCCTGTAAGACCTTGCAAGCTGCTTTAGGCAATTTGGACTTAAACCTAAGAGTAATGAGAAATGGGAAGTTTGAAAGCAGAGAAGGGAGGTGGTCAGATTTGATTTAAGAAATCTCTCTCCAGCTGCTGAGTAGAACAATTCTTGAACTTAAGTGTTTTTTTCAGAATATCCTGAGAAGCTTTGAGAATGCAGATTCCTGGACCTAACCTCCAGAAAAGAGGGTATTGAGTTCATGCAGCTATACTTGTGGAACTCAGAATTTTGTTTTCAGATATAGGTGTTCTTCAGATGGATTGGTGGTGGTAATGGGGGTGGTGGTGGGGCCTTTCCAGTTAGGGAGACCAAGTAGAATGCCATTGCTGCAGGTAGCAGCATCACAGATTCTAGATTGAAGTTTGGAGACTAGATTGTTTCTGTGTATAGGATAGTGAAAGAAAAGTGGCTCAGGACTGATCAAACACACACCTGAGATAGAAGAGGGTTTATTTCCAGGAGCCTGACAAGACTGCTCTGCACAGAGAGGGACAGCAGCAGCAAGGGTGGGAGAGCTGCAGCCACTCGCCCTTGAATATTACTTTTTATAGGGTAGAATCATGTCCGCGTACATTAGGGGTGGGTTTAGTCTTGAATGACATAGTCAGCATCCCCTGATCTTGTGGAAGGCAAGTTTGTTTCTTGAGAACAGACAGGCAGTTTTCCTATCTCTCAGAGGGGGGACAGGAAAACTGGCATGTCCCTTAATCTTCTCAAGGAGAGAACAGGGAAACTAGTATGTTCCCATATCAGGGGCTGGTAAGTTGTCTCCTAACTCTCAATGAGCAGCATGTCTCCGGACTGGTAGGTTTTATCTCTGGCTAGTTTCTATTTCTTGGGAATAAATAAATAAATAATGTGGGGGTGGGGAAAAGGAAGATGGCTGCAATTATGCTAACAGGATAGAACAGGACAGGGGCCTCTGAGAGGCCTGGAGCACTTGATACATTATTAATATATAGCTCTTAGCACAAAGAAAACTTAAGAGCCAATTATGAGGGATGGCTGTGACAACAGGTTAGGGGCATACTCACAATGAGGAACCTTGTGAAGATGTCTCAGTGCTGTTTACATTTCCTTACTTGGGGTCAGATTTGGTTGACAATGGCTGAGGGTCTGTGTATATAGAGAAAATGGTGGCCCCCAGGTGTTGGGATCCAAGGTCTAAAGAAGCTGGGAGCCAGGCAGGATTCTACAGGGATGAATGAACGGGTTGCTAAGCAGCAATAGAGGCCCAGCTGTGGTTCACTTGTTGGAATTTTTCACCTGTTTCCAGCCACAAGAGATTTATTCTTTAGGAGAAAACATTATTAAGCACACAACAGCAAATTAATTTACCATGTTTTAGTCATTCAGTAGATCAATACTCACCATTTACTGCATCAGTAATGACAACAGAGACATTAGGTATAGCACACAGAGCCAATAAGCTTGTGTGAAAGAGAGGGACAGAGAATTGAGGACACATTTATTCATAGGTTCATAGTCTGCTGCCACCAAATCTTTTTCTCATAGATGCTACCTCAGTGACACCTTTGACACGCGTTTTTTCCCTCTGATTTAAAGAAGTAGTCTAGTAATAGTCAGGACCTAATAGAACCAGCATTCCAACAAAACTTTGTGTCAAAGTAGCTTTTCTTACTGCATAAGTGTAGCTGTCACATGGTTTTATAAGACATTGAATTGGGCTTGGATTGTAGCTCAGTAATAGAACATTTGCTTAGCATAGGTTCAATACTCAGCACCACATAAAAATAAATAAATAAATACATAAAATAAAGGTATTGTGTCCATCTACAACCTAAAAAAGAATCAAACATACCCCTCTACCGTAGCTATTTAGTGCATGTGTGCATGTGTGCGTGCCTGCATGTGTGCATGCCTGTGTGCGTGTGTACATATTCCTTTTTGTCTTTGTCAGTATGTTGGTGTATGGGCACTCACAATTATTAATTTTCTCTTAATAATTGTAATATACCCGCCATCTGAAGTATACATCTATATTACTTTGCCAGGGCCACCTTAACAAAATAACCAAGATTAAGCAGTTTAAATAACAAAGATTTATTTTCTCACAGTTCTGGAGGCTGGAGGACTAAAATTGATGTGTTGGGCAGGTTTGGTTTCTCCTGAAGCTTCTCTCCTTTGCATACAAATGGCTTTCTTCTCCCTGTCTTCACGTGATCTTTACTCAGGGTGTGCACCCGTTTGGTATCTCTGTGTCTAAATTTTCTTGTTAAGCATACCAGTCAGATTAGATTAGTGCCCACCTTTAAGATTTCATTTTACCTTATTTACCTCTTTAAAGACCCTGTCTCCAAATATGGTCACCTTCTGAGATAACAGGGGTTAGGACTATCAACATATACATTTCATGAGGGGGACACATTTTAATCCAGAATAACTTCTTTTTCCTTTAACATTTCTTTAAATATGTGAAACCCCTTCTTCTTTTGTTACCACCTCTGTAGGAAGTGTATTTGATGGGGTGCAGAGGATTCTGACAGCTTGATTCTTGTCCTGCCCTCCAGCTTTATTTACTTATTTATTTATTGTTGATGGACCTTTATTTATTTATTTTTTATGTGGTTCTGAGGATTGAACCCAGTGCCTCACACATTCTAGGCAAGGGCCCTACCACTGAGCCACAACCTCAGCCTTAGTGTTGGGCATATTTGGTTCTTGCTCTGTTGCTGCTATTATAGATGATGCTTCACCAAGCATCTTTTTGCATATAGATTTTGGCTTTCCCTCAATTATTTCTGTAGAATAAATACCCAAGAGTGGGATTATTGGGTCATTTTTATAACTCTTGATACATTTTGCTATATTGCTTTTTAAATGGGCTAACCCTCTTTGTGCAGTTACCAGCAGTATATGAATGTGCAGGTTCTCCACAATTTTGGCATTTGGTGTTGTGATTTAAATTTGTCAATTTAATAGGCGTAGAATGTTATATCATTGCTGTTTTAATTTGCCCTTATTGAGGTTACACACTATTGTTGTTGTTTTTCACAAATTAGAATGTTTCTTATAAAATATCAGAAAATGTTTTTCCAAGTATTAATTTCACAGGTCACATTAACTCTAATTAATTTATTCATTAAAATTATTTCAGCACACTTGTGATGAGTAACAGCTTTGCCATGTACTAAGGGCAGAAGATAAATAAGGCAAATCAAATCCTTTATGTCTAGAATAGTAGCTGTCCATTGACTCTCTGTCCCTTTAAAAATTTTTTTTAGTTGTAGATGGACACAATATCTTTATTTTATTTATTTATTTTTATGTGGTGCTGAGGATCAAACTCAGTGCCTCTCACATGCTAGGCAAGTGCTCTACCACTGAGCCACAACCGTAGCCCCCCTTAGAAGTTTTAAGGAAAAGGAAAGTTTAATAGGTGTCCAATACTGACACAGTTAAAATGGATCAGACTCCTGTGTTAGGATCCTACTAAAAAGAGATGGCACATTTGAAAGGAATATTTGAGGAGAGCTTAGTAAAAGACTATTAGAAGTCAATGTAATCAATAAAGAATAACATCAGGAGTGGTGAATGCCTTGGAAGTCATTATCAACACTAGGTCTAAAGGGCCAATGGGAGGAACCATCCTTGGAACAGAGTAAGAGCTGTAGAATTGAGGCCCTGGCCTCTGTGGGCTTTGATAAGGAACATACCACTGCCCAGCAGTGCCCCCTGTCACTTTTCCAGTATTTTGCCAGAGCTTCATGTAGGCTGAATCCAAATGGAAGCCAGAGAACAAGGGCCTGGATGAGCTGGGCAATGAGCCAGTCTACCCAAGCTTAAAACAAGGTAGAGAAAGGCCGAGAATGGATACAGATGAGCAAGTGGAGAATAATCCATCACAACATTTTTTAAGAGGGGTCACTTTTTTAAATAAAGGAACAAAACTGGTTCATATCCAAACAGGTTAATTTGGAAAATCTACTCAGAAAATAACCTAAAACAAGTTACTTGGAAGTAATAATGTGTGACATCACTTGAGGCAGATTTCTTTAATGCTGCAAGTTCCCAGTAAGTTTGCTGCTGCTGAAGTAATGTTCACATTTGGCAAGAAGTAGGACTGACAGGGGAGAGAGATCTAATCAGAGCCCATCAGCACCCAGGTAGGCATTTTGACAATATAATGTCAAGTTAGAATAATTCAGTTCTTTTAATTAGAAAATGACAATCTCACTCAAGTTACCTTAAATCATGGTAATTGTGCCATAGTAACTAGGCTCTGGTTCTCTGTTCCTCTTGGCCACCAGGGTGTCATTGTTGATGCAGGGCTCTCTCTGATAGCATCTTGGCTTTTCTCTCTTCATGTCCCAATATTTTCTTCTGCTATTGCTGTGCTTTGAATTTTTGTGTGTCCCCATTTGTATGTGGAACTCTAACCTATAAGGTGATGCTATGAAGAGGTGGGTCTTTAGGAGGTGTTTAAGTCAGGAAGACATAACCCTTATGAACAGGACTAGTGTCATTATAAAAGAAACCCGAGGGAGCTTATTTCCTCCCTCTACCATGTGAGAACACAGGGAGAAGTTGTTATCTATGAGCAGTGGGCCTTCATGCTACAGGACAGGGGGCTTCCAGGAAACTGAGGTTGCACAAAGGTCCCCTTCAAACCCTGATTCTTGTGATCAAGTCAGAAATATTTGAAACATGTCACTCAGAGTAACAAACATGAGTTTATTAGAAGGGTGGGAAAGGGAAAAGGGGACACTCAAGGGAGAGTGAGTCATCCCAGAGAGGAAACGGATGGCATCTCTCCTGCCTTCCAGTTTTATTGGGGGTCCCAGGGAAGTTTCCAAAAGAGTCCTGCCCAGGTTCACTGCTTGACAGTAGGATGATATCTGACTTTTAAGTCCCCACTGCCATGACCACTCTAGGTCATTTTGGCCCATTCTGAACAGTTCTAATTGGAACCTATTACAGATTTTATGGTCGGGGGAATTATCATTATCTCCCTGAGTTCTGGGATCTGGTCTGTACAAGGGTCACAAAAGCCTCCCCGCTGGTCCCCTGCCCCAGGATAACTCATGTTCTTCTTATCAGTATTCAGGGGCCTGCATTTCTCCTGCAGAAAACAGGTAGTTTGCTGAGGAATGTAACCTATCCTGTCTACTTAAGCTAGGGCTGCAGGTGAATTTCCTTTTTGTTTTTTGGGGCGGGGTCAGTATCAAACCTGATACTTGGTTTATTTTCTTTTTAATTAGATCTTTATGTTTATACATACAATTGGGTTCATAATAGTTCAGACATGCATGGAAATCAATTTCAGTTCATGAGCACCCCTTTTTTCTTCTGCCTCCCCATTCTTCTTCTTCCTCTACTCTATTAGACATTCTTTTGCTCATTAATTTGTATTTGATTGGTTCTTTATGTAATCTTATCCTTTCCTTTAAATTGCTTTTAAAAATGAAAGAATGTGGGGGTCAGCACATTGGGCTCTATTTATTGATTTATTTCCTTAACCTCATGTTCCCGTCACTCATGTCTGTCCCCTGTCAACCAGACAGCAAATCTGCCAGCACCTTGATCTCAGACTTCCCAGCTTCCAAAATTGCAAACAATAAATTTCAGGTTGTTCACATGCCACTCCAGTTGAGGTGTTTTTGTTCTAGCAGTCCAAACATACTAAGTCAGTTACCAACAAGATTTTCTTATTATCTAATCAAATTCTGGCTGGAAAGAGTATAATTGGTCTAGCTAAATTACCCAGTGACAATACTAGCCATTCTTGGGTCCTGTGTTCTGCTTATGCTTACAATCAGTGTTATCCCTTGCTCAACAAATAGCCCAATGATGCTTTGATTAGCAGGGGCCTGTACAAAGAACATTTTCTCTTGAAAGAAGACAGAATGATTAAAAAGAAAAAAAAAAAAAAACACAGTTAACTTCAACATTCTTATCTGAGACAAGCCTGTAATCCTGATGATTTGGAAGTCTGAGGTAGGAGGATCACAAGTTTAAGGCCAGCCTCAGAAACTTATTGAGGTCCTAAGCAACTTAGTGAGGCTGGGTCTCAAAATAAAAAAGGCTGGGGATGTAGCTCAGTGATTAAGTGCCACTGGGTTTAATCACTGGTGCCAAAACAAAACAAAATAAAACAAACCGCTGTGGATGTAACTCAATGGTAAAGTACCCCTGGGTTCAACCCCCAGCACCACAAAAATAACTAAGCAAGCAAGTATGTTCTTTAGGGCCTTGAAAAATTGACTAGGTGTTAGTACTGATAGACTAGTTTTAAAAAAGGTAGGTGGGTCTAGGTCTCAGTGCAAGTCCCTAGCCTGTGCTAGGTCCTGGGTTCAACCCCCAGCACCACAAAAAGAAAAAAAAATGCAAAACTTATCTGAAACAGATCTCTCCCATATTCACCCCAGTCACAATGAGTTGCTGCTTCCTTAGGCTTCTGTTACAGTTTTTACAAGTTTATTGAGGTTCAACCAATGAATCATATTTTGTAAATGTTCAAAGTACAAGACTGTGTTTTTTCACTATGAAAACTATGCCTATGAAATCATTACCATAATCAGGAAAATGAGCATTTACTTCAGCTTCAAAGGCTTTCTCTGTAATACTCTAAAAGGAACTATGACAAAGATTCTGCCCTCAAGGAAATTCATATGTCACGAGAGATATATGAAGAAGTCACTTTAGATACTCAAAGCACAATGAAATAAGAACTTGACACTGTAGTGCATACAGTACACTGTACCTTTCCTTACAGCTTTTCAATTCATTAGAGAAAGAATCTTGCTTATCTGGTTTGGATCCTGTCCCTCCCTGCTTCAACAAGCATGGCCAAGGGATCAGGATCCCGTAGTATAAACATGAGCAACTCTGTCTATACTGGGGCCATGCCCAAAGGAAGGAAAATTGTAAGCTGGGGTGCCACACTCCAAGAGGTGTTTAGTATAAGATAATAGAGGTTGAGAGACTTACTCAGCACTAAAATATGAACCGTGGTTACCATATTTACCTTATTCTATTGAACTTCCTGTCTGATGGGAAGTCTGATAGTGGTTTGCCTTTCTTTAGGAACTTGAAGATGTGATGATTTTGTCATCAAATTGACATCTCTAAATGATCTGTCCTTAATTTCCTGTCATTTTGTTTTTAAATGTCTGCTTTAGAGTTAATACCACAAAAGTTGCATGTCTACTAAATTCTAACCTTTAGTGACATACATGTATACATGCAGAATCTCTCTCTTTACGATTCTATGTATGCCTGTTTTTTTTGTTTTGTTTATTTTACCAGGCAATTACCTGTGGACAGTTGTGGATATGACATAATGACTGGGTGGAAGATTCAACTTGTATTAGTCTCCAGTAGTTCTGAAGACAAAGAAGAGAGAAAGTAGGTTCTGGCCTGTTCCTGAAAATAAAGGAAGAAAAATTAAAGAGAATGGATCCACAGGCATGGCCAAGGGGTTATGAGATCATGAGAATGGTATGAATTTGATTTTTTTTAAGTCTGAAGATTGGAGCCATCTTATTAATGTTTTCAGGGCATGGAAAATTTTCTGAAAAGGAAACAAGGGTTATTTGTTATCTTTGCTGCAAAACATCACAACACATTGAAATGTTCTTACATCAAAGCAAGAGAGGTTCTGTTTAGTCATAGGAAGGAATTTTTTGCTTGTTTTGATAAATTGCCAAAATGGGTATCAAAGGGTTACGTGGCTTATCTGTTTTTTATAGAGCTCTAGAAAAAGGATAGTAACTACTGATATGTGGTGGATCATACATTTTACCAAAGCCAAGAAAACAAGATCTCTCAAGCTTCACACAACTCTTCATCTCTACCATTTATATGATGCCTTCTAAATTCTCCATTAGTAGTATCACATAAAACTTTCTCTGTGAAGAGAGACCTTGTAGGTGATTTTTCTATATCTTTTGTACCTTAGCAATATTTCAAGTAGACAATGACACAAAGAATATTATTTGTATTAATTTCTTTGCACAGTGCATAAAAATTAGAGGTGTTTTCAAATCTATTTTGTGTCATTTGTTGAACTTAATTAACCTAAACTCTGAACTAATAATAGTTCAGCCCTTCACCTCAGTGACTGCAATGATTATTAATTGCTAGGAAAAATTACAACAGTAGAGATATTGGTTTAATAATAACTTGTAGTTCTTTACAGAAACCCAGAGAGTCTGCAGAGATTCTCTCTCCACCTCCCTAAAGTCATAAAATAACACTAAGAAAGAAACTGGAGTTTAAAGAAATTTTAATTATCCTCTGGCAAATAGCAGAAATATAATTGTAGGTAGGCTTTGGGTTGGAGTTTTGACAGGATTTTCCCCAAACAAAAACCCAAAACAAACAAATAAAAAATAAAATAAAGCCAAAATGTTTGAGGAAAAAGAGGCTTCTCCCTTATATTCAGATATTTTTCAAAAGACCTTACCAGCCTGTGGGAACTGTGACGCCATTGTACTAAGTGTTTGAAGGGGCTTGCTCATCTTAAAGATCATGCCATACATCAAAGAAAAAGGAAAATGGTAACCCCTGTCTGACTACTCTGAAAGGAGGCTACCATCAGGCCTTTAGAAAGGTAACACTGGGCAGAGCTTGAGTAGATTGTAGGATCTTTCAGGGCAGAAAAATTACTTGGTTTTCCAACCCAGAGAGGATTATATAGTAAAGCAACATAATGCTTGCATTATATCCTGGGCAGAGCCTAATTCAGTGGATAAGACTATATAGGCAACAAGGCTGCATTAGTGTTTTCCAGAGGCAGATGGCTTCTTTCACCTATCACTTACCTCCGTGCATTGAAGTGGCTAAGAGCTAGGGATTCAGTCTTGATGAAGACAATTTTCCTGTCTTAGAAGTTCTCAAAGACTAGGTAAGGGGGTTAGGAACTGCTTAGTTAATAGACTGTTATAGTTTATATATGAGGTATCCCCCAAAAGCTTATGTGTGAGATAATGCAAGAAAGTTTAGAGATGAAATGATTGGGTTATTAGAGCTTTAACCTTATCAGTGCATTAATCACCTGATAGGGATCAACTTGGTGGTAACTCTAGGCATGTAGGGTATGACTGGAGGGTGGTGAGTCATCGGGAGTGAGTCTTTGGGGGTATATATTTGTTCCTGCTGAGCCAAGCTTAGTCTCTCTCTGCTTCCTGACTGTCATGTCCTAAGCTACTTTTCTTCTCCATACCCTTTCACCATGATGTTCTGCCTCATCTTGGGCCCAGAGCAATGGACTTGACCATTTTTGGACTGAGACCTCTGAAACTGTGAGCCCAAAATAAACTTTTCCTTTTCTAAATTGGTTTTTGTCAGGTCTTTTGGTCACAGCAGTGAAAAAGCTGACTAAAACACAGGCTATAAAAAATGGGGCTGGTTAGGTTTTGTGGGATGAGAAATATGGAGGCACTTCACCAGGACTGGACAGGGTGAAACCGAGGTTCAAATGGATTTTGGAGTATCTGCTCTTTCATACACTCCTTGACACAAGCTGTCTGTGTTAGGATGACTAAGAAGTATTGAATGAATTTTAATTTTCTTTAATGTTCAATTCTTTTTTACATTTAAGTTAAAATTCTCTTTTGCAATGCACCATTGCCACACACACAAAAAGGTAAATTCCTCAAACTCCTTATTCGATAGGTAATTTCTTACTTGAATGAGATGGTGTCAGATGGAACACATTTGTTCATTCAAAAAATTATATGTTAATGCCTCAAGGAGAATTCAAGAAAGAATTCACCAGACAAAACTTAGAAAATATTCCACCGAGGCTCACTGAGCTGCCCTTGCCAAGACGAAGGACAGGTAATTTGCTGTGACTAATTGAAAAACTTAAAGAACATTAATATGAAAAACGAAAGCATAATCCGTGGTATAACAGGCACTGAAACCATTCGCATAATTGATTATTCTTCAAGATAACATGTTCCTTTCTTCACTTTAGGAATCTTTTTCCTTTGATCTAATCTGTTTGAAAAACCTGCAAAAGTGACATCTCTCGAAAGGTCATGAGCACAGTAGCCTCTATCCTAGTGGTCCAGATAGTGATTATAGGGATGTTTAACAATTTGGGAGAAGAATTATCGAAGAAAATATTTAGAGACCTTGGTATTGCTCCAGTTTCCAGCTGAGCATCTGGAGACATAATGTTAAGAAAACCACTATTAGTGGTTTTTGATTTGAAAATTAATAGCAAGCCATCAGAGGACCTGAGGCTCAGTCTTAGCTCCACTGCATACCAGCTATGTGAACCTGGACAAGTTCCTTAAATCCATGTGATTTTCAGTTTCTTCCTCAGTTACATGGGGACAATAACATCTCTTCTTGTTGCACTGTGATGAAAACCAAATGTGAAAGAGCACTGGTGAAAGCATAATGAAGATCAGAAACATTGAAGATAGAAGGATTATTAGGATAATCCTGAATACTGTCTTTGTTGTTAGGTTAGGCTGTTTTAGCTTAAAACAAATCATTTTGCACATGCCGTTCTTGAAAGCAGAATTCAGTAAATGCTGCCACTTTGCAATATGGAAGGCTTTGATCTTCTGAAGATGGGCAGTTCCACGGTAATGCTAAGTCTGCTGTGGGAACTTCTGGAATGCTCTTCCTGCCCTCCCTTGTGGTTTTGAGTAAATAAAACATAGGAATAGGCACAGGGAAGAATGGGGAAAACAGAGGAGCCATGTGTGCTGACAGGCCAAGGCAAAGTGCTGTTTATTCAGTATACAGGGTGTGACAGCATATGAGTGACTGACTGATGTCCTTACCTCACCCTCTTCAATCATGCAGGGACAAGCTATTTCAAAGTCTAGAAGGTGGCATATAGTGGCATGCTAAGAGCAGGGGATCATGGGCAGGAAAACCTGGCTTTAGATCCTGGCTCTGCCATTTAATAGGCATGTGATCTACAGCAAGTTACTTAAAATCTCTGAACCTGAGTTTCCACATCAGATAAGTGGATGAGGATAGTACTACCTCATTTATTGCTGTTGTGAGGATTGAATTAGTGAATATATGTAAAGAGCCTGAGTCCTTTGGTGCTCAACAAACTTGTTAGCACCTAGCAGGGATGGGTCAGTGCAAGGTTGTTTTGAGTGAGGACCATCACAGAGCACTGGGGAGTTAAGAATAAAGGGGCTTCAGGGAGCAATAAACATGGCATTTCAAAGTGTTGCTTTGGCATCATGCAGTCCCATTTCAGACCCCAGCCCCTCCAGCTCTATGTGACCTTAGTTTGCTATGATTCACTTTGAACTATGGGGATCAAATCAATTGCTATTTCACAGGATTGTTTTGAAGGACAAATGACATGATGCATATGAAATAGAGAGGAAGATTGTCCCAATCAAGTGTGTGCGTATTATATAACTATCTGAAGTAACCCCTGTCCTTTACACCTTGCTTCACCCCTGGGAAGAACCGTGATGTCCTAGAGAATCAGGCCTCAGGAGCTGAGCCCCATTGAGTTGGAATTAGTGCAGATATGCAAGTCGTGTTCTCCTCTGCCTTGTCTTTGAAGGTTAGGTCTCCTCACAAAGCCAGAGATGTCACACTTATGTGATTAACTCATCAAAGGTGGAAAAGCAATTTAGTGGGGGAAAATTGGATCAACTGGATTGCCATACAGGAAAACAGTGAACATGAGCTTTTACCTTGTGCCATATACAATGGTCAGTCCCCAAAAGGATAATGAAGGCACTTGGATGCTAAGTGGACCCCAAACTCTGAAACATCTGGAAGAAAGAATAGAAGAAAATCTTTGTGACTTTGGGGTTCACAAAAGTTTTGCAGATAGAATAGATAAAACAAAAGTTTGAAAAATGGAAATTTTTAAAAAATCTTGCTCTTTGAAAGCTACTGTTAAGGAAATGATATGACTTGGACCGAGAGAAAATATTCATAACACTAATGTCAGAGTACTTGTATCCAAACATATAAATAACTTTTATAATTCATTAATAAGAGAACAGAACAACCAACAAAATTTAGGAAAAACATTTGAACCAAGATTTCACAAAAGAAGAAATGAGTGATGCCATCTGGGATGGAGTTAAGAGGGGTGTTGTCTGAGCTCCATAATATCAGACATGCTAGTAATGGAGGACATGGGCAGGAAGAGAGGACAGCCCTGTTTCTTCCCAGAATCCTTTCTGATACTTTTCCTTTGCTTTTTCCTTACCTCATTCTCCCATGGTGAAAAGCCTATAGAGGGTCAAAGCCAGAGGACTTTGTGTGTCCTCAGGTAGTTCAGCTAGTTCTGCACAGGACCAGAAGCCAATGCCAGGCTTCCTGATTCCCTGGGTGCAGACTCCTTCACTGAACCATACAAACTGATCATCAGGGAATGGGGAACTGGGGGACCTTGAGCCTGGTTAGTTTTCTTTTCTTCCCACCTTCAGTTTGAAGTGTGTGATATTTGAGAACTTGAAGTCCAGCAGAGGCAGAGCTACATTTATATTCGATATTTGTTTTCAAATTAGATTTGCAGTGCCACCTTACTGAGATCTAGTGGCTATTTCTGTTCCACTCCAAGTGGCCAAATTATATGGTGGCACCTCGGACAAAAGATGGGTCATTGACACAGGCACTTGGCTATCAGAATCAAGGCATCACTTGATACTGCTGTAACAGGTTTTCAAGCTGATGTTTGTTTCAAGATGCTATTTGAAAAGTTTTGTGAAAGTTCCTCCTCTTGCCAGTTTAAAAAAAAAAAATGTGTCTCCCAGGAACTTTGCAGAATCATCTACCACTAACTAGCTGTGTGAACTTGGAAGGTCACATCCCTTTCTGAACTCTGTTTCCTCATGAGTAACACTGGGGATTTAACTAGTTGATCTCTGAGGGCCCTTCAGCTTTGACTTTTTCTACACTCTCTAGTTCCAGAATTCTAAGTCTGCCTTAACATTGAAATGCTGCCAGCATATATTTTGATATATATATATATATATATATATATATATATATATATATATATATATATATTTTTTTTTTTTTTTTTTTTTTTTTTTTTTTTTTTGCTGTTGATTTGCAGTCTCTGGGATTCCACTGCCTTGTTTATTGCTTCCTCATTGCTGCCGGTGCTAGTTTGAGCTTGAGATGCTATGCCCTGTGCATAATTTGCCTGCTTACGACCTTGCTGTTCCCTGCAGATGGTGTCATGTTTGAAAGGTGAAGGCAAAAGTATTGCATGCAGGAGCTGAGCCACAGATCCACCCCTTTTTGTCATTAAAGCTACAGCTATGCGTTTCTCTGGTTTCTCGTCCTCTGCCCTTCTTCTAGTGTTTTTCATTGCTACATTTGGGTTTTATGATTACATCTGCAATAGCAGGCACAGATGTTTTTCTCACTCAATTGTATGGTTAATGGTGAAATGGAGTTTTCGAGCAGATGCTTGCATGTGGGTGCTATCCTTTTCTCTCCTGACACATTTTCTACACAAACAGCAGATTGTGTGTCTGGTATGCTTTAAGCCTCGCAAGAGGAGAATTCAAGCTGAATAACACTGGGCTGATTTTCAAGCTTCTAAAAAACATAATGCAGGCACTAAACTTGACAAACTCTTCATAGCACTCCTGCAGCCCCGATAGAGACCTGCATCTCCAGCCCTTGCCAGCTTGACTGGAGGCTATGGAGAGTTAGCATTTCTCCCGTGAACGGCCACTGCAGGAAGGGGAAATAACATCAGATTCAATTTTCAAAAGCTGGACTCGATTGCTCTGTCCCTTGGGATTCTGAGACCCAAGGCATGTAATTTAACCTCTGTGTCTACATCTGTGAGATGAAGTGATGATACAAAGCTGGTAAAGATCATTGAGATAATTGCCAAATTGCAGAGGTCTCTGCTGAAGTCTAATCTGAGTCCACTACTGGGCATATAAGGCTAATTGGATTTGATGGGCCACAAGTCCATTTGCATGAGGGACTGAGAAGCCTCCAAGGAGTGAGGCAGAGCTGTGCAAGGATTAGTGGCTTGGGCTATAGCCCAGGGTTTCTCAACCTTGGAACTATTGACATTTTTGGCCAGGTAATTGTTTATTATGGACGGCTGTCCTATGTGCTGTGGAATGTTTAGCAGCATCTCTGTCCTCAACCCACTAGATGTCAGTAGTGCACCCCCTCTAGTTGTAACAACTAACAATACCTCCAGGCATTGTCAAATGTATTTGTGGGGAGGAGTGGTCAGCAATAACCTGTGATGGAGAACTGGCTTTAAATTTTAACTTTACTCCTTCCCCAAGGTCATGTAGCTAGTAACTGTGCTTCTATTTGTTCATCTGCAAAATGGAAGTCCTAGGTACTTTGCAGAAAGAACTGTTGAAAGGGTTATAGTGACAGGTGAGTACAAACTTTGGCACATAGTGACACACTACCTCTCTACCACCACAAGGCCTTTGCTCATTCCTTTACCTTTGGCTAGAGCACACTCTTGTTCCTAGTCCATCCCTCTGTCTAGTTAACTCGGACTCAGACTTCAGATCTCGCTCAAGTGCCATTTTCACAAGGAACCCTGCCTGGAGCCCACAAACTATCAGAGTCCAAAGTACTCCTAGCACTTATTTAGATCATACATTCAAGCATTTGGCTAGTCATATTGCTAATGTGTGTTGCACTACTTGACTGAAAGCTTCCTAAAAGTCGGTGTTATGTCGGTCTCTTTCAACATTGCATTGCCAGAACTCAGGACAGGCGTGGAAGAGAACATGCATTCAGTAAAAACTTATAGAAAAGAAGAAGGAAGAAATGAAGAGCTCAAGTCAGAATTGCAATTTCATTATAATTTAAATCCTCCAAGGAAGGGATCTAGTCTGCTGACTTTAGCTCAGTGAATGAATACAGTGGCAATGAGATTGCAGTGGTTTTAGGGTTAATCTGTCACTGAAAACACTCTCTCAGCTTATTCCCCATAGACCTTGTAGAGTTCAGTGGTCTCAATAAATATGGCTCCTTTATGTTCCACCTGAGTTTGGAATTAACAGAGTCACATGGATGGAGATCAACAATAGCATTTTATTTTTTTGTTTCCAGGGATTGAACCCAGGAGTGCTTAACCACTGAGCCACATCCCTAGCCCTTTTTATAATATTTTATTAGAGACAGGGTCTTGCTACTTAGGGCCTCGCTAAGTTGCTAAGGCTGGCTTTGAACTCACGATTCTCCTGCCTCAGCCTCTTGAGTTGTTGGGATTACAGGCTTGCACCACCACATCCAGCGACAATAGCATCTTTATTACTAAAAAAAGCTGGGTTTTGAAAATGTTTTTTAGGTATGCAAAATAAATGAACCTCTACCTCAGAATTAGCTAGACTTACCTAGTCAGAGGCAGCACTGAAAAGATCTTCCAATACAGACCTGCATCTGTGAAGCTCGTGATTTGCATAAAACTAAGACTACATGCTTCCTTTTTTTAAATTTTTTAAATTATTTATTTACTTATTCATAATGCACAAGTATATCATCTTTTTACATACAACTGCTTGTATACAAAGTATATAAGTACCATTCAGATCTTTAATCATGCATTTAGGATAGTGATATCCATCTCATTCAACCACCATTTTTTCCCCTTCCCTCCCCCTGCTCCCTCCCTTGCCCTCCCTTTCCTTTGACCATTCTAGTGTTCCTCTAATCCTATGTACCCCCATCCAATCACACTGTGAACTAACCTCCTTATATCAGAGAAAACATTCGGTATTTGGATTTTTGAGATTGACTAATTTCACTTAGCATTATATTCTCCAACTTCATCCATTTACCTACAAATGCCATTATTTTATTCTCTCTTATTGCTGAGTAAAATTCCATTGTGTATATATACCACATTTTCTTTATCCACTCATCTACTGAGGGACATCTAGGTTGGTTCCATGCTTCCTTTTTGTAAGGCCTGTCCCCAAGGGAGAAGTAGCAAGTATGGAACTTAGTGAAAATGTGTCTATAAACAAAGGCCAGTAATGTTAATATAATGTGGATTCCTCCAGTTGGAAATATGATGTCAAGGGAAAGGATCTACATTCCTGCCGACATATTTAAGTCTGGGTCTAAGGGAAAGAGTTCTGGGAGTCAATTCCATTTAGTGACTGGATATTTTACCAAAGATCCTATGTCAGTCCCCAAGAAGCATTGCTCTGGGACTTTCCTTATGGAGGTTAGACAGTATCATCCCATTTTTGCCACAGAATACTGCAGTTTAAGTCCCTTAAGGGACCCACTGCATTTGATCTCAGCAAGAGTTTAAGGGAGATGGCCGCTCCCATAGAAATGGCATGGGAGCCCACCAAAAGTAGATGTGTATTATGGTTTAAATATGAGGTGTTCCCCAAAATACCTGGATTAATGAAGGGATATTCAGAAGTGAAATGATTAGATTATGGGAATTAGAACCTAATCAGTCCATCCTAGTTTGATTGGACTAACTGGGTGGTAACTATAGGCAGGTGGGACATAGCTGGAGGAGGTGGCCCACTGGGGGCATGTCCTAGAAGGGTCGATGTTCCCTGTGGCCCCTTCCCTTCATGCTCTCTTTGCTTCCTGGCCACCAGGATCAGAGCAGCTCTCCACTGTGCCCTGCCATGATAATGTTCTGCCTCATCTGAGGCCCAAAGCAATGGAGTCAGCCTTCTATGGACTGAGGCCTCTGAAACTGTGAGCCAAAATTAACTTTTCCTCCTCTAAGTTGTTCATGTCAGTCATTTTGGTCATACTCATGCACAACTTGTTAGAAAACTGCTGAAACATAGTTAACTTAGCTGGGAACACCGTGTTAGTGAAATAAAAGGGTTTATTGTGGTGCCACATGGGCAAGGGTAGGGAAAGGAAGGGAAGGGAAGGGGGGGGTAGGGATGGAGGGGAATAGGGACAGGCAGGAATGGAGAGCAGGAACAAAAGGCGGCAGGAACAGGAAAAAGGGGGCGGCAGGAACAGGGGGCTGGCTTAAATAGAGTAGGGGCCATAAAACCCCCTTGGAGTGAGTCCTTGTCCTATAGGCCAGCAGAGGTCAGGGGGGGTAGTGGACAGGGGACTTGCTGGTCAGGTTTTGGTCACGCTGAGGATCCTGGGAGCTGTAGTTTTTCACAAGGCACCTGGGGAGGTGTGGCCTTCTGCCTGGGAGGTGCAGCCTCTGCCTAGAATCCAACATTCCCCCCTTTTTGATTTCTTAGGAAGTGGGGCGTCGTGTTTCGATCTGGCTGCTTCGGAGCTGAAATGGGGCGACGTGGGGTAGTTTTGGGGGGGGGGAGATGTGGGCAGGCAGGTCCAGCTGGAGGGTGAAAAAATTTCCAGGAGGTAGGCGTGGAAAAGATGAATCTGTCCAGGTATGGGATGGGTGAAGTTTTTTTGAAGCCATATGTCGGTGAGGGTGTCAAACCAGGCTTCTGAAGAAGGTCACTGAGGGAGTCAGCCGGAGAGCATGTAGAAATTGTGGGTCTTGCGAGTTTGCAGGTAACACTATTATGGAAGCAACAAAGGGAAAGAAGGTGAGATGGATTATTTTCCATAGGCCTGTGTTCCACCAGGTGGGACTTACGGTGAAGAGGCCAATGGAGAGTGCGAAGCACATCATAATGAGCATCTGGTGGCAGCGTAAGGGCAGGACTCAGCAGGGGTCTCTGGTTGGAAAGTCACTCGTTGGTTTTTTTAACAGTTGATAGTCCCTGGGAAAAACTGGTTAAAGGTTCAAAACGAGAAAAACAGAAAAGATTATTTTGAGTCAGTATCAGGAACACAAGAGAAACGAATTTTTAGGGGACCGGTGGGAATGGGAGAGCAAGTACACTGAAGTAGTTGTCTTTTTGTGGATCTTCAGTTGGTTGATCAGCTGGTTTCAGTCTGGAAATACGAATCTAAGAAGTCAAATTTTCTGAGGTTTCACGAAGTTTAGCAGCTGTGGGTGTGCACAGCACAACGTGGAAAGGTCCTGTCCACTTTGGGACAAAGGAGATTGTTCCTGTGTCCTGGGGAGGGGAGAAATATACCCAAGAACCGGGTGTCAATGGGAATGAAGCAGTGAGTCTACCTGGGTCAGGCAGAATGAAATCTTGGCACTTTCACAGCTGATGTCTGATGAAGGACAAGAGAGGAGAAGAGAGATCTTTGGGTAAGGGTCTCTGAGTTGGGGAAACTCCGGGTGGAAGGGCTGGTCACCCAAACATAACCTCAAAAGGGGATAGTAAGGAGGGCTTTCTGGGAGGACTCTGAGCCTAAAGAGGGCGAGGGGAAGTAAGGGGAAGTAAGAGTTCTATTACTCTCTACCTTCCCTGAAGACATGGGGTGATACGGGATGTAAAAATGCCGAGGAATGTTAAGGGAAGTAGATATATTCTGGGTAACTAGTGCAACGAGCACAACTGAATCGGGTTTGATCAGAGGAGGAAGAAAGCTTGGATATAAAAGAATCTTTGCCCATACTTTCGACCGTTAGTAGAAATTAAAAAACAAATTTTCTAAGGGACTTTAGAGGGGTGTCAGCCGAGATGGATTAAGAAGTTCCAACGACTAATACAATATTTTGAAAAGCGTCCTTTTCAAAGTAAGTATTAGAGGGAGAACCAGGTCTGTGACTCGGTCGTCACCAGAGCCAGGCAGACGTGGGATATCGTGAGCCGCTCAAGATATCGGAGGGCTATGAGCCACCTTGCGCAAGGGTTTTCCGTGTCCTGTCCCGGACAGGAAAGAGAGAGACTCAAGTCCGGAGTAGGCCAAAGGGCCGGAAAGGAACCTCTGTATCCGTCTCCAGCTGAGAGGCAAATGTTGCCGGATGACACCAAATTTAATGATATTGCGGTCGAAAAGATGAGCGGAGGCTGAGTCAGGCGATTCCAGAAGGTTTATGCCCTTGGAATGGGATGGAAAAGTGAATGGAGATAGGAGAGGATTGATTGTATGGCAGGGAATGTGGGGGCCTGGGTAGTAGATTGGACTGAAGCCAGAAGAGAAGGAGAAGACAGTGTTGTTTCAGCCTTCATGTTTCCCTGAACTATGGGAGAGTCTCTACTTTGTTGTGAAGGACAATGGGAGATCCTTATTAGTTTGGGCAGAAGAGAGGCTTGCAGGAGTTTAAGCCTGTTGCAAGCCTGAAGCGTCTCTATAGAATCATGTTCTGGGGGCTCTGGGGAGACTGGGAGAAGAAAAAACTGGGTGTAAAGAGAAGCAGGACTGGAACGAGGTTGAGGAGCTGAGCGCAACAGGGCAGGAGAGTTTGAAGGCTTTTATATGTTAGTCTTTAAATGGTGAGGAGAGGCAATAGTGACACGAGCACCAAATTAAACTCAGCCTGAATGTCTTCGGGGAGGAACTTTTCCTCAATCTATTTAGCTGCCTCATATAAGGGCTTTACATAAAGAGAAAAATTGAGAATCTAGGCATGGAAATATCTCACTAGGCCTAGGAAGAGAAGAATCTCTTCCTTTGTCTCGGGACATGGAAGGGCCTTGATGAGGGCCTCTCTGTCTACAGTAATGGCCCTCGACTGATGGGAAGTCTGAACTCTTAGGTAAACCACCTGGGTCTGAGCAAGTTAGATGGGGAAACACGATACCCACGAGAGGAGAAAAAGTTTAAAAGAGTGCAAGAGTACTCATGAGCTGTGGAAAGGAGGGGCTGCAGAGAAGAAGGGGAATGGGTGGATCTGAGAAAACGTTTCTGCAGAAGATCTGAGATAGCTCCCTGTAGGGAGGGACAATTCCTGAGATGGGTTACCTTGGCAACATGTTGGGGCAGGTTGTTAAGGGTGGACGAAGGACTCTGAGGGAATCAGCATTTCAATCCCTCAGGGGACAGTTTCCCAACTTTCCAAAATTGGCTTTTGACCTGACTCGATTTACCTATATATGCTGACTGCTTATGAGATATTGGCTTCACTTCCCTTCTAACCTTAGGAACCTCCTTACTACTGTAAGGGAATGGGTCGATGACCGAGTCTGGCTTCTTCAGGCTGAACGGGGGCGAAGTGATGGGGGCAGTAGTTTGGAGTTCCTTTTGTAGAAGTTAGGTCAGATTGAAGCCTGGGGAAGGTTGTAACGTCATCAGGGACGGAAGCTTCTATTGGAGGAACAAAAAACATGAGTACCGAAGAAATGTTGCAGCATCTGAAACGTCAATGTATACCATGAAGATGATAATTTAAAGCTTTAGCATGTACAGAGTTATCGGGAATGTAAACACAACACTTCACGTAGGGCTGAAATTACCTTTGCTTCTAAAATGTCCAGAAATGGTTGTACATCTGTTTTAACTTACTGGATGTCTAGGATGAAATCTGTCAAACTGACTTCTGTTTTGACCATTGGTAAGAGTCAGCTGTTTCTGATGGGAATCTTGGGGAAACTTGAGAGCAGCTTTTGTGCTTGGTGCCTTCTGTAAGGATGGGTCCAGGTCTTGCTTGACCTTGTGGCTTCCCTCAGAAGCATTAGGGATGTTTCTCCCTTTTTTATGGACCCTCCTTTTAGCAAGTGCACTGATTGGCTTTTCCTCTATCGGTCTCATTTATCCCTCTTATCGAGAGATTATGTGACCCAGAGATATAAAGCTCTGTGGAGATGTTTCCTCTTCCCTCACAGGCAGACTCTGGGACAAGAACCAAATACTGGTCCTCTGGGCCCTTTTTGATTAATTTGAAAGTTTTGATCTTAGCCATCCAGTAAGCTAATCTTAAATTGAGAACATTGGGCTTTAAACTTTCAGTAGCCGGGGTCTGTGGTATCTATCTGTCTTGACGGTTTTTGAAGGTCAGGTGTTTAAGTTTTGAAGTTGATTTCTGTTAAAGAAAGGCTGAGAGCATTTAGCTGACAAAATATTACAATTAGAACGGATTAAATAAATTTTGAGAGTATTTAACCTTTTTGGAAAAATGGCAAAATGTTTTTATGGTATTTTTAGTTGGAATATTAGTCATTTTTTTGTGTGTGTGTGTGTGTGTGTACTTTGGAAAGGGAAGCGAGGAGCTAAAGAGGCAAAGATGATTTTAACAGAGCAGAGGAAGCGAGCAAGGGGTGCGCTGGGGCTCCAGCGGCAGCGGGCTGGGAGCGTGCCGCGGAGTTGGCCTGGGAGCGCGCCGCTGCAGACGAGCCTGCACAAACGTGTTGAGAGAATGTACCCAGGCACAGACTAAGTCTACCTGGGTTTGGAGACAGATTTGGGCGGAAGGACTTGGCGGATCGGAGGAAGGGAGAGGGAGCTGAGTCGGGGCTGTACGTGGAGCCTGCACAGACTCGCTGCGAAGGCTCGGGCAGCCTCGGTTGGGGGCGGGCGGGGGGGCGCCGGGTCGCCGTGTGCGGGCCGGCCCAGGGCTCGGCGGCGCGGGCCGGCGGGCGGCACAGCCATTGGTCGGGGCGCCCGCGGCGGCGGGGGAGCGGCGGCCGGGGGAGCCGGCCCCGGCGCGGAGGACGCATGGGGGTGGGGGGTGGGGTTTTGGTCTGTTCGCGAAGAAGCGCTCGGCTATCGGAGGGTAGCAGCCCGCGGGGAGCGCGCGGGACGGCGCCAGTCAGAGCTGGACCTATAAGAGAGCAGAAGAAGCGAGCAAGGGGCGCGCCGCAGCCGCATTGGCAGCGGGCTGGGGGCACGCCGCGGCTGCGGTGGCAGCGGGCTGGGGGTGCGCCGCGGCCGCAGGCTAGGAGCGCGGACAGGGAGCACGCCCGCTGCGCGGGCTGGGAGCGCGGACGGGGAGCGCGCCGCTGAGCGGTGGCAGCTTGGATGAATGGCGAACACATGGTCATCATTTGCTGGCGGGGAGAGGGGGAAAGCGCGCAGACTTGAGGATGAAAGACGCTGAGGAAGAAGCGCGGGGAGGGGGCCAAAGCCAGAGGCGGCGTGTCTGGTAAAGGACACGTCGCAGAATCCGCGGAAGTGGGGGCTAAAGTCTGGGGCAATGCGTCCAGTAACGCCCGCATGGCCGAAGAGGGCGGGGGACCGTGGAGAACCAAGCAGCGGAAGCTGGGGGCGGGGATAACTGCGGGAGAGGTTGGAGCTAGGAACAGAAGGTTGAGTGGGCGGGGGTAACGGCAGAAGGCACCGGAAATGATGTGGAAAGAAAGGGAGGGTTTACAGAGGAGGATTCTGACGGAGCGGAAGGAGGGGGGGGGGGCGAAGGATGAAGACAAAGGGAGGGGGAGGATCTAAGCTCGGAAGCCCGCCAATTTCAAAATCTAAAGCCTGAGCTGGGGGTGGAGGGAGCGGTCTGGAGCAGCCTCGAGGCTGCTGGTACGGGGGAGGTACGGCAATTGAGAGGCGTGTCGCCTGGAGCTATGGGCTTACTCAATGGAGGTTTTCGGATTTTTCCCGTTCCGAACGGAAAAACGGAAGCTCAAGCCCGGAATGCGGAGGGGAACTTTCCTAGCCACAGACAGCAGAGAGCCGTAGTCTTACAGCTGGAAATTTTAAAGCGGGCGGATAAAGGTGGGGGAGGGGGAAAGAGTTCCCGGGGTCCACCGTCGCCCTGAAGGCTTGGGTGGGGTGTGGTCCCCTCTGCAAAGGCCGCTGGCGAGATTGGGACACTCGACGGTCAATTCTCGCCGCGCAGTGGCCAAACAGGTTTAGGAACTCGGGGTGGACGGGGGCTTACCGGAGTCCAGCGATGGTGTGGTGGAGGTGGGCAGACAAACGGAGACGTGTTGGACGCTCGTCTCCGTCCCAGGTTTCGGCACCAAATGTTAGAAAACTGCTGAAACATAGTTAACTTAGCTGGGAACACCGTGTTAGTGAAATAAAAGGGTTTATTGGGGTGCCACATGGGCAAGGGTAGGGAAAGGAAGGGAAGGGAAGGGGGGGTAGGGATGGAGGGGAATAGGGACAGGCAGGAACGGAGAGCAGGAACAAAAGGCGGCAGGAACAGGAAAAAGGGGGGCAGGAACAGGGGGCTGGCTTAAATAGAGTAGGGGCCATAAAACCCCCTTGGAGTGAGTCCTTGTCCTATAGGCCAGCAGAGGTCAGGGGGGGTAGTGGACAGGGGACTTGCTGGTCAGGTTTTGGTCATGCTGAGGATCCTGGGAGCTGTAGTTTTTCACAAGGCACCTGGGGAGGTGTGGCCTTCTGCCTGGGAGGTGCAGCCTCTGCCTAGAATCCAACACAACTGACTAACACAAAATGCTGAGTAGATGAAGCAGTATTTAATGTAAGCCTTCCAGATCAGAAGAGGCCGGACTAAGCTGGCCATTTGCACAGGCTGGTAGTATAAAGATAAATGAAACAGTGAACACACACATATTTTAAATTCTGACCTATGTAATTCAGGGAAGTTTCTATATAAGTGAAACACTTTGTAAACCAAAAGTCATTCAAAGGCTATTAAATTTTTTCCATTCATAGTTTCATTTCTTTTTTTATTGGTGAATTATAATTATCCATAATGGGGGGAGGGTTCATTGTAATGTATTTTTACATGAGATACTGCTGTTTACTGGTGAGGAGTTCTGCTCCCCAAAATGTTGAAGTTTGAACATTAGAGAAGCACACAGAGGCAAGCATATAAAGCAGGGTTTATTTAAAAGGGGTAACATGGACTTCTCCCAGGAGGGAGAAGGGGGCCATTGCTGGTATCTTCATATCCCAAGAAGTGAGGCAGGTCTGCCTTTTTTATATATCCCAGGGCTTCCTTTGTTCTCCTGCTCTCTTCCCCTTATCTCTCTCCTTCCTGCAATGTGACCAGGCCCAGTGGGATGGCCAAAAGGTGAGAAGCAGATGAGATGAAGGGGGAAGGGCAGGATGGTGCAGCCCAAGACACATTAACAACTTTAAAGCTCCCTGTAGGGAGGGGCAATTCCTGGAACATGTTACCTTGGCAACAGGTTGGGGCAGGGGCCAAGCTCTTGATAAGGGTGGAGGAAGGGCTCTGAAGGAATTAACATTCCAATTCCTCAGGGGACAGTATAGCTACAGTCTTCAACTTCCCTAACTTCCATGGACTCACTCAAAATTGGCTTTCTTGATCCGACCTGACTTGATTTACCTATCTATACTGACTGCCTATCAGATTCTGGCTTCACATCCACATAAGATAGTTTGGTCAATTCCATTCCCTCATACTTCCTCCTCTTCCCTCCTCTGGTCCTCTTCCTCTAGTCTATGGGTCTTCTGTTTTCATGAGATTTCTTTTTTTCTTCATTTGTTCTCTCTAACTTCCAAATATGAAAGAAATCACACAATCTTTGACTTATTTTACTTAGTTCTATCCATTTTACTTAGTTCTATCCATTGCTAAGTAAAATGCCATAGTATGTATAAATACCACAGTTTTAAAAATCCATTCATCTATTGATGGATACCTAAGCTGGTTCTATATTTTTTGACTCTTGTGAATTGTGTTGCTATAAATATTGATATGTATGTGTTGCTATAGTATGCTGATATCAGTTCCTTTGGGTAAATACCATTGTACCCAATTTGCAGGAAACAAAGTCTCACAAACCACTCGCATAACAGCCAATGAAGCCTTTATTCTGGCCAGGGCCACCAACTACTACCCACACAAAGCAGGATGGTAGAAAATGGCGCCTGCTCATAGCAAGGGCAGGGTTTATAAAGCACAGGGTTAATAGGCCCTCAGGTGGAGATGGTTTAAGGGTGGGTAAATACAATATGCCATCAGGTGGAGATAGTTTGAGTAGCCTCTGCTTATTACAATACCAAGGAGTGGGTTAGCTGGACCATGGCAAGTTCCACTCTTAGTCTTTTCAGGAACATCCATACTGATTTCCTTAAATGGTTGTACTAATCCTACCAACAATATATAGTGTTACCTTTTCCCTGAATCCTTGCCAGCATTTATTACTACTTTTATTCTTAAACTATCATGTTGGATTAGGCCCCAACATCCTCAATATGACTCCTATAGCACAAGAATTAAAACCAAAAATTAATAAATGGGATGGATTCAAACTAAAAAGCTTCTTCTCAGCAAAATAAACAATCAGTGAGGTGAATAGAGAACCTACAGAATGGGAGCAAATCTTTATCACAAGCACATCAGATAGAATACTACCTGCAAGGATATATAAAGTTCTCACAAACCTTAACACCAAAACAATAAATAACCCAAACAATAAATGGACCAAGGAATTAAATAGACACTTCTCAGAAGGTAATCAATCAACAAATATATGAAAAAATGTTCAACATCTCTAGCAATTAGAGAAATGCAAATCAAAACAACTTTAAGATTTCATCTTACTCCAGTCAGAATGGCAGCTATCAAATATACAAATAACAATAAATGCTGGCAAGGATGTGGGGGGAAAGGCACACTCATACATTGCTGGTGGGAATGCAAATTGGTGAAGCCAATCTGGAAAGTAGTATGGAGATTCCCAGGAAAACTTGGAATGGAACTACCATTTGACCCAGCCATCCCACTCCTTGGTCTATACCCAAAAGACTTAAAAACAGCTTACTACAGGGACACAGCCATATCAATGTTTATAGCAGCACAATTCGCAATAGGTAGATTGTGGAACCAACCCAATGCCCATCAGCAGATAAATGGATAGGGAAACTTTGGTATATATACACAATGGAACACTGCTCAGCACTAAAAGAGAATAAAATCATGGCATTTGCAGGTAAATGGATGGAGTTGGAGAAAATAATGTTAAGTGAAGTTAGCCAATCCCCCCCAAAAAAGGTCAAATGATTTCTTTGTTGTGAAGATACTGACTTATAATGGCAAGAGAGGGGGGATGAGAGGAGTGAAGGAACTTTAAATAGAACAGAGGGAGGTGGGGAGGGAGGGGGCAAGGGGACAGGAATAATGGTAGAATGAGTTAGACATCATTACCCTAAATACATGTATGAAGATACAATTTTTGTGAAAATACTTTATGTAAAACCAGTGACTTGAAAAACTGTTCACTTTTATATGTAATATGAAGTGAATTGCACTCTGCAAGCATGCATAACAAATTATAATAATAATATATTAAAAATAAATTTTAAAATGAATGAAACATTTATCCGATTTGGAGCTAAAAAGTAAAAAAAAAAAATGATTGCTATTCTAACTGGAATGAGATGAAATCTCAGTGTAGTTTTGATTTGCATTTCCCTGATTGCTAATCATTTGTTGCACTTCTACTGTATTTTTAAGACTTCAGGTGTTCATGATATTTCGGTGTGCCTAAATTCTGTGGAATGGCTACTTTTTAGGCTCAAGACAGATGGTTAGGTTGAAATGATGGCATGGTGACAAAATACAATGATCAATATCAGTACCTCTGCAGTGAAGCCTTAGTATTCCTGTACTGTCAGGTTCTTTAAATGTTTATTTATTAGTTAATTTATTCATTAAGCCTGACTTATTACTTACTGTGTGGGAAATTTGCTTTCCCCATTTGTAGACTGAGAATAATGCCAGTGTTTATTTACTATCTGATTTAAATCCTCTTGAAGATGTCAAGTACACGTTTCAATTTTTTTTCTTGGTACTGGGATTGAACCCAGGGGTGCTCTACCACTGAGTTACATCCCCAGCCCTTTTTAATTTTCATTTTGAGACAGGGTCTTTATAGCATACAACATATTTATTTGTGTATGTTCAGTTATCTTCCATTGCCAGAATGTAAGCTCTATGAGACATGACTTTCAGATTTGATCTTGTAAATTTCTGCTTGGAAGTACCCAATAATTATTGGTTGAATGGATTATGAATATTAAATAAATACTGTTTGTCCTAAGCTTCAGGTATTATTATTTCTTAATTTTCTTTTCTACTTGAATGACCAATAGGGACCTAAATCTTAAATCCCAAACTGAACCTTTGGTTTCCCTTGTATCTCCATTCTTCCAATGATGAACGAGCTATGTTCAATATTCTGTATTCTAGAAAATGGCAACTTCATCCTTCATGTTCTTCTGACCAACACATTTAGAGTCATATTTAAATTCTCTCTTCCCCTCATGCCTCATTTCCAATATTACAGAAAGTTATGTTCCCTATATCTTCAAAATATATCTGCAAAATAACCTTTTCTTGGGACCTCCAATTGCCACTCACTTAACCCAAGTCACTAACATCTCTTTCCAGAAAATTGCTTCCACCCTTATCACCTAATTCTGGCTTCCTTACTACATATTTTCTTTTTGAAATATAAATATCAGCTAGGTGCAGTGGTGCATGCCTGTAATCCCAGTGCTTTGGGAGGCTGAGGCAGGAGGACTTCAGCAACTTACCAAGACTCTGTCTCTAAATGAAGTAGACAAAAAGGGCTGGAGATTTGGATCAGTGGTTAAGTGCCCCTGGGTTCAATCCCCTGGGAGCCCCCCCAAAATTTATATAATAATAAATAAAATATATGTAATCTCCACATCGCATCTCTGCTCAAATATCCTGAAAACCTCCCATATTTACCATACTTTAAATGTCATCCCTTCACTTTAATTCTTTATTGTACTTGGATTATTAACATTTATAACTGTTTGATTTAGATAATTTGTTTGGTTGTATAGTGCTACCCAGTAGAATATGAACTCAAAGCTGCTTTTTTATTTTTAGTTTTTTGCAAGAAAAAAGAAATATGCTAGAACATTAGATGGCAACAATGACAAATGGTGTCTTGCATATCTCTGAATATGTCTTTGTGAATGTGAGGCTGAATCAGCATGAGGTTATTTATGAGTGCAAGTTCATGTGATCATGTGAGTATATATGTGCAGGAGTGTGTATGTGTATGTGTGTGTGAGTTTTAGTGTTGCAGAACATGGAAGAGCATTTGTGAGTGCATGAGCATGGGAATGTGTGTGAAGGAGTATGTAAGGCTGGTGAAGATGTGTGATCAAATGTAAGCATTCCTGTGCCTGAAAGTGTGTTTGTCAGTGTGTGTAAGAAGTGTGAGTGTGATGTTGTGTGTGTATGCATGTGAGTGTGTGAGGGTGTTTATGAATGTGTATGAGTGTTAGTGCATGCACTAACAGGCTCTGAATCCACCTCAGATTCTTACGCAGTCACCTCATACCCAGAACTCACTGGGGAAAAGATTTACCATTGTTTCCCAAAATGGGCTTCTCCTTTACTCTCTGTCTTTAGGAAAAGTGTCATCATCCATCTTATCACCTGAGCCAGAGATATGGGAATCATGCCAACGTAATTTCCCTTCCTTATGCCAAATATCACCAAAGTTTACATTAATCATCTTCTTTCACCCATGAAAGCCTCCTGGATGGACACCTTGCTTCTTGTCTTGAGACAACTGGCTTAAGGTCATTTCAGAACAACTCACGAAAGTGTTGGAATTTCAGTTAGAGACTCCATAAATACTGCTCCACGATGCTGTTAAGGTGATTCCTATGCTGGTTGGAGGTTTGATGAAGTATACACACTCTGAGGCTCTTTCTTTCTTTCTTTCTTTCTTTTTTTATTGGGTTGGGGGACTAGGGATTGAACTCAGGGGCACTCGACCACTGAGCCACACCCCCAGCCTATTTTGTTTAGAGACAGGGTCTCACTGAGTTGCTTAGCACCTCACTGCTGCTGAGGCTGACTTGGAACTCATGACCCTCCTCCTCAGCCTCCAGAGCCACTGGGATTATAGGCGTGCGTCACTTGCCGGGTTCTCCGAGGCCCTTTATAACAGTTGAAAATCTATAATTCTTTGATCCAGTTGTAACAAACTATCCCTACAAATTGTCCTATCGTCAATATAATCTTTGATAACACCTTGATTGAGTTTATTCATTAGCATTGATCAGATGAATAAATGGGGCTACCTAGGGGTTACTAGACATTTCTGCTAATTCCCTTATCAAGTGGGGACACAATGCAAATCACAAGAAGAATCAGAGGCATTCATTGGTGTAGGCTCTTCTCCCACATCTGTCCTGGTGTGGGATATTAAGACATCTCATGTTGTGCTTACACCTTAGGGGGATCTTAGCTTTGTAACAGAATGTTCTTACTCAGTCATACCTCACAATCCCCAATTTATGACCACAAACAATAAAATTAACAGATAGATACCCAGTCTCTCCATTCATTCAATAAACTATTAAACAACCAATGACTTTTTGTTTAGTTCTAACAAGGTTGCTAGGCACTGTAGGAATGCTTTGCTTTAATATCATTTAGTCTTCAAAATAGCCCTGTTACTTCAGGTGTGAAGCATGAGGCCCACAGGTCTTAAGTGCTGTGTCTAGACTCACACAATACAGTTGGGATTTGAACCTAGGTCTGTCTGACTTCAACACATGTGATTTAACAACTACTTCAACATGTGTGTAGCCATCAGTGGGGCAGTCTCTTACTCTCCCACATTGCCTGATAACCCATAGTCTTTTTACTAATTATGTATGTATGCATTTTTTTCTTTTTTGTAGCAGGATTGAACCCAGGGTGCTTAAACTCTTGAGTCACATCTCCAGCCCTTTTTACATATTTTATTTAGAGACAAAGTCTTTATGAGTTGCATAGGGCCTTGCTAAGTTGCTGAAGCTGGCTTTGAACTCGCCATCCTCCTGCCTTGGCCCTGGAGCTGCTGGGATTACAGGCGTGCTTCTCCCCTATTCAATATCCTCCAATGACATTCTACCATACATGGAATAAAAGTCATACTCCTTAGGCTAGCCTCCCACATATAGCATTATATGGCCTCCTGCTTTTTCTCTAAATTCATTTCTCTCTAATGCCTTTTTTATCATAAATCCCTCTTTATTTTATACATACCACTTACCAAACTGAAATTATCTTGTTTCTTTGTAGAACACAGTCCCCTTGAGGACACAGACTTTGTCTTTTCTTGTTCACTTATGTTTCTTCACTGCCTAGATCAGTGTCTTGGCATTCAGTAAATGTGTGAATTGAATGAATGAACTCTAAAACAACTTGCAGCTTGAAGGAAGTCCTTATTGGGAGTCCCCCCCAACCCACCCCCGGAAGATGTTGGAAAAATTTTTGTGTTGGTTTTGTGTGTACCAGGACTTTGCAGGGAATTCCTGACACAATGTAAGCTCCGTTATCTATATTACTCACTGATGTGTGTTCTTGATTCCCAGAATTCCTGGCTTGTAATAGGTGCTCAATAAACATTTTTTAAGTAAACAAATGGCATCTGAGGCCGGGTGCAGTGGCGCATGCATGTAATTTCAGCACTTGGGAGGCTGAGGCAGGAGGATCGCGAGTTCAAAGCCAGCCTCAGCAATAGCGAGGGACTTAGCAACTCAATGAGACCCTGTCTCTAATAAAATACACACACAAAAAGGCTGGGGATGCGGCCCTGTGATCAAGTGCCCCTGAGTTAAATCTCTGGTACCAAAAAAGAAAATGGCATCTGATACAAAGTGTGAACTGAAAATATTTGGAGAACTATTAAGAACTTAATACATATCACAGATATTGGGGAGTGAATGGTTTACATCTTTCCTCTTCCCAGGTTCCGTGTTTTTCCTCCCTCAATAAATATTTGTTCTGCAGGAGGTAGAACTCACTGGAGGTAGCAGCAAATGTTGTCACAGGGGATTGCCTTTGAAGCAAGATATAATATATACAGTGAGATCTCTATGAGCCAAAGGCCACTGAGATCTACCTCTGATCAGAGGAGGGAGCAGAATGGGATGGGGTGCATTCCTAGAGTCCTAGAGAGTGCCACTTTCCCCCAATTACTGAGATCTTCCAAGGCACACACATATACCCATCACCCATGCCAGGAATGGTTTTGCCTGCTGGGCTTAGAACCCTCTGGCATCTTCACCTCTGCATAAGCCAGAGGAAGATCTCACAAGCCATGTGTGTATGTGTGTGTACACACACACACACACACACACACACACACACATACATATATACATACACAATGGAATAACATTCAGTATAAAGAAGAATGAAACTGTGACATTTGCCAATAAATGGATGGATCTGGAAACTAACATGCTAAGTGAAATATGCCAATCCCCAAAAGCCAAAGGCTGAATGTTCTCTCTGATATGTGCATGCTAATACACAATAAGGGGAGGGCAGGGGAGATAGTTCATTGGATTAGCCAAAGGAGAATGAAGGGAAGGGAGATGCATGGGAATAGGAAGGACCACAGAACAAATTGGACATAACTCTCCTATGTTCAAATATTAATACACGACCAGTGAAACTCCACATCACATACAACCATAAGAATGGGAAGTTATACTCCATGTATGACATGTCAAAATATACTGTACTATCATGTATATCTAAATAGAACAAAGTAAAAAATATGTGTTTTATATACACAATGATGTTTTTTACAGCCATAAAGAAAAATGAAATTATGCCATTTGCAGGAAAATTTATGAAATGGGAGAGTATGAAGTTAGGTGAAATAAGCCATACTCAAAAAGACAAGAATCATCTTTCCCCCTTATATGTGGAGGTTAGAGGAATAAAAAGAAAAACAAGTGACATTACGAAACTAGAAGGGAGACAGACTATTAAGGTAGAAGAAGGGGGTCTAGGGAAGGGAGGATGGAGGTTAAGGGCAAGTATTGGGAAGTGAAATAAAATTTTATATGCATGTATGGGTATGCCACAGTGAAACCCACCATTCTATGTAATTAATTTATGCTAATAAAATATTTTTTAAATTCTGTCAATATTTATCGAGGACCTAATTGGTACCAGTAATATTGTAATATAACTAAATATCCTAACTTGTTGAAAATATTATTAAACAGAATTTCTTTAGTAGTCGAGCTTATCTTATACCTTTGTCAGCCAGGTAGTAAGAAAACTGGTGGAATATCAGAATCATCCTATTCCATGCCATACACTTTTACTCCACATCTAAAGACTTATACATAGGGAGAAAAATAAAGGGATGAAGTTGGATAAAAGATCTAATAATGGTATAGACTGAATCTTTTTTTTTTTTTTTTTTTTTTTTTTGGTCTACTCTTCATGCCCATATCTACTGCTGGGATGTTAAAATAAGATTTCTATGAAGTTCATGAAAGGATTAAATGCCTTGGTTACATAAATGATTTTTTTTCTTCTGCAAGTCTGATACCATTATTCGGATGCCTTCTTTTGGGGTCAAAGTTTCAAGGTTAGTTATCTTGGCACAGAAAGCCAACTGATGTAAATTGTTTATGAACAGTGGAGAGCCTCAGCAACAACTGAGATGCTGAGGATGCTCTGAGCATCTGTGCATGTATATCCATTTATACCAGTGAGGGAAATTCCTACAAGTGAAATAGCTGCATCAAAGAGTATGTGCTGGGGTTGGGGTTGTGGCTCAGCGGTAGAGCGCTCGCCTAGCACCTGCGCGGCCCAGGTTGGATCCTCAACACCACGTAGAAATAAACGCATTGTATACAACTAAAGCAAATAAATAAACAAATAAAAGAGTATGTGCTCTAAAATATCTATGTTTACTGTCAAATTATTCTCCAACATGTTTAGAACAAATTTACATTCGTCCTACCAAACAGCTGAAATATTGCCGTTGTCCTGTAACCTCCCAAGTAGTAGGAATCTTCAAACTTTCTGATTTTTCTAATTTTCAAAAAGTCATATTCCTTTGAAATTTCAACATTCATTTCCTTGAAAACTACTATGGTTGTGCACATTTCATGTGTTATTTTAAAAAATTCGATAAATAGTGTATTCACATCTTTGGCCTGTTTTAAATTTTATAATAATACTAACCATTGATTTGAAGGATTTTCTCATATATAAGGTATAAATATTTTGTTTTATTTAAAAAATCTTTTCTCCTAGGTTATGTTTGAATTTATTTATAGAATATTTTGATATCTATGAAAGTTTAATATTGATGTGGTTGTAGTGATTAGATTTTTATTTGATCCCTTCTAGATTTTTTATCTTGCCAGAAAATAGCCTAACCACACTGAATTTACAAAATATTCAACTGTATTTCTTCTTACTGTATCCATTTCACTTTGTTTCATTTTTTAAAAAATATTTATTTATTTACTTTAGTTGTACACAATGCATTTATTTCTACGTGGTGCTGAGGATCAAACCTGGGCCGTGCATGTGCTAAGTGAGCGCTCTACCGCTGAGCCACAACCCCAGCCCCTTGTTTCATTTTTAATCATTCCAAAATTTATGTAGGTAAGAATCTATTTTATTTCAAGTGTACATTTGATAGACCCAATTACAAATATCAGGTTATACTTCACTACTGTACCTCTTTGCTGCTATTTTAATACATTTCATCCTTATTTATACTTGACTATGTTGCTTGACTCTTTGACTCTTGTTTTCTCTTACAGCTGTCTACTCTTTGATGCATGCTACATCCCTTTGATTATAACGGCTTTAACATACCTTTTGATATCTAATGGATCAAGTCCCTCCCTTCACAGTAATCGTCAAAACATTTTTGGTACTTGTTGTATTTTTCTTCTGTCATATAACTGAATTTATTTTTTATAGTTACATCATTTGGATTTTTATGGAAAATACATTAATATATTAATTAACTCTATTGCTAGGCATTGGCATTGTCAGTTATCACTAAATAAATTTTAGCTACTTAACCTTGAAGGTTGCTATTCAAGTAGGAACATCATGTCGATTGCAGTGAGAATGTGCACTCCCTAATATCTAGTCTTGTGATACCATGCTCATGTGCTCTCTCTACCCGTGTGTGTCATGACTGATGAGCAGTTATATATATATTTATTGTGCTTCAGTGTCAAATGTTCTGTAAGACATTTGTCTCACTTTTGGAGGTGGTCTCCAGAGCCCTCCAGAATGACTTTTGTGTAAGCCAGCTGGTCCCATTTTATCTTATGTCATATACTCTTTTTAATTTTTAAAATGTCATATACTCTTTTTAATTTATTTATTTGTTTTAGTTGTACATGATGCCTTTTATTTTTATGTGGTGCTGAGGATCTAACCCGGGCCGCACACATGCTAGGCGAGTGCTATACCACTGAGCCACAACCCCAGCCCCCTTTTATAATGTTTTTGTGGGTTTTTTTTAATGCCTTTATTTTTATATGGTGCTGAGGATCGAACCCAGTGCCTCAGACATGCTATGTGAGCACGCTATCACTGAACTACAATCACAGCTATATACTCTTAAAATACGAGGGGCTGGGGTTGTGACTCAGTAGAGCACTTGCTTAGCACATGTGAGGCACTGGGTTCGATCCTCCGCACCACATAAAAATTGTGTATACCTACAAATAAAAATATTTAAATAAAAATACTTTTGAATATCTAATTTAAAGAATAGAAATTTAATTTATATTGAGGAATATATTACATCTTTATAGTATTGTCTTTTTTTTCCCCCAAAGACTATAGTGTGTCAGTTCTTTAATTCATGTCCTTTTATATGGTTTCAACTTGTTGATAGGGAATTCTTTTTTATAACATTTATTCCTTGATATTTATTGTCTTTGTGGAAATTATGAATTTGAATCTCTAATTACATATTGTCAGTATAATGTAAATCTCATATTGTTTTTGGTCAACTTACTAAATTTTCTTATTCTGATAGCTGATTTTCTTGTTTAATTTAAATGTTTTAGGTTAATACTGGCCTCACATAATATTAATGTTATCTCACATTTTAAAATGTATATCAATATTTAATTTTGCTGTCTTATTGCATTAGACACTAATCCAAATGATTATAGAGAGTAGAAAACATTTTTATATTTTAATCCTTGGTATTTTTAGAGAAAATTTGAATACTGTGCAGTCAATAACAATGACAGTTATTTTTTGGTGATTATTTAATGGAATGTAAAGGCTCTTCATGTATTAAGTTAAAAAGACACAGTTCATTTTGGAATATAATCTAGTTTTTAAAACACATATACTGACATACATTCACAGTTAATAAAAGGCTGGGTTAAGGTCTGGGTTGTCGCTCAGTGGTAGAGCACTTGCCTAGCATGTGTGAGGCACTGGGTTCCATCCTCAGCACCACATAAAAATAAATAAAGGTATTGTATCCATCTGCAACTAAAAAAAAAAAAAAATTAAAAAGGCTGGGCTAAGTTGGGCATGGTGACACACCTATAATCCCAGCAGCTCAGGAGGCTGAGGTAGGAGGATCACAAGTTCAAGGCCAGACTCAGCAACTTGGTGAGGCCCTAAGCAACTTAATGAGACCCTGTCTCAAAATAAAAAATAAAAAGGGCTAGGGATGTGGCTGAGCAGTAAAGTGCTGCTGGGTTCAATCACTCGTCTGTGCCCCCCGGCCCCTAAATAAAGGCTGGGTTAAATATGTCAATACAGAATCTATATTGTCACTGGATGGCAGACCTTTTTCTTTGTATTTTTACGTAGCTTTCAAATATCTATGATTTGCATATAATTTTCATGATCATTAAAAAAAAATCCATTAGTGCTATTAAGTGCAAGGTAGAGATTTTTAGGGGAAGTGCTGCCAGACAGTGAGAAGGGGGTTCCTTAGACTTTGGTCTGCAAAGTTGAGCCATTAAGTTAGAAAATATTAACTGCAGAGTTTTAAACATAATGGCACTTGCTCAACATCCTGTCTTTATCTCTATGACTCTAGTTGCTATCTTTGCAGATTTGCAGAATGCTGGCACTGGAACTGTCTTCAGTGCAAACTGGCTCTGCCAATGCCCTCTGTAAAATACATTTGCTGCAAAATGTATTTGCAAAAGGGCTACCTTGTTGGGTATAGGTAGGGGAGAGGAATAATTTCTGCTGAGTGCTGCCTGGAAGAAAGACCCATGCTTATGGTTCCTTTTCCCCTTATAGATCGTTCTCTGCTTTCCTGCCATCAGTCATATCCTTAGCTGACATAGTTGCAGTTAAAAGTTGTCCCTTTGCCGGTTTGCTGGTGTTTTACTCTATTTCATGCAGGTTATAAAAGTGGTTGTAACTTTTGTACTCCAGTGGAATTAAGGAACTTTCAGTCTCATCTTTTATAGCCTTTGCTTACTCATCCTACAGAGATTGTATTTAGGGAAGATGTTCCCCTGAATTTTCTATTAGCTGTGACTCTGCCAGTCAGAACCACAGGAGCATCTTAAATCCTGGCATGGAGGTTCCTGAGACTTTGTTGTCTGTGGTCTTTGATTTCTTTCCCTCCTGGTGGGAGTAGAATGGGGGGTGATGGAGGTTAAGGAAACCACATGGAGCAGAGGCTGTCAGAGGCCCATTAGGTAAAATCTAAGGCAAGTTTTAAAATCTAAACTATCCTTCAAACACTTAGAATGTGGATATGTCCCTGAAGCCATTTGGTTTTATGTTAGAAAGCCCAAATTACTTGTTAAAGAAGATTTTCATGGAAATGTTCATTTGGGGGGGGGGGGGGGGGTAAATGAATGGCTCTATACTGAGAGTGTGCCCTTTGTTTGAACATATCAGGACCATCCATCATTTTGATACATGTCCAAGAATTTGGATGATATATTCTTCCTTTCTTTTATTTCCTAACAGAAATGCTGCTATTAAAAACAAACTGTTGCTTTGTCAAAGCCCATATTCTGTTATTTGGTGTTATTTATACAGAGTCTAATAAAACATTATGCACTAATCAAAGGTGATAGATACAAAGCATTGTTTTGTCTTCTGGCATTATGGATTATGCTAATGGCCATCTGCCCATAATTGATATTTTGTTCTTCAGTCACAGAAAAATAAACATAATCAACTACAAAAGACAACTATTTTGTTATGATAGATGCTTATGCAGTTGTCTTTTATTCTCCATTATGTTTTTCATAATTTCTTAGTTAATTATTTAGTAGTATAATACTTTTATGACATTAGAACTGTCACTGCATTCCAAGTGGGGATTTTAAATATATTGTATATACATGGTGATGTAATTCCTAATATCCTCACTGTGCAGCTGTGAAAGAGCAATCAGCCAAATACCATTTAAGACATAATGGAGCTGATTATTTTTTCTTTGGTTTTCACACGTGTCGGAGGTTAGCTTATACTTTAGTTTCCTATAGAGTAAGAATTAGTAATAAAGAATCAATCCAGAAAAATACAGGCTAATGGTTACAGTGAAAAATCAGTTAAACCAGCATCTCTTTGGATTTAGCACTACAGCTATAAGTGAGGTGAGAAACTTGTTTTCTATAAGGAATTCATCTGCATCTCTGCTCTCCATTATGACATTCCATTTTGTAGGTTTGCTTGGAAGTAGACATGGATATATGCAGTTAAAAACCAATAATGGTGTGTGTGAAGTGGACTCTGCTAAATACCACTAAATACGAGATGGAAATTAAAAAAAAAAAAAGTCAAAGATGTGGTACTTGCCCTAGAAGAATTTATGATCCAATTGGGAGCTGTACCATACAACTTACGAACATCTGTTAGCAAGATACCCAGGTAGAATTGATAGAGGCTTTAAGTGCTGAAGAATAGGGACTCATGATAGAAGTGCTAGCAAAAACAGATCACTATTTTAAAAGGTCTAAGGTCTTTAAGAAGGCAAGTTAAATCTTTCCTGCATTCTGTGGAATCTGCATGCACAGAGTAAATAGATGTCATTTGAAGGTCATGGTATGGACCTGGCATCATTGGTGATTCATATCTTTGGGTCAGGCACTCCCTTCCCCATGTTTTAGGTATGATTTCTATCTCAAATAGGCCAAATGATATGGTTGGGATACCATTGTAAATGCCTGGACATGTATCTGTATACACAACTTCTTTTTAAAATTTTTTTAGTTATATACAGCAGTAGAATGTATTTTGACATATCATACATACATGGAATATAACTTCCCATTCTTGTGGTTGTACATGATGTGGAGTAACAGTGGTCATGTATTCACATATGAACATAGAGAAGTTATGTCTGATTCATTCTACTGTTTTTCCCATTCCCATCCCCCTATTTCCCCATCTCCAATCAGGTGAACCTCCACCTCCACACCAATCCCCATTGTGTGCAAGCATCTGCATGTCAAACCCAGGATCAAACATTCAGCCTTTGGTTATTTGGGATTGGCTTATTTTACTTAGCATAACATTCTCTAGTTCTATCCATTTACTGGTAGTTGCCATAATATCATTCTTCTTCTTCTTCTTCTTTTTTTTTTGTACCAGGTATTGAACTCAGGGGCACTTGACCACTGGGCCACATCCCCAGCCCTTTTTTGTATTTTATTTAGAGACAGGGTCTCACTGAGTTGCTAAGTGCCTTGCCATGGCTGAGGCTGGCTTTGAACTCGCGATCCTCCTGCCTCAGCCTCCCAAAAGTGCTGGGATTACAGGCGTGCGCCACCGTGCCCGGCTCATTCTTCTTTATGGCTGAGTAGTATGTGCATCTGTTGAAGGGTACCTAGGCTGGTTGCATTGCTTAGCTATTGTGAATTGAGCTGCTTTAAACATTAATGTTGCTGTGTCACTGTAGTGTGCTGATTTTAATTTCTTTGTGTATAAACCAAGGAGTAGGATAACTGGGTCAAATGGTGGTTCTGTTACATGTTTTCTGAGGAATCTCCATACTGCTTTTGAGAGTGGTTGCACCAGTTTTCAGTCCCACCAGCAATGTGTGTACACAACTAGTTGTAAACACTATACCCTCCAAAAGCTCACAAAGAGAAGGGACTTTTGTATATGATTTCTGATCAGTTGTTTATCAGGTTGCCTGTTGTTGTTTTTTTTATTCCTAATGTAGCATTGGATATTGCATATATTGAATGCATTTTGCCTTTTGTATATACTGCAAATATCTTCTCCCATCTGTAGTTTTTTGTTGTTAACTCGTTAGGGTACCTTTTGCTTTCCATATATTTTAATTTTTTTTTAGTTGTAGATGGACAGTATGCCTTAATTTCATTTATTTTTATATGTGGTGCTGAGGATCAAACCCAGTGCCTCACACATGCTAGGCAAGTGCTCTGCCACTGAGCTACAGCACCAGCCCACGTTTAAAATTTTTATGTTGTTAAATATAAGAAATTTCTCTTTATGTATTATGAGTTTGATTTAGAAAAACTTCCCTACTCCGAGACTGCACGAGCAGTCTCATTTATTTTATTCTATTTCTTTCATAGTTTTGATTTTTATATTAATATTTTCTATTTTTGTGGATTTTTTGTTGATGCTTGATGTGAAATAGAAATTCTAATTTTGCTTTTGTTCTTCCTCTCACACAAATAAGTAACCTGCCTATTTTATCATTCTTTCCTTAATGATCATATAAAATGAAACATTTATCATATACTGAATTGTGATATACAGATTGTTTTTGTTTTTCTGTAATCTCTATTTAATTTATTTGTCTATTCTTATGCCAAGATCACACTGTTTTTCTTGCTGTAGTTTTATAGATTTTTTAATCTGTAGATCAACACCCCCTCAATGAATTTTCTCTTCCATAAAAATTCTAGAACCAGGGCTGGGGTTGTAGCTCAGTGGTAGAGCACTTGTGTAGCACATGTGAGACACTGGGTTCAATCCTCAGCACCACATAAAAATAAATAAATAAAATAAAAGCATTGTGTTCATCTACAACTAAAATTATTTTAAAAATTTCTTGAACCAGCTTGGCAAGTTTCAAAACAAATTTTCACTAAGATTTTAGTTCTAATTGAATTAAATTGATGGCTCAATTAGAAAGAATACTTTGTAATAGAGTATTTCTGCAGGGGAATTTAACATACCTCTGCAATCTTGCTTGTCATTGTATACTTCAGTGAATTTTCTTTTCAAAACCATTCTACACAACTGAATTGGAATTCATTCTTAAGCATCCTTTTTATGTCCTTATGACCCCTTTGAAGTTATTCTACCCTCATCCAACTGTATTTAAGAGGATTTTGTAAAGCTCTGAATGTACATCAATGTCCATGACTCCTTTCCACAATTCTCCTGTTTTTAATTAGTGCATTTTTTATTACATAGAATAATGGATTTCATTGTGGCATATTCATACACGCAAATAACATACTTTGATAATATCCATCCTCATTATCCTCCCTCTTCCCCATGATCCTCTTCTTCTCTAATAGTCTCCCTGCTTACTTTCATGTTTTCCTACACCCACATAGATTCCACATATGGGGGAGAACATACCTGTCTTTCTGTGTCTGGTTTATCTTACTTAACATTATGATCTCTAATTTCATCCATTTTCCTGTAAATGACATGATTTTGTTCTTCTTTATCACTGAATAATACTCTATTTTCTATGTATACCACACTTTCTACAATTCCTTCTTTATAAATTGGAACCACATGAGCCCCACATCTGGACCACAACTAATTACAGATGAGCCTAGCTTTATATAGAAGAAAAATAATCTAATAACTTTCTATTGGAGAATTTTAACTTGGAGATTTAATTTGGAAAACTGTTAGTGATTGGTTGTTGAAAAGAAATGGAATGAGACAAATCAGGAAATAGAAGCACAAGGCAGTAGAATTCAGTTTAGAAGTCATGAGACAAAAGAGTAGTGAATGGAAATATGAATGAATAGTAACTGAAATAGAACAAATAGAAGCAGATAGGGTAGTATATTGCTTCCTCCACTTCCCATCCTTCAACAATGCAGATGTATTAGGAGTATTCAAAACTGTTATCCAATATCCTAATTATCATTTACTACCTTAGTTATTAGCATGTTGTTAAGTAATATCTATATTATCCCTTAATCTTTTGGCAGGGATTAAATGATAGTCAGTGATAATGGGTTCCCCAACCCTGCATGGGGAGAAAATTTTAAAAAAAGGTCTTTGTGATTGGCACTCTGACATAGGGAGTTGATCTCAAATTGTCTAGTTAATAAGTTTTAATAAAATAATTGACTTAATGGTATCAGAGGGCCACATACACACACAGAAACATATGCACTCAATTCAAGAGAAGTCACCGAACCAATGAAAATAAGAATTTATCTATTTTAAAGTTAGACTACCTGAAAATCTTAAAAGTATTAGTTGGCCAAATCAGATAAAGATGGTAACTAATTGAATTGACACTCTTGCAGCCATTTGTTGGTCAAGATTGAGTCCCAGACATTCACCATTCTACACTCTTAACCCTCCATCATCATTTCCATTCCACTGCCACAGTCTACCTTGAAACTACCTGGCCTGTCTCACCAGACTTTGATTCCTGGTACCAGTTGCCTCCAGAAGTCCCAGTTTCCAAAGGCTCATCTCTCCAGTCTAATTCCTATATAATTCTGTACCTCCAGCCTCTCCCTTCCCATCTCACCATTCCCATAATTAGCAAAATCCACCATCATTTTAATCTTTTTTTTCCTGAATAAATCCCTTTCCCCTCTTGCTCTAATTAAAACCCAGATTTCTTTTTGGATATTGCTTTTCCTGGTGCCTCCCTTTTCTTCCATTGCTACCTTTATCACAGTACTTGGGGGCCAGATAGGTATCCACTTTGAGTTCTCATTACTGGTTCCAGACAGTGATGCCATCCTCCTCCCTAAAGACATCAGATTAAATTACTCAGTGTTTCATTTTTGTGTTTCATAATGGTCCATTGACCATTTCCCAACGATTTAATCTCTTCTTGCTTTGACATTCTTTCGAATACTACTGCTGTCCTCATTTTTAAAATTTTATTTTTATAATTTTTAATATGTACAACTCATAGTGCATGTATTTAGCATCTTTTTACATACAACTTTGATACCCCAGCATTCCAGTGTCCCAATCCTTTGATCCCTTCTCCAGTGATTTTGTCTTTATTTTTACTCCTTCCTGCAGTCATAACCTTCTCATAGTCACAATCTCAATTTTAATCTACCCTCTCTGTTTACTACTTCCTATCTATCTAGCTGAGTTCTTCTATTATACCAGCTCAAATAATTCTCAGCTTATTTGGACTTCTGATCCATTGATCCTACCACCTTTGTCATGGCCATTAACATTTGTGTCCTTTCTTTCTTCATCAGCTTATATTCCAAAGAATGTATCATGTGCATACATATGTAGCCAAATGTGGCTGGAAAAAATTGCACAGCCGTGCTTAAGGCAATTACTTTAAATTCCTGCCCAGTAAATGCAGATGAAATCCAAGTACTCTCTTATTCTCCAGCATTCAGACTTTATAACACACCCTCACTCTTAAATCTCTGAAACTGCATATTCCACCTTTACTATCATCTAATGATCCTCATTATCCCTGAGAAATTTGCAGTGATCAGAAGAGAATTTCCATAGTATCACCCCACCCCATACCTACTATCTACCCTCCAGCGTCAGCCCAGACACAGGCCTTCCCACCTGCTATGTAGATCCACCATCCACGCTTCTAGCTCAGGCCATTTCCTCAGATCTGTGTATTAGTTTTCCTTTCCACTCTTCCTGTGGATATTACTCCAGCAGTTACCTTTGCTGTACTATCATTCTTCCCCTCTTTACCAGATCACCTCCACAAGCATACACACGTGCTGTGAGTCCTCCTGTATTTAAAAAATAATCTTGACTGCACTTTTCTCACTTCAGGAACTACCCTATTTCTGTGTTATCTTTTGCAGCAAAATTCTTTGAGTAGTCTGTATTTGCTGTTCTCTTCCTCCCCCAGTTTCTCTTCAGCATATTCAAATCAGGCTTTTACCCCACCACTACATTATAAAACTGCACTTCTCACATTCACCCATGATGAATGACCATATTGTCTCTCTTCTTACTCACCTGTGGTATTTGATACAATGTCCTTAAACACTTTCTGACTTAAATACCCAGCTTCTACAATCATCTTCTTCCTCTTCTCCTTTTTCCTCTTCTTCTTCTTTTCCCTCTTTTTCCTGCTTCCCCTCTTCCTCCTCCCCCTCCTCCTCCCTCCCTCCCTCCCCCTCCCTCCATCCCTTTCTTCCTTCCTCCCTTCTTTCTTTCTTTCTTTCCCTCCCTCCCTCCCTCCCTCCCTCCCTTCCTTCCTTCCTCCCTCTCTCCTTCCCTCCCTCTTTTCTTCCTCTCACTCTCTCTCTCTCTTTCTCCTCCCCTCCTCTTCCTCCTCCTCTTCTTTGATTCTTTTCTTTTTGTCTCACAGGCCTTTTCTCTTTAGTCTCCTTTGCTACCTTTCCATTTCTCAACCTCATGATATGGGAATACCTAGGGATCAGTACTCATTGGTCTTCTCTTCACTAAAGTAGACTTCCTACTTTGGTGATTTCACCCCAGTCTCAGGTGTTTGTGTACCATCTACATAATAATTCCTGCCAACTT
The DNA here is from genome assembly GCA_025594165.1 of Tamias sibiricus. Taxonomy (NCBI): domain Eukaryota; kingdom Metazoa; phylum Chordata; class Mammalia; order Rodentia; family Sciuridae; genus Tamias; species Tamias sibiricus. The sequence continues at coordinate 131,418,421 of CM046667.1, forward strand.
TATATCTTCTACATTCCATACTTGTCCATACAGCTGCCTTCTTGACCTTTCTACTTGGATGTCTGGTATTTTTCTCAAAGTTAGGACTTCAAAGTAGTAGTTACTGATCTTACCACACTCCACAGCTTGTGCAGTCTTGCCCATCTTGATTAATGGCAGAGTCTTTGGCTTAACCTTAAAATATATCTGGATGGGGCTGTGGCTGTGGCTCAGTGGTAGAGCACTTGTCTTGCATGTGTGAGGCCCTGGGTTCAATCCTCAGCACCACATAAATAAAATAAAGGTATTGTGTCCACCTACAACTAAAAAATATTTTTAAAAATATATATCTGGAATATACCTACTTTGATTTCCTCCACCAGGGTCACCCTTAGATCCAGACAAGCAGTGCCCTTTCTCTTGGATCATTTATTTTGAGGATCCCGCCTCTAACTCACAATCCTAAATTTATCAAAAGCACAATTGAAGGAGCCCTAATTAAGGAGATAGCTAAGATTGTGGTTAGCTGAGAGCCATAAAAGATGTTCAGGTTCCACCTGATATTCATACATTTATCAAAGAATCTTTGTATGCCCGTGAACACTGTGTGATGCACCTGTAAGCTCGAGCTGTAAGCACTTGTCTTGGTTAAGGCAAAATGTATATAACCGGGTGAGGATTAGTTAAAGTAGGTGGGTGATTGAAGTTGGTGGTTGGAGTTAGAGCGGTTGGAGCTGGAGAGGTTGCTGAAGCCGGAGAGAGAAGAAGAATAAAAGACCTTTTTTCATTTTCATCCTGCTTCCGAATTTTCTCCTGCGGCATCGTAGCTGCAAGCAACAGCATCAGGCAGCTACACACAATGGCACATACCTATAATCCCATCAACTGAAGAGGTTGAGGAAGGAGGATTGCAAGTTTGAGGCCAGCCTCAGCAATTTAACAAGATCCTGTCTCAAACTAAAAATGACTGTGGGTATATATAGTTTAGTTTTAGAGCACTCTTGGGTTCAATCCCCAGCACAACAAAAACAACAAAAAAAAGAAAAAAAAAAACACTTGGGCACTTTTGTAATTTGCATACATTTAGTATTAGGAAAATATGATCTGTAACTATAAATATGAATTCTTCTGAAATATATCACTCGATTTCCACTTACTTTATTTCCTCTGTTTTCCTGGTGGGGGGAAAAGATTGTATATAAAAGCTCTGAAAGATCACAGTTCTTGTGGGAGCTGAAAGTGAAGATGGATGCTTCATTGGCATGTGGGAAGGCTTTGATAGAAGTCCCTAAGTCATGTAAAGAATAAAGGAACTTATGGAATCCTTCCTCTCAAAGAGCACAAATGGAGTAAAATCTTGAGTAAAAAAATCATCTTTAGAAGTAAGAAAACAACAAAACAATCATAATAATTGCAGAATAATGGTTACCTCTGGGGAGGGAGGGATAAATGGGATTGAAATCTGGAAAGTGATGCTGGAGACCTCCAAGGTGCTAGCAATGTTCTATGTCTTGCCCTCGTTTGTAGTTATACAAGTACTAGCTTTCCAATTATTTGTTAAATTGTACATACATGTGTTTTTTTTAAACTCTTACTTACATGTGCTTTATTTCATCATCTTTTTTTAATTAAAAAAATATGCCACTGTGGTGGCACATGCCTGTAATCCCAGCAATTGGGAAGGCTGAGGCAGGAGGATAATGAACTCAAAGCCAGCCTCAGCAACTTAGTGAGGCCCTAAGCAACTTATGGACACCCTGTCTCTAAATAAAATATAAAAAGGGGCTGTGTATATGGCTCAGATATTAAGTACCCCTGGGTTCAGTCCCCTTTATCAATATATAGATGAATGGATGGATAGATAGATAGAGCCCCTTTACCAATAAATATATTTAAAAATGAAGAAATGGGAAAAGAAAAATAGAAAGATGGTATTTTCTAGAAGTTCCAAGAGCCCATTTTGTTGCTTCCTTTTGTGTTCTGGACTTTGGTTCTGGTATGATTTATGAATTGGTTCAGCATTCACAGAAGTTGGAAATGACAACCAAGGAATATTTTGCCCTATTAAACATTTCATATCTGTTTCAATTAAAATCTCAATTTCTACAGCAAATGTCAGAAAGTGTGATACCAAATGTTTAAATTTCTGTATTCATCTATATATATCTTTAAGTCTTTGTGAACTTTGCATCATGGAGAAATAAATTATAAAATTTAAGTGTGTCATTATTTTTTGCAATAATGAAAATTTATCAAGTGTGTTGCATTACACTATTTGAACAGTATGTAAAATCAGTGACTCATTATGGATCTAAATATTGTTTTAACAATTTTATTCACAATTCCAATTGCTACTGCTCCTACTGAAAACATAGATTGCCATAGACTTCCCTGTCAATATTGAATTTTCTCCATGTTTCTTAGGACCAGCTGAATGCTCCCTGTTCTTTCTTCTAGGAAGCTTAATGCTGGTCTGATATTGGAGTACTCTGGAGGAGACCTGTTGTTGCCTGAAGCACTTGGAGGAACGGAGCCGCGGGAAAAACTTCAGAAGCAAACTGGAGACAAACAGCTTTTTATTTTGATAACTTTTTTCTCTGGTTTTAACAACGACTAACTCACGCCAAAAACACACCCTAAAATGGCGCTGACCCGATCAGCAATTTCGGCCAAGTCACTCGAGATCCCGCAACAATCCCGTGAGACTACGGGTGGCGACAAAGGCCAAATCTCCACGGCTCATAGTCAACTGCAATTTAAGCCAATCTCCAAACAGGGCTCCTGTAGAGACCTTCTTCTTCTGCTATGTATCCATATTTGAAAGAAAAAGGGTCATCATTTGAAATCAGAACAAAGAGGAGTTGTTATAAAACTTAAAAAAACTGAGTGGGATAAATAAGGATGAGAGATACAAAGGTATGTCTTTTCAACAGAATGTTAAAAATCATAGAATCCTTAGCTGAATTTATGGATACTGTTATAAGTAGCCTGCTTGCTACTTCTTTTTTAAAAAATATTTTTTTAGTTGACAATGGACCTTTATTTTATTTATTTATTTTTATGTGATATGCTGAAAATCGAACCCAGTGCCTCACACATGCTAGGCAAGCACTCTACCACTAAGCCACAACCCCAGCACTGCTTGCTACTTCTTAATAACTTACTTATACCTATTTATTGTGTTTTTAGCTTAGTCCATTTACTCAGAAGATCCTAATCCAAATAAGGTAGAAAAATACTCTTGAAATGTTTGGCATACCACAAGGACAAAAGAAAAATGCTGTGTCCACTTGGGTTTTGTGTGTGTGTGCATGTATGTACACATATATTAGTATATGTGTACACACATATTCTGAGCTGACCAGTGTGTATTCCACCTGCCTTCAGTAGCTGTTTGAAAAGTTTAAACCAGGATGAGCCACTACTAGATGTCTGTGCTCTCACACAACTGAGGGAACTGGTTGAGTCTGGCAAGCCTGAGTGTGCTGAAGGGTATTCACTAGAGGATAGATGGGAATGAGTTTCAGAAAACAAACTGATTTTGACAGCTAGACTTTTCTGGAAAAATGATTAATTGTTTGTTACTTGAGGAAGATAATGAGTTTTTATGTAAAGAGGGATTTAAATTTTTTTTTTATTCTTAAAGTAACCTGATGGGAAGGAGAACTTTGATACCCTTGTTGTGTCTCTGACAGATGGGCTAAATGTCTGTACAAGCAATCGGTTTAGTGACCCAGGATGCTGGAAAAGCTGTACAGTTGTGATGGGTTCTCCAGAATGAAGTGATTATCATTCCCACTGTTAAAAAGCAAAACAAAGCAAAACTAAACCCACTTAAATTTAACAAAGTTTGTTTGAACAAGACAAAGGTTCTAGAACTGGGCAACACTGAAGACCAAAGATGGTCCAGAATGTCCTCTTCTCCAATGTAGTGGACTGACTACATTTAGAACTAGAAAAGAGGAAATGCCATGCTGACATGACCTGATTAGTACAGTTTGGTATTTGCTTTATTTGGGCACAATTAATTACTTTTTAGCCTGGAATTGGCTGTTATGATTGGCTGATATATGGTTGCTTAGTTATAATAATATACTCCTAGGTTAGGTTATAATTTGCCTACTGTCAGGGTAGGGTAGGTAGCATTCACTCCGCACAGAGCCTGCTTTGTGCCATATAATATCACTCAAGTATGGAGACAGGTTTAGGCCAAACAACTCAGTTTAGCACTACAGACAGCTGCTATTTTGGCTTAGGTAGTTTCAGGGTTCCATTATATTTTATTTATTTTGAACTTCAATTTCTTTTTGTGCCACTTAGAAGAGAAATATGATTCATAAGGGCTTAATGTTGTAGCTAGGGTGATGGTATGGAATAGTAGGTTGCTTTGTCAAATAAATTAGTAATGAATGACTTATTGAGTGCACAAACATGACAAGTTTTATTTAAATTTTGAGGGATGTGGTGGTGAGAGAGAGAAAGTGTGTATGTGTGCTATGATACAGAAAAACAAAAAATGTACATATTAATTAAGTGCCACATGATGTTTCGATATATGCATACATTGTGTCACGTTTAAATCAAGTTAAAACATATGTATGTTTCAAATATTTCTCATTTCTTTTTTTAAAAATATTTTTCAGTTGTCAATGGACCTTTATTTTGTTTATTTATATGTGATACTGAGAATCAAACCCAATGCCTCACTTGGTAAGCACTCTACCACTGAGCCACAATCCCAGCCTCCACCCCCATTTTTTTTTTTTTTTTTTTTTGGTTTTAGTGATTGAACTCAGGGGCACTTAACCACTTAGCCACATTGCCAGCCCCGCCTTTTGTGTTTTTATTTTTTTAAGTGGAATGCGTTTTAATATTTTTGTATGTTTTTAAACATTTTTTTAAAAATTATTTCTAATTAGTTCTACATTATTTCTAATTAGCAGAATGCATTTCCCTTTTTGTATTTTTATTTAGAGGCAGGGTCTCACTGAGTTGCTTTAGGCCTTGCTAAGTTGCTGAGGCTGGCTTTGGGCTCGTGATCCTCCTGTCTCAGCTTCTCAAGCCGCTGGGATTACTGGCATGCACCACTGCACCCAGCACCCAGCTATTTATCATTTCTTTATGGTGAAAAGTTTAAAATTCTTTCTTCTATCATTTTGAAATGTACAGTACATTATTGTTATCTGTAGTCATGCTACTGTGCAATAGCACATGGGAACTTCTTGCTCTTATCAAACTATAACTTGATACCTAGTTATCAAATCTTATCCATCTCCCTCCTTCATACTCTCACTGGTCTCTGGGAACCACCATTCTCCTCTCAACTTACATGAGATCAACTATTTTATATTTTATCTATGAGTGAGATCATGCAGTGCTTGTTTTTTGTGCCTGGCTTATTTCCCTTCACATGACCTACACAGTTCCATCCATGTTGTCTCAAATGACAGGACTTCCTTATTTTTATGACCAAATAGTATTCCATTGTGTGTATGTACCACATTTTTTGTCCATTGTTCAATTGATAGTCGCTTAGGCTGATGCCATATCTTGGCTGTTGGGACCAGTGCTTCAATCAAAATGGAAGTGCAGATACCTCTTTGCCATACTGATTTCATTTTCTTTGGACTTATTCCTAGTAGTGGGATTGCTGGATCATAAGGAAGTTCTGTTTTTAGTTCTTTGAGGAGCTTCCATACTGTATGCCCATAATGGCTATACTAAATTACCTTCCAACTAACAATGTCCAAGATTTCCCTTTCCTCCAAATCCTTGCCAGCACTTGTATTGTTCATTGTTTTGATAATAGCCATTCTAACTGGAGTGAGGTGATATCTCATTGTGATTTTGATTTGCATTTCCCTGATGATTAGTGAAATTGAGCATTTTTTCATGCTCCTGTTAACCACTTGTGTATCTATCTTTAAATTCTCTTAACAGTATCTTTCAAAGATCAGGAACTCTGTTTTAAATGTTTTAATTGTTTTTTTTTTTTTTTTTTTTTTAGAGGGACACAATACCTTTATTTTTTAAATTTATTTTCATGTGAGCTAAGGATTGAACCCAGTGCCTCACACATGCCAGGTGAGTGCTCTACCACTCAGCCCCAGCCCCAGCCCAACCCAAGGAACTCTTGATTTGTATTCTTTCATTTACCAATTTTATCCTTCATTACATCATTGTAGATTGTGCTTTTCGTTATATATAAAAAGTTGACAAATATCTCAAGTTAATGAAGATTTTCTCCTTTGTTTTTTCTAGAAGTTATATACTTCAGGTTTTATAGTGAGGTTTATACATTCCAATGTTTTCTTCTTACTTATTAATGTTTCTTATAATTTGAAGAGCTCCCTTTAGCATTTCTTGTAGGATAGTTCTGATTGGAGATATGTTCTCTCAGCTTTTGTTTGTAATGGAATGTCTTTTTCTCTCCTTCATTTCTAAAGGACAGCTTTCCTAGGTACATTGTTCTGAGTTAGCTGCTTTTGTCCTTTAGTACTATGAAAAGTTTATGTCATTCTCTCCTGTCTGAAGGGCTTCTGGTGAGAAGTCTGCTGTTAATAAGGTTGGGACACCCTTGTGTGTTATTTGTTTATTTCCTCTTGAAGCTTAAAATGGAGGATATACACCCTTAACCTTTCAGAGCTTGATTTAATCATGACTTTGTATAGAATTGCTTGAGTTAAATGTGATTGCTGACCTTTGACCTTCCTATACCTGGATATTTGTATATGTTTGGGCAGATTTCTATTATTATCTCTTTGAATAAACTTCCTAAACCATTGACATTCTCAAGTGCTCTCGAACCCTAATAACCCCTAAATTTTAATACTGTACCTAAGTTCCTATAAGCTTGCTTTATTCTTTTTTTCTTTTTTCCTCCAAGCATGTATTTTCAAATTGTGTAAGCTACCTGGTACCGAAAACCGGGAGGAAAAACTCTCAGAGGCAGAGTTAAGCTTTTACTACTTTTACTTCTACTTTCTTAGAGCTTAGAGAGGGAAAGAAAGATTTTTAGAGAGAAAGATTAGAGCGAGCTTTTCTTCTTGTCTTCTTAGCTTAGAGTAGAGTAGAGTCTTAGTTAGAAAGAAAGAAAGATAGAGCTTAGCTTAGAGAAAGATTAGAGCTTCTTTCTTCTCTCTTCTTTCTTCCTTCTTCTTTCTTCTGTCTTCTGTCTTCCTCAGGAGCCTCGGCCTAACTCTGACCAGTCATTACTTCTTCTATCTGGTTTCTCTTCTGTCTTCTATCTGGTTTCTCTTCTGTAACCGCTCTGCCTACGTTCTGGCCGCTCTGATTCTTCTGACCGACCGAGTGACTGCCCGGCTGACTGAATTCTCCATTCTCCTAACTCGGACCGCTTTCACCCGGTTATATACCTTCAGCTTTTCGGGTGCCTACAGGTGCGTCACATACATATCAGGTGGAACTTATGGCTTCCAGCTAGCTGCAACAGCCCTTCCTAATTAGGGCTCCTTCATATTCCTTCCCTTTAGTTTAAAAAGGTGCTTTCTATTTTCTCTATTTTATTTTCTCTATTTTCTTTTATTTTCCCTACCTAGCTTTTCACCTTTTATTTTTGAAAGGGTGGATATTTGAGCCCTTTTTGAGGAGGTGCTGCGGCTTTTAAGGAAGCCTACTGCTGAGGAGCAGCTAACGCACTTAGTTAAGCACAATTGCATAAGCGGCTTTGACTTTTTTTTTTTTTTTTCCTCTTCTTTATTTTTCTTTATGGCTTTCTTGCCAAAGCTCAATGGCTTTTTTTCTGCATGGTTTTTACCATGCTATTTAATTCTCTATTTTCTTTTAAGCTCATGGCTTTTTTCTTTATACTAAAGCTCAAGGCTTTTTCTCTATTTTTCCTCTTCTTTATTTTTCTTTATGGCTTTCTTGCCAAAGCTCAATGGCTTTTTTTCTGCATGGTTTTTACCATGCTATTTAATTCTCTATTTTCTTTTAAGCTCATGGCTTTTTTCTTTATACTAAAGCTCAAGGCTTTTTCTCTATATTTTTTTATGGCTTTTGGCCGGCTACTCTGCTTCGGCTTTTGGCCGGCTCGCTTCGGCTTTTCGCTGGCTACTCTGCTTCAGCTTAATTCTTAACTGGCCTCAACTGAGTCAGAGGCTATGCTTTTTCGTTGCTCTCCTTATTTCTTAGCTTTTCTTCTCTGCCTGCCGAGCCCCGGACGGACCACCATTTTGTAAGCTACCCGTCACGGCCAGCCACGGCGCCGCCACGGGAGGAAAATTCTCGGAGGCAGAGTATAGCTTTTGCTACTTTTACTTCTACTTTCTTAGAGAGAGCTTAGAGAGGGAAAGAAAGATTTTTAGAGAGAAAGATTAAAGCGAGCTTTTCTTCTTGTCTTCTTAGCTTAGAGTCTTAGAGAGAAAGAAAGATAGAGCTTAGCTTAGAGAAAGATTAGAGCTTCTTTCTTCTCTCTTCTTTCTTCTGTCTTCTGTCTTCCTCAGGAGCCTCGGCCTAACTCTGACCAGTCATTACTTCTTCTATCTGGTTTCTCTTCTGTAACCGCTCTGCCTACGTTCTGGCCGCTCTGATTCTTCTGACCGACCGAGTGACTGCCCGACTGACTGAATTCTCCGTTCTCCTAACTCGGACCGCTTTCACCCGGTTATATACCTTCAGCTTTTCGGGTGCCTACAGGTGCGTCACATACATATCAGGTGGAACTTATGGCTTCCAGCTAGCTGCAACAGCCCTTCCTAATTAGGGCTCCTTCAAAATTGCCTGTCTTTGAGCTCACTAATTCTTTCTTCTGTTTGATCTATTCTGCTATTGATGCTTTGTATCACATTTTTAATTTTGTGTATTCTATTTTTCAAAGCAAGGATTCCTGTTAGATTTTTAAAACTTGCTTGCATCTCCCTGTTAAGTGTCTGTGTTAATTAAATTGTTTGTTGTCTTGAACCTTGTCGAGTTCCTTTTATACAGCTGTTTTAAATTCTCCATTGCAGAGTTTTTCCATGCTGGTCATTTTATGTGTGGTTTTTAAGGCCTCATTTTGACCATTAAATAAGGTCATGGTTCTCTGAAAATTCTTGATGCCTGTTGGGGTATGACATCATCTGGGAATTGAAGGGCTAGGAACTTTTTACCAGGCTTCATAATTGGTGCTTGTTTTTCCAGAAATTCTAAGTAACTGCTTTTGTTCTCTGAGCCTATATGCACTTCTGCTATTTTATAACTAGATAGAGCCCCAAGTCCAGGTTTGCTGACTGCACTGTTGGTGTGTGGTTGATTTTTCAGCACTAGGAGGCGATCCAGGTCCACAGTGGTGCTCCCAAAGGACTAGTCCACCCCCACAAGCCTCTCTTTGGGTCTGCGTTAGGCCCACACACCTTCTTCACAGTCACTGGCCTGTGGTCAGGCGCAGTGGGATTCTGCTGGGCAGAATCCCTGCAGAGGGACAATTCCTGAGCTACTATAATCTGTCTCTGGCCACCAACACTGCAATATGATGTCATTCTCTGAGCCAGTAACCTGCTGAGCCTAGTGCAGCTCTGAAGTAGGTAGGACAAAGGCAAGGCCTATACTGTCCTGAGCTGCCTACTGTGGAGGTGACTCATGGCTCCAGAGGGCTGTACAGTCATAGGAGGTGCTAGCTGGAATAAAAATCTCATAGGTTGGGGCCTCCTGTCTTACCCTGGCACCAGGGCTGTGCCTGGAGCTCCATGGGCCAGCAGGCCTCTGCAGGGGTTGTTAGGATCTGCCCCTTGTTAGGTTTCACAGGCCCTGCTCTGAGCTCCAAGGCAAAGGCCTGTACTGGATTTCCCGCTCTGTTCCCCAGAAGGCGGCATCTTTCTCTCTGTCCTCTTCCCAAGGTTGTGGAAGATGATAGACACAGTTTTTTAGCTCCTACCTGAGGTCCCAGCAGTTATTGGGTACTACGAGCCTGAGGGCAGGGGTTATAGGCTTTGCTGGACCCTGGGTTTCAAGTCAAAGGCATGGATTTAATTCCTTCTCCCTTCAGCAGGAGTATCTGTCCTTGCTGTTTGGAGTTGGGGAGAGGTGAGTCAGGCAACTCTGTCCTTTGGGGCTTCTCCAGTGCATCTTTTCTTTTTACATTAGAACTAAGCACTGTGACCTCTCACCTGGCTTCCTTAGGTCCTGTGTAGGTAGTTTGGTGGCTGAATAGCTAGCTGTCCAAATTCTTGTGTCTGTGGGGAGATAATCGCAGAAGGATCTTCATTTCATCCTTGCTTCTCAAATGTGCTAGTATTTAAAAAATGTTGACTATGATAAATATTGTGGAACTCTGGATCAGAAAGGCAAACAAAAGGGCCAAGTAAACAATGTTATGGGTGAAAATCTGAACATAAGAGCAGATAGAGCTGAACATTTTAGAAATGAAAAATTCTATGAACAACTTTATGCCTCTGTGCATTTAAACATTTTGTAAGATGGAAATTTTCAGACTGGGGATATAGCTCAGTTGGTAGAGTGCTTGTCTAGCATGCACAAGGCCCTGGGTTCAATCCCCAGCACCACAAAAAAGAAATAAGTAAATAAAAATAAAGATGGAAAATTTCCTGGAAAAACAGTTCTTCTCAAAGAGTTTCACAAAAACTCTGAAAACCTGAGTATACTTATGACCCTGGAAGAACTTAAATTGGTAGATAAAAAAAGCTACCTGTGAAAAGTGCACTAACACACAGGTGTGCACGTGAAAACACCCCCCCCCCCCACACACACACACAAACACACAAACATATACATGTGCATCCAGGCAATTTTGCTGTCAATTTCTGTCAAACCTTTAAGGAAGAGATAATCCCTATATTATACAAGTGTGTTCTTGGGCCCCAGGTTCAGTGTGATTGAAAAACATTTTATTAAGTTTTGGTGGACAGGAGCCAAGGCTGGAAACCTGTTCAACCTTTTTCTGATTCAGTAGAACCGATGAGCTGGTTCCACTTGTTCATTTTATAGCTGAGGAGTGTGGGGATTAGGAAGCTAGGGGGACTCTTTCTGTTCAAAGAGACAATTATGTTGTTAGTGTTTTTATTAGTGAAGGAAGATTTCCCAGAAATCACTCTTGGACATTTTTCTTGTTCTGAACTGGAAATACTCCATTTTTTGGTACCTTTTTCTTCTGTGTATGGTTACCAGTTAGTAGAATGTTATACTTTTGATGAACCCATACTAGGAAGTAATATGTGCTCACTGAATGTCATTTCATTTTGGAGCAGTTTTAAAATTGAAATCAAATTCTTCAGGAAAAAAAGGAGCAGAAAATAAACTTGCCATTGGATATGGCTCAGTATTGGTTTTCACAACATAGAAAATGATAGAGAAGTACTTTCTGCTTAGTTTTCTGTAAGCCTAAAATAGCTTTAAAACATTCAGTTATTAATTTATAAAAATGAAAGACAGTATCCTTTTTCCTATTAAAAGGGAATTTTATCTTTTGTGTTATACAAATGACCATGAATATCAGGGCTTAGAACTTTCCTGGCATTCAGTTCACTACCCATGCTCAGTAGTAGAGAGGTAGATATGGGAGGGGGCATCTTTCATGTTGACTGCTCACAGAGTGTCCAGTTAGATAGAAGTGCTTCAATCAATATATCAGGCACAATTAACAAGTGTAATGAACAGCAGACAAAGTATAATAGTAAGAATTATGATTCATTTTTGGAAAAGTTGATTTATTTCCAGCTCAACTGGGTAGTTTAGATTGTATTTCAGGTGGGAAATAGTTGTATGCAATGTGGATATTTCTAGAGTAGCTACAAGTTATACTGAACATAGAGTTATAATTGCCAATGAAGGTCTTCTATTATAGTAATAACCAGATGAAAAAGCAAAGTCCAGAATTGTTAATTAAAAACACAAGGTCCCAAAACACTCAAACCACTTCTAAGTTGAGAGCAATCTTCTTAGGAAACTAACAAAATGTTCAGAGGAAACATTCTCTAATTCACACTCAAATAACCATGATAATAAACATCTATTGAATGACTGTTACCTATGAATTGCTTTTAAATGCATTACTTTTTAAAATATATGCCATATTTTTCCAATTTCAGCAATATTATTTGCTATATAATGGAAAACCTGTAGTGTAGTGATCATATGACTTCCTTAAAAATCACATGGTATGGCCAGCACTCTGAATTAAATGAGCCTACTACTCTCCTTAGTGTTCTTCCCCCACACCACAGATTATTTCTTCATAATCTTGTCAAGGTCAGAGTCAAGAGACAACTCAAAGAAAAGCAGGGCTAGAAAGATAGTCACATCTCAAGGGAAGTTTTCTGATTTTAGTGAGGAGATAATTGGAAAGTCCACATAAAAGTAAGAACTCTGTCTAGAAAGGCCCTCCATTTCATCCTGAAGCTCCTTTCACATAGTCCTTGAGTAGACTAATAGTGGGATGATCATAGTGTTGATGGTCTAAACCCAAGTGTGTAAGGCCACCTACACATTTCCTGGTACAGAGCAGCAAGGGTACAAGGCACTGAAGCTCAGAAACCAACCTCCAGCCATCTTGACTTGCTCCTGTGGTTATTTCCTCCTCAAGGCTTACAACCTCTTATTATTCTACCTTCCACCTGTATAAATAGAATGTGTCCGCAAGTATTAGGCCATACACTCAGTGACCTTTAAGATCTTTTGTAGGTCTTAAACCATAGGTGTCCATGCAATAAAGAGGCCACACATTCCCAAATCATTTGAATGTCTGACAGCACACCTTCATTAGAACTCTGGTGACACACAGTGCTAACTTAATGACTTTGTTCTCAGTTCTTTCCAGCATTCTAGTTGAATCACAAACCTTCTTTTGCCATTGAGCTGCTCTAATGAGATAATGGGTCTCATCACAACAGAAGCAACACACAGGTTTTGTCTTGAAACTGCCTATCAAAAATGGGCTTCCATGGAGTGCTATTGTGTTTTCAGAGGTAGCTAGCTGAGTCAATGAATTAAAAGTTAATGGTAATGCAAACTTGAATTTTACCTTCAATGTAGCCATCTTATTTCCTGTGCAAGCCCAGGGACTTGCTGTTGGAAGATTATGATTTATCAATTGTCTGCAGTGGTTTCTTCTGAAAGTCTGATAAGAGTTAGTGTTATTAAAAAAATCATTGTCAGTTTCTACAACTTCCGTATTTTCCCTGTTTATAACGAACTTCTTGTCTGAAAAAGCAGTTAAAGCAGTTTTCTTTACTGAAACAATGTGCATATCTAGTTTAATTTGTTATGTGAACAATTAGTGCTAAATTCTCAACACTGAAATTTTGTTTTAGTTTGCTCACAAAACGAGGCCAAACAACTCAAGGTTTTTTGGCCTTTCTTTTTGGAAGCATAGCAAGACTAAGCTTTTAAAAACAGAGAAAACTGAGTGTTTATGGCCTTATTTTGATTGTTTCTCCCTCTAAGCTATGATTTTCTATCGTCTTTGGGGCCAAGCAAAATAGCAGCTCTTAAATGAAAGGAGAAACTATATCTTACAGGAGATTAGCTTAAACCCTAGAGTGTTATCTCCAGTTTCTGCCATGTCTGAGGTTTGTGTTGATCATTTCTAAGAGTCACTACCAGGCTGGCACAATAAATCTGTCCAAAAGTAGCAGAAAAATTGTCAGGTTTTCACTGCTGTGAGATTCTATAAGTGACTGGTACCCTGCTTCAGTATATAGATGATTGTCTTTTTTTTCTTCTTTTTTAGTTGTAGATGGGCACAATACCTTTATTTTATTTATTTATTTTTATGCGGTGCTGAGGATCGAACCCAGTGCCTCACACGTGCTAGGCAAGTGCTCTACCACTGAACTGCAACCCCAGACCCTATACTATTGTCTTTTAACAAAAAGTAATTGATATAAAAATTACAGTTTCAAGTGAAAAAGTTTCTGGATTAGGAGATCTGACAAGAGAGAGCACAAATCAAATGGCATTAAAAATGATCCTGGATAATGCACATTTAAGTTAATTAAAATGATTAGTATTGATTTCATGTTGTTCTTTTGGGATCAAATAATTGTAAAATAGCTGCACTCTTTTGAGAACTTTTAATTGCATAAATTGTATGCAAAATTTTACCTCTGAAATGAAGTCAGCTGGTGTAGGCAATGCTGTTAACTCTAGCAAGGCAAGTTGTCGGCACACCTTCGCATCATCATTATTGATGCTCCTCTGGAGAATGCTCACTTCACGTGGTCATGATCTTGGGATCTTCCCACTTGCTTCCTGCTCCCTGTTATAAGAATTGGCCCTCTGAATTGGGCTGAGTCTCCCTCTTGTTATAGTGATTAGCCTTAGGGAAACATGATCTAAGCACAGCCAGCCAGATTCCTTTTTTGGAAGCCTTTTGGAATAGAGGTCTTTTTCTATTAGAGATGTTCAGCTGGAACATGGAAGCCTATAATTGTTTTCAGCAATGCTGCAGTCTTGTGGGAAAGTCCTATTCTCAGCTGAAGAGAAAGAGGCCATTGCATAGCTTTGGAGTTAAAAGATGTGGTGGGCAGGGGAGAGATTGGAAGATATTATGGGAGACTTCCTTTCCTCAGGGAGAAACCAAATCAAGTCCATCCACAATTACATACATTGGTGAGGTTGCACCTCAGTTTTTTTTTCCCATCTGCAAATATACAAGATAATATAAATGGAAGGATGTAATGACCACATGTAGGCTCTCCCTTAGTTGTTTCAGTATAGCTTATATGTCTACTGTGGAGGTGAGTTGGAGTTATAATTTAACCCTTTAGGTTATGTTTCTAGTTGGTGAAATACTCCTTAGGGGTTCTGTTAAGAACTTAATTAACTGCGCGGCAAGGACAGGGATATCATCTGTAGCTCCATATTCCAAGTTATGTTACCGGGCACAATAAAGCATGGAACTGATGGGAAGGAGACTGAGAGTGGCAAAATGTGAGTTAGAGCAGCAGCTAAGGTGATCTTTTGCTTTGAGAGAATATTGTCGGAAGACAAAAAGTGGATGGATGGAAGACAATATATTAAAGAAGTGCATGTAGATTGGCAACGTGGGGGAGATAAGTGGGCAGTCATAATGTTCAGACAGATAAATGTCAAGACTGTAAAGAAACACTGAGGACAAGAATTGAATCCCAGTTATATCAGAACTTCTACAAGTGACAGAAAAAAACATTTATTGCCAGAATTATTTGATACATGCAGTTGTGGGGACCAATAATGCATTCTGTATCCACCAGTCACTTTTGGGGCTCACGTTAGATAAAGCAGGGCAGCAGTAGGGAAGAAAAGTTGTATATGAAATGAGGGAGAGAAGGGACAAATCAGAAATCACAAGGACCAACTGGAACCTACTAAGTCTCCTCCCACCTCTAAACCTGCAACTTTGATTATGCAGATAAACTGCAAGAAGCCAGTGCCTTTCATCAGAAAGCTAAACAGACATGAGGCCCAGAAGTCAGAGAAGCTAAGGCTGAATTCTCTTACAAGAGCCTGAAGGGCAGGTACAAGCCTGGCTGTAATACCTATGTCAGCAAGGGAAGGCAGCAGATCTGCCACAGAGTGTGTGGACTGCCACATTGCACAACCCTACATTCAAGAAGTGTAAGTGTGGGTGCTGTTCCATATACATGTGTGAATCCACTTTATTAAGATGATTTGCACACCGTATGATTTAACCTTTAAAAGTGTACAACCTAGTGGCATTTAGTGTATTTGTGAAACTACTGCCACAGTTTTAGAACATTTTCACCCAGAAAGAAGCCATTCCTTTTGTAAAGCCCTCTGCAGTTCCACCCATCCCTCACATCCCTCTTAGAACTAAGAAACTGCTGATCTACTTTTTGTATTTACAAATTTGCTCATTCTGAACATTTATTATAAATGAAAGCATAAAGTAGGTAGTCCATTATGACTCCCTTTTTTCACTTACCATACTGTTTTCACTGTTCATCCATGTTGTAGTATGTCTCAGCAATTCATTCCTTCATATTGGAGAGCAACATTCACTTACATAGGTAGACCTCATTTTGTTTATTGAATGGATGGACATCTGAGTCTTTTCTATTGCTATTGCAAAGAATGCTGCTCTGAATAGTAATGTACATGTTTTAGTGTATACATGTATCTTCATTTTTCATGGCTATATACTCAGGAACAGAACTGCTGGATAAAATGGTAACTCTATGGTTAACCATTTGAAAAAAAAATGCCATGTTTTTTTAGGAGCATCACCGTTTGACATTCCAACCAGCAAAGAACGAGCATGCAATTTCTCTATATACTTAGCAATGTCTATTGATTTTAAAATTATCATAGCCATCCTAGTAGTATCTCATTTTGGTTTTGAATTGCATTTCCCTAATGGTTCATGGTGTTGAACATCTTTTCATGTGCTTGTTGGCTAATTGTATACCTACTTTGGAGAAAAATCATTTCAAGTTCTTTGCCTATTTTTTAGTTCAGGATTTTCTCTTTTTGTCACTGAGTTGTAGAAGTTTTACACACACACACACACACACACACACACATATATATACATACATATACATATATATGTACTGAATATAGATATATAGATATATACTGAATATGATATTAATCATTTATCCGATACCCAATTTTCAAATAGTTTATCCCATTAAGTACATTCTACCTTTGTTTGACAGTGCCCTTTGAAGCACAAAAGTTTGTAATTTTTATGAAGTTTACTTTTTCTCTCTCTATATATATTTTTGGTCACTTCTGTGTTTGGAGTCACATTTAACAAACCATTGTCAAATGCAAGGTTACAAAGATTTAAACCTGTGTTTAATCTTAAAATTTTAATAATTTTGGCTTTTACATTAGGATCTTTGTTCCATTTTGAGTTATGAGGTAGAAGTCCAAGTTTATTCTTTCACCAATAGCTTCTCTTAAAGGAAGATCATAATTTTAGAGGCAACAAAGCAGCAAATTGGGAATCTGAAAACCTGAGGTTTATTCCTTTTCCTGCCATTGGTGTTTCATTCAATATTTATCAATTATATATACTTCTCTAATTATGATATTGAGATCTCTTTTGTGTGTTTTTTGTTTGCAATCAATTCAGTGTTATAGTTTGAATCCAAAATATCCTCCAAAGTTCATTTAAAGACTTTATCCACAAAACAGTGGCTTTCAGTGATGATGTCTTTGGGAAGTGATTGGATCATGAGGGTTCTGACCTCATCTATGGACTATTGCACTTATAGACTCATAACTTATTGGGCTATTGGGAGGTGGTAGAAATACAGGAGTTAGGGCCAAGTTGAAGGAAATAGGTCATTGGTGGTGTGTCCTTGAAGGCTATGTTTTGTCCTTCTTTTTTCTCACTTTCTGCTTCCTGGATGCCATGATGGGAGCAACTTTGTTCCAGCACATGCTCTCTGCAGTGATATTCTGCCTGATCTGAGGCCCAAAGTTATCAGGCCAACTAACCATGGACTAAAACCTCTAAAACCAGGAGTTGAAATAAACTTTGCTGCTTGTAAGTTGTTTTTCTTAGGTATTTTGTCAAATGACAGGAAGCTAACACATTCAACATGCTAGATTTAAAATGCATAAAACCCAACTTAATTTTTACTTGCATTTGCATGGATTAACTCTTCCCAAAATTTAATATCAATGTTTCAGACACATTCTGTGTTAGCTATATAGGATTTTTCATCTGATCTGCTTTGAAAGTTGTTATCTTTTAATAAGTAAGTTTAGCTCATTGTATTTGTTGAAATGGCAGGCATTTATGAACTTAGTATTGTCAGGTATTTCAGGAGATGTTTTTGGTTTTTATTGCTTTCAATATGGTTTCTTTGCTGTTTTGCATATTTCCTCCAGTGTTTTAGAAGGATTACATTTTTTAATCTTGTAGTTTTCCTTTAATCATAAATGCAGCTTAATCCAGACAATATTTTCATTTTCTCTTCCTTTCCTCACCACATCTCTACTATCCAGATTTTAGTTGATTATTTCCTTTCTCTAAGTGTTTAACTATTTTTAAAAAATATATGGAGGGCCGGGCATGGTGGCACATGCCTATAATCCCAGCACTTGGGAGGCTGAGGCAGGAGGATCATGAGTTCAAAGCCAGCCTTAGCAATGGCGAGGCACTAAGCAACTCAGTGAGACCCTGTCTCTAATAAAATACAAAAAAATGGCTGGGGATGTGGCCCAGTGTCGAGTACCCCTGAGTTCAATCCCCAATACCAAAAAAAATTTACATATATATATATATATATATATATATATATATAGGAGGGGGAGGGGCTCAGGTTGTGGTTTAGTGATAGAGTGTTTGCCTAGCATGTGTAAGGCATTGGGTTTGATTCTCAGTACCACATAAAATAAATAAATAAAGATATCATGTCCATCTATAACTAAAATTGGAATATTATATATGGACTTATATATTAATTTATTGAATTAGAAGGATATGATTTGAACTGAGGTGTGAAAGATGAACTTGTTACCATAATGAATGCTAACCATCTTACTCTCTAGTTCTTCTCTTCCTTAATTTTATTTTTACATTATCAAGGGTTACAGAATTTATATTTTTAAATATGTAATCAAAATCACTACCTTTATTTTAGTTTTGCCCTGCATTTCAATGGGTTCACTCCTTATAGTTAGTCTTTTTTGCTGTATTTTCCACTTATCTTTTTGTTTGCTTTCCTGGATGCCTGCTATGAACTCTACATGACCACTGTATTAGTTGTCTATTGCTGCTATAACAAATTACCACAAACTCAGTTGGCTTCACCAACACATATTTATTATCCTACAGTTCTCTACAGCCAAAGTTGTACAAGTTTCTCATCAGGCAAAAATCAATGAGTCAGTAGAGCTGCCTTCTTTTCTGGAGGCTGGAAGTGAGAATAATTTTCTTATACATTCAGGTTGTTGCAATTATAGGACCAAGATTCCTGATTCCTGGAGGGCTAGCAGCTAAAAATGATACCCATACAGACTGCCTGCACACCTTGGCTCCCGATGCTCTTCCTTCATTTTCAAAGCCATGAATGGTGGGTCAGACTCCTCAGAATTTGAATCTTCCAGCACCTCTGACTTACACTTCTGCTTCTTTCTTCCACTGTGTGTGCATGTGTATGTGTGTACCAGGGATTGAACCCAGGGGCACTTAACCACTGGAGCAACATCTCCAGCCTTTTTATATTTTATTTAGGGACAGAGTCTCACTGAGTTGCTTAGCGCCTTGCTAAGGCTGGCTTTGAACTCACCATCCTCCTGCCTCATCCTCCTGAGCCGCTGGGATCACTGGGTTGCACCACCACACCTGGCTCTCTCTTCTACTTTTAATAAGGGTTCATGCTGTTACACTGAGCTCATGCACATAATCCAGGATTAATACACCTATTTTAAGGTAAAGTATATTACATCTATGTAGTTCCTTTTCTCATATAAAGTAAGATATTCACAGATTGCAGGGACTGGACATCTTTGGCTGGCCCTTTTTTGCCCACTACAACCACCAAGCTATTTTAAGGTTTTCTTTTTTTTAATCACAGAAGAGAAGCCAGGGAACAGTTTCACAGGATCCCCCTCCCTAATTAAAATTTGCCAATGAGAGACACTTGCATGAGATTTAGAAGGTAGAGGAGACTGGTCTATTATACTCTGTAGCAAGTTGCAGACAGATGCATAGGCAGTTGTGAGATTCACAGGAGCTTCCTAATAAGCTCTAGTGAGGTAGCTGCTTTGATATGGGTGACAGCAATAGTGACAGACTCTTCGCTCTTCAAGAAACTTCCTTGAAAATCAGAGAGGCTTTGCCACACATAGGTCATTGTGTAGAAAAGAACCACTTCCAACACAGACTCAAAAACTCAGACTTAGTTTCTCCTACTATCCTCTTAAAATACTGATCACTTCTGACATCAGGTGTGTGGTGATTTTAGCCCACAAATCAAGCTGTGGATGGCACCTGGGTGTCCTATAATCAAATTGAATTCTGACACTGTCTACTTGGATACTGCATGCACTGAATATTAGATGTGCAAAACATCAGGTCCCACAAGCTAAGGGCTCAGTCCCCAATTCTGTCCCTCCCCCCACCTCAAATGCCAGTTGCAAGCTCCAGGTTGTTACATTTGTGATTCTGACTGACTGGCTACAAATTGGGGTTCTCACAACTCTCCTTTGAGTTCAATTAATTTACTAGAGTGGCTCACAGAACTCAGGGAAATACTTTCTCTGGTTCATTTTAAAGGACATTACAAAGACTACAGATGAAGAGAGATGCATAAGGTGAAATATATGGGAATGGGCACAGAGCATCCCTGCCCTGTCTGGGTGCTCCAGTGTCCAGGAATCTCCACATACTCAGCTATTCATAAGCTCTCTGAACGCAGTCCTTTTGGATTCTTATGG
Organism: Tamias sibiricus; assembly: GCA_025594165.1. Taxonomy (NCBI): domain Eukaryota; kingdom Metazoa; phylum Chordata; class Mammalia; order Rodentia; family Sciuridae; genus Tamias; species Tamias sibiricus. The sequence continues at coordinate 131,438,755 of CM046667.1, forward strand.
AGACTTATTGTATAAGCATGAATGAAGCAGGGATAATCACGTAGAAATGTAACTGGACAAAAAGGATATAATAGACTGAGTGGGGAGACCTAGCAAGGCCTGTCTACTCAGTTTCTTCTTGGCCTTTTAGTGTAGCATTTTTCCCTCCTGACTGTGGGTCAGGATCCCTCCTGAAATAGGGGTTTTATGATCTACTATGAGACTAGATAGGTCAGAGCATTTCTTTATGGCCAGCACCAAGACAGAAGGGAGCCAGGCATAGTGGTGCATTCCTGTAATCCCAGTAGGTTGCGGGGCTGAGGCAGGAGGATCATAAGTTCAAGGCCAGCCTTAGTAATTTAGCGAGGCCCTGAGCAACTTAGTGATACCCTTTCTCAAAAATAAAAAAATAAATATAAAGGGCTGGGGATGTGGCTTAGTGGTTAAATGACCCTGGGTTCAATCCCTGGAATAAAAGAGAAAGAGAGAAGGTGGGGGGAAAGAGAAAGGAGGCCTACTTGTCTTGGGGAAGAGAAATTCTTATTTCTATGGTCTGCCTTGTGTAGGAAGATATAAGCCAGGAACCATGAACAAAACCAAAATATGTATATTATAATATCATAGTAATGTGATTCATGCTATGAAGTATCTTTGCTTTGGCCAATTGTCATTTTTCTAAGTATGAATTAGCTTCTAACATTTTATTTTTTGCATTTTCAACATTGTCCGACAATGTTGGAGAAACTTTTCTTTTTCTCTTTTTTTTTTTTTTTTTTTTTTTTTTTTTTTTTTGTGGTACCAGGGATTGAACTCAGGGGCACTCTGACCACTGGGCCACATCCCCAGCCCTTTTTTGTATTTTATTTAGAGAGAGGGTCTCACTGAGTTGCTAAGTGCCTCGCCATTGCTGAGGCTGGCTTTGAACTCGCGATCCTCCTGCCTCAGCCTCCCAAAGTGCTGGGATTACAGGCGTGCGCCACCGCGCCCGGCTTTGTTGGAGAAACTTTTGTTTCTCCAAAAGTTCCTTTAGTGTGAAGAATTTTGCCAGTGTCACTTCTCTGGGACACCTTCATCTTTTCTATCCAACTACTTTCCAATTTTATGTTTAGTGCTTTTGTTGACTGGCTGCATTTTCATTCTTTGTCCTGTTCCATCTTTCTGTTATCCATTTTTGAAAAATATTGCATAGCTTTATTACTAGGAGAAAAGTAAGCAACACAGTTAACACATTTTGCTCTGTATGTGCTGAATATTAGATGCGCAGTGACCAATCACTGACAGACTTTCTAATAAGTGATATGATTGGTCACTTTTCATGATACATGTCTGATATTTACATAGTGATATGTGAACTGGGGAGTTAGCAGAATCTGCACTTATGCAGTGATTCAATTGATACAGAGTGGTAACTGGTATCTGAACTAGGTTTTGGGGGGCTGGTATTAGTTAACTAAACCATGGTATTTTATTTTCCTAGTTGTTCTGCTGTAAGTGCACCACAGACTGGGTGGTTTAAACAAGAGAAATTTATTTTCTCTCAGTTCTGTGGACTAGAGATCAAGGTGTCAGACTGCTTGATCCTTCTGAGGGCTGTGAAAGAAAGATCTGTTTTCGGCCTCTCTCCTTTGCTTGTGGATGGCTACCTTTATCCCTGTGGCTTCCCAATTGACTTCTCTTTGTGATGCACCTGACTCTAAATTTCCTTGTCTTGGCTGGGCGTGGTGGCACATGCTTGTAATGCTAGCAGTTTGGGAGGCTGAGGCAGGAGGATTGTGAGTTCAAAGCCTCAGCTATTTAGTGAGGCCCTAAGCAACTCAGTGAGACCCTGTTTCTGTATAAAATACAAAAAAAGGGCTGAGGATGTGGCTCTGTGGATAAGAACCCCCCCCCCACACACACACACACACACTTGGGTTCAATGCCTGGTACCAAAAAAAAAATCCTTGTTTTGTAAGTATACCCAGCCATATTGAATTAAAGACCTACACTAATGACCTCATTTTAACTGAATTACCTCTGTGAAAATCCTCTCTAAATAAGATCACATTCTAAAGTATGGGGAGTTAGGGCTTCAATAGGTGAATTTCATGGCTAGGGGACAGAATTCAGTCTATAAAACACAGTAGCCAAAATACATGCTTATAATAATTGTACAAAAAATGGCTTCTATAAGAGAGAGAGAGAGCATGCTAGAGAGTGTGCTCCAAGTTGAACTTTAGTAGTATTTTCAACAATGACCCATGGGAAATATATTCCATTAGTTTTTCCTAATGGTGAAAAGCATTCTGCCAAGCTGGATGTGGTGGCACATCCTATAATTCCAGAGATTGGAGAGGCTAAGGCAAGAGGATCACAAGTTCAAGGTTAGCCTCAGCAATGTTCTCAAGGCCCTGTCTCAAAATAAAAAATAAAAAAGGGCTAGGAATGTGGTTCAGGGGTTAAGCAGCCTTAGGTTCAATCCCTGGCACAAAACATTCTGTCTTTATACATAAATGGCAGTTTTGTTATGTTTAGAGTTATTGCATCATTTTTTTTCTACTTTTTGAGGACTTTAAAGGTAATACCCCAGTTTTTTTTTTTTTAATTTAGGGGCATTTATATAAATTAGGAGACTTGGGTTTTAAATGTTCTGCTCCATGACTTCTTACAATGCTAAAGAACCATGTAAGCATCCCAGTAGTTATAGGACATTTACATCACTCCTGAAGTTTTTCTTGTCACTCTTTGCAGTCTCCCTTGTACACCCAGTTCTGGGCCATCTCGCTTTTGATTTCTATCATCATAGAGTACTTTTACCTGTTCTTTATTTCTGAGTAAATTGAACCATACAGGTATGCTCTTCTTTTATGTCTTGGCTTCTTCCACTCAACACAATGTTTTTGAAAATCACCTTTGTGTTGTATAGATTAGTAGTCTGCTGAGTGGTATTGATTATAGTGATATGTCACAATTTGTTTTATTCATTCTTGTGTGTATGGACATTTGGGTTTTTTCCAGTACTTAATGGACATTTTAATGGAAAACTTTAGTGTACTTGTTTTTTTATCCCACAGATGGATAGTGGGTTATCATATAGGTACATCTTCAGATGTTTAAAAAAAACTGCCCAGCAGTTTTCTAATGAGACTGTGCCATCATTTCACATTCCCAACATCATTTAGAGTTATCAGTTTTGAAAATGTTAGCCATCCAGATTTTAGCATGGAACAGTTTCTTACTGATTTCCTTTACACTAATGATGTAAAATATCTTTTAATATATCTAGTGACCATTCTTTGAGAATTAATTTCTTCAAGACTTTTATTACCCATTTTAAAATGTAGTTGTTTGCTTTTTGTTACTAGTGAATAATTTTGATGACAGTTTCAAGGTTACAGAAAAATCAAGTGGAAAGTATAGAGTGTTCCTGTCTAATCTCACACCCTCCCATACATGTTTTTGCCTATTAGCATCTTGTATCAGTGTGATAAATTTATTATAATTGATGAGCCAATATTGATACATTATTACTCACTAAAGCCTATAGTTTAGAGTAGGGTTTGCTTTTGTTTTTAATTTTTTTTTTAGTTGTAGACAGACATAATACCTTTTATCTATTTACTTATTTATTTATTTTTATGTGGTGCTGAGGATCAAACCCAGTGCCTCACACATGCTAGGCAAGTGCTCTACCACTGAGCTACAATCCCTGCTTTAGGGTTTGCTTTTTGTGCTACAAATTCTATGGGTGTTAGAGATGTGTGTTGACATGGATTCATCATTATGATATCATAAACAATAATTTCAATTTTCCCAGCACCATTTGTTAAAAAGGCTATCTTTTCTCTAGTGCATGTTTTTGGCACCTTTGCCCAGTATCAAGTGACTGTATGGATATGGATTTACCTCTGTGTTTTGTATTCTAGTCTGTTGGTCTTCATGTCTATTTTGGTGCCAGTACAATGCTGTTTTTGTTTCTACAGCTCTGTGGTATAATTTGAGGTCTGGTATGGTGAGGCCTCCTGCATTGCTCTTCTTGCTTAGGATTGCTTTGGCTATTCTGGGTCTCTTATTCTTCCAAATGAATTTTAGAACTGTTTTTTTTTTTTTTTTTTTTCTAGTTCTGTGAAAAATGTGAGTATTTTGATGGGGGTTGAATTGAATCTGAATAATGCTATTGGTAGTATGGCCAATTTGATAATATTAATTCTTCCTGCCCAAGACCATAGGAGGTCTTTTCATCTTCTAGGCCTTATTCAATTATTCATATGTAGAACAATGAAACTTGAGCCCTATCTCTCACTCTGCACAAAAGTCAACTCAAAGTGCATCAGAGACCCAGGGATTAAATCAGAAACTACAACTGCTAGAAGAAAACAGGCTTAACACTCATATTGACACAGGCATCAACTTCCTTAACAATACTCCTAAGGTACAAGAAATAAAACCACAAGTCAATAAGTGGGATGGCATCAAATTAAAAATATTCTACATTGAAAAGGAAACAATTAAGAGTATGAAGAGAGAGCCTTCAAAATAGAAACTCTTTGCTATCTGCTCCTCAGACAGGAGAGTAATATTCAGAATATGTAAAGGACTCAAGAAACTTAACACCAAAACAAAAACAAAAACAAAAACAAAACAAAAACCCACAGCGCTGGGGATATAGCTTAGTTGGTAGAGTGCTTGCCTCACATGCACAAGGCCCTGGGGTCAATCCCTAGCACGCATGCACACACACACACATACACACACACACACACACACACACACAAAAAAAAAAAAACTAATACTTCAGTTAATAAATGGGCTAAAGAACTAAACACTTCTAAAAAAAAGATATAAATGGCCATCAAATATATGAAATTATATTCAATATTTCTAGCAATTAGGGAAATGCCATTCAAAACTACACTGAGATTTCATTTCACTCCAGTCAGAATGATAATTATCAAGAATGCAAATAATAATAAATGCTGGTGAGGATGTGGGGGAAAAGGCACACTCATACATTGTTGGTGGGACTGAAAATTAGTACAGCCATGCTGGAAACAGTATGAAGATTCCTCAAAAACCTAGGAATGGAACTACCATATGACTCAGGTATCCTGCTCCTTGGTATATAGCCAAAAGATGTAAAATTAGTATGCTATAGGAATACAGTTACATCAGTATTTATAGCAGCATAACTCACAATAGCCAAGTTTTGGAACAAACCCAGACGTTCATCAGCAAGAGAATGAATAAAGAAAATGTGAGGGGTGGGGTTGTGGCTCAGGGGCAGAGTGCTTGCCTAGCATGTGTGAGGCACTGGGTTCAATCCTCAGCACCACATAAAAATAAACAAATAAAATAAGCCGGGCGCGGTGACGCACGCCTGTAATCCCAGCACTTTGGGAGGCTGAGGCAGGAGGATCCCGAGTTCAAAGCCAGCCTCAGCAATGGCCAGGCACTTAGTAACTCAGTGAGACCCTGCTTCTAATAAAATACAAAAAAGGGCTGGGGATGTGGCCCAGTGGTCAAGTGCCCATGAGTTCAATCCCCAGTACCAAAAAATAAATAAAAATAAATAAATAAATAAATAAACAAATAAAAAACAAATAAAGGAATGCTGTCCATTAAAAAATTTTAAAAATGTGAGATTGTTCTATCTGTTTATCTATCTATCTATCTATCTAAAATGCAGATTTACTCAGCCATAAAGAAGAATGAAATTATGGTGTTTGCCAATAAATGGATGGAATTGGAAACCATCATGCTAATCTAAATAAGTCAGATCTAGAAAATCAAGGTCAAATGTTTCCTTTCATATGTGGAAACTAGAGCAAAATAAGGGGAAAATGTGTGGTGGTGGTGAATTCCATGAAAATACAAGAGAGGTTAGTGTAGTAGAAGAATGGGATTGAGTGGGAAGGAGGAGAGATAGAAAAGGGAGGGTTGATGGGATGAATATGACCAGACTTTCCTGATAAACCACAGTGAATTTCACCTTTTTGTATATCTGTAATGCACTAATTTAAAAAAAAAAGGCTGTACATAAATAGAAGAAAGATCAGTAGAGTAGAGGAAGGGGAAGAGGGAGTGGGAAGAAGGAATGGAAAAGGGAAGTATTGGAGAAAATTATATTCCGTGTTTGTACAGTTATGTCAAAATGAACCCCAGTATTATGAATAACTATAGTAACAGTAAATAAAAGCTTAAAATAGGAATAATTTCAATGTCCTAAAAATCCAGTGTTCTGCCAATTCATTCCTCCTCTCCCTTCCTCTGGCAATGAATGACCTTGTTACTGTCTCCATATGTTGCTTTTCCATAATATTATATAGCTGGAATTGAAACCTCACATTAGCTTCTTTTCACTTAGCAGTATGCATGAGTGTCTGCCATGTCTTTTCATGAGTTGAGATTCATTTATTTTATTGTTATACAGTATGTCATTATCCAAATATGCCATAATTTGTTCATCCTTTCAGCTACTGAAGGACATTTTATTGCTTCCATGTTTTGGCAATTATAAATAAAGATGCCAAAAGCATTCATGTGCAGCTTTTTATGTGAACATAGGTTTTCAACTCATTTCTTTAAATACCAAGGAATAAAGTTGCTGGATGTTAAGAGTAGGTTTAATTTTTGTATGAAACTTCTCAATTGTCTTCTGAAGGTCAATTTTCTTTTTTTAATTTTAGGAGTCATATATATATTTATATATTTTGATATATATGTTCAATTTATATATCCTAAAATATTTTATGTATTCTAGGTGTTAGTCCTTTGTTTATGTGTTTTCATACAAGTATATATAGATATATACAAATTTATATTTATATATACATATATTCAGTACAAATATATATTCATTCAGTGACTTGCCTACTCATTTCTTTAATGGTGTTTTTTTGACTAGCAACATATTTATCACCTTTGGGGAATTCAATTTCTAATAGTTTTTACATAGATAGAAACTTTGTAGTTTTAACTTTTTTGTTAGGTCTATGATTCATCACAAATTAATGTTTGTATATGTAATGAGTTAAGGTTTGAAGTTCATTTTCCCCCCATATGGCTGTACTGTTGTTCCAGAGTGAAAAATCAATACCATCAATAGCAATTTGCACTTTCAACCCTGACATCTTTATTTCTGAAAACCACTCTTTGCTAAAGGTAATGAAAGTTCCTTGGAGAAATGACTGATTTCAGAGCTGGGGCAGAAGAGTATAAGATGAGCCTGGAATGTCATTTTGTCCCAGAAAGAAAGAGTGTGCTCAAAGAGTGAGGTGAGCATGCCAAAGGAAACAGGATCTAGCTTTAAAAGGGTTCCACCTGGACAAATCTGAGAAATTTGATGATTGGTATGAATAATGATAGTATTATAATCCATTGAATAAAATAGAAATCCAGACATTCATACTGACAAAAATAAATACATGAATAAGAGAGGGTGGAAAACTTTACATTAGGGTAGAATATAAACTAATGTTAACTAATTTTTAATTAAAAAAAAATTCTTTTTTGGTGGTGCTGGGGATTGAACCCAGGGCCTCACATTTGCTAGGCATGTACTCTACCACTGAGCCATATCCCCAGCTACAGTGTTAACTACTTTTTTTGTGTGTGTGTGTACCAGGGATTGGACTCAGGGGCATTCAACAACTGAGCCACATCCCCAACCCTATTTTGTATTTTATTTAGAGACAGGGTCTCATTGAGTTGCTTAGCACCTTGCTGTTGCTGAGGCTGGCTTTGAACTCACTATCCTCCTGTCTCGGCCTCACAAGCCACTGGGTTCACACACATGCACCACCGCACCTGGATGTTAACTACTTTTTGATGATTACAGAATAATTATTTCACTTTAGAGTGGAGAAATCTGGCAAAAAAAAATCTTAATCCAGTGAAAAAGTTACCATCACTGGTGATGGAACAAATTGACAATGTGTGCCTACTGATATTCTGCATTGAGAAAACTACAGTGACACTTTTGTGGTATTCCTTCCAATAATGCATAGTATGTGTCTAATAATGGAGAGATACTAGGAACTAAGCAATATTTTCACAGTTACTTGCCTTCATTTTTCATCTTCCTGTTCCATTTGAAGAACTGTTCCAGGCCGAATAGACTGAAGGGACACAACAAACACAATACATGATCATGATCCAGGACTGGATCCTGGAACCAAAAGTTTTATTTTGTGCACACATTTGGAGAAAATCTTAATAGTGTCATTGCAATAAATAGTAGCATTAATTATCTTGAATTTGATAGACCATGGTTTCATAGGACAGTATACTAGTTTATAGCTGATGCCTGCTGAAATAATAAGTGGAAATGAACCTTTATATTTGCAACTCTCAAATGGTTTAGAAACAAAAAAGATGATGTAAACACACAGTACTGACACAGAGAAGACGATAAGCCAAACATGGTAAAATGCTGGCAACTAGTTCAAACAGAAGGATATATAGGAATTTATAAAATTCTTACAAGTTTTTTGTAAGTTTGAGAATATTTCAAATCAGGTTTAAAAAGAATAGATTTTCAAAATTAATGTATAAGAAGTATTTTATGATTTAAAACTTACTGTCCTATAAATTTTCTTATTTGGGATGCACTCAAAAAGGGATATATTAACTCGCTTTTTTTTTATACATAAGGAAAAATAAGGATATTGGTATTAAGAGTTGCTCAAAGCTTGTTTGTGAAAGAAAATGTCAGATGTAGAACTTGTATACTTACCCTAAAGCAGTGTTCTTTTTATATTTTCATGGTCTCTTTAAAGATAATGTCCTCTGTTTGCCTTGCACATCTTGTTTATCTCCTCTGGACCTTTCTGTCATCATCCATAATCTACTGTCATTAATGGACCTCTCTGAAGGTCCTTCTCTTCTTTAGTGACATAAGAACCCTTAGGGTGAATGATGACCTGTGTCCTCTCTATAAATTTGGGTGATCCTCTTCCTGTTTTTCACACTGTGGTGTATTGGCCGGAACCAGTTTGAGACTTGAGAAAGAGGCTGGGGGTTATGGTTACACAGCACACACCTAATTCAAATAATCTGTTTTCTGTATTGCTTGAAATTGTTACCATATACATAGGAGAAACCACAGGACCTGAAAGAGCCTAGCAGGAAAGCCGAGGGAACACAAGGAGAGGATGCTAGGAGAAACCCATTTCCTATCTAAAATGCCCGTGGTGCTACTCGCCTCTTGCTGGAGAACCACCAAGGTCCACTATAGTGATAGAAGTTTTCTGGAGGTACATTTGCCTTTCCTCTGAGAGGGATGGTGCATCCATATCTAGATGTATCACAGATTCTTCTAAAATGGACGAGGAAGGTAGAAAATACAAGTTGGTCTTTGAAATATGATAATGGACACTTTTTTTTCCTAAAGAATTTATATCTCATCATTATGAGAGCTTCAGGTATTAAATTGACAGCATGCAAAATCCAAGTAAAACTCTTATTCTTCCAACTACTTTTTCATAAGTAAACATTTTTAATTTTAAACATCACAGATAAATTTGGAGGTACTAAGTACAATAAGAGAAGTGAAATAGCTATATGCTAAATTTAAAATACAGGTAATTTTGTCACTTAAAGACTAGTAGATCACAGTTCTCCAGCAAACAATGATAAGCAGTCTATATGTGGTATTTTGTAGTTTGCCAGATACTTTTATATAATTCCATATTTGCTACAGTCTTATTATGTATATCTGATTGCTGTACACATTTATTGATAAGGAGACTGAAGAATTAAATGATTTTCTCAAGCCACATGATTAATAAGCAAGAGTATAAGTACTTGAACCCAGGAGTCTTCAAAAATTCTTCCCATAATGCTTCTCTGAAATGCATTTCACTTTCTTTTACATAGGCATAGGTAGTCCCTGGGAGAAAGCATAGTTTTGATCCTATATTTGTCATGTGGTGATGCTGCCAGTTCTCATCACATGCAAAATCCAAGTGTGTACCACCATTAGTGGGAGAGGGCAGTAGCATATTTCCATCCGCTTGGGTACAGGCACTCCTACAAGGAAACGGATGCACACATGCATGTACACACCCTGAAAGTTCCTTGCAGGAGAGGATTACTTTGGCTTTATCTCAGTTGTACATGCAGGATTTTAATTTATGGAGGTGACTGAGTGACAACAATGAAAGGCCAATGTCATTCAAAGATTTTTGGTACTTTGTTTCTGCAGAGGAGGAGATCACCATGCCATGCAGTTCCCCTTGGGGAAGTACTGGGTTTTGGTCCAAAGGTAGAAAGGAGTGTGGGAAAGCCACTGGCCACTCTTTGTTGGGGTATCTGTGGGGAAGGCAGGAGAGGGCCATGTAAACATTTTAGGATTATTTTGTTTAAATAATTCCAGCAGGTTTTGGGGCCTAGATGATGCCCCTAGTTGTCGGGTACCTGAGTCTGGCTTGATTTTGAGAGGGGAAATACTGGTTTGGTAACTGGGAGGTCAAGTGATTTCAGAGTGTGGGCTCTGGATTGCAGGGAGAGATAAAGAAATTTGGCCATTTGCTTGACCCTGCAATTAATGGATGTCAAATAGGCAAATACAAAATCTAAGAAGACAGAATAGGGCTATAAATTCAAAAAATCATATTTCTCCCATTTCTCCATGTTTCCAGTTTCTAACTGCTTTGAAAGAAATCATCCCCAAACTTTGCAGATTACAGTAACTCCCATTTTATTTGTTCATGAGTCTGTAGATGAGAAATTCGTTTAGGGTTTAGATTAGCATTTTTTACTCTCTCTGTCATCAGCTGAAGTCATTCATTCAGCTGAATTCAGATGGTGGCTCTGCTGGGCTTGAAAGTCCAAGGAGAGAGCAGTCTCCTGTTTGTTTGCTGTCTTGCTTCTCATCCCCATGACCTCTCTTTCTCTGGGCTGCCATCTTGAGCTTCTTCAGGGTAGTTAGTCTTTGTGCCTCTATGGTGACTGACTTCCTGTAGGAAGCACACCAAATGGGGAAGGCAGAATCTTCAGGCGTTTAAAGCCTTATTTCATTTATTTTAAGTTATTTCATCATGTTTTACTTGTCAGATCAAATCACAGGGCAAGAAAAATTGCTTATACCTCTCTGCTTAGTGGCAAAGAATTTGTGGTTATCTTCAGTTTACCACATCATTCTACCTCATGAAAAACTGAGTCTAGATTTTAGGAACTAGCCAACTTGAAAGAGAGGCCTGTTAAGCATTGAACACAAAACCAGCCAACACAAATTACTACAGACTACTCTTTTATTATCTATAAGAAGAGATTTAATATGATGTCACCTAGTTTCTAAAATATATGCAAGTGCTAGAAACAAACCAAGTGTATAAACTCTTGCATAATGAATGTGATTAATTTTATTAAAATAACTAGGCAAGAGAAAAAAAAGAATAAAAATCCTAGTGCAATTTGATGCAGACAGTAAATTCAGTATTATAGCAATGTAAACTATATATGTGAAGAATGTACATTAGTCAATATAAGATATTCATTCATAGAAATTATTTAGTTATGAAATCTCAGTTTTCCAGTTATACGTCTTTGGGACCCTGAGTTTATTTGACACTATATTTTTCCTGTATTGTCTGAGAAAGTCAACAGAGTTGGGTCTCCGTAGTTCTGAGATACTATGTTCCTGAGAAATTCAGGTGAAATATTATGCAGTCATTAGAAGATGGCTAGTTATGGACATCCTACATACTCGTGGGGGAGAAGGAGAGAGAGAAAGTGGAGGAGAATGCTAATTTTGAATTTTCAACAGTTCTATGAAGTGATATTTTTATGGGGATAATAAGAGGTATTGAGAATGTTCCTTTTATAACACACTGATATTATTTACTGCAGTTTCTTTTTAACCATAAGAATATATTGTTCAGTAATTTGAATAATTAAATAAAAAATTCTAGGCATTTTGGTAAGCTGGCAGGGGTAAAACCAGGAGAGAGGAAGCTATCCTTCCTCATTCATTTCTCTAAGCTGAGGGTCTCCACAGCCTTCCAGATTTGGTGCCTATAAAAGCAGCCCCACGTGCACCTGGTTAAGAAATGGAGCAGTGGGGAACAGGGAGGGATGTATGAGAGGTGGCCTGAATCCTGGTGGCACTCTCTTACAAATATTGTCTTGGAATCTGATTTCTGCTCCTGGATGCACATTCCAGTGCCAGGCATATAGTGCATGCCCTTTTGGTGATCCAGGCATCAAGTGACATTTTTCACATTTATTTCAAGGCACTTGTACAGACTGGCTGCTAGGTGAATACCAGGCAGTGTTTGGAATTTGGAGGATGGAGGCAACTAGAAACACCAGGGCTCACTCCCTTGGCCTTGGGCCTGTGCTCCTACTACTATGGTGGGGTGTGTAAGCAACCCTCAGGGTGTTCCCAGCCAGAGCTGTCCTGATAAATTTAATGAGCCAGAGACAAGACACTGGGAGTACCTGTCTTTGTCCCCAGCATTTTAACATACCTGTTAAGGAGCAGTCAAGGGTCACTTGAGAAGGGGAAGGGGAATGAGGAAGGCAGTGCACAACTCTGAGCAGGGTGAAAGGAGAAGGAAGTGCCCATAGGCCTTGAAACTGGTGGCAGAGCCTTGAAGGCACCTGGGACCCACTTGACACAGAAGATTTGAATTCTCTATTCTATTCACATATTACTCACCTCTTCCCAACTGCTTCTTCTGTGAGCCAGTGATAAGCCCTTTGTTTCCATTCCTGCCCTCCTTTCACTTTGAGGGAAGCACCTCCCGACAAAGTCATTGCCCTGTCCTGGGCACTTATGACCAGGCCATTCTTGTCTTCCTGGATCTCAGTGCTCCCTCAGAGGGAATAGTGTGTGTGTGTGTGTGTGGGGGGGGGGTCTGGTTTCCTTTCCAACTTTCTGTGTTATGGGGATGCAGGACCAGGCCTGGGCAACATCTGCCTATCATGTCTGGGTCCTCACCAGGCCTACCGGGACTCAATGGACTCACAGGAATCCAGGACATATAATTGTTCAGAGGAAGGGCATGTGAATTCCAGTCAGAGAGGCTGGGATGGTTGTACAGCTCTGTCAACCAATGGATCTTCTGATTTTAGGCAAGTGTGTAACTCTGGGATTCCAGACTCCAAAATGTCCATCCCTGCCCATGGATGGGTATATGAGACAGCCCATATCTACCACAGCAGTGCCTTCAGGAGTAGAATCCTGGGCATCTCTTCCCATATCAGGAAAGGTTGCAGCTTGACACTATTGCTGCTCAGCCAATCCCACCTTCTTCCCTGAGCTCTGAATGGGTACCATGGTCAGAAAACTATTTCTGATATTTCCCTTCTCCCTCTTTCATTCCATCCATTGACTATTTTGGAGCATACTGTCAGATACCAAAGATAAAAGTGTAAGCAAGAATGAATCCCTGCCTGTTTCCCAAGAGCTTCTCACCTAGCGTGGGAGCTCACAGCACAGGATAGTCCAAGTGATTCCATTCCTCCTATCTTCTATTTACACCAGTATGATCCTTTCTTCTGTACTTGGGCAATGGCTCTGTTTCTCTCCTCTCTTCCATTTCCATGGGTGATCAGTCAATTCTATTGTAAAGGACTGAATAGGATTGCTTCAAAAATATATTTTGCTGTTTTTATCCCGTTGGTCATCATCCCACAGATTGATGAACAGACATAGAACATGGTGGACAATTCAAAGAGTATTTTTAGACACTTGTGCAGCTAACACTTCTAATTTTTTATCTCAACACCTGCACCCAGAGAGTCTTTATTTGACTAAACATTTATGGAGCCTTTACTCTGGCTTGGGCACTTTTATGGGCCTCAGGGATAGAGCAGTTGGCAAAGCAAAGGCCTTTGCCCCATGGACTTACATTCTAAAGTTGGAGGCAGATCATGAACAAACTGCTATATGATATGGTGTCCATTAGCATGATAAATGCTATGTTCATCAGTAAAATAGGGAAAGTGGTTAGGGATTGCTGGCATAGAATACACAGTGCACTGATGGATGAGGTGGTCAGGAGAGTCCTCTCTGGAAGCAGCAGGAAAATGAGTCAAGTAGCTGACTGGGGAGAGAATCTTGCAAAGCAGAAGGATAAAGGCCCTGAGACCAGAAGTACTTGAGGTGTGTGAGAATCGGCAAGGAAGACCATGTAATTACAGCATAACAGGGCATGTAAAGAGGCATAGGAGAAGGAGCAGGGTCTTTTTAAAAAATATTTATTTGCTTTCGTTGTACACAATGCCTTTATTTTTACATGGTGCTGAGGATCGAACCTGGGCTGCACACGCTAGGCAAGTGCTCTACCACTGAGCCACAACCCCAGCCCCAGGAGCAGGGTCTTATAGGCTGTGGGCAACACATTGCTTTATTCTGAGTGAGAAAGAAACTGGTGGAGACTTTTGAGCAATGGAATTAAGGAATCTAACTTGTTCTAAAAGATTTTTGTAGCTATCCTGTGGAGAACATGATAAGAAATGAAGAGTAAAAGCTAAAGAATTAGTTGCAGCAGTCTGGGTGAGAAAAGAAGGTTGGAATCAGAGTAGTAGTGGTAGAAGTGACACAATGTGATTGAATTTGAAAATATATTTAGAAAGCAGAGCCAAGACTATATGTTGGCTCTAAGGTCCCAAACTCAAATCTGTTGTCCACAACTACTTGAATAATCACATTCAAACTAGTAAAAGAAAGTCATTTAAGAACACAAACTTCTCAACAGTTTATTAGTTGTTAAGCAAAGAATATTAACCTGAGGGCTGGGGTTGTGGCTCCATGGTAGAGTGCTTGCCTAGCATGAGTGAGGAACTAGGTTCGATCCTCAGCACCACATAAAAATAAAGATATTGTGTCTACCTACAACTAAAAAAAAAATATTTTAAAAGAATATTACCCAGAAACAGTGGCACTATCAGAACTTGAATACAGAGCCAAAGACAGGGCATCTACAAATGACTATTGGATGCTGGTTTTTTGCAGAACTTTTCATCTTGCAACTATTTAGACTTCTTAAAAGTGTACAATATCATGTTTAGCTAAAGGCCCCTTTTAATGTTGCTTTGCCATGAAAAATAGGACCCCACGAGGGTCTTCATGATTTTCAAAGGATGTGGACTCCCACAGTGAAGCCAACAGTGTCAAAATTTCTCTGAATTTTAAATAAACAAGGAAATGCGTTAACAATACACGTCAAAGAAATCTGGTGGCAGGCAGATCCACAGGGGAAGATTGCATTGTATGAATCCGCTGGAGAAAAGGGTTTCAACTTGAGGTTGACCCTCTCTGACAGATGAGCCACAGCCCTGGCCCGGTCCCCTGCTAATACACGCTCCACCTCGGAGCCCAGTGGCCAGCAGCTCCTAGTCTTGAACCCTCAGCCTCTGGAACGACCATACCCCTGCAGCTCCGCGCCCCTGCGCGTCCCTTTCTCGGCCACACCCTTCCTGTCCAACCTCGGCAACCCGGCCCTCCCCGCCCTGGCCACGCCCCCACGCTCTGCAGCCCCTTCCCTGGCCACACCTTCCCTACAGCGCTGCGCCAGCACGCCGGCCGCCCTAGTGGCCTTGTGGGCGGAGCTTGCGCAGCCGCCCAGACCCTGCTGCGCCGCCCCCCGCCCCTATCCACTGCGCGCCTCTGAGGACACGCACTTCCTGCGAGGCCTCAGTGTGTACCTTATCCGAGAGGAGCCGAACCGAGCCGAGCCCAGCCCTCGCAACCAGTTTGCAATGGTGGACGAGCTGGTGTTGCTGCTGCACGCGCTCCTGATGCGGCACCGTGCCCTGAGCATCGAAAACAGCCAGCTCATGGAACAGCTGCGGCTGCTGGTGTGCGAGAGGGCCAGTCTGCTGCGCCAGGTACGTCCACCGAGCTGCCCGGTGCCCTTCCCCGAAACGTTTAACGGCGAGAGCTCTCGGCTGCCCGAGTTTATCGTGCAGACGGCGTCTTACATGCTCGTGAATGAGAACCGATTCAGCAACGACGCCATGAAGGTGGCATTCCTAATCAGCCTCCTCAGCGGGGAAGCCGAGGAGTGGGTGGTGCCCTACATCGAGATGGATAGCCCTATCCTAAGCGATTACCGGGCCTTTCTGGATGAGATGAAACAGTGTTTTGGCTGGGATGATGATGAAGACGACGACGACGATGACTATGAAGAGGATGATTACTAGGCCTGTAGCCTCTTGGGCCTAGAGGGGGAGAGCCCTGCACTGCACTTCCCCCCTACCCTGCCACTCCTTGTGCTCTGGTCCTGTCCCCCTTGCCTGTCCTCCTGTTCTCCCCCCCCCCCCACCATAGTGCTTGTCTTTGTTCCAGGAATAGCGCTCCAGTTACCTGCAACCTGCAATGGGGCTGGGGCTGGGGCTGGGGCTGGGGCTGGGGCTGGCCTGGCCTGGGCCTTGCCTTAACGTGCGCTGCCATCAACTCTGGCTAGTCCCGTACCCTTGTCCTGCTAGTCTGAACTGTGTCCTGAGCCCCAGCAATTGGCCAGGCCCGTATTAAGACTGACCAGACCACCTACCGTCCTGCTGCTGCCACCCACCCAACTGCCAGGCCTACATCTGCCCAGAGACCTGTGCTGCAACGTTACCACCACCTACCACATCCCATCTATAGACTTCTGCCTTTGGAGATAAGGACCAATGTAGACTATGCCTGAGTTTGCTACACTTCATCAGACTCTGATTTGGACAGCTCACCCACCCCTAAAGGGGCCAGTCTAACAGCCTGGTTAGTTCTCTGCCTACTCCCAGGGACCTTCCCTGCCCTTTCAGATTGCTGCAGGAACCTGCTGTGCCTGGCAGTCCAAATATTGACATTTCTTTTCTCTTATGCACTGGTTTTGCACAGCTGTCATTTTTAATTCAGCAATTTCACAGATGTACACATTTGGACAAGTAATACTAAAAACAAGCAAATAAACAAAAACAGGCACTTAGCCCAGCTCCTCTATACTACCTGGAAAAAGCATTTGCATTCTTTTCAATAAAAATCAAGCACTACAAAAAGAACAAAAGAAAAATATGATTGTCTTTTAATGATTAAGTGCTAATGTTGACTTCTGACACTCTCATTCTATCACCATTATTCCCTCTGAGATCAGGGACCCCAGTATTTCCCACTGTAAACTCTAGACTACAGAGGACAGCAACCTTAGGGCTTTGTAGGAATTCTGGTGCTCCCCTCACCCAGATATTTCTTAGAGCCTTGGTTAGGGGGGTCCTCTGCAGCATCCAAGGTGGCTGAGTAGGTAGTTTATTTTCCCAAACCTGAACACTTTTGAGAATGAAAGGGATCACTATTAATGATTGGACTGAAACATCAGGCATACACCTGGACACAAAAAGTTCCTATTTCTCTGAGCTTTTGAATACTTTAGCACTATTAAGGAAGTTCTGCTCCTTAGTCCTTGCTGCATGTGGGCTGTTGTTGAATTCATGCTCCAATTAACCAACATTGCACATTGTTTTAATGCTATTTCTAGATGCTTAAGTTAATGTTAAATCTTGTATCCTGGGTTAGTGCACCCATAGTGAATATAGCCTCATCTTAGCATTTAATCCTTCTTTAGCAGATCTCCTTAAAATTCTCACTCATTCCTGTGTCCCAGATTCCTGCCCATTCAAGTTGGAAAGATGTTTGGTTACCTCTATACCAGATCTTGTGCTGATAGCTGGGCTATGTTGAGATCTCTGGATATAGAGGGTTCAAAGGCAATGGAAAAGTTGGATGGGGTGGGTGGTGAGAAGTATCTGCATGCCTTTTAAGTCCACTAACCCAGGTTAAGTCACTTAAATATTTAAAGCAGAGAAGCTTGGTTGAGAAATTTGTAGAAGCCACCTCTGGCAGCCAAGTAAACTCAGGAGGATTTGAGGAATTCAGAGTTCCCTTTCTCATATCTACCTACATGTCCTCATGTTTCCATGTCTGGAGCAAACCCACCCTTGGTACTGCTAGTTGATTAATTTTCTTTCTGTTGAAGGCCTTTTGAAGCAGAATATTTCTTTTATTTGTAGTGGTATACCTCAGTGGATTAAATGAGACACTGGTTATCATATTAGTAACCTTACAGGTGTGGATTAAATGAGATCTATCCATAAGGCATTTAGAACTGCCCCTGCTACATTTTGAGCACTCAGTAAACATGAACTGTTACTTCTAGACTTAGGAAGCAAAGTCTCAGGTAGCTTGTATTAGCAGGGGACCGGGCCAGGGCTGTGGCTCATCTGTCAGAGAGGGAAATGTCAGGTGAATAGGCGCAGAGCAGGTTTAGGGAGAGTGGGAAGATCATGATGAGATTCTGTTTACACTTTGGGGTCTGACATGAAGCCAGAAAGAAAACCATTTTACCTGGTGAACAGGCAAAGTCCAGTGTAGGAGTCATTTCTTGGGCTTAGGACAGTCGTTTATGGAGAGTGACAACAGGTATGCCTTCCCAAAGAAAACAGGCCTGGGTGTGGGTGAGATCTAGGGCTTGCCAGGGAGCTATACCAGATGATTACTGGTGATCTGGAATTCATGAAACACTCCCCCTGGTTTCCATAGAAAACATACCAAGATCCTTGGATGTGGGACAGATAAACTTTGAGACAATGTGTATGAGGCCAGATAACCATTCTTTCTTCCTTACTAGATAGGCCTCAAACTGGGAATGGCTGTGGAAAAGTGGTGGACAGGAGCTGAAAATTAGGTAAAGGTACCAGTGAGACCAAACAATCAGCTATTAATTCCAAATTTATCATTACCCAGGTACGCCGAGAGGAGCTACTGATACATTGATGAGTGTAATGTGGTCCTTACCCTCATAGTCTGCTGATTTCATGGTACCTTGGGCCAGAATTGTGATGATAAATAGTCACACATCAGGGCCATGAAGAGATTAGTTCTGAGAGTGATCCACACTTTGGGTATGGAAATTGAGGACATGAGATCTACTCTCTACAACTGAACCAAGAGAACACACGCACTGAGGAAGGAAGGGGTCCCTGATCAGCAAGGATGTGATGCCAAGGCCAAGTAGCATTCAGGAGAGCTGGACCAAGGAGGTGGGTGACAAGAAATGCACATTTCCTGAGTATGTGTGTATGTTCATGTGATGTTGCCATGACCTGGTTTGTCCACCCATATACACATGTATGTAAATTACTTTATTCATCATGGTTGGACAGGTTATGCTGTGTCCTGCAGGAAGGAAAGTATGACACTGTGTACCTTGGAGGCAGATTCCAAGGGCTTGGGAGCAGATACTGGCAAGGGCTCTACCCTTTGGGGAAGAATTTACAAAAATAGTCTAAGGCATTGAGCAAGAGAAGGAATAAGTAGACGTGCACAGCTGAAGATAAAAATGATCAAAGATGAGTGGAAATGCTGAAATAACAACTATGAACTTCTCACTTCTAAATCCTTGGGCATGTTAGTATTGAAATGGTCACTAAACTTGAAGTGTTCACTGAAATTATACTATTGATGAAATTAAAGCAATCATATTAAAGGCCATAATCATTTAATCATATTAAATCTTGCACTATATCTTTGACTTTATTCAAATAGCTAAGTACTGCCATCCATTAATTCTGTATTGCTGTGTTTTGGAGAATGATGCAATAGGATAGAATAGAATATGTACATTGTATATATTTGATTATTTCCTGTTATTGAAACAGTGAAAACCTCAGCAATTTGGAAGAAGGCTGGCTAGAAGGAAAAATCTTGTTGAAATTAGTGGTATATTTGCATTTAAAAATGAACTTTCAAAGATTTTTCTAGGTTCTTACAGCAATTAAAACAAAGCTGAATAAATGAGTGTCAATTCAAGACCCAGAGTATGTTTTCCTCAGTGGTAGGTTTGAGTCATTGTATGAAGAATGCTTAGTATTTGCTTTGAAATATGGATTTTACTAAAGTAGTGTTAAAAATGGCTGGTAGCAGTTTGCAATACCAAATAGGTCAAGTATATTCTGTGCACTTAGTTCTAAGGGTACAGTTTCTGGTGTCCTGTGACAGTGTTGGTAACCTCCTACCTCCTTTAATGAAAATCTGATCGTTCACCTTGCATTGTTTTTTCCTTCCTGCCTGAATGGGCCTGGAAGATTTGTTCCTTTTTCTTCAAATGTTCTGTTGTCTAGAGACTTCTTTTTTTCTTACCCCAAGATGGGTAATAGTATACCTGAAGGAATTATGATCACCATAGCAAGATGTGTTCATGGAAAAGTGCTCTGCTGAGCTAGCTGGGGGCTGGTGCTTCAAAGGATGTTTCAGAATAGTCAGAAACAGCAACATTTGTCTGCTCACCCCACCTCCTCAGACGTTGGTATCTGAGTTACGATCAATAATAAATTTATTTTTCTTATGATTCTATCCACGGCACGTGCATACTGCCATTCCCTCCCAAAATGACTGATGATTTCATCAGCAAAATTGCTATAACATCTCCCTAAGTGACCAATGATTTCATTAGCAAAATTGCAATGATATGATTCGTACATTGCAGGCAAAGTCCCTCAACAGTCAATTTAATTGAATTGACCAGTCAGTTCAGAGTTATTCAGTTAGCTCACGATACAAAAGTGTCACACAGGCTGTTTATAGGGCTCATTTTGAGAAGTTTAGAGTTAAATAATATCAGTAGAAGAAAAGGTATTTTAATGCTAATTGAAATAACTGATGTTTTTGATTTATCTGTTCTCTACACTCATAATTGCACTGCCATACAGAACTGTGAGAAACTGCACATTTGAATGTATACAATATAAACTTCCAACACATAGAAGTAGAGAGAATAGTGAAATGAGCCCCTATAGATGCATTTTCTGCATTCAAAAACTATCAACGTTCGTGCTTCATTTAGCCCTTTTCTTTCATGGTATTTTTATGGAATATTTTAAACAAATCACAGGTATCTCATCACTGCCCTCCTTCAATAATTCATTATGTTTCTCTAACAGATAAGGCCTTAAATTCATAATCTGCAATATCATCACAACTAGCAAAATTAATGATGCCTCAATATTTAATAATCTATATTCAATTATTTCCAGTGTTTTAAAAATATCTTTCTAATTCTTTGTTTGAATTAGGTCCTAAAAATGTGAGCACAGTGCATTTGATTTATATTTTTTAACCTTCTTTTAATTGATAACAGTTCTTCCCACCCTTTTGTTGCCTTGCAGTTTATTCATTGAAGAAATCAGGAATTCCTATGGAATTTCCTATATTCTGAATTTACTTTATACTGAATTTACTTTATACTCTTCATTCCCTTGCCCAACTTGTAAGGTTGTTATTTTTTTTTTCATATCATTTTAGAAACTCTTTTAGCATTGAATGTTATTTTATAGAAGCCTGAGACTAACCTGGCATTTTCCACTCATTAAGTTATTTGATGCTTTTACTTAAGACCAGAGATCATTTCTTTACTTTTGAATAGGATGTATCTCAATGGTATTTGTTCTCATTTTTTCCTGAAACCTGATGTGACTGTTAAACCTATAGATTCAAGACTTTGATTTATCCAAATTTCTGACTATTTCCTGTATATATATATATAATACACATACAATATGTATAATATGTATTTATGTTTACTCTGATTTGCCCTCCATATTTAAAAATTGCTCAGACTTTTCACATCTTTTCTTCATTTCCATTTCAGCTTACTTACTTTTCACATGCTTGATCTCTATGTTCTTCAAAATGTTTTCTGTATTATCTATCAGTCTTTGTATTACTTCCAATTCTGTGATAGTATGATTTTTCTGCCACTCATCACACTATAGTCTCTACTTCTATATGATATTATGGTGACATGACAGGTCACATCTGTTTTATTATTTTTCTAGGTAATGTTATTTGCTACTTTCCCCCTATCCCTTCCCTTCTATGAGAGTGCTCCTGGAATCCTTTAGGATTTTATCTACTTCCTAATAATGTTACTCTTTCTTGGTAGGATTGGTTACAAATTATCCTGCTATGCCTCCTTCAGTCCTGTCCCCTACAGCATCTCCTGTGGCAGAAATAACTCAATGTTGGTGGCTCCTACATTAAATTCTTCTTGTTTTCCAGAGATGAGAAAATTCTGACACCCACTCAATCCTATTCTTTTTAACAGTTTATGGGTCATTTCAATAGCACTCTCCTGTTTTCATGGTACCTAGATTTACCTAGATGATTCTAATATTACTTTCAGAGGCAACATTTTGTACTTTCTTTTCAGTAGTTTTAATGTCTGAATCACCTGAGATCATCTATATTCCCTTGAGGTATGAAGCTGCTTTTGAGAGGGACTGAGTCAGCTCTGGGGGTGAGAAAACCTGAAAGATAAATAACAAGATATCAAGTGGCCTAGATTCCTTTCTTACTACAGCTCTGTGTGTGTGTCTGTTTCAAAAATAAAATCAACAATATTCCTGTCCCATTGTGGGGTTACTTTATCATCCTGTATACCAAGATGGGAAATGGAACAGTTTGAGTTATCTATGGAGTAGAGGTGCTACATATATAGGAGACCTGATCAGTATGTATGTGGGAAAAAGAAAGATGTGATTCATTGGAATAAAAAATGGATGGGGTGAAATTAGTGTCCAAAAATGGACTTTAGAAGAAAGACACAATCATATATTCAAAGATTGGTCTGATATGAGTTGATAATGGATTGTTGCATAGAGTTTGAGTTCAGTAAGAATGAGTTGGTGATCAAAAAGACTTTGCTCCACCTCCTGGCTTTTCCATAGACTTCCTTTGGTAACTCCTGACCAAGCTTGACTTCTCTGATTCTTAGAAAATCTACCTAGTATCATATCTGATAGTCAATAAGTGTTAGCTCCATTTATTGTTTCTTCATTGTATATTATTTGGCAAACTAGGGATACAAGCTTGACTATGATGATAGATTTCAGTTTCCTGGTAGAAACACTAATGTTGGAGGATTTGGAATATCAGAGAAAAGGTGGCCAACATATTAAAATAAGCACAGTAACACAAGAGAGAAATTCATAAGAGCAGATATTAAGAATTAACACTGAAGGGCATTAGGCACTTATAACTTTTATATTTATTTTCTTATACAACTTGGCCAAGAGGTATTTTTATTCACATTTTACAAATTGTCAGATTGAAATTCAGTGCTGCTAAAAACTTGTCATGTTAGAATCTGGGTCAGGAATTCCCAGTCCAAGTCGAGTGCTCTTTTGACAGTTCTTTGTTGCCTTTGAAAATAATGCCTTAAGCAAGTTACTTATTTCCTCTGGACCTTGATTTCCTCATGTGTAATCGGAAACATTTTCTTCAGCAGGCCTTTCTCTCATTTAGCATCATCCCCTCCAACTGTGGATTCCTGTGAGCTCATACTCATTTTTCACAAGTAATAATGTGCTGGGAGGAGCCAGCATTTTGAGGGAAATGCTGGCATTATTCTTCTTTACACAACAAAATCATCTTATTGAGATAAAATTTACATATGATAAAATTCATCTTCTTGTTGTGTTGTATACTTAAGTATTTTCAATATCTTCACAAAATTGTGCAACTATCACCATTAATTCCAGAACATTTTCATCATGCAAGAAAAAAACTCTAGACTTTACTTTTACTCTTTTTACTTTTTTTTGTTTTACTTTACTTTTACTCCTATTTGTCTTATCTGCTTTTGTCCCCAGCTCCCTCCCTACCAAAATCACTAATTTCTGTCTCTATGAATTTACCTATTTTGGACATTTCATGTAAAGAGAATCATATAATACGTGTTCTTCTGATTTATTCTTAGTATAATATTCTCAGCATTGTAACACGTATCAGTACTTTGTTCCTTTTTATGGCTGAATAATATTCCATTCCATGGATGTATAATATTTTGTGTATACATTCATCAATTCATGGCCATTTGAGTTGATTACAATTTTTGGCTATTATGAATACTGCTGCAATGAGAATCCATGTACAATTTTCATTTCAACACCTGTTTTCAATTCCCTTGTGTATATATCTAGGAGTGGAATTATTGGGGCATATGTCATTCTGTGTTTAATTTTTTAAGGAGCCCCTAGATTGTTTTCAAAGTGGCTGCACCATTGACATTTCAATCTTCAGTGTGTGGATTTTCAAATTTCTTGGCCTTCTCATTAACATCTTTTATTGTCTTTTTCTTCTAAGATGGAGTCTCTTCAGTCTTTCACAATGAAGTATGTGGTTACTTGAATGGTTTTCATAAATGCTCTTTATAAGTTGAGGAAATCCTTCCTACTCCTGATTTGTTGAGTGTTCTTATTATGAAAGGAAGTTGGATTTTTGTCAGATGCTCTTCCTGTATTTGTTCAGATGATCATATTGTTTCTGATTTTTTTTATTAATATGGGGTATGATATACAGATTGTCATATGTTGAATCAGCCTTGCCTTCCTGGAATAAATTAAACTTGTTCTTATTACTTAATACTTTTTATATATTGCTAAATTTACATTTGCTAGTATTTTGTTGAAGTTTTGTTGACATTCATAAAGAATGGTGGTAGGCAATTTTTGTTTCTCATGGTGTCTGTCTCATTTTGAGACAATGACTATGAGGGTAGTAATACATTGGGAAGTTTTCTACACATGTTAATTTGTACTTGATTTTTTTTCAATTAACTGAAGTCAGAAGTAATGTTGTAAATTCATACATGTCTTTCATAATTTTTTGCAGCTGCATAATTAATTTTGTGAATTTGTCTTAGTTAAAATTTAAAATTTTAACTTATTTAAAATCCTGCTATGTATGGGAAATAGTTTGTGATTACAAAAAATGTTTCACTTCCACTAACTTTATGTGTATTTTTAAAATGCTTATAGAGGTATGGGCTGGGGTTGTGGCTCAGCGGTGGAGCGCTCGCCTAGCACGTGCGCGGCCGGGGTTCGATCCTCAGCACCACGTACAAATAAACGCATTGTGTACAACTAAAGGAAATAAATAAATATTTTTTAAAAAATGCTTATAGAGGTATACCTTTATAGGAAGTTCCTAGAAGAATTTCTGGATCAAAGGTTAGGTACACATGCAGCGTGCCAGATATTTCCACATTTTCTCTGATAGTGGTCTTTTTTTAAAATATGTTTTTAGTTGCATATGGACACAATACCATTATTTTATTTATTTATTTTTATGTAGTGCTAAGGATCAAACGCAGTCCCTCACATGTGCTAGGCAAGTGCTCTACCATTGAGCCATAACCCCAGCTTGATAGCTCAGTAGAATTTTAATTTGAAACTCTTTGTTATGAGTGAAATATTTCTCATTTGTTGAGGGCCATTTATATTTCTTTTTTGTGAGTTACCTGTTAATGTGTTTTGACCGTTTATTTATCTCATTCCCCTCATCATTGCTTAGCAGTTCTTTGTGTATTAGAGAAATTAGCCTTTTATTTATAAGTATCACAGATTTTTATCTCAGATTATCAATTGTTTTTGGCTTTTTAAATTGGCATTTAATTTTTTCAATGCAAAAGTTTTTCATTCTTACATAAATAGGTTTATCAGTGTTTTCTTTTGATGTTCCTACATTTTAAGTTATAGAGTTCCCCCACATCCAGGTTGTAAAGGAATATCCTCAAATGTTTCCTTTTAGTATTTCCATGAGTTTAATTTTTTTTTTTTTTTTTTTTTTTTGTGGTACATTGACATCTCTGGTTTTTTGTGTTTGTTTGTTTGTTTGTTTGTTTAGTTTACTCTGTGGTATGAAGTAAAAATTCCACTTAATTTTTTTCTCCAAGTGACTATAGAGGTTTCTCTTCATATCATTTATTAAAACATTCATCTTTTTCTCAGCAATATGATATGATTGTCACATGCCAAATTTTTATATGTCCTTGTGTCTATTTGTGGACTTTCGGGAACTGGTGTTATAGCTCAGTGGTTGAGTGCTTGCCTTGCATGCATGAGGCACTGGGTTTGATCCTCAGCATCACATTAAAAAAATAAATAAAATTAAGATATTGTGTCCATCTACAACTAAAACTTAAAAACAAATTAGTACATAGGTCTTTCTCATCTGCAATTACCAAACAATCTTACTTTTCGGAACTTCAGTGTATGTTTTAATATCTGGCAATAAACTAGTCCTCCTCTCATTGCACTTCATTCTGGGTTCATGCCTGTTTATTTTACCATATGAATTTTGGAATTCACATGTTTTAGTTTCAGTAAAAGATAACTCCTGTATTTATTGAGACAGCACTCAATTCATACAGTTATTCATTATTTAAGAATGGAGATAAGATTCTAAGACATGTATTTAGGTACTTTTGTCCTTGCACAAACCTCAACCTATATGATATAAGTCCCATTTGCTCATAATGTCTTTCTTCTTGTTATTTTTTAATGTGTGCTTGGAATTTGCTTGCTAATATAATTTGAAATTTTCCATTGATATTTATGAGATTGGTTTGTAGTTTCCTTGTTTGCACAATTTTTTTTAGGTTTGTGTATAAATTTTATACTTCTTTCATTAGGAAATGAAAGTTTTGATTTGTACTGGAACAATCCAAGTGGCAGAGGGATTAAGTCATATTCAGTTTCAATTTAAAAATCCCTATGAACTAAATAATCACTGCAAGATTGGCCCAGCAAATGAAAAATTACATGTTCTAGTGGAAAGTGCTTTGTTGAATAGTTTCATAAATAAATCATTAAAAGTTTTGGAATAGTTAATGCTACTTAACATTTGATAATAATCTAATATATTATTTAATATATGTTTTATATTATTTCCTATTTTAACAATTGAATACAATGCTTAATAAATACTTTCATGTTACACAGTTTGCCAGTTTGATTTTTTTTTTTTTTTTTTTTTGTACCTGGGATTGAACTCAGGGTCACTTGGCAAATGAGTTACCTCTCCAGCCCTATTTTGTATTTCATTTAGAGACAGGGTCTCATTAGGTTGCTTAGGGCCTCGCTAAGTTGCTGAGGCTGGCTTTGAACTCACAACCCTCCTGTCTCAGCCTTCAAAGCTGCTGGAATTTCAGGTGTGTGCCACCATGGCCAGCCACTTTAATCTTAATTTCAATCTTATGAACCTGTTTTTACATGTATTTTGTGGATTATAAAAAAAAAAAAAAAGCTCAGAAGGATTAAGTGGCTTTTCCATGCCATATAGTGAGCAGCATTCTAAGGATTTATTCAGATCTCCTTTTTCATATTGTCTGTTTATTCTATACTGCTTTTGTAAAATGTGTTTTGCTGCCTTCATGTCAATAGTTGGCCAAGCATTGTAAGTTGCAAATAAGTCTATGCATCCATTCAGTAGGAAACACATTCTTGGTTTTGAATCAACTTTTGTCATAATGTGGCACTACCATTTCTCACAACATGTAGTATCCTTGGTGACAGAAGGCAGCAATATGCATATGTCCATTTGGATATAGTCTCTCTCTCCCTCTTTCCTTTTCTCTTTCTAACACACACACAGACACACTTGTATATTGTTTAGAAGACATCATGGGAGAAGATAACCTTAAATCATAAATTTATAATATTCAAATATGCTTTTAGTATCCAGAGTTGTTATAATTTGAGAAAATCATTTTATTCATAGAAGATCCTCAGTTTACTCACCTGACTAATGAAAAGATTAAATTGGACATAAGTTATCAGACAGTTTGAAGATGGGCCTAATAAAAACTAAAACCAAAGCAAACAAACAAATTCCAAATATCTGTGAGGATAGATTTAAATGTATGCTGGAAACTTTCCACAAGATGTTAGATTTCTAGAAACAAGTGTAGGGCACTGAGATTTTGTACTTTAAACTTGACTAATTGTAACAAAGTAATAAGGAATGGGAAACAATGAATAAAATAATAAGCTACAATGTATTACAACCAATAAACTTAGTAATATATTAAGATACATGTAACAAATTTGATGAATGTGAAGTATTTTTTTTATTTCAGTGTGTATTTTATATATTTTTTCTTAATTTAATTCATCTTCTGGTAATTTTGCACATAGATTATGGACAAGTTAGTATGACTGTCTTTGTTTTATCTAATCATAGGAGTGACTTGCAAAATCCAAACTCCTAGCCATTGCTATGTGTGTGGTCTGTCCCCTCTCTCCTCCATCCCTCTAAGTGAACCTTTCCCTTACTGTATTTTACTCTGTGAGCCCTAGCACAGCTGGATTTCTTCAATTTCAGAACTGCCAGAATTTTTCCTCCCACAAGGACTTCCACATGGTCTTTCTCTGCCTGGAACAATTTTCTTCATCTCTCTTTTACCTGGCTAAATCTAATTCTTCTTATATTAGCTTAAATATAATTTTCCAGAGTGGCCTTAACTGGCCAATTTCCACCCCCATTCCCAAAACTATACCAATTTACCCTGTTATAAATGTTTAATATGCAGCCGGGCGCGGTGGCGCACGCCTGTAATCCCAGCACTTTGGGAGGCTGAGGCAGGAGGATCGTGAGTTCAAAGCCAGCCTCAGCAATGGCGAGGCACTTAGCAACTCAGTGAGACCCTGTCTCTAAATAAAATACAAAAAAGGGCTGGGGATGTGACCCAGTGGTCGAGTGCCCCTGAGTTCAATTCCCGGTACCACAAAAAAAAAAAAAAAAAAAAAAAAAAAAAAAGTTTAATATACTATAGTTCTCCCTTGGAGTACTTATTAAATTAGTTTTCTTTTTTCTCTTTTGGTACCCAGAATTGAACCCAGAGGTGCTTAACCCCTGAGACACATCCCTAGCCCTTTTTTATATTTTATTTAGAGACAGGGGTCATGCTAAGTTGTTTAGAGCCTCACTAAGTTGTTGAGGCTGTCTTTGAACTTGTGATCCTCCTGTCTCAGCCTCCTGAGCTGGGAGGATTACAGGAATGCACTACTGCAGCAGGCAGTTTTCTTTTTTCTTAGTATCTCCTATTAGGATGAAAGTTTCATGAGGTTCCAGTTGGTCGGTCATTGTTAGTTTCATTCTTTGGCATACCCCTAATACTTGGAACAATCTTGAGCACTGGGTAGGCACTAGTGAATATTTATTGTGTAAATGCATGCATGAATGAATGAATGAATGTGTGATTTTAAACAAATATCATAGGAAAGGTTGATACGTGAGTTTTTTTAATATTTATTTATTTATTTGCTTTAGTTGTACATAATGCATTTATGTTTACGTGGTGCTGAGGATCGAACCCGGGTCGCGCACGTGCTAGGCGAGCGCTCTACCGCTGAGCTACAGCCTTAGCCCCTGATACGTGAGTTTTAAATCTGGGTTATATCAGAAAATTCATGCATCACTACCTTAATATATATAATAAAGCAGGAGACTGGCATAAATGTGCCTAAAGAAGGAAAATAAGACTTTCTCTGAAATAAATACCATGCATAGCTCTTTTTGTAAAGTATTTTAGCTCTTTCTTAGTCATTATCTTTTCCTTATTGAATTTACCAAAGAAAAGTTGTGAGCCAGGGCAGCTGGGAGTGGAAGTCACTCTGAGGTTTACCAATGATGTATGCAACTTCCACTTTCCATATCAATTTATTGTCACTGATAACATTAAATTGTCTTATGCTTCGCTGGAGAAGTGTGTTGGAAAAAAAATTCATTATCATTGAAAACACCGAATCTATGCTGTCTCCCCAAGGAAATTAGGAAATACCACTGAATTGAGGTTAAAGGACACTTTGGGAAGAAGAAAGATAATGGGTTTTTAAAAATGTCAATACAAATGCTATGTACAGTGGTTTTACTGTTTTGAATTTCTTCTCCATATTTCATACTTTATCTCTCTTTTTTTTCCTGTGGTGCTGGGGATTGAATCCAGGGCCTTGTGCATGCTAGGCAAACACTTTACCAACTAAGCATATCCCCGGCCCCTTGATACTTTCTCATTTCCTTTTTTTCCCCTTTTTTCTACACTTTCCCCTTCTCTTTGCCATTTAATAGTGGGAGAATTAAAAGTAGTTTCTACAAATAAACTCGGTCTATACCCCTTTAAGTCTAAATTTTTAAAGAATGCAATAAAAATAGCCTTCTGGATACAGCATTCTACCCAGGAGTGACGCTGGTATAACCCATCCAGGATGGTATGTATTGAATGGGACAAAGAAATTTGAGAGGATATTTCAAATATTATTTTCTTTCAAGCATTGCATATTTAATAATTTTTGTTTTTTTCCAAAATTTCTGTTTTCAGAACTACACATAGAAACTGTAAATATAATTGATAGTAATTTCTAAATTTTAGTTGGAAATGATGATAGTAATAATAATGAGATATCTAGTTTTTGCATTGCATTCTGTTCTGTGCCTCATGCCTTCCCAGGCCTCAGCCTCCTGTCCCCTGAACACACATATACATACATCACACTCAGTCTTTCCCTT
The DNA here is from genome assembly GCA_025594165.1 of Tamias sibiricus. NCBI lineage: Eukaryota > Metazoa > Chordata > Mammalia > Rodentia > Sciuridae > Tamias > Tamias sibiricus. The sequence goes on from CM046667.1 coordinate 131,469,044, forward strand.
TCCTCATATTACTTTAGCATTTAAATTGGAATACTCCAGAAGACCTGAGGGAAATGTTTTGGTCCATTGCAGGGCAGATGACACTTATTTCAGAATTAGAGGGAAGAGAGGATTTATTTAATGAGCTTTACTTTGCCCTTCCTCTAATAACACCAGTACCAGACCCCTGTCTCAGAGACAGTATCATGGACAGTTAGAACTAAAGTAACATAATGCTGGACAATTTCCTGTCCTTCATGGTAGACATCTCAGTGAATAATAAATATCTCAATATGCTCACATATCTGTGTATTACTAGGGATTTGTAAAATATCTATAGAATGTAAATGAATTTATAAAACAGCATTGAGTATAAGGTCATTGTGAAATGTTTTTTTTGTTCAGTACTTTAAAAATACCTGCAGGTGGGGCTGAGGTTATGGCTCAGCGGTAGGGCACTCGCCTAGCATGTGCGCGGCCCGCGTTCGATCCTCAGCACCACATAAAAATAAAGGCATTGTGCACAACTAAAAGTAAATAAATAAATATTTTTTAAAAATACCTGCAGGTGTACTTGAAAAGGACAACAATATTCCAAAATCCATTTGGAAGAATTTATTTGGAACTAAGAACATCTGACTGTACACTACAAGAGTGATTCTCTTGTAGCAATGTCTCTGGAAATAGGCTAAAAATATATGGCCTTGGGTTTTTGCTGACACATACTTTGACTATTGCTGAAGTCAATTTTCAATCATTTGGACAAATGATTCTCTTTTGCAGAAAGTAACCATGTGAATAGAGGGCCTGTACCAATGTTGCTAATGGCCCAAGGATGACGTTGTTCACATCCAGGATGAAAATGCTTTTACTCATGTATTTTTTATAGATATTTGTGTATCTTGGGAGGAATATTAAGTCTTTTTGTAGAGGAAGCAGTTGAAGTACAGACTTTTGGAAGTACACATCATCACCCTGGAAAGCCTGCCTTAGAGTTAAGATTAGATTTTAAAACCTCAGGTACTTGCTGTTGTTAGGAAATATTGATAACGAAAAGTTCAGATGAAAGTGTAATTTGTAAGAAGGGAAGTTGTATGCTGGTGCTAGGGAGCATTTAATTAAGTAGATATAGCTGTTAGTCAATCCCTTGGGCATTTTTATGTTAAAGTATCACTAATGTGACCCCATGGCTCCCTGAATATGATAACATTTCTGAATGGCTACATTATGTCAATTGCTGCACTAAAAGGTTCAACATAGCATGTATAACAAATTGAATTAAATAAATAAATAAATAAAAAGTTCAACATATACATTATCTCTAACTCTGATCACAACCTTGAAAAATACTCTTACCCATATTTAAAAGGAAACTGAGACTCAGTGAGATTATAAATGCTTGCCCCAATTTTATGACTAATGAGTTCCTGAGCCAGGATCCAAACCCAGGTCTATGTGATTTCCAAGGCACTATCGCACCATGGTTCCCTGTTGAATTATCATATGCATGGAATAAATATATCATGTAATAGAGCAGTGAGTATATATGGGGGAGGGTGACATTTGAAGGATGATTTATTAGTTTTCTATGGCTTCTATAACATTATCTTAACTGTGACTCTAAGCAAGAATGTATTCTCTCATGGTTTTTGAGCCCAGAAGTTCAAAATCAAGGCATTGCAGGGCTGATCCCCTGTCTATAGGCTATAGAAGAGAGAGGTTTTTATTTTCCAGATACTGGTGGCTTGTGGCTGCATCAGTTCAATCTCTGCCTCTGTGGTCTCATTGCCTCTTCCTTTTCCGTTTGTTAAATCTATCTCAGCCTTATTCTTATTAGAATAGTTGTTATTAGATTTAGGGATCACATGGATATTATAGAATGCTCACCTTATTTCAAGATTCTTTACTTAACCAGGCATGGTGGTGCATACTTGTAATCCTAGTGATTTGGGAGGCTGAGGTAGGAAGATGATAATAAGTTCGAGGCCCGCCTTGGCAACTTAGCAGGATCCTCAGCAGCAACATAGAGAGATTCTGTCTGTAAACAAAAAATAAGAAAGGTTAGGGATGTGGCTCAATGGTAAAGCACTCCATTGGGTTCAATTCCAATTAATAAAAAGGAAAAAAAAAGTTTTTATTTTTTCTTATTTTTTTTTTTTATTTAATTATATCCACAACTACCGTTTTCCCAAATAAAGTAACGTCACAGATTCTGGCAATTATGATGTGGGCATGCATTGTGAGGAACCATTATTCAAGCTACTATAGTAAGTGATGAATTTTTATGGCCGGACTCAGTCAAACTAGGGTCTTGGCTCACTTGCTCACAGTGTGGTGTCCTGGAGGAGATGGAATTGTTGGAGCTTCTTTAAATTGTTGGAGTTCTTCTCCTACCCAGCAGAGATTGGTAGGTCTGATGAAAAGTTCAAAAGAAAAGAGGTACCTTGAGGCTGTGTCTCAGGCCTGTTCCTATTGGATCAAACCAGCCAGCATGAAATTCTTGATAGAAGAGATGAAACATTCTATAGCATAAGCCTATTATAAACAGTCCATTGGTTAAAAAAAAAAAGAACCATAGCAAAAAACAAAAGCTAAGGGAGGAAACACCCATATTCATGGGGCCAGGGTTAGGGTGGGCATACAAAGTTTGAAGACAAGAACAAAACTGAAACAAACCTTACTCTCAGACAAATTTGCCACTCTTCCTTTCTGGACAGCGGTAATCAGAGTCACACCACCACTATTTTCTTTGAGGCCATTAGGAATAATCTCACCTTGTCCTTTTATCCTTTGTATGCCATTCCAAGGTATCCAGGTCTCTGTCTTCAACTCTACATTTGTATTGTTTATATTCTTTAAAAAATTTTTTTAGTTGTAGATGAACACAATACCTTTATTTTCTTTATTTATTTTTATGTGGTGCTGAGCATCAAACCCAGTGCCTCACATGTATTAGGCAAGTGCTCTACCACTGAGCTACAACCACAGCCCCTGTTTATATTCATTTTCATCCTATCTGTCAATTCTTCTATTTTGTCCTCTGGAAATCAGAGTCAGTATTCAGTAAAACTCTACATATTTTCAACAATGTAATGTTTCCTTCACCTCCTTATTTTAACTGAAATCTGTCTCTCACTGCCACCTTTTAAAATGGTGGGTTTTTTTTCTCTGCCACACCCCAACTACTGTTGATCCCAGGGTTAAGATGTGAGTTCTTCTTGCTCCTCCTTGCTGATAGCAGACTATTTATCTTTCCTGTCATTCAGACTTGGAATCTTAATGTCATTAGATTATGCTGTTATCCCTTGTGATGGTTAAATCTGTGTAAACTTGATTACGCCAAAGCGTGCACAGATATCTAGTTAAGCATTCTGGGCATTTTTGGATGAATTTAACATTTGTATCAAAAACTGAATAAAGGCCAGGCACAGTGATGCATGCATATAATCCCGGTGGCTCAGGAGACCGAGGCACAAGAATCGAAAGTTCAAAGCCAGCTTCCGGCACCTTAGTGATGCCTTAAGCAACTTAGCAAGACCCTGTCTCAAAATAAAATATAAAAAGGGCTTGGGACGTGGCTCCATGGTTAAGCACCCCTGAGTTCAATCCCTGGTATGAAAAAAAATATCTGAATAAAGAAGGTTGACCTCCATGATATGGGGTGGACAGAAACCAATCAATTGAAGGCCTAGATAGAGCAAACAGGCAGATCTCCTAAGTAAGAAGGAGTTTCTATTGCCTGACTGCCTTCAAGCTGGGATGTTGTTTGTATCCTGCCTTTGGACATATACTGAAACATTGGCTCTTCCTGGGTCTTGAGTCTGCTGCCTTTAAGAGAGAATCTACATCATTGGCTCTCCTGATTCTCAGGCCTTCAGATTTGGATTTGAACTATAGCATCATATCTCTTGGATCTGCAGATCTTGGATCTTGTCAGGCTGCACACTCTCACGAGCCTTTTGCTATAATTATTTCGCTAAGAAACACACACACACACACACACACACACACACACACACACCCTATTTTCTGTGTTTCTCTAGAGAATTCTCACTAATATATTCCTCCTCTTGACATTATCTGATGATTTTCAGTTTGCTCCTTCTCATTCACTGAAGGTGTTTTATTTCATTGTGTCCTACTCCATCTGTTCTGTTTGAGTTTGGGGTAATATCTATCTATGTATATGACCCTTCAATCTCCTGACCTTTTAGTTCTATGGCCTGTACTTCAGTGTTATTTTCTTCATCAATTTTTCACTTTATTCATATGGAAAAGGATATTTGTCCCTTTGTCATTATCCAAAACTGTGGTATATTGTCATTATCAACTGCAACCCCTCTATATCCTCAGTATCAAGCATCCCACTAGGCCACCGACTTGCTCCTGTTGTTACCCTTATAACAACAATTATTTTACTCCATGGTGACCTCCAATTTTCTCTATCACCTCTCTTCCTTCTTCCATCCCCCAAATAACCTTCCACATTGGGTTTCAAGGCCATGTTCCATCATGAAAATCATTCCCTCAACTCCGGTGCTCCTCTTTTTCATCATGTCCATTGGATAAGATTCTCAGCCTGGTTAAATTAGGCAAGTTGGAGAAAACCTTACAATCCTTCTAACTGATCTCACTTTAAATTCAAGATTACTAGCCTCAAGTGAGTCCTTAATGCCACCTGGCAATTATGTTGTATGTGTCAATCCCATTAAAAGTGTCAATGACTGTTCCATGCCTTCTCCATTTTCAGAACACAATGGAGTTTTACTTAGCCATAGAGAAGAAATTATGTAATTTCCTGGTAAAGGGATGGAACTGGAGAACATTATACTAAGTGAAATAAGCCGGACTCAGAAAGTCAAAGGTCAAATGTATTCTATCATATGTGGAAACTAGACCAAACTAAGGAGGAAAAAAAGTGGGGGTGGTGTTGGTGTTGGTGAGGAATCCCATGGAAATAGAAGAGAGATCAGTGGAGTAGAAGAAGGGGATTGAGGGAAATGGGGAGGGCCGGGAAATGGAGGAAGGGTGGAATGAAATTGACCAAACTATCCTATCTGCATATATGAATACACCACAGTGAATTTCACCTTTATATATATCTATAAATCACTTAAAAAACAGCTGTCAATAAATAGAAGACCAGTAGAACAGAGGAAAAGAAACAGGGGGAGGGAGGAAGGAAGGGAAAGGGGAAATACTGGGGGGGACTGAATTGGAGAAAATTGTATTCCATGCTTGTATAGTTATGTCAAAATGAACCCCAATATTATGTTTAACTATAATGCACTAATTAAAAAAAAAAAACTCAAATATCCATTCATTACATAGGAAAATGAAAAAAATTCAAAGAGTTTTTTTTTTTTTCTTAGGCTAACATCATCTTATCTTCCTACAAGCCAACTTTTGTGGGCATTGCTTGGCCTTTCCTGCTGCTATGGATGAACTTCCATAGTCCCACCCAAAGCTAATTGTACTTAAGCCTCCCCCTGCTTCTCAACTCTAGCGTATTGCTCTTGCAATTATTGTCTTCCTTTCCCATATCATTAATTTTTCCCTTTCTACTGGGTCTTTCTAATAATCATGACCTATTGATAGTTCTCTCATCCTAATTAAACAAACCAAAACAAAAAAAAAAATAGCTCTCTTGATTTCACATCCTTCTCTGGCTGCTGCCCCATTTCTTTTCCCCTTTGATAGCAAATATCCTGGAAATAGTATGCTTGTTGTCTTTGACTCTTCTCCAACCTATTCTTTTGTTGTTGTTGTGCCAGGGATTGAACCCAAGGACACTTAACTACTGAGCCACATCCCCAGCCTTTTAATGTTTTATCTAGAGACAGTCTTGCTAAGTTGCTTAGGGCCTCACTAAGTTGCTGAGGCTGGCTTTCAACTTGTGATCCTCTTATTTCAGCCTCCTGAGTCGATGGGACTACAGGTGTGTGCCACTGCACCTGGCCATCCAGCCTATTCTTAAAGATTTTAAATCTTACCATTTCACCCAAAACTAATTTTAAAAGGTTACTTTTATGGACTAAATTGTGTCCCTTCCAAATTCTTGCCTGTAAGTCCTAAGTCCCAGTACCTCAGAATATGACTGTATTTTGAGATAGGACCTTTAAGCTAAAATGAGAATGTTAAGGTGGGCCCTAAGCCATTCAGACTGGTGTCCTTGTAAGAAGAGGAAATTTAGAGACATGGGAAACAGGGCCACATAGGTCATTCTCATAAGTACTATGCTCAACTATTTTCCATGATTAAGGGAAATGGGTATAATGAGTTACTGAGAGATAAGTGACAGTTCTAGAGAGACAGTGGGAAAAAAATAAGGCTTGAAAGGCAAGGCATTCTTTCTGGGTAATTGTAAGTAACAGTAACATATCTCTGTTTCAAAATCTCTGTGCTTGGATTGTCCAAGTGTTCTCCTTGTCTTGCATCCAATGTGGCAGTCACCTATGTCTCATAATGGTCTTCATTAGATAAATGATCCAGGACTGAAAATAAAAATGATACCGTTTTTGTTTTGGAAAAGTGTGTAATGGAAACACCAGTAATTTTGTGACATTTTTCTATTTAAGTGCTCTAAATCTGTTTAAATGCTCTAAATCTAACAACTATCTATTTCTTCATATATTTATAAATATGCATGTGTGAATATACACCCATACACTTCTGGTCATGTCTTTACTTTGTCCCCTGTGTGCCTGAAATACCCTAGATGGACTGAGTATATGCTACAACATACTATTCTTGTCTAGTGTTTTAATTTATATACACACATTTAAGAGAAATAAGAAAATAATGTTATACATGTATATTTAAATGTTATTTTGACTAGGTCATATGTCAACTCAATAAATAAAGGTCTGTACATTAATTGAAATGATTGCATAGTCAATTTTGCTACTGTAATTAACCAATCTCTTAGTGACTTAATTATAGACATATACATTGTTTTATGTGTTTTTCTGTGACTTGTACTTGGTTGTCTAATGAACAGACATTTTTCCTTGCCCATCTCCCTTGGAGTCAGATTTTACCAGCACCCTCTACTTTCGTAATTGAGGTTGCAAAAGGCAATATATTTGCTCTTCCTAGCCTCTTTTGACATGTGGTCAGTTAAGGTCAATATAGCTGGAGATATATAAGAAAAAAGTTTTCTTTGTGGCTTCTAGGAAAGATTTCCCTCTTTGATTTGTGGAAAGAAGCACACAAAAAGAAATTTGTCACAACTCTGGCTATTGAATATCTTTGTCTTTGGATGCCATTCTGTAAGTATGTGGTACCTAACACTATGGCAGGCCCTTATGACCATGAGGCAAAAACTTGAAGACTAATGTCATCACTGAGTTTTATACAATAGAATAATGGGAAGCCTCAACACCACTTTATTCATGTTAGCAAACTTTGACCCATCTACCTCTAAACTACTTAAAATGTTTTATAAGAAATAAAAACTAATTTTTGGAGCTGACTTATTGGATATCATTTTCATCATTAAAGCAACCTTACTTTTTCCTTAAACTATACTGTATTAGTCATTTGTCTTCATATATATTTGCACATTCACTTATTTCTATTACTCAGGTCCTAAAAGTTGGATTACACATTCAAGGATGTGAGAACTTTGAATTTTGATACAAATTTCCCAAGTGGCCTTTCCTCAGATACCTTCCCATCAACAGTGTATAAAGATGTCTATTTCCTTACACCTTCAACAATACTGATTATTATAGATAGCTTTAAATGATTTTCAAAAACATTATACAGACAAATCACCATGGAAACATGCTTAACTTAATGGTTAAAAAGTGGGTTCTGTATGTAATCTTGATTTTTCCACATACTAGTCATGTGAACTTAATTTCTTAATTTCTCTTTGCCTTTGTTTCATAAGTTTTCACTCTTCCATTCATTTATAATCACAGTCTATACCTAAGCATGTGTGTGTGTTGGGCAGACTGTGGAAAGCAGTCACTGGTCATTCTGCCTGGGCATTGGTACTAATAGGAGTGTGACCATAAATTTTAGTGTACAAATCAGGATATTTTGAGGACAGATGTCAGAGGGAGCAGTTCCATGTTGGCATACTGAACCTTGTGTGATAGGCCACGTGGGCAAGGATCAAGGAGCATGGAAAATGTAGGTAAAACAGTACCTATTTTACAGGTTAGTGTGAGGAATAACTTGATTATTATTAGTGTTCAGCAGCTACACATTGATCAATGAATGCTAACTGTTATCTTTGAATTGAAAATTTTGGATGCTAGTAAGTTTATATATCTTTTCATGTTTATTTTCCATTATTATGTCTTTTGAGGGCAATTTTCTAGTCATGTTCTTTGCCTGATGTTGTTATGTGTGTTCATCTTATTGATTTCAAAAATCTAGTCTTATTCTCCCTAATTGCCAAAAAAAGAAAAAGAAAAAGAAGGGTTTAAAGGTCTTTCTGCTTTTATTTATATTGAAAGCAGAGCCCTTTTAGTAAGAGAGGCCTGTACCTCTAAGAGATTTATAAAGAAGTGTGGCATTGTAGCTTATGAAAGAGATAATGTGTACTTAAATTTGGGCAACTTGATGTTATTTTGCATATTGATCTTCAAGTTGTTCAGGTTTTACTGTGTAGAAGGAAGTGTTTTGTGAAAAAATGTCTTGAATTTGCTTAGTCACCTCCTTAAGACCATCATTTTTTTGGTTTTGATATTCAGTTTGTCTTTGCAAAGGAATGCTATCAAATGATATACTTAAATCTGACTATGGTAACTTTTTCCTTCTAGAATGTTCTGGGTAATGATTTGCTGTCAAGTTTCCCTATCATAATTAGTCATGGTGTTATTGGCAGTAACTTGCCTACATGAGATGAGCAGCATCTTTGGGCCAGTAATGGAAACTACATGTTTATTTCTTCTTTTTCCTGCAGATCCTCTATAGGATATATTATGGCTGTATTATGCTTTCCTGGAATTTTACCTACAACCCCATTCACCTATGGTCATTAACTAAGTGAACTTTCAGTGTTATAAGAAAAGCATGGATTTAGATAATTAGGGATTCCTATAAAAGATATGATCTCTGCTCTCATAAGGAAATTAGGACTATACTGTATAGTATACTAAAAGTATATACTACTTAGAGATACATTGTATATACTACTTAGAGTATATACTAAGTATATGCTTAAGTGTATACTACTTAGAGATACATTGCTACACCTTAAATTGGTACCATGGTACTAGGGTTATAATGAGTTATAATAATAAGTCTTAGTCTTTTCAGGACACTCAAGATAATAGTGGTGTGAAAGAGGCATCAGTATTATTTTGATATAATAGTTTTCATATTTACATAGCTGAACCTATCAGTGTTTTTTCCTTTATAATGTTATGTGTGTTTCATACATGGCAAAGCCATGCCTGAGGAGATAAATATGTATTTAGGTGTCTTTTCTAGTCCTTTCATCATTTTACTTTTTTATACTCATCTTTTTAATCTTCTTGTTTATTTAGTTTGGTCTTTGGTGTGAGGTAGGGATCCTGACCATTCTTTTTCTGAATATTGAGACAATGGTTTCATCACTATTTATTTAGCAATTCCCCATTCTGCCATCTCTTTGTAATGACAATTTTGCCATATACTTACGTGTGTAAACATAGAAACATAGCTCTGTTTATTGTGCCAATTATTTGTCTATGTAATATTTTATAATATTATACTGTTTAATTGTTGTGGCCTTATAATTTCATATTATTATATTAAAGTGAGCCCCATTTTTTGTTTGCTCACCTAATTTTCTCCAGGTATTGCTCTTTGTAAACCTTGGAATCATCTTTGTTAAGTTCTAAAATACACATTAACCAATATTATAAGTAGCTTATACTCCTCCATTATTTTTTTTTAATTTTTTTATGGTGCTGGGGATTGAAATTAGGGCCTTGTACATGCAAGGCAAGCACTCTACCATCTGAGCTATATCCCCATCTCCCCATTTATTCTTACTTACTGCCTTTAAATAAGTGTACCTGTGTGCGCAGTGTTTTTGTGTGTGGTAGAAAACAGGGAGATGAGTATTCTGTTTTGATGTTGGTGATAATTGTTTTTAGGCTGACTACATTATTAATTTATATCCAAACCAGGACACTTTGAAAACTGAAATTGTATAGAGTGGTAACTCCCTGCAATCACTCCAGAACCCTTGAACATCCCCATATAAGCTCTGTAGGCAAGGCTCAAATGCAGCGAGTACTGACTCTTTATGGTGCAGGAGCATGACAAAGTTTGGCAGCCTAAGAGGAGGTGTCAAAGGCATTCCTTACTTACCTTCCAATCCAGTGGCAATTTCTCATCCTTCTGACCTGCCACAGAGGAATGGGACATTCTACCTTGCTACCCTCTCCTTAGGGTACAAATGTACACCATAAAACCTGAAGGATAGACGAAACACACTGGGACCTCGGTGTAAAAAAGGGGGGGGTAATTTTATTAATCAGCCAAAGGGACACGTGGGGGGAAGGGAGAATCGGCGCATGGAACAGGAAAAGGGGAAAAAGAAGAAGAAAAAAGGGGCCGGTTTCAGTCTGGAGGGCACTTAAGTAGTGGACCTGTGGTCTGAGGGATCCCCCAGAGGGAGCCCCAGTTCCATAGGCCTCCTGGGGTCAGAAGGCAAGCCCATATGTCGCAATTGGCTCAGTAAGGCACTTGGGGAGTGGTCAGCGGCATGGTCAACCTGAGGCGTGGCCAGCAGTGTAGCCGACCTGGGGTGCTTGGGAGTCTTAAGGTGCCTGGGGGTGTGGCTAGTGGAGCTGCCTGGGAGGTGTGCCTTTCCCTGCCCAGAATCCAACATTCCCCCCTTTTTGTTTTCTTAGGAAGTGGGGCATTGTGTTTCAATCTGGCTGCTTCGGAGCTGAAACGGGGCAACGTGGGGTGTTATGAGGGGGAAGATGCGGGCAGGTAGGTCAGGCTTGAGGGCAAAAAGTTCCCAGGAGGCAGGCACCAAAAGATGAATCTCTGCAGGAGTGAATTGAAGCCATAAATCAGTGAGGGTGTCAAACCAAGCTTCTGCAGAAAGTCACTGAGGGAATCAACCAGCTAGCTTCTCAAAGAGCATGCAGGAATTGTAGGCCTCGAGTTTACAGGTAGCATCTTAACACTATTATGAAAACAACAAAGAGAAAGAAGGTGAGAGGAATTATTGTCCGATTGCCTATATTTCACTGGGCGGGACTTACATCAAAGAGGCCAATAGAGAATGAGGTAAGGGCCTTTCGGAGGTAGCCATCGAGGAGTCCTTTAGTTGATCCCTCTAGAGATTGGTAAATCTGTCCTGAGGTGAAGAGACGTCATCTCTGGTTGGAAAGTCATCTGTGGTTTTTAGCAGTTGATAATCCCTGAGGAGAAGCTGGTTAAAGACTTGATTAGAAATCTGAGACATACAATTTTGAAGGCATCTTATGAGACAAGGGGCTAACATCAGGACAAGACATATAGTTATAAGTGGGCCTAGGAGAGGGAGGATCCATGGAGCCATCCCTTCCCATAATTCCCATGAGGACCTCTGCTGCCACCGAATCTTCTTGTCCCCTAGATCTCCTACCACCTCCTTCAAGCGATGTACGTTGTGGTCCACCTTGCCTGAATGGTTGACATAATAGCAGCATTCTTCACCCAAGAAAATGCAGGTACCCCTTTTTCTGTTGTGATGAGGTCTAAAGCTCGTCTGTTCTGGAGTACAACCTCCGCTAACGATGAGAGTTGTTGCTGGAGGGCCTGGATGGAGTAGGCGGAGGCTTCAGCCATGGTGGTGAGCTTATCTGTGAGATTGGTGAGCTCCTGTCCAAAGGATTGAGCCATTACAAGTGAATGAGCCAATCCTCCAACTGAGAGGCTTGTAGAGGCAATTGTGGTGACTAAGCTAACACCCACTAAGGCTGCCAGAGTGGCTGCTCGTTTAGAGCGCCCCCCTTGAGACTATAGGGAGGTAAGAAGGTGTTCAACCTCAGTCTCTGTATATAAAGTCAAGCTTAGGAATTAAAACAACAGGATAGCAGGGACCTGGGGTCTTAGCGTCATGCATTGGAACATATGGGTGGAGCACCAAAGTAGGAGAGGGGAAGGGAGAGTCAAATGACCCGTTATGGGATGCCAGGTGTGTTCAGGGCAAGCGTCTTTGGCAGCGGCCCAAAAGAAGTAACGTTAAAGAAAGGGGGAATAGTTGGAAGAAGGAGAGAAAGAGATGGTCGACTGTGGCATGAGGAGGTCAGCGTGGCTTGGGTTTGAACTGGGACCAACAGGGACTTGTGAAGTGGCGCACAGAGGAAACAGGTTGAGGCATTAAAGGAGGGATAGTTTGCTAATAAGGAGAGAGATAAAGAGAGGATGGAATTCCAGGAGAAAGAGAGAGACTCGTTCAAATGTTGAAGATGGGTTTGAGTCTGTTGTCTGATGGCATTAAGTTTCTCTAGAGCCCTGACAGCAGAAGAGTCCTTTATAGTCTTCTCTATAACGATCTTACCTTGACCATGGGCCCAGTCATGATTAGCAAACCCTACTGCAGCAACAGGACTCTGCCAGGAAGAAGGGTTAGTAATCTTGAAAGTTACATTGTTACTGTACCTCCAAGATTGGAGTTGGCTTGGTGTGATTCCCCAGGAATTTGTTACTCCCATAACAGGATAGGACCAGTGATATTTACAGCTCCAGGATGGACATGCGACCCATCCATTAGGGTCGTTGCACCAATCCTCCGTCTGGTCCTCCTTAAAACAAAGGTACTTTGGTGATAGTGACATTTCAGAAAAGCATTGATGAGCACATGTAGAGACCGCATCAAAGGTGAGCAGGATGGAGGGACAATTATCAACAGGGCAGGACAATTGATTAAGGAGACGTGTCCTTTGCCCGTGGTTATCTAGTTGCCAAACCTCAAAGAAGTAATGGCATGGAGGAGCAGAGCAATAGGACACAGAACTTGCAGGGACAAGCGGAAAGAGAGCCAAAGACAGAATGAAAGGAAAAAGGTCATTTTAGGTCAGTGTTAGAGACACGAGAGAAGCGGACTTTCAGGGCATCGATGGGGAGGGGAGAGCAAGTATACTGAGGTAGTTGTTTGTCGTCCTTTTGTGGATCCTCAGTTGGTTGAGCAGCTGGTTTCAGTCTGGAAATATGAATCCAAGAAGTCAAATTCCCTGAAATTTCACGAAGCTTAGCAGCCGTGGGTGTGCACAGCACAACCTGGAAAGGGCCTGTCCACTTCAGGGCAAGAGAGACTGTTCCTGTGTCCTGGGGAGGGGAGAAATATACCCAAGAACTGGGTGTTAATGGAAATGAAGCAGTGAGTCTACCTGGGTCAGGCAGGATGAAATCTTGGCACTTCCATAGCTGATGTCTGATGAAGGACAAGATGAGAAGAGAGAGATCTTTGGGTAGGGGTTCTTGAGTTGGGGAAACTCCAGGTGGAAGAGCTGGTCGCCCAAACATAACCTCAAAAGGGGATAGTAAGGAGGGCTTCTCTGGGAAGACTCGGAGCCTAAAGAGGGCGAGGGGGAGTAACTTGACCCAGTCCAAGTGAAGCTCTAGGGAGAGTTTAGTCAGAATATCTTTAAGAGTTCTAGTAGTCCTCTCTACCTTCCCTGAGGATTTGGGGTGATATGGGATGTGAAAATGCCAAGGAATGTTAAGGGAAGTAGAAATATTTTGGGTGACATGGGAAACGAAAGTATTAATATTTTGGGTGACATGGGCAATCCAAAGTGGGGAAGGATTTCTGAGACTCAAATAGAGGCTACTGTGGAGGCCCTTTTGTTGGAAGTAGGGAAGGCCTCCACCCATCCAGAGAAGGTGTCTACCAAAACCAGGAGATATTTGTGTTTCCGGACGTCTGGCATGTTGGTGAAATCTATCTGCCAATTGGCTCCTGGAAGCTGGCCTCGAGCTTGGTGAGAGGGAAATGTCCCTGGTTTAAGGGGAGTATATGGGTTGGTGCGCTGACATGCAGTGCACGCTGAGGTGAGCTGGTGGAGGAACTGTGTGTCTTCCGGAGTCAGGGTGAGGAAGGAGGTAGCGAAAGTCCTGAGGGCCTGAGGGTTAGGATGGAAAAGAGAATGGAGATAGGAGAGGATTGATTGTGTGGAAGGGGATGTGGGGGTCTGGGTAGTAGTTTGGACTGGAGCCAGAAGAGGAGGAGAAGATAGTGCTGCCTCCCTTGCTGCCCTGTCAGCCTTCGTGTTTCCCTGAACTATGGGAGAGTCTCCACTTTGGTGTGAAGGACAATGGGAAATCCCTATTAGCTTGGGCAGAAGAGAGGCTTGCAAGAGTTTTGATATTAATTTCAAATTAGTAACTGCAGAGCCTCTTGTGGTCAAGAGTCCTCACTCTTTCCATATTGCTGAATGGGAAAGCAAAATATGGTAAACATATTTTGAGTCTGTGTAAAGGGTAAGGTTTTTGGTCAGCAGCTAATTCGAAGGCACGAATAACAGCTATTAATTCAGCCCATTGTTTTGTGGTGTTGGGGGGAAGGGGTGCTGCCTCAATAACCTCGGATAGGGACGATGACAGCATAACCAGCAAAACGTTGCCCATCCTTAAAGAAAGAGCTGACATCTGTGAACCAAATTAGGGAAGGATCAGGAAGTGGTCCCTCCTGGATGTGGGAGGGGTGGGGGATTAAAGCCTTAAGCGTCTCTATACAATCATGCTCTGGGGCTCTGAGGAGATGGGAGGAGGGAAGCTGGGTGTAAAGAGGAGCAGGGTTGGAAAGTGATTGAGGAGTCATGCAGAAAAGAAACAAGGAGAGAGAGAGAACATGACAGGGCGGGAGATTTTGAAGGTTCTTATAGGTTAGTAATTCTTTTAAATGGTGAGGAGAGGCAACAGTAACCTGGGCACCAAAGGTCAACTTATTTGATTCCTGTAGAAGTAGGTAAGCAGCAGCCAGAGCCCTAAGACAAGGGGCCCATCCGCAAACGGTGGGGTCAAGCTGTTTAGAGAGATAGGCAACTGGAGCAAAGGTGGGGCCCTTGTATTGTCCTAGAACACCAAGAGCCAAGCCCTTCATTTCATGGATGTAAAGGGTGAATGGCTGAAGAAGGTCTGGGAGATGAAGAGCTGGGGCCTGTGACAGTGCCTGCTATAGATGCTTAAACTCAGCTTAAATGCCTTCAGGGAGGAACTTTTCCTCAATCCCCTTGGCTGCCTCATAAAGGGGCTTTGCATAAAGAGAAAAATTGGGAATCCAGGCACGGAAATATCCTGCTAGCCCTAGGAAGGAGAGAATCTCTTTTTTTGTCTTGGGACATGGGAGCTCCTTGATGAGGGCCTTTCTGTCTACAATAATGGCCTTTGATTGATGGGAAATCTGAACTCCTAAATACACTACCTGGGTCTGGGCAAGCTGCACCTTAGATGGGGAAACACAATACCCACGAGAGGCAAGAAAATTTAGAAGGGTGTAAGAGTCTTCACGAGCTGTGAAAAGGGAAGGGCTGCAGAGGATAAGGTCATCTACGTATTGCAGGAGAGTGGAGTCAGAGAATTTAAGGTCTTTGAGGTCTGCAGCCAATGTCTGTCCAAAGATATGAGGGCTGTCTCGAAAACTCTGAGGAAGGACTGTCCAGGTCAACTGTTGGGACCGCTGGGTATCTGGATCTGTTCAAGTAAAGGCAAAGAGGTTTTGCGATTCCGGAGCTAAAGGGACTGTGAAAAAGGCATCTTTCAGGTCAATAACGGAGAAATGGGTGGATAAGGAAGGAATTAAGGAGAGAATAGTATACAGATTTGGGACCACGGGGTGTATGGGTTTAACAGCCTCATTGATGAGACGAAGATCTTGGACTAGCCTATACAACCCGTTGGACTTCTGAACTGCCAATATGGGAGTAATTATAAGGGGACTGGGTGGGTTTGAGAAAACGTTTCCACAAAAGATCTGAAATAATGGGTTGGAGACCCCTAAGGCTAGTGGCTGGAAGTGGATACTGGGCTCTGTTGGGGAAACACTGAGGATCTTTAAGGTGTATTTGCACAGGGTCACACTGAGCAAGGGAGGGAGTCTGAGTATCCCAGACTTTGGGGTCTACTAGATCGGTGGGGACAGGGCATTGGGAGGTCTCTGCATCAGTGGAGGGTGGTGGGGTGTCCTCATCAACTTCAGTAGGGGGTGGCGGGTCACTTGCCTTTGAAACAGCAAGAAGAAAGATGGGAGAGGAGATGGAGTGAAACGAACCAGGGAGTACAGCTGAGCTAGGCGGATCAAAAAACACAATTGAGGCCTGAAACTTGGCCAATATGTCTTGACCCAGCAAGGCACGGGACACTGAGGCATTACTAAAATCTGGTGGGTGAAGGGATGGTGGTGAAGACAGCAAGACAGCATAGGAGTCTTGCGGGGGCGAATAGCATTTCCCTCTACCCCGACAATAGGGGACGGTGCTGTGGTGGTGGGGCCCCAAAACTCCCTCAAGACCGAGGAGGTGGCTCCTGTATCTAGCAGGAAGTTCCTGGGGTGTCCATCAACAAGAAGAGTAACCCTGGGCTCCTTCAATGCGATGTCAAGGGTCGGGAAAGGAGCCCCTGGGCCCCATCGATCTTCCGTCGCCAGTGCCAGCAGGCTGGGGTTTGGGACTGGGGCAGTCAACGCCCCAATGGCCCACCTTGGAACATTTTGGGCATGGGTACTCAGGGGGCCTGGAATCAGGGCAGGCTCTAGCCCAATGTCCATCCTTCCTGCACCTATAGCAAGGCCCTGGGGGTTCCTCCTGTGTGGACTTATGTGCCCCTGTTTTCAAGGCTTGAGCGTCCGGGCCCCGAAGGGCCTGAGTTAACAAAACCACTTAGCTGATGTAGAACACACTCCTCAGCCATAAATCAGCCTGCTGCCCATGTTGACTTTAATCTGGCCCTTTGATTTGGTGTCATCCTGTGTCAAGTGATGCATGAAACTGGCACCATACTGACCTTGCTTTTGCTGTTTGTTTAATAAGCTCTCTAAATCTACCTGGGCCAATTGTCCTTACCAAAAGAATCTGTCAACCTGTTTGACAAACTCAAACTGGTTCAGATCCAGGCAAAATAAGAGCAAATTGCAACTAAACAAACCAACTAACTTTGTTCCCATGATCCAAAAGCGCCTCAATGGTTGTTTATTTATAACATTGTTTTGCAGTCAGCAGTATCCCTGGAACACTTCCTCAGTGATGGTGTCTTCTGGTGAGTTCTTGGGCTCTCCATTAATGTAGGGGGGTGGCCCTTGGAGAAGGCAGTTAATCAGACAAATGGTCTGTTCAGACTTCAGCCATAATAACATGCTGACTCTGTTATATTCTGTAAAGTACAGAAAAATAACAAGATAATTCTTGTAAACATTCTTGTTGCATTTCCTTCCAGTCTTTTTGTTATGTGTAATTCTTACAGTTATAAAGATGCATTACATATAATTTTGTATCTGCTTCTTTCTTTATTTAACACTCATTGAAAATGCTTCATAAGCATTTAAATGACTGCATACATTTCCATCAAGTGGATTTATCACAATTTTCTTAAATACTCTCCGCTTAAATGTATTGAAATTCTTTTTCTTTTCTTTTTTTTATTAGTAGCCAATTATTCTGCAATGAACATACCCAGCCCTTAGGATAGATTCCCAGCAGAGGAAGCCATTTTTTTCAGGCTCTTGATGCATGCTGTCAAATTGCTTTTTAAAGGGTTTGCAGATTTACATTTCCATCAGCATCTGTAGTATCCACTTTCTAACTCTGAAAGTGCAAAGTAAGTTCCAGAATCTCATAATCATTTACATTAACTTTCTGGGAAGTTGAGGATCATTGTGTCTACAAGGACCAAACAAATTAATAAAAACAAGAAAAATGAACGTTTTTTCATTATAAAATAATGTATTGCATTTTGCTAATCATTCTTTTTTTGAATGTTTTTATTTGTGCATTATAGTATATGTAATACTGAGGTTCATTTTGACATAAGCATACATGCATGGGATATAATTTACTCCATTTCAGTCCCCAATACTTCCACTTTCTTTCCTCTCCGTCCTAACTTTGTTGCCTTTCCTCTACTCTCTGTTCTTCCTTCTACTTATTCATTATTTTTCTTTAAATTGGTGATTTACAGATACACATAAGTGGAATTCGCTGAGGTATATTCATATCTTTACACGGAATAATTTGGTCAGTTTCATTCTGCAGTTCCTCCCTTTACCTGTCCCTCCTCTTTTCCCCTGAATCGCCTTCCTCTACTCCATTGGTCTCCCTTCTATTTTTGTGGGATTTGCCCCCCATGCCCTGCCCTTATTTTGTTCCAGCATCTACATATGAGAGAAAACATCTGATCCTTGACTTTCTGAGTCCGGCTTATTTCATTTAGTAGCACCTTGTCATGGAATTCTTGCCTACTAAGAGGGATAAGCATCCTGAGAAATTAAAGTCTAGAATAATTAGTGAAGAACAAAAGACAAAGAGTCAGAAAGTATAGTTTTAAAGATGGGAGTCCTGATAGGTCCAGTTCACACAGGAGCTGGAGCTAGACAATTAGAAAATGGCTCCTGTGTTTTATTTAAGGGGGTACATCAAAGGCAGGGGTATGTTTTCAAGGGTGCAGTCTTGCTTTGTGCCATCTTGCAGTCAGCAGGTTGATTGGCATCTTGGCAGGTCACACCCATCTCAGAGGGGCTCTGTGGCTGGGTGGTTGTAGCAGGTTACCCCATCTCCAGTGCTGTGTGGGACCAGGCAGAGTGGAATAGGGCTCACAATGTGTGTGGGAAGTGAACCAGAGGAAATGTCCACTGGAAGATCCCAGAAACCACATTATCCTATTCACTAGGTTGCACTGTACAATATAGTCTACACACAGCCCATGTATAGCTCTCAACAACTTAGCATGATGTTCTCCAGATCCATCCATTTATCAAAAAATGCCATAATTTCATTCTTTTTTGTGGCTAAGACTCCCTTGTGTATATATACCAAATCTGATCATTCTTTTTCATAATTTTTCCTGGTTGACATATCTTTTGTTTCTGTTATATGCATAGTGATTGTAATGGCAGAGGAATGTTGGTGTGGATTTGATGGTCCCCAATTTCTGGGAGAATTTTCTAAAAATGCACAGTAGAGGAGTATGCATTGTATTGTTGACCAAAGAAAGACTTCTAGACCTCCACACCATCTTGGTCTCAACTGCATTACTCAGGATGCACAATACACAAGTGCTTCTTAACTATGATGAGAGTAACAGAATCCTATGAGGATCTAAGGAAGTGTAAGGACTTGTGTCATAGATGAAATGACCATATGGGCATAAACATTAAATTGGCTGAGATTTTCAAGTTATGGATGATATCTTGAAGTATATGTGTAGGTTCCAAATTAAGAATATCTGCTTTAGCAGGGCATGGTGGTGCACACCTGTAATCCCAGCAGCTCAGGAGGCTGAGGCAGGAGGATTGTGAGCTTAAAGCCAGCCTCAGCAAAAGTGAGGCACTAAGCAACTCAGTGAAACCCTGTCTCTAAATAAAATCCAAACTAGGTCTGGGGATGTGGCTCAGTGGTTGAGTGCCCCTGAGTTGAATCCCAGGTACTATTGGAGTGTCATGGTTTTCAAATCCTCTCACCTGACAGAACAAGAAGATTTATGTATGTATTCTAGTCTAGCTGTCATCATCTGTTTATATATTCATCTGTGTCTATGTAAAGATAAGTAGAAGTTCATACTGATGTCTTCAGCTCTACCATTACCACATTAGCATGGATTATCCTAACCTTTCTTTCTTGTCATAATCTCCCTCTCCAACAGTTAGAAGCCTGATTCCCATCATCATTTATCCATTTACTTAAATGTTAGTTTCTGGTACACATGCATGTTAATTTTTAAGTTATTTGTACCTCCATGGGAAACAGTTTCACCAACACAGGGCTTTTATGTATTGTACCTTTTATGTTTGGTCTTAAAGTATTCTCTTTTTTCCAAAGTTACTTAGGTCAGTCTTCCCCACCCCCACCCCCTTCAGTGATACTGTTACATACGTTTATAATACAGTTAGATGATTTTGTCAGTTTGCATTCCATCCTGGGATCCCTCCGCTTCATAAACTTTTTTTTTAATTCCCTATACATTAAGGTATTATCTTTGTACTGTGAATTTATATGGGTTTTGACAAATGCATAGTATCATGTATCCATGACCACAATGTCATACAAAGAGTTTCACTGCCCTAAAAATATTGCCTATGCTGCAGTCATTATACATTATCCATCCCTTTTGCCTCAGAAACCACTGGTCTTTTACTCTCCTTTCCAAGTTTTTCCTTTCCAACCATGTCATATAATTTCATTCATATAGTAAGTATCCTTTCTGATTGACTTTTTTTTTTTTTCCACTTTGTAGTATGCTTTCAAGATTCCTCCATGTCCTTTCATGGCTTGGTAGCTCATTTCTTTTTATTGCACAATAGCTTTTCACCATATGAATATATTAAAGATTGTATATCTACCTATCAAAAGGCATTTGGTTTCTTCTAGTTTTGTCAGATTATGAAGATTATGAAGCTGTCGTAAACCTTCAAATATGTGTTTTGTATGAAAATGGTTTTTCAAATCAATTGAGTAAATACATAGGAGTACAATTGATGGATCATTTGGTAATAGTGCATTATTTAGCTTTGTAAGAGATTGCCAAACTGTCTTATAAAGTGGCAGTGCAATTTTGCATTCACACTGGCAATGAATGAGATCTCCTATTGTGTCAAGTCCTCATCAGCAATTGGTACTGTGTTTTAGATTTTATCCATTCTAGTAGATGTCTTGGGGTCTATCATGTAATTTGTATTTCCCTAGTGAAAAATTATGTTGAGCTTCCTTTTGTATTCATATTTTCCATTTGATCTTCTTTGTTGACTTGTCTATTGTGATATTTATTTCATTATTTTGAAAGGTTATTATTTTAAAAGTTCAGTATTTCCAAAGGTTGTTTCTTATTGTTGTGCTTTAAAAGTTCTTTATATACTTGTTTTTTTTTTTTTTTTTTTTTTTTTTTTTTTTTGGTACCGGGAATTGAACTCAGGGGCACTCAACCACTGGGCCACATCCCCAGCCCTTTTTTGTATTTTATTAGAGACAGGGTCGCACTGAGTTGCTAAGTGCCTTGCCATTGCTGAGGCAGCTTTGAACTTGCAGTCCTCCTGCCTCAGCCCCCCAAGTGCTGGGATTACAGGCGTGTGCCACCACACCTGGCTGATCCACATCTTTTATCAGATATGCATTTTGTAGATATTTTCTCCCAGTCTATGGCTCATTCTTTAAATCCCTTAATAGTACCTTTGGTGAGCATTTTTTTTTTCATTTTAATAACTTGTGACCTTATTAATTGTCTTTCATGAATTGTAATCTTGGTGCTGTGTCTAGAAACTTGTCACCTTCCCCAAGATCACTTGGACTTTCTCCTAGACTTCCTTCAAAAAACAAAAACAAGTTTGTTTGCCAGCCCACTCACACCCTCAGCACAGATTCTAATGTACACTGTCCTTCCTTTTATTAATCTTCAAGAAATGCCAGTATAGAATGTAAGAACTTGGTTCTTGGAATTAGCTGTCTCTTTGAATTCTGAGCCCATCACTTCATAGCTGTATGATTTTTTACAAATCCCTTCACCTCTGTAGTCATTAATTTCTTTATGTGTAAAATGTGTCTATGGCATATACCAAGTGGAGTTGGGAAGACTAAATGAAAGACCAGGAGAGCACTTAACATCTATCGTGTAGCTACTCATTCTGTGATTCTGAATTTTCTACAGAAACATAATCCTGTGAGGTTTTATGTCTTCTTAATGTCACTGCAAAGAAATTTTATAAAGAATAATATCTAAACATTCTGAACAAAAGTTAATGTTAAACTCAATGTTTATTTAAAAGTTTTCTTAATTTGCATTTGACACTTTGAATTAGATTTTACTTCTAAAAATTAAAGGATCAAAGAGATATGTATGTATGTGTATATATGCACTAAGGGAGAGAGGCATAGAGAGACTGATGATAAACTGTATATAGTATCTAGTGCATGCTTTCTCTTTATACACATAAGAATGTACAAATATCCAGCATAAAATATTTATCCTATTATTTGATTTCTCTCTATGTTGAATAAATTTCTCTCTATGTTGAACTCATGTAGTAATTAGTGGCTCCATGTAAATTATCAGGTACAGGAACTGGAAGCTGCTCTGGCCTCACCCAAGGTCTTGGGCAAGCAGCACAGTACTGGTTTCAACTTGTTCTTTGCTTGGAATGTGCACAAAACCACATGTTGTTAAACAAATGTAGTTCTCATTCATTGAATGTTTCCATGTATCAGACACTGCATCAAACACTTTACCTTCATTATCTCATTTAAGCATTTCAACAACCTCTTTTGGCAGGTGCTATTCTCATTCATATTTTGAAGATGAGGAAACTGAGGTTCCAAGAAGTAGTCATTGTTCCAAAGGTCACATAGGTGATAGATGTTTGAGTCTAAGTTGGATCCTACAGTTGTCTGATTCCAAAGGCAATTCTCCGAAGTACTGTGTTCAACTGACTCTTGTGGTGCCAGGGAAATGTTTATGACAAGTGACTGAAAGATTAGTGAGAGTGATAGAACAAAACCAAAAAAGCCAGATAAGGCGATAGAACAAAACCAAAAAAGCCAGATAAGGCGTAGAAAAGAAGACATACTTTCTGGGTAATTATAAGTAACAACAACAGGTCTCTGCTTCAGAACCTGTGTCCTTGCCTGGTAGTGTGAACCCTGTGACAACCACCCATTGCTCATGATGATCCTCATTAGACAAATGGTCCAGGACAGGAAGCAAAGATGATTTTATTTTATAATTTGGAAATGTGTGTGAAAGAGATTCCGGTCATCGTGTGACATTTGTCTTTTTAAATAGTCCAATTCTAACAACTGTACAATTGATGTAATATTTTAAAAAGTCACTCATTTTTTTCCAAAGTAAATTGAATGTCAATGTTAAAATCTAAAAGCATCCATGTGTCAGTTAAACCTCTGCATATGGGTTTTCTTTGCTATCTAATTTGATGTTATATATTCTTTGGCATATTTCATATCAGTGTCTCCATCAACTTATTTTTGAAGTGATTGCTTTACAATTTGACTTTAGTTTCACATAGCATTTGACAGATAAAAATTCGTTGTTCTTCTGTTATAAAAACTCATCATAGTTATTTATGCTGTGTGAGAACATGTTAAATTAGCAGTCTTCAAGGTCTGGGCTCACGAATTCTTCATCCCAGTATGACATTTGGCATCAAGCAGAAGTCCACTTCCTCAATATCTCTTTTAAGTTAAACAAATACGTGTTGAGATGAACAGAGCCACAAAATGGGCTACAGACTATTTCATGTCATTGGCTCAGGACATTTCCTTGGTAACAGCAGGTTTTATATTCTGATTTTTGCCTGTGAGGAATATGCCCATAAATATATGCCATTTTTACCTATCAACTAAAAATAAATAAAATAAAAACTGCAAATTTAAAAAATAGAAATTAATTTTAAACTTTAAAGAATATATGTAAGATTCATGTATTATCTATCTGATACAGTGATGTCTAATATAAGATTCCAAATTGGAGTCTTGAAAAGCTATAGATTTCTTATATGGGTTACAAGAAATTTTGCCATTATCAAGGTGAGAACTCTTCTTTATAAACCAATAGAATCGTATTATGAATGATGCCTCTAAAGTGTGAGTTATCTGAAAATTTTTCTTCCCACCCAAATCCCTTCTTAATAAATTATTCTTAGCTCTTATTGGATGTTATATAAATTATCATTTTTGTTTCTTTTGACATCATGAGCATCTTTAGGAAGCATAAGATATTTGTAAGCCATCTCTGAAGCAACTTTTCTTGCTGCATCTTAAACTGGCATTTGTCCTTCCTTATTGATTAATGAGGATTATTGATTTGGCTTGTTTATGACATGCTCCCTAGTGTTAGGAGACTTCATCTTATCTAGCCTTCAGATTTTATTTCCCCTACAGTTTTCTAAAGCTGTTAATTTTCTCCAGGTTCTTTAATGATGCACCTATTCCCAAGGACAGAGATGCTCACATAAGCTTTTGCAATGCACAGAAAACCCTTTAACCTATCTGCTCTCCTGGTGGGCAAGTGAAGGATTAATGGTGCAGTGAAAGAGAATAACTGAATCGTTGTTATGGATTGCTTAATAAAAGCAGATTTGTGCAGCAATTACGTTTAATGTTAAATAATATTTACAATGTCATTATTTTGCTGTGGGCTAAATGAGAAGATATATGTGAATATGCAGAAAACTAAGTGCTACTGTGTATGTGAGCCATCGTAATTATCATCATTAAGCTATTTCCTATTCAAGTTACTTTCAAAGGAATTACCTCCTCTCTACCTCACCATCCTGCTCAACATTAAGACAACATAGACTGTAGATACTGAATTTCATTTGGAGGATTTTTAAGATTTCTCTTCATTCAAGCAGTACTTAGACAGGGTTCTGTGTTCGTCAGCTTTCTATTAGTATAACAGATATCTGAGATAAATCATCTCATAGTTTTGGAAGTTGCAGTCCATGGCCCCTTGCTTTTGGACCTGAGATAAAGCAGTATATGGTAGTAGGAACATATGGTAGAGGAAGCTGCCTCATTTCATGGTGGCCAGGAAGTAAAGAGAGAGGAAGATGAAGGGTCATAATCCCAATATCATGCTCCTGCCGTGATATACTGTTTTACCACAGGCCTCAAAGCAATAGGCCAAATGGCCATGGACTGAAACTTGCAAAATTCCCAATAATTACCTTCAATGGCACACCCGCAATTACCTGACTTCCACCAGGCCCTGCCTTCCAAAACTTCCACCACCTTCTGGTAGCCAAAGAATGGTGACCGAGACTTCAACACCTGGATCTTTGGTGGCCATGCAATATCAATACTATAGAGAGGCTTATTAAATTTGTTCACATTGGTCACATGTTCCTGTTAGTGCTTACATTACACCTAAATGAGGCTTAGGATCCAGGACAGTTCCCAAATGTTCATTTCAGCCTAATATATTCACAAACTAATGCCTGTAGTAGTATTCAAAGGACATATAATATTTTTAATATTGTCTTGGTGGGATGCTCTGACTTCTAGAGCATCCAGCCCTTCTTTTGCCTACCATGTTTGCTTATATTCCAGTCATGTCACATTTTATGAATCCATGTGAGGCTGTTGTCCAGATTTACCCTCCATGGGTTAATCATGAACAACTAACTCTAGGTCTTCTTCTCCTTAACAGCCCTTGGAAACAGCTCACATTTTATCTATTGTGTCCTCCCTACATCCCCACACTCCCAACACTCAGTCTTTTCCTCTCCAAGCTTAATTTCTGCATTCCTGTTAAACTTTACCTCATAGAAATATTTTATTTCTTTCATCTTCAACATTTTGTTTTGATGAATCTGTCTCATGTAGTTAAAATGGCTGCTGTCAGGTCAACCCTCCCCGCCCCCCCCCCCCCCCCCCACACACCTATGGTTTGTTGGATCTAAGTGCAAAGCTTCATTTCATTTTTTGTCACTTATTTTTTTTTTTTTGTTTTGTTGTATGATTGGGGAGACGTTGCAATATTCTTATTTGGTCTCCTCAGTTGTTAAATTGTCTAGGTTATCCCAGGAAAGTGAATATTGGGAAATATAATAATAAAAATAAAGCTGTTGTATGTTGAGTGCCTATTCTCTGCTACTCACTTTGTATGTCTTATTTCACTTTATCATCATAACAACTCTGGGAGCCTATTATTGGTCCCTGACAGTGTGTTACATTAAGCTCTTTATAAATATCTGCTGAATAAAAGGATGAATGGACATTCAAGAGATTAAATAGATTCCCCAAGATTCTACAGATCTTAAATGGCATTTCACTGGACCCCAGGTCTCTATGCTTCAAATGTTATACTTCATAACCTTTTTCAAGGAGGATTTTGAAAAATGATAGTCTTCCCAGCACTTATATACTTGGCAGCATGATACATTATATTTATTGTTAATGTAACTTTTTATGATCTCTCATTAATTTGTTCATATATTTTAAAAGTATTCATTGAGCACCTACTCTGTGTCAGGAGGCTTCTTGGCACTGGACATACTCTGGAGAACAAAATTTAACAGATCTTCAGTGCTGATTTTTCAAGAAATTCTGCTATTTACATTCTGCCCTCTTAGGTTCTGCAAAATATATAGCAAATTCCCATATATTCCATATCATTGATTCCTCTCATTGTTGTTTGCATAATATGCACTCAAATATTTGTGGAATGACACAGTGATGTCATAGGAAAAATACTGGAGTGGGAGCCCAAGTCTGGCTCTTGCCTTTAATAAATCCTTTGGTTTTACACACACTGCTCATCTCCATTAGCCTTAATTTCCTCATCTTGAACTAGAACAGTACTCCTTGCCTTCCTAACTCATTGAATCTTGCTATGAAGATCAATGAGCTGATGGGATATAAGTACTTTGTAAGGTTCTAGACTATGCAAAGTTTTATTCTTCCTTTTATTATCATTGTTAAATGGATAAGCACTAGGAAGTTATTTTCAACCGGGGAGGGAGGCAGTAGTGGATAATGGAGATTAAGGCTGACAAATCAAAATTGCCAGTGTTAGCTTGGAACTGCCTATCATTCTAGAGTTGTATTTTCAGTTGTGTTCATTTTTTAAAATATTTTCCATACACTATCCTAATAGTGCCTGCTACTAAAAATTTTTAAAGTATAGAATGTGACTATAGAAAATTCTAGCATTTGAGACCATTAGAAGTTATAGAGGTTACTGAGAGACCTTAGATTAGGGCTGTATCAAAATTCAGATAGCTGAGGAATATCAGGCAAGAAAGAAATGACTTGGAGAACAGAGCTAAGTGCTTCAGAATGTTGTGTATGTGGTATTTAGTGTACACATGGAGAGAGGGAGATAAGGACTCAGAGGTTTCATGGCCTTTATTCTTGGAGAAGTTTCAAGCCACTTATGTATATTGCATATGCTGACAATTGTTCATAAGATTTCCCCCAGAAAATAGAAGGGCATATAGACAGTAAGGTAGGGCTCTAATGCATTTGGATTTTCTATCCCAGCCTCAGCAAGCAGTAAAGACAGGAGAAGGTTTAGCTTTCAAAGTATTTTCCTCAGTGTCATTATTTTAGAAAAGTTGCAATCTGGTCAATTGTCTAATGTTGTTAATACCTATCAAGTTTGCATAGACTTTCCTCATCTACTTCCAAAGCTTAGAAGAAAGAACGTTTTGTAGGATATGGTTTCTGACTATTTTAATAGGTTATCATGGGAACATCAACAAAGGAAGGGACATAAAACACAAACACTGTGTGAGGGACAGGGAAGAGGATTACGTTGCACACAACAGTAATGGTAATTGACTGAAGTTCTAAAAGAAAGATACAAGATGGAAGAGTAGAAATTTCAGGCTGCTAGAAGTTTACACACTTGTTTTATCAGATGTCTTGTTTGCATAGTTTTATATTGTTTCTGTAGATCCATCCCTTAAATTTTCTCCTTTGCTCCATCAGACCTGTGAGATGGCTAAGGCAGAGTTTCTATTTGTTTGTTTATACCTTTCAAAATGTCTTCCTCCATTCTTTTGTTATAGGAATCTTTTTTTTTTTTTTTGGGGGGGGGAATATATCCCCTACCTCATCCATAAAGGTGTGGAGGGTACTGTCATTTAAAGATGCAAATACAAGAATAGCAATGCTTAGAGAAAGGCACAAATAGTTTTAAAGGTGTTATTTACATCTCTGGATATACTTGTACCTAAAGTCTGTTGCTCTCTTTGATTTAAGGATGACATATTTCCCTTATGCCTGAGTTAAAAGTTGGATTTCAGTTCCTTTCAAATGAGTGTATCATGAGTAAATTGCAAAATTATTTGGAAGAGGAAACTGAGAATCAAAAATTAAGCGTATTTCCCAAAGTCATACACCTGTTGTACAGAGTTACGACACAGATCCAGGTGTCTTGACACAAAACCTACGTGTTTTCTTAGTTCCCTTCTGTCCTGTAGTTTTGAACTTGGAACAAAACGATTAGTGACTAAGTCTCAGCTTTCTTCATTTGTAAGATGCAGTATCTGGATCACTGATCCCTAATGTCTGACATTGTCAAAGTTTTCCATCATTTTTTCAATTTCAATATTTATTTTTAATGTAAAATATGAAAAGTTCTTATAAAAATTCCAAACATTATATATACTAATGTGCCTTTGACTGCTGATGGAATTCCTCATTCTTTCCCATCAATTTGTGTGTCCTTTAGGAAATTTTCTATGCATTTTCATAAACATAAATGTTTCTTCAGAAATATTTATTTTTTCTTTATTTGCATCTTTAATCAAAATTGTCTCATATTGCATATAGAGTACAACTTATTTATCATTTTAATGTAAGTTATGCAACTGGCACAGTATGCTTGTAATCCCAGCAGCTTGGGAGGCTGAGGCAGGAGGATCATGAGTTCAAAGTCAGCCTCAGCAACTCAGTGAGGCCCTCAGCAACTCAGTGAGACCCTGTCTCTAAAAAATGTGAAAAAGGGCTGGGGATGTGACTCAGTGATTAAGTGCCTCTGGGTTCAATTCCTGGTATTAAAAAAAAAGTAAGTTATGCAGATCTTCCAGGTTAGTTCATATAGATATAATACTTTTTTAAAGCTGGCCCATGGTATCAGTCTACTACACTTTATTTACACATAACCTATTAATGAATATCTGGATAACTTGCATTTTTTAAAATTTTGATTTGTTATATATGACAACAGAATGCATTACAATTCATATTACACATATAGAGCACAATTTTTCATTATCTCTGGTTGTACACAATGTAGAGTCATATCATTTGTGTCTTCATACATTTACCTGGGATAATGATGACCATCACATTCCACCATCTTTCCTACCCCTATGCCCCCTCTCTTCCCCTCCCTCCCCATAACTTGCATTTTCTTATTATTACAAACAGGGCTCTTGTGAACAGCCCTGTGACTATTCTAAAACAGATACCAAGGAATCCAATTTGTTATTTCCACATTCAGCATATGATCGTTCTTATTTCTTCACATCCTTGCCAAAATTAATATCCTCAAACTTTAAACATACTACCAGTGACACGATGGTTTTAAATATGCATTTCTCTGATCTGTCGGGGAGTAAGGGCAGCTTTGCATACTTTTGTGACCTTTTCCCCCTGTGGATTGTTACATTTTTTGGTCCTAAGTATTTGGCCCTGTGATGAAGCTGGTCAACCACAGTCACAACATTGCAATGTAGAATGCCAAAACTAGTGTGATAATACCAGTCTTTCTCCCCTAGACTGTTTTTGGGTTGGACTTTACTGGAATTGACCACCAAAGGGTGCTTGGAGAACAGATATGGAATTATAGAACCTTGTGCCTGAAAAGAACTGAATTTTTAGCTGTCATTTAGTCCTACCCAACCATCTGATATGTAAACCCTGTCTTCAAAATCCTAGCCAAACAAGCATCCAACTAATGTTTGAATCCTCTGTCTCCTGAGGCGGTCCACTCCATCTGTGGACAGTTCTGTTGATTATAACAGTCTTTCTTGTATTAAACAAGATCTTGTTTCCCTGTAGTTTCTACTCACTGTCTCGAGCCTCAGAGAAGAAATCTGCTTCCTCTTCCACATGACAGCCTTTCTGATATGTAGTGACAGTTTCTACAATACTCTGAATTATCTTCTTTTCACGGTAAACATGCTGGTTCCCATATGTGATCCTTATTTGATGTGATTTCAAGGGCTTTTCCTCTTTACCTTCCTAGTCATTCTGTACTGAACGATTCCTAGTTTATACATGCCGTTCAAAAATGCATCACTGAATTCAATGCCTTAGAATGGACTGACCATTAATTTTAATAATTATAATGAATGATGATGCCTCTCAAAATAGCAGCCGGCCTTTATTGAGCTTCATGTGTAGGATCATGCACAAATTCATTTAATCCTTTACCGCATTACTGGGAGTTAGGCATTTTTGTCCTCCTTTGGTCAATGAAGATGCTAGGCACATGGAAGTTACATAATGAACCTAAGAAAATAAAGGCTGAGCTGAACAGAGTGGAAAAACAATCTCTTTTATGGGTAGCATATTTCAATGTGTACATGCCTAAACTCATGTAAGTTTTTGAAAAACTGCTAATTGATTCAGAATAAGTTAACTACCAATAGAAATCCCCAAGTCTTATTTGATTGGACTACAAGTAAGCCAGTCTTTCCTTTCATGTCCAGTTGAGTTTGGAGGCCAAGTCTCGGACCTGTGAAACTGCATGCACCTTCACTTAGTCTGTTATAATGCATAGCCCACCCTTCTACTCAAGACAGCTCCCTTCCCATTTCTCTTTTCTGATGCAGTTGGCTGACTCTTTTCTTGGAGAGATTGACTTCCCACTTGACACTCTCATCTACACACCGTGGACTACATATTTTCAGCTTAGCCATACATGGATGAGTCACTTAATTTATTTTGCTTTCCTTTTCTGTTTGCATACAGAAAGCAGCTTGCCAGGATGGAAGGGTATAGATAATGTTCCACAGTTTTACAGAGGTCATCTATTCCATTTTCCCTTCCTGCTGGAGAGATCAAAAGCATTTACCAACTTGTCATATGCTTCATGTAACAGTCGGTATTGTTTATGTTCCTTTCATTTTTTTTGTTCTTCAGGGATATGCTTGAAAATGATACTGTGCAAAGAAGTTGTCAACTTGTTTCTACTTAAGAAAAGAAATGTATGTTTTAGTTTATTAGCTATGAAGTAAAATGCTCCTTCTTTGTAGGCATAAATGGCTTAGATTAGTTCAAAAATAAACCATTGTGAACAAACTTTAGTTGGATTCTTTTTTTGAGGGGGTACTGGGGATTAAACCCAAGGGTGCTTTGCCACCGAGCTATATCCCCAGCCCTTTTTATTTTTTATTTTGAAATAGGATATACCTAAGTTGCTTAGGGCCTCACTAAGTTCTGAGGCTGGCCTTGAACCTGTAATCTACCTGGCTCAGAGGGACTTTTTTATGATGAGCTCAAAAGTAGATGAAGTGGTCTAGTGTGAGAATCAGAAAATAAGGATTGAATTGGAGTTCAAGGAGAAGACCTAGTTTCTTCTGTTAGCTTCCTCACTATCAGACAGTATGAATTGCCAGAAGAGTCATTTCACTTCTCTGACCTATAAAATATATAAAACTGAGGAAACTGGCAGAAAATGAAGTAATGTCCTTCACAACTCAAAAATTTAAATTCAGTATAATTGTTATAATCTAAATCATAGTCTTACAAAATATTGAACTTGCTTTGTGTGTGTGCTTTAAAAATCTCTATCCAGGCATCGTTAAAAAAATAAAGAAAGAAAAAAATCTTTCTGGGGCTTTGTCTAGAAGAAACATTGCCTATTAAAATTTAGAGGACAAAACATTCTGAACATTACTCAGTGCTAGGTTGTACAAAAATAGCAATCACAGTTGGATCATTTTAGAATTTTTTATTGCCTAAGTCCTGGTAGGGATGGCTGTTGGCAAATCAGAGAGGTGCTTTCATATTTTTGGTATTGAAAAGGCATTCAGAGGCCTTGTCCTTGGGCTTCTACTCCATGGTATTATCCTCTTATATTCTTGGAGCCCCAAGCAATGTTGGGAGCCTCTTGAAATTCATTCACACACCTGCACAATCAGCCACCAACTTATTAAAAGAAATCAGTTGATGTATTTATTTTGCAAAAATGCTCAGTTGCTTTATGGGTCTGAAAAAACATTGCATGAAAAACATCTGGGTGATATCTTCAAATCTATTTGCAAAAATATTTATAATGATAAAAATGACAGGCTGAATTGTTTCATTTTTTAATGTAATGTAGATTTTGAAATGACATTGTCATAGCGTATTGGTGTGAATGAAGATAAAATTTATTCACACAGATTTTTTTAAATGCCAGCTTCCTGGCTTTTTGCTTTATTGTTTCATTTATACTCAGAATATGGTCTACTAGGAGAAAATTCACTATTTTTGAGTGTTTTTGTTTTTTATTTCTTCCTGTGCATTTAGTCTATGAATTCATTTATCAGTTAAAATATATTTAACATCATTGTTGAAAAGTAGAGGAATGAAAATATTCATACCTTTTTGCTAATTTCCCTTGATAATTTTTTGTAACAGAACACAATCAATACTAGCAGTCAACCACATTGCAGAAGTTAAAGAATCCCCATAATTTCTAGAAGAGAGCTTTTTTCTTTTTTTTTTTGAGAAAATGAAATCTTCATACTTAGAATAGTTTATCTCAGTGGTTCACATAAATATCTTAATTATTTTTCTTAGATTATGAATTATCTTATAAAGAAATAGAGAAAAGAAGTTGTTAAGATTGAATACGAGTTCAACAGCTTAGTATTAAGTTAGTCAAACAAATTAGACCTATTCAATTTCCTGGCATATATTGGAACTCAGAAAATAATGGAAGGGGAATGGGTAGAGCCCAGGTCTACCGAAGAGGTAAATACAGCCAATAACCATATGCAGTAATTTTTATATGTGTGCAATACATCTAATTATTATACCACTTTCCCACTCATCATTCCTTCTTACGGAAAATATTCACACGATATACCCATAATATAATGAATTCGTTTGTAATTTTGGAAATCTTCTCTGGATTATTCCAATATGTGAATTTAAGCTTCCAAGTTTCTCCATTTTTCTTGTTGGCTGCAATATCTAAACCAGATTCACTCTGTACTTTTTACCTGAAATTTTAATACAAAATACTTTTCATCTAACAGCTAATAATTTATTTCTTTCCCTTTTAGCATATTATATTAAATCATCTTTTATTCATATAGCCCTTCAACGAACATGTCATGAGAAATTCCCATTTGTGAAGTACTCTTCCTGGACACTGAGTGATTCAGTGATGAATAAAGCCATCCAAATGTCCCTGTCCTTATAAAACTTACTAATCATAAGCAAAT
This sequence comes from Tamias sibiricus, assembly GCA_025594165.1. Taxonomy (NCBI): domain Eukaryota; kingdom Metazoa; phylum Chordata; class Mammalia; order Rodentia; family Sciuridae; genus Tamias; species Tamias sibiricus. The sequence continues at coordinate 131,502,078 of CM046667.1, forward strand.
AAACATATACTTTTGGACAGCTCTGTTAACAAACATAAAGGTAGTAGAGAATTAGCAGAAAGAATGTTATGTGACTAATATCTTCAAAAGGAGGTTACCTTTGAATGATATAAGGAATGAGGTAGGTAAACATGTACGGGAACAGTGTTTTGAACAGGGGATAGCAAGTTGCAGCAGCTCTGATACATGAAGGAGCTTGAGTTATTCAAGGAAAAGCCTAAGAATACCAGTGTTCCCAGAGAGAGTTATAGGGGGAGAATAATAGAAGATGGCAGAGAAGTAACAAGGGTTGAGACAATGGTAGGGCTTTGTTTTTTGTTTTTGTTTTTGTTTTTGTTTTAATAGCCAATGAAGACTTGGGGCCACCAACTACGACCCACAAGAAAGCAGGGTGGTAGAAAATGGCGCCTGCTCATAGCAAGGGCAAGGTTTATAAAGCACTGGGTTAATACGCCCTCGGGCCCTCAGATGGAGAGGGATTAAGGGTGGGTTAATGGGTCATGGGGTGAAGACTGTTTAAGTTGCCTCTGCTTATTACATTCCCCACTGGTCTTATGGTAAGCACCCTAAGATATTTGGATTTGATTCTAAAGTTAAAGGGAACATTTTCATCACCTAAAAAGCCACTTCATACTCATTGGGAGTTACTCCCTATTACCTCTCCCCTCAGCCCCTGGAAAGAACTAATCTACACTTTCTATCTATGGATTTCACTATTGTGACATATAGAAAATGTTATGCAACACATGGCCTGTTGTGTGGATTCCTTGACCTGGCATGATGTCTTTAAGGCTCATTATCCTATAACATATACAATTAATTTATGACTTTTTTTGTTTCTTGCTACTATGTTGTTGTAGTCACTTATTTTCTTGTGTGTGTGTGATTCTATATGATTATCTATATATAAGATTATATTACCTGCAGGTAGGGAAAATTTAAATTTTCTGTTCCCATCTGGATGCCTTTTATTTCCTTTTCTTGATATTTTCCTTGATGTGATCCTTTGGCACATTGATTAATAGAATTGGTAAGAACAGACATTCTTGTTTCCTTATTTTATTGGAAAACTAGCAAATCTTTCACCATTGTTAGTTGTAGATAGCTTTTGTAGGATTAGGAAGTTCCTTTCTAATCCCAGTTATTTTGACTAATCCCAGTTTTTGACTGTTTTTATCATGAAGATGTGTTGGGTTTTATCAAATGCCTTTTCTTTATTTCTTTTTGTGGGTACCAGGGATTGAACTCAGGGGCATTCAACTGAGCCACATCCCCAGCCCTATTTTGTATTTTATTTAAAGACAGAGTCTCATTGATTTGCTTAGTGTCTGGCTTTTGTTGAGGCTGACATTGGACTTGCAATCCTCCTGTCTCAGCCTCCCCAGTCAGTGGGATTATAGGCGTATGCCACTGCACCTGGATCAAATCCTTTTTCTTTGTCTATTCAGATTGTCATGTGATTTGGGGTCTTGCATTGATTCTTTTTCACATATGAAACAATTTTGCATTCTTTAGATAATTTCAACATGGTCATGGCGTATAATCAATTTCATATGTTGCTGAATGAATGGGAAAATATTTTGTTACAGAGTTTTGCTTATATGCCCATGAGGGTTGTTGCATATTCCTGTACCATTGGTTTTGGGATCAGGATAATAGTGATATCAGGGGATGAGCTGGGGTATGCTTCTGCCTCCTGCATATTTTGGAAAGGCTTGTGAAGGATTGGTGTTAATTTTTCTTAAAAAGTTTTATAGAATTCATCAGCAAAGCCATCTGTACTTGAAATTTTCTTTGTGGGAAGGTTTTTGATTTCTAATTCTGTCTGTTTGCTTGTTATATAGCTCTATTCACATTTTTTATTTTAGTGAAATCAGTTTAAGTAGTTCAAATCTGCTTTTGAGCCCTCTAGGAATTTTTAAATTTCAATTATTACACTGTTTAACTCAAGAATATCTATTTAGTCCTTTTAAATATTTGTTTATTTCCACACTCTATTTGGTGAGTTTATCAGTCAGGTCTCAACCAGAGAAAGAAGCAATAGAACCTGTCTGTCTTTCCTTTATCTATCTGTTATCATTATTATCTTTACATCTACCATCTAAGATCTGTCTTTCTGTCTGTATATCTATCTAAAGAAATTTATTAACAGAAATCAGATTAATTGATTTGAGGGTCTGGCCAGGGAAATTTGAAATCCACAGGGCAGCCCATCAAGGTCAGGTTGAAACTTTGAGGGATGAGTTGAAGGGGCTATTCATAGGCATACTTTCTTTAGGGAATCATCAGTTCTGTTCTTAAGGCCTTTCAATTGATTGAGATGCTTTTAATTTACTTGGAAAATAATTGATTCTTTTGAGGCTTGTTTTTAAAATTCATTAGGCATGACCAGACAAGCTATTAATGTAGGGATAACTTCTTTTTTTTTTTTGGATACTAGGGATTGAACCCAGGGGTTGAATCCCTAGTATCAACCACTGAGCCACAGCCCCAGTTCCCTTTTATTAAAAAATATATTTTATTTAGGCCATCTTCTACCACCCTGCCTCATGCGGGTCCGAGTTTGTGGCCCCAGCCGGAATAAAGACTTCTGTGGCTGTTTTAAATAAATAAATAAAAATAAAAAATATATATATATATATATATAATTTAGAGACAGGCTATCACTGAGTTGCTTAGTGCCTTACTGAGTTGCTGAGACTGGCTTCGAACTCACAATCCTCTGCCTCAGCCTCCTAAGGCTCTGGGATTACTGGCATGTGCCACTGTGCCTGGGTAGGGCTAATTTTTTTTTATACTTTTTTTTTAAATTTTAACTTTTTATACATGTTTACAGAGTACATTTCATTTCATATTACATATAAAGAGCACAATTTCTCAAGTTGCTGGTTTTATATAAGGTATTTTTACAACAATTGTGTCTTCATACATGTATTTAGGGTAGTCATGAATAACTCAGTCTGCCATTATTCCTATCCCCTTGCCCCCTCCCCCCTCCCCCCTTTGTTCTATTTAAAGTTTTTTCATTCCTCTCATCCCCACTCCCTTGCCTTTATAAGTTAGTATCTTCATATCAAAGAGATCATTGACTTTTGGTTTTTTTGGGATTGGCTAACTTCACTTAGCATTATTTTCTCCAACTCCATCCATTTACTTGCAAATGGGCTAGGGCTAATTTTGTCCACTGTTATGGCACTGCCCTTTGAGGCCCATATTTGATACCATATGTGATGTAATTGTGGTGTTTTGTTTTGTTTTTGTTTTGTGGGAACACGAATTGTATTAGTTCCAAGAATTGTTCCTTCTGCTCTTTAAGTAGTACTTTCCCCAGATTCAGGTAGTTTCCTTGTAGTCATGTGACTTATCCATGCTTAACTGAAGAGTTGAGAGGGATCCTCTACAAGTCTCTAAGCTGTCCTTTTTTGTGCAGCTCTTTCCTCTCTTATATTCTGCCCTGAAATCTCTGCTCCCCAGCCTCCAAGCTCTAGTCTTCTCACTTTAGAGAGCCCTTGGATTTCACTCAGGTTCTCCCTCTCTCTGATGCAGCCTGAAATCTCCTTCCAGGCAGTAAGTGGGGACAATCATGGGTTTCTCTCCTTCCTTTCCTCTCTAGGAGATTTTACACTACTTGATTTCCTATATATGGAAACCATTGTTTTCCATGTATCATCCAGTGTTTTCAGATGTTTCTGCCCAGGAAGATAACTCCATTCCATGTTACTTCATCTCAGCTAGCAGTTGCCTAAGAGATTACTTTGTTATTTAATGTTTTATTAGGAAAATGTTTTATTACAACATTTTATTTTTTAAAATTTATTTTATTGGCACTGGGGTTTGAACCCAGGCACACTTTACCACAGAGCCACATCCTCAGCCCTTTCTATTTTGTTATTTTGAGACAGGGTCTCACTAAATTGCTTAGGACCTTGCAAATTTCTGTGGCTGGTCTTGCACCTGTGATCCTAATGCCTTATGCTCCTGCGTTGCTGGGATTATAGGCATGTGTCCACCTTGTCTGGCTTATTATAATAATTTAAAGCAGTACAGAATATAGGCAGAAAAAATTGTGTTTCCCTCATTATCCCTGTCTATTCTCCCAAAACTCAACTGAACAGCTTCAGAGAAAACCGTGTGTAGTTGACATTCCTCACTTAGAGATCATTTTATATTCATTAAAATATATAGATGCAGCCCCAGCAATTTTGGAGACTGAGGTAGGAGGATCACAGGTTTGAGACCAGCCTCATCAACTTAGTGAGACCCTTTCTCAAATTAAAAATGGAGAAAAGGATAGGGATGTAGCTCAGTGGTAAAGCTCCCCAGAGTTCAATCCATGGTACCTCCCCCCCAAAAATATATATAATATCTGTGTGTGTATACATATATGTGTTTGGATATAAATACATATATAATGCATCTGTGTGTATTTGTATACATACCCAAATACATATATGCAAATATTCTATAGACAAATGTTTTTACATAAATGAGATATTACACCTTTTTGAATTTTTTTTCCTGAGCTCTGTGTCTTTGATTTCTTCCTTCAAATGCCATGTGTGTCCATCTAAATATTTTTAATGGCCTGTGTAGATATTCGTAGTATGGTTGCATTACTTTTTTTTTTCCTTTTTTAAAAAATTTATTTGTTCTTTTGAGATATACATGTCAGTGACAGGAGAGTGCATTTTGACATATTATATGTACACAGAGTATAACTTCCTTTAATGAGGATGAATGCACTACTTTTTAAATTTACATATTCCTCTGTTGTCTATTGATGTGTGCAATGGGATTTCACCAATTTCTCAGTGTTACACATATTACAGCGAATATTTTTGAACCATATGTTCTTGTGCACTTACATAGTGTTTTTGTAGGGAAGATTTCTAATGATGTAATGTACATACTAAGTGTGATGGGAATTGCTGTAGTATTCTCCAGTGTGTCTGTATTTGGTACCCTTCTAACAGCATAGGAACATTTCCTATTCTCATATAATTTTTGAGGTCAATTTGATGGAAGAAAAATGTTCCTTTGTTTTAATTCATGTTAACTTCTGAATAGTGAAGTTGAATGCCTTTTTTTATACATTTGTAATTGTTGATCTGTAGATTGCCTGTTTTTATCCCCTGTCTTTTTTATGGAGTTGTTTCTCTTTCCTTTACAGAAGAATTATATATATATATATATATTTTTTTTTTCTCTATTATACACATTGCAATTATGTTTCACAGTATCTTGACTATAGTTTAAATAAGGAACCATTCACCATGTATATGTAGTGCTTGAAAAGAGTTTTTTTTTTTTTAGTTCTTCCTCATCCATCAGCCTCAAGGTGAGCACTAAAATGGCTAAATGCTTTTTAATAAGAAAAAAATAGCCTCTGTCTTTCCTGAGCTGTTCTAGGTGTTATTACAAGCTGTCCTAGCACTCACAGTTAGGCAAGCACTTTCTGCTGATAAAGGATATCAGAGAACATCCAACATTAAACAACACCACTTTCTGACCATGAAGGTTCCAGACAAAAACAACACCTGACTCATCATCTGAAACCATATCTCGGAGCTCAGACAGAACATGTGCATCACACAAATCACAACAATGAACAAACACCCCCACACACACTAATAGAAGTGACTTCTGGGGCTGGGGTTGTGGCTCAGTGGCAGAGTGCTCGTCTCACACATGTGGGGCACTGGGTTCTGTCCTCAGCACCACATAAAAATAAATAAATTAAATAAAGGTATTGTGTCCATTAAAAAGAAAAGAAGTGGGGGCCGGGGTTGTGGCTCAGTCGTAGCGTGCTTGCCTAGCAAGCGTGAAGCACTGGGTTCCATCCCTCAGCACCACATAAAAAATAAATAAAAAATAAAATAGTTATAAAAATAAAAATTAAAAAAAAAAAGAAGTGATTTCTGTTTCTTTTCCAGTTGCAACCCTCACTTTAGACTGCCCCCAACTGTTGGGGATTTAAGAACACATCGGCTGAAAGAATGAAAAAACTTCACTCCCTGATACAGACTTGGCCTAATCAGGAGGCGTTCCCCTGACTTGTCGTGAGAACTGAAACCAACCTAAGGATAGGCCAGGGGCTCCACCAATGTGATTTGCCCATGCTCCTTATGTGTCCCTTTAATCTTTCTGCTAATTGGCCTATGTCTTCTATAAAAGCTGTCCAACTTCCTCAATAAACTTGAGTTCCAGCTTTGACCGGGCTCCCTGGTAGGTATGAGTGTCTTCCGTCATGAAGGCTGGGTTGCCACCAGCCGGCCCCTACGGTTCTTGATCACGCCTGCACTGGGGAGTGTTTTTCCCCTAGCCTTCTCTGCTGGATGGAAGAATTTAAACCCAGGTCGGGAAGAACTAAAAATCCCAGCAACTCAAACAGGACCCCAACACCCAACAATGGTAACCTGCATTCCATTACTTCCCCCCCCATTGCCTCCACTGCCTGACAGCCTTCCATGCAGAACAGAATTCTGCTACTTTAGAGTCTCCCCTGAATCACTGAATCCCAGCCCCCATCCCATAACAACTCTTTTTTATTCTCTTCTTACTCAGATGCTGTGCCTGCTGTCTTACTGTAAGGAGAAACAAACCCAACCAGTTCAGTAACAGCGTGTGTGATTTTTGCTAGAGGCTTTCACATAATAATATGAAAACATTGAGGGGCTGGGGCTGTAGCTCAGTGGTAAAGCACTTGCCTAGCATGTGTGCGGCACTGAGTTTAAACCTTAGCACCACATAAAAATAAATAAATAAAATGAAGGTATTGTATCTATCTACTACTAAAAAATATTTTAAAAATTGATCCTTATTATAGTCAAGCTGCTTTTTATTTTGGTTATATTTGTTAAAGATTCATTCATTTGCATAAAAATATATATCTATCTCTTAGAACATGCTATTTTAAAATATGTACACATTGTGAAATGTTTAAATGAAGCTATTTAACATGTATATTACTTCATATTCTTATGTTTTTGTGATGCAAAAACTTGAAATCTACTGTGTTCACAATTTAAGAATACAATCCTTTATTAACTAGTCATCCTGCTGTACAATAGCTCTCTTGCACTTATTCCTTCTAACTGAAATTTTGTATCCTTTGAACAATATCTTCCCACCTTTTTTTTAGAACAGGTTAATTCCTGTTTGATGAAATCCTTTACTGCCTCAGTAGGCATGGGTCACATAATAATTTAAATTTAGAAAGATACTGTGTACATTTGGGTAAAAAGTGAGTATCAAGGAGTCAGTGTGATGTAATTGAAAGATCACTGAGTTTGATGTGAGAAGGTCTGAATTTGCAACATCCAAGCAGGATTGTTTTGGGAAAATTTGTTAATATTTCTGAGTTTTGGCCTCCTTATCTGTATGTGGGGATAGCAGCTCTTTTCCTCCAGGCTTATTATGAAAATGAGATGATATACCAAGTGTAGAGCTTTTGGTAAACTGCAGCATGTGTTGTAAGTGTGAACTGCTATTTTTTTAAAAGAATAACATTTGAATTGGAAGGAAACTGATTGTCCATCCCCTTTCATCATCCCATTCTACTTATCAGGAATAGAAAGCTAGAGAAAAATTATTTCTTTAGATTGAGATTGGACTCCAGGATTTCTACTACTGGTTTAGTGTCCTTTCTCCTCTATGACTAACTTCCTTCCTTCCTTCCTTTCTTCATTCCTTCCTTCCTCCCTCCCTCCGTTCCTTCTTTCCTTCTTGTTATTTTTATTATTATTGTGCTTTTCTATAATACAGATGAACCTCCTGGTTGTTGGTGACGAGTTCTGCTCCCCTAAATGTTGAAGTTTGAATATTAGAGAAGCACGCAGAGGCAAGCATATAAATCAGGGTTTATTTAAAAGGGGTAACATGGACTTCTCCCAGGAGGGAGAAGGGGGCCATTGATGGTATCTTCATATTCCAAGAAGTGAGGCAGGTCTGCCTTTTTAATATGTCGCAGGGCTTCCTTTTTTCTCCTGCTCTCTTCCCCTTATCTCTCTCCTTCCTGCAATGTGACCAGGCCTGGTGGGATGGCCAAAAGGTGAGAAGCAGATGAGCTGAAGAGAGAAGAGCAGGACGGTGCAGCCCAGGACACAAGAATTAACAACTTTATAGCTCCCTGTAGGGAGGGCAGTTCCTGGGACAGGTTACCTTGGCAACAGGTTAGGGCAGGGGCAGGTTCTTGATAAGGGTGGAGGAAGGGCTCTGAAGGAATTAACATTCCAATCCCTCAGGGGGATTGGACTCCAACTTCCTGGGACTCACTCAAAATTGGCTTTCTTGATCTGACCTGACTCGATTTACATATCTATACTGACTGCCTATCAGATTCTGGCTTCACCTTCCTTCCTTCCTTCCTTCCTTCCTTCCTTCCTTCCTTTCTTCTTCCTTCCTTCCTCCCTTCCTCCGTTCCTTCTTTCCTTCTTGTTATTTTTATTATTATTTTGATTTTCTATAATACAGATGAACCTTTCCTTTTTTCTCCTGCTCTCTTCCCCTTATCTCTCTCCTTCCTGCAATGTGACCAGGCCTGGTGGGATGGCCAAAAGGTGAGAAGCAGATGAGCTGAAGAGAGAAGAGCAGGACGGTGCAGCCCAGGACACAAGAATTAACAACTTTATAGCTCCCTGTAGGGAGGGCAGTTCCTGGGACAGGTTACCTTGGCAACAGGTTAGGGCAGGGGCAGGTTCTTGATAAGGGTGGAGGAAGGGCTCTGAAGGAATTAACATTCCAATCCCTCAGGGGGATTGGACTCCAACTTCCTGGGACTCACTCAAAATTGGCTTTCTTGATCTGACCTGACTCGATTTACATATCTATACTGACTGCCTATCAGATTCTGGCTTCACCTTCCTTTCCTTCCTTCCTTCCTTCCTTCCTTCCTTTCTTCCTTCCTTCCTTCCTTCCTTCTTTCCTTCTTATTATTTTTATTATTATTTTGATTTTCTATAATACAGATCAACCTAGTAAATTTTTTTTTAGTAGTTCACACTGTCTTTCAGAGATTAACTCCTCAGACTCTCCTAAACAATTTACAACATTAATGGCTCCTGGTGTTTATAAGATTATAGCAAAACAACAAAAGTGTATTTAAAATACTTGCCAGACTTTTCCTATCCAAATGATTTTTGTGGAGTTACCTGTGCCCCATTATTGTTGTTATTATTATTGTTGTTATTTTGTAGTATGTTGACCATCCCCCTCCTTTAACCACACTCCAGAGTCTTATTTCATGGTGCTTTCACTCTGTTGTAATTGGGTGCCTGCTATTGTGTTTGTTCTGCCCTGCAGTGCAGGGTTTAAAAAAAGAAGAAAAAAATAGTAGCAATCTTATAGCCTGAGGAAAGTATTCTCTTCACTGATTACAAATTGCTGTCTGTTTGCTGGTCAGCTCTTTGTTCTAGTTACTTATTCTTTATCACATGCCTGACTGCACAAATCACAAAAACGGAGGGATAAAAAGATCTTTTGGAATCTGTATTTGCTATGTTGCAAGCTCAGTAACCATATGGAACACAAGAGCCCAGGGCCTTAAGTATGAAACAGCATTTTATTGTTTTGCCTTCTCCCTGAACATTTGGAATGTGTCTTTTTATCACTGCTAAAGCTCAGTCTTCATTGCAGAAAGAGATTGTTTATATGTGGATAGTGGGTGGGGGCTGCTAAAACTATTGTTAAGAAGCAACCTTACATGCTATAGGCAAAGATTGCAATCTAAGCATTGTAAATAATAAGAACTTCTTGTAAGCTTTCAAAACTTAATGAGTTGGTCTTACAAAAGCATTTATTATTCTTTATCATATCAGAATAAACATTATAGCATCAAAAGAAAGGATTTAGAGTATGAGAACTGACTTCAAGGTCATTGAATGATGAGATAAATGGTTAAGTGGGCCTTTTATACATTCATTATTTTACTTTTCACCCTTTTTTTTGGGGGGGTGGAAGTGTACTGGGAATTGAACCCAATGGTGCTCAACCACTGAGCCACATCTCCAGCCTTTTTTGTTTTTGATTTTGAGACAGGGTCTTACTTAATTTCTCAGAGCTATGATAAGTTGCTGAGGCTAGCCTTGAACTCTCGATCCTGCTGTGTAAGCCTCTGGAGCCACTAGTATTGCAGGCATGTGTTCCCGTGCCTGGCACTTTTCACACATTTTTGAGACCTTCTTGGTTCAATACACTGTTCTGGGCACAGGGGCACAGAGCAAATAAGACATATTCCTGCCCTAGTAGAGCAATAACAAAGCTTCTAAAGTGAGCAAGAATCAGAAGGCATAAGACAGGGAGGCTAAGTGCTGCTGTGGATAGTGACAGCTGTTTTAACTCCTCACAGCTTTGTAGGTTGGACAGATTCTGTGCAGTCCATTATACTGACAGAGCTTCCTCAGTTGCCTCTCTTTTTGTGTTTCATTGATAAGGCTTCAATGCCACCTAACCGGAATACTAATGTAGATGCATTCTTTAATGTTCATAGATTTATGTGGCCACTGATGACAGAACATAGGTCTAGGTAACAGAATTTTGAGGAAAGTCTATAACTAATACAATATTTATTTACCCATGAATCTTGTAAAGCATATTGTCAAAATGCCAGGAAATGTAGAATTTATGATAGAAAAAATTTGGCAAAACCAGAAGACCTGAAAGTATTAGTGAAAAGGAAATGAAATCTAAAGAGTTTAAATGTCCCCAGTATTAGCAGATGGTAAATGGCAGAGTTGCAAAAAACTTATGTAATCCTCCCATCAACCTGTTTTTTTTTTTTGTAGATAGACAATATATTTTGTTTATTTATTTATATGTGGTACTGAGGATTGAACCCAAGACCTCACAAATTCTCTACCACTGAGCTACAGCCCCAGCCCTTCCACCAACCTTTTAATTTAGGTACTATTATTGCATTATTATTTTACAAATACAGTAATTGAGGTTCAGGAAAGGTAACTTGCCTAAAGCCACATAGGTCATGAGTTTCAAGACCCTGGGTTTTCCCTAGGAAGTATAATTCCTGAGTCTGCTTTTAACCCTGTGCTAATCTGTTTCTACAGGAAGAGCTATAGCCATTTTCCAACTTTCTCCCTAAACTTCTCCCACTTTTCTTTGCATTATACTGTGATAACAAACAAACACATATACAAATACATGCACAAAAACCATTTTAAACACAGAAATGTCTGTGTGTGTGTGTGTGTGTGTTTCTTTGCTTCTCAGAATGTCTGCAGAATCATGATTGATAAATGACTCAGTTCACAGAGCAAAGAGACTGATTCTATTTTATCACCAGCCAGAAAAAAAAGAAGCTTCCTTTAGGCATTCTAAGCATAAGGCAAGATGAACAGGGTGCTAATTAGCTCTAGCTCTACCAGCCTGATGTCCTTTGTTGGGGGCCAAGAATGAAAGAGGTTAGATTGTGCATAACAATATGGTCCACTGGCCTGATTACAAGGCTCCAAGAGGGCTTTTGCAGCATGAACATATGGACATTTTGCAATATTTACAGGAGGAAATATATGCTGATTGGCATGCAGTTTCCAATGGCTTCGTGTTGGAAGCCTCTTCACTTTTTTTCCACAGGTATCCTTGTTCACCCTCCATATATATATATATATATATATATATATATATATATATATATTTAAATAAATATATTTTAAATTTTTATATATATATATTTAAATTTAAGAAAGATACTTGAATTATCAACTTAGCTAGCTATGACTGGAGGAAAATATAGCAAAGAATACCATTAGAAAAAATAGTTTCATAGGAGGAACATTGGTCTTGTAGTCAGAAATCATGAAGGTTGAGTCCCATTTCTGCCCTGTGCATTAATTACCCTTCTTCACTGAAGAAAATCAAACCACCAGGCACCCTGGTTTCACTTTAAATTAAAGTGAATTTCACTTTAAACTAATGGTTTCAAAATGTAAATTAAGTCTCAATACTCCGTGGAATTTCAACTGTTTCTCTATAGCAAGTTCACTTCTGCACTGAGACCTCATTTTCATACCTTTTCTTTTCATAAACTTTATTCCCTCACCTCCCCCACCCCCTTATTCCCAGTCATGTACCTCACTGAGAAAATGGGAGGAAGCATGGAAAGGAGCCTGCTCTATCTTTTGACTGAAATCTCCAAGCTTGTTTGTTGTCTCTCTTCCAACTGAGCAAGTGCCCTGTTCCCATCAACAAACTTTCCCTCCACAAGAGCACTGGATGGATGGCAGTCTGTTTTGCTCTTCTGGTTCCTCTATCTTTCCCTTACATCAGTTTGTCTTCCTCTGTAGGATCATTTTTGTTAGTCCCCAAATATGCTAAAGTAGGTTTCATTTTAAAAAATAAAATAACAACCCTTCCTTCACATTATATTTCTTTCCATTTATAATTTAGGATTTCTGATTTCCTCCATGCAAAATCACTTAGAAGAAGCCAGGCGCTATGGCGTACACCTGTAATCCCAGCGGCTCAGGAGGCTGAGGTAGGAGGATCACAAGTTCAAAGCCAGCCTCAGCAATGGTGAGCTTCTAAGCAACTCAGTGAGACCCTGTCTCTAATAAAATACAAAATAGGGCTGGGGATGTAGCTCAGTGGTCGACTGCCCTGAGTTCAATTCCTGGTACCACAGTACCAAAAAAAAAAAAAAAAAAATCACTTAGAAGAGATATCAGTTGTTCATTTCTTCTTCCCAATATTCTCTTTCTCTCCTTAAACCACTCCAGACTTGAACTTTCCCTCTGTACCTATCTTGCCTGGGTGGAGATCATCATTGACCTTCACATTGCCAATTGAATGGTTGCTCACCATTCTTTATCTTACATGACTGGACACTTCCACTTTGTTTGAACATCTTCTTACCTTTCCATTGTAACTACACATTTAATGTAATTTTCTTTCTGTTATTGAATGACTTCTTACTTTATTCCACCCCTAAACATTGGTCCCAGGCATGCTTTTCCTGTACTTACTAGAACCCATGCCATCTGCTTCACAGATTTTTTCCCTATCCATTTACCATTTCATGTCTTTCATATACAGCACTTATTAAAAAAGAAAAAAAGCGGATCAGAAATATTTTATGGAGGAATGTAATGGTGGGTTAGATTGGAGAAGCATATTTTGTTTTTGTTTTTGGTACTAGGGATTGAACTCAGGGGCACTCACCACTTAGACACATCCCCAGCCCTATTTTGTATTTTATTTAGAGACAGGGTCTCACTGAGTTGCTAAGTGCCTCGCTGTTGCTGAGACTGGCTTTAAACTCGCGATCCTCCTGCCTCAGCCTCCTGAGCCTCTGGGATTACAGGAGTCTGCCATCATACCTGGCTTGGGAAAGCATTTTTTTATACTGTCATGATATAAAACAAATCCTTTAATTTTTCTGGTATTTAAAAACAACAGCTTTACATGTAAACCAGCCTTGAAGATAAGCACAGAATTTACCAGTTTACAATTAAAAAAAAAAACAATAAAACTCTCAAGCACCTGCTCTGTGTGTCACACTATTCTAGGTGCAATAAAATGGAATCTTAACCTTCGAAATGTGATTTCACTTTCTGAAACTCCATTATCTTCTTTCCCAGAGAGTAAAAGTAAACAAAATTGCCATTGTTTCCTACTGCCCCCCCCCCCGCCGCCCCACCCCACTTCTGGCTCACAGGAAGGCTAATTTCTGACAAATTTAAGATGTGATGAACTCAGTTCCTACTTCCCCCAAGATAAGAAAGCAGAATTCCTTTTCACTTAAAAAAAAAGGAATTTCCCATAAAAGGACAGTTTGTTTTAATAAGTATTTTTTTAATATTTATTTATTTACTTTAGTTGTACACAATGCAATGCATTTATGTTTACGTGGTGCTGAGGATAGAACCCAGGCCGCGCACGTGTGAGGCAAGCGCTCTGCCACTGACCCACAACCCCAGCCCTAATAAGTATTTTTTTTAATTTCATTTTTTTAGCTGTTCTTAAGGTTTCTTGTCTTTTATTGCCTTTTCTTCTACAAGGCAAATCAGGCACATTTTTATGCTGTTTTTCCTTTCCTAAGAAGAGGGAAAGGCAGTTTTTGATCAGATTTTTTAGGCCTTCAGCACTCAGGTTTAAGGACTTTATCTTGTAAGCCTCAGGTGCCAAAGGGTTTTTTTTTTTTTTTTTTGGGGGGGGGACCCTGGGGATCCACCTCAGGGCTAGGCAAGGGCTCTACCACTGAGCTACACCCCAGCCCCAAATATATATTTTTAACGCAAGTTACAATTATGAAAATAGGAAAAGAATTAGGAGGCAATGGATGGATACAAAGTATGTCAGTTAAGAGATTGAATGTTCTAACATCTTTGGTTAAATTTAAATACTTTTATTAGAATGAGTTATTCCTTCTCAATATTTATTTGTATAATTGTAAGCTGCCTGTCGTGGCCAGCCACAGCGCCGCGGGAGAAAAACTCGGAGGCAGAGTAAAGATACTTCTACTTTTACTTCTACTTTCTTAGAGAGAGCTTAGAGAAAGAAAGATTTTTCTTCTTCTTAGAAAGAGCGTAGAGACAAAGATTCTTCTTTCTTCTTTCTTCTTCAGCTTAGAGAGAGAGAAAGAAAGATAGAGCTTAGAGAGAGCTTAGCTTAGAGAAAAATTCTTTTTTAGAGCTTCTTTCTTCTTTCTTCTTTCTTCGGCAGCCTTGGCCTGACTCTGACCAGCAATTACTTCTTCTATCTGGTTTCTCTTCTGTCCGAACTCTTAACCGCTCTGACTCTTATTTCTTCTTCTGACTACGTTCTGGCCGCTCTGATTCTTTTCTTTTTCTCCGACCCGAACTCTTCTTCTGACCGACCGAGTGACTGCACGACTGACTGAATGAATTCATTCTTCTCTAGACTCTGACCGCTTTCACCCGGTTATATACCTTTAGCTTTGCGGGTGCCTCACGTGCATTTACAGGTGCGTCACATACATATCAGGTGGAACTTATGGCTTCCAGCTAGCCGCAATAGCCCTTCCTAATTGGGGCTCCTTCATATAATCATTTGTATCAGTATGGACTCATGGGCATTTTCTATGGTTCTATTTTACTTCTTCTCTGGTCACATCATTTATATTTCTTATTATTTTTTTAAACTTTATTAATTTTTATGTGGTGCTGAGACTCAAACCCAGTGCCTCACACATGCTAGGCAAATGCTCTACCACTGAGCCACAACCCCAGCCCTTATTGTTTTTTTAAAAAGGAATCACTAAAAGGGATTTTCCTAATGTTTCCAATATTTACTTCAATATCATACAAGTATATTTTCAAATATGATATACTGCTTTAATTGTAGTACAAGTACTTTGTAACCTAGGATCCAAATTCTTCTTTTGTCTCCCTTGTTACATTGCTGATTATTTGTTTTACTTATCCATATGTTATAAATATTCTAAAATGTTACTCTTATTGCTCCAGATAGCTGTCTTTCAGATCAAATAAAGAGCAGAAACAAAAGAATTATGTGATCTGGGGATATAGCTCAGTTGGTAGAGTGCTTGCCATGGGTTCAATACTTAGCAGCACACACACACACACACACACACACACACACACACACACAGAATTTATGTAATCTTGGAACATCTTAATATAAGGTGAACAGCATCTATATCTGAAATTTTTTGGGAGTAAAGTGTAACAAAGCAATGGACAAAGGAAGATATTATATTAGAAAAGTGTTGATAAGAGTTGGTGAATGACTGAATATGAGGGCTGAGAAGCAGACTTATACCTCCACGTGGTTCTTCAGCCAAATGACTTGGAGGATCAAGTGATAATATTGGTAATGAACACATTCTTCTCCTCTCCAGGAACTTACTCCAAAGTTGGAACTGAATTTACTTTTATGCTACATTTACATTAACACAATGATATATTAGCCTGATTTCTTTTATGATGTTAGCTCCAAAACAACAAATATTCTTATATCCAGACTCAGTGTTTGTTCTGTTTTGATCTTCCTAGCTAAAGATCACTTTGTGGCTTTTCTTTGTTTTTGACCGAAGGCTATTATAAAAGCAATGAAACTATGACCTAGTTCTGTAGGCAGAAAGAAGAAAGTCTAGAGGGAAAATTCCTTAGAGCACTAGATGCAGTTTTAGACATGTTAGGTTTCAGGTGATGTCAAGATATACCAGTGGAAATGGTGGTTGCAAAGGTGCAGCTGAAGATCAGAGAGCACTCGGAATGCTGAATGCAGGCTGTACAGTCATCTCCAAGAGGCATAGCTAGGGACAGTGTCCTATGAATGGAGGTTGGGGTTATATTTCACAGCCAGCAAAGGAAATAAAGTCAATCAAAGAGAGATAAAATGCAGGCATAAAGTTAAGGGAAAACAAGGGAATTAAGGGTCAAGGGAGACATTTTGCATAGCTAAGAGGAGTTTATTATACTGAATGCTGGGGAGAACTATCAAAGGAAATGAAGACTGAGGATTTTGTAATGATAAAGTTTGACTTTGGGGAACACATTTTCAGTGGACTGGTAGGGGTGGAATTCTTGTTGGAAAAGAATTGAATCCATAATGACGAAAAAGAGATAAGTAAAAAAGAACGGGAGAGAAATAGCTCTAAGGGGTGGTATTTTCAAGGGAAAATACTTTTAAAAAATAGCTTTGAGAGGTTATTATTTTGTGTGAAAATAATACACACTTATTGTAAGATTAAAAATATGAAAAAGTACAAAGAACAAAGTAAAAAACACATAAAATGCAACAATATGGAAAAATAAGCACCATTGTTTGGGTAAGTACATTTGCTAACATTTGTCTATGCAGGCATTTATAACTTTAGTTTATTTCTCAATACTTTGTGTAATTCAAATCTTAACATTAGACATGAGGGGAAAATCCTGTGTGTGTGTGTGTGTGTGTGTGTGTGTGTGTGTGTGTGTGTGTTTAATGTTTATTTATCTGTTATGGTTCGTATCCAGAATGTCCCCTAAGGTCTCATATGCTCAGACATGGGGCTTTGGAAATCCAATGGATCATGAGTGCCCTGACCTCATCAGTGGATTAATCCGTTGATGGCTAAATGGACTGTTGGAAGGTGGGACTTAGTTGGAAGAAGTAGGTCACTGGGAGCCAGTCCTTGCAGACTACATCTTGACCCTGACCCCTTTCTCCTCCTCTCTTTTTCTGCTTCCTAGCTACCCTGAGCTGAGTAGATCTCCTCTGCCATGACCTTCCACCATGATATTCTGCCTAATTTTAGGCTCAGAGAAGTGAAGTAGACTGATCATTGACTGACACTGAGCCCAAAGTACACTTTTCCTCCTTCAAGTTGTTTATGTCAGGTATTTTGGTTAAAGCCATGAAAAGCTAACACAACAGTAAAAAAGAGAAAAAATTAAAAATAACATCAAGTTACACAATATTGCCAACTGTTTCTCCCTTTTCAGTAGCCCTTGATAGAAGATTGATGAATTGGAAATCCTTGCTAATGGGAAGAAAGCTATTTGTTGTCAATGCAAAGCAAATGGCTCCTGGACCAAGGCTCAGTTTTATAGATCCTGTTATTCACCCTTCTTCTTCTTCTTTTTTTTTTTCCTCTCAATATGATCAAGAAAAGTAACCTTTGGTTTCAGTGCATCATCCCAAAGTTACTGGAGTGTTCTCAACTTCACACTCTACCTGGGGCTGAGAACATTTACAACAGCTTGAAGGCTGGTTTATTCATTTACTCAGAGTAGAACCAACCTTTTACTGGACCCTCTCCCCAAGGCTGACACATCAGAAGTGGGGGCCTTAGATCTTATTAGCTTATTGCTTCCTAAGATCTAAGCAGGGGAGAAGATGTTGAAAATTATTCCTTTAGCTGCTTTATCATGCTTAGGAAGACAAGTTTAATAAATCAGAACATTTTCTGGCAGGGTCCTCTTGACCGAGTACAGTGCAGTATTTTGATTGAGCCAAATCACTGTTGCTCTGAACACTTGCCTATGATTGCATTAGACCCAAGAAGAAAAATATTCACAGAAGAAGCATTTCTTGTTCAGGCTAGATTCAAATACAGGTTCGGTTTTAATCCAGTCCTTGAGGTTAATCACAAACAGAATTTGAAGAAATATTTTCTAAACACAAATATACATACATCCATACATCATCTCACATATAGAATAATCATACTGTATGTTATTTGATAACATACACATTTTCATTTAGTGATATGGTCTACATGCCAGGAAATACAAATTTACATTATGACTTTTAATGGCAACATGATATACCATAGTTAATTTCACAAACTTTTTATTAGTAGCTACTTAGGTTCTATCCAGGATTTTGCCACTACCAATAACAGAGGAGTAAATTTCTTTGAGTATATATAGTTTTTCCCTTGTGTGATTAGTTTCTTGAGATTAAGTCCTAGAACTGAGATTTTTGACATCAGAACGCTAGGATTGTATTTTATTGAATGGGCAAAAACAAAAAGGGAGTATTTTATTCATTATTGGCATAAAAGTAAGTTAATAAAACATCTCTACACTGTCATTGAACAATATGTAACAGAACAGAAGAATTGTTTAAAACTTTACTGTAAAATATACAAAAAGGACATAAAAAGTACATAAACATATGTAAAGTTTTTTTTAATATTTATTTATTTGCTTTAGTTGTGCATAATTCATTTATTTGTACATGGTGCTGAGGATCGAACCCGGGCCACACACGTGCCAGGCGAGCGCTCTACCGCTGAGCCACAACCCCAGCCCAACATATGTAAAGTTTAACAAGTGTTCTTACAGTATGCAATCATGTAGTAACCAAGTGAGGTCAAGAAATAAAGAATTTCCCTAGACTTTTCCTCTGTATCCCTGGCCAATTGTAACTCTGCCTTTTGCCCATTAATTAGCATAGCTTTATGGTGCCATGTGTATGTATTCCTTTATAATATACACCAAGGGTCACCAAGCTCACAGGCCAGATCTGTCCTGCCAACTTGTTTCATATAGTTGAATTGGAAGAGTGCTCCTTCAATTTATGTGTTGTGTTTGCTATTTGCACATGATAAAAGCTAAAGTTGAGTCATTAGCAGAGGGACCATTTGGCCCCACAATCTAAAATACTATCTGGCTCTTTATATGAAATGTTTGCTGATCCTTGATATTGACTAGTTTTGTGCCTGTCTGAAATTAATATAAAGAAGATATCATACAGTATGTTTTCTTTGTGATCCCCTTCTCCCATCAACATTATATTTTCTAAGGTTTGTTTATGACAGGCTATGATTTTCTAGTCCCTAAAAGACCTCTTATGGATCACCTTATTATTCACCTCAGAAAAATATATGCTGATTGAATTTTTCACTAGTTTCCAGTAACCATAATTTTTAAGTTTCTTCTGAGTTGGGTTAGCATTGCAATTAATGACGTACTACAATTGATTGAAAATAATGTTAAAACTTTTTGGAAGATAATTGCTGAACAAAGTATTAACCTTTATTGAAAATGCATTTCTTAATGAGATTCAGGGAACTGTTGCTGCCCCCCTCCCATTCACTCTTGTAAATAGGGATGATTAATACTAATTGCTCAAATGAGACAAGGTTCATTATCAACTCTATTTTGATTCTTTATTTTTATGGATGGAAGAGCCAAAGAGACTTTGCTCACATAAATAGGTATATATGAATAGAAGGAGGTTTTCTTTTTTTTTAAACAGCAATTTCACTCTGTTCTTTGAACTCTTTGTAAGTTACAAACCTCAAATTATATACTTGACAGCTGCTATTCATTCCGTTTTGTTGAAAACAAAGCATTGGGAATCATCCGACTTGCAGAACAATTTCCTACTTTGTCATTAGAATCATTCACTTTCTCAAGCCAGTAACCAACATTTCCAATCATCCTACCTGTGAAGTGTTTTCCCCTCTGTTTTCTTTTTATCTTTCATTTTAAAATAAAACTCAAATACGCTGGGTGCAGTGGCATATGCCTGTAATCCCAGCAGCTCAGGAGGCTGAGACAGGAGGATCCAAGTTCAAAGCCAGCCGCAGCAAAGGTGAGGCACTAAACAACTCAGGGAGACCCTGTCTCTAAATAAAAATTAAAAAAAAATAGGGCTGGGGATGTGGCTCAATGGTCGAGTGCCCCTGAGTTCAATCCCTGGTACAAAAAATACAATAAAATATGAAAGTACACACAAAAAAAGTACATGGCTTTATATCTGCCACCCAGACATTAAATAATAGAGCATTGCCACCCAACCTGGTATCCTCTCACATGCCTCTTGTTCCCATCTCCACTTTCTTGCTCCTTCAGAGTATTTAACAAAATTGAGACGTCTGTCTGTGTTTATAGAGAGCCATTAAGTGGCCGATGGAGAATTCAAGACCAAAGACACTTAGACTAAAAAGAAATACGTGCTTGAAGCAAGATCTTGAACATGGCAGGACAGGGTAGAACCAGTTAATTCTCCATTGTTGGCAGGTATTTGACTTGCAAAGGAGGGGGGTTCCTGTTACAGTGAGTCAGAGAAGAAAGAAGAGAGGAAAAGTTCATTCAACTAGTCATTTAACCAACATTTATTAAGCTTAACTAATTACAGTACTGTAGAAAACGCTAGAAAGATTTTTAAAAGGAAAACAAGCTGTACTCAGACTCTCCTGCTAGATGCACATAATCTCCTCGAAAAAGGAAGAGATGAGATCATGGATCTGAGTAAAAACTGTTTAGGAGAGGATGGATTTGCACTCTGGAGGAGTGTGAATAAGATTTCAAAGAGCTACTGAAGGGAAAGCCCTAAGGAATCAACACATTTTCTTTGGAGGACCATGGTATTTTATTTTGAATGCTAAGCTTCAAATGCTCATATCATACATCATCACAGTGAATCTTATTGATTCCATTTTTAAAATTGCACCTGCCGTGGAGCCATGCCAAACTTACATACCAAATTAAAGCACAAAAACCAATAAAACATAACAAGAACTGAATGTCTCAAACTCAATTGCTTATTAAAAAACCATTAGCCTTAAAATGTTAGCTTGTCAGAAAACAATTCCTTTCTACAAACATCAGCTTTGAAGGTCAGCTAATTGGAAATATATAGAATTAGGACAGGCAGGAAATTCAATAAAGAAGACCCCAGCAGTGGAAGAAACTTTGCTCCCAGCCCTGCTCATGGAATTAGAAAAACATCATCAGGTTCATGTCCACAGATCAGAGCTCTCATTAAGCCAGTCATAATTCTGGTATTTAAAGTTCACATGTTATAACTTCAGTGGTCTTTTTAAGTATCCCATTTGATATAATACTTTAATGTCTTGTTAAGAGTACTCAAAAATACCAGGATATGTGGCCACTTTAGAAACGAAAATATCCAAATGAGCTAGCCAGTGAACCTTCTTTCATGCTTTCTTTCTTTTAACAATGAGCCTTTTTTCTTTCTTTCTGTTCTTTCCTTCTGTTCTATGAAAATTAATCTGCGTTTTTGATTTTGGATTTGTATAGAGTGGGGGATGATTACTGACGTCTTAATCAACATTCAGGCCTACAGAAAGGAGTCGAACCTGCCATTATCTTTTGTGCTGAGAGCCATGTTTATTGTAAATGCCAGAGGCTCTCTGAAGACTTGAGAGAAGAGGCCTTTGAAGTTGATGCCAGTGCAGACTTTTGCTTTAGATCCCCGTGGCTGAGAGAAATGCAGAGGTGACTTAGGGGAGAGTTATTTATAAGATCATTGAATAGAACATGAAAAGGACACTATTGAACTTCAAATATGATACTTTTGGTTACTATTAACTGAATCATAGAATTTGAATTAGAAGCCATTTTATAAGTCATCCAGTCTAATGATTTCCTGACACTTCCAGATAGACATGAGACTGGAATTGGACCCAATGGTGCTCTAGCACTGAGCTACATCCCCAATCCCTTTAAAACAGAAATTGTATGGGATCTTTCTAAGCTCCCCAGGGTGGCTGAGAACTTGTGATCCTCCTGCCTCTGCCTCCCAAGTTGTAGGGATTACACGTGTGAGCTGCTACAGAATCACTGTGATGATTCTATAGCATCTGTCTTTTCCTTTCAATCTTTACTTCCATTTTCCTTGTCCAAGCCTCATGGCTTCTTGCTTTTACCATTTAACACAGCCAATAACTTATCTTGCTCCTCTCCTGCAGATCTTCAATCTACCCTATTTATTAAAGGTAGCATCACAACCTTTTGATCTTATCATTTCCCAGCCCCCACACAAAGAGAACCTGGTTCCCCTTTGTCTATAGAATTTCTTCTAATTTTTTCATCCTAGCACTAATGGGCCTCAAAGAGACTTGGGTCTTTCCCATCTCAGCTGTAAGTGATCATGGCATCCCATGAACTCACTTAACTCTTTTTCCATGTACTTCTCTTATGAAATTTTATGACTCAATGCACTGTTATTATGCCATTTAGTAGAGAAAGAACATGTCATGGACATATAATGGTATGTTTTCTAAGTACTTAGCACAGTTCTTGATACGTAGAGAGGTCTACAGATATGTATTGAATAAATATTGTGTGACACTCTTTTTACAGTTCTATGTTTGGTATCCAGCATGATGTAGAACATAAGAAATGGTCAATTGCAAACTCATAGAGTGTTTGAGTAGCAGAAATTAAAATGTTGGGTTCTGTATATTTTATGGCAATGAATGACTTATTATCTATGCTAATATTAATTTTTGCATGCCTCCTGCCTATGGCTTCCTGAGCCAAAAAAGGAAAAATTTTATCCTCAGACTGTCCAAATAAAAGGCCATCCAATTAATCACAAGACCCTTAGCAAAAAATTGTTGGTGCGTGTAGCCTTTTCCTCAGAAAGATCTGCAAAATATGAAGAGAACAATAACCTCAGGCAGCACATTCAGCAGACAAGACTAAAATGCAAAAAGGCCTCCTCTGAACATTTCCAGCATAGACCTGCTGCCTGTGGGTCCTGATATTGTCCCCTAAGTATGCTGCTTCTATTCCCATAACTGTTCCCATGTTTCCTTCATGTAACATCCCCAGCAGCTTAGCAAAGCAATACAAATGGCCAAACATACATTTTTTTTTTAGTTTTTCAAAAATTATTTTTGAGTTGGATAACACTGCATGAAAACAGTGTCATATAATTAAGGCCAGATTAATAAGTAAAATTTTAAATTTGTGGGGTTATGTCCTTAATATAGTAGTTCTGAATTCTGACTCTGCATTACAATTTTCTGGCAAGTTTTCAAAATTCAGATGCCAGGGCTCCACTCCTTCCCCATGCACTCTAATTCAGTTCGTCTGAGGTGGATCTTAGGCATGTTATGCTTTTTGAAAGCTCTCTGGGTAAATCTAATTTGCTGCAGGTGTTGAGAATCATTGCAACTCACTGAAGATTGTCATTCTGTTGTAAGTTATTAAGAAGCAAAATAATTAACACAGCTGTTCAGGTTTCATTCAAACATTGTTTCTTCCCCCCCTCTGTGTCATGAAACTGGAAGCTTAAGATGTGAGCCTTCCACACTCCACACCTATAGCCGATGCCAGTGAAACTCCACACTCCCAGAATATCAGTTAGTGTTCCATGTGGGGACTAGCTGTTCCAGTTATCCTTTTTAACAGTTAGGAAAGGGTTGACATGCTGTGAGAATTCTCTCTCAAAGTCTAGTCTCTGAATAAACAAAGTGTGTGATTGACATTTTGGTACTTTGTGCATTAGCCCTGGCTATCTTTTTATCTTTTTATTTATTTTTATATTATACTGTGCTTGATTCCTTTTCCAGTTTATGTTCCAATCGCAGTGAATTATGTTACAATCCTCCTAAGTCCAATAATACAGAGACTTTTATGTTGCCAGGCTTTTCCACGTATTTCCTGTTTGGATGCCCTTCCTCTTCTTGTCTGCCTAGAAATTTCTAATCATTCTTTCATACCAAGAGCTCTAATGGGACACATTCTGAGTTAGTAAGCAACGTGTATGTATGGGTATGTTTGTTAGGTGTATTTTTATTGCAAGAGACATTATAGATTTCATTGTCTCCCTAAAAGGGTCTGTGACTCCATAAAGACTAAAGATTCACTTTTCTCATGTTATGATCCAAAGTGACACATTGGAGGCATTCTGAGACGCCCTTTTGTCCAACTACAACAACCAAGTTCACTGTTACATATTCCTCTTTTCTATCATCTTTGTTTTCCTTTGGACTGAGATTTCACTGAAGGCAAAGAAAGTCATTTTCATCTTTGATCACAGAGCTTAGCAAAAATCCATTCATTCATATTTAGCTATGGATAATGTTGAAGCTCAGGTCAACTTGCATGGGATTTGAAAGTGTTTATGTAGTGAAGTTCTGGAGGGAATAGCACTTGCATCTTCCATCTGCTATCCACACAGTTCAGTCTTTGACCATTTTCCTTTATCAGGTCCCACTTAATGTGAACACCAAGAAATACAAAAACAATTCTACTTGATAATATATCAAAATATTGAGCCATGGTGGATTGGCTCCAGAGTATATGTCCATGCATACACACATGAACAGAATCACTGTGACTATTCTTTGCCAAGAAGATTTTCTCCAGTGTTTAAATTACATGAGTTCTAGAAAGACAATAAGTAAATGAAATGAAGGGAAAGAAATTATGAGCAAAATGATATAAGGAAAATTCTCAGAGCTAACGGATACTTATTTATAGATTAAAAGGCTAGCACCCAGCAAAACAGATGAAAATAGACTCATGCCAAGAAACATTACCATGAAATTTCATAACACTGGGAACAAAGCAAAACTTTGTACAGGTTTCCAGGGGCAAAAATAGGTCAAGTACAAAGGTTCAGGAATCAGTTGGCTTAAGAATTTTCAACATCATCACTATGAACCAGAAAGCCATGGAGTAATGCTTTGAAAATTCTGAAGAAGGAAAATGATTTTTGACTTATGTTTCGATTCTCAAGCTAATAATGAGATGTACAAGTAGAAAGCTAACATTTTCAGAAATATAAAATGTTAAGAACTTTATCTCCCTGTGTATCTTTTTTCGGGAAGCTACTAGAGATTTTTTCTCTACAAAAGGAAAAAGTAAACCATGAAAGATAAAGCTGTGGGCTGCAGAAAATAGGAGACATGATACAGGAGAGAGAGAAATGAAATCCTTAGAAGGGTGATGAGGATGCTAGGGTGACAAATTTGAACCAGCCCTAGAAGACAACTGGTTGGTTAAGATTATTGTAGGTAAGGAGCTTCCAGGAGGATATTCTTCAAAATGATAGCATTGATTAAATAATTGAAGTGAATAAAAGTCTTGAGGAGATTTAGACAATTAGTAAAGAGTTTTCTATTGGATTAATGAAATTAAAATGCAGTTCTGTTGGAAATTTGACAAATCATATTTTATGGCCACCCCTGAGGAAGAGGCTACTCCTTCTGGGTGATATTTGGGGGAATTCAAATGAAGACATCCTTGGAGTCTTCATTGGAAGACTTTCATCGTAGGGACTTTCATGGTACTACCAGACAAGTCAAATAATTAAAATTTTCAGAAAATATTCTTTGAAGCATCTTATATTAATCTGCTCAGGCTGCCATAACAAAATACTATAGACTAGGCCACTTAAATAACAGAAGTTTATTTTCTCACAGTTTTAGAGGCTAGAAGTCCATAATCAAGGTGAACATATATTCAGTCTTTGGTGAGGGCTCTCCCTTCTTGCAGATGATCATTTTCTCACTGTAATCTTACGTGGCCTTTTCCTCTGTGTGTGGAGAAAGAAAGAGAAACAGAAAGAGAGAGTGTGCATGCTTTCTTGTCTCCTCCTATAAAAATAATGATCCAATTGGATCAGGTCCCACCTTTATGACCTCCCACCCTTTTGATCTTATTTAACATGAATTTCTTCATTAGAGGCCACATAACATCTCCAAATATAGCCTCACTAGGAAGTATGGCATAAGCATATGAATTTGGGGGAGATACAAATCTGTCCACAACAGATTTCTTAAGTCTGTTCTGTCCTCTCCAGTGACTGCTAATGTAATAGTTCATTCATGCTACTATCACAAAATACCCCCAAACTGAGTGGATTATAAACAATACCAACTTATTTCTCATAGTTCTGGAGGCTGGGAAGTCTATATACAAGGCACAGGTAGATTCAGTGCCTGGAGAGGGCCTGCTTCCTGGTTCTCAAACAGGCAAGTTTTTGCTGTGTCTTCATATAGGGGAAAGGATGAAGGATCTTTCACAGTTCTCTTTTATAAAGATTCTAATCTCATTCATGAGAGATGCACCCTCATGTCCAAATCACCTCTCAAATGCCCCATCACCTTGTGGGTCAGGACCTCAACATATGAATTGTAGTTTACATAATCATTCAGTCCACAGAGGCTAGGATGTTGGTTTTCTCTGTGCACGTATGCTATCAGTTTTCATAGCTACTCTGGAGCCGAAGTACAGGTGATAGGAATAGGGAAAGTTACAATGGAACAAAACTTGCTCTATTTCCCATGATTTACTTATTTTTCCTCACTAATTCTCTCAGGATTGCTTCAAGCCTTTGGTTAATTTCTATAATTCTAAAAATACCGATTTTCATAATTTTTGCTGATACTTTTGTTGCCTTTATGGCAAAGAGAATTTTCCTACTCTACTGCTTTCTCTGACTTCCCTTTTTTTTTTAAAAGCAACAGCTATATCACTTTGGTAGCAATTTCTGTATCAGTTATCTTTTGATACAATAATACTACACTACAAACCCATCCAGAATATAATGGTTTCAAAATAGTCATTTATTGCTAGGGGTGGTGACTGCACGCCTATAATCCCAACATGAGACAGGAAGATCACAAGTTTGAGGCCAGCCTCATCAATTTGGTAAGGCTCTAAGCAATTAGTGAGACCCTCTCTCAAACTGAAAAAATAAAAATTCGGAAACTAGAGGGGATGTGGCTCAGTGGTTAAGCATCACTAGGTTCATTCTCTGTTACAAAAAAAGAAAAAAAATAACTACCCACTTATCATTGTTCATTTCACTTATGAGGTTTGGGTTATTTTGAAGGATCTTGTCTGGTCAATTCTCTTTTCTTCACTGGATTTCATTTCTGTCTTGTGATTGGATGGCTTTGGCTGATATAGGCCAGCGTTGCTCCAAGCCACTCTGCGTTAGATCAGACCAGACACCTTCCAATTGTCATTGTGTAGGATAGGGTGTGTGTGTGTGTGTGGGGGGGGTGACCATACATTTCTTTTTTAATATCTGCTTTTACCAAGTTTGCTATTACCCCTTTGCTATAGCCAGTCTCATAAACCGTGTAGAAGGGCACTACCAAAAAGGTGTTGATGTGAGGAGGTATCAAAACTTATGGTCATTATTTGAGTCAGTGTATTTTACTTTGTACTTAAAAATTTCACCAGTTGTCTTCAAGATTTTTATGTTGTTGAAAAAATCAATGGACATGTTGGATTTTATTCTTTGTGTGGTATATGTCTCTTATCCTCATTGCTTTTAAGATCATTGCTTTGACTTAGGTTTTCAAATCAGTTTCACTAAAATATGTCTCCAAATGACTTTAATTTTATGAACACTACTTGAGATTTAACATTCTGTAAATGAGGATTTATAGTTTTCATTCTTTCCTGCAAATACCAAATCATCATCTCTTCAAATAACTTTTGAATTATCTTCCCCAATCTTTTCTTTTTTCTCCTGGAAGTACTATTGGATAATGTTTGAAGTACTCGTTTTATTCCACATGTCTCTCTTTTTAAATTTTTTATTAGTGTATTATTGTTATACATAATATTGGGGTTCATTTTGACATAATCATACATGTGTGGAATATGATTTGCTCCACTTTAGTCTCTCTCTCTTGCCTTGCCTCCCCATCCCTTCTCCCCTTACTCTACTATGTTGGTTTTCCTTCTATTTATTTGTAGTTTTTTAAATAAGTGCCTTATAGATATACATAAAGTGGTATTCACTGTGGTATATTCATGTATGTACATAGCATAATTTCGATCAGTTTCATTCCATAGTTCCTCCCTTTTCCTGTCCCTCCTCCCACCCCTTTGTCGCCTTCCTCTACTCCACTACTCTTCCTTTCTATTTTCATGCTCTCCTACCTTCCCTGCCTCATTCTGGTCTAGTTTATGCACGTGACGGAAAACATTTGACCCTGACATTGTTGGTGGGACAGCAAATTAGTACAACCTCTCTGGAAACCAGTATGGAGATTCCTTAAAAGACAAGGAATAGAACCACCAGATGACCCAGTTACTTCACTCCTTGGTATTTATCCAGAAGAACTAATATTAGCACACTACAGTGGTAAAACCACATCAATTTTTATTATAGTGCAATTCACAATAGCCAAGTTATGGAACCAGTCCAGATGCCTGTCAACAGACAAACAGATCAAGAAAATATGGTATATGTACACAATGAAGATTTACTAAGCCACAAATCATGAAATTATGGCATTTTCTGGTAAATTGATGGTACTGGAGACTCATGTTAAGTGAAATACACCAGACCTTATGTCTCTTAACCTGTCTTTCCTACAGAAATGCATTCTAAGTAATTTTTTCAGATGTTATTACTCTACAGTGATTTCATCAGATACATTCAGAATAAATATTTCAGTTCTTTTTTTATTTTTGTTTTTTAGTTGGTACCATATTGATCTGAATATTTTCAATTCTATTGTTTTCATAGTTGCCAAACATCTTTAATATCCCATCAGCTATATGTTGCCAAATATGTGCTTATTTTAGACCAAAATTTCTGGGCAATTTATTCTGTTTATGTATTACAGTGTCTGTATGTAGCCTCAAGTATATTTTATCTTAATTACTTTCCATGTAAACTAGAACCTGGACCTTTTATCCCAGGAGTGTTTACTATATAGAATATTCTTCCCATATAGGATAGCTTTCAGATGTTGTTGATATATATATATATATATATATATATATATATACATATATATATATATATATACATATATATATACACACACATATATATACACACACACACATAGATAGATGTATATATACATATATATATATATTTATATAAATCAGCTTCTATATACATACATTACTCATAGAATTAATCAAATTAAGCCTTAAATATTTTGTTTTAGTATTTCAATTTTGGTGCATTAGCATCTACTTTTTAATGTTTGAGAACCTTTTGCCACATGTGGCAAGACCAGGAATACAAGGCTAGTTTTACTAAGCAAAGTCATGTTAGCAAGGCAAATCACTATCCTTTTCATTGTTGCTTTCCTTTAATTCTGTATGCTACACTGATCCAGGAGTAACAAGAGAATTACCTTCCATGCATGTCTTTATTAAGTCAAGTTGGTGGCATGGACTTAGCTAATTAACTTGATGTTTTCTTTTGTTTTTTTCTTTAGTAGAAATAAAAATATTTCAGATTTCTGTAAGCTGCCTGGCACCGCAAACCGGGAGGAAAAACTCTCGGAGGCAGAGTTAAGCTTTTACTACCCTTACTTCTACTTTCTTAGAGCTTAGAGAGGGAAAGAAAGATTTTTCTTCTTAGCTTAGAGTAGAGTAGCTTAGAGTAAAGAAAGATAGAGCTTAGCTTTTCTTCTTAGCTTAGAGTAGAGTAAAGAAAGATAGAGCTTAGCTTAGAGAAAGACTAGAGCTTCTTTCTTCTCTCTTCTTTAGAGTAGAGTAAAGAAAGATAGAGCTTAGCTTAGAGAAAGACCAGAGCTTCCCTCTTCTCTCTTCTTTCCTCCTTCTTCTGTCCTCTGTCTTCTGTCTTCCTCGGGAGCCTCGGCCCCACTCTGACCAGTCCTCTGGAGCCTCGGCCTAACTCTGGCCAGTCATCACCCCTTCCATCTGGTTTCTCTTCTGTAACCGCTCTGCCTACGTTCTGGCCGCTCTGATTCTTCTGACCGACCGAGTGACTGCCCGGCTGACTGAATTCTCCGTTCTCCTAACTCGGACCGCTTTCACCCGGTTACATACCTTCAGGTTTGCGGGTGCCTACAGGTGCGTCACATACATATCAGGTGGAACCCATGGCTTCCAGCTAGCTACAACAGCCCTTCCCAATTAGGGCTCCTTCAGATTTCAGTACACTAACTCAGTGTGACAGAAAAAGTTTTGAGTACAAATTGACCACATATAGCTTGCTTCAAATGGGAAAATATGGGAGCAAATTAATTTCTTAATATAAGAAATTATTTTTACATTTTGCTTTTCAGAGTTTACATATACATGCTTATTATGTAGCAGTTATCACATTATGCAATATGGACTCTGATCTTTTAACTTAATATATATTCTTTTGTTATGTTCTATTTTTTGGTGCTGGTGACTTGCAACAATTTAAAGGCTATTTACATTCCATGGGAGGCTGTCTACTAATTTTTCTAGTACAATGAATGCTTTCTCCCTCTGTTCTGGTGATGGAACCCAGGGCCTTGCATATGCTAGGCAAGTGCTTTCTCACTGAGCCACACCTGAGTGCTCAGTCAATGCTATATTCACCTTCTTATAGATATATTTTTTTATTATTTGGGTTATTTTCTTAGGATATATTTTCAAAAATAAGATTACCAGATTAGAAAATTAAATTAGAGATTAAATATTTTTGTTGATACAAATTCCTGAATTATTTTTCTGAAAATATTTGTCAGTCTACATTGATACCAGGTAGTATTTTGGATATTTAAAAATTTTAGTAGTTACTCAAAATTTTACTCTTCATAAATAGCTGGTGATATTCTAGTATTTTGTCTCTCTTTCCTTCTCTTCTTCCCTCTTATGTTCTTACTCAAACTTCTATCCTCTTACCATTTTTCCTACTTTCTTTCTCCCTGTATTTCATTTCCCTGCCCATTTCCTTTCTGATATATATGTTCGGTAAATAAATAGGAGTCATTCATGTAGGATGAGGCAGGAGGATTGTGAGTTCAAAGCCAGCCTCATCAACTTAGCTCAGAATCTAGCATCCCAAGTTGCTGGGATTATTTGCATGTGCCAGGGCAGTTGTATTTTTATTATTTTAAGAACCTACATATAATTTTCAATAGTGGCTGCAGTAATATACAGTCCCAACTACAGTGTATAAGAGTTCTCTTTACTCTGCATTCTCACCAGTACTTGTAATCTGTCTTTTTTGATAGCAGCCATTCTTGGTAGAGTGAGGCTGTATCTCATTATACTTTTGATTTGCATTTCCTTGATGAATAGTGATTTTGAGCATTTTTTCATATACCTGCTGGTTATTTGTATATCTTTTTTAGAGAAATGTTTATTTAGGTATATTACCATTTTTAATCAGGTTTTTTTGTGGGTGTGATTAAATTTTTAGAGTTTTTTACATAATTCTGGATATTAAGTCTCTGTCAAATGAATAGCTGGCAAATATTTTCCCCCATTCTGTAGGTTGTCTCTTTACTCTGTTTATTGTTAATTGCAATGTAGAAGCTTTTTAGTTTTATATAATCACATTTGTCTGTTTTTTCTTTCATTTCCTGTGCTTTTAGGAAATCCTTGCCCATTCTAATACCCTGAAGTATTTTCCCTGTGTTTTCTTCTCATATATTCATTGATTTAAGGTCTCCCATTTAAGTCTTTAATCCATTTTTTGTTTATTTTTTGTAATTTGTGAGAGAGATAGGGTCTGTTATCATTCTTCTGTATGTGGGTACCCAATTTCTCAGCCCTGTTTATTTAAAAAACTGTACTTTCTCCAATGCATGTTCATGGCACATTTTCCAGAAATCAGTTGGCCATAGAAGTATTGGATTATATCTTCAACTGAAGAATGAATAAAGAAATGTGGTGGGCTGGGATTGTGGCTCAGCGGCAGAGCGCTCGCCTCGTACGTGCGCGGCCCGGGTTCGATTCTCAGCACCACGTAAACATAAATGCATTGCATTGTGTACAACTAAAGTAAATAAATAAATATTAAAAAAAAAAAGAAATGTGGTACATGAACACAGTGGAATATTATTCAGCCAAAATAAAGATGCTCGTGTTTGTGACTCAGATCATGAAAAACGGGACATGACATTCATTAGTTTAATGTTTTCCCCCTCCTGTGATAGAAATGCATAATGACACAGCCTAAGTAATGTGAAAGTATTCAGCAATGTAAGAAAAAATTCAATAAGCATTATCTACCAGTTGCAGTTCTTAAGCTCATCTTAAGATTTCTTCAGTTGAAAATTACTTTGGGAGATTGTGAAAACTTGCTACTTTTTTCATTAACATCCCTTATTTATTTTTACTGTTAATTTTCCTCAAAACACATACTACAATGAATTCTTACCCTCATGAGTCTTTAGAATAAAGGAAGCAAAGTCATGGGGAGGCTAAAATAATAAATTATTAGGCATCTGTGTTATAACCCCATAGCAAGGATTACAGAAGCAGATAATGAATGAAGGCAATGGAAGAAGGTCATGTGCCTGACCTTCTTGGCATTAGGTTGGATTTAAACTCTCCAAAATTGGTTGGTGCAATGTAAAGAAGCCACGCATCATGATCAGGAGGCTTCTGTTCAATTTCAGGTTTTGTTTATATTTTCTAGACCTCAGAGATCATTACATTAATTGAAGTAAGTGAGGCACAGAAAAATAAATACTGCATGATCTCACTTTATATGTGGAATCTAAAAATGATGCTCTAGAAGTTGAAAGTGAAATGGTTGTTATCAGAGGCTGGGTAGTGTAGGGGATGAGGGATGGGGAAATGTTGAGCAGTGGGTATTGAACTTACATTACAGTAAATAGAAGTAAGAATCTCTGATGTAATATTACCCAATTGGGAGAACCTAGATAGCAATTACATACTATATGTCTCAAAAAGGTAGAAGAAGGCAGGGTGTGGTGGTGCATGCTTGTAATTCTGGAGATTCAAGAGGCTTAGGCAAGAGTATTGTAAATTCAAGCCCAGCCTTGGCAATTTAGTGAGACCTTCAGCAATTTAGCAAGACCCTGACTCAAAATAAAAATTAAAAAGGACCTGGGATATAGCTCAGTGGTAAACCACCTCTGAGTTCAATCCCCAGTACCCCCCCGCCAAAAAAAAAGATAGCAAAAGGGTAGTGAAATTTTTCAATCCAAAGAAATAATAAGGGGCTGGGGTTGTGGCTCAGCGGTAGAGCACTCACCTAGTACGTGTGCGGCCCAGGTTCAATCCTAAGCACCATGTAAAAATAAACACACTGTGTACAATTAAAGCAAATAAATAAATTAAAAAAAAGAAATAATAAATGTTTGAGGAGAGAGAGGGCATTTAATTTAAACATTATACAATGTATACATATATTGAAATATCACATGGCACTCCATTTATCTGGAGTAATAATAATTTTACTTTATGGAGGAAATATAATAAACTTTGGGCTGATGGTGTTGCTCAGTGGTAGAGCACTTGCCTAAAATGCCCAATATCCAGGGTTTCATCCCCTGTACTTAAAAAATCACAATTTGTATGTGTTTATGTGTCAGTTGAAAATACATATACAAAATACAAATTAACATAGATTGTTACTTTGTAGCAAAATATAAAGTCACTGTAAATTCAATAAAGGTGTGTAGTTTGAAAATAAAAGTATGGTTGTCGCATAGTGGTACATATCTGTAATCCCAGCCACTCAGGAGGCTGAGGCATCAGGATCAAGAGTTCAAAGCCAGCTTCAGAACTTAGAGAGACCCTGTCTGAAAATAAAAAAATAAAAAGGCCTGGAGATGTGTATTAAAGCACCTCTGGGTTCAGTTCTCTGTAATAAACAAATAAGAAAATAAAAGGTTGACAAAATCATGGTATGTTGTCATGAATCAAAGGAACTAGAAGTGTCTGTAATGATTAAGATGAAGTTGGTATCAGAGTAAATAAAATTATACTATGAAGAATATTGTAAAATGATCAACACATAAGGAAGACATTGCATCCTAAATGTATGTGTATCAAGCAAGAAAGCATCAGAAAGCATGAAACAAAAGTGATAGATCAGAAAGGATAGAAAAATTTACAATGATATTTGAAAAATTCAATGCACCTTTTTAGCAACTTATAAAATCATTAGACAGAAAATCAGTCAGAATACCACAGTTCTGAATAACAGTTAACATATAGATCCATATATACAAATAGAGAACCTAGGAACACATACATTCAGTTGCCCCTGGAACAGTCTCCAAGGTAGACCTTTACCTAGGCCACATATCTTAATAAGGATAAGACAGTGGAACTCACACAGATTATGTTCTCTGAATGTAATGGAATCAAATAAAAAAATTGAATAACAAAAAGACAACAGTAAAATCTCTGAACAGTTGAAAATTAAGAAAACATACTTCTAATCATCTATGGGTCAAAAAAACCTTGCAAGAAATTTTAAAATTGTTGAACTGAATGAAAATGAAAGTAAAACATGGACATATGTGGGGTGCTGCTAAGGTAATGCTGGGAAGGAAATTTATAGCACTAAATGCTTATAGTACAAAGCAGGTTATATTGCAATTAAAAAAAATCTTCCAATTCTGACATCAAAAAAACTAGGAAAGGAAGAACAAAATAAACTGAGAGCAGGTGGGAAGAGGGAAATAATAAATGTAGGACCAGAAATCAATGAAATTTGAAATGAGGAAAAATAGAGAAAGTTAACAAAACATGTTTCTTTAACAGTAAACAAAATTAATAGTCTTATAGAAAAACCAACAAAGTCAAAAATAAAGAAGACACAAATCATCAATATCAGGAATAAGGCAGGGAATATCAGTATACATCCTGTAGAATTCAAGAGTATGTAATTATACTATGAATAAAGGTACTTACTTATAAATTGACTACCTAGAAGGAATGGATCAATCTCTCAAAATCCCAAAACCACAAGCCTCAATCAAGATCAAATAATGAATCAGAATAATCACATTGCCATTAAATTAATTGAATTAATAATAAAAATATCTTCCAAAAAAGAAATTTCCTGGACCAAATAATTTCACTGGAGAATTCTATGAATCATTTGAGAAATTAGCATCAATTTTGCAATTTCTTACAAAAAATGGAGACAAGTTAACACATTTCAAGTCATTTTATGATATCAACATTGCCTTGATACTAAAGCTATACACAGTCTTTAATGAAAGACCTATGCCACTCGTGATCCTAGCAAAAACATCCTCAACAAAATATTTGAAAATATAGTGTGTATAATATAGTATATATAATTATATGTAATTGTAATTTTGCCAAGAACCAATTACATACTAATTATATATAATTCAGTGATAAACAATATAATTATACACTATGATAGGTAGGTAGATGTGAAGAGCAGATGAACCCACAGTCATCAACTGATCCTGTGGTGTTGGCAAAAGCCAAACCTAGGAAACATTCCTTGCCAAAAGATGAGGATGTGAACAGCCTTGACACTGGGCTTTGACTTATCTGATGTTTCAGGACAATGGGCTTCCTGGGTATAACATTATAATAGTAGGATGTTCCTTGTATTGCAACAATAGCTACAAAAATATTTCTATCTCTGTAACTTTTTAGTACACCAAGAAATTTTTTTTATATTTTATTTATTTGCTTTAGTTGTACACAATGCATTTATTTCTTTGTGGTGCTGAGGATCAAACCAGGGCCACACACGTGCTAGATGAGCATTTCATCGCTGAGCCACAAACCCAGCCTTTTTTTTTTTTTTTTTTTTTTTTTTTTTTTTGTACTGGGGATTGAACCCAGGGGCACTCGACCACTAGGCCACATCCCCAGCCCTTTTTTGTATTTTATTTAGAGACAGGGTCTCACTGAGTTGCTAAGTGCCTCACCACTGCTGAGGCTGGCTTTGAACTTGCGATCCTCCTGCCTCAGCCTCCCAAGTGCTGGGATTACAGGTGTGCGCCACTGCGCCCAGCAAGAAGCTTCTTGATAACTCACAAGCCTTGAACAATTTATAATGCCCCTTTAGTTTTAACTTCCTTAATGTGAGACGCTATATAATAAACTTGCAGAGCTAGTTCTGGGTCACTGTACCTCCATCAGAGTGCAGTATCCCACAGGGCCTCAGCTTTGCTTAAAAATGTCTCTGTGTTTTCTTTGTCTCTGTGTTTTTCTCCATCTCCCATCTCTCCTACTCGAGATCCTTTGTTGATGCTGTGCAGGTTATGACAGTTGTTGCCCAAAGTGGGGCTTGAGCACAGGGGAACTCAAAAGAGTTTTGTGATGTAGATGTTTTAAATTTGAGGTATAGTGTGATACAGAGGTCAGTATGTGTAATGTCATATCATTGGTTTAAATTTGCATTCCCAGTATTATAAATGATGATGTACAACTTTTTGTACACTTCCTCATCATCACATATTTTCTTTTGAGATATGTCTATTCAAGTGATGTGTCTATGATTCATTGGGTTGTTTGTGTGTTTTATTGAATTCAGGACAAAAGACTGTGTATATCAGGCTGTGTATAAACTACTGGTTGGTCCTATTTATCTATCATATATCTATCTATCTATCTATCTATCTAGCATCTATTTGTCATCTATATATCTATTTTGGTTGTACTTTTGGCACATCTTTTCTTTTTTTAATTTTTATTCTAATTTGTTATACATGTTTGCAGAGTGCAATTCATTTCATATTACATATAAAGAGCACAATTTTTCAAGTTGTTGGTTTTATATAAAGTATTTTTACAACAATTGTGTCTTCATACATATATTTAGGGTGATGGTGTCTAAATCATTCTGCCATTATTCCTATCCCCTTGCCATCCCCCCACTCCTCCCTCCCCTTTGTTCTATTTAAAGTTCCTTCATTCCTCTCATCCCCCCTCCCTTGCCTTTATAAGTTAGTATCTTCATATCAAAGAGATCATTTTGACCTTTGGTTTTTGGGGATTGGCTAACTTCACTTAGCATTATTTTCTCCAACTCCATCCATTTACCTGCAAATGCCATGATTTTATTCTCTTTTAGTGCTGAGTAGTGTTCCATTGTGTATATATACCAAAGTTTCCCTATCCATTCATCTGCTGATGGGCATCCTGGTTGTTTCCACAATCTAGCTATTGTAAATTGTCCAGTCCATGATAAACCTATGTATTTTCTTCAATATGTCTTGGTAAATTCAAATTTATCATTCTTTTCTTTTTGTGGGTAGTTGGAAGTGTTTCTGCCCCTTCATAGAGAAATCTTTGCTCTTGTAAAATTTGTTAAGAATATTAAAACTTTTTTAGCATTTATTTTCAGTCTCTAATCAATTTTTAATTACTTTTGAGGTACAGTGTGAGATAGATGTCAGTATTTGCCCTTTTCACATAATTATCTTGTTGTTTCAGTACTATGTATTGAGATGATTTCCCATTTCCAATTAATTGTTTCTACAGCTTTTGGAATATTAATGGATTATCTATGTATAATCAGGTTCCTTTGACTTATACAGCTTTTTTATGGAACCATACACTTTTATGGTAAAATCTTAAAACAAGGTAGTGTAAGTCCTCTAATTTATACTTTCTTATGAAGCTTAATTTGGGGACTGCAGCACATTTTGACATATATTGAAAATTCAACTTGTCATTTTCTTTTTTTCTTGGTATCAGGGATTGAACCCAGGAGTTCTTACCCACTAAGCCAAATCCCCAGCCCTTTTTTGTATTTTATTTAGAGACAGGGCCTCACTGAGCTGCTTAGGGCCTTGCTAAATTGTTGAGGCGGCCTCAAATGTGCCATCCTCCTGCCTCAGCCTCCTGAGCCACAGGGATTACAGGTGTGTGCCACTGCATTCAGCAACTTGTCATTTTCTACCAAAAAAATTCCTGCTATGATTTCACTGAGATTGTGTTGAATGTATGAATTATATTTGAACAAACATTTAAACAAAGACATTTTCTTTATTTTCAGTAATATTTTCAGTGTAGATGTTTTGCACATATTTCATCAAGTTTATTTTTAAACATTTTCTGCTCTTGAATGCTGCCAAAAGGGTGATTTTTGGGAGGGGAGTACTGGGGATTGAACTCAGGCACTCGACCACTGAGCCAAATCCTCAGCCCTATTTTGTGTTTTATTTATAGACAGGGTCTCACTGAGTTGCTAAGTGCCTCTTTTTTGCTGAGGCTAGCTTTGAACTTGTGATCCTCCTGCCTCAGCCTCCTGAGCTGCTGGCATTATAGGTGTGCTCCACCGCTTCAGGCTAAAAGGGTGATTTTTTTTTAAAGTTAATTTTGTAATTACAATTGCCAGTATATAAACAATTGCTTTTCAATATAAACTTTATGTAGTGCAAATTTGCAAGATTAATTGTTAACTTGTACTAGTTGTTTCATATATTACTTAGAATTTTCTTTGTAAGCCCAATGTCTGCTAATAGAGATTTACTGCTTCCACGCTAAAAGTAGGCTATTTATTTATTTATTTATATTAATATATTATATTATGCATAAATGTGGGGATCATTTTGGCATATTCATAAATGCATACAACATACTTTGTTCGATTTCAATCACCAGTACTATCCCTTTCACCTCGCCCTCTCCATTTCCTTCCTCTACTCCACTGATCTTCTTACTATTAATATGTATTTTTTTAATTGGTGCATTACAGTCAAACATAAAAGTGGAATTCACTGTGAGGCCTTTTATTTAATGTTCTTACTTTATCACACTGGCTAGGATCTCTTGAAGTATTATGGAAAAATGTACTTTATTTCACAATTAACTCTAATATTATTAGCTTTATACTGGGATGAAGAAGTTCCATTATTTGTTCATTTTGTTAACATGGCAAATTAAATTGATGAGTTTTAATTGTTAAATCAATATTTTAGTCCTTACATAAAGTCCACTTGTTCATTATTCAGAAAAAAAGTCAATGTTGCAAGCCTAAGATTGCTGTCATTAGAAAGGCTTCCTTGGAAGGTTGGTCATTAGATGGTGTTTAGAAACATGAATTTGGGGAGGTCATTTCCCACCCTAACTCATAAAAGTGCCTAACTGAGCTTAAATTCTTTGTACAAAACAATGTGGTTTATGCTGAATACCTGCTTGTCCTTTGGGATCCTACAATTCTGGTATATGATATCCAGAGGGTGCCTACATGAACAAACTCCAATAAAAATGGAATCGCTAATGATATTCTCTAGTAGAAAACATTTCACATGTTTTTCTTGACAACTCATTGCTGTAGGAATTAAGCACACTTGACATGACTCCCTTAGGAAAGGATTCTTGATGACTTGTGCCTGGTTTCCTCCAGATGTTACACAATTTGCCTTTTCCTTTGGCTGATTTTGCTTTGAATCTTTTCATTATAATAATTTTTAGGCACGAGTACAACAAACTTATGCAGGAGCCCTAATAAAGGAGATAGCTAAGATTGCGGTTAGCTGTGAGCCATAAGCATTAGTACCTTCCATGGTCTCCTGAGACTTGGCCCAGGACATTGCGGATTGGGTCGGCGCCATTTGCATGGTCTCATGAGACTTGGCCTGGGACATTGTAGATCGGGTCGGAGCCATTTGCATGATCTCGCGAGACTTGGCCCGGGGGATTGGGGGTCGTTGTCGGGGCCATTTTGTGGTTGTTGGAGGAGCGTGGATGGCTTGTCGGGGTGTTGTTGGAGCCGGAGAGAGAAGCTGGCAGAATAAAGAGCCTGTTTGTTTCCAGTCTGCCTCTGAACTTATTCCCGCGGCTTCATTGCTCCAAGCGGCCATCGCTTCAGGCGGCAACAGGTGGCGGCCCGTACGGGGACTTTGGAGTGGACAGGTAAGAACTGAAAGGTCTCTAAAGATGGGTTCGAATATAACTGAATCCCAAGTGATAGAGGCTATGGAAAGACTCCTTGATATACCTGACTCTGTTGTCAGTGTGGAGGATTTAGAAAAAAGTGAAAGTGATCAGGAAAGCGTAGCTTCCACTGGGTCAACTAAGACCAGTAAAGAGAGTATTAGAAGAGTCCCCAAAATGACAAAAATCCAAGCTGTTAGAGCTATTCGGGAGTTATTGGAGATAGCTGAAGAATACTTGCTCTTGGGGCTGGGGTTGTGGCTCAGCGGCAGAGCGCTCGCCTCGCACGTGTGCGGCCCGGGTTCGATCCTCACCACCACATAAACATAAATGCATTGCATTGTGTACAACTAAAGTAAATAAATAAATATTTAAAAAAAAGAATACTTGCTCTTCATGGAACCTGGGACTCAGGATATTGCTGTCAGTGAAATTAGCAGTAGTGAGGAATCTAGTAAAAGTGATCCTGAGAAAATGAGGAAAAAGAAACTAAAAAAGACCAAGAAAAAGGACCATCAAATAGAAGAACCAATTATGTCCTCTACTCCCCCATGGGTGGAATCCATTACAGAAAATATGAAGGGTATTACTAGGCGTTTGCATACCCTAGAAACAGAAATAAAAAGTCTTTCTGAGCGCTTAGGTGCTCTCGAGGGTAACTTCACAGATACATTGGGAACCGCCAGCATTTGAAAAGAAAAATGGACAGAGGCTCCATCAGTCAGTAGATTTCAAAACAATAAAAAATCTCAAAGAGGCAGTAATGACTTATGGACCCCAAGCTCCTTTCACGTTGAGTATGCTGGAGTCCCTTAACACCTTTAGCTTAACCCCCTCAGACTGGAAAAGTTTATGTAAAGCAGCATTAAGCGGGGGGCAATACTTGGTTTGGTGATCGCAATTCCAAGAACTTTGTATAGAAACAACTAAAAGAAATGCAGCTGCAGGGTTTGGAGACTGTAATATAGAAATGCTCACAGGAGAAGGGCAATTCGCAGACTTACAGGCTCAAAAAGATCATGACCCAGGTGTATATGCTCAGATAAACGCAGCTGCCTTAGAGGCATGGAAAAGTGTACAAGGACCTGGGGATCTACAAGGTAGCTTGTCAAAAGTGATTCAAGGACCTAATGAGCCATATGCTGACGTTGCTGATCGACTTTTGAGAACTGCAGGTAGAGTGTTTGCAGATGTTGATCAAGCTATGCCATTAGTTGTTCAATTAGCATACGAAAATGCTAATAAATACTGCCAGGAAGCCATCAGGCCATGGAAAAATAAAAAGGATCTTTCCATATATATACAACTATGTAAAAGATATAAATGACGCCTTTGTCACAGGAAATGTGATTGCAGCCTCAATGAGAGGTGCTTCCCCTCGAAATTTCACAAAGGCTCAACCTAGACATTATAATCAATCAGGATATTCCAGGCAAAATTATCATAATCAATCAGGCTATTCTAGGCAAAATCCCAAAAGAGAAATAAGACCAAGCTCATACCGTGCCCCAGGCCACTGCCTCAGGTGTAAAAAGGGAAATCATTGGGCCAATAAATGCCATTCAAAATTTGACATCTATGGAAATCATTTGTTCAGGAATTCAAAAAATGGGGCACAAGGCCCAATGCTCCAGGGCCCACAAATGTACGAGGCATTGGAGGAGGAGTATCCTCAAGCATCCACTCAGATGCTTCCCTGACACAATCCCTACTACCCATCCACTCCCTCGCCAGAGGACCAGGAGGAAATGCAGGATTAGACCTCTGTTCCACCGCCCGAATAGTGTTAACACCTGAAATGGGGGTTCAACTGATTCCCACAGGAGTCAGGGGACCTCTTCCCTCAGGGACTATAGGACTTATTCTCGGGTGAAGTCCTAAAAGCTTATTAGGTAATGCTTAGCTCACCCCAAAGTATAAGTTCTGTTAATCAAGGAGATAGAATTGCTCAGTTGCTTCTCCTTCCCAATTTACATAATCCATTTAAAATGAGTATGCCTCAAAAACGGAACAATAGAGGATTTTGTTCCACTGACTCGGGACCTATGGCTTGCTGGGTTTGGGATTGTTCAAGGAGGCCTATGTGTAAAATAAAAATCCAAGGAATAGAGATGGAAGGACTGATAGATACTGGAGCTGACTCTTCCATCATTAATCTATGGCAATGGCCCAAGCACTGGCCTCTGCAAAAAGCTTCAACCAGTTTAAGAGGCTTGGGATATAATAACCTCCCAGAGAAAAGTACGGTAATTTTAAAATGAGAGGATGATGAAGGGCATAAAGGAACATTTCAGCCTTATGTTTTACCTAACCTACCGGTTACTTTATGGGGAAGAGATATTTTGCAACAAATAGGAGTACACCTTGCAACCAAGCCTGCAGGTATTAAATGTGAAAATCTACAGGGTAATCTTAACCCTAAAAGAAATTATTATCAAAAAGTACAGGGTAATCTTAACCCTAAAAGAAATCATTATCAAAAAGTACAGAGTAATCTTAACCCTAAAAGTAATCATTATCATAAAGGAAAAAGATATTTTTTTCGGGGCCACTGAGAAAATAATTTTGAAAATACCATGGCTTTCTGATAAGCCAGTGTGGGTCCCTCAGTGGCCCCTATCTAAAGAAAAATTACAAGTGGCCCACCTACTAGTTCAGGAACAATTAGAAGCAGGACATATAGAACCTTCCACCTCTCCCTGGAATTCCCCCATATTTGTGATCAAGAAAAAATCAGGAAAATGGCGATTGTTACATGATCTTAGAGAAATTAATAAAACCATGCAAATCATGGGCCCTACTCAACCTGGACTTCCTAATCCTGTAGCTATTCCAAAAAATTTCCATCTTATTACTCTTGATATAAAGGATTGTTTCTTTTCCATTCCCCTACATCCTCTGGATGCCCCCAGGTTTGCTTTTTCAGTTCCTTCTATCAATAATAATGGCCCTGAAAAAAGATATCAATGGAAAGTGCTACCGCAGGGAATGGCTAATAGCCCCACCATATGCCAAATATATGTGGACAAAGCAATCCAACCAATTAAAAATAAATATCCAAACCTCATGTGTCTACATTACATGGATGATGTTTTACTGGCCCACCCTAATCAAAAAATCTTATTTAATATATTCAGTGACGTGGCAGAAAATTTTAAAAAATATGGATTATATATAGCAGAAGAAAAAGTTCAAACCAGATCATCCATCTTATATTTAGGATTCAAAATCATGGATACCTTTGTTAGACCCCCAAAATTTTTAATAAATAAAGAACATTTGACCACCCTCAATGATTTCCAAAAACTACTGGGAAACATTAATTGGCTTCGCCCTACACTAAACCTCACTACTGGCCAACTAAAACCTTTATTTGACATCCTTCACCAGGACCCTGATCCATCTTCACCACGAACATTGACTCCTGATGGTAGGAAAGCTTTAAAGTTAGTAGAAAAAGCCATCGAAGGAGCTCATTGTGATAGATTTGATTTAACTCAACCGCTGATATTGATTATTATTTCTTCACAATATATACCCACAGTAGTATTTTGGCAACAAGGGCCTTTATTATGGATACATTTGTCCATCTCTCCTAAAAGTATAATTGAGTCTTATACCTCCATGGTGGCTAAACTTATTCTTCAAGGACTTAAGACTTCTACTAAAATATTTGGCATTCACCCTGCTACTATTATTACTCCCTAGTCATCATCATAGATTGAATATTTATGCTTCAATGATAATGATTGGGCTATAGCTAAATGCTCTACTTCTG
The DNA here is from genome assembly GCA_025594165.1 of Tamias sibiricus. Classification (NCBI taxonomy): domain Eukaryota; kingdom Metazoa; phylum Chordata; class Mammalia; order Rodentia; family Sciuridae; genus Tamias; species Tamias sibiricus. Next base: position 131,545,614 of record CM046667.1, read on the forward strand.
CAAATTTTGATAATCATCTTCCTAAGTCTCCTATATTATCTTTTTGTATTAATCATCCTATTATATTTCCACAGGTAATAAAAAATCAACCTATTCCTAAGGCATTAAATGTATTTACAGATGGGTCCTCAAATGGTACTGCTGCAATAGTCACTACTAAAGAAAATATGACTTACATAACTGTACACACATCAGCTCAATTAGTGGAATTGGAAGCTGTGGTAAGAGCTCTGGAAAATTTTAGAGAGCAGCCCATGAACATTTTTTCAGATAGCCACTATATTCTACATGCCGTCCCAAAGTTAGAGCTAGCAGGACCAATAGCACCTCATACTCCAGCCTTTAAATTGTTTTATCAAGCCGGGCGTGGTGGCGCACACCTGTTATCCCAGCACTTTGGAGGCTGAGGCAGGAGGATCGCGGGTTCAAAGCCAGCCTCAGCAATGGCGAGGCACTTAGCAACTCAGTGAGACCCTGTCTCTAATAAAATACAAAAAAGGGCTGGGGATGTGGCCCAGTGGTCCAGAGCCTCTGAGTTCAATACCTGGTACCAAAAAATAATAATAATAATAATAATTGTTTTATCAAATACAAAAACTTTTGTGGGCAAGAAAAGAATCTCTATTCATAGGCCATATTAGAGCACATATCAACTTGCCTGGTCCCCTCCATGAACGTAATCAAAAGGCTGATGCTCTTACCCAAACAATCTTTATACTTTCAGCGCTCCAGCAAGCTAATTTATTTCAGTCCCAGTTTCACGTCAATAGCACCACTTTGCAGCGTAGGTTTAAAATCACAAGGGAGCAAGCCAGAACAGTTGTAAAAGATTGTAAATCTTGTATGACACATTTGCCCAATCCTCATTATGGTGTTAACCCTAGAGGATTAATGCCCAATCATTTGTGGCAGATGGATGTTACTCATGAGCCAAGTTTTGGAAAATTGCAATTTATTCATGTGACCATAGATACATGCTCAGGCATGATTTTTGCTTCCTTACATTCTGGAGAAAAAGTTAAAGATGTTACATCTCATTGTTTGCAAGGTTTTGCTGCATTGGGCATCCCCAAAATGCTTAAAACAGATAATGGCCCCGCATATACGTCCTCATCTTTCAAACAGTTTTGCGCAAAATGCAATATATCACATAAAACAGGCATCCCATACAATCCTCAGGGTCAGGGCATTATTGAAAGAGCAAACCGCACACTGAAAATTATGTTATTAAAACAAAAAGAAGAAAATTGGAAAAGTCCTAAGGACAGATTGGCAGTTGCCCTGTTTACCTTAAATTTTTTAACTTTAGACTCTGATGGTTATTCTGCTGGAGACAGACATTGGAACCCACACCAACAACATAAACCTTTGGTTTACTGGAAGGATGTTCTTTCAGGTACATGGAAGGGTCCGGATCCAGTATTAATTTGGGGGAGAGGATCTGTTTGTGTTTTTCCAAAGCATGAATCCTCTCCAATATCGATACCATCTAGATTAATAAAGCAGGTACCACATCAAAAGGATGAAGATGAAGTTGTTGAGGAATCAAGATTAATAAAAAAAAGTAGAAAATCAAGAGGATGTTTAGTGTAATCTCTAAGTAAATTTGTATGATCAGAACACAGTTTGCTTTTAGAAATATCTAGAAGACAGGAAACACCATGGCCATTTTTGTTTCTCTCACATGCCTAATACAATGCTGACACATCATTTTTGGTAAATTGACTAATAGGAGACTAGAGAGGGAGTTTGGAAAACTAGGTTGCATCATACTTGTGTGTTTTACTTATTGGGAAAGTCACTTAACTTATTTTGGCCAAGTTTCCTCCTCTTTATCATGGAAGATTAGGCTTCATGATCTCAGGTTAGAATATCACACTCGCCCCCAAAAAAAATTTGCCTGAAAGATGTATCTAGTTTATTCAAGGTCACATAGATGGAGATCAAAGTTCATGGTATGCTATTTCCCCCTTGGTACTATCCACTTACTTTAAAATCAGTAAGCAGGCTAAGCATACCTCAGCAGCAACTTTAAAGCCCACCTAGTTCCCCTATTTACTAAACAAATCTGGATTTAATAAAACTTACTTTTGCTAATGGTAGGTAATGGAAGAATCAAATCTCCCTGAGACCACAAGCTTCATTTCACTTCATACTTTCCTAGCTGGATCAGCAGTTACTTCTGCAGTTCAGCTATTTAAGGCTAATAACCCTGGAGCTGAGGAAAAAAAATCTCCCACTTACTGTTTTACAGCAGTCACCGTCTGATAATCACCAAATGGTTTCTGGGTCAGTTATGCATCTTCAAGGTAAGACCAAAATGCCAGCTGGAATAATGGGGCGATGGAGTGCCTTAATCAAGAGATTTCTATAAAATGCTCAGAGGCATTGGTCTTAAAATTGCAACAGATTTTCTTTCATGCCAGCTCCTAGCTAAACTAAATGCCCTATGACATACATTTATTTAAAAAGTGTAAGAATTCCACTGATGTTGGTGGCAAATGTAAAATTTGGATGTCCCCATTAAGATAAGTACTGTTTAGCAAGTGCCTTATAAAGACATGTGCAGAGACTATTCATACTTTATATAGAAGATATGTTTTTGAGGGAGTTCAATTAAAATTCCCATACCCATGCAGCTCAAGTGCCAGAAAGGATTTCAGCTAGAAATCTCTTCTTAGAATTAAGGGATCAAAAAGATGGATATTTTTTAGTTCCTTTTTAATCAGTACTTAATGTTAATAAGTAAAGTTTAATGAGGATTTTTCCTTCAGTTATTTTTTTTCTACAATGCAGAGGCTTCCAGACTTTGATAGGAGCTTTTACTTTAGAGTACATTGTCTACTAGTCAACTGTGTGCTAAAAAGATAACAGGAGGGTAAAAGCAGCCCATTGACAAGTATCTGAGGCCTCTGGTTTTCCAATTTAGGAACCAGAGGGATATTGGATGGGAAGATCTTTATAAGAAAAACTTTTCAAAGCTCTGTTATATCTACACTTGTCTACACTGCTTAGCTATATGTAGATCAAATCTAGCATGTTGGAGATGTCAATCTACATCATGTGCTTTGTCCCAGATTAGTGAGTGTCTATGGGAATGTAATTTACCCCTCTGAAATAAGAGAAAATTATGAAAAAAGATTTCGTTCTCAATAAAATATCTTGAATAGTACATACCTCCAAACCCACCTTACCTGGAATTTCTTTTTTAAAAAAATATTTATTTTGCTTTAGTTGTACACAATGCAATGCATTTATGTTTACGTGGTGCTGAGGATTGAACCCGGTCGCGCACATTCGGTGCTAAGTGAACGCTCTACCGCTGAGCCACAACCACAGCCCCACCTGGAATTTCCATTGCTAAAAAATCATGTACTTAGCTTTGTTAATTTCATTTTTTCCCAGTAAATACTTATTGAATGCCAGCTATGCACCAAGCACTATTCAAGACGCTAATCATACAGTAGCAAAGATAACAAATAGAAACACCCACTCTCATAGAACCTACATTCTGATAGGAATATGTAGGCAATAAACAAGACATAGAAGTAAAATTTTAGGAAAATATAGCATGTAAGAGGGATTGTGCAATGGTTAGTTCAGGTTTTCATTAGATGAGTTGGCCAAGGAAACCTCACTAAAACAAATTTCAATAAAGATCTGAAAGAAGTCGGGAAGGGAATTGTGCAGACTTTTTTTTTTTTTTTTTGTAGAAAGAGGGGGTTTGTTAAGGAAAGGGGAGAAGGGGAGAAAGGGGGAAGGAGGAAAGGGAAGAAGGGAGAGGGGAACAGGAAAGGGGAGAAAGGAGGACGGGAAGAGGGGAGAGCTGGTGAAAAGATGGCAGCGAAAGAGCTTGTGCAGACTTTTGAAGAATAGCACTCTAGGCAGATGGGACAGCAATTTGCATTGACCCTAAAGCAGGAGAAAGCCTGATATTTTCCAGCAATAGCCAGAAGGCCAGGATTGGTGCATCAGAGTGATTGAATACCTGGTACAAAAAAAAAAAAAAAAAAAAAAAAAAAAAGGCCATCCCAGATTTGGCTTTGGTGGAAAAACAGATGAGAGCAGTTTCCCTAGAAAATGGAAGCAAGGGCAGACAATTAAAATGACCAGGAAGCTCAGTTCACTTGTAGGACAGGGCAACCTCTATTCCCAACTAGCAGTATATGATGCATTCTGTGGAAAAATCATTATTCTGTTTCCCATAATTCTTTTTTTTTTGTAAAATATAAGTTGTTTCATTGTAAGTGTCCTGTTTTCCCCCATCATGGTATACCAGTGTGTTTGGGATCTGTAGGGGTGACTGAGGCACTACCCAGACAAGACTTTGGGTATCTCTTCAGGGATACTTGAGGGCATTTAATGTAGGTGTGAACACTTTAAAAAGAGTATGTCTTTTTCCCCCACTAGATTGTAGTAGTAGTAATAGTAGTAGTTGTAGTAGTAGAAGTACTGGGGATTGAATCCAGAGGTGCTTAAACACTAACCCACATCCCCAGCCTGCTTTTTATTTTTTATTTTGAGACTCTCTAATTTGCTTAGAGCCTCACTAAGTTGCTGAGGCTGGCTTTGAACTCTTCATCCTCCTGCCTCAGCCTCCAGAGAGCCACTGCTGGGATTCTAGGCCTGTGCCACCATTCTCTCTGATATGCAGATGCTAACACACAACAAGGATAGGGGAGGGAGAATAGAAGTTCACTGGATTAGACAAAGGGGAATGAAGAGAAAGGAGGGGTGAGAATAGGAAAGATGGTAGAATGAATCTGACATAACTTTCCTATGTTTGTATGTGAATACACCACCAGTGAAACTCCACATCATGTACAACCACAAGAATGGGATCCTAATTAGAAAAAGTTATACTCCATGTATGTATAATATGTCAAAATACACTCTACTGTCATGTATATCTAAAAAGAATAAATTAAAAATATGTCTTAGGAGTAGGTATAGCATGGATGTTGGTTGCTGTTAGAATATCCATCTCCTCCTTCTTTCTTCTTTAGGGATCCCAAATTTTCTTAATGTATTTGCCTTCCTACATGAAGTAATATGGTTCCAAAAGGGTGCCCATCTCTAGCTTCAGGGTAGATGATAAACCAATCAATCATAATACTGACTCACCCCTTATCAGCAATTATAGTAGGAGCCAGGTGTAAGCTAATCAGCATGTGACAATCTCCAGGGATAGACAGGTGATGTAATTTGACACAAGAAAAAAGAGCAGATAAGGGGATGATAAAATTTATCTTATAGAAAATGAACAAAGGAGAACTGGAGATATGGCTCAGTGGTAAAGTGCTTGCTTGGTATGCATGAAGTCCTGGGTTCCATCCCAAGTACACAAAAAGAAGAAATGAAAAGAAAATGAAGAAAGGAGTATAGAACTGGTTTCTCCTGCAGCCATCTTATGATCATGAGCTGTAATAGCATTAATATGAAGCTGAAATTGTGAACACAGGGGCTAATAAATTACTAGAACAAATGACATCTTAAAGGGCCGATAAAACTATGTTAGAAACCTTCCCTTCACTTGTAATAGCTTTTTTAAAACATTTTTTTAATTGTAGATGGACACAAATGCCTTTCTTTCTTTTTTTTTTTTTTTTTTTTCTTTCTTTCTTTATATATAATGCCTTTATTTATTTATTTATGCTTGCCTAGCATGTGTGAGGCACTGGGTTCGATTCCCAGTGCCTCATACATGCTAGGCAAGCACTCTACCACTGAGGCAAAACCCCAGCCTGGAATAACTTTTGTGTGAAATAATAGTTGCATTATTGCTTGAGTTGAGGATTTGGGTTACTTGCAGCTAAAAATTCTAAATGTCCTTATTTGTGTATTATTCTCGACTAGTTGCTTAAATTCTCCAAGCTTCAAATTTCTCTGTCTTTCTAGTATTGAAATATCCTTTATGGGGATAATCTTCAGATATGTTCAGATATATTCTTAGTATCAACTTGTTTACATTGACCCAGGATATAAGCTTAGTTATCTGGTTGCTTTTAAAAGGAGTTGGACTCTTTGGGCCATATACTAAGAGAAAGTCCACACTTAGCTTTAGTTTTCATGGCAGTGTCTAGATTCCAGTGGTGGTAGAGAGCATTCAGTAGCAATAGTGCCTGTGTGGGATCCTACAAAGTTGCTTCTCTTGTGTGAATGTGGAGAAGGTCTTCCTCTCTTGGTTATTCCTACATATTCTTCACCCCTGATTCTTTGCTGTTCTCTGATGAACCCAACCTAATTCTATCCTAAGATTGGGAGCCATAAAGTTTTTTAAAAAAGTTCATTTCTGTTTTACTTAGATATTTATTTGGCCTGACCAAACTCTGGGGCAAATCTTGTTTGGAATTCCTGCCTGTGCTTTGAACTCACACAGGCCTGGCTCTCCTTGACCAGATAACAACCCTCCCTAAAAACCTAATGGTGCCTCATAAACTTTGATGTGGGGTCTGACTTTACTCCCAACCTTGGAATGCAATTCCATGTAGATCATTAATTTGCTATTTGCCCTTGTATTGTGTATGTCTGAACCCTGTTAGCTGTTAAGTTCCCAAGAGTTTTTTGTAACTCTTTGAGCTATAAAAACCTTGTCTTGCCGGAAAGTGGTACTGATCCCGAGCCCAGTGTTTGGGAAGGGTAGCCACTGGCCAGCACATTTTGTGTACACAAATATAAGCTTGCTTTAATTTGATTTAAAATTGGAGTTGGTGGTCTTCTCTTTGCGACTTGGATCAACATTCTCTAAGTGCAATCTGATATCTAACAGATTATTTTTCTACCTATATTAACAGACTTGGACTTTTTTTTCCTTTTGCTAATCAAATCCTAACCGGATTGATTTGATGATTAAATGAAGTAACTAGAGTAGCTACTGAATAAAATTGAGTTTTCATTTTTAGGACTGACAAAGGTTTTCTTCTATAATAACTAATTCTCAGTTGTGAAAAGTTGGAAAGGTTTATTTGACATTCATGCCACAAGTCTGCCATGGGTTAGCTACTTCTCATTGCTGCCTTCTTCACTTTAGGAAACAGTCTCCTGGAGCATCTTCTTTCTGGAATACTAATGTTCATCATGGCAGAAAGAGAGGAGTCAAAGTGAATCACTTTCTTAAACCTTCTACTCAGAAAAGACACATATCACTCCCACCTTTCATTAGCCAAGTATGACAGGAAGGAGACTAAAGGAGAAGCACTGGAACATTTGGTGAACAGTTATAAAATTACCACATCTCTTTCCCAATTTCTGACATCTTTTCATAGGGACGTGGCCACTCTGAAATTCCTTTACTGAATCAGATATTGTTTCCTAAGTATTTTGGGGCATTTTTACCAAGTTTCCTATCAAACTCTCTGCCTTGAGAAGACCTAGAGTTTTTCTTCATTTTTGACCTCTTACAAGTTTCCTTATTTTCTCAATGGGTAATATATTTGTAAAGTGTAAAAATAGATAGCCAAGTACAGTGGCACATTGAAGGAGCCCTAATTAGGAAGGGCTGTTGCAGCTAGCTGGAAGCCATAAGTTCCACCTGATATGTATGTGACGCACCTGTAGGCACCCGCAAAGCTGAAGGTATATAACCGGGTGAAAGCGGTCCGAGTTAGGAGAACGGAGAATTCAGTCAGTCGGGCAGTCACTCGGTCGGTCAGAAGAATCAGAGCGGCCAGAACGTAGGCAGAGTGGTTACAGAAGAGAAACCAGATAGAAGACAGAAGAGAAACCAGATAGAAGAAGTAATGACTGGTCAGAGTTAGGCCGAGGCTCCTGAGGAAGACAGAAGACAGAAGAAAGAAGAAGGAAGAAAGAAGAGAGAAGAAAGAAGCTCTAATCTTTCTCTAAGCTAAGCTCTATCTTTCTTTCTAAGAAGCTAAGCTCTATCTTTCTTTCTAAGCTAAGAAGACAAGAAGAAAAGCTCGCTTTAATCTTTCTCTCTAAAAATCTTTCTTTCCCTCTCTAAGCTCTCTCTAAGAAAGTAGAAGTAAAAGTAGTAAAAGCTTTACTCTGCCTCCGAGAGTGTTCCTCCCGGGTTACGGTACCAGGCAGCTTACAGCACATCACCTGTAATCCCAGTGATTCAGGAAGCTGAGGCAGGAGGATTGCAAATTGGAGAACAGCCTCAGCAAACTACAGAGACCCTGTCTCAGAAATATAATAAAAAAGGCTGGGAATGTAGCTTAGCAGTAGAGTGTCCCTGGGTTAAGTCCCAAAAACCCCCTCCACAAACACACTTATTTTTATTTCTATTTTTTTTAGTGAAGGTAAGTTTGTTTTGCCTTAATGCTATAAATAGAATTTGAGATTGCCGAGGAACATGCCCAATCATATATCTGTATGGATATATATGTGTGCATACATGTGCACACACATACACATATACATACACCTATGTACCAACTGATATATTACTGAAGATTGGGAGCTCTACAAACAAACTGAGGTTGAGTGCTTGGAGTTTAAGATACTTACCGAGGATTAGCAGCAGTGAAGGGCATGAGCTGGTAGCGGGGGGCAGGAAGCAGGTTGAGCAGAGAAAGAAGTTAAAGTATAATACAGGTTTCATAAATCTTCATCCAATCTTATTGGAAGCTCTTGAGAGAACATTGCCCATCCAGGATAGCAGGTGTTGTCAACCTGTCATTTCCTCACCCTGTTCAGACCCCAGATGTATGCTAGTGTAGATTTTGTCTCATGGAAGGCAGCTCTCTGCACTCAGGCAGACCCTGAAGGGGCTCACAGCTGGGGACTGTGTGCCAGTTACACTCCCTGCAGGTAGGCTGCAGGTCCTTTCTTTCTTGAAGGGGGATCTGGGAAGTCTATCTCATGTCTACTACATACCTAGCACTTGACAATGGTTAGATGTTACATTTATGTTTACATAGATTACTTGAAATAAGTGAGCTTTGGATGGAGTTTTGTTTTTTGGTCTAAATGGTGGCTACTGCAGCAGCATTTGACCTGCTGAAGACTGAATCTGTGTGGCCGGTGATGATGACTGAGCACCGTACTGCTTCATCATCACTGGTCAGACCACAGGAATTAAACACTAAGGCAAGATTGTCATGGAAGACAACCTAAACTGAGCAAGGCAGCTCACTTTGTTCTAGCTTCCTTTCCATAGAGTTTTCAAAACTCTATCAAGGACTTGGCTTCAAAAGTTTATTTTCTGGGCTGGGGTTGTGGCTCAGCGGCAGAGCGCTCGCCTCGCACGTGCGTGGCCCAGGTTCGATCCTTAGCACCATGTAAACTTAAATGCATTGCATTGTGTACAACTAAAGTAAATAAATAAATATTTTTTAAAGAGTTTATTTTCTGGTACCCTCTGGTACCTACCTGGCCTTCACAGTTGCTAAAGGTCAAGACAATTCAGCTAGCCCTTCATATCTACAGGGTCTGCATTCTTGGATTCAACCAACAGTAGATCGAAAATATTCAGAAAAATATTGTATCTCTAAGTGAACATGTACAGGCTTTTGTTTCTTTTGATTATTCCCTAAGTGATACAGTGTAACACCTATTTACATTGTACACAGCATTTATATTGCATTAAATATTAAAAGTACTTTAGAGATGATTTGAAGTATACACAAGGAAGATGTGCTTAGATTAGATACAAGTACTACATCATCTTATTTAAGGGACTTGAATATCCACAATCCCCTGTGGATACCAAGGGAGGACTGCATGTCCTCCAATATTTGTCACAAATATTTTGGTACCTTTAAAGCTACTTCAACTCTTTATTCAACCTTTCTTTTTCAGTCAGGTTTATACCACCCTAAGCAAAATATCTCACCAGAACAATGTAGAGGAGGAAAGGTTTACTTAGGGCTCACAGTCTTAATACACAAACGGCCCACTCCATTGCTCTGGGCCCATGGTGAGGTGGACATCATGGTGGAAGTGCATAGCAGAGGAAGGTGCTCCATTCAGGGCAGCCAGGAAGCAGAGGGAGGTAAGGAAGAAGTATCCATGGGGAAAATGCACCCTTACAGGGCAAAATCCCCAGTGGCCTATCTCCTCCAGCCATGCCCCACCTGCCTACAGTTAGCACCCCATCGGTGCATTCAAACTTGGATGGACTCATATTACAGCTCTCACAGTCAAATCATTTCACCTCTGAATATTCCTTTATTAACACAGGAGCTTTTGGGGGACACCTCATATCCACATCATAAAACTGCCCTTGTCTCATCAATCTTTCTGGATGTGAAGGCCTCTTCTGTGGGTCTCCTTAAGCTTCACCCTACCATTTACTAGGGGAGGCTGAGGAATGTTTCTGAGAACTCTAGCATCTTAGAATTAGTGTCCCTACCGTCAAGATGATTGCCACTCTTGTATACCTCAGATTTAGGCAGGCAGGTACACTTGATTATAGGAATTTTTAATTGTAGAAAAATATACATACTTGCTAAAATTAATGTTTAGCAGTCAAGAAATGTTTTACTTAACCATTAGAAAACATCCCAAATGCAATAACTATTTACTATTATAATATTTAACTCAATAAATTCATTACATTTGATGATATAGTTTGAGAAATAATGAGGTAATGTGAGTTGGAGATGAAGAAATAGAGAAATATATTACCCAAATTAGATTGCATGTCAAATAATATTGGATTAAATATTTCATTTATTGGAATGTGTGTATTAAGACATACAAAAGCGATAAAACTGTACATTTTAGCTTTCACTGGTAAAACGCTAAAGAAGTAGATAATTATTTATTAGTACTCTTAATAGTCAGTGATGGCATTAATCATATCAAATTCACTAAATGATAACGTGACTATGAAATACAGCATTAGAAAGTCTAATCTAATTTTTAAAATAATTAATAAAGCACTAATTAACTCAGAAACATTGGCCTTGTTCTGGGGAACATTTTAAATGGAAAAAATGTTAATTTTGTTGGTGTCACAGTGAAAAGATTAACCATGATAGTGTTCACCTAGATGTAACAGGGAAATTTAATGCACTTTAAATTAATTAAAGGTATTTTTAGTTTCAGTTTGGCTTTGCAGGAATCAAAAACAAATAGCATATTTTCATAACATTGTGGAAAGTGCTAAATGGTTGCTGTTTACAGATACTTCTGAAAAAGTAGATCATGGTCCTTTATTTGCAAACAAGCCCTCTGTGTAAATTTACTTATAAAACAAAAATTTGAAAAAATGATGTGCATTATTAGCACATCGAGATGTATGGGAGGAACTTTTAGGTGCAGGCACCTGAGAAACCTTTTCAGTGTGGGTGAGGTTGCAGATGACAGGAGATTGTTTTAAGGAATTGTACTCTCTGTGGATCTAGAGGCTGACATAGTTTATAATAACAGAGACACTTTGATATAATCATGGGGTAATACTGGTAAAGGGGATTTCTCCACAAGGACAAGTTTATTCTTAAGTATTTTGAAACTGTGTATAAGGTTGTTGTGATTTTATATCAATGCAGCTCCCTATATGTAGCTGGTGTGTCTGTAGGGTAACAATTGCCCTGTGAACAATTTTCAGAGATCATTTATTCCAACTCCTTTATCTTACATATGCTGAAATATGTCCTGCTCAGGGAATAAACTTTGGAACGGTGGTATATTTTAGAAAACTTTTCTGTAGAACAATATGTATCATCTATATAAATGTATAATTATATTCAAGCACAAGATAGAAAGATAAATCTGATTTCTCCAACTCACAGTGAGATATTTATCAGATCCAGGTCAATGGTCTATTTTTCCCCATTGTAGGATCTATGTTGTATTTTCTGAGAAAACAATATTCTAATGGAAATAATATATTTTCTTTATTTAAATTAAGGTATTTAATCTTAAGGATTTAAATGAACTGTTCTGAATTATTTTGATCTGAATTATTTATATGTTTAAAATGAGCTTTAATTTTATGTGTTTAAACTCATTTATGTGAATTATATTCCTAGATAAATTGGCTTGTGTTAGTGCTATACTCAGAAATTAGAAATTATCCATGACACAATTATTAAAAATAGAAGTCAAATTAGTTTCCCCCTCCCCCATAGGCCTTTATAATTCCCCCCAACCCCTGTGGGAATTTTCCACTGTGTTGTTGAAAAAAGTGGGCTAATTAAGAACCACCATAAGAAATCCATTAATTTTATGGCATTCATTGTTTTTTATTTAATTATATTTGTGAAATAACATCAATTTTTTCTGAGTACCAAAGTAATACATATTAATTGTTCTAAATGTAGCGAATACATAAAACTACAAAGAAGGGCAATGAATATAATGTCATTTTTGGAGATGAGAATAGGGAACAAGCTGTATACATTTTTCTAGTTATTTTTTATATGTGTATCTAAAATATAGCTATAATTTAATGGGACTTCATTCTATGAGCTTTTAAGTGATTGCTTTTTTGGTATGTTGTAAGTAGTTTTTATAACAATGCATGGTTCCTCTAACTTCATTTTTGATGTCTTCATTATTTTCCATGTAATGATGCATTAGGCTCTGGTCAAGAAGACCAGAACAGGTTGGAAAATTGCTGAAAATGAAATTTGTGAATAGTATTATTTCTACTCCTAAGTTATATTAAGATTATAAAGGATAGGAGGTAGCACAGGATGTATCTGAAGTAGGGCAGCCTCTGCAAGCTCCCTTTTGTTCATTCTTTTGTTCATTTGGAGGACACACACAAGGTGATGACAGTGCTCAAAAGTGTTTGATCCATGGAGCCTTGAGCAAAGGAGCTTCTGGGCTCTTATCCTATTCTCTATCAAGTGCTTTGGCACATGCCTATAGTCCTAGCTACTTGTAAGGCTGCGGCAGGAGGATCATAAGTCTGAGGCTACCCTCAGCAATTTAGCAAGACACTGCCTAAAACAAACAAACAAAAAAAAAACAAATAAATAAGTAAATAAAAATAAAAGGGCTGAGGATGTAGGTTAGTGGTATAGCACTCCTGGGTTCAATCCCCAATGGGGGGACTGGATGCCAGTCAGCAACAAAAACAACACCCAGATGAGCATTCTGTTAAAATATATTTGTGTGCAAATTTGATTATTTCCCTGTTTCCCTAAGGTAAATGCCTAAGGAAGAAATTGCTGAGTTAAAGGGTTTGCATAATTTTAAGGTATCTGATACATACTGTGAAGCAGCCTCACGTAGTTAGTATATGAGAATGTCCCTTGTGTGCTTCAAAATGTATTTTTTGTTTGCTAAATGCATATTTTAAATGTAAACAAATATATAGTTGCCTGTCTCAGTTTGAATTTTATGTGCCTGAACTATGAGTATATAAAATTTTCCAAGTGTATTTACTGATTTACTTCTTTATCTACATAGTCTGTCAGGTGCTTTATGTCTTGTTTCCTTTCTTCTCTCAACTTATCTTAATATTAAAATCCTATACATGCTTATAGTCATTATATATTTTCCTTGATCTCTTGGCCATTTACTGGTATATAATGTCCTTTTGTTCTTAAAATTAGAAGTTTTACATCTTTTTTCTTTTGGTTCACATTTTCTCAGTTTACCTTTTCTTGTCTTTTTTATTGATTTTTCAATTATTCTATTGTTTTGTTGTAGATCTGTTTGCCCTAGGCAATATCCTCCTGGATATGTCTTTTTTAAATTAATTCAATCATCAAATCTCTTTTTATGTTTCTAGAGCAGATGTTGCAAGCTTTTTCTGTACAGGGCAAGACAGTAAATATTTTCAGTACTGTGGGCCATATGGTACCTTCTCCTCAACTCTGCTATTACAGGGTAAAACATCCATAGACAACATGTAAATAGGTGAAGTCTCCATAAAACTTTATTTTCAAATTTGCTCTTCGACCACAGTTTGCTAGAGGTCCTTGTTTCTAGAGTTTAATCTATTTACATTTATTGTAATTACTATTACATTGGGTCTTACTTCTGTCATTATATTCCATATTTTCTATTTACTATTTTTATTTCCATTTTTACTTTCTTTTCCCTTTTATCTATTTTGAAATTTTGGATTTTGCTCTTGTTTCTTTTCTTCTCTCAACTTCTCTTGAGACAATACCTTTCATTCCAGATTATGATGAAACAGAACTGAATTGGGGGCCCTCCCTTCTGAAATGGGGAGTGGCTTCTTCATGCTGAGAGTGGTGGCAGGAGGGGCTGTGACCCCCCACCTTGACAGGCATCAAAGAAGTTTGGAGCAGAGGTTGCCCACTCAGGCCTAACAAAGGTTAACTAAATCTGTGTTTGTGCTTGCCTGTTTTCTTTCTCTCCTGCCTCCTCTCCTTTAAAAGATATGCTCTTTTTCAGGTATTTCAGAGATGAAACTTTTGAAACAATTAAGTTTCTTCCATCTTTTGTCAAACTGGCTTAGAATAAAACGTATTTTCCTACCAATTTGACTCCAACTATTTCTTGAGCATCAAGCATCACGGCCCAGCCTCTTTCCTCCCCAGCTGGGATCTTGGGTGCTACCAGCCACCTACATAATTAGGTATCTCTTTTAAAGTGTAGATAGGATGCATATCTCACATTCCTAGTCACTCTAGCATATTCCATTGGGATTTATTTATGTATATTTCAGTTTTTATTGTCATCTATGTTATCGTTGCTTGTTTTCTTCTTTTCATCATAGTTTCCTGTTATAGCTTCTGTTCTGGTCTATTAGATATGGATTAGAATCCATTAGTCCTTTCCTGAATATGAAGGTTTGTGGATGGCATAGTTATCTGACTGGTGATATATATCTTGTCTGAATTTGGGGATCACACTTCCTTTTCCTCAGTGGTCTGCCTGGATCAGTCCACCACCTCTAGCTTCTACTATTAGAGATGACAAGTCTGAAATCAGCTTCATTTTTTTTAAGTTATTTTCTCTGTTCAGGTGCTTTATTTCTATTCCTATTTGTAATTCAGACCACTTGTAAAATCAGAATATGCCTAGCTCTATGTTCCCTAATAATTCCCTTCTGGAAACTCCTGAGTATTTTGAATAGATACACTCAAATCTTTACAGTTCTTTAGCTAATGCTTTTTTCTTCATCTTTTGGTTTTTCCTCTTTTTGGAACCCCTATTATTTGCATGGTCTATGCTCAGAGTTCCTGAATTTTTCTATCCAGATTTACGTCTCTTTTTACTTATGCCCTGTATTTCGAGATTTTTCTTCTACTCAAACTTCTAGTCATTTAATTTGGATTTAAATAGTGTACTAGCCAACTTTTCATCATTGTGGACAAAATACCCGACAGGAAGAACTCAGAGGAGGAAAAGTTTATTTTGGGGCTCATCATTTTAGAGGTTCAGGCCATGGTTGTCTGGCTCCATTGTTCTAGGCCCAAGGTGAGGGAGAACATCATGGTGGAAGGGCATAGCAGAGGAAAGCTGCTCAGCTCCTGGCTCTTAGGAAGCTGAGAGAAAGTGAGGCACCAGGGACAAAATATAAACCCCAAAGTCATGCCCCCTAGTGACCTACTTTATGCACCCTAGCTGCTTATAGTTACTACCCAATGCAGTGGTCTTTTCAAATTATTAATCCATTTGATTAATTCACTGATTAGGTATAGCTCTCACAATCTAATCATTTTGCTTCTGAACATTCTTGCAGCATCTCTCACATGAGCTTTCTGTGGACACCTGATATTGAAACCTTCATTTCATGGGTTGAATTTTAAATTCAAAACTGATATTTTTTGGTGTTCCATTCTTTTCATGTTGTAATCGAGTGCCTATAAGTGTTGTTAGTTTTAATGTTTTTATTGTTATTAATCTCTTCCAGTAGCTTCATTTCACTAGTAATCTGTTCCTCTTGTTCATACTATCATTTTGTAAGGCAGTAGTTTGCCAGAAGCTACTCCACTTTGAGGTTATGTGCTGAGGTTGTAGGACTGTATACCTTGTTTGTGCAAGTAAACAACCACCATAGGCCTAACACAATCATAAGGCAGAAATTGATAAGAAAATTAATCATGCTAACAAAAAGGACTACATGTGGACTTACTGAATTAATCAGAAGCTCATGGATGCATGGCTTATCAGACTTATATTGAATAATCCAGGCCCATAAGCTTATGGAACACACCAGACCACCAAATCAAGCAACCCCCTCACTTGAAGCCCATAAAAGGAGCAGCATACCCCAAGAGTGAATATGGTAGCACCTTGATCCTGTCATCTGGTCACTCCTTATGAGCCTTACTCAGGAAAATTGCCCCAGTGATGAAGAATCTCTGTCCTTGGACTTAGCAGAGTATAGTTGTATCCTCCCTGCCCAGTAATGATCATGCAAATCCCACTCCAAGCTGACATCCTGAAACTGCTCTCTGTTTGGACCTTGGCCTAAAGTGAGTTCCTGAACTTTGACAGCACTAAGCACTAAGCCTGAACAAGTTGTTTGGCTGCCTGGTAAGTAATCCTATCTGACCATCTACAGTGACTCTTTGCATTCCTGTCCTTCTCTGCCTTAGCACTCTGTTCGGCCTCCTGAACCCTGTGACTGCCTTAACCCTTAGCCTTTCAGTATAAAGTGTGATGTGTGACTTCAGCATTATAGATGTTAGAAATTTAGATTGGAATGAAAGAAGCTGTGATTGCCTGACCTATGACTACAGGTGATCCCCAAGTATTCAGGGAACTGCCACTGAAAGTGGTGTAGCCTGTGAATTTATTGTTATGCAATGCATTCTGACATTGTGGAAAGACACAACTGTTTTGTCTATGTTAATGGCATCACTTGCTCAAAACAATGGTAATTTAGATAATGGTAATTTAAACACTGGTAATCTTGCCTGTGTCATGTGCCATAGTGGTTTTTGTTCCTGTGACAGGTCATCAGACACCTGTTTAGGTACCAATAGAATGTATTTCTGGGGCTGGGGTTGTGGCTCAGTGGTAGAGCGCTCGCCTCGCATGTGCGCGGCCCAGGTTCGCTCCTCAGCACCACGTAAATATAAATGCATTGCATTGTGTACAACTAAAGTAAATAAATAAATATTTAAAAAAAAAAAGAATGTATTTCTGCTCCTTTGTGTCCTCAGCTGCAAAAATTTCCACTTTGCCCCTGTATGTGTATAAAAGACTCAAAGCACCTGATAAACTCCTTCTAGCAAAGAGGGAGGTAGGGAGGTCACTATGTATTGTGAAGGAGGAGGAGCAGATCTCCTTTGGCTTGTCTTTTCTGCAGCTCTTCTTTTCTGAGCTCTGCAGTAGATCAGCAAACTCTTGTCTGAGCCAGAAAAAGGCAAAGTCCTTCTCTAATTGCAGGAGGACACCAACATAGCTTGGGCTTAGTTTTTACATCCTTGCCCCCCGCCCCATAGGTCTTTCTGGCTCAGCAGCACTCTGGGAGGGAGGGTAGATTTGCAGTTGGATTAAAATTGGGAGGATAGCGCTGTGGAGATGGATATCAATGATGGCTTCTCTCCACAGTGTTTCCCCTGTTTTCTTAAGCCCCTCCTCACATAACTCTCCAATTTGAAAATGCCCTCCAGGAAAAGCACTGGCTCGTTGTAGAACTTACACAGTGAGCTGCAAGACCATTGACAAGTTTCTGTCCCCAATTGTAGGCCCTCAGGTTTGCAAACTTGAAGATGTCATTATTTGAAAATAAACTTCTGAGAACATAAATTTACTGACATTTCCTTTAAACACATGCTTTTTAGTCATTGTAAATTTAATTTCATGTACATGTTCATTGTTTATTCTCTTTGAAATTAGAGAAGGGAAATTTTTAATTGCAGGCAAACTAGAGATAAAGTAGGAGGGTTTTTTTTTCCCCAGAGACCTGTAAATGACATAAACTATTTCAATGTTTCCTGAAAAGTGTACAACTTTTAGGAAAAGTGATTTCTTCAAGTGGCAGTGTAGGAATGAAGATACATGAAAGAAACATTGCAAAATACCCAAAGTTTGTACCTCATTTCTCCCACAGCATTTATTCTTCAGGTTGATAGGAACACTGACCCCTAAGAGGATGGCATTTGACAATTTTGCAGAAGGTACTTCCTCCTTTTACTTAGTATAAATGCTAGGTCACTTCTTTGTGGTATCTAAAACTTTTTTTGTAGCAGTTAACTCATTTATAGGTACTATCAATTTCTAGAAAGTTCTAATGTGAAAGATTCTATAATATTGCCAATATTTTGTAGTACTGGGCTCAGAAATATGACTTGTATGGTGCATTTGAGTTTTGTGGTAGAATTTCTCCAAGGTTAAAGAGGATGAACATCTATTAGCTAGGTGATGCACAGGTAATGGATTTTGAACCTCTAGCCTGCTTGGCAATTCGTTTCATGTAAAATGATCTTCCTTTTATGAAAAACTAGTCTTGACAGTGATATAGGAAAAAAAAGAACCTAATTTGAATGGACAGTTTAGTCTCTAATGCCTCACCAGAAGAGAGGCTCCATTCCTGTTAGTATCTGTTCTGACTTGCCACTGTGAAAATAATGTTTAATCCCAATTATAAAGACTTAGAATAAGTGAAGGCCAGAAATCATTAAAAACCTACTGGGTTTAATATAACATTTTATTTTAATGTTCTTTTTGCTTCTTTTCATTTAACCTTTCCAGTGACCTAGTGTGCTCAGGCATGACATAGAATAACTAAGGGAAGGAGGCCACTAATTGAAGTTCATTAGAATTCATCTGAAAAAGAATTTCCCACTTTTGGTAATTTATTAGATTATTAAATGTAATATGTTTTAGTTACATTTTAATTCCTTTTGCAGAAATATCTCAGACTTATTTTTTTAGTATATGCCATGGAGCTCTGTTGTTCAATATAGTAGCAAGTAGCCTTATGTGGCTGTTGTCCACTTGACCCGTGGCCATTTCAAATAAAAATGGCATAGCTCATTGGTAGAACATGTGCTTAGCATGTGCTAGACCTTGGGTTCAATCCCCAGCATCCAAATAGAAATGCGCAGCAAGTGTAAAATGTACACTGGATTCTGAGGACTCAGTACAAATAACATGATGTATAATATGTCATAAGTAAATATTTATATCAATTACATATTGAAATGATAATATATTAAATATATTGGCTTAACTCAAATATTATTAAAATTAATTTCAATTGTTTCTTTTTGTGTTTTTATTTTGGCTATTAGAATTTTTTTAAAACTGGGAATTGAACCCATTGGTGCTTAAACCTTCAGCAACATCTCCAACCCTTTTTATCTTTTATTTTGAGACAGGGTCCCACTAAGTTGCTTAGAGTGTTGCCAAGTTGCTGAGGCTGGCCTTGAACTTGTGGTCCTTCTGCCTCAGCCTGCTGAATTGCTGGGATTTTAGACATGTGCCACTATGCTGGTGGCTGTTAAAAAAAAACTTTCAGTGACATATCTAGTGTACATAAGAGTCAGCACTTGTATAGATAAAAGAGATTATTAAATGACGTAAAGCAGAAGTTGATAAGAAGACTTTTGCTGTTATTTTCCCTGTTGGAGGGGATTTCAAGCAGGAATTGGTTACCCAGATAAGATAATCAGCTGCTGGTCCTCCATCAGGATAATGACAGTGTCAGTGTGCTATAGCCAGCCCCTCAAGGTCACATTTTGCTGTTTGTGACTTACTGTTTTTGACACATATTTGGTGCTCCATAAATATTTATTGAATTGATAACAACTTACACATTGTATTTTATTGGCTTAAGAGTCAAGAATTTTGAGTTTTGTCTCTAGCTCTGCCTCAATTAATTTTGTGACCTTGCATAAATCACTTCCTCTTTTCTTATCTTAGTTTTTCCATTTAAAATGAGAGAATTTAATATGATGGATGAAGAATCATCAAAGAGGACATGCTGTGGTTTTGTTATGTGACTCCCTCTTTGGAGTCCACTAGGCAGTTATTCTCATTTCTAAAGAAAGGGAGCCTTTGGCACAAAACTCTCTGCTTTAGTCAAGAGGAGTTTAGTTTGGATCCCAGCATTAACTCCTCCTTTTTTCTTAAATATGCTATCAGTCTGGCTTTTGGAACCTGCAAGGAACCAACCTTTTTTAATTCTTATCAGGGCAGCTAAATATTTCTATTTCATCTCTCTGGCCTGCTCTATACAATTAAAGTCTTTGGTTATCACTTTTCTTGGAATTTTACATTTGAATTTTCATTAGAATATATCTTTCCATCATAGTAAGAGCTGATCAGCCCAGATGAATGCTTTAGGGATTGGGGGCATAGTGCTGGCTTACAGGATGTCATGGAGAACCTGTCACCACTTGATGCCTTATTCTTCCTATGTAGAATTCAGTTGAAAATACTGTATGTGTTCCTGCTTACCTATGTGAAGGAAAGTTCTATCTGGCATGCATGCTTTCAGTGAAAGCTAAAGAACAACTGGGCTGGGCAGTATGTGCTAAGAAAGGGGTCTCTTGAGGAGCTTGTTTAATAAACCTTGTTTATTTCTATTTGTGCTTCAAGACTTACTATGTTTATTGGTCTATCAGTATTCCCTATAGCCCTGTCCTTCTATCTATTTCTCCAAACACGGGAGAGAACTAGATATACTTTTTAAAAATATTTTTTAGTTATAGATGGACACAATATCTTTACTTATTTATTTATTTTTATGTCGTGCTGAGGATCTAACCCAGTGCCTCATACATGCTAGGCAAGCATTCTACCACTGAGCCACAACCCCAGTCCTAGAAATACTTTTGAGTATGTTGAGCTCTTCAAGTTGTGTAAATTGCTTTTTATTTTTATATTAAATTATATTTTGGCTCTGTCAAACTTGGATCTATCCAAAGAGTTGCCTAGTTGCAAATGTCATAAATAACTATGAGACAAGGAACACAAAGGATGAAATTCCATAGAATTCAGAGAAGGCAGGCTAGGCACATAGGGAACATTTTAGGGAATATTTGTGTTGGTCTTTTAGGGAAGAGTAATACTTGAACATGGGGGGGGGAAAGGCATGTAGGATGAGTGTAAGAAAAAAGAGTACAAAGGCAAAGTAGGAGCCAAGTTCCTGGAATAGCAAATGCTCCCGCCTGGATAGATTTCCAGTCAGAGGTTTAGTGAAGTAAAATTTGATTCCCCTAGAGTTTCAAGGGAACCTGACGGGAAACACTATAGATGTGAAAGGTGTGAAATGTGATGGCAACACTTGTGGACATTATTTTATAGGCAAATGGAGGAAATGAAATGATTTTGAGAAAGGAAAATACATAGGGGGGTTGAAAATTCCCTCTGTTCTCTCTGATATGCAGATATGCTAACCCACAAGGAGGGGGGAAATGGAAGTTCATTGGATTAGACAAAGGGGAATGAAGGGAAGAGAGGAGGGTAGGAATAGAAAAGACAATGGAATGAATTGGACAAAACTTTCCTATGTTCATATATGAATACACCACCAGTGTAACTCCACATCATGTACAACCACAAGACTGGGATCCTAATTGGAATAAGTTATACTTCATGTATGTATAATATGTCAAAATGCACTCTACTGTCATGTATATCTAAAAAGAGAAACACAAAGATAAACCACACCATTGCCCAGGAAATCAATCAATCAATTTTTTAAAAAGGAATGGTGTGGATACAAATTGAAAAAAAAAAAAAAATTAGTGAAGCCGGGCGTGGTGACGCACGCCTGTAATCCCAGCACTTTGGGAGGCTGAGGCAGGAGGATCGCGAGTTCAAAGCCAGCCTCAGCAATGGCGAGGCACTTAGCAACTCAGTGATACCCTGTCTCTAAATAAAATACAAAAAAGGGCTGGGGATGTGGCCCAGTAGGTCAAGTGCCCCTGAGTTCAATCCCTGGTACCCCCCCCAAAAAAAAAAAAATTAGTGAAGTGCAGTGATTAATACCTATTGCAATTCGTGGGTTTTTTTTTTTTGTTTGTTTGTTTGTTTGTTTTTTGTTAGAGTTCATAGGTTGGAATTGAGCCAAGTATGAATGAGGCCGCTATGCCTATTACCAACACCCCCTGAGTGAAACAACATAATTTTCTTTGACTTGTTAATTCCCCTGAATAGCACATTTTTTGTTCCTTTATTTATTTATTTATTTATACCAGGGACTAAACTCAAGGGCACTGGACCACTGGGCCACATCCCCATCCCTTTTTTGTATTTTATTTGCTGAGTCTGGCTTTGAATTTGTTATCCTCCTGCCTCAGCCTCCCAAGTGATGGGATTACAGGCGTGCACCACCGTGCCAGTCTCCCTTATTTTCTTTCTAGTTTTCAAGTAGATATGTAACATTTTCTTATTTTTCACTCTACATTTAGAGAAGACTCTTGCCTAGTCCTGCCTTGCTGAATTATTTTCATTCAAACAGTTCCTCATGAGGAACATTGTCTGCGATGTAAGACAGTCCCTCTGCATGTATCACTATCTCCTATCTTCTCACCAATATAAAATGGAAATTCAGAAAATGTGCTGAAATCCATAATGCATTATTTATAATAATGCTATGGAATAATTATACTAAAACCCAGTGGCATGTAATAATGAAGAGTCACCTCTCATGTGTCTGTGAGGTTCAGCTGATCTGGGCTAGGCTTGTCTGAGCTTTCTGACATGCCTATAACCTAAGGACTGATTCGGCTCCATGTATCTCTGATTCTCCTTTTGGAACAAGTGTGCCAGCCTGGGCAAGTTTTCAAGTTTACAGCAGTGGGCAAGGGCAAGCAAGAGGTTGCACTCGGTGGATTTTGAAACAGCCTTATAATTGGGACACTGCTGTTTCCATTACCTTCTATTGGCCAAAGCAAGTCAATAGGCCACAGGTCAAGTGATGGAAAAAAATGAACTTTTTACTTTGACTCTTTAACTGAGAGGAACCGCAATGCCACATGATAAAGAGTGCATTTAGGAAAGGGTAAAGTATTGTGGCCATCATTCTTATCAATTTTAGGAGAGCACCGCTTAAATTAATCATAATTGATTCCTTGCATGAGAGTATGCACAGTGAATATAAGGAAAAATTGGACCAAAGAATTAGGTCAAATATATATTCACTATGGTTGTTTTTAAGCTCTTTTTCTTTCCTTTTTTTGGTAATGGGAATTGATCTCAGGGGCACTAAACTACTGAGCCACATCCCCAGACCTATTTTGTGTTTTATTTAGAGAAAGGTTTCACTGAGTTGCTTAGCACCTTGCCATTGTTGAGGCTGGCTTTGAACTCACAATCCTCCTGCTTCAGCCTCCCTAGCCGCTGGGATTACAGGTGTGCACCACCACAGCTGGCTGCTTTTAAGCTCTTTTATCCATAAATTTAAAAATGTATTTTTAAATACATTTTTCTTAATTTGCTTCAAACTTATTATGGAAATGCTTAAGACTATTTTCCCACGTAGTGAATAAAACACTCTTTACCCACTATTTATTTTTCTAACACTAGACAAATACTTATATATGTTTATTGGCATTTATATCTGTCAGAGTAATGCCATGCTGTGCTGAATCAACAACAATAAAAGTAAACTCAGTGGTATAACATGACAAAGACTTGTTTCTTGACAAATTAAATTTAAATTTGGATGAGCAGATACTTAAGTCCTCAGCTTCCTCCATCTCATTCATTGCCTTATCTAGGCAGGCTTGCCAAGGTCACTGCAACAGGAGGAGAAAAGGATGGAAAAGCCACACGAGGGCATAACTGTCTCAATCTTGAAGTGACATATGTTCCTTCTGCTCATAGTTCATTGCCCAGAGCTAGTCATAGTTCTGAACTTCTCCCAATCTAATTATAAGAAAGGCTATAAAATTGTGAGGAAACTCATAGAATCTTGGTGAGCACTCCCTATGATGCATCTTTATCTGCATATTCTATGGCAATTACCTTTATTGAATATACTGTTATAATGTTTTAATATCTAGTAGGATATGATTTCTTCTCATTAATCTTTTTTTAACATACTTTTGGATATTATTAATTTGAAAAGGTATTTTCAAAGGCATTAACCTCTAGTATTTCCAATAAATGTTGATAAGTTTTCAATTTTCTTTCAACTTCTTAATGTATCTCTTTGACATTGCAAAATTCATAATTTTATGTAGTCAGAGGTATTTATCTTTTATTTAAGAGTTATGCCTTTGGTATCATATTTACAAAAGAGTTTCTCAACATAATTATGAATGTTTGCCTGTATTTTCTTTCCATACTTTTTACATTTTATTTTGACAATTTACTTATTTAATCTTGAATTATTTCTTTTTGTACACAATGTGGCATGCAGGCAGAGTATGTTTGTTTCTAGGTATTGTCTTTCTCTCTCTCTTACCTTCTTTCCTTTCTGTTGTGCTGGGGATTGAGCCCAAGGGTGCTTTACCTCTGAGCTACATTCCCAGTCCTTTTGATTTATTTTTTTAAATTTTGAGTGAAGATCTGACTAAGTTGCTGAGGCCAGCCTCCAACTTGTGATCCTCCTGGATCAGCCTCCCACCTCTCTGTGATTACGGGCATTCACCACTGTACCAGGCATCAAGCAGTGTTTTGTTTTACCCAACACATTGAATAATTCATTTTCTTATATACATCCAGGTTTCTATAGAATTTTTTGGAGGGTGTACCAAGGATTGAGCTCAGGGGCACTCGACCACTGAGCCACTTCCCCAGCCCTATTTTGTATTATTTAAAGACAGGGTCTCACTGAGTTGCTTCGTGCCTCTCCATTGCTGAGGCGGGCTTTGAACTCGAAATCCTCCTACCTCAACCTCCCAAGCCCCTGGGATTATAGGCATGTGCCTGGCTTAGAATTACCTTGACATATGATATTGGCTATTGATTTGAATTAATCTTTGTCATTTAGGGGCGATATATCTAGTCTTAATTTGCAATATTCTTTCATTTAAAGCTCAGCATTTGGTTTCATTAAATGCACTGATGACAGCAGTATCATCTTTTATTTTTTCAGTTTCAGTTACTGTTGTATTATTTATGTATTGAGGTTCCTATAGAATTTATCTTCATATATAATGTTGGCTATTGATTTGAGCTAATCTTTATCCTGGAAGAAGTATATATCTAGTCCTAATTTACTATATTCTTTTATTTAACACTCAACTTTTTATTAAACGCACTGATGAGACCAGGAAATATCATCAATTATCTTATTTATGTATTGCTGCATGACAAATTAGTCCAATATTTAGGCTCAAGACAAAAACATGTATTATTGATACCAGTCTTGAAAATCAGGATCAGGTCCTGGTTCCTCCAGTGTTAGAGATTAAACACCCCAGAATTTCTAAGGCAAGCATAGAAAGCAAGTTTTATTTAGGGAAGAGACATAATGGAGATAATAGAGTCCTCAGGAGAAAAGCCAGGACCCAGGTTGATGCCCTAGGGAGTGTGGGTGTCTTGCTGTTTTATAGACTCCCACCTTTCTTCCCTGTGGAAGTGCCCAAAGGCAGGAAAGAGTAGCCCCAGGGGGTAGCTGCTTATGTTGGAACTTGTGTTCTTTGTACTCTCAGAGAGGTGTTAACAATGGTGCTATCCCTGGTTAGCATTCCATTTCCTTTTCTTTGAATTAGCATCCATCTTTCTGACCAGATCATTCATTATCTGTGCTGATTGCCTGTTCTTTGCCCCTGTCTCCTTATTACAGAGTTTCTGTAGGTCAGGAGTGTGGGCATCTCAGCTAAGTCCTCTGACTCAGGTGTACCCAAAGCCACTGTCATCTTAAAGACGGGTTTTCCAAGGAAATATACTCCTGTGCTTGTTTGCAGGATTCATTTATTCGGAGTCTGTTGCATGGAGGAACTCAGTTTCTTACCAGCTTTTGGCTGAAGGCCACTGTCAGTTTTTTGGGATGTGGATTTCTCCATAGGTCAGTCCACGATGTGCCAGCTGGCTTCATCAGTGTGAGTGGGAGGACAAGAGAGAGTGCCAGCAAGAGAGTACAAATGAGATGGAAAGCAAAGCTTTCTGTCACCCAATCTTGGATCTGACATTTCATCATTCTTGATTTATTCTGCTCCTTAGAAGGAAATCAATGGGTCCAGCCCGAGGAAACAGGGAGGTAAAGAGTCTGTAACACTGATGGACGTATAGGGAAAGAAAAGAAGGAAGGAAGGGAGAAAGATGGATTTATTATAGAAATTAGCTCATGGGATTATGGAGGCCAGGACATCCCATTACCTACCATCTGCAAGCTGGAAAGCCAGGAAATTTAGTATGATTCCAAAGGACTGAAAAAATAGGAAGGTGATAGTTTAATACTTGGTCCAAGTCCAAAGGTCCAAGGAGCTCCAGTGTCCAAGGCCAGGAGATGCTGAGTGTCTCAGCTCAAGAAGAGGAAGAGAATTCACATTTTCTCACCTTTTTATTCTCTTCAGACCCTCAACAGATTGGGTGATATCTACCCACATTGGTAAGGTGTTGCCGCCTGAAGCGCTTGGAGCAACGGAGCCACGGGAAGAACTTCAGAGGCAAACTGGAGACAAACAGCTTTTTATTCTGATAACTTTTCTCTCTGGTTCTAACAACGACTAACACACGCCACACACACCAAAAAATGGCGCTGACCCGATCAGCAATTTCGGCCAAGTCACTTGAGATCCCGAAACAAGTCCCGTGAGACTACGGGAGGCGACAATGCCCAAATCTCCACAGCTCATAGTCAACCGCAATTCAAGCCAATCCCCAAACAGGGCTCCTGCAGTAAGGGAAAATCTTTAGTCTACCTATTGAAATGCTAATCTCTTCTGGAAACACCCTAACAAATACACCCAGAAATATGTTTTACCAGCTATCTGGTCATTTCTTTACCCAGTAAGATTGACACATAAAATTAACTATCACAGGAGGGGGCTACACAAGGGCATGAATGCTAAGAGATGGGATTCAGTAGGAGACATTTTAGAAACTAACTGCTGTGGCCATATTTTTAATTTAATTTTATTTTTTAGTACTGAGGATTGAACCCAGAGGCATTTTGCTACTGAGCTACATTGCTAGTTTTTTTTTTTTTTTTTTTTTGGTTATTGTTTAGTTTGAGACAGGGTCTCGATAAGTTGCTCAGAGCCTTACTAAATTGCTGAGGCTGGCCTCAAACTTATGATGCTCCTGCCTTAGCCTCCAAAGTATCTGGCATTATAGGCATATGCCACGTGCTGAACTGTTTTTGATTTTCTTTTTTTTTTCTTTTTTTCTTTATAATAGTAGTATGTATTACAATTCATAATGAACATATATAGCATATTTTTACATACAACTATTTGTATACAAAGTATATAAGTACCATTCAGATCTTCAATCATACATTTAGGATAATGATATCCATCTCATTCAACCACCAATTTTTTTCCTTCCCCCCCTCCCCCCTTGCTCCCTCCCTTCCCCTCCCTTCCCTTTGACCATTCTAGTGTTCCTCTAATCCTCCTATGTACCCCCATCCAACAACATTGTGAACGAGCCTCCTTATATCAGAGAAAACATTCGGTATTTGGATTTTTGAGATTGACTAATTTCACTTAGCATTATATTCTCCAACTTAATCCATTAACCTGCAAATGCCATTATTTTATTCACTTTTATTGCTGAGACTGTTTTTGATTTTCAAATACAAAATCATTATAGTACAAGGCTATAGTGAATTATTCATTTCAAAATGTGTAGGATTCAATTTGCATATTTGTTAAGCTGATATTTATACGTGAGAATGTTGTTTTTTGAAATCTTAAATAAGTATATCTGTAAATAAATTAAGAAAAGTGGCAGAACAAGGACTTCTGAAATCATGTCCTCCATAAATACAATAAGAACACTGGCAGACACTGTCAGAACAAACCTTTTCAAAAATCTGGAAATGAACCAAACTCAGCATTGGGAAAGGTCTCATCATTGATCTTTCTGTAATAAGTGCCTTCTTTCTTGGTAAAGTGTAAACCCAAGCATCAACCAAGAGCACCAGGGCAATGAGAGGCAGAACTGAGATTAAAGAGAGTCTTCAGGCTTCTAATCCATGCCTTGCCACACCTTACTTCATTAACCTCCCAAGAGAACAGTAAGGGCATGGCAAAGGTCCTTCAAAGCCCTGGAGCCAACTCCTAGACACAGGGCCAGAGGGCAAACACATTATGTAAAACAGTTCACCTAAGAATATTCCATTGCCGGTGACCCTAGGAAATAATTATTTCCTCTACAGAGAATAAGGACGTTGCAAAGACTTTGCATAGAAGCAATAGGATATGAGAAGGAAAAATCAAGATGGAGCATTCACAGGGACCTCTGTCAGAAACATGGCTTTACCTAATACTGACTGTGTAACTACTGTAGGCAACCTGCTGCACTTCTCTAAACCTCCATTTCTCATGTAGGAATTAGGGTAATAAAAGTACCTAACTCATAGAGCTGTCTTGAGGATTAAAAAAGATAGTGTTTATAAATCTATAGTCAGTTTGGTATACAGTTAAGTGCTTAAAAATGAGAGGCTATTTATTTTGCTGACCTGGTATTTCAAGTTGTCTGAGATAAGAATTGATTTTACTTGTTTCTTCTGTACATGCTGCTCCCTCTCATTTTTCCAAACATATCTTAATCCTTCTTTTTTTTTTTAAAGAATTTAACCTTTTTTTTTTATATATTTGTTTTTTATGTGATGCTGAGGATTGAACCCAGTGCCTCGCCTGTCATTAGGCAAGTGCTCTACCACTGAGCCAGAACCCCAGCCCTTCATCCTTCATTTTTATTAGATAATATGGAATCAAGATTTGTAAAATAATTAATTGAAGGGGACATTAAAAGTGTTTAATCAAACACTCTTTTAAAATATTTTTAAAACATATTTATTTATTTGCTTTAATTGTACACAATGCCTTTATTTGTATGTGGTGCTGAGGATCGAACCTGGGCCGTGCACGTTCTAGGCGAGCACTCTACCGCTGAGCCACAACCCCAGCCCATCTTTTAAAATCTTAATTGACCTAATTTTTGTGCATATGTAGGACATAATATAATTTAATAAATGTATACAGTGTATGATGATCAAATGAAGATAATTAGCATTTCTGTGTCCTCAAGCATTTATCATTTCTTCTGTGTTGGGAATATTCAGACACTTCTAATTATTTGGAAATATATCAAATTGTTAAATGTTTCAGCTGGGCACGGTGGCGCATGCCTGTAATCCTGGCAGCTCAGGAGGCTGAGACAGGAGGATTGCAAGTTCAAAGGCAGCCTCAGCAATGGGAAAGCACTAAGCAACTCAGTGAGACCCGTCTCCAAATAAAATACAAAATAGGGTTGGGATGTGGCTCAGTGGTCAAGTGCCCCTGAGTTCAATCCCTGGTACCAAAAAAAAAAAAAAATTGTTAAGCATTCTAGTTGCCCTGCTGTGTTGTAGAATACTAAAACTAATTCCTTTCATCTAACTGTATTTTAATTTTTCTTTAATTGTTTTTTCTCCAAACTTCTAATTTTGTGCAATCCCTTATCAGTTCCCCTCTAACCCTGCGGGAGCTCTGTCTCTTTTCTTCTCACTTGAATAAATCCCACTCTTTCACACTCAAAAATAAATAAATAAATAAATAAATAAATAACAAAGCAAAAGAAAAACATACCCCCAGACTCCTAAGTTTTCATTACCATAGTAAGTATAAACTGTAATGGGTGATGATAGGTGTCCTAAAGAGTGGCATTTTACATACAAGAAACACTGAGTTCCAATTATGGTTCAGACTTCAACATCAGTTTCACATTAAACACCTTTGCTTTTGTTCATTTTCTGGTGAGAAAGAGCTATAGGTTTCTCACTAATCAAAGGTGCTAGTTTTCCATTTTTTAAGCCTACCCTTTCTTTGAATAAGGTAGCACAGGGGAGAAATTACCATGAGGGAAGCAAAGGCTGTATGTCTGTTCTGGTTGCTTATATTTCATTCTCATCCTAAAGTGCAAAGCTGTTGACTAGTGTGAAACTCTGTGCCTGTATTGATTCAATCCAAAGTTTCAAGGTGTTTTGCTTTTGGTTTTGTTCATTTATTCTATTAAATCGCATACCAACTACTACTGAAAACTACCTACGTCCCATTGCTCCTGTTAGCACCCTACCATAAATAGGGTGTTAGGAAATGGCATGTATGGCGCAACTAGGTCTTACTCTTCTGTTATAAACTGTCATCAAAAAATAATTTGTAAATGGACTTATAAAATTGCAGCTTGTGTTTAAACTTATGGTTCAAAAATTTATTTATGAAGAAATAAATATTTTGCAGACATATGAGGTAGAACTATCAGAGATCATAAACTATAGTTCTGATACATGTACAGGTATTCCACTCTGGAAAATTGCTGTTCTCATAAAGAACCAATGTCACTTTTTTTCTTTTTTTCTTTTTTCTTTTTTTTCCTTTTTTGTCTGTTCTTGACTTCAGCAACAGGAACCATGACCATTTTAATACATGGTTCCAGACACACAGTAGCACCTAAGTTTTGGGGCATATGGATATTAGAGTTAATAGAATAATGCAACAATATGTGAGGGGCAAAAGATGCCACAATACACAGACACAGACACTGGAAACACATTTTTATTAAACTGCATTGAAAAAAATATGTATGTATATACATACCTGCATACCTATGTATATGTGTATATCTATATTTAGAAAAATGTATCCAATAAAATACTAAACAGATAGTAATTGGAATTTTATCTATGATATATCTTTGATATGATTTCAAAGGGATGAAATGGGGGCAGCAAATAGCAAAGAAATGTATACGGTGTTTTTTTTTTTTTTTTTTTTTGTGGTATCGGGGATTGAACTCAGGGGCACTTGACCACTGGGTCACATCCCCAGACCTTTTTTTTAGTATTTTATTTAGAGACAGGGTCTCACTGAGTTGCTAAGTGCCTCGCCATCGCTGAGGCTGGCTTTGAACTCGCGATCCTTCTGCCTCAGCCTCCCAAAGTGCTGGGATTACAGGCGTGCGCCACCACGCCTGGCTGTATATGGTGTTGATCTAATTGTTTTTAAAATATTTATTTATTTGCTTTAGTTGTATACAATGTGTCTTTAGTTTTACGTGGTGCTTAGAATCGAACCCGGGCCTCGCACCTGCTAGGCGAGCGCTCTACTGCTGAGCCACAACCCCAGCCCTGTTGATCTAATTTTAAAAAGCAACTATTGAATTTCCATATCTCTCATCGAGGAGTAACCAACACAGAACTTTCTCTCCCAGTGTCAACAAGTAGAAAACTACAAAAATGTTGGAACCAGTCCTTTTTTCATTAATTGGGACAATGTGCAATGCAGGACTGTGCACACTGAGAGAAGGAACCACCTGAAGTGAGCTCTGTGATCACTCCAGCTTCCTACCAGGAAGAGATTTTTGAGCTCTGACACAGGAAAGAGGAACCCAAGTAAAGCACAGGTGTTTCACTAAATTGAACAGACACAAATGTAATTTGGGTATTTGAAATAATTGGCATTTGTAGCAGAATAACAAGGAGGAGGGTGCTATGTAGGAGAGTTTCAGAAATCTTTGCAGGAGCCTTCTGAATCTCTGGCTGATTATTAATCAACATATTTGTATGGTGAGTTTCATGAGGCCAAAGGGTTGCCTGTGAGTCATTGGTTGAAACATTCCAGAACTTACTCTCACCAGGAACTCTTGAAACAAGTTGGGGTTATTTCTCAGCACAGTGAGGGAGAGTGAATAGTACCATGTTTGTTTGCCTTCTCCTAGTGCTAAGAGTTT
Organism: Tamias sibiricus; assembly: GCA_025594165.1. Classification (NCBI taxonomy): domain Eukaryota; kingdom Metazoa; phylum Chordata; class Mammalia; order Rodentia; family Sciuridae; genus Tamias; species Tamias sibiricus. Next base: position 131,577,243 of record CM046667.1, read on the forward strand.
TTCTGCTCACTGTCCTAATTTATGAAAAAAGACTGCTTCCAGTATTTTTTTTTCTTAAATTTTATTAGCAGTTTTCATTTGAGGGAAAGTTCTGTAAACTCAGGACAGTTCAGTAAGAAGGTGTTAGAAAGAACCTATACAGGGCTGGGGTTGTGGCTCAGTGGTAGAGCGCTCGCCTAGCACATGTGCGGCCCGGGTTCGATCCTCAGTACCACGTAAACATAAATGCATTGCATTGTGTACAACTAAAGTAAATAAATAAATATTAAAAAAAGAACCTATACAGAATTTGAATTTTGACTGGGTAATTTCACGAAGGGCTGAGGAAGTGTAGGTTTTCTATAGATTGGGTGTGATCAGAAAATAGGAGCAATTTCTCCAGTGGGTATTTAAGTAAAGATTATATAGAAGGAGGGCATAATATAACAAATAAAAACCCTTTAATTATAAAAACAAATAGTGGCCATTCCTATTAGCAGGTTGAAGGTGATACTTTATTATTTTGGATTGCAAGATAATCTTATTTTTTTCTGCCCTTAGACAAACATATGAAATGACTTCAGTTTATTTCACTTTATCAGGGTCTGAAATTGTTGTTCTGTGAGATTGCTGATAGCTAACCTGTGATGCCAGCCCAATTTCAAACAGCACTGAGGCCTAGCTATAAGTGTCTGAACAGCTCCCCAGCTGTCAGAAACTGCTTTTAAAATTTCCCCACCACATGGAGCTGAAAGATCTTCAAAATTCTACCAGTGAAGTGGAGAAACCTCACTTAATGCTCCAAGAAATCAGTAGATACCAAAAGTTTAAGCTAGCTCCAAAGTAAAGTTTACTTGAGACACACCCTAGAAAAGCTTAAAAACAAAGATTGCAATCAATATCTAAAAAGGTTAAGCTGGTCTTCACTTAAATGCCTAGCAAAACAACCTGAACAGCAAACTGTGACTCATAACCAGGAGGAAACCAGAGATAATGGAATTAGCTCATAAGGGCTTTAAGATTGTTGTTTAAAATAATGTAACTATGCTTTATATTTTAAAGGCGTACCTGAACATAATGAGGAGAGAAATGGAAGACAACACATGGGATTTAGTCAGTAAGGCACACACTATTTGTGTTAATCAGGTTTTTATTGCTGTGACCAAAATGCCTGATACAAACAACTTGAAGAGGAAAAATTATTTATTATGGCTCATGGTTTCAGACGTTTCAGTCCATAGTTGGCCAGCTCCATTGCTCTGGGCCTGAGGTGAAGAAGAACATCATGTTTTGGTCACAGAAAAAAAAAGCAAATTAAAACACAGCCATATGTCATGGCGCCTACCTTGATAAAAAAAAAGAAGAACATCATCGAAGAGGGCATGGCAGAGGAAAGCTGCCTAGCTCATGGCCACTGTGAAACAGAGAGACAGAGAGAAGGGGCCAGGGACAAAATATAGTCCCAAGGGTACACCCCCAGTGACCTGCCTCCTTTAACCATGCCTTACCTGCTTATAGTTTCCACTATATTTCAGTGGTGTATTTAGCTATCAATGAATTAACTGACTGATAAGTTCAAATTCCTCATGATCTAATCATTTCCCCAAACCCTACCCCTGGACATTGCTGCATTGAGGCTCAAGTTTCAACACTTGAGCTTTGAGGGATCATTCCAGATCCAAACCATAGCACTATCTGGAATGAAAAACCAAGTGGACAGACTTACCACCACATTAGACAATGTCAAAGTAAAGATATACAAACTAGGGGCTGGGGTTGTAGCTCAGTGTAGAGCACTTGCCTAGCATGTGTGAGGCACAGGGTTCGATCTCTAGCACCACATGAAAAAATTCTACAACATAAAATAGAGAAATACAAACTAAACTGAAGCAAAGATAGAAAATTTAAACTATAATAGTAGAATCTGAATGCATCACAAGTGTATTAAATAAACTTATAGGTAGATATAAATGGAGTTTTTAAGACTGAAGATAAAAGGAGCTCATATAAATGTTGCATTCTGTTGGATAACGTTATTTCCCCTGGTAGTGTGGGTTAACAATTCTAAAACCAGTATATATCTATACAGGAACTGAATGAATGAGCAAATAGATGATAAATCATAGGAGTGCAGTTTCTCACTATTTTTTTGGTTTGTTTTTAGTTTGCTACTGGGGATTGAACCCAGGGTGCTTTACCACTGAGTTACAATCTTCAACCCATTTTAATTTTTTAAAATTTTGATTAGGGGTCTTCCTAAGTTCCTGAGGTCTCCCTTAAGTGGCTGAGGCTGGCCGTGAACTTGTGATCCTACTGCCTCAGCCTCCTGAATAGCTGGGATTATAGACAAGCATCACCATGCCTGGTCATTTTCTCAATATTTGAATGGGGGGTTGTAGACAAGATCAGAATGATTTGAGATGAAAACTATCGGTTTATAAACTTATGTTTAACTTAATATTGATACAGATGGCTATACATAGAGATATTTATATATCGTGTGTGTGTATAAGTGTGTAATTTATAGTAAACAGATCATATATACATGTATTTTCTGACTATTTCAACTGAGAAGGCCCAGAAGCAATGGCACCCCAGTAGCAATAGCAAATCTAGCACCCGGATCTCAGTTTCTAATAATTGTTCTGCAATAGAAAGAATCAGGAATCTTTGCCTTGTGATATTTCTTCAAAAATTTATTTTTGTAACTATGGACTTGTAGGCATTTATTATAAACTTAATACTACCTTATTAATTTTCTGGCTAAAATTTTTCTACCTTTGGGCATTTATGGGCTGTTGCAGTTTGCTCCTTTGTCCCCTTTGACTTATTTCCATTAAAGGAATCAGAAATCTGGAAAAAAAGTGTGGATTCTTGGACTGGGACAGGAAGTACAGAAGATGATCCTAGAGCATCTTGTGGTGCAAGAAAGTAAGAAAATCTCAAAAACAAAAGGATGGGGGCATGTCAGAAGAACATAGGAACCAAATGAAAGCGCTACCATGGGCAAAACTAGAACAAATTTTTTTCAACAAAATTAATAAAGTAGAATTAACTTTATGATTTTCTTTGTAATGGATCCTGTCATTTTTACACAAATAAATTTACTTTCTTATTTTTATGCTACTTATTTTTTTTGTTTTTGTTTTTGCTTTTGCTTTTTTTTTTTTTTTTTTTTTTTTTTTTTTTTTAGTACTAGTGATTGAACATAGGGGCACTTTACCACAGAACTAAATCCCAGCCCTTTTAATTTTTTATTTAGAGACAGGGTCTTGATAAGTTTCTTAGGGCCTTGCTAAGTTGCTGAAGCTAACCTTGAACTTGCAATCCTCCTACCTCAGTTTCCTGAGTTGCAGGGATTACAGGCATGTGCAATCATGCCAGGTCACATTTTTTAAAAAAAAAAATATTGCAAATAAGGTTTCTACTATGATGGTGAGTAGAAGTAGTCTAAGTGAGAATCCTTACCTTGTTTGGTTCTTGGGAGAGAAATATTTAATGTGACCCCATTAAGGATGATGTTATATGTAAACTTTGTAGATACCACTTACTTAAAGAAGTTTTTCTTTATTCTTTATTTTCTGAGCAGTTTTATCAAATGTTGGCCATGAAGAGGAGCTACTGAAATTCTTATTCACTGATGGTGGAAATCGAAATGGTATAGTCACTTTGGAAGCTAATTTTGTGATTTCTTACAAAATTTGTTGTACAATCCAGCAGTCATGCTCCTTGGTTTACCTAGAGGAGTTGAAAACTTTTGTCCACACAAAACCCTGTACCTGGATGTATATAGTGACTTTATTCATAATTTAAAAGAACTCGGAAGCAAGCAAAATGTCCTTCTATGGTTAATAGATAAATAAATTGTGATACATTCTGACAATGGAATATTATTCAGTGCTAAAATGGAATGAATTATCCAGCCATGGAAAGCCATGGAGGAAAATTAAATGCATATTGTTTAGTGAAAGAAGGCAATCTGAAAAGGCTACATACTATTTTATTCCAATTTTTATTCTGGAAAACGTAAAACTCAAGACAGTAAAAAGATCAATGGTTGCCAGGGTTTGGGGATGAAAGGGATGAATAGGCAGAGCATAGAGAAGCTATAGGGCATTGAAAATTCTCTGTGTGATACTATGTTGGTGGATACATATCATTATACATTTGTCCAAATTCATAAAATGCATAAGAACAAGCATGAACTAACGTAAAGTATATGGTCTGGGTTAGAGCGATTTGTCAATGTAGGTTCATCATTTATAAAAGAGTGTAATGCTGGGCTGGGGTTGTGGCTCAGCGGTAGAGCTCTCGTCTAAGCACGTGCGTGGCCCGGGTTCGAGCCTCAGCACCACATAAACATAAATGCATTGCATTGTGTACAAATAAAGCAAATAAATAAATATTTTTAAAAAAGAATGTAATGCTCTGATAAGGGATGTTGCTAATGGGAGAGGCTGTGCATTTGTGAAGGCAGGAAATACACAAGAAATCTATGTACCTTCTGCTCAATTTTGCTGTAAGACTTAAATGGCTCTGAAAAATTAAATTTATTTATTTTTAAAATTTTTTAAAGTTGTAGATGGACAGCATGCCTTTATTTGTTTAGTTTTATATGTGGTGACAAGGATCAAGCCCAGTGCCTCACATATGCTAGGCAAGTGCTCTGCAACTGAGTTATAGCCCCAGCCCTAAATCTATTTTTAAAGACAAAGAAATTATAAAGTATTAAAGCATAGTGTCAATTGAGGTCTATACATCAAGAAAAACTTTGTTTTAGAGTCAAATAAAGAGAGACAATTTCAGAAACTAAGAACAAAAATGGGGAGAATTTCTCACCAGTAGTACTGAATTATAAGAAATATTATAGGTAGTTCTTTAGAATGAAGAAAAATGATACATGCCACATAGAAATTTGGGTCCACACAAAGTGGCCTGAAATGATGAATTATGCAGGTGAGTTTGAAGATTTTTCTCATTAATTGGGAGAAAAAGATAAAATATACCAATATCAGGAATGAAAGGGGGAATGACACTATATATCCATAGTTGTTTTAAAAATAATGCATTTTATACAACATTACAACAATACATTTATAATATAGATAAAATGGACAATTTCCTTGAAATACACAGCTTTTAAACAAATCAGAAATGGGAACTCTTGAGTAGCATTCTGTATATTAAAAAATTGAATTCGCTGGGCGTGGTGGCGCATGCCTGTCATCCCAGCACTTGGGAGGCTGAGGCAGGAGGATCACGAGTTCAAAGCCAGTCTCAGCAATGGCGAGGCACTTAGCAACTCAGTGAGACCCTGTCTCTAATAAAATACAAAAAAAGGGCTGGGGATGTGGCCCAGTGGTCGAGTGCCCCTGAGTTTGATCCCCAGTACCAAAAAAAAAAAAAAAAAAAAAGAAAATTGAATTCATAAATAACTTCCTTGTCACAAAGAAAACTCTAGGCCAGGCTGACTTAACAGTTGATTTCTATCAAGTTTAAAATAGAAATCCTGCAAAATCATTGTTATAGTTTAGATGTGATGTCCTCCAAAAGCTCACATGTGAGACAATGCAAGAAGGTTCAGAGGAGAAATGACTAGGTTGTGAGAATGTTAACCCAATCAGTGATTAATCCCCTGATAAGGATTAGCTGAGTGGTAACTGAAATGGTAGGGTGTGGCTGGAGGAGATGGGAATTGGGGTGTGACTTTCGGTATATATTTTGTATCTGGAGAGTGGAGTCTCTCTCTGCTTCTTGATCACCATGATGTGAACTGCTTCTTTCTGCCACACTCTTTCACCATGATGTCCTGCCTCACCTTGAGCCCTAAGGAATTGAGCCAGCCTCTTATGGACTGAAACCATGAGCACCTAAATAAACCTTTCCTCCTCTGCAGTTTTTCTGATTGGGTTCTTTAGTCACAGCATCAGAAAAACTAAAACTTATGTTACTTGTTTCAGAAATTAAAAGTGGGATAAATATTTCCAACTTCATTTTGTATGGCTAATATTACTTTGTGTGATTGGAGGAATAATGTTCCCTCCCAAGATATCTATGCCCAAAACTACAAAACCTGTGAATATTACCTTACATAGAAAAAAGGGACTTTTATCATGTGATTTTTAAGTACTTTGATAATGAAAATTATCCTGGATTTCAAGTCTATTTTAATCACCAGAATCCTTATAAAGGAAAGAGGTAAGCAAGAGAATCAGGAGATGAGACAACTGTAACAGAGGTTAAAATGATGTGGTGTTTGGAAAAAGGCCACAAGCCCAGAAATATAGACTACTTCTCAGGGTGGGAAAATCAAGAAACAGATTGCCCCCTAGAGCCTCCAGAGGAATGCAGTTTTGTGATATCTTTATTCTATTCCCTTAATGTACATTTTAGATTTCTGACTTCTAGAACTGGACAATATTTTTTTTTGTCATTTCAAGTCATTAGTTAGTGATCATTTGTTATAGCAGCAAGAGAGAACTACAGAATACATTTTTATGTGCATGTAGCATCCTAAGTAATCTACAAAAAAGTTTACTAGAACTAATAAGTGAATTTACTGATGAACCCAACCTAATTCTATCCTAAGATTGGGAGCCATAACGTTTAAAAAAAATTTTTTTTTTCATTTCTGTTTCACTAAGATATTTATTTGGCCTGACCAAACTCTGGGGCAAATCTTGTTTGGAATTCCTGCCTGTGCTTTGAACTCACACAGGCCTGGCTCTCCTTGATCAGATAACAACCCTCCCTGAAAACTTAGTGGTGCCTCATAAATTCCAACAGGAATCTTAATATACTCCCTACCTTGAAATGTTAAGCCATGTAGATCATTAGCCTGCTATCTGCATTTGTATCACATTTGCCCAAACCCTGTTAGCTGTAAGTTCCCAAGACATCCCCCCCACTTTTTTTTGTAACTTTCTGTGCTATAAAAACCTTGTGTTCCTGGAGAGCTGAGAGCGGGGCTGATCCAGAGCCCAGTGTTTGGGAGAGGCAGCCGCTGGCCAGCTCTCTTTGTGTACACAATATAAGCTTGCTTTAATTTGATTTAAAATTGGAGTTGGTGGTCTTTTCTTTGCATCTTGGATCAACATTTACCCCCATGGCAGGATAAATGGTCAATATGCACAAAATTCTGTTTTATAATGCATAAGGGTATATTTACTAAAGTGGATGTAAGACTGAACACTTGAATTCACAAATCATGGGTGAAAGAAGCTAATGAATAAAAAAAAAAATAAATGAACAGTGATACCATTTTCATGGACTGGAAAACTCAATAGTGTTAATATGTAAGTTCCCCAAATTGATCAATTCCATCCCTATCCAGCAGGCTGTTTCTTTTTTTATGGTAATGAATGGAACTTTGATGTAAACCATTTTTAAAAGGCAGAACAAATTTGAGGGCTTATGCTACATAATTTCAATACTTAATATAAAGCTATAGCAATGAAGCAAATGTGGTGTTGGCATAAGGATAGAAAAATTATTGGAAAAGAATGGAGCATTCAAAAATAGACCTGGAAAACTTATAGATGTCTGTAACATTGAAAATGACAAAGATTTCTAAATTTGGACACCAAAATTGTGAAAAATAAATAAATAAAAAAATTAAACTAGATTTTATTAAAATTAGAAAACTCTTCAAAAGAAATCATTAAGAAAATGAAATGACACATGCAAAAAATATTCACAGTACATTTACTTGAGAAAAGACTTGTTACTTCACAAAAGGAGATATACAAATGGCCAATGCTCACATGGAAAAAGTGCTCTGTCTTTTATCATGAGGGAAATACACATTATAATAATATTGAGATGTTATTTCACAGGTGCTAGGATTGCTAAAAACAAACAATTGATGATTACAAGTATTAGTGAAGATGTGGAACAACCAGAACGCTCATAAATTGCTTTCATTAAAGATTGACATTTTTTTTTTTTTTGTACCAGGGATTGAACTCAGGGGCACTTGACCACTGGGCCACATCCCCAGCCCTTTTTTTGTATTTTATTAGAGACAGGGTCTCACTGAGTTGCTAAGTGCCTCGCCGTTGCTGAGGCTGGCTTTCAACTCTCAATCCTCCTGCCTCACCCTCCCGCCTCACCCTCCCAAGTGCTGGGATTACAGGAATGCGCCACCACACCTAGCTAAGATTGGCATCTTTTATAAAGAAAAAAAGTATACTTAATTTATGGCCCAGTGACTTACCAAGAGAAATGAATATGTATGTCCATTTCAAGACATAATATGTTCAAAGCAACTTCATTTGTAATAACCATTAACTAGACTCATCTCAAGTGCCCACCAACTGATGAAGGGATAACAATGGCACGTACATAGAACAGTATTACTCAACAGTCCAAAGGAAAAAAACTAATGTTATATTCAATATATGGATGAATCAGAATTTGCTTTGTGAAAGAAGCCAGATACAAAAGAGTATGTGCTGCATGATCCTATTTATGAGATTCTAGAAGTTAAAACTAATTATTATATTAATATTAAACCAAAGTAGATCAGTGATTATCTCTGCATGAGAGTGTAGAGAATTTAATATAAATGGGCACAAGAAAAAATTGGGGGGTAAGGGAAATATTCTGTATTTTGATTATCACAGTGAGTGCATGGGTGAATATATTTGTCAGAATATCAAAATGTAAGTTTGAATAATTACATTATACATAAAATATAATTTTAAAATATGCATATATTGAAATTAATTTTAAAATATGCTTATATTGATATGTGTATATCTTGGAATGTGTTTGTAAGAGGTGGAGAATGGAGTGGAGGAATGTACAATAGGTCATTATGGCTGGTTACATTCTAATTTTTTTCTTTGTAACATTTATTTTTTTCAAAAATGTTAAGCATTTACTTATTTATTTAGGTACCAGGGATTGAACCCAGGGATGCTTAATCACTGAGCCACATCCCCAGCCCTATTTTGTATTTCATTTTTACATAGGGTCTCTCTAAGTTACATAGGACCTCGCTAAGTTGCTGAGGCTGGCTTTGAACTCACGACCCTTCTGCCTCAGCCTCTGGGATTACAGACATGTGCCACCACACCTGGCTAAATTAAGCGTTTATTACGCTTGAACTTTAGAAATAAAGAAAAACCATTAAAGGGTTAAAGTGTAAGTGCTACTTATTCATCTCTTTTCTAGCTCTGTGCTATAGGCTCTATTATAGATTTGGGGATATATGCTTTTGAATTATTTTTTAATAATTAATTACATGTTTTAAATGGGTGGCAAGTTCATTAGGTATTCTACAGTCTTTGTAAATATCAGTCACCCCAAGCCTTATCCTGGTTGCTACCCATTATGCTTAATGGTGCTATCATCCTTCCTGGTTTCTGAGCTCTAAATTTTCCTGTCATTGTTTATGTACCCTAATTTGACAGGCCTATTCTTTCTCTTCTGTTCCATTTCACATCTGTCTATTGAAATTATGCCTGTCCTGCAAGTCCTTTTTCAAACACATCCTCTCCCATGAAGAAGGGCCAAAATTTCTAACTAGACATAGGTTTACTTACTTTTGAACTCTTATGATTAACTTTGTGCTCTCTTGCATTATTCCAATGTGACAAAGTGAAAGTAGGTTTGAACTTATAATATGAAGTCTACAATTCCCATTCCAGTTCTGTAATTTACTAGATCTCTGACTTTGGTCATCAAACTTCGGCTACATAGCCCTCTGTCTTTTCATTGACAAAATATGGACAATAGTTACTACATGGTGTTGTGTTGAAGATCTGACTAGTTCTCATATGGAGAAATGTACACCACACCAATTAAAAATATAGTGGATAAATAGTTATGAAAACACAATGCTCATATCTTTTTTAAAAGTACTTATTTATTTGTTTTGGTTGTACACAATGCCTTTATCTTTACATGGTACTGAGGATTGAACCCGGGCCGTGCACGTGCTAGGCGAGCGCTCTACCACTGAGCCACAACCTCAGCCTCACAAAGCTCATATCTTTTACTACACTGAAAGTCTTTTGATAACTGGGGTCATGCCCTGTGCAACTGTGTCCTACAAAAATCTACTCCAGATCTATTTAGCATATCTCCTAGTTCATGCTAGGAACTCCATCAATATAAAAAGGAATGAAATTTTATGAATAAGGATGAAAATTACCCTACTGCCCAATACTGAAGTCTTCTTCTTCTGAGGCTTGTTCCCAGATCTTCATTTTGCCATGTTAAGAGTTAGGTGGTTTATTACATAAACTCTCTTTGGTTTTGGTTGTAAAGATGTATGTTTCAGGAGTAGATTGTATCAACTTCTCCTGCAGGATTCTACCATGTGATGATAACTTATCTAATGTGTTAAAAGACTCTAAGCAGGGCCCCACACCCTTTGATCACACACTGTTTATTTTCCATTTACACCGTCACTCTGAGAGCTACCATGAAGGCAGCAGTATGATAGTACTATGACAAAATAGAGATGGGCTTTATTGGGGATGTAAGTTGGCTAATTCCTTAATTGAACTTTTTTCTTTCTCTGTGATTACTGTATTCTCATTTAAAAGATAGAACACTCATAAATTATACTTTTCTACCTGAAAGAAGATTGAAATGAAGGAGTAATACGAAAGATATAATTATAATGTGCCAAAATAAGATCATTACAAGTTGTTCTCTTTTTAAGAATTTATTTTGGATGACATTTAAATTAAACTGCATTTTAATTCAAATACAAAGAAGGAAACCCACATCATCAAGGAACTTTGCCAATCAACCTGTCAATAGGCCAATTATCAAAAACTTTAACAAGACAGAATTGCCCCTTTGCAATTTTTATACCTCAGCCCCAGGCAGGAAGATAATTACTTTGTTCAAGTTGTCACCTTATGACTTAAGTTTAAAAGTATACTCCCCCACAGTGCTAACAAGCCTTTGCCATGAAAGAAATTGTGAATTTTAGTAGCTGGATAAATAATATTTTTAACAATAACAGATGCTGATCCACTAAGGGAACAATACCACATACTTCCACATACTCCTGTGCATAATTGTAGGCAATACAAGAATCATATAAAACTAATCATAATAGCTGTCATTTTAATGGACAGCTACTAGCTTTAGATTTTTAAATGATATCTCTAATTTTCTAAACACTTACAGATAGGCATTATGGTCCATTTAATAAATAAGAAAATGAGGTTTGGCACATTAAGCTACTCAAAGTTGTGTAGCTAGGAAGCATGCATCTTAGCTTTTATCTGATTAAAATCCTCGTTTATTATTCTATGCAAAATCCAGGATAAAAACATGCTAGACTAAAAGCCATGGCCCGTGTTTGTAATTCCAGTGACTCCAGGGCTAAGGCAGGAGGATTGCAAGTTTGAGAGCAGCCTTAGCAACTTAGTGAGACCCTATCTCAAAATAAAAAATAAAAAGGGCTGGGGATGGAGCTCAGTGGTAATGTACCCCTGGGTTAGAGCCCCAGTATTGAGGTGGGGGTGGATGTGGGTGGGGCGAACAAACAAACACATGCTAGTCTTTAAGCAAGCCTACTTAAATCCAAATAACTGCAATATGATTACCTCAAGGGTATGATTACATCCATAATTTTAGTCCAGAAGTTATTTTTCAGCACAGATCCTCCCTTTTTTTAAGAAATCATGTCCAAACAAGTTTTTCTCTTTTCACGGCAAAGCAGGAAGGGATTTGAATGATCTCAGCTCTGTTAATGATGAGTTTTATTCTTACAGTTAAAGCATTACCTCTTTTCCTTATTTGTAGTTTTTCTGGCACTTAGTTTTTTTTTTTTTTTTTTTTTTTTAATTTAACACTATTAGCTCCTACATTTATGATCATAAAGCACTTAATTGCTTTAATATAGGCTGGTGCATCTTACAAAAATAATAGGGTTAGCCGGGTGCTGTGGTGCACGCCTATAATCCCAGCACTTGGATCCAGCAGGAGGATCACGAGTTCAAAGCCAGCCTCACAATGGTGAAGCACTTAGCAACTCAGTGAAGCCCTGTCTCTAATAAAATACAAAAAAAGGGCTGGGGATGTGGCCCAGTGGTGGAGTGCCTCTGAGTTCAATCCCTGGTACAAAATAATAATAATAATAACAACAACAACAATAGGGTATTTTTTCTTGGCTTTTTACCAGTTTATTCAAAGGTACTCATTTAAAAAAATTTTTGTAAAGTGCCTTCTAAATGTGAAGCACTATTCTTATCCCTGATAACGCAACAGTGAAGAAGTAAAAATAAAGGAAAATAAAAATTAAAAACAAAACATGCTTTACCTTCAAAAAGCTTACATTCTCATAAAGGCAATATAAAACAAATCAAATAAATTAATTAAATCTAATCTATGTTGAATGCTGATAAGTTGAATGCTATGAAAGGAAAAGTGAAAGAGGGAATAGAGGTTTGAGCTTGCTGGGGGAGTCATTAAATTTAAGATAATGGTGTCCAGGAACTGAGATGGTGATTTGATGAAAGACTTGCGGGAGAGAAGCATAGATAACATATGTGGTGCGCCGCCCGTGAAGCTACTTGAGTGGTCTTTTACTCAGTACTGAGCCATGGGGGACTTAGGTCTCCCCTTGGGGATGATCCTGGCATTCCCCTGTGTAGACTTCACAAGGTGTGAGATCTCTGCCCTCCCTCTACCAATGGGACAACTCTCGTAGCTCTGGAATTGTGCATAACCCCTTGGGTTTGGACAGCCAACATCCTGCCTTATTTGGCGAAGAATATTCTGTGGAAAACCTTTGAAGTTCCCTTGGATAAATTAATGGTACTTATATACTTTGTATACAAACAGTTGTATGTAAAAAGATGCTATATATGTGCATTATGAATTGCAATACATACTACTATTATAAATAAAAAAGAAAGGAAAAAAAAATTAAAAAATTAAATAAACCAAACACAGGTTCGCTCTCTGTCTTTCTTTCCAATGTGGAAGCTGGACCCCTAAGGTTGTAGAGCCATCCCACCTCGCTTTTCAAAATTTCATCCTGTGCAGTGTGGTTTCTTCACCTTCTCTTTTCTTAGTTTTATTTCGCAGCTAGCCCGCATCACGCAGAGGAAACCCAAATTCCATCACATGCCGTGAGCGAGAAACTGATGTAAAGAAAATCCAGAAAAGGGAAAAATAGCCTCAAGGACACTGAAGTGAGAAATTGCCTGGAGTACTGGAGTATTCAAATCAACTTCAGAGGCCAGTGCCCCCTATCGGGACTTGTCATTTCAGCCGTTTCTCTTTCACTCTATTCTCAATTCAGAAGCTACAGTGATACTGAATTGTACAATTTTAAAAGGTGAATGTTATGTCATGTGAATAACAAATAATGGATAAATAATAAACAAATCAAAATGGTTATTATTAAATAGATTTGCTAAAAATGTCATCATCTCTGAGTTAATATCAATGGTCTTGACAATTAATCACTCCTCTGTCTGTTTCCTTGACACTTGCTGTATTGTATTATTTTTACATCTTGGCATATACTATACCCTATTGCAATTGACTGATTCCTTTCCAACATTGGGGGAGATCTCTGTGTTGCTGTCAAACTGGAATCTCCTCAAGCACAGGGACTAAGTCTTTCTAATCTTTGTATCTAGAGAACCTGCACAGCATCTGACAAAAAGCAGATTTTCAACAGTGTTTGTGAAATGGATAGATAACTTTTATGACACACATTTCTTAGCTTAGCCATTCTAAGCATATCATTAAAGATCAGCCATAGAAATCCTACTTTAGAATGCTAAAAATATGGCCAGCAAATACCAAGAGAAGCAATTGAACTGAATACTAATGTTGTTGTTATTTTATATTGTTAAATGTACATTTTCCTTTGAGGCCCTTATGGGTCTTTTGCTTTTTGTTGTGGTTATTTCCTCACAGATTCTGTCTTGTCATTGTTGAAAGAGTAATTGGAAGAACTTGCCACTTTTTCTTTACAACAGGAGTGAATATGAAAGCAGAATATTTAGTCTGACCTAATGTTTGATCTTTTATGTCCATGTAGGAATAAGTGAAGCACTAGAATGTGTGAAATTCCTCATCTTCTGTGTCTACACACATACCTACGTGTGTGCCATATACTTGCCTCTTTCAGCCTGAATAGTCTTTGTTACCCATTCTTAGGCCTGGCTAAAGCCGTGGTCTCCAATGAAGCATTAGATACCATCTTCTCTTTCTATTGAAGGACCTTATTCTATCAAATTGTTCCTTTTCTCTTGAGTAGTATCAAAAATGTTTTCTCCATTATCTTACTTTAGGATACAAACATACTATTTCTCTCATTTTACCAATAAACAAACAAAAACCATTAAAAACTTTTATTGACCTTACTTCCTTTTCATCCAGTGGGTACCTCTGCTACTTCAAACCGAGTGTTTCAATTTTCATTTCTTGTTTTACCAACCAGAAGTTTCTCTTAACTCCATATTTCATAGGATGAAATGTTGGCGATCTCCTTCTTCCTTTTTCTGTGTATCCCTCCTGTACTCATCCTTACCTCTCTCTAGCCTTCTGGCTCTGTGAGCATTGTACTGAATTTATATTCTCAAGGTTGATCTCTGCTTAAAATTGTAACTGTTCAGTATTCTTTGATTTATATTAGTTGATTGTATAGCTAGAAAGTCATGAGTGTTTATATCATTAGATTTATACAAATATTGTCCATTGTGAGATAATGGTGTGCTTAATTGGGCACAATGTCAGGACATCAGTGCCTCTCCATGGAGCATAGTTCTAGATTTAAATAGTTTTGCCCTTCCCCCCCCCCAACATCCTTAATTGCTTTTTCCAAATTCACAACTTTTCTACTCAGAGAATCAGAATTTATAAAATTTATGTCTTTAGTGTTATTCAAGGAATACAGATACTCCTCAATTTCCAATGAGGTTATGTCCTAATAAATCCATTGTAAGTTGAAAATAACATAAACTGAAAGCATTTAGTACACTTGACCTTCCAAACGTCCTAGCTGAGCAACAAAGTATGGGTGTAGAGTGTTAGCTAGTTTCCCCCTCCTCACCTTGTGGCTTGCTTCCTCTGCCCAGCATCCTGAGAGATCATCATACTGCACATTAGTACTAGCTCAGGAGAAGATCCAAATACAAAATGTGAGGAACAGGTGCTACTGAATGCATGTTGCTTTTGTTCCATCATAAAGTTGATTAATTACAAGTTGAATCATGGCACGTCAGAGACCCTCTGTATTTCAGTTCCCTTCCCTTTTAGTTTGTATAAATTACTTAAACATGCATGTCTTAAAATGGTAAAAACTTTATTTCTTGCTCATGCTACTCATGTATGGCACATTGGCTCCAGGTCTGGTTTAGTTTTAACCAGCTTTTTCATTGCTGTTACTAAAAGACTTGAAAAGAAATGAGGTGGAAATGTTTGTCAGAGGTGTCCATAGATGACTGGTGCTCTGGGACCCAGGTGAGGCAGAACCTCATGGCAGAAAAGTGTGGAGAAGGAAAGCAGCTCAGAATATGGTGCCAGAAAGAGAGACAGTGCTCTACTCATGAGGGACAAAATATAAGTCCCAAAGCACTGGCCCTGGTGACCTACTTCTTCTAGCCACACCCTACCTGCCTATAGTTATAGCCTGGTTAATCCCTGTTATTGGATTAATGCACTAATTAGGTTGAGGCTGTCATTACCCACCCATTTCATCTCTAAACTTTCTTGCATTGTCTTACATGTGAGCTTTTGGGGGACACCTCATAAATACACCATAACAGGTGTCATCTTCACTCTAGAATCCAGGCTGAAAGAGTCACCAGGACATTGACAGTTTAATGGCAGAAGAAAAAATAGAACATGAAGAACTTTTTAAGTCATTTATACTTACTTTTCATTGGTCTAAGCAATTACATGGCTAATCCTGACACTGATGGGGCGGAAAGTTCGATGAGGAGCATGAGTTGTTCGGGTTAGTGAGTTATAACAGAAATGCCATGTTTCATTTCTGAGCCAGAGTATTTAATTACTAATTTGAGACCCTATATAGCTCTGTTTTCCCGCAGCCACACTTCCTAGTAATGTAGGCTAGATAGACACTGCCTCCAACTGGTTCCCTAACTGGCCTTTGATATTTAATATAAGCAAAAATTAGATCCATATCACTACAATTTTGTATTTGTTTGTTTTTCCATCAAATAATAGCCTATTCTAATTAATATGCAAATTTTGCTGAGACCATGTAAAGGTGAAATGAAGAGATATGAAACATTATCTACAGTGAGTGACTAGATATCTTTGGTCCCTAATGTGCAGTCCCGCATCCTGAACTGCCAGTCCATATCTGTACTGGTGGCACACACCGGTAATCACAGCGGCTCAGGAGCCTGAGGCAGGAGGATCACAAGTTCAAAGCCAGCCTCAGCAACAGCAAAGCGCTAAGCAACTCAGTGAGACCCTGTCTCTAAATAAAATACAAAATAGGGCTGGGGATGTGGCTCAGTGGTCGAGTGCCCCTGAGTTTACTCCCTGATACCCCCCAAAATAATTAATTAATTAATAAGGGTTGAAGATGTAGCTCAATGGTAAAATCCTGCAGGTTTAATCTCTAGTACTTAAAAAATAAATAAAATTTTATTTAGACTGCAAATTGCACAGTATAATGACTATTGCTAATAATAGATTTGAAAAAGCCATCGGAGGAGGCCCTATGGTTGGGATTGAATGGTGACATAAAAAATATTATTAATCAGCCCCTAAGATCCAAGAGGGATGGTGCACATCTCAGTAGATGTCAGATGGACACATCATTGGGAAATATGACAGAGATTCTGAATCGATATAATATGTTTTTTCTCCATGCAAGTTAAATGCAATTACAGAGAAATGGCATTACATTTCTCACTCAGCATAGTATCATTAGCAAATATATTAATATGCCAGCTATGTCATTAAATATGTCACACTCACCCATTTGCATTCCAGTATGATTTTTTGAATGAAAGAAGAAGGGATGGGGTTATATCTAAAATGCTAAGGAATGAGCATGACTTGCATTCTGTTCTCTCTGTTCTACAGAAAGACCTATGGCAGTATATTGCTTCTGAGAATATCATCTTCCTCATGGCCAATGCAAGTATAGAATCAATTGTTTCATTATACAAATACTTTGCAATTGACTAAATATATATCCTAGAGACTGACTTGGATGACTCATTCTACAACACTGCTGAATTCATCTTAAGACTGCTTCTGTTTCTTAATTTTTCCGTTGCAGGTGGTCATGCTTTTTGACTTTTGTAATAACAAAGGATTTGAACTCATTTCAAACATCAAGTCTGGTCCTATATTATTCTATGTCCCAGGATGAATCTAAAGGAGAATAAGAAAGAAAAGAAGAAAGGAAGGAAAAAAAAGGAAAGGAGGGAGGAAAATAAAGGAGAGGTGTGGGAAAAGTCAAAGGAGAAGTGATTATACCTAAATGTAAATGATTAGAAAGCTTCACTTTTCTGTGTATTGAGAACTTTTAAAAACTTCCTAGAAAGTCAAGTAATGACAAATGTTTCTGAAAATCTTTGGGAGAATGGAAATCTTTTGGGAAAATATTTGGTAAAAGTAATGACAGTGGATTATTTCTTCTACCCTATTCTCCCACACTGTACCTTAAGCCATATCATGTCTTTCTGTTGAGGAAAACCCCAAATACTTTTCAGTTTGATTAGAATAAAATCCGAATTCCTAATAATACCCTGCCTGAGTTGGTCACCTATTACTTTCTGATGTTGATGCATATTATTGTCCTCCTGGAACATCAGACTCACCAATCTGTGATTCCTATTCACCATGCATGTGATTCCTGTAATCCACCAGACACTGCAGGGCCTTTGCATTCTTCTGCCTGGAAGACTCTTCTCCAAATATCCAGTGTGCATCCTCATCCTTTAGGTCTCTGCTCAGAAGCTTCATTTTGGAAAGTTCATCCCAATGAATGGTGAAGACATTCAATGGTACTTTTTCTTCTGTCACAAAATATGATCTTTTGTATCAGGTTTATCTTAGTGCTGGGAACATGTAAACTTTAAAGAAATGTTTTTTTTTTTTTTTTTGGGGGGGGGGTACCAGGGATTGAACTCTGGGGCACTCGACCTCTGAGCCACATCCCCAGCCCTATTTTGTATTTTATTTAGACACAGGGTCTCACTGAGTTGCTTAGCACCTTGCTGTTGCTGAGGCTGGCTTTGAACTCTTGATCCTCCTGTCTCAGCCTCCCAAGTTGCTGGGATTACAGGAGTGTGCCAGGGCACCCAGCAAGAAAGAAATATTCTGTGAGTGATTGCACATTAGTCTGCAGCCTTCATTATTAACAAGCATTTACATGTAGAGGAAAGAAGGCTGAATTGTAGTTTCCTATTATGATGGTTAATCTGCATTGTCAACTTGATTGGCTTATCAATGCCTAGGATGAAAAAACTTCTGGGTGTGTTGATGAGACTGTTTCCAGAGATGATTGCCATGTGGGACCGCAAACTGAGTGGGGAGACCCACCCTGAATGTGGGCAGCACACTCTAATAGGCTGGGTCCCTGGACAGAATGAAGGCAAGGTGGATGCATGTTCCATCCTTCTTTAGCAGGGGTATCCATTGCTGCTGCCATCACCTGAGGATGCCAGACTCCAGCTCCTTTACTCTTCAGATGTGAATTCTGACCAACCTCTCTCCAGGGAGTTCCCAGGCCTTCAGTCTCCTACTGAAGCTGCCTCATTGGTCCCTTTTGTCCTGAGGCTCCAGCTTCTTGCACTGAGCAACTATTGGTTCCTCAACTTCTCTGGTATGCAGACAGCCATTGTGGACTCTCCTGCATCTGAGCATGTAAGCTGACCTCCTAAATCCCCTTTTATAATCTTATATATACATATCCCATTGGTTCTGGTCTTTTCAAGAACCCTGACTAATATACCTATCTTTAAAATATATATGACACTATCCACATTACTTCTTAGCAAAAATGTGGGAAGGTTTATTAAATTTCCAAGTGTTGTACAACTCAGCTTATATTAATGTTATTCTCATTAGTATTCATTAGCAGCAATATGATATAAAGATAAAATCATAGACTTGATTCAAATCAGGATTCTGTTGTTAGGGTCATGTGACCTAAATCAAATGTCTAACCTTGTCTGAGCCTTAGATTCCTCATTTGGACAAATGGGAAAAATGTTAGGAACTTCTAAAGGTTACTGTGGTAGACAAATAGTTAAGACATGTACAGCTTTTTGCATAGTCTAGTACATAGTATGCATTCAGTGGTCACTGTTACTCTTGGAAATTCATGGCTTTGAAGATATATGACCAAGATTTAGGTTGTTCAATGGAGAAAGCATTGGACATCATTGAATCTAATATATTTCTTTTTTTAAAATTTTTAATTTTTTTAGTTGTTGATGGACCTTTGTTTTATTCATTTATATGTGGTGCTGAGAATCAAACCCAGTGCCTTGCACATACTAGGCAAACACTCTGCCACTGAGCCACAACCCCAGCCCTGAACCTAATATATTTCTAGCATAGAATATTAAAGCTGGAAAGACACCATAGGTTTATAGAACCCAGTATTCTTGATTTTAAGGAGAAAACTCCCTGAAATCTAGAAATGGAAAATAACTTATTTAGGATCACCTACCTACATACAAGCAAATTTTAGGCAAGAATCCAGGTCTCCACAATCAGAAATTGTTCCACCCTGAAGCTTCACAGTGTTGCTTTTTTAACAGGGATTGAAAACAAGGTATGGGAAGTGGAGGGTGTATGGGGCATGAGGGGGTTAGGGGACTTAGAACACCCAATATTCAATAGATTCCCTTACAAATGCATCTAAAGTGAACATATACAGGCAAGAAACTGTGAGATTGTTATATAAATTCACTTTAGAACAAGTCTATAACTCTTCTCTCCACTGTCTTCAACCAATTGCTGATGACAAACCCTACAAATATAATCATTCTGGAAGTGCAACTGTCTCTACTGATGTCACCGATATGCATGGAGTAGAGATTTCAAGTGTAAATCATTTATAGAAGTTTTATGTTTTGTGGGTCACACAGGAATTTGAAAAATTGCCTGGGAATGAAATGTTAGTATGCATTCTTGTGAGTGAGGAAATGGTGTCATAGCTGGAGTCTGATTTACATACCATTTCTTTCTCAAGGTGATGGTTAGAAATGAGATTGCAGCTGGGATGAGCAAAAATTCCCATTCAAATGTCAGGTCCCTGGAGAAAGGAGGTTAGAATCTTACTATGAGTTAATTCAGGAACTTCAATGTATCATACATACATATAATACTGTTTATAACAAAAGAATTCACCTCCATCACTATCTTTAGCTCCATTGATTGAAAGATCAGTTCTTGCTCTTACTGTGGAGGAAGTTACTGCCCTGGTTGCCTGTGGAGATGAGTTATGATTTATGGAATGGCTTTCCAAAATTTATCAGTCCTACCAATGTGGTCATGTTACACTGTGTGGATAACTTCTCCAGTAGACCGGCTGAGTAGAAGACCTGTATAGCCTTTTCAATTGCACTGTGAAGTTATTATTTTATTTAATTATATACACAGATAACTTTTGATTTTTGTCCTCAATGACAATTATATCTCCTTGTACTTAAAGTAGGACAGCTTATTTGTTTTGATGCTTGACCTTGGAGCATGTACGTGACACTTCACCCATCATGGAATGTCAGGGAAGGCTTTTCAGTGGCAATATAAAAAAATATTTCTTAAGATGGTTCTTTTAGGATTAGCAGGAGAGAGAATATTCCCAGGACATGCACAGAGGTACAGAAGCAAGAGAGAAAAAGGTCTGAGAAACCGTGAAGTTCACTGTTTGTATCTATTTGAATGGAAGGTGGCAAGAGCTCAGTTGGGGCTATATCTTGGAACACTTTGAAAATTATGATAAAGAAACTTGAATGATAAAGAACTTGAATTATGATAAAGAACTTGAAATTTTTTTTTGAATTAATCTGGAAGGTTATGGGAAACCCTTTAATGGTTTTGAATAGGAAATTCTCATGAACAGTCTTTTTTGAGGGATGGGTCAAGGGACAGATGTGGGAAGAGAAGGATGTAGCTATAAGTAAGTTTCATGCTTTTAAAATAAAGCCTTTTAAGATAAAAAGATCATTACAAAGTCAAGTGAATGCAAATTCAAAATCTTCTGCCACAAAATGAGAACTTTAGCAGTGGTAGAGCACATGCATGATCATTAAAGAGCCAGAAAAGTTCTTATTTCTTATTTTCTTTATTTTTGACATATTTTCTTTCTTTTTTAAATTTATAATAGTAGTATGTATTACAATTTATTTTTGACATTTTAATTTCACATATAAAGAGCTTCGTATTGTCTCACAATTTAGTTTACTTTTTCTTATGAAGAGTGTGCCGTGTATGAATTTGATCTCTTTTCTTGCAATTTATCATGCCTTGCCTCTCTCCTGTCCCATCCCCAGGCTATAATCACTTAGCGTGAATAGTAGATAAACCTTTGTCCTATAATGCTGAACCAACCTTTATGTTTCCAGTTATTTCAGAATAAGAAAAAGATTAAAAAATTTGTAATTAAATACAAACAGTTGTATGTAAAAAGATGCTAAATACATGCACTATGAGTTATACATATTAAAGATTATAAAAATAAAATTAAAAAAATAAAGAAAACTATTTTCTTTGTTGTTGTTGTTACTGTTATAGCCAAAGGAGCCAGTGAGGGATCAGAATTTTTAGATAACAGCAATTTGAAGGCTTTTTTTTCTCTTAATACATACAGACCCAATGCTTTTCAGTGTAGCAGCAGTCTCTGAGGACGTTTTCTTTTCTTTTTTTAAAAAAATATTTATTTATTTGCTTTAGTTGTACACAATGCAATGCATTTATGTTTACGTGGTGCTGAGGATCGAACCTGGGCCGCGCACGTGCTAGGCGAACGCTCTACCTTTGAGCCACAACCCCAGCCCTCTGAGGACATTTTCTATCAAAATTGCAGTGAATAAATTTCTCAGTATAATCTGCAATATTACCTAACTCTTCGGTATCATTTGAATAGATATTTGTGCCAACCTCCCATGGGTAGACATTCGAAACCAGAATTAAGGCTTGGCTTTGTGGAGACATTTCACTATTCAAATGAAAGGTGATTTGATGATGAGATCAAGATGTAGAGCATATTAATTTGATTTCATCATGAGGTTATAATATAACCCGATGTTGCGATATTTTTCATAAAAAGAAACTGTCACCAAGCACAATATGGATGTACTTGCAATTATAGCAGAAGTTAATTAAGATATCAAATATGAGTCTTCATTTTGCATTAGAAATGGGTTTGTAGATATTTTCCCTATGTTTATGAGAACATTTAAAATTATACGTCTTTGAGTTGTACTTAAAAATTTACTTTGTCCTTCAACAATATTTATTATCAATTTCATGGTACTCATTATGACAGAAAATGTTGATACAGTGTTAAGCAAAGACAGACATGGTTCTCATGGGATCTTTTTGTCTGTTTAATAGGAGAAGTAGATATTAATAAAATTATTTCATAGTTAGGCATCTCACTTCACTCTAAGAACAGTTTTATTAAGGTCAAGTCATGGTTATATGGTGCATGCTAAAAAGAAATCTGATCTAAAATAGGGGAGAAGGCTGGCTAGGGAAAGCTTCACGAAGGAATGCTATTTGGGCTGAGACCCAGACATCAGTAGGTCCTAATCAGGTAAAGGGCACACATGTGCAAGACCATGCAGATGAGGAAACGATATGTACAATAACCTCATGGTCTGAGAGGCACTAAAATCAGGCCAGTACTACTGGAGTGTAGAGCAGAAGGAGGACCATGTTGCTACAGAGTGTGGAAAGCCAAGGGCAGGGCATACCCTAGGTTATTGGTGGGTCATATTAAGAATTTTGATGTTGTCTATGGGTGGTGAATCACTGATGGGTTTTCAACATACAATCAACATGATCATTTTTGTGTTTTGAAACACTGTAGGTAGTTACAATGGGGATCAAGGGACCCAGAATAGAAGTAGGGGAATCAGTTAAGAGGTTATTTCAGTTGACTAAGGGAAGAATAACAATAGGTCAGGCTAGACATTGGATGGTGGAGGCTAAGGAAAAGATAGATTCCAAAGATGTCAAGGAGGAAGCATTTGCAGAACATGATAATGAATTGGAAGTGTATGGCTGGGAAAAGTGTCCAGAATTCCTGAGGTTTTTGAATAGCATTTTTTTTTGTACTGGGGATTGAACCCAGGGGTGCTTAATCACTGAGATACATCCACAGCCCTTTTTATTTTTTTTTTTTATTTAGATACAGGGTCTCACTAAGTTGCTTAGGACTTCATTAAGTTGCTGAGGCTGGCCTTGAACTTGCAATCCTTCTGCTTCAGCCTCCTGAGCTGTTGGGATTGCAGGCATGCACCTCTGCGCCCTGCTTAAGTAGCACAATTGAAAGCATATAATGTGGATACATTAGAGATTTATTCTGGATAGGACTCTTTCATTAAAAAGCATCAGGGTTCATTTGGAAATAGAGGTTATGGTATAAGAAAACCAAGACTGTCCCAACGTTTTTAATTTATTGTCCATACATTCAATCTGCCTATTAAAACTAAAATGTGACCATCTTTTAAATGCCATCAATATCCACATAAATTGCCTTTTCATTGTAGGTTAAAATGGTTAATTATCATTAACCTGTTCATTCATATGCCACATGACTGCACCATGTAAAACATGTTTATATTAATCTCCTTTCCTTCATAGTGCTTTCTTTTTCCCCTTCTATCTTTTCTTCTGTCCCTCCATCTTTTCTTCTGTCCCTCCATCTCTCCCTTTCTCTACACATATTTATGGAGTACATATTTCCGTTTATGAAGATCAGAATTTTCCTCAAAATTTTCTCTATTAGGATCCATGCCTTATGTTAGGCACTACGGATTCAATGGTAAGTCAAACACATTTGCTGTCTTCATGGAGTTTAAAAGGGTAGATAATTGAAAACACTAAGAAAGAGTACTCTAGCCCCCCACCCCCTACTCAGGACTGAACCCAGTGCCTTACACATGTTAAGAAAAAAAATAGTATTTGATTATACATGTGATAAGTAGCTGAAGGGAAGTGCATAGGTGCAATAAAAGCCGTGACTGGGGGCTGGGGTTGTGGCTCAGCGGTAGAGCGCTTGTCTAGCACTTGTGCGGCTGGGTTTGATCCCCAGCTGTTGGGACCTTACACTGTCTGCCTAGGGGGTGGAAAAGCTCTGGCTTTCTGGCTGCTTGCCACATTACCACGCCCTGTTACCTGACCAGGCTAAGCAGGGGGCATGGCTGTGAGAACCAGAACCGCCCTGCTGGTCACTGACTGGCTGTGGCCCACTATAAAGCATTGTGCACCCCTTCAATAAACGAGCTCCTGCATTGACTGACTGGACTCCCCGAGTGGCTCTGAGTCTGTCTGACAGGTGGGGGAGGGGACGCTGGCGACTCTTGTCCTCTCAGCCTGTATTCGCCAGGTAGGCTACCCCAGCCCTTCTCTGCCGGTCAGAAAGGGACTTCTTTTGGGCCCAAAAGGGGGGTGGCTAAAAACCTTGGCCCCTTAATGTAAGTTTGCGACACCCGGCACCACATAAAGTAAAATGCTTTGTGTACAACTAAAGCAAATAAATAAATATTAAAAAAAAAGTCATGACTGGTGTGTGTAGTCACTTGGGCACACAGAGGAGATGGCTACCTGTGTGCTAAAATTGTCCATTGCCCTAGAAACTGCGTTTCTTGGGAATAGAACAAAATAGATCTTCATCTCCACCACAGATATTAACATGAAAAATTATTTTGTGATATCACATCATCTCCTGTCTCTTCCTTTTTCTATGATGAATCATTTTAATTCTGTACAAAAGTTGAGAGGCCTAAGCTATGCTCTGAAATTTATTGAGAAGATGCATTATTTCATTGTCATAATTCCTAAATAATCACCTGATATACATGCTCCTATTTAAGGATAACTATCATAGGATCATAGTGTTTGGAGACTGAAATTGTCTTTTTGATTGTGGTCATATTTTAATTTTATTAGTTTATTTTAGTATCTGTGTAGGCTCTTAAAAACCATGGTTTGACTGACTTATATTAAGTATGGCTTTTTAGATCCTATTTAAGTCGATTGCATCTCCACCTATGTATATAGTTGTTTTGCTTCATTTGCCAGATGACATGAACTTGAAATAAGGATACTACTTTTCTGATATAAGTGGGTAACTTGTAATTAGGAAATATGGAAAGACCTGAGAAAGCCACTCAACCAACCTCTCTGAGTTTATCAGTACCTGCTCTCTTATGTTACCTGTGCTCTGTATGGGCCAGAAAAAGAAAAGAAAATCCCTGGCCATGACTCGGTCTCCTCACAGCAACTTGCCTGAGCTGTGGCCACTGCTATATACTCTGGGCATGGAGCATCTAGTGTGTGCAGTCATATCTGGACACAGAGGATCTGATGTCCTTATGGGAAATGAAAAGGTGTGCTTCTCTGCATCCAACACTCCTACTACTTCCCTGGTGACTCCAGGAAGACTCAGGCTTAGGCCTCAAAGAATTGCAGGTGTTACCAATCACCAGTCAGCCCAGTTCAGTGTTATAAGCTCAGCCTTGGGTTCTTTTGCTCCAGCCTCAGTGGTGGTGGTGGTAGTGGTAGTGGTAGTGGTTGTTTTTGCTTCTGCTGTAATTCAAGATAGAAATCACAAGGAGGCAAGCAGTTTGTTCAAACAAGGCTTTATTGAGGTTTATGCTGGAGCACAAGGGAGACCATGTATGGGTATGAAGCAAGGAGTAAAGGTTTTATACTCAGACAGGCATCTCACAGAGGCCTCCTGGTTGCCATTTTGACTGGCTCAGGATTTCTGCCTCTTTGCTTTCTGCGTGGAGGTCTGAGGTAAGTACCGTGATCTCCCCATGTATGCTGAGTCTGTTCACGCTCTGGTTTCAAGATCAGTCTCGCTAAGTTGCTGAGTCTGCCATCAAATTTGCAATCCTCCTGCTGAGGTGCTGGGATTACAGGTGTGTTCCAGCATGCCTGGCTTGGTAACCACTTTCAACTGGATCTAGGAACTTGTTTGATCTTTCTATTTTAAAAGTTTTCCTGCTCATTTGAGAATACTTACTAGTGCCTCGTATCTTAAAAGCTAGACTAATCACTATTGATACATTATGCTGATAAGAGGATTGCCTATTGAAATAACTGGAAATTTCAATTCAGAGGACCCCACTGCTCAGCCCTCCACAAGCTTTAAAGGAAGCAAGTGGTATAAACAGGATTGTCCCACCTCTTGTTATAGACAGAAAACATGGTTGGGAAATCAGGTCTGTCTGATTCTATTTCAGAGTTCTGGAGCTAGGCCTAGTCATGATATGTGGAACTCAGAGAAACAAAAGTGGAAGCAGTTTGGATTGTTGGCCTGAGATTAGAAGGCAGACACAGAATTAGAAGAGCTTGGCTGGGAAACAACTAAGTGATGCCACTCTCACCAGTGTGTTTGTGCCAGGGAGCGTGAGGCTGTATAAAAAACCTGCATCATGGGGCAGTATTACCTGTCTTGGTCCTGTTCCCATCACTTTAACCAAATATCAATGGCTGGGTAATTTATAAATAATGCTTTATTCAGCTTACAGTTCTGGAGGCTAGGAAGTTCAAGGCTAAGGGGTCAGATCAAGGGCCTTCTTGCTGGTGGCCTAAGGTAGCAGTCCTGAGACAGCATAGGGCATCACATGATGATAGAATACATCTGAAGAGTGAGCAAGCTTAGAGTGTCAAAGTGGCTTTCAAAGCAGACCAGCTCTTGAGATAACACATAAATCTATTCCTACTTTAATATATGAATGGATTAATGAATAAATGAAGGCAGAGCCTTCATGACCTAATCACATCTTAAAGGTCCCACTTGGTCCTTTTATTTTCAATGAATTGTTTTATTTGTCCTTTTTAGGTATACATGACAGTGCAGTGCATTTTGACATATTATACACACGTGTAGTATAATTTATCCTAATTAGGATCCTATTCTTGTGGTTGTATGTGATGTGGAGTTTCACTGTGCTATATTCAGATGTGAACATAGGAAATTTATGTATAACTCATTCTACTCTCTTTCCTATTCCCATCCCTCCTCCCTTCCCTTTGGCCTTTGATTTTTGGGGCATTTGCTAATTTTAGTTTTGGTTAATGCACTATTATTTCTTTGAATGCAATCCTCTGTGGGACTGGAACTTGAGATAGCAGCTGGCCTTCAAACGGCTTCTATGGCTTATGCCCTAGTATGAGATGGAATCACAGTGTTTAGGAAAAGATATTTTTTGATCACTTTATGTTGTATACCTGACTGGTAGCCCAGAAATGTATTTCCCCTCCATTGACACAGTTCTCCTGGTAGCAGTTTGGAAAAATATAATGGTACTGGGAAATTATTTTCCATCCGTTACAGAGTAAGAAAAATAGGTGTTCAATGGAAGAGAGCTGTTTACTCCTTCTGTGCTGTTCATCTGCCATCTTCTATTTGCAGCTTTTGTTAAGTTGTGTGTGTATAACTTAGTGAACGCCTGTTGCATCTTTTGAATTGCCTTCATTTTCTAAAACCTTGCTGAACTTTACATTCATGCATATAAAATCCTTTAAATGACAAGTCTCTGTTCTTTTTCCAGAGACAGAAATAATTTCTTCCCACAAAACTACCCATTTTCTATGAGATTAAAAATCCTATTAACTTTCTAGAAAATACACTCAGTTCTTGAAATTGCACTACAATATTTGACTGTGCCAATACAGATGCCAAGGACAAAGCCAATTGAGAGGGGAGCAGGGGTGAGAATAGCAATCATGCTACTGTAGGCATCCTGATGAGATTCTTATTCAACACAGGTCATATTGTGTGCTGAAGATTGCATGCTCATGGAGTACAAAGGTCCTAATATTGCACATTTTCATTCCTGTTCTTTTCAAGAGGTAAGGGGTTTTATAATTTGACATTATTTTGTATTCTTTACTTATATTCCTGCATTGGCATGGTAACCTGTAAGCCATCTCGGTGTATCCTGGTAATTCCCAGTGTCCTGCTGGCCAACACTGCGATGGTCTTTTCACAAGGCTACTGTTCTAAGAACAGCTACTCTGCCTACATCTTCCTCTGATCAGCAGACCCAGCAGGCCTGCAATCCCCATTTTCAAACCTCTGCCCCAGCTCAGTCAGTTAGCATACACTATTAGTTGCCTTTTAAATTCAACTCAATGTAAAATTACTACCAGCGATTTTATGTTCTACCAAATAACATTTTTTATGTTACCAACCTAATCAGAAAATCCCAGTTCAATCAGACTTTCTCAGAGCTGAGCTACAAAATGTCTTCCTATTCCAATTTTTAATCTCCACCTTGAGAGAAATATGCAGAAAAGCTCTATAGGCAGCAGTTAATCTGACAGTGATTTCTTTACATCAAAAATTAGTTTCTAAAAATCATTTCTAAATTTTCAAAATTCACCTTAGGAAATAAGAATCCAGTGGTCTTGGTAGATAGAGGGCCTTTTGCATAAGGCCAGGCTCTTCAGACCACGTTTTCCCTTTAGACAGCAGGGAGGAGAGAAACAAGGTGACTGACAGGTATGGAACATGGCCTGCATATCAAGTGATGTGCTGGACATTTTCACTCACCTTAATAACCTCGACTCACTTGTCTTTTGTAGCAGCTCCTTGAGGTGGTTCTTAAACCCTGCTTTTACATGTTAGGGCTCAGACTCAGTAGTTCGGTGACTGCTCTAACATCACACAGCCTGCAAGTGGCAGAGCTGGTTTTTGAACTTTAGTCCACCTGATCTGAGAGCCTGTGCTCTTTTCACTGCTCAGTACCCCACCCACCTTACTCCTTGGGCATATTGCTTTCTTACTCCTAGTTAATGTTACAGTTTAACTAAACATTAGTCTTCCAGGCTCATTTTGTTTGTTTCTCAAGTCATCTTTATTCTTATTGTTCATTTGCTATCTACTTTCAGTTGAACAACAGAGGCCACTTAAGACCAGATGCACCAACCTCAAACATTCACCTGCTCTGTGATTCTCTGTAGCTTCTATTTGCTAATACAAGAAACAACTCTGTAAACCATGTTCATTATGCTGCCAAATCTTTCTGTACCTCTCAATTTCATAAGAACTTGCAAAGGAATTCTTTGGAGAAGTGAGTCAATGAAATTGCAGAAGATCCATTCTTAAGAAGTCTCTTTTTTTTTTCCTTAATGATTTTAAACAGATGGTTCTCCCTGGCCCCAGACTCCTAAGTTCAAGCATTCCTCCTGCCTTAGCCACCTCCCTGAGTAACTGGGACTACAGGTGCAAGTCACCTTGACTAGCTGAATCTCTTTTTAAATAGCCAAGACAGGAATCATGAAATCAGAACACAGAAGTATAAGTTCTTAAAACTGGAAGGCATTTTAGAAATCATTTGCAAGGAAGGGCAATCCAAGATTTGTTGATCCTGAGGGTGTGGTAGTGGCTGCCTGCATTGTAAGGTTGAGGGTTATGAAGCTTTATCTGGGTTCAGGGAAAATAGCGCAGTGAACCAATGTGACACTCTGCCATGGCTGGAAGAGGAGCTAGTGTAAACATGTTTCCTCCAAATGTAACTTTATTCCATTTATTTTAATCTCCTTCAATTTCCAGATATGTAACTTGAGGCCCATAGAGGACTTGGCTTATTAAAGACTCCATAGCCACTTGGTGGCAGTGTCAGAACCAGAACACAGGTCTCCTGCTTCATAGCCCAATACTGTTTCCAGTAGACTCAAGTCAGACTCATTCCTACTTTGAACATAGAAGCTAAACATATCAGGTTATTCATTTGCCATTTTGAATGGCTTTATTATCTGCCAGCTCCACAAACCCCTTCAAGTTTTATTTTACCCCTCGAGGAATAGCTGAGGTTTGCTTTCCTTAACTATAACACTGATTATTGATGTTAATTTAAGAGTCAGTTAATAATATATATTTATATATATATATATATATGTGTGTGTGTGTGTGTGTGTGTGTGTGTGTGTGTGTGTGTGTATTTCTTAAAATATTTAATTTTAGTTGTAGTTGGACACATTTTTATGCTGAAGATCGAACCCAGGGCCTCGCACTTGCAAGGCAAGTGCTCTACTGTTGAGCCACAACCCCAGCCCAAGAATAAATATATTTTTTCAGTGATTTAGCCACAGTATCCATTCACGTTGTAGAATTCAGTGTGCATGCATTTCCAACTTAATGTTGTATAGTATTGTCTTTTATGCAGCCTCACTGCTTTTTGGGGTTTTGATGCTGGGGATTGAACCCAGGGCTTTATGTGTGATAAAGCTTAACTCTATTCTTATTCCAGAGCTAAAGTATAATGGCTTCTTAGAGATTCAGAAAATTTGAATGGATTCACATCTCAAAACTGAGTTGCTTTCCCCTTCTTTTTGGAGGTAACCATCCCATTGTTGCTTGTGTAACTGTGTCAGGTCACATCTGTTACAGCTCAAATACCCTCCCTTCTGCAGTGTAAGCCTTCTCTCTTCCATGAAGTTTTCTCTGATACATATAAAAAAGTTGATTTCACCTATACCTCAGTCTTGGCATAAATATCTGATTTCATTTCTACCATTCCTTCATAGTGAAAAAGGAATATATTGAATTACAGTTATATCATGCTTATTTTTCATGCAGTTTATGCAGTTTAAGCTGAATTTGGCTATTCTCAGCTGTCAGACTCACAACAGTATATCATTGCCTTTATAGACACTCTTTTCCACAAAGACTTTCATCTGCTAAAAAAAAAATGCTTCATTATATATATTATTTAGGTGTTGAGGAATTAAGGGCTTACCATACTGCACTTTGAACCAATTGCTTTCCCAATCCTAATTAGAAATAATGCTTCAGATGTTTTTCTTAAATGATGAAACAACTTTCTTCATCTAATTACTAGGTTCATTGTCTGTTTTCACTCTTTTAAATGGTATCTCTGGTTGGTTGACAATTGAGTTATCTAGGAATTGTTACCAAAAACATGTACAGAATCATCTTCCTTCTCATCTCTATCCACATTCTCTTTGAGAATCTAGGAGGGGTATTTTAGTCTCTTAAGGCTGCTGTAAAATGCACCACCAATTTGGTAGCTTAAAGCAACATGAATATGTTATTTTATACATGTGAAGATCAGAAGTCCAAAATGGTCTTCTACCAGGCTAAACTCTAAAGTGTCTCCAGGCCTATGTTTCTTTCTGGAAGCTCTAGGGAAGATTGTGTTTTTTTTTGCCTTTTTCCATATACTATGGCTTCCCACATTTCTTGACTTGTTGCTGCCTTCCAAATTCAAAGCTCAAAAGGGCTGTTCTAGTCTTTTATTTTATGATGACATCTCTCTGGTTCTTGCTTTTTCTTTTCTTTTTTTTTTTTTTTTTTTTTTTTTTTTGCCTTTTTTGCCCTTACTTAAGGACCCTTATGGATTTACCTTGGTCCCAATTGAATAATCCAGTTTAATGATTCCATGTAAAGATCTCTAACTTAATCATTTCTGTAAAGTCTGTTTTACCATGGAAAGTAATATATTTGCTGTTTCTGGAAAGTAAGATGTGGAAATTTTTGAGCAGCCATTATTGTCTCTACCATAGTGACAAAAATGTGGTCAAGCACAGTTAGGTTCAAAATAGACCTAAGATTTCAAGGAGACTATCTACTACATACCTACAGAAACAGACTTCACTACACATTTAGTTATTTGGAGTGAAAGAAATTCCTTCAACTGAAACACATATACCATCTGTCTTGCATTGCCAATAAGTAATATTCAGAGCTTGACAAAAACACATTCCAAAGATATTGGTAAAATCACTTTCCTCCTACTTGCTTTAGGCATGTCATTGTGCCAATGAACACATTAAATGTGATTAATATCATTGGAGATGTAAGTTTGAATTGCTTATCTGCATGTCCTGACTGAATAAAAAATAAATGTGAACAAAATATTGCTCTACTAATTCATTCCATCATAGAGGTAAATTGCATTAACCTTATCTGTAAGTTGTTTATAATTTAATTTAGTTTTAACTAGCTTATTGTGTATTTTGGTTCCCCAAATACATTATGAGAATGATAGTTTCTGAGCTTACATTGTAATTTATTTTGTTAGACTTAATTATTCTCTGATAAGGCAAATACCTCTCTGTTTTTGTTGTTATTGTTTTGTTTTTAATCTCATGTGTCTAATCAAAGGAACTTGGAGTTCAAAGATGATTCCACATATGACAGGAAAGCTTTCCCATGATGGTGGCACCAGTGCAAACATTGTTAGTGATTATTGATTATCACTTACTAATTGATTCCTTTATTTAGAATTTGTATTAGTTATCAATTGACTGCCAAACACTATGTAAAGAAGGGATGATGAGAGAGAGAAAAGACATAATCATATAATCCCTGTTTGCTTCTTTATGAGTCATAGTGCTCTAAGAAGGAGATCCTAGCAATTTCTCTGGTGGTATTTCAAAGACCAAAATAAATGACCAGAAGGTTGATAAGGCATTTTGTTTTGGCCCACTTCCCATGTGTTCATAACACACACACACACACACACACACACACACACACACACACACCACACCCAACAAAACACCTAAAACAAATCATATTGAGCATGGTTGAGATGATTTTGTTAATGGGTATATTTAGACCATATTGGGCCAGCTAAATAGCATAGTAGTTCTATTCCATTTTTTGACCCTGGGAGTCATTGCCTTAGCTTTTAGTAGAAAGAGAGGAATTTTCTTAAAATATGCTAATGTACTAATTGACCAAACAAAGGGCATTACAGAAGAAAGCTAAGTCACCATGTGTTTCTAAAGGGAAAAGGTGATGTGTGGCTACTTATCTAAAAAATGACTCCAGAGCTTTCACAGCTTGTACCTTAAGGAATGCTTTCAGAAAGCAAATGCCCTGTGACTCTGGAGGGGCACAGTGAAGCCTTGATTTTATTCAGGCACTGTTATTTTAGGCTCTCTGTTGCCATAGCAAGCTTTCATGGCTTCATGCAGTCATTATTTCTGCAAAAAAATCATCAGTGTAGCTCTGCATGCACCTCACCCATGCCCCTCCCTTGTCAATTCTGCTCTATTTCAATCTACTCACTTGAAATACATTGGTATATTATCTTGTGGTCAATATAATACCAAAGTATTTGCCTGAAAAGTATAAAATTCCATTGATAGGCAGTTTGACTAATTTACTAGTTTTACTGATTTAAAAAAATTATTGGTTCTGCTATGGTTTGTATATGGTTTGATTGTGTCTCTAAAGGGTTCAGGCATAGGAAGCTTGGTCCCCAGGCTGGTGATTTGTGGTTTGAAACCTTTATGAATTGGGGTTTATAGGGAGTTCCCTTGGGTCAACTAGGGGTGCACCCTCTTTCTAGTTTCCTGTCTAGTTATGTAATGTCTCCTTCCTGCACATGCTTCTGCCATTGTGCTGACATCTGCTGTGAGTTGATAAATCCAAGGGGGTCTTCACCAGAGACTGCACCATACTGTATGGATTTTTGGACTGTAAAGCTGTAAGCCAAGAAAATCTTGCTTCTTTATAAAATTACCCAGTTTCAGGTATTTTGTTATATAAATGAAAAGCAAACTAATACAAGTGTGTTGCTAGATTGACCTATTTTAGACTCAGGTTAATATGCTGCTCTAATGTCATTATTGCTATACAAAATTCCTGCTCATGTCCCGTGTGGGCTGTGGGAATGGAGTTCCCCTCAGTGGAATGGGCTGGCTGAGAAATAAAAGTTAGGAAATATAGAATGGTGAAAGAACCACAGGACACAGAAAATAATTTCAAAAAGCAGGGGCAGGACAGGCAAGCTGATCATACCAATTGAGCCTTTATACTAAAAGGGCAAATGAAGCCCATGCTTGCTTTATTTATATTGGGGAACATCAAAGGCCTTCCATAGAATGTTCTTCACCAACAAAGATAGAAGTTGGGCTGTCCAGTTTCCAACGGGTTATGCCCATCTCCAGAGCTACTATGAAGGATCTTTCTAGTAGAACTGAGATAAAGATCATGTGCCTTGGGCAATCTATTGCGTGGGAGAGTCAGGGATAGGTTCCCAAGGTCAAACCTAAAATCTCCCTGGCCAAGAGAAGACCAAGAGAAGACACTTAAGTAATTCACTGGTGGCTTCCTGCACAAAATGGTAGCTGAATAATATTAATTAAATTCTTAGAGTTTCTAAACTGAAATCAGGTATGTTTGAAGGGTGAACAACTACTTTAATTTCACAGATAATGTGGTCATTCTTTCTAATGCCTTATGATGAGACCCATAGAGTATATTCCTAGTTAATCCTCTATGATCATGTGGGAGAATTTTACCTACTAGTTCTACATTTTATTTAGTATTTAGGTTAAGAAAACACTAGGTTTATAGTACCACTAATTTTATAGTCATCCTGTGTTTGCAGAAATTCCTTTCTGGGGCTGGGGTTGTGGCTCACTGCCTACAACATGTGAGGCTGTGCTAGGATTCGACCCCCAGCACCACACACACAAAAATGCTTTTCTACTTGAAATTCCCTGCCTCTCATTCCTGTGTGATTCCTAATTGAGGAAGAGAGCAATCTCAGGCCTATGGACAATGGTGTGCTGGTGAATGTTTAAAAACCTGGTTCTATTATAAAGTCTTGATGTTATAGGATGAACTCTGTCCCCCTCAAATGCATATGTTGAAGTCATAACCCTCAGTATGTTACTTTATTTGGGAATTAGGTTATTGAAGATTTCAGGTGTAGCTACTAAATTAAGATGAGGTCATACTGGAGTAGGGTGGGCACCTGATCCAATATGGCAGACATTTTTATTAAAAGAAAGTCATGTGAAAATAAAGACATACACATAGAGAAAAGATGATATGTCTCTGCATATAAACTCTCTTAAACCAGTTTGAAGGAGCACCAGCACAGCAGTGCCTGTGAGAAGATAAAATCCAATGCAGGATTTCTTTGAAGGCTAATGACATTACATGAAGAAAAAATACAAGTAAATTAATTCAACCAGAGGTTGAGAATCTATGACCAGTGGTCTGTTTTTGGTTGACCATTGAGCTAAATATGTTTTGTTTTAAGATTTTTTAAAAGTTGTTGATGGGCCTTTATTTTATTCATTTATTTATATGCAATGTTGAGAATTGAACCCAGTGCCTCACACATGCAAGGCAAGTTCTCTACCACTGAGCCACAACCCCAGCTCCAAGCTAAATATGTTTTTAAAAATAGTTTTAATCTGTTGTCAAGAAGACTAAGCCAAAAACAAAATTAAAAAACAAAAGACCAAGAGAGGGAGGAGGGATAGGAGAGGGACAAAAATCTTATGGCTCACAAAAACTAAGGTATTTAATATCTGGTCCTTTAGAGAAAAAGTTGGCCATCTCTGGAAGTAAAATAATTAGAAGCAGAGCAACACCTGTTCACGTTAATTCCATTTATGGGAAAAGTATTTAGAGGAATTTTGGTTGGATTTGTGCAGGTTTTCAGTAAAAAGAAGTGTTACTGTGATTGTGTGGGCTTCAGAAGGAGATTCTGGGAACTGTTGACCAGTTGCTTCTTCTATTGACTTAGTTTAAGCTAGTGTAGAAATTATATGACTAGAAATATATATTGTCTGACCTCTTCTATCTTTGAGCATTAGTCTTTGTAAGGAACCTTGACTTGAGGAAGAACAAAAATTCAATCTCTTAATTTCTTGGGCAAATTGGACATACTAAGTATGTCTTAGAAGCCGGCAGTTTAGAATGCTCTCTCTATCATTACCATTGCTGACAGTGGTGGTGAAAGTAAAACAGGAAAGCAAAAATATATTGTTGTTGTTATTATTACTGATGTTATTATTATTGTGGCATAAGTATGCTCCCAAACTGCAAGGTTCTTCCCGAATAAAAATAATGAAAACTTCTCTATATAATAGCCTAGTGTTATAGTTAGCTTTTTGTTGCTGTGACAAAAACCGACAAGAACAGTTTAGAGGAAGAAAAATTTATTTTGGCTGGTGGTTTCAGAGTTTCAGTTCATGGTTGGCTAACTCCCTAGCTCTGGGCCTGTGGTGAGGCAGAACATTATGGCAAAAGGGCATGGTGGAAGAAGTTTGCTTAATTTATGGCAGCCAAGAAGCAGAGAGGGAGAGAAAGAGCTGGGAGCAGAAGACAAGATATTATCCCCAAGGGCACACCCCTCGTGGCCTGCTTCCTCCAGCCATGCCACATCTGCCTGTAGTTACCATCCAATTCATCTATATCAATACACTGATTAAGTTAAGGTTCTCATATTCGAACCATTTCACCTCTGAACAGTCTTGCATTGTCTCACACATGAGCTTTGGGGGGACACCTCATGTTTAATCCATACTATTGATAAAACCATAACTAAATATCAAGAAAAATATGTGGTTTTATATTATATAAGAGTTGATTAATATATAAAGATCTTTTAGGAAACTATACAAAAATATAAATGTCCCTACAAGAATTGATTAATGTATAAAGAATTTTAGAAAACAATATGAAAATATAAATGTCCCTATAGGCAAATGGGAAAGCATTTGCTAGCTTACTCCAGGAAACAAAAATATATGTGGCCAATTAACTTAAGAAAAATGTTCTAATTTTACTGATGTAATGGGATTAATTTCAGACAAATTATAGTGTAGTTTTTTCATTGCATTTGACACTAATGAAGAGAAAGAAAAAAATACCATTTATTCAGCAAATATATATATACTGAGCACTCTGTGCTAGACATGGTATGGTACTAGCCTAGCAGTGTTAGCCAGGTTTTTAATTCTGCAATCTAGGCTTCTCGTTGGATGGGGATAGGTTAACTGCTCTTTTATGTTTTTGATAGCTCCTGATCCTGAAAAAAGTAAACAAATAGAAGTTTTAGGTGTCCTGGGTCAGCCCTAAATAGATGTTCATTTGGATGTCCTATATTTCAAGTCACAAAATCTTATGGAAGTTAGGCAGTTTATCTGAGGAAATGAAGCAGGCAGGTGGTGACCTGGAATGTGCACGGCCTATCTTGAGATAGAAGTTACTTGATTGTTCTATTGCAAGGAATGTGATACAGTGCTGCCAGATCTTTGTAAGAGGCAGAGGCAGTAAAAGCTAATTGGTGTGCATTTTTACATGAAAGCTCCCAATTTTTGCTTTTTGGGAAAACTGCTATGTGTAAAAAAAAAAAAAAAAAAAAAAAACACTTTGAGAGTTTTCAAAAGGCATCTTCCTTTGAGTTGTAGAACTTAAGTTTGGCCTGCTCTACCTTTGGCTTGTAGAGCCTGTATTGTAGACCTAAGAAGAAATGAAGTCTGACCAACCATTGTTGTGGAGGGGGAAGGTGGGAGGATGTGTGGATTGAAGAGCTTAAGAAGAAAACATTGTCCCAACCAGGAAGGTTGGTGATCTCAGCTAAGGCATGGCATAGTGAGTTCTACTGATGTCAAACATTTTACTGACCTCCCAAGCTGTGCCTTGAGGTGGTGTGGACTTGGATAGAGGAAAAGAGATACTTAGTGCTGTGATTTGGAGAACAGTGGTAGTGAATCCTCACCACTGAGATACCGAGACTTATCATTGGGAAGGAGATCTCAAAAGCTAACTGCAGTAACAATTCCTAAAATGTGGTAGCCATTGGCGTGGCCCAGCAAGACAATGGACAAGACCCACTTCAGAGGAGACATAGCCAAAGAGAGAATAGGGTGGATCTGAGTCCACAAGTATGACTATAGTGAATTAACAAGGGAGAGAGGAGGGATGGACAGAAATAATGCTACCAGAGAAGAGTGAATCTTTTTAACAGATTTTCCTCACATGGGTAGTCTCTGTGACCTTCAGGTCAGCCTATTCTTAGAAGCAGCATTATGACATTTCTTCTGAGAATTAAAACCCTCACACTGACCTGTCACAGCTTATACCTTGGCAAGAAGGCCACATGCTTGACATGTGCCATTCCCTGTGTAGAGACTTGTTGTAGGGCACTGCTAGCCTGAAACTGCCTGTGACAGATGTTTTGCTTTTGTTAATGCTTCTGTTAAGTTAGTTTAAAAAAGTTAAAATTTCAGAGCTAAAGCATAGCTTTGGAAACTATATATGAAGTCTTTGACTTTTATCACCAATTCCTATGCTGGATTTCTGAATAAAGTTCTAAGGTGTAAAATGTATTTTATTCTACTGTAGAATAATTTAAGCTTGATTACAAAAGTACATATGGTTATCTTTAAATTCAGTGAATGTGTTCCTAGTTTATAGAGTGAAATTTGTCAGGTTTCATGGATTTGAAAAAAGTCACACATCTGGATAGATGATATATAGTTGTGACAAAATTACTCTTCTCTTCAGTCCCTGGAGCGAAGAACATGATTTGTTCCAGCAGAGATTTTGTAGAGGTTTCATCTTCATTTCTTTATATTAAAAGCAACCGTGTATTGATTTTCAAGAACATTTTGACATATTCTTTAACATCTTGTTTTCTTTTTTCCTTAGTTATTTAAAGTTGCTGAAATGGAGTAAATCTAAAATTAAACAACAACAACAAAAAGAAGCCTCATGAGTGAGCCTTGAATTAGCTGGTAGCAGTTTCTACTTCTAATGTTGCAAGCTATATTCATTGAGTCCAATTTATTCCATTGACTTGTCAAGGAAGATTTTTCTTATTGGAAGCTAGAGAGCAGCAAAGGTACACCAGTGACTGGTTAAAACAGAGTACCTACTAACTCAAGTGGCATCAGGGACACGTATCCATGAACAAGTTAAGTGCAGATGACAACGAGGATAAAAATGAGCCCACTGGAATAACAGATATTTTGGCAGATGACAGTATTCAAGTAGTGAAATTTTATTGGAAGCAGATTTGAGGAAAAGTTTGACATTAGAAATAAAATTATTAATGTGTAGACATTGGAACAATGTTTTGAGAGGATTAGAACATGCAGAAAATTGGCTCAAGGTAGCAAAAGAACTAATTTTCACTGAGAATTACTATATTTCAGTCATTGTGCTGGCCTCAGCACATTCCTTATTTCATTTATACCTAACAATAATTACACAGGCAGGTGCTATTATTACCTCCATCTTATAGATGAGGAAACTGAGGAGTTAACATGGAGATCATGTGTTAGTGATGGTTGTCTGACTCTAAAGATCATTCTTTCAATCATTAGGATTTATCTATGGATTGATTTTGAACCACACTAACTATATTGGTTAGAAAATTATAGTAAATGATGGTAGCATAATAATTGCAACTTATTATTTATTACATTTTAGGTACTGTGTTTTTTTTTTTCCTGGTACTGGCAACTGAACTCCGAGACAATGTACCTCTGACCTACATCCCTAGCACCCCCTCCCTTTTTTTTTTCTATTTTGAGACAGAGTCTCACTAAATTGCTGAGGCTGGCTTTGAACTTGGAATCCTTCTGCCTCAGCCTCCTGAGTCACTGGGATTACATGTGTATACCACCACGCCAAGCTACACTATTTTGTTGTTGTTTTGAGTCACTGTGATTTTTCTCCCTCCTGCCTACCATGGGCTTTTTAAATAACTTAATTGAGGTATAACTAACATACTGTACAATTCACTCATTTGAAGTTAAAATTCAATGCCTTTACTATTTTCAGAGATAATGTGCAATCATCACCATTATCAAATTTTGAACATTTTTATTGCCTCAAACAGAAGCCCTGTACCCTTCAACCATCAAACCCCAGTGTCACCAACTTCCAGCCCTAAGCAGCTGTGGAACTACTTTACGTCTCTATACATTTCCCTGTTTGGAACATTTAATATGAGTGGAGTCATATTGTTACTGACCTCTATATAATATGTGGTGTTTTATGATGGGCTTCTTTTACTTAGTGTAATGTTTTCAATGCTTGTCCATGTTGTAGTTGTTCATTCCTAAGGATGGCTGAGTAATATTCCATTATACGGATCATCACAATTTTTCTTCCATTAATCAACATGTAGATATTTGGATTTTTCCACTTTTGGGGTATTATGAATATTGCTGCTATGAATATTCATTTAAAGTTTTTTGTTTGGATGTATGTTTTCATTTATATTGCATATATACTTAGTGGAATTGCTGAGTCATGTGATAACTCAATGTTTAACTTTCTGAGGAAATGTCAAACTGTTCTCCAAAGCAGCTCCACCATTTCACATTCTCAAGGCTAGTCTCTCAGCCAGTCTGCATTCTGGCTAATATTTGTGATTATGTGACTTTTGTTTTGATCCATCCTAATGAGTGTGAAGTGGTGTCGCTGTGATCTTGGCTTGTATTTCATTGATAACTAATGAAGTAAAACATCTATTAGTGTGCTTTGTGGACATTTTTGTATATTATTTGGAAAAATGTCCAGATCCTTTGCCCAATTTTTTTTGTGGTGTTGGGGGTTGAACCCATGGCCTTGTGCATGGGGGGCAAGCACTCTACCAACTGAGCTGTTATTTGTACTTTTATCATTGAGTTGTAAGTATACTTTTTATATTCTGGATACAACTCTTTTACCAGGTATATGGTTTGAAAATATTTTCTCCCATTCTGTGGGTTGTTGTGCTACACCCTTTAAATTTACAGCAGTCTTATGAAGAATTATGCACTTCCTAACAACCACTTTTTAATAAAGGAGAAAATGGGCTCAGTGTGGGTGAGTACTGACTTTAATTCATAACTTTTATGTGTATTTGGTATTGGGGATTGAATGAACAGCCTTGCACATGCTAGGCAAGTACTCCACCACAGAGCTATACCCAAGCCCTTCTAATTCATATTAATAATGAGAGATGATTCCAGAATTTGAGCTCAGATCTCTACTGCAAATTCAATTAGTGCTTTCCATCTCCTGCCTAGATGCTTGTGTACACTGCAAGCATTTGGTGAAAGAAATTGAATTCTCAGATTACATTGCCTGTCCTGTGCTTCACTCCCAGACATTCCAATGGATAAACATTGAAAAGAAAAGCACTTTGACAATAATCCTCAAATTGATTCTCTGGGGACTGTGCTGAGTCCCAGGAGAAAGGTGTAGCCACAAAGCCCCAGAGGCAGGTTGAATTGATGTTCTCAGTCAGGATTTATAAGTGTAGGGAATTGTTCTTTTAAAAGACAGTGACAAAGAGAAACCTTTTAATGTGAGGCAGATGTAGCCATGATTTTGATTAAATGTTTGCTGGTAACCATACTTAGGTGGGAACATCTGCCCACTGATGAGCTCCCTGTAGTTTTAGCAGGTGAATTTATGTTGGAAACACAACTCCAAGTGCTTCTTCCTGAGGTTATAAGTTAGAAAAAAAAATCTTACTTAAATTTCTTCCATTTTTTCCCACCTGCCATTTAGGAGGTCTAAGTAGGTGTATTCCTGTGAGATAATACTGCTTCCTCCCCCTCTCTAGCTTTGGCTTTGCAGATGGCCACTATGTGTTGGGGCCTGCATCTGGGTGTCATGTGCAGGCATTTGGGTTGTCCAAGGGTAATGCTCAGTTCTGTATGCCTGTAAGAACACTTCTTGTTAATCTTCATACTCACCCACACTCCTGAGTACACACACTCTTCTCATTTCAAAATTGTTCTTGTAAATGCCTTAGGAATTCATCTCTGGGTGGCTGGATCATTGTTCAGGATATACAGTGGTTAGAGGAAGCATTTCTGTTGGTATTTGTGGATTCTTCTGGACCCTTAGGTCAGACTTAATTGAGCATTCCTCAGACAAGAGGGTTTGACTCACTTCTCAAACTGCAGTACAATTACAAGATGCAGAAAAGAATACTCTTAGTGGGCTGGGGCTGTAGCTCAGCAGCAGAGTGCTTGCCTGTAAGCATGAGGCACTGGGTTCGATCCTCAGCACCACATAAAAATAAAAAAAATAAAATAAAGGCATTCTGTCCATCTACAACTAGTCTTAGTTATCTCTTATACTCCAAATACTTGGACTGTTATTTGAGCTGGTTAATTACTGTTATGGTTTGGATTTGAGGTGTCCCCAAAACGTTCACATGCAAGACAATGCAAGGTTTACAGGTGAAATGATTGGGTTATGAGAGCCTTAACCCACTCAGTGAATTAACCCACTAATGGGATTAACTGAGTGGTAACTGAAGGCAGGTGAGGTGTGGCTAGAGGAGGTGGGTATTGGGGATGTGCCTTAGGGGTATGTATTTTGTGTCTGGTGAGTGGAGTCTCTCTCTCTGCTTTCTGATCATCATGTGAGCCACTTCTTTCCACCACACTCTTCCACCATGATGTTCTGCCTCAATGAATGAACCTGGCTCTGTGGGCCCCCAAATAAACTCTTCCTCCTCTAAAATTGTTCTTGTCAGGTCTTTTAGTCACAGCAGCAAAAAAGCTGACTGAAAGAGACATCTTCTGAGAACATCAGGGTTAATTCCATTTTGTCTTATCATGTTTACTTAAGTCACCATAGTGCAGACTATTCATTGTTACCTGGACCCTTATCCACATATTTTTCTAAACATAACAAAATTAGACCCAACTCTCTCTCCATCACCATAAGCCCATCTTCTTTGCCCTCTGTAACTCATAGTCTATTGTTAAGAGTTTCCCTTGTAGCTTCAGATTTTTCTCTCAATGCTTCCTTCATCTCCTCATTTGCTTTAAAATGGCTCTGCCGTAGGGGATCATTTCTTTTCTATGTCTCTGAAGTGAACACTAGTTTTCCTCACATAGCACAGAGATGGAGGTGGAATAGGTGGCTGGTTTGCTCCTGGTTGTCTCTTTCAAACCATTTAATATTTCTTTCTCCTTTAAACCCAGAGCTCATTTGAAGTTCCTGCTATTAGACTATATCATGTGCTTCCTCCTATGCTTTTCATCTACTGTCTACCTGAGTCATTTGTCCTCATTCATTAAACAGTATAGTCTCCCAGTCACTGCTCTCCTGCTCTTTTTTTCCTGCCACCATTTTGGCATCTTCAGTGTCTATGTGGATATTCATCTAATATTTTTGGCTGTTCAAATCCCTCATGCTCCCATCTCCAATGCTTTTTTCCTTTGTTGCACTTAAGCTAGTCACTTCAATGCCTGTGTTCTAGAAATTGTTATTCTCCAACATTGTGCCAACTGTGAGGTCTTAATTTTTAAAGCATACCTCTCTCTGGCTACCCTCCAGTACCTATTCTCCCTGATAAAATATCTCCCTTGCATACATGCAATAGATACAGATAGACCTCACATCTAACAGTTCTTCAACTTCGAGACTAACTTTTTTAAACCATCATCCACCCTTCATGTGCCTCACTTCCTTATAAGTATATATCCATAATCATTATCACTCATTTGCATAACCTTTCCCTCCCTGCCCAGTCTCCCCACCCCCACTAATTTTCTGGTAAAACTGCAACCCTCATTAAACCTAACCACTGACTTAGTTTGTTCTTGGACACATGTTATGGGTGTTGCTATAGGAATTTACAAGACTGGGCTGACTGATCTCACCTTACATTATTGACTGCAGCGTTCATATAAGCAATGCTTTCCTGTTATGCTTCCTTTTTTTTTTAAAAAAAAAATATATATATATATATATATATATATATATATATATATATATATATGTTTTAGTTGTACAAAATGCCTTTATTCTTATGTGGTGCTGAGGGCCATGCACGTGCTAGGAAAGTGCTCTGCTGCTGAGTCACATCCCCAGCCCATGTTTCCTTTTTCATTTTTGAAGAGAAATCTTCAACACCTTCGATTTTCCTCAGTTCTTCAAAACATCACCCTCCCTCTCTATTCATTTGATGACTTTTTGTATTCCTTCACTGAAGAAACAAGAAAACAGATAATGTTTATATGTCATCTTGAAGAGAAGAAAATGATTGTGAATGCAGATATGATGGTGGATT
Organism: Tamias sibiricus; assembly: GCA_025594165.1. NCBI lineage: Eukaryota > Metazoa > Chordata > Mammalia > Rodentia > Sciuridae > Tamias > Tamias sibiricus. The sequence continues at coordinate 131,621,210 of CM046667.1, forward strand.
TGGTGGTGGAGATACAAGGGAATTCTCTCTTTTACTATGGATCCCATCTACAGTGCTCTGAATACCCCTCTTGCTTCTTCAGTAATTTTTCATCTGAAATTCTCCTGCTGCATTTTCATACCATCAATTTCATTGAATCATTCACATCAGCATAAAGACATTCTCTCTATCATTTTATAAATATCTTGTTTGGATACCAAATCCACTTCAAGCTATTTTCTTATGTCTCTCCTCCTCTTAGCATTAAACTTCTCAGAAGAAATTGTCTACTCACTCCCACTTTGTCACTTCACATTATCTACTTAATGCACATTGCTTGAGTTCATATTAAAACGTTTCTCACTCTTCTCCTTATTTCAGGATTGCCAGCGACTTCATACTACCAAAATCAATAGTCATTTGTGCGTCCCCATCTTATCTCTGAAAAGCATTTTACAAAGTTGACCACGTTTTTCATTCTTGAAACATTATTTGCCCTTTGCTTTTGTGATGCTCCATTCAATTATTCTTTTTTTAAAAAAAACATTTTTAGTTGTAGATTAACACAGTATCTTTATCTTTATTTTTTATTTATTTTTTTTTTTATGTAGTGCTGAGGATTGAACCCAGTGACTCACACATGCTAGGGAAGTGCTCTACCACTGATGCACAATCCCAGCTCCTCAATTATTCTTTCCAATTTTCAACTGTTTTGGTTGTACACCTAGAAGTGTTGGTTAATATGGTAAGACTTTGTTTACCTTCTTAGGGGACTGCCAAACTATTTTCCATGAGGCCTACACCATTTTATATTTTCACTAGAAATATATGAGGGTCCCAATTCTCCCCATTCCTGACAACACTTATTATTTTGTTTTCAAAAATTTATTATTATGGTGATCCTAATGGGCATGAAGTGGTATCTCATTGTGGTTTCATTTTCTTTTTCCATAGTGACTAATGATATTGAGCATTTTTTCACATATTTGTTGCCTATTTATATATCTTCTGAGGAGAAGTGTACATTCAAGTACTTTGCTTAACTTTTAATTGGGTTGTTTATCATTTTGTTGTTGAGATGTATGAGACCTTTATGTATTCTGGATACTAGATTTTCATCAAATAAATATATGATTTGCAAATATTTTCCCCATTTTTTAGGTTACCTTTACACTTTACTTTCTTGGTGGTATTTTATTTTGTAGAAGAGACTGTAGTTTTTGTTTATTTGTTTTGGAGGTGCGGCACTAGGGATTGAACCAAGGGGTGCTTAACCACTGAGCCACATGCCCAGCCCTTTTTAAATTTTTTTTTTCCTTTTTTTTACTTTGAGACATTTGACACAGGATCTAACTAAGTTCTTTTAGGGCCTTGCTAAGTTGCCCATGGTGGCCTCAAACTTGCAATCTTCTTGCCCCAGCCTCTCAAGTCACTGGGATTATTACTGTGAAGAGGCTAATTGTTAGAAATTCTGATATAGTCCAATTTACTTTGTAGTTTGTGTTTTAGTGGCATATCTAATAAAAATGCTCAATCAAGTTATAGGCTTCTAATCTCCATAAGTGTGACCCAAACAGTCAAATCCATTCAGTCAACTGGTAGATATAGTTGTGACCACTTGCTATGTATCATGTCCTATTCTAAGCACTGGTGATGAGCAGGCCACTGTGGCAGGCATAACCAGCTGATCAATATTCAAATTCTTCTATTCTTCTGGGTAGAGTCTATTTTCTTTCTTTCTTTTTTTTGTTTGTTTGCTTGGCATTGAGAGTTCTTGGCAGTTAAATGTGAGTGGGAGTGATTTATGCCCCTTCCTAGCCTGGTCTGCATTTATTCCCATTTGCCCTACTTCATACACTTTCCTGCTTCTGCAGTTGAAATGGTTATTATATCAGGAGTTCCAGCAGAGGTGGAACAAAGTGTTGTTTTCCCTCTTATACCTCAATAGGATTGTGGCAAGGATTAAAGATGGATATGATTATTGCTATGGTTTGAATGTGCCCACTCCAAAATTCAGCTATTGGCAATGTAATAATATTAGGGGTGGGTCATTTAAAAAATGATTAGGCCCTGTGGTCTCTTTCCTTGTGAATGGGATCAAAGCCCTTATAAAAGAGGCTTCTTGAAGTAATAGGCTATCTTGCCCTTCTGCCTTGTTGTTTCTCTTTCCTCCCCTCTAGAGGAAAGAACAACAAGGTACCATGTGGGAAGCAGAGAGCAGCCTTCACCAGACAACCAAACCTGTCAGCACCTTGTTCTTGTACCCTCTAGCCTCCAGAACTATGACAAAATACATTTCTGTTCTTTATAAGTTACCCAGTCTGAAGTATGTTGTAGTAGCACAAACAAAAGTACTTAGCATTCTTCTTACATGTATTTAGTGATCAGAGAAACTAACATTTATTGATGACTGTCAGGGGTTTTGATACTCTTATAATCATGTGAGATGGGAAGCATGTGATAAGCCCCACAGAGTATATCAGATCTCCCATTCAGGGCTGACTCCTTTACATGGAGTGTCATACTTGCTGAAAGTCATTGTCTTTTTGCATAGTTTCTCTGTTGAAGAACAAAGATAATTCTAAGCTACCTTAAAGAATATTTAAAGGAACATAATTTGGGAAATGCTAATTTTCTAAAATGCAGTTAAATAAAACAGTCTTAAAAGCTTGGTTATAATGGTTATGGAAATTCTAAATTGTGCTACAACATTTTGCATTTATACAACACTGTTCTATAGAAGAGCTCTGGAATAAAGAATCTGAATCTATTTTTTACATTTGACTACTGATACCTTTCAGACTCCACCACATCTTTTTTCCCTTTTTATCTGTGTTTGATAAGAAAGCCCAAGAGGGCTGGGATTGTGGCTCAGCGGTGGAGCGCGCGCCTAGCACGTGGGCGGCCCAGGTTCGATCCTCAGCACCACATACGAATAAAACGCATTGAATAAAACACATTGTGTACAACTAAAGCATATAAATAAAAATATTTTAAAAAAAAAAGAAAAGCCCAAGAACTCCCCTCTTTAGGGCCAATGTGAAGTTCAAGCCATTCAAGCCCTGGGCACCTGCCGTACTTTCCCCAGAAAGACTCATTATGTGAATAATATACTTTTCATAGCTTTATAGTTCCTGTATTCTCAGTCTTGATATACAATCCAAATTTTGGGTGTGGGATCCATCCTCTCTCTGTGGATGAAAAGAAGAGAAAGATGCCCTGACAATACAGGAGTAAAGACAAGGGCAGGTTAGATGACCTGTTATGTGTCTCCTCTTCTTCCCCATTAGTCCCCAGTCCAAGATTCCTACCCGGTTCTTTTCTGGCACAAAATAATTCCTCAATCCACACCCATTATCATAAATTCCCATCTATTCCCCATTTTTTCCCTAAACTAATGTCTTTCTGGACTCACCTGGATTCCTTACCAAGTACACAAGATAATCAGGGAAGTAAAATTAGCCATTCAGTATAGGAGTAGACATAGGGCTGGGGGTGGGGTGTAGAGAGACCAAATATTATTAAAATGTGATCAAATAACTTGCAAAAGCGAGTTGAGTTTGTCTCTGTGGTATTGGTATTCTCTGAGGGTAGGGAAGGAGGGAAGGAAAGGAATAGGTGAGTACTTGAGAAAGAAGATACATGGAGGTCCACAAGTTTGCAGGCTGGACTTACAGGTTGATAATAAATAAGGACAAGAGAAGTACTGAATATTGACAACAAATTACCTCAACACATTTTTTTTTACAATGGTGGCATTTCTTGGGGGAAGTCAGTGGGGTGGGATTATAGAGAGGGAGAAGTATGATATGTGTGCTGTGGTAGTATGGAATAACGAGTCTGATTGCATTTTGATGTTTGATTGCTTTCTATGCCTGTTTTCTGTTGTATCACTGAATACCACAGACAGTAATTATTAGGCAAAGAGGTTCATTGGAGTAACAGCTCTGGAGGCTGGGAGCCACATTAGATGACTATCTTCATGCTGGTACAGACTTTGAAGAATCCTAAATCAGGACAGGGTAACACATGGTTACAGGGGCATATACAAGAGACAGAGTCAGACTGACTTTTATAAACCATTCCCCATTAAACCCAGTACTCTATGAATAGATTAATCTGTTCACAAGGGAGTGCTTAACACTTAGACATCTATTAAAGTTCCCACCTGGTGCCACATCTTAATACCTTAAAATGGGGCTTTAATTTTAATATGAGTTCTGGTGGGGGAATTCAAACCATAGGATGTGCTGACAGCTTTTAAGTTCCATCCTGCCCCCCCTTTTTTTTTTCTGTAGTTGGCATTGAACCTGGGGCTTGCTGGGATTCTACCACTGAGCCACATCCCCAGCCCTCTTCTTCCCCTTTTATCCCATATCTGGGCAACCTGATAAATGCAGATTAATTGAACACAAAGTAGGTGAAAACAACATACAAGCCTAGCCTAGACCATGAGAACTTTTTCATCTTTCAATTGCTCATTGTTCTAAAATATCTCCTAGTGAGTATAGATAATCTGACCCAATGAATCATAAATTAAAATTAAGTCTTCTTGTTTGAAAAAGGGGCACCCTGTGGTCACCTTCCCCAGTTAAAAGAGTTAATAATTAACACTTTCCACCCCAGTTTAAAAAATGGCTCAATTTAAGGGAAAATAGGACCTTTGATGATTAAAAATCATTATATATAAGACCTATTTAGAGAGAGAATGGTTATCCCTTCTGCTTATGCATTTAACACCCAAATTTGGCTCATTCATGTACCTGGAATAAGGGGACAGTGCTTTAGTGTAGATTATTGTAACCTTAATACTATGGTTGAACCCATCAGGTTCTTCACCCAATAAGATAGAAATTACTGATTCTCTCAAATAAGTGACTGGTAAGCACTTTTCAGGGATACCAAAGGATTTGGTGAATATATCCTGTTCGGTACTTGCTTCAGCAGCCTCTCAGCTGCAGTGTTTGACTTCACTTTCAAAGGGACATTGTAGACCTTTATCTCTGTTCTCCATGGGGTACCTTTCCACTGCCATCATCTCAAGTGTTCTCCATGGATAACATCTCAATGATAATCTAGCTGTTTCCAGATATTTCAGTATGATATCATATTTGAAGACACCCTCCTTTAAGGAAATTCACATTACACACTTATTCAGGAATCAGAAACCTTCTCAGTAGAGCTCACAGGGTATTATTCATTGCCCCCCCCCACCACAGTACAAGCTGTTAAATTCCTGAACACTATTTGGTAAACTGAGGGCTACATTAATCCTGACTCTGTCAAGTAATGACTTTCAGCTTTCCTAGCATCCACATTGTGAAAACAAACCCTGTATCTTTCAGACTTTTTTGGATTCTGGTGGTTAATGTATTTTTTATATACATTTTATTTAAGTTCATTCTTTCTTGCAAATTGGCTAATGTCTAACTTATTTAGACTGCTCAGAGACTTCTTCACTTTGGAAGCTTTAGCAACCTTCTTTCTTATCTGCTGAAGTCACACTGGACCATTCATGATGGTCATGAGTTGCCTGTGAGTTTCTGGTAGAAGGAACTACTAATATTGGAGCAGTATCAGAGAACTTTCCTAGCTTGCTAGAGGCCCTGGGTTCCATCTCCAGCAACATCAAAAAACAAAACCAAAAACAAACCCTCCTTGACCTTGTGCTGTATATCATTAGTGTGGCAGTTGGTGGTATGCATCAGGCTTTCCTGGAAATAAAAGCTCTGTCAGGCCCTGAATCTGTGACCCTCCATATCCAGCTGTCCATTATGCTTGGGTCATAGAAGCAACACCTCTACAAACTCAATGTGGCTTGTGAGGCTTCTTCACTACAGTATAGAACCAAATCTGAGCCATTGGTAGATTCCATCTATAGGACAGGGTAGCTTCCTCTGACATTATTTCTTCACCTTATGCCATAGTGGTGAAGGAATGAACCCCTTCCCCAGATTCCTTGGCTAACTTGGAGCCCCTGGTGTTCACCATATTGAATACCAAAGAGTGGTTGTTCACTTTTTTTTAAAAAGTTATCTTTTATTGGTCCATTGTAATTTACATAATAGTGGGGTTTATTATGACATATTTGTACATGCACATAACTTGATCAATTTCATTCCCTAGTACCTTCCCTTTCACTCCTCTCCTCCTTCCCCCTAGTCTTCTTGCACTATTATTATTATTTTAATCAATGCATTATAATCATATATCTATAATTGGTATTGATTGTGGTATATTTGTACATGGATATAGCATATTTTGGTAGCTTTTGTTCCATAGTACTTTCCCATGTTCTCCCCTCCTCTCTCCATCTTGATCCTCTTCTCCTCTATTGATCTCCCTTCTACTTTTGTTTGCTCATTCATGTATGCAAATAGTATCACCATTATCACACTAAATGGAACTTGCTTGAGAACCCCTGCTTTTCATACTTTAATAAGGACTTATCCTGTCAAGGAATGGACCCAAGACCCAGTTGACCAAACTTTTGTCAGATATGTTGGTCTTACCTGCATGTTTACAGATCCTTGGGTGTTATGGTTTGGATGTAAGGTGTCCCCCAAAAGCTCAAGTGTGAAACAATGCAAGTAGGTTTGCAGGAGAAATTATAGGGCTACAAGAACCTTAATCCAATCAGTGAGCTAATCACATGATTGGATTAACTGAGTGGTAACTGAAGATGGGTAGGGTGTGGCTGGAGGAGGTGGGGCATTGGGGGTATGCCTTTTGGGTATATATTTGTATCTGGCAAGTGAAGATTCTCTCTCTCTCTCTCTCTCTCTCTCTCTCTCTCTCTCTCTCTCTCTCAATCTCTGCTTCCTAATCATCATGTGAGCTGTTTCCCTCTGCCACACTCATCCACCATGATGTTCTGCCTCATCTTGAGCCCCAAGGAATGAAGCCTGCTATCCATAGACTAAGACATCTGAAACCATGAGCCCTCAAATAAAGTTGTCCTCCTTTATAGTTGTTCTGGTTGGGTCCTTAAGTCACAGCAGCAAAAAAGCTGACTAAAACATTGGGCCACTGCCAATTGCTTGACCCTATGTTCTGGCCAGTGCAAACAATAATTCTATTTCCAAGTTTTTGCCCCACTTGTGCTAAAAAACTCTTGGCATGTCTTGATTCACAGATACCCAGAATATAAATACAGGTCACACATTTTCCAGTGCATAATAAAACCACAATACAAGGTTTCACCTAGGTATCCTTTGTCATTGGACTTCTGGACTTTGGAGTTCCAGACTTCATCGATAGTGACCAAGTCACTTATTTCATTTCTGAAAGTAAACAATGCTTTGCTCTTGAACAAGGCAGTGGAATGTCCCTTTTCGTAGTGGTCTCAGGCTCAGGCTTCCTGGAGTGGCCTACTGGCTTACTTAAATAAGTTCAAAGTAAAAAAAAAAAAAAAAAAAAAAAAAAAAAAAAAAAAAAAACCAAAACATTTAGCATTCCACTGCCAGTCAGATGTTAGGGGTGAATTGTGATGATCTGAATTCATGTTTGATGTTTGAGTCATTATGTGAATAATAATCCTTTTCATACTGTCTTGGTGCCTGTGTTGCTTCATCAGTCTCAGAGATGAAGTCAAATTTGGATGTGGGATTTATATTCTCCTTCTCCTTTTCCTCCTCCTTTTTTTCCTCCATTTTGTAAGTGCTGGGGATTGAAGTCAGGACCTCATATATGCTTGATAAGGGATCTATCACCAAGTTACTACCCCAGCCCCATATGTACTTTTGGGTGACTACAACAGGCTTACATACTTCACAGAAAATTAACACTATGTGTGTATGTATATGCATGTATGTGCATGTATATATATATATATATATATATGTGTGTGTGTTTACACATAAAAATGCTGTATATATGTGTGTGCATGTGTATGTGTGTATGCACACATAAATAGGCATATGTGTACAGCACTTTAGAAAGATACCAATAATTCAGAAAGAAATGTCTTCTGGATCACCTATTGTATATCAGAGTTTGTTCTACTTCTTGTGCTTACAGTGAAAAGTACAAAGTCTATAGTTCTACAGTTGAGTGAAAGGATGGTCAAGATTGGTTGATAGGTGCAGAGGATGGTGCTTTTAGCTAGGAGATGTGGGGAAATCTTTGAGGAATTGAAATTTGAATTCAGGCCTGAACAATGAGACAGAATCAGCTGTGTGAAGACTTTGAAAAAGACTGTTTTACATAGAAAGAACAGCAGGTAGCAATGTCATGAGGTGAGAACAACAGTGTGTTGAGAAACGACACAAAGGTGAAGGTGACTGGAGTAGAGTGCAAGTGGAATTGAGATAGACAACTGAGACTGAAAAGGCTGGCAGAAATGAGGTCACATAGGGACAAGCAGAGTAAGAGCTTGGGTTTTTTTCGTGTGTGGTGGAAAGCCTTTGGATGATCTGATTTATGATAGTGCTGTACTTTGATTTATGCTTTAGAAAAATCACTGAATGTTGTGACTATGTAGGACAAGAGATGTGATAGGCTATTGCAACAATGCCAGTGTGAGATGATGGGAGCAAAGACTAGGGTTGTAGCAGAGTGGATTTAGCTTATTGTCTAGTGGAGCAGTTTGGAGCACTCGTTTGAAGTCTCCCCTCAGTTTAAAGCTTCAACACCTAAAAGCTGTTGGAACCGTGCACGTGATTTAACTTTCTGTAAGGCTTAGTTTTGTCATCTGTAAAATGAGAATGACACTGGCAGGTATCTATGTCTTAGAGTCATTCTGGGACTGAATGAGGTTGTTTATATAAAACTGTTGGCACTATATTAAATGCATAATAGGCATTTGTTAACATGACTTTTGCTATTATCATTGATAATATCAATGGATACTCCATTTTGCTTCTTTCTTCCCCACTAAGAGCTGCTGTGTCTTGTTTAAACTATTCTGAGGTTATTTTGGTTTTGGTTTTGGTTTTGGTTTTGGCTTTTGTAGTACTGGGGATTGAATTCAGGTGCACTCTGTTATTGGGTTACATCCCAGCCATTTTTATTTTTTATTTTGAGACAGGATCTCACTAAATTGGTGAGGCTGACCTTGAAATTTCCATCCTCCTGCTTCAGTCTCCTGGATAGTTGAGAGTAGAGGCATGCACCACTGTGCTGGGCTTGTGTAAGCTATTCTTAACCTATGATGACTGAGCCTCTGGTTTTCTTGAAGACTGAAGTATCTTTTGGTACCTGTACTCAATGGTCAGGCATTTTGGTAACCTTAGATACTTCATAATAATTGATTGTGTAGGTTAATTTATAAAATGAAGCTACAGTGGTGTCTCATCTCGAACACCTTCTCTGTACATAATGAATTATCACTTGAGCATCTATCTTATCTCCCCTCTCCAGCCTGCTTCCATGAGGGCCTGAATGAACAGTAATGCACATTTGCAGACATAACTGCAAGCATAACCTGCTAAGCTTAGTTAGCTTGCTTTGGCTATTGCTTTCTTTCATTAAATGTAGATTGAGTGTTTCCTCCCTTTGGAACATCTGCTTATCTTTTTGAAGCAGGTTCTTCTTTTATTACTTCCTGATCAGAAATCATTCAAAACCCCTTGGTCTCCTGGAGGTTTTATTTTCTCTCTTTGGTCTCTTTGGTATGTGGCCATTTCTCCACACTATTATAATTTAGAACTATAATTAACAAGCTGTTTACTACCTCCTCACATGTCCCTAATGAACAAGTGTAATAGGGCTAGATGTTGTTCCTTCTCTCTCTCTCTTTTTTGTTATTGTATTTGTTCTAATTAGTTATACATGACAGTAGAATACATTTTGACACATCATACATAGATGGAGTATAACTTCTCATTATTTTGGTTGTACATGATGTAGACTTACACAGGTCATGTAATCATATATATTCACATAGGGTAATAATTTATGACTCATTCATACCCCCATACCCCCTTCCCTCCCTTCACTCCTCTCTGCCTAATCAAAGTAACTCTGTTATTCGCCCTATTCATTGTGTATTGGCATCCATATATCAGAGAAAACATTTGACCTTTGGTTCTTTGGAACTGGCTTATTTGATTTAGCATGATGTTCTCCAGTTCCATCCATTTACTGGCAAATGGCATAATTTCATTCTTCTTTGAGGCTGAGTAATATTCCATTATGTATATGTACTCCATTTTCTTTATCCATTCATCTATTGAAGGGCACCTAGGTTGGTTCCATAGTTTAGCTATTGTGAATTGAGTTGCTATAAACATTGATGTGGCTGCATCACTGTAGTATGCTGATTTTTAGTGTTTTGGGTATAAACCGAGGGGTGGGATAGCTGGTGGTGCATCCACAGTGTTCCTTCTTTTTTAAAGGAACCTCTTTCCCTTCTCCTCCATAGCTAACATCCGATGTTGCCTTCCCACAACCAACCCCCAGCAAGTATCAGCTCCTATAGTCCTACTAAGTTGTATCAGAGCAATCAATATGTTGTATTCGAATTCTGCAGGAGCCCTGTTTGGGGAGATAGCTAAGATTGCGGTTGACTATTGGGCCATAGACATTTTTGGGCATTTCCGCCTTCCGTAGTCTCATGGGACTTGGTCTGGGATCTCGCGGGACTTGGTCGAGGATCTCGAGAGATTTGAACGGTGACTCGGCAGATCGAGCGAGCACCATTGCTGCTCGGGCGCATGGGAAGAGACCAGAGAGAGAAAAGACAGGGTTATCGCTATTGTATAGATATATTGTAGTTTCTTGTAAGATTAAAGAATATTTTCGTCTCCATCCTGTCTCCGGACTCCTTCCCGCGGCGCTGCCGTTCCAGGCTGCAATCCCTTTCCGGCGACAACAGAATTCTCCATTTACATGTTTGTTTCCTCCAATGTACAATAGCAGCAAGGAGTGTATTTCAGGCATCTTTGCATTCCCAGCCACCATAATGCACCAAAGACAACATCATACTGGCTGTTAAGGGCATGTTTGATGAACAAGTTTAATACAATATGATCATATTCATATTATATATACTGGATCATTTCTTTTTTTGTAGTTATAGATGGACAGAATGCCTTTATTTTATTTATTTTTATGTATCGCTGATGATTGAAACCAGTGCCTCACACATGCTAGGCAAGCACTCTACTACTGAGCCCTGGATCATATCTTTAATTTGGTGTGTAATGTTTTCTTTAATAGAAAAATAACTGTTATTTGATTGTATTTAACAATTAAGTGACTTGGTGCCAGATACATTTAACTATTATGTTAAATGTTAAAACTTGAAAAAATACATAAATTTTATTGTCAAAAATTCAAAGCATAGGGAAGAAAGGTAAAGGGCATCTAAAATACTAAAAAATCTAATGCACCCTGCAATATGTACTTTAATACGTAATTGCATGCTTATAAACCGTTACACACACACGCACACCAGAAAGACAAAGCCTTTGTCTCTATAGGAATTTTGTATTTCTTTACTCCTCCCTCCATGGGAAAACAAATGCTCAACAGCTGGTTAAGTCTTTCTAGATATTTGTCTATGTTCATATGATAGCGTACCATATATACATATGCATATTATCAGACAGGGGTACTATTCTACTCATTAATGCATATTGCTTTTCTCACTTAGAACTCTTTATAAAAATTCTTCCACATCATCAGGTATAGACTTATTGTATGTTTTATAGTAGTCATGTAAGATGTGATGGCTTGAATGAAAGACAACTTATGAAACCCTTCCCCTATTCAGGCTGATTCCAGTATTGCCTATTATTATGAACTATGTGGTAGTCTTCTTGGGCTGGTCTAGTACATAACATATGTTAGTCTGCCTGTGTTGCTATAACACAATACCACAGAAGTAGAGTGGGATTAGTAGTACAGTTCTGAAGGCTGGAAAGTCTAATATCAAAGTGCCGTATGGTAAATTCTGGGGGTAGCTGTCTTCCTAGCTTAGAGACAGTGACTTTCTTGCTGCATCCTCATATGAAAGAGACAGAGCAAACACTCTGGTGTCTAGTTAAAAGGACACTCATTTTATCAGACCAAGACCTGACCTCTGTGACATCATTTACTTCCTAACAGGCAACATGTCCAAATAACAACCACATAGGGCCTTAGGGCTTCAACATATTTTGGGGCCATACACATTAGATACATACACACAAATTTACAAATCAAGATGAAAACAGAAATGACATAACATAATAAAATTTTAGACAACGGTTTTAAAGAGCTAATTCAGGGGGAAAATATTCAAAATTAGCATACACACAAAAAGGTTAATCCTATTTTAGTCTGGAAAATGCAAATTTTTTCTTATTCTTATTTGCAAATATATCAATAATTATTACATAAAATTATATTAATGATAAACAACTCCATTGGCTTGTTTCATACCAGATACTATGCTAAGTGGTTTACCATAATTATTTCATATTATTGTCAAATAGTATTTTGAGATGTGTACATCATTATCTCTAAGGCACAGATAGGAAACCCGAGACCCAGAGGGGTGAGGCGAGATACTTTGCTCAAGGTCATGTAGGTTACAAGTGGTAAAGTTAAGCCAGAACCTGAATATAGATCAGTCTTTTCTGTGGCCTCTTTTATTATTGACAATTACAGCAAATACCCTTAGAGAAATATCACTGTGTTAAGCACTTGACAGGAGTTAATGAATTTAATTGTACAATAGTCTTATATGTAGTGTATGATTATGGTCTCCACTTAGCACATGAGAAAATAGAGTAAAAGAGTAAAAAACTAAGAGCCAACAGAGTCAGTATTCAAATCCTGGAAGAATGACTCTCAATTTCACAGCCAGAACTCACACTACAGTGCAAAAATCTAAAGCCTGATATTTTGGAAGATTTGGAGTCTAAAACAGAAATTTGCCTTTGTCTTATATATAATATATTATATATATATATATATATATGTATATATATGTTGTAGATGGACACAATATCTTTATTTATTTATTATGCGGTGCTGGGGATTGAACCCAGTGCCTCACACATGCTAGGCAAGCGCTTTACCACTGAACTACAGTCCCAGCCCTGCCTTTGACTTTTTTAAAGAAAATATTTCTTTCAGACATATCTGCAGGCAGATATGTTAGTCTGCATCTTTATGCAGTTGGGTGTGTGACCATCAGGAGGGGAAATGGCAGTCCTCATTGACAGGGTTAAAAATAAGCACTTCCTCTGTAGGGAAATGTCAGCAGCTACATGCTTTTTTTTTTTTTTTTCTCCTGGTGAATAAAGCAGAGCAAAGTGAAATTTCATCATTTCATCATTTTCATTTCAGTGCTAATGCTTTCTCTATGACCTCCCTGTGACTTTGTACATTAACTCAGTGATAGTATATAGTGTACAGCTATTGACCAATATTCATCAGTTGTTCTTTATCAAGACCAACAAATATTCCTCACCTATGTATCATACAGAAGTGACAAAAATATAAGACCCTGTAATCTTTGTGCTCTCTAATCAGTTTGGATGAAGTTAATTTGAGACCTTTTGGAATGAGAGGCCAGGTTTTTGCCAAACAGCAATCACAACAAGCATTACCCTTTTGCTGTTGACAGGAGAGTTCAAAAATTCCATCATGTCCCAGTTTCTCAGCAGTTGATAAAGGTTAATAAGACAAGGTTTTAGGAAAGCAGTATTTTTACATTTTTGTATGCTCTTAAAGGACAATTCTCGTTTGTTCTCCATGGCTCCATCCTCATGTTCTTCTTGCATTCCAACTGGAGCTTGTTCCTATGTTGACTTTGCATGGATCAATAAACCATGGATAGAGCTCTAAGTTCTGATGACTGATGAGAGAAGCTGCCCTTTTGAAAATCTTGAGCTGGTGACAGTAAATAGCAAGAGGAGATAGGATTTGCTCTGAGTCTCATGGGAAGAGAACATCTGCTTTGTGGAATCATACATATTAGATTAGAATGAGTTATGGTTTACTTACTAGAACTCTTTTTTATATTTATTTTTTAGTTGTAGTTGGACACAATACCTTTTATCTTATTTATTTATTTTTATGTGGTGCTAAGGATGGAACCCAGGGCCACATATGTGCTAGGCGAACACTCTACCACTGAGCCACAACCCCAGCCCCCACTAGAACTCTTGAGTAAGTTGGCCAGTGAACTTTAAATGAGCTTTTACAAGTGGCAAAAAATTTCCTCCAGGGTAAGATATTTGGTTTAGATATTTGGCATCCTCCAAAAGCTCATGTATGAGATAATGCAAGAAAGTTTAGAGGTGGAATGATTGGGCTATAAGAGTCTTAACCTAATCAATGCATTAATCCCCTGATTGGGATTAACTAGGTGGTAACTGTAGGCAAATAGGGTATGGCTAGAGGAGGTAGGTCATTGGGCCAGGGCTTTGGGGTATAGATTTTGTCTCTGGAGAGCAAAATGCTCTCTTTACTTCCTGGTGGCCATGTACTGAGCTACTTTCCTCCACTACACTCTTCTGCCATGATGTTCTGCCACATTTTAGGCCCAGAGTAATGAAGTCGGCCATCTGTGGACTGAGACTTCTGAAACCATGATCCCCCAGATAAGCTTTTCCTCCTCTAAGTGTTGTTGTCAGGTCTTTTAGTCACAGCAGTGAGAAAGCTCACTAAAACACGATTCCACATATTCTTTAAAAATCTTTGCATGTTTCCTCCTTATACTTCTCAGCAGTTTGATATTTAAATATGGATAATACTATTGTTTCAGAAAGGATTATTTTGATTTTCAACTTGAGAATATGCTAGTTGGCAAAATATTACTGCCTTAAGAGCATAAATGTACTCTTAGCTTATAGACAATGAAAACTTATTTGAGTTCACTACAGTTAGTTATTTTAGAGTAATTAGAGCTTAATTTGTCAGGGCTTTAATTTTTTACATTTTTAAAATGTGAATGTAGTGCTTATCTTTTAGGTTTTTAAGTATTAAAGGAAATATTTTATATAAAATGCTTAGCATATTGCATAGCACTTAATAAGCAATCATACACTATAAGTGTACTATGAATATTTTAGTATAACAATAATAATTAAATCATTAGATCATCTTTTAATAGATGATTTATGCAAAAAACAAAATACATATGTACCTCAGCAATGCTTTTGGAAAAATTTCACATGGTGTTTTTCAGATAACACAGACATGTATTGAGCATGACTGGGTTTCTAAGTGAATTATATCTGATTGGATTATAATATAACTAGAGTGAGATATCTAATGGAATGTCACAGGACTCTAGCCTAAGCCCTGTCCTGGTTATAATTCTTATTAGCAATTTACATAAAGAATTTTAGTATTTTCTCATTAAATTAATGAATAACCCAAAGTTGTAAGGGAGAGCAAGTAGTTTAGATGAGTGAATCAATCCAAAAATAAATCAACAACAGGCTAAGATTATGGGCAAAATGTACAAAATTGAAATTTAATAAAAATTGTTGTGAATCTATACACTCAGGATCAAAAAACCAACACACTATCCATATGGGGAGGCATCATTTAGTAGCAGCAATTGTAGAACACATCTGGTTTTAATGTGAATGGTAAACTTAGTATGAGTCACAGTATAATTTGTGTCATTTTCCCAGAGAACAAATGCTATCTTTGGCTGCATACATAAGAGTATAGTGTCTAAAACGAGAGAGGCATTAACTAAACTTTGCTCAACAGTAATTAGCAATCTACTATATATTTTTTGGTGGGGGGAGAGCAAAAATGTTTAAGAGGAATAATGAAAAATGAAGTCTATTTAGAGTAAAGTGATTTTCCAGAATGATGAAAAGAATTGTGGCTGTCTAACCTGGAGAGGGAAGACTGAGAGGGGATGAGGCACCTGTCTTCTGAAGCTTAGTAATATGCAGGATTGTCACATGTTTAAAACAAAAG
The DNA here is from genome assembly GCA_025594165.1 of Tamias sibiricus. Taxonomy (NCBI): domain Eukaryota; kingdom Metazoa; phylum Chordata; class Mammalia; order Rodentia; family Sciuridae; genus Tamias; species Tamias sibiricus. The sequence goes on from CM046667.1 coordinate 131,637,065, forward strand.
AACTATGTTCTTTTTTTCTGTTAACTCCCACTCAGAAGGAAAAAAACCACACAATGTTTGAAAATCCTAAATATATTAATGTTCCCAAGGCAGAAAAAGAATGGACTAAAAAATGAGAAGCATTAAATGGGATGCTAGTTTATTTTAGGTTGCCAGGCAAAACCTTCTGAGGAGGTAAGCTTTGAGCTAAGACCTATAAGATGAATGAGTTGGGTAAAACTATTCCAAGAATAACAAAATAAGAGAGTTATTGGCTTATTCAAGGAATAAATTAGAGACTGATATGAAAAACACTTAGGGAGAAAAGGGAGAGATCATATACAAATAAAATTATTATATATCCAGTCGATCTCCCATATCCATAGATCTTGTATCTGTAGATTCAACTAATTGTGGATGGCAAATATTTTTAAAAAATCACATCTGTACTGAGCATGTACAGACTTTTTTTCTTGTATTTATTCCCTGAACAAAATAACAACCATTTACTTAGCACTTATATTGGATTAGGTATTATACTTAATTCAGAGATGACTTAAATATAAGGGAGGGTGTGCGTAGGTTCTATGCAAATGGTATAGCATTTTATATGAGGGACTTGTGCATCCATTGGGTTATGGTATCCACAGGGGGTCCTGGAAGTATAACTGTGCATTCATGAGCACAAACCCAAGCATGCACACACTAGAGATGATACATGGTGGTTTTTGTGGGTGCTTTTTATGCAAAAAAAGTCCCATAAGGTATATCATATCTTGAGTAACAAACCATGCTAATATGTATAACTTCATCTTCTGCATAGTCCTCCATATCATGGCTGTAGCTAGCTTAATTATTTATTCCTCTATTCGAATTTCTATTCCTCTGTTGAAAATATATGTCATTTTCTCTTCTGTTGTGTGCCATTTCCTTATTGATTGACTATAGTTCTTTCTATATGTTGGGTACTAATCCTTTGCGTCTTAGATTATTTTCTATCAGTTAGTGGCTTGCCTCTTCATTCTCTTTCTGAAGTTTCTTAATAAAAAGACATTCTAATATTAACATAGGAAAATGTGTAACTACATTCTTTTAGGAATTAATTATTTGTATTGTGTAGAAGCTGCCATTGCAGACAATAACATGGAGGGAGAGAATATAGTTGAAAAGAGAGGTTAAGACCAAGTCTTGAAATCTTCATCATTTATTACCTGGATGGGACACCATGAACCAATAGAGCAATCAGAGGAGAAACAAGAAACCATGACCTTCATTAACTGAATTCTCTTTCATAGCCCTATCCTTAACCCATGTCTCTATTTCTGTTTCTCTGGCCTAGAATTGTAGGTCCAGATTCTTTTTTTTTTTGGTACCAGGGATTGAACTCAGGGGCACTCGAACACTGGGCCACATCCCCAGCCCTTTTTTGTATTTTTATTTTAGAGATAGGGTCTCACTGAGTTGCTAAGTGCCTTGCCATTGCTGAGGCTGGCTTTGAACTCGCAATCCTCCTGCCTCAGCCTCCCAAAGTGCTGGGATTACAGGCATGCGCCCCCGCGCCCGCCAGGTCCAGATTCTTGATGAACAATTATTGTTAAGGAGTAGTAATTAGAAAATCAAGAGAATATGGTTTTACTTCTAGATTTTTCTCCTCATATTTTGTTTTCTTCTTATTCTTGTTTTCACCATTGTCAATCTTTTGCCTGTTAGATTTCTTTTTTTTGTTTTGTTTTTCCCATGATTTTCAATGGACTGCATCCTTCTAAAGTACTGCTAAAGGTTACTCTTACATCTTTCAAAACCTTTATTTAGCCAATTTTCTTTAATTATCAAAGTCCAAAGTGAACTGAGATCTATCTTATTTAAAGCTTTAAACCACCATGCTTCCTTCAAATAGAACTCTATCTTTGTTAATATAATCCAAAATTTTAGATCCATATTATTGTTAAAGAGTAACTTTTTACATTATATATCTACTACTACTCTTTAAGGGTATTTAACAGATTTGCCATTGGTTTTGGGGTAATTTATGAGTGATATATGGACATCATTGTGTGTTATTAGTTATTTTACTCTGTCTCTTCTGGAATTTTTAAATTTGGTCAATATTATAATTCAACTAAAGGTTTAGAAAATTCTATAGGGTGATGAGTTTTCTGTTCTTTTAATATTTTTAACTGCATGTAAAGTTCTTTGATTGCAGTCTTTCACCAAATCTCTGAAAATATTGCCACCTACTATTATTTTGTATTTCAGACAAGACATTTGAGAACAGCCTGACTTATTTTTCTTTGAAGATAACTGTACTCCTGCTTGGATGATTGTAGGTGTTTTTTTTTCTGATATATATATATATAAAAAAAAAAAAAAACACCTTGCCATTTTTTGTTTAGACCTGGTTCTCTTTGCATTTTTTTTTTTTTTGGTACATGTTGAAGAATTTCAAAGTATTTATTCAGCACTTGAGAAAAGTTGCCCTTGATTAGATTGCTTAATGCCTGTTTCTTATATCTGAATATATCTACTGTTCTCTCTTTGTTTTTCATTGCTTTATTCTCTGTTTCTATATTGTGATGCAGTTTCTTCAACCTGTCATTCTTATTGCTAGTAGGGCTGCTTAAGTCTGTATTCACCTGTCTGTTACTTCAAGGAGTGATGTTTAGTTTGCTGTTAAAATGTGGTGTATATTCAATGTTATTTATTTTACTCGCCTTCTTTACCATTTAAGAAATTTGGAGTCTGTCCTTCTCACAATGTTTTGAATGACCTTATATCTTCTATTTCCTGTTATTTACAGAGTATTTAAAATGTATATTAAGAGAACAAAACTCCTCCCTCTTATTTCTGTAATTCAATAATGCCCTTGTGCAAAATAAGTCATGTATACTAATGCCTCTCCAATCAGGTTTGTTTTGTTATTTAACAGAACTGCCACTTGTACAAATTCCTAATAATGGGCACAGACTTGCTTTAATCCTAACTGAAGATCATATCTTTAGATAAAATTCTTTTGGTTTACTTTATGTTTTTTCATGCGTGCACCAACATAGATTTGTACTATAGAAACAGGATATGGGTGTACTATTTAGTTTTAGTTTCTTCTGGTCTTTAAGTGATGGCATGTCATTTTACACAGTGAAAGAAAATGGGCTTAAATGTAGGGATATGCCATTTGACATAGTTTCTAAGGATTGTTTAAGTGCTAAGAGGTAGAAGGAGTGAGAAGACCTGGCTCAGGTCATTCTGGTAAATTGCAGTGATGGGGAGTCACCAGTACTCTGGGGAATGGCTAGACATATGTTAAGTAGAATAGATTTTCTCATAGGGAAAATGTAGCAAAAACCATAAGGTCCATCTGCAAGGTTAACAATGGCACATCCACCTAATAGAGATTCTAGAAATATATGGTACCTTTATACAAAGACTATCTTCTCAGAACTGATAGAATAGCTGGGACAGGAAGTCTCTGCTTATTATGATTGGCACTGCATATACCATGTTTTGGAGCAGGCCCCAAATGGTTGTAGTTAGGCTCCTCCTTTGCCAAAGGTTCTGGCAGGCTATGTTATGTTTTTAGTGTGTAACCAGGTCTGGGAATCAGCTATGTTATGGTTGGTTAATCAAGGCCAGAAACACTCTGATTCAGCATTTGTACTCAAGGTCGTAAACATTAACTTTTGAGCATGTGCACCTGTTATGTAACCTGTTGGCAGTGTGTCTTCTTTGTTTGGCCTATGAAAAAAATAGGGGTGAAATGGGGATAAGATAGAACTGGCTGGGGGCCTGGATACTGTAGTAGAATATATCAGGAGCAAGAGAAACATCTTTTTTTCTAATATTTTTGTATATACCCACTGTGTTTAGGGTATGTTCTTCCTTGATCTTGTCAAGTGTGTTCATATTTTAGGTTTGTACACTTGCTGTTCTCAGTGCCTGAGTCCCTTTTAACTCTTTTTTTGTCTGTCTCTCTCCTGTACTCCAGTAGCACACACACACATCCTTGACTGACCACCTTAATCTGTAATGCTAAACTTCTTTCCAGAATGATCAGTTTAATGTGCTCCATTTTATTCATGATCCTTGTCATTTGCTAATATTATATGAAATTTGATTTTTTATTTCCCCCTACCAGTGTGTTGGAGCTATGAAAATACTCACTTTTCTTTTTTTAAATTGGTGCCAGGGATTGAACCCAGGGTGCTTACCTACTGAGCCACATCCCTACCCATTTTTATTTCTTATTTTGAGAAAGAGTCTCTATAAGTTGTTAGGGCCTCACCATTTCTGAGGCTGGCTTTGAAATTGCAATCCTCCTGTGTCATCCTCTTGAGCTGCTGGGATCACAGGCATGTGCCACCAGACCAGGTGTGGATACTTACTTTATTTGAGTTAGTGTTATATTCCCACTGCCTGTAACAGTGTGAGGAATGTAGAAGGTACTCAATATTTATGGAATAAATGAATAATCAATATAAGAAATATATTGGATAGATAGCATGTTTTAGTAGTTAGGTAAATGTAGGTGACAAATTTAGCTTCTTCCAAGTGAACTTAAGTTACTTTTGATTTCTGAATTTCAGTTTCCTCATTTGTAAGATAATAGTACTTAACCTCCCAGAATCACTGGACTCATTAAAGAATATATATGAAAATTTGAGCATACTGTGTACTGTGGTAAATGCATAAGGAAGGAAATTGTTATCATTGTGAATATTGACAAAAATGCCAAGAATTGCCGGAAGAAACGAGCCACAAAAAACTCAATTCTAGCTGTAGGGCAAATGCATTTTTATCATAAATCAGATCATGTGGATTGGCCAGTGCAGTGATCTTGCAAATTAGAATTATCACAAATAGAATCCTTTCAAGTGGGGATATTAAGTTATTGCAGTCTTCAAATATTTATTGAGGGCTTACTCTTTATCAGGCATCATTGAGCAAATTTATGACAATGATTTTTTGCAAATGTTTTTTGCAATCTCTTCTGATATGTTCACCAAAAAAAAAAAAAAAAAGTGATCTCTAAACCAATCTTGGCAAGAAACAGCATAAATCATGGTCATCCAGTAATGCTGAAATTTTGGACACCCATGCAGAGAATGGTGATGAATATGTGTTCAGATTTTTGAGGTTTTGCTCTGCTTACACTTCAAAAGCATAGAAGACTTTTAGTTTAGCTTTGCCATTTCCATAACTGATGAATTCTATGACCAACTGTTCCATTTTTCTCAGGACTTGTTTCTGGGACATGAAAGTTTTAGTTTTAAAACGAGGACAGCTCTGAGAAATTGGGAAAAATTGGTCATGCTATCCTTGAGGGTGGGTATGTGTGTACATGCTTATGTATGCATATGTATATGTCACAATGTAGGTGGCATTTTTAGCCTAGGAAGAAGGGGTTTTAAATGCAATGATACACATATACAGTTCTATTCTGCAACTCTCAAGACCGCCTATTCTGAAAATTTCTATTGACAGAAGTAGTCCTGCAGTGCTGTTTTAATTTCTTATCATCATATAAGCATAGTATCTTTTGAATCTCATTTCTGAATGCCAACTATCTGACAATCTTGAGCAGCCATGAGTTTAATCCAGTTCATGGGATTCCTCATGCTTATGCCCTCCCCACTCTCTTCCTGTCCCCAATTAATTGAGAAGGAGTTGGGTTTTAGAATAAAACAAATTCTTTAATTTTTTCATCTTATGGTTAATGGAAAAGCTTGCATGCATGGCCACTTTGGAGGCTGAGCACTTCTTTTCATTATTTGTGCATCTTTAAGAGGCTGGTAAAAAACGCAAGACCACTTTATCATCTCCATTAATTACTACTGTTACCTTTACTTAAAGGCTTGGTCCATTAACTTGAGTTGGTTGCAGTGAATCTTGAATTACTCCAAAATAATGAAGCTGTATTCTGAAATATGAAAAGCAGCCCTCCCTGCACTTCTAGTAGTACATATCTGAGTATGTTTTTCTATTATATCCAGATAGCTGGATGGGGAAAGTAGATTGGTATTTTTTCAAAGACGGATTTTATATTGGTCCTTGAAAGTCTAAAAGCACACTGCTTGGAAATAAACAGCAATTAAATAATTCTTGTGTGATGTACTACTACTATCCTTTGTTGTTCTTTTTATGTTTTGCTTATACTCCCCTGCCACCCTGTCCTTGATGTCACCAATGTCATTCAAAAAATTCACACTTTTTAAAGACAGTTAACGTGTTTTTATTATCTCTTCAGCAGTTAGCATTGAGATTGGTAAAGGATGGTAGTCAAGAAATGTTCCTTAGCTGGACAGGGTGGCACACACCTGTAATCCCAGCAGCTCAGAAGGCTGAGGCAGGAAGATGGCGAGTTCAAAGCCAGCCTCAGCAACAGCAAGGTGCTAAACAACTCAGTGAGACCCTGTCTCTAAATGAAGTACAAAATAGGGCTGGGGATGTGGCTCAGTGGTCGAGTGCCTCTGAGGTCGATCCCAGGTAACACCCGCCCTGCCCCGCATCAAGAAAATGAAATGTTCCTTAAGGAAATGAAGAAGAAAATGTGGATTATAACAATTTTCTAGGAATGTTTTAGTTTTTATGCAGAAAAATGCAAATACAAAAGAAGTTATGTACATTTGAATACACAAAACATTAGCACCCCTAATGATCTTGCTGAATTTCTGGGTTTCACCTAGACCAGTTCCAGGGGCTTTGTTTCTGAGTGATCTTGTCTGATCACTATAGAGAAACAGTAATTATAATAAGAGTAATGGGTCTTTGTCTTTTTGTATCAATTCATTCAACAAATTGAAGCAATAACCTACTATGTGCCAGGCTTTTTGGTGTGGGGGTACAATGGTCTATGACAAAATTCCTTCTCTCAAGGAGACTAAAGTCTTAACTTTTTGGAACTAGGAATTGCACCCAGGAGTGCTTAACCACTGAGCCACATCCCCAGCCCTGAGCCACATCCCCAGCCCTTTTTTTTTTTTTTTTTTTTTTTTTTTTTTTGTGGTACCGGGGATTGAACTCAGGGGCACTCGACCACTGGGTCACATCCCCAGACCTTTTTTTTTTGTATTTTATTTAGAGACAGGGTCTCACTGAGTTGCTAAGTGCCTCGCCATTGCTGAGGCTGGCTTTGAACTCACAATCCTCCTGCCTCAGCCTCCCAAAGTGCTGGGATTACAGGCGTGCGCCACCGCGCCCGGCTCCAGCCCTTTTAATTTTTATTTTGAGACAGGGTCTTACTCAATTGCTTAGGGCCTTGCTAAGTTGTTGAGACTGGTCTCAGACTTGTGATCCTTCTGCCTCAGCCTCACAATTGCAGGCATGCACCACTGTGCCCAGGCATATCCATTATTTCTAATGCAAAATGGGCATCTATGCCTAAATGTTCTATGCTAAGCTCAAACTCCAAATGTTTACAAGTGAGTTCATCTCTCCCTACCCAACCAAAGCTTCTAATATTCTTCAATGTAAATCTCATGAGGGCAGAGGTCATCTCTACCTTGTTCTTTGCTTTGTATAATCAGTATTTAGTACATAGCCTAGCCCATGGAGGATTTTCAGTTTGTTGAAAGGTTACACCTTAACAGAGACAATCGCCACTCCATATCTAATATGGCAGTCTTGATAGGCAGTTCTGTGTCAAATTATCCATATGTAGATCTATTTTTATCCATAATAATAAAAATTGTCTGACTCAATCTTTCTTTACCACTGATTCATATACATTGTAAACCCACAGCAAAAACCCATTGGATTAAATAATGTTCAGAGTACCTCATTTATAATGACTCAATATTTTTTTAAGGAACTCTGTCTTGTTTGTGGTGTTTCTGTATGATCACTCCAGAGAAATAACAACAATCATTATCATGACACATTCCAAGTGCCAGGAATAGTGTAAAGTGCTGTTCTTCATTACTGTAGAAAATCTTCTCCACATCTATTATTGGATCCATTTTACAGATAATAAATTGAGACATGGATAGGTTAAGTGGCTTACTTAATTTCACATAGATAGTGATTCAATTACCACTAGTTATCTGATTACATAGCCCTATGATATTTCTTAATGTCATTTTTCACTGAAAAAATATATCTGTTCCTACATAGATTGGCTAAGCATAAGAGGAGTCCACCTGGAGTCCAAGACACTCTTACTGCCCCTTCAGAGCTGAGAAGTTTACCAGATGCTGTAGGGATCATCATTTTGGTAAGTAATTTCTGTCATCAGAAAATGAACCAGAAATTCTTCAGGTGTTAGTTGGAATTTCATTTCAAATTTAATTCATTAGGGGCTGGAGTTGTGGCTCACTGGCAGGGCGCTTGCCTTGCACGTGTGAGACACTGGGTTTGATCCTCAGCACCACACATAAAAATGAATAAACAAAATAAAGATATTGTATCCATGTATAACTAAAGAATATTTTTTAAAAATTTAAGTCATTAGAGACGAGCCATCCTCTTGGTTGTTTAAATCAGAGCTCAGGCCACTGAGAACCTCAGGCAGAGGAGAAGACAATAAAAACCACCTTATCACTGTAATTCCTTTGCAGGAGGAATTCGAGCTAGAGGATTATTAACAAATACAGAAAAGGAAAAATATGCCACACTTCTGTGATTATAGACATTTGAGGGATTGAAAGGTCATTTTAACTTAAAATAAAAATAAATGCCTGTGCAACAAAGAGATAGTTTTCTACATAGCATCTATGGAGCATTTTGCCTATTTCTGCTTGGTGAGAGGAAACCCTTGTACTTGTTACCGACTGAAAGATGTTCCAACTGTGTCCAGACTTCTTTAAAAGGTCCTCATTGAAGGTCAATAAAACCAAAATTTTATCTCTACTATGAAAACGCACTTCATTTGGAAATCTCTAAATTCTTGCTGGAAATCTGAGTGTATCATGTCTGGCAGCAAAAGGAACTGGCATTTAAATTATTACTTGGGTAAAGAATGTACTTGCTTAGCGCTCAGTCCTAGGTGGACATGAGAAGACTGTGCCAATATACCTAATGATGACTGAAAATAAATGGCTCTTAGTTTACTGTGCTGAAACTGTGGTTTGCTTTAGTTTGATTAATGGTTTTATTCTACATTCTCTTTCTCTCCACCCTTCCATGCCTCAGCCAGCAAACTACCACACTTCAGCACCTCACTCTTAAGTGTTAGGCACATGGTTTGAGTCTTCATTCCCAGGGTATTTCCATGCTTCTTTGGTTTTGTTTCCTGAGGGTGGTATGCCTTGCTCCCCAGATAGCTTACTCATTCATCAAGCCTCCAATTCAAATGTCACCTCTTTGAGGAAGATTCCAATGAACAACCCCCAATTCCAAAAATGATGTAATCTTTTTTTTTAAAGTTTTTGATGGACATTTATTTTATTTATTTATTTTTATGTGGTGCTGAGAATCGAACCTAGTGCCTCACACACACAAAGCAAGTGCTCTACCACTGAGCCATAACCCCAGCCCATGTAATTTTTTTTCTTCTTTTTTGGTACTGAGGATTGACCCCAGGGGAGCTTAGCCACTGAGCCACATCCCTAGTCCATTTTATATGTTATTAGAAACAGGGTCTTGCTAAGTTGCTTAGGACCTTGCTAAATTGCTGAGGCTGGCTTTGAACTCGGCAATCCTCCTGCTTCAGCCTCCTGACACAATGGGATTACAGGCATGAGCCACCTCATCCGGTGACTTAGTATTTCTCTATAAGCTTTCTGGCACGTACCTCAATTGTAATAGGTGCCATGTTGCATCACAGTTGTGAGCGAGCAAGGCTCCCTAAACATGTTCCGCTGGGGGGGGGGCTCGTTTGTGTGTCTGTATGTGTATATACAAATTAAATCATTTCCTAATTTATTTCTGCTGGAACTTATGTCAGCAAGGATTTAAAACAACTAAAATGCTATACAACAGAATAACAGGAAAGAGGTAAGAGACAACTGAGAAGCTTGTAAATCAGGATACAAGATAGTGCTGTGAATCAGGCAGATAAGGTCTGGGATTATATTTGATATATTCTCATATTTCCCCGGCAAAGTGACTAACATTTAGAAGACAACTAGCATGCATAATTCAAATGCATTTATTTATTTATTCTTTGATTACTATTGCCCCCAAATATACTAAGCAATATTTTACTAGAGCATTAAATCCCGTCCTATTTATAGACTGACTACTCAGCCACCAACATGACATTGTGACCTGTCAGGCACTGGAATTTATCACATTCACTTATTCCAACTGTTCTCCCCATTTATGGATGTAGAACCAAAGGCCTAGAGAGATAAAGCCAATTTTTTTAAGATTACACAGCTCAACTGTTGGTGAAATCACCTCTCTAGACCTCATCAGCAAAATGACAAAAACGAAAAGAGAACTCAGCATTCATTTCACCCAAGCTTTCACAATATGTGATTCTAAAGTAATTTGGAATGCAATATATTGAAAGTCATTTCTCATTTTCAGTCTTTCTAATTCCCTGATGTTCTTTTTTTTTTTTTTATTTTTAGTCTGTTCATAATTGGTCCAATTTCTGTAGACATTTCATGCATTATTAAATGATTTGATTTATCTTGCCTTCCATATTTGTGAGCATCTCTGTGTCTTGCAGTTGCTTACTTGTAGGTCATTAAATTGGTCTCTTCTGATATGGTCTTGACTTTGTAGTTGTGGTCTAAGGCAAAGCATGTGCATCTGGGCACAGGCGTGAGATGTGCTTGTATGCTATGGAAGTTTTTCCTTTTTTGAACTTTGGAATATGATCATTTCTTCTATGCTTGGAATACTGGAGATTGCTGTCCAATATGCCAAGGGCTGTTGATCCACATGAGGAAAAAGGCAATGACTGGTGGGAAGGGCAAGGGAAATAATAAGACACACTGTGGCAGCAGGAGGAAAAGGATTGCTGAGTGATGGCCAAAGAGAAAACATGTATTTTGACATGACTTTGAAATCAGTAACTAAAGCCACAGAAGGAAGTTTGGATGGAAACAGGCTTCTTGGCACCCCATAACACATCACCTAGGGTTTAAAAATGTAAGAGAGCACAGATGAAAATGAATGTCTATGAAGTGATGTCCAATCATGTTATTTTAGTTTGTTCTCAGGAGCTCAAATGAACTGGTTAGTAATGTGGTCTTAGGATGTTTGGGCCCACTGAGCATGCTCACCAGAGAAATGTCCTACAGTCTCGAGGTTTCTTTCCATAGAGGAATGGCTCCTGTTTCAACATGACTCTTACCAAAGGATATCTTCTCTAGTATACATTCATAATTTTATACTAGCTTATTATTTGGTGAGTGGATTCTGAAAAGCAATACTATAATGTAGTATACTTGGTATTATAAAAATGAAGCAAACTCCTTAGGCTATGTGAAATTAGCCCGTCACAGAAGGAAAAAAAATAGTGTATGAATCGCTAATGTGAAGAATCTAAAATAATCAAATCTAGAAACAGATTGTAAAAGGCTGGCTGCCAGGAGCCAGGGAAGTTTGGAAATGAAGAGTTGCTAATCAGCCGTGTAAAGGTTAAGTAACTCAAGATGAATAAGTTCTAGAGATGTTGGACCTGTGTTTAATAATACTGTATTATGTACATAAAATTTTTGAAGAGGGTAGATCTCATGTTAACTGTTGTTACTTTGTAAAAATCCTATCAATTTAGCAATATAGACTTCTCTGAATTATCTATCAGAATGTTGTGAAAATCTGTATCATGTTAAAGCTCTTGGGCATTTAATATTTCTAATCAGGTTGCCTGTAGTAGAGTTGGTGCTCTGGTTCAAGTGAATTGAAGTGGTTTGATATTAAGTAACCAGAAATGGTATAATTAAAACAGAAGGATGTTTCACCTCATATTACCCTGGTTAATTGATGGTAAATTCTATCCAAAGCAGGTAAATAAATTTTGAATTATAATCTTAAAACAATATGTAAAATAAAATATGCTGCTTTTTTATGCAATTGGATATTAGTGGGATTTTTGGCTTTTCTTTTTTGAACTTAGGGGTACTTAACCACTGAGCCACATCCCCAGCCCTTTTTTATATTTTTATTTAGAGACAGGGCCTCACTGAGTTGCTTAGTGCCTCACTAAGTTGCTGAGGCTGGCTTTGAACTAATGTTCCTTCTGCCTCAGCCTCCCAAGCAACTGGGATTGCAGGCCTATGCCACTGTGCCCAGCTTAGTATTTTTTTTAAAGAAACAATAGCTCCTAAAGTGGGAAATTATGAAAACTTCACTTTATAGCTTTGATAAAGTAGTTGAGATAATGAAAAGAAAGTCAGATTATTAAGAAAAAGATTGATAATCTAAATAAAAACTGTGTACAATATAGTTGCATTTAATCTATAATTATCTGGTCATCTTAATTCAGATGAAATTGTTTCTGAACATAGGCAAGTGGACATATTATTTTTTAAAACTGAAAAGGGAGAAAGCACTTTGTTTATAACATATAGTCTCTGAAAATTGTTCATCTTATTTGTCAAATATGGTGGCACTCTGTAGTTTTTTAATACCTTGAGAATCCTCTTTTTTGAGAAATTAAAATTTTAAAAATGTAGTAGAGATTGAACAATTAAACCATACTTGTTTAAAAAAGTACCTGGTTGTTCAAATTACTATGTCAGTAACTAAGTGCCTGTTTGGCCTTTAACAAATGTGTAATGAGAAACTTATAAAACTGCTCAGAGTTACCTATAGGATTTTAATTTTCCCACATGATCCATTAAAGTTTATCATATAAATCTAAATTTTGGGTCATTTTAAGCATTAAACATGCATTTGGAAGTTTCTAGCCATATTCCAGGAGCCATTAACTACTATTATGCAAACATGTATTAGGGGCTTTTAAAAGCTTTTTTCCCTTGTCATTTTATTTTGCTAATATTGTCTAATTAGGTCCAGTGCATTTCATAGGTTAAGAGATACCAGTAATTCAGAATAGCATTTTTGTTGTACTGGAATAACCGTTTTATAAAGCATCATAAAGGTTTTCTTGGCTGAATCCCCAATTTGTAATGTCAGTGTGAGGGTTCCATGTTCATTAAACCTACTTCTAGATTCATTTTACTGAGGTGAGTATGAGGCCAAATGCTCATCAGAAATGGCTTCACACGTTTCCAATGTGAGTTTTAGAGTTTAAATATACAGCTAATGTATAGAAATCAAACTTCTTATAGGGACTACTTTGATTAAGTCAGTTCTCTTTTATCAGCTACTTCATACATGTCAAGCACCTCATTGAAAGTTGTCAGAGATATAAGAGAAGAACTAGTTGCACATTCTGTATTAAGGGGAATTGCCTCAGAGTTAGATTGTCTACAGAATAATATTATAAGTTATTCCTTGCACTGGACCTCACTAGGAGGGCCTGGAAATGGTATATACATTAAGTCTATGAATAGCCTTAATGATAGACATAATAAGTATTTCCTGAATGAATGAACAAATGTACCTCATAACAGAAGAACATGCAAATATTCTGAGAAGTCAAAAAGAGCTTTCTTCCAGCTATGAGAGATTGTGGCTTGAGTTTTGGGGGAAATTTGTCTGCTTTAGTGTAATATTGAAACAACATGTTTCATATTTTAAAATGACCCTTTTCTTCAAAAATGGTATAAAGTAAAACTCTTTTAAGTATTTAACTCTTACATTGACAGTTATCTTAAAATTAAGTTGTCCTTTGTTGTGACTGCAAATATTTATGGGTATGTTATCAGTTACACAAAACTGTAAAGAAAAAAACAGCAAATATAATGAATGTAAGATGATAAAATGATCTCTTCCTGCCAAGGTCATACCCATAGAGAATGAAAAGATTACTGTTTAAGGGCCTGGCTGTCTTCCTAATACTGACCTAAAATACTAGGATGTCATCCCAAACATCTCAGTTTCTGTTAACAACCCATCATAGTTATTTATCTTTGGATTTCACTGAGCATCTTTTCACTCTCCATCACCTCTTAATGTAATAAATTTTCATAAGATGGCCACTTTCCTCCTCCTTCTATATCCCAGTCTTCAAGGTTAATTTATGTGAAATGCTATTCAAAATGTATGAATACATAAAAGATGAGCCATGAATTATGCTGTCTTTTCTAAGTTGTTAAGAAGCCCTACATCATTTTTATAGAATTTATCATATTCATTTTTTATTCCAGTTTCTGAAGTGTTTACTATGTTCCAGGTACTAGAGCTTCCTCCTAGAATCACAAAGATGAACAAGACAGGTATGGCGTCTTCCCCAGTGGAACTTACAGAAACAAATAGTTGAGCATATAGATTGTATGGAGAACAGTGTAAAAAGTAAACACAGTACTGTGATCATGATGCACAGGGGCAGAACTGCTGGTTTAGATGTATAGACAGAGAAGTACTCTTTTCAGAAGTGATAAGCCAAGTTGAGAATAGAAGGATAAGAAGGAGTTAGTCATTCAGAAGCAGGAATATTCCAGGCAAAGGAAACATGTGCAATATTCAAAGGTGGGAAAGAAATTGGTATAATATAGGAACATAAAAAAAGAAAAGAAAAGAAAAGCCAGTGTACCAAAACAAAACCAAAAAAAAAAAGAGAGTTATTTGACATAAAGCAGGACAGGACAGTAGCCCAGCTATGCATGTCATTATGGGAAATGGTCTTGAGGTGGGGTGTTATTGAAACCTTTTATACAGGAGTGTGTCATGATGTGATTGAATTCTTTTTTAAATATATATTTTTAGCTTAGTTATTTTAGTTTATTTTATTCATTTTTTTATATGCGGTGCTGAGAATAGAACCCAGTGCCTCACACATGCTAGGCAAGCACTCTACCACTGAGCCACAACCCCAGGCCTATATTATTTTTAAATTCAATTTTATTTTTTGGTACAGGGGATTGAACCCAGGGGTGCTTAAACACTGAACCACAATCCCAGCCCATGATTGAATTATTAAATATTCTGGATACTGTAAGGAGAAAGGATTATAGAGGGTTGAAGGAGGAAGATGTTTTTTTTTATTATAACATGTTTAAGGTATCCAAGCAAGGAATAAAGAGGTGGCATAAGGTGGTAGCTATAGAAATGTAAGTGGATGAACTAAAGAGATATTTGCAGGTCTATCTGGTAGGGTAATACTATAATTGTATGTTTACTTCTCTTTATTTATCCCATTTCAGACTGGGACCTGTTGAAGAGAGAATCTATGTCTTATTCCACTTTGTATTTTTACTTCCAGCTGAGCATATTCAATGAAAAATATTTTTTCATAAACCTGGGCTATCTGGTGCATGGAAGGCACTCATTAAATCTTCTAATAAATGAATAGGTTTGCTATCTGATATCTGCAGTGGAATTCCCTTTTCTTTGCCTCAAAATTAACTTTTTTTCATGCTTGAAGACAGCCCTGCTGGTTTTGACATATTACAATATGATGAACATGGCCACATCCCCTTGAAGATCTTACAAACTTCAATAATATACTATCAGTATTTTTATCTTTCAGGGTTGACAAAACACAGTCTTTTGATTCTTTTCTCATATGGCAGTTCTTCCTTTTCACTGATCATTTCTGTGGAGTCCCTTTGGATTTCCTTTAGCTCTTTTGTGTCTTGTTTGAGATGTGATAACACTATATTCTTGGTGTGAACACACCACAATCCTTTATGTTAGTTGAATACTGGATTTTGTTTCATTTCAATACATTTTTCTAATATTTTCTAGACATTTTTTTGGTTCTAGGGAATAAGACCCAAAGACCCACACATCTTCTTCGAGTAAAAATATGATAACTCATAACTTGAAATAAAGTAGTGTGAATTTTTTTCCTTGCCCTTGTCCATGGTGAAACTTATCTATCATTTTCTTCCCTTTTATAGAGCCTCATGTAATTTTCTTGCATTTTGTCCCTGGCAGTTTGGCATCTCACTATCTCCAGAAGAGCTTAGTGTCAATTGCATTTTTTTCCTTCAAGTCACTTATAAAAACTGTGGATTAGGCTGACCCCCTAGGAGATTTCTCCATTTATAGTTTCTGTCCAGACCAATTTTCCCTTACTCTTTGTTTCTTGTCTGTAAGGCAGTTCTCTATTCATGACAAAAATAGTCTTCACAACTTCATGGTAACTTCAGTTGAAGAAATTACTTTGAAAATAAAAATAACATCTGTTTGTTCTATAATTCTTCCAATTATTAATTTTCCATGAAGAACTTAATCTGATTAACTGAGTATGATTCCTATTATAGAAACTATATTCCATTTTGATGTGTTCTTGCATAACTCAGTTACATGTTGATCTTCCATTAACTTGTCTGACATGCAGGTGACACTTATAGAATCTCCACAAAAACTCTTTTTATGAATGCCAAATGTCATTCTTTTAGCATTTTTAATGACTATTTACATTTTTGGCTAATAGCTTCACAGTTTCACCCTTGGATTCTCTTAAAATCTTTGATGTATTTAACCTAATTAGTCAATTAAATCTGTAGCATTCTATAATTGCATTATTTAAATCCATTTGTGCACTATGTTTTCTCAATTATAAGATGTCTTCTTGAATTATTCATACATTTATTAAGGTATATTTATTGAATGGTTACCAAGTGCCAAATATTGGGAACCTAGCTGTGAATAAGATAGACAAAATTCCCTGCCTTCATGGAGCTTAAAATTATTTAAGGGTTGACAGACAGTAAGCAATCCAATAGTAAATAATACATTGGGTGGTTACAAATGCTATGCAGAAAAAAAATAAAGTGGTTAAGAGGATGGAAGTTGAGGGGATGCTATTTAACACAGGGAACATTAGGAAATGTCTTTCTGAAAATACCATGCTTTAGTGTTGACTTGAATGATGTGAGGAAGCCAGGTGCTTATCTGGAGAAAGGGATTTCCAATCATAGGGATCAGGAAGCACATAGGCTGAGGTAGACATGTACTTATCTATTTCAATCAACAGCCAGGAGTTCAGTGCTAACAGGACCAAAGTGAGGAGGACAGTGGAAAGAGTGGCCTAGATCTTTAGGACAGGGTCTAGATCATGTAGGGCCTTAGGCAACAAAGAGAAGAGTTTCTTAGGATCAGTCCTGAGGAACTCTATTTTTTTTTTTTTCGATTGTGAAAGAATCCAAAAATAGTCTAAGGAATGTACAGTGATGTAGAAGGAGAATCAAAAAACTAGTGATCCAGATAACAAATAATGAAAGTGTTTCAATAAAGAGGGTGTGGTCAGTTCGGTTAGGTATAACTAAGAGTTGAACAATATGCGCAATGAGACTTGCCTATTAGATTTGAACAGAGGAGTGTTTTGGTCTCCTTTGCAAGAACTGTTTTAAGTGGAAGATAAAAACCGAAGCCTGACTGAAGTGTACCCAAAAGCTAACTAGAGACAACATATAGACAGTGCTTTTAAAAGGTTTTTACTCTAAAGACGTGGAGGGTATAATAGTGTCAGAAATGTGACAAAATAGTTGAAGTTGAGTACAAGGGAGTGACATTAGTGACATTAATTAATGGGGTACAGGTCAGTGGATTTGCACTTCCAGTATGATCAAATTGCTATTTTCTGGGCAAAAAGTGGGATAAGTTAGAAGAATAGGAAGTGGCAAGTAAGGACACATAAAGAAGATAAAATTTTAAGTAATGACCACTTCTGTCTCAGGTGAGATGGAAAATAAAATCATTGGAGCTGGAGAAGTTTAGTGTAGTATAGGGAATGGGGGATGATCTGAGAGTCTTAGGTCTGTCATGGTGAAAATTTTTCATGATGTGTTATAATTGATGCATTTCATAACACTTCTTAAAAGCCCTTTTTGTAGGGGGGTGGTACCAGGGATTGAACTTAGAAGCACTCAACCACTGAGCCACATCCCAGCCCTATTTTGTATTTTATTTAGAGACTGAGTCTCACTGAGTTGCTGAGCATCTAGCTGTTGCTGAAGCTGGCTTTGAATTCATGATCTGCCTGCTTCATCCTCCCCCAGTTGGTAGGATTATGGGCATGTGACATCTCACTGGGCCTAAAAGCCATTTTTTTTTTACAAAACACTGTTTGTATACAAATGTATATTTGTACCATTCAAACTTCAATCATGCATTTAAGATAAAGACATCCATCTTATTCAACCACCTTTTCTTTTTTCCCTTAAAAGCCATTTTTAAGTTAGATGATATGGCTTAAAATTGATAGCATCTTAGTGTGAAAAGAGAGCCTAGAGAAGAGGAGACGATCTTTGCTACCTGCTCCTCAGAGAGAGCATTAATCTCCAAGATATACAAAGTACTAAAAAAAACTTAACACCATAAAAAACAAATAACCCAGTCAATAAGTGGGCAAAGAATTAAATAGATAGTTCTCAAAAGAAGATATTAGAGTGTCTAACAAATATATGAAATATATGAAAAAATGCTCAGCATCTCTAGGAATTAGGGACATGCAAATTGAAACTACATTGAGATTTCATCTCAGTTTACTCAGAATGATGATTATCAAGAATACAAGTAATAATTCTAAGTACATGTATGAAAACATGAATGGCATGAGTCTATTTTGTGTTCAACCAGAGACAAGAAAAATTGTGCTCTATATGTGTAATATGAATTGAATTGCATTCTGCTGTCATATATAACTAATTATAATAAATAAAATTAAAAAAATTAAAAACTCACATGCAAGAAACTACAAGAAGGTTCAGAAGGGGCTGGGGTTGTGGCTCAGTGGCAGAGCTCTTGCCTCACACATGTGAGGCACTGGGTTCGATCCTCAGCACCACATAAAAACAAACAAACAAAAATATAAGCAATAATTAATGTTGGAGAGTAAGTGGGAAAAGGGGTACACTCATACATTGTTGGTAGGACTGCAAATTAGTGCAATCACTATGAAAAGCAGATGGAGATACCTCAGAAAACTAGGAATGGAACCACCATGTTACCCAGTTATCCCACTACTTTAGCATATTTCTAAAAGATTTAAATTCAGCATACTACAGTGACAAAGCCACATCACTGTTTATAGCAGCACAATTTGCAGTAGCCCTTTATGAAACCAACCTAGTGCCCTTCAACAGATGAATGGACAAAGAAAATGTGGTGTATATACACAATATACTCAGCCATAAGATAAGAATGACATTGTAGCATTTGCCAGTAAATGGATGGAACTAGAGACTATCATGTTAAATGAAATAATTTAGTCCCCAACGGTCAAAGGTTGAATGTTTTCTGTGATATATGTAAACTAATTCATAACAAGGGATGGAGGGAATTAAAAAAGAGAGATAGAGAGAAAGGGAAAATGAAGGGAGAGGGAATTCCATCAAAATAGAGGAAAGATGAATAGGGGATTGAGGAGGAAGAAGAAAGGATGGGAAAAGTGAAGAACAGTGTAATGAATCTGACCGAACTTTTGTATGTGCATGTATGGATGTGGCATTGTGCGTCCTGGCATCAGGTGTATCCACAGGGCACTGATTAAAAAAAAAAAAAAAAAAAAAAAAAAAAAAAAAAAAAAAAAAAAAAAAAAAAAGAAACTAATGGCATCTTAGAATTAAGAAAGTGTGGAAATCATCATCCATCTGTGTAGTAAATTCAAGATGATTTAGATCAGGGTTCAGAAAAACACAGCTCATGGGCTAGATGCAGACTGATGCCTGTCTTTGTAAATAAAGTTTTATTGGAATATAGCTGTGTCTGTTAGTATTGTCTATGACTGCTTTGCACTGTAATGCACAATTTATAAGTGTAACAGAAATCTTTTGGTCTGACCGTTCGCAGAAAACGTTTGCGAACTTCTGCTTCCAATCTATATCTTTTAGGGTTTAGTGGAGGAAGATTTTTCTTGAAAATTATCTACCTTTCCCAGAGACTCTCATTTAGCTGGCGTGGGGTGTATGCTAGGACCCTGAATACCAGTGAGCAGAGTGATTCTCATTCAGAATTCTCAAGAACCAAACTTAGAGGTGCTTTGGTGTAGATCAGGATTGCTCAGATTTCCTTGGGGCTGATATTCTGGGGGTTATTCATAAATAGAGAGTTTTCTAGCTCCTTCACCTGTAGATTGTAATTCAGTAAGTTATGAACCTGATAATGCATATGTTTGATAAGTATACCTAGGTGATTCTCATCTTCAGAAAACTTAGGATACTCTGCACTGGATATCTACTCTGACAGTGGCTCTTTTTGATGTTGTGTCCTTTCTCTAAGCATCATTAGGCACAAGGTGTTTTCTACAAGGTTACCCTCCCACCATGACTGAATTGTCAACTTCAAAAGAGAGTCCTCATTTGTGGCCTGATTTTTATTTTTTAATTAGTTCATTTATTCCTGCAGCAAACACAATACCTCTTTTCAAGGAGCTTATAGGTTAATGGTGGAAGAGAACACATATTCAATTAATAATCACATTAAAATATCATTACACACTAATTAACAATATGAATCAATAGTAATGGGTGCAATGAAAGATGATAAGGGAACACGATTGGGTGAGGTGATAATTCAGGGAAGACTTCTCTGGGGAAGTGATTTTTAAAATAATTAATGCAATTTTCTTCTTAACTTGCCACATTGAATTGCTGACCTAGATCTGTTCCAAGTACTCTGACCCTGGACTTAGTTGCAAATGAATCAGTGACTCCAAATTTATTAGTTCTTTTGTATTGATGTATGAAAATGTCATAGGTTCTCTGACCTACAGCTTCTCATCGACCTTAGTTTTTTTTCCTTTTAGGTTAGGTGGAACAGATTGATGTAGAGATTCCAGATACTATATATATATATATATATATATATATATATATATATATATATATATATATATTTTGGGGGGGGGACACCAGGTGTCGCTGCCTGAAGCGGAAGTCGCTTGGAGCAGCGAACGCCACAGGAAAATTCGGAGGCAGGATGAAAATGAAAAAAGGTCTTTTA
The DNA here is from genome assembly GCA_025594165.1 of Tamias sibiricus. Taxonomy (NCBI): domain Eukaryota; kingdom Metazoa; phylum Chordata; class Mammalia; order Rodentia; family Sciuridae; genus Tamias; species Tamias sibiricus. Next base: position 131,657,951 of record CM046667.1, read on the forward strand.
TTCTTCTCCTCTCTCCAGCTCCAGCAATCACTCCAAATGCTCTAACTCCAACCACCACCTTCTTCTTCCCCACACACACTAACGAACCTCACCCAGTTATATACATATAGCTTTAACAAGGACACGTGCTTACAGCTCGAGCTTACAGGTGCGTCACGCAGTGTTCACGGGCATACAAAGATTCTTTGAATAATGTATCAACATCAGGTGGAAACTAGAACATCTTTTATGGCTCTCAGCTAACCGAATTCTTTTTTTTTTTTTTTTTTAAATATTTTTATTTATTTGCTTTAGTTGTACACAATGGGTTTTATTCAATCATTTTATTTGTATGTGGTGCTGAGGATCGAACCCGGGTCGCCCACACGCTAGGCAAGTGCTCTACCGCTGAGCCACAATCCCAGCCCTAACCGAATTCTTTAGCTATCTCCTTGATTATAGGCTCCTTCATTTCCCCCTTTTAGTTTTAAAAGAGGGGATGTTCTAGGACGTCCATGTGCAACCGACATTCTTACCCGTCATGGGAGTCTAGGCTGTCCTGACTCCTGGCTTAGGTTGACATGCCGGCCACATTAGACTGTCCCGTGCGACTGTGCCGTGTCTTAGGTTGTCCCCCTCTGGGGATCTTACCCGTCATAGGCTAACCAGCCATCCAATAGAGCCCTTCAGGATCGACTGTGTGTTGACTAACAGCCGTCCAATTTTTAGGAGATGCTGCGGCTTTAAGGCGGCAAGCCTACTGCTGACGAGCCAAGTTTCCATAGCGTATCAAGTTCTTTAAGCCAATCAGCTGCCCTTAGTTTCATCAAGTAACGCACTGAGTTCTCTTAGACAAATACCCGCAAGGCATTGTCCCGCAATGTCCCAAAATAATGGAAAATCAAAATGTCCATAAGTTATAACACATAGATTCAGGAGGCCCCATGCATGCAGAGCAGAGGCCACACTGCTGGTGAGGTTGTTGATGCTTGAGCAGCAGGGATGCTTGCAGCGACCGCGGTCCCTGCAGTTGTAGCAGCAGCCGTCTTTTTTATGTCTAGACATTTCTACCGGCAAATCTTCAGGGCCCGCTACCTAAAAACTCAAGCATCCATTATTAAGGGAAAGGCAGTGCTATTCCAGCACTGAGATCAAAAGGTGAGCTGTCAAACTAAAAAAAGAATTATTAGAGTAGAAAATAAAAGTTGATCTCTGCTCACACACATTGCTGCTTAAGCTCCCACAAACATAAGCTGGCAAAATATCACATTCAGAAATAATCAAAGAGAAACTGAGGGTGTTTACTGCATTAAAGATAAAGAAAAGCTAAAGGCATTTTGGAAAAATAATTTGTTAGCTGGAATCCTCGAGTCTCTATATACACAGCAATCCTATACCTGTTGAAATAATTCAAATTAATCAGCTACTAAACAAATGAAGTCAATAACAAATAAATGATCCTCTGTCGGAACACCAAAATATCAGGTTATATAACATTAAACATATTCACAGCTGAAGAGAAGTCCCGGAGACAACTATAAATCAAAATTGATTATCATTATAATTGATTATCTAAAAATATTCTGAACTTATATAAATATCTATTTATCTATCTATCTATTGATTATCAAATTAGAATATTCTAAGCTTAAATGAATTAACGTTATTTGTTATTTGGATCTATATCTATCTACCTTTTTTTTTTTTTTTTTAAGCGCTTAATTATTTGTGACGTCACACTAGACAGACGCACATATAAACATATTTGTGACATCACATTAACATGAAATTTAGACAAATGCACAGACATAAAGACATATATAAAAGAGAAAAAAAAAATTACAATTGTGTATACACTGAAGAGAGATCTTCTTGTCCCGGCCGGGAAGAATGAAATTTAAGTTGTAAATTTAATGGAGAACTCTTTTAAGGGAATCACTCCATACCTTCATTTTGGTCCTCTTGACCTTGCACTTGTTTATTCAATCTAGACTCCTCAATAACTTCGTCTTGATCCCTTTGACTTTGTACCTGCTTTATCAATCTAGATGGTATCCATATTGGAGAGGATTCGTGCTTTGGAAAAACACAAACAGATCCTCTCCCCCAAATTAATACTGGGTCTGGACCCTTCCATGTACCTGAGAGAACATCCTTCCAGTAAACCAAAGGTTTATGTTGTTGGTGTGGGTTCCAGTGTCTATCTCCAGCCGAATGTCCATTAGAATCTAAAGTTAAGAAATTTAGGGTAAACAGGGCAACTGCCAATCTGTCCTTAGGATTTTTCCAGTTTCCATCTTTTTGCTTTAGTAACATATTTTTAAGTGTCCGATTTGCTCTTTCAATTATTCCTTGTCCCTGAGGATTATAAGCGATACCTGTTTTGTGGATAATATTGAACTTTGTACAAAATTGTTTGAAGGATGTGGATGTATATGCAGGGCCATTATCTGTTTTAAGCATTTTGGGGATGCCCAATGCAGCAAAAGCTTGCAGACAATGAGATATAGTATCTTTAACTTTTTCTCCGGAATGTAAAGAAGCAAAAATCATGCCTGAGCATGTATCTATGGTGACATGAATAAATCGTAATTTTCCAAAACTTGGCTCATGTGTGACATCCATCTGCCACAAATGATTGGGCATCAAACCTCGTGGGTTAACCCCATAATGTGGTTTGGGCAAAAGTGTTACACAAGATGGACATTCTTTTACAATTCTACGAGCTTGTTCTTTTGTGATTTTAAATTTTTGTCTTAAGGTAGTGCTGTTAACGTGGAACTGGGAATGAAATAAAGTAGCTTGTTGTACTGTAGTAAATATAAATATTGTTTTAGTGAGGGCATCAGCTTTTTGATTACCTTCATGGAGAGGACCAGGCAGATTAGTGTGAGCTCTTATGTGACCTATAAATAAAGGTTCTTTTCGTTGCCATAGGAGATTTTGGATTTGAGAAAACAATTTAAAAGCTGGAGTATGTGGTGCTATTGGACCTGCTAGCTCCAATTTTGGGACAGCATGTACAATATAATGGCTGTCTGAAAAAATATTCATAGGCTGTTCTTTAAAATTTTCCAGAGCTATTATTATAGCTTCGAGTTCCACTAATTGAGCTGATTTTTGATTAGTGATATGAATCATTTTTTCATTTTGAGTGACTACTGCAGCAGTACCGTTAGAGGATCCATCTGTAAATACATTAAATGCTTTAGGAATGGGTTGATTTTTTATTACCTGTGGGAATATGATAGGATGATTGATACAAAAGGACAGTATAGGAGATTTAGGAATATGATTGTCAAAATTTGCAGAAGTAGAGCATCTAGCTATAGCCCAATCATTATCATTGAAGCACAAATATTCAACCTGTGACGATGAATAAGGAGTAATAATAGTAGCGGGATGAATTCCAAATATTTTAGTAGAGGTTTTAAGTCCTTGAAGAATAAGTTTAGCTACCATGGAGGTATAAGACTCAATTGTACTTTTAGGAGAGACAGGCAAATGTATCCATAATATAGGTCCCTGTTGCCAAAATACTCCTGTTGGAGTATATTGTGAAGGAATAATAATCAATATTAGTGGTTGTGCAAAATCAAATCTATCGCAATGGGATCTTTCAATGGCCTGTTCTACTAATTTTAGAGCTCTCCTGGCCTCAGGAGTTAATGTTCGAGGTGAGGATGGGTCAGGGTTCCCACGAAGGATGTCAAATAAGGGTTTTAATTGTCCAGTAGTGAGGCTTAGTGTAGGGCGAAGCCAATTAATGTCACCCAGTAATTTTTGGAAATCATTGAGGGTGGTCAAATGTTCTTTACTTATTAGAATTTTTTGGGGTTTAACAAAAGTATCCATGATTTTAAAGCCTAAATATAGTATAGGTGATCTGCTTTGAACTTTTTCTTCTGCTATATATAATCCATATTTTTTTAGATTTTTTGTTATTTCACTAAATATATTAAATAAGATTTGTTGATTAGGGTGAGCTAATAAAACATCGTCCATGTAGTGTAGACACATAAGGTCTTGATATTTGTTTTTAATGGGCTGTATAGCTCTGTCCACATATAGTTGGCACAGTGTAGGGCTATTTGCCATTCCCTGCGGCAATACTTTCCATTGATATCTTTTATCAGGGCCATTATTATTAATAGAAGGAATTGAAAAAGCAAACCTGGGGGCATCCAGAGGATGTAGGGGAATGGAAAAGAAACAGTCCTTTATATCAAGGGTTATAAGGTAATAGTTTTTTGGAATAGCTACAGGATTAGGAAGTCCAGGTTGAGTAGGGCCCATAATTTGCATTGTTTTTGTTAATTTGTCTTAGATCTTGTAATAGTCTCCATTTTCCTGATTTTTTCTTAATTACAAATATGGGAGAATTCCAGGGAGAGGTGGAAGGCTCTATGTGTCCTGCTTCTAATTGTTCTTTAATTAATTGGTGGGCCGCTTGCAATTTTTCTTTGGATAGGGGCCACTGAGGGACCCAAACTGGCTTATTAGAGAGCCATGGTATTTTTAAAATTGTTTTCTCAGTGGCCCCTAGAAAAAATGTCCTTTGCCTTTTTTTATTATGAGTAGGGTTTTTTATTCTTAACACCTGCAGGCTTGGTCGCTAGGTGTAACCCCATTTGATGTAAGATATCTCTTCCCCATAGGGTAACTGGCAAGCTGTTTAAAACATAGGGTTTGAATGTTCCTGTATGGCCTTCATTGTCTTGCCAATTTAAGATTACAGCACTTTGAGCTGGGGTATTACTGTATCCCAAGCCTCTTAAACTGGTTGAGGCTTTCTGTAGAGGCCAGTGCTTAGGCCATTGTTGTAGATTTATGATGGAAGAGTCAGCTCCTGTATCAATCAGCCCCTCCATCTCTATACCTTGAATTTTTAATTTGCACATAGGCCTCCGTGAACAGTCCTGGACCCAGAAAGCCATAGGTCCTGAACCAGTGGAACCGAATGCTCTGCTATTTCTATTTTGTGGCATGCTTTTAAAAGAATTATGGAGACTGGGAATGAGGAGCAGCTGTGCAATTCTGTCTCCTTGATTTACGGAGATGATGCCCCTGTGTGTACTTAGCATTATTTTAATCTCTCCATTATAATCTGAATCAATAACCCCTGGTATAACATTAAAGCCTAATAAACTTTTGGAACTACGCCCAAGGATTAGTCCCACAGTTCCTGAAGGGAGAGGTCCCCTGATTCCCGTAGGAATCAGCTGAACCCCCATTTCAGGTGTCAGGACCATCCGGGCAGTAGAACAGAGATCTAATCCTGCACTTCCTCTTGTCCTCTGATAAGGGAGTTAATGGGTAGGAGGGACTGTGACGAGGAATCATTTGAATCTGAGGGCCTTCCTCCTCTAGTGCCTCGTACATTTGTGGGCCCCGGGGCATTGGGCCCCGTGCCCCGTTTTTTGAAATCCTTGATAAATCATTTCCATATATATCATATCTAGAATGGCATTGATTGGCCCAATGTATACCTTTTTTGCATCTGGGGCATCGGCCTGGAGCATGGTATGAATTTGATTTTATTACCCTTGGGGGATATTGCTTAGCATATCTTGGTTGATTATAATAATTTTGTCTGGAATATCCTGTTCTAGGTTGAAACCTTTGGGAATTTTGAGGGGAGGAATTTTTCATCACTGCAGCAATTACGTTGCCTGTGATAACAGCCTCGTTAATGTCTTTGCACAGTCTGATATAAATTGATAAGTCTTTTTTACTTCTCCATGGCCTTATTGCATCCTGGCAATATTTATTAGCGTTCTCGTATGCTAATTGGATAACTAGGGGCATAGCTTGCTCGACTTCTCCAAAAACTCTAGATGTTGTTTTTAAGAGCCTATCTACAAAATCAGCGTAAGGTTCGTTAGGCCCTTGTATAACTTTTGATAGGCTGCCTTGCAAATCCCTGTGCCTGAGATTGTCTTCCAGGCTTTCACAGCTGCAGTGTGTACCTGGGCATACACACCTGGATCGTATTGTAGCTGATTTTGTAGTTCGGCGAACTCACCCTCCCCTGTGAGCATATCTATATTGCGTTGAGGGAAACCTGCTGCAGCATTTCTCTTTGCTATTTCTGAACAAAGTTCCTGGAATTGAGTTTTCCAGATTAGGTATTGTCCCCCACTTAGTACCGCTCTGCATAGACTTTTCCAATCTGAGGGGGCTAAGGTTAGGGTGTTTAAGTGACTCTATCATACTTAATGTGAACGGAGCTTGAGGCCCATAGGTCATTACCGCCTCTTTAAAATTCTTTATTGTTTTAAAGTCTAGGAACTCATGATATCTTTGTCCCTGTTCATTTTGAAATACTGGCAGTTCTAGGTGCTCCTGCGGTCTATGTTGTTCGAGAGCGTATAAGCGCTCTGAAAGGCCGCCAATTTCTACCTCAAGGGCACGTATACTCTGATCCATACTCTTTATTGTTTCTGTTAGGGATTCTATCCATGAAGGAGCAGAGGGCGCTAGTGGTTCCTCTATTTGACGGTCTTTTCTCTTTTTTAATTTCTTTTTGTTCTTTTTATTGGAGACTGTGCTCTCCGAATCGCTTTTTGATTCCTCTTCACTACTAGCTTCATAATTCCTAACCGGCTCAGTAGAGGAGACTGTACTTTCATGGTTTGGCTCCTTATTACTATTATTACTTTCACTAGTATCCTGAGTTTCAGTTTCTAAGGAGAGTACATACTCCTCAGCTAATTTTATTAAGCTTCTGATGGCTTTTGCAGATCTTACTTTTGAATTTACATTCCTACTTTCCTTGCTGGTCTCCACTGAGTCAGAGGATATGCTTTCTTGTTCACTTTTCTCACTATCCTCTGAGTTCTCAATATCAAAAATTTCATTCATGGCTTTTATAAACCGACTTTTTGTTATATTTGCTCCCATCTTTTTAAATTTTCTTTTTTCTTACCTTGCCGCCGAATTCCCCGTACGGGCCGCCACCTGTCGCTGCCTGAAGCGGAAGTCGCTTGGAGCAGCGAACGCCACAGGAAAATTCGGAGGCAGGATGAAAATGAAAAAAGGTCTTTTATTCTTCTCCTCTCTCCAGCTCCAGCAATCACTCCAAATGCTCTAACTCCAACCACCACCTTCTTCTTCCCCACACACACTAACGAACCTCACCCAGTTATATACATATAGCTTTAACAAGGACACGTGCTTACAGCTCGAGCTTACAGGTGCGTCACGCAGTGTTCACGGGCATACAAAGATTCTTTGAATAATGTATTAATATCAGGTGGAAACTAGAACATCTTTTATGGCTCTCAGCTAACCGCAATCTTTAGCTATCTCCTTGATTATAGGCTCCTTCAACAGGGTATCACTGAGTTGCCTAGGGCCCCGCTTTTAGCTGAGGCTGGCTTTGAACTTGCCATCCTCCTGCCTCAGCCTCTCAAGCCACTGGGATTACAGGCGTGCAACACTGTGCCTGGCCTATATATCTATGTTTTTATCTGTATCTGTCAATATTTGTTAGTTCAGACCTCTCCACTGCTTTGATTCCTTACTGGGACTCCTGGCTTCTGTCACTGGCTTTTCTCATTTTCTCCATGAGCAACAAGGTTGTCCTATGAGCATCTCTGCCTTCTCTGTGGTTCAGCCCTTCTCTTACCCTCCCTTAGCATTCAAGGACAGAACGACCACTGAATGATCTTCTAACCAAACATTTAATCACTCCCCTACTAAATTTATGGGGACCCAAACATTAACTAAGTAATCCAATTAATTTTAGCTGTTCTGTAAATATTACTACATAAGGAAGAAAAAAAGAGACTGCTATTAGGAGAAGAAATCAGTAGAAGGAAAACACAAGGATCATGTGTTTTCATTAGCATGTTAATGCACTTTACCATTCTTAAAGAGCTTCAACACATACTTTTATTTGTGCCTGACAATAATCCTACATAGAGAAGGTGTTATTATCATTTTGCTGATAATGAAACCAAGACCCAGAGCTGGAAATGCATAGCCTGACGTCCAAACCCCACCTAGTGCAATCTGTTTCTATTTCTGATTATAATGACAAGGTAACTCACTCAATTTTGTGGCTTGCCATATCCTGCTTTCTCTCTTCTGTTCCCTGGGAGTCTGCTTATCTGTTCCCTGGGAGTCTGCTTATTTGCAGTTCAACCAGTCTCCTGCAATTTCGATTTGCTTTCTCCAGCTGTTCCTGCTGTTTGAGAGCTGGGGCATCAAAGCTCAGTTTGAATCCTGCCACTTTAGCCCTGGAAACCTTTATCATTTTAACTGCTCTACTTGGAGCCTTAACTATATAGTCAAGTTCCATTTCTTCTCAGTGGAGAAAGTGCTGGAGCAAGAACCTCATGCAGTTCAAGTGGCTTAACTAAAGACAGCTTACACTCCTGAAGGAGGTGACCATGGTGTCCTAGTAGGAGACCTCTGGCCAACTAACATATGCTGCCTCTCTGCTTCTTAAACATCACCCCCCTGCCCTGCATCTGTACTTAATGGCCAATGTAAGGATCCCTTTGCACTGAATTTTCCATAGAATTCGTAAAGCCAGGCAATTCTTTTTTCTTTCTTTCTTTTTTTTTTCTTTTCTTTTCTTCTTCTTCTTCTTTTTTTTTTTAGCAAATTTACTATTAAGGTTTTTTTTTTCCCCCTTTATGACCGTTTTTAAAGAACAATGCAATACTAGGATAACATGCTTTTAAAATGCATAGCAGTGGGGTTTTCCTCCTGATTTCCAGTCTGTACACTACCAAAGACAAGGACTGTAGATCCTCCTAATGTCTCCCTTCAGTCAACACAGAGGCAGAAAGGAAGTGGGCCTCACTAAAGGCCCTTTTTCATCCTGAAACCTACATTTTGCTCTGTATCCTTCATTGGTTTTCTGTTTCTCAAGCTGGCATCAAAAAGATACTGCAATCACTCAAGTGTTTTCTCAAGTTCATTTTGGACCTGGATGTAAGATATTCACTTTCACATTCAGAAGTGCTTCTGCTGTTTGCCTTTCAGTGATGTCACTGTATTTGAAAATGGCTTTCCTTCAGCTGTACCCTTTATATTTTAGTTCCCATTCACCGCTTTATCCCACCTATCATCTCCTGACCCAACTCAACACAGACACACACAGACACACACACACACACACACACACACACAGACACACACACATTAATCATTAAAACTGGAGAATTTAAACCTCTGATTCCATTGATTGTAAGTGTCTATTATAAATCCTGGTTCCATTATTTATGAACTGTATGATCATGAGCAAGTTACCAAACCCCTCTGGACCTTAGTCTTTACATCTAGAAAATGGGAAAATTTAAAGTATGTAACTTGCACTCTCTCTGCTTCCATGGGAATGAAAAGTGATAAGGCATGTGTGGTGCCTAGGATGGTGCCTGTCATGTAAAAAGAGGGCAATAAATATGAGCTATACTGTTATCATCTCAGAGTATGTTTCTGTAAAATGGAGTCAAGATTGCTAACCTCACAGGATGATCATGAAATTTAGATCATAAGATTACTATTTACTGGCCGGGTGTGGTGGTGCATGCCTGTAATCCCAGCACTTGGGAGGTTGAGGCAAGAGGATCTTAAGTTCAAAGCCAGCCTCAGCAATGGCGAGGCACTTAGCAACTCAGTGAGACCCTGTCTCTAAATAAAATACAAAAAAGGGCTGGGATGTGGCCCAGTGGTCGAGTGCCCCTGAGTTCAATCCCTGGTACCCAAAAAAAAAAAAAAAAAGATTCCTATTTACTGAATGCCTAGTTTATGCCTAGCCCAGGGACTAAGCATTCAGTAAACAGTAGTCTTAATCCCCCAACTCACCTCTCACTATCCCATGCTTCCTTCTCTCTCCTGAAGACTGTTTTTCCTCTTGGATTTTTGCTTTTGTGTCTTAACTACTCTACCATCATTTAAAAACTAATGTCAAAGTGCTGATTTTGAATAAAGTAAAAAAAATGAAAGAAATATAAAAAGAAAAATTGTCAAATAGCAGCTGTGCTCTCAGGCAAGAAACATTGTAGTGGGGACTCATTTTCTAGGAAGTTTCTTTTAACTCCACAGTGAAGTGGACATACTAATAGCCCTTACCTTCTGGCCATTAGACACCTGAGTGCTGCCAGAGACACTGAAAAACTCGCTGTTCTGCTCAGAGTCGTTCTTCTTAATTGCATGAGGTCAAGTGTAAAGTATAATCACTTCACTTCTGTTCAATTGCTGCCACTTTTCATTTTGTTCTTTTTCATTATCTCATAGAATTCTAGGCCTTTGAGTGGCTACGAAATGTCATCTTCCCAACTCTAGTTCTAGTGTTTGAACCCGCTCTAGGTCACTCCTCCATAGTGGCCATTTAGACTCAGTTGACACCTTCCAGGGAGAGAAAGCCCACAGTATCCAGGTGCCTGGCTTCCTAGACCTGCTTGAGACACACATCTGTGAGAAAGTTTTAACTTCCTTAGTGCAAACCTGGCTCCGTTCATTGCTGCCTCATGTCTAACCTTGCCTCTTTAAGCTTAGCACTCATGTCCTCTTTTAAGTGTGATAATAGCCAATCTACTACTGGAAGGAATTTTTCATATCACTTGCAGGTGTTTTTTCTTTTCCCATCTAGCTAAAATTCTATGTTAATATAAGAGCAATAAAAAATTGAAGTGAGAGTCCAGTGATACAGTCATTTTTGCTATCTTGGGTGACCTCAGAGTTCCTGATTTGGGTGCCTATCCCAGGTCTCCAGATTTGACTCCATACTTTATTATTTGAGGGACAATCAGTTGATGTCTGTCTTCATCCATTCAGGTTACTAGAACAAAATCTCAGAAATCACATAGATTATAAACAACAGAAATTTATTTATCATAGGTCTGGAGGCTAGGAAGTCCATAGTTCAACGATCATGCCAGCAGATTTGGGGTCTGCTAAGGGCCCACTTTCTGGATCATTGATGGTGTCTTCTTGCTTTGCTCTCACATGGTGGATGGGGCAAGGCAACTCTCTAGGGTCTCTTATAAGGGCACTAACCCCATTCCTGAGTGACCTACCCTCAGGAACTAATCACTTCCCAGAGGCCTTGCCTACTGATATCATCATATTGGTGACTAGGTTTTCAGTGTATGGATTTTAAGGTGATACAAACCTTCAGACCATAGCAATTTGAGAGAAGCCTAGGCTCTGTATATAGACACTGACTCATTGAGTTGTTCATTCATTCACTCACTCACAGTTGTAAATATTTGACATAATTTTATATGCAATGAAACAAATATGTCTTTCAGTATAATATTATGCACGCTTCTCCTTCTATCAGCCCCTTGCCCCCTATAGGTTTCAATAATTCACTTTTACAAAATGAGAACTTTATTTAAAAGAAAAAAACACAACAATTTTGCTATCACAATGATTCCTTTTGTCTTTTTAAACCTATACCCTCTGTTCCAACAACTTTCCTTTCCTGGCTCTTCTGAGGTTATGAACTTCAGCACTTCCCATGTGCGCTGGAGATTCCTAGCTCACAACACAACTTGGTGCTTGGATTTCTTCTTCACATCAGCATTAGTATTTCATCTGATACATACCTGATTTACTATAAGAAAATTCAAAACATCCTTCTAAGACAATGGAAAGGATTGTTGGCACTAATTTTCTGTAATCACTATATAAGGCAATGCAATCTCCAACAGGAGAGCATTGTTTTGTGAAGAAAGGCGTGAAGTTGAAACTTGTATCTTAAGCAGCCATGACTTCAGATCCTTGTTTAAGCAGGAAACACAGCGTACTCATTTGTTGGAAAAAATTTTATGTTCCTACTATCAATGCCATCCAGCCAAAGAGCAGGAACCCTGTAGTTGGAATACTTGAGCTTATTTCTCATTCTACTGAGGAAGGGAAATTCATATCTTGAGGTATGTTGCTAAGGTATTAGAAATGGTTTATTTTGTAGAATTCAGACTTACATTAGGGGATTTGGAAGACAACATAAGGAAGCAGGGCAGTGCTCTAATTTGGATGCTGTTAGAAAGTAGGGGCAATTTCACAATTGGCCATCTCAATAAGTCTTCTAGGGAAGAAAGGAAAACTCGAGCAAGTGTAAAGGTATAATTGGTAAAGAGGCAGTAATCTCTCCTAGTAGCCAGGATAAGGGGATAGCTGCTCCCTTTTTTGTGATTTGTACAATGTTAATATATTATCTGTGTTCAGATGTGACTGTGGAGTTCTCTTTTTTTCTCAGTCCATCATGGCCACAGAGTAGCCTTGTTTGATGTTATGTTTCGTGCTCATGTTCAATGGAAGATGATCAAGACCTTGCAGTTAGTGCCAGGCCTGCTCCTAGCAACACCCAGGCTAAGCTGATAGGGCCAGATCAGCTCTCTGTCAGCACTGCTCTTCTCTTTTTTACTCTTGGATATTTGAGGAACATCACTGAGCAAACAGAAGACGGTATATCAATCCTCACTGGGATAAAGAGACAGAAAACAAAATTAGTAATTAAATTTTTAGTATGTTAAAATATAATAACTGCTATGGGAAAGGGAAAGATAATAGAACGGAGTAAAAGGGATAGGAGGGGGGAATGTATACAGAGGGAAGAGGCTGTTTTAAATAGGTTGATCAACATAGGCCTTATTGAGAAGTGACACTTGAACAAAGGATTGAGATGGAGGTGAGACAGTGAGCCATTTGAATAGTGAAAGGATTTCTGGTTCAGTTCCATAGGAATCATCCTAATAGAGACAGTGGATTCCTGAAAACCTTCTTACTTACTCCATAGGTCATTGATTCCATCCTCTGCTTCCTGTCTGGTTATCAGTTTTCCAATTGACCTCTCTGAGGTTGTTTTGACCCAGACCACAGAGAAAAAGATGGAATAGGAGGTACAGACAAGCAGGGGTACTTGGATAGTAATGTTTACTGTAGTGTTCCCGCTCTGTGAACTCAATGCAGTGGGTTATCTCTTTTCTCATCTCTCTCCACTAGACTGCTAGTCCCAATGGTCTGTCCTCAGTGGAGGGCAGCTGCCCACTGACTATTCCTGTCACAAAACTATGCTTGTTCCATCTTGAGTATAGCCACAATTCTGTATTCCTTCTCGTGGAACCTGAGAGAGTCCAGTTGCTAGCCCTGTCAGAACTGCAGTCAGAAACAGGATTCTGTGAGAATTCTTCCACTGTTTCTATTTTGTCCAAGCATGTTCATGGCTATTATACTTCTTTTATTTTTCTCTAGCAATATCTCTTTGTTATTAGTATGCATTATCACCAATTGATAAATCTAACACTATAAACACAGGCTGATAATTTATCATTACTTTGATCAAATCACAGCTTGTAAGTGATTGAACTAAGGTAGCTCAGACTTGATTTTTTTTTTTTACAATGGTGTTGCTTTTAGACCTCAGTGCAGTCTAATCTCCTGGTTATAAACCAAGAAAATTGTGCAATAAAAAAAAAAAAGTGAAAACAATTGAAACTAAGGGACATAGTGTAGTACCATTTTGTGGTAAATTGAACATCACTAAATTCAATGTGTATACATTACCTAAATATAAATGATGGCATTGGAATCTATTGATAAACATCAGAGCAGTAGGAGGAAAAGTATATTCTATAACTTCCTGGTTTTTGACATTGAACTTGTTTCTCAATAGTTAAGAATCCAAACAATAAGAAATATTATCAGTAAAAGATAATTCTTGATTAATTTATAATAATGTGAGTGTGGAACCTATTTTTATTATGGAATTATAATAATCATAGAAACTTATATTTATATGGGGTATTATGCCTTACTTTTATATCCAGTTTCCAATTTGAGTCTCATAACGTATTTGGAAGGTAGAAGAATGTACTGAGTTATTATTATCATTTTACTGTGAAGAAAGTAGGACTCAGACAAATGAATTGACTTGCAAAATTATAAGAGTTGGATGCAGGGGTGGAATTCAATTCTCCTAAAAATGATTATATACCTTTCAAATAAATGTCAACCAGACATTATTTCAGTTTTCTATCTGTTGCTTAGTATATATGTGACCTTGGACAAATCATTTAATCTCTGAGTTTTTTTTTTATCGAGGCTAATGATAATGCCTGTTTCAATGAGTCATTTGATGGTGAAATTTTACACACACACACACACACACACACACACACAAACACATACTTCATAATATTTTTGGATAATGACTGACCATACATGATGACAATGGTACTTTAAGATTATGGTAGATCTAAAAGTTCCTGTTGCCATTGTAATATAATGCAAGTCATCATGTTTATGATGATGCTGGTATATACAGATGCCTGTCATGAGTGTACAATACAGCACTAATACTTGATAATAGCAACTTACTATGTTGCTGTTTTGTGTATTTACTATATTATATTTTAGTTCTTGTTTTAGAATATACACATTCTAATTATGAACAACCTTCTACTCATGTTTAGCAAACAGTATGCCATGTTACCCTATCAGTAGCCCCATACATCTTGAATTTCCAGCATCTCTTGATTGCATCTTTTTCTCTTGTGCTTAAATTAAGCTCATAGCGTTTTGTTCATCATGACCCTTAATTATACAAAATCCACTGCTAATGTTGCCAGTAAGAGGCCAGGTTGAGTGATCTGGAAACAAAATTAAAATGATTAAGGACTAAGAATTGAAAAATCAGTGATGGTTACTGCTTGCCAATCAGGTTCTGTTCCACCATCTTGGAGAACAAGAACAAGGTGACAAAAGCTGTTAAAGAATCTACTTCAGTGAAATCAATGAGACTGACAGGCCTTATTATCACAGGAGATGGCAGTTCCATGCATGATATTGCTCTTGAGGATTTTTCTAGTGGAATAGTTGTGGATATAGAAGCTAGTGATATTGGTTATACTGATCCTGTGTGGGCCTAAGCTAATCCAGATGTTTGTATTTTAGTTTTTAACCAAAAAATTATTTATTTTTTAATTTTTAAATTCTTTTTAGTTATACATGAAAGTAAAATGCATACATGGAGCATAACTTCCATTCTTGTGGTTATACATGATGTGGGGTTATACTAGTCATGTAACCAAAACTTTATAAAAAAAATTAAAGATAGACAAAGGGAAATGAAGGTAAGGGAGGGGTATAGGACTAGAAAAGACAGTAGAATGAATTGGACATAACTTTTCTATGTTCATATATGAATACACGACCAGTGTGACTCCACATCACGTACAACCACAAGAATAGGAACTTATACTCCATGTATGTATATCAAAATGTACTCTACTGTCATATATATCTAAAAAGAACAGATTAAAAAATAGATAAAAGCTTATATAACAAGGATATAAAGAATATATTTTTCATATAGTCATACAGTATCTTTGTGTTTTATACCATGCTAATTAGAATTGCCAAAAGTTTGAATTAAAAATTTATAAAGTGGACTGGCATTGTGGCTCAGTGGCACAATACTTGCCTAGCATGTGTGAAGCACTGGGTTTGATTCTCAGTTCTGTATAAAAATAAATAAAACAGGGGTGGGGTTGTGGTTCAGTGGTAGAGCGCTCTCCTGGCACATGTGCGGCCCGGGTTTGATCCTCAGCACCACGTACAAATAAACCCATTGTGTACAGCTAAAACAAATAAATAAATATTTAAATCTTTAAGTAAATAAATAAATAAATAAAACAAAGGTCCATTGGCAAGTAAATAAAGTATTAAAATTGTTTATAAAATAAAAAGGTTATAGTAAGCTAAGGTTAATATTAAGGAAATAAGCATATTTTATGAATTTAGTGTAGTTTAACTGTGCAGTGTTTATAAAGTCTAAAGTAGTATTTATTACATTCACTCACTGCTCACATCCTGCAGGCTCTACTCATCAGTAAGTGCCCTATACAGATGTATACATTTGTTTTTAATCTTTCATACCATATTTTCTTAATATTTTTTAGTTGTAGATGGACACAATACCTTTGTTTATTTATTTATTTTTATGTGGTGCTGAAGATTGAACCCAGTGCCTCACACATGCAAGACAAGCATTCTATAGCTGAGCCACAGCCCCAGCCTCTCATACCATATTTTTAATGCACCTCTTTGTGTTTTTAGACATGTTTGTGTACATAAATATTTACTGTTTTGTTATAATTGCCCACACTATTCAGTGTTATAATATGGTCTATAGGTTTGTACCCTAAGAGCAATAGGCTATACTATATAGTCTAGTGTGTTGTAGACTAGTTTTGAGTAAGCATACCTATATAATGTTTTTATAATGACGAAATTGCCTCATGATGCATTTCTCAGAGTGTATCCCTGTTGTTTAGTCTCACAAAGACACACACATACACACAAACACATTTCCATCATATGCCAAGAACCTAATAGCTACCATTATGACTATGAGCTACAGTAGCATTTATAAAATTATTTGTTCATCTGTAAATTAGGAAAATTAGTACTGGATACATAGGCTTGTCATTGGTATTAAATAAGGTATTAAAAGAAAAATAATTAGCATAGGATATGTTATGTGTACAGTCAGTGGGGGTTAATATTGTAAATATGTTCATTTGCATGTGAGGACTCTCTTTTAAAGTGACTGAATCTGGTCCCAAATTTAAGTGAAGATGGGGACATACTGGCTTACGTAACTGAACATTTAAGGAATATATGTCATGTTTGATGTGCCCAGATAAAGAATATTATGCTGGGTGTGGTGGATCACGCCTGTAATCCCAGCACTTTGGGAGGCTGAGGTAGGAGGATCACGAGTTAAAAGCCAGCCTCAGCAATGATGAGGCACTTAGCAACTCAGTGAGACCCTGTCTCTAAATAAAATACTCAGCAAAAGTGACGTACTAAGCAACTCAGTGAGACCCTGTCTCTAAATAAAATACAAATCAGGGCTGGGGATGTGGCTAAGTGGTTGAGTGCCCCTAAGTTCAACCCCTGGTACCCAACCCCCCCCAAAAAAAAAACATTAAATGGTGTCTTCAGCACCTATCTCACTAGGTGACCCTATTCTTCTGGATTGATTCCATTATCAGGTGACTGCAGGCTGCCTTCTGGCAGTTCTCACATCCATCCATAAACCCTGAGGTAGTTTCCCAATGGGAATGTGAAAGGTGTCAATCCAAGTATTCCCAGCTTAATATCCCACACATCATTTGTTTCTGTCAGTTTAGGTTATTTGCTCACCCCTGTGTCAATCACTCTGATTTTAGTCCTGAATGACATGTAAATATCATGTTCTCAGTATTTGTATAGGGACAATTGTTCTTGAAGATAGTTCCTTGTTGTTGATCTACACAAATAGGTTCTTCCATTGTAGTCTGACTAGCCATAGTTCACCTTTATTCATACAGTTTCTATGTCTGGCTTGATAACAAGGTAAAGTGGAATTTAGCACGAAGAAATTGAACAAAACTCTTAATTAGCATACTAACCAGATCACACTATTCATTGTAATTAAACTTTTGTGTGATAAGTCCTCACATTTTGTCATACCCTGTCCTGAGTACTGTAAAGAAGATAAAAGAATGATTTCTGCATTCAAGAGGATCTCAGACTCATCAGTGACAGAGGAGACAATTTTCTTCTAATATGTGGGTGAGTGTGAACAGGAAGATAGCAGACTTATCTCAGTGTGCTCTGGAAATGCAGAAAATGATTTGAATCCTGAATGTGAAAAACTGAAGAAACACAAAAATTGGATATGGTAACAAGTAGGGAAAATTCGTGGTTCAATATATCAACACTATAATTTTACAAAGTAGATCTGATATATGGTGAGTGATGTGTTCTGGAGCCAGGAAGCATATAATTTGCATATTTACCAGTGTGTGCTTTCTACTTTTCTAAGACATTCTTCTCTTCTCTTCCTGCATTTTGATTCCCAGATAAATGAAAATCCATCATATCTCTATATTTCTAGTGGCACTTCCTCACTAGACCTCACTCGCAGGACCTGCTCTAGTGATTACAGTGAGTATCATCACAAGGTTTATTAATTAAGTCTATTAGTCAGTGGGCTCCTCCTAGGTGTCAGTGCAGGGAGGCTGGCCTGAAATTTTTTTTTTTTTTTTGCACTAGGGAATGGGCCACATAGATGGCTTAGATATATTTCTTGCCTGAAATTTTGCCTGAAGCTGTAAACATTCTGTTTGGGAAGGCAAATATTTTAACAATTTAGACCTACAATGGGAGAAATTTTATACTAGCGATATGTGGAAAGTATTTTAAGACATCAGAAGGAAGAACAGCTCGTCCTGCTCAGTGCAGGGTGCACGTGGATAGTTGGTTGGAAAGGTTTTCATTGAAGAGATGAGGTTTGAGTTGGACCTCTAAGTAGAGGAGGTAGTTTGTACAAATGGGGAGAGGCATGAAAAAATCTCTTAGAGAGTGCCATAACCATTGGGCAGTAACTGGACATGCCCAGTATTGAAGCCAGAATTAGACAGGCAGTCAGTATAGATAGGTAAATTAAGTTAGGTGGATGAGGTGGCCAATTTGGGTCCAGGAAGTTAGAGACTTCCAACTTTTAATCTCCTGAGGAATTGAAATGCTAATTCCCTCAAACCCCTTCCTCCACCCTTATCAAGATAACCTGCCCTGCTCCAACCAGTTGCTAAGGTAACCTGTCACAGGAATTGTCCCTCCTTATAGGGAGTTCTATAAAAGTTGTTAATTAATGTTTCCTGGGCTGCTCCATCCTGCCCTTTCCCCTGTTAATCTGCTTCTCATCTTTTGGCCATCCCATCTAAGCATCTCCTGGGCCTAGTCACATAGGCAGGAAGGAGAGAGATAAGGGGAAGAGAGCAGGAGAACAAAGGAAGCCTAGGATATATAACAAGCAGAACATCCTCACTTATTGGGATACCAGGATACCAGCTATGACCCCCTTTCTCCCTCCCAGGAGAAGTCTTTGTTACACCTTTTTAAATAAACCCTGCTTTATATGCTTGCCTCAACATGCTTCTCTAATGTTTTATACTTCAACATGTGAGGAAGCCGGAGAACCCATAACTGGTGGTAGCAGTACGTGTGTAGCTTTAAGATAGAAAGTGACAAGAGATAAATCCAAAATGGTGTGCAGGTACCAAGTCAGGAAAGGACTTAAGATCTGACTTGCTTCTAGGCCATGGTGATGTCAGAGAACAGGGATGGGACAAACATGAATCAGGGTTCTGACATAATTGTTAAATATAATCATCACATATAATTATAACTTGGAGAATTGGAAGGCTAATTGTAATATTCTAATATTGTAATTGTAATATTCTAAAGAAATCTTGTTTTAGGAAAACCTAATGAGCTCTAATGGAGACCAAAGGTAAATACATAAATGAAAAATCAAATAATGCTTCATTTTAAGGAAAAGTAGTTACATGAGACTGAGACTTCTCCTGGCACAATGTAATATGTAATTCTGTTTATAATAAACCATCATGATTTTTTTCAGAAGTACTTAACATTGTCTGAAACAAGGAGGATTTGCTTATTTGGACCAAATGTGTAAATCTGATGCCAGTTCACTGGGTAGCTGAAATGCATTGCTGGACATGTCTGATATTTGCACAGAAAACTGAAGATGATGCAGCTGTGCTTTCACAATAGAAGAGTCTCACTTTAGCTGTGACCTTGGATCCTTGCTATGAGATCATCAGACAGGTGGAAGAAAACAGCAAGTAAAAGACCTTGTGATGCTTGAATAAGTAAATCCTCTTAGATTAAATCCAAGAGTCCATCTTATTCTGAATTCTATACCATGACAGAGTATTAACAAATATCAGGTTTATATTCAAATTATGATGACCTTGTGCTTTTTTTTTTTTTAGAAAGTTTACAGAGATTAGTATTCCAAAAGTAGTTTAGGGACTTGCATTTCTGAAGCTATTGCAAAGACTAACAGAATGCCATATAAATCTTTTAGTTTTTCTTATTGACTTTGCAGTTATGGCTTCTTAAGTGTTTACTCCTAACAGACAGAGTCCTCTTCCCTTTAAGCTTTTATAGCTGAGAGCAAAATTTCTGTTAATCACAAATAAAACTCTAAAAAGACGTTCAAAAGGAAAGGTACATGGTGACTTTCAAAACCATCATTTGAAACAAAATGTGGATACACTTTCATGTGTTTGGACACAGATATCAAGGCAGGTCACTGAATTCAAATTGTTTACCATTTTTATCTTGCCTTAAATATAAGAAATGTGTATCTACTAGCCTGTTCTTAGTTTCAGGTCAACGTGGGCCCAAAACCCACTGTTACACTCAGGCTTTCCTTTCATATTGAGTATGATTAGGCTAACTATACTCAATTATTTCTGTTTAATGCAGAAGGCAATTCAGCAATCTACTTTCCTTCTACTTTATAGAACACAGGAACAATTTCTCCTCCTACAGTGATGACATGAAATATATTTTTGGTCTCTATGTTAGTTGACACGCAAATGTACCCACTGTATCACAAGGGAAAACTCATTAAAAGCTGCTGGAATGCAATTGTGTTATCTCCCAGGAACACAGAAAATAACATTAGTCATTACTCCCGTGCATTTCCAGTTGGTAACATAGTGAAATCACCCACCTCACTCCTATTCCCTCAAGGTTTCTGTAGAAAATTTTCATATTTTATTTTAGTTCCATCAGACAAAAGCTTTAGGTGTTTATTTATCACTAAGACACATTTTTATTTAAATTGAAAACTGCTGCCACACAATCTTATATACAATCACGGAAACTTTTGTTTCCTAATTTGTCAAGAATGTCTGACTCTGGAGTTATTGCCAAAATCTCCCCACCAAGCGTTTGGAATTCTTGCTTAGATAAATTAGATACAAGAAAGGGGCTAATATATAACAAAGATGACATACATCATTTGAAATCCATAATTTTCTCTAGTATTTTACTCATTTTGGGGAAGTGGTTCTTTTAGCTGAGAGATTCCTAAGACATCTTGGTTTTGTAGTATTCTACTAATATGGATATGTGATAATATATGTTTGGGCAAACCTTACCCCAGCTTGCCTTTCCTACTTTCCCTATGTCTATGTACTATCATCACCAAATCCTGAAACTCAAAGGAATCTTGGGTGGCCATTATTCATTGGGTAATTGTTCATATATTTATTGAGCTCATGTTATGGTCTAGGCTTAATTTTAGGCTGTCAGGATACATCCCTACTCCTAGGAAACATTGAGTGCAAATAATAAACTACTAAATGAGTGAGATAAAGTCAGATGATAATGACTGCTATAAAGGAAACTAGTAGGACATTGTTGGGGGAGATAATTAAGTTGGGCTTTTGATTTGGGAATGCTTCAATGAGAAAATGTTAATTTATCCTAAAAAAGAGCCAGTCAATTGAAGATCTAGAGGGAGCACATCCCAGATAGAGGAAAACAAGTGTGTACAATATGAGTGATCAATAATTATTTATAAAAGAAGGAATTATCTTTAATTACTTTTTAATCTTAAACTTTTCATATTTATTGCCAATATATATTTTTCTTTTTTAGGCTTTTTTTCTGTTTTTCTCTTTGAGGGTAATTGCATTTTAGTAGAAAAGGTTTTTGAACATTGAGAATATTAACCCTTTCTTACTGGCATTGCTAATGGTCTATTAGTTACTTACGTTTTGACTCCTTTTGTTCTGTTCTATTTATCTTATAGATGTCACATTTTATATTTAATCCTATTAATCTTTTTAATGCTTTTAAACTTTCATTTAAGTGCTTTGAATGAATTTTTATACCTAATGATAATTAGTGATTAAGTCACCAACATTTATTTATACTTCATCTTTGACTTAATGTTTTAAATTAAATTTTTGACATGTCCTGCATTTATTTGGGTGACTTGAGAAACAATTTTAATTTTTTTCAATATGGTTAACCAATAACCACACCACACCTGATTGAATAGTTGACATTTTCTCTGTTTGTTTAAATGCTACATTATCATGCTAAATTGCATATTCTTGAGTCCAGTTACAGAGTGATTATTATGTTTCATTCAGCTATTGCTCTGAACCAATACCAAACTGGTTATGTTTTTCCATTTTTATAATGATGTTGATATGTGTTAGGAACACTCTTCCTCATTCTACTTGATTAAAAGTATATTAGCTCTAATCATCTATTGTTCTAAGTTTGTCTTTGACCATTATGCCATTTTATTTTAAATGGAATTTTGATTGGAACAAATTAAAAATTATACATTAAATGTATTGGAAATGCAAAAGTTTTACATAGATTGTTTCTAAATGTGCCTTTTGTTGTTTATTGTGGTAAATGTGCATTCCCCCTTTTAACGCTACCTGTCCTGTAATTAGTTGTAAAAATATATAGCATGAATTCTCATGGATTGTCTAGGTAACATATAAAAGTAAAATTTAAAACAGTTAAGACTTAGCTATGATGTGTTCCCCAAAAGCTCATGTGTAAGACACTGCAAAAAAAAAAAAAAAAAAACAAAAAAAAAACAAAAACAAAAAAACTTAGAGGTGAAATGATTGGGCTACCAGAGCCTAAACCTAATCAGCGCATTAATCCAATGATATGCATTAACTGGGTGATAACTGAAGGCAGATAGGTTGTGGCGGAGAAGGTGGGTCACTGGGAGTGTGCCTTTGGGGGCTTAAATTTTGTTCCTGGTAAGAGGAGCTCTCTCTCTCTCTCTCTTTCTCTCTCTCTATCTCTCTCTCTCTCTCCTTCCTTGTTGCCTTGTCCTGAGCTATTTTCTTTCACCACACCCTCTGCCATGATATTTTGCCTCACCTTGGGGCCAGAGCTATGGAGTTGACCATCTATGGATTGAGACCTCTGAAACCATGAGCCCCAAATAAACTTTCCTTCCTTTGTGTTGTTCTTGTTGGATCTTTTGGTCACAGTGACCAAAAAAAGCTAACTAAAATAATAACTGCATACCAAACACATACACCCATACATACACAGAGATATGTAAGAATGTGTATGTGTTTGATTATTTATTTATTTATTTGAACCAGAACTTATGTGTTTGAAGACAGCTTAACTGTTTATCTGCTGTATTACTTTACATCTCTTTACCTCAAGCATTTTGTAAAATTAAGATTTTGCAGTTACTCAGTACCTCATAAGGTGATTTTGACAAATATATGTAGTAGATTGCATAAAATGTGTATAGTTGTGCCTGTCATATATTAAGCACTGTGATAGGTTTATTATTGTTACAATTGTTGGTAGTACTTTATTGGCTACAACTTCCAAAGAAAATATAAATAATAGTGGTGAAAATTTCTTCATTTTTTTCTTTGTTTTAGGAATAATAATTCTTTGTTTCATCTACATTTGATACCATGAAGGATTTTTTTAGTTGTAGATGGACACAATATCTTTATTTATTTTTATGTGGTGGTAAGGATAAAACCCAGTGCCTCACACATACTAGACAAGCACTCTACCACTGAGCCACAACCCCAGCCCTATTATGAACAATTTTAATGAAAATTATGGACATTTTATACCTTAATTTATACATCCCCTTATCTAAAAAGTAACATTTTATTTGTAGCACACTACTATTTTTATTAATTTATTAATTTTTTATTCTAAGTTGTTATAAATGGCAGCAAAATGCATTACATTTCATATTATACTTATTGGGCACATTTTTACATATCTCTGGTTGTATACAAAGTATATTCACACCATTTATGTCTTCATACATGCACTTAGGGTAATGATATTCATCTCATTCTACCATCTTTTTTATTTTTTTTATTCAAAGTTGTTGTATTTACAATAGTAGTATGCATTATAATTCATAATAAACATATAGAGCATCTTTTTACAAAACACTGTTTGTATACAATGTATACTCATACCATTCAAATCTTCAATCATGCATTTAGGATAATGACATCCATCTTATTCAACCACCTTTTCTTTTTTCCCCTCCCTCCCCCCTTGCTTCCTTCCTTCCCCTCCCTCCCCTTTGATCTTTCTAGCATTCCTCTAATCCTCCTATGTACCTCCATCCAACACCACTGTGTATCAGCCTCCTTATATCAGAGAAAACATTCGGTATTTGGATTTTTGAGATTGACTAACTTCACTTAGCATTATATTCTCCAACTTCATCCATTTACCTGCGAATGCCATTATTTTATTTTCTTTTATTGCTGAGTAAAATTCCACATTTTCTTTATCCACTTATCTACTGAGGGACATCTAGGTTGGTTCCACAACCTAGGTATTGTGAATTGTGCTGCTATAAACATTGAAGTGTCTGTGTCACTGTAATATGCTGTTTTTAAGTCCTTTGGGAATAGACCCAGGAGTGGGAAGGCTGGGTCATAAGGTGGTTCCATTCCCAGTTTTCCAAGAAATCTCCATACTGCCTTCCATAACAGTTGCACCATTTTGCAGTCCCACCAGCAATGTATGAGTGTGCCTTTCCCCCCACATCCTCCCCAACATTTATTGTTGTTTGTGTTCTTGATAGCTGCCATTCTGACTGGAGTAAAATGAAATCTTAGAATAGTTTTGATTTGCATTTCTCTAATTGCCAGCAATGTTGAGCATTTTTTCATGTATTTGTTGATTAATTGTGTATCTTCTTCTGAGAAGTGTCTTTTCAATTCTTTAGCCCATTTGTTGATTGGGTTATTTGTTTTTTTGGAATTAAGTTTTTTGAGTTCTTTATATATTCTAGAGATTAGTGCTCTATCTGATGTGCATGTATTAAATATTTGTTCCCAAATAGTTGGCTCTCTATTCAACTCACTGATTGTTTCTTTTGCTGAGAAGAAGCTTTGTTATTTGAATCTATCCCATTCATTGATTCTTGATATTAATTCTTGCGCTACAGGATTCTTGTTAAGGAACTTGGGGCCTAATCTGACATGTTGGAAATTGGAGCTTACTTTTTCTTCTATTAGGTGTATTGTCTCTGGTCTAATTCCTAGGTCCTTGATCCACTTTGAATTGAATTTTGTGCATGGTGAGAGATACAGGTTTAATTTCATTTTGTTGCATATGGATTTCCAGTTTTCCCAGCACCATTTGTTGAAGAGGCTATCCTTTCTCCACTGTACATTTTTGGCACCTTTGTCTAATATAAGATGGCTGAAATTATATGTATTAGTCTCTGTGTCCTCAATTCTGTACCATTGGTCTACCAGTCTGTTTTGGTGCCAATACCATGCTGTTTTTTGTTACTATTATAACACACTACTATTAAAAAGCAAACCAAAGTAATAATAGTTCCTTAGCATTTTCTATTATCTAGTACATATTTAAATTTGTCTGAAGACATTGATAAAGCTGCTTATTGAATCTTACATCTCATCAAGAACCATGCCTTTTGCAGCTGGGGCTGTGGCTCCGTGGTAGAGTGCTTGTCTCGCACGTGTGAGGCCCTGGGTTAGATCCTCAGCACCACACAAATAAAATAAAGATATTGTGTCACCTAGAACTAAAAAAAGTATTTACAAAAAAAACAAAAACCATGTATTTCATTTAGTTGTTACGCCTTTTAAGATTCAAGCTAGAATTGTTTCTACCTTTTTTTAATGACTTAGGAGGGGGAAAAAAACTCCCACATGCTAGAATGACATGATTATTTATTCATGGTATCATTCATCTTGTTCCAATATCCCTTGTATTTTCTATAAACTGGTAGATCAATTGAAAAGATTGATTGAATAATAATTATGTACAAGTTTAAGGGTATGTTGTATTGCATTACATGCTCTTTCTGGTCCTCTGAGAAGCAAAAGTCAAGACAGAGTGAGAAGTATAAAAGACTTATTAAGGACAATGCCTGTGGAGATTATATGGACTAAGAACAGACAGATAGAACCTCAGAACCCATTGCAGGTCTGACTTCTCTGAAGAGAGAATAGGTAGGAGGATTGGGTAGGAAGACTCTGGGCTGGCAGTACAACTCTGAGAATGTCTTGATCAGGTGGGGTTGGTGGGGGAACCACAGAGAAAAGCTTGTACATTAGAAGAGTCTCAGTGTGCCCAAATGGCCTGGATTTATTCCTGCAGAACTCCATTTTTGATTGGAAACCTCACTTCAGCATGAACATTGAATTGCATCCTGAAGGTATGCTAGCTGGAGGCTGGCAGCCCATGCCATTCCTTACAGGAATCTCTCTTGAAGGGAGAACTAAGTGACACACTTGGATGCTACCCATCACATCAGAAGGCATATGCTGTCTGTTGTTCCACTGTTAGAGATGTAAAAGTTAATGTAGCCATAGCCTGACTATATTTTCCCCTTTCTGACCTAAAAATAATCTGAAGGGCAGTGGATGGACATCAGAACAAAGTCCAGTTCCCTATCAACTTCTCATTTAATGGTTCCTGTGTCTACTAATGATTCTTGCTTGAAGCATTTCCTAACAGGTTGTACTATAGTGATTTTCTAATTCTCTTCTAATCCCTCTAGTTTTTCCAAGTCACCTTAGGATATTAACTAGAGATTTGTGACAGAAATCATGTGATTTGTTAATAGGTTTGTAACATTAAGATTGCTTTTAGGATATCTCAACCAGTCAGTCTCATAGGCATTTGAAATTTACCATGTCCATAATAAATCCATCTTTCTCAATTGCTAAGTTTGCTCTTCATATTTCCAGCCTCAGAGAATGGCATTACCATCCATCTAATTACCAAGCCCAGACCTTTGACATCACTCTGTGTTCCTCCTTCACCCTAATTCCCGTATTCAATCAGCTGCCAAATTATATTGATGCAATATCCTTGATATTTCTTAAACACAATCACTACCCTGTATACTTTCTGCCACTGACACAATGTTGGTCTTCATGTTTTCAATCCTGGTAATATACAAAGTCTCTTAAGTGGTCCCTTGGGCCTGTTCTTTCTTTCCTGCTACCTAAACACAACAGCAAACCCAGCAAGATATTTCAGACTTGTCAGTATGATCCTGCTGTTTTCCAAAGTAAATTACTTCACTGAGTTTTCAACATTGGTCCCCAAAGTCCAAAGCCTTAAAAAAAAAAGATACAAATTTCCTTAGAACTTGCACCCTGGTCTTTTTAAAAATAAATTTGTATTGCTTTAAATTCATCCATGCTCTTTATCACACCTACTATTTACACAGGCTATTGGTCCTTTTTGCTTGGAATACTCATTGCCTCTTGGCAAATTTGAACTCTTAATTATGGTATAAAGATGTGCTAGTCAATTTCTATTTGCTTTGACAAAGCACCTGAGAAAATCAACTTAGAGGAAGAAAAACTGTTTTGGCTCACAGTGTCAGAAGTTTCAATGCACGATTGATTGACTGGCCCCATTGCTATAGACCTGAGATGAGGAGAGCATCATGGCAGAGAAGTCCTGGTGGAACAGAGCTGCTCACCTCATGGCAGCAGGGAAGGAGGGGTGGGGAGACAGAGAGCCAAAATATTATTTCCAGACATACTTATAGTATACCTATAGTGCCTATAGTTACCACCTAGTAATCCATTTAAATTTATTAATCCATCAAATTGGTAAATCTATTGATTAGCTTACAGCTCTCATAATCTAATAATTTCATATCTGAACATGCCTGCATTGCCTCATGAGCTTATGGGGGGGGGACTTCATATCTAAACCATTACAGATGGTCAAGAAATTCTTCCTGAGAGCTAGAAAGGAAAGGGGAAAACAAAAGTGGGGGGCATATATTATGAAAATAAATTACCCTAAGTGCATGTATGAAGTCACGAATGGTGTGAATCTACTTTGTATACAACCAGAGATATGTAAAAATGTGCTCTATAAGTGTAATATGAAGTATAATACATTCTGATGTCATTTCTAACAACTTAGAATAAAGAATAAATAAATTAAAAAAAAGAAAAGAAAAGGAGATCAATAGAGGAAAGGGGAGGTAGGGAGTAAGGGGGAAATGCTAAGGAGTGAAATTGGCCAACTTATTGTATTGTGTGCATGTACACATATGTAATAATACTCCTGTCATGGAGGATCCAGTCCTTAGTCTCCTCTGTTGTCTGTGGACCCCATGTTTTCTGGTGTCTGGGATTCTTTCTCCAAACTCAAACTCTCCTACTGCCCTGTGGCCAGACACCAGCAGGTCCAGCAAGCTGCCAGATTGGAGGGGGCGGGGTAGAGCCAAGTGGGTTTCCAGCACCAGTTGTCCCCTGTGTAAACTTTGTCTATGTTTGATTTTCTCCTGTTCACTTAGGCACACTCTATGTCCTGCAGTGTGGGTTTGCCAGGCCTGTATTTTGGGCCAAACTCGGGTTTGCAGGGACTTGCACCTCACCCTGCGCTACAGCTGCAAAATGGTTTCTTCCTCTGCCCACCTCACCCCCACCCCTGCACTCAGCCAGGAGAGATGGGGGCTTCTTTCCAGCACAAGGATATTGTGCTCTTTGCCTTTCAGTTTAGTCAAACAGTGTCTTTGATCTCTGATCTCTCCATACTCAGACATGCCTCAGGCTTCCTAAAAATGTGGGTTCCTTAAATTCCCTTATCCTTCCCCTTTTTTGGTTGGTGGGGGCTGGTCCAGTAGGCACTGCTAATGGCTGTGCTGGGGGATTTCTTCTTATTTTATTATATCCAACCTCCTGGGTCCTGCTTTGATTGTCCAGAATTAATTCCCAGTAAAGTCCTTCTTTTTTTTCCCACACCACTTTGTAGAGAAGCTGCCTGTCTGCTTTCTTGGTTTCACATCATGGAGCAACCAGGAAAGTGACCTCCTCTATTCAGAACTTGAATAGAAAAGAAAGTGACCTCCTCCGACCTGTAATCTACCTCATCTCCAAGACATAGTTTAAATGGTTTATTATATGCACTGATTCTTTATTCATTTGACAGATATTATTGAGCACATATTTTGGATCAGACACTGTTCTCAACGTTATGGATACAGTAGTGAACAAAGAGACCAAACTCTCTCCCTGCCCTCGTGTACCTTACATTTTAGAGGACAGGTTAGGCAATAAGCAAAATGAGCTACATATATATTTTCAGGTGGCAATGAAGTATGACAAGGGAAATAATGCAGAAAGTGTGGGTTCTGGCAGAGCTTAGGGGATGCTGATTTAGATAGGAAGTTCAGAGAAGACCTCATTGAGCAAGCAATCTTTAAGGGAAAAATGGAGATGGTAAGGGAGGAGGTCATGTGGACACTTGTGGAAAAAGCAACCTATAAATAATGAACAAGTACTTGGCTTACTTAAAGGGCCACAAGGAGATCATGTTGATTAAAGAAGAGTAAGAAAGGGACACAGTAATGGAGGCTAAGGTCACAGATTGCTGGGTCCAGATTACGTAGAATGCATTTTTTGCTTTGAGTATACTGCAAAGCCATTGCTAGTTTTGAGTAAAGAAATACTATGATAAAAATTTTAAAGATCATTCTGGAAGCTGCGTGCAGAATAAACTATAGGTTGATAAAAAATGGTAGCATATATACCAATTAGAAGTCTTTTCCCCATAATCCAGGGCTGAGATAAGGATGACTGGGGCCAGTTGTCTAATGGTATAGGTGGTGAGATGTGGGCCAGATATAAAAGTGTTTTGAAATAGAGCCTAGAAGATTTGCTGGTGAATTGGATTTGGGGTATGCTAAAAGGAAAGGGGTCAGGTAAAGTAATGATTGATTAAAATAATAATAGCTTAATCATATTACACTTAATATGTATCCAAAACTATTAAATATTTTAGTAAGTATTAACTCATTTAGTTCTCAGAAAAATGAAACAGTTCCTAGTATATATGGGTATGAAGTATTTACTGATTGAGGCACAAAGAGGATAAGTAACTTATTCATGCTATTTAGCTAGTAAGTGGTGGGTCCAATATTGAAGCAAAGATGCTTTAGCTATAGAATCCATGATTTTAAGTACACACAATGGTGGGATGCTTTGAAAGGATGCTAGAACCATGATATGAGATACATGAAAATAAAGGATGGTAATGTTTGTATGAGCTCAGAATCTGAACTGCTTGTGGATGCTAAGAAAATGAGATAATGCTAAGAGACACAAGAAAGTTCCTGCTACCCCAGCCCATTTGCACTTTCCCCTCTGCAGGATATTGAGAGCCCCCAAATCTCTAGTCATATTCTACACAGAGAAACACAACAGACAGTATCTGACTTAGCCATATTTTAAAAAGAAGCTGTCTAGTTCATTCATACCTAGGCATTTATCTATTTTGCCTAAAAGAGTTTAACACTTTTTGTCAATTGAACTGAATTTAATACGGGAATTTCATCGTTTGTTGGGATATGCCATACTAGGAAAATGTTTTATATTTTTAATGAATAAGCAGATATTAACTGAGAAACATGGGGGGATCATAGAAAACCACTTACCTTGTCTCTGGGGTTATTAACACCTGTCCCTTTATGTCATTTTGTTCTGATAGTCAAGCATTCAAAAAAGCCCAGCTGGCCATGCCTCATTCTTCACTCAGGAACTTGTGTGGAAGGCAGCCATTTCCAAGTATTTTGGGCACACCGTATCTAGCATGTGTACTTGCTTCTGGACACAGAATCTGGTGTTCTGATGGGAAGGCAAAAATCTTGCCACCCTACACCAGCTCTAGCAGCTCATCCCCTGCTATCTTCCCATCAGTATAGGCTAGGCGTGCTGCTTCATATGCTCCAATGCAGTGGACATCTCAGAACAGAGAGTAAGGCCTAAAATGTCAACCAGTGCTGAACCTAGAAAACCTGGCATAGGCTGCGATCTTTCTGGACTTAGTTTAGGCTCGGGTATAGGCAAAACCCCATCACCTCAGGGCTTACGGGATGCACAGAAACCTAAGTAGGAATAGTCAGGGATGTTGATCTGAGGTTAAATTTCAGGAGAATCAGCCTCTAATTGGCCAAAGAAGAACTCAGAATCACCCTCCCTCATGTATTACTACCAAAGACACAGAGGTTAGCAAAATCTGAGAGAGGAATTACCTGGTAACATTGTAGCCAATGAGAAGCTGTTTCTAGGAAGAAAATATTTGTAGCATATAGTAATTGCCATGTTTTAAAAGGAGGCTACAGATCTGTAGTTTTTTTTTTTTTTTTTTTTTTTTTTTTTTTTTTTTTTTTTTTTAATACTCTGTTCTTCAAGATCTCTAATCTCTTTCTCCCTGTAAAGAGAAAACTGATGGCGCTTTCTCTTTCTCTTTCTCTCACTTGCAGTTTCTCTTTCTCTCACTTCTTTCTCTCTGGTTATCTGTTCCTCTTGTTCCTCGAAGAAAATTGAATTGGAGCTGTCCTGCCCATGGTCTCTGTTAATGACAAAGGGGAGAGAGCTCAGAGAGAACCCCTTCTGAAAAATTCAGCCATGGCCAGCATTTATTGAGCACTTACTGTGAGACAGGAACTGTGTTAAGCACTTTAAATGTATTCACATATTTAATACTCACTCTACCCAAAGTCCATCTCTCTCAGTGTGAGGGATGGATATGTGCTAAAAGATGGTCACAGTTAATGATTCTGCCTGCAGAGAAGGAGCTTGTCCTCAATTTGGGGCAGTTAAATTGAAGTGAAACAAAACACAAGGTTTAGATGGAACTCTTTAGACAGAGGCAGCACCAATGCATCAGCTGTATAATGCCCACCTGTTTCTATCCTCCTGTCAGGAGATATTTCTTTAAGAGCTAGTCTTTACAAATTAGAAATTATTTAAGAGGAGCACAATAAATGTTTGCTGGGTTTTGGACTATATAATATATTACCATTGCCTTGGTTTATCTGGAGAACTTTCTCTTATCATCCTTCGTTGAGAGTTGCCTGGGTTTATTCAGTTTTCAAAAAAACAAAAAACAAAAAAATTACTATTTCTCTAATGACTCACCTGAGATAGCTTTGTTCTAGAGAAGTGGTTATCATGTAGGGGCAATTTTGCCCCAACTCAAAAACATTTGGAAATTTCTGGAGACCTTTTTGATTATCTGGCATTTAGTGAGTAAAAGCCCAGGATAAACTTCTTATAATGCGTAGGATAGCTCCCTACAACAAGGAATTATCCAAACAAGAATGTCAGTAGTGGCCAGGTAGAGAAATCCGTCTCTAGTCTTGAGAGAGCTCTTTAATCATGGAAATTCCATTGTCTCACCTATGCATTCCAATTCATTGGTCAGACCTCTGCATATTCACCCTGCATGCCTAGTGATTCTTTTGCAAGTGGTCCCTGGACCAACATTGAGAAACTGCTGTATTTTTGTGGTTTTCATTTTGTACTCACCTAGGACATAGTGTTCTTTTGTTTAGAGATCTCTGATCTACCTGAAAGCCACTCCTGTAATTTTATTGTATATCATATAACTTATAAGAAATGAAATGTCCCACATTTTATACATGTATTATCTTGGGGGTGGTGGGTACCGGGGATTAAACTCAGGGAACTCAATCACTGAGCCACATCCCCAGCCCTATTTTGTATTTTATTTAGAGATGGCATGTCTTTGCTGAGGCTGGCTTTGATCCTTCTGCCTTAGCCTCCCAAGTGCCCAGCTATATGTATTGATATGTTATACTGTATCCCATAAATATGTATGGTTAATAAATTTAAAAATATAGCACATATCTCCTATGTTCACAAAAAAATAACACTACTATTTAATAAGTAGAACATTGCAAATAAACTGTAGTGTCTTCTCAAGACAATGAGTGTGTTTTTCCTGGTGGCGATATGCGGTGTTTGGGTGATAGATTGAGCTGCAAGTGTTTCTCAGTTTTAGATGGGCATGTCTCACTTCACACTTAGAAAGCCATTTGTTAAGCACAGATTGCCAGGTAATGCAACAAAACTGAAAAGTTGTGCTATTCATTCAGCATTAAAAGTGATGTGCCCTGCTTGGGATTTCTGATGAAATGAAGGGTCATTGCAGTAATTTTGAGCATTCATTTTGGCCAAACCTAATTGCAAAACAGTACATTTACTTTCCATTGAATCCAGGCTGCTTAAAAAATTAAAATCTAATTCTCAGTACTAATGGATACATAATTAATAAAGTGTGTTGCTAATTTAAGTCAAATGGGCAAGGTATCAGCAGGGCTTTCCTGCAATCAGCCCTTTGTTACTGCTCAATGTTCCTTGAGCTAACCATACACTGAATCAAAATCAGATGCTATTATGTGAGCTCAAAAGAAAGTGAAACAAAAGCACAATTTCCTCACACAGTAAACATGAAGCATCATAGTAGAAACAGATGAGGTTTTGAAATCAGGCAAACCTCAGTTATTATACTGGATCTGTTATTATTGGGGTGTCCAGTTGGGGTCCAGGTCCTTGGTGTCCTGAACAAAGAATTTAGCAAGATACACAGAAGTAACAGGCAAAGTACAGAGTTATTGAAGTGAAGGTAGAGGTAGCACTCTGTAAGGTGGAGGAGAGTGGGCTAAGCAAGAGAGAGAGGCTCAGGGCCCTATTGTCTGAAAATTAGTGTCTTATATGCTGGGCTGTGAGGCATTATCTTCCCTGTATGGCCTGGGTTGAAGACCTTACCCCATTTTTTCCCATTGGTTACCTTATTGTATCTTATTAGAATATTGCCAATTTTCTCCCATAGGTTACTTAAGAAAATATAATTAGAATACTGTTCACTTTACCCCCATTGGTCATTTTGAATACCAAGCCTCTGAGGAGAGTTATCACAGGCCGGGCCGTAAGTCCTCAGTGGTGGGAGTTGTCATGGTAATGGGACTTATTGTAAATAGGGACATGATGACTCATCCCCCTGTCTGGTTCTCCAGTGGCATTTTTCTTGTACCCTGCCTCTGCTATCTTGGAGTCACTGAATTCCTACCTAACAGATCCTGCATTTATTTCCTGAACACTATTAGGTAGAAAACCTCTCACAGGTGGTTATGTTTGGGATCTGAAATGTCCCTCAAAGACTCATGTGTTGAAAGCATGTTCCCCAATGAAGGAATGTTCAGAAGTGGGTATCTGGGGAAGTGATTGGATCATGAGGGCTTTGACTTCATCAGTGGATTAATTCATGGAGAGATTCAAAGCCAAATGGATTATTGGAAGGTGGTGGAAACCAAAGGGGGTGTTACCCAGTGGAGGGAGTTGGGTACTTGAGGGAATGCCCTTGGGGGTTATATCTTCTCTATCCTTGGCACCCTCACCCCACTCCAGTGCCTGCTTCTCTGCTGCCATGAGCTGAATAGCTTTCCTGTGCTATGCCTACCCACCATGATGTTCTGCCTCATTGAGCCAGCCAACCGTGGACTGAAACCTTTGAAATTGTGAGCCACAATAAATCTTTCCTCTAAGTTGTTTGGGTTAGTTACTTGGTTGAATTGATAAAAAGCTGACTAACACAGAGACTCAGTACTTTCTCTATACTATGAGAATAATTACAACTATATCATAAAATTATTGGGAAGGATTTAACAATGAGATAACACATAAAAAAGCCTACTATATAAGAGGCACATGTAAATGATAGCTACTAAATTAAATATATTGATGTACTCCATTTCAAACCAATTTATCTCCACTTAAACCATAATGCATACCTTTAAAATGAATGCCCACATATCATGTTGTTCCTCTTTAAGACTTTATGGTTTGTTATTTATTTTATTACTGTTAGAAATTATTGTCAAAAAGATATATTGTGGCTCCTGGCCATAATATTATTATTATCAGTACTATTTTAATTTATCACTTTCTAATGATTTGGAGAAGAGTTGAGTCAAATAAAATTATTGTCAAAATGCATGACACAAACAATTTAAAGGAGGAAAGGTTTATTGTGACTCATAGCCAAAATAATATTAATAGTACTTTTT
Organism: Tamias sibiricus; assembly: GCA_025594165.1. Taxonomy (NCBI): domain Eukaryota; kingdom Metazoa; phylum Chordata; class Mammalia; order Rodentia; family Sciuridae; genus Tamias; species Tamias sibiricus. The sequence goes on from CM046667.1 coordinate 131,692,686, forward strand.
AAAATTTAATAGTTTCTGATGATTTGGACAAGAGTTGAATAGAAACTTTACAATCTTGACATTTTAGGAAGAATAGCTGTTGTGTAAACTACTCATTTACCAAGAATGTTATATAAGACAAGTATAAAGTGCTGTCTTCAACTGGAACTTTTCCTTTTATTGTCTTAGTCCATTTTGTAATGCCATAATAGAATACTCAAAACTCAGCAATTTATAAAGAATCAGAATTTATATCTCATCTTTTTGGATGCTGAGTATTTAGTGAGATCCTTCTTGCTGGATTCTCACATGGTAGAAGGTGGAAGTGCAAGGGAGGACAAACACCCTCTATCAGTCTCCTTTATAAGAATACCTAAGCTCATTCAAGAGGGAAGACTCCTCATGGCCCAAACACTTTTAAGAAGGCCCCACCTCAATGTTATCATATTTGCAATATTTGAATTTTAGAGAGGGCATATTCAATTATAACAGGAATTAAAATATAAATGGAAACATTTAATTTAAATTTCTGGGCAAAAGAAGACACGAGTTCATGTGGTATGATTCCGTTTGTGTAAACAGGATAATCAGATAAAAACTAAGATTTTAGAGTCAGGATAATAGTGACCCTGGAAGGGTGTGTGTGTGTGTGTGTGTGTGTGTGTGTGTGTGTGTATGTGTGTGTGTGTGCATGCATGCACCCCTCTTAGAGGTGTTAGTGAATTGAAGGAACCTTAGGGAATTGTGGAGGAGACTGATAATGATGATGTCTGAACTTTGATCATGGTACAAGTTACTAAAGTGCATTTGTTTTTAAAAAAATCATCAAGATAAGCATTTATGATGTGTTCAGTATTCTGCATTTCTATTATATTAAATACATAGTTTCTAAAAACATGATCATAGCAAAAATAACTTTTTGTATAAAGTTGAAAAAATTCAGAAAATAACCCAAATCATTCGGTTCTGCCATCAAATTATAGCCAATGCTGACATTTTATAATTTTGCTATCTTTATTGTCTTAAAACAAAACTAGACTCATGGTGTATGTGGAATTTTGTACTCTACTTTTGATAATTTACATTAGTTTTACAAATTTCTCCTACCATAATATCTACGTAGTGTTTGTTATATCTTATTTGACTAATCTAACCTGGTAGATTGGTTTTATGTTTTGTGCTTCTAAATAATGTTATTAGAAATATTGAATGTAAATTTTTGTGCATATCTTTAAATATTCCCTTATAATAAATTAAGTGAAACTACTAAGTTCAGGAAATTAAATACTTTAAGCTCTTGGTAAGTATTACCATTTCCTTTCTATAATAATTCTGTGAACTGATACTTTTATTTTTTGTTATTGTTGTTTATTTTTTATGTGCTAATGGGGATTGAACCCAGGGCCTCATACGTGCTAGGCAAGTGCTTTGCCATTGAGCTATCTCCCTAGCCCACTGATACTTTTACTAGCAGTATTGCAGAGTACTGGTTTCTCTGCAACATTATCATTACATAATAGTTAACATTTATTACAAGTTAATATCAAGTATTATTTTTGTAAATATTAACATTAACAAGTAGTTAATATTTATTAACATTTAAGGATTAGCCAGTCATTTTACATGTTTATCTTATTTATTACTCAAAAGAACTTCATGGGTTAGGATTTTTTCTCCTTATTTACAGATCAGGAAACTTGGGCTCCGAAACTAACTCCCACTGCTACTAATTAGAAGATTTCTGGTCTGTTTAATTACCAAACCCAAGTTTCGTTTTTTCCCTTTTTTTAAAACCATGCCTCATACTTGCTTTTATTGCCATTTTAAAAATTGCCATTTTCATGTATGAGATGTGGTAACACATTTTTATTTGACCCTTCATTATTTGAGAATTTTTTCTATCAAATTTTGAGTGATTCTTTGTATTTTCTTATCAATGGCCTGTTCATAAGATTTAATTTTTAACAGCATGTTGATTTTCTTTTTTTGCTAATTTAAAAAAATGTATCAAAACAAGATATACATATGGTAAAAATAGTAAAGAACAGAAAAAAGCCTCTATCACATACCAGAACCTTATCCTCACTCTCTGCATTTTACAACTGGTAACAGGTTACTGTATACCCATTGTAGTTAGGTTTTGGTTGCTGTGACTGAAGTAATGGATAAGAACACGTTAGAGGAGGAAAAGTTTATTTTGGTTCATAGTTTCAGAGTTTTAGTCTGTGATGGGCTAACTCCATTGCTCTGGGCCCAAACAGTGGAGCACATGATCATAGACTGGTAGGGTGGAGGAAGACTGCTCAATTCATGGTGGCTGGGAAGCAAAGAGGGAGAGAAGAAGGGGCCACAGGCAAGATTCAGCCTTCCAGGTTATGCCCCCAGTAATCTGTCTCCTCCAACCAAGCCCCACCCTATTAGCCCATTCAAACTAGGATGCTTTTGTAATCCAGTAATTTCATTTCCTCCATTAACACAGGAGTTTTGGGGTGATACCTCATATCCAGACCATAACTGTACTCTTCCAGAAATTTCTCATGTTTATACACCCCACTTATAAATGCAAACATATTCTTGCTGTTTTTTATATCTGTATTAGTTTGCTGGGGCTGACAAACAACAAACCACAGATGGGGGTGGTTTAAATAACAGAAATGGATTTTCTTACAATTCTGCTGGCTAGAAAGAAGGCTAGAGCAACATTTGGACAGTGGATTTCTTCTGAGGCCTCTTTCCTTGGCTTGTAGAGTCCTTCTCTTCCTTTGTTTTCACATGGTGTTCCTTCTGTGGGTTGTCTGTATGCTAATCTCTTGTTATAAGAACAATAGTTATATTAGATTAGGGCCCACCCATATGACTTTGTTTTCCTTTAGTTATTTCTTTAAAGGCCCTTTCTCCAAATATAGTCACATTCCATGGTACTAGAGTTTGGGTGTTCAACAAAAAATTTTGCCAGGAGGGACACAATTCAGCCCACAATAATACTAAAGAAAAAGTACTATAGATACTGTATTATACTTTGATTATCAGAGTTAATATGGTTTTAAATCTACAATATCATAATATAAAGATCTGCTATATTCAATTAAATGGTGAGATTTTATTCCATTTTAGGGGTATAATATAATTTGCTTAAACAGTTCTGGACATTTATGTTATTATAGTTATTTGAGGTAATAACACCACTGTCAACATCATTGTATGTGCATCTTTATGTGTGTGTATACCTGAGTATAAAATCAAACTGGGAATTATTGGATTATATGCTTCTAAAGTGTTCATAGAGTTTTCCAGATCACATGTCAGCTTTACTGAAAGGGAGGATGTGCTTTCACTGGGTTTTTCAAACTCTTTAATCTTTGGCATTTTGATAGATTATGAGATCTTTATTAGATTGAAAATAATTTCATATGTTTATAGCCAGTAGCATTTTTCATGAAACGAACTTTCATAAAATTTTACATGTTTTCTTTTAGGTGGACCTTTTAATTAATAACTTATTTTTTAAATGCTCTTCATAGATTTAGAAAATTTACACTTTCTCATATGTGTCACGTGTATATCTTAGTTTGTCTTTCAATGTTTTATTTCATAGTTTTGTAAAAAGAAATTTAAATATATATCTACATGTTAACTGTAATTTCATATGCTGCAAAAGACAAGACTAATAAAAGAATCAAACTGGTATCTTTTTTTTTTTAATTTGCCTTTCTGTTGTAGCATTTGAAATTTTTGTCTTCCAAGAAGAGCTTTCCACGTGACCAGTTTAATTGTCAGATTTTCCTTCTGGAAATTTAATAGCTTTTATATATTAATTTACTGATTGCTTTGTAAATAGTCTAACTCTTCCCTCTAAATTAATTTTAAGAATTAAGAGTTACACCTTTGACATAAGGAGTTTTATAGTCACTTTTTTGTCCTGAATGTTATTTTTAACTCATTTTTATACACTATTTCTTAGGTTAAGAGTGTACCTGTCATTTTATAATAGGACTGATCAACCCATTATGTACTTTTTTATTCATTTCAATTCTGTAACCAGTTTCTCTGGTCTTTAGTGAGCTTTTTATTTTCATTTTCTAAATTCTAATTTGTTATACATGTTTGCAGAGTACATCTTATTTCACATTACATATAAAGAGCACAATTTTTCAAGTTGCTCGTTTAATATAAAGTATTTTTACAACATTTGTGTCTTCATACATATATTTAGGGTAATCATGGATAACTCAGTCTGCCATTATTCCTATCCCCTTGTACCCTCCCCTCCCGCCCCCCTCTTTGTTCTATTTAAAGCTCTTTCATTCCTCTCATCCCCTCTCTCTTGCCTTTATCAGTTAGTATCTTCCTATCAAAGAGATCATTCAACCTTTGGTTTTTTGGGATTGGCTAACTTCACTTAGCATTATGAGCTTTTTTCAGTGCTCCCAACGCACAAGTCCAGGTCTTTATTGTATTAGATGGTAGGAAATTCTGTCTTCCACTAGTTCTCTTCCTCATGCATTTCTAAAAATCCCAAACAAATCTGATCATATTCCATATTTTACCTTATCATTATTTTCTGTCTTAGTTGTCTAATTCCAGATTTCTGTCTACTTACACCATCTCCTAAATCCTTTGCTCTGCAGTCATTCTTCCTGTTACTATTTTTCCACAAGCATGGGGGAAAAAACACTTTCCTTCAGTTCTAAACAGTGTTAGCTGAGGCTGGATTATAGGATTTAACAAAACTTTGCCAGAAACTTACAAAAATCAGAAAAGGATTACATTCCATAAATGTACAATTGAATTCTGGTTCTATATACTCTCATCCTCCTAAAGCTCAAGGCTCTACCTCAATGTTGTTCCCTTCTTAGCTTTATTCTAACATTTTTCAGTGGTGTCAGAATCAGGTATATCTTCTAATCTGTCACCATTTTGGGGGAGTAGCTTACCCCTTCTTCAGTAGAATAGCCTTGAACACGTGTCCTATAACATATGACTAAGGTTATAAGTTTTATAGATCTGTTAAATCTGTATAGTAGGAATACCATATAACAAGGTATAAGGACCATCTATTTCTGTCTCTGAATTAAGTGACAGCACATTGAATTCAAACATAGGGATATTTACACTATGGAAATTTGAAGATGGTTCAAAAAAGGCTTAATTTATTGTTTTGTTGATTGTCTAGATGTAATGACTGTTTTTGTTTTTGTTTTTGTTTTTGTACTGGGAATTGAACCCAAAGGTGCTTTACCACTTAGCTATATCCCCAGCCCTTTTTATTTTTTATTTAGAGACAGGGTCTCAACTCTTGCTTAGTTGCTGAGGCTGGCCTCCAACATGTATTCTTCCTGCCTTAGCCTCCTGAACCACTGGGATTATAGGTGTGTGCCACTGCTCCTGGCAAGAGAGAGGTACTTTTTAACAAATTAGAGCAATATGGAAATGATCCTATGCTGAAGGCCATGGTGGAGGAGAGAAGGAAGAACTTGATGATGCAGAGAAGAGAAGGGATATTGCTGGAGTACAAAATACAGAATGAGATATAGTGCACGAGGGGGAAAGGATTTGTACTTAGGAGCATGGCGAGAAAGGAGGTAGAATACATGGCCACAGACATATGAGGGTGTGAAGATGAAGAAGAGAGAGGTTTGGGAAGTTCTGTTTATTTTGCAGAGTATCAGCATGGGCAAAGAGGTGTTAAAATTAGTTGGAGGAGAGAATAGAAAGTATGGCATGTTTCCCACTCTAGAAGTGTGGGAAAAAACATGCTAGGGAGATAAATGTGATTGTATGTTTTTCAAAGAACCCCAATAAGTATGTCAAAAATCAAACTTTTCTTCGTCTGCATTTCTATTTAGTGCTTTGAATACTTAAAAGTCATTGAACTGGACATATGCTAACTAGTTTATCATCAGTGTCTTATTTAATCACCACCATAACCCTATTCATTGGATACAGCTGTTTTTTACATTTTCAGATGAGGAAATGGAGGCTGTAGACCACACATATATGCACAGACATAAAAGCATATATCTTTGCTTTTTTGGTACTGGGGATTGAACCCATGGGTGTTTCACTACTGAGTTACATCCCCAGTCCTATTTTGGTTTTTGTTTTGAGACAGGTTCTTGCTAAATTTCTGAGACTGCTCTCAAATTTGTTATCCTCCTGCCTCAGCTTCCTGAGTTGCTGGGATTATAGGTGGGTACCACTGTGCCTGGCTGTGAGATGCACTTTTAATAAGTTTACAAAGCCATTAAATAGCAGAACAGTTATTCAACTCCAATTGAGTCTGTCTCCAGGGCCATAGTCTTCAACTGCATGGACTGACTTCTCAGAGCTCTATATTTTACTCAGCTTGAGACTCACAGTTTAAGCTACAATAATGTTTTAGTTACTTAAAGACAATTTTGGGAAGTCACTGCAATAAGGCAGAATAATGGCCTCCTGTCTGCAGATATCTATGTCCGATTCCCTGTAATCTGTGAATATGTTACAGTATATAACACAGGGGAAATTAAGGTAATATAATTAAGGGTGCAAATTGGCTATTAGAGAGAACATATAGGTATGCCCAAAGTAATGAGGAGGCTTTTTTGAAGATACATAAGGAGGTAGACTAGAAAAAAAAATGGATAGATAGGAGCATGAAAAGCCTGAAGTTGGAGGAATGGGGCCCTGAGCCAAGGAATGCGGGTGACCTCTGGAAGATGGAAAGGCATCCTCCAAAAGGAACATTAACATTTTTTTCTACTTCTCCTTACTTCATCTATCACCAGAAGTTTTGTGGATTTTACTTCTTAAATATTTGTTCATTTATCATTCCCACCATGGCCATGTTGTTCTAGAAAGGAGTTAAGATTCTTACTGAGTTAATATCTTCAAAGAAGCTCTTCTTCATTTTTATTTAATTCAGCACCTCCTTCTCTCTTTGCTGGATATGTAGAGTGTTCTTCGCTAGTTTTATTGCATTCCATGTTTAAGCCATAGTTCACAGTTGTGCAATATGATCTATTATTCTAAAATGGCATGAAATCATATAATGGAATATGTAGAATTAGAAGAGAAGAGCCTTAATGGGAGTCATGACAATGGAGAGAGAAGTCACTTCTTTATGTCCATATATGCTTGGTTTCATTTAGACCATTTGTCCTCTTGAATTACCCTTGTTGTTTCCAGACAGGATACTTTATTTTGTTTAGAAAATACAAGTGTGAAGTGTCTGAATGTTGATGCTCACCACAACTGACAGGCATGTGGGTGCATCTCTGTTTCCTGTTATTATCACAGGACACAGGATGTGGCAATGCAAGGGGGAGATGACTCTTCACACTCCCAGTACAAAAAACAAGGGAGCATTCATAGGCAGGAAAAAGAAAACCAGTTACCCCAATTGATCCAAGTCCTAGTGTTCCATATTTAGATGGTTCATTGGCATTATAGAATGAAGACAGGACTTTGAATCCTAAGTTTTAAAGGTGAATTCTACTTTTAAGTAGTATTGCTTGTATGCCCTCAAAACAAGCTATTACACCTGTCAGACTCTGGTTGGCTCATTTGAAAAATTAAGGTAGAAAGGTAATTCAATCATTTTAAATGCTAGGCTATACACATATGTATGTTGTCTCAACTAATCTCCAGAAAAGAAGTAAGGGAGCTTTAGCTCACATTGTTTTGCTCTTCTGTTCAAAAGCCAAAAATATTTGCAATGTCTAATTAGCTGAATTATGAACTTTGGATAACTGTGGGCATTAATTATAATTCTTGGAGGCAAGATCCATTTCTCCTAAAGGGTATCGGGAAACCTGGTTTCTACTAACTATTTTGCTGTGAATCTCATGCTGAGTAAAATATAGAGCTCTGAGAAGTCAGTCCATGCAGTCGAGGAGCTGTAAGAATTTGGACAAGCCATGTGCCCCCTGCAGGGCTATGGAGTTTCCCCCCTGAAGATAAGAGCATTGGATTATTTCCACAGAATCTTGCCTTGGATAGTCTATGCCTGGAATTGGCAACTATTTTCTGGAAAGTACCAGAATGAAATATTTTAGATTTTGTAGGTCACAGTGTCTCATCACAACTACTGAACTCTCTCTTTATAGAGCAAAAGCAGCTGTAGACAGTATGTAAATGAACTGGCTTGGGTGTAGTCCAGTAAGACTCTATTTTACAAAATAAGTAAATTGCTTCACTTTGGCCCACAGAACTTAGTTTGATGGACTATGCTGCAATGGAGATTTTGGGTGGTCAATTCTGCACTTGCCTATTTCCTATTCATGTTAATACACGAAGATCTAATTTTGTGGGCTGAGACTATGGCTCAGTGGTAGAGTGCTTTCCTAACACATGGGAGGCACAGGGTTTCATCCTCAGCACCACATTAAAAAATAAATAAAATAAAGGCATTTAAAATTTATCTAATTTCGAGCATGCCTAGTATAATGATGTTTCTGAGGCTGAGTTTATATGCTTCAATATTTTTTTAAAATTTTTTGAATAAATTAAGAATTTGGAGAACTGCATGGGCTGGGTTTGGGCTGCAGCTTATTAACATGAGCACTGATTATTTAAGTATATGACTATACATGAATGTGAGAGGAACAGAGAAAACTCAAATGAATAAAAGTTATATAAAAGATAGATTTCAGATCTTATTCTTATATATTCATTGTAATATATATTTATATATATTTTATATATGTATTATATATAATATATAATATGTATATATAATATAATATAATATATAATATATTATATATATTAAAAATAAATGTATAAGAATAAGATCTGAAATCTTATATATAAATAAATATATAAATATATATTAAAAATATATATAAGAATATATAAGACAAATATATAAGAATAAGATCTGAAATATTATATTTTTATTCAGTTTTAATATATATTTAACATTTGAATTAACTATTTATACCACCTGCACACAGTATCCCCATCCAAGTCTACATTTGACTACATTTTAAGTTATCAAATATATGACTTTTCTGAAATGCGGAGATTATCAATGTAACTTCTCTCCTACAAGAACACAGAGGATGGAAAGCACTGGGGGAATTAAGAGTTACAGAGGAAGGAAAGCACTGGGGGAATTAAGAGTTCTCAAGAATTTCTGAAGATGGTAGATGGACAATTGTCCCAAGAAAGTGGCCTGAAGATCATTGTCAAAGCCAGCATTTGAACTCAAATTTAACTTTGATTATGTGTGCTGTAAGCTTCCCATATGTATGGCTTGGCCAGTTCCACCAATAGGAGCACTAGGATTCCTTTTTTTCCTCCCTTTCTCTTTTTTCTTCTTTCTTTCTCTTTTGATATTTTTTTTCTTTTTGTTGTTGTTCAATTCTGGTAGTTGCTAGTGGTGGGTCTGATGCCAATGTATCGCCAAAGATTTTCATTACAGTAAGAAGTTCTGAAAGCAAGAGGATGCTTTTGGAACACTGACCAATTTCCCCAAAGTGAGTTTCCAGTATGGGCTTCTGAATTGGCAAGTGTTTTGATGTTTGCACTTTCTCTTTATTTTATATTTTCATTGTTTCTTTCTATTCAGCTGTAGGCTGTAACTTCACTTCTTCAGTGACTTCAGTCATGGAAAATATTCAGAGGGTATGGGCAGATGGTGAATTCACCAGGGAGTTTATGCAATTTTCTGATTCATTCCATCAGTCTAGAGTTATACAGAAATAAGCCCAGTATGAGTTAGGCAGATTCTGCCTTGAAGAAAGAAAGAAACAAACAAACAAAAAAACAATTAAAATGTAAATTTGAGTAGCCCTTCATTTGTGTAGAATATTTCTAATTAGATTTTATATGAACTCTGTCAGTTTCTCACCCTGATAGTTTTTCATGTGTCTTTACCATTTTTATCAGTGCTATTTTTTCTTATAATGACATTTTTCTCATGATTTTGAAACTGATCAGCCTCTTTTGAATTTTAAAAATAAATGTGTATTTATATGATAAAATTATATACACACATTGATATACATCTCAATTGATAAATATTGACATGTCAGTGTGTCTGTGTGTATGTGTTTGTATGTGTGAACATCTATATCTACTGAAATCTTATGTCCTACATGGAGATCTGTGTCAGTTATAGTAGTGCTCAATGAGGTACATTTTTGTCCTTTGTGATGTATTTAGCAATGTTTGGAGACATTTCTGTCACAATCTGGGGTGAGGTGGGTCTGGGGGAGGTCCTACTTATATCTAATGCATATAGGCTGCTAATGTGTTTATGGGGCTCATGCCACTCCCCTCCCCTAGCTGTGAAAAATAATTATCTATCCATGATTGCCAATAATGCCAAAGTTGGAAAATTCTAGTATATAACAAAAGCACATAAAAATGTCCACATATAATTCAAGCAATTCTATATGAAATCATGGATCATTAACCTAAATCCTTACAGTACATATAGGAAAGACTGATGGGAATGTGTTAGTCAATTTCTTTCTAATGGTATGAAAGTAGTTTTTATTGAGAACATTATATAGTAGAGAGCCTTGCAATGCACTCAAATTAATCCATTTTTGCTTGGGAAATGACCAGGAAGCTTTCATTAAGAATATATATTTATTCTTGTACATCTTTAAAGTTGTATCTACCTAGGGCATTGTGTCTTTTAATTGTGCTCTCAACCCTACCTCATCCCTTTACCACTTGGACTTGGGTAATAGAGGATCTGGCATGTCAATTCAGAATGAACCTGGTCCCTGGAAATCTGAGCAAAGATACTGGGAGTGAGAAAACACTTTCTCTTATTTCCCTTGATGACTGTTAACATATACCATTAGATGTACCCAGGATTTCTAAGAATAAACTTCCAATTATATGAATTGAAGAAGCAGTAAAGACCTAGAGGAAGGCAGAGAAGAAGACAGAGGGTGTTTATTTTACATTTTTTCTGTGAATTATGAATGTATTTTTCACTAGAGCACCTTTCAGGAATAGGAAGTAACCAGCAGATTTGCTTTTTGAAAATTTGAGAAGATAGACTCTTGCTCTGTTAAATGAGATACCCTGTGGAAATAGTCCTTAATGAGAGAAACAAAAGGGCAAGATTTGCTAGGCATATATATGAATGCATATGCACACATGTGTACACACACATGTACTTTTGCACAAATAAGTTTGTAGTGTGTATGTTGTCTGGTGTCTTGCTTTCTTCACTCCTCAATATATTACAATCCCCTTTTTCTGTACACTCACTTCACCATTTTCCTAAGTTATGCACACTCTTCTCTTTCACAATTTCTCAGCTCTTTGGGACCCACACTTTTCTTGATGGGCAGTTAGGTGGGTTTTTTGTTTGTTTTCTTTTTAGCAAATACTTATGCTTTAGCAAATGGCAAATGCTATTTAAAATAGTACTGTAGTGATCATGATTTTACATACATCTTTTTCCCTCCCTTTTTTTATTGCTAGCATCTTAAGAATTACTCCTAGAAGATCTCATGAGCCAAATGATATTTAATTTTTAAAACTTTGAGGCACAATGTTAATTGCCCTTTCAAAAAGGCTAGAAAAAAAAATTGTATTCCCACTAGTGTACAAAAATACCCACATACAAAAATACCCACATGGCTTTACTGACAGTGGCATTCCTCTTCTTTTTTCATCTCTGTTGTCATTTTCCCTCATTATCAATATAAAAGGTGAAGAGTATCTCATTTTAATGTATCTTTTTGATAACTAGTGAAGATGAGCATCTTTTCATTTTTAATTATTATTTTCAAATTGGCTTTTCATATACTTTGCCTACTTTCAAATAATTTTGCTCATCTTTTTAGTTTTGATTTATACCAACTCTTTGAATATTAAGGAAATTAGCCTGTCAAGTGTATTACAAATACTTTCTCCCAGATTGTCCTTTAACTTTCATTATGGTATTTTTTAGCCAAAAAGAAGCTTTACATTTTTGTCTCATCATATTTATCAATTTTTATAGCTCCTTGATATGCTAGTGAGGCTAGAAAGGTATGGCCCACATTAAGATCATAAAATCATTCACACATATCTCCTTCAACTACAATTTAATTTTAACATTTAAATATGTGATCTATCTAGAATTTATTTGAGGGCTTTGTGATGTAGTAATCAAGCTTAGCAGTTAGTGCTTATGCTCAGTGGTAAGAAAGACTTCTATTAAGGTCGGGCTCCATCACTTAATAGCCAAGTGACCTTGAGAAAAATCACTTAACCTCTTGGAGCCTGTTTCTTCATCTGTGAAAATGGGCAATCACACTTCCTAACTCAGGTTTGTGATGAAGATGAAAGAATCTGTTCAAAGAATTTAGAACAACAATTTGGAACATAGTATGCACATAATTACTACTAACCAAACTTAGTCTTATTACTATTACTATTCCAAGTAGATTACCACTTTTATTCTAATGATTTCTTGATTAGTCAACCTTTTCCCCAAAGATTGAAAATAGTGTTTCACTGTATTCTTAATTACAGTATATGATTAGCATATATGTTAAACTCTCTAATCTGTTACACTGTTCTTTCTACGTTTCTATAACATCATTTCCGTAATGATCATTTCTATTAGGAGAGCTTTCACATCTGCTGTGGCAAGTTCCTTACCATTACTCTTCCTAACCAATATTTAGCTGACTGTTCTTCCATGTTTTCCTTCTAGATGAAGTTTGGAATCCTTGGATCAAGTCTTATATGCAAAATATTTCATTCAATACTATTCAAAACCAATTTCCATACAAAGATATTAATTGCATATTAATTTGGTGATCACCTACCTTCATTTCTGATATGCAAAAAATTCTTTTGGTATTTTTTCCAAAAACATTGCAGAGTCTCTTGAAAGAATTTTACATATATAATAGCAAGCATTTTTATCTTGTTCCTAGAATAAATTTTGAAATTAAAAAAATAATTTTATGATCACACATGGAGCTTTTAGTTTGAGTCATATATTTAACTTGTTAAGAAATCCATTGCTAATTGCCTACCCAAAAAGCTGGAACAATTTGCATTTATAACATTCTGCATGAGTATGTCCACATTGCCCAACTTTCCTGACAGCAACTTTCTTCATATTATTTCCCTTCTGCTAATACACACACACACACATGCAGAGTTATTAATGTGAAGGTTCAACAATATTTTATTTTAATCTCCATCTGATAGACTCAGGGAAACTTGATATCTTTAAATTAATGTATTGTCTATATTTCTCTACATTTATTCAGGTCATTTTATTTTCATCTTTCTCTGTAAAGTTTTATATGATGGATTTATTCATTTAAAATAAATTGCTTACTGCTTATTTAATGTATTCCCTTATATTTATTTATTTTTGAGTACTAGGGATTTAACTCAGAGACACTCAACCATTGAGCCACATCTCCAGCCCTATTTTGTATTTTATTTAGAGACAGGGTCTCACTGAATTGCTTAGCACCTCTCATTTGCTGAAGCTGGCTTTGAACTCACAATCCTCCTGCCTCAGCCTCCTGAGCTGCTAGGATTACAGGTGTGTGCCACCATGCCAAGCCCCTTGCATTTTCATATCATTTTATTTTTACTATTTTCTTAAGCAGACTTTTTCATTACATCTTGATTTTTGATATAAAAGGAAAATATTAGTCATATTAATTTTTCAAACACTTTCACTTAAATAAGTAAGATTTTATTTTGTTCTCTTGTCCAAATGCATTGCCTAGCAGTGTTAAAACAAATTTAAGTAGCTGTGAAGAAGCTAGGATCTTCATTTTGGTTTTGTAATTAATTTTAATCTTTTCAACTGTTTTCACAATTAAACACAAAGCTTTTAATTTTAATCCTATGCTTTTTAAGGAAACATTCATTTTTTAATGACATAGAATCTTATAAATTCATGTTTTCAGTGGCATCTCTGAGAATGACCCTATTTCCATCTCCTTTGTGTTCTTAATATGGACAATTCTATTTATGGATTCCTATTACTGAACTCTTTTGTCTTACTAGAATGCTTTGAACTTCATCATTATATTTTATTCTATTGATCAGTACTATTATATTTCATTTCCAGTTTTCTTCTGTAGTACTTTTAATCTATATCTTTCAGTAGTTTTCTGAACATTTATTATTGTCATCAGGTTCAGTTGGGGAACTGATATTATGCTGCCTTAATGAACTAGTTGGAAAATTTTTCTTGTCATTCATGCTCTGAAAGCTTTAACAGGTGGTAAAGTTACAGATCACATATAGTGGTTAAAGGATTAATCTCTGGAAAGAGAGAGACTCACAATCTGATTCTACTTTTTGTTTCAACATTTTAAAAACAGTTATGATAATAAAACATATCAAATAGGTCTCTTTGGCTGATGTCCAAATAAAATGAAATGAAAGTCATATTATCAAGTTCTCAAAGCATGACGGATTTTACCTGGGGACCCATCTTATCCTGATAATTTGGTAAAGAAGGAAATGTAACTCTCTGATATCTTCATATCTTCATTAATTTCTATAATGATTATAAACTGATTTTAGATCTTGGAGTCATTTGGGGAATTTATGTTTTTCTACAAAATTGCTCATTCTAATAGGGTTTTAAAATACATCAGATCTATACAATGTACCTTTTTATAACTACTTCAAAGATCTCTTTACCTTAAATTGTTTGCCTTTCTCTTTCCAAACATTTTCTCTTTCCTTCCTAAATATAATAACTAGTTATTAATTTATTTTGTATTTTCTTATATTTTAAAACTTAAAAGTTGTTCCAGCATGCACACAATCATATAGAGCAATAAAACAAATAGCTGTGAACATACCTACCATCCAGCTCTGACAAGTCTCAATGTTTGGCAATATTTCATTTAGGCTTCCCTTTGCTTTCTCAAAAACCACAACATTGGAGGTAAAATGGAGCCACCCAAGAACTCCTCTATTATTCACTCCTCTTCCATGCTTCCTAGTGGTATTCTGAATTTGGTTCTACACATACTCAATTTAGTAGTTAATTCTATTCACTGAATATTTTCAGGTCTCAGACATCTGACAATAGAACATGGTGGCACTTACTGCCCACGTTGTGGTTGAGTGCTACTGTATGATGATTATTTCTAGTCATGAAGTTGTGATTGGTGGTGACATGTGTCATTTCCAGGCCAGATCATTTAATTATTCATCTGAGATGTTCAAACGCTCTATTCTCATCACTCATGACATCACTCATGACAACCTATAATTTTCCAGATAGTGGTTGTTCTATCTACCTGAGCCCCAGAATAAGGGTGCTGTGGGGGAGTAATTCTGTTTGAGCCTTCAATTGATATGCAGTACAAATGAGAAAGAAAGTTTTGGTACTTCAAGCTCCTGAGGTTATTTCATTGCCCTTGTTTTTACCACAGCACAACCTATACCATCCTGACTAATGCATCAATAAACAACACTTATTTATTTTTGTATATTTTAAATCTCTACAGAAAATTTTATTTCTAATGTCTTTTTGCAACTTGCAGTTCTCAAAAAAATATTACATGTTCATCAGATTATTTTTTGTAGTTGTAGATGGACAGAATGCCTTTATTTATTTGTTTATGTTTTATGTGGTGCTGAGGACCGAACCCTGTGCCTCATGCATGCTAGGCAAGCGCTATCTGCCTGTGAGCCCCAGCACCAGCCCATGTTCTTCAGATTATTAATGTGATATATGTACCTATAATTCTCTTAAAGGAAATTTACTATTCTGTTGAGTGGATCATGACCATTTAACCTTCTATTTGTATCATTTTCAACTTTACAGTTTTAATAACAATACTACATAATTATACGCTTTATATAATATATGTGAAAAGTTTACAGGAGTGTAATAATTAGATTATAATAGGTTGTGTGTGTATCTTTAAAATTATTAAGTGTTGTCAAAAAAACCATCCCCTGTGATTACAGAAATTACATGATGATTCCTGTTTCTACATCCTGTCAACACTTGATATTGTCAGATATTCTCAATTTTGTCAAATTATAGTATTAATTTTCATTTTTCTGATGTCTAGTATAATTTAGCATCATTTCATATGCCTGTTTTCCATTTGTTCTCCTGATTTTTATGTGCACATATCCTTTGTCCTTTTTTTCCTAGAATTACCCTTGTTAGTTATGTGCATTATAAATATCTTCTCTCAGTCTGTAGCTTGTCATTTCACTTGATTTATGTTGTGTTTTGTTTTATATCACTTCTGTAATTTCAGTGCTGTCAGCACTGTATATCATTCTATCCATTTATCTTTTGACTTTACTTTTTATAGTTTTATTAAGTCACAACTCCCATTTTCAACTCACCTGTTTCTGTAAAATTCTGTGGTTTTTAATATAAGCATAGATATGTACACCCATCACTATAGTTAGTTTTAGAACATTTTCACCACCTTGAAAAGAAAACCCATACCTATTAGCAGATTCCTCAAACCCTCATCTTCTCAGCCCTGAGCAATTATTAATCTACTTTCTGTTTCTGTAAGTCTTCCTGTTGTGGACATTCCATAATCATATGTATGTTGTATTTGGTGAATGGCTACTTTTAATTTGCATAATGTTTTCGAGGTCTGTACACATTGTAATGTCATTTGTACTTTTGTATGCTCTTTTACGAGGTTTTCTAACTTGAGACCATAACATTTCTTTGTGTTTGCTTTATTAATTATGCACCTTGGACATTACTTGTAGGTTTTAAACTCTCAGGAGTTGAAAATTTTGCATGATATGAGGAAGAACTATTTTTCCATGTAAAAAATCAGTTTTTACAGTGTATTAATGGACTTTAGAATGACATCTCCCACTATCCTGTGACAGTCCTGAGGACAGGTCTCTAGTGCCACTGCTGCTATACCCAGCACACTGCCTGATGCTGCAGAGATGCCACAGCTCAAATGCCTACTAAGTGCCTAACTCATTTCTAGATGGGACAGGGAATAAAGTACTCTGCCTGGGAGGAGACAAATTTTCTGGACTTGTTACTTAGCAATGTGTGCTTTTGTGGCCAAAGCCAGAAAATTTGACCAAACATGCAAACACTGTGTGTCACTCAATTTCATCATTTGAAAAACAAAATACAAATTCTCAGGCTATAAAAAGAGCATGAGGTATAAAAGAAGCAGCTTTCAAGGACATGAAATTGATTTAATTATAACAATGTGCTTATATCTGTTTATGTTCTTACATGTATTTATCATGAACCCATATGTGTACTTACATGTATTTATACAGGCTTTTATATACTTATCACAGAACCTATTTAAATGTCTTCAAAACATCTTTAAAATAAAAAAATCAATTTTATTACATCATTTATTAAAATAGTCCATTATTTACCTTCGTATTTATAATACCATATCTCTTACTTATCAAGGTTCTATATATTGTGAGTTTGTTTTTGGTGTCTCTGATATGATCCACTGGTCTACTGACAAATTCACTGTCAAATTGTAGATAATTGTGTATTCTCCTTGATTTCATTGTCTTTAGATTTTTTAAATTTTTTTTGATAGTTGTAGATGGACAGCATGCCTTTATTTTATTTATTTATTTTTATGCGGTGCTGAGGATTAAACCCAGTGCCTCACACGTGTTAGGCAAGTGCTCTACCACTGAGCCACAACCCCAGCCCTGTCTTAGAGTTTTTTGAAGCTTCAGTGGGATATACCTAGATATGATTAATTAATATGGGGATTCAACTTTATAACTTTATTCTAGAAGTTATTTAGCTATTTTCTCTGAATATTGCTTCTCATCCTCTTATTCTATGCTTTTATTAGACTTTAGGCAGGTTTTCTAATTCTTTTCATATCTGTTTAGTTTTTTCCACATTCTTTATCTGTGTTCATCGTGTGATTTTGATAATTTCCCATTGTGTATTCTTGGCACCCTTTTTAAAGATAGCTTGACAATGTATATATGGATTTATTTCTGGGCTCTCTAGTTTGTTCCATTGGTCTGCATTTGTCTTTATGAAGACAGGGTACTGTTTTGATTACTTGTAGTTTTGTAACATATTTTGAAATTAGGCAGTATGATATCTCCAGCTTTGTTATTTTTTTTAATCTATTTGGCTATGCATGATAATTGTGGTTCTGTATGAATCCTAAGATTGTTCTATCTATTTCTGTAAAATTTTTATTTTATTTTCTTTTTCCAAGCCTAAGAGAAGGGAACTTTTATTTTTTATTTTTATTTTTTTTTTCATTAAATAAATTGTTTTGATCTGCTTCTTTTTACACATAAAATAGTATACTGTGAACGTGTTTCCACAGCAACAATTACATGGGCCTCATATGTGTAATCAGTTCATAATTATTTTCTTTTCAACATTTTATATACTAAGATTTTTATATTTAAAACACTGTAGTTTCCATATTTAACACATGTGTTAAGTTTATTAAATTATTAAATAGTTTAATGTGCAATTTTATCATGTATTTGGACATGATTCTTAGTCAATAAATTGTATTGAATTTGTAAATCACTTTGGTTAGTACGGACATGCAAACAATGCTAGTTATTGTAATCCAAGGACTTGGGGTATCATTCTATTTGTTCCTTGTTAAATTTAATCAATGGTTTGTAGTTTTCATTATACAAGTTTCTCATTTCTTTAAATTTACTTGTAAGAATTTTATTATTTTGGGTGTTATTGTAAATTAGGAATATTTTCTTTTCAAATATTTCATTTTAAGCATATAGGCATGCAACATATTTTGTCCATTGTTTTCTGTTGACTTTTTATTTTTTGTCTGCCATTTTTCCTCTCTGCTCTTTTTGGTCTTCATATACATTAGTTTCTTTTTGCTTTTGTCTTCTTTCTATGTGTGTTTTTTGTGGCTTCCTCTTTAATAACATAATATTTAGTTATCACAGTTGCTTTTAAGTTGGTAACAGCTTAACTTCAATCATATACAAAACCTCTACACTTAAATTTCCTCCCCTAACCCACTGTATGTTATTGTTGTTCCAATAAATATTTATTCATATTGTATATATTTTAATATAGTTATAGTTGTTTTTAATAATTTTACATTTTAACTTTTATACTAGAATTAAGACTGATTTAAGTACCACAATTACAGTAGTCTAGCATTCTGTATTTGTCTGTAGATTTACTGATACCAGTGCATTTCATACTTTCTTACACTGTTGAGTTGCTATTTAGATCATTTTATTTCCACTTTAATACTTCCCTTTATCCCTTCTTGTAAGGTTAGTCTAGAGATGATGAACTCCTCAGCTTTTATTTATCTGGGAAAGACTTTACCTTTCCTTAATTAAAAAATTGTTTTAATAAGTTATACATGACAGTAGAATGCATTTATGCACTTTGATATTTCATACATAAATGGGGTATAATTTCTAATTTTTCTCATTGTACATGTTGTAGAATCACATTGGTCATACATTCATATATGTAACATAATAATGTTTGCTTCATTCTAATATTCTTCCTATCCTCATCTCCCCTTTCCTCTACCTAATCTAAAGTAACTCTATTCTTCTCTAGAACCCCACCTTATTGTGAATTAGTATCTGCATGTCAGAGAAAACATTCAGCTTTTGATTTCCTGGGATTGGCTTATTTCACTTAGCATGGTATTCTCCAACTCCATCCATTTACTAACAAATGTCATAATTTCATTCTTCTTTGAAACTGAGTAATATTCCATCGAATATATATACCACATTTCATTAATCTCTATTGAAGGGCACCTAGGTTGGTTCCATAGCCTATGAATTAAGCTGCTATAAATATTGAGTATCTGCATCACTATAGTATGCTGATTTTAAGTCCTTTGGGTATAAATTGAGGAGTGGGATAGCTGGGTCAAATGTTGGTTCCATCCCAAGTTATCTATGGAATCTCCATAGTGCTTTCCAGAGTGGTTGCACCAATTTTCAGTCCCACCAGCAATATATGAGTGTACCTTTTCCCCACAACTTTGCCAAAACTATTGTTGTTTGTTTTCTTAATAGCTTCCATTCTGACTGGAGTGAGATGAAATCTTAGAGTAGTTTTTATTTTAAATTTTTATTTATAGTAGTATGTATTACAGTTCATACTATACATATATAGCATCTTTTTACACAAAACAGTTTGTATAAAAAGTATATTCGCAGCATTCAAGTCTTCAATCATGCATTTAGAATAATGATATCTGTCATATTCAACCACTTTCCCCCCCCTTCCTCCATTGCTCCCTCCCTTCCCCTCCCTTCCCTTTGACCATTATAGTATTCCTCTAATCCTCCTATGTACCCCGACCCAACATTACTGTGAACTGGCTTCCTTATATCAGAGGAAACATTCGGTATTTGGATTTTTGAGATTGACTGATTTCACTTAGCATTATATTCTCCAACTTCATCCATTTACCTGCAAATGTCATTATTTTATTCTCTTTTATTGCTGAGTAAAATTCCATTGTGTATATATACCACATTTTCTTTATCCATTCATCTACCGAGGGACATCTAGGTTGGTTCCACAACCTAGCTATTGTGAATTGTGTTGCTATAAACATTGAAGTAGCTGTGTCACTGTAATATGCTGTTTTTAAGTCCTTTGGGAATAGTCCCAGGAGTGGGATGGCTGGCTCATAGGGTGGTTCCATTCCCATTTTCCCAAGAAATCTCCATACTGCTTTCCATAACTGTTGTAGCATGTTGCAGTCCCACCAGCAAATGTATGAGTGTGCCTTGTTCCCCACATCCTCTCCAACATTTATTGTTGTTTGTGTTCTTGATAGCTGTCATTGTGACTGGAGTGAAATGAAATCTTAGAATAGTTTTGATTTGCATTTCTCTAATTGCCAGTGATGTTGAGCATTTTTTCATGTATTTGTTGATTAATTGTGTATCTTCTTCTGAGAAGTGTCTTTTCAATTCCTTAGCCCCATTTATCGATTGGATTATTTGTTTTTTTGGTGTCAAGTTTTTGAGTTCTTTATATATTCTAGAAATTAGTGCTCTATCCAATGTGCATGTATTAAATATTTGTTCCCAGTTAGTTGGCTCTCTATTCACCTCACTGATTGTTTCTTTTGCTGAGAAGAAGCTATTTAGCTTAAATATATCCCATTCATTAATTTTTGGTATTAATTCTTGCGCTACTGGATTCTTGTTAAGGAACTTGGGGCCTAATCCAAAATGTTGGAAATTGTAGCTTACTTTTTCTTCTATTAGGTGTATTGTCTCTGGTCTAATTCCTAAGTCCCTGATCCACTTTGAATTGAATTTTGTGCATGGTGAGAGATACAGGTTTAATTTCATTTTGTTGCACATGGCTTTCCAGTTTTCCTAGCACCATTTGTTGAAGAGGCTATCCTTTCTCCACTGTACATTTTTGGCTCCATTGTCTAATATAAGATAGCTGAAATTATATGTATTAGTCTCTCTGTCTTCAATTCTGTACCATTGGTCTACTAGTCTGTTTTGGTGCCAATACCATGCTGTTTTTGTTACTATTGCTCTATAGTATAATTTAAAGTCTGGTATGGTGATGCTACCAGCTTCACTTTTCTTGCTCAGGATTGCTTTAGCTATTCTGGGTCTCTTATTTTTCCAGATGAATTTCATGACTGCTTTTTCTATTTCCTTTGAGAAATGTCATTGGGATTTTGATTGGAATTGCGTTAAATCTGTATAATGCTTTTGGTAGTATGGACATTTTGTCAATATTAATTCTACCTATCCAAGAACAAGGTAGATCTTTCCTTATTCTGAGGTCTTCTACGATTTCTTTCTTTAGTGTTCTATAGTTTTCGTTATAGAGGTCTTTTACCTCTTTCATTAAGTTGACTCCCAGGTATTTTATTTTTTTTTTTGATGCTATTGTAAATGGAGTAGTTTTCATCATTTCCCATTCAGAGGCTTTGTCACTGATGTGCAAAAATGCCTTTGACTTATGGGTATTGATTTTGTATCCTGCTACTTTGCCAAATTCATTTACTAGTTGTAAAAGTTTTCTGGTAGAGTTTGTTGGGTCTTCTAGGTATATTATCATGTCATCAGCAAATAGTGCTAATTTGAGTTCTTCTTTTCCTATCTGGATCCCTTTAATTTCTTTAGTCTGTCTAATTGCTCTGGCCAGAGTTTCAAGTACTATGTTAAATAGCAGTGGTGAGAGGGGGCATCCCTGTCTTGTTCCAGTTTTTAGAGGGAATGCTTTCAATTTTTCTCCATTTAAGATAATGTTAGCTTGAGGTTTTGCATAGATAGCTTTTATAATGTTGAGATATGTTCCTGTTATTCCTAATTTTTCTAGAGCTTTGGACATAAAGGGGTGTTATATTTTGTCAAATGCTTTTTCTGCATCTATTGAGATGATCATATGGTTTTTATCTTTAAGTCTATTGATGTGATGTATTATGTTTATTGATTTCCGAATGTTGAACCAGCCTTGCATCCCTGGGATAAACCCTACTTGATGGTGGTGCACTATCTTTTTGATATGTTTTTGAATCCAATTTGCCAGAATTTTGTTGAGGATTTTTGCATCTATGTTCATTAAATATATTGGTCTGAAGTTTTTTTTTTTTTGGCTGTGTCTTTGCCTGGCTTTGGAATTAATGTGATATTGGACTCATAGAAAGTGTCTGGAAGAGCTCCCTCTTTTTCTATTTCTTGAAATAATTTGAAAAGCATTAGTATTAGTTCTTCTTTGAAGGTCTTGTAGAACACGGCTGTAAACCCATCAGGATGTGGACTTTTTCTTGTTGGTATATTTTTGATAGCGTCTTCTATTTCTTCACTTGAAATTGATTTATTTTAATTGTGTATAGCTTCCTGTTCCAGTTTGGACAATTCATATGACTCTAGAAATCTGTCTATGCTTTCAGTATTTTCTATTTTATTAGAGTACAAGTTTTTGAAGTAATTTCTAATTATCTCCTGTATATCTGAGGTGTTTGTTGTGATATTTCCTTTTAAATCATGGATGCTATTAATTTGATTTTTTTCTCTTCTTCTTTTCGTTAGCATTGCTAGGGGTCTGTCATTTTTATTTATTTTTTCAAAGAACCAACTTTTGGTTTTGTCAATTTTTTGAATTGTTTCTTTAGTCTGAATTTCATTAATTTCAGCTCTGATTTTAATTATTTCCTGTCTTCTACTGTTCTTAGTGTTGATCTGTTCCTCTTTTTCTAGTGCTTTGAGGTGTGATGTTAGGTCATTTATTTGTTTTTTTTTTTTTTTTCTTTTAATGAAGGAATTCAGTGCAATGAATTTTCCTCTTACTACTGCCTTCATAGTGTCCCAGAGAATTCTATATGATGTATCTGTGTTCTTATTTACGTCTAGGAATTTTTTAATCTCCTCCTTGATGTCTTCTTCAACCCCTTGTTCATTCAGTAGCATGTTGTTTAGCTTCCAGCTGTTGGAGTAGTTTTTTTTTTTTTTAATTTATTGTATTATCATTGATTTCCAATTTCATCCCATTTTGTTCTGATAGAATGCAAGGTAGTATTTATACTTTTTTATATTTGCTGAGAGTTGCCTTGTGACATAATATATGGTCAATTTTGGAGAAGGAGCCATGTGCTGCTGAGAAGAAAGTGTATTCGCTTACTGAGGGATGAAATATTCTATATACGTCCATTAGGTCTAAGTTATTAATTGTTTTAACAAGGCCTAAAGTTTCTTTATTTAGCTTTTGTTTGGATGATCTATCCATTGGTGAGAGAGGTGTGTTGAAGTCCCCTAGAATAACTGTGTTGTGGTCTATTTTACTCTTGAACTTGAGAAGGGTTTGTTTGATGAATGTAGGTGCTCCGTTATTTGGGGCATATAGATTTATAATTGTTCTATCTTGTTGATGAATGGTTCCCTTAAGTAGTAAGAAATATCCATCTTTGTCCCTTTTGATTAGCTTTGGCTTGAAGTGTACCTTATTTGATATGAGAATGGAAACCCCTGCCTGCTTCTGAAGCCCATGTGCGTGATAAGACTTTTCCCAGCCTTTCACCTTCAATTGCTTGATGTCTTTTTCTATGAGGTGTGTTTCTTGTAGACAGAAAATTGTTGGGTTGTTTCTTTTAATCCAATCTGACAATCTGTGTCTTTTGAATGGTGAGTTTAGGCCATTAACATTCAGGGTTATTATTGAGATGTGATTCTTATTTCCATCCATTTTTAAATGTATTATGGCATTTAGCTTGATTAGGATTCTCCTCTGGTTGGTAATTTCTTTAGTTTACTATCTCCCTCATTTGATTATCATTGTTATATTTCTCTTCTTCTTTGTGGAAAATTTTGCCCAAGATGTTCAGAAGTGCTGGTTTTCGGGTTGTGAATTCTTTTAACTTTTGTTTGTCGTGGAAGGTTTTTATTTTATCTTCGAATCTAAAGCTCAATTTTGCTGGATATAAGATTCTTGGTTGATATCCCTTTTCTTTCAGAGCTTGAAATATGCTATTCCAGGATCTTCTAGCTTTTAAGGTCTGGGTTGAAAAATCTGAGCATAGTCTGATAGGTTTCCCCTATATGTAATCTGCTTCCTTTCTCTTGTGGCTTTTAGTATTCTCTCCTTGCCTAGTATATTAGGCAATTTCATTATAATGTGCCTTGGTGTGGATCTGTTGTGGTTTTGTACGTTATGTGTTCGGTAAGCCTCTTGAACTTGGTTTTGCCATTCATTCCTCATGTTTGGAAAATTTTCTGCTATTATTTCATTGAATAAATTACTCATTCCTTTGGTTTGAAACTGTGCACCTTCTTCAACACCAATCACTCTTAAATTTGGTCTTTTTATACTGTCGGTTTGTGGGCAGCTGGCACTGGACTCCGTGCATCCGTGGTCTGGAGTTCACCATCTAGATGTGAGCGGATGTCTCAGCTCCTTTCCAGTTGCGGGAGTGTTGCTAGGAACACGTTCAATCTTCCTGGTATGCCTCTTTTAGTGATGGTCTCCCGAGAGTGTGTCTCTGCTGTCCGCCATCTTTTTTTCTGCCTTTGCAAAAGCCTTAGAGTAGTTTTGATTTGCATTTTTTTAATTGCTAGAGATGTTGAACCTTTTTTCATATATTTGTTGACTGATTGTATTTCTTTCGTGAGGTGTCTGTTCAATTCCTTAGCCCATTAATTGATTGGGTTATTTTTTTATTTTGGTATTAAGTTTTTAGAAAGTTTTGCTAGGTGTGATTTTTTCCCCCTCAGCACTTTGTATATATCATTCTTGTCCCTTATGTCCTGCCAGGATTCCGCTGAGAAATCCACTGAAATTCCCTTGAATGTAGCAAATTGATTTTCTTTTACTGCTTTCAAAATTCTTCCTTTGTCTTTTACTTTTGGCAATTTGATTATAATGTGTCTCACTGTGAATTTCTTTGGGATCATTTAATAAAGTATCCTTTGGGATTCTTGGATGTGTGGCTATTTCCTTCTTTATATTTGGAATGTTTACACTCATTATTTCTATGAATATGCATTCTGGACCCTCACTGCTTACTTTTCTCTTATGATACTTTCATAACCTGTGCATTGGTCTGCTTTATGGTTTCTTTTTTTTTCTTTTTCTTTTTTTTTTTTTTTTTTTTTTTGCTTTATGGTTTCTTACAAGTTTTCTTCACTTTTTAATTCTTTTTTTTTCTTATGCTACTGAATTGTTTCCAGTGATTGATTATTTTCACATTAGCTTATTCTTCTGATTCATCTAGTCTGCTGTTGCACTCTTTTAGTAAAATTGTCAATTCAATTATTATGTTCCATGATTTCCATTTGGTACTGGTTAGTATTTTTCTATATTTTTGTTGAAATTACTATTTTGTTCTTGGATTATTCTTCTGACATTATGGACATCTTTATGATGGACTGTTTGAGAAACAAATCATATAATACCATTTCTGTAAGGTCCATTTCTGTAGATACATCTAGTTTCTTATTTGAACATTATATCTAATTCTTAATTTTATTTGGTGATGGTGCATTAGGCAAAGCTGGCACCTTTATTTGTCTTCATGGACTGACCTTGTAGAAGAGAAGATCCCCATCAATCAGCCCAGCCAGAAAATCTAGGGGACTCTACCAACTCTTTCCTTCTCTAGGGAGATGCAGGCAGCTGGGTTGGGGCTGTAGCATCTACTTGTCATAACTGCCATCTCCATTTCCCTAAGAGCTTGATTATTGAAGACCCACTATTGCTCCAAGAATAAGAATACATTCAAGTTCTTTGGGCAGCCCTCAAAAACTTGGTGCCTTGGACACAGTAAATAACTCCCTCCCTCCCTAAAGGGAAACCAACTACTGGAACTCGTATTTTCTTATTCTGCACTGAGCAGGTTTGAGGATCTGTGGCATCTACCACTCTACCCTACCATCTGTTTTTGCTTAGGCATCTAGAGTGTGCTAGGCCTGTCATATCTCCAAGACTGGTAAGTTGCATGCTTATTTTTAGGGCAGCCCAGAGAAGATGGAGTGCTAGACACATGAATCAAATTTCTCCATTCTCAGCGAGTATTGTGTGAGCTATGAGTTTTGTAAATGTACTCTGTGCTGAGCAAGTAGGAAGATATGTGGCATCCACCTGTACAAGCTGCCATCTCTATTCTTACTCCTGAGACTATAGTGGTCCTGTCAGATCTCCAAGAATGGCAAGACATAATGAACCCTCTAGGGTTATAGAAGTCAAGATACTAAATGCATGAACCAGTATCCTTTTCCTGGGAGAAGCAAGGAGCTAAAGTGTCTCCTTCTGACTATGTGGTGCTGTGCCAGAGGTAGGGACACTGGTAAGATGGTGTCCAGAATCTTCCTACAAGCTTCAGTGACTTTGCTTTTGCATTTGTCCAGATTACAAGAGCCTTTCACTTAGTTTCTGGATTTTTCACATGAATTGATCTGAATATGTATGCTTGTTGGAGGAAGGAAGGTCTATGGATTTCTACTTTACCATCTGGCTGATTTCATCACTTCCTATTTCTAATTTTTTTGAATTGTGGCCATAAAATCTGGACTTTACTATAGTGCTGTGGAAGGCATTCAATATTATTTGTAGCCTGAATCATGTTGTATTTTAAATGTTCCATGGATTCATAAAGGAGGATTGTGGGGGAGTATCTTCTATTACAAGTGCATAGCACCTCAAATATATGTATATGAATTAATTAAAGCAGTATTTGTTTAATTTGATGGTTTGATGGTTTATCTTTAATTATTTTGTACCTACTTTAACATATTATGGTATGAGTGATATGTTAGAATTTTTAATTATTGTCTTGTTTCAATCAATTTTTATTACGTTTTACACATGCACCTTACATATTTTGATGTGACATTAGTTTGTGTATATTTATTATGGCATTTTCACTGTATTTTTTTCTGGATCTTTTATCATTACAAATTTTCTTCTCTTATAATTTTTTAATGTTCTCCATATTGATATTGCATGATCACAGTTAGATCCTTAGCTGATATACTACTTTAAATATTACTCAATCAAATTTGCTCCTTTATTAATTCATTCCTATGCTCATACACTTAAGAGCTATGTATCTAGCACTTTCTGTCCTCTGGGCACTGTGCTATATAATAGGTATACAATGGTGAGGAAGGTAGATTTTGTTCCTGGTGACTTAAAACTAATGATTAGTCTAGATAACTATATCAGGTGAATAATAGAGATGTTTATTCAAAAATAGAGCTCTAATCTAAGGGGATAACAAAGTGTTTAGACAGCTTTTTCACTGCTGTGACTAAAAGGACCCAACCAGAACAATTGTAGATAAGGAAAGGTTTATTTAGGGGCCCAGGGTTTCAGAGGTCTCCATCCATAC
This sequence comes from Tamias sibiricus, assembly GCA_025594165.1. Lineage (NCBI taxonomy): Eukaryota > Metazoa > Chordata > Mammalia > Rodentia > Sciuridae > Tamias > Tamias sibiricus. The sequence continues at coordinate 131,720,438 of CM046667.1, forward strand.
TCAGTAGGCTCCATTCCTTGGGCCTCCAGGAGAGGCAGAAGAGTGTGTTAGAGGAAAATGGCTCACAAGATGATCAGAAAGGGGAGGGGGGGGGGGAGAGAGAGAGAGAGAGAGAGAGAGAGAGAGAGAGAGAGAGAGACACCATTCTCCAGATACAAAATGTATACCCCAAAGGCATATCTCCAATTAACTACTTCCTCTAACCACACCCCACTCAGCTAATCCCATCATATTTGGTTAGGTTAAGGCTATAACCCATTCATTTTTCCTCCAAATATTCTTACATTGTATCTCAGGTGAGCTTTTGGGGGATACCACACATCTAAACCACAACACATAAAATGTTTAATGTGAAACTTGGAAAAGTGAATGAGGATTTGATAACCTAGTAAGGTAGGGAAAAAGGATATTCCAGGAACAGTAAATAAAAGAGAGCTTATGTCATGAAAGGAACTGAGCATGGGGTTGGGAAAAGTTTCAGAAAAGTGATGGTTGATGAAGATGGAGGCATAACTGGTGTCAGATCACCAGGGGCCTAGAGTAATATAAAATACTGAAGCCTTTGATCTAAGCTCTGTGGAATACTCTTAATGGACTTGAAGGCAGGGAGTCACATGAGGAAATCATCATATGAGTGGCCCTCTAATAAGTCTTTTTTTTCAAATTTATTTTTATTCTAAGTTGTTAGAAATGACAGCAGAATGTATTACATTTCATATTATACTTGTAGAGCACATTTTTACATACCTCTGGTTGCATACAAAATATATTCACACCATTTGTGACTTCATACATGTACTTAGGGTAGTGATATCCATCTCATTCTACCATCTTTTTTTTCATGACCCTTTTGCCCCCTTCCTTCCCCTCCCTCCCCATTGGCCATTCTAGTGTTCCTCTAATCTTCCTATGCTCCCCATTCCAACCCGACTGTGAATCAGCCTCCTTATATCATAGAAAACATTTGGCATTTGGCTTTTTGGGATTGGCCAACTTCACTTAGCATTATATTCTCTAACTCCATCCATTTACCTGCAAATGCCATGATTTTATTCTCTCTTATTGCTGATTAATACTCCATTGTGTGTATATACCACATTTTCTTTATCCATTCATCTACTGAAGGGCATCTGGGTTGGTTCCACAGTTTAGCTATTGTGAATTGTGCTGCTAGAAACATTGATGTGGCTGTGTCCCTGTAGTATGCTGTTTTTAAGACTTTTGGGTAAAGACCAAGGAGTGGGATAGCTGGGTCATAAGGTGGATCCAATCCAAGTTTTCCAAGGTATCTCCATACTGCTTTCCATATTGGCTGCACCATTTTGCAGTCCTACCCCACAAATCAAAATGTATACAAATTATTCAAAATGTGTTATCTGCCCATAACAGAACCAAATCAGAAATTAATATCAAAAAATAATTTAGGGGAAATTAAAAACAAACTAAAAAATCTGCTGAATAAAACATGTTGTCAAATTAGTAATTACAAGTGAAATTAGAACATAATTTGAATATATTCAAGTAAAAAGACTAACAGTTTCAATGTAGCTAAGGCAGTATTATTTAGATTGATAGATTTATAATTTTAAAAGACTATATAAGAAAAGAAATTTCTTAAAAATAATATTTCTACTACAGAAAACTGGAAATAGAAGAGGAAATTAAACATAGAGCTAGCAAAGGAAAGAAATACTAAAGATCTGAGCAAAAAATAAGTGTAATCGAAAGCAGAAAAAGTATAGAAAATCAGTGCAAACTAAGGTTGTTTATTTGAAAAGGTCAACAAAATTGATAAAATGTTAGCTAGACTGGCACATGTTACAATATAACAGGACTTTAAAAACACTATGCTAAGTAACTAGACTCAAAATACTACATATTATATAATTCCATTTATATGAATAAGGAAATTTATAAAGATTAAGCTATATTGCACCAATAGAAAATGTTGGAAAAAAAGAGAGAGCAATTCAATTAGCCCTTTGTAGACAATTCCTCACATGTATATTCAAATGCTTGAATTAAATCATAGCATATTTCAAATATCATCCAATAAGAATATGGAGGGGTGAGAGAGGGAGGGTGAAGGGGTAGATCCTGTACACAGTGATATTAACACTTATAGTTAGCTATTTTTCAATAAAATGAACAGATTCAGAGACACAGAAGATAGAATACAGCATAAAATTTTATGGGCTAATGTGGAATTTTCAATGAAAAAATTTTTGAGCAGATTAGTTTTTGCCTGGGGTTGAAAAAGGAATAGCAAGCCACTAACTGCCAACTGGTACAAAGATTTTATTTTTTTTTTTTGAGGTAATGAAAATGTTTTACAACCAGATTTTTATGATGGCTGCACAACCATATAAATTTACTAAATATCATTTAATTGTACACTTTTAATTGGTGACTTTTAGGGCATGTTAATTATACCTCAGTAAAACTGTTAAAATCAAGAAATTATATAAAACAGTTTATGAGAGAGAAGACATGATAGACTTGATTTCATGTGGCAGAGGGGAGGGAATAAGATCTCTTTGATATCTAGGGTTTTAACTTGAGTAATATGAGGGCACAGTTTTGACATTTTCTATACTGGGGAACATGGGAAGATAAATCAGACCCAGGGGAGAAGATGAATTCATGTGAAGGAGCTGGAGGGTAAAGGAGTTGTCTAAATGGCATTACAAGTGTGTGCTTCATTAACATTAGTGTTTTTTACCCTCACTAAATACATAACTCTTGTATTAGTTTCTGACTTTGCCTTTTCTATTCCTCAATTATTCATTTTTTTACTGCTTCTATTCAAAAGTCCATATTCAACAACATTTGCATTTGCAATATGTGTTTTCAAGCAACACATTCTCCCCCCAACCATGTGCTTCTGAATAGTTTGATAATTCCTCTAGAGTCTCTTTTTAAAAAATTATTTGATCAGTGGTAAGTAAATCCACAGGAGTATCTGAGTTTGCTTAGGGCACAATGAATAGTGAACATAGATGAGACTAGTACTATAAAAATATTCTTGATGAGTTTATGAGAGCAGTTTCAGAGGACTGATAGAAACAGGATCTCAATTCCAGTGGGAAGTTGGCTTTGGAGTGATTTGCAACTAAGACCCAAGGTGGATATAGGGCAATAGATGGTAGGAATTGTTCAGAGGCAAAGATTAAGATGATAAATATATTAATATATCTCTATGTAAATGAGACAGATCAATGATATAATAGAGATGAAAGAGAGGCTATTTTAAAAGCTGATTCCCTTAGAAGACTGAAGATGAAAGGAATTCAATGCACAGAGAGGCAGATCCTTCATTATAACCAGAAGATAGGAAGAAAGAATAGCAGCCTGTGGCACATGTATTCACATTTGTTCCTCCCCACTGATCCCCAGTATCCTTATTTTTTAAAAAATTTTGGCCTATTTTCCCTTTTGTATTAAGTTGTAATTATCGTGAACTATTTTTCTCAATTTTCAAGGTTGTGTATCTGTGTGTCCCATAATTATCAATTGCTGTATGGGTCAGAATGTTTTTTTTCTCATCACATTAACCTCTGACCTGTAGCCCTAAAGAAATTGTCTCAAGTCTTCACCATTTCCTTTTAGAAAGCTTGGTCAAAAATTATTGGTGATACATTTAGCCAATGTGGTTGCTCCTCTAGGTCTGTCTGTTTGTAGATAGCTGAGGCCAAAGAATAAAATACAATGTGCTCAGTATTTCTTATGATTTGCTCTTGCCTCCTGTCTTAGTCATCCAAACTGAGAGTTACAGTGGAAATCTTAAGGGTTTCTTTCATTTACATACTGCATAAAAGTATTATATGACATTAAAAAGCTGGAGATAGTGGTGTCCTCTCTTCTTTTGATCTGTAGTGTATAATACCTGACCAGTTTTATGTGAAGTTTGTGGTATGATCCTGTGATTTTTCTGGTCAATGTGAAGGTTTATTTGTTTTCTTTGTTTCTGTGACTGTTAGAGATCTTTTTCTAAGAGCCATTGTTATGGTTTGGATCTAGAATTGTCTATGAAAGGCTCATGTGTTTAAGGTTTGGTTCCAATGCAGCAGTGTTCAGAGGTGGGACTCTTTGGAAGTGATTGGATCACCAGGGACCTAACCTTATCAGTAGATTAATCCATAATTGGATTCATAGCTTAATGGACTATTAGAAGGTGGTGGAAACTATAGGAGGTGAAATCTAGTTTAGGGGAGTGAGTACTTGGGGATGTACCCTTGGAAACTATATCTTGTCCTTGACTCCTATACCCCCACTGCCACCTCCTTTTTCTGTGTGTTTTCAGTCTGCCATGAGGTGAACAGATTTCATGTGCCACACCCTTCCATCATAATTTGTCTGCCTTGCCACAGATCTAAAATCAATGGAGCCAGCTGACCCTAGACCAAAACCTCTGAAATTATGGACCAAATAAATATTCCCCCCTTCAAATTGTTTGTCTCAGGTATTTTGTCACAGTGATGAAAAGATAAATAACAAAACCATAATATTCCCATCATTCCCAGAAGTTCTAGAGAAGACTTTGTGTCCTGTTTTAGTCTTTCCTGTTTTTCTGATATTGAGTATATACTTAATCTCAAAGAATGGGCAGGTTTTAGCCAGGTAGAAAAGACTATGGACGGTATCTGCTATCTCTGTATAATGAAATACACAAGTTAATCCATATTTTTGATTTGGGATTTTCTCACAGAGATTGAGAAGCCAAGTCACCTAGTATGCCAAGTAATTATCATTATATATGTAAACCATTTTTATAAGACATTGTATAAAAGAATATCAGGCTTGAATTAAATACATAAAAATTTAATTTTTAATGAGAATAATCTTTACAGTGTAACAATCCATATAGTATCATTTAAATATGCCTGTCATTATTTTTATTTGTAATCAGTGCATTATAATTATACCTAATAGTGAGAATCATAATGCCATATTCATACATGTACATAATATACTTGATCAATCTCATTCCCCAGTACTTCCCTTTCCCTCCTCTCCTTCTCCCCAATAATCCATTTGATCTATTCTACTGATCTCTCTTCTATTATTGTTATTATTATTTAAATTAGTGCATCATATATATGATACATATACACATATATACATTAATATGATATGTATACATACATATATACATATATATTTTATGTGTGTATATACATATACATGTATACATAACGGTTTATTCATAAATGGACATTGCAAAACTTGGTGCATTGTATTCCCTAGTACTTCCCTGTGCCCTTCAGTCCCTCCTCACTATTGATCCCTTTCCTCAATTAGTCTCCTTTCTGTTTTTTGAGATCCTTTTTAAAAATTCTTTTTACCTTTCTCTAGCTTCCACATATGAAAGAAAACATTAAACCCTTGCCTTATGAATCTGATTTATTTCACTTACCACGAAGTTCTTCAGTTTCATCTATTCGCCAGCATATGGCACAATTTCATTCATCCTTTGTAAAGTGTTCTTTTCTTACTAGCTAATGAGTTATTAATAGAACAGTAAAAACTAGACTGTCCAAATGACTTTACATGTATTTGTTAATTTAATTCTTCCACAAAACTAGTGGCAGTTTCTATTATTATCCCTACTTTAGAGAAAATGGGAACTGAAGGACAGAGATGAGAGACAACTTCTACACTTTTAAGCAGTGTGCCAGCGTATCACCTTGAATGTGATACACAGTAGCCTTGTCAGATAGACAGGGCTTACTATCCAGATTCTCCCAATGAGGAACTCAGTGTTCAGTTAAGGTAGGGACTTGTCCAAACTAACACTGTAGTAGCAAAAATGATGAAGCTGACAATACAATCCAGGTGTTCTGAAAAAGACATTATTGTTTGCATTTTATTACACTCCTTCTGGCCATGTCCTGACTTTTGATTGACCTATAGACTGGTGCTCTATCATGGGTGGTGATTTACTAAGTTGGAAAAATATATAATGCTAGTACTTCCCTCCTAGGTTGCTGGTGAGTCTTAAAGTAGATCATGACTGTAAGTACCTCCCATTAACCCCTACACTTAAGTATTCCATAAATATGGTGCAGTTCCTTGAATATTATTCTCCTTGACCATTTTTCTCCTCTTTTATTGACTCTTGGCCCTTTAATTATTTGTATTCCAAAGTCACCAGTATCTATTTTGATTGGCATATCTTTGGACCCATCCCTTAGTCTGTGCTGCCCTGTATTGCTTTCTGCTTTCACTGACTTCTGGGCCCAATCTACTACATGAAGTCTGCCAGGATTGGGGGAGAAAATCTGGAATAAATCACTACTGAAGAGAATAAGTGTTGGATTCAGGAGAAATAGAACAGGAATGACAGAGTATGAGGAATTTCTGTGAGTAACTGTGACAGAGTTCAGAGCCAAGGCAAATTCTAAGCCAATCTATAACATTTATATGATAAATGATGCAATAAAAAACAAAACAATCAACTTCTACTAATTAATATATTCTGCAAAACACCCACACAGTAAAGACAGCAGCTCCACTTTTTTTAAGTTTATGCCTGAAATTTTGAATGTGTCTGTGATGGTTATAAGTGTCAAGTTGGCTAGATTACCGGGTGTCCATATATTCAGTTAAATATCATACTGGGTGTGTCTGTGAAGGTGTTTTGGATGAGATTAACTTTCTTTTTAGTATTGGGGATTGAACTCAGGGGCACTTGACCACTGAGCCTCATCCCCAGCCCTATTTGTATTTTATTTAGAGGCAGGGTCTCACTGAGTTGCTTAGCTCCTTGCTTTTGTTGAGGCTGGCTTTGAACTCTTGATTCTCCTGTCTCAGCCTGTGGAGACATGGGATTACAGGCATGTGCCAGCAGGTCCGGGGGAGACTGAGCAGAGCAGACCATTCTTTGAGGTGGATAAGCATCATCAATCAATTGAGGACCTAAATAGTACAAATAGAATAGGGAGAATTCTTTCTCTGCCTAACTGAATTAAGACATTAGGCTCCTTTTGCTGTCAGACTGGGACTTACATCATCCCTGCTGCTAGTTTTCACACCTTAAGGCTTAAATTGGCCTGGTGTGATGGCACACTCCTATAATACCAGGAGCTTGGGAGGCTGAGGCAGGAGGATCCTGAGTTCAAACCAACCTCAGCTACTTAGTGAGGCCCTAAGTAACTTAGTAAGACCCCGTCTCTAAGTAAAAATAAAAAGGGGCTGGGGATGTGGATCAGTGCCTAAGTGCCCTGGGTTCAATCCCTGGTACGAAAAAAAAAAAAAAAAAAAAAAAAAAAAAAGAAAGAAAGACTTGAACTTACACCATTGGTTAAGCAGCTTTCAGCTGCTATAATCACCTGATCCAAGTATTTATACTATATTTCTCTCTGACTTTTTTTCTATATAATCCTGACTAAGGACTCAGAGCCTAAATTGTATTGTTTGTATATCCTTTTGAACTGTACTTGTAAATTGTACCATCCATGTATAGAGAATATAATATATAGAATATGAATATAATTACTGCTGGTTCGCTTTTATATACATTATCTCATTTAACCTTCATAACCACCTTGTGAAGTAACAAAGTTATTATACCATTTTAACATAAGGAAGAATCAAGGCTCAGAAAGTTCAACTCAATTCAACCCACATACCAGTAAGAGGTGGAACATGTTTGAATATTATGTTTGTCTGACTCCAAATTATTTCTTTTTACATTTTCCCAATATGCCTTCCTAAAGAAAAACCAGTTTGTTAATGAGTATTTTAATGAATCCTTGATAATGGTAATACTCCGAGTATTTTGTTTTAGTATTAATGACTTTGCTTTGGTATTCTTCCTGTGCACATTGTGCAAGATTCAGGCTGGAGCTACCCTAGCAGGTTTTGTCCTAATATGAAAAGTCTTCTTTTCCCTGCAACTGTATTATACTCTGCAGATGGTCTAGTAAATGTGTTTTTTTGTGGTTGTGACCCTTTTTAAAGTGGCCTTTTAGGGAGAGTCATATAAGTACTTTTAGAAGAGCTTCTGATGTACAAGCACTGTTTTCATTACCTTCTAGACTCTCTATACCCACAGTTCTCTATCCCTTTAAGTAACAAGGACCCTTTTCAAATGTTCTGGTAGTTTTTTTTTTTTTTTTTTTCCACTTTGGTGAAAACTACAACTTCATGGGTTCTGAGGAGGCCAGGAAGGAGATGATTTGGGTGTACAGCTAGTAAACCTCACTCATTATTTGTTTTCCCTAAAGTAAATTGCAGTAATTTCAATCCATTATTTGTACTAAATTACTTTTCATGTTGTAGCCCCTGTTTTCTTTTCTTATATAGATACGTAGAGATGGAAGTATTGTAACTCAAGGAAAATAGTTTATATGTCCAGAATAATGGTAGGGGAAAGTGCTTGTTGACCCTCATGGGTTCGTGTCTTTGTGTGAGCGTGTATGTGTGTATGCACCATTATAGGAAAGTTCTTTTTCGTTTAACCACTGAGAGTCCTCTAGTGGAGTTGGACCTGCACACAACCTGAATTTTCCCATTAGAAGCATAAGCTAGCTAGAAACACGTGAAGGAGCCCCAATTAGGAAGGGCTATTGCGGCTAGCTGGAAGCCATAAGTTCCACCCGATATGTATGTGACGCACCTGTAAATGCACGTGAGGCACCCGCAAAGCTAAAGGTATATAACCGGGTGAAAGCGGTCGCAGTTAGGAGAACGAATTCATTCAGTCAGTCGTGCAGTCGCTTGGTCGGTCAGAAGAAGAGTTTGGGTCGGAGAAGAAGAAAAGAATCAGAGCGGCCAGAACGTAGGCAGAGCGGTTACAGATAGAAGAAGTAATGGCTGGTCAGAGTTAGGCCGAGGCTCCCAAGGAAGAAAGAAGAAAGAAGAAAGAAGCTCTAAGAAGACAAGAAGAAAAGCTCTCTCTAATCTTTCTCTCTAAAAATCTTTCTTTCCCTCTCTAAGCTCTCTCTAAGAAAGTAGAAGTAAAAGTAGTAATAGCTTTACTCTGCCTCCGAGTTTTCCTCCCGCGGCGCTGTGGCTGGCCATGACAGGCAGCTTACAAACACAGAGTTTAAGATTCTCTCAACCCTTTGCTAGCCTCTTTTCTGGGAGTGTGAGCACTTAAGAGTATAGCCTATGCTTGATATATCACTGGATCCCTGGCACAGACGTTTGACAAGGTAAGTGTTTAGTGTTCCTAGAATAGATGAACTGATGTGTAACTGTAAAGGAATAAATGGATAGATGCATAAACAGACAAATGAAGAACAGAAGCCATGATATCTGGAAAGCAGCATGGGCTAGATTGAGCTAAAGATGCAGCTTATAAGGAGCCAGGGATGTGAAGATCATTGATGTTCTTCCAGAAGATACTCAAAAAAATATAATTTTGCCACCTTATAAAAGTTCCACTTATTCACAGGGTGGATTAACCAGTCATATGTCCCAGTTCTCTGTCTTCAGAAACACTGCTAGAATGGCTACAAGGAACAAACATGATATAAATCCTGAGGATAAAGAAAATAAGAAAAGTAAAAGTGGCAAAAATATATATTTTAATATTCATTCCCTTAAGCAAATAGTTCTTCAGTGGCTGATTTGTGCCAGGCAGGCACTAAGGCTAAATCAGAAGTCTTTGTCATCATGTACCAGATTTTCCAGTGGAGTGAGTGAATATTTAAAAGAAGCCCCAAACTGATGGAAAGTGGTGATTGATTTATCAAAATCAATGAAGTTAAAACCAAAATGGGGCAGACCTAAAAAGAAGTAAGGTAATTTGTCACACAGAAAGTAGGACTCAGATTTTGACCTGTTGTTATGGTTTGGATGTGAGGTATCCCCCAAAAGCTCATGTATGAGACAGTGCATGAAAATTTAGAGGAGAAATGATTGGGTTATGAGATACTTAATCAAATCAATGAATAAATCCCCTGATAGGTATTAACTAGATGGTAACTGTAGGCTGGTATGGTGTAGCTGGAGGAGGTGGGTCCCTGGGGGCATCCCTTTGGGGTATATATTTTGTTCTTTTTGAGTAGAACACTCTCTCTCTTTCTCTCTCTCTCTCTCTCTCTCTCTCTCTCTCCCCCCACCTCTCTCTCCCTCCCTCCCTCCTTCCCTCCCAGTTCTGTGTCCTGAGCTACTCTCCTCCGCCACCACACTCTTCTTCCATGATATTCTGCTTCACTTTGGGCCCAGAGGAGTGGGAGCTGGCTATTAATGGAAATGATGAGCCACAGATAAACTTTCCTTCCTCTAAGTATTCTTATCAGTTATTTTGGTCACAGTAGTGGAAAAGCTGACTAAAACACTGTCAGACACTTCAGAAGACAGGGATGGAAAGATGGAATGAAAATGGGGGTGCTATGGTTTGGATGTGAGTTATTCCCCAAAAGCTCACAAGAAAGTTCAGAGAAGTGATTGGGTTGTGAGAGTCTTAACCCAATCAGTGGATTAATTCCCTGGTGAGATTAACTGAGTGGTAACTGAAGGTAGGTGGGGTGTGACTGGAGAAGGTAGGGCATTAGGGGTGTGGCTTTGGGATTTGTATTTGTATCTAGAAAGTGGACTCTCTCTCTGCTGTCTGGTCATCATGTGAGCTGCTACCCTCTGCCACACTCTTCAGCCATGATGATCAGCATCACCTTGAGCCCTGAGAAATGGAGCCTGCTGTCTATGCATTGAGACCTCTGAAACTCTGAGCCCCCAGATTAACTTTTCCTTTTCTACAATTGTGCTGGTTGGGTCTTTCAGACACAGCAGTGAAAAGGCTGACTAAAATGGGGAAATTGTTGAACGACTGTGTTTAAAAGCTATTGCTTGCCCTTTGTCTCTGCCCTCGGGAGCCTCACCCTTCAGAGTAACTTCTGACTTTATGCTTTCCTCAGATCAGAGGCCCAAATTTTTGTTTCTAAAAGTGGAATTTAAGAAGCTCCAGACATAGGAGAGACCTAATTGAAGGCAGTAGTAAGATCCAAAATGGTCCAGAAAAGCAGGATTAAGTGAAAATGTGCATACTGAGACTCTCAGCTCTCTCTCCTCTCTTTCCCCTCCCAGGTTATGGCACTGCAGCACAATATTGGTAGATTAGTCTCTTAGGACCTGAGTAACCTCATAAAAACAATATCCATATACTGATATTTCAGTGGTGCCCTCAATAAGAAGAGGGTACACAGAACTTTCGGTAAGTACATATTTGGTTTTAGTCTTTTAAAAAATATTTATGTTTTAGTTGTAATTAAACACAATACCTTTATTTTAATGTGGTCCTCAGGATTGAACCCAGGGCCTTACATGTGCTGGATGAGTGCTCTACCTCTGAGCCACAACCCCAGCCCCTGGTTTTACTCTTTAATGTGAATTAACAACACAAAGATCATCAGACATTTTAGAAATCCAGAGGCAGTATAGAAAATAGATTAAATGAATAGACAGAGAATGGAGAAGAGTTATCATATAGTAGTACATAAAACAATGAAATTTAAATTCTTTTGTATGATCAGTGTGCAAAAGCGTTAAGAAGCCTAATTATATAAGCTTGCATCTTTCAGAAAAGTCTCTTTAAACAAACAAAAAAAAAAACCCAACCAAACAAACAAACAAAAAAAAAACAATTGCCATTTCTTGTGTATATTTCCTTGCAGAATGTTCACACTCCAAGGCCTTGCCCAATGTTACTACAACTCAGGAGGCAGAGCCCAGGTGAGAGAGATGAGCTTCCAGGTACCTGTTCTAAAGGTTTAGTTAAGTAAAATCAACATAAACTCTCCAGTCCCTACAGCAAATGGGGCAGCCTGACAAGGTAGAGAGAAGGTTGCTGGCACTCACTATACATTTTCCAAATTCATTGGATGGCTTCCTCTGCTTAGCCATGGATCCAAAACTATATTGCTCTGTTCATAGAAGAGAAAGGAGAATCTCCATCATGACTGCTTGTTTTGCATTTGTCTACCAATTTTTTCTCCTCTTGGTATTTGGAAGGGTTCTCTGGATTGATGGTAATAAAGTGTTACAGTGGTTAACTTGAAGTTTATTAATAAGAATCCTCTATCCTTAAAAGCATTGCCCCTTGATAGAATAAGAAAAAGGCATGGTCTGAGGCAGAAGGCACACTAGCAGAAATCAATGTGAGTTATCTCTTATCCTGAATTCTTAGTGGTTCTCACTATAGATATTGACCATTCTACTCCAGTCCCTGCCCAGCTAGCCAGCATTGGATCTCAGAGGTCAACTGGATCAAGTGCCTTATGTCCAGTTGTGGGGACTAAAATATAAAGAGTCATAGGACTTTCTGAATGTTAATTGTGGAACCACAATTCAAAATCAACCAAGTTGTTGTATAGAAACTTTCCTTGAATTTAGAGGTATATTCCAGGTACATGTGGAATATAGGAAAGGGTGAACTTGTCACTAGAGAAATGAGGGAAAGTCACTTAGAAGAGGTAACCTGTGAGATGGGAAAATAAGCAAGAGATGGCAAGGTGAGAGAAGGTCAGAGCAGTAAAGTCGTTCCAGGTTGGAGGGAAGAACATGTACAAAGTCTTTATGTTAGGTGAGAACCCAAAGCAACCTGAGTTCATACAAATCTCTCATTTTGCTCTTGGAAAAAATGGGCCTCTATACTGTGCCAGGTACTGAACTACGAATACAGAGATAAGTAAGATTTGATCCCTGCCCTGAAGAAGCACACACAATAGTGCTGTACTGCTATTTCTTGTTACCATATTGCCATTGGTGCTAGAATAAGAAACCAATTTTAGGTTTCTCCCAACAACAGAATAAAGATAGCTCAGAAAACATGTACCACTGATGGCAAGATTGGTATCCTTATATTTGTACCTGAAGATCAATTTTCCAGAATACATTTATTTACGACATTATACTTATATTTTAATGCCAGTACTTGGTATTAGCATTCTTTAGTGCAAATCACTAATCCCCCCCTCACTTATCACCAGCTTGTTGCATAACATTGAGCCAGGTATTGTAAGGCTGCTAAAATGAGCTGCATGAGCTTCTGACTTGAGATTTTTATTTTTAATATTTATTTTTTAGTTGTAGTTGGACACAATACCTTTATTCCATTCATTTATTTTTATTTGGTGCCCAGGATCGAACCCAGCCCCCCCCCCCCCCCCCCCATGTGCTAGGTGAGCTTTCTACCACTGATCCACAAACCCAGCCTCCTAAGATTGTTTGTTAGTGATGGGGTTTGAACCCAGGAGTGCTTGACTACTGAACTACATCCCCAGCCCTTTTTACTTTTTATTTTGAGACAAGATCTCACTATGTTGCCCAGGCTGGTCTCAAACTTGACATCTTCCTGCTTCAGCCTCTTCCTGCTTCAGCCTCTTGAGTCGCTGTGTTTACAGGTGTACAACAGTGCACCTGGCTTCCAAATAGTTTATTTATTTATTTATTTTTTGATCTTGGACAAGTTATTTCGCTTCAAGTCCCAGTTTCTCATCCATAAAATGGAAAAGATTACAACCTCTATCTCAGTAGTTGCATATGGGTAAGCATATGAGTGTGTATTGAAGAAATAGAAGCACTCTGGCACACAGTAGGACTTCAGCATATTTTCACTAGTCTCCTTCCCCTAGCCAACCATTCCAACATCCTTAAATGGTTAATGTATTGTGAGAATACAGAGTAATATGAAGTATTTGGTGATGTTTTACTTTTTCACTAATGATCCAAATTCAAGCAAATTTACATGGCAAACCATTAATTATCTCAAAATTCAAAAGTATGCCTTTACTGAAAAAATTTGGAGTAGTGACTTACTATGGCCTTGTATTCTGCTTCAGAGAGATTTGGCATATATTATCAAGAATACCGTTTTATTTAAAAAGCTCATAAAGCTTCATCCTCAGCTATTACTGATTTAGGAGTAGCAGATATATGGAAACTTTCACACTCTACTGAATGGGATTATACATTCTTCTGTAGCCCACATAACTCATATTTCGGGGCTGACTTCTTCTAGTTCTTCGCTTTCTGATTAATGATGTGAATAACAGGGCTCTAGGCAGTGTTCTCTTATCTGACCATGCCACAGACTCACTTTCACTTGACCTTCAGAAAGCATTTTAGGCAGCATTTCAGCCAAACTTTAGTAATGAACATTGGAGAACAAAGTTATGAATTGTGTTTCTAAAACACACACAAACATACACTCATAGGAGGACTCTGGCTTGCCAACACACACATACTGGCTCCACTTTTTATTGATAAACAGGGTTTTTATCACTGTCATTAATTACAAAAGTAAAATAACTGGCCAAGTTCTCACTAAAGATAAATGCAACCTGGGAGGATCACATGGATAAATCTTACCTTGCCTCATTCAGATTGAAAGCAACATTTAGACTCTTCAGGGAACAGTAAGAAATGTGTGTATTATAGAGTTATATGTTTTAATAACTTCACCTCATTCTATTAAGCCTCTAACCCCATTGGAATCATAAAACGTTAATATTGAGATGAACCCTAAGAACATAAATTAGGCATTGCTATTACTTTCCCCCAAATGAGCCTTAAGCTATGTAACACTTGATCAGCAGGAATTTCCTTTTTTATTAAAGAAATGAAGACACACTGCATCGAGCAATATTATTGAGAATGCCTAGGTTTTCTCATCCTACAAATGCTTAAAATTGCTATTACAAATTTCTGCAGGCCAAATCCCAGCTCCCAGTGGACCCCTGCTGAGTGTTATGGAGTACTAGTAGGGAATATGTTTCAATTGCCCACAAATATATACTTATATGGTCATGTTGGGGCTTTTCAGGCAGAAATGAGACATTTTATTTTCATTCTGTCTATAAAGAAAGGTCAATCTAAAATTATGTCCTTGTGTTACAGGCCACAAATCAAAACTGGGCCATCCACGGGGGCATCTTCATTTATGAACTTTTTATGTTATTAAAAAAGCACCAAGTTATCTATCATTTCTTCCTCCTTGGGTAGCTTCATTTTTCAATGTTAGGTATTACTACTTCCTGTTTGCAATTCATCAAGTTTAAAAGTGACACTTGTCCAATAAAAATAGTTGGATATCCTTGGCAAAGACATGGCCCTTTTGGATTACTGTCTATATCATCAATTTCTTCTAAAAGGAAATCCCCAGGTGGTAAAAAATGAATGTAAGCCTCTATCACAGGTAAAAGAATTTCACAGGAATCTTTCCTGGTATCTTCTACTTTCAAAAATCATCAAATTTATTTAATAGGTTCCAAACATCCTTTTCTGTGCAACATCTGTATTAAGATGAAAAGACCTCAATATTTTGAAATATATATTAACATTGACTGTTTTAATTTGTGGCACAGGATTTAACAGCATATACAATTTTCAAGAATAGTGACATTTATCCAGTCAAACTATTTTTCTGAAGCTTCTTTTTAGTATTCCATTAACAGTCTTGTAAAAAATTCTAATTTGATCACCATAAATCTAACAACAATTATCAATGGTTCTGATGATTCAGATTTCCCATGAAAACACTGGAGAGAAGAACAGACAAGATATTAATTACAGAAATGTGGTGCTTTGACAAAACAAGTACATTAAATTTAGAGTAATACTATATTTGGGAAGGGTTTTCTGGTTTATAAAATAATGTCATACTTTTACCTATTTCATTGTGTTGGAGATAAGCAGAGCACCAATTTCTTTTTCTGTTACAAAATGAAGCTTGTCTCTTTTGTCCCATAGTACTGCTATATAAATGAATTATATAATTAATTTAAGTCATCTATTATAAATATTGGCACATAGTAAGTACTCAAAAAATATTTACTGGAATGAATTTACCATTTTCTCATGTGAATGTATTACAATTAAAGTGATTTACTCAAGGCCATTCAAATATTAATGATGGTTTTGGCATTAAGGGAGGGGAGGGGGTAAGGGGATAGGAATAATGGCAGACTGAGTTAGACATCATCACCCTAAGTACATGTATGAAGACACAATTGTTGTAAAAATACTTTATATAAAACCAGCAACTTGAAAAATCGTGCTCTTTATATGTGATATGAAATGAAATGTACTCTGCAAACATGTATGACAAATTAGAATAATAAAAAAAATTAAAAATCAAGTGGTAACTGATTTAGCTGAACTAGTTTTAAAGATAAATATTTAAATGTCCAATATTGGTCCATTCTTTTTATATTGTTTTAGTCAATGTGATTTAGACTTACTAACTTCATTTTAGTAAATATTGGTAGTAGTGTATTTCAGAGAACAAATGGATTAGAGCATGTTTCAAAATTGTTATAATCAAGCCGGGCGCGGTGGCGCACGCCTGTAATCCCAGCACTTTGGGAGGCTGAGGCAGGAGGATCGTGAGTTCAAAGCCACCTCAGCAATGGCGAGGCACTTAGTAACTCAGTGAGACCCTGCTTCTAATAAAAATACAAAAAAGGGCTGGGGATGTGGCCCAGTGGTCAAGTGCCCCTGAGTTCAATCCCCGGTACCAAAAAAAAAAAAAAAAAAAAAAAAAAATTGTTATAATCTAACCATGCAATACTTTGAAATCACAAATTTGACCTACATCACCTAGCACTGTAGCATGGAGATAGTAAAAAGAACAGATTATTGACAATAACAATTTAGTCATCACTTATTTTGTATCAGGTACATAAGTGATTTACACGGGTCATATCATTTAATTCTCGCAGCCTCATAGCAAGGCCATCTCATTATCATCACTTTATGAACAGGAAAAATAAAGCATAGTGAGAGATTAAGTGACTTTTCTCAAGGTCATAGAATTAAGAAGATGGAGACTAGCTCTAGTCTGGAGTCTCTACTCTTGATTTCCATGTTCCACAACTTCTATGGATGATATGTAGGTAAGAATGTGATAAAATGCAGAGCAATCCAGGGTAGAAATGACGAACATCAAAACTTGACTTTTAGATAGATTTAGAAAACAGGAAATGGAGAATTTGGAAGGGCAAAGGGAATGTAAATGAACAGCATAGGATGGGTAGAGACTTTTGGATAGCAGTATTAAGTGACACCAAAAAAAAAAAAAAAAAAAGATTCCAGTTGAATGGAATCCTTGATATGGAGATTGCTCCTGCATCCGTCAAAGGCTGAGGTGTGTAGAGAGACTGATAGGACTAAGAATGTTCTGGTGAGTTCTAGTATGGATAAAGTCATCATGTGGCAGATTAGGGAATGTGTGTGACCATAATATAGTGCGTAAAGGAAGAAAATTGGGATTGCACATTAGTGTACAGCCATGGTGCAAGGTTTATGAATAAGAGTCAGGACTTTGAAGCTCATGCTTCTAAATTAACTGTATTTCTGAAGCCAGATTAGTAGGATTCTCAAGACCTGAGGTAACCAGCCATGTGTTGATCTGAATATGTAATTACTACTTCAAATTCTCTCTCTCTCTCTCTCTCTCTCTCTCTCTCTCTCTGTCACACACACACATAGAAGCACATGCACACTCACATACGTATTTTTCTACATTATCTACTCCATTTTTTCTTTAAAAGTTTTTGCAAATTTTGTTACATCATAACAATTTTATGAATAGGTTATATCATAATCAATGTGGAAATTATCTAATATTGTGTGATTTCTTTCACTATAAAATCTAGTTAATTTTGATAGCATTATTAGATAGCAAATACTGTGTTGTTTGAGGAGAATAATGGTTTGCTCCAAACACATGGTAACATAGACTGCTCAAGCTGCCATTACAAACTATCATACACTGGGTGGTTTAAGCAATAGAATTGTATCTGTCACTTTTCTGGAGGCTGGAAACTCCAAGATCAAGGTGTCAGCAAATTAGGCTTAATAATGAGACTTCTACTTTTTGTTTGTGGGAAGCTGATACATCACTGGGTACTCACACTATTCTTTAAGCATGCACACACATGTACACACATGGAGAGAGAGATGGAGAGATGGACAAATAGTGATTTTCTTATGAGTACATTGGTGCCATAATGAGGCCCTATGCTCATGTTCTCATCTTAATTACCTTCCAAATGCCATGTGTCCAAGTACCAACATATTATACAATACATATGTAAGTAAGAATGACCACATTTGAAATTAGGGCTCCAACACATGAATTTTCAGGAGACACGAATGTTTAATCTATAACATATGGAAACTATATATGTATTGAACTTTTAAGCTAAATACTATTAAAAGAATTTCAAACATTTTCAAATAACTTTGTCATAAGAAATAACTTGTTATTTTCTATTCTTTCTATCTCCCTATAAAGATGACTGGAAATATGTTTTTGAAATCTGAACAATTTGCCTATACAGTACTGTTTTTTACTCCGCTCAGACTTTTACCCAGTAAGCTAGATTTGAATCTCTCAAAATAATTGATATGCTAGAAAGAGCTTTGTTCTCAGAGGCAGGATGAGGAATGTTAAATTTGACATTACTTTGGTGTATAACCTTGACTTGCTCTTTGTAAGCCTCTCTTCCCTCAGTGGGAAAGATATGTGATTGGAGTAAATGATGTTTATTTTAATCTGTCACTTGAATGACTGAGTGGACTGGTTTCACTGAGACTATCTTGATTTTATTCCTAAAGATCTTGCCTACCAGGAAACTTTTACCCCAGGATATGAGAAGTTCTGGGTTCTGGTTATTAGTGAGGGATAGGTTTCCCATTATCAATGGGGGCAGATGGGTAGAGTGGCTCAAAATATAGGCATTGAAAACACCACTGTTTCCAGTGATAAATGAATAAGTCTCCAGTTATCTGCCTTTTGTGGTTGCTGCCATTCCTCTTTCCCCTGACTGCTGATGTCGCAGCTGTAATTTGTGGTTCACTGTAATGGTACATCTATTGTTGTCTCCCTCTGAGTGATAGTACTTAAGTGTGCAACTTAAGTGCGCTGTGATTTTGAGGGTTACTCCATTTTTTACTTTGCCTATAGAATAGTTGTTCTTTGTATTAAGATAAGTATTAAGTTTTAATATGTGAATACTGTTACCATGTTTTTGAATAGCTGAAGTAATGAACTTGAAATCATTACTGATGCAAACTTGTGCTGGCTATCACTGAAAAAAAGAAAAAGGCTGGGACTGGGGTTGTGGCTCAGTGAAAGATTGCTTGCTTAGCATGTGAGGCACTGGATTCGATCCTTAGCACCACATAAATATAAATAAAGGTATAAAAAATACAATAACATTATTAAAAAAAGAAAAAGGCTAAATGACTTTGTGACTTTTATACTGATAGAAAGGCTCAAACAGTGAGGATCGGGAGGTGTTTTAGTGAAGTTTTGCATTGCTGTGACCAAAATACTTGAGGACTACTAAGAGGAGGAAAAGTTTATTTTGGCTCAAGGCTTCAGAGGTCTCAGTCCACTGAGGGCCAACTTCATTGCTCTGGGCCCTGAGATGAGATAGAACGTCATGAGCAAAGGGCCCAGCAGAGAAGAGTTCTCAACTCCTGCAGGGGTTAGGAAGCAGAGGGAAAGAGGGGTGGGGTGGGGAAGGAGGCCACAGAGAAGATGCACCCTTCTAGGGCATGCACCCAGTGCCCCAGCAACTCCAGCCATGCCCCACTTACCTATAGTTGCCACCCAGTCAGTCCATTCAAATGAGGATGGATCAATTAGGTTACAGCTCTCATAATCTGATATTTTCACCTGGAATATTCCTGCATTCCTTGTGTTAAAGAAGCTTTTGGGGGATACCTCACATACAAACCATAATAGAGGTAAATAACTAATTCAGAGAATTCTGTAAAATATGCAGAGAATAATTTGATATTGGGCCTGGTAGAGAAGGTTATGTGAAAGTACATATGGAGAACAGATTTCCTAATTTTGGGTTGAGTCACATGAGAAAAGTTTTTGTGTCCCAAAAGACACCTATTTTCAGTCAAAAATACTAGCCACTGAATTAGCCTGGGTATAACATATGGAGAAAAAACATTATCATATCGTCCCTTTTATCACTCTGTGAATCTGAATAAATTTACATTTCCTGATCCAGAAATTGCAAACAAAATCCTTATGAATGAACAAAGGTGTCTGATAGCAGATGTGTTATTTCCTTACAGAGTAGAACTGATTCTGTCAGTTTTTAACAACAATCACATTGCTACAGTTTATCGGTTGATGCCTCTAATCATGATAACAAGTCCTTTCTAGACTTTGATTTGAATTATGGAGTTTCTGTCTCCTAGATTTCTATGAAGATTTTAATAAAAAATATATAACACATGAAAAGAAAGATGCAAATTAAACTTTGCTCATTTATTTATGCAGTTAGAAGACTGTGCAAAGGTAAATTTTGGCAACTTCAGTTCATATACTTCTTTTTAAATATATTTTTTAGTTGTATATGGACACAATACCTTTATTTTGTTTATTTATTTTTATGTGGTGCTGAGGATCAAACCCAGTGCTTCACACATGTGAGGTGAGTACTCTAACACTGAGCCACAACCCCAGCCTCATATACTGCTTACTAAAGAAAATTCAAGTAACTTACCTGTAAATGTTCTGTAAAACTTGTTCACAACAGTTACAAAAATGCATGTGATTTCCTTACCTGTTGCACAGATGCTTTTATAATAAACATTTTCAGTTTCCCCAAATGTGTAGAAATGCTTGATGACATTTTTTCACTTTATGAAAATGGAAGGAGATGGCCTTCTTGGCCCTTTGTCAATATACATGATGCCCTCTCAGTATTCTTCCTTGACTTTATTCTGTTCTCTCTTATGTCACAATTCTTCTGCATATTAGGGCAATTATTTCCATGTTTTCCTTTGCATTTTATATGTCTGTATACCTTTAAACAACATAGTGTTTGGCTTTTCTTGGATTTGACCTTATATTATTTGTATCACATCTTTTTCTACAACTTAACATTATGTTTTTGTCTTCATATTGATGCAAGTAGCCTTATTACTTGTATTTTTTAAAGTGTAGTGTCCTAACTCATTTTGTCCATGGATCTTTTGGTTGATTCCATCTTTAATTGTTTTTTTGTTTGTTTGTTTGTTTTGTTTTGTTTTTGGTGCCAGAGATTGAACCAGGGGATGTTTAACCACTGAGCCACATACCCAGCCCCTTTTTATAATTTATTTAGAGACAGGGTTTCCCTAAGTCCTTAAGGCCTTGCTAAGTTGCTGAGATTGGCTTTGCACTTGCCATCCTCCTGCCTCAGCCTCCTGAGCCGCTAGGATTACAGATGTGCACCACTGCGCTGGGCATTTTAATTGGTATTTTAAAATTTAATTATTAGTGTACATTAATTGTACAGGTTAATGGATTTAATTGTTAAATTTATATGCATGCATATGACATGCTTTGATTGTGTCCACCCTCCCCACTATCCTCTCTTAATTCTCTTCCTCTTCCCCAATAGTTCTCCTTCTACTTTAACATTCTTTAACATTATCTTGTTTTTTCTTTTTCTCATCCCCCCTTTTTTCTATATATATTCCATATATGAGAGACAACATGATATTTGGCTTTCAGAGTCTCTAATTATAACCATTTCCTGTAAATGACATATTTAATTTTTTTGACTGAATGATACCTCATTGTTTATATATACACCACATTTTCTTCATCAATTCTTCCATTGATGGGCATCTCAGTGGAATCCCTAATGTGGCCAATGTTATTGTGCCATAATAAGTACAGGTAAGTAGGTACTCTTTTTGTATGCTGACTTTGATTCCTTTGAGTATATGCCCATGAGTGCTATAGCTGGATCAATTGTCTTTTGAGGCAACTCCATACTGTTTCTACAGTGGCTACACTAATCTACATTCCCACCAATAGTGGAAGAGGGCTCAGTTTCTTCCACATCCTCTCCAGCAATTTTTTGTTTTCATTCATCTGTTTTGGTTATATTTAAGTTTAAAATTCAGTTTGACAAAATTATAAAAGGATGGAATACAATTTGTTCTAATTCAGTCCCCCGTATATCCCATTTCCCTCCCTTCTTCCTTCCCCTGTTCCCTTTCCCTACTCTATTGATCTTTATACTATTTACTTTTGAGGGTTTTTAAAATTATTTATTTATTTATTTTTAGTTAGTGTCTTATGGATATACATGATGGTGAGATTCACTGTGATATATTTATATATGTACATAGGAAAATTAGGTCAGATTAATACCATTGTTCTTTCCTTATTTCATTTCTCCTCTCTTCCCTTCAATCCCCTTTATCTATTTCACTGATCTTCCTTCTATTTTTTATCTGACCCTCCCCCTTTGGATTAACTTTCATATATCAGAGAAAACATTCCACCTTTGACTTCTTGGGACTGGCTTATTTCATTCAGCATGATAGACTCTAGTCCATCTATTTCCTTGCAAATGCCATTTCATTCTTTTTTATGGCCAAGTAACACTCCAATGTGTGAGTGTATGTGTATATATATGTACACACATATATATGAATATATGTATATACATTATATCACATATATATATATATATAGTATATAAATTATATCACATTATCGCTGGGAGTGGTGGCATACACCTGTAATCCCAGCAGTTTGTGAGGCTGAGTCAGGAGGATTGTGAGTTCAAAGTCAGACTCAGCAAAAAGTAAGGCTGCTAAGCAAATCAGTGAGACCCTGTCTCTAAATATTAAAGTACAAAATAGGGTGGGGATATGGCTCAGTGGTAGAGTGCCCCTGAGTTCAATTCCCGATACCACCCCCTCCCCCAAAATATATCACATTATCTTTATTCACTCATCTGTTGAAGGGTACTTAGGTTGGTTCCTTAGCTTGGCTATTGTGTATTGTGCTGCTATAAACACTGATGTGGCTGTTTCACAGTGGTATGCTGATTTTAGTTCTTTTGGATAAATGCTGAAGAGTAGGATTGCTGGGTCATGTTTTGGTTCTATTCCTAGTCTTTTGAGGAGTCTCCATAGTGCTTTCTACTACCACTTTCTACAGTGGTTGCACTGATTTGCAGTCCCACCAAAAATGTACGAGTATCGCTTTTCCCCACATCCATACCAGCATTTATTATTATTTGTATTCTTTTTTTAGATTCTTTTTATTTGAAGTTGTTGTATATGACCGTAGAATGCATTACAATTTGTAATAGACATAGAGAGCACATTTTTACATCTCTCTGGTTGTATCCAAAGTATATTCATACCATTCCTGTCTTCATACATGCACTTAGAATAATGCTATCCATCTCTTCTACCATCTTTTTTCCCTTGATAATTCTTGATTCTTGATAATTATCATTTATTCTTGATAATTACCATTCTGATTGGAATGAGATGAAATCACAATGTAGTTTTGATTTGCATTTCCCTAATTGCTAGAGATGTTGAACATTTTTTACATCATTTGTTTGCCATTGTATTTCTTCTCTTGTCAAGTGTCTGTTTAGTTCTTTTGCCCATTTTATGTAATGGGTTGGTTTGCCCATTTTATGTAATGGGTTGGTTTAGGGGTATTCTTGAGCTAAATATTTTCAGGTTTTTTTTAAATTTAAATTTTTATTTTTTGTATCAGGAATTGAACCTAGGAGCACTTAACCACTGAGCAACATCCCCAGCCTGTTTTATTTTAAGACAGAGTCTCACTACATTGCTGAGGCTGACTTTGAACTTGCAATCCTCCTGCCTCCTGCCTCAGGCTCCCAAGCCACTGGCATTACAGGTGTGTGCCACTGTGCCCAGCTTGAGTTCATATATATTCCGGACATTAAAATCCTATCTGAGGAACATGTGGCAAAATTTTTTCTCCCATTATATAAACCCTCTATTCATGTTCTTAATTATTTCCTTTGCTTTGCTGTGCAAAAGCTTTTTAATTTGACATCATCCCACTTTCTGATGTCTTATTTTATTTCTTATGCTTTAGGGGTATTACTATGGAAAGGGGTGCCTATGCCAACAAGTTAGAGTGTTGCGCCTACATTTTCTTCTAGCAGTTGCAGTTTCAGGCCTAATTCCTAGGTCTTTGGTCCACTCTGAGCTGACTGTTTTGCAGGGTGAGAGACAAGGACGAAATGTCATTCCTTTACATATGGATGCCCACTTTTCCAACACCATATGCTAAAAAGACAATTCTTTCTCCAATGTAGGTTTTGGCACCTTTGTCTAGTATACCCAATAGCATTTGCTATTTTTTTTTATTGATAATAGCTATTCTGACTGGGGTGAGATGGACTCTCAATGAAGTTAGGACTTGCATTTCCCTAATGGCTAATGATGTTGAGAATTTCCTCATCTATATGTGGACCATTTTTATTTCTCCTTTTGAGAAGTGTCTGTTCAGGTCACTTGTCCGTTTATTGTTTAGATTAGTTATTCTTTCGTTGATAGCTTTTTTGAGTTCTTATATATTCTGGATGTTAATCATCCATTAGATGAATCGCTGTCAAAGGTTTTCTCCCATTCTGTAGGCTGTCTCTTCACTCTGTGCAAAAGCTTTTCAATGTAATGTAATCCCATTTGTTAATTCTTGCTATTAATTCCTAACTAGTTGGAGTCTTAGTCAGAAAATCATTGCCACTACCAATATTTTGAAGTATTTCCCCTATGTTTTTTTTTCTTTATAAATTCAAAGTTTTGGGTCTTATGTTATTCCATTTTTTTGGGGGGGTACTGGGGATTGAACTCAGGGGCACTCGACCACTGAGCCACATCCCCAGCCCTATCTTATATTTTATTTAGAGACACGGTCTCACTGAGTTGCTTAGAGCCTTCCATTTGCTGAGGCTGGCTTTGAACTTGCAATCCTCCTGTCTCAGCCTCCCAAGCTGCTGGGATTACAGGCGTGCACTACCGCTCCAGGCTTATTTCATCTTTTGATGGTGCAAACAAGGCTCCTGTATTTCTGTACATGTATCATGGTTTGCTTTGTCCAAGAAAATACATTATGCCAAATTAAAATGGAATTTCAAATAAACAAAAAAATTTAGTGCATGTCCTTTATATTGCATAGGACATACATGCTAATTTTTTCAAATGTGTTTTTTTTGAATTCAAGTTTAGTTGGTAGTCATCTATTATTACTTGTTAATTCTGGCAACTCTAATGGTACAAATATTTAGGAAGTTATCTAGGATATATATCTCAAGGTATAATTGATATGTCATGGAAAATAAGCAAGTTCAGTTTACTTCCAGGTTGGTTGTACGGTGTTATGTATCTATTTACAGTTGCATAAGAGCTTTCATCTACTGGCATCTTCACTAAGACATAATATTGTCAGACTTTTTAACTTTTATCAATTTGATGAGTGTGAAATTATGTATTTTTGTGATTTTAATATCAATTCCCCACTTTACTAAGGAAGTGGACTATCTTTTCAAATGATGGTGGACCATTTAAATTTCCTCATCATTTGAAGTTCCTATTATTTCATATTGTATTCGTCATTTTGGAAGATTTCTTCCTATATTCTGGATAGTAAACTATTATTAGTTTTATGTGCTGCATACATAGGCTCCCAGATTGTGGATTATCTTTTCAAATTAATGTTAGTCTGTATTGATTGTATATGTATAGATTGGCTTTGAGGCTCTAGTTTCATTGTCTAACCCTGAGCCCAGAACACATTATCATAATTCAATATTGTCTTGTAGAGCATGTCTTCCATTTTTTTTTTTTTTTTTTAGAATTGGTTTAAAAACTAGTAGATAGTCAGTTTACATTAATGTTGCATAGGGTTTTTTTTTTTTTTTTTTTTTTTTTTTGTTACTTGGGATTGAACCCAGAGGTGCTTTACCAGTGAGCCATGTCCCCAGGAATTTTTTTTTTTTTTTTCATTTTGAGACAGGGGCTAACTGATTTGCTTAGGGCCTCACTGACTTCCTGAGACTGGCTTGAACCTGAGATTCTCCTGACTCAGCTGCCTTAGTGACCAGGATTACCCGTGTGTGCCATTTTGCCCTGCTCCATTTGTATTTAAAGATTTGTGTTGTCCATTTGTTACATGTCATATATTATTATATCCATTAGATTAAGCATGTTATTTATATTATTCAAAGTTTATATTTTTTTGCTTAGTCCATTATCTATTTACAGAGATATGCTAAAATCTTCCAAACAGGGCACAGTGGCATGTGCCTATAGTCCAGATTGAGTAGGCGGTAGGAGGATTGCAAGTTCTAGGATAGTCCAGCTACTGGGGAGTATGCGGTAGGAGGATTGCAAGTTCTAGGCAGCCTGGGCAATTTAATTACATCTTGTCTCAAAAGAACAAAACAAAAAAAGTCTTCCAATGTGTTGGTGAATTTGCCAATTTTCTTTCTTTGTATTTCTTCCAAACTTACGTTCACGCCATTTTTTTTTTTTTTGTTGGGTTCCATTAAATTTAGAATTACCTAATCTCCATATTGAATTGGTACTTTAATATATATTGATGCTCTGCATGTATATTAATAATTTTTGCCTATGCTTCATTTTGTCTAACATTCATATAGCTGCACAAGATTTCTTTTTTACTTTATATATATTTTTTCATTATTTGTATCCTCATCTTTAAATATGACTTGCAAACAATGTGTAAATATATTTTAAAATATATAATTTGACAATATTTTACCTGGACAGCATAGTTTGTTTCTATGGTTTGTGATTACTAGTTTATATTTTTAAAATATTAATTTTTAGTTGTAGTTGGACACAATACCTTTATTTTACTTATTTGTTTTTATGTGGTGATGAGGATTGAACCCAGCACCTCGCTAGGCGAGTAGTCTACTGCTGAGCCACAACCCCAGCCCTTACTAGTATATTTTTATTCATTTCTGTCACCTTAATATTTTCAGTTTTGCTCACTCTTGCTTGTTTTTGTTTTGTTTTTCCTTTTTTCTTCTTTATTTGATTGCTTTTTATTTGATCATAATTCTTTCCCTTGACTCCATTTTTCATTATATTGGTTTGGAAGTTGTGTATTCTGCTTTAATTCTTTTAAGTAATTCATCTGTAAATAATAATGTACATGAATAATGTAATTATAAAATTAATCAATATCTTTCTCTTTTCTCAAACTATACAAGAATATTTAAATGCCTGAACTCCAATCATAACATCCCAAATCCTGAGTTTGTGTTTTTCAGTGTTTCCAGTTTTATCTTGATTTTCTGTGAACATGTCAAATTTCAAGTTGACAGAAAATAAATCAAAGATGTTTTGTTATGAAACGTTTTTATATTACAGCATTTTAATCATGGAGTATTCAATTATTTAGATAAATTGTATTTCAACCAAATCACTTTCGTTGGATATTCTGATTGTTTCCAAACTTTCATTATTACCAACAGTAGGCCTGGTCTAATAACTCATCATAACAGTTCACATTTAAGTATCACTTACATAAGACAGCAGTCATGCAGTATGCTTTCTATAAAATATTTCATTCGTTTTCACAGTGACTCTGAAGTAATCACTTTCCTAGCACCATTTAAAAAATATTAGAGCATTATAGTTATACGTAATAGTTAGGTTTATCCTGACAAAATCATACATGCATGAATTTGATTTCAGTTTATGACCCCCATTCGTCCCCCATTTTGCTCCCATCCTCCCTCCTCTCCCCCATTTTCCTTCCTCTACTCTGATATACTTCTTTTGCTCATCTATTTGTATTTGATCGGTTCATTTTACTTATACATAAAAGTGGGATTCCCTGTAATATATCTATACATGCTCATAACATGATTTTTAAATAATTCTTTCTGAATTGCCCCCCTTTTTCCATCCCTCCATTCTGCCTCTTGATCTTCTTCTGAATTACTGATCTTCCCTATATCTTTTTGATATACCATCTTTTCCTCCTCCTTTCCTTTATTTTGCTCCAGCTGCCACATATGAGAGAAAACTTTCAATCTTTAACTTTCTGAGTCTGGCTTATTTCACTTAGTATGATGTTCTCCATTTCCATCCATTTACCAGCAATTGCCATCATTTCATTCTTCTTTGTGGCTGAGTAATATTCCATTGTGTAGATATACACACCACAATTTCTTAATTCATTTATCTATTGATGGGCGTCTGAGTTGATTCCACAAGTTGTGGAATCACAAGTTGTGAATTGAGCTGTTATAAACATTGAGGTGTATGTATTGTTATAGTATGCTAATTTTTAGATCTTTTGGATAAATACCAAGGGATGGGATAGCTTGGTCATATGGTGGTTATGAGGGAACTAGGCTTTTTTTTTTTTTTTTTTAAGAATCTCCACACTGCATTCCAGAGTGGCTGTACTAGTCTGCAGTCCCACCAAACATGTACAAATGTACGTCCCACCCACAACCTCACCAGATTTTATTGTTGTTCATGTTTTTGATCATTGCCATTTACCTGAATGCTAGGGATTTTTTATAAAATATTTATTTATTTGTTTTAGTTGTACACAATGCCTTTATTTTACATGGTGCTGAGGATCACATGTGCTAGGCGAGCACTCTACCACCAACCCCAGCCCCTGGAAGAGATGTTGAACATTTTTTCATATATTTGTTGATCGATTATATATGTTCTTCTGTGAAGTGTCTGCTCAGTTCCTTAGTCCATTTATTGATTGGGTTATTTTTTTTTTTGGTATTAAGTTTTTTGAGTTCTTTATATATTCTGGATATTAATCCCCTATCAGAGGAGTAGCTGGAAAATTTTCTCCCATTCTGTAGGCTCTCTGTTCACTGTTTTAAACATTTATTTGCTGAGCAGAAGCTTTGTCATTTGATGTCATACCACTTATTGTTTCTTGGTTTTATTTCTTTTGGCTAGCATATGTTTTGGAAACCAGGAAGCTGAACATAAGTAACTTGGCAATGGCTAAACTTCTATTAAAGTGAAAGTGGACTTGGACTCAGTTCACATTTTGAGATGGAGAGTAAAAAATGTTAATTAAAAAATTAATATATTTTAAAAAATATATTATATATTATATATAAATAATAAATATATAATAATTATATATATATATAAATAATAATTATATAATAATAAAAATATATATTATATATATATAAAAATGTTAATAAAAAATACATATATTTTCTAAGTTCTATTTAAGGAATAAAAAATGATGCAAAACTATTCCAAACTGACTTAAAATGATCCATTAATAACAAAAATGTGAGTAGGAAGGTTCATTTTTCAGCTATTGATTATCTTGACCGTTTAGTTGTTTTAGCCAAACTGTTATCTATGTGGGTTCTTTTCTGTCACTTTCTTTGTTTTTCCCCTCTAGTTCTGAATAGTTGGCTTTCAAGCATTTTCCCCATCAAGGTAGTATAAGCGAGGATAACTACAATTCACTTTGCCTACTTCTTAAGATTTCTAATGTGCAGACATGTCTGTGGTAACCTTAGGGTCTCCCCTAGAAAGGTATTTCCTAAATCACAAAATAGATGCTCATTATAAAAAATATTCATTTTACAAAAATAAGTATCACATGCTAGCTTCCACTGAAACAGGATTAAATGAATATAAATATGATTTATATGACAATTCCAAACATTGCCCTAGTGTGACAGAATACCTAAAATATAATTTAACAGTAGATATCAGGCATGAAATAAAGGTGATTATAATCTTGACTACATTAATCTAAACTAGAAACTGAGAATTGGTTGATTTAGTGTGAAACTACAGATTTTGAGATTTAAATTTATTAAGACTTGTATTATCTTATTGGACTTCCTATTGGCTACCATATTGTGTCACATACCATTCATTATGGCTTCAGAATTGTATGGACATATTGCATTTAGTAAAAGTAAATATCAGCTTGGCGCGATGGAGTACACCTGTAATCCCAGTGATTCTGGAGGCTGAGGCAGGAGGATGGCAAGTTCTATGCCAACCTCAGCAATTTATTGAGGCCCAAAGCAACTTAGCAAGACCCTGTCTCAAAATAAATATTAATAGGGCTGGGTATGTGGCTCAGGGGTTAAGTACCTCTAGGTTCAATCCCTGGTACCAAAAAAAAAAAAAAAAAGTTTAACATCTCTAGCAATTAGAGAAATGCAAATCAAAACAACTCTAAGATTTCATCTCACTCCAGTCAGAATGGCAGCTATCAAAAATACAAATGGGGCTGGGGTTGTGGCTCAGCGGCAGAGCGCTCGCCTCACACGTGCACGGCCCGGGTTTGATCCTCAGCACCATGTAAACATAAATGCATTGCATTGTGTACAAGTTAAAGTAAATAAATAAATATTTAAAAAAATACAAACAACAATAAATGCTGGTGAGAATGTGGGGAAAAAGGCACACTCACACATTGCTGGTGGGACTGCAAAATGGTGCAACCACTATGGAAAGCAGTATGGAGATTTCTTGGAAAACTGAGAATAGAACCACCTTATGACCCAGTTATCCTACTTCTCGCTCTATACCCAAAGACTTAAGAACAGCATACTACCGGGACACAGCCACATCGATGTTTATAGCAGCACAATTCACAATAGCTAGATTGTGGAACCAGCCTAGATGCCCTTCAGTAGATGAATGGATAAAGAAAATGTGGTATATATACACAATGGAACACTACTCAGCACTAAAAGAGAATAAAATCATGGCATTTGCAGGTAAATGGATGGAGTTGGTGAAAATAATGCTAAGTGAAGTTAGCCAATCCAGAAAACCAAAGGTTGAATGATCTCTTTGTTATGAGGGCAGGGATATTTGTCTGTTTGTTCATGACTCTAGTCATAGTTCTTTGGATAGTACCTGGGACAGAGTAAGAACTCAGTAAAATAGTTTTGTAAAAATATTTTTAAGTTTTGCATGGACACGATACCTTTATTTATTTTTTATGTGGTGCTGAGGATCGAACCTAGTGCCCCACATATGTGAGGCAAGTGCTCTTCCACTGAGCTACAACCCCATCCCCTCAGTAAATGTTTTTTAAATGAACATATGAGTGAATAATTATTGCTTGGCAGTCATTAATGGGTGCACGACAATTGTATGTTATCAAGGGGAGAAAAGATCCAAAGAATCTTGCTGTATAACTGCAGTTTTCAGCAGGTAGGCTAGCTGCTCCTCATATATATCTGGGGCAGGAGTTGTAGTTTAGAGAAGTTTACTTGATGATTCAAAATTACACCCATACTTTAGAACAAGTTTCCCAGTGCCATAGGGCAAGCTCGTTATCATGTTTCTCCCAGGGTGGATTTCTTTTTCTATTGAACAGTGACCCTCAAAGTCTTAAGTGTGGCCTAGCATGTCTTAGAGTATTTTCACATTGTGAATCATCCTTTGTCCTTTGTTCAATAAAATGTCTGTCTTGGGTACCAGCAGATGTGGCAAGGAATTGGTACGCAGTTATATAGGGTCAGCTGGAATGAAAGGAGATAACATACAGAATGTTAACACACGGTGGATACAATTACCAATATTGGAAGAGCCATCCTTTAAAGTATTCCATTTGTGTGTTCGCTGATTTGCAGATGTTCTGGAAAACATCCTGAGATTTCATTTTTAGTGTCTGAATCAAGAGACCATTATAACTAGGTGCGTTAGCTCATTTTAAAAGCTTTTCATTATAAAAAAAAAAAGGTGAAAAGCTTTAAAGGAAGCTTGCATTATTAAACTAAAGGGAAGGAATATGAAGGAGCCCTAATTAGGAAGGGCTGCTATTGAATATATATGTTTTGTAGGCAAAGCCTGAAAAAACCGGGTCTATTTTTGGATGGCTTTCTTTACAGTTCTCATAGAATACTAGGCATTGTAAGAAAGAAGAGAGAAGAAAGAAGCATGTGTCTCAAAGGGGGATGCAGATAAAAGCTTAACTTTAAATCAATATAGGTGCACATTGTACCCGATATATAAAGGTGCAATTTATGAAAATGTGAACTCAGTAACTTGTTATACAACCTTCACATGTTCAGGAAAATCTCATAAGACCTGATAGAACAGAGTCTTACATTTTGATCTTGGTTTTGTTTTATAACATTAGACTGTATCATTCTGGGATTTAGTTTTCTCATTTGTAAAATAAGAGATTTTTAAAAAAATTTTCTTCAATTCACAAGCATCTATGAAGTAATTAAAACTTGGTCAAATTTTATTCTAGAAAAGTGGCTTCCACATGTCCAATGTCAGACTGGTTACAGAATCTTTTGAAGAACCATTTAAAAGTGTAAATAGATACCATGAGCACCCCCTCTAGATTTCTGAAAATCTGTAGCTTTATTAAATATTTTGTTAAGTATGTTCTCCTGGTGAATCTCCTGCACTCTCACCCACAAAGCCAACTTATAGAATCCCTGTTTTAAACACTTCCCAGGGCTGCTTATTCTATCACAGACACATAGTGATCCAATTGTAAAACATGCCTTTCATAGCTCTTCATGTTGTTGATTTGGTAAGTTTTTAGGTTCCTTGATATATGTGTGTGTGTGTGTGTGTGTGCGCGCGCGCGCGGCATGCATTTGTGTTTATATTCAAAAAGAATTTTCCCCATATTTCTCCTTGCTTCATATTTTCTAATTAGATTTACTTTCCCGATGTGTAATAACTGAATCAAATACTGTGAACACTACCGGAAGCTGATACTAGATATTGGGGTGATTCACCTTGAACCCAAGATTTGAATAACATTTAAATGCAATATTAAAAAGCCAAAATTATTGCAAAAGCCAATAATGAACAGAATAACATTTTAAATGAAGGCTGGGTCCAATTTCTTCCTTTTACTTCTGGCTACTATGGCTTTATTCCTTACTGCTGTCAGCATCATTTGCATGTAATTATTTTGAAAGACATTTACAGATTTTAAAGGTGGAAAATAATATATTAGTGTTACAATTTGTCCCACACATGTGTTTTAATCAAACACATCTTTATGCCACAATGCCACAATAAATTAAGATGACTTCCATATCATACTTAACATGTTATCATAATGTGAATTACAATAGTTGAGAAAAGATAGGAAATGTAGTTTTCCTCTGAATTCTTTATACTTTTGTTTTAAATTGTTAAGTTTGTGCTGTTTGGTCTGTACTGGCCCAGGATTATCATCTTCTTAGTGGATTGTGTCTTTCATCAGTGTAGAATCTCTACATTTGCTTTCATTAATGCTTTTTCACTTTCAATTTCATTATGCTGAATATTGATATTGCTTTGATTTGCTTTGTTAGTAATTTACCTGTTATTTTTTAAAAATATGCTTTTCATTTAGATATGATTCTGGAAATTAGTATGTAGCAGGAATTATTTTGGTTCTAATTTGAATACTTGCCTTGTAATAGGCATGCTTAATTGATTTCCATTTACTGAGATCATAGGTCTGTTTTAAGTTTTTACATATACCATGGTTCCACATTGTAAGCTGCCTGGTACCGAAAACTGGGAGGAAAACTCTCGGAGGCAGAGTAAGCTTTTCTACTTTTACTTCTACTTTCTTAGAGCTTAGAGAGGGAAAGAAAGAAAAATATAGAGAAAGATTAAAGCGAGCTTTTCTTCTTGTCTTCTTAGAGAGAAAGAAAGATAGAGCTCTTAGAGAGAAAGAAAGATAGAGCTTAGCTTAGAGGAAGATTAGAGCTTCTTTCTTCTCTCTTCCTTCTTCTTTCTTCTGTCTTCTGTCTTCTGTCTTCCTTGGGAGCCTCGGCCTAACTCTGACCAGTCATTACTTCTTCTATCTGGTTTCTCTTCTGTAACCACTCTGCCTACGTTCTGGCTGCTCTGATTCTTCTGACCGACCGAGTGACTGCCTGACTGACTGAATTCTCCGTTCTCCTAACTCGGACCGCTTTCACCTGGTTATATACCTTCAGCTTTGCGGGTGCCTACAGGTACGTCACATACATATCAGGTGGAACTTATGGCTTCCAGCTAGCTGCAATAGCCCTTCCTAATTAGGGCTCCTTCATATTCCTCCCCTTTAGTTTAAAAAGGTGCTTTAATTCTATTTTTTCTATTTTATTTTCTCTATTTTCTTTTATTTTCTTGTCCCTACCTAGCTTTTCACCTTTTGTTTTTAAAAGGGTGGATATTTGAGCCCTTTTTGAGAAGGTGCTGCGGCTTTAAGGAAGCCTACTGCTGAGGAGCAGCTAATGCACTTAGTTAAGCACAATTGCATAAGCGGCTTTGACTTTTTTTTTTTTTTCTTGTCTCTTTATTTTTATTTTTATGGCTTTTTTCTTTATGGCTTTCTTGCCAAAGCTCAATGGCTTTTTCTCTGCATGGTTTTTACCATGCTATTTAATTCTCTATTTTCTTTTAAGCTCATGGCTTTTTTCTTTATGGCTTTTTGCTAAAGCTCAAGGCTTTTTCTCTGTATGGCTTTTCTGGCTTCTTTATTTTTTATGGCTTTTTTTCGCTGGCTACTCTGCTTCAGCTTAATTTTTTTTTTTTTTTTTTTTTTGGGTACTTTTGGCCGGGTCTCCCCAGCCCTTTTTTGTATTTTATTTAGAGACGGCTCACTTTGCTAAGTGCTCGCCATTGCTACTCTGCTTCGAGCTCAGCCTCCCAATTCTTAACTGCGCCAGCTTAATTCAACTGAGTCAACTGAGTCTGTGCTCTCTTGTTTACTACTCTTTTTGCTGGTCTCAACTGAGTCTGAGGCTATGCTTTTTCGTTGCTCTCCTCACTATCTTACTTCTACTTAGCTTCATTGTTCTTATTTCTTAGCTTTTCTTCTCTGCCTGCCGAGCCCCGGACGGACCACCATTTGTAAGCTACCTGGTACCGTAACCCGGGAGGAAAACTCTCGGAGGCAGAGTAAAGCTTTTACTTTTACTTCTACTTTCTTAGAGAGAGCTTAGAGAGGGAAAGAAAGATTTTTCTTAGAGAGAAAGAAAGATAGAGCTTAGCTTCTTGTCTTCTTATCTTCTTGTAGCTTAGAGAGAGAAAGATCTTAGAGAGAAAGAAAGATAGAGCTTAGAGAGAAAGAAAGATAGAGCTTAGCTTAGAGGAAGATTAGAGCTTCTTTCTTCTCTCTTCCTTCTTCTTTCTTCTGTCTTCTGTCTTCTGTCTTCCTTGGGAGCCTCGGCCTAACTCTGACCAGTCATTACTTCTTCTATCTGGTTTCTCTTCTGTAACCACTCTGCCTACGTTCTGGCCGCTCTGATTCTTCTGACCGACCGAGTGACTGCCCAACTGACTGAATTCTCCGTTCTCCTAACTCGGACCGCTTTCACCCGGTTATATACCTTCAGCTTTGTGGGTGCCTACAGGTGCGTCACATACATATCAGGTGGAACTTATGGCTTCCAGCTAGCTGCAATAGCCCTTCCTAATTAGGGCTCCTTCACCACATCACTTCTTCTTTCCTACTTTATTCTTTCACACTGGATTGTTGAGCTCCTTTTTCATTTCCTGTTCTATTCACTCACACTTTAACATTTAACTAGTTTTTCTTACATTTTATCGGTTAAACAAATTTCTAGAATTACTTGGATAGCTGGATATCTACCTGCTAAAGAATGAAGTTGGATTCTTATATCAAATCACATATAAAAATTAAATGGAAGAGTTAAAATAATAAAACTTTTAGGAGAATGCATATATGTAAATCTTTGTGACCCGGCATTAAGCAGTGGTTTCTTAGATATGACATCAAAACACGAGTAACGAGAAAATTGATAAATGGAACTATGTAAAAAATAAACACTCTTGTACTGCAAAGGACACAATTCATAACATGAAAAGGTAACCTGAGTAATAGGAGATAATTTTTGTAAATCATATATATCTTCAAAGGTAGTTGTTACCAGTATATACAAAACTCCTTACAACTCAACAATAAAACACCAACTCATTTAAAAAGTGGACAAATGATTTGAATAGACAACTTTCCAGAAAATGTAGACAGACAATATGGACATGAATAGATATTCAGTGACATTAGTCATTATGGAAATGAAAATAAAAACCATAATGAGATGCCATTTCACACCCACTAGGAAGGATTGAATAAAATCGAGAGATGTTATGAAGTGTTTGTGAGGATGTGGCAAAATTGGAACTCTCTTATATCACTCTAGAATTTTAAAATGATACAGCCCCTTTAGAAAACAGTTTGGCAGTTTCTAAAAGCGTTAAACACAGAGTTAACATATGATGCAGTAATTCCACTCATAGGAATACACCAAGGAGAAGTGAAAACAAATGTCCACACAGAAACTCGTACACAAATGTTCATAGCGTTCATAACATGATTACCCATAACACTCAAAATTGCAAATAACCTGTGTCCATCAACTAATAAATGAATAAACAAAATGTGGTATATCCAACACAATTTGGAAATTATAAGAAATAAAGTATTGTATATGTGCTGCAACATGGAGAAACTCCAAAAGCAGTGTGTTCAGTGAAAGATACATAAACATATGAAATGTACAAATTGTCAGATCTATAGAGACAGAAAGTACATTAATGGTTCTCTAGTGCAGGAAAGGTGTGGCAGGAAATGGAGAGTGACTGCTAATGGATATGGAGTTTCCTTTGGGCACAATGAATATTTTCTAAAAGTAGATAGTGGTGATCATCATACAAATTCTTTAAATACTAAAAAAAAATCACTTAAGCATAAATTTTGAAAGAGTAAACTTATGATATTTATCCCAGTAATGCTTTTATTAAAATATAAAATTCTTGAGCATATCTGTCTTTCTAAGAAGACAGCTTCCTCTAATATCCTTATTTTCTTGATTTATATTTTCCTTATTTCAAGGAACTGTTGTCTGTCTCATGAATCAGGATTCCTTTTAGTAGTTTTTAATTTTTGATGGAGTGCTCTCTAGTCTGGGATGTTGTTGTTGTTTTAATTTTTCTTGAGTCTTCTATGTCCCTCCACATTAGGCCATGCCATTGTTGCCTCTGCCAGATGTTAGAGGTTTTAGGACCTCAAAGAGAGTCTTGGTGCAGCTTGGAGCTCTTTAATTGCATAAGACAATTGTAATGGTCACATGTGTGCAGCATTTCAGCTCCCTTCCTGTGCCACAGGCAACGCTGGATGGGCAGTTATGTCTGCTTGTGGTACACAGGCATGGTGTGCAGTTCTAAGCCCCAGCTTCATGAAGGAAGTCTGCTTCTGTGATCCACTCACTTCCGGTTTGACTTCACTCTACGTTGTTGCAGAACATTAAACCCTGGTTCCCACTGCTCGTTTCTGATCTTGATTCTTGTGATCTTTCATGTTCAGTTAGTGTTGGGCACTGACTTTCCCATCATTCTGGCCAAATGGAGTGTACCCTTCAATGTCATGGTGTTAGGCATCTTTAAAACAGAAAAGAAAACACAGGTTTCACTTTTTTCAGTGAAGGAGGAGGTTTAAGTGTGTGCTAGGATAGGAACATGAAATTTAATTAATATAAAATACTTAAATAGTATACACATGCTAAGAGTATTATTTAGGTGTGATGGTTACTAGTGAAGCTGAACATTTCCCTGTATCTTTGCTGACATTTTATAGTTTATGTGAATGAATTAGCTTTTTATATCCTTTCCCCCATTCATTTGTTTGAATCTTTGGGATTTCCACATCAGTTCTTAATGAGTTACAAATGTGGTTCATTTTGTTTACATTTTGACATTTGATTCTAGCTTGTATAATGCTCAAAGTAGTTGAGTTATTACTCAGTGCAATCTCGTAGACTTCTTGGAGATTTACCCTTTAATGCTGATTTTAAAAAAAAAAACATACCTGGAGAGATTAGAAAACTGATTTCAGTATGTTTAGGGCAGGTAAGGAAACCAATTTTTAAGACATAGCCAACTACTGAGTGCTCGTGGTGTTTAACAACTTTTTATTTCCTAGAATGCATAAGTCATTCTTATGAAGCATAAGCCATCCTTATAAAAATGAACTTGTGGCCCAATGTGGTATTTATGATGTCTACAGTGCAATGAGAATCATTTCTTAAGGTCTCTTGAAGTTGCTATGGATTATTGATTTTGAATTTGACTTGTCAGTCATCAATTTTTTTCTCCTATATTTTCATTTACATACCTCATAGGAACTATCATGGATGTCCAAAAAATGAAATTTCACTAACATGTTGTAAAAGTTCATATTAACACAGATTGTAACTGATAAACAAAAAAAAAAAAAAAAAAATGGGACTTGAGCCATGACTCAGAGGTGTTCTATTAATATTTAAATTGGGTTTCTTATTGGAGACTTGTCTAGACTGGTTGACTCTTTTAAAGAATAGACTTTTTAAGAAACTTCACTGCTAAGCATTTTTTTTCATTGAAAGTATATAATTTCTTTATCTTTCTTTTGTCATTTTTCTCTTGCTTCATTTCTCAAAACAGTCAATGGCTTCTTATTTATAGAAGCCAAATTATTTATCTAGGTATTCAGAATTCAATTATAATTTGACTCCAAACTATTTTTCCAGTATTATCACTCTGAGTAATAATAATAATAATAATAATAATAATAATAATAATAATAACAGTGATAATAATAATAATAGTCCATTTTACTGATACTTATTTACAATGGGGCATTAATTCTTTTAGGTCCATTATATACATGAACTAATCTTAACATCAATACTCTTAACTTTTATTTTTGAAATGAGAAATTTGAGGCTTAAAATGGATATGTAACTTGCCAAAGGTCAAATAGTCAGTATGTGTAATAGCTTCTTTGTTTGATTCCAGAGTCAGTGCATTAACCTGCATATTTTTGATGGGTTATACTGGCCTGTAGGTCATAACCGAAATATCTTTACCTCAAATGACCATGTATTTGCTTGTCTTTTTATCACCCCTGGATGTATTAACACTCCTTATTTACTGATAATTTTTTCTCCAATTTTTATTAATACTTCTATGCACCAGGTATGGTTGTGCATTCCTGTAATTCCAGCGACTTGTGAGGCTGAGACAGGAGGATCACAAGTTCAAAGCCAGCCTCAGCAAAAGTGAGACACTAAGCAACTCAGTGAGACCCTGTCTCTTAATAAAATACAAAATAGGGCTGGAGATGTGGCTCAGTGTTCGAGTGCCCCTGAGTTCAATCCCTGGTAGCAAAAAACACACACACACACAAAAAAACTTCCATGCTCTTTTCAAATGCTGCACCAACCCTTCCAAAATAAATGTTCTGTTTTATATGCCATTGAAATTTAGCTTTTACTTAACACTTAGCACATATTTCATTCTGATTATTATTATAGTTGCTTATTTATAAGTTATCAGCTATCATTACCTTCTAATCTTAGGAACTGCTTGCATAGGAAAATTTCAGGTGTGTCTCATCTTAGGACTTGAAGAGAAGGAATCTTTGAGTTCATCTCTTCAACTCCCCACCCTTTGAAAATGGAAAATGAACACCAAGGGAACTGACTTGTATTAGATTGTGCAGTTTATCTATTGTGGAGCTGGGAATCAAAGCCAAATCTCCTGGGCACTGTCCTTTTTTCCACATGCCAGGGTAAGTCAGATATTGTCCCAAGACATTCTCAATAGTACACAGCACCTGAATGTGAGCATTATTAATGAAGTTGAGTTAGCCATATGACTTAATCATAACAATACCTCATAACAATATCCTCAGCTAGCTATCTACTTCTAGAATCTGTGTGGTATAGCTTGACACATTCTGACTACAATTTTAAATAATTTCCCCATTCATCTCCAGTACCTTTCCAACCCACTTATCATTCATATGTTTTTCTCCTCGATCACATGAAAACAAATGCACAGGCTTGACATTCAATCTGAGGTGAACACAGTTGGATATCAGTGTCATGAGGGACCCAGTGTTGAATAAGGACTGGAATATATGCTACGAATTCTGTAATTTCTCAATGAATTCCCATGACCTGTGGCCAATAGCTACCTGAAATCTAAAAGGTAAGCAACATTTTCTCAAGTTATCTACCAACCTTAATAAGTTGATCATATTCAGTCCACACTTGCATTGGTCTTCATAAGGCATGAGTGGACCATATTGCCTGGATCCTGGATTACCTTTGCCAGGCAGCTGAACCTAACAATTTTCTATCTTTCTTTTTTTTTTTTTTGGCAGGGATCGAACCTAGCATTTCTTTATATATTTGTTGTAGATGGACACAATATCTTTATTTTATTTATGTGGTGCTGAGGATTGAACCAAGTGCCTCCCACATGCTAGGCAAGTGTTCTACCTCTGAGCGACAACCCCAGCCCCTGAACTCAGCATTTCTTAGCCATTTAGCCACATCCCCAGCCCATTTTATTTTTCATTTTGAGACAGGGTCTAGATAAGTTGCTTAGGGCCTTGGCAAATTGTTAAGGCTGGCTTTGAACTTGCAATCTGCCTGCCTCGGCCACCCAAGTCGTTGGGATTATGGGCATGTGCCATCAAGCCTGGCTATCAATATTTTTTTTTTAATTTTTTTGTTTTTCATTCTAAGATGTTATAAATGACAGCAGAATGCATTACATTTCATATTACACATATAGAGCACTTTTTTTACAAATCTCTGGCTGTACGCAAAGTATATTCACACCATTCGTGACTTCATACATACACTTAGAAAAATGATATCCATCTCATTCTACCATCTTTTATTTTCCTTCACCCTTTTGCCCCCTCCCTTCCCCTCCCTCCCCCTTGGCCATTCTAGTGTTCCTCTAATCCTCCCATGCTCCCCATCCCAACCCCACTGTGAATTGGCCTCCTTATATCAGAGAAAACATTTGGCATTTGGATTTTTGGGATTGGCTAACTTCACTTAGCATTATATTCTCTAACTCCATCCATTTTCCTGCAAATGCCATGATTTTATTCTCTATTATTGCTGAGTAATATTCCATTGTGTGTATATACCACATTTTCTTTATCCATTCATCTACTGAAGGGCATCTAGGTTGGTTCCACAGTTTAGCTATTGTGAATTGTGCTGCTATAAACACTTGATGTGGCTGTGTCCCTGTAGTGTGCTGTTTTTAAGTCCTTTGGGTGTAGACCAGGAGTGGCATAACTGGGTCATAAGGTGGTTCCATTTCAAGTTTTCCAAGGTATCTCCATACGGTTTTCCATATTGGCTGCACCATTTTGCAGTCTCACAAACAATGTATGAGTGTGCCTTTTTCTCCACATCCTCTCCAACATTTATTGTTGTTTGTCTTCTTAATAGCTCCCATTCTGACAGGTGTGAGATGAAATCTTAGAGTGGTTTTGATTTGCATTTCTCTAATTGCCAGAGAGGTTGAGCATTTTTTCATGTATTTGTTGATTGATTGTATATCTTCTTCTGAGAAGTGTCTGTTCAGTTCCTTCGCCCATTTATTGATTGGGCTATTTGTTTTTTTGGTGTTAAGATTTTTGAGTCCTTTATATATTCTAGAGATTAGTGCTCTATCTGACGTGCATGTGGTAAAAATTTGTTCCCAATTAGTAGGCTCTCTGTTCACCTCACTGATTGTTTCTTTTGCTGAGAAGAAGCTTTGTAATTTGAGTCTATCCCATTTATTGATTCTTGGTATTAATTCTTGTGCTACAGGATTCTTATTAAGGAACTCGGGGCCTAATCCAACATGTTGGAGATTATAGCTTACTTTTTCTTCTATTAGGTGTAGTGTCTCTGGTCTAATTCCTAGATCCTTGATCCACTTTGAGTTGAATTTTGTGCATGGTGACAGATAGAGGTTTAATTTCATTTTATTGCATATGATTTTCCAGTTTTCCCAACGCCATTTGTTGAAGAGGCTATCTTTTCTACAATGTACATTTTTGGCACCTTTGTCTAATATAAGATAAGTGAAATTATATGTGTTAGTCTCTGTGTCCTCTATTCTGTACCATTGGTCTACCAGCCTATTTTGGTGCCAATACCATGCTGTTTTTGTTACTATTGCTCTGTAGTATAATTTAAGGTCTGGTATAGTGATGCCATCTGCTTCACTCCTCTTACTAAGGATTGCTTTAGCTATTCTGGGTCTCTTATTTTTCCAGATGAAATTTCATGACTGCTTTTTCTATTTCTATGAGGAATGTCATTGGGATTTTGATTGGCATTGCATTAAATCTGTATAGTGCTTTTGGTAGTATGGTCATTTTGACAACATTAGTTCTGCCTATCCAAGAACCAACTTTTTGTTTTGTCAATTTTTTTCAATTGTTTCTTTGGTTTCAATTTCATTAATTTCAGCTCTGATTTTAATTATTTCCTGTCTTCTACCACTTTTGGTGTTGGATTGTTCTTCATTTTCTAGAGCTTTGAGATGTAATTTTAAGTCATTTATTTGTTGACTTTTTCTTCTTTTAAGGAATGAACTCAATGCAATGAACTTTCCTCTTAGAACTGCCTTCATAGTGTCCCAGAGATTTCGATATGTTGTGTTTGTGTTCTCATTCACCTCTAAGAATTTTTTAATCTCCTCTTTGATGTCATCTGCAACCCATTGCTCATTCAGTAGCATATTATTTAGTCTCCAGGTGTTGGAGTAGCTTTTATTTCTTATTTTATCATTGATTTCTAATTTCATTCCATTGTGGTCGGATAGAATGCAGGGTAGAATCTCAACTTTTTTGTATTTGCTCAGAGTTGTTTTGTGGCCTAGTATATGGTCTGTTTTAGAGAAGGTTCCATGTGCTGCTGATGAGAAAGTGTATTAACTCGTTGAAGGATGAAATATTCTATATAAGTCAGTTAATTCTAAGTTGTTTATTGTATTTTTGAGTTCTATAGTTTCTTTGTTCAGCTTTTGTTTGGAAGATCTATCCAGTGGTGAAAGGGGTGTATTAAAGTCACCCAGAATTATTGTGTTGTGGTCAATTTGACTCTTAAACTTCAGGAGAGTTTGTTTGATGAACATGGATGCTCCATTGTTTGGGGCATATATATTCATAATTGTTAAGTCTTGTTGGTATATGGTTCCCTTGAGCAGTATACAGTGTCCTTCTTTATCGCTTTTGATCGACTTTAGCTTGAAGTCTACTTTATTTGATATGAGGATGGAAACCCCAGCTTGTTTCCTCTGTCCATATGAGTTGTAGGATTTTTCCCAACCCTTACTCTCAGCCTATGGATATCTTTTCCTATGAGATAAGTCTCTTGGAGGCAGCATATTGTTGGGTCTGTTTTTTTGATCCAATCTGCTAATCTATGTCTTTTGATTGGTGAGTTTAGGCCATTAACATTCAGAGTTATTATTGATATGTGTTTTGTATTCCCAGCCATTTTTATTTCTGGTATTTACCTTGACATGGTTTCTCTTCTGATTGTTTTTTTTTTTTTTTTCCTTTAGTGTAATACCTCCCTCTGTTGATTTTCATCATTGTTTTTCTTTTCCTCTTCATGGAATATTTTGCCAAGGATGTTCTGTAGTGCTGGCTTTCTACTTGTAAATTCTCTTAACTTTTGTTTATCATAGAAGGTTTTTATTTCGTCCTCCAATCTAAAGCTTAATTTTGCTGGGTATAAGATTCTTGGTTGGCATCCCTTTTCCTTCAGAGCTTGGAATATGTTGTTCCATGATCTCCTAGCTTTGAGTGTCTGAATTGAAATATCTGCTGTGATACGAATTGGTCTCCCCCATATGTGATTTAATTCCTCTCTTTTGTGGCCTTTAACATTCTATCCTTGTTCCGTATGCTAGGCATTTTCATTATGATGTGTCTTGGTGTAGATCTGTTGTAATTTTGTACATTTGGCGTCCTATAAGCCTCTTGTATTTGGCTTTCCAATTCATTCTTCATGCTTGGGAAATTTTCTGATATTATCTCATTAAAGAGGTTGTGCATTCCTTTGGTTTGAAACTCTGTGCCTTTCTCTATCCCAGTTATTCTTAGATTTGGTCTTTTGATGCTGTCCCATACTTCTTGGATGTTCTCTTCATGGTTTCTTACTATCTTCATTGTGTGGTCAACTTTATTTTCAAGATTATATACTTTTTCTTCATTGTCTGAAGTTCTTTCCTCCAGTTGTTCTAGTCTGTTGGTGATGCCTTCAATTGTGGTTTTTATTTGGTTAATTGTTTTCCCTCATTTCAAGGATTTCTGACTGTTTTTTTTTTTTCAGAGTTTCGATCTCTTTTTTGAAGTAATCTTTTGCTACCTGTATTTGCTCTCTTATATCTTTGTTTTAGTGGTCAATTTTTTGCCTGTATTTTCTCATTTAGGTCATTCTTTGATTCACAGATCATTTTAATTATGAACCTTCTGAACTCATTCTCTGACATTTCGTCAACTTCGCTGACCATGGGTTCTGTTATTGTAGAATCCTGGTTTGTTTGGGGTAATTTCCTCCCCTGTTTTTTCATGATGTCTATTTGCTTTACTTTTTCCAGTGTAGATCTGAGTTATTACAGATTCTTCCCTATATTTTTAATACCGTTGCAGGTTGTCTGTGCCTCCCCTTAGCACTAGACTATCTGAACCTGCCACTGACCCTCAAAGTATGCTACCTGAAGCTGGGTTCACACTGGTTGGCGCAGGCCGAACTGGTTGAGTCTGAGCTCCTGTGGTGGTCTGGGGCTAACCGC
The DNA here is from genome assembly GCA_025594165.1 of Tamias sibiricus. NCBI lineage: Eukaryota > Metazoa > Chordata > Mammalia > Rodentia > Sciuridae > Tamias > Tamias sibiricus. Next base: position 131,764,826 of record CM046667.1, read on the forward strand.
ACTGGGGTGAAGGTCAGTGGGACTGCCCTGGGCCTGCCTGGGCTCAGGCAGAGTTGGGAGGTCTGTCCTTGCTGTCTCCTGCTCTGGAGCGGAGGTCAGCGGGATTGGATGGAGCCTGGGTCTGGTGGAATTCTGATGTAGGATCCCTGGACTGCCCTGGGCCTGCCTGCACTCTAAGCAGAGTTGGCAGGTCTGTCCTTGCTGTCTCCTGCTCTGGAGTGGAGGTCAGCGGGGCTGGCTGTCGGCTGGTTGCACACCAGCGGGCATCTGCGGGACTGACCTGGGGCTGGCCGTGCTCAGTTGAAGGTCCGCAGGACTATCCTGGGCCGGCCTGGGCTCAGGCAGAGTTGGCAGGTCTGTCCTTGATGTCTCCTGCTCTGGGGTGGAGGTCAGCGGGGCTGGATGGAGCCTGGGCCTGGCAGCACTCTGATCACTATCAGTGTTTTGACAGGTGGTTGTCTTAGGTGAATATTGCTGTGTGATCAAACCAATATTCATGCCCTCATGTGCTATATATTTAATCAAGAACATTTTCCTGTGTGTGATTAAAAAAATAATTTTAGATATAGCATAACAGATAACTGACTTCATAAAGATGATTATCAAAATACTTTGAAGGGGAATAGTGCACTAATAATACCTTTATTAATTGACCTGCTAAAACATTTAAGATAACATTGATTAGAGATATACAAATGATATTTCATAGTGAACATAATATTAATTTATTCATTTGATCATTCTTTGATCAGTTGGAATATCATAAATGGGAAAATTAGGAAACTGAGTCAACAACCTCTACAATATTTGTGATTTCTATTAGGTAATGTATTATTTATAGATAGAATCCCTCATAAGACATGTCTCCTATACAAGTTTCTTAAAATATGGTAATAAGGAAAAAGATCCTCTCCAAGTAAGTAAAAGAAAATAGCCATATATACCTACCTACATATTATTTATCTTTCTTTACAGATGCCTACTTACATACAAGATAGAAGATATTTAATGGAAAATAAACATGCTGACTAATTATTGGCCTTTTTATAAGACTATATAAAGCATAAAAGTTGTTTTAAAGAATTTACCATCAAATTTGGAAGGCTTTCAATGAGATTATTCCAGATGATACTGGTGAGATGCCTCTAGTGGTCTAATATGGTAGTTGTTGAAGTAAGGAGATAGCTAAATTAATTTCTGCAACAGATCTTTCTGAGCTAGTTATTTGGCTTCATTAAAATAAAATTTTCATATTTTTCATTAATCTCCATTAATTACCTCATAAATTCAAATTGCTAGAAGGCATAAGCAAAAAAATTAACATTCTTTATTCCTTCTTCCTTCAAAGCTTTAGCAGAACTGATCTATACATAGTTCATAAAAATAAACATGCCTCAGACAGTAAAAGCAAGACATACCCACTTTTGAATTTGACAAGCAGTTGTTCAACAAACTATTGCAATTTATAATTTTAATCTTTCATTGTAGTTTCTCCATGTGTGGTGCATGAACCATGACTTCTGATGAAACTTCTGCACTTTCAATGGATGGGTCTTAATCATTGACATGTTAGTTATCATTTATTTACTTGATAAAAAACAAAGGCTACATATAAAATCCAAGCCAATAGGTTGTAAGGTAATTATCATATTTTACATAATATAATACCGACGGAAGAAAGGTCTGCAGTGACATATGGAAAATAATTAAAAAGTCAAAGGCTAAGAATTTGTCAGTGATTCAGTTTTTCTAGAAATGAGATTCCTTAGATTTTATTTCATGAGACTCTAGGCACCGTTTATAGCAAAAAAGGAAGAGGAGAAAGAGAAGGTGGTCAGTTAAAAAATAAATAAATAAAAAGAAAAGTAACGTCTTCCATGTCAAAGTAAGTGTGTAAATATTTTAGGACTCTCCTGAGACTTTATGATGCTAATATATATAAAAATGCTATAAGTGGAAAATAAAACACTTGACTGCTCATCTTCCTTCTCCTTTAAAGTAACTGTTATCCAGTACTGTCTACTGCAGAGGTTAACAAATCTGTTCTGTAACCGGCCAGATACACTTCATAGGCCAACTGATATTTTTCTCAAATATGCAACTGCTGATTCCACCCCCAAAATGCCATCAACAGTATAGAAAAGAATGGGTATCACTGTGTTCCAACAAACATTTATTTAGGACAATGACATTTGAATTTGATATCATATTCACATGCTACAAAATACTATTCAACTTCTGATTTTTTTCAACTATTTAAAAATGTAAAAAAGCATTCTTAGCTCAGAAACAATACAAGAACAAGTAGGAGGCAGAATTTGGCATGTGAGCTGCAGGTTGCCAACCCCTAATCTAGAGGACACAGGAACCAAGTTCTGTATACCTAATTCTTTTCTCTAGAATGATATGTACCATTTGAGGAAATACAACTTTTTAAACTCTTCTGTGGTCTGGATGAACTCCTCTGTAATATGCTGCAATTCATTGTTGTTTGGTTCGTTTTGACACCATGAATACCTAACAGCATTTTCCTTATCAATTCTTCCTGGCTTCGTTTTGAAGAGAAAGTGGAGTGAAGGTGAGGTCAAGTTATACGTGGCTACGTGGTTTCCAGGAAGATCACTACATACTGAAACGTATCTTCAATTTTCAGGTGGTTTTTCACGTGGAATTTGAAATAAGAGAAACATGGATTCAGACTCAGTTTTTATCACATACAAAATATGAGCCCTCAAATAAATCAATTCATCAACCTGGGCCCACTTTCATTGGTAAAGTATGCTGAGGACTAAATAAGCATTTGCCACAGTAACTGTCACCATATCCTAAATGTTCATTGAACATTAGTTTCTACTGATGGTTCTTTTCATGGCATGTAAGAGGCATCCATTTTCTGTTATCAGAAATGTTTCTGTTTCTTCCCATTGCATCTTGAGTTACCAGAGTCACCAAAGAAAACACAGAACAGTCAAGCACTTGTGATACATAGAGAAGAGACAGAGCAAGATCAGCATTAGTTAATCCCCCATGGCCAGTGGGTCTCTCTGACAGTTGACAGAGGGCAACTGACCCTCTTGTGTTGGAGCAGAAGGACCCTGTTTTCTCCCCACAGGGGTTGATCATAACAAAACAGTACACATTAAGTGTGAAAAAGAGAAAGATATTTTCACACAAGTTGCTAACACCAGCAGAGGCTGTGTAGACTCTCTTTCTAGGCATGGAAGTATTCCAGGCCCAAGGCCCATTCTTAATTGGTCAGGAGAAGAGAGAAACACTGTATGTAGATGATGGCCTTTCCACAAAATTCACATAACAGTATCAATGTTGACATATTTATTTATACATATATGGAATTTACTACAAGTCTTTGTGTGTGCATGTGTCACACAAAGTAAGTTTTCTTTTAATTGGGTATAATCAATGTAACCAAGTTATTAAGAAGACTCAGCTCAAGAGGGAATAAACATATCATAGTTTAGTTTTTTTTTCAATCACTGCTTTTAATTTTGGCTGCCATCCATAAATGCTATCTAGGGCAGATTCCACAACTTTCTGATCACTTTCAACCCAATGGAGTTTGTAATTTTAATTACTAATTCAATTAAAATATAATTTCATCTCCTTCCTTTGCACCAGGATAGGGCTGTATCTTTAGTTTGAAGTCATATATCCTTGGAAGTGTTGAGGAGAGAGTAATCTGTTCTATTTTTTTTCTGGTGCAAGGGATTGAACCCAGGGCTTTGTGCATACAAGGCAAGCACTCTACCCACTGAGCTATATCCCCAACCTGCAATCTGTTCTTTTATCCCTACTGGCACACAGCATTTAGACGAACCCAGGGAAAGCATTTTTTTTCCCTCTGTTTTCTGTGTCTGGCTCCTCTAGGGTGGAAAACACAGAGAGGGACTAGTGGGCCAGATATACCTGTAAGGTGCATGGAAACCCCCCCTGCTCTTGCTCTGGTTTGGTTTGCTTTTATCTACTTGTGGTCTACTGTAGTATTGTAGCCTTCTCATACTTTTGTGTGTAGTTTTCTTTAGCTGTTCCTCAGCCTATTCAACTCCTTTGTCACCTATGTTTTCCTCAGAGAGAAACACTCATGTCTATCTTTGACTCTTGTCAAAGTATACTGTCAACATTTTGCCCACCAATGCTTTCTTTAAGTAGGTCATCTCTTGAATTCGTGTTTATCTGGGTCAACCAATGACCCCTGTTTCACGTAGCCACCATGTCCTTTTACCTATAAACATGGGAACTACTGAAGCCCTTTCCCATGCTAAGCACTCCAGATTCTACATACCCTCTTTTTTGTCCTATTACTCTCTGCAATCTTTCTTACCTGACTTATCAATTATTTCTCTCCCAATACTTTCACCTTCAGAAGTTTTCAGACAAGCAGATATCAGTTTTCATGTTCACAGGCATTTTCAAATTCTAGGGCATACGTGTCAAGTTCTATCAAGAATCCCCTTAGAGCATTTATCTCATTTGCTTGGTGACACCAAATGGCTCCAAGGATTCTGTGGCTCAGCAAAGCTCCATCTGGAGAGAGGTGTCAGACTTTCCTTCTAGTAGACACTGCCAATTTTTATGATTTTCTTGTAGCTTCCTGTCACTTGGCTGCTAGGAAAGGAAAAGTAGCTGCCCTCAACACCTGAAAAAGTGAAGGCCAATCATGAACCCAACATTTCTCAGCAGGCCAATGACATTATTGACTCTTTCCCTTACTAATGCTCTGTTAGAAAAGATGGAGTAGGTAAGTAGTTGTTTATAAGGCATAAGATACTAATCTTCAGACTGACCTAGAAGTGGAATTCTTATTAGTTATTTGTAGTTATCTTTAGGTTGGGCAATAATTAGTCCTTTTAAGCTCATGTTGGGTTTTAGTTATCAATTCAAGGGCACAAAGAAAATTTTAGTTAGCATTACATTTTGATTTGAAACTGTCCTTTGTATTAAATTTACTACCCTTTTAATAACTTCTCTTGATACTTAGGAATAATACACACAATTAAGTTTTAAGTTTCCATGTAAGCATAGCTTTAGTTTTTGTTAATTTTTTTTTTAGTTGTAGTTGGACACAATACCTTTACTTTATCTGTCTGTCTATCTATCTATCTATCTATCTATCTATTTTATTTATGTGTGGTGCTGAGGATGGAACCCAGTGCCTCACACATGCTAGGCAAGCACTCTACAGCTGAGCCACAACCCCAGCCCCATAGCTTTAGTTTTATATCATTTTGATATATAACATCTTTATTCAATTCCCAGTATTTTCTAAATTCTATCATGATTTCTTTATATATATGTGTATATATATATATATATGTGTGTGTATATATATATATATATATACAGTATATACATACATATATATATATATATATATATATATATATATATTTAGTTGTAGATGCACATAATACCTTTTTTTATGGTACCTGGAATTGAACTCAGGGGCACTCTACCACTGGGCCACATTCCCCAGCTCTTTTTTGTATTTTATTTAGAGACAGGGTCTCACTGAGTTGCTAAGTGCCTCGCCATTGCTGAGGCTGGCTTTGAAATTTCGATCCTCCTGCCTCAGCCTCCCAAGTGCTGGGATTTGTGCGCCACCGCACCTGGCTCCCATAATACCTCTATTTTATTTTTTATATGTGGTGCTGAGAATTGAACCTAGTGCCTCACACATGCTAGGAAAGCTCTCTACTACTGAGCCACAACCCCAAACCCATGATTTCTTCTTTAAAGAATGGATAATTTAAAAGTCCATTGCTTACATTTTACACATTTAGGGACTTTATTGCTATTTTTAAATTTCTTGCTTTATATCACTTTATGTAGACAATAGATTTTCATAATTTTTATATCTTTAACATTTTTTGAAACTTGATCTATGAAAGAGAGCTGTCTATAGTTTTTGAAAAATTTCCTTGTGCACTTGAAAATAATATTTAGCTTGACATTATTGGGTGCAGTGTTCTATATACTTAAGTCAAGAAGACCTTTTCCTGATAATTGTATCAGCTACAGAGAGATAGTTAAAATATTTAATTACAATTGTGTTGGGCTGGATATGTGGTTCAATGGTAGATTTCTTCCATAGCATGTGTGAGGCCCTGGATTCAATCCCCAGTACTGAAAAAATGTATTTGTGTATATGTCTTTTACTTAGGTCATACATACTTTTCATATTTTGAGATAAGTTATTAGGCATGTGTACATTTGAAATTATTGGATGATAATTATTCCTAAAGTCTACTGTTTTGTATGTTGTTACATCACCTTACTTTTGGTTGATGTTTGCATAATTTATTTTCATCACCTTTTACTTTCAAATTTTCTCCACCCTTATGTGTAAAGTATATCTCTTGTGGACATTGTAAAGTTATGATTTGTTTTGGAATTTATATCTTGTCTGACAGCGTCTGCTTTTTAGTTGAAGTACTTACTGTGTTTACATTTAATGTTATCATTTACACATTTGGGATTAGTTATTATTTGATTTATACTTGTTTCAATTTTTCTATATTCTGTTACTTATTGTACTTGCTTTTGTTTTTGACTGATTATATGTTAGCATTCAGTTTTCCTTTTTTATTATGTTACAGTTTATATATGCTTTTACAAATCTTGTACAATTTAGTTTAGAGATTACAAAGTACATTGTTGCTTTGTCCTAATTTTCTCTATATTCCTGGATAGTACAGAAACTCTTGAATATTTGAAGTATTCTAACTCCATGTATTCCCTTTTTGAATGATATTTTCAAGATTTTTTTTATCAAGGTATCTATCTATCTATCTATCTATCTATCACTAATAATCTACCTGTCTTTCTGTAAGTATATTTTCAATCCCATAAGATATTGGTACAGGTATTAAATTAGCCTATATTCATTTAGATTCACCCCTACTTTTTTTGTTCTTCAATCCTACTGTATATCTCAATTTCTATCTCAGATTATTTCCTTCAGATGTAAATACACATTTACCAGATTTTTCCCCCCATGTATTTTTTTACTCAAGGGAAAATATTTATTTTTCTGTTTTAGCAAGTTTTTTAAAAATTTTTGATTCCCATTTGTTTGTCTCAGAAATAACATAGGCAGTTACTTTAGGATATACTTTCATTGTCTTGTATTATATTATTATTTTTCCTATTAAAATAATATAATTTTCCTCTCATTTGGCTTTTTATGCCAAATTTCCATTTTGTGCTGGTCTTAAGAAATTTTGCTATGAATCCTTAGGTGTGGATTTATTATTTTCTTTCCTGGGATTTTGTATTGATTCTTGAATCTATAGTTTAATATCTTGAAATAATTTTTAGAAAATTTCTCAGTTTTATTGCTTTAAATATTTCTTCTGGGACGTGGGGATGGGAAAGATAGTGGAATGAAACAGACATTATTACTGTATGTATATATGTGACTATATGACCAATATGATTCTGCAACATGTACACTTAGGAAAATGAAAATTATATGCCATCAATGTATGATATATAATAGTGCATAAGTGCATTCTACTGTCATGTATAACTAATTAAAACAAATGAAAAAACTAAAACAAAAATATTTCTTCTGTACTTTTCTTTTTGCCTTTTGCTGATATTCCATATCTATGCCTGTTAGATCTATTTCACTGTATTCCTTATGTGCTTTATATATATGCATATATACATACATTTGTTTATATCTACACATATATACATATATGTAAATCTGTAGACATATACAGGTACATATATGTATATATATGTATGTCCAGATGTACATATATAGGTACATATATGCATGTATATATATGTATATCCATATGTGTGCATATATATACACATACACATGCATATATATGTACATATACACACACACACACATTATGTTTTATTCTGATAATTTTCCTATGACCCATTTTCTACTTTATTTACTCCATCTTAAGACCTATCTAATCTTTGGTTTAACAAACACATTGAGCTCTGAATTTCAAGCACTTTCTTTTTCATTCCTCACATTTCTGTTTTCATGTTATTAATTATCCTTTTAAATCCTCAATCTTGTTTTGAATTTCCTCAAATATATTAAACCTATTTGTTTTAAATCCTGGGCATGATATTTCCATTATGTAGATCCCATGGATATTTTTCTATTGTCTGTTATTTTTCATGATTTTATCATCACCTATGCTGATTATTTTCAGTTGATTGACTCACCTTTATAAAGACCTGTACTAATATTTAGATACCTATATTTATCTTTTCTTCCCAAAGAGACCATTTATATTTTAATTATTTTTTATTGGTTAGTAATGAGAAATTCCCACCACTTATTATTTTGGAATTTCTTCCCTAGTTTTATATGTTCATTCTTCCTCATGCACTTTAGCTCCATTTTGTAAATTTATAAAATGGATTATATTGCATGTATTGATTTATTTATGAATATCTGACATTGTTTTACTAGGATTTTATTAGCCTATGAGTGCATGATTTGAAAGTCATGATAATTCTAGCCCTCTCTTTTTTTGCATATCATTAATTTTTATATTCATTAGATTTTACATAGAAACACACTTAATTTTTTATTTTTAGCATCAAGCAGGCTAATAAATGAGCCTTTTTAAAAATATTGTGCATGCCTTTTTCTTATTCTTATTTTATGTTTTTTTTAAAGTTAGGAATTGGTGTTAGGTTTTATTCACACCCTTCCTTATGCTAATATTTATTCTACATCTACTAGTTGAAAACTAACTATGTAATTTAGGCATCAAACTGGACGAAATAGTGAGAGAATTTTTAAACTTTAATAAAGCTTATAGTCTACATTAGTCAGGTGTCATTGCAAGAAGCAGACAACATATTCAAAAGGGGGTAATTTCAGACTTTATGGAGGTCAGCCTATTTATAGATGCAGGGTCAAAGAAAACCAACAAGTGATGAATAAGCATATTTGAATAAACAAGAATTGATGGCCTACTATTGTCCTAGGCTTGAAATGACAAGGGGAGACAATGCTTTCTGGAACCTAAACTGAAATCTAGGAGAGTTTTGAAAACACAGTCCCTACAAACTGCAGCCCATATAGGAGGGAAGCAAGGGAATTAATCTTTCAACCTCTCTTCTTTTACTCTCATGTATTTTGTCAGTATTTTACTTTGTCTAGATCTAGTTGAAAGCCAGAGGCCAAGGAAGCCCCTGCAAGCCAGGTTTTTGGAAAACAGAACAACATGGAAAAGGATAGGGAGGTGATGTTAGAGACAAATATAGATTAACTAGCAGAAAATATATGGAAACTGGCATTTAGGTAGGCAGATATTGAGTACTATGAAAGAGAAAGTTTTAGCCAGCATAGAAATTGTTAGAAGAGGGATCTCTGATTTGCTGCTTTACAGTATCTCTTGGCCACTCTTCCCTGCTTGTTCTGTTCCTGTCAGATCCTTGTCTGTGTGTGAACTCATATTCAGTAATTTCAAAAGAAATTTCATAATAGAAATTTTCAAATGCACACAAATACACAGAAGGCTATAATTACTGTGTACCTGTAACATACCTTCAACAATTACTACTACTTAGAAATCCTGATTCTTCCATCTCCTACTACTCTTTTTAGTTTTAGTTTTGAAGAGAGGTTGAAACAGATCCCGGTATCATGTTATTTTATGAGAAAATACAGAAAAACACATCTCTAGTTCTTAAGAATACTTAGAATCATTTTGCATAATCATCATACCATCATTATACCTAACAATATTAACTAATTAGTCTAAGAAAATTTTATTCTTTATACCAAATACCACATATACTCAAATTTCCCTGGTTCTGTTGAGTATGTCTTTTTATTTTCAGTTTGTTTTAATCAGGATCCAAACAAGATCTAGACATTACCTTTGGTTTTTATATTTCTTCAGTGTCTTTTATTCTAACTATACACATTCTCAGTGCTTATAATCAGATCATGCAGTTATTTAAGGGTAAAACCATGTCTTTGTCTATAGATCATCCCATATTCTAGATTGGACAGATTTTTTTCCTCATGACACCATTTAATGTGTTTTATCCCTAGTATTTCCCATAAACTCATAGGTAACATTAGAGACTTAATTGTATTTTGGCACAATTTGGGGCAAGAACATTTAGTGAGTGATGGTGTGTGCTTCCTATTACATCACACCTGGAGGCACATAATGTCTCATTATAGATTGTCCTACTTTCAGTAATGTAAACTATCATTGTGGGTTCAGGTGATGTCAGTCTGATTCTTTTATCATTAAATTTCTCATGAACATTTCTCCTAATGTTTTTAACATTAATTGATTATTGTTGCCAAGATATATTACGCCCTTGGGGGGTTACAAATTTTTCTCATTTTACAATTCTTCCTGAATCTATTGGTTGTAACTCTTCTATTTAGAAGAACATTCCCACAGTGATTTTATGTGGTTACTGTAATATGCAGTTCATCTGGAAAGGGGTGATAGATGCTTACACTTTCTTCTTTTTATTCACCAGGTTTCAGAACAATGGGCTGATGCCTTAGTAACTTCCAATAGTATCTGATGAGTTTTTTATTAGAAATTGACACATTTTTACATAGATGTTATGTTTTAATCTAGAAAATCATTATGGTTCAACTTTTGCCATTGGTTTTTGGTCAGTGAGAGTTTCTCAAGTTAATGTTCATATTCAGATTTTACTTAACTTGAAACTGAGTTCTCCCTTTAATTTATATTCACCTACAACTTGTACCCCTTTTGAAATATTATATGTAGCTACTGGATTTTTGTGGTATACCACATTCATGCCTTTGAATATTCTAATCACCAACCACATGTTTAGTAGGGTTCAATATTCATTCTCATATTTCAAGGTATTACCAGTTGGCTTTGGTTCAATTCCATGTCAGACATGCCATTTAACTGATAGTTGATATTCAGTAGCACTGTGTTACATATAAATTCTGTCTCTACTCATTGTTATGAAGCCCAGAGACCTCCAAGGTCTATCTTGAAACTCATTTCTGACTATTATGTACCTCATTGTCTTTTACAGCATCTGAAAGACAGATCTAAATTGGATACCCCTAGCAAGTCTCGGGGATGTGCCTGCATTATTTTGCCAGTTATTCAAACTCTTTGTTATGGATTTATGTCCACATAAATGACTTATAGTGTATTCCTTTTTCAGTTATATTTTATCAATTTCTGGCATGTTCCTTTTTTTCTTTTTTGAGGGGGTTACCACAGATTGAACCCAGGGGTGTTCAACCCTTGAGCCACATCCCCAGCCCTTTTTATTTTTAGACAGGTTCTTGCTAAGTCTCTGAGGCTGGCTTTGAACCTGTGATCCTTCTGTCTCAGCTTCCCATCACCAGGATTACAGGAAAGCCCCTCTGCACCCAGCTGGCATTTTGTATGTGTGTGTGTGTGTGTGTGTGTGTGTGTGTGTGTGTGTTACTAGGGATTGAACTCAGGGCCTTGTGCATGTGAGGCAAGCACTCTACCAACTGAGCTATATCCCTGCCCCCAGCTGACATGTTTTTTACAGGTGGATTTCCACACTGTATTCTTTAGATAGAGGAAGTCTATAGAGAAAAGGCATCTCAACTACTGTGCCCACTTACTATCACAGTCCTATTTTTCACTCTAAATTAATCGTTTGTCTTTCTGATCAATCTTGTGAGCTCGGACAGTGAGAATCTACCCAGTCTAGGGGTGCTGTTAACTGAGATCAATGAGTTGACAAGGTTGAGGACTAGATCCTGGACCTTAGTATCATAGTAATGAATGTACCATTGTGTCACAAGTCCTCATACTGATTTCAACTTCATTTGTGTTACTTGATCTTCTACAGCTGCAGCTTACAAAGCCCCACAAATTAGGTCATTATGTGATATGATTCTTCTATTTTATAAATGTGAAAACTAAAAACACCAGAAGGGGAAAAATGTTCCAAGATTCTAGAGTCATGGAAATTCCATCATTTATTACAGTTGTCCTGATGCTTGGTTCAACATTCTCCTTGTCTTATGGTTCTATAATGAAAGAAAAATCACTATTATCATTTGGACTTCATACATATTCATGGATTGTAAAACTCTAGGGATATCTGAGACCTTTGAGATTAACTAGCCTAATGTTTCTCAACAGGCATCAGTGGACTAGATACATTAGAATGATCTGTGGAGATTTTCACTCTATAGAACTGGAATTGAGATAAAAGACTGCAGGGTTTTTTGTTAAAACATGTTTTGTTTTTTTAATTCTCTGGGTGATTCTCCTGCACAGAAAGACTTGGAAATCCCTAATCTCTTATAAAAATCTTGATTTTATAGTTGAATTAACAGGCCTAGGAAGGAGATGTCATCTTGTCTTTGCATGTTTATATTTATTTATTTACTTTAGTTGTAATTTATGTTTACGTGGTGCTGAGGATCGAACCCGGGCCGAACGTGCGAGGCGAGCGCTTGCCACTGAGCCACAATTGCATGTAATTTCTTGCTAAGGGTCTTGAGTCACATCGTACTTGACATTTCAGCAGTTATTTACAACTCCTTCACTATGTACTGAAAATATTAGAGCTTTTCAGTGTGGAAGATCTATGTTAGGGAAGTCATAAAAGCAGCAGTGTTGTTGAGTAAATCCTAGAGCAGATTGTGACCACAGTCCCAAATGCCATTTGGACATAAGTGTTTTCTGCTTCTATTTCTGCTACCTACATAACTTCTGCTGTTGTATGTATCCAGAAAGACAGAAAGCTCCAATTAGAAGGCAGTGGCACACATTGCTATGAGTGAATTTAGAGAAATAGCAATTGGAGAGGTCATTAAGTCAAAGTTGGATGCACTTTGGAAATGTAATCAGGTTCTGAAGTGCCCTACTGCAAATTATTCATGTCTTTGGAGATTGTTCTCAGCTACGCACTAGCATTAGGAATGCAGGCTGTATTTTAAAACTCATGGGCAGTTCTGGGGCTGTAATTTTAGACCATTTTAGCAGTTTGTGTAACTATATCAATTGTCTATTTCAGTGCCTCCTTAGATTTATGTCTGTACATTATTTTCCTTAATGATATTGAATGCTCATATGTGCCAAGCACACCCATAAAGCATCTTATCGTCAGATAGGGGAGTAAGACACAAGTAAGACACATAGAGATTACACAAGTCTGAAATAAAAGGTAAATTCACTATTTTATTTTAGGTGGTACTGCAGATTGAACCCAGGGCCTTGTGCATAATAGGCAAACACTCTTGTCACTGAGCCGCACCTCCAGCCCACTTTGTTTGTTCAGAGGCAGGAATTACCACATTACATTTGCAGGATCCATTGGGAATGGTGGATGGTATGTGAGGTGGACCTTGGAGAATGAGTTGTAGATGGGTGAGACAGAGGAAGAGAGGGAAGAAATGAATGTAAGAATTTGTTCCAAGCACAGGGAAATACATGAACAATGCTGTTTTTTGCATTAGAGTACAAGATGCATCAGACACTTGCCCTTTGCTTACTGTCTTTGAAACATTTTCTATCTTCTTAGTTCCCTTAAGAAGCTTTCAAATGGAAACTCCTGCCTTCTATGTGTTGATAAAAAGTGCCTTTCATAGATTGGTAGTAAACAGAGATGCATACTTGAAAATCACTTGTGAGATAAATAAGGTATTAACAGGGACGTAGAGATCTGATAATGACAAAATAATGAAGAAGGTAGGAGCACTCTTAGGGACAGATGAGCAAAAAAATTGGAAACAAAGGGACAAAGCTTGAGCCTCTGCTACTAACTAAATGTATGATTTCTGTTTTTACTCAGTGTCTTTTGGACCTCAATTTATTTTTTTTTTGTAAGAGTATGAAAATGCCTTCTCTTTCTACTCTCTAAGTTTCTATGAGAATAAAATAATTGCATAATTAGGCATTGATATGGAATATGATTATTATTAGCAATAATGATGGTAGTATTGAGATTCTCGTCATTTAAAGATTTTCATACATATGACGAATGAGGAATTCTTTTTATTTCTTTAAACATCAGTCTTGTAGCATGAGAAATAAATTTATAAGATGCGTCACTGATGTAAAGATCACATTCTGATTCATAAGTTCTTTCTAGATGGCTTAAAGATGTTTAACTGCTAATGTGACTATGAAAGGCCAGCAGGCTGAATCATTGCACAGCAAAGAAATCAAGTTTTTTTTTTTATTTTTTATTTTTTGCATCAATCAGATTTTAGCGGCTGGTATTTTCTGCTAGAGGAATTAGGTACAGTGACCCTACTTGCATCCTTTGGTTTCAATGTATTGCCATTATCATTTAACCCCTAAAGCATAGTTAAGAATGGTGACATTTGTTACTGAAGATCACTGTAGAAAAACCCCCTTTTCTAAGTCATCCAGGTAGAAAGGTTGTCATGAGACCATCATAATATTTTACTTGCCAAATATGTAATGAATATGTTTCCTTAGTAATTTGCCTTTGATTTTGTTATGTTGTTTTTAGAGAAGGAAGATAATATCCTTAATAAATAACATACTCAAATTAGTGACTAAATGGAAATAGTCAAAGAATATGTAGAAATATGTTCATTCTCAGTAATAAAGCAATGAAATGTAAATCACTTAAGATTGTTTCAACCTATCAAATTGGCAATTAAAAATAACTGGGAAAATTCCTCACATCCTATAATATTGGAATAAACTATAGGAGAATGAAATATATTCTGAAGATAGATGTCAAAGAGGAAATAACCAGTATATAAAACACATAAGAAATGTTAGATACATAATCAGTGTTCTGGAAAGAAATGGAGTGAAAGTTAGTAGCAGTTATTTCTGAATGACTGTATAATTTTTTTAAATTTTACTTTCCAAGTTTTCTCCAGTGATCATCACTGTCATTATTAGTAAAGATAAAATAGAAAACAAAATGAATATGTGTGTATGCCCACATACTCATGCTTAAGAATCATCTTGTAGAGTTTCTTGTTTCTACCTATGTTAAAAGTGTGCTCTACCCCAAATTGAATGAGGATAAACTAGAATAGGTAGGTAAATGACCAGGCATTCAGGATAATGGGCTCCATTCAACCACACCTGTAGGCTAACTGGCTGACATATTAATG
This sequence comes from Tamias sibiricus, assembly GCA_025594165.1. Classification (NCBI taxonomy): domain Eukaryota; kingdom Metazoa; phylum Chordata; class Mammalia; order Rodentia; family Sciuridae; genus Tamias; species Tamias sibiricus. The sequence continues at coordinate 131,779,941 of CM046667.1, forward strand.
GCACCATCAAAGCCTGGTTCAAATGTAAATAACCTTGTGGTTCACCTGTAGGAACACCCCCAGCTAACTCCTTTTTCCCAGAGGTAGAAAACAGAAGGTGGAGGGGTGAACCCAGATGGAAGTTATAGGAAGGAAGGTAGGGATGAATCCGATGATAGTCTTGATGCCTTTTCAATACCTATTTTTACATAGCTTTTGCTACCTGCTCTGCCCCAAACCATATATAAACTCCTAAGCTAACACACCAAATAGGTTTTTGTGCTATCAGTTTCCCTCCCTCCTTGCAGGAGTTCTATATCTTTTTGCTTAAATAAATCCTGCTCCATTTACTCTTCCCTTCTGGATTGTCCATGGATTTTATTCTTCAAAATTCACGAGACAAGTACCCAGAGAAAATTGGCAAAGTAGGAAATCTAGTCTCGTCTCAAAACTCTGGTTTCAAAATGACAGGAACTTTTTTTTTTTTTTTTTATTGAGCCTCTGTTACACATGTGGTCCTTCTTTCTTTGTTTTAAACCTATACCCCTTGTTTTCTCTCCTGCATTGTATAGATTTGATATAATTTATTAGATATGGAAAATACAAACCCCACAAGTATTAAGACCTGGAAAAAGTGGAGTGAGAAGGAAAGCCGTACAATGAGAGCATTGATCCTTTCCCAATACAGTCCTTTCCTGGTGATAAAACAAACCCTGAGGAGGAGGTGTCTATCAAACCTGGAAAAGCAGTCTCTGGGAAGAGGTTGAAGCATTAACCCTTCTTTAAATAAATCTTTCCCAGGTACCAACCACTGACCCCAGGCCCTACATCAGGTCCAGTACAATAAATTCCTCAAACTGACCACTGACCCTAGACTCCCTCCCATTTCACCCCATAAAAACAGACCCTTAATTCCTAAGCACTAAAACTGATGCCTTCACTGATTGACAAACAAACTCCAAATTCCTGGGTACCCAAAGAAAATTGATATGCTCACTAGACAACCTCTCAGAATAACTTATATAAGCCCAGGCCCTTTCTTTGTTTGAGGGTTCATTTTCCACCAGAAAAGTGGGTCCCACCACGGCATCATTTCATCCCTGCAGCCCCTGCTCCTGTGTGAAACTTCATTCCTGAATAAAGCTCTGAGCTGATTTGTGAAGTTTGCATTAGTCCCAGTCTTTTTGTGCTAACATCATTGAAATAAATATTAGAGAGATTTGTAGATTAGGTTTTTCAGTTACCTAGTTGCAAATTTCAGCGGTGATGTGTGCAAATCGCTATATCGTCTGTAACATAAACTTCCATAAAAAGGCTACTAGTTTGCTATTTAAATAGACAGAGCTTCTTCTTAAGAGGAGGCAGAAAAGAAGATTCAGACTGACATTTGCTCTATAGACCTGAAAGCAGAATTTGATCCAGGGAAACATCATTTTATTATTTTCTAGTGAATAGTATTTGTGACACGCATATATTGCACAACTACTTGCTGAGTTGTGACAGCTACTAAGCAAATACCTCAGGTTCATGAATTTTAATGCAATTTTTTATTTTTGAATTAAAGCAATCTCATGACGTCTTTTAGAACACATCTAAAAGGCTTAAAGTGCACAGAACCAAGCAGTTTTCTTTAATGTAATGATGAAAAGTATATGAATAGTGATGTGAATCAGCTGAATGATTAAGGTTCCTAGCCAGGAGATTTAAGCTTTGAGCTTTGGATATAATTCATTATGTTTTTTGACCTTGGGTAGACTATTGACTATGAATCTCTGTGTCCTCATCTATAATATCATACTAATAGCCCCTGCCTTGTTTATTTTTTGCATTTGTTTAAGGACTTGGAAAACACCAGTGCGTGGAGGTTAACTAACATCTTTTGTGCCCAGCTTGACCATGTATTCAGCTATTTGGTAATTAGCTCAATTAAAGTAAACCAAAGGGGAACAAGTTGCTGATTTAATTTTGGGTTAAAGTAATTGTTTTCACACTGTGTCATAGCCTAATTTAGACCTGGCACTGTAAATAAGTACATCTATATAAGAGATGAGCTCAGAGTGGGTAGTAGTTCAATGTGGATCTATCTCAGCTGTAGAAAGCAATCTTTCTGTGTGCCCTATCTGTGCTTGTGAGTCAAGAGCAGGATTTTGTATAAAGAACAGCATGTTTATGTTTACAAGATTAAAGATGTAGGTGAAATTCATAAACTTCTCACATAATGCTTCCTTTCTGAAAGCATTCCTGCTTCTTTGGCATTTTCCTCTGTCACATTCAGTGTAACATCTACTCTTCCTGATACATTGCAGTCTCCATAAGGGCCAAGTTTATATCAGTTTTGCTCACCACTGAGTCTGTTGTGTTTGTTACAGTGCCTGACACACTCCATATATTCAATAATTATTATAGCAATTATATAAATACACACAGGTAATATGTACATCTATAAAACTTTTGACTAAATCCCACCTCTCTCTTAGTTCCTAGTACATTATCAGATGATTATTAGATATACAATAAATGATGACTGTATGTTCTTCATAGTATGAAGGATGGGCAACAGGAACACGGTAACCTATGGTTTTGCAGTAAATTCAAATGTTATATACAATCCTTATATACACTAAAATGCATGCAGTAGTGTGTATAAGGAGAATATTGTCCTCAGTTATGGGTAAATATATGCATTTACATTTATTTCCCATGTGTGGAAAACTACCAGTTCAGATATGAATATGAAAGCAATGATTAAAGTTTTGGGGAATCTAGCAAACTAGAGCTGGAGGCTTATTTGAAAACCCTAATTATCCTAGTCCAGATCTTCAGGCTATTGGTTCTCCCTAAGGCTCCTGATTATTTTTTTTCTAATAGATCCCCCAGTCCTGTTAATCAAACAAGTTTTCAATATTAAATACAAAACTCATCATGAAATTTGAAGTTGCCTTGAGTTTATTCTAGCAGAGGTCTGAAGCTACTTTGAACTAAAGACTAACTTCAGGGAATAATTTGCCTAGGCTTTAGCAATGCACTAGGTTCACAGCTGAGTTATAACATATTTATTTACAAAAATGAAAAGAGAATCCTCCATACAAAGTAAAAGTATCAAAAATAAATGCTATATTTTAGTGAAGTTCATATAATAACATTATGTGTGTAAATATATATGTATATATGTATCCATCCATACATATTTATGTTATTTATACCTTCCAAATTAGAGCATCAATAAATTATACTTCATCTCTGATTTACCTATTGTGGGTTGTTTTTACAATTTTTTATTATTCTAATTTGTTATACATGTTTGTAGAGTACATTTAATTTCATATTACATATAAAGAGCATGATTTTTCGAGTTGCTGGTTTAATATAAAGTATTTTTACAACAATTGTGTCTTCATACATGTATTTAGGGTAATCATGGATAACTCAGTCTGCCATTTTTCCTATCCCCTTGCCCCCCCCCTCCCCCCCCCTCTTTGTTCTATTTAAAGCTCTTTCATTGCTCTCATCCCCTCTCTCTCGCCTTTATAAGTTAGTATCTTCCTATCAAAGAGATCATTCGACCTTCGGTTTTTGGGGATTGGCTAACTTCACTTAGCATTATTTTCTTCTATTCCATCCATTTACCTGCAAATGCCATGATTTTATTCTCTTTTAGTGCTGAGTAGTGTTCCATTGTATATATGTTTTTGTAAAATAACAGGTTTATGAAAATTTACAGTTCATAGACATTGAAAGCAATGTTCCAATCTTTAAGACCTAAAGGGCATACATTTGAATGACTTCTAGGTAGGATATATACTCATAAATTTGTTTTAAATGTTAGATGATTGACATGTAATTTTCTAATCTCTTTGAGACCTGACAGTTTGAATGGTAAACTGTAAGCCAATATCTCCAAACTTATTTTGGTTTTATGTCTCAAATACTCCTCCTGTGTGTGTGTGTGTGTGTGTGTGTGTGTGTGTGTGTGTGTGTATATAGCAGAGAGAACAGAGATCTTTCAGTATTTTTTCTTCACTAAATAAACCCTGTAACAAGAAAATTATGCTGTAGTGGTATTATTTAGAGGGATTATTTTCCCTCTTGGTTTGGTCTCTTCATAATATTTTTGATCCATTTGGAAAAGACAACTAAACATATCACTCCTGGTGATATTAATATTTAATATATAAAAAATAATACTTGAACATTTTCTTCTTTACTTACCACAAAAGTACCCCATGCATCAAAATAGTTCTCTCCCCAGTTAGTAGGCTGGTTAAAGAGCTTTGCCAGCACCATGCTACTAAATGTTTACCTGTGTGGCAGTTAAATGTGTCTCAGGTGAATTAACTTTTACCCCCTCCAGAAGCAGGACAATTGTAGGAATTTTCACTGCAGGCTTCACAACATGTGCCACAATACCTCAGTGCAGCAGAACTGTCATTCCAGAATGGGTTTGAAGAGCAGTCAAACCAAAGGTAAATTGTTTTCCCATAGACTTGTTCAGTGACCTTTTGAGAATAGTCCATATCTGTATTTGGAATCACAAGTCATCCTCAGCACTCAGTCCTGTGGGAAAGTCATTCCCTGTTTGTTTTTGCTGAGGGCATGCTGACTTCATGACAGCCCCATCTCTGAACAGTATTTTCATCCCATGTGGCCACAAGAAAAATATCTCAAGTTCAAAATAGTAACTTTTAACAACAACAAAATATTCTGGCAAAAGTTTTACTTCTGATGCCTGGGTTTGCTTCATCCATCATTCATTCACACAGTCACTACCTTCAAAACACATTTTCAAATACTGATTGTAGTCCAGATTCAAAGTGAGATATTGCAGCTATGACAAAAAAAACTACAAACTAAATCCTGCCTTCAGTGAGCTCAGAATCTAGTGAAGGGAATAATTTTAGTATCATTAAAACAGCAAACATATAAATAACCTAAGTTGGATATTCAGGGTGTTCTATAGATTAATAGAGGAAGACCTACAAAGGTTTAAGTTGACTCCTAGGAGTGAGATCTCAGAACTGTGGTTGTTTAAAGGACAGGTAGGTTCATTCTACCTTGGGCATTCAAGGAGCTGGTCCTTGTATGAGCAGAATGACTTACAAAAATGGAAAGGTGGCATTCTCATTAAATAGAAGAATTACGAAGGCATACAGGTGAGAAGACGGGACTGGTTTTGATATAGATGAAGATCATACTGAGCAACAAGCCTGAGTCCTCCTTCCTTTAGTGAGTATAGACTTTAAAGCATAACCTTCGTCTTCTAAATAGGTTAACAAGGTATTTCCCAGAGTGGTTGTCATTGGTATATGCCAAGTCACTCTTCCCACCCAGATGTGTAGAGCTAGTGAGGTCAAGGTCTCTGGTTAAGTTAGATGGTTTCATTTTTGAAGGATATAGAAAACAACAATCCCCAGGGAGAAAGGAGGACAGTGGGTTCTAGGGGGAGAAGACAAACAATGGGCTCTGGACTTTGACCATTTCCCAGCAACAATGGGCTTTGAACTTGCACATCTGCTCCCCCTGACTGCCCATCTGACTCATTGTGCTATGATTCAAGTCTCTTATAACCAGTTGCCATTTTCTCCCCCCAAAATGTGCCCCTTGGGTGCTTAATGAAGCATTGTTGGTCTGTCAAGGTCTATCCATGTTTCGGTTATTTTTGCTTTCAGTTTTGTCCCGTGGTCTTGGGCAGTACCACTAACACTGCCCAGGAGCCTCTCCAAATTATACCACTAGTCATAGAGGGGCGTATGAAGCAAGGAAACATTCATCTCCCTTGCCAAATAAGATTGAGGCCTTTAATCATAAGAATAGTGTGAATGTATATTAACGTGAGGACTTTTTTTTGGTACCAGGGATTGAACCCAGGGGTACTTAACCACCAAGCCGCATCCACAGCCCTTTTTTATATTTTATTTAAAGGCAAGGACACACTAAGTTGCTGAGGCTGGCTTCAAGTTTGTAATCTTCCTGCCTCAGCCTCCCAACTTGCTGGGATTACATGTGTGCACCCCTGCATCTGGCTAATGATACATTTAATTTAATTTTAGTCTATGACATAACAGAGGCCAATAGTGTGACTATCTGTAGGTAAGTTTATTTACATTTAGCCTTCTGCAGTGATGATAAGGTATAGTAATTTAATTCATCAGGGCATTGTTGTGTTAAATGCATTCTCTATTGTTATTAGGATCTCATCTTGGGATGGATGCTATAAATGCACATTGTAGTCTGTAGGGATAGAACCCAGGGATTCACCAGTTTAACAGACTTCCTGGTGCTCTTATAGAACTTGAAATTCAACAATTACTAATTTCAACAACTGTGCAACTCCATTACCCCTCAAAAAAAGTAATCTTCAGTTCAAAAATGGCAAGCAACTTGTCCAGAAATATAAAACAAATTACCATAGGGTTCCTTCTACCAGGGCGATGGTTGCCCCCCATCATATGCCTGTAGTGTAAAATTTTCAGGGAGAAGGATTTCAGTGAGCAACTATCAGTACACAGACTGTCTTTGAATTATAAATGGCATATTTTATAGTGTTCATTTCCAATATGTTTGTGGCAATGATATCTCATCCCAGTGAGCTGTTTGAGAATGTTGTCTTGACGTGAAATATTTGTATACAGAAAACATTAAGCAGTGATAGCTAAGTTTATACTGTACTTTCAGTTTGGTCTTTAGATTTATGTCAAAACTTTGTACAGCTAGAATGGAATTACACAAAAAGATGCTAAGAAACAAAATCCCTCAGGTTAGCTAGCCTGTGCTGAACACTGAAACTCCAGCCTATGTTGTATGCTGTCTTCCCTGTAGGAACTGGGCCTACTACCTTTGTTCTCAGTTACTGTTGAGTTAGTGAAAACGATGATACCATTCTGGTCTCAGCCCACAGGAATGACTCTAGAAGTCAGTGTTTAATTGCTTTAAAAATCAATTAAAGGGCTTGGGATGTGGCTCAGCGGTAGAGCGCTCACCTAGCACGTGCGCAGCCCGGGTTTGATCCTCAGCACCACGTAAATGAACGCATTGTGTACAACTAAAGCAAATAAATAAATATTTTTTAAAAATCAATTAAAACGCCACTTCATTTTGCATATCATGATGTAAGTAAGTGTTATCACTTGAAATGAGGCATCATTTTGGAATCCTGAATAAAGGCTTTCTCCATGAAAGGTGAAGCCAAGTCATTGAACACTTTTAAAATGATTTCATCTGTGAATAAATGAGAACTTTGAATACAGAAAAATTGAAGCTTTTATCCATGCCTATGGGTAGTGTAGTTTTTTTAGAAAAAAAGAATACCTCATGGGTAGACTGTTTAATTTTTAAAAAATTGTCTCCACAGAATAATGCTTCCCTGCCAGGTGGTTTCATTTTTATGTAAGACCTTTTTTTGTTCCCTTTCTTAAAATGACAAAGGTTTTGAATTTGAGAACTATCTGTCTGCTTTTATTGGTACTGCCAGTTCTTGTCATCCTGTCCATGTGTTCTACATCTCATCTGATCTGATGAAGTGTTCTTATGGAGCCAAAAGATTTCACAGGGATTTCTGAAGTCCTGTTTGGTAGCTCTGCAAATTAAACTGTTGTATTTTGAATTCTCAGATGTCACCTCTGGCAATATTTTAGCTTCATATTGCGATGGGAGAAGAGGAAGAAAAACACTTCACTTAAAAATATTTCCACACAATTGCTAATCATCTCAGTTGAGAGTTGAGAAGGGGCTTAGGTAACCATTAAAAATCCTGATTAGTGAAACCACATTTTTTTTCTTTTTGGTACTGGGGATTGAACTCTGGGGTGTTTAACCACTGAGCCACTTCCCCAGCCCTTTTTTTTTATATAATCAAAAAGATGATTAATGGCAAATGTTTTGGAGGATATGGAGAAATCGGAAGACTCCTACATTGCTGGTGGGAATAGAAAAAGGTAAAGTTTCCAAAATAATGTTTGGAAAACAGTTTGCTATTTCCCCAAAATCTTCAACATAGAGTTACCATATGACCCTGAAATTTCATTCCTAAGTATAGACCCAGGAGAAATACAAATTACATGTTCATATAGAGACCAGAATCTGAAAGTTCATAGTAGTATTGTTCGTAATAGCTAAAAAGTAAATGTTCATCAACTTATGGATAAGGAAAATGTGGCATATCCATACAATGGTGTAGTATTCAGACATAAAAAAAAGAAATAAAGAACCAATACATGCGGTAACATAAACCTTGAAAACACAGGGCCAAGTGAAAGAAACCAGAATCATACAAAAAGTCCACATTGTGTATAATTCCATTTATGTGGAATGTCCAAAATAAGCAAATCCGTAGAAACAGAAAGTAGATTAGTGGTTGCCAGGGGTTAAGGGGAACATGGAATGGGAAGTGACATGAGTACTGCACTTCTTTTTAGGGTAATAAAATGTTCTGGAACCAGCTGATGGTGATGGTTATACAACTCTGTGAATACACTATAAAATATGAAATTGTACACTTTAAGAGTACATTTTATGATAAGTAAATTAAACCTTGATTATATAATTTTTAAAAAACCTGAAAACATTAATATAAATTTATGATTTACAAAGTGTTTTTTTTCCTATTTCTGTTTATTAAAATCTCCAAGAAGCAATGTCACTCCAGTTGAAAGGAACACACTTTGCACCCAGATTTTGACCTTTGATAACATTCCCCAATTAAAAAAAAATAATCAGTACTTCTGGATAGAAAGGTTTATTGCACACTGGGTACAACAAAGAGATAAGGTCAGTGTAGGATTATATGTGCCAGAACCCAACTAACTTTCCAAGATTAACAGGATTGTGTGATAAGGACACAAAAGCTACCTTGAAGAAATTTATGCTGGCCAAAATTATGATGAGTCAGACAATAAAATAACAATGATTATAGTTGATGGAAAGTCTATGACCTTTTTAAAAAAATATTTTATTAGTTTTTGATGGACCTTTATTTATTTATCTGTGGGGCTTGTATTTCGTTTAGAGACAGGGTCTCACTGAATTGTTTAGGGCCTCACTAAGTTGCAGAGGCTGGCTTTGAACTCCAGGTCCACCTGCCTCAGTCTCCCAAGCCCCTGGGATTACAGGTGCGTGCCACCTCAACCAGCCTGGAACCAAATGTTTTTAATGGGGACTTATAAACTACGACTCTTTTGACAAGGATCCATCCCATCAATTTCAATGTCTTGCTCTATATCTTTAAGGCCCCCTTGATTTCATAGGCTCTTTCTTACTTTTCTATTTTAAATGGTTGATATAAAAATGTGAGATAGCCACTAAATGTGCATGACTCAATCATTGTTCTTTATGTCACTTTTGTTTGTTTTTTTAAACAAGGTGGCCATTTGCCTGTAGACTCAGACATAGGTATTGGCCCTTTTCCTTTCTGTCAAAATGACTTTATAGTCTTTAAGTCCTCTTCCTACTTCAATAGCATGTGATTAGGTCTAAGGAAGATTTTAATCTATCTTATCTGCATTTTTTAATTTGTTTGGTATGTATTTGTAAAAAGCTACCTTTCTGTTATGTTAATAGAGAACTGTGTACATCCTTAAGTTGATTTCAAGTTAGAACATGTTATAATAAAAATAGTAATGTAAAAAACTTGTTACAATAGGCACCACTTAATGTAATGCATTAGGAGGAACATTGTATTTTTATTTTAAATATTCCTTTATTAACAAAGTATAAAATTCACATAAGTATTTCTCATTTGAAACTTCATTTGAATACCTTTTATTTTTAAGGGAGTAGTTCAGAAGTATAGGTAAAATCAAACCATACACTGTTACTATGGTTATCATCTGTTTAATAGAAGCATTTGAAGAATATTTATCCTTGATATTTTCAAATGAAGTTCAGTGAATCATGCACAGGAGAATACAAATGGATGCACCCATCCTGACTTTAAAAAAAAAGGCTCAGGCTTTGTTAAATACTCCTTTAAAACTTTATATTATTAGTCATTAGAAATAAGGTTTATATACAGACTTTAGGTCCAAATATGACATTCATCATCAAAATAAATTGAAGATGTTAGAAATGCATGTAATGTTCCCATGTTTGGAAAAAAAAAATCAATGGTAAATAGAGGAGCTAAATAATCCATGCTAGTGCTAGGTTGTTTTCATTTGCTATCTAACATGAGGGTCATTTATTCCTTTCCCCTATTATTTTCTTAATTAACAATCATATTAGAAGCATACAAAAAGTTTATCCTTTATGCAGTGGTTGGAAATGTTGTGTAGATGAATTGAGGACACTTCCATTTTCTATTTTCTTTTATTAGGATATCATCCTTTGGGTACTTTCCAGCCTAGTAATAAACCACAAATACTTCCAGCTCTAGTTGGTAAAAAGTTGGATACCTAGCAGGTTGCCACACACCTAAGACAGAAATACCTTGTACTCACAGTGGAGGGATTGGATACATTCCTTAGAATTCTGGTGGTAGCAAACAATAGGATGTTATTAGTGGCGACCTTTCACTTTTTAATAGTGGGCTGAGTGTTCCTAATTCAATGTTACTAAAACTGTTAATGAGCTGCATTCTGAGTTGCCCTCTTTGTAATTTTATTGCTTATACAGATGTATAAAATATTGCCAGATAATGCTACTCTGGGGAGAACATACATTCTTTGAATACCATTACTTTTTTTTTTTTTTTTTTTAACTGAAGAGTCCAGAAAGTACAATGTGGCAATCAGTTGTGGAATATGTGACTGACTGAAGGATGTTCAAAAAATTTTTTAAAGGGAGGGAAGACCTGGGTGCAGTGGCTCACACCTGTAATCCCAGCAATTTAGGAGGCTGAGTTAGGAGGTCTAAAGGGTGAGGCCAGCCTTAGCATCTAAAGAAAGACCTTGTTTCAGAGTGAAAAATGAAAAGGGATAGGGATGTAGCTGGCTAAGTGATGAAGTGCCCCTGGGTTCAATCCCCAGGACACCCACTCCCGCCAAAAAAAAAAAAAAAAAAAAAAAAAAAAAGAGGAAGATAAGGGAAACAGTGGTAGTGAGTCAAGAAGACCAAGAACATGGGCTAGGGCTGTAGCTCAGTGGTAGAGTGCTTGCCTAGCATGTGTGAGGCACCAGGTTTGATCCTCAGCACCACATAAATATAAGCAAATAAAATAAAGGCATGCTGTCCATTTATAACTACAGAAAAAAAAAATAGCCAGAGCAAAACCTAGCATGAGACAGAAGTTAAAGTTAAAGGAAATATTTTAGAGGCTCTGCCAAGGGGTAACATTTTTCTTCTAAGCCACCATCGATTCTGTCATCTATATGTTTGTTTGGTTGTTTAGCTTTAGTCAAGTTTATTAACAGGGGATGTTCTAAAATGGTTTTGCAGCCTTGTAGAAAAAATTAAGCAATAAGCATTTCCAAGCTGTAAGTAGGGATGTTACATTCTTTTGGCACATAAGCATGCTACACGTGGGCAATTAAAACAATAGATTGTTTAGATTGGGTTTACTGAGGTATAATTTACATGCAGTAAATTTTACCCTCCTTAGATGTGCAATTTTATGAGTTTTAAGAAATGTACAATCCACTTTTAGAATATTTCCATCATACCAAATTATTTCCTTATGTGCCTTTGTAGTTAATTCCCTCTTCCTATATCTAGCCTCTGACAGCCTTTGATTGGTCTATATTCTGTCTGTATTCCTGTTTGCCTTTTATGGGATGTTATATGAGTGGCTTCTTGCAGTATGTACACTTTTGTATCCAGTGTCTTTCATTTAACAATGATTTTTAGAGTCATCCATGTTAGTGCATGTAACAATTGTGTTTTTATCATAAAATGAGTATATGCATTTTGTAAAAGAGTTAACAAATAAAGAACAAATATGAAGAAAACCACAAATAATCTTATTGGAAATATTAGCACTATATTAACTGAGATTTAAACATTTACTTCCATTATTTCTTTATGTATATGCCATTCATGATACAAACACACACACACACACACACACACACACACACCATCCTTGGACCTTCATACATATATGTGCACACAAATGCGTGTCTCTGTGTGTATATATATATATACGTGTCATGTATATGGTGCATGCCTGTAATCTCATCCATTTGGGAGGTTGAGGCAGGAGGATCATGAGTTCAAAGCCAGCTTCAGCAATTTAGAGAAATTCTAAGCAACTCAGTGAGATCCTGACTCTAAATAAAATATAGTAAAGGGCTGGGGATGTGGCTCAGTGGTTAAGCACCACTGAATTCAATGCCCAGTACAAAAAAAAAATTCTCATGTCATGCAGACTTTATAAGCCTAATTTTAAGGATGGCTGACTTCATTCCTGTGTTGTTAGATATCTTGTGGGTTTTTCAAATTTCTTAGTATTGTAATGCAGCAATATATATCTTTGGACACAATGGTTCTGAGAAGTAGAAATCTTAGATGTCAGCTGATCACAGATTTTACATTCTGATTATAAAAGCAGGGATCTGGTGTTGGTAATTGGGATGAATGCAAAATATGGAGGTTTGCCTTACTCAGAAAAAACAGTCTGATCAGAATGGATGTATGTAATCTAAACAGTGTTGTTTTAACATCACCTTTGCATTCCTGTGACCAGAACACCTGGAAAGAATAACTTAGAGGAGAGAAAGTTTATTTGGGGCTCATACTTTCAGAAGTTCAGTCCATGGATGGCTGACTTCATTAGTCTGGGCACAAGTGAGGTAGGACATCATGGCTAAAAGCCAAAGACAAGGAAAGCTGCTCAGCTATGGTGTCCCAGGAGCAGAAAGAGAGTGGGAAGAGGTCACAGAGAAGATGCCCATTTGCAGTTCATACCCTCAGTGATCCATCTTCTCTAGCCATGACCCACCTGTCTACAGTTAATACCCAGTAAGTCTATTCAAACTAGGATGGACTGATTTGATTATGTGAGCTGTAACCTAATCATTTTACCTCTGAACATTCCTACATTAACATAGGTGTTTTAGGGGACACTTCATATCCAAATTATAGAAGAAATTATAGTTTAAGACACACATGACTCAAAAACTGTAAAACAAACAAAACAATATACCAAAATAGCTTCCCTTATTGAATATTGCCTTTAGCACTCAATCTATATTATCTCGTTTAACCATTACAACAATCTTTTTTTTTAATATTTATTTATTTGCTTTCGTTGTACACAATGCAATGCATTTATATTTACGTGGTGCTGAGGATCGAACCCGAGCTGCGCATGTGCTAGGCGACCGCTCTACCGCTGAGCCACAATCCCAGCCCTACAACAATCTTAAAAGACTATATGATAGGCAAAATACTTACCTGCCCTCCCCTCAGTATCTACACCCTAATCCATAAAACCTGTGAGTATGTTACGTTATGTAGCAAAAGGAATTTTGAAGATGGAATTACATTTAGTGTTACCTAGGTGGGCCCAATCTAATCCATAATTACCCTTAAAAGCAGAAACTTGCCCTGGCTAGAGTAAGGGACAGTATGAGAAGGAAAAGGGGTCCTAAGTAGAAAGACTCAAAACACTGTTGATAGCTTTGGGGATGAGGGGGCCATGTGACAACAAATATGGGTGATGCCAAGGTTACAGGTGATGCCTAGGAGCTGAGAGAGACACTAGCTTGACAGCCAACAAGGCTGCAGGGGTCTCAGTCCTATTAACAAGAAGAACTGAATCCTGCCAATAACCTGAAGGAGTTTAGAAGCAGATTCTTGCCCAAGGCCTTCAGTTAACAAACAGCCCAGGCCTCTGATGCCTTGACTTGGGCTCTGTGAGATCTAGAAAAGAGGAATCAGTAGAGCCCACCTAGACTTCTGACTTCCAGAACTATGAGCTAATGAAGTTATGGTGCTTTAATCTGCTAAGTGTGGTAATTTATTAAGGCAACGACAGTAAACCAATTAGTTAGCCCTATTATTATCTCCACTTAAGTTTGGAGGGGCCCAGTGACTTGCTCAAGGTCATTTTCAAGTCCATTTTGGATTTAATTGCAACTCAAACCAACTTGTTTGGAAAATTTTAGTATGTTAACTTTTCCTAGAAACATATTTTATTTTGTTTCTTTTAAAATGGGTATTGTATTCTTTCAATGATTAAAAAAATTCCCACATTTCTTTTGTATCAACAGTTTTTAAAGATTTATTACACCAATATTCTGTTCATATCCCTAAAGCTTTTCATGTGTACCTTCTCTGTTTTCCACTTCTAGGTTTGACTATTTTATTGGTTATTTTCAAGAAACAGTGTTTAACTGTATTATATATTAGTCAACTCTGCTGTTTTCTTTCTGTATTCTGTTTATTAATTTCTTCTTTACATTGTTTTTGAAATTATTTTCTACATTGCCTTGATATTGTTGATTTCATTTGTTCTTATTTTCTAATAAAAGCATGTAAGACTTAGTAAGGAACCTCAATTACTACTTTTGCTTTATCTGTTCTCTTTTGAAATATGGAACTCCTATTATTATCCATTTATAAAAGTAATATATTACTTTAAATATTCTGTTTTTATTTTCTCTTGCAGTAAATCACAGTTATTTAGAAGTATACATGCCTGTGGGTGAATATATATATATATATATATATATATATATATATATATATATAATTGTTTTTATTTGATCCTTATTTTCAAATATATTCAATTCTGTTGGCTTTTTTTTTTTTTTTGGGGAGGGGGGAAGGGATACTAAGGATTGAATACAGGGGCCCTTTATACTGAGCTGCATCCCCAGTCCCTTTTTTTTTTTTTTTTTTTTTTTTTAAGATAGGGCCTGGCTAAATTGCTGAGGCTTGCTTTGAACTTGTGATCCTCTTGCTTCAGCCTCACAAATTCCTGGGATTACATGTATGCACCTGGCTGTTGGCTGTCTTTTTAATTTCATTTCGTAATTTCATGTAATTGTGATCAATAAATATGGCCTGTATGATTTTGGTTGTTTGGAATTTGGAAGGTATATATATATATATATATATATATATATATATATATATATATATATATATATATATGGTTTAGTACATTATCAGTTATGGTGACTGTTCCATATTTGTTTAAAATGAATATGTAACCAATTTTTGAAACAGAATTATCTGTATCTCTATATTTAAGAATGTAATGTAGTTATTCAGTTTCTCTACATATGTTTTCAGTACTTGATTTGTTGGTTTCTGAGAACACTATATTTAATTCTGCTAGTATGATTATTGCCTTCTCAATTTTTCACGTCAGATTTCTATTAGATTTTGTCATATGCATTTCAAAGCTGTTATGTCATATGAATTAAGATGCATGACTTCCATCTTTGTGCTAGATTTTTGAAAATTTTGAAACAATATTTAAATGATTTTACCTTGAATTTGTTTTGCCTAGTATCACTATGCCTGCTTTCTTTGTATTATAGTTATAATACTTTAATTTAAATTTCTTAATCTAATCTGTTAATCTACATTTTAATAGGAAGCTGAATATCAAATTATTCTGATATTAGTATATTGGGATGTATACTTGCAAATTTGTTTGTTTTCTTGTTATGATGTTTTTGATTGTTTTCTTTTCAAAGTCTTTAGTTTTATGTTTTCTTTGAAATTTCCATTTACCCCATGCCTTGAAAATTATATTTACATTTATATTTTTCAAGTGTCACCCTTACACTTTAATACACACACCTAAATTTTTCTACTACCTAGATTTAGTTAGCATTTACTTCATCCCCCTAATAATGTCAAGATCCTTTATAAACTTCACCTCCCTACATTTGGTGATCCTCAGTTGTATGCTTAAGGTTTGTGTTTGCGAATCTTTGATATCTTTGATACCTGCTGTCTCTCTCTCTTAACTGCTACTACTCTCAAGTGCTTATTACAGGAGTGTGCTGTATTCCTGGGTGGGCTGGTTTTGGGGTACAATCTGTCTTGCTTATTGTTAATTTTCTTTTTTAACTCAAGAGCCATCACTTACTGTCTTTCCTCAGACTAGGCATCTTTGTTCCTTACTCTATGACTGGACAGGAAAGGAATGGAAAAATCAAGAGAGAGAACAATCCACCTTGTTGCTTCTATTGTGGTATTCTAAAAATTCACTCTGTTAGTTAAGCTGGAATCTGCAGGGAAATACTACCTCAAAACCTAGCATACCCCTGTCTTCTTTCCTACGCTTTTTGCATTTCCTTAACAGATTCTTCCCATCTTGGGCTGGTTTTCTTTTCAATCCAATCCCAACTGCTTTTTTTTCCCTATGGCACTCCTCACTTCACAGAGGTGAGAGGAGTCACAGAGTTAAATATCTTTTTTCAAAGTCACACAGGTACTGAGTGGCAGAACTGGGTTTAAGTTTAGGCAGGCTGATTGAGTATCTGTGCTTATAACCTTGGGTCCTACAACCTTCCCTTTCTGCCTGTAGTTGCTTTCCATTAAAATACCCCGTTTTAAAACTGTGTGACTTCATTAAGAAATAGTATTAATTTCATTAGAATAATATAGCAACGTGGAAATACAACTACAAATGAACCTCTAGTTTTCATCTCTCCAAGTGTTTCAGACTATTTTTAGAAATATATATTCTTTCTTTGAATCATTGCCATTACTGTGAATTCTTAATGTAGGTATTTTTCTTCTCCTGAAACAAAATGAAGAAGAGCAATCTCATCTTAATTAGGTACCTAGAAAACAACAGCAGCATGTTTGGTTCTCTAGTGGTTTTACAGATGAAAATAAATTAAGTTGTTTTGATGTAAAATCCATTCAATAGGAGTAAAACTAAAACCCCCTGCAACCACAGTAGACAGAGGGGTTTGTTCTTATTTAAATATTTGTGAAAACTAAATACATACATTACAAAGTGGTAGAAAGC
Source organism: Tamias sibiricus (assembly GCA_025594165.1). Taxonomy (NCBI): domain Eukaryota; kingdom Metazoa; phylum Chordata; class Mammalia; order Rodentia; family Sciuridae; genus Tamias; species Tamias sibiricus. The sequence goes on from CM046667.1 coordinate 131,796,787, forward strand.
TGTTTCCCATGATTGATTTTTCTCCCACTGCATCTTCCTCTCACAACTATGTCAGTAGTGTTCATGCCTAAAAGAGAGAGATTGGAGAGTAAATGAATTCTCTGAGGCCTCTCACTTGAAAACTACCTGCAAAATCACCAACAAGTCAGTTTACTTTGGGCCTACATTTCTGTGCGCTTCCCATAGCTTTTGTTGTTAACACGGACAGATGCTAAAGTCTCACATTTCATCTTCTGGGCAGTATACTCATCCAAGTGCATTCCAGACATAAGTTATAATAGGGACATTCTATAAGGCATTCCTGGAGAAGAAAAATGCTAATATTGAACTCAATTATTCCCTTTAAGTGTCCAACCAAATTAGCTATGTATCTGTCTGCTGTGGAGTAGGGAATGCATTTTTTTGCTCAGTGCTTTCAACGTAGCAGATACTCAAAAGTATTTCTCCACTTTCTAGCATTCCATTAAGGGCATCTGCCTTGAATAGGATAGCCAATTCCCAACTTCAGTGCTCCATAATCTAGAGTGATTTGGAAGCCAGAGATACAGTCTTGTGCTTATAATATGGATGCAGTGCCACAGAAATCCTATTGTGGCCCTTATTTTGGGAGTCTTGATGTGGAGGTTCAAGGGTGACATTTGTCTGTAACTTTTTAAAAATATTTTTATAGTAGATGGACACAATACCTTCATTTTATTTTTATGTGGTCCTGAGGATCGAACCCAGTATCTCACATGTGCTAGGCAAGCACTCAACCAACTGAGCTACAGCTCCAGCCCTGGTCTATAACTCTTATTGGCTTCATATGAATGGCTTTTACTCTCTCCCATATAGCAGCTCAATTCACAATAGCTAGACAATGGAACCAACCTAGGTGTCCCTTAGTAGATAAATGGATAAAGAAAATGTGGTATATATACTCAATGGAATATTACTCAGCTTTAAAGAAGGGTGAAATTAAGGCATTTGCCAGTAAATGGCTGGAGTTGGAGAATATCATGCTAAGAGAAATAAGCCAATCCCACAAAACCAAGGCTGGATATTTTCTCTAATATGTGGATGCTAATTCACAAAAAGGCAGGGGGCACTAGGGAAAAATAGCGTTACCTTAGATTAGGTAGAAGGAAGTGAAGGGAGGGGAGGGAGGAGATGTGGTAATGGGAAAGATAGTGGAATGAAACAGACATTATTACTGTATGTATGTATGTGACTGCATGACCAATATGATTCTGCAATATGTACACTTAGAAAAATGAGAAATTATAACCCATCTATGTATGATATATCACAGTGCCTAAATGCATTCTACTGTCATGTGTAACTAATTAAAATAAATAAATGAAAATTTAAAAACATATATAAGTGGCTTTTACTGCTGTGATCCTGACTACCATATACTAAGTTACTGAACCACATAGTCTTAGGGTTTTCTTTGTTTTCAAGTATAAGAAGTGTTTCAGGGACTGAAAAGACCTTTTTTTCACACTTTAAATATATGCAATTTATTATTTTTTGTTTGTATATTTAATTATTTATTTACTTATTCATAATTCACAAGTATAGCATCTTTTTACATACAATGGCATGTATAAAAAGTATATAAATACCATTAAGATCTTCAATCATGCATTTAGGATAATGATATCCATCTCATTCAACCACCAATTTATTTTTCCTTCCCCCCCTTCCTCCCCCCTTGCTCCCTCCCTTCCCCTCCCTTTCCTTTGACCATTCTAGTGTTCCTTTAATCCTCCTATGTACCCCCATCCAACAACACTGTGAACGAGCCTCCTTATATCAGAGAAAACATTCAGTATTTGGATTTTTGAGATTGACTAATTTCACTTACCATTATATTCTCCAACTTCATCCATTTACCTGCAAATGCCATAATTTTATTCTCTCTTATTGCTGAGTAAATTCCATTTTGTATATATACCACATTTTCTTTATCCACTCATCTACTGAGGGACATCTAGGTTGGTTCCACAACCTAGCTATTGTGAATTGTGCTGCTATAAACATTGAAGTGGCTGTGTCACTGTAATATGCTGTTTTTAAGTCCTTTGGGAATAGACCCAGGAGTGGGATGGCTGGGTCATAGGGTGGTTCCATTCCCATTTTCCCAAGAAATCTCCATAATGCTTTCCATAGTGGTTGCACCATTTTGCAGTCCCACCAGCAATGTATGAGTGTGCCTTTTTCCCCACATCCTCCCCAACATTTATTGTTGTTTGTGTTCTTGATAGCTGCCATTCTGACTGGAGTGAAATGAAATCTTAGAGTAGTTTTGATTTCCATTTCTCTAATTGCCAGCGATGTTGAGCATTTTTTCATGTATTTGTTGATTAAATGTGTATCTTCTTCTGAGAAGTGTCTTTTCAATTCCTTAGCCCATTTATTGATTGGGTAATTTGCATTTTTGGTGTTAAGTTTTTTGAGTTCTTTATATATTCTAGAAATTAGTGCTCTATCTGATGTGCATGTATTAAATATTTGTTCCCAATTAGTTGGCCCTCTATTCACCTCACTGATTGTTTCTTTTGCTGAAAAGAAGCTTTTTAGTTTAAATCTATCCCATTCACTAATTCTTGGTAATAGTTCTTGCACTACAGGATTCTTATTAAGGAACTTGGGGCCTAATCTGACATGTTGGAAATTGGAGCTTACTTTTTCTTCTATTAGGCGTATTGTCTCTGGTCTACTTCCTAGTTCCTTGATCCACTTTGAATTGAGTTTTGTGCATGGTGAGAGATAAGGGTGTAATTTCATTTTGTTGCATATGGATTTCCAGTTTTCCCAGCACCATTTGTTGAAGAGGCTATCCTTTCTCCACTGTATATTTTTGGTAACTTTGTCTAATATAAGATAGCTGAAATTATATGTATTAGTCTCTGTGTCCTCAATTCTGTACCATTGGTCTACTAGTCTGTTTTGGTGCCAATACCATGCTGTTTTTGTTACTATTGCTCTATAGTATAATTTAAAGTACGGTATGGTGATGCCCCCTGCTTCACTTTTCTTGCTCAGGATTGCTTTGGCTATTCTGAGTCTCTTATTTTTCCAGATGAATTTCATGGCTGCTTTTTCTATTTCTTTGAAAAATGACATTGGTATTTTAATTGGAAATGCATTAAATCTGTATAATGCCTTTGGTAGTATGGACATAGCATATTTCAAGCTATGAAAGAAAAGGGATGTCAACCAAGAATCTTATATCCAGCAAAATTGAGCTTTAGATTTGAAGATGAAATAAAAACCTTCCACGACAAGCAAAAGTTAAAAGATTTCACATCTCGAAAGCCAGCACTTCTGAACATCCTGGCCAAAATTTTTCATGAAGAAGAAGAGAAAAATAACAATGAAAATCAACAAAGGGAGATATTAAACTAAGGGAATTACCAACCACAAGAGAAACCAAATCAAACTAAAGATCATAATACAAATAAAAATGGATGGGAATAAAAATCACATCTCAATAATAACCCTGAATGTTAATGGCCTAAACTCGCCATTCAAAAGACACAGATTATCTGAATGGATTAAAAGAAATGACCCAACAATTTGCTGTCTCCAAGAAACACACCTCGTAGAAAAAGACATCAGCAGACTGAAAGTGAAAGGCTGGGAAAAGTCTTATCACTCACATGGCCGGCGGAAGCAAGCAGGGGTTTCCATTCTCATTTCAAATAAGGTAGACTTCAAGCCAAAGTTAATCATAGGGACAAAGATGGATATTTCTTACTACTTAAGGGAACCATTCATCAACAGGATAAAACAATCATAAATCTATATGCCCCAAATAACGGAGCACCTACATTCATCAAACAAACTCTTCTCAAGTTCAAGAGTAAAATAGACCACAACACAGTTATTCTAGGGGACTTCAACACACCTCTCTCACCAATGGATAGATCATCCAAACAAAAGCTAAACAAAGAAACCTTAGGTCTCCTTAAAACAATTAATAACTTAGACGTAACGGACATATATAGAATATTTCATCCCTCAGTAAACGAATACACTTTTTTCTCAGCAGCACATGGCTCCTTCTCCAAAATAGACCATATATTATGTCACAAGGCAACTCTCAGCAAATATAAAAAAAATAGAGATACTACCCTGCATTCTATCAGACCATAAAGGGATGAAATTGGAAATCAATGACAAAACAAGGAATAAGAAAAACTACTCCAACAACTGGAAGCTAAACAATATGCTACTGAATGAACAAGGGGTTGAAGAAGACATCAAAGAGGAGATTAAAAAATTCCTAGAGGTAAATGAGAACACAGATACATTGTATAGAAATCTCTGGGACACTATGAAGGCAGTAGTAAGAGGAACATTCATTGCACCGAGTTCATTCCTTAAAAGGAAAAAAAAAAAAAAAAAAACAACAAATAAATGACTTAACATCAAACCTCCTCAAAGCACTAGAAAAAGAAGAACAGATCAACACCAAGAGCAGCAGAAGACAGGAAATAATTAAAATCAGAGCAGAAATTAATGAAATTGAGACTAAGGAAACAATTCAAAGAGTTGACAAAACTAAAAGTTGGTTCTTTGAAAAAATAAACAAAATTGACAGACCCTTAGCGATGCTAATGAAAAGAAGAAGAGAAAAAACTCAAATTACTAACATTCGTGATGAAAAAGGGAATATCACAACAAACACCTCAGATATACAAAAGATAATTAGAAATTACTTTGAAAACTTGTACTCTAATAAAATAGAAAATACTGAATGCATTGACAGATTTCTAGAGTCATATGATTTGCCTAAACTGTATCTGGAGGCTATACACAATTTAAACAGATCGATTACAAGCGAAGAAATAGAAGATGTCATCAAAAAGCTACCAACAAGGAAAAGTCCAGGACCTGATGGGTTTACATCTGAGTTCTACAAGAAGTTCAAAGTAGAACTAATACCAATGCTCTTCAAACTATTTCTAGAAGTAGAAAAAGAGGGAGCTCTTCTAGACTCTTTCTATGAGGCCAATGTTACATTAATTCCAAAGCCAGGCAAAGACGCATCCAAAAAAGAAAACTTCAGGCCAATATCTTTAATGAACATAGATGCAAAAATCCTCAACAAAATTCTGGCAAATCGGATACAAAAACATATCAAAAAGATAGTGCACCACGATCAAGTGGGGTTTATTCCAGGGATGCAAGGCTGGTTCAACATTCGGAAATCAATAAACATAATACATCACATCAATAGACTTAAAGATAAAAATCATATGATTATCTCAATAGATGCAGGAAAAGCATTTGACTAAATACAACACCCCTTTATGTTCAAAACACTGGAAAAACTAGGAATATCAGGAACATATCTCAACATTATAAAAGCTATTTATGCAAGGCCCAGAGCTAACATTATCTTAAATGGAGAAAAATTGAAAGCATTCCCTCTAAAAACTGGAACAAGACAGGGATGCCCCCTTTCACCACTGCTATTTAACATAGTACTGGAAACTCTGGCAAGAGCAATTAGACAGACGAAAGAAATTAAAGGGATCCAGATAGGAAAAGAAGAGCTCAAATTAGCACTATTTGCTGATGACATGATAATATCCCTAGAAGACCCAAAAAACTCTACCAGAAAACGTTTACAACTAGTAAATGAATTCAGCAAAGTAGCAGGATACAAAATCAATACCCATAAGTCAAAGGCATTTTTGTACATCAGTGACAAAGCCTCTGAAAGGGAAATGATGAAAATTACCCCATTTACAGTAGCATAAAAAAATACCTGGGAATCAACTTAATGAAAAGACTTTTGAAGAGCTAGACACCAAAGGGCTGGGACAGATTCCTGTTGTCTGTAGGACTGTGCATTGTGGATCTCCATTTTTAAAAATACAAGAAAAATTAAGTTGATGGTGAAATTCTAAATAACGGAAAATGAGAGACTCTAAATTAAATATATAGAATGAAAAACCAACTATCATCGAAGTCTATAAGCTATGCAAATAAGGATTTGTTTTACCTTAAAGACTGGGACAATTCTAAGAGATGGGATTAAAAAATGAGTTCTTTGTGGGTGGAGATTAAGTAGATGGCTGGGCTGTGTCCCTTTCTAGTCCAATTTAAGGCAAGAGGAGGAAGTGCTAGATGGCTGTAGGATAGAAGCAGCCAGCAACTTCTTAGAGAGTCTTCCTGCATGGGTTGTGCTCCTCAATCTTTTTCTTCTTTATTGTAAACCCATCTACCTCTTACACATTAATAACACCACTTGCTCCAGAGTCCTGGTTCATCATCTCTATCTCATTTGTTTTCTTGTGTCTTTACACACAGTCCAAGACTGAAGATAATCCACTCTTACTAGGAGATCTGGTTGCTTTGAGGCATTGTCCATATACCCTAACCATGGTTCTCCCAAGATCAGCCTGCCTCCTTTTTCTGGCTTTCCAAATATTCTTCAGATGTTACTAACATTCTTCATTTTAGCCTGATATCTGTAGCCCTGTCTCATGTGCTGTTTTGAATTCACAATAGTTTGCCTCCACAATTTGTATTTTGAGTATTAATCTCTAAGCCTTCATTCTACTAAATACAGGGCACTTACCAATCCATCCTCTTCCAACCGACAGTCCTATACCTAGATGTGCACCCTCCCCATCCTAACCCCCAGTGACACCCTTTAGCTCACCACATCTCATGTCTTCTTATAAACTAGTACTGACTTTAGATCGTTTCTTTGTATTATTAATCCCTTTTCATTTATGAAAGATGATATTATTTATATGACAAATAAAAACAACTACTTAGATATCTACTTGCCCAAAACATATAATATGGAAGATTCATAGTCAGACAAACATAAAATTCTTGAAATATCAAGCAGTGGTAGAATTCATGAACTTCAGCTTCTTATCTAAACAAAATGACTTTCTGTATTATCCCTGATGTTTATTTAAATGCTGGGTTGCAAGTGAAACACATCCAAGTAAAACTGTACTAAGAAAAGAGGGAAATGTAATATAAGGATAGTGAGGAATTTCATGGGACCCCAAAACAGGCATACAACTGGGCTTCAGGGAGAAATAGACTCAAATACTACCAGGATTTGATAGCTTACATCTTGGACTTTTCTAGTTTGTTGGCTTCATGCTTTCTCCACATGGCTGAACACTTGACTGCTTATAGCTCCTGAATTTTATAGGATTTTGCTCAAGAGAGACTGACTTAATTCTTTGGCTTCTGAGTCCTATTTCCACACAAAGGGCTCATCTTGGGTCAGTTACCCATCCGGGACTAATCATTTATAGCCAAGTTTTGTTGTTTAAAACGACTACTCTCTCAGTATCAATGTTTATAGGTAGGAAATTCTTAGGAAACCTGAATATAAGTTAGGAGACTGTGAGTGTGTGTGTGTGTGTGTGTGTGTGTGTGTGTGTATCTCAGTATATCCACACAGATATATGTATATGTATGCATATCAAATTGTGATTATGTCAATTTATCAATTCTATGTGTGATTTATATCAATTATATAAATTTTATCTAACATCAATTTACAATTTATATGAATTTTTATCATATATGTCTAACTTAAATGTTTCCAGCAATTAAGAACTTGCTACTTTTTGAAGCAGTACCTAGTTCTTGAACAGTATGGCTAATAGATTTTTTAGTTTTTTTTTTTTTTTTTACATAATTCAGATTTCATATTTTTATAGCCCAGAAACTTGAAAGGCCATTGAAGTGACATAAGAAACAGAAGTGATGTGAAGCCTGCATTAGACCCAATTCTAAATAAATATTGTAGAAGTTAGATAGATGTGATATCCCTTTCCGAGACTTTGTCATTGGTACTTTGAGGTGTCCCCTTGCTATTGAGCCAAGCATGCTTAACATAGGTAGGGATAAGAAATAGTGATATAGGTGCATGGTGTGTGTGTGTGTTTGTGTGTGTATTTATATATATATATATATATATATATATATATATATATTGACTATATAATATATATATATATATTCTAAGTTGTGATAAATGACAGCAGAATGCATTACTATTCATAATACACATATAGAGCACATTTTTACATATCTCTGGTTGTATACAAAGTAGAGTCACACCATTCGTGTCTTCATACATGCACTTAGGGTAATTATATCCATCTCATTCTACCATCTTTTTTTTCTTCACGCTTGTGCCCCCTCCCTTCTCCTCCTTCCCCATTGGTCAGTCTAGTGTTTCTCTAATCCTCCTTGCATGATGCATATATTTTAAAAATTATGATGATAAAGATAAGTAAGATACAAAGATAATGATAAACAGAAAGATATTGGATATTTAAGTCATTCTATTTTTTTTTTCCAGTACCAGTAATTGAACCGAGGGCCTTCTATATGCTGGCAAGTGCTCTACCATTGAGCTATACCCACAGCCCCTTTTTTTGGTGGGGTGTGGGGGAAAGTAATGAGGGATTGAACTCAGGGACACTTGACCACTGAGCCACATCCCAAGCTCCATTTTGTATTTTATTTAGTCAGGATCTCGCTGACTTGCTTAATGCCTCTCTTTTGCTGAGGCTGGATTTGAACTTGAGATCCTCCTGCCTCAGTCTCCCAAGCCACTGGGATTGCAGTCGTGTGCCACTGTGCCTGGCTACCCCTAGCCCTTGTAATATTTTATTTAGAGACAGTGTCTCAGTAGGTTGTTGATGCTTGCTTTGAACTTGTGATCCTCCTGCCTCAGCTTCCTGAGTTGGTGAAGTTACATGCCTGGGCAACTGTGCCTAAATATTGCCTTTCCTTTTTATAAAAATTATTAAACGTAAACTTAAAATGTTCTTTCTAATATATAATCCAAATGTTTAAAATATAGACTTATAATTCACAGATACTTTAAGATTTTTTATTCATATAGGACTTGTTGGTTGGTGTTTATCATCTCCATTCTGACTTTCTCATTGTGTAATGTTTAAATGTGCTGTATAATCTTAAGCAAGTGAAGGATTACATGTATATTATGCATTTGGTGAAATTGTTCTGAAATTTCAGGGTCAGTGAGGGTTGTAATAAATATGTTTGAACAGTGTTATGTAAAACGAGGCTCTATATGTGTATTATGAATTGTATGCATACTACTATTACAAATACAACTTTGAATAAAAAGAAAAGCTAACACACCACCTATTTTTATAAACAACAACAATAAATAAATAAATATGTTTGAACATTGCTTTTGTATTATAGAATATACTATATGTTGAATTAAATATCTAATAAACTCAGCAGTTTGCACAATAGACCAAATTTCTTCACAAAATCCTTCTAAGAATTTCAAGCTGAAGCATGTAAATCTGGGCTAATAGTAATATATAAACCATAGGATCTCTATCTTAGAGCTAAAATCTAGCCTACAAATCTGATTATTTTCTGCTTCATCAGAATTTTGATATCTCAATTTAACATTGAAAAAGTCAGGAGTTAGAAATGTGTTGAGTATTTTTGTAGTGTTGGAAGTTCTACTATAAAACTATTAAGATGAACTGAGACAACATGTCACTAACATTTTAAAGTCTCTAAGCCAAAAATTAACTTTAAACCTTTTTCCAAATAAGAATTTCACTTTTTTTTTCATGAAATCAATAAATAGGAATGTGAAGAATATTGATGTAGAAAAAAACCGATTCAAAATTGGCCAAACAAGTTAATTTAAGATGTGGCCTTTGATCATATAATATCTTTATTTAACATTTAGGAAATGATGATGAACTGAGCTAATATGTTCCTTTAACTTGCTCTGCCCCTTTCCTTCCTCTGCTTTTCAGTCTGCCCATATTCTGTGATTCAAATGTAGCTCAGCACAGTACATTCATTTCCATTATAATTGGAATCCTGACCAATTACCATCTTGAATTAAGAAAACTGAATTTGATTTGTAGGTCTTAGCAATGATGTATCTGTGAATTTCTTAAAGGATCATAGACACTTCCACATACATTTTCATTATGACATTTCAAATTGGCAAGAGACAAATTAACTTGATGCTTGAATTAAATGACTTATTCAAAGGCTTATCCTTTCCTGCATAATAAGCTTGATGACCTAAACCCAGGTTATTCTTTTAAACCTCTAAATCCATTGTTTTTATTGTTGTTTTGTTTCTTGTGTTTTTTTTTTACTTACCATATTTATACTCTCATTATTATTTCAGGGTTTCTTGTCATAAGAATTGAAAAATTGGCAGGGGTTGTGGCTCAGAGGTAGAGTACTTGCCTAGCACACGTGAGGCACTGGGTTCGATCCTCAACACCACAAAAAAATAAAATAAAATTTTCTGTCACCTATAACTAAAAACTAAATATTAAAAAAAATTGAAAAATCCAAACTGTTCATCACTGAGGGCAGTACATCAATACCAGTGTTTACAGAAATAGCTATAGGCAAGCTTTAAAAAAAATGAGGGGCTGGAGTTGTAGCTCAGCAGTAGAGCATGTGTGAGGCACTGGGTTCAATTCCCAGCACCACATATAAATAAGCAAATAAAATAAAGGTCCATCAACAACTAAAAAAATATTTTTAAAAAAACTGAGCAAAGATCATTCCCTTTTTATTTTTATTGGTTATTTTTAGTTGTACATAACATTAGGATTTGGATTCGTTTTGATATAATTATTAGAGCATGGAATGTTATTTGCTCTAATTTAGTCCCCAGTACTTCCCCTTTCCTTCCTTCTTCCCTTCCCTCTCTCTACTGATCTTTTTTTAAATAATTTTTTTAGTTGTAGATAGACAGAATACTTTTATTTATTTTTATGTGGTGCTGAGGATTTAACCCAGTGCCTCACATGTGCTAGGCAAGCACTCTACAACTGAGCCACAGTCCCAGCTCTCTTTACTATTCTTTCTGCTATTTACTTATAGTTTTTTTTTTTTTAAACTAATGTCTTGTGGCTGCACATGGTGAGATTCACTGTGGTATATTCATATATTTCCATAGGAAAGTGAGGTCAGATTCATTCCACTGTTCTTCTTTTATCGCATCCTTCCTCCCTTCCCTCAACCCCTTTCATCTACTCCAATGACTTTTTTCCTTTTTTTTTTTTTATCTCTACCCTTCACACTCTTAATTATTTCCATTGCTGTACAGACATTTTTAAATTTGGTGCCATCCCACTTATTGAATTTTTGTTTTATTTCTTGTGCCTTAGGGGTCTTGTTATGGAAATTGATGCCTGTGCCAACATGTTGGAGGGTTGTGCCTACGTTTTCTTCTGGCAGTTGCAGACTTTCTAGTCTAATTCCTAGTTCTGTCAGAGATCATTTCTTTTTTCTATGTAGGGTATAATTAGAACAATATAATCACATTAAATAATATCATGGTTTTAATATTTTATTTGCAAGGCAAAGAAGTATATTACCATAAACACCAGTAATTTTTAAAAAAAAATGATATAGAAATTTATTTGATGATATACAAACTGTGTCTCCATGTAAAAGCTATGGATATCGTTCCATTTATATGATGGTTGATTTGTATGGTTGATTTCAGTTTGCCTGATTGGTCAAAGTGTGGTGATTAATCTTCATTAGGAAGACAGATGATTCCAGCATTCAAAGGACCGCATCAGACAGAAGGCTTCAGACTGATGATTCCATGCGCATTGGCAATTTCTGCTGCTCATAAGGCAAGGGAAGTTTGTGGAATGGTTCCATATATTATATAGTCAGTCTTGCAAATGAAATGCATGCTTTAAATCAGCTGTTCATTAATGAATTGTAAATGAGTGGTGAGTAGCAAGTAAGAACAGAGTGCTTTCTTGGAGATACATATTGCAACTCATTTTCTTTTATGCCTACAAATTTGCTTCATTTCTCTATATATTTTTTCTGACTTAGTTTCTCCCAAGAGAAATGCATATTATAGAGCAACTGATTTTATAAGAAATAACTGAAGATCATTAATATCATAAGTATAAATTCCAATGACATCATAAATATGCAGAATGCAAAGTGGTGGTGTATTGCTTTGGAAGAAACAGTTTTGCAAGCACTTATAGTTACAGCTTTTGCGCAATTGCCCATTTTATGATAGTGTCCTCTGCATACTATTGAGGCTTATCACAAGTCTGACAAGCCCAAGTATGACCTCACACTATTTAGCTGTATTTGTATTGTACACTATTTGATTCTTAAAGCCAGTAAAAACCTAGTTCAATCACACATTAACATGTCATATTTTCAAATTTTCAAATAAGACAGTACTTAATGCATTTTGACTAATTTGAAATAAGCTAGCAGTGTGGATAACCTCATTACAGATGCTCAAAATATGGTTTGTATTGATTTCAACCTGATAGAAATTATAATCTGAATAATGAATAATGACTTTTTTTTTTTTTTTTTTTTTTTTTTTTGGTACCGGGGATTGAATTCAGGGGCACTTGACCACTGGGTCACATCCCAAGCCCTTTTTTGTATTTTATTAGACACAGAGTCTTAATGAGTTGCTAAGTGCCTCGCCATGGCTGAGGCTGGCTTTGAACTTGCAATCCTCCTGCCTCAGCCTCCCAAAGTGCTGGGATTACAGGCACGCACCACTGGCCTGGCTCATGACATGTGTTTTATATTATTTGATGGCTGTATATCAGAATTATTTGAAACATAATGAATACCTTTAAGGTGCATACATGAGTATGTGTTTGTGTATAATCAAACTGGTATGATGTATTTTAATAGTTAAATCTATGTTAATTAAAATTGATGATCTGGGCATTGAAGTAGCAGAATTCTGAGATGGACCTCCAAGAATCTTGGTGTCTGGTATATAAAAACCTTCTTCCAATTATTCAGCCATACACTAACTTGGGGATTGTTATGAAGAGATTTTGTAGATATAATTAAATTCCTTAATCCTTCTTGCTAAATGGGTTGATTCTAGGTGCTCTTAACTGGGAGACAGGGGAATGGGTAACTATGTGATGCTGGATATGTTAATTTGTCCCACTATAGTAACCATTTTACTATATATATATTTTTATAACATCATGCTGTATACCTTAATTATACACAATAACATTGATGTACAAAAAAAATAAAGTCCCTAAGAAGTTGGCCTTACAAGTAGAAGAATGTTGCTGTGGGCCGGATCTAACCAGGTGAGATTTGAAATCTGGGACTAGAGGTCAGAGATGGATGAAGTCAGAGACCCAAAAAGTGAATTTAACATGAAGGAAGACTATGTTGATGGCTTGGAAATGGAGGTAAAGAACTTGGGTACCTTCTACTAGTTGAGAGTGGCCCTTGTTAAACAGTGACCAAGAAAATAGGGACCTTAGTCCTGAAACCACTGAATTGTGCCAAATCCTGAATGAATTTGGAATAGAACCCCAAACCTCAAATAAGATTGCAGCCCCAGATCACACCTTGATTCTGACTTTAGTAAACCCAGCTAAGCCATCTTTGGACTACTGAACTAGAGGGATTATGAGATAATAAATTTGTGTATGTGTCTTCTATGCATTTTTTTTTTTTTTTGGTACTGGGGATTGAACTCAGGGGCACTTGACCACTGAGCCACATTGCCAGCCATTTGTTATATTTTATTTAGACACAGGGTCTCGCTGAGTTGCTTAGCACCTCACTTTTGCTGAGGCTGGCTTTGAACTCACAATCCTCCTACCTCAGCCTCCTGAGCCACTGGGACTACAGGTGTGCACTACCGTGCCCAGCTGTATATGTGTCTTCTTTTTTGATTATTTAACTTCTCACCATCGCTGAATTCCCTTCCTCACACGTTTCTAACCCAGGCTTTTCTATTGCTTGTCTTTCTTTTCCAGACACCCATGAGCAGTAAGCCTGAAAACACATTGCATAAGAAATGTCAGTCTTGTATTACACTGCTCTAATTTGTTCCTTAATAATAATAATTAATAATCCTATGTGTATCATTCAGACATCTTTAATATCCTTCCAGTTCCTTTATTCGTAAGAGAGTGTTGTTTTTAGTTGCAGTGTACAGAAAAGTATGTGTCATCTGGCTTGAAGAAGCAGTTATAATGTTTTTTTCTTAGTGTCAGTTTTGTTGGAAACATGGAAACAAATGGAGGTAAATGAACTTCAATAATGCAATACGTAATTTGTTAGGACAATTATTACTATTACAAAGCCATCAAGAATAAGGGGGAAATTTATATTGAATAGTGCTCTATTGGGTAGCTTGTGAGTAAGTCAAATGATAGTACTCAATATTGCTCACAACTGTTTGGTCAACAAACATAAGTGTTTATAGGCCACCAATTGCTGCTAGTACTAAAGTATGGATTTCAGTAAATTGTTCATGTCTCATTCAACTGTAGTAGAATCCCTCATGTGTTTTTTTAAAGAAAATCGTACCTATTGAGTTTTACTTACAGTGATAACTGTGCATGTAATGAGAAGCTTCTTTAAACAAAAATCACTTTCATGGGTAACACTCATTTTCATGTCTTCGTGGTTCTCCCTTGGTGGGTAAACTGTCCTTCCTCTGCTTCTTTTCAGAAACCACTGCATATTATCAGCTTTTATCTTTTTTTCTTTCCTTTTTTCCTTTTTTGGGGGCTTCTCTTTTGTTCTTCCTTTTAGATTTACATGACAGTAGAGTGTATCTTGACATATTATACATACATGGAATATAACTTATTCTAATTAGGATCCCATTCTTGTGGTTGTACACAATGTGGAGTTACCCTAGTCATATATGAACATAGGAAAGGTATGTCCAGTTCATTTTACTGTTTTTTCCATTCCCATTCCTCTCCCTTCCCCTCTGTCCAATCTGGTGAACCTCCACCCATGCCCCCTATTGTGAGTCAGCATCTGCATATCAGAGATAATATTTGGCCTTTGATTTTTTGGGGGGACTGGCTTATTTCACTTAGCATGATAGTCTCCAGTTCCATCCATTTACTGGCAAATGTCATAAAGCCATTCTTCTTCATGGCTGAGTAATATTCCATTGTCTATATATACACCACATTTTCTTTATCCATTCATCTGTTAAAGGGCACCCAGATTGGTTCCATAGCTTAGCTATTGTGAATTGAGCTGGTATGAATATTGAGGTGGCTGCATCACTATATTATGCTGATTTTAAGTCCTTTACTATATGCCAAGGAGTGAGATAGCTGGGTCAAATGGTGGTTCCATTCCAAGTTTTCTGAGGTATCTGCATACTGCTTTCCAGAGTAGTTGCACCAATTTGCAGTCCCACCATCAATGTATGAGTGTACATTTTTCCCCACATCCTGGCCAACATTTACTGTTACTTATATTCTTGATAATTGCCATTCTGACTGGAGAGAGATGAAATCTCAGTGTAGTTTTAATTTGCATTTCTGTAATTGCTAGTGGTCTTGAATGTTTTTTCATATATTTGTTGACATGTTGTGTCAAACAACCTCTACTTTTATCCAGCAATTACACTCCCATCTGCTCAGCGAAAGGAGAATTATTTTGAGGTGAATTGTTTTCTTTGTATGCTTCCTTCCCTCCTCTCCCCTCCCCCTGCCTGTCCCTGGCACAGGGGATTGAACTCAGGGGTGCTCTACCACTTAGCAACATCTCAGCCCAAATTTTTTTTTATTTTGAGACAGGGTCTTGAGCATTTTCATTCATAGGAAAGTTTGGAGTATATTTTAGCATAAAATGTCACTGTTCACTGCTACTATTTTGGCAATATTTTCTTTTGGGAATCTAATTTTTAAAAAATATTTATTTGCTTTAGTTGTACACAATGCGTTTTATTTTTTGTGGTGCTGGGGCTCGAACCTGGGCCACACACATGCTAGGTAAGTGCTCTACCGCTGAGCCAGAACCCTAGCCCCTTTAGGAATCTAATTTTTAAAAAAATATTAGTTATTTATTTTTTGAACTGAGGGGCAATTAACCACTGCACCACATCACCAGCCCTTTTTTTATATTTTATTTAAAGGCAAGGTCTCCTGCTAAGTTGCTTAAGGCCTTGCTAATTTGCTGAGACTGGTTTTGAATTTATGATCCTTCTGCCTCAGCCTTCTAAGCTGCTGGGATTACAGGTGTGCACCATTGTGCCCAGCTGTGAATCTAATTTTTACCAATACTGTTTTGTTCTTTTTCAAAAAATTTATTTATTTGCTTCAGTTGTACACAATTCCTTCATTTTTATGCTGGGGATTGAACCTGGGCTGCACACGTGCTAAGCAAGTGCTGAGCCACAACCCCAACCCCAATACTGTTAAGTTCTATTAGCAATCAATTTATCTGCCTATTAGTTTAATACATCATTTGATGTGATCTTCTCAGTGATGTAATGGTTTTGTCAGTATTAAATAAAGCAATCTCTACAATGATAACAGCTTGACCAGTTGTAAGTAAGCTTGTGAGCTCATTTCACAGAAGAGAGGAGGTGGTTTGGGTGGGCCAGAAGTTCTATTTTCTGGTTTTCTATGGGTTCTTCACATGAGTAGAAGGAACGTGTTTTCAACTACAGAATATCAGTGTATAAAAATCTCAAAAATACTGTAACTGATATTAGAATTCAAACATTTCCTACATGATTTCTAAGTCCATTCATCTTCTGTTCCAGATTTTGTGCCTTTTAATGGTATGATAAAACAATTTTTAGATATTGTTTGAATTGTTTGCTTTACTTTGCATTTTTTCTAGACCTGCTTTATGATTTTGAAAGGTATCTATGCATTTATTCTATTCATGTCTATTTTGAAACCTATCAATTTCATTTAAATGTGTATAATTGGGATGTGGAGACTGTTACCAGAAGTGTTTTTTTCCTGGGGCATCATAGGAGATCATCCTAGGGCTCCACTGGGAATCATAGAGAGGTCAGTAAAATGATCTATTGCAGAAATTGGGATAGCCACACTGTATGAATTCTCATAATCTTGGTTGGAATGTTTTCTTCCTTGTGACATCAGTGAACTCATATCTTTATCTTTCTTATGTACTACATATGGAAAAGATCTGTAGAAGTTTAATTGGATTTGAGTTTGAGATGGTTTGGTAAGAACTTCATAGATGGTTCCATGGGTCTCATATGTTTTAGCACAGCAGGTATCACCTGAAGAATGGTTATTGCACTTTCTGTGAAACTTTTAGTGCCTTCTAGTGGTAGAGCCTAATTTCTCAGTAGTGAAATTGCTCATGGGTTTGCCACATTATGGTTTTGGCATTGGTGTCTGAATCAGCCACTCCATTCACAGTCACAAAATGATTCTTTTCTCATTGTAGTTTTCATTCCATACTTATTAAATAATTAAAATTATTTCCTCAAGAATAACTTACTTACATCATTGTGGATGATCAAGTTACTGTGAAATACAGTTCATATAGGAAAGGTAGGATGAATTATTTGTGGTTCCTTCAATTTAATTGATAAATTTTAATATAAGAAGTTGGTACTCAAACAATTGCCAATGGTATCCAATGAGGTTTTAAAAAAATTTTGTTTTAAATAAATATTATATATATGTATATATATATATATACACATATATAATATTTATATATAATATATATAATATAATATTAATATAATATTATATTAATATAATATAATATATATATATATATATATATATATATATATATATATTTAGCAGATACTCCACAGACTAAGTGTCTTATTTTTCTGGAAAAATACAGTGTTGATTAATAATTTATGAGAGCCTAACTGAGCACATACCCAATAAGACAAGTGTTAACAGTTGCTTCTGGGACTCTGAGGCCTGGGTGAGATAAAGAATTCTCTAGTTGGTTTAAGCATCCACTCATTATTTCTAGCTATCTAATCTCACTATATAGATAATGAATAAACTTCTTTATTTAATAGAAACTAAGGAAGAAGTGACAATCATTTTCCTGGATATCAGGGTGATTCATACTGAGAATAGCATTAAAATTGCTGAATTATTTAATAAATCAAGTTATTCCACAAATATTTATTTATCAGTTAATTAGTGCAAATTAATCTATTAGCTGCAATGAGAGATTTAATAATAACTGTATATTTTTCCTGGCTCCAAGCATACTTTTCTTGGGGGAGAGGCTTTTACTTTGATAGATAGGTATCAGATAAACAGATTCTCTTCCCCACACAGATCTGAAATCGGTGATACAAGGCCTAAAGTAATACTTGTTGAAGAGGTACTAAATGTAACAGGAAATTGAAATAAAAATATTTTATCTTGCATTTTGGCATAGAAGTTTGATACTGAGGGATAGGTAGAGCTGATATGGCCTGGAAAATTATTTGTTACAGGATTTAAGGGAAAATGGAGCAGGATTATAAGTTTTCTGGTCTGAGTGACTGGGCAAATAATGATGTTATTTAATGATCTAAGAACTCAGGAGTAGCAGCTAATGATGTTGGTAGAGAAAGTTGGTAAGAAACTGATGAATCCATTATTTGAGAAATAATATGAACGGGCAATATCTGCATAATACTTTCTGCTTTGAACCCCAGTCTAATATATGGTCTATTGCTTCCTTCATTCATTCATTCATCCAATATTTACTAAGTTTCAGCTCTGTGCCAGAGAACGTACTGAGTTCTTGAGCTGCAGAAATAAGACAGAAAAGTTTCCATCTGTACAGAGCTTATAGGCTAGTCTATTGGGGGGAAGTTGGGTATTAAAATATTATATGATTAATTGCAGTTTTGATAGGAATAAAGAACACAGGGACTTTTGAAAGCATTTGAGAAGGTGATTTAATCTAATCTTGGCATATGTGAACCTTCTTGAAGACAATTTTTTCACATAACTGCAAATAATGTCTGGGTTTTCTCTGAGACATTTGGTTCCTTTTCCGTCTGAATCCTGAAGCTCCTCATTAATTTCAACAGAATTTCATGTATATTTGGGACTATAATTTCCTTATCTGGAAAACGATAATGATTACATTTCCCATATAATCCCAAGTGAAGTAAATTCATGTAAAACATGTATAGCATGGTACCTGACATGTAGATTCTTTTTCACTCTTGTTTCCGAAATCTGGTTCTCATGACTTTTATTCAGCAACTAAAAACATTGAGTAAACATTGGCATAGGCTTTTAGGCACCTTTTGAAGAGGTAGGCTTTTAGCATAGTACAGCCTTGGAACATATCGTCCCATCTAAATCTTCCTTTCTCTTTCTTCCTTGTGTTTAGCTTATCATCTTCATCATCATCCTTATGGAGAGTGCTTTCAGAGGCTTTCTATAGCAAAATCATAAATCTAGATGAATTGCCAAAACCCCATTCAGCTTCATAGTTTTCTCAATCACACAGGAACTATGATTACATAGCTTAGATATTGCCAGACACAATTGGGCTTGTAAAGCCACATGTCCCTATTTTTTTTTTATTTTTTTATTATTTATTTACTTATTCATCATGCACAAGTATAGTATCTTTTTACATACAACTGCTTGTATACAAAGTATATAAGTACCATTCAGATCTTCAATCATGCATTTAGGATAATGATATCCAAGAGTGGAAGGTCATCACACTTAAGTCATAAGATTTCATTTGTAGCACAAGACTTTGTTATCTCAATTTGCTTCCTGTGGTTTAAAACAAACATAATAACAAGCCTATATTTCCTCTGCTAAAATAATAGAGCAAAAGCAATTCATGCAAAGTTTATTTTTTTTCCTTTTAAATATACTCCAATGTTTCCATGTTTCCTTTTGTGTGCTTCCTTTTTAGCTCTTCCTTGTTTAAGAAGGAAATATAATCTTGTTCTTTTCTCTGCATGAGCAAATAATATCAATAGCTGATATCTTTTAGGCCTCTGAAGGCACAGCAAGAGCAGTGTTTTCAACCTCAGTTGGATATTTAGTCCTTTTCATTCATATGTTCTGGCAAGGCTTAGCCATTTTATTAGATGGGGGCTGTTAGCGTCTCCTTATACTGTATGTTTTTTAAATAGTTATTTCTTCTCTTCACAGGCTTTCCTAGACAGCAGGGATGTATTTTCTCAATTGACTGTGTAAGAGGGCCACAACTGTCAGGGCAGTATGAATGTGTGTTGACATACATTAGAAGCATCTGGCTAGGAGCTGATTGGGGTAGGAGGAGAAATGAAATGGAATTTCATTACTTTACACCATGTTAGGTCATATTTTACATTCATCTATTTTTTTTAGAAATGATGGGAACCAAACACATAAACAAAAACAAAGTTAGGGCCAAGTGGGGAAGGAGTATTTGTGCCTGGAGCCTGGGTTCATATTCCTGCCAAGCCAGTCACTAGCCATGACCTGTGAGGAAAGGGGTAAAGAGGACTGGAGGTGCCTCCCTTTCAAAAATAACACTGTTGTAACATGGGATATGGATGTCAGGTGTGTTCTTCTGTCTCATAAATTAAAAGAATGAGATCCAGGGACGAGTGCAGGGTAGAGTAGCAAGATTTATCAAAAACAAAAAAGGCTCCTGCAGTATGGGAGGGATCCCAAGAAAGAGGACCAATGGGTGTCTATTTTTTAGGGGTTTTTATGGGCTTGATCTGTCACTTTAGGTGATTGGTGGGATATAACATTTGGAAAGGGGGCTAGTCATCTGCTTTATCTTCTTCAGCAAAACTGGAGAGAAAGTGATTCCTAAGCCTTCATCAACACAAGGGGTGGAGGGATTTTGGCACAAGAAGAAATACGTTTGGGGGTTGGTCATATCTAGGGGCTGTTAAGGAATTGTCCTATGGTAGGACCAGCTTGTTTTCCCAATCCTCTCTCCTTGCTTTCCTCTTCCGAGACTCTCTTCTTGACTGCTTATGGGTGGTCTATAGGTCTCAGTGTGAATACCCATTTTATTCCTCTGAATAAAAGTCACTGTTGTCAGGAAAGTTTTATAAGTAAGGCATACAGGTATTTGTCTCCATACCAATTCACCCCAACCAAATTGCCCCCTCTAAAAATAATAATAATAACAGGTGTATTATTGAATCTCTATTACATATCAGGAACTATCTTTTTTCTTTAATACTTTTTAGTTGTCAGTGGACCTTTATTTTATTCATTTATTTATATGTGGTGCTGAGAATCAAACTCAGTGCCCTCCTTACACATGCTAGGCAAGTGCTCTACCACTGAGCCACAACCCCAGCCCTATATCAGGCACTATTCTAATGTCTACTTCTGATGTTTGTCTGTACCTGTTTCCAAAGAATGAGTCTTACTGTTTCTGTATCTTAGTTTATGCATTTATGACATGATGCAAATAATAGCACCTACTGCAAAAGATTGTGACAAACAAATGACTTAATCTATAGTGCTTGATACATAATAGACTTAAGTAATTAACCGACTATTGTTATTGGGCATTTTTTGTTTGGCTCTGCTTGGTTGGGGTGAATTTGTATGGCAATATCATATCCATATGCCTTACCTGTAAAAAATTCTTTGGAATAGGGACCTTTATGTGGGGAAATAAAATGAACATTCACACTGTTATCTTGGAAAGGGAGGCACAGCCAGTCTTCTTTACCTCTTTCTTCATTCTTACACAGATCTGTAGAGTCCTTCTCTGTGCTGTCAAATGACAGCTGTCCAGGAAGCAGTTTGTGTAATGTGGGCAATCATTATGCAACAGCACACTCACAACTTGTTTTATCAATAGATGAGCAGTATGTGTGTGGGAGGTGAGGGTAGTCAACGCCTGTAAATAAATATGAAGTGTGTTTATATTTTTTGTGCAAATGTGGGTTTGTATATGAATATATGTGTGTTACCATATAATTAACCATGGACACCAATTTTAATCTGTCTGGTATTAGGAAAAAATGCTTTTTCTAGAGGACCAGTATCAGTAAATCCTAGAGATGAGAGATTGGGTTTCAATTTCCTGTGTGTTATCTATTCAGTGATCATAAATCTGTGACATTGGAGTTGATTTTACATTTCATTGTCCAGCCCCGTCCCCATCTACATTCCAGATACTTAGGGAATTTATTAGGGTAATTATTGATTAATCAGAGAAATCCAAAATATGAACTTTGAGAGAAAACTTGATTCTAGCACTTGCCGAATGTATCAAATGTTTTAATCTCTTGGAGCACAGGTTTTTCCCACATGTGAAACGGAGATAAAATATCTACTAAATTGGATGTGGGAAGTAAGTGAGATGGCTAAAAACTCCTTAGCACAGTTGTGCCAATATAGTATAACATTTGTTAGTTGTTAGCTAGGCTTACTGTTATATGTAATAAAAAAAAAAATCTGGGTTGGATGTGTAGCTCAGTGCTAGAGTGCTTACCTAGCATGCACAAGACTCTGAGTTCCATCCCTAGCACTGCAAAATCATCATCATAATTGTCATCATCTAACCATCAGCTGTTCACCTAGCATGTAGTGTTCATACATTGAGCTCCCTTCTGGTACCAGGGATTTAACTCAGGGTCATTCAACCACAGAGCCACATCCCCAGCCCTATTTTGTATTTTATTTAGAGACAGGGTCTCATTGAATTTATTAGTGCCTTGCTAAATTGCTGAGGCTGGCTTTGAACTTGATCCTCCTGTCTCAGCCTCCCCAGCGGCTGGAATTACAGGTGCACGCCACCCTGCCTGGCTTTTTTTTTTGTTTTTTTTTTTTTTTTTTTTTTTTTTTTTCTTTCTTTTTCTTTTTTTTTAGTACTGGGGATTGGACCAGGAGATGCTCTACCACAGAGCTACATCCTCAGCCCTTTTCATTTTATTTTGAAACAGGGTCTCACCAAGTTGCTCGGGCTGACCTAGAACTTGCGATTCTGCTGTGTCAGCCCTTGGAAGAGCTGGGATTGCAGGTGTATGCCATAGCATGAGGCTAAACAGTGAATTGCTTAAACATTGAATCCTATTGAAAACCATTTACCTATATGGGATATAGCAATCAAGACTTGGTGAACACTATTTCAATGAACTCCTGGCAGTTATATACAAACTTTATTTTGATTTGGTTCCTAAATCCATAGTCACTACTCCTGCTGCATTGATTCACTTTATCTGGGCAATGTACTTATGCTGTAAGCAGGGTTTGGAAGGGAAAATTTATAAATACTGAGATTGGAATGGGACTTAGGAAGCCTAGGTGGGGGTGACAAGTTGGAAGACAGAAATTCTAAGGATGCTTTTTGAATTTTAGAAAAAGCAAAATGAAGTCTTTTTTTTCCTGACTCCCTTGCCATATTACTATTTTATGTAGATCTAGTAGCAGAGTGTAATAAGGGAAATTGATGAATCAGCATTTACTAAAAGCATATGGTTCATGAAACCCTCTTCTAAGAAGACAAAGGTAGTAGCCACCCTTCAACAAGAGATCAATTGTGGGATATCTAGAATTTGGGGGGCGACCTTTGTATGAATGACCCTTGAGTGTACATGGTCATAAATGAGAATTTTCCATCTTGTTTCCATGTCTATTTTGGACTGTCATTGGCTAATGTTATTTGAAATTATTTCCATTGAATTCTTTGAATAGCCTAAAAACAATACTATCCACTTAACTTCAAGGCAATCCAATCAGGTTATTTTCAAGGCAGAAAAAGATTATAAATAATGCTTGAATTACTTTCTACATTCTGATAATGTTTTGAGCTGACTTTTCCTATACAAAGGTTTTCTAATATGAAAGTGACTGAAGTTGTATCAACTGAAGGACTTGAGAAAGTGACATTATAGCTCTGCAAAGATAGAGTCAAATAAATACTAGTCACTACTTCTCAGACACCTTACCTTTCATTCCAAATTCTAGATCTAGACATGTATGCATAGCTCAGTAGAAGCTTTGTTCTCTGGAGGCTTGGAAATGCAAAATTATAGAGAAAAAACATAGACCATACACAAGATTGGCCATTAGTGAAAGGAAACTTAAATTCACAATGAAATATCACTACACACTTCTCACAGTGGCCAAAATAAAAAGGAGTGACAACATCAAAAAATGCCCAGGATGTGAAAAATCTGATCACTCATACATTGTCAGTGGGTACGTAAAATGGTATAGCTACTCTGGAAAATTGTTGATACATACTGCAAAATTGATGCATCTCCACAAAATAATGCTGAGTGAAATAAATCCAGTGCCCAGAGGTTAATTACTATAGAATTCCATTTATATAAACTTCTTGATGTTTTAATCTTATAGAAATGGGACTGAGGATGTAGCTCAGTGGTAGAGCACTTGCCTAGCTTGAGGGAGGCCCTGGGTTCTATCTACAGCACTGCAAAAACCATTATACAAATGAAGACCAGATTAAGGATTATCATGGTTTAAGGAGCAGGTGTAAATAAAATAATGTTGGCTATAGAAGAATAGCATGAGGGATCTTTCAGATGATGGAAATGTTCTGTATCTTGACTTTATCTTCTTCAATGTCTTGATTATGATATTGTGATTATTTTTTGAATAGTCTACTCTTAGGATAAACTTAGAAAAGTCTGTAATTATCTCAAAATAAAAAAAGACTAAGTTAAAAATTACTCAGAAGACGAAGACTGTTTTTGATCCAAAACATAAGATTTAAATAAATGTTGAGTCAATCCTCAAATTATTTACCTCACAATGATCTATGATCACTGTATATCATAGCATAGATTTAGTCTTATAGTCTTCATAAAAGTATTAGCTCAATAAGTCAATAGTTATCAAAGCACTACGAATACCTCACATTGTCTGAGGGTTGCTGATATTTACTTTTAATTAAAAAAAATTTTTAGTTGTTGATAGACCTTTATTTTATTTATTTATTACATGGTGCTGGAATCAACCCCAGTGCCTCACACATGCCAAGCAAGTGTGCTACTGCTGAGCCCCAGCCCCAACCCTACTATTTACTTTTATATTTTGTAAGACAAGGTTATATATTCCTCTTTTGTTTATAGGTCATGCTCTGAACCTCATATAGTGTACTTTGCTAAATATGTTGCTATATTTGGAGAAATATATAAATCTAATCTGTGTAAAATGATTAATTTTTATAGGTGCTGGGATATGTTTTTATTTAAGGAAGTTGATGTGTCTATCATAGAATTGAAATATACAGTTCAATTTTTTCCCATTTGGTTCTCAGAGGTGCTTTACCACTGAGCTACATCCCCAGCCCTTTTAATTTTTTATCTTTAGACAGGGTCTCATTTAGTTGCTGAATGCCTTGTTAACTTTCTGAGGCTAACCTTGAACCTGGGGTTCTCCAGCCTTGGCCTCCTGAGTTCCTGGGATTATAGGCATGTGCCACAATCCTGGGCTTCCAATTTATTTTTATATTTAGTACTTGTTCTCAGAATTGAATTCAGTATGGGGGAAATAGACATGGGCTATTTCAGTGTTTCAGATGAGACTCACAGGTGGCTTAGTACAGAACAAATGCTATACAGAAAGGTACATATGAGTAGATGGTGGATTTAATTGGAAGTGATGGGTGGAGAAAATGGAAGAATTGAGAATGACTCATGGTTTGGGACTTGAATAATTAACTAGATGGTGGAATTATTTATGAAGAAAGGAAAGACTGGATAGGGGTTTTGAAATGAAGATGAAGATTTTTGTCCCATACATATTAGTTTTGAGATATGTGTAGCATATCTAAAAAGAGATTTCAGGTAAAATCTTGAATGAGGCTGAAGTTCTAAGGAGAGGTCAACATTTCAGAAATAGATTTGAAAATCATTGGTAAGTAGGTGTAATTTAAAGACATAAAAATGGATAAGATCAAAGGTCGACATGTAGAAATGAAAAGAGGTCTTGGGGTTGAGTATTGAGGAATTACAATTTCAAAGTAAGATATAAGAAAATAGGAATAGAAATGAAAAGTGTGAATAATAAGGTAGGATGAAAACAAGTGTGGGTCATGGTCATTTTCTTCTGTTACTTAAAAAAAATGGAGGTTGTTTTGCGTTACAAAAAAGAATTCTGGTGGAGTGGTTATAAGTTGGTGCATATACCAGTAGGCCACAGATGAAGCCTCCATTTTGTATAATTAGTGTTCATCAATATAAGAAAGAAAAAAGAGGAGCACGGTTGCAGTTGTGAGAAAGTCAGTGGGAAGTGAGGTTGTTGTGATAGAAAGTGAAGATAACTCTTGATGGAGTGTAAAGAAATGGGACAGTGTCTGGATGAGGTTGTTGTGTGACGAAAGAGCTTTTATTTAAGTAGTGCTTACTTGAGCATGTTAGCAGACTGATTTCAGCAACATAGTAGACGAGGTGTTCAGCTTCAAAATGTAATAGCAATGGGAACAAGAGCACCTGAGGAAAATTTGGCTTTTGATGGGAATAAGATTATTCTATGGAAGGAGGAGGAACAATACTGTGTTGAATGATGGTTTCAGAGACATGGAAGAAACAGGGAATCATTTTGTTGCTATATCCTTAGTTTGTAATGAGTATTTGATGTGAAAAGAATGTAATAAAATTGAAGTGATGGTTTTGTGAGCTACCTCACATAAGTTTCATCATCAGAACCAAGTGACCAATTGAGTATGGGGGCTGATGGAGACAGAATAGATCTATAGAAGATGGTGAGTTAGAAATTAGCACATAAAATATTTTTAAAACATTAATTGCCCAAGGATATTAGGCTAGCAGATTATTTTTAAAACTTAATAATAAAGTATTGAGTCAGGGAATAATAGGATAATTTTAATTGTTGCTGACAATTAAATTTATTAACCTCAACATTTTCTGAGGTCATATTTAATTTGTTTTGTTGAGGATGGTAATATTTGTCTCTATCCAGAAATTTTCCACCTTGTGATGAGCAAACCAATGTCTAGAGTGACTTAGTTTTCATTTGAAGAGTTGTGCTAGCACTTGTTGCCTAAAAGCTTAGAACATGTCTTCATTTGGCACAGATAAGTAAATAAACTTGAATTATATGTTCCTGTATTTGTTAACAAACAGGATGCTTTAAATTGGTCACATCAGTGAGTAGTGATGAAGACATATACTGGAAGATGAAAACTAAATGGATAAAGTGACCAATTTGCCCTGTTGTTTGTGTTGGTATTTTCAGTACTTGAATTTTCCTTTCCTATAGTTCAACCTTATTTTTCTTTAAACTTCAGAGTGGTGAAAGATTATTTAAAAAAAATTTTAGTTGTAGATGGACACAATGCCTTTATTTAATTAATTTATTTTTATGTGGTGCCTGGGATCAAACCCAGTGCCTCACGCATGCTAGCAAGCACTCTACCACTGAGCCACAACCCCGGCCCCACTGAAAGATTATTTTAATTATGGCAACTCTCTCAGAGTATTATTTGCTAACCACTGATAACCTTTTTTTGGTTTTGGCAGCAACATGTCTTTGTTATAACATTTTTAATAGTGTTTGTATATAATGGTGAGGTTTTACTTGATTTTTTTCTTTTTGTAGTAAACCTTTTAAAGCTTACCCATCACTAATGTATTCTCTAGACAGCATGTATTCTTCCAACAACAGGACAATGATTAACTCCAAATGAACCCTAAGACACTAGAGAATTAAGCACTTCATAGAAAAATCAGGCTCAATTTTGAGCTATAGTAAGATTTAGAGAAAATAGGCATTATTATATGTTAAATGTTAGAAATGAATACAGAATTTTAAAGCAACTCTTGGGTTAAAATATTTATTGTGTATTTTCATAGCATGTTATATCTTTTACATTTGTGAACTCTCTGGATTTTGGAAAAAAATCTCCAGTTTTTCATAAAACTTGGTCTTTATAGAAATACTAAGATTATACATTAAAGCATGGAGAACAAAATAAAAATCATTCATAAACCTATCACTCAGAGTTAACCGCTGTTAAAATTTTACTGCATTCTCATCTGGTTGTTATGCTGTCTATATTTTTATATAGCCAGGGTTATATTGGATATATTAGTGATCTGATATTTTGGATTTCTCAGACATTTTTTTTAAATAGAGGAGGAGCATAAAATGTTCAACTTTTCACATACCAAGTAAAAACAATAAAAGTAAAACATTTGGCTGCTAACAGCAATGAAAAATAAAACTATATATCCCATCATATAATAAAAGGATATTTTAACACTACATTATAGAAATGATATAATCTCAGAATAAAGTAACCATTTGAGTTGAATAAAGTTTTATAAGAAACTATCAATATTGTCTATTTTTCTCATTTCATTATATGCTGTTGAAAATTTTATCTTGACAGTCATTATTAGCACAGTTACACACAAATAGTGAAGTGACTAGGAAAAAAAAACTCAGGAATTAATATTGACTGGTCTGTTCTGAAGTGCATGCTCACACATCTCACTTGGGCCCAAATGTTGGCTACAGTCCTATTATTTGTCCCTAGTAAGTTTACTTTCTCACTATCAGATAATTCCATTTCATGACTTTTCATTTGTTTTCAACCCTCTAGTAAACACTCCTCCCATTTTTTCCAGCTGACAGTATTGATTCCTAATTTCACTAAGCAATATAAGCAATGAAAGGAGAACTTTCAGCGAGATACCCCATCATAAATTTTAGGATGGCTATACTAAAAACAATGTGCAATAGCAGTTGTTACCGAAGATGTGATAAAATTGGAATGCTGATACACTGGTGGCATAGGATTGTAAAATGGTGCAGCTACTTTGTAAAACTGTTTGGAAGTTCCTCAAAAAAGAAACACCTAAAGTTACCAGCAATTCTACTGCTAGGTACATATCCAAGAGTATTTAAAACATATTCACACAAAAACTTGTACACAAATGTTCCTGATATCACTATTTATATAGGTAAGAAGTGGAAACTAGACAGATAACAATGAATTGTTGAATGGATAAACAGAATTCATGTTATATTCAATGGAATATTATTCAGATACAGACAGAATGAAATGGACTTAGATGAACCTTGAAAATACTGTGCTCAGTGAAAGAAACAAGCAAAGGTCACTTATTGTATGATTTCATATTTATGAAATGTCCAGAATATACAAATACATACAGACAGAGAGTAAATTAGTGATTGATGGGGACCAGAAAGAGGAGAAATGTGATTAATAGACACTGGCTATTTTTTCAGGGTGATGAAAATCATCTTAAGATGTGGTGATGGTTAAACCACTCTACAAATATGCTAAGACCCACTGAATTATAGACTTTAAGTGGATATGCATTATATATAAATATATATGTGCATTATATATAAATAAAGCTATTAAAAAGAGAACTTCTCTTGGGTCCCTGCCACAATGCCTACCTACCTATTGGATCTTTATCTGTCTATTCTGGCTTCTTTGGATTAAAGTAAATGGGCTATATTTACTCCTATCTAAATTCAACATCCACTATTTGCATATTGAACTTTATCCCCTCTCCTTTATTTAGACCTTTCTATTGAATATGAGTCCTTTCTTAAATATTATTGATTTCTTCCTCTCATCTCTGTCAGTACAGAATATAATTTCTTCCATCTTCAATCATCTCTTGAAACTATATTCCCTTTCAGCTATACATTTCTTTATACTCCATGTCCACTTCTCCTCTCATTTTCCTTTGAACTTAACAATTCATTCATGACCATCACTTATCAAAACTTCTCCTGTCTATGCCAATCATGGTCTCATTGCTGAATGAAATGGTCAGTTTTCAGCCCATATCATATTCAAGCAAGTAGCAGCATTTGACACATTTGGTCATTCCCCTGCCTTTAAAATGTGTTCTTTACTTGTCTTCCAGAATATTCTATCCTCCTCATTTTCCTTCTACCCTGTTATACCCCCATCTCTTTTTAAGGGTCCTTCTTCTTGACTTAGATTCTACATGTTAGCAATAATAAAGGCTCAGTCCTTAGATATTTTTTCTATCTATAGTTGCTCCATTGTAAGTTTATTCAGTATTACAGCTTTAAATGTTATCAATACACTGATGACTTCCTAATTCATCAATCTAGCCTACATATAGACTGTTGAGTTTAGGTATCTATATTGCACTGCCTATTTGACATGTCCCTGAGATGACTAAGAGTCCTCTTCCATTTTGGAAGATGCAAATTTCTATAGAAAGACCTACTTTGTTTTCTGTTTTTCTCGTTGCTTGCATTCACTGAAGATAGAACTGTTAGTTACTCAGTTGTTCAGAAGAGAAGCTAGAGTCAATCTCTGATTTTTTCCTTTTTACTCACTTCCTGCAATTGGCAATTGTCTGAGCACAAGAACTAGTTCTTCTAGTGACCATGTGTAGCCAAATTCAAGGGAAAAGTAAACATGGAAGAAAAGCACATTGCTATGACCAAAATTCCCCAAAAGAATAACTTAGAGGAAAATGTATTTGGGCTCAAAATTCCAGAGGTTTAGTCCATGGTTAGCTTAGTTCATTGTTCTGAGCCCAAGGTGAGGCAGAACATCATGGCAGAGGGGCGTGGCAGAGGATCCCTGCTCCATTCCTGGCAGCCAGGAAGAGAGAGAGGAAGGGGAAAGTGCCACAGAGAATATGAACTCTCCTAGGGTACGCCCCACCTTCCTACAGTTACCACTCATCAGTCCAATCAAAGTAGGATGGACAGCTCTCACAATCCAGCCATTTCACCTGTGAATATTCCCACATTAACAGGATTTTTTTTGAGACACCTCATATCCAAACCATAATACTGTGTGAAAGAGAGTTCATCAGTAAGCCAGGTCAGGACATCAGGAGAACAATATTATATAAGAGACAACTCTCAGGATGATATATGACCTAGAAAACCAGAAGGCATGTCAGAGAGAGACTGCAACAATTCCATAGTTAAAGGTAATATGGATTCAAAACACAAATTGATAGGTTTATGAAAGTCAAGAATGATATGGATTCTGAAAGGCAATATGACATAAATGGTCAGTATTCTGGGATGGGGAGAAATTAATCTATTAAAACAAGATCCCACTGATCTAGCAGCTTTCTTTACAGCTTCTACTACAGCAAAACCAACCTGGAGATATAGTCATTACTAGTGTGGCAAAGAAGATGCAGAGAGTATCTATAACTAGTAGAAAGAAGAAATGAAAGAAAATACCCAAGAGCAGTAGGACTTGTGTGCTGTGTGTGTGCTACAGTACCTCAACTGAAGTAGCTGGTTGTGACCATGAAGTTTTATATCCACATATGGTTCTTGAAATCTATATACTAATAAAGATAGATGAAATCATACTGCAATTTACAGAGTAGAGTTTTTTGTCTTCCTGATATTGACTACTTTAAGCATAAAATGTGTTTAAATATTTCTTTGAATATAACTATTTTTCTGACAATTTAGCCATAAAGAGAACAAAGAGGTTTCAATCATTGTTTTCTAGCTCTCGGCAAAGACAAGCGTGTACTAGAATTTAAAAAGAGAGACCATTAAAGTCAGGAAAGGATTCTGACCTCTAAGAACACATTTTAAAATCTACTAATTAGCCCTGCTTAGAGTTAATAAGTGAATCATTGCATAATCTGTGTCATTTCTCTCACAGATTTGAAGCATCACAACTAATATGAGACCAAGTAATTGAGAGCAATTGATTTTATTTCTGTTGAACAAAAACAACATCATGATGGTATCTTTTTGACAAGACTTACAGGACTGATAAATAACTCCTTTGTTAATGAGCCATTTTTTTAGGCTAAAAAATGAAAAGCCTACCTGTAAAATTAAACTAGAAGTATGTGATCATTCTTACCATGTACCTTCTCTTTGATCGCTTTTCTTGAAAGCAAAACACTAAATTACAACGACTAATGAAAAATGAACATTGACTTCAAGTTTTTGACAATGAAACTAAGTAAAATAATATCTTAACAAAAATTGCTGCAGTTGTTTCCACATGTATCTGCTAATTTATGTTGCATAGCTATTATTTCATTATATCTGTCTGATTATCCTGTAAGGTACAGGTATTATTATATTTTCATTTTGCAGATGAAGGAACTGAGTTACCATATGGTAAGGTATTTTGATGAAGGTCCCACAGCTAGTAAATGTGAGACAAAGGACAAAAAAAAAAAAAAAAAAAAAAAAAAAAAAGATTTATGAGTTCTGTAGTTCATAACAATTAGGCTGTATTGCCACTTAGCCTAAGGACATTTAGGTTGATGGGCTGGCCAGATCAGTGCTATTTTCAGTGATCCTCTTAAACCAAGATTACCTTCAAAACATTAAGGTTGTCCTTTAGTACAGTTTCTTACTAAGATCACTAAGCATCGGTTCTATGTCTGGGAAAGACCCTGCTGATTAATAGCTATGTCATGTCGCCAATGCCAGTTTTTGTGATAGGCAGAATAATAGCCCCAAAATATGTCTATGCCAGATTCCCTGGAAGCTGTCACATCATGTGGTAAACAGAATTTAGCAGATGTGATTAATTGTAGGATCTTGAGATGGGGGAGTACCTTGGATTATCTAGGTAGACCCACTGTGATCACAAGGGTCCTTTTAAGGAGGGAGGACAGAAGATCAAAATCAGAGGAAGAGAGATGATGATGGAAGCCCAGGTTACAGTGATGCAGAGCCTCACACCATGGAATGCAGACAGCATCTCAAAGCAAGGAAATACATTCTCTAGAGCCTTTGGAAGGAACACAGCCCTCCTGGCACCTTGATCTTCAACTAGTGAGACATATTTCTCACCTGCAGAACTCTAAAAGAATACATTTGTGTTGTTTTAGTCCACTAATTTTGTGGTTCAATGGGAAATAGTTTCTTTATTCCTAAGACGAGTTTAATAGTTACCTCATAGAATTGATGTGAGCAATTAAAGAGAGGAAACTGAGGTACTGGGCTTGTGGCTCAGGGGTAGAGCACTTGCTTGGCATGTGTGAGGCACTGGGTTTGATCCTCAGCACCACATAAAAATAAATGAAATAAATAAAAGATCCATTGACAACTAAAAAATATTTAAAAAAAAAAAAAAAAAAAGAGAGGAAATGAGTAAATTGAATGCATTACAAGGGAGTGAGAGAATGAAGGGACAGCACATGAGACATCATCTGAAAGCCTAGAGAACATTCATGTCCAACACAATCTGCCTCCCCACTCCAGGCCTCCATGTGAGGTTTTTGGGAAACTTAGGCAAGGGAGAACTAAACTCTGTTATCCTCGTCTTCCCATTCATATCCCCAAGGGCTTTTTGTTTTCTGCCTCCTATTTTCTCTTCATCCTTACCTTTATGTGATTCCCTCCTCTTTCCCTTCACGACAACCATACTTTCTGCCTAAGTTCTTTGTCCTTAGTGTTTATTCACCTTGGAACACCCATATGTCATTGCAGAGCCATCTTGTCATTCAAACCTCAACTGAAATGCTTCCCCTTTCTGAAAGAACTTTCCAGATCACTCAAACCAAAGCAAATTTCACTGTCCTTCTCTGCCACAGTCCTTGACTTCATTCTTTGTACTACTTATCAGAACCTGAAAGATATCCAAATGTGTTGAAAATATTTGTTTTGTTATTTCTTTCTTAACTTCTCCAAAATGTATGATATTTGAGGTTGGTTACACAGTCTTTCTCATTGCTGTATCTTCAGAAACTCAAAGGCACAGAATTATGGACCTAATCAATTTCTGTTTGACAACATTACTGATGACACTGCTTTCATGTATTATAAGAAATTGAGTTAATAAAGTTACTTTTTGCTTAAGCCAATTTGAGAGTTTTCTGTACTTGTGTCCTAACTAATTCAGCTTCCCCTTATCTATTCATCAATAGATACAGACAAGTACACACATTATATATTACACAGTACCTGTATGTATTACAAACAGATAACAAAGCATAAAAGGTAAATTAAGAATTACCTGAAAATATCAGCAGGTTGCTATTTTGTTGAATGTATTTTGTGTGTATATATATATATATAATATTTTGGGATATTTGCTATTATGTAGTATGTTCATATAACTGCATCAGTATCATATAGTGCAATGAATAAGTAACATAATCTAACATATTTAATGCATAAAATGAATATAGAGTATTATAAAATACAATGATATAATCATAGTAATCATTAGTATGTTATTCAATAACATTTAATATACTCTTGGGAAAATTCTAATAATACCTTATGTGATATGGTGTACCATAGTTTTTTTGTTTTTTTTTTTTTTTTTTTTCATTTAACATCGTCCTGTAACAGTGTAAGACAGTGACTTGGTAGAGAGGATGAGGCAAAGCAGGGTAGGCCACAAGAAAGTCTAGGTAAAAAGAGGAAATAGTTAGGATAAATGTCTCCAGGCAAGAACTCTCTTGTCATGTTCAGAGGCATAAATGGGGCTGATGTGGCTCCATTTCTTGCATTAAAGTGGCAAGTTGAAGCAAAGGGAGAAGTCGTTAGACATCAGGTAAGAGAAGCCTACACATGATAACAAACATGTATTTCTTTCAGACTGCCCTTGGGCAGAGAGTACTAAACAATAAAGATGATTGAATTGCTCTTTGTTTCTAATATATCACTTTGACTTTACGATGAGGACTTTTATGGTAACTCTAGTATTCCTGTCCCATTCATATTAGGTTTATTTTTAAGAATTCAATGTAGTGTCCTCATTGTTATTGTTATGCTGCTGTTGATCTTGCTGCTATTATTCTTGTATGAATGTGGCAGTTTTCCTAATATTTTTCCTTAAGTAGATATAATTTAATCAAAAAATGTTGTCACATTATTTTTTATTGATGCTAATATTTCTTCAGTTGATTCTGTTAGAGTTTTCCAGGATTAGTGTTGTATTCTGCAAATAATGATGATTTTTCCTTCTATTTCTGATGTCCATTTCCATTATTCCATTTCCTGATTGAATTGAATTATCTGCCACTTTTTTGAGAAGGTGGAATGAAATACTAGTTCTACACACACTTTTGCTTTGTTCTCATTTTAAGCACAATGCTCCTGTGTCAGACACGTGCTGGTTATCCAGTAATATCTTCCTTATTACCAGAACACTTGATTTGGCTGCTTGGAGACCTAGGTTGTTTTTCCCAGTCTTCTTTGTAACTTAGCCATGTGCCTGAATTCTAATGGACCATATTTAGAGACTTCCATTTCCATATCCTATCCTTTAAATGAGTGCCTGTTCCCATTTTTGTTTATATTATGTGCTAAGTTTTTGCCACATATTTTTTACTGTCCATCTTTCTAAATCATGTTGCTTTAGAAGTTTGTGCTTAGCTGCATAGATAGAATGGTATTGGTTATTATTATTAATTTGTTTAAATAAAGTCTTATTATTTGGGAGACTGCTTGAACTTACGTATTTATTCTTCTGATATTTTATAGCCTGCTATATTTTGTTTCCCATCAGCAGTGCCAAATGTGTCAACTAACTTTTAATTCTGTTCAGTTTTATTTTTATTTTTATAAAGTACACATTCAATTTAAAATGGAATTATTGCTGGGCACAATGGCATACACCTGTAATTCCAGCAACTCAGAAGGCTGAAGCAGGAAGATCATAAGTTCAAGGCCAGCCTCAGCAACTTAGTGAGACACTGTGTCAAATTAAAAAATAAATAAATAAAATAAAAAGAATGGGGGATATAGCTCAGTGGCAAAGCATCCCTGGGTTCAATCCCAAGTACCAAAACCAACCAACCAAACAAAATAAAACACTTATAATGATCACTTTTGGATATGCAGGTATTTCTTTAAATCCTGCTCTATAAAATAGTAATAGCCATAGGTGATGCCTATTGAGATTTTTCTTTGTATATTTTTAGGGACTTGCAAATATGACCTAACTTAATTCCCACATTAATCCTGAAAGACAGGCACACTCCTCATCCCTGTTTCCATAAGAAAAAGCTTGAAGTTGAAAGTGTCAACATTATAATATATAATTAGGCCAGGATCATATAACTGTATTTTTAAAGCTATGTTCAAAACAATTTTGACTAATTCTGAAAACTAAAATCATAATAAAGTCATGATAGCACTTCTGTTTCTGCTTCTTCTCAATCATAGTGCCATGGTTATTAGCCCAATTCTAAAGCAATGATCCTAATGTTGGGTCATATATCTATATCTATATCTATATCTATATCTATATCTATATCTATATCTATATCTAATCTACATCTATATCTATATCTATATCCATATAGATACACACACACAAACCCATACACATACATTAACATGTATATATTGAAAATGCATGTGCGTTTACATATAGGTATATGTTAACATTTTGCCATATATTTCTTTTAATGTTTTGATGTTTCTCATCTGAAAGTTTAGGTCATTGACTCACATTTTCACAGGGTGGATAATACTCCTTCTGAATTCTGATTGATTTTAGAGTTTTTAAAAGTGTGTATACTTGTTAAATATCATCTATGATCTCATCACTACTATACAAGCTGGCAAAAAAAATACAATTTAGTTGTCATTACCTGTTGTATTCCTATTTTCTTCCCTCTTCCATTGTAGCACATTTTACATATCAGTCCAATATTATTATTATTTGATTTTCTTTTCAATTATTTTGGATTGGTATTAGGTATAACCCCCTATATCCTTGATAGCTCTGCTGGTTTACATAGCAACTTTTGACTTGACCCCTCTCTCTACTTTAAACAGTGTTTCTCAGACATGATGTGCAAAATATGGAGTGTTAGTCTCCACTGTGGAGCTACTAAATCAGTCTTCAGGTTGGAGCTTCATAATCCTTTAGTCTACCGTCCCCAAATGGCCTGTGTCCACATTTGTGAGCCAATGCCTTACTTAGAGCATACAATGAACAGGTTTGGGTGTATTGGTTGCATTTTTCTTCAGACTTTCAGCTCTTTTATAGAAACAGATCTTGAGGGGCAGATATATGGAACTGTGAGTATTTGAATTCTGGGATTTTTTCCCTTAGTTCCTGGTTTGTCTTGATGTTGTTGTCCTGTATATGCCACGGTCAGCTGTTCCATGTTGGTGGGTGTGTGTGCTCTTATCTGTTGTTAGAGAATGCTCTTTCTGTATTTGAATTTATCCCCTCTTGGAGGGAGAATTTCATTTTATTGAAAAAGTCATGGGTTTCTTGTTTTGTGTGAGTATATGTATTGTTCCTGTCCAGCAAGGTGTTTGTAATTCGTGTTCTCAGGAGATTACTTCTACTTCTCCCTGAAATTGTATTTCTTAGAGGAAAGGGGAACTGAAGGTTGCCAGGTAGATAGATAGAGCAATTATACAGGTTATATGGCTTTGCATTCTGTCCAGTGTTTAGTTTTGCAGGGATGGTTATTTGCCATGGAGAAATGGGAACTACAACGTATATTCTACATTTTTCTAGGTTTACTCAAAGCCGATCTCTTTGCTTCTCCAAACTGGAGGATCTGGACCAAGGGGGTGGTGGGGGTCATACCTTGATGTTTGGATCTTCTTTCAACTTGGGACAAATTATGTTGTATCTGAGTCACACATCTAGAAATATATTTAATGACATTCAATTTTTTTCAAAGTTTAAGCATCCATAAATTATTTCTATTCCTTTTGGTCATTCATGGGATGAAAAATCCTACAAGCCTACACTAGTTCTGCTTGATTTCCTAGGAAACCTCACATTTATTCATTGTGTTGAAGATTTTTTAGTAAACAGTAGCAAAGGCAAAACCCCACAGTGTTCTTTATTGAATGTCAAACTTCTGTACCTGACTGTCTATTAGAATAAAGCACTAATCTCTACAAAAAGACAATGCTTGAGGGTGATGGATCCACAAACCAGATCTCCTGTGTGAGGTTGGGAGAACATCAGCTCTAGAATCATATAGTCTGATAATAATTTTCTGCTCTGCCTTTTTATGGTTACTGTAATCTGGGTCAGTCATTTAGTTGATTCTCCTTAATTTTTCTGAGAATGTTTTCTTTTTCTAACTTTGTAAAATGGAGATAAGCATTCCAACTCCCTGACATGATTATTTTCAAAAAAGGATTAAGTGTGGCAGTGTAAATGTGAAGTATTGAGCACAGTACCTGGCACAAAATGAACTCTTTCTATATCCATCTCCTTATATTTTCTCTTGATTACCCATTCATTAATGGTGAGAAACATTTGCTGATTTGCCAAAGCACCTACATAATTTTATAGCTGAAAATATCCACAATTTCTTTGGGTAGTCTATTAAGAAATG
The DNA here is from genome assembly GCA_025594165.1 of Tamias sibiricus. Lineage (NCBI taxonomy): Eukaryota > Metazoa > Chordata > Mammalia > Rodentia > Sciuridae > Tamias > Tamias sibiricus. The sequence continues at coordinate 131,834,828 of CM046667.1, forward strand.
GGCTACAGTGCTTTCCACCTTTGTTACTACTGGCATTTGGTGGAGGGGGTGGGTCCTATCCCGGGCAGTATAGGATGTTTAACAGCATTCCTTGTCTCTAACCAGTAGATGCCAATAGCACCCATTACCATCCCAGTTGTGACAACCACAAATACCTCCAGACCACAAAATATTTCCTTGGGAAGAATCCCAAATCTCCCTATATGAGCACTACTAAGATAGGGAAATAAGAAGGACATTGTTTTGGAAGAGGGTAGGAACTTAAACTGTAAAATTTTGTTCACAGCTTGGAATGGGTCTTCATCAGACCTTCCTCTCATGCCAGTAGCTAGGCCTTTCAATCCATAGTATGCCTAGGTGTTAGGAAAGGAATGTTAGGGCCAAAAGTAGGAGACAGAAGTACTTTTCCTTATCAGGGAAATGGAAAAGAACCAGGGCACAGTCAAAAAGATTTTGGAATATCCCTTATGCATAATTGCACATTTCTGTGTTCTGAAAACTGGAAACAAATTTCTCAACCTAAGAAAAAGGCAAGTAAGAGGGGTATTGTGATTGTGCCTGTGCTTCATTTTCCTGGTAGAACTGTGGAGGCAATGAGACTCCAGAAAAGCAATATCTTAAACACCACAGTGAATTTTCAGTCCTTGAAAATAAATAGTGTGGAGTGGCAATATGATTTCAGTCTGTCCCAGAAGTTGAAGAAAGAGCTCCTGGGAATGAAACATGGGCCATGAGGATGGACACTAGAGATGTCTTTGTTGCATCTGAAAGACAGAATGTTGACTGCCTCCAAAGATGCCAGATAAATGATTAGTAAGACCTTTCTTCCCTCTGTGCCTGCCTCTCTCTCTCTTTCTCTCTCTCTAAAATACACACACACACACACACACACACACACACACACATGCACACTCACTCTTCTTTGACTTTTAGCCCTAGGAAAGTGGCAAAGATCTCTAAATTGGCTTCTGCCACCTTAGCAGAATGTACTGTTATGACAAATTGTAGAAAATAATGAAACTTTATTTCTTGTTCCTCTGAGTTTGTGAACTGAGATCCAAAATAGGATGTGTAAAATAGAAAGTCTTTCATGTGCCTGAGGAACCAGACATAAAAGCATTGTTCGATTAGATAGTTCAACCATCACTTAACAACTGCCTACCTGGTATCAGACCCTGTGCCAGGAACCAAAAGAGAAGTAAGATGGTACCTCTGAGCTCTGAGTCCACAGCCACATCGATGTCTAAACAAATACAATTTTGGTTATTAAGATCAGTGATAGGTGCATGTGCTTAGGGTGATATGGGAGCCCAGAAGAGGGACACATGAGCAGAATGGAATAAGGGAACAAACAGGGCAGTTTCCCAGTTGCCGGAGGTAAACCTTAAACAGTTTTCCATTGTATCCCACAGGCCTTGAAGCTTAGCAACAAACACTGTTTGCTGGACCAATTTCAGGAGGCAAATGTTATTGCATTTGAGAAGCAATAGAGTCCTAGGCTTGTAATTTACCCAGATTGGCACTTTAATTCCAGTGTATCTGGACACACATTTTAAGTGCATTAGTACATACGTTGAATGCTGGATCTCTGGCTTCTGGATGGCTCATTTGTGGAAGTTAGTAATAAACTTTTATAGAAGCCCATATTTTGACAGCCTCATATGACTCCTCAGTTCCCTTCATGGATAGGGCAGCCACCTGAATGAAGTTCAGTGGGCTGGGGTCTTATGTTTCTCTTTTTCTCATACAATCAGCAATTCTGTGGGAAGAGTGTTAGTCACCAGGGATGAAGCCAGCCACCGTCACTACTTGGTGGGAATAGCTCACAGAAAATGAGGTGATTCTAAGTCCCTTTGTAGTTGCATGGTCTTGCTGCTCTGACTCTCTGACAGCTCTGTTTCCTTCTTTGAAGCAGCCCTGTGAAAACCGTGATGTTGTTAGGCTAATTAGATCTCTTCTTTGGACAGAATGTGTAATGAGTAGCTGAGGATATGCACCTACAATTCATTATTCATCTGGCAATACAGTGCATCCTCCCCAGCCCTTCACAATTAGTAATAGGTTAATCATTTTGAGAGTAATCAGGCAGTTATATTTATCACCTCCCTTGCTGAAGCTTTAGAACCCAGTGCTTTGCTGCCTATGAATTATTTAATGATACCCAGTGTTGACTTTACTACAATTGGTGGTGGTACATCTGGAGCAGTGATTTGATCTTTATAGTATGAACCTGAATTTTTCTATCCATGTGCCTTTCAGGGTGGGCATGCTTAGGGCTTGACTGAGTGATTGGAGAATATTGTTATTGCAGATAGAATTAAAGCAATAGTGCTTGTGTTGCTGAGTAGCTCTGATGTGAGTACCTTAAGTAGGTGTGATTCTTAAATATTTTGCAAGTATGTGCTACGTCAAACATTTCCATTTTGAAGACAATTTAATGAAGCTTTTCTCTAATTATAGAGTAGGAGTTGTGTTTCTTTGTGTGTGTGGGGGGTCAGGAAAGTATATCCATTATCAATGAAAAATAAGTATTCATTATATATTTTGTATATTTTATTTTGTAAAGATGAGTTGTTTATGTGCATTTCTAATATAACAAGGGACATACTAGCTTTTTAATGTCTTTATAATTGCCTCCCTTAGATCATTAATGCCCATTTTTATTCTAGTTGTTCTCAACTAGGGGAGATTTTCCATAAAGGGAACATTTAGCAATATCTAGAAACATTGTTGGTCATAAAGAGGTCATAAAGAGGGGCACCAGGGGATGTCACTGCCATCTGAGTAGAAGCCATGATGCTGCTAAGCATCCTATAGCACAAAGGACAACCTTCCACAACAAAGAATTACCCTGCCCCAAATGTCAATCATGCCAAGATTGAGAAATCTTGATTTTAACCTAAAGTCCTCAAAACTAGAATGGTTTCACTTTCTCAAAAATTTGATGCATGAGTTCATCTGGTCAGAATGAAGCATTTGTGTGGGGAGAACTATTACCTAGCTATTAAATGATAGGCCAGGAGATTGAAAGATTGAGGTGAATTTGGACTAAATATCACGGATGTTTAATAGGCAGGAAATAACCAACCTGGCAAAGTGTTCATTCATAACATCATAAACCATGACAGGAAAATGATTTTTAACCTCCAAGAAAATTAATGGCTAAAGCATAGTTTTCCTAATTAGATGTTAGTTTGTGATCCAATAAATGATAAGTAGAGAGTGACCATCAGGTCATAAAAACTCATTTAATTTTCAAGAAAATATTTTCCAAAGCCTATCACCATAAAAAGCGATTTAGGGAGATAGTCAATGTAGCATAAGATTTTAAAATTTTCTCTCAAAAGAGTACGATATTTAAAAACATATGTGCAATCACATATTACTTGGAATTTGTTCTATGTAGCAAATTTTGTTGAAACATATAAGAACATGTCATAAACTTAGCATCAGTGTTGCCATCTCTATTTTAAGAATATTTTTACAGAAGCAATATTTTCATATGTCTTTAAATTGGGGATAGTGTCTATCCTCACCAAATCACTATAGGAAAGTCATATATTCAGAATTTTTCCCTTTAACTATTCTGACTGTAATTTAGCCTAATATATCAGCAGGAGCCCTCCCACAAAATGAGTCAGTGGTTAGTCATTCTTTTCTGTGCTTTTGACATTTAGAAAAAAAAAAAAAAACAAGAACAAAGTCAAACTAGACAAACATGCTTAGTAAATATTTAATGAATAAACAATTATATTCAAGGGACTTGAAAATGGACCTTGCTCTGTTGGTTATTTTTCTTATTTTCAACATCTGCTTTTCTACTGGATAATTTACCATGGTTTGTAAATATATTCAGCATTAAATTAAAAATACAAAAATGCAACATTAGCAACCACGTAAAAGGTGAATTGTGGAAAATAGTGGGATAAAATTTTATTCTTCATTTCCTTCTCACTTTTTTCCAACTCCTTTCTTTCCAGGTAAGCTTCAAGAATGAAGCTTTCTCTCTGTTTCTTCTGGCTTTCCAATCATTCTTTTTTTGGGCATGATGTTGTCTGAGTTCTATCTTTGCTATTCACCTGCAAGTCTACTCTTCAGGATTGCCAAGGACCTCCTAATTATCACTTACAAAGGCTCCTATTTCATATTTCAGGTATAAAAACAAATTGCAACTTCTTGGAAAGAGGTTTTCTGACCATCTGAGCTAAATTTCAAAACATTTTCAAGCATATTTTCATATTGTACTGTCATGATAGCCTTTGTACCTGGAATCATTTCTAGGTCCTTATATTTATTTTCTTTCTCTTCCAATTACCATATAGACTTCGTGAAGGAGGGGACTCAGCCTTGCTCACTATTCTGTACCCATCTCCTAAAGTGTGCCTAGCACATACATAGTTAGCATTCAGGAAATACCTGTTCACTGACTGAGATAGTGTTAGCTTTCCATGCTGTGACAATATACCCGACATAAATCAAGTTTAAGGAGGAAAAATTTATTTTGGTTCATGGTTTCAGAGGTTTTAGTCCATGACTACTTGGCTCCATTGTTTCTGGGCCTGTGGTGAGGCAGCCATCATGTTGGGGTGGGAATGGTACAGCAAGGCTGTTCACCTCATGGCAGCCAGGAAGCAGTTTTCACCACTTACTAATAGCACTATCAGATAGGGAGAAAGCCTGTAACACTGGAGCTTTTAGGGGACATTTAAGATCCATGCCATAGTAGAAGCTGGTTTTCCTCTTACATGAACTCTCTGGAACATGTGAAACTGATGACCATTCATGACGTAAAGCCCTGTTTTTTGGTTTTTGAGATAGAACCAATTCTTTTCTATCTACTTTGCTAAGTTTCTAATGACATATGATCTTTTTGTGAGCAGGGACTGCTAAAAGAACATTGTTGGCACATGAAGGACCAGAGAAATATTCACAAAAAGTTCATATGTTTGTATTTCAGCTTGAACTATGTATGTAATATGGCCTATGTTACAGAAAAAAGAAATATTTTGCTGGGCATGGTGGTTCTCACCTATAATCCCAGTGACTTGGTGTTGGATAAGATTCAGGCTGGCAGGCCATACCCCCAGGTGCCTTCCTGGAAGGGCCCATCTCTCGCGAAAATTCACCTTTGGCGGGCTCTGAGTCTCCACCCTTCCTGATCCTGGGAATACTCACCTATTGCAGGAATTCAACCCAGGGCGGGCTCTCCCTTTCTGAGCCAATCCGGACCATACAAGTCACACTCCCACCCCTCTGTACTTAAGCCCCTGCTTGTCCAGAACTCTCTCTCTCTTTTCACTGTCATCTTCTCACCAGCTCTCACCTTCCCCGTTCCTCTTTCCCTTTCTCCCTTTCCCCCTTCCCCCTTTCTCCACTTCCCTTAATAAACCCCCCATTTTCTACAAGGCGGTCCCAGTGTGGTTTTTGCCCTTCACTTGGGAGGCTGAGGCAGGAGGTTCATGAATTCAAAGCTAGCCTCAGCAACTTAGAGAGACCCTATCTCAAAATAAAATAAATTAAAAAAAGGGCTGGGGATGTGGCTCAGTGGTTAAGCACCCCTGGGTTCAATTCCTGGTAGTGCCACTCCCAAAAGAAAAACACAGAAATATTATTATTTTTAAAAGTATTTTTAGTTGTTTATTTTATTCATTTATTTACATGCGGTGCTAAGAAACAAACCCAGTGCCTCACACATATGAGGGAAGCACTCTACCAATAAGCCATAACCCTAGCCCTGAAGTATTATTTTTTGACTCATAACATACCTATATGTGCCTAGTGTGATAATTAGATATTGAGCAAAAACTTAAAACTGCATGAGTGTATGAATTGCTTAGTACTGTAAATTGTGGCTGTGTTTTGTTACTTTGTTTCACATCTCAACAGAATAAAAGTGTTCTTCAAATGGTTCAGATATGAGTGACCATACAAATGTCTAAAAATAGGGGAATGGTTCCTATATGGTAGAATTACTTGATTGAACATTATGTAACAGTTAAAATTATATTATAAATTATGGTTATAATGATAAGCTTTAAAATATTTGTTATCAGTGAACAAAGCATACCACAATATTTTACAAACAATACCAGAAGTATAAAACTATTATAACAGTGAAAACTAGTGAAAGATAAGCAGAGACTGTAATAGTAGCAGGGTCATTTTATGGAACTATGGCTATTTTCTTATTTTTATAAAGTACATGTATCACTCTAACTTCTGTATATTTAAAAACAACAGTCCAATGCTGAATGCGCTTTAAGCACTTTTAAGTGGGTACCATTCATGATGCACTTGTGATTGAAATGTCAGAAGAGATGGTGGTAGTGGTGACATGTTTTGTTCAAGAAGGAAATTCATTCCCTATTACTCATGGCCTTTGAGATTCCCTTTGTGTTAAATATATTCTGCATTGTGATTCTCCTTTCAAGGTATCACACCCTGGAAATATAAATAAAGACTTAAATTATTCTCAGGAAAGTGACTTCTTCCAGCTCACGCAGTGAATCACTGGCAGATCTGAGAATGAAACCCCTCAATTTACACTCTTAGACTTCATAAACATTCCTAAAACACTTCCTCTCTTCTACAGTGGTAGCTATATAATGAAGTGCTCTAAATTTATTAGACTAAATGTCTTAAATTTTCCCTCTGATTGCTCTTGCTCTAGGTGGCAATGGAAGTCATTCTGACTTCCCTTGTAAAATACAGATTTGTTTGACACATGTGTTGTGGTGTTTATTAAATTATTGCCTCTTCTCTCCCATTTATAATTTTGAGAGTAAATCCATGTTCTTGAAATTTATTGCACCTGCATTTGTAGAAGCATAGAGAAATGCAGCAATTGATTCATGAATAGGCTTTATCTTATAAGTGATGGATGACAACTCTGTGGTTTACAAGGTGGTTATAGTAACAGAAAAACACCCAAGTTCCAGCTTTATATACACAACAGTTTTGAAAGACTTAGTGTTTAGAGGATTATGGGCAGAACAGTGAGCTGAATCTGGTATGTAAAGTCAGCCTGTAGGAGTCAGATCATCCATCCTGGGATGTCGAAGCTACTGGGCAGGACTACGTTTCTCAACTCTGCATACAAGAATGAGTTGCATCAGCTAATTCATATAAGTATTTCCTTATTAGTGGCTAGCTGCATAATTTTTGCATTATTTTTCTCTTGAATAAATGTACTGTGTATACATTATGCAATTAGAGCAACGCTGAACCCAAGAAAAACTCATCTGGTCTGATGAGTATCTGAGAGGCAGTGCTCAGAAAGGCCAGATACAAGAGAGAGGAAGAATGTGAAAATGGACATAAAGTAGTAAAGTGAAAAAAAATAGGGAAAAAGAAATTTCCATCCACCACTATCTTGCCCTATGCACAGCATGCTCTCCAAACAGACTTAGGGCTCCAAAAGAAAATTTACCAGTTTCCCCAAGCAATTGAATGACTCAAGAGCAAAATTTGAATACCATTTAGAAGTCTACCAGTATGCTTCCTGCTCAGTCAAATGCAAAGCTCAGTGACAACTAAACCTTGCCCTTGTACTAGGAGTTCTTCATCAGCTTTTTTTTTAGTTCATTTTAATTATATTTACATATAAAAGAGTATACATAACATGCAAATATAATATAGGCAAACAGACATTTTTAGAAGATCTAAGAAATATAACAATACTATACATTAAAAGCTTTCTTTAAGTTCTCCTTAATCATATCTTCCTTAATTTTAGGGATCACCATCATCTTCAACTTTGAGGTATTAAAATATATTTTTCAAGTTGTATTATCAGTTTTTAAGACATTGTCTCAATATGCTGTTGCCCAGGCTGGTCTTGAACTTGTAGACAAAAGCAATCTTGCTGCCTGAGCCTTCAGAGTGATGGGGACTGTAAATCTGAGCCACCGTGCCTGGCTCCAGCCCTGATTTTCAACAATGTATATATGGAGTCACACCAAATGCATTATTCTGCTTCTTTTCATCAATATTTTTTCAAATTCAGTCATGTGTATACATGCAATTATTGATCATTAAATTTTACTACTGTATAGTATCCAGTTTTATGAATATACCACAATTTATGTAACAATATCCTTTCACCTGTCACTTAGATGGTTTGACAACAAATTCTTATACTTTCTGTTATTCAAATATGTCATTATTTTACCCTCCCTCTTGAAAAATATTTAAACTTGGCATGTGATTCTAGGTTGAGAGTTTTATTGCCTTCCAGTTCCTTTGTTGAAAAATTATATTAATTGCTATATGTGAATTCTCTTTTCTTCTATATGCCTTTAAGATCTTCTGTGTGTCTTTGGTATTCTCCTGTTCAGTATGATGTAGGTTGCTCCCTCTCACACTTGGAATATCATCTTAACTTTTTCCATGTCTGGAAGTCCCTGTTTGTTGGTTCTTGTCTACCTCTTGGATCCTTCACTTCCACAATGCCCTTCTGCTTTGATCATGGAGACTTGGCACAGCCCTTTGAATGTGTGAGGCTTGTTCCTGCCCCAGGCCTTTGTTCTTGCTGTTCTTTCCACCTTGGAACATGCTTCCCCTAGAATCCACAGGGCTCTTTCTTCTACCTCCCTCATTTCAACTCAGTGTCGCCTATTCAGAGAGGCCTTCCCTGACACCCTACCTCATGGCAGCCTACCTTCACTGTGTTACTTTTCCTTACATCATTTTTTCTTTATCATGCTTACAACTCCCTGAAAATTATCTGGCAAGTTGAAGTGTATTGTGTTCCATCGTAATACATAGTTTGAAAGGGTAGGGGTTTATCAGTGCTGTATCCTGAGCCCCTAGAGTCTACTCAAAGTAGGTTCTTCACATATATATCTTGAAAAATTAAATGTATGGCTAATGAATGAATACATGCTTAGTGACTACTGAGATAGGATGGTATTAATTTACATGAATTAATTCTAACAAGGATATTAATTATCCATTTTGAGTGATAGTTACACTTTGTGCATTCAAATAATTTGCTTTCTCAGGGAAGTATATACACTAGACTCAATATTTTATGGAACTATTCCTTAATAGAGAAAAAGGAATAATAGCATTACAGACTATTTTCATCAAAAATGTCAAAATATATGCATTATCTAGTATTTCTTCAGCAAAGGAACAATCAGGTTTGTCTTAGGCTGAAATATATTTCTTTTTGCAATTCCAGAGACCAGTGCTTTGTTCAAATCTATACATGTTTTTTTGTTGTTCAAATCTATGCAGGGTTTTTGTTTTATTTTGTTTTTAATTTTGGGGTACTAGGAATTGAACTCAGGGGCACTCGACCACTGAGCCACATCCCCAGCCCTATTTTGTATTTTATTTAGAGATAGGGTCTCACTGAGTTGCTTAGTGCCTCACTTTTGCTGAGGTTGGCTTTCAACTCAAGATCCTTCTGCATCAGCCTCCCGAGCCTCTGGGATTATAGGCATGTGCCATTATGCCTGGTTTATACAGAGATTTTATTAAAGATCAAGGGAAAGTTCATTTTGTTTCACTTCTAATTGAAATGATGGAAATATTTAATATAGGTAGCCTTCTCATATCATCAACAGTCTCTAAAACATTGTTTCTCATAAGGAATCAGTTTTACATTTTCATAAATTCATTTTAAATTAACACATACATAATATTATATAAATGCATTATCTGTGGTCATATTCACCCATCCTTTGTACAGTCTTCTTAGTTATTCTTCTTTATGTTATAACCCAAGTTGGCAAACGTATGTCTGATAGTTTTTGTGAGATACACATGAGCACATGCACACCATTGAAGCCCTTGTTACAAATAATATACATATATAATACCCCAATTCTTTCTAGTCTTTTGGGGTAGCTGTGATTCCTTATTCTTAATAGCTGTATAATATTCCATGGTATGGTATACCACAAGTCACATGTTGTCTTCCAAATGTATGGCTATTCATTTGCTTTCTTTATTTCCCCAATTATATTTCCAAGGATGTCCTAGTGAATCCTAGAAATTTTTCTTCTATGGGATAGATTCCTGAGAATAAATTTTCTATGTGATATATCTATTTTTCTATATTGTTAATATTTTCAGATATCTTTCCATAAAGACTTTAGTGGCTTACATTCCCATCTTATTATGAGAGTCTCCTTTTTATCTGTATTTCCATGAAGAACAGGGATTGCCAATTGTTTATTTGTTGCCAGTTTGATAAGTATAAACTGATATTCATTTTGCTTTATTTGCCACTTCCCTGGCTACTAATGAATTTGAACATGTTTGAGTACTGTTTATAGATTTGCTTTTTTGTAATTAGCCTACAATGGCCACAGTGTTTTACTGGATTTTACAAAACCCCAGGTGGTTTCATTGTGTGGTCTTTGACATTATAGCTATCAATCCTTTGCTGTTTTTCATTAAAATATATTCCAAAACTGTTCTGAATCCACAATAGCAGAATAGCTCCATATATTCCATATTGATGCTTACAGTTTAGAAATCTTTGACAAAAACACACCAAATAAGCATAAGGAAATTCTGAAGGATATAATGAAGAAGGAAGACTGCCAAGAGAACTTGGCAGTTGAGAAAAAAGAGGGTAGTGACTTCTTGGTTTTTCTTATTGTCTCCTGTGCATCCTGGAAAGGGCTATGCAGATACCTCCAACCCAGAAGTGTCACCACCAACAACAAAACCCTTCTAAGAGAAACTTGTTGTCCCTATCCAAAACAAAAACAAACAAAAAGACAAGAAAAAAGAAAATGATTGGCCTAACAACAGAAAACCTTTTTGCAGAACCTACCTTACTGCAGCCAAATACAAACATGCAGAGAGCAACAGCTTCCTCTCCATTCCCTCCTACCCTTTGGTTTAATCAGGTAGGACTGGGGATGAAGCTCCTGATTCTCATATTCACCTGTGGAGGTTTGCAGGAAGCTAGCCTTCCATCCATCTTCTGTCTGGAATAAACAGGCAACAAACAGCACAGGCCAGTGTAGGTAGGCCTGGATGAGAGCCTATGTTCCACCCCTTAGCTGGCATGGAGGAGTTACTCTGATTTCATCTTACACCACAGTTGATGACACTGAACTAAATGATGAAAAGGAGGAATAGTTGGTACTCTGCTTCCCCTTCCAACCAAAGAAGAATATATGTGATGTTTATGAATGGAAGTTGTGCAGCCTCTGTTAAATGCATTTGGTGGTTCCACCAAAAATTAAATATGAATTTACCATATGATCTAGCATTACACTTCTGAGTGGAATTGAAATTGAAATTGGTGAGTCAAATGCATATTGTACTTCAATGCATATAGCAACATGACTCTCCAAAATAAAAATAGGAAATAACCCAAATGTTCATCAAAATATGAGTGGGCAAACAAAATGTCATATATACATACCACAGAATATTACTCAATATTATTCAGTCTTAAAAAGAAAGGAATCTCTGACTAATGCTACAACATGATGAATCTTGAAGACATTATGTTACATTAAATGAGCTGATTACAAAAGGACAAAACCTACATGATTCCATCTATCTGAAGTACCTACAACAGTGAAATTCATAGAGTCAGAAAATAGAATGGTGGTTTCCAAGGACTAGGGTTGGTGGTGGAAAATGGGGAGTTTTTTTAGTGAGTATAAAATTTCAGTTTGGGTTGACAGAAATGTTCTGGAAATGCATGGTGGCAATGGTTGCACAACAGTGTGAATGTACACTTGAAAATGGGTAAATATTTAAAATATATGTATGTATATTAGTACATAATTTTTAAAAATCTGTATTTGTAAAGGTACAAAGATACTTTTGAAATTTTACATTTGAATAAGGAATGTATTGATATGTTCTAGGTAGATAGATTCAGTGTTTGGGATAGATGATGTGTTGAGCACAAATATCTATAGGTTTTGTTATGCCTAAGACCAGGGATCCCAGATACATTGAATTGAAATGATAATGGGCTTATTCAGTTAAAGTGTTAATCAGTCTTGAAATTGCAGAATCTGAGTAATGAGTGTATGAGGATTCACACTACCTTTTCTATTTTATCTGTTTTAACATTAAAAAAAGTTTTGTATATGTGAACAAATGGGCTATTGTTGCTGCCTGCAGCTATCGTCGCCTGCAGCAACGATACCGCAGGAAAGAATTCGGAAGCAGACTGGAAAATGAATAGGCTCTTTATTCTTGCTTCTTCTAACTTCTCTCTCCGGCTCCAAACAACCTCTCCAACTCCAACCACCCCTCTAGCCAACCTCACCCGGTTAAATACTTTTTGCCTTAACAAGTATACGCGTGTCAACAGCTCAAACTTACAGGTGCGTCACATAGTTTTCATGGGCATAGAAAGATTCTTAGATAAATGCATAAATATCAGGTGAAAATACTGAAACACCTCTTATGGCTCTCAGCTAGCCGCCATCTTAGCTATCTCCTTATTAGGGCTCTTACAGGCTATATACTATATCATTACAACTATATCAGGTTCTGGATCAGGCAAAACTGTGCAGATAGTACAAAGATCAGTGGTGACTAGAGGTTCAGAAGAGGGAGGAAGGGATGAATAGGTAGAATCCATAGGAATTTCAGGATAGTAAACTATACTATCTCATAATGTAAAGGTACCTACACATCATTGCAGGAGCCCTGTTTGGGGAGATAGCTAAGATTGCGGTTGACTATGGGACATAGACATTTTTGGGCATTGTCGCCTTCCGTAGTCTCACGGGACTTGGCCCAGGATCTCTAGAGATTTGAGCAATGACTCAGCAGATTGACATTTTTGGGCATTGTCGCCTTCCGTAGTCTCACGGGACTTGGCCCAGGATCTCGAGAGATTTGAGGAGTGACTCAGCAGATCGAGCAAGCACCATTCCTGCTCAGGCGCATGGGATGAGACCAGAGAGAGAAAGGACAGGGTTATCGCTATTGTATAGATACATTGTAGTTTCTTGTAAGAGTACGTGGCTTGGTTTCTTGTGAGAGTGTGTATGTAGTGTTAGAAATTACAAGAGACAGAGACAGAAAGATTAAAGAATTTTTTCGTCTCCATCCTGTCTCCGGACTCCTTCCCGCGGCGCTGCCGTTCCAGGCTGCAATCCCTTTCCGGCGGCTAACAGTTGGTGGCCCGTACGGGGAATTCAGCACGGCAGGTAAGAACTGAGAAACCTCGCAGGAGTCTCTAGTCAGAGCGGTTAAAATGGGTTCGAAAATAACTAAGACCCAAGTGTACGAGGCTCTTGATGAATTCTTTGATATGGATGAGTCTGCCGTTAGTGAGGAGGATTTAGAAAACAGTGAAGGCAATCATAAAAGCGTAGATTCCGCTGAGTCAACTAAGACCAGTAAGGAGAGTATTAGAAGCGTCCCCAAAATGACAAAGATCCGAGCTGCTAAAGCTATTCAAGATTTATTAGAGATATTTCAAGGATACATGGTCTCAATTGAACCTGGGACTCAGGATGTTACTGAGTCAGTTAGGACCAATGAGAGTAGTAGTAGTGAGGAGGAATTAACTAAAGGTGATTTTGAGAAAATGAATAAAAGGAAATTAAGGAAGACCAAGATAAGGGATCATCAAGTGGAGGAACTTGTGTCCTCTACTCCCCCATGGGTGAAATCGATTACAGAAAATATGAAGGGTATCACTAGACGTTTGCATACCATAGAAATAGAAATAAAAAGTCTTTCTGAGCGCTTATGCGCTCTCGAGGGTAACTCACAGATACATTGGGAACTGCCAGTATTTGAATATGAAAATGGACAGAGGGGCCACCAGCCAATAGATTTCAAAACAATAAAAAATCTCAAAGAGGCAGTAATGACTTATGGACCCCAAGCTCCTTTCACGTTGAGTATACTGGAGTCCCTTAACACCTTTAGCTTAACCCCCGCAGACTGGAAACGTCTATGTAAAGCAACATTAAGTGGGGGACAATACTTGGTTTGGCGATCGCAATTTCAGGAACTTTGTATAGAAACAGCTAAAAGAAATGCAGATGCGGGGTTTGGAGACCATAATATAGAAATGCTCACAGGAGAAGGGCAATTCGCAGACATACAGGATCAAAAACATTATACCCCAGGAGTATATGCTCAGATAAATGCAGCTGCCTTAAAGGCATGGAAAACTGTACAAGGACCTGGGGATCTACAAGGTAGCTTGTCCAAAGTAATTCAAGGACCTAATGAACCATATGCTGAATTTGCTGATAGACTTTTGAGAACTGCAGGTAGAGTTTTTGGAGACATTGATCAAGTTATGCCATTAGTTATTCAATTAGCGTACGAAAATGCTAATAAATATTGCCAGGAAGTCATCAGGCCATGGAAAAATAAAAAGGATCTTTCCATATATATACAACTATGTAAAGATGTAAATGATGCCTTTGTCACAGGGAATGTGATTGCAGCAGCTGTGAGAGATGCTGCCCCTCAAAATTTTACAAGGGCTCAACATAGACATTATAATCAATCAGGATATTCTAGGCAAAATTATCATAATCAATCAGGCTATTCTAGGCAAAATCCCCAAAGAGAAATAAGACCAAATTCATACCGTACTCCAGGTTGCTGCCCCAGGTGTAAGAAAGGAAATCATTGGGCCAATAAATGCTATTCAAAATTTGACATCCATGGAAATCCTTTGTTCAGGAATTCAAAAAACAGGGCACGGGGCCCAATGCCCCGGGGCCCACAAATGTACGAGGCATTGGAGGAGGAGTATCCTCAAGCATCCACTCAGATGCTTCCCCGACACAATCCCTATTACCCATCCACTCCCTCGCCAGAGGAACAGGAGGAAATGCAGGATTAGACCTCTGTTCCACCGCCCGAATAGTGTTAACACCTGAAATGGGGTTCAACTGATTCCCACAGGAGTCAGGGGACCTCTTCCCTCAGGGACTGTAGGACTTATTATCGGGCAAAGTCCTGAGAGCTTATTAGGTTTGCAAGTGACCCCAGGCGTAATAAACTCAGACTATAAAGGGGAAATAAAAATAATGCTTAGCTCACCCCAAAGTATAAGTTCTATTAATCAGGGAGATAGAATTGCTCAGCCGCTCCTCCTTCCAAATTTACATAATTCATTTAAAATGAATATGCCTCTAAATAGGAACAATAGAGGATTTTGTTCCACTGATTCGAAACCCATGGTTTGCTGGGTTCGGGACTGTACAAGGAGGCCTATGTGTAAAATAAGAATCCAAGGAATAGAAATGGAGGGTCTTATAGATACTGGAGCTGATTCTTCCATCATTAATTTACGTCAATGGCCCAAACACTGGCCTCTACAAAAAGCTTCAACCAGTTTAAGAGGCTTGGGATATAATAACCTCCCAGAAAAAAGTGCGGTAATTTTAAAATGGGAGGATGATGAAGGACATAAAGGCACATTTCAGCCTTATGTTTTACCTAATCTACCGGTTACTTTATGGGGAAGAGATATTTTACAACAAATGGGAGTACACCTTGCAACCAAACCTGCAGGTGTTAAATGTAAAAACATACAGGGTAATCTTAACCCTAAAAGAAATCATCAAAAAGTACAGGGTAAGCTTAACCCTAAAAGAAATCATTATCATATAGGAAAAAGACATTTTTCTTTGGGGCCACTGAGAAAATAATTTTGAAAATACCATGGCTTTCTGATAAGCCAGTGTGGGTCCCTCAGTGGCCCCTATCTAAAGAGAAATTACAAGCGGCCCACCTACTAGTTAAGGAACAATTAAAAGCAGGACATATAGAACATTCCACCTCTCCCTGAAATTCCCCCATATTTGTGATCAAGAAAAAATCAGGAAAATGGCGATTATTACATGATCTTAGACAAATTAATAAAACTATGCAAGTCATGGGCCCTACTCAACCTGGACTTCCGAATCCTATAGCTATTCCAAAAAATTTCCATGTTATTAGTCTTGATATAAAGGATTGCTTCTTTTCTATTCCCCTACATCCTCTGGATGCCCCCAGGTTTGCTTTTTCAGTTCCTTCTATTAACAATAATGGCCCTGATCAGAGATATCAATGGAAGGTTTTGCCGCAGGGAATGGCTAATAGCCCCACCATATGCCAAATATATGTGGACAAGGCTATCGAACCCATTAAAAATAAATATCCAAACCTCATGTGTCTACATTACATGGATGATATTTTACTGGCCCACCCTAATCAAAAAATCTTATTTAATATATTCAGTGACATGGTAGAAAATTTTAAAAAATACGGATTATATATAGCAGAAGAAAAAGTTCAAACCAGATCTCCCATATTATATTTAGGATTTAAAATCATGGATACTTTTGTTAGACCCCAAAAAATTTTAATAAATAAAGAACATTTAACCACCCTCAATGATTTCCAAAAACTACTGGGAGACATTAATTGGCTTCGCCCTACACTAAACCTCACTACTGGCCAATTAAAACCTTTATTTGATATCCTTCGAGGGGACTCTGATCCATCCTCACCGCGAACATTGACTCCTGATGCTAGGAAAGCTTTAAAGGTAGTAGAAAAAGCCATAGAAGGAGCTCATTGTGACAGATTTGATTTAACTCAACCGCTGATATTGATTATTATTTCTTCACAATATACACCGACAGGAGTATTTTGGCAACAAGGGCCTTTATTATGGATACATTTGCCTGTCTCTCCTAAAAGCATAATTGAGTCATATACCTCCATGGTGGCTAAACTTATTCTTCAAGGACTTAAAACTTCTACTAAAATATTTGGCATTCACCCTGCTGCAGGAGCCCTGCTACTATTATTACTCCCTATTCATCGTCACAGATTGAATATTTATGCTTCAATGATAATGACTGGGCTATAGCTAGATGCTCTACCTCTGCAAATTTTGATAATCACCTTCCTAAGTCTCCTATATTATCTTTTTGTATTAATCATCCTATTATATTTCCACAGGTAATAAAAAATCAACCTATTCCTAAGGCATTTAATGTATTTACAGATGGGTCCTCAAATGGTACTGCTGCAGTAGTCACTACAAAAGAAAATATGACTTACATAACTGCACACAAATCAGCTCAACTAGTGGAATTGGAAGCTGTGGTAAGAGCTCTGGAAAATTTTAGAGACCAGCCCATAAACATTTTTTCAGATAGCCACTATATTGTACAAGCCGTCCCAAAATTAGAGTTAGCAGGACCAATAGCACCTCATACTCCAGCCTTTAAATTGTTTTATCAGATACAAAAACTTTTGTGGGCAAGAAAAGAACCTCTATTCGTAGGCCATATTAGAACACATACTAATTTGCCTGTCCCCCTCCATGAAGGTAATCAAAAGGCAGATGAACTTACAAAAACAATATTTATACTTTCAGCACTACAACAAGCTACTTTATTTCATTCCCAGTTTCACGTCAACAGCACCACCTTGCAACGTAGGTTTAAAATCACAAAGGAGCAAGCCAGAACAATTGTAAAAGATTGTAAATCTTGTATGACACATTTGCCCAATCCTCATTTTGGTGTTAACCCTAGAGGATTAATGCCCAATCATTTGTGGCAGATGGATGTTACTCATGAGCCAAGCTTTGGAAAATTGCAATTTATTCATGTAACCATAGATACATGCTCAGGCATGATTTTTGCTTCCTTACATTCTGGAGAAAAAGTTAAAGATGTCACATCTCATTGTTTACAAGCTTTTGCTGCATTGGGCATCCCCAAAATGCTTAAAACAGATAATGGTCCCACTTATACGTCCTCATCTTTCAAACAGTTTTGCGCAAAATTCAACATATCCCATAAAACAGGCATCCCATACAATCCTCAGGGTCAGGGCATTATTGAAAGAGCAAACCGCACACTAAAAGTTATGTTGTTAAAACAGAAAGAAGGAAACTGGAAAAATCCTAAGGACAGATTGGCAGTTGCCCTGTTTACTTTAATTTTTTTAACTTTAGACTCTGATGGTTATTCTGCTGGAGACAGACATTGGAACCCACATCAACAACATAAACCTTTGGTTTACTGGAAGGATGTTCTTTCAGGTACATGGAAGGGTCCGGATCCAGTATTAATTTGGGGGAGAGGATCTGTTTGTGTCTTTCCAAAGCATGAATCCTCTCCAATATGGATACCATCTAGATTAATAAAGCAGGTACCACATCAAAAGGATCAAGATGAAGTTGTTGAGGAATCAAGATTAATAAAAAAGGTACAAAATCAAGAGGACCATGATGAAGATATGGAATGATTCCCTTAAAAGAGTCCTTCAAAATATGTCACAACTTAAGTGTCATTCCTCCCGGCTGGGACGAAGAGATCTCTCTTTAGTGTGCACACAATTATATATATATATTTTTTACTTTTTATATATGTGTTTATGTCTGTGTATTTGTCTAAATTTCATGTTAATGTGACGTCACAAATATATGTTTGTATGTGCGTCTGTCCAGTGTGACATCAAAAATAACAAAGCGCTTGTGAATATATATATATATGGATCCAAATAACTCTAATTCATTTAAGTTTAAGAGTATTCAAAATGGGTAAATAATTTAATAAGTGAAGGTACCTTCAATTTTGTTTTATAGGTGTCCCAGGGACTTCTCTTTAGCAAAAAAATATGACTAGTGCTGTATAACCTGATATTTTGGTGTTTTGACATGAGGTTGCTTATTTGTTATTAACTTCATTTGTTTAATAAATGATTAATTTCAATTATTACAACAGGTAAAGGACTGCTGTGTATGCAGAAACTCGAGAGTTCCAGCTAACAAATTATTTCTCCAAAGTGCTTTTAGTTTTTCTTTAATCTATCTTTAATGCAGTAATTACCCTCAGTCTTTCTTTGTTTTGTTCTAAATATGATATTTTGCCAGCTTATGTTTGTGGGAGCTCAGGCTGCAATGTGTGTGAGCAGAAATCAACTTATTTTTCCAATCTAATAATTCTATTTTTTAGTTTGACAACTCGCCTCTTGACTCAGTGCTGGAATAGCACTGCCTTTCCTTTAATAATTGATGCTTCAGTCTCTAGATAGCGGGCCCTGAAGATTTGCCGGTGGCATCGTCTAGACATAAAAAAGACGGCTGCTTCTACAGCTGCAGGGATCGCGGTCGCCAAGCATCCCTGCTGCTCAAATGTCAAACAACCTCACCAGCAGTGTGGCCTCTGCTCTGCATGCATGGGGCCTCCTAGATCTACGTGTTATAACAAGTGGACATTTTGATCTTTCATTGTTTGGGACTTCATGGGACAGTACCTTGCGGGTATTTGTTTAGAGAACTCACTGTGTTACTTGATAGAACTTAGGGCAGCTGATTTGTTTAAAGAATTTGATATGCTATGCAATTTGACTTGTCACCAAAAGGCTTGTCGCCTTAAAGCCGCAGCATCTCCTCCCAATTGGACGGCTGTTAGTCATCTTACACAGTCGATCCTAAAGGGCTCCACTGGATGGCTGGTTAGCCAATGACAGGTAAGATCCCCAGAGGGGGACAACCTAAGACAGGCACAGTCGCACGGGACAGTCTCATCTGGCCGACATATCAACCTAAGACAGGAGTCAAGGGCACAGCCTTGATTATCCAATGACGGGTAAGAATGTTGGTTGCACATAGACGTCCTAGAGCATCCCCTCTTTTAAAACAAAAGGGGGAAATGCAGGAGCCCTGTTTGGGGAGATAGCTAAGATTGCGGTTGACTATGGGCCATAGACATTTTTGGGCATTGTCGCCTTCCGTAGTCTCACGGGACTTGGCCCAGGATCTCGAGAGATTTGAGCAATGACTCAGCAGATTGACATTTTTGGGCATTGTCGCCTTCCGTAGTCTCACGGGACTTGGCCCAGGATCTCGAGAGATTTGAGGAGTGACTCAGCAGATCGAGCAAGCACCATTCCTGCTCGGCGCGCATGGGATGAGACCAGAGAGAGAAAGGACAGGGTTATCACTATTGTATAGATACATTGTAGTTTCTTGTAAGAGTACGTGGCTTGGTTTCTTGTGAGAGTGTGTATGTAGTGTTAGAAATTACAAGAGACAGAGACAGAAAGAGTAAAGAATTTTTTCGTCTCCATCCTGTCTCCGGACTCCTTCCCGCGGCACTGCCGTTCCAGGCTGCAATCCCTTTCCGGCAGCTAACACATCATTATATATTTGACAATACCTATAGAATGTGTAATGCAAAGAGTAATCCCTAATTAAACTGTTAACTTTAGTTAATAGTAATATATTAACATTAGTTCATCAATTGTAATAAATGTATCATTTTATGTAAATAAGAAGGAGAAATGTGATGAATTTGTGTGAACTCTATTCTCTCTCTCTCTCTCTCTCTCTCTCTCTCCCCCCCCCCTCTTTTCTTTTTTGGTAAATTTACCAATCCTCTAAAAAATGTAGTCTAGCTGGGTGGAGTGGTGCACATCTCTAATCCCAGTGGCTCGGGAGGCTGATGCTGGAGGATCTCAAGTTCAAAGTCAGCCTCAGCAAAAGTGAGGCACTAAGCAACTCAGTGAGACCTTGTCTGTAAATAAAATATAAAACAGGGCTAGTAATGTGGCTCAGTGGTCAAGTGCCCCTGAGTTAAATCCCCAGTACCCTGCCCCCCAAAATGTAGTCTATTAATTTAAAAATATATATACCATTTGAAAAGGCACTTTACCAAAGAAAAATCTCTCTCTCTCTCTCTCTCTCTCTCTCTCTCTCTCTCTCTCTCTCTCTCTCACACACACACACACACACACACACACACACACACACACAAAGGGACATGAAAAGATGCTCAACATTATTTGTTGTTAGATAAATGCAAAGGAAACCACAATCAGATTTTACTATAAACTAATTGGAATAGCTAAGATTAAAAAAAATCGGAAAATACCAAATGTAGAAGAGGATGTGAAGTAAAAATAATTCTCATTCATTCCTGGTTGAAATGAAAAATATACAGCCAGTTTAGAAGACAGTATTGAATCATCCTATTCATTTGGTATTCCAGAAAAGATAAATATAGATACAGAAAACAGATTATAAGTGCTGGGGACCTCATTGAGTGTGGTAGTTTGCTACAAATCTGATTTAGAAAGGATTCAACCAGAATTGCTGGGTGTACCTGAAAGTAGGTTCCTGACTTCCATCTCAGGAGTCCTAAGGTAGTAAGGCTTCTCTGAGATTCATCTTCCAATCAGCAGAGAATGAAGTACCATGTCAGGCCAGTCATCAAGATAAGGACACTGAGGAAGTTCTGAGGGAATCTCCCATAACAGACAGAAGAGGCTTTATCTTACCCTATCTCTTCTTCACCCCTGGTATACCCCCAGACAAGGGTGGCAGGCTGTTATCATTCCTGTCTTCCATTTTCTGAATGAGGGAAGCATACATTTATCTCTGGGTACTGATCAAGGTCAGCACAAGGAGGAGTCCCAGGATCAGCTTGATGACCAAAAGTAGTTCCTTGGGCTGAGGCTGTAACTCAGTGGTAGAGTGCCTGCCTAGCATGTGTGAGGCACTGGGTTTGATCCTCAGCACCACATAAAAATAAATAAATAAAATTATAAAAAACAGTAGACCCTGACAGAGAAATGAGGTGATCACTCTCTGCTGACAGAAGGAACTTACAGAAACAAGCCCTTGTTTTCAAACCTGGAGGGATTTGGAAGGAGCATTCAGTCAGAGGCACACGCTTTTTTACACACTTTTAAGACCTCTGGGAAATGGGAATCTTATCCTGAGGGTTCCTCCCACCCTAGAAATTGCAGTCTGAACTCTGAGGTCCTTCCTCAGTACTTGTAACAGGGGCTCTATGAACTGGAGATGAGGGGTTTGGTTTGAGGCAGCACCCTCAGGTCACAGAGCAGAGGAAGCTCATGCAGTGCCAGGAGTCCAGGTCAGATACAGGTCCTGAATATGTACCAAGGGCCTTACCCTTATAAAGCAGAGGGGACTCTACACTACCCAAAGCCATTATGTCAACCCTGGAGCCTTGGGCTCTGCCAGCTGGTTGTACCCTGTGGAACTTTCACATGTCTTCTTCAAGTTTCCTAGGAGATAGGCCAACCAGAAGTACAGGAGAAATTTGAGGTCCTAGGATATCACCTAAAAAGAATACTTATAAGTCAGCCTTTGCCAGAGTCACCATGGGTGAGTTTTCCACCTGAGACCACTGTGCCACTTACCCCAGGCAAGTGGGATTCTATTACCTCACTCTAGCTCACCTTCCTGCCTCCAACAAAGGCCATCATATCATGCCTCCCTCTCCAAAGCATCCACACCTCACTCTTGAGCAAGACTTACAGAACCCAAATGGGATAGAAGACTTGAGGATTGCACAGGCTTCCACAGCTGTGGAGGAGGATACCTCCTCTATTTCCTCTTCCTCTTCAAACTTGTTCTACCCCTTCTCCTCCACTTCATCTTTCCTCATCCTTCTCCTCTTCCTCCTCTTCTCTGATTCTGGACACCCCAGAAGAGGAAGAGGAGGAGGCTGTTGCTGCAATGCGAGTTATCCCCAGAGTACTCCCTCAAGTACTCCCCAGAGTTCTCCCCAGAGTACTCCCCCAAGTTCTCCCCAGAGTATTCCCCCAAGTACTCCCCAGAGTACTCCACCAAGTACTCCCCAGAGTTCTCAGAGTTCTCCCCAATGTTCTCCCCAGAGTACTCCCCTAAGTACTCCTCAGAGTTCTCTCCATAGTACTCCCCCAAGTACTCCTCAAAATTCTCCCAAGACTCAGAGCTCCTACTCCTCCCCAACTTCATGGAACAAATTAGATGAAGAGTTCAGCAGCCAAGAAGAAGAGAGTTTGAGCATCTTTCAGTCTTCAACAGACATTGAATCCTTGCCCAGAGATCTGCTTGAGGAGAAGGTGACTGATTTGGTGCACATCCTGATTCTCAAGTATCGACTGAAGGAACCCAACACAAAAGTGGAAATGCTCAAAGTTGTGACCAAAGAGTATAAGAATCAACTTCCTGTGGTCTTCAAGAAAGCTGCTAAGTGCTTGGAAGTGATTTTTGACAGTGATGTGAAGGAAATGGATGCCATCAGCCACTCCTGTGTTCTTCTGAATTCATTGGACCTTACCCATGACATGATGCTGAGTGAAAACCAGAGCATGATAAAAAAAAAAAATGGCTTCCTGATTAAGTATCCTGAATGTGATATTCTTATAGGGGATTTTTGCCTCTGAGGAAAACATCCAAGAGTTCCTGAATATGACTGAAGTACTTCATGTATGAGTAGCCTAGGATGTTCATCAACAGAAACTGGGCACAGGAAAATTACCAGGAGTACTGGCAGGTGTCTAACAGTGATCCTCCACACTAGAAATTCCTGTAGGATCCAAGGGCCCAGGTTAAAATCACCAAAATGAAAGTTCTATGACTTGACCCAGATCAAAGGGACTGAACTCACTTAATTCTTTAAAAAAATAACTTCCTTCCTTCCTTCCTTTTTTTTTAAATAACTTCCTCCCTCCCTCCCTCCCTCCCTCCCTCCCTCCCTCCCTCCCTCCCTCCCTTCCTTCCTTCCTTCCTTTTTTTCTTTCTTTCTATTTGGTGTTAAGGATCAAATCCAGTGCCTCAATTGTGCTAGGAAAGCACGCTGCCACTGAGCAACAACCCCAGCCCTCATTTACTTCTTAAGCTAGTATGAGAAGACTTTGAGAAAGGAGGAGTAGAGAGTCTGATACAGAACAGGCACCATGAGTGCTACTACCATGTTCAATGTGCAGAACTGGTCCAAAGTGTCACCTTCTGCAAGTGAGAATGAGGCAGATTCTTCAGTGTTTGAAGAGCACAGTTGGTGTTTCAAATTGGTGAGGGTCAGAGTCAGGCTGGGGACTATATGGTGTATGGCAAATTTGTATTCCTATTCTATATGAATGATCTGGAGGTTTAAATTTTAATTTCTTTTTGATGTTTTTAAAATGTTATTTCTATTAACTGAAGTGTTAATTTGCTTTAGAATGTAAGATTTAATTAACATGCTTTTTACAGTTTTTTTTTGTGTTTTGCTTTAAGAGTTTTGGTATTTTCCAAAACAAATTGGGAATGGCAAATTTGTATTCCTATTCTATATGAATGATCTGGAGGTTTAAATTTTAATTTCTTTTTGATGTTTTTAAAATGTCATTTCTATTAACTGAAATGTTAATTTGCTTTAGAATGTAAGATTTAATTAACATGCTTTTTACAGTCTTTTTTTTGTTGTTGTTTTGCTTTAAGAGTTTTGGTGTTTTCCAAAACAAATTGGGAAACCTCCTATATTTTTTTGTGATATGGTATAGCAGAAAAGAGCATTGGAATAGGAATTTCTTTGGAAATGTAAAAGTTCCCAGCAGTTATATATAGGGAATCAATACCAAAGGGAAAAAATGTAAAGGATGCTTGATTCTAGGGTTCACTAATCCTGTTCAGTCTGTTATTCTGGAAAATTAGGAATTTAAACCTGGGTTTAAACCTAGCTTACTCAAGAAAGTAAAATTTAAGAAAAATTCTAAAATCTCTTAATAAATAAAAGCTCTTGCTCACTGACTCTGTTCTCCAGACATGACTTGAGTAGGTGCTTTTTAGCATCCTGTGTTGGTAATGGGGATCCAGGATAAGCAAGACATACTCTTAGCCCGTGGAATGGTAGTCTAGAAGCAGTGATAAGGATGATGTTGACATATCCTCTGAGACTTAAACAGCAAATAAAAATGAAGGAGTGAAGTGATGAGACTCCAAATGGGAGCAATGGAATATAAATTCCTTAAACCAAGGTATTTGGGGGCTTTTGTAAGGGGCAGTCCTTCTGTGGGAGTTGGTTAGGAATCTAGGTGTTGAGTGCAAGGGAGAATGGTATTATAGAACACCTTGTTTGAATAGGCTTGGAGAATCTCTGAATCATCAGTACCAGGCAAAACTTCAGTGTGGCTTGAATAAGCAGGGCTACTGAAGGAGTAGACCATCTGGTGTGCCAGATTCTACAGTCTGCCTTAGAGTCACCCCATGTCCTGTCAGAAAGAGAAAGACTGGGTTTCCAACATCATTCTGTATGAGCCATCTTTCTTGACCACACTACTGATCCAGTACACAATGGTCAGGGTCCCAGGCTTGCAGATGTCTCAATGCCTGCTGGAAGCTCTATGTTCCCCCTCTCATGGTAGACCTCCTCCCTAGATGCTGGGTCTTTGTAAGTGGGGAGCTGACTGATGGCCAGCAGTTGAGACAGGAAACCAATGAGCAGTGGAAAAGAGTGTTCAGCTATAAGTATAGGGAATTAGAGTAGGAAAGCCCTGGAGTAATTAACTCAGTGACTCTGAAGATAAAGTGCTGGGGTGGACATGCCTTGAAAAATAACCCATATATTGTCCCTGGCTCAGACCATCTCCCTTGGATTCTGAGCTATTGGTACCCTTCAAGGCATTTGTCAGGTAGCAATGGCTACTGATATACATTGTGACCGGATACTAACTGGGACAGAAGTTTGGCCCAAGTTACAGAAATTTGCAGGAATGATAAAAAATCCATGGGGATGGCACACTTCCTCATTAAATTAACAGGGGTGTATGAGGTATAACATGGGAACCATCATGTGCCATGCTGTTGATAGCATCCCTTTATCCAAGAGGGTGTTTTGGCCTAGGAATAAGACATCCATAATGACACTCTCAGTGGTAGTTTTCCATGGGAATTATGAAATTAAGAGCATATCTGTAGAATTTAATTTTCTTCCATGGAAGGTGAAAGGCATAAGTAGAGCTCAGACTCCTCATTTTGAATCAACACATGTGACCTTCCTTCATTCACTCACTCATTTGTCCTTTCATCTAGGAAATGTTTTTGTTTTCAACATATGTGAAGGGGAAAATAAACAAGGAAATGAAACAAAGGAAAATAAGAAGATTCTTATCTGAAGCTGTGGGTAGAGTAGGTGAGAAATAGAAAGTCCTATGGAATTTTACGAAGTCAGAAGCTGTGAAATAGTGGGGATATATATAATTCTGTGTTATGAAGGTTGCTGACTGTGTAGAAACTGTTCATTCTCGCTGAAATTGAGATTAATGAGAAAGATCTGGTATCAGCTTGAGTTGTGGTAGAGATGAGGAGGCTGTGGCTGATGAGCTAACAGGGAGCCATGTAGAAATTCTGATTTTAATTTCATTGATTTCTATTCTTATCCATACTATGTTCATTCTTCTGCTTGCCTTAGATTCAATTTACTTTTCATAGTTCCTTAATGGAAGCTAAGATTTTTTTTATTCCTTTCTTTCTGCTTATAAAATTATTTGACATGAATTAACCTCTGTGTGTAGTCATCCTAGACGTCAAAGTAGGGACCCTGCACAAGGACTGAGGGGAACTCCCTTTTTCAGGAGGGTACCCCAGTTGTCTTCTACCTCTGCTGTCATTCTGGAGAATGAACGACCCCATTTATAGTCACTGGATGTGGTGTATCTGGATTTCCACTAGGAGAACCTGAGAAAATTGAGGTTTCTTCTGAGGGCTGTATCCTTGAGTCATCAGAGGGAAGAGTCCCAGGCCCTGCCAAACATCAAGGCAAGGACCTCAAGGAACAGAGGGATGTCTCATCACCTCTCATCACCTCTCATCACAGATAAATAAAATATCATGGGAATCCACTCTTAGTGGCAGGCATTATAGGTCCCTTGCATTAATATCTGACAAGGCAACCTTCCTCATCCTTCTGTCTTCCTTTTCTGGAGTCTCAGGGAGATGGTGGCCTTAGGCTGAGGGAGGCATCCTTAGATCATTAGAAAGGAGGGCATGCAGTTCTTGGTAGGAGTAAAAATGAGTCCATGTAAGAGAACTGAGGTTACCTCCCATCACAGTACCCACAGACACACAATATCCAGCCTGTCTTTGCTCTAAGTTTTAGGGAGAAAATATTTTTTAAAATTTAGGAAGTCCATTTTATCATTACTTTACTGTTTGAATTATGCATTTAATTTCTATTTCTCTAATCAGTAATGATGCTTATTTAACATCTATTCACTTTAGTGAATCACATATTTATGTATTTAACATATTTTTAAGAATTGAGTAATTTTCTAATTTTTGAATCTTTAGGACCTTTTATATATTCTAGATACAGCTACTTTGTGGGTTGTTTGATTTGTGGATATTTTCTTGCAGACGTATCTTTTTCTTCTTTCCCATAACATACTCTTCAGAAGAAAGTCACTGTGTGCAACCCGCATCTGATAAGTAGGACATTATGTTCCCTTTCCTTGAGGGCAGTGTATCTAATTATATTATTTGGATTTTTCTTCATGAGAGAGTTTGCACTTATTTTTTTTTGATATTTCATTTATATAATATAGACTTACAAATATTTGTTTCAAACTCTGGGTTATAATACAAAAATTCTTATTAATTTCATTGTTCACATTGTTCTATATTTTGGCCATTGGGGGTTCTTTCAGTTGGCTCCTATGTTCTCATGAAGGTTTTTTGTTTGAGTGCTTCCTTTCTCTCTGATATTATGGAGTCACCAGGGGTGTCTGTCTTAGTCCTAGAGTCAATTCTTTATCCAAGGATCCATGGTTTATTTTATTAAAAAATGATATTGAAGAGAAATGTGAGGTGTGTTCATTGCTGGAACATCCCATTCCGCAGCAATAATTCATATGTGTGTATACAACATTTTTATTTAGACTCCTCAGAAAGTTCTTTAATACTTTAAAAAAAATATAGATGAGGCTTATTTGCAATTTGTAACTACTCATTATACTGTTTCTATATGCATTTTTGTATATACATTTTGGCAAATGTATGTACAACCCTACACAACTATTAGGTATATAACTAAGAGCTATAGCTTATTATATATATCTTTTTTTTTTTTTTTTTTTTTGGTACTGAGGATTGAACTCAGGGGCACTCGACCACTGGGCCACATCCCCAGCCCTTTTTTGTATTTTATTAGAGACAGGGTCTCACTGAGTTACTAAGTGCCTCGCCATTGCTGAGGCTGGCTTTGAACTCGCGATCCTCCTGCCTCAGCCTCCCAAAGTGCTGGGATTACAGGCGTGCGCCACCGCGCCCGGCTTATTATATATATCTTATGTGTTGTAGATGTCATACCATTTTCCAAAGACCTTATTATAATTTGTTTGTAGTAGTACCTTAAGAAAATTCCTTCCACCACATCCTTGCTAATATTTCTTATTGACAACATTAAAATACATTTCTTATAAGTGTACTATTAATTAATATAGGAAAATGACACAAATTATAAGCATATAATTTAATGCATTTTCCCAAAGTGAATAAAGACTTTTTAAATTTATTTTTTATTCAAAGTTGTTGTCTTTATAATAGTAGTATGCATTATAAGTCATAATAAACATATAGAGCATGTTTTTTACAAAACACTGTTTGTATACAATGTATATTCATACCATTCAAATCTTCAATTATGCATTTAAAATAAAGACATCTATCTTATTAAACTACCTTTTTCCCCCTCCATCCCCCTTGCTTCCTCCCTTCCCCCCCTCCCCTTTGACCTTTCTAGAGTTCCTCTAATCCTCCTATGTACCCTGACTGTACACCACTGTGAGTCAGCCTCCTTATATGAGAGAAAACATTTGGTATTTGGATATTTTAGATTGACTAACTTCACTTAGCATTATATTCTCCAACTTTATCCATTTACCTGCGAATGCCATTATTTTATTTTCTTTTATTGCTGAGTAAAATTCCATTGTGTATATGTACCACATGTTCTTTATCCATTCATCTACTGAGGGACATCTAGGTTGGTTCCACAATCTAGCTATTGTGAATTGTGCCGCTATAAACATTGAAGTGGCTGTGTCACTGTAATATGCTGTTTTTAAGTACTTTGGGAATAGACCCAGGAGTGGGATGGCTGGGTCAAAGGGTGGTTCCAGTCCCAGTTTTCTAAGAAATCTCCATACTGCCTTCCATAACGGTTGCACCATTTTGCAGTCCTACCAGCAATGTATGAGTGTGCCTTTTTCCCCCACATCCTCTCCAACATTTATTGTTGTTTGTGTTCTTAATAGCTGCCATTCTGACTGGAGTGAAATGAAATCTTCGAGTGAACTACAGAAAGTTCAACCTGTAGAACATGATCACCCTGTCCAAGGCACCCCATTCTGTTTTTTTTAACACACAGTTATTCTTACTTTATCACAATGACTTAGTTATGCTTTTTTCCCCATAAAATCATATTTATTAGGGAGTATAGTAATACAGGATTATTGACACATATTATATCTACAGATCAAATTACTAATATTTTTTAAATCCCACAAAGAAAACCCAGGACCAGATGGCTTCACTTGTGAAATTCTATCAAGCATGTAAAGATGTGTTTATATGAATTCTTCATAAATTCTCCCAAATCCTTCAAGAGTAGTAGATATTTCACAGCTCATTTTCTAATTCCTAATACAAAAGCCAAACATAAAAATCATGAAAAAGGGAATTACAGACTTATACCTCTCATAAATATAGACAAAAATTCTTTAAAAATATTACCAAACTTAATCTAGGAGCATAAATAATGGATTATTCATTATAACCAAGTGGGATTTAGTCTAGGAATGAAGGGTGTTTTAACATCTAAAATTCAATTAATGTAATACATTCCATTCATCAAATAAAGTACAAAAAGCACATGATAACTGTAGAAAAGGAATTTGATAAAATCCAATACTTATTCATAATTTTTAAAAACCCTCAATGAAAAAGGAATAGAAGGGGATTTTGTCAACATAACAAAAGATAGCTTTGAAATCCTAAGGCTAACAGCTCAGTGGAGAATATCTGAATACTTTTCCCCAAGATAGGACACAAGGCAAGGATATTCATTCTAACCAATTCCACTGAACTCTGTATTGAGGTTCTAGCTAGGGCAATTATGCAAGAAAAAGAAATCAAAGATACCCAGACTAGAAAGAAGTATGCTTATTCACAAATGACATGATCTTTTATTTTAAAAATCCAGAAGAAGTTCACCAATATTATACTATAAATAATAAACATGTTAAAAAATTTGCAGGCTATCATAAATAAATTGATTTTATTTATACAAACTAGCATCAAACAATCCACAGGTGAACTTAAGAAAACAATTGGAAATACAAAGCATCAATAAGAAAAATACTTAGGAGTAAATTTAATGAAAGACATGCATGATTTGTAAATGAAAACCTACAAAAATTGTTTAACTATTTTAAGTAGTTGGAAAGAAGTCATAAATCTATAGAAAGATATACCACATGTATGGATTGGATGAATTAACATTTTATATGGTAATACTCCCAAATTGGTTTATCAATTCAATGCAATCTCCATCCAAATATTTGCTAGAAATTTTCAGAAATTTGCAAGGTGATCCTAATATTTACATGTAAATTCAAGGGACCCTGAATGACGAAAACAGTTTAATAAATAAGAAGCAAATTTGTGACTCTCACTTTCCAATTTGAAAATAAGCAATGTTACAATAATCTGATATAGATGTAAGGACTTATATAGACAAATTAAGCAGAATTGGGATTCCAGAAATAACCTTCAGTTTTATGGTCCATTACTTTTGATTAGGGTGTGAAAACTAGTCTTTGCAACAAGCAATGCTGGAAAAATGGATGTAAACACGTGTAAAAATAAAGCTGTATCCATGCCTCATAATGAATACAAAAACCAACTCAAGGTGGTAAATGTAAGTACTAAAATTCTAAAAATTTGATAAGAAAACATAGGTGTCAATCTGCATGGCCTTGGGTGAAGAAATGGCTTTTTAGATTTTGCTAGAAAAATGCAAGAGGGTAAAGAAAGAATTTTTACAGTTGTACTTTGTGATATTAAAGCATTTTTCACAGCAAAGGACATTATCAAGAAATGAAAACAACTCATCAAATAATTTTTCCAGTATACAGATAAATAAATAAATAAATAAATAAGATAAATAACTCAATGTAACAATTAAGCAAAGGATATGAGTGGACACTTACTCAAAGAATATATTCAAATATCCAATAATTTCATGAAAAGATACTCAACACTATTAATGAGAAAAATGCCAATCAAAGCCACAGTGAGATGCATTTGCACACCCAAAAGAATGGCTGTAATAAAAAAGACAGAAAATAACAGGTGTTGGCAAGGCTCTATGGAAATTGGAATTCTTTCTTTTAAAAAAAAATTATACAATTTATTTATTTGTTTGTTTTTATGTGGTGCTGAGGATGGAACCCAGTGCCTCACACATGCTAGGTGAGCACTCTACCATTGAGCCACAACCCCAGCCCTGGGAAATTGGAATTCTTATATCTTTCCAGTTGGAATATAAAATGGTATAGCCACTTGGGAATAAAGTTTTCAGTTCCTTAACAGTTCAACAAAGAGTTACCATATGAGTCTGTAATTCAGTTTTCAGGTATATACACAAGAAAATTGAAAATGTATATTCACGGTGAAACATGTATACTAATGTTGATTGTACCATTATTCATAATTTCTCAAATCTGTCAATCAACTGGTGAATTCATAAGTAAACATGATATATCTAGGCTTGGGATATAGCTCAGTGCGTAGAGTGCTTGCCTCACATTCACAAGGCCCTGGGTTCATTCCCCAGGACCACACACACACATACATACACACATACACATAAGCAAACAAACAAATAAAAACCAAAAAATAATAACAAAAAACATGATATATCCATATTATTCAGCCACAAAAGGGAATGAAATATTTCTATATACAACAAAATAGATGAACATTGAAAACATGATGTTAAAGGATAGAAACCATATAAATAAAAATCACATGTTGTATGATATTTTTTTGAGATTATGAATATATTTTTGAATTGGTGGTGATGGCTGCATAACCATGTGAATACATTAAAAACTACTTAATTGTATATTTCAAGGGGTTCATTTTAGATTATAAAAATTCTATCTCAAAAGTAATTTAAAAATTAAAGTAATGATAGCTGTCAAAAGGAAAGTTCATTTTACAGAGTTATAGTACTTCTCTTCTGCTTCTGAATTCATAATCAATGGAATAAATCTGTCAGCACCTGAATTTTTGTTTTCAAAATTTTGGTAGGCTAGTAAATAAATGAATACTAAAGAAATTAACACTTATGTTTCAAACGTGCACATTTTCAGTTATTCAACCTGAGATAAGAGTCTTTTTTCTCATTTTTACCAAGAGGCTACTCTTGAACACACACTGCAGTGTATTAAGTGCTGGTGATAGAGGTGAAACAGGCTGCCTAATCCCAACCTGGAAAGCTTTCTGTTTAGCAAGGAAAATTCAAAGATGAATGAGAAATGAGCAATTCCTTAAACTGTCTAAAGAAGAAATGAAGCATGAGTATAAAAATAACTAAGTGCAGTGAAGAGGATATAGCTGACCACAGGTTTGGAAATATAACTGAAAATCAGATCAAAATTGGAGACAAGAGATGTGATTTTAACTGTCCTCTGTAACAAAAAGCTTGGACTGGGCTGGGGTTGTGGCTCAGTGGTAGAGTGCTCACCTAGCACATGTATGGCCCTGGGTTCCATCATCAGCGCCACATAAAAATAAACAAATAAAATAAAGGCATTGTGTCCAACTACAACAAAAATAAATATTTAAAAATAATTTTTAAAAATCTAGGACTAAGGTAACATTGAATAAGGACACCCTTTCTATTTTGGAAGGTAGGAGCTTAGGATATACTTTTGCAAGCAAGAGGTTTTTTTTTTTGTTTGTTTGTTTGTTTGTTTGTTTTCATTTTGATGTTACCAAGAGGTGAAATGCTATTTCAAATAATCTCCAATTCCATGAAGAAGATTCCAGTAGTAGAGTGCAAACAATTCAGTCAGAACAAGACATGCATTTATACACATTGGAATATTTCTTCTCATCTATTTTTTAAAGAATTAAAACCACAGTTGGGTTTGTGATGCTATTAATATGTATAAAAATAGAACAGGTGCAACTTTACTACTGAGAGGAGAATTTATATTCTAAATGATAGCAGTGAGTACATAAATATCCATGATCTATGTTTTGTAATTTATTTTGAGGGCAAAAATGAGCTTAAGGGTCACTTTAATGCTTAGGTGGCAATGAGATTTCATAGGTTTTATGTCTTTCAGATTTCTCTCCTCAGAATATCAAGAACATGTTGCTACTCTGACTTTAATGAGATAAGGAAAAAAAAAACAGAGCTAGTGATTTACATGGGGTTTCCAAACCAATAAATCCATAACGAGAACCTCAAAAGCACTTGGCACTCGTTCTTACCAATAGCACCTCCCTGAGCAAACAAAACATACATCAACACTAGGACTCCAGGTGCAATTTGAGTGAGTATGGCATCCAAATTGAAAAGTAAAGAACTTCCTTCATTTCAGCACTGAGGCTTTGAGAAAGGAAAGTCTGAGACTTTGAATAAATTGCAGGTTCAGCAAAAATAAACTTGATAAATTAACGCATTGCCATTTCTACTGTAAAAATGCTAGTATTGAGACTGCACATAAGTGAAATATTCATCTTACATTACACATTTTTAAAATGAAAATATATGTAAATCAGTTTTGTGCAGTTTAAAACTATGATTGAGTGTATAATTTAGATGCTTAATTGAACTTTTTATTGGATTTTTTTCACAATAATTCTGTCTGATATATATATATATATGCATATAATGCATATATATATAATTTTCTTTAAACCATCTTGCCACAAAAAATTTATACATTTTATAAGATTGTTCATGTTGCTAATAGCATAATGCGCATAGTGATAATCAAACTACGTTTGGTTGGGCTTTTTAAATGAAAGTTTCATAGGAGCTAATTCTCCTAATATTTTCATTTAAACATATTTATCTGTAATGCTGGTTCTGGTAATGGTAGTATGGTATGTTCCAGAAGAGAATACTTGTACATTGTGGGCAAATGTTTTAAAAATACAGTGTTTTGAAGGTAATAGCGTGAGACTGAAAGCAGACAGATACTAAAGGTGATTCAACCTTTGAAAGAAGGAGGTACACTGGCTGAGATTCATGATCAAAGGACTTTTCCACTATGTTTCTCCCCAGTCATCATAGAAGTTCCTTAAGCTCAAAGGCACCATCTGATTGGCTTTAAACATTAATAGATGGAGTATGTGAAATCCCAGAGTTGACAGAAATTAAGGAGGGATATATCCTAAGAAAGGAAGCCAACATGATCGTTGCCTCCTGATGTTTGAATCCTAAACTGTATACTCATAAGAAAAATTCCAAAAGGCCAATATAAAAGTGAAGTTGGAAAGCTAAAAACACATAGACTTTCTGCAGAATTCACAGAGTTTGGTGTTTGAATCTGAAAGTTATGATGGCATGTTTAAAAGTCTTGGATTTTCACAAACCAACCTTAACAGACTATAAAATTAATCTTTCACGAGCTGAAAGTGATGTCAGCAATTTAACTGCTTGAAAGAACAAAAATCAAAATTTTCCAAAAGAAGAAAACAGATCCATTATATCTATAGTACATGAACCACAATGCCAAGCATACAATAACAATTGCAAGTCATGTAGAGAAACAGGAATATGTGACCCATGGTGATGATGCATGTTATGGTTCAGATGTGAAGTATCCACCTAAAGCCCCAGTTTGAGACAATGCAAGAAATTTAAGAAATGAACTGCTTGGATTATGAGAACCTTAACTTAATTAGTGAATTAACCTACTTGAATTCATTAACTGGGCAGTAATTGTAGGTGGTAAGGTGTGGCTAGAGGAGGATGTGGGTTGCTGGGGGTATGCCTTTGAAGTTAGTTTGTCCCTGCTGAGCAGAGGAGTTTTTGCTTCCCCATCAATATTTTCCTTGGCTGAATTCCTCCGCCATGATGTTCTGCCTCACCTTAGGCCAAGACTGATGGAACCAGCCATCTATGGATTGAGATTTCTAAAACTGTGAGCACCAAATAAACTTTTCCTTTTCTAAAATTGTTTTTGGTAGGTCTTTTGGTCACAGCAATGAAAAAGCTGACTAAAACAATGCAGATATATTGAACTTTAGCAAAATTAAACCCTTTGGTGCACCAAAACACACTATTAAAAAGTAAAAAGAGAACCATGAAATAGGTGGAATTGTTTGCAAACAACCTTGAAATAATCCAGATAAACTTCTATGTCCAAAATACATAAAGAACTCTTTCAACTCAGCCACAAAAGAAAAATAATCCAATTAAAAAGTTGACAAATTATTTAGAAATTTCTTTCAAGAATGTATTTAAATTTCTTAAAAGTACGGGAAAAGATGTTCAACATCATTATTGACTAGGCAAATGTAAATAAAAACAATGAGATACTACTTTGCACCCACTCTTATTGTTGAAATTTAAAAGATCAATAATAACAAGTGTTAAAAAAGATGTGGAGTAATTAGAAATTTCATATAATGCTTGTGGGAGCATAAAATGATGCAGCTGCTTTGGATAACAGTCTGCCATATGCTCAGAAGATTAAACAAATGTTCCCATATAACCTAGCAATTCTACTCCTAGGTATAGGCCTAAGAAAAATTAAAACATATACTCACATTATAACATCAACACAGATATCCATAGCAGTTTTATTCTTAATAGTCAAGAAGGGGAAATAATCTATATATTCATGAACTGATGAATGAATACATAAAATGTGGTATATTCATACATTCTCTCTCATATGTGGGGGAAAAATAATGTCAGCCTGAAAGTAGAATAGGGACTGGTAAGACTGCTGGGGGGGGGGGTGGGGCAAGGGTGGATGGATATGATCAGTGTGCACTGTAGGCATATATGGAAAAATCACAAGGAATCCCATTAATATGTACAAATTAATATGTGTTAATAAAATGGATATTAAAATGAATAAAGTATGATACATTCTACAACATGAACAAACCTTAAAAACAATGAGCTGCCGGGCGCGGTGGCGCACGCCTGTAATCCCAGCACTTTGGGAGGCTGAGGCAGGAGGATCGCGAGTTCAAAGCCAGCCTCAGCAATGGCGAGGCACTTAGCAACTCAGTGAGACCCTGTCTCTAAATAAAATACAAAAAAAGGACTGGGGATGTGACCCAGTGGACGAGTGCCTCTGAGTTCAATCCCTGGTACCACAAAAAAAAAAAAAAAAAAAAAAAAAAAAAAAACAATGAGCTAAGTGAACAAAGCCACACAAAGTTAAATATGTGCCCTATGATTTAATTTATACAGACTAGCTATAATAGGCAAACCCATAGGGACAAAGGCAGATTACTAGTCGCCAGTGTGGGATGGAGGGCAGGGAAAATTAGAATAATATTGTATTGGTTGATAAAGTTTCTAACATTTCCTTTTAGGATATTCAAAATGCTTAAAAATGAGATTGTGGCTAATGTTGCATAATTCTGTGGTTATTCTAGAAACTGTTGAACTGTACATTTTGTGTGAATTCAAGGACATATAAATTATTTCTTAATAAAGCTATAGAAGCAAATTGAGAGACTCTTAAAATTAATACAGTATTAATTTACCATTAAGGAAAAGAAAGGATAGGAAATCTGATTGAGCTGTATAAACAAAATAATTGACTTTGTAATTAAAAATTTTCCCACAAGGAAAATTGTTCTCCCAGAAGTCGTTTTTGGTGAATTGCATGAAATATTTAAGAAAAATTAACAATAATCATATGTAAACTCACTTAGAAAGTGAGGGAATACTTTCAAAGTGATTTTATGATGTTAACCCCAAGAAAAAAGGCAGAAAAATTATGGGAAAAAATGCAGAAACTACAGGGCAAGATTACATGAGTATGGATAAAATTTTAATTAAATATTAGCAAATCTTTTCTTTACATACAAAAAGCATAATATATTATGACAAATTGGGGTTAATCTAAGGAGTACAAGGGTGATTTAACTTATGAAAATCAATCAATAAAATCCTATCCATTAACAGAATAAAGAAGCAAAACTATATGATCATTTCTTTACCAATAGAAAAAGTATTTGACAAAATCCAATGGTCATGTATGATTTGAAAGGAAAAAAATTCAGCAAAGTAAGGAGACGAGAACTACTTCAATCAGATAAAGAACGTATGTGAACAACTTACATCTAATATAATCAGTGATCATCCATACATTCCTCCTAAACTCAAGAACAAGGCAGAGATGTTCACTGACACCAATCCTATTTTTTTTTAAATTGAATTAAATTCATAGTGAAATATATAGCACCTACAGTACTCAAAATACATTTTTAAGAACAACAAAACTGGATGAGTACACTATTGAAATTTAGGTCTTATTTTAAATCTACTGTAAAAAAAAAAGGTAATATGCAATGCCATAAATATAGTACAACAGAATACAGAGCATAGAAATAGACCTACATATATTGATTTTTGGCAAGAGCATTAAAGTAACTTGCTATAGAAAGAAAAGCAGTTTTAAGAAA
This sequence comes from Tamias sibiricus, assembly GCA_025594165.1. NCBI lineage: Eukaryota > Metazoa > Chordata > Mammalia > Rodentia > Sciuridae > Tamias > Tamias sibiricus. Next base: position 131,872,257 of record CM046667.1, read on the forward strand.
TGGTACTGAAATAATTATATATATATATATATATATATATATATATATATATATTTAAATGAATTTTGATTGTTATAGCCCAGCACATGAAAAAATTAAATTCCAGAGGATTTATATATCAAATTGTAAAAGCTAACAAAGTTTAAAAAAATAGAGTAATATCTTCATAGAGGAATGGCAAAGAGTTGTTAAAAAGATTAAAGAAATGTATGAGTGTTGGAGACAAAAAAATTAATCTTTTTCAAATTCAGAATCTTCTGTCCATCAGAAGGTTTCATGATGAAAATGAAAGGTCAGGCCATGGAGAGAAAATATTCAAAAGTCAGGTTTGAGAAATACTTGTATTCAGTTTATGTGAAGTAAAAAGCAAAAAAATAAAATAAAATAAACTGTTCGAAAATAGAGGCAAAATACTTGAAGAGGTACTTTTAATGGACGATATACAAAAATATTTAATAAGCATATGAAAAAGTGTTCAACATCATTACTCATCATGGAAATGCAATTTAACATTACAATTAGACACTATTTTATTTTCAGCAGAGTGACCTGAATTTGAAAGATGACAGCAGCTACAGTTAACGGAATTGTGGAACAATAGTAATTCTCTTACATTGTTGTGAGTAGAATACAGAATCATAACACCACTTAAGGAAAAGTTTTGGTAATTTTTAATATAAAGTTAAAGTTATATTTGTCTTCAATCAAGCAATTTCATATATCCAGGATAAACCAAAATACTCAAGATAAAGTTTTGAAAAAAAGATTATGATTTTGTTAATAGCTCAAAACTGGAATCAATTCAAATATTTATCAACAGGGAATGGAAAAATAACTTGTAATGTATCCATATAAAAGGATAGTACTTTGCAATAAAGAGGAAAGGATGACTCTTTCCATGAACAGCATGGATAAAAATCATATCCAGAACAATAAATGGAAAATATAACTATAAGACATAAATATAAGTGAATATATATAAACTACCAGAACAAGGAACCCAATCTCAAGTGAAAAATTTTTAAAAAGTAGTTTCTCTTGAGTAATGAGGCATTGATCAGAAAGGGACTTGAGACACTTTGGAAAAGGTGGACATTTTCTATGTAGTAAGAGGCACGCATCTGCCTGAATGTATCCACTTGAAATAAATGCTCAGTTAAATTCTGAATATTTCAATATATGCAAATTTGACATAGAAAGTAACTGTGAAATATAAGCAGATAGGGTACATGGAATCCATGGGGGTATAGAAAAAAATAAGAAAGGCAGTATATTGATAATTATTGAAGCTAGTTGATGAGTTTATATGACTATCCTTTGTATAGATTTTTCTGCTTCTTTATCCTTCTTCACCAACCCTCCGCTTTTTTTTTTTTTTTGGTGTTTTACTAATAAGAGCATAACTTCAATAAGTCACATTCACAACAGTCCCTGCTTTTTAGATTGTGCCTTTAGACACCAGCCTTGAGAAAATTTTAATTAATTAATTTTTTGTGGCACTGGGAATCAGAGAAGAATTTTTAGAGTATGAATTATGATTCAATGAAAAGGGAAAGAATGAAAATATTCATGATTATTGATGTACAAGGCCCTAAAAGAGGAAATGCAAAGAAGAGATCTCAAGCCTAAGTGAAAGAGTATATCCCAGTTACTATAAAATAAAAGAAAAATGCAATCTACTAAATACCTCAATATGGAGAGCCACAAAATGTGATGGAGAGTAGGAAAACACTAAATCTGCAAGGAATAGTAGTTGAGACTAAGCACAGGAGAAACCCCACCTGTCGTCTTTGCTTGATCCCATTCATTAGGGGCACACACTCTGTGCCCCTAGGCTGATTGGAGACATGATCATAAACCACAGAGAATAGTATCCCAGGGTACAGCCCCATCTGCAGGACTGCTGTGTTAAACTGATCATGTCATTTATTTTATTAATTTTTCATTTTTTAAATTTTAATTTGTTATACATGACAGCAGAATGCATTACAATTCATATTACACATATAAAGCACAATTTTTCATATCTCTGGTTGTACACAAAGTAGAGTCACACCATTCATGTCTTCATACATGTACTTAGGGTAATGATGTCCATCTCATTCCACCATCTTTCCTACCCCCATTCCCACTCTCTTCCCCTCCCTCCCTTTTTCCCCTTTGCCCTATTTAGAGGTCATCTAATCCTCCCATGTCCCCCACCCACCACATTATAAAGGAGCAGCCTTAAATCAGAGAAAACATTCGGCATTTGGATTTTTGGGATTAGCTAACTTCACTTAGCATTATATTCTCCAACTCCATCTATTTACCTGCAATTGCCATGATTTTATTCTCTTTTAATGCTGAGTAATATTCCCTTGTGTATATATACCACATTTTCTTTATCCATTCATCTACTGAAGGGCATCTAGGTTGGTTCCACAGCTTAGCTATTGTGAATTGTGCTGCTATAAACATTGATGTGACTGTGTCCCTGTAGTATGCTGTTTTTAAGTCCTTTGGGTGTAGACTGAGGAGTGGGATGGTCATTTATTGATACAAGTGTTACAAAGCCCTCTAATACACATCAGATCTTAGAATTGAAGGACAGCTCTATTGTGTTCACACTGTTATTTAGTAGGCAGTCAGAAGGAGAATTTGTTCATGATGCTTACTAATGAAGTACCTTCATCCTCAGTCTTTACTCTCAGAATAAGAAGAATTGCTAATTATCAGCACTGGACAAAAATTAAATATGACATACTGTTTTCGTCAGCTATTCACTGTTGTGACTAAAAGACTTGACGAGAACAATTGTAAAGGAGGAAAAGTTTATTTGGAGGTTCATGGTTTCAGAGATCTCAGTCCATAGAAGCCTGGCACCATTCCTCAGGGCTCCAGGTGAGGCTGAACATCATGGTGGGAGAGGGTGGCAGAGGAAAGAAGCTCACATCACAGTGATCAGGAAGCAGAGAGAAAAACAGAGAGAGAGAGAGAGAGAGAGAGAGAGAGAGATCTCCACTTGCCAGATACAAAATATATACAAAAGGCATGCTCCCAGGGACCCGCCTCCTACAGCCACACTCTCCCCACCTTTTGTTACCAATCAGTTATTCCTCTCAGGGTATTAGTTCACTGGGTAGGACTCTTGTAACCTAATCTAAACCTTCTTGCATTGTCTCACATGTAAACTTTTGGAGGGCATTTCACATCCAAACCATAACATGTATATATTTAATTTTTTCTATTATATATAAATTAGCATAACATGCATGCATGCAATGTGTGTATGTATGTGTCTATAAATGATTCAGAGATGGAATCCCATGTTCACTAGCTGCCTGTTTTAGTCAGCAGCTTTTTTTTTTTTTTTTTTTTGCCTCTGTGACTTCAAGATCCCATCAGCACAATTGTAGGGGAGGAAAAGTTTATTGGGAGGTTCACGGTTTCCGAGGTCTTAGTCCACAGAAGGCTGGCTACATTCCTTGGGGCTCAACATGAGGAACAGTGTGGCAGAGGGAAGCAGCTCATATGATGATCAGGAAGCAGAGAGGGAGATTCCACTTACCAAATACAAATGTATACCCAAAACCACGCCCCCAATTCCCACCTCCTCTAGCCACACCCTACCACTTCAGTTACCACACAGTTAATCCCTCCCTATCATAGGATTAAATCATTAATTGGGTTAAGGCTCCTCTAACCCAATCATTTTTCCTCTGAACCTTCTTGCATTGTCTCACACATGAGTTTTTGGGGGACACCTCACATCCATACCATAACGCCACCTAAATTCTTGCAACAAACATTGCTCACTTGCTACATATTCATCTTACTGGTCTAGGAGACAAGAAACCTAGATATGAGTTCTGGATCTGGCAATAACTAGCAGTGTAAACCCTTTGAAACACAGTACACTTACTAGTGAAGTGGTGACATTGTGTAGTTTCTTTTCATTGCTCAACAATTCTTTTGACCTCTGATGTTCAGAGGACACTGATGTAAGTACTGATTGCCAAAATCTCTTTTGGAAATGATGTTACTCTTAGTGAAATTGAATGCTCACTCTTGCATGGAGCTTTAGTCATATTCTGCATTTCTTACCCAAGCCTATGAAGTGACTCTCACTTTCCTTCCTTTATGAATAGGGCTCAAAGGAGCAAGTTGACTTTCCTAAGACAGCAGGCAAGATTCAAAGTCATTCTGGAACTTCACTCATATTGTTTTGCCTCTCCAGTTTGAGGTGTGCTTTTCCATCTGAGTATTATAAAGGTTTATCATGGCCCCATTTTATGTAATATTGCAGCTTTACTGCCCTGACTTATTTATTATTCAGTGTCCTAGGTGAGACATTTCCCTTTCCTACAGTCTTGTGGAATGCATGGTGTTAAAATGGCAAGGGCTGTATATATATTCAAGCATTACATCTTATTAAAAATTCAGAAACAAAAGAAAACAAAACTTAAGAAACTCAAATCCACCACATATTTCCACAGTACCTTGGGAATTAGAAGTAAACACCCAAAGTATGATTTTTCAAGTGCTGTCTTTCTCTAATTATGTGTTTTTTTCACTACTTACTGTGTATTTTTAGCACAATAGCTATGAGTCTAAGAGAGTTGTAGGTTTAAAATGGGTGGTTTTAATTAAAATGATGCCTTTGCAAAATTTTGAGGGGGGTTTGATTTCATAATATTTTCATAATATTATCACAGTATTGGTTTTATGAAAAACAAGTTTAAACAAGATGTTTTTGATCCCCAAACACTAATTGTATTAGTGATGTCAAAAAGAGGCTCAATACAGGTGAATACATTGTTTGGTAACATTTTCCGACTCCACTAATTTTTTGGAAAGAAGCTCAAGACCAAGACCTTAAATGCAACTTCCAGTCATGATGACTCTGTCTAGTATATTTAAGAAAATCCCCCATTTGTCTTTAAATATAACAATGATGGATTATAATAAAGCCAGATTACTCCTTAAAAATAAGATACACATCTCCATGAAGTAAAAATTCAATAGAACATTCAGGCTTTTGGACTTCCTGTGCAGAAATGTGCAAACCCCACCCCCATCCCTGCCACATTTTTTCTTATGACCCAGCAATCAGCAAAAGAAAAAAAAAAAGCCCAAATAATAATCACAGTATAGGGCTATGAGTGTATTTCTTAGTGGTTGAAAGAGGCAGGTAGGTTTAGGACCAGGAGCTAGGGCAAGCCTCAGTCCCAAAGGCTTAGAGAATGAACTTGGCCATCCTCAAGATTGCTGCAGGACTGGACCACTTAGCTGCCAGAGTCAGGCCCATTTCTGGACATGTGGTTTCCAGGGGGATATGTGGAGGTGACCACCAAAGTGTTTGACAGAAAGAGCATAAGAAAGGATGGATTTCAACCAGAGAAAGGAACAGAATGGGCGAAACAGTGATAAGCAAATAGGATGGTTAAATATGTAATTAGTATTACTGATTATAGCATATAATAATAGCTATTTTTTTGCTAAAACAAAAGTCAAACACGAAAAAATCAGGGCAATGACAGGGAAGTGAGGGGGGAACAGAGTTTGGTGAATGTTAAAGGGTGCTATTTGTCTAATTCAGGAGGAAAACAAAGATAGGGTTACACAGTAGACTTTGGTAGAAAAGATAATTATGTTTGTATACACACACATATAATGTATATATATATAAAATGAAAACATACTTCTTTAGTAAATATTCTTATAACAAAGTCTTCATGGCAGTGATTTCTTTGGGAAAGGGCAGGAAAGAAATGAGAATACTGAGGGAAATAATTTTACTTGTGTTTTTTTTTCTCTAAGGAAAATATTTAAAGCTGATATAAAAATAAGAAAAAAGGGGATGGAAAAGAAAGAAAAAGGAACTGCCAGAAAAGGAACAAAAAATGCCTAGAAACAACAAAGACACTAAGCACCAAAATGCCAACAAAATTCCTGTATTCAGTGAGAAGTGCTTATGAAACACATAAGAGCCAGTGTTCTCTTCCATTGTAATGGCAGCCTCCTCATAAGTTACAATAGTATTGCATTGTAATGTTCAGTTCTGAAAAAGAGTAGAGAGCTCTCAGAAATACAGTTATGACTGGATCAATCTAACCAATGGGGAAGATACTAGAATATACACCTCTATCTTGAGGAAGGCACCAAGAGATTACTGTGAGGAGATTCATCAGGCATCGTAGTATATAGTTCTGGAATTTTCTTTTAATTTCCCATGGTGAAGAGAGGGGCATACCAAGAGCATTTAACATTCAGATTATTTTAAACACTTATTCCTCTATAGGACAAAATTATTTTTAGTGATAATAATGCATGTGTTATTAATATTCATTATTTTCTTGATTTTCTTTTACTATTGAACTTATTAACAACTTTATTTTTTGTTAATAAAGTTTTATTGGAATACAGCCATACCTCTTTGTTTATTCATTATTTGTGAATGTACATTACAAGAGCAGAGGTGAGTAACACTAACAAGAGACGATATGCCAACAAGTGTAAAATATTTTCTTTCTGGGTAAGAAAAGAAAAATGTTGATGTCTGAGTTAGACCATTAAAGTAAAATATAGAATATAGTCCTTTCAGAGTTTCATTAAGTGATGTATAACTCTCTCTAAATATTTGCTGGGCAACTGCACACCAATTTCTTTTTTTTTATAATAATTCTTTTTTTAAATTTAATTATTTATTTGCTTATTCATAATGAACAAGTATAGCATCTTTTTACATACAACTGCTTGTATACAAAGTACATAAGTACCATTCAGATCTTCAATCATGCATTTAGGATAATGATATCCATCTCATTCCACCACCATTTTTTTTCCTTGCCCCCCTCCCTCCCCCCTTTCTCCCTCCCTTCCCCTCCCTTTCCTTTGACCATTCTAGTGTTCCTCTAATCCTCCTATGTACCCCCCGTGCAACAACACTGTGAACTAGCCTCCTTATATCAGAGAAAACATTCTGTATTTGGATTTTTGAGATTGACTAATTTCACTTACCATTATATTCTCCAACTTCATCCATTTAACTGCAAATGTCATTATTTTATTCTCTTTATTGGATGAGTAAAATTCCATTTTGTATATATACCACATTTTATTTATCCACTCATCTAACGAGGAACATCTAGGTTGGTTCCACAACCTACCTATTGTGAATTGTGCTGCTATAAACATTGAAGTGGCTGTGTCATTGTAATATGCTGTTTTTAAGTCCTTTGGGAAGAGACCCAGGAGTGGGATGGCTGGGTCATAGGGTGGTTCCATTCCCATTTTCCCAAGAAATCTCCATACTGCTTTCCATAGCGGTTGAACAATTTTGCAGTCCCACCAGCAATGTATGAGTGTGCCTTTTTCCCCACATCCTCCCCAACATTTATTGTTGTGTTCTTGATAGCTGCCATTCTGACTGGAGTGAAATGAAATCTTAGAGTAGTTTTGATTTGCATTTCTCTAATTGCCAGCGATGTTCAGCATTTTTTCATGTATTTGTTGATTAAATGTGTATCTTCTTCTGAGAAGTGTCTGCTCAGTTCCTTAGCCCATTTATTGATTGGATTATTTGCTTTTTGGTGTTAAGTTTTTTGGGTTCTTTATATATTCTAGAAATTAGTGCTCTATCTGATGTGCATGTATTAAATATTTGTTCCCAATTAGTTGGCTCTCTATTCACCTCACTGATTGTTTCTTTGGCTGAAAAGAAGCTTTTTAGTGGGATAAATCTATCCCATTCATTAATTCTTGGTAATTGTTCTTGAGCTACAGGATTCTTATTAAGGAACTTGGGGCCTAATCCGACATGTTGGAAATTGGAGCTTACTTTTTCGTCTATTAGGTGTATTGTCTCTGGTCTAATTCCTAGGTCTGTGATCCACTTTGAATTGGGTTTTGTGCATGGTGAGAGATAAGGGTTTAGTTTTATTTTGTTGCATATGGATTTCCAGTTTTTCCAGCACCATTTGTTGAAGAGGCTATCCTTTCTCCACTGTACATTTTTGGCGCCTTTGTCTAATATAAGATAGCTAAAATTATATGTATTAGTCTCTGTGTCCTCAATTCTGTACCATTGGTCCACCCGTCTGTTTTGGTGCCAAAACCATGCTGTTTTTGTTACTATTGCTCTATAGTATAATTCAAAGTCCGGTATGGTGATGCCCCCTGTTTCACTTTTCTTGTTCAGGATTGCTTTGGCTATTCTGGGTCTCTTATTTTTCCAGATGAATTTCATGACTGCCTTTTCTATTTCTTTGAAAAATGACATTGGAATTTTGATTGGAATTGCATTAAATCTGTATAATGCCTTTGGTAGTATGGACATTTTGACAATATTGACTCTACCTATCCAAGAGCAAGGTAGGTCTTTCCATCTTCTGAGTTCTTCTATGATTTCTTTCTTTAGTGTTCTATAATTTTCTTTATAGAGGTCTTTAACCTCTTTTGTTAAGTTGATTCCCAGGTATTTTATTTTTTTGATGCTATTGTAAATGGGGTAGTTTTCATCATTTCCCTTTCAGAGGCTTTGTCACTGATGTACAAAAATGCCTTTGACTTATGGGTATTGATTTTGTATCCTGCTACTTTGCTGAATTCATTCACTAGTTATAAAAGTTTTCTGGTAGTGTTTTTTGGGTCTTCTAGGTATATTATCATGTCATCAGCAAATAGTGCTAATTTGAGCTCTTCTTTTCCTATCTGGATCCCTTTAATTTCTTTCGTCTGTCTAATTGCTCTGGCCAAAGTTTCCAGTACTATGTTAAATAGCAGTGGTGAAAGGGGGCATCCCTGTCTTGTTACAGTTTTTAGAGGGGATGCTTTCAATTTTTCTCCATTTAAGATAATGTTAGCTCTGGGCCTTGCATAAATAGCTATTATAATGTTGAGATATGTTCCTGATATTTCTAGTTTTTCCAGTGTTTTGAACATAAAGGGGTGTTGTATTTTGTCAAATGCTTTTCCTGCATCTATTGAGATAATCATATGATTTTTATCTTTAAGTCTATTGATGTGATGTATTATGTTTATTGATTTCCGAATGTTGAACCAGCCTTGCATCCCTTGAATAAACCCCACTTGATCGTGGTGCACTATCTTTTTGATATGTTTTTGTATCCGATTTGCCAGAATTTTGTTGAGGATTTTTGCATCTATGTTCATTAAAGATATTGGCCTGAAGTTTTCTTTTTTGGATGCGTCTTTGCCTGGCTCTGGAATTAATGTAATATTGGTCTCATAGAAAGAGTCTGGAAGAGCTCCCTCTTTTTCTATTTCCTGAAATAGTTTGAAAAGCATTGGTATTAGTTCTTCTTTGAACTTCTTATAGAACTCGGCTGTAAACCCATCAGGTCCTGGACTTTTACTTGTTGGTAGCTTTTTGAAGACGTCTTCTATTTCTTCACTTGTATTCAATCTGTTTAAGTTGTGTATAGCCTCCAGTTCCAGTTTAGGCAAATCATACAACTCTAGAAATCTGTCAATGTTTTCAATATTTTCTGTTTTATTAGAATACAAGTTTTCAAAGTAATTTCTAATTATCTTTTGTATATCTTAGGTGTTTGTTGTGATATTCCCTTTTTCATCACAAATGTTAGTAATTTTGTTTTTTCTCTTCTTCTTTTTGTTAGCATCACTAAGGGTCTGTCAATTTTGTTTATTTTTTCAAAGAACCAACTTTTAGTTTTGTCAATTCTTTGAATGGTTTCCTTAGTCTCAATTTCATTAATTTCTGCTCTGATTTTAATTATTTCCTGTCTTCTGCTGCTCTTGGTGTTGATCTGTTCTTCTTTTTCTAGTGCTTTGAGGAGGTTTGATGTTAAGTCATTTATTTGTTGTTTTTTTCTTTTTCCTTTTAAGGAATGAACTCAGTGCAATGAATTTTCCTCTTACTACTGCCTTCATAGTGTCCCAGAGATTTCTATATGTTGTATCTGTGTTCTCATTTACCTCTAGGAATTTTTTAATCTCCTCTTTGATGTCTTCTTCAACCCATTGTTCATTCAGTAGCAAGTTGTTTAGCTTCCAGTTGTTGGAGTAGTTTTTCTTATTCCTTGTTTCGTTGTTGATTTCCAATTTCATCCCTTTATGGTCTGATAGAATGCAGGGTAGTATCTCTATTTTTTTTATATTTGCTAAGAGTTGCCTTGTGACATAATATATGGTCTATTTTGGAGAAGGAGCCATGTGCTACTGAGAAAAAAGTGTATTCGTTTACTGAGGGATGAAATATTCTATATATGTCCATTAGGTCTAAGTTATTAATTGTTTTAAGGAGGCCTAAGGTTTCTTTGTTTAGCTTTTGTTTGGATGATCTATCCATTGGTGAGAGAGGTGTGTTGAAATCCCCTAGAATAATTGTGTTGTGGTCAATTTTACTCTTAAACTTGAGAAGAGTTTGTTTGATGAATGTAGGTGCTCCATTATTTGGGGCATATAGATTTATGATTGTTATATCCTGTTGATGAATGGTTCCCTTAAGTAGTAAGAAATATCCATCTTTGTCCCTTTAGAATGGCTTTGGCTTGAAATCTACCTTATTTGAAATGAGAATGGAAACCCCTGCTTGCTTCCGCAGGCCATGTGAGTGATAAGACTTTTCCTATCCTTTCACCTTCAGTCTATTGATGTCTTTTTCTATGAGGTGTGTTTCTTGGAGACAGAAAATTGTTGGGTCCTTTCTTTTATTCCATTCAGATAATCTGTGTCTTTTGAATGGCGAGTTTAGGCTGTTAAAATTCAGGGTTATTAATGAGATGTGATTTTTATTCCCATCCATTTTTATTTGTATTATGATGTTAGCTTGATTTGGTTTCTCTTCTGGTTGGTATTTCCCTTAGTTTAATATCTCCCTTTGTTGATTTTCATTGTTATTTTTCTCTTCTTCTTGAAAAATGTTGCCCAGGATGTTCAAAAGTGCTGGCTTTCAAGATGCAAAATCTTTTAACTTTTGCTTGTGGAAGGTTTTTATTTCATCTTCAAATCTAAAGCTCAATTTTGCTGGATATAAGATTCTTGGTTGACATTCCATTTTTTTTTCAGAGCTTGAAATATGCTATTCCAGGATCTTCTTGCTTTTAAGGTCTGGGTAGAAAAATCTGAACATAGTCTTATTGGTTTCCCCCTATATGTAATCTGCTTCCTTTCTCTTGTGGCTTTTAATATTCTCTCCTTGCTCAGTATATTAGGCATTTTCATTATAATGTGTCTTGGTGTGGATCTGTTGTGATTTTGTATTTTTGGTGTTTGGTAAGCCTCTTGAACTTGGTTTTCCCATTCATTACTCAAGTTTGGAAAATTTTCTGTAATTATTTCATTAAATAAATTACTCATTCCTTTGTCTTGAAACTCTGACCCCTCCTCTACCCCAATCACTCTTAAGTTTGGTCTTTTTATGTTGTCCCATAATTCTTGAATGCTCTTTTCTTGGTTTCTTACCATTTTTGCTGTGTAATCTAGATTTTTCTCTAGGGTATATATTTTGTCTTCATTGTCTGAGGTTCTTTCTTCCAAGTGATCTACTCTGTTGGTGATACTTTTGATTGAGCTTTTATTTTGGTTTATTGCTTCTTTCATTTACGGAATTTCTGTTTGGTTTCTCTTTAGAGCCTCTATCTCCCTATTGAAGTAATCTTTTACTTCCTGTTTTTGTTTATGGAGTTCTTTGTCGTAATGATCTTTCGCCATCTGTATTTGCACCCTCATCTCATTTTTTAGTTCATTCTTAAGTTCCGCAAACATTTGGAATATATAATTTTTGAATTCCATCTCTGGCATTTCACCAACTGTGCATGGCATGGAATCTACTGAGGAGGTGTATTGATTTGTTTGTGTCACTTTCTTCCCTTGTTTCTTCATATTGCTTGTGTGTCTATTCTTCCTGCACTGTGGGACCTTGACTATTTTGATTTTACCTTAAAACCTTACGTTGCTCCTGTAGTACAATGCTATCAGATCCCCTTATATTTCCTTTATACTTTAAAATCAAACACTTTCTATTCAGAGAATCCCAGTTTGATCACAATGTACAGATTTAGTTAACCCAGATATTGTTTCCAATTTACTCTTTACGCTTCTGATGGGGTTTTATAGTTTCAAGTAATGGACACAGAGGTGATATGTTTAGGAAGAAGGAAGTGAGTGTATTGACTTGTTCTTTCTTAGAAAGTATGAAAAGAGAGTTCTATGTAAGTGGTTTAGTATCAGCAGACGAGAGAGGAAAGAGAATGGAGTGAATGATTAGGTGGAACGACCGATTTATATATGAACCTAATTTATGCAGCAGTTGAGAGAAGAAATAAAGAAAGATGGAAACGAAAAAAAGAAGGAAAAAAATGACCAAGGAGTAGAAATTAGTGTAAGAGAGAGGAGAGAGAGAGTGAGTATAGAAAATAGAGAATAAACTATATATATATAACACCACTTTGCTATATATTTCAATTGTACCTGTTCTAAAAATCCCAATTTCTGCGTATAACTTGTTTTTGCCTCTGGTGAGTATGCAATGGCAGGGTGTAAATGGGGAAGATGAAGGAAGAAGAAAAAATACAAAAGTGAGAAGGAAGAAAAGAAAGAAAGAAAAGAGGAGCAGAAGCAAACAAACACACTGTCAATCAAAACAAAAACAAAGCAAAAACTAACAAACAAACAAACAAAAAACCCAAGAAACAACAAAACAAACAAACAAAAACGTTGAAACCAGGAATAAGTCTCAAACCAAATGGACCTTTGGAAGCCCTTCTTATTTCCCTTCCAGATTAAGCCAATTGACCCGGATCATGTCCAGTCAGCAATCCTGTTAGTGGAGTCAAGGCTGCACCTTTGGCCAGTTGCAGAATGGCACAGTGGAAGAGTGAAGTGGGCTTATCTTCAGGTTGGGCCCTGCGTACAGCAGCAGGGAGGTGCCACTCTGGGCCCTGGAGGCCAGGCAAACTGGTGGCTGGGTCTCTCCTTCTGGGGGTGGGTGCCTACCTCTTGCTCTGGTCGCAGCTGGGCAGGTCGCACTACTTATTAACAACTTTTGAAAAATATATTGTAATTTGAAGATGCTTTCAAATGAAGTCAAATATTTCATGTATGGTCTAAACTTCAAACTTACAAACAATAACAGAAATTACAACTTCCAATACATGCTGTTTCACAGTTTGAAAATTTCAACATTAAAAACTCCAAGTGGTCACAAAAATGACAGTACTTTAATAACTCAAGATATGTTTCTTACCTCTACCATGCCTTTGTCATTATTTCCAGTGTAATCTTTAAACCTAAGAACATATAGTACCATAGGAGTTGGAGACAGGAACTGTCTGAAGGGGCTTGAACCATTAAAGTTGTTACTTATTCACGAAATGAATGCACATAGCTAAGTCTGTATGATTGGGAATTCTCCTAAATAACTTCTCCATAGAATACAATGTTTATTAAAAATAGGTAATAAAAATGAAGTTCGCATATACATTATTAAACACAACCATACCCTCCAGCAACTGTTTAGAACTTAAGCCAAAATATTTTTCCAGGAAGAGTATTTTATCACTGACTTTGTTTCAAATTGCTGGTGCAGGATGATAGTAAAAAGGAAACAAATTCACAGTCAACTTAATTGCTTTTAAATTCTTTACATACAGTACAGCCCATATTGCCTTCACCTTGGGCAATTGTTCCCACTGCTACCACCCTCCCTAGTCTCTCAATATTGAGATTTTCTTTTAATTATCCTTTTTGGTGAGTTCCTTTTCAATCCCAGGGAAAGAGGTCCTTCTCTGAGGGATCCTTTCCTGCATACATCAGATTTCTCAGAACCTTGGCCTTATCTTGATTCTCAGCAGCCTCCATTCAAGCTGAAGCTGATTTCATCCATTCTCTTGGCTGTAATCACCATCCATCTGTTGGGTACTTCATCACCAACTAAAGCCTAGATTATCTTTCCAAGATCTCATATATACAAGAGCCTGTTGGACTATCTTCACCTAGATGCCTCACAAACAAGGGGTGTTATAAATACTGGAGATAAAACAGGTAAAATTTTAAAAACCTAAGAGTAGCAGACTCCTGAGTGTTTATTATTAGGATTGTTATTACATCTCAGTCAGATAGCTGAGAGTAATCCAAGTCTAAGATTAAGTCTTCTCATCTTCAGAAAGAACCTTCACAGGAAATTGAGAAAGAATACCAGAAAGGTAAGAAGAAATCTGGGGAATAAGTCACAGATGCCAAGGGAAGAATGTGTGTTAGAAAGAAGATAAATAATAGTGTTAAGAGCTCAAGCAGATACTTGTCTGAAAATTGCCATTGGAATTAGAGTTTGGGCCACTGGCATGGGTAATTTCCGAAATGTGGGCTTGTGTGTAATAGGAGGGAAGAATATAGATCTATTCTGGATTATCTAATACAATCACTTTGTGAGATAGGGATTAAAAAATTGACACTCAGATAAATTACATAGCTTTCCTGCATAGGTATTTAGAGGGAGAGGAAAAGACACAAAGTCACTTATACTTTCTCAGAAAACTTTATCAAACTTTGCTATGGTGAAACTACAGGTTACATTGGGAAAATTAGCTCATTTGATTGTCATTTGGGGACCATTAACACATTAGTTGTAACTCCTGGATATAAGGGGACAGAGAAGCTACTGAAAATGTCCTAAGCCGGGTTGGGGGGAGTTGTTGATTGATAGAACTGAAATGCCCATGGGTGCTTCTGACTGCATATACACAGAGCTAAATCCAGAGGCACCAAAATGTTATCAGGAACTCTTTGTTTTCCTCTGCCACCTACCTCTTTTCCAGCAATTGCATTCCTTCATATTTACTTCAATAAGTTGAAAACATATCTGTCAAAAACCTACACAAGAATGTTTATAGCATCTTTTCTTATTTTTGTACGTGGAATTGAACCCAGGGGCACTTAACCTCTGAGTCACATCCATGGACCTTTTTTTTTTTTTTTTTTTTTTTAATTTGAGTCTTACTAAATTGCTTAGAGCCTCACAAGTTGCTGCGGTTACAAGCACATCACTGCACCAAGGTTGTTTATAATATCTTTATTGAAAATTGCCACCATGTGGAAGTAAACAAAGTATTCTTTAATAGACAAATGAATAAACAAATTCATGCAATGGAATATTATTCAGTGGTAAAAGGAAATGAACTATCAAGGTACAAGAAGACATGGAGTATTGCTAAAAACATACTAGTAAGTGAAAGAATCCAATCTGTAAAATTACCTACTAATTGATTCCAACTATGTGGTATTCTCAAAAAGGCAAGACTATGGAGACTGTGGAAAGCTCATTGGTTGATCAAGATTTACCCAGAGGGGTATGCAGGAGGGAGGGTCTGATGAATACATGAAGTACAGGGGACTTGAGAGCACTGGACGTATTTTATATGATATGAATCCATGTCACAATACATTTGTCAAAACCCACTGAGTGTACTATCCAAAGAGTGAACCCTAAAGTAAACTATGGACTTTAGTTAATAATAATGTGTCAATGTGGGTTCATCAACTATAACAAATATAACACATTAAAGCAAGATGTCAGTAAGAAGGGAAATTGGAGGATGGTGAACGATTATAGAGCAGCTCTCTGCATTTTCAACCCCTTTCTGTAAACCTAAACTTTTTCAAAAAATAAATACTACAATGTAAAAAAAAATGAAATAATTATGTTATTCGTTTATCCAACCATTAATTCAAACAATGAATTTTTTGAGCAAATATTATGTGCTAGACACTATAGCCAGTTTGGATTTACATAAGCAAATAAGACATGGTGTGTACCAACAAGTGGATTATGGTGTGTAGATATTGCAAGTAAGGCATGCCCTCAGACTGCAGTCTGGTTTGTGCTGCATAGAGTGAGTAGAGAATGCTCTGGGATCACATAGAAGATGCAGCTAATTTATTGTTGGAGAAGTAGGAAAAAATTCTGGAGGGAGTAACTTCAGGATAGTCATATGTAAACTACATCAATTTATGTCTTTCCCTACCCAAAACCTCAGTATATCTTTCCTTTGGGTTTCCAAATTTGACATAATCGAAGGTAAGAGGTGTACATGAATGCTTCTTATCTGCAACTACAAGTGAGTAAGTCCAAAGGAGTTTCCCTATTATATCTGATGAACAGTGCTGAGAATCAAATTTGTTTAAAGGGAATATAAAAACAGTGTTTGGAGAAAACACCTGGGGATTGGGAATAATATGGAGATCAGAGATCAAGGGAAAATAAAAAGCAAAAACAATGAATCATAACAGGACAGTGGATGGTGTAGGCAAATACTTTGTTTAAGGTTACTACTTAATGTATAGCTGATCATTACAAAATTCCTAATGAGGATCTTATGCCAAAGACCTGATCCATTTAACTAGACATTTAAATCTAGTAAATAGACAGCGCTAGGTCTTCTTTCTGAATAGCTGCTGTTCTTGTCTTATATTTTATTTTAAATGTGCAAATTTATGGGGTATAATGTATAAAGCATTAGAAGTAACCATAAAGATCTTTGATCTATATGATATTTGTATCATTTATATGATAGTAATGTCTTATTTGTAGACGCTAATAAAAAATGTGAGCCCCCTTATTCAAGAATCATTACCATTTGTGATATGGAGGCAGCACAGAAATAAGCCAAGTGCAGGGCTCTTGCCCTTGTAAGTTGGGGCCTTATACAGTTCTGCCAGTACATACTCATGAAGCGAGCCCTGCCTCTACTCCCCCTTTTACAGCCATGCTTAGCTTGTGTTGGCTAAGGAACACCTTTAGATTTTTAGCATCCCTTTGGCTTTGACAAAACCAGAGAGAAGGGCTGGGGATGTGGCTCAGTGGCAAAGCACTACCCTAGCACATGTGAGGCACTGGGTTTGATCCTTAGCACCACATACCAAATAAAATAAAGGCATTCTGTGCATCTAAAACTACAAAAAATAAAAAAATTAAAAAAAATATGGGAATCAAAATTCATCCAATTCATATTGCAAATATTCCCCTCCCACATTCTCCTCATTATGGGGGATCAAGACAAGATAAGTTTGTCAAGGACAAGCCTGTCCTTGACACTTTTAAGCTACATATATTTTAGCCATATAGATATATTCAAAGGAAACCTAGTTTCTCCTCTATTTTGGGAATGAGTAGTAAAAGACAGTTCCTGGTATATGTTAAACACTCAATTAAAGCTTTGTTGACTAAATGAATAGAATCCTTATATCATACAAATTCCATAACTTACAGCCCAGTAATTCCACAGTGAAGTATATATCCTAATAAACCAAATTGCATATAAGCAAGTATATATTAAGACATTTATTACATTATTTATAATTATACAAATTTAGAAAACTGAATGTAAGAATAGAGTATAAAAGTCATATTAATCTGAGCTTTTCTCTATGTTTGTTTTACTTTTCTCTAGAATCCAACGAGGTAGTTCAGTCCTTTGTAGTTTCTAGCCTTTGTAACACCTGAGTTTTTTCAGGATTTAGTACCAAAGCAGTGTATAGTCATGGACATGCCCTATTGTCAATAAAGGCCTAAATTCACTGAAGTGCTTTGACTAGGTTTTCGTAAGTGAAGTCAATAAAGAAGAGAAAGAAAATTGCCTTTGAAATTTGAGAAGGGTTGAAAATACACAGATCTATAGGTCCCGAGCTACCAGGGACCTGAGCACCTCTTAGAAAAGCTCTATGAAAGTGGCAAGACCCCCCATATGGAAGAACAGTATCTTTTACCAATATGGGCCAAAGGACAGGTTAGAGGCCAATGTTCTATTTCTTTTTTCAGCAGCTGTTTGAATTCTGGTATTATTCTGGAAGGAAGAACGGGACCCATAATCTATGGCATTTTCTACTAACACAGAAGAAAAAGTACTTGGAAACAAAATTGTGTCAATTGAAGGGAAATTGAGTCATATTTTGAGTAATTCCTCCTGTATTTATTTTCCAAAATGTCCATAATGATTATGTATTTATTTAGCATCAGAAACAAATAAGCAATAATACAAAACCAAACAAAATGCTTTTACCCTGATCTCTTGTTCAAAGTAGAGTTGGGCTGCTGGATGACCAACCAATAACAAGCAACACATTTCAAACATACTAAAGTTTGAGAACTCAAAAAAACTTTTGTGTCTAACACCATCTCTGATTGTTACAACAATACTAAGTTGACAGAGCTGTTATTCTTATCACCTTTCTTCAGATGGAAAAACACAGACTGGAAGGGATTAAGTATATTATCCAGGGCCACAGAAATAAATGGTGATAGAGCCAATATTTCAAACTGCATTAAGGGAAAAGACAGAGTAGTGGTAAGAGAAGGATAAGTTAGGGAGGCAGAGAGACTCAGAAGCCTATCTTGGTTCTACCATCTATGTGACCTAGTTTCCAATATGTACAATGAAGACAACAGCTCCCTAATAAAATAAAAATTTAAAGAAAAAATGTTGTCTGAATATACCTCGTACATACCAAGTATTCAGACAATTCCTATTGTCTCTTCCCTTTCTCCTGTGTTCTGATTCAACATTCTGACCTGGTTGGAGTTTGTATTTCTAAAAAGACAGTCTATAGGTATTTAACCAGAGACCTTCATGAAACCATCCTGTTCTGTTTCAGTTCTGCTGATTCAACACCTCCATGGATGGGGGACTCTGGAATTTATTATGCACCTTAAATGTTCATATGAACAACAAAGCTTAAGAATCTCTACAATTTTCTGTAATATCTCATGATAAAGGATGCAGGTAGTTTTAAAAAGGCGTACCTCATTGAAAAATCACTTACATTAAATTTGTCTCCTATGTCTGTCTTTTCTGCTACTTAGGGACATCTATATGCTAGTTTATCTTTGGTAAGCACTCATTTTAGTTTATTAAATATTTAGGAAATATTTTAACAGATTAAATCCCTAACCAAACACTAAAATCTAATTCCATTATGCTAGTGTAAAAATGAATCTTCTTTCATTGATATCTCTTTTAAGATACTGAAAAATGATATGTGTATTTCATTTAGTACTTGAAGTCTAGAAATCACTTTCTTTCTTTTTACATAAGGAAATTTGCCTGGTCCTAAGCTTCCTCCAGGTAAGTGCTATGGCCCAAATGTTTGTGTTCTTGCCAATTCCTATGTTGAAATCCTCACCCCCTAGATACTGGTTTTAAGAAGTAGGAACTTTGGAGATGATTAGAACATGAGGGCAGAGCCCTTGTGAATGTGATTAGTACCTTCAGAAAAGAGGCTACAGAGAGCTTGTTTTCCTTATCTACCATGTGAAGACACAGTCAGAAACCACCAACTATGAATTAGGAAATGGGTCCTTACCATCTGTCTCATCTGTCTTAACAGGAACTATTATCTGATTATGCAGCTAAAGAAACTGAGTCTCAGAGGATGAAATAATTTGTTCAAGGTCACATAGCTATTAAGTGGAAGATATAGGATCAAAAAAATCTTTTGATTCCATTTCCAATTTACTTTCAGCCATGGCAACACAATATTCATTGCATAACCATGACTCATCACTAGCAGGAGTATAGATACAGTAAAAAAAATAGACATTGCATACATTTGTTGAATAGATATAGAAGAAAAACTATTGTTTTGTTGCTTAGTTGAACACTATGTTAAGATGAAATTCTATTTGTGGTACAGATGGTGAAATTTAAAGCAAAACATTTTTTTGGATGTTCATTTTTCCCCAAGCTTATCTCATTGAGTATGTTTACATTGATTATCGCATCCATTCAATCAGTGTTTATTGAAAACCCACATAGGGAATTGGGATGGTTGCAACCATCTGCATGCAACTCATGCAAAATTTTGGCCCTAAGTAATCTCATAATTTTGTGAGGGAAGAGGAAGAATTATGTGGTAAAGGATAGGAGTATATGACTAATGGAGACGTTCAGAAGGTAAAAAGGAGCCCATAGAAACAAGACTGAGTGGGTAGAGTTCATGGAAGACACTTTGAAGAGCAAAGCGAATGACATTACGTATCATAGTGCATCAAGTGACCTGAAATATGTCATAGAAAGCAGAGATACATGAATGAATGTAGTCTGTTCAGAGCTAGATGCACTTCTGGATTATTGGCATATGAAATGTAACTAGTCATTAAATGGTTGGAGATAAAGGTAGAAATCACATATGGAAAGCTGTGCATGGCGTGCTTAGGAACTTGCAATTTATCTAACAGAAGAGAACTTCTCAAAGTGTGGTCCTCAGACACATATGAGTGTTCAGGACACTTTTAGGGACCTGCAATGCCAGAACTACTTCCAAATTAATGCATACACCTTATTTATCTTTTGGACTTTGATGACATTTGCTCTGCTAGTGGGTAACACTCCTGCTACAGTAGTACAAATCAAGATTAGCACTGAAGTGCCAAAGGAAACTATAAAACATGCTAGTCATCCTGTTTTTTCTTATTCAGGTTCTCACAGTGGAAAAAAATTCAGGTTCTCTCAGGAATGCTGTGAAGAAAGTAGCAAAAATTGTTAATTTTATTAAATATCAACCCCAAACATGTCTTTATTTAAACTTCTGTGTGGTGAACTGGGATGGGTACTTAAATCACTTCTCTAGGAAAAGCACTTGTCAGGTGGTTGGGTTGTGAGCTAAACTAGCTGTTTTTCCCCATGAAACCCTGTTTTTTGCTTGAAAAAATAACTGGATATTTCACATATATTTTCTCAAAAATGAATGGAGTGAGCCTGTCACTTCAAGGAAAACAACTGACAGTATTTGTTGCCAATCATTAAATTTGAGCTTTCAGTGACAATTAAAATTTTGGAAAACTTGTATCTACTACTGTGAGCTTGACAGCTTCCAAATACTTAAATACTTTTCTGATGAGATTGGTGATGATATTAACAAATGTGAATTTTTGATATCTATAATGAAATGTTCTAACATTTGGAAGGTCTGTATAACTTAGTGAACCCACATTTTCAAAATGACCAATGCTTATTTTGAGAAAATCTTGCATGGGTAGCATCTATTCAAAGTGTAAAACAGAGTAAGAGATTTTAATGTAACAGGGACCAAAAGTTCACTGATGTGTTGTCACATTCCACACTATAGCTAAACTTTTAAGAAACTATCATTTGTTTAATTTTGGTGTAGTATCTAAGAGGAAAAAACAAAAATTATCTGAAGAGACCAATAAATTCTTCCCTTTTCATATGAACTCTGTGGAAAGTTGAACTTTTTCTCCTTGTACTTCAGGAAAAATGGTATGTTGAAAGAGACTGAATGCCAGAGGAAATATGAGAATCCAATTGTCTTCCTATTAAGCCAGACATGAAGAAAATTTGTAGAAAAAAAAAAATCTGACTCTTCTTCTTTCCCTTTGTTTTGGCAAATATGTTTATTTTTAGTAAAAGATATATTTTAACTTGTAATTGATTATTGGTGCGTCCATTTTAATTTATAATATGACAAATCTAGACAGAAGAACCCACAAAAACAAAAGCTTTTATGGTACTGGATAATTATTAAGGGTATAAAGGGATCTTAAATAAAAAAATGTTTGAAAACTGCTACCATAGGTGATGGAAAGCTACAGGAAGGTTTAATGCAACAAGGCCATGGTCAGATTTAATGTCAAGATATATTACTCCAGGTGGGCTCTTCATGACTGTGGAGATAGATTGAGGGTGAAGGGTATTGTGCTGTTAGCCCTTTATATTTGGAAGAATACTCTTTTATATATCATAAACATTAAATATGTCCAGATCATAACAAGATTTGTAGTGGGTCAGTCATTTTTTCCAGTAAGAAACAGTATGACTTTGATCTAGAAAGATGAAGGAAATTGCCTTTGGTTTCTCAAATTATTCTTGCCAGAATTTGAATGCAGATGTGTCTGTCTCCAAAATCTATGTTTCCCAGCACACTGTACTTTTATCCCTTGATTATTCATTATGAAACAATAGTCCCTTCACTTTAACATTAGAAAAGCCACTCCATTAATAAAGAAGTCTTTAAAAAGTTGTTCTTCTTTTGCTTGGTCCATCTTTTCCTCCTAGGTGCCTTGGAGACCAGAGGAGCAGTTTCCTTCTGGAGCAAGAATATCACCAGTCACTGGGAAAAATATTTGTAATAGTAACATTTTCCTACAGCATGGGCCTTCATGAGAAAAAGAAGTAAATTTTCACCTTTGCACTCCCCCACCACACACATACATGGGCAGGCACAATACACATGTAGTTTCAATTGGGGTAAAACTGTGTTTGTTTCCTATTGATTCTGTAGCAGATTGCCATGAATGTAGTAGCTTAAATAACACAAATTCAGGTCTCACTGGGCTAAAAGGAGATATGGGAAGCTGTGCTCCTTCTGGAGATTGTAGGAGAGCATCCAATATCTTGACTTTTCTAACTATTAGAGGCTGCCTACATTCCTTGGATCATGGCCCCCTTCCATCTTCAAAGCCAAAAATCATATTACTTGGACATCTACTTCATCATCATGCCATCTTGTATTCTCTCTTCTGTCTCCCTACTTCACTTACAGTAAGTCTCATGATTACATTGGGCCAATGCAGATAATTTCCCCATTTCAAGCTTGATTGATTAACAACCTGAATTGGTTCTACAACCTTACTTCTTGCCATGTCACACAACATATTCTAGGCTCAGGGATTAGAATGTGGGCATTCTTGGGATAATTATTCTGTCCACCACAGGGCTTTCTTTTTTCACTGCCCATGCTCAATTTAAGAATACAAAAAAGCAGACTACTTCCCTCATTTTATTTGACATGAGTGCACGCGCGCGCGCGTGTGCACACACACACACACACACACACACACAGTCTAAATAGTTTTCATTTTCAGCATCTTTACTTTTCAATACTATGCAGATGTTGCTCCAAATTATGTTGTCCTTTCCTGCCCCCCTGCCATTCTCTGACTTGGTACTATCTAGAATAGTAGACTTAGAAGACAGGAAATTGAGTGTCCTAAATTCTTGCTGAGGATTAGTTATTGCTAATTGGTTCTTTGAACAGACTGAATGAGGTGAGATTCTTTCAGTTTGCAATTCAAGGGGATAAATTTTATGTCAGCAAAATCCATAAGTATTCTTGGAGTGTCTTCCTCAATTTAGAGCATTGTCTCTTCATTTGATGAGCAGTTTTTCCAATCAGACATATTTGTAGGAGATGAGATAGGCAAGAAGAAGACCCTAATGCATTTGACCTAACTAGACATGTCTGACTCCCTGGGAGAGTATATGGTATTATCTGAATAAGGAACTGATTCTTTCTCAGCAAATCTAAAATAAAACAACCAGCTTCTGATTCTTACTCAATACCCACTCATGTTCAGTCCACTCATTTTCCTAATTGCTAGGCTTTTCTTTGTGTTCCACTTGCTTTGGCATTTGAAAATCTTTTTTTTTAATTTTTATTTATAGTAGTATGTATTACAGTTCATACTATACGTATAGAGCATCTTTTTACACAAAACAGTTTGTATACAAAGCATATTTACAGCATTCAAGTCTTCAATCATGCATTTAGAATAATGATATCCATCTTATTCAACCACTTTTTCCCCCTTCCCCTTTAAAATCATCCTAACATTTTAAATGCCTATGTAATAGTCTATTACATGGATAGATGCATCTTCACATTCTTAAACATCCATCTCTTTGTGGGGGATGGGTATCCCAATAGTTAAAATTCTGCAATGAGCACTTAACAACAAGGTTTTCACCTTTGCCACCATTGAAAATTATTTGCTGTGGAGGGCTGCCCTGTGCATTGTGGGATATTTAGCAACATCTCTTGCCTCTACCCACTAGATGCCAGTAGTACCCTCTCAGTTGTGACAAAAACATTTCCAGATATTGCCAAATATCTCCTGGGGGGCACAAATGCCTTTAGATGAGTATCACTGCCTTAGAATATATCTGTTCCTCCAGTTAGATTGTTTCTTCATGACATATTTTGAGGACCAGAATTTATGGGACAAATAAAAGTCTTTGTATGGTTTTTGATGTATTGCCAAATTAGTTTCCAAAATGGTGTATCAACTTTCTCTGCTCACCAGTAAAATCTGAGTGACCCAATTCTGCATTAACTGCAGGAGTCTCTGTTAATATCACTTTATTTTTAATGTACTGATGCTGTTACTTCACTATTATTATTTTATTTCAGTTTGCTTTTCTTGAATGCTATTAAAAATGTAATGCTATATATGTTTGCTTATTATTTGTACGTTTTATTTTGTAAAATGTCACTTGAGTTCCTCAGCCCATTTGTGTTATAGGATTTCTGGGAGTAATTAAAGCATGAAAAATACAGCATAAGAATGCTTTACAAAATTGGGGCAGTCTTTTTAAAGTGAGGGTTAATATATGAATTTTTAACGAAATGTTTGTGGGTTACTTTCTTTTTTTCTTCCTTAAGATTGTACTTTCATTTAGAAAAAAGCAATATCTGAGATGACCATTAAGACTTACTTTATGATTTGCCAGTCACTTTTAGGTTTTGTTTTGTAGGATGGCCTAGATTTATAGAAATGGAATACCTAACATGCATTTCAATATCTGGTTGATAATACTGCACCTTTAAACAGATTTCCTTCTGAATTACTACCCTTTTGAGGTTCTGAGGTTTGTTTAGTCATGCATTGACTTTAAAAGCTACTCAATTACAAAATTTATGTGAATATACTTTGCATACAACCAGAGATTTGTAAAAATGTGCTCTATATATGTAATATGAAATGTAATGCATTCTGCTGTCATGTATAACATCTTAGAATAAAAAATTTTAAAAAATGCTTCTTACTATTGCATTCTTGAAAACAAAATGTTTGTCTATACATATACGCATGTATGTACATATGGTATATAGCAATGCCTTTAAAACAAAGGATGAACTACCTTTCCTGCCCACTTTGTTAAATGAATCTTTTTTCTACCTTTACTAGATCACATTACTTACTACAAGTTTTATTTTTCTTATTCCCGTTCCTAAAACAACACAAATACTATCAACCAATTATCTTCTGTCTACTAGATTAGAACAAGAAAGACTGAGGTATTTAATCTACATAGGGTTGGGGATAGGGATCTACAGGCACTGAATTTGTACTTTTCTGAACCTCAAACTCCTCATCTTCACATGAAGGATACTAAAATGAGATCTCAGAATCCATAGTAGATTTTATGAGGTCAGTGGGGCAGGCACAGCCTGTGGACCTCCTTATTACTTTGGCCTTTTACTGTTGGGAGGGCTAGAAAGTTACTGTGAAGAAATCAAGACAAATTTTAACACCAATACAAATGCCACATGTCTGCATGAACAAACTCAAAAGCTGGAATTATTCAGAAATCCATCTTCTACCTAGGTAGCCCCTATACTAGAAAATATTTATAAGGTCCTAAGGAATTTAAATTCTACTTTTATAATGATAAGAATGTGTAATGTATAAATTGATTGCATAATTCATTCATCTATTTTGTAAATTTCCTTTACATTAACTTTTTTCATCAGCAAAAGACTTTTGATGCTCTATTAGACCAAATTTCATGGTCTCTTAGTTAAAATTCAGTTACTGAAGAATGATTTAGCTTAAATATGGGATATTTTCTTAACACAGCTCCAAATTGCAGCTAAATAGACTTTAAACTACAGTATGTCATTTTTAGAAGGAAAAAAACTACAATGTAATAACTAGGCAGTCTTGTTGAATCTTTTGCTGTGATGTTATTTCTGCTCTGAAATGATCACTTGTCTTCATTTTGCCATGTTTATTGCCCCAAAAGGATACAAAAAAAGCACAAATTGCTACCTGCAACAAGTGTTCTGGTAGATTTAATATCTCCACTAAGGCTGCTTCAACACTAGTTTCTGGGTTGTTACTCTAAGGAAAAGCATCCTTTCATTTCACTTGTCTTTCATTTTTCCAAAGCTGAGTCAAGCAGTTGAATCAGAGAATTTGTAGACTTTTTCTAACAAATCAGAAGCTGATAGCTGGGATCAATGATCCATACACTTGACCATTAACAGCTGATGTAATGCTCTTAAACTTTTTTTTTTTTTTTTTTTTTTTTTTTTTTTGCATCACACCAGTGCATAGCAAAGCAGAAAGTAATTACATGGTATAGGCATTTATGTTATGCAAGTGAAATGTGCATGGGAGGCAAAGGGCCACATTACCCAGGGAAGTCTCTGCCAGAGGAGGATGTTAGGAGTAAGGGAAGACAGATTGTTTTGTGTGATGTTTGAAATATGGGCCTGGAGGTGAAGAAGAGCGTGAGGTCATTTAAGAGTTTCCATAGTCTCCCATCTTATGTAGCACCAGGGTCTGGTGGAAATTAGTAGCATTTCTTTTTATCTTCTATAAGCTGGAAACATATAGTAAAAGAGTAAAAGATCTGTGATATATTTCAGAGACTCTTTTGGAGGACTGGTTGTGCAACCAAGTGCTGAATCTCAGTTCTCTATAAATGAAGATCAGCTTGTTTGATCAGATATTACCTTTTTAAATTTCCTTTGAATTCCACATGAAGGTTCATAAATGGGAAAAATCTCTGTGTTGAAAAGGATATAATTCCAATTTTTTTATCATTTCATTCTGGTGGTGGTGTTTGCTATTCCCACATTTAAAAATATTTCTATGTATGATATTTGTAGTATACTGGCCGTGCATTAGTGACCCCTAGCAGTGTATACTTTGGATTAATTAATTTTCAGCATTGTGCATTTTCAAACTCAATTGCTGGTGGGATCTCATTTGTTCAGTATCATTCAGTATAAAATTAAATTAGGAAAAATTAAAAAAAATGTTGACAAGGCAGGGGCTTCCCTGGCCAAAGTTTATCAATGCCTTTCTCAGCAAGGTGTGGTGGCACAAGCCTGTAATCCCAGGGACCTGAGAGGCTGAGGCAGGAGGATCGACAGTTTGAGGACAGCCTCAGCAAATTAGCAAGACCCTAAGCAATTTGGTGAGACCCTGCCTCAAAATAAATAAAAAAGATCTGGGGTTATGGCTCAGTGGTAAGGTGCTCCTGGGTTCAATCCCCAGTACCAAAACATAAAATATATATATATAAAAAAATACCTTCTTGTATTCCATCTTCTACAAGGAATTATAGGAAATTCCAAGAAAACTATGAAACTGTTGCTTTCTGTAATGTTTGAGGATTTTTGCTTCTTTTTTAAATATTTATTTATTTGCTTTAGTTGTACACAATTTGTTTATTTGTATGTGGTGCTGAGTATCGAACATGGGCCGCACACGTGCTAGGCTGAGAGCTCTACCGCTGAGCCACAACCCCATCCCTGACTTTTGCTTCTTATTAGGGTTCTCAGCTGTAGTCATGAAGGACCTTAAGATAGAATCATGTCTCCAAGATTGAGTGCACTGCACTTCTGGATACCACTTAATCAGAAAGCTTGAGTTTTGAAGCAAACAGACTTGGATTTAAATTTTTTATCTGATGTTCATTTGCCATGTGATGTAAAACCTTAAAATGTTGAGCATCAATTCTCTTGTTTGGAGAGTGGGAATACTTTGCTATCATAATCTTTTAGAAGTCTAATGAGGATCAACTCAATGTAAAAAAAAATAAAGTGGAGCAATTGCCAAATGTCTGACATATAAGAGGAGTTCAACTAATATTTGTTGAATATACAAATACAAGAATGACTCTGGGAGACAGCTGTGGTAATTCTCATTTTGTAAATAGTAAAACAAGTTCAGAGAATTTACTTGTTCAAGGTCATATAGTTGCTCAAGCCATCAAGAGTTACCTTTGATTTCTCCTCTTCCTTCAATCCTTCACCCTCCCAGGATTTAATCTATTACCAAGTTCTATCCTAAAACTTGATTTGAAATCCTGCTGTTTGTCACCATTTCTGCCCAAACCACCCTTGTAAATGTCTCATACTTTATCTCTCATCTGGCTTATTTCAACAGCCCTCTTTTAAAATTGGTGCATTATGATTATATGCAACATTGTGATTCATTATGTCATATCTGTACATGCACGTAATATAATTTGATCAATCTCATTCCTCAGTGCCTTGTCTTTCCATTCCCCTAACTCCTCTTATCTTTTAACTGGTTCCTCGACTTCAGCTTCAACTCTTACCTTCCCCCCTTAAAACACAGATAGGTTGATATCTTGAAATCATAAATGAGGCCAGGGCAGTTCCCTGCATAACTCTTGCCAGTGGTTCCCACTGCAATTAGAATCAAATCCAAGCTCCTCAGCAGAGTCTTGGAGACTGTATTATTTGATCTCTGTCTCTGCCTCTGGTTTAATCTCTTAGTGCTCGTCCTCTTGTTCACAGTTTCAATTATATCAGCCTAATTGCAACTCTTTATGCTGCCAAAACTCTTCATTGCCCCTGAGCTTCGACAGTTCTTCATGGAAAATTCTCCCAACAGAACTCTGAGTTTGTACTACTTATTTCTCAGATTTCTGATCAACTGTCATCTCCCTAAGAGGCCTTTTTTGACCACTTATCCAATATAGCCTCATGTCCATACCCAAGCATGGACTTTTATTCTGCCTTATTTTCTTACTAGTCTTTACCCATATCTTAAATTCCTGTATTTTATTTACTTCATTTTCTACTGGGCTATAATCTGTGCTAAATTACTCCCAAAGGTCATGCATCTTTAATGTAAAAAAAGAAAACTAAAACAAAAACAAACCAAACCCAAAAGCAGAAACAACAATGAAAACCAGTCATGTTCAAATATATTTTGTTTTTTAAACTTCACCAGCAAATCCATTCACTGCCAGCTGGTTGATTAATGTCCCACTAGAGACAAAATATAAGGCAGACCTCTTTACAAAGCATCCAAACCCTCAGGATACCATTTAGCAAAGCTGAAATTAGCCAACCTTCTGCCCATTTGGGACTCAGGAGTAAGAACAGCATGTATGATTTTCTCTCATTTTAACCATTACTTGAAAACTCTCCTCCAACATGTCTTTTGACAGAGCTACTGATAAGAAGCCAAATTGACTAATGTGATCTTCACCTTCTCTCTTTATCCCTGAACAGTGCAGTTTGGATGTACTAATGAACAACAAAGTGGTTCAATGCACAGTCAATCACAAGAGGCCAAGAGGAGCAGAGCAGGAATCCTGAATTTGCTGCCTATTATGGTCTATACTCCTCATCCCTGTTTTATTGGCCAAGACTATAATGATGTAAGCCCTGGTTTATTTACAACTGAATATGTGCAGATATAAGAAGTTGACTAGTCTGGTGAAAATCAGTGAGAAATAGAGAAGTGGCTCAGGGCCAGCCCAGTCACCTAGAAACAAACAAACAAACAAAAATGTCCAAGTTTATGATCAACAGACTTTATACCTAAGAACTCAGGGCCTCACCAATACCTCAGTGAGAGGAGGAGAGATGTTCTGATCAGTCATACTACAATAAGATTTGGGTATTACTATCATTGCTATGCCCATATAAACTGCTATGTAAATGCTATAATTCATTTTATAATGACTTTTTTGTTTAATTTTAAATAAGATGGATATGGCCAATACCTGAATCCACTCCCCAGAGTGGCAGAAAGCCACTGAGTAGAAGTTTTGGGGCTAGCAATCCTTTGGTTCCTGCTACATATACCCTACCCCATGCTCACAGTAGCTGAAAGGAGCTGCATTTAGCTTAGAAGCCTGGAATTGGAGCTCTGATATCAGGCAAGATTCTGAGATACTATTTGACATAAACCTAAACATGCTGGAAAACTGTCAAAGAAGAGTTTTCTAACCAATAAGAGTGCTTTCTGAGATCTAAAGGAAAAAGTGTCGTAGCTTTATTTATGAATCTCATACTGCTTGACTCTACTTAAGCAGCAATTATGAAAAGTGAAGTAAAAAATCAGTGGTCGTCTAATGCCTTGGGAGCTGAGCTTTCCAATTTGGTCATGTACAATGAGCAAAGAAACTAATAGTAGGTCAGACTCTGTGCTGTGTTGGCAAGAGAACCTCTGAGTCCCAGATTTCACTTCCAATGTAAGATTTACACTGTTCTGCAGCTACTGCAACACACCCTCTTTTGCATTTCTATTTAAACAAGTGCTTGGATAAATGTTCTGATGTCACTGCTCAAAATAAAGACTGCTGCAAGACCCGACTGCAAGGATTTGTTTAATATTCTGTGCACATACCCTTGCGAAGCCAGCACACTTCCAAAGTTATTTCATAGCACAAATCTTCATTGTAAGGGAGTAGTTAGGTCCTTTATGTCAATTGGCTATAGCAGAAGCATTTCCTTTTGATCACTAATTTGCATGTGACAGAAAAAGGTGCAGTATGTCTTTACTTCCCATGTCAATTTGCTCTTCTGTTTCAACAATGCTGCTCTTTCTAGTAATCAGTGCTTTTGTTTTATGCAAGAATATCTTTATCCTTTTCCAATGAAGCCATGCCAGAACAGTCTATGTAATTTGTAAGGTCCAGTGTGAATTGAAAATATGGGACCTGATCAAAGTTAGGAATTTTAAGTTACTGACAGTAGAGCATTAAATCAAATGTTGAGCCCTTGTAAGTGCAAAGTTCTGTGTGACTACACTGATCATGTACCCATAAGCCAGTTCTGTTATGAGCTACTTTATTTTTGTTCTTGCCCTTTAATGAACCCATAATTATTTTTATTTCTTAAGGATGGAAACCAAAGCCCAGTGAAGTAAAGAATACATCAAATACTAACCATTTAGTAAGTGGTATAGCTGGGTCCATCTGACTAAATATATTGATCTTCTTTCTCCTATGCTGGAGGTTGGCAAACTCTGGTCCATAGGCCAAATCCGATTTATAAGTTCAAAGTGTTTTTTTATTTTAATTTCATTGGTCAAAACCAAAACAAAACAAAAAATCATATTTCATTACACTTGAAAATATATAGCACTCAAATTTCAATGTCCGTAAATAAAGTTTTATAGGAACCCAGCCATGCCCATTCATTATTTGTTGTCTATGACTGCTTTGCACTCTAACAGCAGATCTGAATGGTTATGACTGAGAATCTCATGACTTGCAAGGTCCAAAATATTCATCTTTTACAGAAAATTTCTCTACATCACACAGCCAGTGAACACAGGTTCATTTGGAAGTAAAATGAAATGTATGTACACATATTTAATTGGAAATTGCATTATCTTTAGCACATTAGTTTCCCAGGGCCACTGTAACAAAGTACCACACTGGATGGTTTAAAACAAGAGGGATATGTTGTTTCAAAGTTTTGGAGGCTAGAAGTCTGAAATCTAGGTATTGATAAGGGTTGGTTCCTTCTGAGAACTTAGAGGGTGATCTGTTCCATGACTCCCCCTAGCTTCTGGTGGTTGCCTGTCAGCACAGGTGTTTGGTGTTTCTTGGCTTGTGAAAGCATTACCCTGATCTTTGCTTTCATGCTCACATGATGTGTTCTCTGCACGAGTGTTTCTGTCCCAATGTGTGCAGAGTTTGTCTTTTGATAAGGACTCCTGTCATATGGATTAGGGCCATCTCATATTAACTAGATCATCTGCAAAAATACTGTTTCCTAATCAAGTTACATTTACAGGTACTGGGGGTTAGAACTTCAACATATCCTTTTTTGCGGGGAGGGCACAGGTCAATCCCAAATTTTTATTGGTAAGATAAGTAATGAGCAAACACATAAGCAAACAACGTACAATCTTCTATCTTACTTCAGTCTCTTTTCTCCATACCATAAATCATGCAGAGAATATTTATAGTACTCCCAATCAGTGTTCCCAGCCTTTCCACCTTCATCTTACCTAATTCCTCAGATCATGGGAATATCTTTGATGTGTATATACTCTGCCTCCAAAATCCTTTGTTCTGATATTTATAATTCAAGACCAAACAGTGTACCAGAGGATTAGGACCATACCCACATTGTGAACACTGGAGTGTTCACTCATTCACTCTGTCCACTTAAATCTTGTTTTTTAGCCTGAAAGTTTCTTTGTATTTTTGTAGAGATGCTATATACTTGATAATAGAGTAACACTTTATTGGAAATCCAAAGGCATCAAGCTGTTCATTGTATCACTTGAATGTTCATCAAAGACCTTTTGTGATTCTAAAACATTATGGTGTGCCTTCAGTTGCTGGCATGGCCTTGCACACTGCAGCATCCCCACAACTGTTGGATACTCATCGAGCATTTTAACACTTGGCAACCACTTTCATCTTCAAAGCACTGTCTCCTGATTTAATTAGTCTTTCTCATTTTCAGTGAAGTAAGTGTGCTATCCTTCTAACTTGATGTTGACAGAAAGCAAAGTAATGTGAAGAAATCATTTTCAGAGCAAGATCCTTCTTAATGACTCAGAAGCTAGTTGAAGTGGTCTGAGTTTTGAATAGGCCAGTAGAGTCTTGGTTTCATGGGCACAGAATTCTTAGCTACTCTGATGTGGACCAGTTCCATTTTGTATCCCACTACTCAGCAGAGAGTGGCTGCTTGCGGGGGGCACCTGGCAACCCAACCAGTGTTTGACAAGGATCCACTGGGAGAATGATGTTTGCAAGGCCTCATCATCTCGAGATAATGCCAGATGTATGCCTCTGGGCTCTGGTGCCTTTTTTGCACTATTTTCCTAATAATATAATATTCATACTATTTTCTAGTGGTGATTGCTGGGGGTGAGGGGAATACTACAGCATTTTCTGAGAATATTAATAAAACATTAGAAACCATGACCCCTTCCCTACCACAAACGGTAACATAATCCTCTGCCACCGTGTGATGTGTCTACTTCCTGGGGTGATTGTTTTAAACATGTATTGTTATATGTGAGAACAGTCACAGAGCCACCTGTTTCTCCAGTCATGAGTATGCAAAAAGCACATAGTCTCACTGTTAGTAATCAGAAACAGAATAAAATCATAGTGCTTCCTACTACAGAGACCCTCTCTTGTGTCCCATGGGTTAGTTAGATTCAGAATCAGGAAAATATTGTGATATGGTGGAGGGATAAAAGTATTCATAGACATAAGTTAAATGTTAGATTCTGGTGCCTGTGATCCTGCTTTAGTAAGATTAGCTTTGCTAAACAATATAACAATTATATACAAAGAAAAGTAGTCATGGGAACCGCTGAAACTACTGCCCTCTTGCTTACCCAAACTTAAAGTTTAACTTAGGCTAATAGAATTAAGAGTCTAGCTTGTTTACCACAGCTCAGCACTATGTCAAGGGCATTTATGATGAAATAGAAACTTAAGATCAACTTTGCTGATTACGTTCACAGTTTAGACATTAAAATCAGAACAATAGCAGGGGATGTGGTGGAGATGTTATTGTCTCATACAATCACTTTTTCCAGTAAGCCTGTTCTGTACCAGGAATTCTATGAGTTTTATGTTAACTACATTCTTGGCATGTTATACTTTAAAAAATGTATAAAAACTGTGTGTGAACTCAATAAACTTGTCAGCATTCTACACTGGCCTTTGAGTCTGTGTGGTTGCTGTCCATCCCATCGCCGACGCTGTTTACCCCGTCACAACCCCTTGACCAGGAAGACCCCCGACCCTTCTGAGGCTGGACCCCGGCAGCTGCTTAATAATATTGGGTGAATGAAGGAAGAAAGGAAAGAAACAAAGCATATTTTCATGTGTAGGATGCATAGATTCCTAACTGAAATCATGTATATACTGTTTATTTTTCTTTTATTTTTAGTATTATCGAGGTATAATTCACAAATAAAATTTATAATTTGCACATGTATTTTATATATTATGAGGTTGATTCCCTTTGGTTTTGTTTGGCAGTACATTTATGATAGAAATTTTTTTTTAAATATTTATTTATTTACTTTAGTTGTACACAATGCAATGCATTTATGTTTACGTGGTGCTGAGGATCGAACCCGGGCCACACACGTGCAAGGCGAGTGCTCTGCCGCTGAGCCACAACCCCAGTCCTATGCTAGAAATTTTGAAAATGACTTCTCCATACTGTCCTTCACTTCTCTGCTGTTCACTACCTCAATCTCTGGCATAGTCATGTTATATAGAGATTTTTAATCATTTAGTATCATGTCTTAACTGCTTTCAGACCCTTAGCATATAAGAGAAACCACTCAATCCAGCTTTTTCTCAAGGTATAATCCTAGGGTGTCATGATCCCTTTTTTCCTTCTCTGTTAGCCCTTGTGTACCTTCTGGTATAGTTAATCAGATCAGAGGTAGGAGCAAGAACAAAAGTGTAAATTATGATGTGGCCTGCCACATGGAGAAAAAAAATGACTACAAAAACAAGAAAAGGCTGAGCCCATCTGGTACTTATTCTTAGGAATTTGGATGGAAAAAAAAAATAATGCAGGGAATTAGGCCATTAATAAGATCTAAATCTGAAAGGCTTATTAAAAAAAAAAAACCCTCACTAATAGGGGAGAGTTTATGAGAGTTATGAGAAAGAAGAAACTATAGGTAGGGTTATAAAGTAAGTGGAAATACATGGAATCAAATGTTACTGCTGCATTCATTTAATGATTTAGATTTTACCACCTGACTCCCTAAGCTGCTGTCTAGTCATGTACTTGTATTCAATTTGGCAGTTTTGGAATCCATAAAGATGACCCCTCTGTTTTAGTCAGTTTTTCTTTCTTTTTGCTGCTTTGACTAGAGGATCTGACCAGAACAATTTTAGAGGAAGAAAAGTTTATTTGGGGGCTCATGGTTTCAGATGTCTCAGTCCATAGACAACTGGCTCCATTCCTTAGGGCTCATGGTAAGGCAGAACATTGTGGAGGAAGAATTTCAGAGAGAAGCAGCTCACATGATGATCAGGAAGCACAGAGAGAGAGAGAGAGAGAGAGAGAGAGAGAGAGAGAGAGAGCACTTGCCAGATACAAAATGTATGCCCCAAATCCACACTCCCAATTAATGCCCCATCTCCTCCAGCCACACCCTCCCACTTCAGTTCCCACTCAGTTAATCCCTTTAGGGGATTAATTCACTGAGAGGGTTAAGACTCTCACAACCCAATCATTTATCCTCTGAACCTTCTTATATTTTCTCACATGTGAGCTTTTGGGGGACACCTCACATCCAAACCATCACACCTCTATACCCTAGCCTTTCAGTTCCTTGACATTACTGCTCCCAGTGGTCTTAAATTCCATTTCACCATGCTGTCCTTAAAGTTGTCAGCCCTTTAACTGCTTGATTGTAAGACTGAGATAACACTGATCAAGTGCCCAGTTTGGAATATTACAGTAGTTAAAGCAAAATAGGATGATTTGTTCCAACCAATGGGCTACTTGTAGAACTGGTTATAGGAGTGTTAAATTCTACATAAATTTCTAATCTTTGAGCAATGTTGTATATTTAGGGATATACGTTTATGGTAGAACCTATAGGATTTGCCTATGCTCAGGAAGTGGGTGCTGGCGAGGAGAGTAATCAACACTGGCAACACATTTGTCTTGACAGCTGGGTGAATGGTCATATCCTTTGCTGAAGTGAAGAAGCAGTTCCGGTGGGGAAAAAATCATAGTTCAGTTTTGGACAAGAAGAAATGTCAAGAAGGCAGTTGCACTTCAGAGTAAAGAGTTCAAAAGAGAGGTCGAATTTGGAAAGCAGTAGCGGCATAGAGGAGAGTTATGTCTATGCATCTGAAACCATATAGGTTGTAGTGCAGAGAGCAAAGACAAGAGAATAAAGCACTGAGCTCTGGGGCATTTGAACTTTGAGCATTTGAAAAGTCGAAGAAGAAGTAGGAAAGGGTACTGATGAGGGTCTGTCTGGTAAGTTGGGAGGATTATAAGGTGTGAGTCAAAGAATATAGTCATAAAAAAGCAATAAAAGAAAAATAGTGATATTATGAAAAGCAGGTCATGCTATGCTTTCTGGTTAGAAGGTTATGTACCAAATGAGTATATTAATCAGTATACATTCTAATTTTAATAAAATCATCATGATTGGACAATAAACTGGGTTGGAATTAACACTGTTCTTAAAACCAAAAAATATGTATGAATCAAACAAAACTACACTCTTACCATACCTGCTTGGCTTGAGAAATACTTAGGAGTAAACAAAGAGCAGCAAAAATACAATTTATGCCCTCAGTTTTATTTTATAAGCCTTTCTATCAAATATTTTTTCCAAAAGGAAGATTATTTATAATTAATATTTTTAGAGAAAACAGTCTTTAGCCCAGTGACTAAAACTAAAGTATTCATTTATTTAAAAAAATGTATTGGATACTTATTATCTCTTAGGAAACTATTATTCACAGGTTTTCCTTTTTAAAAAACTTGGGGTAAAATAAATTATTTCTTGGGGCTGGAGTTATGGCTCAGTGGTAAGAGCACTTGCCTGGCATGTATGAGGCCCTGGGTTTGATTCTTAGCACCACATATAAATAAATGAATAAAATAAAGGTCCATCAACATCTAAAAATATTTTTTAAAAAGAAATTATTTCTCTCATAGAATGCTATACTAGTCCTTCTGGTTGAGAAGAAAGCAAATGTAAATGAAAGCTGCATCATATAATGGAGAGGGGGTCAGGAGTCCAGGAGTCCTGTGTTCAACTTCTCCTAATCTCTGTTTGATGGTGTGATCCAAGGCTAAATACTTATCTACATTGAAGAGTGCAGATTCAAATTCTAATACTAGTTTTAGCAGTTAATTTATCCTGAATGCTAATTTTGCCTTCCATTACTTCATGACTCTATTTGGAAAAAAACTGAGGAGGGTTTTCATTCTATACCAGTATTAAAATATGAGAAAATCATCATGGAGCAACTGGCATATCAAATATATGCAGGACACAAATCCAGGCATTGCATTTCCCCTTGGTAGACTGTAGGAAGAAAAGTGCTCCCAACAGTCCTTCTGATGTTCCAACTCCACGTTTATGGGTTAGTTTTTCAGAGAGTCAGATTCTTTCATCTTAACTTCTCCAGCTGCAATTTATTTCATCACTATGGTAAGATAAAAAGCAGAAGCAGCAAGCCACTAATATTAGGGAAACCTCCTTGATATTTCCTGCTTTTATGTTCAAAAGGAAATTCCATATACCAGCTTTCTTCCATACAGTCTGCTTTATTTTATACAGTTAATTAGATTAAAATGTGGCATGATGAGATGCATATCAAAATGATTTAAGAGTCTTCATTTATACAAAAGCAATTCTTATGTGTGGGAGGCATTGTATTATCTCAATTCTTATGTATGAGAGGCAATGGGTTATTTCAATTCTTAAGTATGAGAGGCATTGGGTTATCTTGCAGAGATTTTTTTTTTCTTTCAATGAGGTAAAACAATGGTTAACTAAAATCCGTGTACCTCATTGTAGTCAATCACTTAGCCCATTATTAAAATCTCTTCTTCTACCCATGATAATAAAAGTATCAGTGCTCTTCAGAGTTTAGTCCCTTTCTTTCTTTCTTTTTTAGTCCCTTTCTTGTAGAAGTGCAAAGGGGATGAATGAGAAGATGGTAAAGGAGAATTTTTCATGCAGTATTGCCAATTCTGAGTACACTTCAAAGAAAAATTGAAGGGCAAGTTGGGGACTATGCATTCCTTGGAATTAAAAATATTTTAAAACCAAACCAAAGAATCCTTCACTCATTGGTTCTTTTCTCCACAGAATATTTCACTGATGTTATAATAGGAATCAAAGAGGAGATTGGAGTTTTGATAAGTTACTTATTTTGAAAATATATTTCTCAAAGTGCAGATACATATCATATATGTTAACTACAAGTTACTACATTTCTTATGCCAGTTCTCAGGGCCAAATAGATCCCTTCTACTGTGTCCTTACATGAGTACTAAGCTAAATGATTAAAATAATTTTGGTTTTGAGAATTTACATAATTTAAGCCCTATAATAAAGGTGAAAAAGGAGACTTGAGATGCATTCTCCAGATAAATATCTCATGGTTAATTTCTACTTACATTTGTTCAGCCACTTAAACTGCTAACAACTATGTAATACTGAATCCTATGAAGTTACACGTCACCAGTCATTGTTATGCTGCTTGTGTATCCAAGTAAATACATGAATTACATGTGCATGAACTTCTTCTGAGTTTGTTCTTAATTGAGTTCTTGTAAAAGTCACTTTAAATTTATAATGATGACTGACCTCCAGGGAATGCAACTGTCAAGACACAAAGAAGGCTGTCCAGGGATTGAAGAAGGACAAGCCTTCATTATGCAAAATTGTGTTTTCCAGATATGGATATTCAGTTATTCCTTTATTGCCCTAAAATACATAAATATTCTAATTGTAGCTTTTATGCAGAAGACACCCAAGAGCTTGTATTTTGGCTGGTAAAAGGACCCCAAAGAATACTAAGTAAAGAAATACATGTGAAGAATAATACATATTTTTAAAATACTGCATGAGTAAAAGGTTTTGCAGACCTCTGCCCTCTGCTTCAGTGTTTGAACAAAGGGCTTAGACTGCTGTTAAAGCCCCAGGAGAGTCAAGAATATATTATCTGAGAACTTTCTCTCTCTCTCTCTCTCTCTCTCTCTCTCTCTCTCTCTCTCCCTCCCTCCCTCCCTCCCTCCCTCCCTCCATTCCTTCCTTTCTTTCCTCTCTTTCTTCTCTTCCTTCCCATCCTTCCTTCCTTTCCTCAGGGTCTCTTAGATCTTTGGAGAATCAGAAATCTATTCTGAATGCCCTAAACAGACATGGGTCTTTGTTCCTCTCTAGACCTGCTTGGAATGGGAGATATTCCTTGAGAGTGAGGCTGAATTTACCTAGATCCTTGGGGTCATGCTAGAGTCACTTTTAGCTATAATGGTGATATACAAGGAAATCCACTGGCAACTAAAATAATTCTTATGATGGCAAAGAGAATTAGGAACAGGGGAAGAATGACTGGGTGGGTGAATTAATGGTTTGCTCCCTATACCTCCACTTCCAACTGGTTACTGTGGTACCATCTATAGGAGCCACACTGGGTTTGAATTCCAGCCTCAACATTTACTAGTTTGGATAGGTTACTAAACTTCTTTAAGCCCTAGGTTTTCATCTATAAAATCCTGTATGATAGGCAGAATAATACTTGCTCCCAAAATGTCCTTCCCTAGTCTCCAAAGCATGTGAATGTGACATTCATAGATCAGAAGGGACATTGCAGATATGATTAAGGACCTTAAGAGATGAGGCGATTAGACTGGATTATTTGGATGGGCCCAGTGTAATTCTGTAGTTCTTTTAAAATGTAGTGTCTTTCCTGGTTGTGGTCACTGAGAGAACCAGAGAGATGGCATTGCTAAAAGGACTTGATCCACCATCACAGGCTTTGAAAATGGAAAAGGGACCACAAACCAAACAGTGTGAAAAGTCATTAAAGCCTGAAGAAGGCAAAGATGTGAATTATGCCCTGGAACCTATAGAAAATAATGTGGCCTTGCTGATTTAAGGCTAATTTAAAACCAATGAGATCCACTTCAGACTTATGACTTTCAGAACTGTGAGCAAATTTGTGTTGTTTTATTTGGAGTAAGTAAGTGTGTGGAAATTTGTTTCCATAGCAATAGAGAACAGTAGTTTATGAGGGTCCCTGTGAAAATTAAGTGATTATATGTAAAATGCCAAGAGTTGTATCTGACACATAGTATGTATCTTTTAAGTGTTATCACTACTATTATTACTATCATCCTGAGAAAAAATAAAATATTAACTTCTCTGAAAGTAGGAAAAAAGTGATGTGACCACAACTAATGAGATGTCAAAGAAGATTAGGACATTAAAGTACTATGGAAGATTAGAAGTAGGAACAACTAACTTACAGAGACAATATTGGTAGAAAACCTTAGACAAAAAAAAATGGAACTTGGTGAGATAAAGGGAAGAAAAGCTCAAGCAGAGCAAGTAGCAGAAGCCAACACACATGAGAGTAGAATAGTCAAGAAATTGGTATCACTTCCCTTTCATGCCCTATGACTTCTTTGTCCATCTCTATAGCTCATCCTGTCCAGAGATATTGGGAAAAGAAGATGTACTACATAAGCAATATCATATAGTTGAATTTCAGTACTACTCCAGGGGACATCTGAAGTTATGGGTGCTCTCCTGGATTTTGCTCTGGGCACATTTTCCCTTTGCCCTTTTGATCTCTGTCCTTTTACTATAATAAACCATAACTTCTGAGTCCCATGAGCAGTTCTAGCAAGTCATCATGCCATAAGTAGTTTGACAGACCCTAACACAATTTCTTCAATCCTTAAAATTATAAACAGGAAGGAGAAAACATTGGTCTGATTATTATTGTGCATATTATGACGAATGTTTTGTACAGAAATACTTGCTGGCCTTGTTTAAGCCAAGGATATATTGTGAAATCCATTATCCATTGATGAGAATCCTGGACTCAATGATTTGTGTTTATAGACCCATATCCCTTTCCTGTCTCACCACTTCATGAATACTTCTGTATCCACTACAGAAAGTGGGAAGTCATTCTCTTATCTCTGAGATATAACGTGCTGGCAGTTTTCTTGTTAGTTTAAATGGAAGTGGTGTTTGGAAGTAGATCAACTCCATGGAGGCTGGAGCTGAGACGTATGTGCTAATAGCAACTTGACCTTTATTATATCTTTTATCTAAACTTCTTCCAATGTTGGCAGCTCTGAGCTTAGCTCTTCAAGCTTTATCACAGAGATGAATTGCCATAGCAAGTAGTACTGCACAATTTTAAACCTTTGCCCTCTAACGTTTCACATTCTGTCCCCATGACATTCTTCTCTGTGTTACTGAAATACACACGTTATTGCAGCTTTAGCCTCATAGCTGTTGAAACCATAACCTGAAAGCACTATTTAGAAGCATCCCTCTACACAAACAAAAGAAAACAATAAATATTCATGCATTGATATTGATTACATCAATGGAAAGTTTCATTAGACCTTTGGGGATTTCCTTTAGGATACATTTAGATCTCAGGTCAATGATCCATCTAAAACAGTCCACAGGCTCTTCATTCTGCAGTCCAAGCACTGTTCATCATCTTTCCCTTTGACTTAGCCATCCATGAATTTCAAGATCCTACCTCATCCAACCCCATGTTATCCATGCGATAGTGTCTGTTTGTCACTCTCTCCACTCCACGACCTTCACTCTGATCAACCCAGGGTTGTCACTGCTCCTTCAGGAATGCATATTTATTCTCTCTTGTAGACCTTTGTTTGAGTTCATTTTTAGTAAAACTCCACCATCTTTTATGTGCTCTCTCCTGTTTCAAATTAAGCCTGGTATTTAAGGCTTAGGTCATTGTTCCCATTATCTGGGGAAAACTTTCAATATTCAATTCTTAATGCTTTCCCTCTGCCTAGAACTGGTTTCAAACAGTTTATTCATTCCTGCATGTGGGTTTTTGCACTTTCTAGTTCCTCTGTCTTCCACCAATCCATTCCTCCTTGTCCTTGCACTATTAAAATCATCAAGCTCCTGGGCTGGGGTCGTGGCTCAGTGGCAGAGCACTTCCCTAGCACATTTGAGGCAATGGGTTCAATCTTCAGCACCACATAAAAAAATAAAGTTATTAAAATAAATAGTTATTTTAAAAATCATCAAACTCCTAAATAATCCCACCAACCTTGTGATATCTACTTCTGCAAGATCCTTTGAGACCTTTTTTCATAAACTTGCTCTGTATTATATTGTGCTTTTGGAAAAATGTGCTTGTTGTCCACATGCTTTGCCAAGGACATTGCTATAATTGCAGATACTTGTGCTTTGAGTAGCTCAGCAAATCTTTAATTCCCACTGGGTTTACATTCTTCGTCAGGGGCCACTTGCACAGTAGTCTTGACCAGGGTAGATTCAGGAGATTGATGTCACTTCTCCTTACCATCTCCACTAGATGCACCTAAATTATATCCAGGAGATTTGATAACTGTTGTACCAGCTTTCTGAGTTACTTTCAACCCTGTGATTCTATTCTTCCCCAACATAGAATCTGCTAGAAAAGGTAATTCCTCCAGATGTCCTATGCTGAGCTTCCTACTGTGCCCTCCAACTTTCCCTGCCACCCCATAGGTCCTTGTTTCCTAAATGGCCCTGGTACTTGGTGGGAAAGCTGGATCCTGAAGTATCAGATTCCTCAGACTGAGGATATAGATCTACAGCTCAGGGGTGGAAGCAGGGGGAAAAATGCAAGAAACACTTGATTTTCCTCCAGCTCAATAACGGTTCCTCTAGAGGCCACTTTGTCTCAAAGGTTCCAATACCTTTATGGTAGTTTCTAAGGATGGGGCAGCTGTAACTACTCTCTGGTCCCTTTAGGTATAAACCTTACTAGTCTCTGCCAAATATTTACTATATTTAGTCCAGGGAAAGAAAACTTTTCTAATGGCTCCCTCTCAAACAGGTACACAGAGAATGGAACACTCTCAACTACACCCCAAGACTCCTTCCTAATATACTCAATACCCCTAAAACACCAAACTCTGCTATTTCCTGTATCTCTCCTCAGATCCGACCAGGTCTTACCCATCAAATCTATCCTCTGGCACCCTCTTTAACTTCTCCCTCATGGGACTTGGATAGCAACTGCCCCCCGACCCCCAAAGATGGTTTCTGCATCAACTTTGCAGGGTTTGCCTGCCTCACCTATTGTACTCATTACTCAGAATGGTATCAAGTTAAAGACCTTTGTTCTTAAATACTGGTGAGGTTATTTTCTTATGTAGAAAGGCCACCTAATGCTCCTTGGTCATAAGACTGGTTGTGGAGTTTGGTACTGGGTCTGGCTCTGAGAAAGAATCTAGGGAGGTCCTCTTGTTTCCAGGAGGTCCTTTTTTAAAATTTTTATTTATAGTAGTATGTATTACAGTTCATACTATATATATATATATATATCATCTTTTTACACAAAACAGTTTGTATACAAAGTATATTTGCAGCATTCAAGTCTTCAATCATGCATTTAGAATAATGATATCCGTCTTATTCAACCACTTTTTCCCCCTTCCCCCTTGCTCCCTCCCTTCCCCTCCCTTCCCTTTGACCATTATAGTGTTCCTCTAATCCTCCTATGTACCCCGACAAAACAATACTGTGAACCAGCTTCCTTATATCAGAGGAAACATTCGGTATTTGGATTTTTGAGATTGATTTCCCTCAGCATTATATTCTCCAACTTCATCCATTTACCTGCAAATGTCATTATTTTATTTTCTTTTATTGCTGAGTAAAATTCCATTGTGTATATATACCACATTTTCTTTATCCATTTATCTACCGAGGGACTTCTAGGTTGGTTCCACAACCTAGCTATTGTGAATTGTGCTGCTATAAACATTGAGGTAGCTGTGTCACTGTAATATGCTGTTTTTAAGTCCTTTGGGAATAGACCCAGGAGTGGGATGGCTGGGTCATAGGGTGGTTCCATTCCCATTTTCCCAAGAAATCTCCATACTGCTTTCCATAACGGTTGTACCATTTTGCAGTCCCACCAGCAATGTATGAGTGTGCCTTTTCCCCCACATCCTCCAGGAGGTCCTTTTGTATCATGAGTTTTTGCACTGTTTTGTTAAATAGATGAAGAGTTTTCATCAGATATATTTATGATCAGTTATATTTACTCATGGATAGTTAGAGACCTTGTCTTTTGGCTAGATTCAAAACCTTTTAGTGGCAGGTGGGACACTAAGTAATGTCTAGTTCTGTTATCCTAAGACTAGTAATTGTTTTAGCCAGGAATGACTTGGTGCTTGAGTAAGCACAGCACAGTTGTTAAGATACAGAGGCTTGGGATGGGAGCATAGAGAGAGGAACAGAGCACACTG
This sequence comes from Tamias sibiricus, assembly GCA_025594165.1. Lineage (NCBI taxonomy): Eukaryota > Metazoa > Chordata > Mammalia > Rodentia > Sciuridae > Tamias > Tamias sibiricus. The sequence goes on from CM046667.1 coordinate 131,916,027, forward strand.
GAATATTTGATCACTGCTGCCTGGTGAGGAGATTGCCCTATTGTGGACGGAGGATCATCAGGAGAGTACCAACAGGCCCCATTGCTGTGGAATGTGGCAATTCTAGTTACTGAAGAGTTGCTTGTCCCTAGCTTGTGGAACTATTAGAAGGCACTAAAACTTTTAATTGGTAGGACCTACCAGGATATAATTAGGCTGTTGTGGACATGTCCACCCCTTCCCCTGTCTTTCTTTCATATCTGGCCATGAGAGAACCAGGCTTCCTCCATCACATGTTCCCTTCAAGATGTACTATGTTAACACAAGCCCAAGCAATAGAACCAATTGGTCATGGACTGAAACTTCCAAAATTGTCAGCCAAAATAAACCTTTCATCTTTATCAGTTGAGTATCTCACGTATTTTGTAACAATAAAGGAAAGCTTATTAACACAGAAAATTAGTTCTGAGAAGTAGGTTATTGCTTTGACTGTACTTGAGATGATGTGGAGAAGCCTATGAAACTGGTCAATAGGAAGAATTTGGAAAATTTTTAAGGATTAGGCTACAGTCAGTCTAGAATTCTATAAGCAGAGCTTAATGGTGATTCTGGTAAGGGGTCAGAGGACCAGAATGCTGACAGAAATGTGTACAGTAAAGCTTATGCTTAAGAGGTTTTGCACAGAAATAAGAACTCACTGGGAATTGGAGTAAGGGGCACTCTTTTTCTCACTGGTATGATATTTAAATTCTTTATGACTAAATTATTTGAACTATAAATTTGTACCCACTCCTAGAGTGGTTGAGAGGAGATAATAAATGTAGTTTAATTAACAAGATAATAAATGTAGTTTAAACATGCAATATGAGCAGGGTGTGGTGGCACATGTCTGTAATCCCAGTGGTTTGGGAGGCTGAGGCAAGAGGATCGTGAGTTCAGAGCCAGCCTCAGCAACAGCAAGGTGCTAAGCAACTCAGTAAGACCCTGTCTCTAATAAAATACAAAAAGGGGCTGGGGATGTGGTTCAGTGGTTGAGTGCCCCTGTGTTCAATCCCCAGTATCCCCCCCAAAAATCCATGCAATATGAAATAGTTTGAATAGTACCTAGCACATAGTATGCGTTTAAACACTATACTATTTTCATTTCCTCTGGTAGAGTTTATAGTTTTTTCACATAGGCTGTACTCATTTCTTGTTGTTTACTACTGAAATTTCATTTTTGCTCTTATTGGTAGGGTTGCCAGATAAAATGAAGGGTATCCAGTTCAATTTGAATTTCATAAAAACAACGAATAATTTATGTTCCAAACAATACTTATTTGGGACATACACTAAAAGAAATTTATTCATTGCTGATCTGAAATTCAAATTTAACTGGGCTGCTTGAATGAATTTTCTTTTCTTTTGGTTAAATCTGGCATTGCTATGTCATTGAGAATATGATATTTCCCATTCTATTTTTAACTAACTATTTGAAGAAAATACAGAAGGCTTTCCTTACTTTTAAAAAAAATTCTATTTCCTAAGATCAATATTTCTAGAAACATTAATATGAGCCAGAATTACATTATGGGGTTTCTTATGATACAGATTTTTGGGCCTCAAATCCAGCATTTCTGATTCAGTGTATCTGGGTGGATCCAGAGAATTTGCATTTTAACTGCCCCAGGGGATACTGATGCTGCTAATTGAGGGATTACAATGTGAGAACTGTTGACTTAGTAGAACTCTTATTTCTTATGCTTTATCAAAATTTCTCTTGGTTTTGCTTTGTTTTGTTCTAGTAATAAGCCAAATAATCTTTATTATTAATAATATTGACTGTGGATATCTGACATTTAAATTTTTCTTTTCTTTATACATTCGTTTTTTTTTTTTTTTTTTTTTTCCTTTTAACTTACAGGTGATACCAAACATGTTTAGTCCTTGTTATGGTTTGGACATGGTTTAAGTATGTACCCTCAGGGTTCATATGGTGGAAGCTTTATCATCAATATGGTGATGCTAAGAGGCTGAAGAATCTTTAAAACGTGTGTACTTTAGTGCAAAGTAATGAGGTCATCAGTAGCACTTCCCATGGAAGGGATAGACATAGTTCTTATTAAACCCTAGTTAGTATCTGTGGGAATGGATTGCTATAAAAGAGTAAAAGTCGTTCCTCCTCACTCTGGGGCATCCTGTCTCATCATGTGACTATTTTTACTTCTGTCAATATGATGGCATCCACCATGAGGCCCCCACCAGAAGCTAATCTGACAACCCCAACTGATCTTGACTCTCAGCTTCCAAACTGCAAGCTAAATAACCCTCTTTTCTTTACAAAGTATCCAGCCTCAAGTATTTTGTTAAAAAAATTTAAAATGGACTAATAGAGTTCTAGCATTTATTATTGTATTATTTCTGACTTTCAAAGGGATGTCTCTAGTGCTTCAACATTATAGGTACTATTGTTGTTGTGTAAAAAATAATTTTCAATCATTTAGAAGAATGATTAATTTTTAAGTCACCTTATTCTTGGTTTTGTTAAAAGTTTAACACCTTTATTATTTATCAATATTGATATATCATCCTCCATTGTCCAATATATACATAATATATGTTAGTTTCCTCATATGAAACCTACTTTACATTTCCAGAAAATAGAGATGAAATCATTTCAAATAATCATGTTAATACACTCATGACTTTATATTTTAATTGGAGTGTTTTTATGAAATATTTGAAATCCTATTTAAAAATCATCATCATTATGGTATAACCTTGGTCAACTTTCTAAGTCTCAGTTTTAGCATCTGATAAGTGGGCAAAATAATATCCCCTCTGAATTATTATAATGATCAGATGAGATGAAAGAATAATATTTTAACAAACACCCATAAATACACTTATAATGAATCAAGAAAATCTATAATTTGTTGGTATAAATTAATCCCATTGTATCATTTTAACTCTTAATTATACTTTTAGCACAACAGCTAGGAAATTATTTTTGTTTAATATAAGACTTCTTATTATCAATTTCATTGGGGGAAAAGTGACGATTTGGGAATGGGACTTACTATTAGAAGAGGCAACTCTCTCTCTCTCTCTCTGTCTCTGTCTCTCTCTCTCTCTCTCTCTCTCTCACACACACACACACACATAATCACACACACACACACACTCACTACTCCCCACAACTACACACAACTAGCAAATTATAACCACCATGGTCACTAGTGTCAGGTAAACCTATAATAGATGGAATGCCATCACTTATTAGCTGTATTGCCTTAGATAATTTTATATAACATTTCTAGGCTTTAGTTTTCATACCTGTAAATTGGGGTAATAACTGCCTCCATTTTTTTCAATAACTAAATATTGATCAAAAATTATTTTTGCGGATATTGCCATTTCATACGTTTTTGATAATGATTAGATAGGACAACACATGTAAATTGTTCAGTGTTTGGCAAAAAGCAAAGGCTCAATAAGTGTTTGCCATCATTATATTATTTCATAGTTTCATAAAAATGAATTGAGAAAGCTTTCTTTTTTCATGTTCTTAATATATTTACATATTATAAAGCAGTATGGTGTCATGATTAAGGGTATAGACTTTCCTGCCCACTATTTTTTAAATATATTTTTAGTTGTAGATGGACAAAATACCTTTATTTTATTTATTCATTTTTATGTGGTGCTGAGGATCAAACTCAGTGCCTCATGCATGCTAGGCAAGTGCTCTACCACTGAGCTACAGCCCCAGCCCCCTGCCAGCTAATATTAAATTTTATTCTGGCTTCTATTACTTAACTAGTTATGTGTCCTTGATGTTTAATGAAGAACAGAATAATAGCACCTAGGTCACATGATTGTTATGAGGATAAATAAATAATTGCATAATAGTCACTTAGTGTTTGGTACAGGGCTATACTCCATTTAAAATTATCTTTTTTTTTTTAATTTTTTTATTATTTATTTACTTATTCATCATGCACAAGTATAGTATCTTTTTACATACAACTGCTTGTATACAAAGTATATAAGTACCATTCAGATCTTCAATCATGCATTTAGGATAATGAAAATTATCTTTATAAATGGCCTATATTGATTTAGGTAAATGATATTTCATTGGTGGTGCTTTACATTAAAATATCTTATGCCATAGAAAAATTCAGAAATCAGAGGTAAGGCAAATGTGTGCATGTGTGTTATGTATTTTATCTTTGATAATTATAAAATTTTTAATTTACTAAGTACAGATAATATATATTTGTGAAGAATTTCTTTCATGCAAACAAAGCTTTTCATAATATTCCCAGAAATTGACACAAAGGTTGTAGATGCAGTCTGTGACTTTCGCAGAGCAATCAATGCATGAATTTAGTTTCTGCACAATTTGTGCAATTATTAGCATCAGATAATCCTTTGACCTTATTCTTATCACCCTAGATATCGTTTGCTTTGTGATCAAATGCCGTTTTAACCCAAAGGCACCTCTCATTTCCTACTTAGATCAAATTGTTAATCATCCCCATTGGCAATAGAAATGAGTCTAGAACTCAGAAAAGAAAACTGTTTATGAGAGAACCATCTGGAAGGCCCCTTGTATGGAGATTGGTGTTGGTGTTGCAAAACAAATAGGGTTGGAAATAAAACTCTATAGAACTTTAGCATTTATATTTGTAACAGAGGAAGAAGGCACAGCAAAGGTGGAACAGGGTTGTTGAAGCTGGAAGATAAAGATCTTTTTTTAACTCTGTTTTGATGTTAGCACTATACACGGGGCTTCATATTTCCACCAAAAATCCAACTGATTTGAAATTCTTCCTGGAGAAGAGTTTATCTTTGAATGAGTTAAATTAAAAAAAATAAAAAATTATTTTTTAAAAAGTATGAGGTTTTATCTTGAAATGGAAACTTTGAGTTTCTGTAATATTTTATAGCATATCCATGTGATTCTGTTTACTCAGAAATACAGCATTACTGTGAGTTTGTTCTTTGGCTTAGACAGATAGCAGGTGTTGAATGAACAATATCCACCATATGAAGAAAGTCCAATACACACTAAGCTTAATTGTTTTTGGCAGCTCATAGTTAAAGTAACTGAGATGCTTGGTGGATATATGCCATCTATAATCAGAAAGTCTAATGCTTCTAGTCTTTTACACTAGTAGTATCTCTTGTGGTTGACTGTGTATCTCTGAATTTAAGCTTAAGAATGTTTAAAAGGGTTTTATGAAGAATTAGGTGATAATCTGTAAGAAAACATGGGGATAGGGCAGCTCAATTCTAGGGCAAACTCCTTGCTTTAATTCTGAATTTCTTTTGAGCTCAATTAAATTAAAAACAACTCAGCTAACCTAAGAAAGATGCAAAAGATGGAGGAAGAGCTTAATTATAAAGTGAATATGATTTTTTAAAATATTTATTTATTTGCTTTAGTTGTACACAACACGTTTGTTTTTACATGGTGCTGAGGATCGAACCCGGGCCGCACATGTGCTAGGATAGTGCTCTACCACTGAGCCACAATCCCAGCCCTGAATATGCTTTTGATAAGGAAGGATATTTGATCTTTTTGTATTGTTGCCAATGCTATGGAATATTTTCTTTTTTTTTTTTTGTAATGTAGAATTGATTTGATGAAATCAAGAAGAAAAATTCTTCTGTACACTTACACTATCATTCAGAAAATTTACCATGCATATGGTAGCATTTTTAATTGCTATTGTCAGGGAGGAAAATGTATTAATAATAAAAATATGTACAATTTCCATTATGAATAGAAAAATTAAAGTGTATTCCAGAAAATTTTATTAAAGGACTTTGCACCTGATATGTCAGAGAAGGATAATTAATATAACAGAAGGCCAGCCAGAATCATATTCGTCTGTTATAATAAGGGTCCTCTTGTCTATCACCTTACATTTCTGTATACTTGGGCAGTCCAATTAGCTGCTTCATTTTAAATTACCTCCACCTTTCTTTTTCCTCCTTGATTTGGCAACTCTAGTTTTAATTAACCAGAGAAATGTCTATGTATTTTCTTCCAGGAGATTTTTCAAAAGTAATAATACAGTATTAGTCATCTTTGTAGAAAAGGCAAGTACTTATTGAAAATTAATCTTACTTCTATTCCTCTGCATTGCCTTTTTCTTCCTCAAGTTTTACTTAGGATTTCAATGTACAATTTTGATTTTCATGATGATTTTTTAAAAGAAAACAGCCCATGAGCTGGTAGTAAGAAAGTAAACAAGCCATTCTTCTATTCGCAAAACATTCTTACAGAACAATAATAAACACTTTTACAACCATCATACATCACACATTACAAGTGTGTAATTCTTTACAATTTGTCTATTTGATCCTTACTACAAAATTTTCTAAATGTTAAGGCAAGTATTGGGATTGATCCTCCTGGTTTATTGGGAGAAACCTAATTATATTAAGAGAAGCCTATCATTATATTGTGTGCACCAGTGTGAATTTGTAACAAAATCTCACTACTATATATAATTATAATTTAACAATAAAAAATGATAAAGGGTAAGTGAAGAAAAAAATAAACACACAAAAAGAGAAGTCATAAGGAGAAGGGATGTGAGTGGCGTGGGTAACACACCTAGCACATGATGAGCTAGGGCTGGAACCTAGATTTCCTATCTCCACAAGTTCTCCTTCCCTAAATCTGAAACTGTTTTATCTTTTTTTCTTTAAATGATAAGAATTATTTGTATCTGGTTGGGAAATTTACTGGCCTCTTTTATAATTTATCCAGTTCATGTATTCAAGACACTTTCCCTAGTTGTGAGCACTCACCTGAAGATCTAAGAAGGCCGGAAGCCAGATGACATTTAAACAAGTGAACAAATTTGCCAATTGAAGAATGTTTAGGTTTTAGCTACTGCCTCCACCACTAATATTATTAGTACCTTGAGAGAGACAATAACAGCACTTGTGACACTGATGGCAACAGTAAATAGTATACAATGTCAGATCTATATGTAACTCAAAAAATGAGATTGGGAAGCTCTACATGGAGCCCATCTTATGTCAAAAAGACAAATGCACACAGCCTCCAGGAGGCTAGGAGGCATATTCCAAATATGTTAGCCATTGGAAGACTAGGAGCAAGCAAACAGCAGGGGAAGAGGAAAAAGCTCAAAATATACCTCCACTAATCTACAGTTCATTTGTCTTCTCTCTCTGTACACCAGCTTATCAGTGTTTTGTACATCATGACAAAGGATGGTTTTATAAATGACTCACCTCCCATGGATAGAGAGGGACTCAAGAGGCAGAAAGCCCCTGGTGTGTGTGCAGCTTCAGCTTTGGTGCTGGATATGCTTTGAGAGCCTACCTCTGCTATTTTCAACCTGTGAGCAATGGTGTGTAATGTGAGTTGCTATTATTTATAGGTCAATTCCACATGCTGGGCACTAGTTTAATTGTTTTATGTATAATAACTCATTTATTCCTTAAAATATCTCTACATGTCCATTTTATGGATGAGAAAATTGAAAGAATGAGAAGTTACATGACTTGTCCTCAGTCACAAAGCTATTAAATGATAGAGACAGGATTTGAACTCACAGGTCTCACTGTTAACCTCAATGCTAACTATGTTGTTTATCCCCTAAATATTTAGTATCAAGAAAACATGTTGTCTACCTGCATGCAACACCAGTACCTCCTTTTAAATTTTTATCAAGCATCAAACAGCCAGGCATCAACAAAATTGTCCCCACATCCTAACTTACTCATTTTAAATTTTACTAATGCCTAGAAGATAAGGACTCTGTCTTTAAAATTTACAGCTAACTCTAATCAATGAATATTTGGTTCTTACTGTTTTTTTTTTTTCATTTCTTCAAAAGAATACTATCAAAATGATTTTAATTTCTACATTATTATTATTTCATATGGATCCAGTTACTAAGGTCTTCAATGACTTTCATTAAGTTATCTCCTTAGGCATCTGAACCTGATAAACTTTACAATAAATTAAAAAAATCACATTTCTGAAACAGCCTATATTTCTCTAACCCACCTTCTACATTTCCTTTCCTTTACTGTCCCACTATGACAGGAAGAAAACCAAAATGCCCTCTTTAAAAATCATTTTTACCAGCCTGATATTAGCACCAAAACAGGCAGGAAGACCAATGAAATAGAATAGAAGGCAGAGAGACAAATCCACATAAATAGAGTTATCTCATTCCAGACAAAGGCACCAAAAGCATACATTGTGTGCTACTCAAAAATATAAGAAGGAATGGTATGCAATGATCAGTGGCTCCCAATGTTCAAGCAGTAATGGAAATCTGTTTCAATACTCCAAATAGTATATACTTGGAAAACACAAGGAATAATTTTCACGAATTTTTAAAACTTTAGTATAGCTTTCCGGTGGAAGCATTAAGAACAAGACACCAGTCAGTACTAATGAGAAATAGTTAAAATCAAGGAGTTGAATAAATAAAAGAGAATAGCAATACTATCTTAGTTATTGTACTTGCTTTACTTGAATTTTTCACTCCATCTAGCAGCACCCACTAGGACTCAGGGAGAAGCACTGTGGGTGTGGTTTATGCAGAGAAGAGAAGGTAGGCCATGTTCATAGGAACCACACAAAGAAGGTCTCAGATTTTGTCAAATGGTATTTTTACCTCTGCATGTATTGAGATGATCTAATATCTGTTTCCATTTCAGTTCATTATATGATGAGTTACATTGTTGGCTTTCAAATATTAAACCAACCTTGTATTCATAGGATAAACACCTCCTGATGGTGACAGAACATCCTTTTTATATTTATTCTGACTTGATTTGCTACAATTATGGTGATAATTGCATTGGTATATAGTTTTTCTTTCCTTGCAATCTTTGACTAGTTGTACCTCTTAGAAGGAGCTGGGAAGTGTTCCCTCCTATTCAGTTTTCTGCAAGAGATTATGATGAATCATTTTTTTCTTCTTTCATATTTTGTTACATTGTCTTCTTTATTGAAATCTATGAGTGATGTTCCTTCCAGCTCTTTCTATCTCCTATTAGAAGCTGAAATGCTTTGCTGTACATCTTTAGCTTATCACAAACTACTTTCAAGTGATATTTTACTAGTCCACATATAGTTTAAAAACCTTATAATAGTGTATACTATCGTTTCTCCTCTCAAGGCCTTTGTGCTATTATTGACATATGTTGTACTTCTACATCTGTTATAAACCCTATAAAATATTACATTAGAGTTGATACATGCTATGATGGAAAACTATAAGCAGCCGTGAGAGTAAACATTAGGGGCATATCCCCAAATTTGGTAGGGAACATAATAAATCTTTTCAGAAAGTGTGATTTTGTCTGAGAACTGAAAGAATATTATACAAATTATCTGGATAAAGTGAAGTGAACAGAGTGGAGGTAGTAGTAGGCTAAGAAGACAGAGGCTTGGATAAGACTAGAGAGGTAGGCAGGAGTCAGAATTTGCAATGCCTAGTAGGTGATGCTCCCTATGAGCTTGAACTGTATTCTAAGCACAGCAGGAATCTATGATAGGTTTTAAGTAGAAGAGACACATGATCAATTTTTTTTAAAATTTTTAATAGATTCTACTGGCTGCTGGGTATGGTAAAAGTTGTTGTACAGTGGGGAAGGAGTTGACGTAGCTAGAGCCACATAAAACACAGGACTGGGAACAGAGTAGTACAGGTCATAGAAAAAAATGAACGACCACAAGGTAATAAGAAGATTGGTTGAAAACAGAAAGATTCCATTTTGACTTAAATGTGGTTAAGAATGGAATGTAGTATGATCTGATTATTTTTCTATGTATACGTGAAACACAGTTTTAAAAAATTATTTGCATTCCTATATTTCTCAGAGACGAGAAATTTGGGTTGATACAGTATCACACATCCACTTCTAGCACATTTGAGCTTTGGCTGGATAGAGGATATTATTCCTTCATTTGTTTATATAAATTGTTGCCCATTTATCCTATTTCTTTTTTTAACCTTCAAATTCTGATGAGAGGTTGACTGGTGCTATAATTCCCAACTCTTCTGGGAGAGTTAGGGAGGAGGCATTAAAGCAGAAATTGGCCTCTAGAATGTTGAGTTTTGCAGAGAGCTTCTCTTCCTTTGCCCGTGGATATTGTATTGTTTTCACCTACCTTGAAAGAGGCTGGAGAGTGTTTACTCCTCACTTGAAGAGCTGTGATTTCTGCTTTTCCAAAAACACTAGAATATCCAACATAAAGTTCCTATCCCCATTAGTTATAACTGTTTGTTTTGACTCTGAAGACAATATATCTGGTTCTCACACAATAGACATTTGCATTCAGAAGGTGCTACAATTTGGTTCCCTCCTCCTCTGACCCCAAGTCTAGTACTTTGAACATAGGTGTTGTTTCTGGAGGGGAGAAATAATAGGATCTTTGTACATTTTCAAATAGTTACTGAGCTGTTGACCTAGACTGTCTCTGGAGAGCATTTTAAGGAATGCCTGCTCTTTGGGAGCTAGGGAGTAGGCCTTTGATAGTATCTCGTCAGCACAGCACATCTGCCAGGCAGTTATTGTCAATCGTTTCAGCATTGTGTTCTGAGAAGCCAGGCTTCTCTAGGCAGAGTTCCCAAAGGCTTCCAGAGGAGTAGGGGACATAGTATAGGAATTTTGTGCCTCTCTCCTGCTTCAACCAGAGAAAATCCCTTTTACCGTTAAAAAAAAAAAAAAAAAAAAAAAACAAACAAAAAAAAAAAAACTTATTTGGAACAAAGGGAGATTAACTTTTTGTTTATTTGAAAATGACTAGAATAGGAAATACATTTGGAATTCATAGTCCTTCGTCCCAAGGCCATGAGGTACAGAAAAGGAAGGTTTCATGAAGGAAGATATAGGGATGATGATTACCGTTTGTGAAAAGATAGTAAGAGAAAGTCCTTGGCAGGTTAGGCATGTTGTAGCAGATGGACAGCTGAGCTAGTGCTTACTGAGGCTCCAAGTTTTGGGTTGTTTTGGGCTGGGGAGGTAGAGTTTTATGGATTCTGACAGAAACTTTTTAGAAGGAAAGGGCTCTGATACCTATCACAATGTTTTCTTCCCTTCCAAACCCTCTGACTCTTTATTGCTTCCACTTTCCCTCCATTCATGATGGGAAAGTTTGCTGACCAGGTTCAGATACATTCTGGAACAGCAAAAAAGTGATTAGGAAGAAATGTACCAACAAAAAAAATAACCCCATAAAAATTCTAAATAGAGTTAAATGATGTCCCTCTGTCCCTGGGCTTATGAATCCATTTAGTCATTGTTTTAGGAAAATTATTAAAGAGTAAGTAGTTAATTGAATTGTGTTCTTTATTTAAAGTCATCCAGAATGGGGGCTGGGGATATGTAACTGAGAGGTAGTGTGCTTGCCTAGTATGTGTGAGGTCTTGGGTTCAATCCCCAGTACCACAAAAGAAAAAATTACATCCAGAATGGAGAACGCTTTGATCTAATTCCTTTCTTCCCAGACATTCTAGGTCAGGTTGTTCCTGATGGGCTAGACTAGGACTTAATGGGTATTGACAGACTCAAAGAAACAGGATAGTTCTACTTTGCTGGTAATTGCCTAGCTAAATGAAAAAATTCCGTCTCTGGGATCATTTTTCTTCCAAGTATATAATACTAAGCAGCAATGTAATGTGAAGGGACTCCCGAAATTCTGTCTTTAGCCAATGTCCAGGAATTTAACATCAAAATAAATGGATCATCTCAAGATGACATCAAATAAAAATGCTTTCCCCTCACTTCTTAGTTTCCCTGAAAGTCCTGGGAAATGGCTGCAAAGTAATAATCCAATGGTTATAAACTACCTTACATTTTAAAAATTTTATATACGTAAGAATAAGAACATTTTTTAAATGAAAGAGTTGCAAAATGGAACAGAGTTATTTTTATTATCATTATTAGCACATATTAATTGTACATTAATGGGTTTCACTGTGACATTATATACATGCATATATTGTGCCTTGGACATGTTCACCTTCCCTTCTGCTCTCTCCTGACCTCCCTTCAGTCCTGCACTACACCCATCTGCCTCTGAAGTTAGCATCACAGACAATTTATAGTATAGTTATAAAAGCCAGAAAATTCATCTGGATAATAATAATATTAACTGTTATACAGGCTTTCTTTAAATTTTAACCAATTTTTCTACTCAAAGCCTTCTTTGAATCCCCAGGGCATCCTTGTTTTTGTGACTTTGATATTTCTCAAGAGTACTGGCCAATTATTTTGTAGAATTATTCCTCATTTTACAGTCATCTGGTAGTTCCTCAGGATTTGGTTGAGGTTATGCATTTTTAATAAGAATACCACAGAACTATGTGATACTCATCTCAGTTTGTCAAATCAGCAGGTTGACCTTTCTTATCAATTGTGATGTTAACCTTGATCACTTGTTTAAGATGGTGTCTTCTGGGTTTCTTCATTATAGAGTTACTGCTTTACTCTTTATAAATTGGGTTGCATTTTAAAAGAGTGTTCTGGATTTTACCTGGTGAATGGATTGCTAAAGAGCAAGACAGAAGTTAGGCAGAATAGATGTAATTAAAATGGATCACATAAGAGATAATATGACTCAGAGTAGGTGGATAGTGGTATGAAACAAAAGTCACAAATTTGCTATGTTTAGCAGTAAAAATAAGACTTGGTGATTAATGGAATATGGGTGGTAGGGAACATAGGGTATAAAGGGAAACTCCAAGGTATTGACCTTGAAGAACTGGCTGAATAGTAGTGATACACATTGGCATACAGGACATCACATGAGTTGTATTTGATATTTTTATTTTCTATATGAATAAGCAGTTAAAGAAATATAACTGTGAAAGGGAAGAGACTAGTTATAAAGTGATTGCATTAGACCAGATGTACAGTGATGGTTTTCTAGATTAGAAAATGTGAAAAAATGGTGAGAAGAATCTGGACTTAGGAGATGGTTTATGAATTATAATCAGTAGTATTATGTCATAATTGATTAAAGGGAATTGGTGAGGAACACAGAAGTTACAAGGATATCTCCTAGATTTCTGGCTTGCACAGCTGGACAAATTGTGGTTCTTTGTTGAGACAGAAAGCAGTGGTGGGGGCCTAGCTTCAGGATAATAAATTACTTTCCCCTTCACTTAGTAATGCCACAGAGAACAGGTGTGGGAGGAGAGGGAGGGGAGATTTCTCCTCACAGAGCTAGGTTAGACACATCCTCTTACAATATGGCTTTTTAGAGGTATATTGTGGAGTCTGGCAAGAGAACATTTTCCATCTGGTTTTTAAAAGCAAGGGTCAAGGAATCTTGCCAAGAGATATTGTTCCTGCTCAAATATGTCATTGATTCTTTTATCCTCCAATAAGATCTGTGATGTTGCTTTGGCTAGCGCTACTGAATCCCTGCTGCCTCTCTTCTTCAGCATGAGAAACTCTCAAAAGAAAGCCACAATCCCATGTGGCAAAAATTAAAAATCAATCAACATAACGAGTATTATGCCATCTGCACATTATCAGGAGGCAAAATCAAGCGGACAAAACTCCCTTTTGAACAGAACACATTGTGCAACAACCTGAAAACTTCAGTACCACAAGGAAAAAAATGGAAAGGCTAAAAGCAAGGAGAAGACTTCAATAAACTTATTACTAGATGCTGAACAATGCTCACCCTTTTCTGAATATTTTGTGATCAACAAAATTTGTGCTTTTTTTAAGAGGAAACAAATTGAGGAGATAAGACTCAGCTCAAGGAAATACAATTTAAGGAAAGCATCAATCATTAAGACTAAGCTGATACTTCCTTTTAGTTTTTTTTGTAACAAAAAATACTGGTCACTTTTCCACCCCCCTTCCTTTATTTCATTAATTCAGCAATTATGGAGATAGCTCCTAATATTTGTACTTTGTTTTCACTATCTGTGGCTTGACATATGGAAAATTGCATGATTTATATGTCTATAATTATAGCATATGATTCAGTGGAAAGATCTAGAACTCTCTGTTATCAGTGAGAAATAGTGTGGGGCACATTGACAAATAAGAATGAAGAGGGAGTCCAGGAATATTCCCTATAGTCAGCTAATCTTATAGTTCTTTAGGATATGGAGTACATTGTGTATTCAATCATTATGACAAAATGAAGTAAGACACTAATTATTAGGAGCATATTATAAAATCCCAAGTAAGGAAACATTTTGTTTCCGTCCAACCATATAAAAGCTTAAAACTTTTTAGGAATCCTCAGACTTTTGTTTAAAGCTACTTAAAGCCAAGATGATTAGTAAACTCATAAGATTAATCACCATCTTCTAACCCTTCCATCAAGTGTTTGATCAAATAGGCTATTTTTATTCAAAATAGTTGACATTTTAGTATTCATTCAAATGTGCTTATTGAATGGAAACTTAAAATACAATTCAGGCTACACAACCATTTTTTGTTTCAAAAACCTGGGTCTACCAAATGTGTATCATCTGAATTCTCTGGATCAATACTTTAATGTGTGAAAATATCACCAAATAATATCTACAATTCAGATATCTATAGTATTAATTAAAATTAAATTTCATACATTTTTATGGATTTAAAAAGTCTGAAGTTTTCTATTTCTTTGATTTTTTTTCCAGATGCCTTACATTTCGCTGAGATGAAATAGCAGTATTTCCCAGAAAGGTATATCTTTACCTGCCTTGTGCTACCAAGGAATACTAAATACAAGGGATATGAGTGTCTTATAATAACAAGTGAGGTGGAGTTGTGCCTACCTGTTGTGCTAATAAAGCCCAAATATCAAGATTATTTCTCCAGATAGAAACATGAGGTGTTTGGTGACCATTAAGATTGACAAAGAAGTTTGTAAATTATTGAGATAGCAAATTACATGAGTACTGCTGTTCTGGTAGGTTACTTCTCAAATACAACTTATTTGTAGAAACTAAGGTAATACTCATGAAATCCCACAGGATCTAGAAAAGTAATCAATATAAAATATGTGTACTTTGGAAAGTGGTTTAAAAATATAATATGCTGAGCTAGTTCAATGTTGGCTTGGTGATATTTCCTAATTATTTTTCACTTAGAAATACAACTTAAAATGGTAAATATTCATCCTGAGAAACAGTGCCATTTCTTTATTTCTTTTAGCAATTTATTGCCTTGTTCATTTTTCTTTTCTTTTCCACATGATCTCAACTACAGAAATATTATTCTAGGCTATATATGTTTTGTTTTTAAAATTTTTTTTAGATGTTGATGGACCTTTATTTTATTCATTTATTTTTATGTGGTGCTGAGAATCAAACCCAGTGTCTCACACATCCTAGGCAAGCACTCTTCCACTGAGCCACAACCCCAGCCCTAGGTTTTTGAGTGATCTTTCAATTATATGCTGTTCTCAGGCATTCAGATCACATAGGAAGAAAATGAAGGGATGAACTTTTTAGAAATATCCTTAAAAATCAGGTGAGTTATTAGCAGATCTGTCTAAGGACTTAGAAGGGAAGAAGGCTCATTCTGGAAGTCCCCAGGGCTGTGAAAAAGGTCTGGGTTCTATCTGAGAGTCTGAGGAACTGGGAACTGGAGGTCCCACCTCCATTTTTTCCTATGTAAATTTTCATTTTTGTTTGCTATAATCCCAAGAAAGGAGAATATGGAGAGTTTCAGCTCCTTAGATTAGGAATAAGTATAGCTACACTTGAACAGTTGCAGTTATTTCTGTCTTCATTTCATAGATGAAATAACAGAGGAAATGTAGAAATGGGAATGAAAACTCACAGAATATGGACAGAACAAGAACTGCAAACTGTTATTATGGATAGAAAAATGTTCAGTTCTAAATAATAATCAGAGGAATTTAGATTGAAATCACAATAAAAAATCACTGTTCATTCATCATATTACCAAAAAAAAAAAAAATATCACTCTTTGCTGGCAAGCAAGAGATTAGAAGGACACTTTGCTCATGGGAATGTCAACCAATGCAGAGATTCTGGGGAAAAGGACAAAATATTTCAAGAGCCTTTAAGATGCTCAGATTCTTTTACTTCAGCATTTAGGAGTAATTCCATTTGGAGAAAAGGTGATTATTAGATACACTGTTCACCTTATATAAAGGCCTAATTCTGGCTGACCCACAGATTGAAGCCACTGCCCTGTAGGGACATATGGATCACATTGCTACTGGGTGTTTGAAGGAGTTCAGTGCTATTCTGACTGCATTAGGATCCTAAAACATTTTTAGCTTTGAAATATTATTTGAAAATCTAAAATTGAAATGGATAAAGCAATGCACAGACAAATAGTTCTTAAGTCAAAGTCCATTGAAAATGCTTAGATCTGCTGTTTTATCTCATGGAAAGCAAATTCATTTAATCGAAGTAAATCTCTGAAGATCCAATCTGTAAGAGGTGCTTGATATCAAGTCAAAAAGAAACTATTTTCCTCACAAATAGCATAAGACATATTAGAATAAAATTGAGTTCATTTTAATCAAGTAAGCAGCCATGAGAGGATGGATTCTTGTAGTCAGCCTTAAAAATGTCAATAATGTAAATGCTTAGCCAGAAACGCAGACACACGTTTTCCTGCCTGGCATCTGTGGTTGTCGTGAATGCTCTTCACCTTGCTTCATTGCACAGCTACAATTGAATTACATTTTTTAGTCCTGTTTGGTTTATCATTTAGCTCCTGACAGGAGCTGGGTTTAAAAGAATAGACCCTAAGCACAGCTAGCATGGTCAAAAAGACCCAAAAACACAGGTAGCATGATCAAATAGAGATGATAATAATCTTTTAAAAATACACAATGTAGCATAGGTCTCAGAGAGCAGCAAATCACTTATTTATCACTGCCTGACTAAAACCTGCAACACCACAATGTAAAAATGCTTGAGAATAGTCCTGTATCCTCACTTCTGATTGAACACTAAATAAAGGCTTGGGAAGAATGACACGAGTATAAAAATGTCACAATGCATCGCTACAAGAAAGGATCAAGTAGCCCTGATAATTAAGAATCTGTCATTTTGACATGAAGAAAAAAAATCACAAGAAGTGCCAGATATCCAGGAAGGACATGTGCTTGTCATTTCAATACAGAGGCAAGAGAAAACCAGCTTGATTAGAAGAGGGCACTTTGGAAAAGAAGAGCACTTTGTGTTTTTTTGATAGTTTGAACTCCTGAAAACCTGTTTTTAAAGCAAAAAGCAAAATCTGCCCATTAACAGTTCCTGTAAGAGTATTTACACAGCAAAGAGCATTTAATAAGAGCTGTAGCTTGGGCCAATCCAGGCATTTGTGGTACTGGGCAGTGGTGTCTTGAGTGTATTTTATGTGACACATGCAACATCTCACTTTTGACTTAGATGTAATGTGGCTCCAAACAGATGCAGTTACTTTGATGGCAGCCTGTCAGATGTGGAGTCTTGATAGGATAAGGTGACCACAGCAATATAGTCCATCTGAGGATTCCATGACCACCTCCCTATGCAGTTTCTGTAGAGTTTTTAAACATGTTTTTATTCAGATACTTTAAATACATGTCTAATTCAAAAGTGTCCATTTTAATGATATGAACCTAATGATCACAGATCCAATTGCCAAAAGTGACGCAGCTTAAAAATGAGGCCATCAAATTTCCCTAAGTTTTGCTGAACATTTATTTACAAAGCCTATGTATCATTTCCCCTATAGTACTTTGACTCGGCTAGATTATTGGTGTGAAGAGAAAAGTCTAGATCTGGCATCTGATGTCAGGTCTGTTATTGACTCCACATATGATATTTGGGAAATCAGTCCTTCCATGGCTTGTCCCCCTGTCATTTTACGAGCCACATCCTTTTCACCATAGTCTGTGATGTTCATTTGTTCATATTTCTCTCATTTCACCAGCGTGATCCTTTAATGAATACTTTTGGAATCAGACTGAATAGAATGTTGAATTACCTCCCACAGACTTCTAGGAGAATTACACAAATAAAGTCCCTCAGAGAGTCATATCAGGCAAGTCAAGAAGAAGAGATCAGAATTCACTATACCTTGTCTCTCCTTCTTATGGGCATTGGTTTGATTTCCTGATTCTGCCATCAGCAGTGAGGTCTCTGGAACTTAGGTAGCAGAGTAAAAGTACAGAAAGCCCTACTCAGATTATTTCATTAATTGTGTTATCTCTGTCAACAATCTCTCACATTAGCTGGGATAATTGAAAGTTGACTGCAATAACAATGAGGTTACTGCTCAAAACTGGTGGGATCAGTCTCTCAGCGCAGAATGGGCAAAGCTTCCAAACACAGAAAGTCACTCTTTATCCTTTTTTCTCATGGTAAAGGACAAAGAATGCAAGCTACCTTGTGGAATATTAAGAAAAAAGGCCAGTCATGGTGGCACGTGCCTGTAATCCCAGTGCTTGGGAGGCTGAGGCAGGAGGATCGTGAGATCAAAGCTAGCCTCAGCAACTCAGCAAGACCCTGAACAACTCAATGAGACCCTGTCTCAAAATACAATATATAGCTGGGCGCGGTGGCGCACGCCTGTAATCCCAGCACTTTGGGAGGCTGAGGCAGGAGGATCGCAAGTTCAAAGCCAGCCTCGGCAATGGCGAGGCACTTAGCAACTCAGTGAGACCCTGTCTCTAATAAAATACAAAAAAGGGGTCGAGTTCAATCCCCGGTACCACAAAAAAAAAAAAAAAAAAAAAAAAAAAAAAAAACAATATATAAGGTCTAGGGATGTGATGCAGTGGTTAAGCCCCCTGGGTTCAATCCCTACTACCAGAAAAACAAAACAAAACAAAACAAAAGAAACAAACTGAAAAAGAAAGGTGGTGATATTCAAAATGTTGCTGAATCTTTACCAACATTCCTATTACCAGGTGATAGGTGGTATTACCAATAACTGTCAGTATTTGTAATGACAAAAATTTGAGTATATTCATTTTTATTTTTTACTTACCAATTTATTTCTTACAGTTCTGGCCCCAACTCATTCAGTCCTTGGTGAAATCTCTCTTCCCAGCTTGCACATTGCCACATTCTCACTGTGTCTTCACATGGTGGAGAGTTCTGCCCTGCTCTTTCTCCCTTTTCTTATAAGGCTATTAATCACATCATGTGGGTTCTACTGTCATGAGTGAGGTACATTTTTAAGGGGGTTGGAGATAGTATTAAATGTGGGGCAGGATAGAAACGTAAATTTGCCAAGCAACCTCAGATGCCATGGGAACCTCTACAAAGTTTTTCACATGTTGTACATCATTTTAATCCAGAAAACAAACATGAAATTGCAGTTATTTTTCTCTTCATTTCATGGATGAAATAAAGGAGGAGCACAGAGGTTAACAACTTGCCCAGCATCCTACAGCTGATCATGACAGAGCTTCATGGCTTCAGGAGCCCTCACTCTATCTATGCATGATGCTAAAGCATCTGGGTGCTCTCAGTTGGTCCTCCTTAGCCTTTGTGATTGAAAACACACATTGAACAGATGGGGAAGGATGTAGTTTGTGGCTTTATAACAGAATGCATTATTCCCCTATGTGCAGACAACTTGTCATGTCCCTCATTATCACTGGGATCCAACCAACTGAACAAACTAACCCAGATTTAGAATCTGGGAAAATAAAAGTGCTGCCTAGATACTGGCACAAGCTGGTTCAACATCTAATTAACTCCCTGAACAGCACTTTGTAGGGGAGCAGTTGCATTATCAGTCTCTTGACAGATGAGGAAACTGAGCCAAGGAAAGTTGAACTTACTTGTCTAGCATCAGTATGAAAGTAGTTACAGAGCTGGGAAGAACCTCATGACCTTCGGATTCTTTGTTCAGCTTATTAAGGACATTGCACATTAAGCACACAGCACTGTAATATACAATACTAGTCACATCGGCTAATTATACCTAAAAATGAAATATAGAAATACATTTTTTACAAAATGAAAAATAATGGTTTCCTTTCTATGACAGCCATCCAGAAGTTGAGGAAGTAACCAACTGATGAATATGGACCTGAACTTTAACAAATTAATTAGACTTTTATACAAATGGTTTTATCAAGATGTTCTCAACTGATGTTCAACAGTTTGGAAGGGATGTATCCAGAATAAATATTCTGTGTCTGTAAGAGTCCCAAATGAGACTAATAAATAAAGTGCCCAAGCATCAGACCAAATTCTTTTTATCTATACCTTTCAAAATATTAATTTAAAAACCAACCACAACTCATTTTCTGCAGTCCAGTTTTGCCCCCCTCACTCATTGACTTTGACCTTGATCTTTTTGGTTCTCTGTGAAGATAATCGGAGAAATTCCAGTGAAAAACAGTAGAAGAACACTCCAAAACTCATAGATGACTCATGGAAAGAAGGTTGGTTTGGATTTGAGATACAATAATAATTGTATTTCCAGTATTATAAGTTCTTGTGAGTTGGGCACTATGATAAATTATGGTTGAAGTGCATTACTTTACTTAATTCTCACTGGAAATTTCTGATATATATATACTATTATTTATTATTATTTGTATTTTACAGATATGTAAATGGAGGCACAACACATTGCCATATTTCATGCAACTCTTAAGAGTCAGAGCAGGCATTCAAACTCAAGACTCTCACTTCAGTTCCTGAGCTCTTAACTAACGTTCAATGTAATTCTTCTGCCAAGAAGACTATGCAGAGATTCAGAGCCAACGTTGTCTGCTGAATAAGGGAGTCCAAATCCCCAAGCAAAGATCATGCTGGGCTGTTAGCCAGTATACTGCATTATCCTTCATACTCTGCAATAAAGACCATGAGTCATTGCCTATCAGTCAAAAGGTATTTATGCAGTTTATACTGCAAGTCAAGCCCTAGATAGGGGACTCCAGCAAGGAAGACTGGAAGGGAGGGCAAAAATAATGACAAACATAGACTTTTACAATTTGCAGAAAGAATAATTGACTGCAAATCACATTCCTTAAGTGAAGTTGAGTCAATATCTCTTTACACAAGGATATTTTGGAAAAGATAAGTTCAGCCATTCATGCATTCTGAAAATAGAAGGTGAATTAAGAAAACACCAGTGAGGAAGCATACAGCAATAATTGACAATCAGAAATGCTTGTGAGACCAAATGAATCATTTTGCCTCCAAACCAGTATGTGTGTGCAAGTGCATTGTGTGTATGTGTTTCCCTAGATGCTATCAAAACTACACAAGGCTAGTTGGTGACTAATTATCTTTAAATGAATATAAAAATTGCTTTGAAACAGATGGAATATAGTGCAGGAAGAATTTAACTTCTCTTTTTTGTCCTTGTCTTTACCAGGACACACACACACACACACACACACAAAAAAAAAAAAAAAAAAGGAAGAAAGAGAGCTAAAAGTAGCCCATAAAATATATACAGTTCAGAGTATCTGTAAAGAGTGATTTTTTTTTCATTTAATTTTTTACATATTCAGTTTGCACCAACATAACCTTACTTTTGGTTTATAATGCTTGATTCTATAGTACAGAAAGAATGAATAAATAAAAAGGTAGAGGCAGCACTAACAAATGCTGCAATTGGTAAATACTGTTTTAACCACTAAAGCACGCATCACTCATAAGCCTATAACTGAATGGAAATTCCTTTAAGGCTTTACTTTAAAGCCTATGGTTCAGCATATAAAAATATACATTTGTTTTATTTCACAACCTTATGCCATTGTGAGGCGGAATTTCAAGAAAATCATTAGTCAGATGGAAACATAGAAACAGGAAGTTGTAATCTTAAAATAATATTTTTTTGCTTTTAAAATTACCTATGTAGTGAGTCAAAATTTAAACTAATTGAAGTCATTTTCCAAAAGTGCTAATGCCTGTACCATAGCCCACAGTTTCTGATGTAATTGTCTTGATGTTAGACATGAACTTGTGCATTTTTTTCTCCTTAGCTTTCCAGGCGGTTTCAATGTACAGTGAGAACTGTACATTGCTGATCCAGAGAAATAAGAAATTCTACATGGCCAATAATAATGGCTCTTCCTCAACATAGATAATACTGGAAAAGACATAACTCAGTGAGGAATAACTCTGGCTATTCAATCTAGCCCCCTGCTTT
This sequence comes from Tamias sibiricus, assembly GCA_025594165.1. NCBI lineage: Eukaryota > Metazoa > Chordata > Mammalia > Rodentia > Sciuridae > Tamias > Tamias sibiricus. The sequence continues at coordinate 131,938,104 of CM046667.1, forward strand.
ACAAGGAATATCTTGACTTTTGAAACATCTATCTTATAAAGTCAGTGAATATGAAAGTACCACTGTATTCTTCTTTTCCTTCCATTTTCCACATTAGAAACAAAAGCAAGATTTTTGCTGAGATAAAATGAATTATAAAATCATTGTAAGCTTTAAAATAATTCACATTTAAAAATTCTTTAGCTGACACAAACGACTTATTGGGCAATGCAAAATTAAGTCTGTGAAAACTTCGACTCTCTTCTTTACACAACTTCATGAATGCTTACCATGTGATTGACACTAAAAGAGCTGGAAACACAGGAAGAGACAAAACCTTCGCCCCTAGGGTGTTCACATTCTGTTTGGTGGGGTTTGCAGAAAATAAAGAGATAAATAGTATTATTTTAGATTGTAATAAGTGCTATGGAGAAAAAATATATGGAAGTAATGTTTAGAAAATTAAGGAGGGGGATTATGGAGATTCCTCAGAAAATTTGGAATGGAACCACCATCTGATCCAGTTATCCCACTCCTCAGTATATATCCAAAGGACTTAAAATCAGCATACTACAGTGACACAGCCAAATCAATGTTCATAGCAGCTCAATTCACAATGGCTAAATTATGGAACCAACCTAGGTGCCCTTCAACAAATGAATTGATAAAGAAACTGTGGCATATATATGCAATGGAATATTACTCAGCCATAAAAAAGAATGACTTTATGATATTAGATAAAGTCTTGGGCAAAGTCACTACAAGGATGAAATATTTGGGGTAATAAATCTTAATGATGAGATATGAACAAAGGAAATGGTTTTGCAAAAAGAGGGAGCAGTCATCTTAAAAGCCCTATGGCAGGAAATAGCTTGACATGTTTGAGTACCAGAATGAAAGGCCAGTTAGGATTATGTTCAGTAAGCAAAGAGGTGAATAATAGGATGAGGTGGAGAAAAGAATAGAAGTGTGATCATTTATTACACTTTCAAACCACGTATATCATTTGGATATTACCATGTAACAGCCTCCTGTGTTCAGTGGTTTATCATCACATTCATTTCCCATTGCCCATACATCTGTGTGATTGAATTTGGACTCCATGAGCCAAACACTTTGGCACATGTCTGTAATCCCAGGTACTTGGGAGGCTGAGGCAGGGGATGAGAAGTTCAAGACCAGCCTGGGTAAGTTGGTAAGGCACTGTCTCAAAATAAAAAGGGCTGGGGATATAGCTCAGTGGTAGATTATTCCTAGGTCCAATCCTCAGTATTGCAAACAAACAAACAAACAAACAAACAAACAAAAATACTTAAAGAAATTGATCTCAATGAGATGGATCTGGCTTCTTGACTGTAGGTCTACAGGTTGACTAAGGTACCTTTACTTCATACTGTGGTATCTGAGTGGCTCCACCTCACAATGTTATTATCCTTCCCTTCAGACCTGTGGAGTAGATAGACATGATCTCTGGAGATGGCAGAGGAGCAGAATATTGAGCAGAAGCAGATCATGACTCTTAAAGTTGAGTGTTCAGAATGGCACACTAGTACTATAAATTAAGTCACAAGACCATGCTTAAAAGCAAGGGATGGGGAAATAATCTCTGCTCACAATGTAACCATAGTTAGGAAATGGGCACAGCGAGAGGCAGAGAATAAATTCTTTGTACCACAAAATGATCATGAATTGGGCATTTATTCTGGTTATAATTGTGCTAGAAGGTTTTATTAGTACAGTGATATGATGTGACTTACATTCTAGAAGGAACTCACATATTGCCATGTCCACAATATGTAGTAAATGATGATAAAAGTAGGAAGATGAGTTTGGAAGCCATTTCAGCAGTCTAAGTAAGAAACAGTGTACCTTTGACTGCAAAATAATAGTAGTGAACATGAGGAGAGGAGGCATGACTCAGGACATAATTTGTGAATACAGTAAAGAGGATCACTGAATTGAACATGGGGCATTAAAGAAAAGGAAGGAACTCAATAGCGCCCAGTAAAGATTGGAGGCTATTTATTAAGATGGAGGAAAGCTGGGTCAGGAACAAATTTCAAGAGACTTTGTTAAACATGAGTTAAAGATACCTTAAATATGAAAAGCTTATTAGACATCTATGTGAGGATAGCAAGTAGAAAGCCAAGTATAGTGTAGAGAATAGCAAAAAACATCTGGGACACAGTATATGTTTGGGAGTGTATTTAACTCAATCTGCAAGTAAGAGAACTAACTGAAAGGATTTTCAAAAATCAGAATCATTTGTTTTCTATATAACAAAGTCAAAGATGAATAGTTTCCAATAGAAAAAAATTAGCAACTCATCTGCATCATCATGGTCAAAATTCTTCTGTTTTTACTTTTCTGCTCTACTATATTCAGTATAGTGAATTATAGTGTCATATATAAATGATAGCAACTGTAGTTCTAAGTATCTCACACAGTTGAACATATCAAAAGCAGCAGAAGAAAATGTTTTAGTGAAGACAGAATAATAGACTGTACTAAATGTTATTCATTGTTCAAGAAAGATGAGATCTAAGAACTGACAATTGGATTTATTTATTGATTTATTGATTGATTCACATTTCATTTATTCATGATTAAATCAGAGGGTGTAGTTTTTTCTCCTGATTTCTCAGAATTCTTTTATTTTTTATTTTTATTATATTTTTTATTCTAAGTTGTTATAAATGACAGCATAACGCATTACATTTCATATTACACTTATAGATTTGATTTAAAGACATAGAGTAATTAGTGCCCATGATAATAAAGTTTTGGAGGATTATGAGGAAAAATACCTGATAATAATATAGGGTTCAAGAAAGAAGTGGTGAGGAGGTACAAGACACCTCTTTTGAGGAGTTCCAGGTAACATGAATGGTTTGTAAAATAGTCTGAAATTCAGAGGAAAAGGTTGGTCAGGATCTATGCTACTAGACTGTAGCCATCATAGAAACTTTGAGTATAGATATGAGAGACTATTAAACCCAAAAGAGAAAATTCTATCCTCATCTGGAAAATAAGATTTCATGAAATGATCTTTTTGCCCCCTCCCTTCAGTAGTCCTGTTGACAAACCCTATGCTCTTTTATGAATGGCCTTGGAAGCATTTTCAGTCCTTTCTAGAAATATACAGTGTGACAGGCATTTTGGAGGAAGAAGGGTAGAATATCATGGAGGCTACGGTCCTCATTAATATATACTTAAATTTCACATTGATATGTTCTTAGCCTATCAAGTAAAATTTCATCATGGATACATAAAGAATAAAACCTCAATCCCATTTCCTGTCACTATACAGATGTAGAGGGATATATACATATTTGTTTGTTCATTTATTTGTGTGTACATACAGAACACTCCTTTTTTCTTTACATGGAGTTTGTACTCTTAATTATACTCAACAAGCCATTCTTTCTAGTTGATAGCTATAGAATTAACTCATTTAAAAAATTCTGTACCTACAGAACAATACATCAATTTTCCTAATTTCAAGCCTTTGATAGTTATTTGTGTGTGTTTGTGTGTTGGTCACAGCAAAGAACATACATATGTACTTTTTCCTTTATGTTTGTATGATAAATATCCAACAGGGGAAATGTTAAGTTAAAAACTATGTGCACTTTTATATTTTAATAGATCCTGCCAGATTCTTTTCAAGAACTCATTGCATCAGTTTGTATTACGTTATGCAATGTCAGAGGAAACATGTTTCCTTGGGACTTCCTACTAAGTATGCCAACCCCCATTCTAATATGTCACCTGTGGGGGAGATGTGGTTATCATTGCTTTCCCAGCACTGTTATTACATATCATTATCCTATGGAACCATCTTTTGGGGGGGGGTATTGTTAATTTTATTACATTATACTTATAAATAATAGTAGCATTCATTATGCTGTATTTCTACATGCACACAACAGTTTGATCAATCTCATTCCCCTTTACCTTCTCCTTTGCTCACTCCTTCTTATCTGCTTCTCTACTGATCGCCCTTCTGTCATCATTATTCTTTTAATCAGTGCATTATAGTTATTTTAAAGCAAAATTCATACATACATATCACATCATTTTGTAAATTTTGTTCCCTAGTACTTCCCCCTATCCTTCCCTTCCTCTGCTGTTTTGGTATCCTGTCTATTGGATGGAACTGGAGAACATCATGCTAAGTGAAATATGCCAGACTCAGAAAGTCAAAGGTTGAATATTTTCTCTCATATATGGAAGCTAGAGAGAAAAAAATGGATATTACAAAAATACTAGTGAAACATCTTTATGGGTAGCTGTGTATCCTGTTCCTTGAATGAGCTTGGGGTTTTTAATATTGACAAATCATTGCTTTATTAGTTCTCTACAGAGACCCAATCCAAAACACTGGATCAAAGGACTGTTTTAGAATAGGTCTGTCTGTCCAAATTGAACACGTATTCCTAAATTTACTCTTTGAGGATTAAATGTAATAATTTAAAGAGAGCTAGGGAGTTGCATAATAATACCAAATCCAAGTGAGAATTGAAATAACCTGAGAGCCAAATTAGTGCACTTCCATTTTCAGAATATAATATACAATAGAAAAAAAAATGGGGTGATTGTACTTTACTGAGCAATTTTAGAAAAATGTATTTATGTGCTGGTGTGTAAACACAGTCTTACAGAAGACTTTCAACCTTCCCAGATTGCCTGCATCTTGAAATGAAGACATTTAGGAAACCGTGAATTTTGCTTCTCTCCCCTATGTTTTGTCAATACCGTAATAACAATGTTGCTAATAACACATGTAAAAGGAGAGATTATATATAGACAATGGCAATCCCCATTGGGATGGTATCTCCATTATTTATATGCCTCACAAATAGAAACTTAAATGCACAGGAAAATCAATAGAATAAAAAGAAATCAATGGTCAGTTTATTCTTAAAGATATGAGACTAGAAAATAATTTCAAATGAACATATGTGCAATAGTCCTGAACATCTTGTATTTAGGTATTTACTGCAAATATAACAGGGAATTCTTATTAGAGCATTATAATCATACATGGTATTTGGATTCATTCTGACAAAGTCATACATGCAAGGAATTTTCTTTCAATCCCCATTTCCCTCCTTTTCCTCTCCTCCTACTTCCCCAATTCTCCATCCATCCTCTACTCTACTGATCTTCCTTAAATTACCTGTGGTGTGTGTGTGTGTGTGTGTGTGTGTGTGTGTGTGTGTGTGTGTGTGTTTATATATGTATAATACTATATATACATATATGTGTATATATACAGTATTATATATACACATTACATAGTACATGATTTTGTTAAGTTGATTTAGCATTTCTTCCTTTTTCCCTTCCTTCCTCTCTCACTTGTTCTTCTTCTACTCCACTGATCTCCCTTCTATCTTATGATACCTGATCCCCTCCCCCACTGTCTTCTTTCCCTCCCTTTGTTCTAGCTCCCACATATGAGAGAAAACATTCAACTCTTGATTTTATATGTCTGGTTTATTTCACTTAGCATGATTTTCTCCATTTTTAATTTGTTTACCTGCAAATGCCATTATTTTGTTCTTTTTATGGCAAAGTAAATCTCCATTATGTGTATATATACCACATTTTTTGATCCATTCCTTTATTGATGGTCATCTAACTTGATTCCATAATTAGGCAATCGTGAATTGTGCTGTTATAGACATTGAAGTGACATATGTATTAGGCTAATTTTAATTCTATTGGATAAATACCAAGGATTGGATAGCTGGGTCCTATGGTGCTTCTTTCCTGCTTTTTTGAGGAATCTCCACACTGCATTACAGTGTGGTTGTACTTACTTGCAGTTCCATCCAAAATGTATGAGTGCACCTTTTCCCCCCACATCCTTGCCAGTATTCATTATTATTAGTGTTCTTGATAATAATTACCATTATGTGTAGAGAGATAAAATCTTAGTGTAAGTTTGATTTGCATTTCCCTGATTGCTAGAGATGTTGAACATTTTTCATATATTTGTTGGCCATTTGTGTGTCTTCTTTTGAGCAATTTATGTTTATTTCTTTTGAGCAATTATTGATTGGGTTATTTGGTGATTTTTTTTTTTTTTTTTGAGTTTTTTGAATTCTTTATATATTCTCGATATTAATCCACTGTCAGAGAGTTGCTGGCAAATTATTTTTTCTCATTCTGTAGGCTCTCTTTTCACTCTCTTAATCATTTCCTTTGCTGTTTAGAAGCTTTTTAAATTGATGACATCCCACTTATTGATTCTTGGTTTCATTTCCTGAGCTTTAGGGATCTTGTTGAGGAAGTTAGTCCTGGCATCTATATAATGGAGTGTTGACCCTGTGTTTACTTCTAGCAGTTGAAAGGTTTCTGTTCTAATTCTTAAGACTTTGATCCATTTTGATTTGACTTTTGTGCAGGATGAAATATAGTGATCTAATTTCATTCTTCTACATGTATATTCAGTTTTCTCAGCACCTTTTGTTTAAAAAGGCTTTCCCAGCACCATTTGTCTTCAACATATATTTTTTAGAACTTTTGTCAAGTATTGTTTGGCTATAAGTTTGTGGGTTTGTCTCTGTGCTTTCTATCCCATTGTTCTTCAAGTCTATTTTGATGCCAACACCCTGCTATTTTTGGTACTATAGCTCTGTAGTATAATTTGAGATAAGGTAGTGTGATGCCTCCTGCTTCACTTTCCTTTTTCAGAATTGCTTTGGCCATTTTGGGTCTCTTATTTTTCCAAATGAATTTAAGGACTGTTTTTTCCAGTTCTATGAAAAATGTCATTGATAAAATGTCATTGATGGGGATTGCATCTAATCTCTATATTGCTTTTGGTAGTATCTAGCAATATATTGCTTTTGGGTCTCTTATTTTTCCAAATGAATTTAAGGACTGTTTTTTTCCAGTTCTATAAAAAAATGTCATTGATAAAAATGTCAATGATGAGGATTGCATCTAATCTCTATATTGCTTTTGGTAGTATGGCATTTTGACAATATTAATTTTACCTATCCAAGAACATGGGAGGTCTTTCTGTTGTCTGAGGTCTCTTCCATTTATTTCTTAAGTGTGTTATTATTGTCATTGTAGAGATCTTTTTACCTCCTTGGTCAGATTAATTCCCAGGATTTGTGTTTTTATGGAGGTTATTGTGAAAGAATGGTTTTCCTGATTTCTTTCTTAGCTGAATCAGTGTTGAAATATGGAAAAGCTATTGATTTATAAGTGTTGATCTTGTATCATGCTACTTTGCTAAATTCATTTATTAGCTCAAGAATCTTCTGGTTGAATTTTGGGGGTCTTCTAGATATAAGATCATGTCATCAGCAAACAATGATAGTTTGATGTTTTTTCTTCCTATTAATATCTCTTTTACTTCTCTTGCCTGATTGCTCTGGCTAGAGCTTTGAGAACTATATAGAAGTGGTGAGAGTGTATATCTTCATCTTGTTCCTGCTTTTAGAGGAAAAGCTTTCAGTATGAGGTTGGCTTTGGTTTTGTTGCATATAGCCTTTATGATGTTGAGGTAAGTTCCTTCTATCCCTAGTTCCTCCATTGTTTTTAACATGAATGCTTGCTGTATTTTATCAAAGACCTTTTATGTATCTATTGAGATGATCATATGATTCTTCTTAATTCTTTAAGTGGTGAATTATATTTATTAATTTGCATATGTCAAACCAACCTTGAATTCCTGGGATAAAGCCCAGTTTATCATGGTGTATTATTTTCTTGATGTGTTTTTGAATGCAGTTTGCTGATATTATATTAAGAATTTTTGTGTCTATGTTCATCAGGGAGATTGGCCTGTAGTTTTCTTTCCGACCTTGATGGGCTATTGTCCAGTTTTGGTATCAGGGTGATAGCACCTTCATGTAATATGTCTGGAAGTGTTCTCTCCCTTTCAATTTCATTGAATAATTTGAGAAAGACTGGTGTTAGTTCTTCTTTATAGGTCTGCCAGAACTGAGCTGAGAATTCATCTGTTCCTGGGATTTTCTTTATTGGTAGGCCTTTAATTGTTTCAATTTCATTACCTGATATTGGCTTGTTTAGGTTTTCTGTATCTTTCGTGATTCAATTTGGGCAGGTCATAGTATCATTGATTTAAAAAAAAAAAGCGTTAAAGTGTGTGTGTGTGTGTATGTGTGTGTGTATGCATGTGTGCCATCCACATTGTAAGAGGTGAAAATAAATTTTCCTTACAGTACAATTTGAGCTCTCTAAGATTGTCAATCATAGCTACTCTGATGGTATAAATCTTTAGAAGAGAAGACTTCATAAGAATAGTCAGTTTTCAGGGTGAAAATCACTCATTTCTTTGCTATTAAAATACCCTCAAACATACCCTTTCTTAGGAACATAAACACTTCAGCTGTATTTAGAGCCATTTTCTATGTGCAGCTTTGTGTGTGTACTCAAATTCAAAAGACCTGGTGTCACCATTATATAAGCCCTATTGAATTGCTCTATTCCCAGTATCTTTCCCAAATATCACACTTTCAAAATGACTTAGAAGAAGATTCTAGGATTCATTCCTTAACTCTAGATTTGCCCTCCCATGGCATCTTCAGTACACACTACCACATCATGAACAGAAGCTCAGGGATGAGGACTGCTGTGACAAAGCAAGAGATTTTCAATTGAAATCAGGCTGGTAGTTTGCGTTTACTTTCTTCCCTTTTGTGAATTTTTGTGTTTCCTTTTTTTTGTCTTTTTATTTTCTTTTGCTTATTTTTTATTTATTTATTTTTTTATTGTTTTTAGATGAACCCTAGGTTGAATCTTGAACTTGTCAGTTTCTAACTGTAAGACCTTGAATAAGTTCACTATTTATTCATCTATAAAATAAGAATAATAATAGTCTATTTCTCACAGTGGTTATGAGGATTAATTGAGATAGTTAATGTAAATGTTAAACCGTGTTGACACATGAGTTGATTACTCAGGTTAAAAATTACAACTACTCCTAACTATTTTATTATTGTGAAGGAAAATTTGGTGGATGAGGCAACAAAGAAGTTCTTTGTATTCATTGGATTGGAAACAGCCTTACCAAATGGAAAACAGTCTTTTTGACATAGGCAGATTCAGTGGAATACTTATCAAATCTGACATTAACTTTCAAATTATAATGCTTTTTGTGAGGCTAGTTTGTCAAAAAGATTGTTTGGCTTTAGTGACAAAAGAATTGGTTAAATACCATTCTGCAAGTTGGTAGAAGGCAGACTGAGCCAAGTAATAGGAAACGAATTATGTATTTTTGAACTGATTGAGGGCAAACTTGCCGATACTACCTGTAATGCACTTGCAAAGCTCTTTCCATCATCTGCTCTTTGCAAAGGGCTTCTGGGCCCTTTAGTGCATCAAATTGAAGAAGTACTTGTTTCCTGGAAATTAGTAACATTAGGTGCTTAAAAAACAATTTGTAATGAAAATAAAGCACATTATGCATGGGATTGGACTTGAAAATGTTGAATTTATCTGTCTTTAGTGAGAGGTTTGAAAGTGTAGATGGACCATAATAACAGAGCTAGAATTAATGAACTCCTCTTTATTGCCCCTGTATTATAATTGTAGAAACAAATATACAAAATGTCAAGAAAGTTAGTCAAATTGTAGAGTTATTGGTGGAGATAAAACACTAGTTTAGTTTCCTGAGCTACATCCAACTTCTTAATATCTATCTTAACCACGTTAAGTCAACTAAATGCTATTTCCATTTTTTATTAAAGTTTGCATCTTTTTGAGAAAGAGGGAGGAGGAAGAGACAGAGATGAAACATTCTATCAGTTAACTTGCTACAGTAGGAACAATTACTTTAATATATTTAATCGGAAGAATAAAACAAGCCCAGATAAAATAGGCTCTACGTACAATGTATTAAACTTTTATTCATTCAAAAATATACTATTTGGATCTGTAAAAAATATTTTTCTTCAAACAACGTTCCAAATTAAAAGAAGCATTTCCAGAATGATGTAAAAACCCCTTGAGAATCTATTCCTCTATCAAAGCAGTGAGAATACTTGTAAAAATATTTAAATCAACATTTAAAAAATTCTACCAATTGACAAAAACTTGCAAAAATCCCAGGAATGTTTATTTAAGAAAAGCAGTTAATTCTCTGTAAAAGAGCAAGTCTTGTGATGTTTAAACTTGACCTTTTCTCATTCCCTGCTCTGCATTTTTGCAATTATCTTGAAACCATAGCCTCACAATTATGTTAGCTGTGAAAACCAAGGCCCAGCTGCCATTGGAAAGGATAGGAGGGTCTGGACCTGGCCCCAAGTCCCCAGATCCTAAGAATTGTCATTATGTGACCTGTTTAGCAGCTTCTGGGAAAGCACCACTTAAGAAGTTTTCTTTATTAGACCTTACACAGAGCATGGCCAGTGCAAGTTGTCCTATTCTTAGGGCATTTATTAAAAAGTCAGCCATACTTGTTCAACATTCCAGAAGTTTGAGGTATGGATGCCAGTAGAAGAAAACAAGATTAAACACAAAACATAAAAAGGAAAATCTATGAAATGTGGTATTAGAAGCCTTTGAAATGCTTCAACATATTCCTGGAAGTAGGGAAAGCAGGCATAATCACCTTGTAAACGTTCCACCTCTGAATACTGATAGTAATTTTTTTTTTTTTTTTTTTTTGGTGTGGTACTGGGGATTGAACTCAGGGGCACCCGACCACTGGGCCACATCCCCAGCCCTTTTTTGTATTTTATTAGAGACAGGGTCTCACTGAGTTGCTAAGTGCCTCGCCATTGCTGAGGCTGGCTTTGAACTCGTGATCCTCCTGCCTCAGCCTCCCAAAGTGCTGGGATTACAGGCGTGCGCCACCACGCCCGGCTCTGATAGTAAATTTTTTATTGGTTCTTTGTAGTTATATATGACAGTAGAATCCATTTTGACATAATTATAAAAGCATGGAAATATAACTTGTTCCAATTCAGCCTCAGTACCTCCCCTCCTGTCCCTTTACCCTCTGATCTCTTCCCTCTACTCATGTTTCTGTCATTTATCTGTACTTATTTTTTAAATTAATTTCTTGTAGTTGTATACAATAGTGAGATTCACTGTGATATATTCATATATACACATAGGAAACTTATGTCAGATTCATTCCACTGGCTTTCCTTTTCTCATCCCTCTTTCTTTCTTTCATTACCCTTTGTCTACTACATGAACTTCTATTCCTTTTTTTAAATACCATCCCCTTATTGTGGATTAGCTTCCACATATCAGAGAGAACATCTGACTTTTGGTTTTTTGAGGGCTGGCTTATTTTTTTTTTTTTTGTGGTACTGGGGATTGAACTCAGGGGCACCCGACCACTGGGCCACATCCCCAGCCCTTTTTTGTATTTTATTAGAGACAGGGTCTCACTGAGTTGCTAAGTGCCTCGCCATTGCTGAGGCTGGCTTTGAACTCGTGATCCTCCTGCCTCAGCCTCCCAAAGTGCTGGGATTACAGGCGTGCGCCACCACGCCCGGCTCTGATAGTAAATTTTTTATTGGTTCTTTGTAGTTATATATGACAGTAGAATCCATTTTGACATAATTATAAAAGCATGGAATATAACTTGTTCCAATTCAGCCTCAGTACCTCCCTCCTGTCCCTTTACCCTCTGATCTCTTCCCTCTACTCATGTTTCTGTCATTTATCTGTACTTATTTTTTAAATTAATTTCTTGTAGTTGTATACAATAGTGAGATTCACTGTGATATATTCATATATACACATAGGAAACTTATGTCAGATTCATTCCACTGGCTTTCCTTTTCTCATCCCTCTTTCTTTCCTTTCATTACCCTTTGTCTACTACATGAACTTCTATTCCTTTTTTTAAATACCATCCCCTTATTGTGGATTAGCTTCCACATATCAGAGAGAACATCTGACTTTTGGTTTTTTGAGGGCTGGCTTATTTCACTTAGCATGATAGTCTCCAGATCCATCCATTTACTTGCACATGTCATAAAGTCATTCTTTTGGCCAAGTAATAGTACACATTTTATTTATCCATTCATCTATTGAAGGGCACCTACATTGGTTCCATAGCTTAGCTATTGCGAATTGAGCTTCTAACAACATTGACATGGCTGTGTCACTATAATATGCTGGTTTTAAGTCCTTTGGGTATAAACCTAGGAGTGGATGACTGGGACAAATGGTGGTACTATTCCTAGCTTTTGAGGAATCTCCATACTGCTTTCCAGAGTGGTTACACCAATTTGAAGTCCCAACAACAATGTGTGAGTGAACCTTTTCCTTCAAATCCTCACCAACATTGATTTTTGCTTGCATTCTTGATAATTATCATTCTGCTTGGAGTGAGGTGAAATCTCACTGTAGTTTTAATTTGCATTTCTCTAACTGCTAGAGATATTGAATATTTTTCATATATTTGTTGTCTTCACATTTCTTTTTGGAGATGTGTGTTTACTGCCTTTGCCCATTTATTGGTTAGGTTATTGGGGGTTTTGTTGGTGTTAGGGTTTTTTTTTTTTTTTTTTTTTTTTTTTTTTTGTGGTACCAGGGATTGAACTCAGGGGCACTTGACCACTGGGCCACATCCCCAGCCCTTTTTTGTATTTTATTAGAGACAGGGTCTCACTGAGTTGCTAAGTGCCTTGCCATTGCTGAGGCTGGCTTTGAACTCTCGATCCTCCTGCCTCAGCCTCCCAAAGTGCTGGGATTACAGGCATGCACCACCGCGCCCGGCTTGGTGTTAGGTTTTTTGAGTTCTTTATATATCCTGGAAGTTAATGCTTCAAGGTGTAGGTAGCAAAGATTTTCTCCCATTCTGTAGGCTCTCTCTCTATGCTTGTGATCATTTCCCTTGCTGTAAAGAAGCTTTTTAATTTGATGCCACCCAATTTATTTAAAAATATGCCACTTATTGAAAATAAACTTTCAACATGACTTTTGAAGTGGACAAACATCCAAACCAAAGCATGTGCTATTCAGAATTGTCAAATTTGTAGAAGTGGAGAGTACAACAGTAGTTTCCATGGGCTACAGCATTGGGGGAAATGAGGTGTGTTTGTTGAATGGATATAAAGTTTCATTAATATTAAATTAATAAATTTTACAGGTCTGCTTTTCAACACAAAACCTTTAGTTAACAATAAATGCATCACCTTTAGTTAACAATACAATATTGTGCACTTCAAACTTTATTTAGAGGGTAGAACTCACATTGATTATTTTTTAACGCACACAGTAAAGACCATGAAAAAGACATGAAGAAACTTTGGGTAGTGTTGGGTATGTCTGTCACCTTTACAGTAATGACAGCATCATGGGTATTTGTACTGTTCAAACTCATCAAATTGTATACATTACATATGTACTTTTTCTTTTCATATCAATCATAGCTTGAATGAAACTTTTGTTCCAAAGAGAAGATGTAAGTTGTCAGATTCACATTTTCCAGTTTATAAGTTACAACAAAGCTAAAGTCACAAAAATGGTGATGTATGGATAGACATATAGAACAATGGAATATATTCCAGAATCAAGATATAAATCCTAATATTAATGGGCAGTTGCTTTTGGAGGAAGGTTTCAAGATAATACATTGTGTAAAAGATATATTTTCAACAAATGGTTCTGGGACTATTGGATATCCATATGAAAAAGAAGGAAGGTGGGCAGCTCCCTAAACCATACAGAAATATTAACTCACAATAGCTCATAGATCAAATCCTAGGTGCTAAAAACATAACATTCTTAGAAGAAAGCATAAAGGTATATATTTTTCAATTTTATGTTAAGCAAAGTCGTCTTAAATGTAACACCAAAAGCTGCAAATGACCAAAGGAAAATTAATAAGTAAATTTACTTCATTAAAATTAAAAATATGGGGCTGGGGCTGTAGCTCAGTGGTAGATCGCTTGCCTCACATGCTTGAGGAGCTGGGTTCAATTCTCAGCACCACATACACACAAAAAATAAGTAGACAAATAAATAAATAAAAGTCAATTGACAACTAAAAATATAAAAATAAAAAATAAAAATGTACCTGAAAGGACACCAACAATAAATGAAAAAAAAAAAAAAACCCCACAAAATTAGAGGAAATTTTGGCAAAGTAACTTAAAAATAAAAGATAAATAACTGAATTTAAAATGCAAAAAATATTTAAACAAACCATTTTCTAAATATGATATACAAATATCCAGTAAACAAATGAAAAGATACTCAATTTCATTAGCCATTAGATAAATGCAAATAAAAGCCACAGTCAGTACCACTTCATACCCTTACATGTTGCTGATAGGAATATAAAATGCTGCAGTGATTGTGGGGAATAATTTGACAGTTCTGGGAAATACTGAACATTGAGGTAACTTTTGACACAATGATTTCATTCCTAGGTATATACTCAAGAGAATTGAAAATGTACACCCCCTCACACACACTTTCACCTGAATGCAGTTCATAGCATTATTCAAAACAGCTCCAAATTATAAATGACTGAAATGCCCACTAAATGATGAATGAAAAAATGGTACATCTATGCAATAGAATGTTAATCACCTATGAAAAGAAATAAAAACCCTGATTATTGCTGTTTTTGAAATGAAGCTAAATGTAATAGTTCAGATAATACCACATAGTATATTATTCACTTTATATGAAATATTCAAAATAGGCAAATCTATATTAATGGAAATGAATTAGATCAGTGGTTACCAGAGTTTGGAGGCAGTTGAAAATGTGGAGACAGTATAAATGGGCAAACCATTTCTTGTAGGGGGTAAAGTATTTCAAAATTAGACAGTGGTGATGCTTGTACAACTCTGAATATAGTCAATGCCACTGAATTGTAAAATTTAGAAGGGTGAATTATTATAAATGAATCATATCTTAAAGCTATGATTTTAAATGTATTTAACATGGTATGGTGTTTTTGAATAGGTGGCATTAATTAAAATTAACTACTTCCCTTCATTTGTCTTGCCATGTATTAAAAAAAATTCAATCAACTGTTCAAATATGTGAGATTTAGTGTGACTTCCTGGAAAGAAAATGGGGTTTTTATATATAGCTACCTGATTCCTAAACTACTTTTTCCTCATGTAAGGAAATCTAAACTTCTGCTCCTTCATTTGTAAAATGGAGACATAATACCTGCTACCAGGTTTTCCTGAAGGGAAAAGCACCTAGAACAGTGTGTACATATAGAACATACTAGTTCATTGTGAATGGTGGCATTTACTCAGTACTTATTTAGACTGTGCTCCCTACAACAGGGCTTGGCAAACTATGGCCAGGACCCATCTGTTGGTTTTTACAATTAAAAATAAAGATTAAGAAGAAAATAAATTATTGTGGAAGAGATCTAGTGGTCTTCAAGCTGAAAATATTTCCTACCTGATTTTTAAAGAAAACTTTTCCTGACATCTGTTCTAGGGGATGAGGATGAGGCAGAGTGGGGCAGGAGGATGAGGCAGAATCTGTGAAGTAGATTTTTATTACTGTTTACACAGTGATGCTTCCTCTCTCCAAGCCAGCCTGACCACAAACTCAGAAATCAGGGACAAAAGAACTCATGATCTTTTCCACAGTAAATTTTAGATTCATGTTCAAAAACTACTGACTTACTAAACACACAGTGATATAGATATATCTTATTTTTTAAAAAAATAAACATCAGCATGTTTGAAGGAACTGGGTTGAAGGTGCACAATGACAATGCTTCTCAGGCTATTGGAGGAGACAAAGAAAAACAAATATGATTACAGTTTTTAAGAAAATGCTTTGAAAGAAGTAATCAGATGATGAGATCATAGATAATGGGAACGAGGACACTTGAAATTAAGTCATCAGAAAACCCGTGAAGAAGTAAATTTGGCCTGAATCTCAACATTCAGAAAGAGCTTTAGGTATTGAAAGAATGGATTGGTTCAAAAGACTACAATGTAGTAAAAGAGGGGCATCATCTTCAAAGGCGAAATTAGTGAAGTAAGAGGGGAACATAGCAGATATTTAACTCTGATGGGAAACTTTGGTGGAGGGAGCTGAGAAATAAATTTACAGCTGGGCAAGGCAGTGCCTGCATGTAATCCCAGTGGCTTGGAGGCTGGGGCAATTTAGTGAGTCCCTAAGCAACTCAGTGTGACCCTGTCTCTAAATAAAAAAAAACAAAAAATTGTTGGGAATGTAGCTCAGTAGTTAATTGTCCCTGAGTTAAAAAAAAAAAAAAAAAAAAAAAAAAAAGAAAGAGAAAGAAAAGAAATTGATATAATTTAATTTAATTTATACTTTGAAAAACATGACTCCAACTGCTGCTATTTCTTGACAATATATTCTTGTATTTTTCCATAGTTTTCTTCTAGAAATTCATTGCTTATTTTATGGCTCATATTAGTTTGTTTTCCCAAAGACCCAAGTCCTACATTATTTAGTGTTTGTTTTTTCCTTTTTTTCCCCTCAAGATTGGACAAACATCTCATAATCCTTGGACCTTGTATCAGGAGAGAAAATACTTGGATAATTTAGGAAAGGGTTGGTTACATGAATTTCTTAAAAGGGATGCCCTACCACCTGCAATGTCCAGTTGTCCTAATACTCACTTACCATATAGACAAAAAAAACAAAGATGCTTTATATACTCATACAATTTTTCATGTTAAAAATGAGGCAGCATTTATTTTGCACTGTCCTAAATATCAGATATTTGAGTTATTTGCCCAACACCATAAAAATTCTCTCATGTTGAGTCTTTGCAGTCAGACCCTTCTCTAACCCTTACCTCTGCCAATTGCTGATCTTTTCTGTTACATATAATTTTGCCTCTTCCTGAATGGTTAATAAACTGAATCATACAGATGCATCCATGTGAGACTGACTTCCTTCACTTTGCAGAAGGGTTTTAGGGTTCATCCAAGTTGTTTCTCTTTTATTTCTGAATGGGTAATATTCCAGTAGCAGATGTACTGGTTTGTTGATCCATTCAACAGTTGATGGTCATGTAACTTTTTTCCTATTTGGGGAATTTTTAAGTAGAGCTGCTATGAGTATTTGTGCACAGGTTTTCATGTGACACAAGTTTTCATTTTTTAGAATAAACTCCTAAACATGGGATTGCCAACTCATGAGGTAAAATATTTCAGCAAACCTACAAATAAAAGATAACTTCCTATACTTAGTACACAGTTATGCTGTTATGTATGAAAACCCTGTAGCTTATAGTTACTATAAATTATTAAACATTTATCCATAATGGCAGAAATAGGTTTTAGATTGTCTACTTTCCCCACTTATTTTACATATTTACTGGCTGATGTAAACATTGAGAAAAAGAGAGAAATGACATAATGTTGAGAACAGAATATTTCTCAGTGTCTTTAGCCATAGATAACATGATTGTATACCTAGAAAATCTAAAGATATCTGCAAAAAATATCAAAGTAATATGTAAATGTTTGCATGCTCATCTGATACCATGTGAATATGAAAAATTGCTTTTCTCTTAATTTGTAACAAAATGTTAGAAAATGAAATGTTAAAAGTATGTTTATGGTAATTCTAATTCATGAATAGTTAAAAATAAAACTTCTTTAAAATGTGACAGAACTCTACACACAAGACTGCACCATGTTAGGGAAATGAGACACACACACACACACACACACACACACACACACAGTTTGTGAATTAGAAGACAATCTTGTTAAGATCAGTTCTCTCCAAATTGATCTATAGAGTCAATGTAACCTCAACCAAAACCCAAGGAAGATAATTTTTAAAGTAGAAATTGATAGTCTCCATCTAAAATTCTAATGAAAATTCAAGGCCCCAGAATATCTAGAACAATTTTGACAAAGAACGAAGCTGAAGGGCTTAATTTACCTATTTTTAACACATATTGTGAAATTACATTAATCCAGACAGTGAAGTGTTGGCATAAAAAGGACAAATAGATTTGAAGAACAAATAAGCAATCTAGAAAAAAGACCCAGACATACATAATCAATTGATTCCACAAAAGTGCTAATGATATTCAATGAGAAGAAAGTCTGTCCACCAAATGGTGCTTGAATGTAAGCTGCCTGGTACCGAAACCCGGGAGGAAAACTCGGAGGCAGAGTAAAGATACTACTACTTTTACTTCTACTTTCTTAGAGAGAGCTTAGAGAGAGAAAGAAAGATTTTTCTTCTTCTTAGAAAGAGCTTAGAGAGAAAGAGAGAGAGAGCTTGAAAGAGAGAGATTTCTTCTTTAAAGAGAGAGAGAGCTTAGCTTTTAGAGCTTCTTTCTTCTTTCTTCTTTCTTCCTCGGGAGCCTCGGCCTGACTCTGACCAGGAATTACTTCTTCTATCTGGTTTCTCTTCTGTAACCGCTCTGCCTACGTTCTGGCCTCTCTGATTCTTTTCTTCTTCTCCAACCCGAACTCTTCTTCCGACCGAGCGACTGTATGACTGACTGAATGAATTCATTCTTCTCCTGACTCCGACCGCTTTCACCCGGTTATATACCTTTAGCTTTGCGGGTGCCTCACGTGCATTTACAGGTGCGTCACATACATACTTATTATCAGGTGGAACTTATGGCTTCCAGCTGACCGCAATAGCCATCTCCCTAATTGGGGCTCCTTCATATTCCTCCCTTTTAGTTTAAAAGGTGCTTTTTAATTCTATTTTCTATATTTTATTTTCTCTTATTTTCTTGTCCCTACCTGGCTTTTCACCTTTTGTTTTAAAAGGGTGGATATTTGAGCCCTTTTTGAGGAGGTACTGCGGCTTTAAGGAAGCCTACTGTTGAGGAGCAGCTAACGCACTTAGTTAAGCACAATTGCATAAGCGCCTTTGACTTTTTTTTTTTTTCCTTGTCTCTTCTTTATTTTTATGGCTTTTTTGCCAAAGCTCAATGGCTTTTTCTCTGCATGGTTTTCACCATGCTTTTTAATTCTCTATTTTCTTTTAAGCTCATGGCTTTTTTCTTTATGGCTTTTTGCTAAAGCTCAAGGCTTTTTCTCTGCATGGCTTTTACCATGCTATTACTTTCTGGCTTCTTTATTTTTTATGGCTTTTGGCCGGCTACTCGCTTCATGGCTTCGGCTTCTCACCGGCTCTCGCCGGCTACTCGCTTCGGCTTTTTCTTAACTGGCCTCAACTGAGTACTGCTCTATTTGCTGGCCTCAACTGAGTACTACTCTTTTTGCTGGTCTCAACTGAGTCAGAGGCTATGCTTTCTTCTCCTCTCTCCTCACTATCTTAGCTTCTTGTTCTTATATCTTATTTTTTCTTCTCTGCCTGCCGAGCCCTGGATGGGCCACCATTTGTAAGCTGCCTGTCATGGCCAGCCACGGCGCCGCGGGAGGAAAACTCGGAGGCAGAGTAAAGATACTACTACTTTTACTTCTACTTTCTTAGAGAGAGCTTAGAGAGAGAAAGAAAGATTTTTCTTCTTCTTAGAAAGAGCTTAGAGAGAAAGAGAGCTTGAAAGAGAGAGATTTCTTCTTTAGAGAGAGAGAGAGCTTAGCTTTTAGAGCTTCCTTCTTCTTTCTTCTTTCTTCTTTCTTCCTTGGGAGCCTCGGCCTGACTCTGACCAGCATTTACTTCTTCTATCTGGTTTCTCTTCTGTAACCGCTCTGCCTACGTTCTGGCCTCTCTGATTCTTTTCTTCTTCTCCAACCCGAACTCTTCTTCCGACCGAGCGACTGTATGACTGACTGAATGAATTCATTCTTCTCCTGACTCCGACCGCTTTCACCCGGTTATATACCTTTAGCTTTGCGGGTGCCTCACGTGCATTTACAGGTGCGTCACATACATACTTATTATCAGGTGGAACTTATGGCTTCCAGCTGACCGCAATAGCCATCTCCCTAATTGGGGCTCATTCACTTGAACAATTGGATAACCACATTAAAAATAAAAATAAACAATGCCACCTGCATTACACCTTACACAAAACTAATTTGGGCTGGATCACAAATCTAAATTCAAAAGCTAAATAAAAGTTTCTAGAAGATAATATCTCTTTGATCTTAAGGTTAGCAAAACATGTTTAGTACACAAATGGTATTGCAATTAAATGAATAATAATGAAAGATAAATTGGATGTAATTAAAGAACTGTGCTCATTGCAGGACATCATAAATCGCCAGATTCTAATAGCAAAGGGACATCATATTTCATTTTAAAATTTTTAATACTAATGCAAAATGCCACTGTATGTTTTCAAAATTTCCAATTGAATGTATTTTGTTGAAAAAAAAAAAAAAAGTAAAAGGCAAATCATACATGTGGAAAAGTTACTTGCAATGCATCTGTTGAACAAAGGATTTTTATCTGAATGTTTAATGAATTCTGACAAATCAATAAAAGGAATAAACAACTAAATAAAGTATTTCAAAATAGCTAGAAGAGAGGATTTTTTAATATTCTCACCACAAGGAAATAATGCATGTTTTAGGTAATGGACATGCTAATTACTCAAATTTGATCATTATACATTGTTTACATGTATTAAAGCATCACACTGCACCCTATACAAGGTGTAATTATGATATGTTGATTGACAGTTTTTAAATGGTGATTTTGAACAAATACTTTACAAAACAATATATAGGAATAGCTGATAAGTTTATCAACAAATGCTTAAAATTACTGTCATTTTGGAAAATTTAAATTGAGTTACAATGAGCTATCACTATATACACATTGAAATGACACACCTTTTTTTTTTTTTTTTTTTTTTTTTGGTACCGGGGATTGAACTCAGGGGCACTCGACCACTCGGCCACATCCCCAGCCCTTTTTTGTATTTTTTTTAATAGAGGCAGGGTCTCACTGAGTTGCTAAGTGCCTCGCCATTGCTGAGGCTGGCTTTGAACTCATGATCCTCCTGCCTCAGCCTCCCAAGTGCTGGGATTACAGGCGTGCGCCACCACGCCCGGCTAAATGACACACCTTTAAACTAGTGAAAATTCAAGGATTAGGCAAGGGTGAGGAAGAATTGAAGCTGGAACTCAATGCTCTTGGCAGTGTACCATGGTGAATCTACTTTAGAAAATATCTTTAGCAGCTTCAAAGTTAACCCTGTATTTTTCACTATAACACAACAGTTCTCCTTCCAGGAGAAAGGGGCTTAAACAGCTTAAAAGACATACAGAAATATGCATGGCAGTAATATTCATTATAGTCCCAGACTGAAAAGAATTTAAATGTCCATCTGATGTATTCATGTGATGAGATAACTCTCAACAATAACATAACAAAGTGATGATACATGGAGAATAATACAAGCTTATTCTAAGCAAAGGAAACTGGAAATAATTGATTACATATATTATAATTTTATTAATATAAAATTCAATAAATAGGTTCAATAATTTATGGTGATAAAAAGAATAGATTTCCCTGGGGACAGGGTTTGACTGGCAACAGACAAACATATTCTAAAGCATTAGAAAGGTATTATTATCTTGATGCATGTGAAGATTATTCAAATGTATACCTTCCTGAAATTTCTCTAAATGTACATTTCAGATTTGTGCCTATGAATGTATATATCTTAAACCACAAGAAAATAACTTGCTTTTTAAATGGTTCAATTGTTACATAAGCTATTTAAATAATCCAGTTCATATTGCTTGTCTATATACCAATGTCTCTATATTTATTTTAATTTTTGAAGTTTTCCTCTAATGCTACAACAAAGGATCATGGGAATAATATTCTATGATTTCTTTCATGCTTATAATAGGTTTTCTGTCGTCTTTGACCTCAACTGAATATTAGCTTGGCTGGGTATAAAATGTGCATGTGCATGTCATATTGTCCTCTCAATTAGCCTAAATACATTACTTTCTTGCCTTCTAGTAAGGAATTGCTGTTGAAATCTTTTATGACAATCTGCATTTTTTTTTTTTTTGCTTTACAGACATCTTGCAGTCTGATATCTCTAAGTTTTATTTCCCCTTAAAGATAAATTTATTACCAGACTCTTATGTTCCTGCCCATTTTCAGTTGATTTTCCTATTTTTACCATATGTCCCTTCAGCCTTAATGTCAAATTTTAATTTATTCTAGAAGTCTTCTTGATTTAAAGTATTTTTTATTTATTTATTTTGATTTGTATTGATATGGTCCATAATTTTGCTTCTTTTATTTGTGGAAAGGAAGAGACCTATACATAAAATCAGCATTAATATATTCTATATCACCTTTTCTTGGAAGCTTTTAATCATTCTTATTTTTTAAAAATTAAAAAAAGTTCATTTTCATATTTTCTTTTTCTTAAGGCATTTCCCATTACTTTTTAATTTTATATTTGTGGTTCATTATTCAAATTTAGCATATTTTTTCTTTTCATTTTTAATTCCTTCCTGAGTAATGATAGTTTCTTCAAATTTCCATTACTTTAATCATCTTATATTTGAGTTTTTAAAATTCTATCTCATGCTGTTCTTTTCCACCTTCCATAGCTTTTTTGGGAGATTGTGTACTTTTAATCTGTTTTATGAGTCTTCCTGGTGTGCCTTCATTATCTATGGGGACATTACTCTGCTCATTATTCCCTTTTTTCTTATAAACTGGTATGGGATTTCATCATACTTGATTTCTGTTGCTCATGTATAATTGAGACTAATTTTCCTTTATTCATAGAAGAGACCATGGAAAAGTAAAGAAAAAGTTGAAGTAGTCATATTTGAGGGCCCATCCTTCCACAGAAACATTGAAAAATCAAACAAAACCCCTCAGAATCAACTTTGTCACTACTCTAGAAAATAGTTTAAAAATTACAAGAACAAAGCACATGCTGAATCAGGCAAAAGGGCAACTTTAAAACAGTAGTAAATAAATGTGTGGCACTTTAATTTGCCCTTGCTGTACCCTTTTCCCATGCTCAGTGATGGCTTTGAAGCCAGCAGCCCCCATTTAGGAATCTGGTTTCTGTTTGCAGTAGAGCACAGCAGGCCTTATTTTAAAATAACTTTGTCCATCTGTTCTAACCTTTCTAGCAGTTTCCTGAAAAAATAATGCAAGATATTTGTCCTTTTCTCACTCCCTCAGAGCAGAGAAGTGGTGGGCATTCCTCAAAAATGCTATAAAGCAAATGAACAACCTACAGTTGGCAGAGGCAAAAATTATGATTGAGTACAAATAGCCTAGGAGGGAAATATGGGGTGAGAGTTCCTTGGAGTAACTGGAACATTGCAAAGCACCAGTGTAGAATAAGGAATTGAGAAAACCATGCATATGCCCAGGACAGGATGTCTGCTTGTACTAGACCTGAGAATACTCCCCATTTTGGCGTCTAGGCAATCTCTGGATTGAACAGTAAATGAAGGTCCTGTGGAAGTTGAAGATATCTTGAAGCTGTTCCCCAGCACAAAGCCAATCTGCAAAGACTGGGATAAATTGTTTCTACTTTTTTTCTTTATGTTCTTTCTGTCTCACACTGCATAACATTCCATGTTATGTTATATTCCAAATCTCTGTGAAAATTCTATCTGAAGTTATCACAAAGGAACAGAGATTTCAGATACCACAAATGAATAAAAGAATGCCAATTTACAAAGCCAGTATAGAAATATCCCTAAACAAAGAATTACAGCCTATAACAAGCAAAAATAAAACAATAAATAAACATTGGGAAAATAAATAAATAAATAAATACATACATTCATACATAAATAAAAACAATGTGAAAGGGATGAATCTTCTATCCTCCCATTCAACACTGTAATTTTCAAAACAGTTTATGATTCAGGCTAAGGTATAAGAAAGTGTGACCCATTCACAGAAGTTAACCAAACTATCCCTAAGGAAGCACACCCATTTGACTTACTTGCAAAAGTTTTTTTTCCCCCCAATAATAGGGATTGACCTTTGGGCTTTATACATGCTACAGAAGTGCTCTATCTCTGAGCTATATCTCCAGCCCTTTTCTAAAATTTTATTTTGAGACAGGGTCTCACTAAATTGCTCAGGCAGGTCTTGAATTTGCTATTCTCCAGCCTCTGCCTCCAGAGTACCTGGGATTGCAGACTGGGGCCACAGCCCCTGACTGACAAAGATTTTAAATGAGCTACACTAAATATGCTCAGTGAGCTAAAGGAAACCGTAGGCAAAGGGATCAAAGAAATCACTAGGAGATTGATGCACGAACAAAAAGAGAATATCAATAGTGAGATTAAAATTCTTTAAAAAAGGAATGAAACATATTCTGGAACTAAAAAGTCCTAAAACTAAAATGGAAAACTCACTCCAGTATTAGAAGAGCAGATTTGATTAGGCAGAATAAAGAATCAGTGAACTTGAGTAGACAATTCGATTTCTCTAGTCTGAGGAGCAAAAAGAAAAAAGAAAAAGAATGGAGAAAAATAGAAGCTGAGACCTGTGGGATACCATCAAGAATATATATGCATAATGATAATCCAAGAAAGAAAGGAGAGTAAAGAAGAAGAAAAAATATTTGAAAATATAATGGCTAGAAACTTGCAAAATTTGATAAAAGTCAAGAATCTTTAAATTCAAGAAAATTAATGAAGTCTGAGAAAGAAAAGCTCCATACCAAGACATATTATAATCAAATTGTAAAAACCATGGCCAAAAAGAGAATTTGGGCATCTACAATAGAAAAGCAAGTTGTCACTTAAAAGGTATCCTTGATAAGATTAATAGCAGACTACTTATGGAAAACAGTCGAAGCCATGAAGCCAGTAGGATTATATTTCTAATGTGCTAAAAGAAAAAAATATGTATAGTGTATCTAGAATTCTATATTCATTAAAACCCTACTTCAAGAATGAAGGAGATTCCAGTGGCTCCAGAGACTGAGGCAGGAGGATCACGAGTTCAAAGCCAGCCTCAGCAACTTAGCAAGGCCCTAAGCAACTCAGTGAAACCCTGTGATACCACTGGTTGCCCATGACAAGTTCTGATCCCTCAAATGTTTAAGTTTGAACATTAGGGAAGCACGCTGAGGCAAGCATATAAAGGAGAGTTTATTTAAAAAGGGGTAACATAGACTTCTCCCGAGAGGGAGAAGGGAGCCATAGCTGGTATCCTGGTACCCCAAGAAGTGAGGGTGCTTTGCCTTTCTCTCTATGTCCTAGGCTTCCTTTGTTCTCCTGCCCTCTTCCTCTAATCTTTCTCCTTCCTGCCTGTGTGACTAGGCCCAAGAATGTTCAGTGGGATGGCCAAAAGGTGGGAAACAGTTGGGCTGAAGGGGGAAGGGAAGGATGGAGCAGCTCAGGACACATTAATTAACAACCTTATAGCTCTCTGTAGGGAGGGGCAATTTCTGGGACAGGTTACCATAGCAACAGGTTGGAGCAAGGGGCAGATTCTTGATAAGGGTAGAGGAAGGGCTCTGAAGGAATTAACATTTCAATCTCACAGGGAACAGTCTCCAACTTCCCAGACTCACTCAGAATTGACCTCCTTGATCCAACCTGACTTGATTTACCTATCTATACTGACTGCCTGTCTAATTCCGGCTTCACCTGTCTCTACATAAAACTATAAAAAAGGTCTGGGGATGTGACAGTGGTTAAGCACCTCTGGGTTCAATCCCCAGTACCCCTCCCCCACAAAAGCAAGAAGGAGAAATTAAGATACTTCCAGATAAACAAAAACTGAGGGAGAGACTGTTGCTAGTAGTTCTGCTCCACAAGAAATGCTAAACAGAATATTTTACTCTGAAGTAGGGCACTAGACAGGAATTTGAAGCCACATGAAGAAATACGAATAAAAAATACGTGGTAAAAAGCAACTAATAGGTAAATATAAAAGCCAATATTTTAGTGTTTTTGGTTTGTAACTCCTTTAGATTTCCAATATGAGTTAAAACACAGTGCATAAATTAATAATTGAATCTTTGTTAATGGGTACACAATATATAAAGATGTTTCTTGTGACAACCACAGTAAGAAGGGTGGGAAGGGTAGAACTATATAGGAATAAAGATTTTGTGACTATTGAAGCTAAGTTGATACCAGTGCAATGTATATCACTATAAATTTAGGATGTTAATAGTCATCTCTAAAGTAACCACAAATAACATATCTAAAAATACACACAAATGAAATGAGAAGAGTATCAAAATGATTATCCACCCATACTCATATTTTGGGTTTCCTGGTAAATATTGTCACCTGCTTTTCTTCTAGATTTATTTGTGGGTCTTGAATATTTCTGGCCATGTTACATTACCTTGTGGGAAGCAAATACACATATACACACTCCATTGTGGCTGTCGTCTTCTTAGAATCCTCTCTTCCTTCAATTGTCCTTTGACTTGGCCTTTATAGTTAAAGAAAAAGCTATATTAGGCCACCAACCAAATACAAATTCATTGCTGAAGGCAATGGTGTTAGAAGGAAAATAATTGATCATTCATGTGAATGTATTAGAAACTAAAGGATCTTGAAACCAAACTAAATTTTCAGAATTGGATATGCATCCTTCAGCCAGTCACCTGTACTTTTCCTTCTCTTAGTTTGCTGTGCTTTTTAACTGACAGCCAAATTTGGCAATAATATTGAAATCTCAGGCATGCATTTGTAGCTCACTGAGATTTCCCATTGGTAGCTTCATTCATGCCCCAATAGTTTATTTAACATTTTTTTGTACTTAAAACACAGTGTCATCTGTTTGAAACTATTGTTTTAGTTGTTTAGTGAGTTCTTGCCTGAATAATTTGACATACTCAGCAGCTCTGTTTAAAGAAAGGACTCTGTTTAAGGTCTTTTCTTCTTTAGAGGCATAATGTGTGTCAGAGGGGAATTAGGAAGGAATTACCATTGTTTAATGAATACGAAAGTAAAAAAGGATTAAACATCTCTACAAATAGTAAGATCCCATGGGCCTCTTGACTTTAAAGATTGTGGAAGTTAATTATATAGTGTAATTAAATTATTTTAATTCAATTTTGAACTTTGTTTCATGAATAGAAAAATTTCCCTATTATGAGTAGGGAATATCTTTCTTTCAGCCAAATTCTCCTTTGGGAGAATTTGTCATTTAAATGGGAGTAACAAGGGACAAAGTGAATTTCAAATAAAAACTGAAGATATTACCTGTTTTGATCTATTCCATTCTGTAAATATTTGGATTAAATTTAGCATTTTTAAGTCACATTATTGGTATGAAACTAAATTTTAAAACTTGGATCAGTAAAAATATCCATGATCATTGTAAATGCAAAAATCAGAGAGTTAACTGCTTTGTAGCTTTCTTATCAATTACCAAGAAGCACTTTCGAATCAGTCTTTGGTAGGGTTTATAAAATAACTAACCCTGCTTCATATTTCCACTTGACCTATTAGTATAGCATAGAAGGTCATTGGCAGATAGTAGAATGATTGAAGAAATGAGTTACTGCATCTTGAACTCATTTTCTGTATGTCCAGGGTAACTACATTTCATCTTTCTGAATTTCAGTTCCTTTATTTGCAAAACAATGAGTAGGACTAAATAATCATCTCTAATGCTCTGCATGGTCCTACTAACAACCATTGTAGAAGCAATAGGTTCAATATTCAAACTGTATTTTACAGCTGAAGATATTGTGACTTGGTTTAAGTTACTTGCTCACAATGACATACCTAGGAAGTGTAAGAGCTAAAATTCTGTTCCAGAACCTTCTGAAGCTCAGTCCATTGTTATTATTTGGGTTGAAAGATCCTACTAACTTTTTTGATCAACCTTCTATCATCATGTGTAGAAAAAATACAAATACAGCTTTGTTTTATGACTGTCTTTCCACTGTAGCTTTCCATGTGCAAGCTAAAAGCCAATGGTAGAGAAGAGAGCATGGTGAGAACTTAAAAGACTAAAACCACTGAAAGGAGGGTAAGGGCCACTACGAGCCCTTCAGTGAGTGAACTGAGAATCTATAAATCCATGTTGTGGTCTATTCAAAATAAATAGAGGGTGGGGTCATGAGTGTGGGAACTCAAATGCCCCCATTATGAAATAGCCTAAAGGGTTAATATGCCACTCCTCTACTCTGTATAGGCTATCCTGGGTACAGAAACCTCTTTGGAATAATAATTTATTTACATGTCTGCCTCTCTCTATTGATATTAATTTATTTTGTAAAGAGAGGCTGGATGTATTTATTGTTGTGTCCTTAACACCTAGCCCAGTAACTGGCACTTAATCTGTTGTATGAATGAATGCATGTATTTGGTGATGGTATAGTGGGAGCAATTCATTTTCTACAAGCAACAAGAGTAGCAGTAACTATCAGTTAATCAATTGGTATTTGTCAAATACCTACTATGTGCCAGTCATTTTTCTAGGTGATATAATGAACAAAACAGACACACTATCTGCCCTAATGGAGGTTATAGACTAGTAAGGACACAAGAGGATAAACAACAATGAAGTAAAATATTTAGCTTTTAACAAATGTTATGGAAAACAGTAAAGCAGGGAAGGAGGGCAGAGACTTTCAGGATATGGAATTGCATCTCTAAATAGTGGGGTCAAAAATAGTTTCTCTAAAATATCAAATTTAAATGGATTGGAAACATTTGGTAGCACCATGCTAGAGGATTAGCATGCAGTATTGGTTTGCTAGAGCTGCTGTAACTGCCACAAATGGGGTAGCTTAACCAACAGAAATGTATTGTCTTTGTCAAGAGGCTGGAATTCTGAGATCAATATATTAGAAAGGTTGGCTCCTTCTGAGGACTGAGAAGGAAGGATTTGATCCAGGTTCTCTCCTTAGCTTTTAAATAGCCTTCTCCCTGTGTTTCTTCATGTGATCTTCCCCCTATGCATATCTCTATGTCCAAATTTTCCCTTTTGATAAGGGCACCAGTCATATTGTATTAAGGTTCATTCTAATGACCACATCATAAATTTATAATATCTGAGGTAGTGGGTGTTTGAACCTCAAAATATGAATTTGAGGGAGGGACATGATTCAGTCTATAAAGGTGCATAATATCATTTAGTCCTCATATTAGTTCTACAAGGCTGGTGCTTCTATTCTTATTTTACATATAAGGATACTGTGACTCCAAATATTTAAGATCACAGAGGTAGCAAACTACTAGATCATAGATTAGAATTTTGCTCTTATCTACAGACATTGGAGAAAAGACAGCTTCTTTAATAAATTGTGCTGGAAAGTTGTATATCCACAAGCAGAAGATTGAAACTTGACCCCTATCTCTTTGAATCAAAAACCTAAATTAAGATATGAAACTGTTGGAAGAAAACAGGTGAAACACTTCAAGACATTGATTTATGTGGTAAATATAAATCACATAATTATATTGATTTATATGGTAAATATATGATTGGTATATGATTGATTTTTTGATAAGACTCCAAAAGGCAGGCTATAAAACCAAAAGTAGACACATGGCATTATGTGAAACTAAGAAAATTCTGTATGACAAAGGGAACAATGTAGAGAGGAAAGAGACAACCTAGAGAATAAGAAAAAATATTAGCAAAGTATTCACCAGACAGAAGGTTAATATCCAAAATATGTAAGTAATTAAAATAACTCAATGACATAAAACAATTAACCCAATTTTTTAAAAATGGGCAAATGATCAGAATGGACATGCCTCAAAAGAAGAAATAAGGATCACTAACATGTATATTAAAAATGTTCAGTATCATC
Source organism: Tamias sibiricus (assembly GCA_025594165.1). Classification (NCBI taxonomy): domain Eukaryota; kingdom Metazoa; phylum Chordata; class Mammalia; order Rodentia; family Sciuridae; genus Tamias; species Tamias sibiricus. The sequence continues at coordinate 131,967,700 of CM046667.1, forward strand.
AGACATCAGGAAATACAAATCAAAGCTGCAATGAGATATCATCTTGCCTCAGTCAGAATGGCTATTACCTAAAAAGTAAAAAACAACAAAATGCTAGTGAAGATATAGAGAAAAAGTAATTCTTATACAGTGCCAGGGGAATGTAAATTAGCACAGCCATTGTGAAGAACAGATTAGAGGCTCCTCAAAAAATGAAAGAGATATACCATATGACCTTGATATCCCATTTCCTGGTATTTAGCCAAAGTAAATGAAATCATTATATCAAAGAGATAATTATAAACCCATATTTCTTGGAATATTATTACAATGAGAAAGATATGGTATCAAGTTAGGATTAGATGATGGATGAATGGATAAGGAAAACATGGTGTGTATGCATCCACGTGCACAAACACACACACACACAGACACACACACACACTGTGGAATGTTATTCATCTATTCAAAAAAATAAAATCCAGTCATTTGCAGCAAAATGTACGGAATTGTAGGATATTGTGTTAAGTAAAATAAGCCAGACAGAAATAGACAATATACTGATATATGAAAGCTAAAACAGTAAATCTAATCACACAAGTGATTACTGCAGATTGGAAAGGGTAGAGGGAAAGGTGAGAGGATGGCTGGATAACTGTACCAAAACCCACATAGGAGGAATCCATTCTAGTGTTCTACAGCATAATATTGTGGCCACAATTCATAATAACATGTTATGTATTTTATGAAGAACTTGAAGAGACAAGCTTGAGGGCTCCAAACATAAAGAAATGATAAAGAGGGCTGGGGTCATAGCTCAGTGGTTGAGTGTTTTCCTAGCATGTGTGAGGCACTAGGTTCGATCCTTAGCACTACATAAAAATAAATAAAGGCCTTCATTCCATTTTCAACTATAAAAAATTAAAAAAAAAATAGAAATGATAAAGAGATAGAATTTCTAATTACCCTGATCTGATCAGTATACAATGTCTGAATTTATTGAATTATCACACTGTACTCCATAAATATGTACAATTATGTGTTAATTAAAGATAATTTTTTTGTAAGCGCCTATAGCAATCTGCCGTTTGGAACAGTGGCGCTGCGGGAGGAAACTTGGAGGCAGGATGGAAAAGAAAAAGTTCTTTTATTCTTCTCTCTCTGGCTTCTGCAACCTCTAACAACACACACACACTCCCACAAGAAACCATGGCACGCACTCTCTCAAGAAGCTACAACATATACACACAAATAGCACTAATCTTGCACGCTCTCTCTCGAACATAGTCTCACGAGCCCAAAACAGAATGGTGCCAGCCGGCTTCACTTTCCGGCATAAGTCTTCTAGATCACGTGCAAGTCCCGCGAGATTCCGGGCCAAGTCCCCCCCCCCTCCAACAAGATTTCGGGCTTCTGCAATTTTTAAATAAAAAACAGATACATAATAAAAGAAGAACCTGAATTTTTAGGGTGACCAAAGGTCATAGAATTAGAGGAAATGTGTTACAAGTGAAAGTTGGAAATGGAAGGTTTCAGGCTACAATGAAGAACTGTTGTCTTAAGAAAATGAGATTACACCGAAGAGGGTTGGACAGGATATGGATAATGTGATATTTACATTTTGGAAGATAAGTCTAGCTATAGTGAAGTGAAGGGACCACTAAAGGACCAAATTGGAAGCATGACAATGGATAAAGAAACTTTTGTAAGAGGTTAAGAGTTGCTTGGAATAGTGCACAAATAATGGCAAATGGAGACAAGGAAGTTGATTAAAGAAATTTTTAGGAGGCAAAATAGAGAATATAAGATACTTAAAATTGAATGATAAGGATTGCCAAAAATGATTCATGGTTTTCTGACTACAGTCAGTAGGTTGATGTGGGTGTCACCCACACAGATGAGAAATTATTCAACAGGATCAAAATTGAAAATGAGGGTGAATACTTAGATTCAGTCAAGGATGTGTTGAATTTGAGAGGATATCAAGAAAGTAATGGATACACATTTTCACAGCTAATCAAAGAGGAAATAAAAACAGATTAACTTTCCATTGTCTAGTTCATTTTCTATAAAGATTTTGGGAATAACAAACTTACTGCAAAGTAGAAAGCTCCTTGTACTCAAAATCAGCAAATGGGGACTCTGACTAGAAGTCCCACTCTAACCACTCTAATTTGCATTGTGATATCTGGAAGTTTGAATGGAAACTTACTTTACACAAGGAAGACAGGCAGAGGATGGACTCATTTCATACCTTTTTTTTTTTTTTTTTTTTTGCTTTTGTGAAAACTCAAAATGAACATATCATTCACCAAGATATTACAGGGTTCTGGAAGAAAAGCTTGTATTTCTGGACAAGGGGCCAGACGTTTGGATACTTATCAGAGGCATTGTGCTAATAATAACTTCCTCCTAGGTGTTTCAAAAGAATGTAGTCTTGCTGGGCACGGTGGCGCATGCCTGTAATCCCAGCACTTGGGAGGCTGAGGCAGGAGGATCAGGAGTTCGAAGCCAGCCTCAGCAATGGTGAGGCACTTAGCAGCTCAGTGAGACCTTGTCTCTAATAAAATACAAAAAAGGGCTGGGGATGTGGCCCAGTGGTCGAGTGCCCCTGAGTTCAATCCCCAGTACCCCCCACAAAAAAATTTAAAAAAATTGAGTCTTACTCTGAATTAACATACACTAAGAGAGGTGATGATCTTAGTTATAACTGACCCATATTAACAATGATGATGAATAAATGTTTTATATGTGACAGTAAAGACATTACCACCTGCCCAGGGGAGATGGAGATGATGGGTCTTTCTTATTTCTTTCTTGCCTTTCAGGAGATGTTTACTTATTTTCCAAGCTATATTTTTAGGACCATCCTTGGATTTTCAAATGCATTTATTTTATTTTCTCATATATGATATATTTCTTGCCAATTGGAATAATTCACCAGGCACACTGAATATATGGTTGGATTGAACTACATCCTTTTATTTTCCCCGTGGATGAAGAAAAATAAAATTAAAAAAAATATATAGAGAGAAAGCAATATGTGAAGGAACACCTAAACACTACTTGAGTAAAATTGGAAATACCATTGAAAGCTAGTTGGAAGAAAGTTTATCTTAAATTAACCTTGAGAAACAGAGGAATTTAGCCATATAAAGTTTGGAGGGATGGTAATGGGAAGAAAGGGAATTATTCATGTCAAGGCAGAACTTTGTGAAAATTCTAGGAGAGAAAATGGTCTATTCTGGGAACCATGGGTGTACACAAAACCATATTTTAAATCAGATATGTGAAATACTCCCATTTAGGTGAAAATATTTTGGTCTATTGTATTATGCCAGGATGATTTTCAATTTGTTGTTTAAGTCTTTCAAATGTGAATATATTTAAGAAAGATCAAGAGAGGGATATTAGGTTTCTAAAATGCTTCTGGGAAAAATTAATATATGTGGATACCAGCCCAAATCATTTGGACTGAACAGACTTCAGCTTACATACAAGTCTCCAAGAAATGCAGGAATGTTAAAAGTTTTGAATATAGCAATATTAATAATGGTGGTTAGAGAATTGTTTATCTTTTCCCTGGTTAGCTTCTCTTGTTGGCTACTTCAAAATCATATGGTTATAAGATCTTTCAGAGCAAAATTAAAACCTTGGGGCTAGGTGGCCATTTGGCAAAGCCTTCTATGTATATGCTTGTAAGCCCAAGTGGATAGAAACAAAATAAATTTCACTTCAGTGTAAAGTTTACTTATCCTTTGCAGAAGGTGATGCTAAATATTAGTACTGAATAAACTCAAATTCTCTTGCTGATCATCTCACATTTAGGCCAACTGGCAAAACCAACACTGAATCTTCTCTTCTTTCTCTTACCAAGATGTATTTTATCAATAAGGTACAGAAATAAAGAGGCCCACATACATACAGCCCTTTATGGTTTGCAAAACCTTTTCATAGCTGCTGTTTCAAATGGCCTCTATAGCCACTCTACAAGGATGGCAGAATAGAGATTATGGTCTTCATTTTACAAAACAGAAAAGTTGAAGCTCTGAGAGTTGATTTGTTTAGTGTTATAATCAGGGACAAGTCTAAGAGTAATACTCCAAAATATGCACTACTATTGCAGTGCTTTCATATACCCATAGATATACAAGTGCTACATGTGTTAAGCAATTCTGTCCTAATACTCTGGTTTACTAAAAATGTCTCAACTTGAGACTCTATAAAATCCTGCAAGAAAGAAAATCAAAGTCATAAAATTACACTCTCTAACTGCATTCTCAGGGGCCTCAACATTTGTTTTAATAGTGTGTGTGTGTGTGTGTGTGTGTGTGTGTGTGTGTTGTGTTTACTCTAAGGATTATCTATAAATGAATAACAAGAGCTGTGTAAATCTACTCCTTACCACCTGCATGATTACCTTATACTAGGTACTGTCATATTGTTTCAGGACCCCTATGTTACTTTGTAGTCATGATATTGTTAGCATCAACTTTAACTGTAATGAGCTAAAAGAAGAGCAAAGTCTCAAGGTACAACTGAAGATTTGTTTATGTCTTCCTGTCAAATGATGTAATTATACAACATCTAAACAAAGGCTTCATAATAGTTTGAATATAAAAATTGGTTGGTTAAATTGAGTCATGATCTGACACACCTTAACACGATTTGGAGCCTGTACCTCCTATACATGGCAATCAGCACATGGTAGTCAACACAATATTCCAATGGTGAGCTATAATTTAGTTTTTCAGTGATATATCATCCATCACATTCATTTAATGTTAATACTTTAAATATCATTGGCCTTAGTTTTGTTTTGTGTTTAACTTCACATATTTTTTCATGTTATAATCAGATAAGAATGGTAAACAAAGCCTGCATTCTTGGCAAAATATTCCATGAGGAGGAAACGAAAAACAACAATGAAAATCTGCAAAGGGAGAAACTACACTAAAGGAAAGGCCAATCAAAGGAGAAACCAAGTCAAGTTAAAAACCAATAATAAGCCAAAATGACCAGGAATACATATTTCAATAATAACCCTTAATGTGAATGGCCTAAACTCATCAATTGAAAGACATAGACTGGCAGATTGGATTAAAAAAAAAAAAAAGACCCAACAATATTCTGCCTCCAAGAGACTCATCTCACAGGAAAAGACATTCACAGACTGAAGGTGATAGGGTGGGAAAAATCATATCACTCACATGGACTGTGTAAACAAGCAGAGGTTTCCATCCTCATATCAGATAAAGTGGACTTCAAACCAAAGTTAGTGAAAAGGGACAAAGAAGGACATTTCATATTACTCAAGGGAATCATACATCAACAAGACATAACAATCATAAATATCTATGCCCCAAACAATGGGACATCTATTATATCAAAAACACCCTTCTCAACTTCAAGAATCATATGGACCATACTAGGTGACTTTAATACACCTCCCCCACCATTGGATAGATCTTGCAAACAAAATATAAACAAAGAAACTATAAAACTCAATAATGCAATCAATAATTTGGACTTAACAGACATACATATATAGAATATTCCATCCATCAATGAGCGAGTGCACTTTCTTCTCAGCAGCACATGGATCCTTCTCCAAAATAGACCATATGTTATGCCACAAAGCAAGAATTAGAAAATACAAAAAAGAGATACTACCCTGCATTCTATCAGACCATAATGGAATGAAATTAGAAATCAATGATAAAAGTAAAAAGAGAAGCTACTGCAACACCTGGAGACTAAGAAATACACTGTTGAACAACACATGGATAACAGAAGACATCAGGGAGGAGATAAAAAAATTCTTAGAGGTAAATGAGAACTTGAATACAACTTATCAAAATCTCTGGGACTCTATGAAGGTAGTGCTAAGAGGAAAATTCATTGCATTAAGCTCATCCATTAAATGAAGAAAAAGTCAACAAATAAAAACCTGACATTGCATCTCAAAGCCCTAGAAAAAGAAGGTCAAACCAACACCCAAAGTAGTCGAAGACAGGAAACAATTAAAATCAGGACAGAAATCAAAGAAATTGAAACAAAAGAAACAATTCAAAATATTGAGAAAACAAAAAGCTGGTTCTTTGAAAAAATAAATAAAATTGCCAAGCCCTTAGCCACCTAATGAAAAGAAAGAGAGAGAAAAAATTCAAATTACTAAAATCCAGGACAAAAAAGGAAATATCATGACAGATACTATTGAAATAAAGAAGACTATTTTGAAAATTTATACTCCAGTAAAATAGAAAACCTCAAAGACACCAACAAATTTCTAGAGGCATGTGATCAACCCAAAATGAGTCAGGAGGACATACACAATTTAAATCCATTAATTTCAAGCAAGGAAGTAGAAGATGCTATCAAAAGCCTACCAACCAAGAAAATCTGGGGACCAGACGGATACACAGCCAAGTTCTATAAGACCTACAAAGAAGAATTAATATTAGTACTCCTCAAATTATTTCATGAAATAGGAAAGGAGTATGAGTGCCACCCTCCTCCTTTTACCCAGCCCCTGGGTTGTTTTCTCTGATGCTGTCATGATATTTAATTAGCCTTGTCATAAACATATCTATTCATGCTGTTAAAAAAGATATACTGATTGGATGATTTTCTTCTATTCATTGTCAAGTCATTTTTTTGCAATTCTATTAATAATATTTAATTTTAAAATTTTAAATTATATTTGGATGTTGAATGTCTCTCAAAGGCTCACGTGGTAAAGGCTTGGTCCTTGGAACCTTTAGGAGATGAGGCCTAGTAGATGTTTAGGTTATTGGGTCACACCCTCGAAGGGGAGAGTGGAACCTCAGCCCCCTTCTTATTTTCTTTTGCAACCTGGCAATGACGTTTTTCTTTCTTTCTTTTTTTTTTAAGTTTTTCTGTGGCACTGGGAATTGAACCCAGAACCACTCTACCACTGAGGTACATCCCAAGCCTTTTTATTTATATTTTGAGACAGGGTCTCTTTAAGTTACCAAGTCTTTCCTTGTACTTGTGAGTCTCTTGCCTCGACCTTCCAAGTTCCTGGGATTACATCACGTGCCACAGTGACCAGTTTACATCCTGGCAATGAGAGGAGCATGTTTGCTCTGTCATGTCCTCCCAACATGATGTTTTTACCTTGTCACAGTCCCATTGCTTTTGGATTGGAACTTACAAAACCATTAAAACCATTAGCCAAAATAATCCTCTCTTTATAAGTTGATTATATCAGATACAGTCATAGAAACAACAATATAGTCATTATAGTAATATAAAGCTGACCAACACAAGTATACAGAATATAGATATAATAGAAAAATTATACACAGAAAATTAGAAATATTAAGAAAATCATACCTAGAACTATGTTTTGTGGGATTGAATATCAGATGAACCATTTCCTAGATTTTGTAAACTTGGATATCTCCCAAATGGTGATAATATTAGTATCTGCCTCCAAAACTTATCAAACACTTGGAACAGTGAATGACCCTTAGTAAGTATTCAATAAATATTAGTCATTTCACTTATATAACTTATAACCAATGTATTTTAAATAAACATAAAATATAAGCATAAAGATACAAATTTTGTTAACTCAAAGGAGTAGATATTTATTCAGTACACTTGATGCCCATTCCAAATTGAAGATGTATCTAAAACTCTAGTATTTCTATGTGATTAATTAATAATAGGTGGTGCCATGCTTCAAAGACCTTTTGAAATAGAGAAAAATTAAAAAGTCAAGTACATAATGAGGCCAAATAGAGGATGAAATGATTTTAGTACCTAAATGTATGAAAGATGATTCCACGTGTTAAAAAATTTCAGAAGAATAAAGAATCAATTATCGCTTGGGGATTAGGAAATATGAATCAATAAATGTTTCATGTAAAGGAAATGTGAGTCATTTCTGTTGATCTTTGAATACTAGTGTTTTATGAGATGGATATGGGAATGGAGTATGAGAGCAAAAATAAAACAACTGGGGAAATTGTGAGGAGAGAATCCATTATGAATCGATAATGTGTCAGGAATGGTGAATGTTCTAGTCTGGCAAAACTAAGACCCATTAAGAGGGTAGCAAGACAGAATTCTGATGGAATCAATTGGGGCCCTGTTGTTAAGGGCATTCAATGCCAGGGAGAAGATTTGTACTTAGTTTAATGAGCAATGAAATGGCCACAGTAAGGTTTTGGACAAAACTCTTAAATGGAAGATAAGTTCCTTGAAAGGACAGACTTTATCCAGCTTATAATTCATTGTTTTCTCAGTACCTACAATAGTGTCTGGCTTATAGTGGGCCAATATTTATCCAATTAGCATATGTTAAATGGATAATAAAAATGTCACCCTTTAAATCATTACTAATATTTTTATTGTTATTCTTCCAATGACTTCAGGGACTCCAATTTTATTGATTTATAGTGTAAGAATCCATTGCTTAAATTTAAAAACCACTAATCTAGTTAAATTATTGCCTTTTTTTTCCAGATGCTAAGACTGAGTTCATAGGAAGCAAAGGGGGTTACTTCAAGTTATCCATTCAGCTAGAGGAAGAGTCAGGATAAGAACTTAATTGTCTGTCTTCTTAATCTTGAGTTCTTCCTACAACCCACACTGCAGTATGCCCCAAAGAATTTTGTACATAACTCTTATTTGCTACAAATATAAAGACAAAACATTGCATGTCCTCAGTGAAACAATCACAATAAATCAAAATCATTTTTTATTTATGAAATGAGAAAACAAATACCATCATCAAAAGTATTAGAAAAAAATTTCAATGAAGGCATCTATATTTGGCCTGAATTATCCTATATTTTTAAGAGCAGAAAGTGGTATGTAGTTAGTATATGTTAAATATAGTTCCTTCCTCAATAAATCTTTGAGTAGGCATTCATATTCCTCTAATTTGCCATGACCTCATTAGTATTCCAATAGAATATTTAGAGAAAGAAAGCACCTAACTGGCAACTTCTTTTTGGATCCTTCATCATGAACTGTTACTAAATGTTATACATATATAATAATCAGTGTGAGAACATTTTTATTTGAAAAAACATACTGCAAAGACTTAAAATGTTTAATTTTACATTGTCAAATATTTGTTATTAACAAAGAAAGAATAGCCATAATTTCCTGGGCAAATGCTAAACACAAGCATAAATTACATCAGTGAAATAATTGTAGTTCAGTAAAACAGGGTACCACAATCTACAACAAATAATTATCAACTCCTTCTATCTTTATTACTTAGTTACTACTGACCTAGAGTTATTCTTAATGAAAAGGAAGACAATAAAATATCATGTTCTTCAGATGCTTCTCAGTTCCTAAGAACCTAACCAACAAAGACAGCACCAGGGCCAGAATGACTAGATAAATGTTATGAGGGAGGACACTGACTTTCACTTGTGCACAGTGGGAATTAAGGCAAGGTATCTGACTTCTGTGTAAGTATTCAAAGGAATTGAATTTGGTATGTTAAAGAAATATCTGTACTCCCATGTTAGCTTCAAAATTATTTATAGCCAACCTGTATGTCCATTGATGGGTTAATGGATACAGAAACTGTGTGTATATATATACACATACACATATACATACGTATACATACATATCTATATACCTATACATAAAGGCGTATAGACATATCTATATCCATACACACACACCTGTGTATATTGTGTGTTTGTGTATATGTGTACATGTATTTGTATTTGTTTATATATTATAGATGTGCATATGTATATCTATACATACACACAGTGGAATACTGTACAACATAAAAGGAAGGACATTCTTGTTCATAACCAACATACGCAAAACTGGAGAACGTTATGCTAAGTGAAATAAGGTGCACATAGAAGGACAAATACTCCATGATTTCACTTTTTTGTGGAATCTAAAATATAACACAGTGAATATAAAGGTGGTTACCAAGGGCTGTGGGTGAGACTAATGGAGAAAGGGAAGATCTAGCTCAAAGAGTACAAAATTTAAGTTATACTGATGAAACAAGTTTTAATGATCTATTCCATTTCATGGTGACCACAGTTAATACATTATTATGTATTGCTTTTTATTTATTTAGTTTTTTGGTATCCAGGATTGAACCCAAGAGAGGTTAACTACTGAGCCACATCCCCAGCCCTTTTATATATATTTTATTTAGTAACAGGGTCTCACTGAGTTTCTTAGGGTCTTACTAAGTTGCTGAGGCTGGCTTTGAACTTGTGATCCTCCTGCCTGAGCCTCCCCAGCTGCTGGGATTACAGGTGTGTGCCACTGCACCTGACTTGTATTGCATATTTTACATATAGATTTTTAACATTCTCACCATGAAAGAATGATAAATTGATTAGGTGATAGATATGTTACTTAGCTGGATTAAATCTTTCTATAACATAGATCAAAATATTGCATTACACCCCATAAATTCACAAATTATTATTTATCAATTAAAAGTAAAACAAAAAAAATCCCCCAGTCTATTTGCAACCAAATTCTTAATGTGACTACCTTGGGGACTATAATAAAAGATTAAATATTCTTGAAATTAAGTTAAGCATTTTTAAGTGGCAACAAAAACATATATTTTAAACTTCAAAACTCATGTCTTAAGAGTTTAATTTTTAGCTTTTATCCTATCTTATAATTGTGCTTTTCCTTTCCAGATACATACCTTGAAAAGTAAATCTTTCTAATTTTGCTGCTTTGGGAATAGAAAGATAAGAAAATAGTTTCTGATTTGACATTTAGCCATGGATATGCATTCCTTTTAAGAGAGGCATTTCAAATTCCCTGTTCAAACAGGTTTCCTTCAGGTCACTACTGAGGTGAAAGCCGACCAGGCTATGAAAGTCCCGTAAACATTTCCCCAACACTTTGTTTGATTTTTTTGATCAGACAACAGAACAAAAGGCAATTCTGGTCAAAAAAGAAGCGTGCTCTCATTTGGCAAAATATCTTACTTTAAGGGTCACCAGTTTAGATCACACTCTGAAAGTTTTTCAAAAGGTACAAAAGCACCGTATTCATAAGAGGTAATTAAAAGTCTGTGAGGAAAGAGAAAAAAATACTGAAGTCGCTTCATGATTAGATACACAAAAGATTACATTTTCCTAAGAAGGGTTTGCTGAGTGCACATGCATGCACACACACACACACACACACACACACACACAAACACACACACACTCTCAGAGAAATTTTTAATCCTGCAATGTTTTTATTATTGAGATAATCTCATTCCTCTATTTTGCTAATGGAATAATCTCTCTAGATAGGGTTCTAAATGTGTTAGTCTCTGGTTTTAAATATGTCAATGGTTCCCCACTGTCAACAGCATGAAGAACAGCCTCTTCAGTATTTATCAGTTCTTCATGAGCTGTCCTCATCTTGTATTTATTTCTCAGAGTCTTCATTCGCCTCAACTTTCGGCTGCTCCCCACCCAAGAGAAGAAATAATATAGGACTTCTTACTCTTGTCAAGTACATGTATTAAGTCACAGCAACAGTAAAGTTAGATCTTCTCCCTCAGCAGACTACTGAAACAGTTTTATGTCTTTACATTTGGGCCATCTCCTTAAATCATTTTTATCTTTATCCTGTCTTAGTTTTAATATGATGAGTGCACACACAAGAATGGACAGATCAATGGAACAGAAGAAGTAATCCAGATATATATAACACTGAACTAATGACACATATGGGAATTTAGATTATATTGAAAGTGGTATTTCTAATTAGCGATGGAAAAAAATTTAACAAGTGGCATTGGTAGAACTGACTAATTACTTAAGAAGAAAATGAAATCAATTCCTACCTTACTACTCAGTCTAAAATACAACTAACAAAATGCTATAAAATGGTATGAAGTTACGAATGGTGTGAATATACTTTGTATACAACAAGCGATATGTAAAAATGTGCTCTATTGTTGCAGCCGGAAAAGGATTTGCAGCCCGGAACAGCAGCGCCACGGGAAGGAGCCCGGAGACAGGATGGAAATGAAAAATTTCTTTAATCTTTCTCTTTCTGTCTCTTGTAATTCCTAATACCACATACACACTCTCACAAGAAACCAAGGCACATACTCTTACAAGAAACTACAATATACATATATACACAATAGCGATAACCCCGTCCGTTCTCTCTCAGGTCTCATCTCACGCGCCCGAGCAGGAATGGCGCTGGCCCGATCTGCTGAGTCACGGCTTAAGTCTCTTGAGATCCTGGGCCAAGTCCTGAGAGATCCCAGGCCAAGTCCCGTGAGACTACGGAAGGCGGCAATGCCCAAACATGTCCATGGCCCATAGTCAACCGCAATCTTAGCCATCTCCCCAAACAGGGCTCCTGCACTCTATAAGTATAATATGAAATGTAATACATTCTCCTGTCATTTCCAACAACTTAGAATAAAAATAAATTTGAAAAAATGGTATGTGGTTTTAAACAATCATCATGTCTAACCTTTCAAATGCAGCATAGAACATCAAGAAACCATAAAGAAAAAAAGGGATACCTGTAGCTCTATAATTCTGAATAAAATTCTTTGTCAAAAGAAAATGTATAGATTTTCTCATCTACTATAATCTCCCTTACCTGTCATTTGTAGGAAACTATTGATATTATATCTATATATCCATTTAAGTCCTTGGTAGCATCACCAACCAGGACTAGGTCGAGGCCAATGTCCTATGTCATGCCACTAGTAAACATTACCCTTTAGTGTCATTGTTCCCTGAATCAGAACCATATGGTCTCAGTTATTTTCCACTAAGTAATCTACCCAATTGTTTAAACACCTAGTTTGTATCTCTATTTTATCTGTAAGATTATGAAATACTTATTTAAATGACATGAAATACAAATAAAGTTTTCTTCATTTCTTTCAAATACTACTAGCAACTGAACCAGAGATAAAATATAAGTAAGTTCTTTATATATTTTGTTCTTATCCAATATATGTTCCCTCCTTTCTGTGTGCTCAAAAAATGAAGCAACAAGCCAGGCGTGGTGGCGCACGCCTGTAATCCCAGCACTTGGGAGGCGGAGGCAGGAGGATCGCGAGTTCAAAGCCAGCCTCAGCAATGGTGAGGCACTTGGCAACTCAGTGAGACCCTGTCTCTAATAAAATACAAAAAAGGGCTGGGGATGTGGCCTAGTGGTCCAGTGCCCCTGAGTTCAAACCCCAGTACCAAAAAAAAAAAAAAAAAATGAAGCAACAAAAAGGAAGTTCTATCAGCTCTACCTTCATCTCACTACTTGTATCACTAGAAACCTGTGGTGGTCCCAACCACTGTAAGAAAGTCTCTTGACTCATCTCCATAGTTTAAGATTTGCTCCCTTAATATGGAAATCTAAATGTAGTTTCAGTAATTTAGAGCAATTAATTTATTTTCTTGAAGTTCTCTAATGTTATCATTCATCTTAAGAATAAAATTCCAAGTGCTAACTATGGCCTACAAATTCCCATACAATGTGTCTCCTGACTTCATCCTTTACTGTACCCTTCACTCACTGCATTCCAGCCACAATGGGCTGCTTGCTGTTCTCCAAAAATATCAAGTTCATTCCTGCCTCAGGACCTTTGTATATAGTATTCCTTCATGGTTAGCTCCTCTCCAAGATCTCTGCATTGCTGATAACTTTGTATCATTCATGTCTGCTCAAATGTCATTACTCAGAGGTCTTCCCAGATAACCCTATCTAAAATTACAGTCTCTCCCCTCTTAGCTGTACATTGTTTTCTTACTCTGACTTATTGTTTTCACAGGACTTAATCATAATTTTAGTTTCTATTTAGTAATGGTTTACTTGTTTCTCATGACTTTCCTTACTATAATGAAATAGTTTTGAAGACAGAGATCATATCTGCTTTATCCAACACCGTAACCCTACTGCCTATTATGGTGCCTAACACATCCCAGTGCTCAAGAAATAGTTCTTAAATTAATGAATGAATAAACTAAGCCAATGACTGACTCAGTATTCACACATGGCAGGAGTGGTGCAGATTATGAGTTATTGTATTAAACAATGTTTTAAACAATAATAATATTAATTCTATTTCATCTGCTACCTCACACAGTAGAACTAAATTTCAGCCTTGCTATACCATGCTGGGTTCCATCTTTTAATGACTGAAAATATTTCCTAGAAACAAAAGGACATGTCCTAGTGTTACTCATGATCATAATCCCTTTTTTTCCCCTCTTCTTTCATATTTGCCTGGAACATCCTGAGTAACAAGATAAGGAAATTACTATAGTTAACAGTCTTGGGAGGCTCATTTAGCATATTTTGGAAATGAAATGTAGTCCAATATTTAAAGTCATAAATAGTCATACAATGTGATTAAAATAACAGTACTCAAGTCATATTCAGAACCAGAATAAAATTAATTAAAGACATAGAAAGAAAATATTTTTAAATGTCATAGTATTAACTCATTTGATTCAAAGTGCTCTTATTAGAACCACTAAATATTGTATGATTTTGGCTAAATATATATTAGATTTTAGTCACAAAATAATGTGGCAACATTTATACCTTCCTTTTGTCAGGAAATACCTTTTGATATTAATTAACATTAATTATAATAGGAATAGATGCAGAAGTGCGGCAAAGTTGAATTGCAAAGCTATTTTAATAAAAATATAATTCTCTGCCAATTCATGTTATATAGAACTCAAAAATCATTAGTGATTTTTAAAAAAATAGTTATTATAATTTGTTATAAATGCTTACAGAGTGTAATTCTTTTCATATTACATATAAATAACACAGTTTTCAAAGTCACTGATTTTACATAAAGTATTTTCACACCATTTGTGTCTTCATACATGTACTTAGGGTATTGATGTCTAACTCGTTCAGTCATTATTTTTATCCGCTTGCCCCCTCCTAACCCCTTCTTCCCCTTTGATCTATTTAAAGTTCCTTCATTCCTCTCATCACCCCCCCCTTGCCATTATAAGTCAGTATCTTCATAACAAAGAAATCATTTGACCTTTGGTTTTTTGGGATTGGCTGACTTCACTTAGCATTATTTTCTCCAACTCCATCCATTTACCTGCAAATGCCATGATTTTATTCTCTTTAAGTGCTGAGTAGTGTTCCATTGTGTATATACATACCAAAGTTTCCCTATCCATTCATCTGCTGATGGGCATCGGGGTTGGTTCCACAATCCAACTATTGTGAATTATGTTGTTATAAAACATTGATGTGGCTGTGTCCCTGTAGTATGCTGTTTTTAAGTCCTTTGGGTATAGACCGAGGAGTGGGATAGCTGGGTCAAATGGTGGTTCCATTCCAAGTTTTCCTAGGAATCTTCATACTGCTTTCCAGATTGGCTTCACCAATTTGTAGCTCCACCAGCAATGTAAGAGCGTGCCCTTTTCCCCACATTCTTGCCATCTCATTAGTGATTTTTAAGAAAAATTAATAAAATTATCTGAAATCATTCCATTACTCTTGTTTCAATTTTTAGACATAGCAGACCCATTTATTAAGTTTCTCTGTTACATGTTGTATCTGAAATGTCCCCCAGTGGGCTGTGAGTTGAAACTGTGATCCTCAGGGTGGAATTAATGGGAGGTGATAGAACATGTAGGAGGTGAGGCCTCCTTGGAGGGAGTCAGGTCCTTAGAGACATGCCCTTGAAGGAGATTTTGGGGTAATAGTCCTTCCCCTCACTCTTTGCTTTCCAAAGCCAGGAGGTGGGTAGTTTTGTTCTACTAGGTGTTCCCTGCCACAATCTTGTATATTGGCACAGGTCCAAGGAGGCATGACCAAGAGACTGAACTGAAACTGTGAGCCAAAATAAATAGTTTCTCCTTCATATTGTTTACATCAGGTATTTTTTCATGCTAACAGAAATCTAATATATGCTCTAACCCTTTGATCCCATTTCCTCTTCTCTAAAAAGAAGTTGATGATATCTTCCTTCTTTTCTTTATGAAGTTTCTATTTGGATAAAAATTAAGAGTAGTAAATATCTTTAAGTAACCTTTGTGGGCAAATAAAAGTTCTTCTGATGCAGGAGTTTACAGTTACAGAACTATATAAAATATTTCCCTGATACCATTAACCATCTTTAGTGTCATTCAATTTTCTACTCTTTCAGGTCTTAGAAGTTAAAGCACATGAATGACATTATGAACTACAGTCTGTAAATAGCTCTGTATTTTCATAATAGTTAATTATTTCACCATTAATGATTTGCTATTTATTAATTAACCTTCAGTTATTTATAGTAAATTCTTATATTTGCTTCTATCCCCTAAGGTTTTACTAAAATGATGGTACACAGTAATAGAAATAGTATAAACTTACAAAGATAAAAGAGAATGGCAGAGAAGACAACAGATAAAGATTTCACCACATTTTTTTAAAGATGGATAGTGGAGTGAGTGATTTAGCAGGGACTAGGGAGCTTAAATTGAAATGTCTGCAGACAAGGGCAGGAGCAAGAATTGAATCATTTGCCATTCAGAACCCTATAAAGCTCAGATTTGGAGATGCCAGCTCCATCAGAAAGTGATATAAGGTACAAGACTGAAAGATAGAGAATTATATGAAATTCTCTATAGGTAGGAGTTAGGCCTCTACTCATACACTCCACTGCTCTCTTCAACTCTACACACCCTTTTCTTGGGCAATGCCAGTATAGATATTTATTTGGGGATACCTTTCAAATAAATGCCAAGAGTCCCATACAATCACTCACCATTTGTTTGTGAAACACACTGAATGGTGAAGCTTGTCCAGGTCCACACAATTCCCAGTTCATATGTAAGTGATTATTTTTTTAAATGTGGAAATCAATAAAATCCTCTCACATGAAAAAGACAAAAATAAAATGTAAATTTGGGTAGAAAAACATTTCAAGGGAAATATAGTCTATCATTACTATCTTCAAAGATATAGAAAGTGCTCTATAACTCATTCATGAAATCAGCACAAGATGCTCTAAGAAAATTAAAGAGTAGAAAATAATAGAAATGTTTTACATTTGCATACATGTCAGTGTGTAAAAATCTCCATTGGAAATGTATTGGAAAAAATAAGACAATAAAGTTTTAAATGTATTGCCAAAATAAATAAATAAATAAATAAAACTAGAATAAATGGTAATCATGGATAACAGGAGGGAAAAGATTAGAAAATTATAAAAACGAATTCAGGAGTTAAAATATCTTACTAGTACAATCTCAGAGAGAATAGAAAACATTGGAAAGGAAGTTATGGACATTATCAAATAAATAATCAAAAGAATTTACTATACCTGAAGGTATTTTCAGATTGAAAATGCTCAACACAATGAATGCAAAAGGCTTATATGTAGGTGCTCATTGGGAAATTTCAGAGCACCACCTCTAATAGTTTTTCATTTCTGTTGTTACAAACTGTCACAAACTTCAATGGCTTGAAATAACAAAAAATTATTCTCTTACAGTTCTGGAGGCCAGAAATTGAAATCAGTTTCATAGGACTAGATTCAAGTTATTGGCAAGGCTCGTCTCTTCCAGTGACTATGGGACATAATCTATTTCTTTGCCTTCTTTTAGCTTCCAGAAGCTTAGTAACAGGGGATGGAACTCAGGGGCACTCAACCACTGAGCCACATCCCCAGCCCAATTTGTATTTTATTTAGAGACAGGTTCACACTGAGTTGATTAGCATCTTGCTTTTGCTGAAGCTGGCTTTGAACTTGCAATCCTCCTGTCTCAGCCTCCTGAGCTGCTGGGATTACAGGCATGCACAATTGTGCCTGGCTTCCAGAAGCTTCTTGTATTCTTTGGCTCTTGACTCCTTCCTCACGTTTCTGTGGCCTTTTGCTCTTATTTTTTCATCTCTTATTTCTATAGCAAAATTTCCCTCTATTAAAGGAACTGTTGTAATCACATTGGGCCCTCCTACATAAATCCAGAATAATTACACTTTCTTAATATTATAAATTTAATCTCATCTGCAAGTCTGTTTTGCCATGCAAGGCAATATTTACATGATGGAAGCATTAGGACATGGACAATTCCTAGGAGTATTATTTAGTCTGTCATACCACTATAATAAGAAATTATTTTAAAGCTTCCAGGTATGTGGGGGATCATCAAGCAATTGAATAAGAACAGAAATCTGAAATCAATGGAGCTTGCAAGTGCAATACTAAAGCTTGATGTGAAGGTCAAGAGACTCTGAACTAGACTTCCATGCTGAGTCAACCTGTACACTAAGAGATTTTATATATGCAGAATCTCTAGAAATTCACCTCCCCTACCTCTAAAGACAATATGGCTTCACTCAAACAAGAGAGTAAATTAAGAAAGATAAATGCATAAAATCCAGGAAAGAGAGGGGTCCAATTTAAGTGTAAGATGAGGGAACCCCCAGGTAATGATGAAAAGAAGTCTCAGAATGGTAGTTTTTTTTTTTTTTTTTTTTTTTGCTGGTTAAGCCTAGTGGAAAGGGAATTTGAAGTGCAAGGAAAAATTCCTAAAAAATAAAAAGAGGAACCAATAAAATACTTAAAATTTGAGGGAAAATATATAGGGGATTTGGGAAAGTTAGTAAGGTCCATGAAAAACAAAGCTAGTAAAAAAAAAAACCTGGTATATTCCATGTCAAACAACAGAAAATGATATGTGAAAAGGATTGTAATAATTGTATTTTACATAGTTCAAGGTAAAGTTTACATTGTAATAATATAATCATTACTACTTTAAATTTTTTTTAATGTAAGTCTATTGGAAAAATAACAGGAATTAAAGTTGTGACAATAAGAGAATTGTACAGATTATGTGAATAATGAAGACCTGTATGCTGCTGATGGAATGCAAATTAGTATATCAATTATGGAAATCTGAATGGAGGTTCCTTGAGAAACTAAAAGTAGAATTAACATATGATTCACTGTCCTACTTCGGGGTATTTATCTAAAATATCTGAAATCATTTTGTGAAATAGAGTTCTTTACTCCTATGTTTTTTGAAATGTTATTCACAATAGTCAAGTTATAAAATCAACCTTAGTGTCGATCAACAAGTGAATGGGTTTTGAAAATATAGACACGGTGGAATACATAAAAAAGAAGGAAACCCTATCATTTACAATAGCATGGTGGAATTGGAAAGTATTATACTAAGGGAAATAAGCTAGACACATGCCACATATTCCCTTATTATGTGGAACCTGAAACGATCAACTCATAAAAGTGGTCACTAGAGACTGAGAGTCTTAAGGAATGAGGAGATGATAATCAAAGGGTACAAAATCTTAGTAGGAATAAGGGTTTTTTTTTGAGATCTATTGCACAGCATTATGAATATAGTTAATATTGCTATATTATTAGTTAACATTTAAGAATTGCTAAGATGGTAAAATTTAAATGATCTCAACACAAAAATGGTACATGTTCAGAGTCACTGATATCTTAATTTTTCTTGATTTAATTATTTCACATTGTACAGTTGACACTTGAACACTGCAGGTTTGAATTGTGCAGGTCCACTTATATGAATTCTTTTTTGAGATTTGTGACAGTGTGGCAAAACTAACAGATGAACTATGTAGCCTAGAGTATTAAAAATATTTAGAAAAGTTAAGTCATTATTGCAAAATATCTGTATATAATAGTCTATCATTTACTACCATAAAACATACACAAATCTCTTACAAAAAGTTAAAATTTATCAAAACATATACAAATACCTACAGAATGTGCATAGCACATTCACAGCTGAAAGAAATGTAAAGAAATATGCAGATGAGGTATTAAATCCTAACTGTATAAAATTATCTGTAATGTACGCTATACTTCTGTAATAATTTTGTAGCCACTACTTGTGGCTATTGTGTTAAGCTCAATTCATTTTTTTAAAGCAGTTACCTTTGAGGTGTTGCAAGTGTCCACTTGAAATGCAATGTTACATTGATCATCTCCACATGAGCAGTTTGTCTCCTCAATAAATTATGTCACAATAAAAAGTGATCTCTTGTCATTCCCATGTATTTTTGATAATATATAATATAAATAACAAAATATGTATTAATTTTGACTATTTATGTTTTCAGTAAGACTTCTAGGCAACATCAAAGTACTAGTTGTTAAATTTTGAGTGAGTTAAAATTTATACTTCATGGGATAGTCATGTTCCTAACCCCCAGGCATTAAAAGGGCAGCTTAATCAATAAATCATATATTTGATATCATATGATATCATATGATATATATATTGATATCATATGATATCAACTTATCATATATATGTATATATGATATCATATATATCATATATATGTCATCTACATATATATATAGATGACAATTCTATAAATAGCAATATACCCTTATTCTTTAGGTAAAATGGAGATAAATAGCAGAATAAAGAATCAAAAATTTATTTATTGCTGAGGCTGGCTTTGAACTTGTGCCCCTCCTGTCTAAGCCTACTGAGCTGCTGAGATTATAGTCATATGCCACCATGCCCAGCAAGAATCAAAAATTTTTAAAGCAGTTACCTTTGGGATGTGTGTCTTAGATTGGAGAGTGATGTTACAAGGTATGTAGTTTGGAACTGCAATGTCCTTCAAATGCTAACATGTTAAAGGTTTAATTTTCAGCGTGACACTTTTGGGAAGTGGTGGAATGTTTATGAGGTGGGATTTAGTTGGAGATCTTATATCCCTGGAAGCATGCCCTTGAAGGAAATTTCAGGGTACTGAACTCTTCTCTTTCCTTGCTTCCTGGCTACCATGATGTGTGTAACATTCTCCATCACATTCTCCTGTCTTGATGTGCTAACTTGCCACAGGTCCAAAAGCAGCATAGCCAGCTGACCATGGACTGCAACTGTCTAAGCTATGAACCAAAATAAACCTCTCCTCTCTTTAAGATCATCCTCTCAGTTATTTTGTTACAATATTGAAAAACTGACTAACACAGAAGGTCTGCTCCATGTTAGTGTATTTTAGTACTATTTCATTATTCTTAACAGTGTGTATAAACTTCTTTGGAAAACAAAAGTGAAACATTGCCATAAGCAAACATCATTAAAGTACTTACTCTGAGTGAGGCAAAATGCTAGGGGTCAAGGGACACTGTCACCATGGTTATTCTCTGCCTATATGGAGTTTTACATTCTTCTCTATGGCTTTGTTTTCAATGCTGTAGAATTCTCTGACACCAAATATTTTATAGTTTGATAAGGCAGCATCCAATAAAATATTTCAATATGAATACCTTACTCCAAAAAAAAAACAGTTTGCAATTTTCATTATGGTAATCTACAAAATTGTAAAAAAATTATTTAAATCCAAAAATAGTGTTCAAATTGTACTGAAAGTAAAACCTTGTTCCCATTCTCTCTACTAAAGTACATTTATCAGAGCTTTTGGGAACCAATAGGCTTAACTGATTTCACACTTGTAAGATTTTTTTATACATTAAACAGTTTGAAATGTTACACTAATCCTGGAAGTAATTTTGCTTCCTCAAGTTACACTGCTCTGAGATTCTTCTTGCACCTGCTGGGTTCATGTTATTAATAAAAACATCTACCAAGTATTTAGCGTTTACTTCATGCCAGAAAATATGCATTATTTTGGTAGATCTTCACATAGCCCAGTGAAGTAATAGGAATTATATTCCCATTCTAAAGACAAATCTGAGGTGTAGAGGAATTAACAATTTACAGAATCACAACTAATGAAAGAGCCAGGATTCATACCCTGGCTGCATGACCCAAAAACACATAATGAACTACATATATTATTCTGTCCTTCAAAATATTTTGGTGGCTCCTTATTTCCTAGAAACCCAAACTTGAACTCTTAGTAGCCCAAAAGCTCTGATATTGATTAAATACTCATCTGTGTAAGTCAATTTTTCATTGCTGTGACCAAAATACCTGATAAGAACAATTGAAAGGAGGAAAGATTTGTTTTGGCTCCATTTCCAAGGTTTAGTTCATGGTCAGCTAGCTCCAAAGCAGAAACATCATGGTTTTAGGGTATGGCAGAGGAAATCTGCTCAGTTCATGGCAGCCAGGAAGCAGAGAGAAAGAGAGTGGGCAAGGAGCTAGGGATAGATATAGTCCAAGGGCAGTCCCCCACCCCACCACAGTCACCTGTTTTCTCCTGCCATGCCCCACCTGCCTACAGTTACCACATAGTAGCCCATTTAAAGTATTAGTCCATCAGATGGATTAATCCACTGATGAGGTTACAGCTATCATAATTTAATCACATGACCTGTGAACATTCCTGCATTGACTCACAAATGAGTTTCCAGGGGGACACCTCATATCCAAACCATAACACTCATCTTCTATTTGTTGCAACCACTTTGGCCCAGTTTCCTTTTAAATGCTGTGGCAATATTCATCTGCATATAGTTTCTAAAAAATTCTTCTTAATGGGAGAACATTTTCTCTATTCACATATTACTTTTCTTATATATTTCACCTATTATATGATGACTTACTGGATATTCCATTCCACTGGCATGTCTTCACATTTAACATATATGGAATCACTCAGCTCCTGCCTTGTTTTTCTGGGCATATGTATTTGACATTAACCAAAATGCAGACTTGCAAAGGTGGAGCTCATGTTTGATTATAGAATTCAGGGGAACTTGAAGCATATAATATGTTCTCAATGAGCATTTGTTCAATTGATCTGGTCTAAGAGTATAATAATTGATTTAATAAAGCAGTTGATTACTATGTAATTACTAATGTAATTAATTCTAAAATCAATGCACAAAGTATCTTATCTATCTTGTTCATTTAGTTCAACATATACACATAAACTTACTTAGGTATGTGCATATAATTTTTACCTTAATGTGTATGTATGTTATCTGATGAAGTTTTATTCAACATAGCAATGACCCTAAAATTATTATAGACAAAGTAATTTAAAATTTGGATCTTTCAAGAGCTCATTTCTCCAGCAAGTTTTCAAATATCTAGAATCTGCTAGTATCATAAAAATTTAAAAATCACATACCTGAGAATTGAAAGAGTCTACAGAGTATACATAGCCTAATTTCATTCTCTGAGCTGAAATTCCATTTCCTACACTCAGACAAACTGCCTCTGTTGAATAAAAAATCATTTTGAATGACCTGATCCATTGTTATATAGCTCTAATTGCTAGTTTTAAGTATTAGAAAATGGTCATACTTGGTTGTAAGTGATCCCGAGGCCACCGCTTTTGCATAGAGTCATTGTTGAAAGTGAAGTGCTCTTCCACTCTCACTTCACTTCTTGCAAAGGACTGGAAATAGTTGCTGCATGGTCATTTTGCAGGAGACATTGCACATCATTGGCATTTATTATGCTCCTTTGTTGACATAGTTATTTTAAAAATGCTTCAGACACTGTGATAAAGGTTCCAGACAGAAGGCCCATTGGCTTTGTTTATTGGAAAACAGAGCATATATGAGGTCCAAAAAGCACTCAAAATTTCTCTGAAACTGTATTAATAAGAAATGACAAAGGCTCAAAGAAATGATGGAAAATAAATAGCACCAGAAGACTAGTTTAACATCTGATTAAACAGAGTATTTGCTTTACTTCTGGATGTATGTTTTGAGGCTACAGATAAAAATACAGTAATTTCATGTAATTGTGAAAAGGTCATCTGGCTAATTCAAGAATAAGAAAATGGGATGAATTGTTAACTTTCATTTGTTGATAATCATGTTGCTTCATGATATTACTGATAGTTTCAGAGTTTTGAGTAACCTAAAAATCTGCCCCTAAAATGTCTTGATATCTTTTGTCCTTCACCCATTTTATGACCCACTGTATACTTTTATTTTAATGAAAAGGTTATGTTACAATAACAATCAGTAACATTTATTTAAAGCATGCATTAATGCCCTACAAGATTTATACAGCTTTTGATAAGTGCAACAGTGAACATTTTAATTGTACTATAAATACCATATGGAGCAATAGATTGCCCAAATGATCACTTTTGTCTTTCAGCTGAAATTTGCACAATGCTAAAAAATCTGAAAACTAAAAGTGGCATCATAATTGCCACAGTTATTTAGTCACCTTAATTATACTCACCATGAGACTGGCAAACTATATAATTACTATTATTTGGGAGATTGTTTTGCCAAATAGTCTATTTAAAAGGTTACTTCCTTTTTCTATCACATTTTATATCAAAGTTTAATTGTCTATCGTCATGAATATGAAGGATTCAAAATAGGAAGCTTACAAATGAAAAGATGGGAAATTAGAGGGTCTTTTAAAATGTACAGGAGGATCTTTATGCTGTTTCTATTGCAGGTGAGCTGTATGAGGAGCTGTTTGGACTGCACATAATTTTTAAAAGTGAGACTGACAGACACATGGCCTATCAGAATTCATCTAAACACAAATTGTATCATGTAAACTCTCCACCCATCATCATGCCACTATTCAAAAAAGGTAATGTAACACTACTCTCCAATAAAAGAAACAAGGGATCCTTGAAAAATTGCTGATTTTAGGTCTGGGCCAGTAAATACATCAGGTAAACCTGTAGCATTGTATAATGCTAGTCTTATGGTTTGGATGTGAGGTGTCCTCCAAAAGCTCACATGTGAGACTATGCAAGAAGGTTTAGAGTGGAAATGATTGGGTTATGAGAGCCTTAATCTAATCAGTGAATCAATCCCCTGATTGGATTAACTGAGTGATAACTGGAGACAGGTGGGATGTGATGGGAGGAGGTGGGCATTGGGGGCATGGCTTTGGGGTATATATTTGTATCTGGTGAGTTAAGTCTCTTTCTCTGATTCCTGATCATCATGTGAGCTGCTTTCCTCTGCCACACTATTCCACCATGATGTTCTGCCTTACCATGAGCATTGAGGATTGGAGCTGGCCCTCTGTGGACTGTGACCTCTGAAATGATGAGCTCCCAGAAACATTTTTCCTCCTCTAAAATTATTATTTCTTTTAGTCTTAGCATCGAAAAAGCTGACTAAAACAGCTAGATAATAAGGATACACTAAATAATGCAAAACAAAACAGAAAAGACAGTGAAAGAGGCATATAAAACAGACGATAGGGTCAACTGAAAGATGTCCTGAAGCAGTTCAAACAAGAAAATTAAGTAATAATGGATTATAATCAAAGCATAAATTAAATAACCATGAGTTCATACTGATATAAATGAATCAATAAATTATTTGAGGAGAAAAGACAGATCTCCTTTGTAGAAGAATTCCAACCCATTTATATAGATACTCCACTGTCAAAAAGGGGAGCACAATTAACTACTTCTTAAATGATTTTACAATGGAGAAAGCCAACAAATATATCTCTGCTGGTATTGAAGTTCAGCAGTGATAAGTCATGTTGATAATGTATACAGGATAAGCTGTAATAAAAATGGCATTAGCCCTGTGGTCTTTTTTTTAAAAAATCCATCACCCCAGTCTAATCACAGAGAAGACACCAGATATATATATACTAACTCTGGAACATTTTACAAAATACCTGACCAATACTTTTCAAAGTTGTGTAGGTCTTCAAATATACAAATGTGTACTTAAATATCTGACAAATATGAATGTCTGAGAAACTGTCTTAGGCAAGAGGAGCCTAAGGAGACAAGATAAATAAGAGCAAATTAGTATCCTTGATGAGAATCTGAACAACAGAAAAAAGATTAGATAAAAGATAAGGAAATCTGAATAAATTATGGACTCTAGTTTAAAACAATATTATATGTTCAGTAGTTTCCCTAGCACAGAATTAGATCATAACTAATGTGATGAAAATAATGAGAGGAAATCTTTCTTCTCTCTGTGAAATTTAAAACTAGCCCAAAATTCTGGATATGTAAATTCCATGTTATTCCTCACAAGACTGATAATAAATACTTTTTTGGTCGGAATTTTGAGCTTTTGCTTCTTATGAGGAAATGGATATAATCAATTACAATTCAAGGATATTATATTGAATACTGGGGTAGAACTTGGAATTCATAGCAGAATAAAACAATTTCTACTCTAAAGATTCTTGTAGTTTGACATTGGCAGTGCATATACAAATGTATGTTCAATATTTGCTTCAATTAAGACACTCAAATATGCTTGTAGGAACAAAAAAGAAGAAATATTAGTGTTTCTAAGGAAAGGCTTGACATTGACATTGGAAATAAAATTTGAATTGTGCTTTAAGGAGTGAGTATGAATTTTCTTTTTTTTTTTTTTTTTTTTTTTGGTACCGGGGATTGAACTCAGGGGCACTCGACCACTGGGTCACATCCCCAGCCCTTTTTTGTATTTTATTTAGAGACAGGGTCTCACTGAGTTGCTAAGTGCCTCACCATTGCTGAGGCTGGCTTTGAACTCGTGATCCTCCTGCCTCAGCCTCCCAAAGTGCTGGGATTACAGGCGTGCGCCACCGCGCCCGGCTGAGTGAGTATGAATTTTCTAAGGAGATAAAGCATATTGTCCACAAAACTGTTTATTCTTAATCATTAGGAAAAAAAGGAAACTTGTTATAGTTTGGATATGTGGTATCTCCCAAAAGCTCTTTTGTGAGACAGTGCAAGAGTTTTGAGAGGTTAAATAATTAGATTATGACCCCTGTGACTTAATCAGTGAATTAATCTACTGATATGGATTGACTGGGTGGTGACTATAGGCAAGTAGGGTATGGCTGGAGGAAGTAGTTCACTGAGGGTGTGATTTGGGGGTTTATATTTTGTCCCTGGTAAGTGGAACTCTCTCTATTTCCTATCTGCCATGAGCTAAGCAGCTTTTCTTTGCCACACCCTTTCACCATGATGTTCTGCCTCACTTGGAGTCCAGAGTTATGGAGCTTGTCCATCATGGACTCAAACTCTGAAACCTTGAGCCAGAATGCACTTTTCCTCTTCTAAGTTGTTCTTGTCAGGTATATTGGTCACAACAACACAAAACTGATTAACACAAGATGAGAGATTTGAAATGAGAAAAGAGGTAATGTAGAAAGAGGAGTAGGATTTTGTAGATGCTTTGATAATGCAGCCTTGAAAAAAAGAAAAAAAATTCTGGCTTTAGGTGGTAAGGGAACTGAAATATGTATGGATGTGATGGTAGAGTCAGCCAAGAGTTTAGTGTTTTCTAGCATGATGTTAGCATAGGAATATGGAAAAACGGTCTATCCCATGCCATATGAAAATCCATCTCTCACTTTTCAATGCTGAAACTAAATCAAGTTAATGAACACTATCCAAAGTGTCTCTTATTTAAGCATACAAGTTGTTATTTTGTCTCTGAAACACAGGAGATGAAAGCAATACATTTGAAAGTTATAATTGAAAAGATACTTAGGATAGATTATGCCAATATAGCAATGGAAAGGAAAATCTAATCACCTGTGAGAAAAGGCCTGAAAAATTTGTCCCTAATATTTACTTTTATCTCTCATTTGCTTTATGCCTCTGTTCATACCACACAAAATAAAAACAAAGCCGTTTAAGTGAGTGATCTGATTTAACCAGATCATCTGAATTTCTCTACCTTCCATAGTCTTCTCTTATTCATGGTGAGTGAACATATATTGTGATATATACATTTTTCTTGAATGGCAGGGCCAGAATATCATTAGCAAAATCAACAGAAGCTAAAGTTATCAAGTAAAGACTACAAATTCTGGTAGCACGGCAAGCTCTTGAGAAATAGGGATATGACACATATAAAGAAAAACTTCAATCAGTTAGCCACTCTGAGTCCTAATAGAACCTGGCATACTGGTTTGTTCCATGGGGTAGTCAAACAATGGAGAAGAAAGAAAAAAATCCCTTATGACAGAGAAAATTAAGAAGTTCAGTAGCTTTTGGTATCCCTCAACACTGAAGGGTACCATTCATTTGTATAATACTTTAGAGATTCACAAAAAATCTTCACACGTGTTTCATTTTATCTTCACAACAGCCTCAAGGAAGATATAGGATAGGGATTTTTCCTTCCATTTCACAAATTGAGAAAGTGAGACTCAGCTAATGTAATTTGCTTTAGGTCACAGAGAGTAAGTAACAGGTCCAAGGGCGATTCATAAGCCCTTTTCCAGTACCTCATTTGACTTCATATATATGAAAAAGTTGTAAGAGCCTTTAATGAGGAAGTAGCTAAGATGGCGGCTGGCTGAGAGCCAAGAGGAGGTGTTTACTTGTTTACACCTGACCTTAATGTAAGTGATTAAGAATCTTTCTGTGCCCGTGGGCACTGTGTGCCGCACCTGTGAGTTGAGCTTGTGACACGTGTATGCTTGTTAAGGTAAAGAGTATTTAACCAGGCTGGGGGTGTCAGAGTGAGAAGAGAGAAGATAGAGAAGAAGAAGAAGAAGCAACAATAAAGGAACTACTCATTCTCAGTCTGCCTCCGATTTCTTTCCCGCAGTATCATTGCCTAAGGTGGCAACAAAAAGTGACTTTCTTTTTTTGACCTACTAACTTTCCATGAATCAGAGAGTTGTCCTGACCAATTTGCTTTCAAACTGTTTAGAAAGTGATGTTTGTTCATTTTTTTTTTGGGGGGGTGGTGGTGCTGGTGATGGAACCCAGGGCATTGTGTATGTTAGGCAAACACTCCACTACTGAGCTGTACACCCAGCCCTGGTTTGTTCATTTCCATGGCTCACTTTTTTGTAGTTTTTTTATTACAAAAAATATTATTATTGTCTTGCTTTTAGCTCAAGCTGATCTGTTGTGTCTTTCACTATTACCATGACACTTTTCTCTCCTGGCAATCATACTCTAGCTGCAGCAGTTATTTTTCTTTTTAATTTAAAAATATTTCAAGCATAAAAATGAGGGCAAGGGAGATGTAACAGAAGCCCACATTAACTGCTATCCAGATTTAATGCACATTAACATTTTGCCATAACTTCTTCAGATGCTTTTAATGAAATGAAACACTGCAGATATATCAAACCACAAA
Source organism: Tamias sibiricus (assembly GCA_025594165.1). Lineage (NCBI taxonomy): Eukaryota > Metazoa > Chordata > Mammalia > Rodentia > Sciuridae > Tamias > Tamias sibiricus. Next base: position 131,996,636 of record CM046667.1, read on the forward strand.
TCTTCCCAGAAACAAGAATTATTTTAAAGTTAGTACTTGCCCATTTCTTTATATTATATCTCTACAAATGTTTTTTAAGATAATTTATGTAAATGGAATAATTACATATTACTCGTTTGCTACTTTCCTTTTCCACACAAAATTGGTTTTGGATAAATCCATACTTCTGTAGTAATTTATTTTCATTGATCCATAGAGTATCCACCAGGACTGCTATGTATGATTCCATCCCATGAAAAATATTATAATTTATATCTTCTACTACTTATAGACATTGAATTTGCATTCTTTTTTTATATCATAAACTATGCTGCAATGAACATCTTCATATATATTCTATAGGTAGTTATGTTGGAGATTCTATAAGGCACCCGCAAAAGAGTGGAAATTTTGGTCTACTGGATACATAAAATTCTGTTCAATGTGGAAATTATCCCCAAAAGTGATTCTCCAAATTACAGTCTCCTTACTAGTGGATGAGGGTTCACATTTCCTAACTTCCTTTCTAGAGTAGTAATTAAAGATTGTTCACCAACTACTTGTAATTCTGAGTTCCAGATGTGTGGTGCCATTGCATTCTGTCATTGCCTTTGAAATCAGGCATATCCGAATAATTTGTTTTGGGTGATGAAATGTGATCAGAGCCTTAAAAATCAGTGAGGAAAATGGGGAATTCACCACATTCTCTCTTTGACTGCTTCAGAAAACTTTAATGATCCAGATGATAACTTCTTTATCACCTAGGGTCTCATTGAGGATGTTGTGATGTAAAGCTAATGCATCTGATTGACTTGCAGTAAACACTTGGGATGAGTTATTTCAGGGGTTGGATAACTATGGCCTGTTGGCTAAATCTGGTCCAATACCTGTCTTTGTAAAGTTTTATAGGAACATAATTATGCCCATTGGTTTCTATACAGTTGAAGAAGAGCTGATTAGATGAGACAGAAACCATGTGTCCTACAAAGTAGAAAATATGTACTATTCCAGCCTTTGCAGAAAAAGTTTGCTCATCCCTATTTTAACACCCTGTGATTCTGTTGATGCTTGTTGCTATAGTTTAACATAGCATATTCTGTCTGATATATGTCCACCACCATGTAGTATTATTTTACTATAAAATTTTGCAAATCTGATGAGTATTTTAAAGTATTTGTTCTCAGCTAAATAAATATTTTTCTTGAAAGTCATATATCTCATTGAGAATCAGGAACTTCATAATTTAATGAGCTTTATTTTATAGAGCAGTTTTAAATTTACAGAAAAAATTGAAGAGCAAGGACAGATTTGCCCTTGCTATGATTTTGAAAGTCTATTTTATTAACATGATTTCATAATGGAGATGTGATTTGGAATTTTTTAAAAGTATTTTTTTAAAATACTTTTTAAGTATTTAAATTTTTTTAACTCACTTATTTTAAAAAAATGATTGTGCAAAACTATTTAAAATGTTGTTCTAATCAATATATTTAAAACATATTCTGATAGTCTCATTCCTTGGTGGATAATCCTACCTACTCAGTATAACTATTAAGATATTGTTTATTCTTCATTAATTTTTAACTCCTATGCACTTATTATAAACATCACAGAATAAATTATTGAAAAGCATATATATCATGTAATATAAAACTGAAGTCTCTGCTGCTGCCTACAGGATAGCTATTAAAGTATTATTAATAACAAGAGAAAAGGGGAAAAACACAAACTCTAGAGTATGATAAAGGAAATCCAAACAATTCAATTCATTTTTATGAAAATGGATCTCTCTTTCAGGACTTTGGATTGAACACAAAGGAAGAGTGAGTTAACTTGGTCATTTCTTGTGGTAGCATAATGCCTATTATTTGTGGTAACATTTTACTACCTGAGGCAACAAGATATGGTGAAAATACCTGAGAATGAGGGTCATGAGTTCTGATTTAAAACCCTGTTTGTGAGGACCTATCATTGCCCTAGCCCTGACCCTGAGTCTTCAATGTCAAGGAAAGAAGCTGGAATTGATGATTGGTTCCCACTTTGTTTTCCAGAATAACTGTTCTTTATCCTAACAAACTCTATAATAGTCTTCTGATATAAATAAAAATGTAGATAAGCATTTCTTTGTATGAAATTATTAACTCAAATTTATAGTATTTTTATATCTATCATAGCAGTGAATATCTTTTGATCATATAACACAAATTGAAACCATAGGTCACAATTACAACAATAGCTTTAAGTATCCAGAAAATCATAATAAAAATTCCATCCCTAGGGAACTTAGGTTTTTGTGAGGCACAGTTTGGATACCACTAGACTCATTAGCCTTTTGAAGGGCTCATCTGGCTTTACATTGAGTTGGTGATGACCTGGAATATGCTCATTCTGTGGTTCTCATCATGGACTCTGGAGATAGCCTGTCTGCATTTGAATGCTGCTTCTCATTTATATGATTTTTTGAAAGATGCTTAGTATCTCTGGGCTTCAGTTTTCTTTCCTATAACATAAGGATGATGAAACATCTAAGAGGGATACTGTGAATTTTAAATGAGGCAGTACATGTAGAATACCCAGTACATAGAAATTCCATAGAAATACCCATTTGTGATATCAGTGGCCTGAAATAGCTGTTTTGTTTCCAGTATCCTACATACCTTTGGTCACTAACTTTGTCAGTTTAAGAGCCATCTGGATTCAACACTCAAATCACTGCTATCAGCCACTTTTCATAGAGCCTTTTAGATCTATTTCCATTCAGTAGAACAGATGTTGAGGGTAGAGTGCAATTAAAGGGCCCCTTGATAGGTAGGGTGGAGAATACAAGGGCAAACTGAGTCATTTTAGCATGTTGAGCCATGTGTGAGCCAGGTGTAGGTATAAAGTATTATAGAAGTGCAAAGTGTTCAAGACCTTGTAGGGCACTGAGGGATTATTAAGTAAGTGAATTTTAAAAGACAGATGGTACATGCATAAATACAAATATTGATTGATGTTTTCTTAAATATTCTAATAATAAATAGTACTTACCAAGATTGTAAATTTTCAGAGTTTATACAGCCAGTAAGTAGCAGAGCCAAACCTTAGTGTTCAGTTTTTACAGTCCAGTTAATTTTATGTTTATTTACAATATTTGATCACCTTACTATGTCATGTGATGTGCTTTGGCCAAGAAAAAAAAATAAGATGACATGTTTCATTTTTTATTGGTTCTTTTAGTTATAAATGACAGTAGAATCCAAAAGCATGGGATATATATTGGTCTAATTCCATCCCCAGTAGCTCTCCTCCTCCCCTTCTCTCTACTCTACTGATGTTTCTACCATTTACCTCTAGTTACTTTTTTAATTAATTTCTTGTGGATGTACATGATGGTGAGATTCACTGTGGTATATTTGTATATGTACATAGGAGAGTTAGGTCAGGTTTATTCCACTGTCTTTCCTTTTCTCATTCCCTTTACTTCCCTTCATTCCCCTTTGTCTAATCCACTGAACTTCTATTCTTCCACAACTGCCTTATTGTGGGTTAGTTTCCAAATATCAGAGAAAATATTTGAACTTTGGTTTTGGGGGATTGGCTAATTTCAGTTAGAATGATAGTCTCCACTTCCATGCATTTACTGGCAAATGCCATATTTTCATTCTTTATGACTGAGTAATACTCCATTGTGTGTATATACCACATTTAATTTATATTCATTGGTTGAAGGGCACCTAGGTTGGTTCCATAACCTAGCTATTGTGAATTGAGCTGTTATAAATATCGATGTGGCTGTGTCACTGTAGGAGTGGAATAACTGGGTCAAATGGTGGTTCCTTTTCAAGTTTTCTGAGGTATCTCCATACTGCTTTTCAGAGTGGTTGCACCAATTTGCAGTCCCACTAGCAATGTATTAGTGAACCTTTTCCCCCACATCCTCACCAACAACATTTATTGATACTTGTATTCTTGATAATTGCCATTTCAACTAGAGTGAGATGAAATCTCAGTTTAGTTTTAATTTGCATTTCTTTGATTGCTTGAGGTGTTAAACATTTTTTTTTTGTTTATTTGTTAACCATTCCTATTTCTTCTTCTGTGAAGTACTTGTTCAGTTCCTTCGCCCATTTGTTGAATGGGTTATTTGGCTTTTTGGTGTTAAGTTTTCTTTGGGTTCCTTATATATCCTGTATGCTAATGCCCAGTCTGAGGTGCTGGTAGCAAAGATTTTCTCCTATTTTGTTGGCACTGTCTTCATACTCTTGATTTTTTCCTTTGTTGTGAAGAAGGTTTTAATTTTATGCTGTCCCATTTATTGATTTTTTATTTTGCTTTTCATGCTTTAGAAGTCTTATTAAGGAAGACAGTTCCAGAGCCAATATGTTTGAGTGTTGGGCCTACATTTTCTTCTAGCATGTGCAGGGTTTCTGGTCTAATTCCTGAATCTTTGATCCACTTCAAGTTGATTTTTGTGTAGGGTGAGAGGGGTTAAATTTCATTCTAGTAATATGGATTTCCAGTTTTCTCAGCACCATTTGTTAAAAAGGGCATCTTTTCTCCAATACATATTTTTGTCACTTTGGTCTAGTATGAGATAACTGCATTTATGTGAGTTTGTCTCTATGTCTGCTACTCTATTCCATTGGTCTTCATGCCAATACCATGCTGTTTTTGTTACTATAGATCTGTAGTATAATTTAAGGTCTGATATTGCGATGCCTTCAGTTTCACTTTTCTTGCTAAGGATTGCTTTGGCTATTCTGGGTCTCTTATTTTTCCACAGGAATTTCATGACTACTTTTTCTATTTCTGTGAAGAACATCATTGTAATTGTTATGGGAATTTCATTGAATCTATATAGAACTTTTGGTAGTATGGCCATTTTGATAATATTTATTATACCTATCGAAGAATGTGATAGGTCTTTCCATTTTCTAAGATCTTCAGTTTCTTTAGTGTTCTATAATTTTCATTGTAGAGTTCCTTCAGACCTTTTGTTAGATTGATTCCTAAGTATTTTCATTAGGTCATTGTGAATTGGATAGTTTTCCTAATTTCTTTTTCAGCAGATTCATCATTGGTGTATAGGGATACAGTTGATTTTGTATCCTGCTCCTTTGGATCAATGATATTAGTCCAAAGTTTTCTTTCCTTGATGTGTCATTGTCTGACACTGGTATCAGGGTGATATTGGATTCATAGAATGAGTTTGGAAGAGTTCCCTCCTTTTCTGTTTCATGGAGTAATGTGGGGAGGATTGGTATTCTTCCTAGAACCTGGCAAAAATCCATCAATCCAGGGCTTTTCTTTATTGGTAGGATTTTGATGCCCTCTTCAATTTCATTACTTGAAAAGGATCTGTTTAAATTTTCTATGTCCTCCTGACCTAATTTGGGTAGGTCATATGTCTCTAGGAATTTGTTCATATCTTTAAGATTTCCTAGCTTTTTGGAGTATAAATTTTCAAAATAGTTTCTGATAATCCTGTGATTATATTTCCTTTTTCATCTCAGATTTTAATGATTTAAGTTTTTTCCCTTTTTTCTTATCTTGGCTAAGGGTTTATTGTCAATTTTTGTCTATTCTTTCAAATAAACAGCTTTTTGAAATTTTTTTTATCTCAATTTCATTGATCTCAGCTCTGATTTTGATTATTTTCTGTCTTCTATTTATTTTGGTTTGTTCTCTTTTTGTAAGGCCTTGAGATGTAATGTTAGACTATTTATTTGGTATCTTTCTATATTTTTTAAATGTATGAGCTCAATACTATGAACTTTCCTCTTAGAACCACCTTCATAGTGTCCCAGAGATTTTGATATGCTATATCACTATTCTTATTTATCTCTATTTTTTTATTTCTCCTGATATCCATTCATCATTCAAAAGTGTATTATTTAGTCTCCAGGTATTAGAGTAGTTTCTAATTTTTATCCTGTCATTGATTTCTAATTTCATTCTACTATGATTTGACAGAATTCAAGGTATTATCTCCATTTTTTTTTTTTTTTGGTAGTTGCTAAGATTTTCTTTGTGGCATAAAATTTTATCAAATGCTCCATATCCTGATGAGAAGAATGTGAATTCAGTCTTTGATAGATGAAATATTCTATATATCTCTGTTAATTCTCAATTATTAATTGTATTTTTATATTCTGTAGCATCTTTGTTTAGTTTTTTGTTTGGATGATCTATCCAGTGATGAGAGCAGCATGTTAAAGTCACCCAGTATTATTGTGTTGTGTTCTACTTGATTCTTAAAATTGAGAAAGGTTTGTTTAATATACATAGATGCTCCATTGTTTGGAGCATAGATGTTTATGATCAGTGTTACTTATTGTTGTTTGATTCCCTTAAACTGCATGAAATGATTTAATGATTTTCTTTGTCTCTTCTGATTAATTTTGGGTTGACCTCCACTTTATTTGATACAATAATAGTAATCTCTGGTTGCTTTTGAGATAGATGTGAATGGTATGTTTTTTCCTATCCTTTTACCTTCAGTCTGTGGATGTCTTTGCCTATGGGGTGAGTCTCTTGGAAACAACATATTGTTGGGTCTTGTTTTTTAATCTAATCTGCCAGTCTGTATCTTTTGATTGATGAGTTTAGGCCTTTTATATAAACATTATTATTGAGATATGATTTTATTTCTTGTCATTTTGATTCATTTCTAGTGTTTAAATTGTATTTAATTCTCCTTTGATTGACCATTCATGTGTAGTTCTTCCCTATGTTTGTTTTCATTTTTATTTCATGAAATATTTTATAGAGTATATTTTGTAGTACAGGCTTTCTAGTTATGAATTATTTTAGCTTTTGTTTATTGTGGAAGGTTTTTTTATTTCATCTTACATTCTGAAGCTTAATTTTGCTGGGTATAGTATTCTTGATTGACATCCATTTTCTTTCAGAGCTTGGTATATATTATTCCAATATCTCCTAGCTTTTAGGGTCTGGGTTGAGAAATCACTTGAGATCCAGACAGGTTTACCTCTAAATGTGACCAGTCCTGTAACCATTTTTCATTAACAAGTTTAAAAATTCTATCCTTATTCTGTATGTTTGGCATTTTCATAATACTGTTGCTTGGAGTGGATCTGTTTTGATCCTGCGTATTTGGAGTACTCTATATCTCCTTTATTTGAATTTCCATTTCATTCTTAAGGTTTGGAAATTTTTCAGATATTATTTCATTGAAAAAAAATTGTGCAATCCTTTAGTTTGTATTTCAGAGCCTTCATCTATTTCAATTAACTTTAAATTTGATATTTTAAAGTAAAACCATACTTCTTGAATATTCTGTCATGGTCTATTAACATATTTTCTTGCTTTATGATTGAATTTATTTTCAAGATCATATACTTTATCTTTGAGGCCTGAAAATTTATCTTAAAAGTAGTCTAGACTATTGGTGATGCTTTACATTGAATTTTTAATTTGGTTTACTGATTCCTTCATTTTGAGGATTTTTGATTGGTTCTTTTTCAGAATCTATCTTTATTTAATTGATCTTTCAATTCCTGTATTTTCTCTCTGATTTCACTCCATATATATCATCTTTTTTATCTCTTAGAACAATATAATTATGTAGTTTCTAAATTCCTTCTCTTACATTTCCTCTACTGCAGTATCAATGAAGTCTGTTGTTTAGTTGTTTGGAATGGTTTGTTCCCTTATTTTTTCATATTGTTGTATGTCTACCCATCTATCAATATGGTTCTGAATTTTTCTTTAAGTGAAGGAGTACTTTGTGAACTTGCTTTTCTTAAAATCCTGTATTGGGGTATGGGGTTGTGGCTCAGTGGTAGAGTACTTGTCTCACATGTGTGAGGCCCTGGGTTCAATCCTTAGCACCACATAAATAAATAAAATAAAATTATCATGCCCATGTACAACTATAAATAAAACAGTCTTTAAAAGTCCCTGTATTGGGTGAATATCCTAGTAATGATATTTTAATTCACTGTGTGACCTCTGCTGATCCCAATATCATCTTAACTTTAAGCAATGTCACTGAGCCCTATTTACTATAATCACTTCTGGGCCAGACCTCATTTTGTTTAACCTTATAAGGCCAAAAACTTATTGTAATTGATCTCTGCTGTTCCTCAAATCAGGTATATATGTTTAATAAAATTATGGAAGAGATCAAAAAATTTGTTGTTAAATTTATTAAACTTACTATACTCTTAAGTGAGGGCTAAAAGGAGGGAGGAATAAGGTTGAGCAAAAAGAAGATAGAAGACTATAAATATACAGAAAGAGAGAGGGAGGGAAAGAGAAGAAAAATCTGTAAAATGGTAATTTACAACAAGGTAAAAAGGAGAGAGAGAGATGGATAGATGGATGTCATTTGAGGTTGTAGCAGATAGTGCCAGGGAGAGAGTAGGGGTAAAAGAGCCAGGTATAAACTAAAGTTATGAACACAAAGATGGCAAGAGTGATTCCAATTAATGCTTTAAACAAGTAGATGAAATATAATCAATTGAGTTGAAGGTACAACTTTGGCTATTTGGGTAACAATTATTCAAATTAAGGAGTTGTTCATATTAATAAAGTTGAAGTTAGAGATGTTTATAGTATATCACGTCCAGGTGAAGGAAATTCTTGTTGAATTTTGGTTTGGATTTCACTGGAGTTTGGACATTTAGCAAATGGTCATCAATCTTTGGCTGTGATTCTCTCCTGAGTTGCAGGGGGACAGAGGCCAATTTCCTAGTTGCTATGATCATCCTACAATCATATTCTGGTTTGTCAGCTCAAGGGTCTGCAACTGACTGCTCAGATGGTGTAGTACTTGTACTGTGTATAGTTTCAGAATATAGGCTCTGGAGTGTTTCTGTGATTTCTGTGTGTCACTGTGTACCTGTTCCCCTCTAGAGATTTCATTTTGCAGTTGTGAAGGTCCTATTAGTTGTCTGTGGGTGCAAGAACAATGGTTGTGGATTTTCTGTGGGTAATCTGTGGTACAGAAGTATTCCCCTGGCCAATGCAGCTCTCTGACCTATGGTAGTAAAGGGACTTCAGGAGTTCACCTCGACTCTAGTTTCCATTGCCCTGGGTTGTGAATGGTGTGCCTTGATTCCTGAGGTAAGAAGGTGCAAGTGTTCAAACAATGTCTTGCTGGTAGCCACTCATGATCATGCTGGTATCAGCACCTGCATGCTGCATAGCTTCAGGAAATTTCCTGCTGGGTCTCTAAGCCACTGGACATTCAGTAAGCTTCCTCCAGTAGGCCCTGCATTCCCAACCCTGCAAGCTGGATGCCTTGTCTTCCTATGGTGTCTCTACCCAGAGTCAGTGGTCAGGGCCTGGGGAATCTGCCTTCTTTTTTTCAGTGTCAAAGCTGCTTCTTTGTTGTCTTTGTGCATGTGGATTGAGCTACATAGAGATTTTGCCCCTGCCAAAGTCACAGAGGCTGAGTGGAGCTTGCTGACTTCCTTGGCACTGGTCCCCTTCAGTCTGCTCCTTTTCCCTAGTTAGGTGGGGGTGGAGGGGAAGGGCAGTTTCAGAGATTTAGGTCTAGTAGTGTTCCTCCTAAAAATTCATTCTGGCCGGATTTTTAAGAGATCTCACTGCAGGGGACTTCCCACTGGTTTAGCTGTCTGGGTGTGGGAAAACATAATGCTGATTTAAGAAGGTGACTGGTTGGCTGAAGATGGTTACAGACCCCTGGTTCAGCTTTCTTTGCACAATTTGGTTTTAAGCTGTGTGCATCATTTTAAAGAGCTTTCTGATACTATTGTACTTTAAGTTTTGTCTGCCTTTCCAACCATTTTTAAGTGAGTAACCTTGAGAGAATGTCTACCCCCCATCCCCCTCTGCACTTATCCACCATTTTGGGTTTGGGAGAGGGATTTCTGCATTTGTCTTCTATTCTTGTACCCTATCTTCTAATCTCTCAGACCATGCAATATCACATCTTAGAGCATTTATTTTGTTACTCACTTCTCAATCCTGCTTTTCCTATGCTATCTTTTTTTCTCTGTTGTGAGAAGATCCAGGATTGCCATCTAGCTCATTTCCATCATCTTCTGGGACCTCAACACATGTCATTTTCAAAGAAAAACTCTAAAAGCCATCACTTGGTTCTGTCATCACTATTTACCCCCCTTTTTGTGAGCCCAAGATTGCCCATATAGGGGCTACTCCTTTAACCTATGTCCCTAAAATGAAGAAGACACACAGCAAAGCCAAAATCAATTTATGAAAGACATGTATCACTAATGAGAATTGGCCTTCCTTTTTCTAATGTAGGATGCTGAGATATGGGGGTCCTTAACTATACCATTATTAAAACTAGCAAACAAACTAACCGGTAACTATAATTCAGCCCAATATGGCAATGTCATTATTTTTAATTGTTAGGGCAAGTTCTGAAATTGAATTACCTCATTCTTTGAGTTTTCTTATTTAGCCATCAAAGCAATGAAGTCTAAACTCCTTATCCTGGCATTGAAGGCCTTCTATACCTCACCCAAATTTTTCTATTTTGAGCCTCAACTCTGTTTCACCTTCCTCATTTTCTCCTACGTTTACCACATTCCAAGGTGCACACACTGAATACTATAGTCACCTAGCATCACTGGCCACTTCTAGGTATGGTCATGTTATTTCCCATATCCATACATTTCTAAATGCTACTCCAAATTCCTGGCAATTCCTCCATCTCCCCTCACTTTTTCCCTTATAAATTTTCATTGATACTTTAAAGCCCAAACCCAGTGACATTCACTAGGAAGGTGCAATTTTTCCCTCTTCTCTGGTCTCAGGAAGCTACATGGAAGAATTTAACAAAGTGATTCACACATAGATTCCAGGTCCATCCATGTGGATCCAAAAACTACATCCACCTATCTGTTTTAGATGACTCCAAAAGCACAGGCAATGAAAGCAGAAATAGACAAATGGGATTGCATCAAATTTAAAAGTTTCTTTAAATTGAGGGAAGCTATAATGACAGGGAAGGCACTACTACAGAATGGGGAACAAATTTGCAAACCATACATCTAACAAAGGACTAAAATAAAAAAAAAAATACAGAATGCATACAACACAATAGCAAGAGAATAACAACTCAATTTTAAAAATGGGTCAAGGGATTAAATATATTTTTCCCAAAAAAAAGACATACAAATGGTTAGCAGGCACATGAGAAGGTGCTCGATAACACTAATCATCAGGGAAGTACAAATTAGAACAATAATGAAGTATCATTTCTCTCTAGATAAAATGGCTATTATCAAAAAGACAAGAGGACAAGTATTGGTGACAATGTGGAGAAAAGAGAACCCTGTATACTGTGATGGGAATGTAAATTAGTATATCCATTGTGGAAAATAGTATGAAGTTTCTTCAGAAATTATTTATATATATTTACTAAATGATCCAACAATCCAATTACTAGGTACATATCAAAAAAATTAAATCAATATGTCAAATAGGTTTCTGCACTACCATGTTTATTATAGCACTATTCAACATAGCCAAGAAATGGAAATAACTTGTGTCCATCAATGGATAAAGAAAATGTGGTTCATGTACACAATGGAATATTACTTAGCTTTAAGAAAGAAATCCCACCATTTGTGGTGCTGTGGACAAAACTGGAGGACATTGTGTTAAGAGAAGCCAGGCACAGAAAGGCACATAATGTGTGATCTCACTTATATGTGGAATCTGAATAAAGTTGACCTCACAGAAGTGGAAAGGAGAATGAGGGGATTAGAGGTAGGATATGGGAAGATATTGGTCAAAGGACCCAAATTTTTAGTTAGATAGGACAAATAAACTCAAGAGACATATAGTAAAACATTATGACTATACTTAAAAACAATATCTTGAAAATTGCTAAGTATCGACTTTTTAAATTTCTCACTAGAAAAATAAGTATGTGAGGTAATGCATATGCTAATTTGACATTAACGATTTAGCCATTTCAAAACATCATGTTGGACGTGATAAATATATGGAATTTTAATATGTAGAGTAAAAATAAATCCAAGCCATATATGGTAGTACATGCCTATAATCCCAATGACTTGGGAGGCTAGGGCAGGAAGATCTCTACTTCAAAGCCAGTCTGAATAACTTATAGAGGCCCTAAGCAACTTGATGAGACCCTGTCTCAAAAGAAATAAAAAGAGCTGGAGACTTAACTCAGTAGTAAAGCACTCTTGGTTCAATCACCAGTATGTATGTTTATATGTATGTATAAATAAATAAACAAATTCTTATATAAATAAACACAGATATAAAAAATAATTTAAAAAGGGAATAAACCTAAAAGAAAACTAGAGCAGATTCTATGTATGTAATTACAAAAGTGATGAAATGAAACTTAAGTAAGCACAGTTATGATTTATATACCCCAATCTGTCATGAGCCCTGAGGACATTGAATGTTACATATCTCTGTTCTCTGTCAAGTAATGTCAAAAGACTCCTGCTTGTGGATTGTAAGAGACTTGAAAGGACAGTAACTACTTTGGGACCGTATTTATCCAAATATCAGTGAGATCAGGCCAGGGATTATCCTCAAGGACCTGTGAGGGCTTACAGATACTTAGGACCATCCAATTTCAAATGCCTCATATCCTCCTTCATCTTAGCGAAGGGAGGGAAGTGAAAGAAAACAGTGGTTTGTTTTCATTTTTCTCTCTACCAGGAATCAGCAAATTTCTGTAAGAGGCCAAATAGTAAATATTTTGGACTTTTTAGGCCATAAACTCTCTGTCACTACAACTCAACTGTGCCATTCTAACATGAAAGCCACCACAAAGAATACATAATGCAATGGGATGGCTGTTTTCCAACAAAATGTTATTTATGAACAATGACATTTGAATTTTATATAATTTCCACATGCCACAGAACAGTATTATTGTGTTTTCTTTCAACTATTTAAAATGTAAAAAACATTCTTTGCTTGGCAGCCAAACAAAAGCAGATGGTGGACCATATTTGGCTTATGGGCTATGCTTTGCTGACCAGTGCTCTAAGGCAAACACATTCTGTAGTGTCAAGTGGAGAATTAACTTTATTACTTATAAATTTGACTGGGGTTCTCTTGTTGAAAGACTGTAATGCCTTTCATCTCTGCTAATCTCAAAAACAGAATTATACAGGCTTTACCAATCTTCAGTCTCTCAAAAGTCTTGACATTTAGTAACAAATTTGTATTGAATTAGAATTTTCTTGCATTTCTCAGTGGCATAAAATGAAATTTTAATGACACTTTTCTCTTTCCATAAGAACATGCAACAGTGATAGACTGTACAAGAAGTGCCCACACCCGCCCCACCCCTTTTTATCCTGGCTGTTACTATGGGAGGACATGAAATACCTTCTTGAAGTCTACAAAACCAAGACAGATTTATGTGTATCAGAAGTGATGTCTAGGTTGTCCTGCTTGCATGCAGAGGATGGACTCGGTGACTTCCCTAATATATGATTGTGTGACAGCATAATAAATTTAATATCACCCCAACTGGCTGGTTACCTTTTGAAGGCATCGAGTTGGTACATTCTTGAGGGAAAAAAACACTGGATGTGGAATCCGGAGATGTGAGTTCAGACTAGAGCTTCATCACTGCCTGACTAAAGTTCCCTCATCTGCAAAGTTTGGCTAATGAGGTGATCTGCCTTATAGGAATGCCATGAACTTAATATGCTTAGAATAGTACCCACTTCACTATAAAAATTCAGAAATGTTTTGACCTAGTATTGTATTATTCTCACCTTCAGGAAGGGTGGTGATCATCCAATGACTGTAAGTGAGAAAATGCTCTGTAAACTCTGCCTGACAGTTCATATATTATCATTAAAGGGATATCATACAAACACTTTAAAGCACAGATGTTTCCCCCATTAGTTCTACATTTTCATCTTCTTTTTAGCTCCATTCTCCACCCTATTCATTTTTTCTTGGACTTTGATTAGGATGCAATTAGAGATTTACCTTTTTGCCTTTCAAAACTCTTTTGGGGAATACCAATCTAAGACATCATCAGTCATTTTTAGAGTTCTCCAAAACCATGAACTTTGGAATTTTAGCCACTTAAACTGAATTTCTATTTTCAATTTTTCTGGTGAAAGAGTGTTGCATTTTTTTTGTTTGCTTAGAAAATATAATCTAGATGGTGGATGTGGTGGTACACACCTGTAATCCCAAACATTTCGGAGACTGAGGCAGGAGGATTGCAAGGTCAAGGTCAACCACAACAATTTGAGCAAGACCCCATTTCAGGATAAAAAGGACTGAGTATAGCCAGTTGTGGTGGTGTATGCCTGTAATCCCAGTGTCTTGGGAGGCTAAGGTAGGAGGATCACGAGTTAAAAGCCAGCCTCAGCAAAAAAAGCAAGGTGCTAAGCAACTCAGTGAGACCCTGTCTCTAAATAAAATACAAAATAGGACTGGGGATGTGGGTCAGTGGTTGCGTGCCCCTGAGTTCAATCCCCAGTACCCCCCTCCCCCCACAAAAAGGACTGATTATGTAGCTCAGTGATTACCCCAGTTTCAATTCTCAGTGCCAAAAACAAAAACAAAACAACAAAAAATTCTTGCAGACCCTTGCAAAGCTTTTGATGCCTAACCATCCTTCCTGTGGTATCCAATGAAAAACAGTGACCTTAGGTTTGTGGAATTCTGCTAGACACATAAACAGAGGGGAGCTGCAGAGATAAATTCACAATAGCGAAGCTATGGAACCATCCAAGGTGCCCTTCAACACATGAATGGATAAAGAAAATGTGATATATATACACAATGGAGTATTACTCAGCTTGAAAAAAAGAATGGGATTATGGCATTTGCTGGTAAATGGATGAAACTGGAGAATATTATGCTAAGTGAAATGAGCCAGGCTCAGAAAGCCAAAGGTTTTCTGAATGTTTTCTCTGATATGTGGAAACTAATCCAAAATAAGGAGGAAGGTGGTGGGGATTCCATCAAAAAAGAAGAAAGGGGGCTGGGATTGTGGCTCAGCGGTAGAGTGCTCGCCTAGCACGTGCGCGGCCCGGGTTCAATCCTCAGCACTACGTAAACATAAAACACATTGTGTACAACTAAAGCAAATAAATAAATAAATATTAAAAAAATAAGAAGAAAGACCATAAGGATAGATGAAGAGGACTGAGAGGAGGTGGGTGGAGAAGAAATGTGATGAAGGAAGAAAAGAGGAATGAATCTAACCTAGCATTCCTATATACATACATGATATACCACAGTGAATTTCACCATCATGTACATCCACAAGACAATAACCAAAAAGAAAAAAAAATTGCTAAAAGTAAATAGCAGAAAGATCAGTAGAGTAAAGGAAAGAGAAGAGGGGGTGAGGGCAAGGGGAAATACTGGGGACTTTTTTTGAAAAACTCAAGCAGGTGTTTTGGCAAAGGATTCAGGTTCTAAAGTACCAAAGCAGTTCTGCATGAAACCTCACATATGATAGTGTGACCCAATATGGGAAGAGGGATAGCCTCTGCATTTTTCAAGAGGGATAGCATTGCTCCAGTGTAGTAGAAACTACAGGAATTCTGCAATACTTGGTGACATCCAGAATTTACCTCTTTGGACGCACCCTGGGATCTATCATTGACATTGATAGCCCCATTCTTCTGCAGGAGCCTGCAGCAGAGGTAAGGGTGAGGTGCAGCTCTTGAGTGGCTCCTTGATTATGCATTATCAATCAGTGCAACCTGGTGGGAAGATCCTGAAAGAATCATCAGAAAAGACACAAAATATCCTTTAGGGAAGACTAAGATATTCCTTAGAGGTGCTGGGAGGGAAGGCCCTGCATTATTTAGGGGAGAATATGAGTCAGTTAATGTTTTCTGATTCTTGTGAGTGTCCATTTATATCCAAATAGTGATGAGACATGGAGTAAATTGTCTGCTGAATAGAAGGGGTAATTTGGGGAAATTTATTAAAAGTTATTTATAATGTAGTACTCTATTTTAAATATTTTTACATAAATCCTCCTATCCATAAGTATTCTTTGTGCATGTATCTCTTGTATAAAACAACATACACCTGTATTTGCAGCCAACTGACATAGCAGGCAGAGTTTAGTAATGTCATATCTGCAGACTGTCTGGCAAAGGAGAGCTGGTACCATCTATCATTAAATAGCAAGATCCTTAGAAAGAAGCAGGGTTTTTTTTTTCCCCCTCCAAATACTTTGCATTTGAATTCAATAATTCTTTCTTTGGAATCAGATTGTACTAAAAACATATTTTATTTCAAAAGTAGTTGTTCAACAAGGTGTATTTAATAGATGGATTTGCATTTCATTACATAAATGTGTATTACACATCTCTGATATGCAAGGTGCTATAAAAAAGAAAAAGATTGGCACAAGATTTTAGTTGCTTACAGTCCAGTATAGTGATTCTCAAAATTGCAGGGAACTTCTATCAGCCTCTTATGCCCTTCCATCCTCAAATGCCATCAGGGATACATATTACAGTCCTTCGAGTATAGGCTTTTTCCAGTTACATCCTTCTACCAAGAACAATAGTTTATGATTGTTTCCATAGTGAGTCACATTTATCCACTAGAATGGCATACACCGTGGGAATGCTGGGAGTAGATAAATGGTTATAGACTCCATGTAGTCTTTCCTCTTCACTCTAGTAGGCAAGATAAATGCATACATTACTTAAAATCCATTTCAAATTATGCACTAGCACACATAGTGCATGCATGCATACACACATCACACACACACACACACAACACACACATTTGAACCCAAACATTTTATGGAATAGTTTTTGCCTTATATGTGAGGCATTCTAGTATTTTTCAATTCTCTTTCAGCTGAGAAACAATGCAGAACCTACCTCAAATAATCTTTCAACCTACTAATGAATTGCCACCTAGAATTTGAAAATAATAGTTATCCAGAGTTTAATAATGCATTTGAAAGATAGAGGTGAGGAAGACAAGGCCATAGTTTGTATTCCTGTATTATTATCATAAAAATCATGTGCTTATATAGTATGTATAAGGTTGTAGGCAGAGTTATAAGTACTTTTCGTGTGTTTATTTAATCCTCACTGAAATCCTATGATAAGTGCATGATTGTTACAGCTATTTTACAGATGAAGATGGGGATACAGAGAGAAATTAAGTGATCTGACCAAGCTTCCTGATCCCAGAAGCTATGCTCTTAGGCCTCTTCTAACAAGTTCCTAGCCAATCATCAACACAGAATGCTCTAGATCACAATTAACTAAGAACACAATAAAAATGAATATATTCCACAACTATGAAGAGATATACAAAGGGTATGTTTTACTAGCAGGGAGGAGCAATACTTCTTGAGGTCAGAAGGCAACAATAAAAGTTGAATCCAGACTCCAGTAATGAATCTCTTCATTAAAGAAAAGGGCTAACCATTTTCTTCCTCTATGTTTCTTTTTTTTTCTTGGTGGGGAGGTACCAGGGATTGAACTCAGGGGCACTGGACCACTAAGTCCCAGCCCCAGCCCTTTTTTGTATTTTATTAGAGGCAGGGTCTCACAGAGTTGCTTAGGGCCTCACCATTGCTGAGGCTGGCTTTGAACTTGCCATCCTCCTGGCTCATCCTCCCAAGCTGCTGGGATGACAGGTATGTGCCACCACACCTGGCTCCTCTATGTTTCTTTAGGTTAAAAGAATCAGCAAACTGAAGCAAAAACAAACTAATTCAAATTTATATTCCTGAGTCTCTTTATTTCAAATTTGAAGAAACAGTGAGGGCACAGAAGGAAGCTTGAAAATAACAATGACAATGAAGCACAGATCCAGTAATAATTAAGTCATACAATTTTCTTAACTTCTATGAGTAAGGTTCATGAAGACCTCCTTTTTCTTTCTTTTATTTATGTATTTTTGTTGTTCATCCATTTTAATTTAGATTGCCTCTAGCTCATAAGCCAGGTAAATATGCAACCTTTAACAAATGACACTATTAAAACCCAGGAATCTTCCTGGGTTCCCCTGTGTAACCATCCCTAATGAGCAGGTTTAATGGTGTACAGGAAAATAACACCAGTTACTTAGTACTTTAACAGATATATAGGAGAAAAAAAGAAAGAAGGAAAGAAGAACACAAAACATGTTTTGTAGAATAAATTTGACTTAGTTCTAAATAAGTCATCTTCACTGCAGTTTCTGAAAACTTGTGCTCATGATGATTATCTTATTGAAACATGGGTAAACAATATCTAAATAAATCCTAAAAATTGAATGATGGACAGTTTTGCATTCATTATATCCAATAGTTTATTTTTATTCAATATGTAAACATGATGCAGGAACTGATTCTATATCTAATCTTGTCATGAAACTTCAAGGAAGCTTATTATAAATGATCCTTCTCTACCAAGACCTCAATCCACATAAAGTAATATACTTAGTAATAGAAATATCCAGATAAGTTAAAACTGATTAAGATGGAGAGTAGAAAGGATTGTTTGACAACACAGAAGAAACTAGAATATAAATAGAATATAAATTACAGAACTTCCTCTTAGACATATAGGCATTAACTGCTGGTATTTGCTATGGTTGCCATACATCTGAGGAAAACTATTTTCCTGGCCACATGTGTCTATTGAGAATCTAGTATATGGTCTATACTATGGGGACTATACAAATGCAAAACTCAATTATTTCCCTCAAGTCAAGTATATGATATGAAATATTAGGACAATATAGAGAAAGTGTCCTATTTAGAGATAGTATTGCCTATACGAGAAGAGGTAAATGGAATTAAACACCAGAAGAAAAATAAAGTTCATTCAAAAGCATTGCAATTTATGAGTCCTGACTTTAAATAACTAGAATAAGCAACTCTACCACAAGAAGGAATCTTTACATTTCATAATCAAAACAAGATTACCATTGTATTGAATATATTCTAATTGATTTGTTGCCAGTACATTCTGTTCATAAAAGGCTTTGAGAAGTTTCCTGGCTTTCATTTATGAAAAAGTTATAAAATCTTCACAATTCCCCTTTTCCCCTGTTGCCTATTTAAGGTGTTGAATTTTCAAAACTCCTCATATACCATCATGTTTGTACATAGGTTATTTAATGAGAATATGAGACCATAAAATGTAACAAATTGAGAAAGTAGAAGTCAGGATCAAAATAAACTGCTATTAACTTATAGAGCATGCATACTTTGAAGCAGCATAGGACTATTAAGAGAATTTAGGGATACCAAATATGCATTTCTTACCTTTTGAAGTTGATATATCTCTGCTAAATGTAAGAATAATTTGGCAGAACTTTAAAAAATGCTTTTGCCTGTGCCCCAATCCCAGACTAATTGAATCTGCATCTATGGAAGGTAGTCCCTAGGTATCAACACATCTCAGGGCTCCCAAATTTATTTTGAAGTGCAGAGTAGAGATTCTACTGGCACCCCAGGCAGTTTTGAATGAATCTAAATGCTTCTTAGAGTATCTTGGAAATACTATCTCTGGGTGTAGAGATAGTCAAGTCTTAGGAACTGGGACCAATTTCTTTCATTTCCTGGTCCCCAACAATAATGTAAATTACATGAAATGTACCTGAGGACCAGTACAAGGTAGTGATTAGAACTGTGGGTTCCTTAGCCTGGATTCATAACTTGTCATCCTTTCCCTTCAATTTAGTAACTTTATGACTTTAACAAGGTACTCAATTTCTGTGGTTGTAACACTGTAAGTGCTCAATAAATGTTAGCTGTGTCAGCATGCAAATTGAGGGACTGCATATGTTTGGTACTCATCGGGATAAAATAATTTTGTTAGACCTACAATAAAACGTGAAGATCTATTTACTCAATCAACCTGGAAAAGGAGACAGGTGTTTTGAAGAGTTTGATTAAAAAAAAAAAAAAAACACAAGAAATAGACAATCTCTGTGTCAAACCTTGCATAGAAAATACAACCAGCCCTCCTTATCTCCAGGTTGTATGAACTGTAGATTCCACCAAACTCAGATGTCTAATATTCAAAGATAATTTGCAGTAAAAAAGCACAGACATTTTTCTAATCATTATTTCACAAAAATGCAGTACAACAACACATTTACACAACACTTACTTTGTAATAGGTATAACAAAAAAATCAGAAATGATTTAAAGTAGACGGGGTGTGTATGTAGGTTCTCTGCAAATCCTACACCACTTCACATAAGGGACTTGAACATCCACTAATTTTGATATTTGTGGAAGATCCAGGAAACAATCCCCTATGGACAATGATTATGTATTTATTCGATTCTACATGATATCTGGGTATTAGGATTTTTATTTTATTTTATTTTTTTGGTACTGGGGATTGAACTCACGGGCACTTGACCACGGAGCCACATCCCCAGCACTATTTTGTATTTTATTTAGAAACAGGGATCACTAAGTTGCTTAGGGCCTTGCTAAGTTGCTGAGGCTGACTTTGAACTTGCAAAACTCCTGCCTTAGCCCCCCAAGCTGCTGGTATCACAGGTGTGTGTCACTGTGTCGGATGCTTTTTGTGTGTGTATGTGTGTGGTTCTGGGGATTGAACCCAGGGCCTTGTGTATATGAGACAAGCATTCTACCAACTGAACTATATCCCCAGCCTGGATGAGTTTTTTGAAAGCTACTAAATTTATTCCAATCTGAAATCATAGTTAAGAACTACAAATTTAGGTTATTCAACTAGTTTAGATATTATATTAACTCAGTAGTTACCTTTATTTTACTTATTTTTATTTATATGCAGTGCTGAGAAACAAACCCAATGTCTCACATATGTTAGGCAAGTGCTCTATCACTGAGCCACCACCTCAACCCCTAACTCATTAATTAAAGCCTAAAGGAACACAATCTCTATATGAGTCTTCTGAACTCTACTCGAGAGTAGCTATTCATTGATACCATAGACTTTTGATGTAAAATTGATATTTTATAAAAACATGGCTTATGAAAGTCTAGGAAGTGACATGGCTTTGTGGAAAAAGTCAACAGTCCAAGCAACAGCCTTTTTTTAAAAAAAAATATTTTTAGTTGTAGATGGACATGATACCTTTATTTTATTTATTTATTTTTATGTGGTGCTGGGGATCAAACCCAGTGCCTCACACATGCTAGGCAAGTGCTCTACCACTGAGCTACATACCCAGCCCAGCAAAAGCCTTCTTGAAGCTATTCAATTAATAATAGTTTATTTTAGCCTCTTCTTGGAGACACACTGGTTTCATAGCTCTCATTTTACATGCTCCATTGGCTTCACAGTAAATACTAAAGGCCTCATTGTCCTCCTCAGAGTGCCATGTTTTCTTGAATTTCAGAGGCAATGGTTTACCTGCTAGTCATCTGAAGTGAGGACTGTCTCCTGCTGGTTAGGGTGGGATATTGTCATTATACAAAACCAAAGGTTCAAGAAATGTTAACATAAAGCAATAAATTTAGTACACACCTTAAATTTTACCTGATGAATTAAATGGGAAGTAGCCAGTGGACAGACTGTGATCATTCAATAGCCCCCAAATTTCAACTCATTGAGTAGGTTTTAGCATTAAAAATATTATTAGTTTAAGATTTTTAGTTAAACAAACTTAACTTTTAAAGTTATCCATAATAATTACTACCTTTGTGTCCTAGGGCAGTTATTGAACTTCTCTAAGCATCATTATCATGAGAATGGTACTGACCACATAGATTTATGAGATTTAAATGGGATTATGTATCTGTCGAGTTTATCCGCAGTGGCTAACACATAATATATACTCAAAATTATAATTGTTAGCTTTCTGTTATCATTACCATTATTTGTATTTTATAAAGAAGTATAAAATGTGGTTCCTGTTCTTGAAGAATTTTGGATCTACCTGGGGAGAAAATTATGTTTAAGTGATTGTTTTAGACCACATTTCAAATATTTAAAACAGTCATGAACTTGGGACAGTACTATTAATTGTCACACAAATTATATGGAAAATCATTGACCTGGCACATCAAGGAAGGGTAGCTTGGAATAATTAAGACAATACTCTCTTGACAACTTTATCTTACTCTCTCTTGCACTTGTTAACTTGTTACTAATTATCTGTGCCTTAAAGCAAATCATAGTGCTTTTCCAGATCTCACTTTATCCACCTGTAAAATTAAGTGGTTGTACTTTTCTAGAAATAACATTCTAGGAGTGTTTGTTAGAGAAAGCTTCAAATTTGAATAAACAGTCATTAGACCACAAAGTTAGATAAAAATTATTAAATATGGAAATACCAGATGTATCAAGGCGAGAGTGAATAACTCTTGCTGGCTGGAACACAATGTTCAAATGGGGAAATAGTGGGAGAAAAAGCAGATGAAATTCAGTTTCTGGAGCAATTCAAATGCCATGTTAAGAAATTTGGACTTTATATTTAGGAAGAAGAGTTTTAAGAAGATTAATCTGTACTGGTAAATAAGAAGGATTTGGCTCAGAGAATAGGCAGAGAAATCAGTTATAAATCAGTTACCATCAACCTACCCTGGAACTAAGAGAGGGTAACAGTAAAATAGAAGAAACAGATAAGAAAGGCATTATGAAGTGATTTGTACCTGATAGTTTCTTGGTTTGAACAGGCAAAGAGAATTGGCAGATGATTGAAAATTGAAGAGTAGGGAATTGCTGATGTGTTAGGAAGGACATCTAGTTTGAAGAAAAGGGAAGAGGAAAAGGAATTAAGCCTTAGAAAAAATTGGTTGGTGTGATCCAACATAGAATCTCAGTAGATATATTCAAAAGACAGGTGGAGAATGGGGGTGGGGGGAGGAGAGGGTATGTCGGGACTATAAATTTGGGACTTATTTGCATGATGTGACAGGTTAAACAAAAGTAATAGGTGGAAATCTATGAAAAAGGATTAGCAAATGGTTATACACAAATAGTACCATTGGCTTTATTATTATTGTTTTGTGGTGCTAGGAGTGGTACTCAGGGCTTTGCACATGCTAAGTAAGTGATCTACCACTGAGCTATACCCCAACCTATCTTTATTATTTTTAATTATTTAAATGAAGGGAGTATTGTTTAGTTATGCCTCAATGAATACAACAAAATAGAAATACTTGACTTTAGGGAAGGAGGATAAAAATTCTCCCCTATATATTTATTTTCCTTACTTCAATAACTAAAGTCAATGTCTTAATTTGGGTTCTTCCAAAAGTTGACTGAGGTGAGGATTTGCTTGCAAGTTTTTTATTGTGTGATCATCACTGGAATTATTGGAAGCAATGGGGAAGGATGACAGGGAAAGAAGGAAAGCAAAAACAAGTGTGCATTGCTGAGGAGTTTACATCTGTGGCAACTAGGACTCAATTGTGCTGATGATCCTCTGGGAGATTGTATGGATCATGTTTCAGAATTATTCTACCAAGGGCTGAGCATGGTGACACGTGCCTGTAATCCCAGTGACTTAAGAGGCTAGAACAGGAGGATTGCAAGGTTGAGGTCAGCCTCAGCCACCTAGTGAGGCCCTAAACAACTTAGTAAGACCCTGTCTCAAAATACAAAATAAAAAGGGCTGGGGAGGTGGCTCAGTGGTTAAGCTCCCTTGGGTTCAATTCCCAGTACCATCCTCCTCCTGAAAAAAAGAATTATCCTACCAAGGACTGTGGAAGCTGGGATGTTTATTTACCACTTTATATCCCTCACTTTTTTTAGAGTGGCTCTGAAATATCAGTTCCTCACACTTCTAGTCTGCCCCTGTCCATGATAGAGCCCACTCTCAAACTGAGAGAAGCAGGAAGACATTTCCAGACATTAGAACTATCAGCAGGGACTGGGATTGTGGCTCAGCGGTAGAGCGCTCACCTAGCACGTGCGCGGCCCGGTTCGATCCTCAGAACCACGTACAAATAAACCCATTGTGTACAACTAAAGCAAATGAATAAATATTTTAAAAAAAAGAACTATCAGCAGAATACTCCAATGTAAGTCAGGATGATATGGATGAAGTGCCAATAATTACAGTTCATTTTTATGTTCTGTCCACATATAACTGGTAGTGAAATTAGGTGTTAATGGCATTTTATTTTAAGCAACAGGAAACCTCATGATTAGGTCACACTCACAAGAGGTAATGAGTTAATGCCATTGTGTTCTTTCAGATTTTTAGTGCACTTATATATGAAATCCCTGTGAGAAGTCAAATAACTAAATTTGCATTTTTAGACCAAAGTATGTGGTGAGAGTCTTTTTCTTTACAATTCAATTGAAAATAAACAAAATTGTGTGTGTGTGTGTGTGTGTGTGTGCACATAAAATCATTGTAGTATCAGATAGCCATATGTTCACAGCTTTCCTAGAAAATAACTTTCTATTAACATCAAGAGAAACTGTATTCACAGGATATAAGGGGGTATGGAGAACAAAAACCCTGATTTAGTTTTGACATGACCTTTTTGGGTGTGTGGATAGAGAACAATTTACCCATTCAAAGGAATCTAGTGGTTTTCTCCTTGGCATCTAGTCATGATACTCTGATTGTAGCATGCACATAAATGTTACTCACATGGCATAAAATGACCTACAGATGATGACTCTTACAAATAATCAATTTCTATTAGTGTGGCCTGAGACATAAACAAATAACCTATCGTTTTTGTCAGTTGTTAGCTTGGCAATCTGCTAGTCACTCCTGACAAAGTAAAAATAGTTTTCCACACAATGTACAGCAAAGGCCTTCATGTGGAAATGCAGCTTCAAACAGTATGCCCACTTGGATGACAATGAACCATAGCCACAGATCATAAGCAGTTTGTGTTTTCATTAATGTGAACCAGCTGGCAAGATACCTTGCCAACCCCCTAGAAGATGGAATATAGAAATAATTATTTACCAAGGTACAAACTGACAAGATTGCCATAGTGATGAATTGGCACATGTGTAGCTCATAGATGATGAATTAACAAGTTTTGTTCCACTAAGAGATGCTTAATATTCACATAACTTGATTTATGATTTTTTGGCATTTCAGTTGGTTTACATACCATGTATTTTGAAGAACTCCATTCAAGTACAATAAAGTAAAAGACAGAGTTCAAATCATATGACATGATGCAATTCAAAATAATCCCTTAAAGAGTGCATGGGAAGCATCCTCTTCTAGATTTTCAGAATGTTGAATATTGCTTCATAAGGCAATGATGACCACTGGTCTTCCAAAATATCATTGAAAAATTGTCACAGCAGACAGATAAAAACAGACTTTGTGGGCTGTCCCATAGATTATAAAGCCTTTCTAATAACTCCTGTTGTTACAGAAGCCATACTGACCAGGCTGCTGTTAAAAGACACATTCTCAGAAGCCCAAATCAACATTCATGTATAAAAACACATAGCAGACTGAGCGTTTCTTATTATGAAAAAGTCGTCTGTGGATATAAATATGTTATGATGAAAACATGCATACTTGGGTCAACAATGAACTCCATTTTTGTTTAGGAAAACTCTGTTATTAGCTTTACTGGGTAAAAATCACCATATTTAATCTTGATAACTACACAGGTGTTTGAGTATTTTCATTTAATTTTGACCAGTCCACCCATTCATCTCTTTTAGAGCGTCTCTAAGTTTGTGGCTGTCAGCGTGTTGCTTGGCCCTTCTAACACTTATAACACTTTTGAGAATGACAGAAAAGTCACTGCTCCTTTAATCTCTGCAGTCAATCAACCTTAATTGTAACTGACCATGGAAAAAGAAGACCTCTTGAAAGAAGACTTTAAAGCTTAGATTACTTAGAACGTGCTGTAAGAAAACTAAACAGCTGAGATATTTAATTTCTCTAACCCTGGCTTGTGTTTCCTGAATAGAAGCTATATGTCATAGTAGCCTGAATCTTCTCAAAATCTGATTACAGTGCATTTCCTTCTGAATAAGATTGGTCCAGGAGACAATTGTTTTTGCACTCAAGAAGTGTAGTAATTAAAAAAATTTAAACAGGAGGTTTTTAAGGAAAGTTTTGTTTGGGATATCTTTTGGTGGAATTGACAGAAAGCCAGTCCTTCTTCCTTTTAGCTATGAAGGTTTCGTCTTTAATTTGATTATCACAAAGCACAGCCATAGAGATAATTTGTATTTATTTTTAAATATATTTTGGTAAGAATTTTACAAACTTCCATTGCCAGGCAAAATTAAATAAGTAAGTAAAGGGTATAATTATTGATAAGACTATTTGTTATAGGGGGAATCCCACCAAGGATTAAAATATATGTATATAAAATTAATACACATGTGTATAATTAAAATATGTGTGTATACATATAATGTAAACATCAAAATAAGGATTAAAAACTAGAAGTGCTAGGTGTAGTGGCACATGCCTGTAATCCCAGTGGTTTGGGAGGCTGAGGCAGGAGGATCACAAGTTCCAGGCCCTAAGCAATTCATCAATAACTTGTTTCAAAATAGAAAATTTAAAAAGGGCTGGGGATGTGGCTCAGTGACTAAGCCCCCCTGAGTTTAATCCCCAGTACAAAAATTAAAAAACGAAACAAAACATTGAAACCCAGACGAAAAGGAATTCAAGACGGCTTCTGACTATAGAGGAAAGAGGCTAGAAGAGAATGAGTGGGAGGGTGATTTGGTAAAGCACTGGAGCACAATGGCAGGTTAAAGCTCTGCAAAGTGCACTGCTCTGGCAGTCAGTGGAATTGGGTTATAATTTAGGCTCTGCATATGATCAAATTTATATATTCATACTCTCCCTCTGGTCTTGGTTTCTCCATCACTCAAATGAAGGAGCATGTAGAGTTAGATACCCTTTCCAAAAATTAAATGCTTTATTATGTTATTATCAATATCATTATCATTATTAGTGTCATTGAATTGTGCTTTATAGAGTCGAGGCATTTACAGGAAGACCTCATATCCCTAAGAACAGTATCACTGTTATACCAGGCTCTCCTGCCCTACCCTGTTCCAACTCACAGATAAAGAGAGCCGATAAAACTTCCATTTATTCCAGTGACTTTTGCTAAACATTTAAAATGTGAATCCAATTTTGTATGTTATGTAAAATATATGCTCAAATAAAATTTTCTTGCAAAATGAAGCCTTTTATATTGGCAACTGAAAGAAATTTGATCCAATTGTGCTGTCTTTCCTTTTTGTTTTTTTCCCTCTGCTTTTTGGATGTGTGACTCAAAGTCCTTACCATTAAGGCTGCAGGTATAGAGATAAATATCCAAATATCATAAAATATAAATTCCCTCATAATTAATATATAACTGCAACACATTTTCAATTTTAAGCCAAATGGAATTTTTCAATTAGAGGGAATGGTTTAAAGGTTTATTTGAGAAAAGAAATGCTCAAGATCCAGCCAAGGAACGTGTAGCACAGAATGATCATAAGGCACAGAGAATGATTAATTTAATAAAAGAGGCTTTCCCTACTTGATATCCATCTGGAAAAGCAGATCAGACAATTTTATTAAATCATTTTCCTAAATGAATTATAGTTGTACTAATGACTTCTTAGAAGAAAATGAGACTACATGTATATATGAGACTATATGTATAATGAGACTGTATGTACATATGAGACTATATATGTAATCTAGGGGAAGATAATCTCTTAATGATAGGATTGCAAACTCAGAAATTATAAAAGTTGGCTACAGGAGACTACATAAAAATTAATAGAGAAAAACATCATAAAATCAATAAACAAACAAAGGCAGAGCACATCCAGTTTCTTTCAAGGGTAATATATAACAAAATTATAGTATAATGTCACAAGCAGGATATTAATATTGATACTTGTATTCTTGATAATTGCCATTCTGACTGGAGTAAGATAAAATCTCAGTGTAGTTTTAATTGGCATTTCTCTAATTGCTAGAGATTTTGAAATTTTTTTTATATATTTGTTGATGGTATTTCTCTGAGAACTGTTTTGTTCCTTTGCCCATTTATTTATTGGGTTATTTGTTTGTTTTTTAGCATAAGTTTTCTTTTTTTATTGTTCTTTGTATATTGTGGATATTAATACCCTATCTGAGATGCAGGTGGCAAAGATTTTCTCCCATTATGTGGGCTCTTTCTTCATACTCTTGATTGTTTCCTTTGCTGTGGAGAAGCTTTTTAATTTGATTCCATCCCATTTATTAAAGTTTTATTTTACTTCTTGTGCTTTAGGGTCTTGTTGGAGAAGTTAGGTCCTGAGCCAATATGTTGAAGTATTGGGCTTACATTTTCTTCTATCAGGTGCTGGTTTTCTGGTCTAATTACTAGGTCTTTGATCACTTTGAGTTTTGTGCTGGGTGAGAGGGGTTAAATTTCATTCTACTGCATATGGATTTTGAGTTTTCCCAGCATCATTTATTAAAGAGGCTATCTTTTCTCCAATGCAAATGTTGGTAAGGATGTGGGGAAAAGGGTACACTCATACATTATTTGTGGGAATACAAATTGGTGCAACCACTCTGGAAAGCAGTATGGAGATTCCTCAAAATACTAGAAATGAGACCACCATTAGACCCAGTTATCCAACTCTTTGGTATATATCCAAAGGAGTTAAAAACGGCATATTGCAGTGACATAGCCACATCAATGTTTATAACAGCTCAATTCATAATAGCCAAGCTATGGAGCCAATGTAGGTACCCTTCAACAGATGAATGGATAAAGAAAATATGGTATATATGCACAGTGGAATATTACTCAGCCTTAAAGAAGAATGATTCTATGACATTTCCTGGTAAATGGATGGAACTGGAGACTATCATGCTAAGTGAAATAAGCCAGCCCCACAAAACCAAAGGTCAAATGTTCCCTCTAATAGGTAGAAGCTAACCCACAATAAGGTGGGGGGGCAGGAGAGAATAGAAGTTTAGTGGATTAGAAAAGGGGGATGAAGGGAAGGAGGAAGGCATAAGAAAAGGAAAGAGTGGAATGAATCTGACCTAACTTTCCTATGTACATATATTAATACACCACAGTGAATCTCCCCATCATGTGTATCTACAAGAAATTAATTAAAAATTAGTAACTATGGGTAAAAGGCAGAAATATCAATAGAGGAAAGGGAGCAAAGGGTGGGGAAAGGAAAAGGGGAAGGAGAGTTACTGGGGTCTAAATTAGAACAATATGTATTCCACGGATGTATAATTATGTCAAAATGGATTCTACTATCATGTATAACTAAAAAGGACATGCATATTGATACAGTCAAGATACAGAATAGTGTCACCATTATAGCATTCTTTATGTAGCCCTTAAAAAACTAAAATACCTGCTTACATCCACCTCCTTTTTAAGCCATGAAGTCCATCAAACTGTCTTCCATTTCTAAAATTTTGTCAATACAAGAATTTATATGAAGCCGGGCGTGGTGGCGCACGCCTGTAATCCCAGCACTTTGGGAGGCTGAGACAGGAGGATCGCGAGTTCAAAGCCAGCCTCAGCAATGGCGAGGCACTTAGCAACTCAGTGAGACCCTGTCTCTAAATAAAATACAAAAAAGGGCTGGGGATGTGGCCCAGTGGTTAAGTGCCCCTGAGTTCAATCCCCGGTACCACAAAAAAAAAAAAAAAAAAAAAAAAGAATTTATATGAATAGAATCATGCAGTATTCACCCTTTTGGAACTGACTTTTTCACTCAGCATAATTCCTTAGAGACTCATTCAAATTGCTGAATAAACATATCAACAGTCTTCATTTTTATTGGTGAATAGTAGTCTATGGCATGTATGGCTGTTGTCAATTTTCCTATTCACTCACTAAAGGGAATCTGAGTTACTTACAGTTTCTGGCATTACAAGTAAGGGTATCGTGAACATTCATGTCCATGTTTTTCTGTGTGAGCATGCCATTATTTCTCTGGGGAAAATGCCCTGGGACACAATTGGTAGGTCAGATGGTAGCTGGAAGTTTAGTTATTTATAAAATTTCTATTCTACTTTTCAAGAATAACTATACCATTTTATATTACTATTAGCACTATATAACTTCTTGTACTTCTACCCACATCCTTACCAGCGTTTGATATTATTACTATGTTTTTTATTATCCATTCTGATTGGTACATAGTGATATTCAATTCTGTTTTAAGTTTGTATTTCCATGTTGGCAAATGATACTCTTCATCTTTTTATTCATATATTTGCCATCTATATATCATTTTATGTGAAATATCTGTTCATGTCTTTGGCCCATTTTCTTTGTTTTTTTTTATTGCTGAGTATTGACAGTTCTTTATACACTTTAGACATAGTTCTTAAACAAATATGTGGCCTGAAAATATGGTCTTATAATATATATATATATATATTATACTTTTGTATTTTAACAGGGTCATTCATTGAAAACACATTTTTCACGAAGTCCATCTTATCGGTTTTTCCTTTTATACCTCATACTTTTGGGTTCAAAATTAGTATCAATTTTTATAGAACTAAATCTCAAATATTTTCTTCTATAAAATTTCTTTTAAATATTTTCTATTTTTACACATTTGTCTTTAAATCTGTGATCCACTTTGTGTTGTATTTGTGTAAGACATGAAGTTTAAGACCAGGTTTATCTTTTTTTAACCTATGTATAGCCATTAGTCCTGGCAACAATAATTGAAAATACTCTTCATCTTTCATTGAATTACTTTTGCACCTTTGCAAAATCAGTTCAGCACATTAGAGTGGGTTTATTTGAAAGTTTTCTGTTCTATGCCATTTATCTATATGCCCATCCTTCTACATACACCAAATTGCTGGTAGACTTAATTATTCTAGCTATATAATAGGGCTCAATAAAATGTAGAGTGTTTCTACATATCTTTGTCATTATTGCTTTAGTCATTATAGTGAATGTAGTTTTGCACGTGAATATTAGAAAAAGCTATCTATCACAATGAAAGGGCATGCTTCAATGTTAAAAGCGATTGCATTAATCCCACACTTCAATTTGGGAAGACTAGACATCTTTACTATATTGAGATTTCAATCTATAAACACAATATGTCCGTCCATTTATAAGGTGTTTTTCATTGGTATTTTACAAATTTCATCACATAAATCCTCTATGCATTTTGTAGACTTAAGTTATATTGGTCCTTAAGTATTTATTTATAGTCCTATCTAATATGTATGCCTTTATTTCCATTTACTTAATTTGCTGGTAAGAATTTTCAAGAACATGTTGAAGAGAACATCCAGACCGTGAGCACCCATATCTCCTTCCTGATCATACAGGGAAAGCATTAGTGCTTCACTGTTAATTATAATGGATCTGTACTACCTTCATAGATGCCTTTTTAAAAGGCTAAGGAAGTCCACTCAAGAAATCTCTTTCATTAGGAATGGGTGTTTGATTTTTCAAGTGATTTTTCTGAATGCAATGAAATAGTCATCCAGTTGTCTTATTATTCTGTTATTATGGTAATTTTTTCTGATTGATTTTAGAATGTAAAATTAATCTTACATTGTTAGGATAAGTACTATTAAGTAATACTATATTTTGCACATATTAGTATATTCCCATGTATATTTAGTTAGCTCAAATTTTATTGATAATCTGTGTATCCATGTTGATAAGAGGGATTCTAGCCAATGTCTTACTCTGGATTTAGTATCAGAGTAATGCTGGAGTTATAGAATGAATTGAAATGTAGTCTCTTTAATTTTCAAGAAAGATTCATGTATAGAATTATAAATTGGTATTTATTCCTTCGGTGCTTTAATGGTGTTTCTCTGTTGTATTTTCTCGTGCATTGTTTTGGTGAGAAAAATCATGTCATTGTCTATTTTTTTTTATCCATTATTTGTCCTCTCTAATTTTTTGCCTTCTTTTCACTTTTTTTCTTACATGAGTCTTGCCAAAAACTTGATTTTACTCCTTCTTGGTGGATGTTTTCATTGGTTTTTGTGTTACTGGTTTTTGTGCTTCTTAGATCTACACAGTTTTTGTCAGCTTGGGACATCTTTGTCCATTATGTCTCTGAATGTATTTTCAACCCTTCTTTTATTTGGGTACTCCAATTCATATATATTAGACTAATTTTCCCTACAATACACTAAGATTTGGTTCTTTTTTTGGTCAGGATCTCAGAAGTTTATTTTGTATAATTTTAATTACTGTGATTACTAATCTTTTCCTTTGCAGTGTCTAATCAGTTGTTGAGTCTATCCAATATATTTTTCTTCTCTGTCACTTTATTGTACATCTGTATAAATTCAAATTATAGGCAAAGGCACATCAAAGAAATTAAACTTCATACCAATATATCTAATGAATATAGATGCAAAAATTCTCAATAAAATTCTGGCAAATTGAATACAAAAACATGTCAAAAAGATAGTGCACGATGATCAAGTGGGGTTCATACCAGGGTTACAAGGTTGGCTCAACATATGGAAATCAATAAATGTAACTCATCACATCAATAGACCCAAAGATAAAAATCATATATGATCATCTCAATACATGAAGGGAAAGCATTTGACAAAATACAGCACCCCTTCATGTTCAAAACACTAGAAAAAACTAGGGATAACAGGAACATTCCTCACCATTGTAAAGGTCATCTATGCTAAGGCATTAGGCTAACACCCATCCTAAATGGAGAAAAATTGAAAGCATTCCCTCTAAAAATTGGAGCAAGACAGGAATGCCACTTTCACCACTTCTATTTAATATAGTTATTGAAACCCTAGCCAGAGCAATTAGACAGAGGAAAGAAATTAAAGGGATATGGATAGTTAAAGTAGAACTCAAGGGGCTGGGGGGCTCAGAGGTACAGTGCTCATCATGTATGTGTGGGACCCTGGGTTCGATCCTGAACACCACATAAATAAAGTAAAGGTATTGTGTCCACCTACAACAACAACAACAACAACAACAACAAAAACCCTCAAATTATCACTATTTGCAGACAATATGATTCTATACATAGAAGACCCAAAAAAATTCTACTGGAAATCTTCTAGAACTAATAAGTGAATTCAGCAAAGTGGCTGGACATAAAATCAACACCCATAATTTGAAGGCATTTCTGTACATCAGCAACAAATCCTCAGAAAGAGAAATTAGGAAATCCACCCCATTTACTATAACCTCAAAAAAAAAAAAAATACTTGGGAATCAACGAAAGAAGTGAAGGACCTCTACAATGAAAACTATAGCATGCTAAAGAAAGAAATTAAAGAACATCTTAGAAGATGGAAAGATCTACCTTGTTCATGGATAGGTAGAATTAATATTGTCAAAATGACTATTCTACCAAAAGCACTATACAATTTCAATGCAATTCCAATCAAAATCCCAATATCATTCCTCATAGAAATAGTAAAATCAATCATGAAACTCATCTGGAAAAATAAGAGACCTAGAATATCCAAAGAAATTCTTAGCAAGAAGAGTGAAGCTAGTGGCATTACTATTCCAGACCTTAAATTGTATTACAAAGCAATTTAACAAAAATAGCATGGTATTGACACCAAAATAGACCAGTTGACAAATGGTACAGAATAGAAGACACAGAGACTAACTCACACATCTACAGCTACTGTGGTTGACCCTTCAGATTACTCTGCCCAGTGCCTCTTGAATCATGAGGTAGCTGGTTGGAGTAGAATCTTTCTAGCTCTTTTTGAATTTTGTGAATTTTTTTCCCTAAAATTCTTTTCTGTCCCCTTTCTCCACCAAACTTTGTGTATGTTTGTTACACATATGTAATGGTAACTGTTCAGTTCTAACCTTGATCTCTGGAGTTTTCCCTACATACATCTGTCTATACTTCAATATGCTGTCTTCCTTAACTATTTGTTCAGTCCTCTGTGAATCTCCATTTCCTGTGCTCAAGGTGTGTGGCAGGTTTCAGCTGGGTATCCCTATTTGTGCTACAGCCTGGAAGATCTTTCAAGGTAGTAAATTGTGGATAATCTGGAATCCTTCTCTCAGGTATCACTATTTATTTTTGTCTGCTGTTTAAACTTTGAAAGACTGTTATACATTTAGGTCATATTTTGATATTAGTTGTTTGAGTAGGCTGGGTATTTTGACTCTTGTTATTCCATCATGTAAAGAAGAAGAAATCCGTTCTATAATTTCATCATCCAATCATACTTGGAACTTTGTTCCACAGGGAGAATTTATTTTAATGAGCAGTATTAAAACTGTTAGCCAAATTCTATTGTTATATGGTGTGCATGTGAAATATGTAACAACAAATCCTAACATTATGTACAATTATGATACACCAATAAAAAAATTCAGGAAAAAAGAGTACAACCTGAAAATTAATGTTGACTGGGTAGAATGCTACTTAGCCAATTATTTCCTCCTTTCATCTAGTATCTTCAGTCCCCACTGCTAACCTCTGGAATCCTACTGATATAAGAGATAAAAACTGAATAGTACTATCCTAGAAAAATCATGGTAGTACAATAATATGTTATTGGCTATGGATATCCTGAGTAGGATTAAGTAAGGCTTTTCTGGATTTGCTATATTGTCCCCATATGGGGAGTGGAGGCCTGCCTCCTGCCCCATATTGAAGCAGGGAGCCTCCAGTGATATTGGGGGTATCTCCTCCTTCTCCAGCACACACACTGTCAAAACACAAACTATCATAAATCTGTCTTGGAATTGGAGCTTATGAAATACAGCCAAAGTCTGACAATAACTTGTGAAGACAGTAAATCTTGACTTTTTTATATCCAAGGTGGCCACACTTTTATTAACGTGCCTGATGCCTCTCCTTCCCTTAACACTCCTCTAATCCCTCTGCAGCTTCTCTCAACCTTTAGTATCCATTGCAAATCCATACACTTCAGTCTGCACTCCTGCTCTGTGAAGGAAGTTGCCATCATCTCTCACATAGGCTATGGCAACAGCTTCCTTGCTGGTGCCTCTCTCCCCACTTGCCCTGGTAAAACCCATTCTGTTCTCAGCAGCCAGTGATTCTTTGAGTAATCCAATCTGTGGTTGATTTTCTTTTTAACATGTATACATCAGTGTTCACTATTATATAAGATTATATGTCTTGTGTTTGTGTGTGTGTGTGTGTGTGTGTGTGTGGTGCTGGGGATTGAACCCAGGGCCTTGCACATTCAAGGCAATCACTCATACAATCCTATATCTACTATGCAAGTCTCACACAGAATAGTTCCAATAAGCCTAAAATTACCTTGTGCATTCTCTTTGAATTTGATCATTACCATCTTCTCAAACTTGTACTAACCATGATCTATAATTGTAAGTCCTATAACTTTCCCTGAATGCCATATGAATAAGTGCACAATGCTATCTTCTATAAGAGTAGCTATATCGCCGGGCGCGGTGGCGCACGCCTGTAATCCCAGCACTTTGGGAGGCTGAGGCAGGAGGATCGCGAGTTCAAAGCCAGCCTCAGCAATGGCGAGGCACTTAGTAACTCAGTGAGACCCTGCTTCTAATAAAAATACAAAAAAGGGCTGGGGATGTGGCCCAGTGGTCAAGTGCCCCTGAGTTCAATCCCCGGTACCAAAAAAAAAAAAAAAAAAAAAAAAAAAAAAGTAGCTATATCATTTTTACATTATAACCAGTAAGGAATGACAATTCCTGATGTTTCTTATGTATTTTTAAATTTTAGCCTTTCTCATAAGTGTGTAATAGAATCTTTTTATTGTTGTTTTCATTTGCATTTCCCAAGTGACAAATGATGTTGATCATTTCTTCATCTGCTTCTTAGTGATCTGCATATCCTCTTTGATGAAGTGTCTGCTCACATTATTTGCATATTTATTTTAAAATTAATAGACTTTATTTTTTGAACATTGCTGATCAGAAAACTTATAGGGAAAATTGATCAGAAAATAAAGACACACACATACCACAGTATCTCCTATTATTTAAATTTTGCATTATTATGGCACAATTGTTAAAATTAATAGAACTATATTGATAGATACGTCATTATTAACTACAGCCCACCATTTATATTAGGGTGTATGTTTAATATTGTACATGCTACAGATATTCACAAATGTATTATTTTAGTCAGCTTTTTAGCTGCTGTGACCTAAAGACCTGACAAGAATAGTTAGGGGAAGGAAATTTTATTCAGGGAATCACTGATTCAGAGGTCTCAGTCCATAGATAACCAGCTCCATACCTTGGGACCCAAGATGAGGCAAAACACCATGGTGGAAGAGTGAGGCAGAGTAAAGGAGTGACATGACACCAGGAAGCAGAAAAAGAGAGAGAGAAAGAGAAAGAGAGAGAGAGAGAGAGAGACACTAAGCTCAGTTCACTAAATACATAACTCAAAGACACAGCCCCAGTGACCCACCTCCTCCAGCCACACCCTGCCTGACAACAGTCACTACTCAGTTAATTCCTGTAGGGGGATTAATTCACTGATTAGATTAAGGATCTCATTACCCAATCATTTCACCTCTTTTCTTGCATTTTCTTACACATGAGCTTTTGGGGGATACCTTATATTTAAACCATAACATGTATAATGACAAGTATCTAGCACTAGAGTATCATACACAACTGTTCCACCATCCTAAATCCTGTCTGTGCTCCACATAGTTTCCAGATCTCTCCCCTCACCCCCTGAATGCCTGGTAACCACTAATCTATTAACTGTCTCCATAGCTTTGCCTGATTGCCAGATTATTATATGGTTAGAATAATATATAAGATAGCAAGATGCTTTCAAGTTTCTTTCATGTCTATCCCATCAACAGTCACTGAGAGTTCCTATTGCTTCACATACTTGTCATCATTTGGTGTTTTCAATTTTAGCCATTTCTAACATGAATACAGTGTTGTTTTTCTGGTTATTTTAATTTTGAATTCTCTAATTATTTATGGCATGGAACATTTTTTCATATATATATTTGCCTTCACCTATATCTTTTAGTAAGTTACCTGTTCAGATCTTTTGTACATTTTAATTGGATTTTCTGTTTTCCCATGGTTGAAATTTAAAAGTTCTGTGTACATTTTCTTTATCATATGTGTGTTTTACAAAGTGTTTCTCCCAGTCTCTTGATTTGCTTTTCATCCTCTTAACAATATCTTTCACAGAGTAGAACTTTTTAATTTTAATGAAGTCCAACTGTTTAATCAGTTTTTTTGTTGCTGTGACCAAAAGACATGACAAGAACAACATAGAGGAAGAAAGGTTTATTTGTCTCATGGTTTTAGGGGCCTCTATCCATAGATGGCTGACTCCAGAGCTCTGGATACGAGGTGAGGCAGAACATAATAGTGTGAGAGCATGATGGAGGAAGCAGCTCAGTACATGGCAACCAGGAAGCAGAGAAAGAGAGTGGGGGGGTGAAGGGGAGAGAGAGAGAGAGAGAGAGAGAGACTTGTACTTTGCTCACCAGGGACAAAATATAAACCCCAAATGTACCCCCCACAGGGACCCACCTCCTCCAGGCACACTCTACCTGCCTACAGTTATGACTAATTCATCCCTGTCAGGGAATTAATTCACTGATTGGTTTAAGGCTCTCATAACCCAGTCATTTCACCCCTAAACTTTCTTGTAGTGTCTCACACATGAGCTTTTGGGAGACACCTCATATTTAAACCACAACACCTACTTAATGCCTTTTTTCTTAAATAGTTGGAAGCTTTGATGTTGCATCTAAAAATGTCATCACTTAACCCAAGTTCACCTAGGTTTTGCACCCATAAATTTGACCAAAATTTAAAATATTGCTAAATATATTTGTGAGAATGTAAAAAATTCATATGCATTAATTAATGGGAAACTGAATCAGTAAAACATTTTTGAGAAAAATTAGCAACATATTTAAAAACATAAAATATCCATTCTGTGTTCATTTAGATCTCCACAATAATATGTCGTTCATATATGAAATCTTATGCATATCCCAAATAAGTTATGTTCAAAGATGTGGATTGCTGTTACACTAATCACAGCAACAAGTGAAAAACAACTTGTGTGTCCCTCAGGAGATTTATATAACTTGTTATTATACATAAATGATTTAGAAGTCTATGGAGTAAATGCAAAGTAAAGTGCATCCATATATGCTATTATGGAAAGATCCTGCATCCATTTTAATAAGTAGCTATCGTCTTTTGTTAGGGCTACCATTGCAAAGTACCACAACCTGAGTGAGATAAACAACAAAAATGTGTTATCTCAAGAGTACTGGAGTCTGGTAGTCCAAAATCAAAGTTTTGGCAAGGTTGATTCCTTTTAAGGGTTCTGAGGGAAGAATCTCTTCCAGGTCTTTGTCCTTGGCTATGAATGATTGACTTTGCCTCAGCTCTCTTCACGTTGTATTCCTTCTATTCATCTATGTCCAAATTTCCCTTTTCTATGAGAATACCAGTCCCATTAGATCAGAGCCCACCTTAACAATATTTTCACTCAATTGCCTCTGAAAAAAAGGCTGATCTCCAAATAATGCTACATTTTTACTTCAATATAGGAATTATGAGAGAACCCAATTGAACACTTAACAATAGCAAAAGAAAGCAGATGTATTTATATATCATTATCAATGCATAGTTAAAATGTATGTTTAATAGCACATCTAGTGTTTTAAAAGCATGAAACCAGCTTTTAAATTGTATACATCACTTTATTAATTGTGGTTATTTCTGACGAGGGGCTGGGATTTAAAGGAACTTTGTAAAGGGAATAATTTTGATTTATATGTATTTTTAGAACTTTTTGCAACAATAATATGCATTGTTTCTTTGTAAGTAAAATATTGAAATAAGTTGAACAACAGAGAACATAGCTGTACAGAGTGAGTATATTTGCCAAGAAAACATTGTTTATCTCTCAGAAGGACTTCAGATTTTGGGGTTTTTTTATTAAAGAAACTCAGCTTCTTGTAGATATTTATTTACATAGTGATCTCTATGGTCTTTTCTCATCTTCAAGGCTTATGAGTGAAGCTTTGATTTTTGAATACTTAGGTAAGCTCATTCATCTGTGTTTGTGTTTGGTGGCTTGTTTCAAATAATACACGTTGTTAAAGCAAATATCAGGATGATTTCAAAAACCTTTCTCTGACTTTAAGGTTACATCTCCAAAATCAGATTATGTGGCATATTGGACTCTACATAGCAGCCTATTTGAAAACCACTTTGAGAGTGTGTTGAAGATGCTTAGGGGAGTCATTGTCCAAAATGAACAATTATATCAAAGGAGTTTTCCTTATCACAGAGAATCCAGGGTAAGGGATGGAATGTCTAAGGGACTTCTGCATGTAGAGAAATACTCTATTCAGAGGGAGAACAGCTGATTCTAGGTTATTCCACTGAGAGCAAGGCACATCTTTCATAGGAAGCTGCTGGGACAAGCTGGCAGCCGGTCAAGTGCCAGAGATGGATGCAAAAGCACACGGGATACCACAAGAAGGGTGCTATAATTTGGAAGTGTGCTGGGGCTGCAAAAAAACTGCTGTCACCCCAGTAGAGTCAGCTTTTAAGGCAGTTTAGAGTTCAAAACAGAAGGATTATAGATAAATAAAGCCCATCAAATACCCAATTGTATTTTGTTCTTATTGTCTCCTTCTTTCTTTAGATAGGTCAAGGCCCTACTTTCTGTTACCTGGGTCACATGGAGTAGTGAGAAATGAACTAACAGATCAAAGGTCTATATTAGAATAGGAGGAGTGGGGACAGTATTGCCTAGATGAATTAAGGCCAGGGGTCAATTCTTAGCCCTTTTATTTACTATTCAAGTGATCTTAGGGAAATCACCAAGCACTATGAGCCTTAGATTCTTCATCTGTGAAGCATATTTGATATGCCCTGGCTTGGGGGACTGCTGGAATATATGTGCTATAAGTAAAACACACCTGGCATAATGTCTGGTGTATATTAGAATTTTTAAATAGTTCTTTCCAGTATGACTTTAACCCAGATCCCCAGATCCTACTACCCTCTCCTATGGAAAATCCAGTTCTTGTTTTTATTATCCAGAACATCTCAAGAGAATATATAGCTTAATAGGTCAAATAATATCCAAAATTATGCTTCTTAAATTAAACACATTGAATTTTCTGTTTACAGTATACATTGTATAATTGGGGTGTGAAAAGGTCTTCTCCAGCTGGATGCAAATCAGAGATCCCAGAATTTGAGTCAAAAGGCATTCCTTTCTCCTTCCCAACTGCTTCTCCATCCAAACCAGCGTAAGCCATTCATTTATCTTCCACTAAAATTCTAGCCCTTGGTTAAAGTTGACTAAATTACTATCAAAATAACCTCATTAATTATCCTTTCAATAGATTGAACTCAGACTCTTCCAGGCCAGGGAAAGAGTGCTAGCCCAGAGGCTTCTGGGTACCATTTCAAAGGGGTAACATCCTAATTCTCAGAAAACCCCAACCCACTTTCAAAGCGGTTCTCAAATAGGCTGCTAGGTAGAGACTGATTATCCACATAATCTGTTTTCAGAGGTGTGACCTTAAAATCAGAGACAGGGTTTTTGAAATTATCCTGATATTTTTGGTAACAAGATGTATTATTTGAAACAAGCCACAAAATTCTTCATTTGTGTACTGAGTTCAACTGCACCAGGGCAAGTACACTTGACACCTTCTATACCTTTCATAGGTGGAGATTTCTTTCTGGTTTATCCAGGATTCAAAAAGAATTACTCAGAGCAGATTTCCATTCCAGGCTTTTCTCTGCCCATTAAGACTCCTCCCCAAAGAGTCTAGCCCCAGACAACACCAAACTTATTATACAATTAATTCCCAGGGAAGGAACTGTGGATTCCCAAAGCCTCAAACAAATTTGGTTCAGGACACTTAAATTTGACTTCTTAGATCTGGAATCTCACCTCCTTACTCCTTTTTCTTGTTCTTTAAGTCTCAGAGGACATCTTGCTATGTTCTTCCTATGACTGCTGCTCCTACACTCTCCCATTTCACGGGCATTGGCATATCTTGTTTATTGGAGCAACCCCACTACTAACATATTAACATAGTGACTTCCAAAAATAAATGCTCAAATAATGTGTGGTAAATAAAATAATTAGTCAAAATTTTGTTTAAGATTAAATTTATCATACTTTATTGAATAAGCCAAATATATCCAGGTATATGTCTTTAATTTCACAGAACAGTGAACTAAGAGGGATAAGGGAATGCAAACATTAAGTATGTTTTACTTTTTTCCAGTATTTTACTGATGAGGCAATTTAAATTTTCAAGAAAATTCCTATTCCAGTGCCATATTATCCTGTTCCAGGTCATAAAATTAAGATGAAAGATTTATCAATTTGTTTTTCTAATATACCAAATTCTTACTTTTGAGCAAGAAAAAAGTAATAAATTCACAAATAATACCCCTAAACTACGATTCAAAAGCTAATTAAACCTGCTATTAAAAGTAATATCTGAAAAATACTCTGTCCACAAAAGATAAATCTTGATGTCACCCATATAAACCAGGAACACAAAGAACACTGCATTGCCTCCAGCTCCACCATGGCCCTTCATTACTCAGAACCTTGACTGACCTTTGAAACATAGTCTGGAAAATCTGCCTCAGACTTCATTCAGGGTAGAAATTGCAAATGTTACTGCAGCTTGCACTGTCATAGCCACAGCATCATCTGCAGTATCAATTACTGCTTAGGCTCTCCCACAACTTTCAGAGCCTCCTTGTACCAAGCTGGAAAGGAACTGAGGATGATATCTTTTAGCTCGGCTAAAAACTCCAGGATTTTTTTTCTTATTGGTTTCAGCATGGGCTCTTGGACCCCACTTGAACTCATAGCATACAGGATCACTATTGGGCACCTCATGGTATTCCAGATATTTTTTTTGCACCCACTCTTTGGTAATGAGCTGCCTAGTATCCCCATAGATTATATGTTCCTTTCCAGCATACACCTCAATTGCCTTCAGTACCTCCCAGATCTTCTCTTCAGTGGTGCAGCTGCCCTCCAAAAAGATTGTGCTCAGGATAAGTATCAGGAGACCATTCTTAGGTATGCCCTGGTCAGTATTCAGCATTCCATGATAGGTGAAGTCTAGAGTGTCATACATGATATAAGTGTGGTTGTTAGGGTCCACTTCTGTTATAGCAATGCCAAAGACTAGCTCTATGAACTTACAAACTTTCCTCAAAATAATAGGAAAGTGGTCTTTATATTCCTTGATGACAATCTTTAGCATTTCTGCCTTTGTGGTGAGCTCCTTGGTTTTATATTTGAACAGGAGAAACTGTACTAACTCAACCACCTTCTGGTCTAGCACATCTCTAAGGGAGGATTCACTACCCTCAACTTCTTGGCTTCTGGATTCTACATCTAACTTGCTGCATGAAGTGGAGGAAGAAGAGAAACTCTGAGGACTCTGGGGAGTACTCAACATTGCAGCAGTAGACACCTCTTTTTCTTTCAAGGTGCCTGGGGTCATAGAAAAGGAAGAGGAGGGAGAGGAGGAAGAGCAGGTGGAGGGGGAGGAAAAGTGAAAAGAGGATGAAATGGATAAGGTATCCTCTTGCTCAGCTGTGGGAGCCTGTGGAACCACCGACTCTTCTGCCTCATTTAGATCTTGGAAGTCTTGCTCAGAGGTGAGGCGTGAGCGCTTTGGAGAGGGAGGCATGATGATTTTTCCTGTTGGAAGCATCAGGCTGGAGTGAGAGCAGGAGTGTGGTGATGGGATCCCACAGGCCTAGGGGTGAGAGGGACAGTATTAGTGTCCTCAGGTGAAAAACTTACCCATGATGACTCTGATGAAAGCTCACTTACAGATCTTCTCTTTAGGCAATGTCCTAGAACCTCACACGTTTTCTGTCTTTCTGGTAGGCCTATGCCTTAAGAACCTATAGGAGAACAGGAGAAAGTTCCTCATGACACAGCCAACTGGCAGAGTGTGAAACTCCAGGGCTGACAGTGAGGAAGGTGGGATCCATTGCTGTGGGTTTCCCTCTGTTTGAGAGGGACAGGGCCCTTAGCACACATTCAGAATGTGCCTTACCTTGGCTCCCAGCACTGAGCCTCCTCTGCTCTACTGACCTTATACTGCAGACTGAAGTCTTTGCTTCCCAGTTCCTGGAGCTCCTGTAAGAGGAATTGAAGAGTCCCCTCTAACTATAGAGTACCAGCATATCTCTAGGTCTCCTGGGGCTGACAGAGTGGAGTCAGACTCTGTGAAACCCTCCACCCCATAGTTCTAAGGTAGATGGTCCCCTTAGTGTTCACTCAGATAGGACCACATCCCCAGCCCTGCACTGACCTGAAGCAAAACAATGGGGAGTTAACATCCCTTCGGCCAAAAGGAGGATGTAAGGTGGCAATACATCTTGACTGCTTTACTGTAAATCTTCCCAGGACTGACAGCAGGGGTATGTCAGGCCTAGTGTCACATATGTTTTAGTGTACATGTGATACTTCAGCCTCCTTAGTCCTCATATCAATGCCTATCAAGGCTTAGGAATCTTTTGTTTGCTAATCCAACCCAAGCTCCATCTGTTGACTCGCCCTCAGCTGCTCAGATCAAGGCCTTCATTTTGGGATACCTCTGAGCAAAAAGTGAGGAGGCAGCTCAGCCTGACGGGATTGAATGACTTCTACTAGAGACATTATGAAGAGCATGACAGAAATCTGTGGTACTCTGTGTTGAAGTGGGAACTAACCTCAATCCTTCTCAAATTACTATCTATTCCTAACAGGGACTACACCTCCTCTGTTGTATGTATTGAGGATGCTTCCTTCAGGCCAAGGCTATTATCTTCCGGTTCCATGGGAAAACTGACAGCCCTTTCCTGGACCCCTGCAGGACCCAGGCAAGGGCAAGGCCAGGCTGGGTCCTCAGCTTCCTGCTGTTGTAGATTGCTTAATCCTCCCCCAAGGTCCTTACCTAGATGATTGGCTAGACGTGGACTCTTCCCTATACTGACACAAGTCTAGCCCTCCCACAAAAACCTTCACCTCCTTTGGACTCCTGACAAGGAAGCAGGGAAATTACACAATCAGGGACCCTGCCTAGATCTTCCAGGGACAACTGATTAGGGATTATGCGGCTGGGCCAAGGCATTATCTGTGGTAGGAGGGGTTCTTGGTCCTCCTCTGTCATTTCCCCCTTGATGAATGGCCAGACTTCGGGCTCCTCCCTCTACTGATCTGAAGCCACACCCATCAGAATCACCAGGAGGAAGTCCGGAAACAACACATCCTAACTCTTGACTCAGTATTCTCAGGGCTAGCAGCAAGGCATGGGCAGGCGGGGCTGGGAAGGGCAAGGTATGTGGTAGGAGGAGTTCACAATCCTCTATTGGGATCCTCCAGTTAAAAATTAGCTACTCCTAGGACTCCACCCGCTGATGA
Organism: Tamias sibiricus; assembly: GCA_025594165.1. Taxonomy (NCBI): domain Eukaryota; kingdom Metazoa; phylum Chordata; class Mammalia; order Rodentia; family Sciuridae; genus Tamias; species Tamias sibiricus. The sequence goes on from CM046667.1 coordinate 132,040,876, forward strand.
TGTGAAAGCCACACCCCTATGAATCATCAAATGGAAATCGGACACCATCACACCTTGTGAACCTGCCTGGAGCTTCCCAGGGACAACTGCTCCCGGCATAGCAGGACTGGGGCCCCTCTATCTGTGGGGGGGAAGGGCCCTCAATCCTCCCTCAGGGTCATCCCCTTGATCATCGCCCAGCCCTGGGACTCCTCCTGTGCTGACCATACGCAGCCCCCTCACAAAAAGCCTCACCTCCCTCAGACTCCTCACGTGAAAGCCAGGAAACCTTGCGGGCAGAGACTCTGCGTTTGTTGAGCCTCCACAGAGCGAACAAGGGGAGAGGGCGGGGCTGGGGCCTGCTTTATGTGTGGTAGGAGGGGCTCTCCCTTGATGATTGGCCAGGACTAGGGCTCCTCCTTCTGCTCATCTAAGGCCACACCTCTCAGAAGCCCCAAGTGCAAGCTGGGAAACCTTGAGGTGGCAACATGGCCTGGCGCCTCCCTAGGAGCTACTGGAGGGATAGGGCGGGACTGGGGCCTGCTTTATCCATGGGGGAGGGGCTCCCTCTTGATGATTGGCCAGGACTAGGGCTCCTCCTTCTGCTCATCTAAAGCCACGCCCCTCAGAAGCCCCAGGTGCAAGCTGGGAAACCTTGAGGTGGCAACACCGCCTGGCGCCTCCTAGGAGCTACTGGAGGGATAGGGCGGGACTGGGGCCTGCTTTATCTGTGGGGGAGGAGCTCCCTCTTGACGATTGGCCAGGACTAGGGCTCCTCCTTCTGCTCATCTAAAGCCACGCCCCTCAGAAGCCCCAGGTGCAAGCTGGGAAACCTTGAGGTGGCAACACTGCCTGGCGCCTCCTAGGAGCTACTGGAGGGATGGGGTGGGACTGGGGCCTGCTCTATCTGTGGGGGAGGAACTCGCCTTTGATGATTGCCCAGGACTAGAGCTCCTCCCTCTGCTGATCTGAGGCCATGCCCATCAGAAGCCCCAGGTAGAAATCAGGAAATAGCCCATCCAGTGACTTTGAGGCTCCCTAGGGCTGATAGCAAGGGCTATGTTGGACCACTGTTTTGTCTATGTTAGATGAGGATACCCCTCACTCCTTCTAGTCCCTCACCTTACCAGAGGTCTGGTACTCCTACCTCTGCTAAACTGAAGCCACAACCCTACAGAGCAAACCTCAGCTCCATAGATTCTAAATAGTAAAGTGGGAGAAAAAAAAGCATATCCAGGGGTACTGATTGGGGCCTCCCAAGGATGTGTGCAGGAGAAGGCCAGGGAAGGAGTTGGGAGGAAGGACATCATTACCCTTCACTAGTTCCAGTCATCTTTTCAGAGAGTCCTCGTTTTAACTTGATGCCTCTCTCTGCATGTGAATACTATCCCCCTCACAAGCCCCTCCCTTCCCTAAGATGATGCAAATGGGCTGCTAGGACTTACTGTTCTCAGAAACAGGCCATAGCCTTGGCACCCTGTATTTCAATGGATGGTGGCCCTCAGTCTTCCTCAAGGTATTCATACTACTTCACACAGGACTTGAACTATCTCATTCTTCCTATGTGAAGATGCCTCCCACAGAATAAAGTTTCTACTTCCCTCATACTTCCTGAAGAGGAAGTGAAGTAGGCTAGTGTCTCTACCTGACCTTCCTGCCTGGTTCCCAGGGCTGAAGGTAGCAGAGCTGTTTTTGTTTGTTTGTTTGTTTGTTTTCTTCCTTCCTTTCTTTTCTTTTTCTTTTTTTTTCTTTCTTTCTTTTTTTTTTTTTTTTGTGTGTGTGTGTGTGTGTGTGTGTGTGTGTCTTCCCCTGTTTCTGGGATGGGATGTCCCCACAGTCCTTCCTCTGGTGATACCTGGAAATGTTTGAACACCAGCTTTTCTTCTGATCTATAGTAGAACCAATGAAATCAAGGTCTTCATGTCTTTTGACCACCCTAAGCAGAAGTCGGGAGATGCCAGAGTGAGGCATCATGCTTCAGGGGTTGCTAGGACTTACTTCAAATAGGAAGATTGATTCTGTGTGGCTTCCTTTTCTGGGATGTGGAAGTCTCTGTAGTTGTCTCTTAGTGTCATCATCTTGGTGACTGGCAAGTCTTGGTTTCCTTCTCCTTCCAAAGTTTACTATACGATAAAGGAAAGAGAAATGATTTAGTTTAGAGAAACCGGACAAACATCATCATAATTAATAAGTTGTGTAGAGACTGTGCACAGTGGATATGATATGGGATATATGGAACTTTCTGTTATTTTTCTGTAAATTAAAATTATTCTAAAATAAAAGTTTACAGATAAAAATGGTAATGAACTAGATAAAGAATATGTATGAAAAATCTACAGCAAGCATCCTAATGAGTTGGAGACTTTTACTATGAAATTAGTAACTAAAATAAGATTGGTATTATCACAATTTCTATTCAATATTCTAATATATGGAGTAGCCAGTGTGATATTGCAGCAGAAGTAATAAAAGGGAAAAGAAACAGTATTTCTGTGAGGAACACATGGTTAGGGTCTGTATGAAGAAAAACCAGAAGTAGTAAAGTAAAATGATTCAGTTCATAAAAAAGTACATAAGGTTTCCAGGCATGAAATTAATAAACAAAAACTGAACTTAGTTTTCTTGCAGAAACAAAAAGAAGAAAAAGGAAAGTAAAAGAAATACAACTCATAAATATCATACCAGAATATCAAGTACCTATGGATATATTTACCAAAAATGGTTAAACAATTTACAGAAAAAAATATACAAATATTACTAGATAAAATGGTGAAGGCCTATACAAATATTAAATAAAATATTTTGCATATAAAGATTCAATATTGCAAGCATGTTAGTTCTTCAAAAAATTAATCTATGGTTTGACTATAATGTCAATTTTAAAAAGCTGAAAGGTTTTTCTTAAGAGCTGTACAAAGCTCCTGACATTGCATATTGTAATTGTGGAATGTTACTGCAGAATAAGAAACCTTAATGATACTCTAAACAATAATGTAGTTATGGCACTAATGACCTAATGTAACCTATTGATATAAATAATGCTTGGAAACTTAATCTCTCTGCCACTCTGCCACTTTCCTGCCTCTGCACCTTTGTCTCTGTGTCTCCCTTATTTTTATGCTTACAACTGGCAACCAATGTTGGGGCACGAGAAGAGTTCTCAACCCACAAGGCCTCCCAGTCCACAGAGAGTTTGGGACAACAAAATCCTCCCTAATAGAAGCCCTTTTGGACATTGTCAGGTATTGGGGGAAGGGAGTAGCTTACTTATGCCTGGAACAGTCTTTTGATACTTGTCTTTCATCCCTTGGTACTGATCCCTAATCAGTAAGCTTTGGGTAATTGACAGCATCAGGCCAAGCTTTCCTACTTAGTGACGCTGGGCATATCATAAATAATGCTGATCTTGCTGCCTTGATGACAGAGATAAGCTCTTGCTGTCTTTTTTATCCAGAAAGTGGGTCACTAAATTTGAAAGATTGAGAGAAGATAGGTGAAAGGTTTCATGAAGAGCCATGAGCACCATGCTACAAGCTTGGTTTCTTTGTCATGATGCTATTATTGATAAGGCCTCTGTTTCTCAACCTGCCTGCTCTTTTCCTTCTGTGCCTGGACATGTGGCCCCTTTAAATCTTTGCAGCTCCAGCAGCAACATGCTGGCTGTCCTTAGCTGTTTCAGAGCGTCAGGGTGCACTCTTTTATCTAATTCACTGCCCTTGCCTCTGTGGCCAGCTGTGGCAGCCACCCCGCCCCCAGCTAGATCCCAGTTAATTGAGTGTTTGGGACAAGCTGTGGAGGAGGGATAGTCTTATAAACTTATCTGTCTGTCCTATAACTTATCTGTCTGTCCTATTAAGATCTGCTAAAGAAAAAAAAATGAACCAAAACATGAACAGTTAAGCTTTGCTGTATTTAAAGAGTTGCAACATACCGATCCAGGGCCAAAGGAGGGGGAATCCATTTGTCCAACCTCCTCCCCCAAATCCTCTATTGCTCAATTGATTGTAATTCCCTATGTTTCAGCTCAACCACTTTTAAATATAAGGGGAAATACAAGGTTTGACTCAACTCTTATTGGAGCATGTTTATCAGTTACTGAATGTAGACCTAAATTAACTCTTTGTTTAAACGAGCAGTCAATTACAGGGTTATGGGGCACAAATAGTAATGTAATAGTAATAGAAATTTTTATGCTATGGATTTATGCATGCCCTCAAGTGGCCACACTGGTCTGGGGCAAAGGAAACAAAAATAAACAAGTGTCCAAACCTCCCCGTGGCTACCATGCTCTGCCCCTTCCAATCCACAACAAATCATTACTTATATTCAACCATATGTGGAAACTGTTACAAGTTTTGCAAGATTTAAAACAAAACAAAAGAAGAATAAATAATTCTCCAGAAAGAATGTAAACTGCAACACCATGCTTTAAGAGCATTATCTTATTTTAAAAAAATGGTTACAACATTTTTCCTTACATTTTAATTTCTGCTGGATCTCTAACTTTCCTAGCCTTATATTTACAATGTGAATTACAGACCCTCTACGATTTACCAGGTTTATAAAAATCCAGTTTAGACATAAGAAGGAAAAAAACGTGTCTCTTTTAAATCCAAGCTGCTTGGCTGGCTATCTTATCTGATTTCAGACAGCTTTCTTAACTGGTTCCTCCCTAATTTTACAACACAGAATGAGAAAAGTAGAAAGATTCTAAATGTACAAGCTTCCTTTTTTAAAAAAAAAAAAAGTTTCTTTTTTTTTTTTTTTTTAAGAATTTCACAGGCTTCTAGCTGACTCTTATCTGATAAAAAAAAGTTGTTATTATGGCCATGTAAGTTTTAAAATATTATATGTAAGTAAATTTTTTCTGATAAGTCTTGTTTTATACGACTATAACAGTTTTTATATCCTGTCTTTGTCCAAAGGCCAATTTCTCCAGAGTTAGCTCTCAAATACATTCAAAAAATTCTTTTTTTAAATCCTTAGAAGGATATAGACATGATGATGTTGGGAATAGATCTGATGACCATCAGGGAAAAATAGCTGGCTATCTGAAACCATTGATTTCAGCGTCTGTTATGGCTATTGGATTTCATACCTGCCATTTCCAATTTTACAGTTTTGACCTATGTCTATATATTATGTACATAATATCAAAATTGGCATTTAAACAAAATGAGTGCTCATCAATTAAAATAAAAAAAATTAAATAGATCAAATAATTTAATTCAAATCAAATATTTAAATAGATATATAGATGTCTTTAAGATTCTGGCTAATGGGTTTTTCTGGTTGGCCAAACAACAAAATCTTTTTTTTTTTAAGTTGTAGATGGACACAATATTTTTATTTTTATTTATTTATTTTTATGTGGTGCTGAGGATCGAACCCAGGGCCTCACACATGTGAGGCAAGCGCTCTTCCACTGAGCTACAATCCCAGTCCCCCAACAAAGTCTTAATTTCTAAAAAGTATCTACATCCATTTTGACATCCATTACTTCTAAATTTTTCTTCAACAGAAGAGATGACTAATACTATTAATCATGTTTTCTGATGTTTTTATTTTACAATTAAAATAAATAAATTAAATTTAACATGAATAAAATTAATCTTCATAAGTATGGTTTCTCAAATAAATATATTAAAAATTACATTTCTTTTTTTCCCAGTTATTAAAAAAAAACCAACAACAAGACCCTGCCTCCTTTATTTAACTCCTTCTTTAAAACAGGCTTTACAAAATATTAAGAAGGATTGTTAACAATAATGGTGGATCAACTTTCAATATCTAATGTGCTATTGTCATTGATAGTTTTTGTTAAAACACCTCAGAGTTTTACAATAATAGTTACTATTATAACCAAAAATTATATATATATATTTAAATATATTGTCCTCATTTTTCAGGCTATAATATTTTGCATTTTACTGTTATGTATGCTCAATTAGTTACTGATGGTCATACTAAAGTTTTATCCTTAACAAGCATGGACATTCATGGTTTATACCTTACTTATGAAAAAACTGTATATCATCAATACTTACAGTTTTCATCCTACTATCAAGCTATATTAACTAAATTTTTAGAACCTATTGATTTTCACATGACTCATGATGGATGATTATCTTTGTTATCTCTGGTTACACATTCCCCTTCTTCCTTAATTTCTACGATTCCTCTTATAAATGGATTAAAGTTGTATACAAATAGAGGTGAACAAAGAGGAGTAATATCTGTTCTTATTAATGATAAATGGACTGACTATTTTACCATACCTTAAATCTCTCCACAGAGAGCCGAATTAGCTGCCATTATCTTAGCTCTGAGACTATTTTATACTACTTTAAACATTATTACACATTATCTATAAATAAACTTGTTCCTCATATTTTTATAGCTGTCTTATTATGCCCTCATTTGGATTCCAATTTACTATCTTTTTTTTTTTTTAACCCTTCAAACCCTTTTTGCAGCATTGTACATCTCTTACCTTCTTTGCTCATGTACACAACACCAAAATTCCTGGACCTTTGATGGAGGGTAATGCTTATGCAGATGAAGCCATGAAATCCCTTTGTCCTTTGTTCTCAGATACTATATAATCCCATGGATTTTTTACGCCTGTAATCCCAGCACTTTGGGAGGCTGAGTCAGGAGGATCGCGAGTTCAAAGCCAGCCTCAGCAATGGCGCGGCACTTAGCAACTCAGTGAGACCCTGTCTCCAAATAAAATACAAAAAGGGCTGGGAATGTGGCCCAGTGGTCGAGTGCCCCTGAGTTCAATCCCCGGTACCACAAAAAAAAAAAAAAAAATGCTCGATCACTAATAAAAATGTTTTCCATCTTTTCTCAACAGGTTCATTCTATAGTTAACAACTGTTCTCACTACAGACCTCTCCAGGTTTCTATGTGGGGATCTATAAATCTACAAGGCCTATGTTCTAATACACTTTGACAAATTGATGTTACCCATTTCCCTCCTTTTCATCTTTGTTCCTTTCTTCATGTTTTTATTGATGCTAACTCTGGGTTTATTTGAGCTAGTGCCCACAGGTCTAAAAAAAAGTATCTGATTACATTTCTTATTTATTACTCTCCTTTGCCACCATGGGCAAGCCTGCTCATTTAAAATCAGATAATGCCCCTACATATACAGCTCGTGATTTTGCACCATTTTGTAATCAATAAAATATAATTTTAAATCATAAAATTCCTCATAATCCTACCAGACAGTCTTTGGTTAAATGAGCTCATAGTACTCTTAATACTTGCCTTTTAAAACAAAAACAAAAAAGGGGATATAGTCTCTCTCATATTAATAATGCTTTAGATATTGTTTTATTTACAGTTAATGCACTCAACATAAAATACAAAGCTAATACTCACAATTGGTGATCTGCTTTGGTTAGACATTTTATTCCCTAACAGCCATTACCAAAAATTTTATGTAAAATAGAGGGTTCCACCAGACCCAGGATGACAAGACTCTATGCCTCTGATCACATGGGGAAAAGGATAGACTGCTATGCTTACACCAACAAGTCCAGTTTGGATACCAACTTGATGTGTGAGACCTATCAATTATGAATGGACATCAGGGACTTCATGACCTGATCCACAAGGTTCACCTGACCCTGCATGAAGAGAGTCCCACCAAACAAACAGACAGTGATCATTCTCCTTGAAAGAGAAGATACACTGAAAGAAGATCCCAAGATACTGGACTTCCAGTGACTTGGGGGAATATAAAATCATCAACAACCTCAGGTCAACAGCTGCTGGCTCAAATGGGGTTAAAATGTACTCCAGAAATCTTAGTTATTGCCTTGATTGCTAAACTCAAACAAAACTCTGTAAATGCCTTGGTCTTAATAATAACATTGTCCTGTTGTTGTAGCCCAGCTGTGGGAAATCCAGTACAATCAGACTCCTTAACTTCTATAACCCATTACAATATCTGGGTTCACCTGGTTAAAATTTTTAACTTGTCTGAGATTTGTATCCACTAGGATGGTTCTTTTCTTGTGGAACATATACCTTTAATTATATACCTGCTAATATGTCTCATGATACCCATTGTTGTCTTAGCAGGCTAACTGTGTTCTTACCATCCCCACAGGATTTAATAGGTCACCATCCTGCACAATGTATCCATAAAAGGTCTATTCTCCTTGATGAAAACTGTGATGATTCTTTAAAACTTCTAAGGCAAAATTTAATGCTTTGACATTTTCCTTAGTGAGTATCCCTGGACTAGCTTTTGGGGCTTACAATGAAACTGGCCTGTGCTATGGAAAAAATATTAATCATACCTCTATGGAAATTAATATGCTTAATGAAGAACAAAAGCAACATTGTCAAGCCATACTTCACAATCGGGCTGCAATTGATTATTTGTTAGTATTACATCATAAAGGATGCCAGGAGTTTAATAATATGTATGGCTTCCATTTAAGTGATAATAGTAATTCTATATCAAAGGAGTTTACATACACATTCACAAATAAAACCTGTAAGGAATAAAAATAAGGGAGACATAGAGACAAGGTTCAGAGGCATGAAAATGGCAGAGAGGCCAAGCTGCCAAGCTTTATTTATATCAATAGGTTACATTAGGTCATTAGTACCATAACTATATTATTGTTTAGAGTATCAGTAAGGTTTCTTATTCTGCAGTAACATTCCACAATTATAATATGCAATGTCAGGAGGTTTGTACAGCTCTCAAGAAAATCCATTGTCTAAAGTTACTGTTAAGCATGCAGATTCAGGAGCACTGGAGCTTGGTGAAACATTGTAGTTATTTAGCAAACAAGTTCCTTACTCCCAGGAGCTATGTGCCTAAGATCAAGGTGGAAACTCTTGTGAAGAACATTGCTACAGAGGCCAGGCATCCCGTGTATTTACACAGAAGTTTCCCAGCAGCCAGGCATTCTGTACCTTTGCACAGAAACTTCCTAGCAGCCAGGCATTCTGTACCTTTTCACAGAAACTTACCAGCCACCAAGCATGCTACAATAAAAAAGTTTATCAATCCCAAACACAGAACTGCTACAGCTCCCCTTCCTTGTTTTTTAAAGGCCTTTTGGATAAATAATATTTGTTTCCTTCTTAATGCTGGTGGAGGCAAAAAATTGGGTAGGCATTGACAATAGAAAACACAACATAACAATCCCAGTATTAAAAGGTACAAGTGCAGAGTAGTGTGGAAAGTAGTTTTAAAACTAAACAACAGTGAAATAACTGGGTATTTATGTATAAAACAAACTGTATCGAACTCTCCCACCCACTAGATAAATGAATCTTTTCTAGGTACATTAAATAATTTCAAAAAAGTTAAAAATAAGTTTTATACAATAATATAAAATAATATACAAAGGCAAAGTGGCTATTAGTTTATTTTATCACCAAAAAAGCTGGCAGTATGGGCCATAGGGGATGAATAAGTCTGGAAGAGAAAGGATTGGTTTCATTTGGGTCATTGGACAAGTCAGTGACCAAATGCATGGAGGTAATATGAGGTGGAGAAAAAGAGAAGAAAAGGCAACTCCTTCAGACTTGGGCCCCAGACATGGATATCCTTGATACATCTATGAACATTTACTTTTAAAGAGCAGGACAGAAACTTAAAACTAGCTTGGGAAAAAGTTATCCAGGCCAATGATCTGTTCATTCCACCTCTGCAAGTGCCCCTCTGTTGATCTCAAGAATTCTGGAGATTAAAGAAATGTAACCTGGACAGGAGGATTCCACAAAATTGTGACAGGGTGGTATTGTACTGGCTATAGACACCTTGAACAACCCTGGGAACCCTTCACTTACTAGAGAACCACTGCTATATTGTCCCCATGTGGGGAGTAGAGGCCTACCTCCTGCCCCATATTGAAGCAGGGAGCCTCCAGTGATATTGGGGGTATCTCCTCCTTCTCCAGCACACACACTGTCAAAACACAAACTATCATAAATCTGTCTTGGAATTGGAGCTTATGAAATACAGCCAAAGTCTGACAATAACTTGTAAAGAAAGTAAATCTTGACTTTTTTATATCCAAGGTGGCCACAATTTATTAACGTGCCTGATGCCTCTCCTTCCCTTAACACTCCTCTAATCCCTCTGCAGCTTCTCTCAACCTTTAGTATCCATTGCAAATCTATACACTTCAGTCTGCACTCCTGCTCTGTGAAGGAAGTTGCCATCATCTCTCACATAGGCTATGGCAACAGCTTCATTGCTGGTGCCTCTCTCCCCACTTGCCCTGGTAAAACCCATTCTGTTCTCAGCAGCCAGTGATTCTTTGAGTAATCCAATCTGTGGTTGATTTTCTTTTTAACATGCATACATCAGTGTTCACTATAGTGTAAAGCTTTGTTTTAATAAAAGCATAGAATTCTATATTTAGTCACCAATGATAATACAAAACAGTTCCATTGGCATCAAATTCCATAGTGTTCCCTTAATATTCAGTCACTATCCCTCCGAATCCATTAGTACTGTAGTCATTTTTTTTTTTTTTTTAATCTGTAGTGGTATGTTTTACAGAATTCCGTGTACATAGGATCATACAATACTATCTTTCTGAAGAGGCTTTATGATTTCTCATTATAACCAATGAAGAATGAAGATTTGTGGTCCTCCACATTCTCCTTTGCATTTGGTAATTTTTAGAGTTTTGGATTTTACCATTTTTAAAAGCATCTCATTTTTCATGGTTTTCATTTACATTTCCCTAGTAAAAAAGTGGTGTTGGGCACCTTTCATATGTGTTTTGTGATCTGTATAACCTATTTGGTATAGTGAGTGTTCTAATCATTGGCATATTTCCATTGCTTTTTAAAGACAACTTGAGTTTATTAGTTCTATATTTATTTAGGATGGGTCCATTGGCCATATAGGGAGTTTATAAATATTTTCACCTAATCTTCACATTTTTATAACACTATCTTTAAAAAATTAAGTTATCAATATGACTTATTATCTTGATACTGATGATGATTGGCTGAGAGAGCATTTGTCAGATTTATCCATTGTAAAATCACCTACTTTCTATATGTACTCTTTTAATTTATTGTATTTGTTCTTTTTAGTTATAATGACAGTAGAGTTTATTTTGACATATTTACACATGCACGGAGTATGTCTTGTTCTAATTAGGATCCCAGTCTTGTAGATGTAAATGATGTCGAGATTCACTGTGGTGTATTCATATATGTATGTAGGAAAATCATGTTAGATTCATTCTACTGTCTTTCCTACTCCTATCCCCACTCCCTTCCCTTCATTCCCCTTTGTCTAATACACTGAATTTCTGTTCTCCCCCCCCTGTCCTGTGTGTGTTAGCATTCATATATCAGAAAGAAAATTCAACCTTTTTTTTTTTTTTGGGGGGGGGAATGGCTTATTTCATTTAGCATGATAGTCTCCAGTGCCATTTATTTATTGGGAAATCCCATAATTTCATTCTTCTTTATGTCTCAGTAATATTTTATTGTGTGTGTATATATATATCACATTTTCTTTCTTTCTTTTTCTTTTTTTTTTCTTTTTTTTTTTTTTTTTTTTTTTTTTTTTTTTTTTTGGGTACCATGGATTGAACTCAGGGGTACTCAACCACTGGGCAACATCCCCAGCCTTTTTTGTATTTTATTAGAGACAGGGTCTCACTGAGTTGCTAAATGCCTTGCCATTGGTGAGGCTGGCTTTGAACTTATGATCCTCCTGCTTCAGCCTCCCAAGTACTGGGATTACAGGCGTGCACCACTACGCCTAGCTCCACATTTTCTTTATCCATTCATCAATTGAAGGGCATCTAGGTTGTTTGGTTCCATAGCTAATGTAAATTGTGCTGCTATAAACATCGATCGATGTAGCTTTATCAATGCAGTATGCTGATTTTAAGTCCTTTGTAGATATATATATATATCTATATTTACCTATCTATATCTCTATATATCTATATCTCTATATATCTATAGCTACCTATCTACCTATCTATATGTTACTCTTTAGAAAGAAGTCGGTATGTGCAACCTGCACTTAGAGAGTACAGATTTATACCTCACTTCCTTGAATAATAATAATAATCTACATAAATAGTTTTGAATTCTTCATAGGAGTTTTAAAAAATTTCCCTATTCATACATTTATTAAATTACTTATTTATTCATAAATACCTTTTATGCTTCAGGTTAATTTTTAAAAAAAAATTTTTTTTAGTTGTAGATGGACACAATACAGTTATTTTATTTGTTTATATTTATGTAGTGCTGGAGATCAAACCCAGTGCATCTCATGCATGCTAGGCAAGTGCTCTACCCCTGAGCCACAATCCCAGCTCCAGGTTAAAAATTAATAGTTTGTTTAATTGCTCAAATTGTTTCAGCTCTGGCCATTAGGAGCTCTTTCAGTTGCCTCCCATGTCCCTTTGACATATTTGCTTCATGAGTTTTTATTTTTTTTATTTTATTTTATTTTATTTTTTTTTTTTTTTTGTGGTACTGGGGATTGAACTCAGGGGCACTCGACCACTGGGTCACATCCCCAGCCCTTTTCTGTATTTTATTTAGAGACAGGGTCCCACTGAGTTGCTAAGTGCCTCGCCATTGCTGAGGCTGGCTTTGAACTCGCGATCCTCCTGCCTCAGCCTCCCAAAGTGCTGGGATTACAGGCGTGCACCACCGCGCCCGGCTAGTTTTTATTTTTATTTTGGGATGTTTTTCCTTACTTTCTCACACTACAAAATGGACTATTTTGCATTCTTACAGTCTTTGAATTAATTTCTCCACAGAGCATTGATTATTTTCATTGCACTATGATATCAAATCTTAGCCCTCGTTATATATGCTACTAAGTTATCATTGCTTCTACACCCTCTCTGCTGACAGAGCAAAAAAAATATGTATATTAACCTGTTTACAAACACATCTATAATTATCTATAAACATAACCACATGTATCTACATTAAGCTGAACATAAATTCATACTTTCATACTGAAGTCTCCTACTTCAATCCATGGCCACAAAGATCATTTTAGCCACTTGGCTTTTTTTTTTTTTCTCTCTCTCTCTAACATTCTAACCCAATAATGAGAAAACTATCTCCTACCACCTGCCCTGTATTTAATTAATTTTTCAATTCCAGCATACCTGTATGGTGGTTTCAGAATTATTTTTGCATATGTGATCTACCATGGGAAATAACTTTATCAATTAGAGTATGGCTCTTATTCACAGGTCTTTTGACTTTAGTCTACAGAATCCAGTCACAAAGTTACTCACTTCCAAAGTTGAAAGGTTAACAATTTTGTCTCCATACCCTTGGGTGAGGTTGTTCCACACATTTGTAGTACAGACAGATGGTTATTTCATAGTATTTATTCCATTTTGGCACACCTCAATATCCCATTTACATGCCATGAGATTCACTCTTTGTGCCATAATGTTGTATGTCTTTTGATAAAATTGTCACATATCCCCCATTGTAGTTTCATATACAAAAATATTTTTTTTCTCCAATAAACCACTTTTGCTTAACATAATCTACCTCTTTTTCTAGCAATTTCTGGTAATTCTTTTATATTTTTACTATTGCGTTTTTAAAAATATTGTATAATTGGAAGCATACCATATCTTCTCATATGGCTCTATTTCACTTAGATATTTAAAATTCATCCATGTCTTTGCCTTACTTGATATTTCATTACTTTGTATTGATTTATAGTATTCCATTGTATTGATGTACCCTAGATATATAACCATCTAATGGCAGATATCTGGGTTGCTCCAACTTTTGGAATTTATCAGTAGAGCTGCTATAAATATTCACATGCAAGTTTTTTTCCCCTGGAAATGGATTTTCAACTCCTTTGAGTATAAGTCTAGGAACAGGAAGGCTGTATGGTGTGGTAAAGTGATCAGCATTGTAAGCAGCACAAACTGTCTTCCAAAGTGACTATACCATTTTGCATTCTCACAACCAATGGATGGGAATTCCAATGGTCTACATTTTTTATAGCAATTGGTTTTGTCAATGTTTTGAATTTTAATCATTCTGGTAGGTGTATAGTGGTTATTTGTTGTTTTAATTTATTAATACCCTAACAGCAATATATCAAGTGTATTTACATATGATTATTAGTCTTCTCTGTATCTTCTGGGATTTGCTGTCTGTTCATGTTTTACCCAGTGTTATGGATGGTTTGTTCTCTTTTTGTTGCCTTATAAAGCTCTATATAAATATTAAATAAACATCCTTGACCAGCTCTGTTTTATATTAAGATTTTCTTCCAGTTAGCAGCTTGTTTTCTCCTTCTTGTAATATTGTCTTTTATAGACAATCAATGTTTATTTTCAGTAGATTGAGCTAACCATTATTTCTTTCATGGACTTACTTCCTGTTTTTAACATTCTGTCTGTAGGCTCAAGAGCAAATATAAAGCAAAGTGAATTTTATCTTATATTTACCTTTATAAGTGTTACAATCTTGTAATTCACAAAGTTTTATGATTATTTTAGTTAATTTTTATGGACTGTATAAATTATGCCTAGTTCTTTTTTTTTCCTTTTTCATTTTCTCTATTAATTGTTCAGATACCATTTGTTGAAAGACCATTTTCTCCATTTATTTACAATTTGCCTTAGTTGAAAATCTGTTGATTGTATTTTCATAGTCTATTTTTTAACTTCATTCTAATAGTTCCACATATCTCTGTGTATATTCTTTGATGATATATGCATCCTTATGACAGCTTTTTAGTCAATCTTCAGATTGGTTAATACAAGTTATGGTTTTCTTCAATATTTTGTGGTATTTTGATTCATTATTTTCCCATGTGATGTGTAGAATCAGGTTGTTCATATCTAGAAAATAGCTTCCTATAATTTTGATCAAAACTGTTTTGAATCCATAGATAAATTTGGGAGGAAATGACATACTAACAACATGTGACTTCTTATCCAGAAAAAAGGAATATCTGTTCATTTATTACTTTAGAACTTCACTCAATTTTCTAGTTAGTGCTTTGTAGTTTCCAACATAGTGATCTCACAGAGTTATACCTAAATATTTCAATTTTTGGAGCTATTATAAATGGTATTTTTTAGTCCAAATCCCAAATGTTTATTGCAGCTGTATTGTAAAGCAATGGTTTGTTGGTTGACCTTGTATCCTGGGACATGCTGTACTCATTTCTTTTAGAAGTTTGTTTGTCTGAGAAAGTTTTTGTGTCTCTACTTTTTTTAAAAAAAATTATTATTCTAATTTGTTATACATGTTTGCCAAGTACATTTCATTTCATATTATGTATAAAGAGCACAATTTTTCAAGTTGCTGCTTTTATATAACATATTTTTTACAAAATTGTGTCTTCATACATGTACTTAAGGTAATCATGGATAACTCAGTCTACCATTATTCCTATCCCCTTACCCCCTTCCCACCCTCCCCCCTCTTTGTTCTATTTAAAGCTCTTTCATTCCTCTCATCCCCTCTCTCTTGCCTTTATAAGTTAGTATCTTCCTATCAAAGAGATCATTCCACCTTTGGTTTTTTGGGATTGGCTAACTTCACTTAGCATTATTTTCTCCAACTCCATCCATTTACCTGCAAATGCCATGATTTTATTCTCTTTTAGTGCTGAGTAGTGTTCCATTGTGTATATACACCAAAGTTTCCCTATCCATTCATCAGCTGATGGGCATCACAATCTATTGTGAATTGTGCTGCTATAAACATTGATGTGGCTGTGTCCTTGTAGTGATCTCTTTTTAAATCCTTTGGGAATAGGCCAAGGAATGGGATAGCTGGGTCAAATGGTGGTTCCATTCCCAGTTTTCCTAGGAATCTCCATACTACTTTCCATATTGGCTTCACCAATTTGCAGTTCCACCAGAAATGTAAGAGTGTGCCCTTTTCCCCACATCCTCGCCAGCATTTATTGTTGTTTGTTTGTTTGTTTTTTTTTTTTTTTTTTTGATAGCTGCCATTCTGACTGGAGTAAGATGGAATCTTAGAGTTGTTTTGATTTGCATTTCTCTAATCACTAAAGATGTTGAACATTTTTTCATATATTTGTTCATTGTTTTTATATCATCTTCTGAGAAGTGTCTGTTTCTTTCCTTGGCCCATTTATTGATTGGGTTATTTTGTTTGTTTGTTTGTTTGTTTGTTTGTTTGTTTTTGGTGTTAAGGCTTTCAAGGGCTTTATAAATCCTTGAGGTTAGTGTTCTATCTGATGTACTTGTGGTAAAGATTTGTTCCCATTCTGTAGGTCCTCTATTCACCTCACCAATGATTTCTTTTGCTGAGAAGATTTTAGTTTGGATCCATCCCATTTATTGATTCTTGGTTTTAGTTCTTGTGCTATAGGGGTCTTATTGAGGAAGTTGGAGCCTAAACCAACATGATGGAGATTTAGGCCTACTTTTTCTTCTATTAGATGCAAGGTCTCTGGTTTAATTCCTAGGTTCTTGATCCACTTTGAGTTAAGTTTTGTGCATGGTGAGAGAAAGAGATTTAATTTCATTTCATTACATGAGGATTTCCAGTTTTCCCCACACAATTTGTTGAAGAGACTGTCTTTTCTCCAGTGAACGTTTTTGGCACTTTTGTCTAATATAAGATAACTATAGGTGTGTGGGTTCGTCTCTGTGTCTTCTATTCTGTACCATTGGTCAACTGGTCTATTTTGATGCCAATACCATGCTGTTTTTGTTACTATTGCTTTGTAGTACAAGTTAAGGTCTGGAAAAGTAATGCCACCCACTTCATTCTTCTTGCTAAGAATCACTTTGGCTATTCTGGGTCTCTTATTTTTCCAGATGAATTTCATGATTGCTTTTTCTATTTCTATGAGGAATGATATTGGGGTTTTGATTGGTATTGCATTGAATCTGTATAGTGCTTTTGGGAGAGTGGTCATTTTGACAATGCTAGTTCTACCTATCCATGAACAAGGTAGATCTTTCCATCTTCTAAGATCTTCATTAATTTCTTTCTTTAGCGTACTGTAGTTTTCATTGTAGAGGTCTTTAACATCTTTAAGTTGATTCCCAAATATTTTTTTGAGGCTATAGTAAATCAGGTGGATTTCCTAGTTTCTCTTTCTGAGGATTTGTCTCTGATGTACAGAAATACCTTTGATTTATGGGTATTGATTTGATATCCAGCTACTTTGCTGAATTCATTTATTAGATCTAGAAGATTTCTGGTGGAATTTTTTGGATCTTCTATGTATACAATCATATCATCTGCAAATAGTGATAATTTGAGTTCTTCTTTTCCTATCTGTATCCCTTTAATTTCTTTCATCTGTGTAATTACTCTGGCTAGGGCTTCAAGAACCATGTTAAATAGGAGTGGTGAAAGAGGGCATCCCTGTCTTGTTCCAGTTTTTAGAGGGAATGCTTTCAATTTTTCTCCATTTAGGACTATGTTGGCATGGGGCTTAGCATAGATGTTCTTTATGATGTTGAGGTATGTTCCTGTTATCCCTATTTTTTGTAGCAGTTTGAACATGAAGGGATGTTGTATTTTGTCAAATGCTTTCTCTGCATCTGTTGAGATGATCATATGATTTTTATCTTTGAGCCTGTTGATGTGATGAATTACATTTATTGATTTCCTTATATTGAAACAACCTTGCATCCCTGGAATGAAGCCCACTTGATTGTGGTGCACTATCTTTTTGATGTGTTTTTTGTATTCAATTTGCCAGAATTTTATTGAGAATTTTTGCATCTATATTCATTAGAGATATTGGTCTGAAGTTTTCTTTCTTTGATTTGTCTCTGTCCGGTTTTGGAATCAGGGTGATATTGGCCTCATAGAATGAGTCTGGGAGTGTTCCCTCATTTTCCATTTCATGAAATAGTTTGAGAAGTATTGGTGTTAGTTCTTCCTTAAAGGTCTTGTAGAACTCAGCTGTGTATCCATCCAGTCCTGGGCTTTTCTTGGTTGGTAAGTTTTTTATGGCATCCTCTATTTTTTTTTGCTTGAAATTAACCTATTTAAATAGTGTATATCATCTTGACTGAGTTTGGACATATCATAGGTCTCTAGAAATTTGTTGATGCCTTCGTTATTTTCTATTTTATTGAAGTATAAATTTTCAAAATAATTTCTAATTATCTTCTGTATTTCTGTAGTATCTGTCGTGATATTTCCTTTTTCATCGTAGATAGTGCAATTTGTGTTTTCTCTCTTCTTTTCTTCGCATAGCTAAAGGTTTATCAATTTTAATTATTTTTTTCAAAGAACCAACTTTTTGTTCTGTCAATTTTTTCAATTGTTTTTTTTAGTTTCAATTTCATTAATTTCAACTCTGATTTTAATTATTTCCTGTCTTCTACTTCTTTTGGGGTTGATTTGTTCTTCTTTTTCTAGGGCTTTGAGATGTAATGTTAGTTCATTTATTTGTTGACTTTTACTTTTTTGAAGGAATGAGCTTCATGCAATGAACTTTCCTCTTAGTACTGCCTTCAGAGTGTCCCAGAGATTTCAGTATGTTGTATAGTTGTTCTAATTTACCTCTCAGAATTTCTTAATCTCCTTCTTGATGTCTTCTGCAACCCATTGATCATTCAATAGTGTATTATTTAGTCTCCAGGTGTTAGAGTAGCTTTTCTTTCTTTTTTATTATTGATTTCTAATTTCATTCCATTATGATCTGATAGAATGCAAGGTAGTATCCCTACTTTTTAATATTTGCTTAGAGTTGCTTTATGGCATAATATATGGTCTATTTTCGTTTTTTTTTTTTTTTTTTTTTTTTTTTTTTTTGCTTTGTACCGGGGATTGAACTCAGGGGCACTCGACCACTGGGCCACATCCCCAGCCCTTTTTTGTATTTTATCAGAGACGGGGTTCTGAGTTCCTAAGTGCCTCATCATTGCTGAGGTTGGCTTTGAACTCATGATTCTCCTGCCTCCACCTCCCAAGTGCTGGGATTACAGGTTTGTGCCATTATGCCCAGCATATATGGTCTATTTTAGAGAAGGATCCATGTGCTGCTGAGAAGGATGTGTATTGGCTCATTGATGGATGATATACTCCATATATGTCAGGTAAGTCTAAGTTATTAATTGTATTATTGAGTTCCATAGTTTCTTTGTTTAACTTTTGTTTGGAAGATCTATCCAGTGGTGAAAGAGGTGTGTGTTAAAATCACCTAGAATTATTGTGTTGTGGTCTATTTGATTCTTGAACTTGAGAAGAATTTGATTGATGAATGTAGATGCTACATTATTTGGGGCATATATATTTATAACAGTTATATTTTGTTGATCTATGATTCCATTAAGCAGTATGAAATGTTCATCTTTATCTCTTTTGACTAACTTTGGCTTGAAGTCTACTTTATTGGATATGAGGATGGAGACCCCTGCTTGCTTACATAGACCATGTGAGTGATATATTTTATCCCATCCTTTCACCTTCAGTCTATGGGCGTCTTTTCCTATGAGATGTGTCTCTTGAAGGCAACATATTTTTGGGTCTGTTTTTTTTAATCCAATCTAATAGCCTGTGTCTTTTAATTGGTGAGTTTAGGCTATTAACATTCAGGGTTATTATTGAGACATAATTTGTATTACCAGTCATTTTTATTTTTTAAATTATTTTTGGTATTTAGTTTGACTTGGTTTTTCCTTTGGTTGTTTTTTCCCTTTATTGTAGTTCTTCTCTTTGCAGATTTTCATTATTATTTTTCACTTCCTCCTCATGGAATGTTTTACCAAGAATGTTCTGTAGAGCAGGCTTTCTTGTTGTAAATTCTTTTAGCTTTTTTTTATCATGGAATATTTTTAATTCATCCTCAAATCTAAAGCTTAATTTTGCTGGATAGAAAATTCTTGGTTGGCATTCCTTATCCTTTAGAGCCTGGTATATGTTGTTCCAGGCTCTCCTGGCTTTGAGGGTCTGGATTGAAAAATCTGCTGAGATGTGAATTGGTTTTCCCTTATAGGTAATTTGATTTTTCTCTCTTGCACCCTTTAAACTTCTATCTTTATTTTGTATGCTAGGCATTTTCATGACAATGTGCCTGGGTGTGGACCTGTTGTAATTTTGTACATTTGGCGTCTTATAGGCCTCTTGTATTTGATTTTCAAATTCGTTCTCCCTGCTTGGGAAATTTTCTGATATTATTTCATTGAAGAGATTGTGCATTCCTTTGGTTTGAATCTCTGAACCTTCCTCTATTCCAATAAATCTTCAATTTGTTCTTTTGATGGTATCCCATAGTTCTTGGATATTCTGTTCATGGTTTCTTACCATCTTCACTGTCAGGTCAACTTGATTTTCAAGATTATATATTTTGTCCTCATTCTCTGAGGTTTTATCTTCCAAGTGGTCCAATCTGTTGGTGATGCTTTCTGTTGAATTTTTTAAGAGGCTTACTGTTTCTTTTATTTCAAGGATTTCTGTTTGGTTTTTCCTCAAACTCTCTATCTCTTTCTTAAAGTAATCTTTTGCTACCTGGATTTATTCTCTTATCTCTTTGTTGGTGTGCTCAGTGGTTGCCTGTATTTGATGTCTTATCTCTTTGTTGGAGAGATCAATTTTTGCCTTTACCTGTTCACTTATGTCATTTTTTAAATCCCTTATCATTTTAATTAGGTATATCCTGAACTCCTTCTCTGACATTTCACCTACTGTGCTTTCTATGGTTTCTATTGTTGTAGTATCTTGCTTTTTGGGGGGCATTTTTCTCCCATGTTTCTTCATGATGTCTATGTATTTTCCTCTCCTGCAAGGTAAGCCTGAGGTATTACAGCTTCTGCACTTTTGTCTTATAAGGTCCCTCCAGATTACCCCAAACCTCACTTTTTAGGGAAATATCAATATTAGAGCTTTCAATGTACCCAATGTGTATGCATATATCAGTTTTTCTATTTTTATATTTACAGTTTTGTTGCTTTAAACATAAATGATGAGATCAGTTATCTTATTCCATATAGTCTGTATGTTTGCATGGTGGTTTACAGTATCTAATGGTAGAAGAGGGGACTTAGAGGTTTGCTTAAACATTTATGAAGTAAGATCTGAGAAAATAGAGGTATTAGATTATTTGACTAGTGAGAATATAATCATTAGAAATTGGCTGTTAGTAGAAGAAGCAAGAGATAGACAACCCCATGTAAGATTCCCTGTTAGATCACAACAGCATAACTGGTTGCACCTTCTGGTGCATCCTGGTCCCCAGGGACCTTAGTGATGTCATACCTGGACCTTTTTGTTGTTCCTTGGTAGTAGCATAGCTAACTCAGTTTTGTGGCAGTGGCAGCCTCAGGCCTATAATTATATTGGTGTTGGCTTGAGTAGCTACAGAATCCCAGTGCGGTGTGTCTCTCTGGGCAGACATGGGTTCCCTCTCTGGTTTGTGGGCATGGAGTGGACCTCTCTCTCCAGATCTCCTCCTGGCTGCAGTGTGGTGGAGCAGGCAGTCTGGCTTTCTTCTCCCCACTCTCTACCTCCTGGGACTCTTCCCAGTCTAATTGCTTTGGTGGGGGTTGGGCAGGTGGGCAGCAGGGCCCTTCCACAGGGTGGAGCCTGAAGTTCCAGGTCCTGGTGATGGCGTGGGCTGGTGGTCAGGCGGGCTGGTGGCTGGGCCACTCCTTCCAGCGGGTGTCTACCGCTTATTTTGGTGACAGCTGGGCAGGTCGCAGGGAATGGACAGGGCCCTTCCTCTGGTCGGGCCCTCTCTGCAGCGGGGACCTGCTATTCCCAGCCCCCGAGGCGGTGGCAGCCTGAGCAGGCAGCCGGGCCAGTGGCTGGGCCCTGTCTCTACTTTTAATGGAGAGTTTCACTATATAGAGAACTCTCAGATGGTGAGTTTTTGTTTTTCTTTCAACACTTTAAATATTATGTTCTATTCTATTCTTGCTTGTGTGACTTCTGAGAAAATATGTCCACTGTAATTCTTAACTCTCTATCACTATAGGGAAATTTCTTTTTCTTCTGACTTCTTTCAAGCATTTTCTCTTTTTCTTCCTTTCTTTTTCTATTTAAAAGTGATATGCATAGGTGTTAATGTATGTGTACATATTTATCAAAAATATGTGTACACATATTTTCTAACATGTGTTACCAGCAAAGTATGACTGAATTGGGGGAACTGGAGACCAAACAACATAAAGAAGAATAACAAAAGACCACATAACAATATAGTTGAATATGACCACAAATAATACATTTATGTAAAATTATGTATTTGTAAATATTTTAAAAATAAACATAAAATATAAAAGTGATTATTTACAAGAAATGAGGTTTTAGAGATTGTTGATTATATGAAAAGGCCACCCACTTAAGGTATTTCTCTCATTTCAATTAGAAGTGAAATAAAATTATCTTCCCCATCACCTTTACTCAACCCTGCATGGATTTGAGTAAATGGTTGGTCTCTAGAATTGCATAAACTAATGTCTTTGAGCCTAAGACAAGCCTGGGCCTTCCTTTGCTGAAGAAATATCAGATAATCCATCTGAATTGTGAATGTGGATTCTTTATTGCACAAAAATAGGTTGGATACATTTTGACATTTTTTGATAACAATAGACTTTACTGCTATTGTTACATTTTTTTCTGTATTAAAGAATATGTCCATGAAATGCTCAGGCTAGTGTATATGCTTCCCTGAAAAACCTAAATTATTTGAAATCACAAAGTATAATTAATCACTCAAAATGGACAATTAATACCTTTGTTAAAATTAATTCATGCAAATTATTTAATACTGTCTCCATTACAGTAGTCACTAAATGTATTTCAACTAATATACTATGCATTTATTTTATTGATACATATTTACATGTGTACATATAATTTTTCTGCACACACACACATGCACACACACATACGATGTGCTAGACTGTCAGTGCTCAGAATACAGTAGTAAAATTTTCCTATCCTTTTCAACTGTATATTTTAATGGAAAGTGATACACTTAAAAAATGAGCCAGATGATTTCCTACTGTGTGAGATTTGAGACAGTTTAAGTGAATACGATCTGGTAAGTCACCTAGGGAAGCACCCCATAGTTCAAATAATGATAAATTTCTCAGAATGAGTCCTTGAAAGAGCCCAAACCTGTTCTTTCCCCTACAAGAGACTTCCAGGCTACTGGTTTTCAGGCTTCTTTGGAACTGGAACATGGGGTGGATGTGGGAATAGGGACAGTTATAGTGTCATTGTATTCACTGTTACTACTTAAATTCAGTCATATATATATATATATCATATATATATATATATATATATATATATATATATATATATAATAAACACTGGGTGGAATTTTGTAAGTCTTTGGTTAAGGCATAGAGTTTTGAATATGTTGATTTTGATCATTTTTGTTAATTTTCTCATTGATATTAAGGATGAGATTTTTCTAGCGTTCCCTATGCCATCAGTTTTACTCACGTGTCTTCAATTTGTTTTAAATATTTTTAAGTTGTTGATGGACTTTTAAAAACATCTTATTTACTTATATGTGTGCTGAGAATCAAACCCAGTGCTTCACATGCACTAGGCAAGTGTTTTACCACTGTGCCACAATCCCATCCCCTGTCTTTAATTAATTTTTCTATTTTTATTAGTGCACAATAATTACACAAAAGAGTGATGTTTGCTGTAACATATTCATATATGCACATAACATAATTTGCTTCATTTTATTTTATCTCCCCTCCTCTTTCCCCATAGAATTGGTCTACCTTTGAGATACACACACACACACACACACACACACACACACACACACAAATATATATATCTTATATAAGTACATTGTAAGTATATATAAAACAGGATTCATTATGGTACAAGAACATAGCATAATTTGGTACATTTAATTTGCCAATACTTCCCCATGCCTCCCTTCCTTCTCCTTCTCTCCCAATCCCCTTCTTCTACTCTCTTGGACACCCTTCTATTTTCTTGAGATCCCTATTTTTTTCGTTCCTTTTCCCCCTCTCTCTCTAGCCTAATTTCTGCACATGAGATAAAACATTCAACCCTTGACTTTCTGAGTCTGGCTTATTTCACTTAGCTTGATGCTCCCCAGATCCATCCTTTTACCAGCAAGTGCCACGATCTCATTCTTCTTCATGACTGAGTGGAATTCCATTGTGCATATACACTACATTATTTTTATCCATTCACCTGTTCACTGATACCTAGGCTGATTCCATAACTTGGCTATTGTGAATTGAACTGCTATAAACATTGGAATGCATATATTGCTCTAATATGCTGATTTCAGTTCTTTGAGGAAAATACCAAGGAGTGCAATAGCTGGATCATACGGTGGTTCTATTCCCAGTCTTTTAAGAAATCTCCATGCTGATTTCCATAGTGGTTGTAGTAATTTGCAATCCTATCAACAATGTGTAAGTCTTCCTTTATCCCCATTTCCTCACCAGTATTTATTATTATTTATGTTCTTGATGCTTTTGATGTTTTTCATTCTAACTGGGATGAGATGAAATAGCAATGTAGGTTTGATTTTCATTTCCCCGATTGCTAAAAAGTCAACAGCTTTTCAAATATTTGTTGGTCATTTGCATTTATTCTTTTGAGAAATGTCTAGTTCATTTACTCATTTATTCATTATGTTGTTTGGAATTTTTGTGTTAATTTTTTTGAGTTCTTTATATATTTTGAATATTAATTCCCTGTCAGAATGGCAAAGATGTTATCCAATTCTGTAAGCTCTTTCTTCATGCTCTTAATTGTTTCCTTTGCTGTGCAAAAGCTTTTAATTTGATGTCATCCCATTTATTTACTTAAAGTTTTATTTCCTGAGCTTTAGGAGTCTTGAGGAAGTTGACACGTGTCCTGATATATTGAAATGTTGACCCTATGTTTTCTTGTAATAGTTGTAGAGTTTTGGGTCTAATGTTTAAGTCTTTGATCTACTTTGAGTTAACTACTGTAGTGAATGACCCGTTGCCATTTTTGGTTTTCAACCTTGCACAATCCCCAGATGTCTCTCATAATGTTACAACTCTTGATTCATATCTACCAGCTCAGCCTAGGTGGCTGAATTTGAAGCAGGACCAGCTTACTCTCCTCTAACCACAATAGAGGTTCCACACTCATCCTCAATCCCCATTCCAGAGTTCTAACTCTTTCTCTCTCTCTTTTTAAATGTTTTTCTACTCAAGGGAGGCTTTCATCTTTGGGAAGGATAAAAGTTTAACTCAGTTGATTTTTTTTTAATCATAGAAAAATAATAGAGTCAGGAAAATTGGACTAATATCTGAAAATACTAATATATTATCTTTTAAATTCTGTTCAAAGGAGAAAACAGAAGAAAAAAATTAAGAAATGGAAAGTAAGGTGGAACAGGGAAGAAGGGAAAGAAATGAGTGTGAAGATTAGATCTCTGAACAGCCACAAAGATAGGAGTGGGGGAGAGACCTAGCTAAACATTATTTGATACCCTGCTTTCACAAATCCTATGCATGCTATCCCCTCTATGGCTGTCCTTTGAAATGCTAATTAGCAGATTAACCACCTTTCTCAGTGCTTTAAGAACGTTTTTCCCTTTAATTTGAAGGTCTTTGTTCTGTGAGATCTAAAACTAAATCCATGACAGATTCAAAATAATTTCACTTCCTTGTGACGCTTTTGGAATGCATTTGAGCATATGAGGGTTTGGGAAGATGTACTCTTACAATTTGGAACAGTTGTAATCACTTCCTTTGTGAAATTTTCCTAATCTCCCTAAGACTTTGCTTGCTTTCAGCTCCCTAACTCATGCTTGCATTGCTCACAGTTATATTGTGTATCTTTTACTACCATTTAAAAATTATCACTTTACTTTCAGTGTCCCCTGATAGATCATAAAATTCTCTGAAATGGTGGTAAAGTTTGGTCTTATCAATGCTTGGCATATAGTTAAGAAGTTAGTAAATGACTGTTGAATTACTCTTTCATTGCTTGGCCAATTTATGAAATGGATTTATGGAAGATCTGACTATGACTTTCACATGCCATTGAGAAAAGAAGACTATTCTGCCTCCTAGAAATGAAAGCCAATTAAAATATAGATGTGATTGGCAATTCTTATTTCTTCTTGCAGTTATTAAAAATTGCAAAGCCAGGTGAAGTGGTGATTGCCTATAATCCCATTTTCTTGAGAGGCTGAAGCAGGAGGATGGCAAGTTGCAGGCCAGACTTGACAACTTAGCAGGACCCTAGCTCCAAAAAAATTTTTAAAAAGGGCCCAGAATGTAGCTACCTGTTGGAGTATCACTGGGTTCAATCCCTAGTGCTTGAAAAATGAATCATAGAACTTAAAGTGTTATAATCAGATGCAAAGCAATGGGAACATAGAAAACACTTAGAAAAAGCAAAATTGGCAATCAAAGCTAAACTATTTTTTCCTTAATTGTTGATCAAACAGAGAAAAGGCTAAACCAAACAGAGAAAGAGATCAAGAGAGGGAGAGGCACTAAAATATTCCAAATTTAGAAGAAATGGAAGTTGGGGAAATGGAATAAAAACAAAAATAACTATAATCCCTTTACTTTAACTTTAGCAGTTATTAAATTATTCATCATTTTCAATTCATTGATATCTTTCAAAACTTGACTTATTAATAGTTTAATCTTAAGTGTGTCAGAATTAGTTAAAACATAATGGGTTTTTGTAACAAAGGTATGTTAAAATTTTGGAAATGATGGTAAATAGGTGTATTATCTTTTCATCTCTGTCATTAAAATACATGACATGAACAACTTAGAAGAGGAAGAGTTCATTTGGGGCTTGTGGTTTCAGAGGTTCAGCATGGTCAGCCAACTCTATTGCTGTGTACACTATACAAAGCAGAACATCATGACAGAATGGTGTGGCTCAGGTCATGAAAGCCAGGAAGGAGAGAGAGAGAGAAAGAGAGAGAGAGAGAGAGAGAGAGAGAGAGAGAGAGAGAGAAATGAATGTGTCTGTTTTTGTGTGTGTGCAAGGAACCAGGGACAAAATATAAACCCCAAAGGCACTACCCCAGTGACCTACTACCTCCAGCAATGCCTTACCTGTCTATAGTTACCACCTAGTACAGTAGTCCATTCAAACTATTGATAGATGAAATGGATTAATCCACTGATTAGGTTACAGCTCTCATAATGTAAACATTTTGCCTCTTGCATTAACACAGGAACTTTTAGCAAGGCATCTCATATCCAAACTGTTGGATTCCAGGCAGGAGGCCGCGCCTCCCAGGCAGGAGGCCACACTTCCCCAGGTGCTTTGTTAAAAACTACACCTCCCAAGATCCTCAGCGTGACCAAAAAACCTGACCAGCAAGTCCCCTGTCCACTACCCCCCCCCCTTGACCTCTGCTGGCCAATAGGGCAAGGACTCACTCCAAGGGGGTTTTATGGCCCCTACTCTATTTAAACCAGCCCCGGACTGAAATCGCTCTCTGTTCGCGCTTGCCTCGGTTCCTGCCTGTCCCTATTCCCGTCCATCCTTTCCCTACCCCCCTTCCCTTCCTTTCCCTACCCTTGCCCACGTGGCACCCCAATAAACCCTTTTATTTCACTAACACAGTGTTCCCGGCTAAGTTAACTATGTTTCAGCATTTTTCTAACACAAACCATACCAATAGGTATTATTAAGAAATCCTGCCGGGCGCGCGCCTATAATCCCAGCACTTGGGAGGCTGAGGCAGGAGGATCACGAGTACAAAGCCAGCCTCAGCAATGGTGAGGCACTTACCAAATCAGTGAGACCCTGTTTCTAATAAAATACCAAAAAGGGAGGGGGATGTGGCCCAGTGGCCGAGTGCCCCTGAGTTCAAACCCCGGTACAAAAAAAAAAGAAATCCTGAGTACAGGAAAATATTCTTATATCTCTTAGCTGTTTCATGTGGAATGATGTGTGGTTTTAAAACATCCCATTATCTTTTACCCTTACTTCATTCTGAAATTTTAAACAGGGGAAATTCTAACTTTAAAACAATAGAGGATAAAAGCTGATCTGGTTGTCTTCTCTATGCAGAAATTCTTCCCCAAGACTATTGTCACAGTAGGACTTGTGCACACCCATAGTTCAGATGGCTCTGGAAATTGAATGCATTCCTAATAATAATTATGCAAAAATCTCTTATGTTCTAAGAAATTGGTTGAGGAAGTGTTTCCAGGGACATGGACCACAGGGTTGTTTCTGGAGAACCCAATGGACCAGATTTGGTCACCAGCCATATTGAGAATCTAATTAACAAAGAGAAAAATGGTAGTGAAGCAAGAAATGAATTTATTCTTGGTTTGGCCCAAATTGGAAAGACTGCTACTTTAGACATATTTCTTCTCAATAGGAATAACAGCTTTAAAGTTACATAAGAGGAGAACAAAAACACAAAACAAAGAAGTATGCATATGTACATTTGATCAGCCTGAGATAAATCTGGGAAGGAAAAACGAAACTGAAAGAGAAGAGTTTAAAAGGACTGGGTACTTCTTTAAACCTTGTCATTTTACAGAGCCCTATTATAGAAGGAGGAACAACAAATAAACATAGAGACCAACCAGCAGAATAAGTGTTATGAAATGAAGTTGTCATATTAAAAGTGAGTTTAACAAAACTAGTCATTATTATCAAGATCCAAGCTGTGTATATGTACCTATGTATTCACACTTGTATGGATGTATGGGGGAATAGATGGTATAGGGGCCTCTAAATGAGGCCCTGCCTGTACCTGCCTTTATATCTTTACCCTCTTGTGCATGAAGTGAGACAATTAGAGAAGTGATGATACTAGAGGTGGCATAATACGATGTGTGTTAGGATGAGGGTGTTGAGTACAATGCACGATCCAAACAGACAAAAAGAAGATCTTAATGAAAGAGAGGGCTTTATACTTGGGGTTAGTCAGCATGAAATGATCCCACCACACCATTTTTATGACTTTGTAGCAAAATCCATCAGCCCTAGAAGCTCTAATATAATAACAATTTTTTTTTTTCTGCTTGGAACCATTATTTTTTTTCCTAACAAAATAATATAGGAAATTGTCCTTTAACCTCTTCATAGGTTCTCATAAAATTTTAAGGAGGCTTGGTAGGAACAGCTTTGAGACTCCTCTTTGCTATCTGCAATATAAGGATATGAATCCACATAACTAAAAACCACAAGTACATTTGGATTCTGTTGTTGCACTCATAAATGAGTGACACAAGGATTTCCCACAGGTAAATCTGTTTCTGCAATATTACTTGATTGACATGATGTTCTTCTCTCCTTTTCCTCATAGTTATTGTGAATTTCTGAAAAAAAAGACAAGACATCCTTTAAAAAGATATAGATAAATCAGCATTACATATTACACACTTGAGAGGGCTTCTGGGAGCTGGTAGTTTTTGTCTTGGTGTATTTGTGAGTTACATGGGTATATCTATTTTGTGAACAATCATTTAGACAATCATTTCTGATATATAAAGTTTTCTGTATGCACATATTATTTCAATAAAAGGCTAGAGAGGAAAGTTTAACAAGACAAAGAAAAGAAAAACATAATAATTAACTTAATTTGGCCTTACTTTCTGTGGTTGCTCTATGAAGTTGGCATTCCCATCTTTCCCATCTGCCAAACTTCAGATAAAGAGTCTCCAAAAATAAAGGCTAAATCCTTGAGGATTCTGTAAATGGGGCTCCTCTGGTTCCTTGGCATGCTCTTGAGAAGATTTATTTAGAGTTTGGTGCTCATGATAGCTTGTTGCTTCAGCTTTTTACAGACAAACCCCTCTCCTGCCACCCCAAACACATGTGGTACTTACTAATTCTGGCCACCTCTTCCAAAGAGTTGAAAAAATTCTTCCTTTTCTTTGTTATTAACAACTTCCTCTTCCCCATCTTGGCTCCACCCCTTCCTAGATTCCCTCTACTTGATTCTTTATTGAAAGCAAGATCTTCAATTTCAGATCTCCCAGAGGTCTCCTTTCTCCCCTGTGGCTCTGCCTTTAAGAAACTTAAAGAACACTTTAAAAAAACTGGGTACTTCTTAAGAGAATGTTATAACCATTGTCTACTCTGTTTCAGTTAGGAAACAGTTTTGATTTGGATGTACGACATTTGCTTTCTGTTTTACATGTCTTACCTCTTTGAAACACTATTTATCCTTTTATTTTTTAGGGACCAGGAACTTTAGAGGTGAAGTTTGATTATCCACAGAGAGCTAAATATTTCATGATCCAAGGGTCTTATGAATATTTTGTTTTATTATTATTTTCATAAATAATTCTCAGTTTATATTTTGGGAACAAATCATCCTTAAAGCATCTGCATAAATGAAAACAAAATCTGGTGCTTTCCAAAACTTGCATATTCTCTTTCCTCCAATTTATAATTTGCACTGAAATGGTTGTTCCCCTGCTACCAAAGCACAATGACTAGCACATGCTAAACCCTCAACAAATGCTTGCTAAAAGAAAGAAAATTGATATCTCTAATTTACTTTCTTTATTCCAAATAACACTGAGAATTAAGAAAATTAAGCAACCTTCTTAATGTGCTGAGAAGTGATATGAGTTCAAATAATTATGAATATCACACTTTTATTGTTGGTGATCCCTGGAGAAAGAGCTTGAGCTATGGGAAGAACAAATGAAAGAAGAGTCACAAAGAATGCTTTGGTTCAACTGGTTCCGTTCTACTTTGTCATTGCTTTTTTGCCTTCATTCTGGTAATCAGGCTTCCAAATATAAACATTCCTTTACTGCTTGGCATTCACATCTGTGACTTCACTTCAATGGTTTTAGTATTTCATTTAATGTATATTTATGTAAATATGTTATTTCAGAAGCATTGCTAAATTTTAAACTGAAATTTTATTATTCTTAGGGATATGTTTCCTGAAAAATAGATTTGTACAATGTAATGAAAGTGATTGGACAATAAGTGTTTTGTTGAGACGAAAGATATGAGCTGAGAACCTTGCATTAAGATAAAATTCCTTTTGTTTTATAACACATTTACTATTTTGCTTTAATCCTTATGTGTTTTGACTTCTCTGCAGCATTTGACATTATAATCTCCTTTTCCCTTGTCATTCATTTTCCCATGAATCCCCATATACTTTGTTCTCTTGTCCATCCTCTTATTTCCTACTTCTCTAATAGTTCCATGCATGATTTCTCTAGTCTTTGAAACATGAACACATTTCCAAAGTTACATCTTTATATTCTCTTCTTTATCCCTCTTTGCATGTAGTTTATCACATATGGACAAGTGCATCATTCTTAAAGAAAAGGGGGATAATAAAACACCATGCCCCTAACGTCCCCTTTGTGTTCCTAAAAACCTATCTAAGGGGACAATAAGAGCAAGCCTAGGCCAGAAAACCAGATATTTGAAGGACATTGACTTTCTCTTATGCATACCAAACCATGGTAGTTAGTTTTTATGTGTAGAAAGCTACTTTCTTTTATATATGTTGGGACAGTTGCTCATTGGGATACCCATCATAAAAGCAAACTAAGCAAGCTAATGCTGATGATGTCACTGTTTCTGCAGCCTAAGAAATAAGACCCCTCTCTGAGTCTGGCAATGTTAGGAACTGGAGGCTCTGTGGGAAGGTCACATGTCACTTGTCCAACCATCACCACTGCACAAAGTGCTGTGGGGGATGGAGGCATTGCTTGGTGAAGCACCTTGAGGGATGGAGCTGCTATCTGTACAGCCTATCACCACCGAACTCTTCTTGGAACTGTCACTGATCTCCTGTGAGCTTCCCCCAATAAGCCATATGTCAACCATGCAATCTCCAGGCACTTTCTTTGGCTTTACCAACAACCTACCCTGGCACAACTGGGCTGTAAATGTGACAAATATACATTTTATGTGAATATTTTTCAAATCTATCTCTTGATTGATTTTCCTGACACAGGAGAACAAGTGAACTTATTGTCAGAGAATTGAATATTTAAGATTAGAGAAATGAAGCAGTTTCAGGTGTTGATAAGATCTGAAAGATGGTTCTGGGAGAGACTCAAAAAGTATACATATAGCCAGGCATGGTTATGCATGCCTGTAATCTCAGCAGCGCAAGAGGCTGAGGCAGGAAGATCACAAGTTCAAAGTCGGCCTCAGAAACTAAGTGAGGCCATAATCAATGTAGCAAGACCCAGGCTCAAGACAAAAAGGGCTGGGGTGTGGGTCAGTGGTAGAGCACCCCTGAGTTCAATCCCCAGTTCCCGCCCCCCCAAAAAAGAAAACCAAAGGTGTAGATGTGATGAACTTTGACAATGAAGAAGTCAAAGCACTCAGAAATGCTCTTTGGATTGTTTTAAAAGCTATGAAAGAGGATAAGTGTTTGTGGAAAGAACTATCAAAATGTGCTAAACAATTTAATGTCAGGAAACTTCAATAACAGGCTAGGGAGTAATCTTTTTGGCTTTCTAGGTCAAATGGTCTCTATTGTAGTTACTAAATTCTGCATTCACACATACTGTATAAATGAATGGGCATCACTATGTTCCAATAAAACTTTATTTTAAAAATGAAGCAGATTATATGTGGTCCATGAGCTAAAGTTTGCTCACCCTGAAATACGGTATTGACCAATAAGATAGCAGTTAGAATAACAAGGGGGTTCAGAAGGTAGTTTAAAACTGAATGCTATGTGTCTTCAAAAGGCAGCAACTTTTACCTGTGCATGGTAAGGTATTGACCTAGAGTTAGGACAAAGATACTGTTTCTTGACCTTGAATTAGTTGGGGAATGGAAAACACGAGCTGCATCTATTTTGAGAGGGCTTTAAGAAAAGTGATGAATATCCAGTATCAGTACAGACAGGAGAGGACATATAATCAAGAGGTTGAGGATGTAGCAGAATTATAAACAACAGAATGGAGATAGGGTAGCAAGGTCAAGATTTTACTGAGGTCTTCTAAAGCCAAGAGCAATGCTATTTCCATCCCCATAGAGTTGAAACACAATTTCTCATTAATTAAATGCTTTCAGTGCTTTGAAAGGCATGCATTCTTCTTATCCCTTCCTGAATATAATTCAGTCAGGCAAATTCTGTTTCTGTTTTCACTTTTTATAACTATTCAAGGCTCTTTATATTAAGACTCACACAAGGGAATGTGGCCGTCACCTTTTGTTTATGTACATATGTATATGTATTAACACACTGCATTCCCTAGGTATTGGTAAAAAATCACAATGTTATGAATAGTAATAATTATACAATTTATAACATAACTTCATTTTTAAATGGATTACAATTAATCTTCAAGTTCTTTGATATTCACTATGGTAACCACAGAAAAACCCAGCTTTGAACTTTTGGTAAGTTCCACAATGATTTATTATTCAAAATTATAGCAGAGTAAATTTTAGCTGTAAAACATGACCTTTTTAGTGTCCTATTTCCTGAAACCTAGCCCAAATTTATTTGACTTCACACAGTGATTCAATATCATAAATTGTTGCCATTCTCTTCAAATCAAAATGTATTGAGCACTGCTATTTTATTGTGGAGCAAAACAACAGCAAGACAAATTGAATACAAACACACACATGTGCACAAACACACAGGTACGTTTTTTAAATCACATTCCCTGGGGATATTCTCTCAAGATGATCTATGGCAGAACTGTTATTCTACTTCTTTGTGGCATTGTTTTTTTGTTGGAAACATTATTTAAGAGAGTATCTCTATCACACCCAAATCTGATGTGACACTTCTATGCCAGACTGCCATTCCCACTCTGTGTTCTGCATTATTTTTCACAGAATTGTCCATCTTGTAGTAGATTCCATAGTGTAATTTTGGTGTTTTATATTTGACATCAATATCAATAATATTTCACTAGTTTTTAGTGGAGATAGTACTATTTGTCTTACATACACTCTTTAGTATACTCCTCACAATAGTTCCATGAATTAATCTAATTTTCTATGTACAGAAACAAAAGCTCAGAGATGTATGAGAGAGTACATGAACAGAAAATGCTGGAAACAGGTTCTGAACTAAAGTCTGCATGACCTTAAAACAATAGTATTTCTGTAACACTGACTCCTCTAATGTGGTTCATAAACTATTAAATAATACATCCTGCCTTTAAACTATGACAAGGAAACTGGGAAAATGGAACTATTACATACAAAAATATTTAGAATAATGAGAACATTCAATTAATGGGAAAAAAGAGATGAAATGTTACCTATAATCATATTCCACTGAGATAACTGCAGCAATGGTCCTGAACAACCAAAATTTCAAAGAAGAATTTCAAGAGGGAAGTTTATAACAATCAATGTCTATTTCAAAAAAGCAGAAAGATCTCACATAAACAGTATTTGGATAAATCTCAAGAAATCAGAAGAGCAAGATCAAGCTAAATAAAAAATTAATAGAAGGAAAGAATAATAAAGATCAGATCATGTTGGCATCTAAAAGCATGGAATATTTAGAGAACAGCAAAAAGTTTAGTATGTCTAAGGCAGGAGTTTGTGGTATGAGAAGAGGCAAAAGCAGATGCCACCATGTAGAAACGCTTGTATGACACATTAAAGGATCAGTGAATGTCTATGAGTAGGGAAACTACATGTTCAAACTTATGTTTTAGAAAAAAAAATCATGCTAGCCAACCTGGAGACACGAGTGTCCTGTTCTCATCCCCCTGTTTCTCTCAATTTCAGAATAGATGAAATTGTATTTCAGTACAATAGATGAAATTGGCATGCACATTTATACCTGTAATGTCAGATAGTTTTAGTGATGAACTATGTGCAGCTGAGGAGTTTATTTTCTCTCAGATGATTAGTAGGCTCTTCCAACACAAAGGACAGGACCAACATGGCATTAGGGCCCAGACCACTTGGACTTGTCTGATGGTTCTTGCTTTACCAACTCTTCAGTCTCTGCTGAGCCCTTGGGAAACCCATTTTTTCAAATCCTTGGTGCCAATTACCATTCAATGAACAATTCTGACACTCTAGATTCAGTGTTTTTTAGTGGTAGTTGCCAGCTCAATCCAAACCACTTTATTTACTTGGGGGAGTAAAGTATTATAGTGATTGTGGATCATTTGTTGTGAATAAAATGACACACTCCTTTTGCTAAACCCTAGATACAGCCATCAAACAGTATTTTGAAAACTTTTTTTTTTTCTTAACTGTTTTACCTGCATTTGGCACAACTCAATCTTAAGTGTTCTGTTACTTCCACAGAACTTGTATCTTTTGCAATTAAAGGAAAACAAATTTTCAAAGGTTATACTGTTGGAAGTTGTACACAAAACTGTCAGCATTTGGACTTGACAAGATAACATTCATATTATTTACCTAATTAAAAAACACACAATATCTCTAGTATGGTCAATATTTAGGCTTAATAAGCACATTTAAAATCAAATAGAAAATAATAGAAAACTTAATCATAGTTCTAAATGGCTTAAAAATGGTCATGATCCCGTCTGTCACCAAGGATAATACTCACATTTTGGGTTCTATACCCATGAAACTATGGCAATATTGTTAAGATCAATGTCTTTGGAATCACATGTGTCTGAATTAAGTCTTAGGTCAACTGTTTCTACTTAAAATCTATATGTCATTGACCAAGATCCTGGACCTCACTGAACCTCAGTTACCTCATCCAAAAAACAGGAATGATGATACTACCAACTGTGTGGAGTTCGTGTAAGCATTTCATGAGATCATGACCTTGGAGTGCTTGATACCTAATAACTTCTATAAATTGATCTTTCTTGTAGACAAAAATTAACATTAACCACAGAATGATATTTGCAGGCACCTTGGATTTATAGTTGTACATAAGATGGTGTGTTGGGGACTGGATTAACCTTTCCTCCTGAACCAACAAAAAAATCAGAAACATATATGAAGCAATATTATGAAGAAATTAGGAATAAAGGCAATAAAGAATAAGTATCCCTAAGAGATGAGGAACTAATAAGATGAGTCCTAAGGATTTTTCACCTGTGTACTTCTGTGAGTGTTCCAGCACACAGTACAAGGAAGGGAACTTTATGGGGAAACAGATTTTAATTATAAAGTTGAGGAGATTGTGTTTAGAATCTGGCAAAACCAAGGAAGCTGCCAATGTCCACAGGACAGAGTACCATTGTGGATAGAGCTGCATAGAAATGGCTTAAGGGATCTGCAGAGGATTTTGTTCAAGTATTCAGAAGAGTACTAATCAGAGCATGCATGCAAAGAAACCAGTCCAAGCCCTGGGGATAAAAATAAGACAAGAAAATCATTAAGCAACTCTCACATAGGGCCCAGAATAATGTGACAATCAGCCAGGCTGGAAAATTTCATAATTCATGGTGCATTTTGTTGTTTACACAGAGGAATCTTGCCTCAGTGGTAAGGAGTGACCAGTCATAGACTGAACAATTCTAGTTCTGCCCAGCAAGTCCGAAAAGAAAATATGAAAGGCATAAGCTAGTTCCATATAGCTGTTACTGCAATCCAGAGCAAAGCTTACTAATATTTATAAGACTTTAAAAGTATTGGCAACCAAAAAGATAAAATTCACAACATATGTGTTATGGTTTAGGTCATGTGTTGAAAGCATGGTTCCCAATGCATCAATGTTCAGAGGTGGGGATTTGGGGAAGCAATTGGATCATGTGGACTCTAACCTCATCAATGGATTAATCCATTTGATGAATTAACAATTTAGACTACTGGGAGGTGATAGAAACTGTAGGAAGTGGCACCTAGTTGAAGGGAGTGGGTCCTCAGAGGTGTGCCCTTGGGGAATACATCCCTAGCCCTTTGTGTTCATGCTTCTCTTCCTCCATGTCTCCTTCCTCCTTCTCCTTTCCTCTTCCCCTTCTTCTTCTTCCTCTCTCCCTCCCCCCACCCCAGTCCTCTCCATCTCTCCTCTTTCCTTTCCCTCTCCTCTCCTACTTTCTGGCTGCCATAAATTGAGTACCTCAGATTTGCCACACCTTTTCCACCATGATGCACTGCCTCACCACAGTCCTATAGCAATGAAGCCAACTGACCATGGGCTTCTGAAACTGTGAGCCCAAATAAATCTATCCTCTTTAAGCTATTTTTCTTGAGTATTTTGTCACAGTGATTAAAAGTTGAATAATACAATGTGTTATCTAAAATAAAATTATCAGACATTTTAAGCAGTAGGAGTATATGAACTATTATGAGGAAAAATCAAAATCAAAATCAATCAAAATCAGCCCAGATTAAGTATAGATATTAGAATTAATAGACAAAAACCCTAAGACACTTATTATAACTGTATTCCCTATGTTTGTAAAGGTAATTATAGACATAGGGATTTAAATATACTTAAGTCAAACTTCTGGTGATAAAATCACAATGTGTGAGATGAAAATCAATTGAATAGGATTACTGACAGATTAAATATTGCCAAAGAAAAGATTAGTGTACTTGAAGTCACTACAGATTCTGCAAATACTAAAAGGAAAATAAAGGAATTTCAGCAATAATTTTTGGTCTTTCAATTTGAAAAGTTAGATGAAGTGCACAGTTTAAACACACAAAGTACCAAAATTTAGTGAAGAAACAGCTTGAATAATTGTGGTTATATTAAAGAAGTTGAACTTTGGGGTATACATATTTTGCCAAAGTAAACTACATGCCAAAGTAATTTAACTGGTGAATTGTAATAGATATTAAAAGAATAAACAATACTAATAATACCAAGTTTACACAAATTATGCCTTTAATGAGATGGGGAGAGAATGTTTCCCAATTCTAAAAGGCAAGAATTACTGTGACACCAAAGCCACACAAAAAATAGTACAAGAAAGTAAAACAGCCTAACAATACCTTTTATGAATATTCAAAGATTCTTCACAAAATGTTAGCAAATCAGACCCAAAAGCATATTAGATAGACAGATAATAGCCAATCAGGAACTGAAGTAAAATACAATACCATTTGTAGTAGTCTAATTTAGGGATGCAGCTCACCAACCATGAGTAAGATTTCTGTACTGAAAACTGCAAACATTGCAGAGATGAATTAAAGAAGACCTAAATAAATGCAGAGCCATACTTAATTCATGATTTTAAGACATTATTGGTCCCCACAAATGATCTATAGATTCTACACAATGGAAATTAAAATACCAGTAGGTTTTGTGGCAGAAATGGGAATATTCATTCTAAACTTCATTTGTAAATTCATAGACTTTCCTAGAATAGCAAAAACAATTTTAAAAAGAGAACAACATTGAACAATGAACACTATCTTGTTTAAAGACTTATTATAAAGTAGCAATATCCAAGATGTCATGTACTTGGTTTAATTATAGAAAAACAGGGGCTGGGGTTGTGGCTCAGCGGTAGAGCGCTCACCTAGTATATGTGTCGCCAGGGTTCGATCCTCAGCACCATGTAAAAATAAAGGCATTGTGTACAACTAAAACAAATAAACAAATATTTTTTAAAATATAGAGAAAAATAGATCAGTGTAGATAGATCTACAGGTGTATGGCAAAGTAATTTCTGATGAAGTCACAAGGAAAAATCAGCAAAGAGTAGATATACTTTTCAATAAATTGTCTGGAAACCAGTTGATAGATATCTTCAAAAAACAATAAAGACTTTGATACATACTTCCACCATAGCTAAACATTTAGCTAATAATGGATCCCTAGGTATAAATGGAAAACCTGAAGATATACAGTTTCTGGAAAAATTCTTTGTTAGGGGGAATTAGTCAACAAAGTTTAGGGACAAAAATTATAATCCCTTAATGAAAAAATAGATGAATTGAACTTTATCCAAATCAAGATCTTTAGATTTTGAAAGGAAACTTACAACAAAAAGTCAAGCTACAGAATAGGATAAAATATTTACAAAATGCATATGTGACAAAGGAATTACACTATTATGTATAAAAGTAATTGTATATAGAGGATTCTCAAACCTTGACAATAAGTAAGTAAACAACCCAATAAAAATGGGCAAAATATTTGTTATATATACCCCCACAAAAGACACATATATGGCAAACAATAAAACATATAGTTGCTCAGCATCATTAGTCACTAAGAAAACACAACAAAAGCCATGATGAGATACCACTACATACATATTAGAATAAATGAACTTGAGGACTGCTCATACCATGTATTGTCAAGTATGGGGGGTACTGGAAGTTTGTATGTTGCTCATGAAAATCAAAACAATATGACAGCTTTTTAAACATAATAACTATCTCATGTATTAGTGATCCTACACTTAAATATTTTTCCAAAAGGAAAGATATCATAGGTTTATGCAAAAATTTTTATACAAATGCTTATATTATGTTTATTTGTAAACTTAACAAAATTACAACCAATATAAAGATCTGTGGATGAGAATATGATTGTATGTATCCAATGAATTACAACTTTACCACAAAAATGAATGAATAATGGATGCATCCAGCACATAGTTTAATCATCACAGCATTCTCCTGAGTTTAAGAAAAAAGGGTGTACCCTATTTAAAAATGCAAACTAATTGAGAATGATAGAAAACAGATCAATGGTTACTTGGCAACAGGAATGCTGAGAGGCACAAGGGAGAGATTATGAAGGGGTAATAGGAAACTTTTGTGAATGATAAATATGTTCACTCTTTGAGTATAGTGATGACTTCCCAGGTGTATACCAATTCCAATTCTAATTGAATGGTACAATTTGTGCTATTTATTGTATGTCAATTTTAACTCAATATTTTTAAGTCATTGTTTTTGAAAAATGATGTTTTCAATAGACAATATAAGAACATATCTGGAAAATATTAAGATTAGGTATTGTCAGAGTGACATAATGCTTTATCACAGGCATTATTAAGAAAAGATGGAGTATGGAGGTAATAGTCAAAACAAGAATGGCTATCACTCAGCTTTATTCTTGTGCTAAAATTTTCCATAGACAGTGCTTTGCGTTACTGCATGCCAGGGGCATAAATCACTTCCACTGCCCCATCCTTGCTAAGTCACTGCTCCATCCTAAGAAAGTGGTCTCATTAGTGTTTAGTTTGTGGCCTGCATATGACTTTATTTTAGTGCATGGTACCTTCAATAAGGTGAGGTTTTAGTCCTTCTCTGAGCCCTCAGTTACTTATAGCATCAAGTGACAGGTAGCTCACATGACTGTAATGGATTGGAGGTCATTTCTTTGACTGTAGTTTTAGTGCTTGGCTCTGCCTCCCTCAACACACTGCACCTCCCTGCACCTGAGTCTACCCCACTCATACATATGTAGAATCACCAAGCCCCTTTCCTGCTCGTCTGTGTGATTAAGTGTTAAAGAAGGAAGTTAGTCAGTCCTCTCCTAATTCTTATCCCCAATGTCTGTCACCTTTTAACCTGCTGGTCTGGGCCCTAAACCTGCAGGGTCCTACCTCCTTTCATTCATATACACTTATATTTTCCCATTCTTTTCCCTCTTCCCACCATTAGAAAAACTCTCTCTCTCTCTCTCTCTCTCTCTCTCTCTCTCTCTCTCTCTCTCAACACACACACACACACACACACACACACACACACACACACATTTCCTATTCATATCTTTTTGATTTAATTTTAATTATTGTTATCAGTGCCCCTGATTGGTGTAAGATTTGGTACCTGTGTGTGAAGGCGTACCTCTACAGATCTTAATGGAGAAAAGAAATCAGTGTTCTAGATTGCTAGGCCTTGCTATGACCAGAGCAGTACTTCGGGTGGTGGAATTCTCCCTGTTCATGGTCTGCAGAATTTCATTACATCTTTTATGGTGGTTGAATATCCTTGGTCTTATTGCTCTCTTAGGTTTTCCTGTAGGGGCTGTAATTGAGTACGATTTTACTCTTGAATTTCCTTGAAGAGATGTTTTTATTGTCATTGTCTTTTGCACTTGGTAGGAGTGATCTTTTAAGGGCACTGATTTTGGGTGAGAATTAGGGGATGGAAAGGAGGCTTCATGAGAAAGGGTATAAGCCAAGGAGTGGTTATGTGCCAGACAAGGAGAGATAGCACTTTGGGGTGGAATCTATCTGAAAGAAGAAGAAAATTTTAGGTAACGACATCTCACATTACCATGTTGGGCCTAGGTGTAGAAGTATTCTTCATCTTCAGCATCTGTTGCTTTCTCACTGGTTGGTTGACAACTGTTTTAGGCTCTAGTATTTTTCTGATAACATTAGCCACATTGAAGAGAACTGTTGTCTACCCTAGGTTTTTTCTCTTTTTCTGTTCCCCTCAGTTTAATGAGGAGCCACCTTTGAGTTTGTTTTGAGTCAGCACACTTCTGCCTCAACCAACAGTATCTCAGAGATAGCTGAGAAAATGTAAAGCACCACTTATGACACCACTGGAGATGGGTGGAGCTGGGATTCTTCAGTAAAATAAAGGGCACTTTTATTTAGGGCTACAAGAAGAGCCTTCCCATCTGATCTTTTACCTTTCCTCATTTCTCCAGATTCAATTCCAGTGGCATACATGGATAGGAGAGGGTGTGCCCTCCAAATCATTCCCCATGGTCACCTTGTTCAGAGGTTCATTCTGTCAACTATCATACTTCATTATCTAGCATTTCAGATATCTTACCAAGAATTCCTTCAAGCAAATGTGGCCATATTTATGTCTCAGTAGAGATATAAATTAAACTATGACCCTGCAACCAATTTTCCTTATATATCTTTCATTTCCTGGATACTACCAGTCAACTTTCTCATCCCATATCCTTTGCCTGATATTCATTTCTTACATTTCTTGCTTTTGTTTTGTCAAGATGGAAACTATTGACAGAAACAACAATATGTATGAATCTCAAAATAATTTCACTGAGCGAGAAAGTCAGACAATAAAGAGTGCATATTTTATTATTACATTTATGTAAAATTCTCAAAAATTCAAACTAATCCATCGTATCTGAAAGCAGCTTCATGGTTTCTCAAAGCAGAGTTCAGAAGGAATAGAGAGGAAGAAATTGCGAAGAGGCATGAGAGCTGGGCATGGTGGCTCATGCCTGTAATTCCAGCAGTTTAGGAGGCTGAGGCAGGAGGATTGAAAGTTCAAAGACAATCTCAGCAACAGTGAGACCCTGAGCAACTTAGTGAGACCCTGTCTCTCAGTAAAATACAAAATAGGGCTGGGAATGTTGCTGAGTGGTTTAGTGGCCCTGAGTTCAATCCCCAATATTGCCACTCCCTCCCCTCCCCCCAAATAAAAGAAGCATGAGAAAATATTGGTTGTGATAGTTATGTTCACTATCTTGATTATGGTAATGGCTTCATAGATATATGCATGTATCAAAATTTATCAAATTGAACACTAAGTTATGTTCAGTTTATTATATGTGAATCACACCTCAGTAGGCCATTTAAAAAGTCAACAAGATATGCAATTAACACATGTAACACAGAGTGAGTTTCAGGAGCCTTTCAAAATCTTTTATTCAGTTTATTGGTAATAATTCATGAATAAAAACTTAAAAAAAAAAACAGAAGAAACAGAAGATGTCCCTAAACTTTTTAAAGACTTGGTTTTATATTCCTCTTAACTTAAGTGATATGATTTTTAAAGAATTACTGTTGTTGATTTTACTTCTTTGACTTCATTTTCCTAAAAAAAAAGATAGATTATTGCATGGTAATGTTATAGTTTGTCTTTCAAGTGAAATCAACACTGCTTTGGGATTAAATTTATAATTGTCTACTGTGGTCAGATGTTGAATGTTGCTGTTTGATCTCAGGAAAACAAAAATCAAGTGAACATCTTAAGAACTGAAAGATAATTAAATATAAAATAAGTAAAAACCTTTAGGGGCAATTACTGTGTTACAGCCACTCTAACCCTGTTAATACACTTGAATTCTGAGGGCTACTTTTCTTAAATTCATTTATTGCATCTATTTACC
The DNA here is from genome assembly GCA_025594165.1 of Tamias sibiricus. Classification (NCBI taxonomy): domain Eukaryota; kingdom Metazoa; phylum Chordata; class Mammalia; order Rodentia; family Sciuridae; genus Tamias; species Tamias sibiricus. The sequence continues at coordinate 132,083,726 of CM046667.1, forward strand.
TCATATTTATTGAATTTCTTCTATGACACAGCATTCTGATGAACACCAAATGGCCTAACTTCTAATTTCAATGTTATCACTGTGGAAGGTAAAATAAAAGCCCCCAGAAGTTGCTGATATTCCAGTACCCAGAGTGGGAGAATATGTCATCTTACATGGCAAAAAGGATTTTGCAGATCAGATTAAGGTTAAGCAATTTGAGATGGAGAGGTTATCCTGGATTTTCAAGGTGAGACCTATCTAATAACATGAATTCTTAAAAGCAGAACATCTTTCCTGGCTAAGGTCAGAGCATGATGTGGCTAGAGAATATTAGTCAGAGAGATGCAATGCTTCTGGCTTTGAAGATGGAGAATTTGGTAATTTGTAACAGCAGCAATAGAAAACTAATATAACCATATATCTACTTATAGATCATGTGAGCTTGGGGAAACCAAAGGAATAATCATTTGTCCTATTTGTTCCAAAGATTTGTTAAACAGAATCTCTTTATTTGTGTGTGTGTGTGTGTGGGGGGGGGGGCATTTAACTGGGGATTGAACCAAAGGGGTACTTAACCACTGAGACACATCTCCACCCCTTTTTATTTTTTATTTTGAGACAGGCTCTCACTAATTTACTTAAGGCCTTGAGTTGCTGAGGGTGGCTTTGAACTTGTAATCCTCCTGTCTGAGCCTCCGGAGCTGCTGGAATTATATCATGTGTCACCCATTGGGCTACTAAACAGAATCTCTTCTAAACTAAAAAAAAATATTGCTAGCAAACTGATCTTCAAAGTGTGGTTCCAAGAATGGAATCAGTTAACTCTAAATCAAAATTTGATGAGGAAAGATTACAGTGAAAATATTAGAGTGTGACTTTTGTGTCAATGAAGCATTGTATTTTTAGTTAAAGTCTTGATCACTCTGACTTTGAGAGTAATGGTCTTAAGCAATGTCATGACAGCTTTTGATTCAGCAGAAAAAAGGGGAGGAGCTCTGGGAAAGCATATATACACTCTTAGATTTTCTGTTCAAATTTTTGCATTTTCTCTTTGACTCTAGTGACACCAAATATTAAGGTTGTTTAGATTATGCCAAACATAAAAGTTTTCACAGTGGAAGAGATATGGGATGAGACTAAATATAGCCGTGTCAACATTTTGGTATGCAGCTGAGAGACAGATTTTATGACTTGCTTATAAATCTCTAGAAATGAAAGTTAAAAATACAAATGCTAGGACAATCTTAATAATAATTATGTTAAATAAAGTTATTAGGCAGGATATGATTCCAACAATGAATCAATGCTTCAAAAGACAACTTCGTGAGGAAGAACCCCCAAGGAATGGATCCTCTTTGGGACTTTTTCCTTTTTTATCAATGAGTACCTTTCAGGTAATTCTCTTATATAAACTTCAGATCTTATTATTCACATTTTTTGTTCTTTAGCTAAAATTTGAGTGTCTGTGTGTCTCTGTGTGTGCTAAGAACACTTAACATCACATTCTTAATTTTTTTCTTTTTAATTTTATTTGTTTATTTTTTTAACTTTTTCTAATTAGTTAATATGACAATGCATTTTGACAGATCATACATAAATGAAATATAAATTTTCATTCATCTGGTTGTACATAATGTAGGGTTACACAGGTCATGTAATCATATGTGTACATAGGGTAATAATATTCAATTTATTCTACTACCATTTCTACCCCCATGTTCCCTCCCCTCCCCTCTGTCTAAAACAAAATACCTCTACTCCTCCATTATTGTGAATTATCATCCACATACAGAGAAAACATTCAGCCTTTGACTTTTGGGGATTTGCTTATTTCACTTAGCATGATATTCTCTAGCTCCCTCCATTTACCAGGAAGTGCCATAAAGTTTTCCTTCTTTATGGCTAAGTAATATTCCATTGTGTATATATACAACAGATTCTTTATCCATTCATCTGTTGAAGGGTACCTAGGTTGGTTCCATAATTTAGCTATTGTGAATTGAGCTGTTACAAACACTGATGTGGCTGCATCACTGTAGTATGCTGATTTTAAGGCCTTTGGGTATAAACCTACAAGTGGGATGACTAGGTCAAATGGTGGTTCCATTCTAAGTTTATTGAGGAATCTCCATACTGCTTTCCATAGTGGTTGCACCAATTTGCAATCCCACCAGCATTGTATGAGTGTTCCTTTGTACCCACATCCTCACCAACATTTTTTTCTTTCTGTGAAATTTATTGATTCTTTTTAGTTACACGTAACAGTTAAATCGGTTTTGATGTAATTATACAAGCATGGACTATATCTCCCTTCCAGTCCCTGGTAACCACAATTCTGTTGTCTATTTTTTATTTTTACCTTTTGACTATTTTAGATGCTTCATAAAAGAGGAACCACAAAAAAGTTTTTCTTATGTGCATGAATTATTTCAATTAAGCATAATGTCTTTGAGTCTATATATTGTTATCCATTTACAAATGAATGAATAAAGAAAATGTAATATTATTCAGTTTTAAAAATGAGGGGGGGACTTATCATTTGGCTAAAATTTCATAATGAGATTTTTTTTCCCCTGTCTTGCCTTATCACACAAATGATGAATAGAATTCAGTAGTAATGAATGAAACTAAGGATAAATGTTACAAAAAATATTCAGCTTTGAAGAGATTACAGAAAAAAATGGATGACTCTTAGTAGACTTGGAAGGTATAGAAAATACTTGATTAAATTTTACAGTCAGGGACTACCAATAGACTTTTAAGCTTGTCATTTAAATGTATGGTTATGGCATTAAAAATATGACTGAATTAACCTGAACTTTGACATTTGGGTAGTGCAAATTGCAATGTTTTATTTATCTGATGACAGCATATAATAGGATCATGAATACCTGAGATCCCATTGATATTCCACTGTATCATTGATCTAATTGTTGTCATGGCATGGGGAAAAAGCATTGGGTTCAAAGCTAGAATTTAGGCTCAACATCACAACAAGATTCATGAATTATCTCTATAAATTAATTTTCTGAGGCTTGAAGTCTACATTTATAAATGACTATAATTTTAGTTCTCTACCAGACATATTGTGCTAATTCAGAGGTCAAATTTAACAAATTTTGTTTGTTGAAATCAGGTTTTAGGAATGGAGTCAAGTAAGACAATACAGAAAAAGCATTAACAGGCCTTATTACAGAGTTTAAACTTTCTCTTCACACATAACAGATGGAAAAATAAAATATATAGGATTAGTCTTAGTATCCTTGGAAACTTCCAAATTGAGGAGAATTCATATCTACAGACCAGGATTGAAATTAACTTAATTTTTGAAAGAATTAATTGTGACTTGCAACTAACTTTAGATGGGGCCACATTTGAGCCACTTATTTCATAAAAAATTATGTTTTAATTGGTGCATTATAGATATACATAAAAACAGAATTCATTGTGGTGTATTCATACATGCTCATACCTTTCTCATCCCTTCCCTCCTTTCCTCCCCTCAAATCCCTTCCTCCACTCCACTGATCTCTCTTCTATTTTAATGATACTCCCTTTCTTTTTTTTTAATTCCTATTTATCTCTAGCTTTTGCATATATGTGTCTTGTTTATTTCACTTAGCATGATGCTCTCCAGTTCCATCCATTTACCAGAAAATGAAATAATTTTATTCTACTTTATGGCTGAGTAAAACTCCATTTTGTATACATACACCACATTTTCTTTATCCACTCGTCTGTTGAAGGGCATCTATGCTGATTCCATTCAGGTAGCTTATCACTATAATATTTTTATTTTAGTTCTTTTGGGGCAATACTAAGGAGTTGGATATCTGGGTCATATGATGATTCCATTCCTAGTTTTCTGAGGAATTTCCATACTGCTTTCTAAGGTGGTTGTACTAATTTGCAATCCCACAAACAGTGTATCTTCACATCATCTCCAGCATCTATTGTTATTTATATTCTTGATGGCTGCCATTCTAACTGAAGTGAGATGAAATCTCCATGTAGTTTTGATTTGTATTTTTCTGATTGTCAAGGAGTTGAACATTTTTTCATGTATTTGTTGGCCATTTGCATTTATTATTTTGAGAAATGTTTGTTTAGTTCATTTTCCCATTGTTGATTGGAATATTTTGTTTTCAATTTTTGTGGGGTTTTTTTGGTGTTTTTGAGTTTTATATATATATATATATATATATATGTATATATATATATATATATATATATATATATATATCTGGATATATATATTCTGGATATCTCTTGTTGGAAGAGTAACTGGCAAAGATTTTCTCATTCTGTAGGCTCTTCCTTCATGCTCTTAATTGTTTTCTTTCCTGTGCAGAAGCTTTTTAATTTGATGTTATCCCACTTATTTTATTTCTTGATATTTGGTTTTATTTATTGAAATTTGGGAGTTTTGTTAAGGAAGCCAGTGCCTGTATCAATATGTTGGAGTGTTGAACCTATGTTTTCTTCTAGCAGTTGCAGTGTTTCTGGTCTAATTCTTAAGACTTTGATACATTTTGGGTTGGCTTTTGTGCAGCGTGAGAGAGAGGGATCTAGTTTCATTTTCTACTTATGGATATATAGTTTTCCCAGCACCATTTGTTAAAAATACCATCTTTTCTCCAGTGAATGTTTTTGGCACTTTTGTCAGATGACTGTTACCTATCTGAATTTATCTCTGTATCTCCTCTTCTATTCCAGTGATCCTTATGTGTATTTTGCTGCCATGCTATTTTTGTTACTGTAGCTCTGTAGTATAATTTGAGATGTCAGATGACTGTTACCTATCTGAATTTATCTCTGTATTCCTCTTATTCCAGTGATCCTTATGTGTATTTTGCTGCCATGCTATTTTTGTTACTGTAGCTCTGTAGTATAATTTGAGATCAGGTATTGTGATGCCACCAGCCTCACTCTTCTTGCTCAGGATTGCTTTGGCTGTTCTGTGTCTTTTATTATTCTGTATGAATTTTAGGACTTTTTTTTTTTTAGTTCTGTGAGGAATATCATTGATATTTTGATGGGGATCACATTTAACCTATATATCACTTTTGATAGTATGGCCATTTTGACAGCACTAATTCTACCTATCCAAAAGCATGGTAGTTTTTTTCATCTTCTAAGGTTTTCAATTTATTTCTTCAGTATTTCTGTAATTTTTATTGTAAGAGATGTTTCATGTTGATGGGTAAATTTATTCTGAAGGTTTTATTTTGAGACAATTTGATTTGATATGTCTGTCCCCCCCCCAAGAAAAGAAATCTTTCAATGAGGCTTTTGAGGTATGATGGAATTGAATGCTTTTCACACTGTGCTACTACATCAGTATACTATCACATAACAGGAATGCTCATGATAACACAATGTTGCTACATTGTAGAGTTATATTCTAACCTCTAATAAGCCTGTGACAAACTGCTTTGGTTTTCAAGGATTAAAATCAGTTTTTCATTTATATTATAGAAAATTAAAACAAAGCAGTACAAAACTGGTACTTGGCAGTTGCACTTTAGTATGTTTCAGAAGAACCTTAAGCAATTTGGCCTTCTCAAACTGGAAATGTAGAAATAAAAAAAATGATCCTTATATAAAAATGAAACATTTAAACAAGAAATAAACATACATTAAATTTCAGAAAATGGAAAAAACTACTAACTATTGTAGGAGCTTTCATTTCTCTCATAATAGGAAATCTTCATTAAGTAAATGGAAAATGGTTGTACTTCAAAACAGATGATTTAGAATTATAAAAGTAGCAAATTTTGCTATAGATGTATAATTTTTCCCTACATTAGGTAAATCTCAACCATTGCTATAACCATTTCCAGTTGATTTTTACCCCAGTAACATGAATTACTAGACCAATGAGTGGTTCCGGCTTTTATGATTTGGACATTATTAGTCTTAACTCAGTTGCCTAGGAGACTAGACAGAGCCAAACTAAGAAGTGTGTAATTTTTGCACCGCTATTCAAATTTCAGTCATTTCTAAGTATGGATGCTTTCTTTTCATCTTAGAAGAACCACAGTGAAGCAAATGTGACTTTTTTTCTTTTCCTTTTGAGTGGTAGTTCAGCACTTATAGAGGAGGAAATTTGAAAGAGTCACAATATATTATGATCTGCATAAGAGTTTTGCATTAGAGTTACCAGAAAGGCATTTTATCAAAACAGCAAATCATCCTAATAATTAAAATGAAGGATGATAATAATGAAAATTGGGAATTCTCTCTCATACCTCTGCCAGCTAAATTTCCATCATAAAAGTTTTTTTTTTTTTTTTATTTTTTTTTTTTTGTGTGTGTGTGTGTGTGTGTGTAGTGGTAGATTTCAGTGAAATCTGATGATGTTAAAATTTTCTAAGGGCATTATAGACTGCCTCTCAAATACTATTAATATTATATCTCCTAAAGATAACTTTAAAATATCCTGAAAAAATACAGCATGAATAATGCAGTCATTTTCTCTTTTCTTTTTCTGTATTTCCTATAGGAAATAGACTGGCATGTTGTAAAGCTGGATTTAAAAACTTTCCTAAACAATTTCCTATGTTGCTGAAACTTAATGCTTATCACATATCCACACACAAAATTCAAAGATGAAATGTGGCATTTGTTCCCCCATACCAAGAGCTCAGAAATTATCTATGTTGGATGTCAGTTTTGTCTTTCCAGAGAAATAGTTAATGTTTCTTGTAATGAGATATATGTGTGTTTCTCTCTTTATTTTATTTTGAGTGTGTGTGGTGTGTGTTTTATGTGTGTGTGTGTGTGTGTGTGTGAGAGAGAGAGAGAGAGAGAAAGAGAGAGAGTCTTTGGGGCCTCATTATTGAGCACACATTAGAAACATCAAATTGTATTTTGTGCTTACATAAGTTAAATAAGGGAATGCAAAAATTCTGTGAAGAAAGTGCTCAAGAAACAATGCATGTTATGCAGTTAGAACTGAGTATCATGGTAGCACTTATGCTTGGTTTCATATGAAGATGAAATTGTGACATGCAGAATCACCTAAATTCAAATTACATATTTTATTAACATAAAAAGCTCTTTCAATAAGACTTTTTGCTATAACTGGTGTGTGTTTTTCACAGCACAATCCTTTCTCTAGACTGTGCCTAATAGTGTTTATTGCCAAGTGTCCGCTTTTAAATGTGCTTGACTAGTTAAACTTCAGCAATGGCTGCCAGTTCATAAATGAAGCCAATGTATGTGCAATTACTTTTCTTACTGTTGGCAGCAATAGTACCTGTGACTGCCTAGGTTATGGATCATAAAGCTCTAGTGCAGAAAGGGAAGGGGCATTGAAATAAGTGGGCTCTGCACGTATTAACCTAAGTGTCATGAGATGCTTGGTGCAGGGCCCTTTGAATATCATGCAGTGAAGCCTGCAGTTATCAATAGGTACCTTAATTGACTAGAACACACCACGGTTTCATCTTATTTTGTTTTTGCTGACAGCAGATAACTGGATTTAAGCTCCCAGAATCAGAATACAGAATTATACCTAAAGCTTCCAGGCTTAGGGACAAAAACTTATATTCTCCTGTACAAGAGGAAATTGGACATAGAGATTACAGGGGCATTAATTGTAAGAAAATAAATAGTATTAATAATTCTAAGAGGGGCTGGGATTGTGGCTCAGCGGTAGAGCACTTGCCTAGCACGTGTGCGGCCCAGGTTCGATCATCAGCACCACGTAAAGAATAAAGGCATTGTGTACAACTAAAACAAATAAATAAATATTTAAAAAAATAATTCTAAGAAAGGAGTTGCATTATTTTATGGAGTACATTGTGACTCTTTTATGTATAGATATCATATACAAAGAGCTACATTGTGTGAATTCTTTTTGTTTGTTTTATTTCCATTAAGGACTAACTTTCACAAATGCTATTGCATTAACATAAATATATTTTTATAAAGTATGACTATAACATTGAAAGTACGAGCTCTACCACAATGCTGAACACATGCTTATTTGCAAAGGATTGTGGTTCAAATCAGGCATCATGTACTACAGACAGAAAACTATGCTCCAAGGTTACATGGCATGGAGGAACCTGATTTCACAGCTTAAATTGTTATAATTCATATCAGTGTTTTGCATAATCTAAAGGAAGTAACTGAAGCCTATGGGTCAGCATATCAAAACCAGGAGCCAAGGTACATATTAAAGTGATTTTAAATCAGTTTTAATGAGGAATCTTGGAACATTTCCAAAATACATCATTATTAAATGCATCCTATATAGTCAGCAATTTGATTTATACATTCCTTTAGTTACCTTCTCATATACATATCAGTTTTATTATTTGAATTTGAAGAATTGAGGAAGCAGAGGGCTCAGGGTCCTTAAACACTGTGCCACATGCCCAGCCCTTTTTTGTATTTTATTAGAGACAGGGTCTCACTGAGTTGCTAACTGTCTCACTAAGTTGCTGAGGCTGGCTTTGAACTCGTGATCCTCCTGCCTCAGCCTCTAGAGCCACTGGGATTACAGGCATGTGCCACTGCACCTGGCAGGTTTAGTGACTTTTAAGTGTTGTCCTAAAATAGTTAAATGTTGGAGTTAAAACAGACTTTATTGCATATGCATATATATGGGTGTGATGGGGTGTCGTTTGCTTTTGTGTCTTAAGATTTTCAGTTGTTTTAGTTTCTCATTAGAATTATATGTAATAGTGGGATTCATTGTGATATATTTGTACATGCACATAACAGAATTTGATCAATCTCATTCTCCAGTACCTCCCCATTCCCTGCCCTCCTGCCTTCCCCTGATCCCTTTTCTCTACTCTACTGGTCTCCCTTTTATTATTATTATTATTATTATTATTATTATTATTATTATTATTATTATTTTATTTAGGGTGAGGATACTGGAGATTGAACTCAGGGGAACTCAACAATTGAGCCACATCCCCAGCCTTACTTTGTATTTTATTTAGAGATAGGGTATCACTGAATCGCTAAGCACCTCGCAGTTGCTGAGGCTGGCTTTGAACTTGTGATCCTCCTGCCTCAGACTACTGAGCTGCTGGGATTACAGGTATGAGGCACCATACCCAACTCCCTTTTATTATTATGGCATTTGTTGGTGAATGGCTAGAACTGGAGAACATTATGCTGAGTGAAATAAGCCAGAGTCAGAAAGTCAAGGGTGAAATGTTTTCTCTCACCTGTGGAAGTTAGAGAGAATGAAAGGAATGAAAAAGGGATCTCACGAAAATAGAAGGGAGAATAGTAGAATAGAGGAAAAGGATTGAGGGGGAGAGAAGATGGAAGGGCTTGGGGGAAGTATTGGGAAAGGAAATTGACCAAATTATACCATGTCTATGTACAAATACACCACAATATATTATATACAATTAAAATGTACTAATTGTTTTATTTCTGATAAAACATATGAGATATGTAGTCTGAAGAGTCCTAAATGATCCACAATCTCCTTAAAAACAATTTTAAACCATTTAAGCTATACAGTAGTATTAATGGATTTAAAATAAAAGAAGGAATAAATTCATGCACATTTCTGTCAGTCCAATAAACCCCAATTTACCATGGGTCTAAATTCTCTTTAAGTTTTGTAGGCATGCATATGTAATGTTATATATTTAATAATAACAGCTAACATTTACTGGTCTTTACCATGTACACTTTCTATATATTGAACTTACTTAATCTTCGTAGCAACTGTATTGACTGAGTAAATAACACTAGTATCCCACTTTGCAGCTGAGGTAAGACACAAGGCCATTAAGATTCCCGCCCAAAGTCACATTGCAAGGAAGCAGCAGAGTAATCGTTAAATTATATAGTTGCATTCCATAGTTTGCAGTACTTATGCATATTGTTATATCAAGATGGTATAGGTACCATCTAACATGACATTACATTCAAAAGAGTTTTCTTGGAAAGGCAATATAGACACAAATGTTCTGCTTGGGCGTAGGTGCTATGGGGAAAAGTAGAGCAAATAGTTCCAATTCTCAATGTTCTAAGGTAAACAGCTTTCAGCTGTATGATCTTAATTGATGTTGGAAACAGCATTTGAGCTAATTTTTACTTTACAGATTATATTAAATATTAGTTGTCTTTCTACATAAGTATTTGCTTTCCTTACTAGTCCATAAGCAAACTGAGGCAGGAACCAGGATATTTCATCTCTTGATTCCCAATGACTGTGGAAGTCCCGTGTGAACAGTAGGAGTTCAATAAAGGTTATTTATGTGAAAGAAAGGAAGTTTGGAAGATGTTCATCTCCCTGTCTCTTAGTTGTGGTCCTTGCATAGTTACCATACAAATAACAGATCTCTGTGGGTCAGACAACATCGAACCTGTTTGGAAACTTTGCAACATTTTTATAAAAATATTCTAGTACAATTCTGTGAATAATTATTTATCATCTACTTTGTGCCTACCTCTCAATTCAGAGTCTGAAGACACCTTATAAACTAAGGAAATATGCAAATAGAAAGGGTTTATCACAAGGTACTGTACCAGGGTCCACATCCTGGCTTTCATTAGCTTTTCATAGTTGGATAAATAATAACCCTCCCACTTGTCAGCCTAAACTGTCTGTAGGCTAATACGGTTGAATCAGATGTGTAGCACCTATCTTACTAGCATATTTTGGTAGGAGAAAACTAAATATAAATGATCCCCAGACATGGAATCATGCCTCCAGAGGAGGAGTCTTGATACATTTCCTGCCCTTTAGTTCCAGTGTACCTTTCCCTGCTCCCCTCCCACCCCAGTGTGAAGTGCTCTAGCACATTGGTCCAGCATAGAAAGCTAGGATTGCTTCTGGGGCTCAGGTTCTTGGACTTTCTAGCCCAAATGAATAGATTATGGATAGCACATATAGAAATGAGTCAAATCGCAGAATGACAAAGTTGTCCGCAAAGGAATAGGTCATCCCAAGTCACTTTTGAACATTCAACATCAACTTAAAGGACAACAGAGTTTGCATTTTAAATTACCACTTACAAAACTTCACATTGCATATGACTTATCATGAGTAAAATTGGCATGACTGTTTACAAATAGACTTATTTATTCATAATCACTCTACATTTTCTCCTAGGTAAAATTAATGGTACAGATCTACATTCTTCCTGCTATATCTTATTGGCAAATTGAATTCTTAATAAATCATTGCTATGTAATACTTTAATTCATGGAGTGCTCCATAAACACATTAATTAAATATCAAGTATTTTCGTGCATTTTTCATAAATTAGTCTGATACACTACTTATATTCAAATGTCTAATGGCAGCAATAAAACAGTTGTTTGAGTAGCTGGCTGTTTTTGAAGAATTTAGCAAGGATTTTAGTTCAGAAATACATTAAATAGAGGTCTTTCACCTCTTTTGTTAAGTTGATTCCCAGGTATTTTATTTTATTTTTTTGATGCTATTGTAAATGGGGTAGTTTTCATCATTTCCCTTTCAGAGGCTTTGTCACTGATGTACAAAAATGCCTTTGACTTATGGGTATTGATTTTGTATCCTGCTACTTTGCCGAATTCATTTACTAGTTGTAAAAGTTTTCTAGTAGAGTTTTTTTTTTTGGGTCTTCTAGGTATATTATCATGTCATTAGCAAGTAGTGCTAATTTGAGCTCTTCTTTTCCTATCTGGATCCCTTTAATTTCTTTCGTCTGTCTAATTGCTCTGGCCAGAGTTTCAAGTACTATGTTAAATAGCAGTGGTGAGAGGGGGCATCCCTGTCTTGTTCCAGTTTTTAGAGGGAATGCTTTCAATTTTTCTCCATTTAAGATAATGTTAGCTTGAGGTTTTGCATAGATAGCTTTGATAATGTTGAGATATGTTCCTGTTATTCCTAATTTTTCTAGAGCTTTGGACATAAAGGGGTGTTGTATTTTGTCAAATGCTTTTTCTGCGTCTATTGAGATGATCATATGGTTTTTATCTTTAAGTCTATTGATGTGATGTATTATGTTTATTGATTTCCGAATGTTGAACCAGCCTTGCATCCCTGGGATAAACCCTACTTGATCATGGTGCACTATCTTTTTGATATGTTTTTGAATCCGATTTGCCAGAATTTTGCATCTATGTTTCATTAAAGATATTGGCCTGAAGTTTTCCTTTCTGGCTGCATCTTTGCCTTGCTTTGTTTGGCATTAATGTGATATTGGCCTCATAGAAAGAGTCTGGGAGAGCTCCCTCTTTTTCTATTTCTTGAAATAAGTTGAAGAGCAATGGTATTAGTTCTTCTTTGAAGGTCTTGTAGAACTCAGCTATAAACCCATCAGGTCCTGGGGTTTTTCTAGCTGGTAGTTTTTTGATGGTGTCTTCTATTTTCTTACTTGAAATTGATCTATTTAAATTGTGTATATCCTCCAGTTCCAGTTTGGCCAATTCATACAAATCTAGAAATCTGTCAATGTCTTCAATATTTTCTATTTTATTAGAGTACAAGTTTTCAAAGTAATTTCTAATTATCTTCTGTATATCTGAGGTGTTTGTTGTGATATTTAAGATGGAAAGACCTACCTTGTTCTTGGATAGGCAGAATTAATATTGTCAAAATGTCCATACTACCAAAAGCATTATACAGATTTAATGCAATTCCAATCAAAATCCCAATGACATTCCTCAAAGAAATAGAAAAACAGTCGTGAAATTCATCTGGAAAAGTAAGAGACCCAGAATAGCCAAAGCAATCCTGAGCAAGAAAAGTGAAGCAGGTGGCATCACCATACCAGACTTTAAATTATACTATAGAGCAATACTCACAAAAACAGCATGGTATTGGCACCAAAACAGACTGGTAGACCAATGGTACAGAATTGAGGACACAGAGACTAATACATATAATTTCAGCTATCTTATATTAGACAAAGGCACCAAAAATGTACAGTGGAGAAAGGATAGCCTCTTCAACAAATGGTGCTGGGAAAACTGGAAATCCATATGCAACAAAATGAAATTAAACCCTTATCTCTCACCATGCACAAAACTCAATTCAAAGTGGATCAAAGACCTAGGAATTAGACCAGACACAATACGCCTAATAGAAGTAAAAGTAAGCTACAATTTCCAACATTTTGGATTTGGCCCCAAGTTCCTTAACAAGAATCCGGTAGCACAAGAATTAATACCAAAAATTAATGAATGGGATATATTTAAGCTAAAAAGCTTCTTCTCAGCAAAAGAAACAATCAGTGAGGTGAATAGAGAGCCAACTAACTGGGAACAAATATTTAATACATGCACATTAGATAGAGCACTAATTTCTAGAATATATAAAGAACTCAAAAACTTGACACCAAAAAAAAAACAAATAATCCAATCGATAAATGGGGCTAAGGAATTGAAAAGACACTTCTCAGAAGAAGATACACAATTAATCAACAAATACATGAAAAAATGCTCAACATCACTGGCAATTAGAGAAATGCAAATCAAAACTATTCTAAGATTTCATTTCACTCCAGTCACAATGACAGCTATCAAGAACACAAACAACAATAAATGTTGGAGAGGATGTGGGGGAAAAGGCACATTCATACATTTGCTGGTGGGACTGCAACATGCTACAACCGTTATGGAAAGCAGTATGGAGATTTCTTGGGAAAATGGGAATGGAACCACCCTATGACCCAGCCATCCCACTCCTGGGACTATTCCCAAAGGAATTAAAAACAGCATATTACAGTGACACAGCTATTTCAATGTTTATAGCAACACAATTCACAATAGCTAGGTTGTGGAACCAACCTAGATGTCCCTCGGTAGATGAATGGATAAAGAAAATGTGGTCTATATACACAATGGAATTTTACTCAGCAATAAAAGAGAATAAAATAATGACATTTGCAGGTAAATGGATGAAGTTGGAGAATATAATGCTAAGTGAAATCAGTCAATCTCAAAAATCCAAATACTGAATGTTTCCTCTGATATAAGGAAGCTGGTTCACAGTATTGTTGGGTCGGGGTACATAGGAGGATTAGAGGAACACTATAATGGTCAAAGGGAAGGAAGGGGAAGGGAGGAAGTAAGGGGGGAGGGAGGGGGAAAAAAGAAAAAAAAAAAGAAAATGTAGTTGAATGAGATGGATATCATTATCCTAAATGCATGATTGAAGACCTGAATGGTACGAATATACTTTGTATACAAACAGTTGTATGTAAAAAGATGTTATATATGTGCACTATGAATTGTAATACATACTACTATTATAAATTTAAAAAAAAGGAAAAAAAGAACACAAACAACAATAAATGTTGGAGAGGATGTGGGGGGAAAGGCACACTCATACATTGCTGGAGGGAATGCAAAATGGTACAACCGTTATGGAAGGCAGTATGAATATTTCTTGAAAAACTGGGAATGGAACCACCCTATGACCCAGCTATCCCACTCCTGGGTCTATTCCCAAAGGACTTAAAAACAGCATATTACAGTGACACAGCCACTTCAATGTTTATAGCAGCATAATTCACAATAGGTAAGTTGTGGAACCAACCTAGATGTCCCTCAGTAGATGAGTGGATTAAGAAAATGTGGTACATATACACAATGGAATTTTACTCAGCAATAAAAGAAAATAAAACAATGGCATTCACAGGTAAATGGATGAAGTTTGAGGATATAATCCTAAGTGAAGTTAGTCAATCTCAAAAATCCAAATACCAAATGTTTTCTCTGATATAAGGAGGCAGATTCACAGTGGTGTTGGGTGTCAGGGTACATAGGAGGATTAGAGGAACACTAGAATGGTCAAAGGGAAGGGAGGAGAAAGGAGGGAACAAAGGGGGGATTGTGGGGGGGAAAAAGAAAAGGTGGTATAATAAGATGGATATAATTATCCTAAATGCATGATTGAAGTACGAATATACTCTGTATACAAATAGTGTTATGTAAAAAGAGGCTCTATATGTTTATTATGAATTGTAATGCATTCTACTATTACAAATACAACAACTTTGAATAAAAAAAAGTGCAAACAGGTTATGAAATCACAGGACTTTTTTTTCTTCTTTCATATTTCAACATTTAAAAAAGTCTTATTATTTAAAAAAAGAAATACATTAAATACACTTTCTTACCTAATATTTCAAGATATATAAATTTCAACCCCATGTTGTTCATTTGATATTTTATAAGCAATATACCTGAATGCATAATGAAGACTGTAAAGAAATATTAGTGGGGGGGTTGTCAGAACAGTATAACATTTATTTTGCTCTATCAACAGAGAGGTTTTCTACAACACTGTAAAATGGCATCATGCAACATTAAGGCATGAATAAATATTGTACTTCTTGCCATATCATTTAGTTCTCACTGAAGAAAAAACTGAGGCCAAAGTTTGTCAAGTGCATTGTTCAAGGCCAAAGAGTTAGTCAGTAGCAGAATTAAGGTTGGAACTGGGGCCAAATCTCCTTGTCTTTTCATTTTTGTATAAAGTTGAGTTGTAATAGAGCACATTAGAGATTTATCCATAAGGATCTCATTAAAATGGAGCTTCCCTTCTTGTTGTGAACTTGTAAAATGGTTTCGGAAGTCTAGTGAATTGAGAGAGAGAGAGAGAGAGAGAGAGAGAGAGAGAGAGAGAGAGAGAGAGACTGATATGATTACATTTCTCGAGTATCTGTATGTACAACTTATAATAAGCCTTCCCAGTGAAGCCCCTTGCACACATACATTCTGGGATTTTCTACATATTTAGAACATAAACACTTAAAGTTGGAAGAAATATTGAATCAATGATTTATAATCTTTGTGTGTGTGCAGGGTAGGACCTCTCTGAGTATCAGAGCAAAGCCTTCTCTCTGTGAAAACACATATGCTTACAAAATTACACATATTATGTCAGGGATTTCTGAATCTACATTAACTCCCTCTACTACCTCAGATAAAATCTTATTTGTTAGGTAGGCATGTGGTGGTAAGATTATATCCTGTTGTATAAGTTATCTATTATAATTCCTGCACTTTGTATGGGGCTGGAGGAGAGAGAGAGAGAAATTAAAGAGACTTCCAAAGTTTACCTAGCCACACCACATCCTTTTGGAGTTTAGGATACTGTTTTTTTAAATTTCACCAAATTCTTGTAATATTTTTGTCCTTTTCCTCAGAAAATGAGATATGAGTGAAATACTGTCATAATTGGGGATATATACTAGATATATACTGGGTCATGCTCTAACTGCAAAGATACTAATTTGTATTCATAACTATTCTAGGCATAAATTATAGAAAAGTTTTGTATATTAAAAACATTCTTACCAAGAGCTTATGTTATTAAAAGACCAAGTTTACAGCTTCATACAGATCCTATTTACAATGGGTAATTGTACACTTCTTCTTGCTAGGTTGGTAATCACCAGCTGAAATACCAGCACTATGAGATAACTTCCTATCTCAGCATTTCATTCCTATCATTGTAAAAAGATAATTGGAAATGGTTTCAGTCTTTAAGTCTCCAGTGTACAGCTTGACAATTATAAAATTAGTGTACTTTTAAGGTGACATACTTAGTTACATAATTGTCACTATTACCCGAATTACTTCCCATAAAAATTCAGCTAAGTGCATGTGTTCCGAAATCCATCACTCAGCTTATTGATGTGGTGTACACAGTTGCTCCCCCATATCTTTTCATAGAATAGCTCTGCAAAAGCTTCTCCTAGACATGGAAATCAGCAAAGTGTCATTATCACCTGATTGACTGGGATGGGGTGGGCTTATAAAACTGTTTCATTATACCCCTGCTGAGCTAGCCTCTGCAAATGCATTTTCCTTGAACAGGATCTCCTGAATTAATAGGCTTCTTGTTAATCCATGATGGGACAAAAGGGGAAAAAAAAAGGCAAGGGAGAGAACTGAGAATGTTCATCTGTTTATCCCAGATGGGCCAGTGCTAAGGAGCATCTCAAAGATCAGAAATATGCTCCAAGTGAAGCACTGGAAGCCAGTTGGTGATTCTGCAAACATGAGAAACTAAGTCCACCTGCCTTTCCAATCTTTATTTGTTACTGTTGTGATGAAAACACAAAGTAGAAATGTTATTGATTTTAACATTGATATTCACATTTTTCCCTGTCTAAGCAGAAAAACCTTTTGATTTTGCTCTAAGCAGGAATAACTATTGCAACACCGACCTACCAGACCTATATAGGTTGCAACTTCTATTCTTGACACCTAGAGTTTCAGTGAAGTGTTTTTATTAATGGAACTGATGATTTCACCCTCCAGCTTAGAAACCTCGATTTGTACTCCCTTGCTGTTGTATTGTTTACAAGGTTAGATGCAACTTCCTTAGCTTGGCAAACAAGATATTTCCTAGTAAAACTTCCTTTCCAAAGGCCCATTCATCTCTTCCCCTACATAGAAACTACACTCTAGCTCACTGAGCTGTCGAAAATGTCACCTCTCATGTCATGCTTTGTTTCCTTTCTTTTTAATTTTCTACTTTCTGTGCCAGAATTTCCATCTTCCCTGTCACGCAAAACTCATTCTCTAAGACTCTGCACATTAAAGTCTTCCCTATCATGTTTCTTTCCCCAAGAGAGTTAATCAAACTTTAACTGAGTTTTCTGAGTTATGAATACAAATAGTTATGAATAAAAATTAGGGTCTTTGTAGTTAGAGCATGCTTTCTGAGTTCTCTAGTATTTAGGGGGCTTCTGGTATGGCACACACCAAGTCGTAGTGCACCTTATTCTGCTGATGTGTTCTCCATTCCCCTCTAGACCTAAGTTCAGAAAATGTGTTTTATATTTGCTTTGTCTATGTTGCCATATTCATAGTAAAATGCTGTTAAACTCTCATTCCTGCCCTTCCCACCTCCAGATGGAACATAAACAAATTGGTAATTAAGGTATCTAAGATTTACTTTCAGTGTTCATGAAAATCACACATTTAACCATTGATTTCTCCACCATTTAAAAGAAAAGTAGTAGTAAAGTAATGTCTGATAAATCACCCAAAATGGTTTGATCATTTTTTATAATCCCATCTATTCTGTAATTATTTTATTGCCTTAAGTTGTACATCTGAATAGCATGCAGTCTTTGAAAAACAGATGAATCAATCCTACCTCCCAGAGATTAGATTTCAATTGGCCTAGGTTAGAGCCAAACTATCAGTATGTTTTTTAGAAGTACCACAGAATATTGAAATATGCTGCGAGGGTCAAGAATCACTGACATGTTAGCTAGAATTGACTCTTAAAACAATGCCAACAATAGTCTCTTCTTTTCCTCCATTGAAAAGTTTTCTTTACCCATTGTGTTTTGAAAGTATTTACTTGCATTAAACACATTTCATATATTACTTTAATCTCCCATACAGTCATATGCATTTTGCATATGTTATATATGATATATTATAATCAAATAAACTGTTATCAGGTAATATTTGGTAGATGAGCTAACCATGGTCCCAGACATCAATAACAGTAATTAGAGTTCAATTTGAACATGTAGCAATGATTTCCATGTGGTTTGGTCATAGGTACAAAAACTAGGCTCTAAACTAAAGATTCAAAATTGGATTAACCTTAGTGGGTGTTTGGAGAGCTGAGCTATGAAGGATCATTAAATTGCAGCAGGGTTCAGCAAGAAAGATTGCTGTGATACTGTGGTCAAGTAAGCATTTTTTGTAGTTCTGGCTTGGGGAGAGTAAATGAATGTATATGTGTGGATGATAAAACTGCTTTTCAAATTATTTGTTTTTTTCAGAAATCCTTTTGCCATTCCAATAATGGAATCTGAAGCATTCATCAGTGGCCTGAAGCACAGCCTACTCAAGGTCTGTGATGTAGTATTGAATATCATTTGCAAATTAATATTCTGTGGTTCATAGTTGCAAGAGACTTGTCTCTTGTTTCCCAGAAGGGCTGAGAACTGATAGTGACATATATTTATTCATTCCTCCCACTGAAATTTGGTGTAGTGGTACTTGTGAGCTAGTTGAAGCTATCAGAGCTTGGGGATGTCCTGGAGAGAGATAAGAATTTGCCAGCCAATAAAAATATTATAAGACTTCTTTGTTTCTACTAGAGAGTGCATACTTCTCCTTCTTTTGAGGCCTATGGAAAAGGAAAACTGATCTATAAAATGAAATTGGATCTGTGTACCTCTGAGATCCATTTCTATTTGATTTATGCCCTCTGTACAGACTGGAATATGGTAAGATATAAATTGCTCAGGCATTCTAATAAATTTTCCTTCTCATCATTTCCAACTAGTCCTACTGCTAGAACAACATATTATCTTAAAGAGTGTCTAACTATAATAGTTCACTGCATATTAGAAACTATAATCCTAGGATTTGTTAACATTTTTCCAACCTTTGCAATACTTCTGTGGAGGGAAGCATAAGAAATGACATTTATTTCTTTGGTTGCAAATCATTATGCGTTGTAAGTTGTATGGCTAATTTAGTAATAAATGTTGGAGTGAAAATTGTAACTGTGCATGTTAAATATATGCATTATGTTTATAGTATATATTAATTCAGAAACATTGAAATATAAAAATATATATATTTAGAATTTAATTTACAGAGGCACCATCATCTAACCTTTCTATAGAACTTTAGATTTTACCAGGTATTTTCATAGTTTTTGTCCCATAGGATCTTTACAAAGAAAACTAGGCAAATAGGCTCAAAGAGGAAAACAAAATAAAACATGACTATCCCAGTAGGAATAAAGGGAAGGGAACAAGGAAAGAAGGATCTGGAAACAGATGAATGTGGATATCTTTCTTCTTTGGGCTTTTCTCTCTTGATCTCCTCCTGACCATAGTTCTATGTTACAATAGCAAGTGGTGGAGGGGGCCATCCCTGTCTTGTTCCAGTTTTTAGAGGGGAATGGCTTTCAATTTTTCTCCATTTTAAAGATAAATGTTAGCTCTGAGGCCTTGCATAAATAGCTTTTATAAATGTAGAGATATGTCCCTGATATTCTAGTTTTTTCCTCAGTGTTTTGAAAACATAAAGGGGTGCTGTATTTTTGTTCAAAATGCTTTTTCTGCATCTATCGAGATAATCATTATGGATTTTTTATCCGTTAAGTTATTGATGGTGATGTATTATGTTTATTGATTTTCGAATGTTTGAACCAGCCTTGCATCCCTGGAATAAACCCCACTTGATCTGTGGTTGCCACTATCTTTTTCGATATGGTTTTTTGTTATCCGATTTGCCAGGAATTTTTGTTGCAGGATTTTTTGCATCTATGTTCCATTAAAGATATTGGCCTAAAGTTTTCCTTTTTTGGGGATGTCGTCTTCTGCCTTGGGCTTTGGAATTAATGTAATACTTGGCCTCATAGAAAGAGTCTGGAAGAGCTCCCTCTTTTTCTATTTCTTTGAAATAGTTTCGAAGAGCATTGGTATTAGTTCTTCTTTGAAAAGTCTTGTTAGACAACTCTGCTGTAAACCCATCAGGTCCTGGACTTTTCCGTTGTTGGTAGCTTTTTGATGACATTCTTCTATTTCTGTTTGCTTGTAATCGGATCTGTTTAAAATTGTGTATTGCCTCCAGATCCAGTTTTAGGCAAATTCATATGACTCTAGAAATCTGTCAATGATGTTCAGCATTTTCTGTTTTATTAGAGTACAAGTTTTCAAAGTAATTTCTAATTAATTTTCTGTATATCTGAGGTGTGTTTGTTGTGATATTACACCTTTTTCATCAAAATTATTAGTGGATTTGAGTTTTTTCTCTTCTTCTTTTTCGTATTAGCATTGCTACAGGGTCTCGTCAATTTTGTTTATTTTTTCAAAGAACCAACTTTTAGTTTTGGTCAATTCTTTGAAAAAATTGTTTCCTTAGTCTCAATTTCATTAATTTTGCTCTGATTTTAATTATTTCCTGTCTTCTGCTGCTCTTGGTGTTGATCTGTTCTTTCCTTTTTCTAGTGCTTGGAGGTGTGATGTTTAACGTCGTTTATTTGTTGGGTTTTTTTTTTTTCCTTTTTAAAGAATGAACTCAGTTGCCAATGAAATTTTTCCTCTTATACTGCCTATCATAGTGTCCCAGAGATTTTCTATATGATTGGTATCTTGTGTTCTCATTTACCTCTAGGAATTTTTTTATCTCCTCTGTTGGATGTCTTCTTCAAAAACCGTTGTTCATTTCAGTAGCATGTTTGTTACTTAGCTTCCAGTTGTTGGAGTAGTTTTTCTTATTCCTTGTTTGTGTCGTTGATTTCCAATTTCATCCCTTCTATGGGTTCTGATAGCATGCAGGGTGAGTATTTCTATTTTTTTATATTTGCTGAGATTTGCCCTTGTGAACATAGTATATGATCTATTTTGGAGAAGGAGCCATGTGCTGGATGAGAAAAAGTGTTATTTCATTTACCTGAGGGATGAAAAATTCGATATATGTCCGTTAGATCTAAGTTATTAAATTGTTTTAAGGGAGGCCTAAGATTTCTTTGTTTAGTTTTTGTTTGGGAATGATCTTTCCATTGGTGAGAGAGGGTATGGTTTGTGTCTTGTGTTGGAAATCCCTAGATAGATAACTGTGTTGTGGTCAATTTTACTCTTGAACTTGAGAAGGGTTTGTTTGGATGTATGTAGGTTGCTCCATTATTTTGTTGGCTCTATAGATTTTGATTTTATTCCTCTTGATGGACGGTTCCCTTAAGTAGTAAGAATATCCATCGTTGTCCCTTTTGGATTAACTTTTGGCTTGAAGTCTACCTTATTTGAAATGAGAATGGAAACCCCTGCTTGCTTCCGCATGGCCATGTGAGGATAAGTACTTTTCCCAGCCTTTTACCTTCAGTCTATTGATGTCTTTTTCTTGGAGGTGTTTTCTTGAGACAGCAGATTGTTGTGTCATTTCATTTAATCCATTCAGCTAATCTGTGTCTTTTGGAATGGCGAGTTTAGGCCATTTAACATTCAGGGTTTTTATTGAGATGATGAATTTTTTATTCCCATCCATTTTTATTTGTATGATGATCTTTAGCTTGATTTGGTTTCTCTTCTGGTTGGTATTTCCCTTAGTTTAATATCTCCCTTTGTTGATTTTTCATTGTTATTTTTCTCTTCTTCTTCATGAAAAATTTTGCCCAGGATGTTCAGAAGTGCTGGCTTTCGAGATGTGAAATCTTTTAACTTTTGCTTGTCGTGGAAGGTTTTTATTTCATCTTCAAATCTAAAGCTCAATTTTGCTGGATATAAGATTCTTGGTTGACATCCCTTTTCCTTCAGAGCTCAGATGTTGTCCCATAATTCTTGAATGTTCTGTTCTTGGTTTCTTACCATTTTTGCTGTGTAATCTAGATTTTTCTCTAGGTAATTAGTGTAAGAGAGAGGAGAGAGAGAATAAGTCTAGAAAATAGAGAATAAACCATATATAACACCACTTTGCTATATATTTCAATTGTACACGTTCTAGAAATCTCAATTTGTGCGTATAACTTGTTTTTGCCTCTGTTGAGAATGCAATGGCAGGGTGTAAATAGGGAAGATGAAGGAAGAAAAAAAAATATAAAAGTGAGGAAGGAAGAAAAGAAAGAAAAGAGGAGCAGAAGCACACAAACACACTGTCAATCAAAACAAAAACAAAAAAACTCCCAAGAAACAACAAAACAAACAAACAAGCAAATAAAAACAAAAACGTTGAACCCAAGAACAAGTCTCAAACAAAATGGACCCTTGGAAGCCCTTCTTTTTTCCCTTCCAGTTTAAGCCACCTGACCCAGATCATGTACAGTCAGCAACCCTGTTAGTGGAGTCAAGGCTGCACCTTTGGTCCTTGCAGAGTGGCACAGTGGAATAGTGGAAGGGGCTTATCCTCAGGCTGGGCCCTGCTTACAGCAGCAGGGAGATGCTACTATGGGCCTTGGAAGCCAGGCAAACTGGCGGCGGGTTCTCTCCTTCCAGCGGGCAGGTGCCTACCTCTTGCTCTGGTTGCAGCTGGGCAGGTCGCACTCCCCCAGGGAGTGGAGGAAGCACTTCGCCAGGTCTGGCCCCGCGTGCAGCAGCCGGGAGATGCTGTTCTGGGCCCTGAAGACCAGGCAAACTGGTGGCTGGGTTTCTCCTTCCAGCGGGCAGGAGTCTACCTCTTGCTCTGGTCACAAATGGGCAGGTCGCACTCTTCCCGATAATGGAGGAAGCCCTTCCCCAGGTCTGGCCCTGCGTGCAGCAGCAGGGAGCCCTGTTCTGGTCGCACCATCCCACTCTTCCCGTTCTGAAGTAACCTGTTAAGGAAGCTAGAAACACATCTGGGGGTTGTACTGAGCATCCTTCTAGAGGAACTTACTGGCACATGTGAATGCCAGAGTCTTTTGTTCTAGGGAATGTCAAGATGATTAAATATGAGAATAAAAATGGTTTGGTTTGGTTTTTATACAGGTTATTACACTGTATTTTTGCTGGTTTATTTTTAACTAAATGGGAAAGGCAATCATGATTAGCCAAGTAGTGATACTATGAGCATATGATGGATATTCTCTACAGAGTATAGTAAATTTTCTTTAAAATGGTATTTTGCTTTTACCATCAGTTCAATAATGTTGGTCAGTAAATTAAATAGAGAAAATCATTTAACATTTTATTTTATAATAGAGATTTTCAGTGCAGATTAATGATTTCTACTATTTTATACCTCTATGCTAGGGAAATAAAAAAAATATTCACTATGTTTTATTCTTAACATAGTTTTAAAATACATGATTGATATCTGCATGTTGCTATAAATAAAATTGTGTTTTAAGAGATTCTGATTTAAAGTGTATTTTTACAGGCAAAATGTAAATACATGCATCCATCTTCCAAAGTATAATGCACAATAGATAACCTGTTTGTTTCAAGACTGTATCTTTACACTAGTGAAATGTACCAGGTTCTACTTGTACCTACACATTCAGAGAATCAGTGGATAGTTTTGTAAAAACTAGTTTTATTTTTATTATTATCAGAGTTGTTTTATTTTTTATTCAAAGCTCCTTGGCTTTCATAGCCTCATCTCTTGAGGTATTGTGTCAGGTACCTTTCCTTAGATATTCTTAAGTAACAAATCTTCGGTTCTCTTATGTAGAAAGAAAACATTGATTACTTTTTGTGACAACAGTAATAACCTTAAAATTAGCTTAGGGCTGGGGATATAGCTCAATGGTAGAATGTTGCCTAGCATGTGGGAGGCTCTGGGTTCAATTCCCAGCACCACAGATCATTTTTTTCAAAGTTAGCTTAAGTTGATGACACCTCTCCCACTTGCTAAAGGTTCCTGTCTTAAATCAGTTTTAACCGCTTTAATAAAATGCCAAAAACACCCCACTATTTATTTCTCACAGCACTCAAAGCTGGAAAGTTTAAAATTAGAGTACTAGCTAATTTGGTTTCCAGAGAAGGCCCTCCTCCTGGCTCATGGATGGTGGCCTTGTCACCATGACTTCTCATGATAGAGCAAGATCTGGTGTCTCTTACTCTTTTTATAAAGGCACTAATCTCATCACAGGGGCTTAATCCACATGACCTCATCTAAACCTATTTATTTCCTAGTGGTTCCATCTCCAAATACCCAAATTTGGGGTACTTGGGTTTATATGTTCCCCCAAAACACATAAGTTCTGGGGGAACATAATTCAAATAATTACAGCTCCTAAGCAAAATATTTGTGGTCAGGAGTTCCAACTCAAGTTTGTAGCATGGAATGGTCTTTAGCTACCAGTGTCTCCAAATAGACTTTTTTATCTTCTTGATTTTATTTCATGAACTACCCTACAGTTTGTCCAATGGCTCATTAAAATATGGTTATGAGCAGAAAACGGATACAGAAATTGTGACTTTTTTTCCTCCTTACTTTCAATTAGCAGAAAGTTTTTTTAAAAAAAATATTTCTTTGCTAACTTTTGATTCAATGCTTGCATGAATAATAATTCCCTTGCTGTCATAGAAAAAATTTGAAACTACTCTGTAACAATTCCAATTGTTATATATTCCTATGTATTAAATTAATTCAAAATTTAATGACTTAAAACAACAAGCTGTTATATCTTACTTTCTGAGAAGAGTCTGGAAGTAGCTTACTTCAGTGCCTCTGGCTCAAGTTCTCTCATGACACTGCAATCAAGCTGTATCCTGGAATGCATACTCACTAAAGTTTTGATTGGGAAGGGAGGATCTACTTCCAAAATTCACTTATGTGGTCTTTGGCAGGCTTTAGTCCCTCCTATATGGACTTCCTCAAAGGATTACCTCATGTTATGGCAGGTGGCTTCTGCCATAACAAGTGGTATTAAGACAAAGTGTGAGACAGTAACAAAGGTGTAAGTTGCAGTCTTTTTATAACCACATTTCAAAAGTGACAGAACATTACTTTTGTATTCTGTTTTTTAAAAGTGAGTCAATAAGTTTTAGACCATACTTAAGGGGTAGGTGATCTGGTTGTATTAGAAAACACAACGACATAAATACCAAGTATCAGGGATAATTGGAGGCTTTCTTAGCTGTGGCCTAGCCACTACTTAAAGTTGTATTTAATGTATATGCCTGTTTTGCCGGGCACAGTGGTGTGTCTGTAATCTCAGAGGCTCAGGAGGCTGAGGCACAAGGATCACAAGTTCAAAGCCAGCTTCAGCAATGACAAGGTGCTAAGCAACTCAGTGAGACACTGTCTCTAAATAAAATACAAAATAGGGCTGGGGATGTGGCTCAGTAGTAGTTGAGTGCCCCTCAGTTCAATCCCTGGTACCCACCCCCCAAGAATAATAATAATAAAATAAAATAATATGTATGCATTTTTTGAAAATTGTATTTCCTGAATAATTCATTTGAATATTCCTTTCCTCTTCCATAAATTAGATTATTCCTCTACAAGGTTTAAGAGAATCGATCATGACACAGAAAAATTGGTAATAGTGATTCTATAATTAATATGAAATCTCATTGACAAGGTGAGGGAACACTTAAAATTTATAGTGAATATGGAGGGAGCATTTCTGGTGGAATAAGGACCACAGAAAATTAACTGCATCATAAAAGTGATGGACACTGGTAAATTATGTCAAAACTGACTTTCTTGGATCTCTGAAATATAACTGTAGTGTCTCAACAGACTGAAGAACATTTACATGAAACAGATGAATTATGTTAAGAGTAGTGTTCTTTATGCAAATTTAACATGCTCTATTCCTATCCTCTTTTCCCTATCTCTATTTTAAACTCACAATATCACAAATATGGGAGTTGTGAAAATGGGAAAATTACCATATATTGGAAATGGAGGAATCAGTTTAGAGCTCCCCCCAAAACCACATTCACAGAAAACTGTCATAATTTTAAAGGTCTGTCAGCTCCCTGATAAAATCCATTTTATGGATTATCTTTATTTCACTTGAACATAGCTTGCTCGTTGGAAATATTCATATTGCTATGGTATTTGTTGCAAACAATCATTTGAAATTGTTAAAAACTGCAGCTAGGGAAAGGAAGAACCTGAATCAAACAAACAAAAAACTTGGAGGAAAAACCGGAGAATGAAATGTGCATAGAAGACTATAGAAACATCCACTATATTCCTGGGAATGAAGAGAACCATGAGCATATGCAGGGAAGAGTGAATTCTCAAGGATACATGCATCCTAAAGGATGGTTTCATGTCTGAATTTAGGGTTCTGTGCAAACAGGAAGTGGAGGCTAAGACAGAGGTAGTTGTCAACTGTCTGGGTAAGTGTTGAAGGTATTCTCCAAGGAGCAAACAGAGTTCCTCAGCTAAGACTGAAAGAGTTTTGTTTCGGATGTTCAAGTATATGTCTGTGTAATCATTACCTAACTAATAAGCTGAGAAGAGGCTTCAGTAGCCACATGTCACAAATAATACAAAATTTGTAGAATTAGTTCAGAAAAATTACTAAATAAAAAGTAATTGCAGAAATAAAAAAAAAAGGATGAAAGAAAAAAGAAGAAAAGCAATAAACTCTGCAGAGAGGAGATGGGGGAGGAAGGAATTCCTACATTATATTATTTGATATATTTAGTTTCATGAGGGGTGAGGGAGAAAGAGAAAAGGAACTGACAAGAAGCATGGCCCATTATTCCTATCCCCTTGCCCCCACCCCTCCCTCCCCCCTCTTTGTTCTATTACCCTAAATACATGTATGAAGACACAATTGTTGTGAAAATACTTTATATAAAACCAGCAACTTGAAAAATTGTGCTTTTCATATGTAATATGAAATGAAATGTACTCTGCAAACATGTATAACAAATTAGAATTAAAAAAAAAAAAAAGAAGAAGCTGGGTGCGGTGGCACACGCCTGTAATCCCAGCACTTTGGGAGGCGGAGGCAGGAGGATCGTGAGTTCAAAGCCAGCCTCAGCCATGGCGAGGCACTTAGCAACTCAGTGAGACCCCGTCTCTAATAAAATACAAAAAAGGGCTGGGGATGTGGCCCAGTGGTCGAGTGCCCCTGAGTTCAATCCCCGGTACCAAAAAAAAAAAAAAAAAAAAAAAAAAAAAAAGAATGGCAATGGCCCATATCCAGGAGAACAAAGCAATCAATAAAAATGAATCATGAGAATGCCCAGATTCAGATTTATTAGACAAAGACTTTAAACGACATGTGATGGTCAATTTTAGGGCTTGACTTCATTAAGGGATACCTAAATAGCTGATAAAGCATTATTTCCAGGTGTGTCTGTAAGAGTGTTTCTGGAGGAGAGATGAGCATGGGAATCAGTGGCCTGAGTGCACAGTTTCCACCATCAATGTGAGCAGGCACTGTCTAATCAGCTGAGGGCCTGGATAGAACAAACAAAGCAAAGGCAAAATCTCTCTCTGGAGCTGGGACATCTTTCTTCTCTTGCCTTTGGACGTCAGAAGTACAGGTTCTGTGGCCTTTGTGAAAGGACACTCACAAAATCCAAAGTTCAAGGACCATACTACCATGCACTGGAATCTCATGCAAGGGATCTATTGTCAGTAACATGGAGCAAACTGACAAGGCTGCCCCTCTGAAGAGAGCAGCAGCATGTCGGCACTCACAGAGCAGCTTTATAGCCCACAAGAGGAATTTCACAAGCATGCTTAGGGGTTGTGTCATGGGCTGGGCTGGGGTTGACCTTTTAGCGGCACATTTAGAATCAAAGCCTGGGAGTCCGTAGTTAAAATGGCTCCCAACCTAAAATGGCAGACCTGATGCCAATATTGATCTGATGCCAATACTTTGTACTCTGGGACTTATACCAGCAGACCCCCAGGTTCTCTGGAATTCAGCATCAATTGAGAATTACCCCATTGGTTTCCATAGTTTTGTAGCTTTTGAACTTGAACTGAATCATGCTTCCAGCATCCCTGTTTCTCCAGCTTGAAGACATATACTGTATGATGTTCCAGCTTCTGAAATTGTGCAAGTCAACTCCCCTAGTAAATCCCCTCTTTATCTATCTATCTATCTATCTACCTATCATCTATCATGTATCATCTTCTATTGGTTCTTTCTGCAGAACCCCAATTAGCACATCACCTATTTTACATATAGTCAAAGAAATGAAAGAAACCATTTCTTTAAAAAATGACTGGAAGTGACTTGACAAAAAAGAAATTCGGAATTAATAAAAACACAGGTGTTAAATTAATAACCAAAAAAATCTTTTTAAAAAGAAAAGACAAGGCAATGATTACTCTCCTGTGAATTCTCTCAAACATTTAAAAAAAAGACTTAAAACCAATCATTTCAAAATCTTCCATAAAACAGAATACTTCTAAACTCATTCTAATAGTCTAGTATTACCCTGATATCAGAACCAAAGACACCATAAGAAAGGAAAACTGAAATGGATAAGTCTTATAAATATAGATGCAAAAATTCTCCACAAAATTCTCTCAGTGTGATTCCAGTAGCATACAAAAAGGATTATACACACTATGACCAAGAGGCATTTATCCCATGATGCAAGCAAGTGTGGTTCAACATATGAAAATCAGTGTATTACACCATGTTGGTAGAATGAAGGAATAAAAAATGAGTATCTTATTAGCACAAATAAAATATTTTATACAATATGAAACTTTAATTTAAAAATAGCCAACAAATGAAAACTAGAACATCATTCTCTCAAACTAATAAGGGCTATCTTTTAAAAATCCACAGCTAACATCACAGTGGTAAAAGACAGACTTTTCTCCTCCTAAGATCATAACCAAGATACAGATATCTGATCTTACCACTTATATTTAACATTTTACTGGAAGCACAGCATACATTTTTGTGATCTTGGAATAGGCAATGGTTTTTTTTTTAGATAGATGCCAAAAAGCAAATTAATAAACAAACAAAATCCCACAAACATCCCAAGGAAAAATAGATAAATTGGATTTCTTCAAAACTAAAAAAAATGTGTTTCAAAACACCATTAAGAAAGTGAAAAGTTGCCCCTAAAATTTCAGGAAGTATGTGTAAATCATTTATCTGGTAAGGGTTCTGAAACTGGACTTTTGAGATGAGACTAATTCCCAGGTTTGCCAATTTCCTCTGGGTTATTGTCTTGCAAATTGTGAAGAATAAAATCCAAGGACAATCACACAATCACAGAAAGGAAGTATAAATGAAGTAGGATTTATTTAAGTGAAATGAGGTAGAACTCTTGCTGTGTTGGTGGGAGCCCCAAGAAAAACCCATTCTGTGTGCCGGCTTAGTAATTGATATATGGTTCTGGGCAGAGGATGGAGCAAAAGCTATCTAAAATAGGCATTGAAAAAGGCATCCTGTCTATCATCTGGGTTTACTTCCTTCCTCCTTCCATCTGGGTTCACTCTCACCTTCTGTTTTCCATCTCTGGAACAAAGAAGTTGGCTGGAGGTGTTCCCACAGGTGAGCCTCAAGGTCTTTTACTTTTGAAACAGGCCTTGGTGGTGCTCATTAATATGTCAACAGGTTAGCCTGCAGGTGTGGTTGAATGGGGCCCATTATCCTGACTGTCTGGTCATTTTACTATCAATTCTAGTTTATCCTCATTCAGTTCAATATCCAAATATATAAAGAACCCTTGTAAGTCAACAACTAAAAGATAAAAACCCCAATTAAAAATGGAAAAAAAGACTTGAATATATATTTCTCCAAAGAAGATATGCAAATGACCAATAAACAATTCAAAGATGTTTATCATTAGTCACTAGAGAAGTACAAATCAAAAGCATACTAGGATGACTAATGATTTTTTAAGAGACAATAGCAAGCATTGGTGAGGATGTGGCTCAACTAGAACCATCGTACATTACTAATGAGAATGTTAAATAATCTATTTACTGTGAAAAAAATTTAGGCAGTTCCTGAAAAATTTAACTATAGGGTTGCCATAAGGTCCAGCAATTCAACTTCTAGCTGTATATGCAAGATAACCAAGAACATATGGTCACAGAAAAAAACTGTACATAATTATTCATATAGTGAATAATTACCAAACTACCAAAATGTTCTTCAACTGATTAATAGATAAATGCGTTCTATATTTTAAAATGGGATATTCAGCCAAAAATGAGTGAAGTACTGGTAAATACTATATCAAAATTTATGCTAATTGAAAGAAACTAGATATAAGATAAAATACAAAAGATGACATTTAATACAATTAATTCATCTTAATAAAGTAGTCATTAAGTGAAAGTAAATAAAAACTACAAATGTGCAGCCACTATAGACTCCAAATATATATATTGTTGTTTGTTTGTTTTGTTTTTGGTACCTGGGATTGAACTCAGGGGCACTCAACCACTGAGCCACATCCCCATCCCTATTTTGTATTTTATTTAGAGACAAGATCTCAGTGAGTTGCTTAGTGCCTGGCTGTTGCTGAGGCTGGCTTTGAACTTGTGATCCTCCTGTGTCAGCCTCCGGAGCCACTAGGATTACAGGTGTGTGCCACCACGCCCAGCTCCAAAAATATATTGTTTTTAGTGAAACTAAATATAGTTGCTTGGCCTTGGATGTTTCAAGTACCATATTAACACGTAAAGAGAATTATTAGAGATTTAGAAGTGGAGTCTGGTTTAGAATAACTTGTAAAGGTGAATTACTTGGTTTTGATTTCTCTTCTGAAAAAAAAAAAGAAAAACAGGAACTTCCTGTGTCCTTGCTGCTTCCTGTTGAAAGGGTATATGTTTCTTCCTATTTAAAATACTGGTGTCTAATTAAGATGTAGATCTGGAGGTAGCAAAGGCTCACTTCTTGAAATCTGGTTTCTGTTTCTGAGAAAGGTCATTGCTGGTTCTTCTTTGGAATTGTTTTCTGACATTAAAAGTAAAAGAAACAAACACAAACCAATTTCTTCTCTAATGGTGGCCATCACTAATCCCTTGTATGATTTGCAAACTTGCCTCTGATCCCTTGAGCATCCTTCCTTGGGAGATTTGCATACTACTGCATTATTGTTTCTATTCATTTGCTCAGCATTTACTGATTTTGTCCACCATACCTTATTTTGAATCCAAGTCTTAATATTGAAGTACAGCTGCCATTGGCAGGAATGTGTGTGTGTGTGTGTGTGTGTGTGTGTGTGTGTGTGTGTGTGTGTATGTGTGATGTAGGTAAAATAGAGGAGAATATAAAGGGGGAACCATGTTTCTAATTTTTCAGAGGAAGTGCCATTTGACATGTCAAAATTTTATTTAACTGATATAAACCCAAGAATTGTTGGTCAGGTATGTTTGGTAAAAACCGTCTCTGGTGTTGAAGAGAATTTCCCACTGAATAGAATTTGACATTTTAATAAAAGGAAGTATGTCATTATGCTGCAGCCAGCATGCCTGGCTAGAAACAACCATCCATGCCAGGAAGATTATAAAACCATTCCCTCTGCACTTTAACTTGAATCCAGTCATCAAAAGATTGATTTAGTTCTCAAACTTAATTTGCACCTTTAATTTTATTATTTTCCCAAACCAGCTAGATCTTATAAATCTATTGGATCAGCTGCAGCTGTGTCTCTGCTTGCCCTCTGGGAGATAGCTTATGCCTTAGTTATCCCCAACCATAACATGAGAAAGGAAAAAAAGTCCAAAGTCATTGCTGTTCCTTGAATCAAATCACATCCCTGACTCCAGGAATGGACTAATCTTTTTCCTTTCATATAGAAGAAGGTAGAGTTTAAGGATTAGGGAAATTTCAATAAATAAGAAATTTCTCTTCCAGAGTTTAGGGAAAAAATATCTAAGGTTGTTCACCTAATGCATATCAGAGTACAAAGTCAAAACAAAAATAATATGAGAGCTCATAAAAAGGATCATTGACCTGGAGTAAACACCACTTTTAAAAGCAAGCCATTTAACCTTTTCTCTAAATAGAGACAGAGGTATTCCATTTGCTGTATATATTATGGTACAGCAGAAAACTCCCTTGTTAAACTGCCGATGTGCATTGCCAAAGTGACAGTGAGTTATTGTAAATCCAATGCAGCCATTTATGCTTAGATGATATGTAAATACTCATTTAATATAAGCTAGATTTGGGGAAGGAAGTTTAACTGTACTTGTAGGACCCAGTCTTCCGCTAAATATTTCCTTATTTCTTTAGCTACGGGATCACAGAATGCAGATGTCAGGCGGCCTCCGGCCTAGTAAAATAAAAGCAAATCTCTTTCTAGGAAGCAAAGGAGCCTTGAGGAGAAGCAACGATATCTCAAGTGTCTGAATTTCTGAGATCTGTTTTATGGGCACCTGGACACTAAAAACCTGCCAGTGACCTCATCTTTTCACATGTTTTGGTTTCTCATACTACCTGAATCACTGCTCACTCATAGGATATTTCTACATTTTCAGAACTTTTTAAGACACACACACACATACACACAGACACCTTATGTTGTATTAGATAATTTAGAATTTGAAAAAAAAATAAAATAAAGGGCAAAATGTATCCATTAAGACTGCATCACAGGGGGCTGGGGTTGTGGCTCAGCAGTAGAGCGCTCGCCTAGCACGTATGCAGCCTGGGTTCGATGATCCTCAGCACCACGTAAAAATAAAGGCATTGTGTACAACTAAAGCAAATAAATAAATATTTTAAAAAATAAATAAAAAATTAAAAAAAATGAAAAAAGACTGCATCACAGGGCTGGGGTTGTGGCTCAGTTGGCAGAGCACTTGCCTGGCACATGTGATGCACTGGGTTTGATCCTTGGCATCACATAAAAATAAATAAAGGCACTGTGTCTACCTACTAGAAAAAGTATTTTGAAAAAAAAAAGACTGCATCACAATCTTAGTTACATTTTTAAAATATTTTCCTACCTGCGCAACTTTATATCATCCAAATAGGATAATAGATTGTAGTCGCCTGAAGCGATGGCCGCTTGGAGCAAAGAAGCCGGGGAAGAAGTTTAGAGACGA
Source organism: Tamias sibiricus (assembly GCA_025594165.1). Taxonomy (NCBI): domain Eukaryota; kingdom Metazoa; phylum Chordata; class Mammalia; order Rodentia; family Sciuridae; genus Tamias; species Tamias sibiricus. The sequence continues at coordinate 132,117,056 of CM046667.1, forward strand.
ACTGGAAACAAACAACCCTTTATTCTGATAACTTTTCTCTCTGGCTCTAACTACACCCCGACAGCCCTCCACGCTCCTCTAACCTCCAAAAATGGTGCAGACCTCATCCGCAATCTCGCTCAAGTCCCTCAAGATCTCCGGCCAAGTCTCGCAAGATCCCGGGCCAAGTCCCGTGAGACTACGGAAGGCGCCAATGCCCAAACATGTCCAAAGCCCGTAGTCAACCGCAATTTAAGCCATCTCCCCAAACAGGGCTCCTACAATAGATCTCAAATTCCAACTATATGCTTTTCTATCCTATTTGTTTTTTTAACATGTTAGTACAAACATAATGATCCCACTCCTTCAAGATTCCTCAACTGTTCAAAAAGTTTGAAAATTTTCTCTGCTCCATTTGCCCCTAGACTGCTACTTTAATAAAAGGCAGATTTGTTGCTGTGTTTGGCCAAGGTTTTATATATCCTTTTTTCTCAGTTCTGAATAAATACACTTTATGTTTGATATTGCATCCAGTTTCTGTACTTCTTCAGTAGAATAATTAACTATTTGCTATATCTTGCTCTTGAAAAGTATTCTGAGAGTTCAGGAAAAAGGGATCAAACTCTCCGTGTGTGTGTGTGTGTGTGTGTGTGTGTGTGTGTGTGTGTCTCTCTCTCTCTCTCTCTCTCTCTCTCCCTCTCTCTCTCTCTCTCTCTCTCTCTCACACACACACACACACACACACACACACACACACACACCAAACCCAACCAAAGAAAGCAAACAAATACAACTTTACCTATCCAGAGCTTGGAATGACTTTCAAGAAAGGATGCTGTATTGAATATTCTAAATCTCAGTTGATTATATGTCACAAGGCATCATTCACATAGCAGAACCTTAGCCATAAAGAGTTAGCACAGTATTTTTCTGTGCCCTGACCCACATTCTGGTATCAAGTCCCAGCAAATAATATATTACTGAGAACATGATTTGTTGTATGCCTCCCCCCGCAAAAAAAATTGGGGGTGGAGATTTTTTCTTTGTCAACAGTCCATCACTCTCCCAGGCCCTTCTCCCTCACATCATGAGTTCTTTTGCCTAACTTGCTCTTATTCCTTCATGCCTGAAATAACCCTCTTTGCTTTGGGGGTTTATGGATATTGATAAAATTTCTCTGTATCTCTGCTGATGGATATTTCTGTCTCCCAGACCTGTGCTGATCCTGATGGGGTTCTTGCACCCAAACAGAAATGGAAGATGAAATCTGGGGAAAGCCTCTCCTGGCTTTCAAATTCTTCCTTTTGAGCACAGCTGAGCACCAAGCACCTGCTTTGAATAGCAAGTAGCTTGGAGACCTGCCCAGGCCTATTCCCAGGTGGGTTGGACAGAGAACCCGGTTTCTGTGGAAAGAGACCATAAGCTAGATTAGGAATCAATGCGGCATGTTTACTGCTTCAAACTGCAGGCTTAAACCAGGGCACCAGAAGGGGAATGAGAGATATCACATTTCATGATTAGAAAAAGAATACGCTTAGCTAGGCTTAGGTCCTTAGTTTTATCCTAGATAAAAGGAAATGAGGGTATTGTTTTTTTTCTACAGCATAGACAACAGCTGTGCTGCACTGTTATTTTTTCTAGTGAGTTGCAAGCACCCTCCTACCTAACTTCCCTTTCCATAAATCCTTCACTCTTTTTGCCCTTACTGCCCTGTAGGACCTGGTTGACTCATGAGGCTTAGTCCTTTGCATGGAGCTAGGAGGGGGTGGATGTTCTTGCATGAGACACTCTGCACTATTCCCAAAAACTCTTGCCAAAATATGCATTTTTCTGAGCTTCTTTTATTAGCACAGCCAGTTACTATGATTAAGTATTACAACTTTGGAAGACAAGGAGCATCAGAAGCAAAATACTATTTTATCAGAAGTTGTATAGGGAAAGGGAGAAGCTAGTTGTAAGCAAGTCTGGGTAGTAAACATGTCAGGGTGTAACCACACAAAGGAGGGGAAGAAGTGTCTTCGCCTGGTTGGTGGAACACCTGGAGCCTACACATGAGGAAAAAATAAGGGAGCATCACTGAACTTCCTAATGATACATAGTATTATGTCAGAATGACAGCAAAATGAGCTAGGCACAAAATTAAAATGGCAAATGTTGTGTATTACCAGATGCCTTTAAAAGCTGGAAGCAAGGAGAAGAATAAATATAACTTTAGCTCAAAGTGGAATACACAGGCAGACTCTTAAGTTCATGAGATGGAATTTAGGTTTGTGGGCAGTTGATTATTCATTCACTTTACACATTTCCTGAATGACAGCAGGATGGAGGGAGGTGGAAATGACCAAAATGACCCTCAACAGAGCTAACTTGGCCAGGTGTGGTAGCACAGACCTGTAATCCCAGCAGCTCGGGAGGCTGAGGCAAGAGGATAGCAAGTTCAAAGTCAGCCTCAACAACTTAGTGAGTCACTAAGCAATTCAGTGAGACCCTGTCTCTAAATAAAATACAAAAAATGGCTGGGGAATTAGTTATGTGGCTCAGTGGTAAAGCGCCCTTGGGTTCAATGCTTGGTATCAAAAAACAAAAAAAACAAAAGAGAGAGAGAGAGAGAGAGAGAGAGAGAGAGAGAGAGAGAACTAACTCAGACAAGCTAGTTAAGCAAACTAATATGAGTGTGTATACCACTTTTCTCCCTGAACAGTTTTTGTCTTTTATTAAAAGATTTTGGCTAGCACGATGGCCTCAGACTAATGGACTCAAAGATGGGAAAAATTATCCAAGATAGAAATGTTTTGGTTTGATGTTTTAGTTGTCTCTCACCTATCGAGTCTGCAAAGCCAAATCCCTTCTCTCTAGCTAGGTCTTGATGTGTGTATGGACATAGCTGATAGTGGTATGGAGGAACATCATAATGAATAAAAAATGTTTACACAAAATGCAGAGGTATATCAGAAGAAACTGCACTTGAAAATCTGCCACATGGATAAAAGTCTAAATTATTTAGTCTCAAATTATTTTGACTTTTAATCTTAATTATTTTAGGAACTGAGTTATATGATAATGATTTTCTCATAGATTTAACTAGGTGAGTTTAATTGCCAGCAATCTGTTATATGCTAGCATGCTTTTGTTTCTATTGACACCTTTGAAAGAAGAGATTTGATATAATATTCAGCCTTAATTATCTAATGATTACTGACCTTTGGGACCTGTTATATGCAGTTCCAGAATCCTGATACGAAGAGTATTGCTTTTCATGCCAGCAGAGGAAGGAAGTGCTACAGAACTGATGTGCGCAGTATCCTAAGGAGAAAAACTAGCTGGTTTGCTACTGGACATACCCTAGTTAGTGAAAGCTTGTTTTGCAAAGTGCTTCATAAATGTGATAGAGGAACTAATGTGAATTGAATCATTAAAACCAAAAATAACTATGACTTGTTTATTTTCAGGTTGGCATGCCTCTACTATCGAACCTTGACTTATTTTCAAATTAGATGTCGTAGGACACCCAGAAACTTAGAATAATAACTCTTATGTCTTGTTTATATGAGACAAGAGAATCCAATAGTATAATATGCTTTAAGCCTTAGAATTGCACAGAAAATATAAATAATGGACAAATTTAGGGAAATTCCATCCTTGCAAATACAAAAAGGAAGGGAAATGAAAGCAACCATGGAGTATCATTTTCACCCACTATATTAATGGTAACAAATGAAAAGAAAACTAAGATCCACCAACAGTAAAATTGCATCAAAAATGATATATGAATATACTGCTAGAGGCAGAAATTGGTGCTATTAATAGGAAAAGAACTAGGGCAATATATCAAAGAATCCTGTGGATGGGTCATCAAATCTAGTATTTTATTTCTGTCAGATATATATAAAAAACATTTCTGATAGATAAATGAGTCTTTTGTAGCATCAACTTCAGAAAATTATGACTGTCCCCTAAGCAATCCTCAAACCTGTCACCTGCCATTACGGATTTGTTTTCTGTATATTTTCAGACTTCACTTCTTAGAAGATAGACCTCAGGTTTTCTATACCTGTGAATCAGTTAGCATATGGCTTTGGGTAGTAAAACCTCAATGGGTATTTTATAATTAAATTTATACCCTCAATTCCTATTAATTTGTGGGGCAAAAAGTGTGTGTGTTTGTGTGTGTATGTGTGTGTGTGTTTAAACTATTCTAGGCACTGGTGATACAGTAACAGAGCTTTAAGTATAGGGAGGGAAAATGGACAATAGACATAAAAAGTGGCTTATGTAATATATTAAAAGGTAATAAGTGATGTGACTAATACAGCAGAGTAAGGGGGATTGGAATTGCTGGGGTTAGTTTGCCATCTTAAGTAGGGTGATCCAGTATGTTTCCAGTATTGAAACATACTTCAAATGACATGAGGGAATGGGCTATGTGGATAATTGGGAGAAGAAATTTTCAAGACAAAAGATCTGAGGTAGAACTTTCAATAATTACAAGGAGGTAAATGTGGCTATAGAGAAAAAAGGGCAGAATAAATTTTTAATAGTAAGAAATGAAGTAAAAGAGATGATAGGACAGATCAATCAGATATTGTTGGCTTTGTTATTGGGTATACCATGGGAGAAATGGGGAGCCACTGGGGAATTTTGAACAAGTGAATGACATAATATAGGGTCATCTTATGTTCTACAGAGAAGATACTCTAGGAAGGCAAGGGTGGAATCAAGGACATGGATGGAAGGTACTTGCTATAATCCAGGTAATAAGTAGTATGTGTATGGGTTAGATCAAAATGGTGGCAATGAAGTTGGTGAGAAGAAGCCCCTGGATATATTTGTTGAAGGACTAGTAAATGAATAATATCATGATTTAGAACCAACAGCAAATCACTAAATAAATCATGAAGCAGCCATAAATCAATAATATCAGATGAATGCTAACTACCATGTGAAAGACTACAGTATTTTAAAATCTCAAATTTTATTGATATCATCACAGCATAATTTTATTTTCCATGGCAATTTTCTACATGAAGATTTAAGATATTCTACTCGACTTTGTTACTATATATGCAAAAATAAGTGGAGAACAATCTAGCCTAGCTGAGCTGTGAATGCCAAGACGCCAGATAGATGTGCTTACTGTCTGGAATCCTATACACAAGAAGCTCCTCAGGGCCAATGCCTTATAATAAACTCTTGACTTAGTAAAATAGCAAATTGTTCCAGATTGTTCATAAATAGCTAAATATTGGCAGTTAAATCCCTAAATGACAAGTGTGTATATGACCCAAGATTTTGAAAGAATGTTGTCCTAACATTTAGAAATTGCTTGATCCTTTGTAAAATCCTATCCACTTTGGAGCTCCATGGATGAATAGATTTCTGGAACATGGAGAGAGTTCACAGGACTATTACCAAATGATTAAATCATTGGAAAATAAGGGCTATGAAGAAAGGTTAATGGAACTGGGATTGTTCAGCTTGGAAAATAGAAGACCAAGATGGGATTTAATAATGGTGTTTAAGTGTATAAAGAGCTATTACACAGAGAATTTTCACCAGCTGGTCTCAATCTTCTCTTAGGACAGAACAAGGTGAATGGAGAATAAACTGCATCATGTGGGATTTAGGCAAAATATTGGGAAGAATTTTCTGACAAGGAGTGTTATTAAACATTGAGATAAGTTGTCAGTCCAGAGTTCATCTGACAGTGTATCTGGAATTCCAAGCATTTTATCCATTAATGTCAATTCAATGTATATTTCCTTAGAGCAAGGTACTATGGATTAAGATATTTTCTATGGAAGGCTATCATTACAATTCCCCTATTGGCTTGGAAGGAAAAGGTATAATTTGGCTTTTATAACTAGTGAATTATAAATTCAGAAACTACAAAGTAGCCCCCTAAGGTGATATGACAGAAGACCTGTTAAGTTTGGTATACAGATAGCAATGTGGTATGGTAGTGAGGTAAAGGAAAGTAACAGAGTACAGGGTGGGGAAATGAACGAAGGAATGAAGGTAGGCTTTGAAGGTGGCTATATGAAGGTGAGCCATGAAGACTCATTTTGCTCAAGAGTGAAGGTAGCAGTGATTGTGATGGGTCTCCCAGCCTCCTTGCTTCAAGGGAGTAGGGTGGAATAGTGGCAAAAAAGCCTGTACTGCACCAACAAGAGCCTCTTGGGTAGAGGCGGGGATGCAGAGTGATAAAAAAGAGACAAATCTAAGAAACCTTTTTCCCTATTCCAATTTAATTTCTAATCATGATCTTTAATGATTCAAATTTCTTACTCTCATGGCTGGTATGGATTTTAGCCCAATTATTTTGTTGGATATTTTTTCTCTTTTACTGCAGTTGGATTGAGACAAAGGGGTTACCTGGAAGAAAGGGGTGCTGAGTTTCCATTTGAGATCAGTCTGAAGCCAGTATCTGATATTGATGCCAACTCAATCAATTCCTTTTAATTTAACTCATTTATTTAATTCACATTATGCTATACTACAAGTAATACAAGTTCTTCTTATTTTTTGTTTGGTCCCCTTATAGCTATGAGATCTTCAATAAGTTTCTTAAACAGCACTTTAAATTTCCTCATCTGTAAATTGGAGATAGTAATTACCTCAAGGAATTTCTGTGAGTGAAAAATGCTTTAGGAATTGCTTATAACCTAGGAGGTTCCCATTATGTGCTACTTCTTTACACCCTTCCACTTAATGAAATCTCAATTATGGAATAACATCATTCCATGTCCTTTTTGTAATAAGCAGCTTGTATCTTTTGTGCCTCAGGTCAAAGCTCTCCAATTAGCTACCTTAGGTCTTGTTCATATGGAAAGGCATCTGGGTTGCTCTCCATAAGACACTATCAAATGTATTAATATCTTCCTTAAGAAATAGGCTGATCAGAATTAAAAACCCAATGCTAAACATAATCCCATGTGCACAGAGTATTAATGACCTTATTATGACTTCCCTTGATGTGGAACACATCTTTCTATTAATACATTCTGAAATAGTATTGCTTTCTTGGCAGGAACATTCTACTTCTGACACAAATACTGAGGCACTTTTAGAATGTAGGTTTTCCTTGGAGATGCACTAAGTTTGGCTCTGTCTGAAGGTAATGCACTGGAGCAAGTGACCATATATGACTGTTTGAGCCCAGGGTATCTGTGATTGTCAGAGACCAGGCTATCCTGCATGAGTCAATTTAATGTATGAAATGCCTAATGAATTTTGTAAATAGTATACAATATAACGTGGCATAATATAAAATATTCCTGTGAGTCTGCCTACCTTTCAGGCCACTGTACCACCTCTTTCTTTATTGTTAAATTTCTTGGAAAAGTTGCTTTTATTTGCTGTTTTCATCCCATCACCTATTCATTTCTCATCCATAAGCAATATCACTTTGCCCTGAAACTACTTTCCCAAAGGTGACCAAAACTAGTATACACAAAAGTGAGGTAGTATGATTAAATCATTAAAAGTTTAGTATATTGAGTCAGACTGTATTTGGTTTCTGTTTTGAATCTGTTCTTTATAACTTATGTGAATTTTGTCAAGTTATATAACTTCTTTGAGCCTCAGTTTCCTCATATGTTATCTGAGCACTCTGTGGTGCACACTTTCCAAGATGGTAGCTGTGATCAAAGGACAGTGAATGCAAATTATACAACATAATGCTGTGTTAAAAAGCCCTCAATGATGATTCTAATAAAACTAACAATTATTATTATTACAATTATTACTCATAATCAGAGCACCAAATCATGCCAATATAGAGATATGCCAACCTAGAAACTGTTACCAAGAAGAATTATTTCCTCATTGTCTGAATAAATTGTTCAAGCCCTATAATTCTAATTATATTCATGTAAATTGGCAGTATCATGCTCTGAAATATAGCTTAGGGTACATGGTATGTTTCTAATACAATGTGGCACAGTAAACACCATTATAGTAAGGGCTATGAAAACATTTTAGAACTCCAGTACAGATGACCACCAGCTAAAATCTAGCATGATGCACCAAAGCCATATCTTTTTCTAATGTAATGATGAAAAGGTGATCTTATCTGGTCAAATCAGTGTTTGTAAACTTGACCATGACACAGAGTTCCATTCTTGATGCTATATGCAAGTCATGCTCTCCAAATTATTCCCAGGTTTATATAATATAAGATTGACTTAAAACTGCTGTTATTGAAATTCATTACCTGACAAAGGAAGAAATGAAGTTAACAAATTCATTCTCCTTCTTCATGTGCTTCTCAGAAGTTAAACTATACTTATCAGCATTTGAATTTCTAGTTGCTGTCCATGGCAACTATTATGTGGTCTACTTGCAGAACTGCTTAGTGGAGGCATACACTGAAGAACTTTATGAGTTGATATGAAATGAGAGCAATTTTATTTTTAACAGCATCTTCAAGCCCAGAAACTAATATATCTCTAATATGAATAGGAGATCTTGGTTACAATGCAAAAATATTCCTTATTATATCTCCCTGAAGACATTTTAGAGGTTATTTTGCTTAATCCTAAAGATTTCCTGGAAGAGATATCAACTTTTATAAATCTTCCCCAGAAAAATTAGAGAAAAATCTGGGCATCAGTCAGGGCGAGGAGCAAGTTTAAGAAGGAAGAATCAAGATTTCTTAACCATAAAGTAATCTAAATATATTCCATTTGTTGTAACAAATATTAAATACTATAGGCTTGGACAACATTATAATTTTGACCTACTACTGAAATTTAGAATCTTTTATTTTGTCCGTCCTTTTGCACACATGAAGCAGAGGTCATTTTATAAAAAACTAAAGGTCTTAAAAATCCTTTGTCTAAAGTAGATTTCTGTTTCTGGCTGTGTTGGTATAATTGGTGCTAGACTAACTCCCTAAAAATACACAATTAAAAAAAAATCTGGATAAGTTGTATGAGGAAACTCTTTTCAGGTATAAGCAAAGCATAATGGCCCAACTCAGCTGAAGATACAGAGATGAGAATTTGGGCAAACAAAATTGCTGGATTTGTAGGTCATTTAACAAGACAGGAAAGGTGTGCGGGGGAGGGGAGTGTGCTGCTGAGATCTGTGTGGCGTTGCTCCGCAAGTATTGGCAATATGAAGTACGAAATTGGAAATGAAGGAGAATGAAATGTCTACTGTAGAGTGCAAAGTGGGAAGTCTGAAGAGGCAAATGTGAAAGTGAAGGTGTGAAGTTTTAAGCATGGTGTTAAAATATTGATTCGATTTTGATAACATAATTAGCCCCAGAATAATCACTAAAGAAATTGTAAGAAGTATATAGAAAAAGTGAGAATAGGAAATATAATGGAATACAGCAAATTCAATTGAACCAAATAGTTAAAAGAAAAGAGCAATAGGAGCTGGACACAGTGGCACACACCTGTGATCCCAGTGGCTTGGGAGGCTGAGGCAAAAGGATTGAGAGTTCGAAGCCAGCCTCAGCAACTTAGCAAGGCCCTAAGCAACTCAGCGAGACCCTGTCTCTAAATAAAATATTAAAAAAAGGCCTGGGGATGTGGCTCAGTGGGGAGGCCTCCACCCTCCCCTAGGTTTCAATCCTAGGTACTAAAAACAAAACAAAACAAAAAAAGCAATGGGGGAACAAAAATTAAAAATGAATATCAAGAGAGAAAATTAAGACAGAATTAAACGCAAGCATTTCAATAATTGTATTAAAGATATACACTTTGGTTTGAAGGCAGAGATTTTCAGATTGGATAAAAATAATCAACAAATAATCAAAAATTGTTCACAGGGGCTGGGGCTTTAGCTCAGTGGCAGAGCACTTGCCTAGCACATGTGAGGCACTGGGTTTGATCCTCAGCACCACATAAAAAAACTAAACAAATAAAGGCATGCTGTCCATCTACAACTTAAAAAAATTGTTCACAGGAAATGGGAGTGATATTAAAGACACAAATTCAATGTAAAATGAAAATATCTACTATTTTACAGAGTAAGTGTAAGAAAACTGGAAAGGCTTTATTAAACTCAAAAAATTTAAACTGCAAGACAGTGTTTTAAGAAATAAAGGAAACTATTTCTTAGTGCTAAAATAGCTGTTCCTTAGGAAGTAATTAAAATCCTGCGTCTGTGTACACTTAATAATAGAATGTCAAACTTCATAAAGCAAAGGTGACAAAGCTACATGCATCAAAAGTCAGTCACAATTATGGTTGGAGATTTTTACACCTTTCTAGCAATAATTGATAATGATAGAAAGAATCAGTAAAAACATAGAAGATGTGAAGAACACTATCAACCAACTTTATACAAATTTATGTTTACAGAATACTATGTGCCATAAATGCAAAACATTTTATTTGATATGCACATGGTACATTCATCAAGACAGTGATATGCTGGGCATGAAATAATGCATTGATTTTGAAAAGATTGACATAATATAATAAATCAAAGAAATAAGGAAAGAGCCAAAACATGATTCTTTGAAAGATTAACAAATTGCTAAGTACTTGCAAGGCTAATGAATATGAATTAAAACCACAAGATAGCATTATACATCTAGAATGGCCAAAATTCAAAAGAAGGTTAGTGATGGAACAACTGGAACTAGAATCCAGTGGAAAATATTCATTTTTCTCTAAATTCTGAATCAAAGTATCTTTTTATTAGATACTTATGGGTATACATAGTAGTTGGGTTTATCCAAAGTATATTTTTGGAATCAAAATTAGGAATCAGATTAGGAATCAAATTAAGAATCAAAATTAGGAGTCAAATTAGGAATCAGATTCTACTCACTCAAAAAGCTTTTGAGAATGATCAAAACTTTCTATGTCTTATTGGAATTTCTTAACTTTTGGTTCAGCCTCCTTGCAAGATATGTTTTGATGTAGTTCCCCCTTAGTATACTACTAATAACAGTTTTAGCATCCTGTTTTTAATCAGTATGTTATAATTTGTTGTTAGAAATATAACACCCCTAGAAAATAATTTGATAATTTTTTTATAGAGTTAAACATAACATTTATTATCTATTCTCAAGCAAATTCATTCCCTAGGTATTTACCTCTGTAAGCCATATGTTTACACAGACACTTGAGTTCTCATAGCAGCTTTATTCATAACACTTTCAAACTGGAAATTCCCCAACTGTCTATCAACAAGTGTTTGTATAATCCAATGGTAATATACTCATACAATATAATACTGTTCAATAATTTATAAAATGAATTCCTGATACCACAATGACATGGACAGATTTAAACAAAAGTATGATGAGCAGAGAACATCAGACACAAAGGGAACCATTTTTATGGTTTTATTCATATGAAGTTATAGTACCAACAAAAATAACCTATACCCATAGACATCAGATCAGTGCTTACTTGGGGTGGGGCAGGCAGTTAAATATAATGGGGCACAAAGGAGTTGTCTGTGGTGATATGATTTTTAAATTAGATGTTGCTTCTCAGTTGTATGCATTTTTCAAAATTCACTAAACTGTAAAATAAAACCTTGGGCATTTTATTTTTCTACTATGCTTAAATAAAGCTGATAACATTTTTCCAAGATACAGTATTATTGTTACTTCTCAATTCTCTATGTGTAAATGGAGAGTCTACTACATTACTACTAACCTGACAACCCAGTGGCAAAATATGCAATAGAAAGCAGTATTCTTGAAATCAAAGGGTATTGGATTCAACTGTGAATTCTGAGGTTCCTATCTATGTGACCTTGGACAAGTGACCTGGCTACTTTGAAGTCCAGCTACATACTCTTTAAGATAGTGTTAGTAACTACCTCATCAGATTGGTATGTGGATTAAGTGAAACAACATGGAACTTCTGATTAAAATTATGATATGCCGATTAAAAACAGGATGCTAAAACTGTTACTAGTAGTATAGTAAGGGGGAAACTACCTCAAAACATATCTTGCAAGGAGGCTGAATCAAAAGTTAAGAAATTCCAATAATATATAGAAAGTTTTGATCATTCTCAGAAGCTTTTTGAGTGAGGGGAATATGATTCCAAATTTGACTCCTAATTTTGATTCCTAATTTGATTCCTAATCTGATTCCTAATTTCTATTCTGATAATATACTTTGGATGAACCCAGATACTGTGTATAACCATAAGTACCTAATAAAAAGATACTTTGATTCAGAATTTAGAGAAAAATGAATATTGAAAAATGAATATTTGAAAATATTAAAAAATGAATATTGAAAATTCTTTTTACTTTCCTGATTTTTGTGTTCTGAGCTCAATTTTACCACAGGGGAAAAGTTTCATATATTAATTTTTTCCCTTTTGATAACACATTTTCAACAATTTCTTTCCAATTGTGGTCAGCCATGGTATTCTCTGTTACCTCATTTTATTGCTACAGTTTATACGCTCAGTGTTTACCTGTAGCCTCTCCTCATTGGCATGACCCATTGTTGACACATCTGCTTCTTCTGACTTTTACTGTTGAGTGTTCCAGAGCCTGGAAACAATGGGATACAGATATTTATTGTTTTCCTGCAACCATTTCCATTTTCCATTTTCCTTTTTTCTTTATTTATTCTTCTTCTCCTGGTCTGCCTGCATTCTCTATAAAATGTGGATCTTCTCAAAGTTATAGAATCATCATAGTTGAAGACAGAAACCACAGCTATACTGTCATTTATTATCCTTGAAAATCATTCTATTATGCCTATTTTGTGACAATTAGGAATACCTTGACCAACATTTCATATTTTGAGGATGCTGGCCCTTCCTCTTACCTCTGATTCAGTTAGCATTAGTGACTGATTTGTGTCAAAGTTGTACTTGATTCACTTAAAAATACTGGCCATTGAACAACCCAAATTTGAGGCTCCTGTGAGCTTTAAGCCTGGGGTAAATTGTTCTGCTTCCTTCTCCCTATCCCCATTTCTTTCACCTTCATTTTCCTGCTTCATCCCCAGTCTTGAGAGAAGTTAGTTTTATGCCAAGTGGAACTATGAATCACCTATCCATCACCACCAGAGGCAAAACCCTGGAAAAATGCTCTATCAATTTTGATATGAATCCATGTAGAATGAATGCATATTTCATCTTTTATCTTCCCACCTACACACTGTTCAGGATAGGTGACATTTTACCTAGGTTAAATAACTCCCCATATCTCCATGACTTATCACAAAGGTTTATTTTCAATTGCCCAATATTCCTGTGCATTAAGATCATTCTTCAAGGAACTTTTTCTTTTTGCAGCATCTAAGTGATGAGAGCTAATAAAGGTTCTACCATTCTTTAGTCTCATCTGAAAATGTGACATCTTAGTTTGAAGCAGCTATAAAACAGTGATTAGAGAGCTATCTAGTATAGTATAGTATAGTATAGTAATGTATTTCTTTACATAATTTTTATTTATTATTGTCAATAGTAAGCAATAGCCAGGAAGGTGAATGACTCAAAATTCTCAAGCCATACTTTATACCCATCCCATTTATTAGGAAGCCTCTTTGAATTTAGATGAAGTCGATCCATGATTGGATTTTGATGCTATTTTATTTACTTCTGGGTCTTCTAGCTGGTGTCTCCTTGTACTAGACTAAGCCTTCTTCCTGTCATCAGGAAATTCCTAAACTTCAGAGATGGAAAATAAGTCATATTAGTACATGCAAATCTAACAACTATCTGACACTCCCTACTTCTCATAAACCTAAATGAGTTGGACACTTGAAATTTTCACTAACTAGAAAATATTGAGCTATCTGTATACAAAATAATACCGATGCCTTGGTATCTAACATTAACCCTGAGTACCCATCCCCAAACCACTTTACAAAGTCTTGGGGTAAACAAGTAGTCAACACTTGTGATTACTCAATATAACAGTGAAATGATGACTGACACTATATTACTGATTTTAAGGCCTACATTGAGAAACTGAGTCCCAACTTTGAGTTCCTTAATGCATACATTTTTTGCATCATCTCTGCCAATTTGGCCGATATGATAAACACTGTAACCATTTCTGATGAGTATGAAACAATTATGTGCCATATAATACAGCCATCTGCATCAGTGTCTGTCTTGGATTACTGAAGCGAAAGCAGAGGCTTTAATGTTTTATTTGAAACTTACCAAGGAACCAAATGATTTTAGGATTGCTTTGTATGCATTCATCATAACTTCAAATATTTCCATACATTTGCATTGCTGATGTTACTTCCATTTGTGTTAACAGTGCTATTCTGAATGTCTTATGCAGGTATGCTGGTATACATGTATACTAATATGAAGTGCAATATTTCACCAAAGGCAATACCAGCTTTCTCACTGAATAGATAATGATGAAAAAATACTTATGTCAAGCTTCTCATCTTTCAATCCTATAAAAATCATTACAAAACCATCAAGAAACAAATTTTGCTTAAATGTCAACTGTGGATGAAATTTTGCAGTCATTTTCAAGGAATGTATAATGCCTAAAAGCACATCATTGAAAGAAAGTGGCTCCAAAGTTTTTAATCCTTCTTATTTCTAAGTTGCCAAAGAGCTCTGAAACATATTACTTCAAGAACTGGCAAGGATTGTCATGTCACCTGGATTTAATTTGCTCCAGAAAGCATCTTGCTTTTGGTTAGAGGGTGGAAGGCATTAGCACAGGGTTTGACTTGTGAGCTCTGAGTTACAAGGAGAGTGTGATAAGATATAGGGGATAGAGAAGCATTCCATGGTTCTGACCTCTCTGAGCAAGCAAAAGATTATCCAAAATGACTTACAAAAAAAATGCCTTCCTGTTAAACTAAATGGAATTCAGACCTTATCTTCTAGGATACAATATACTGTATTAATAGTGTGCATGACTATCTACTTCAATTCACTTTGAAGAATTTAGAGTCACCTGAAAATGTGTGTATGTACACACACACACACACACACACACACACACATATATGCACACGCACATACAAATATACCCTTAGATTATATAGTGCTATGTAAAGGCATAAATGCAAATGTTAGTAAGTCATATAAACAACATAAAACAGCACACAGAAACTGGAAAGGAGTACCATAGAGATTTGCAATAGAAGTTTTTGATAGGTGCAATGCACCATGGCAGAATACAGCTTTTAATTCTGTTTCTAAAAAAAAAGTCACCTTGGAACTACATGATCTTGGTGAGTCAGTAGCGATTGGGACATCTTATATAAAACAGGTTGTATAGCTGAAATCCTATAGAGGGGCTTAATCATTTGATTCCTGCTGTGAACTCATTCTCTCCTTTGAGGTAAAAATCTATGAATATTCAGGCGTAGTTTACATTAAGTATGAGGTTGTGACACTTATTCTTCATTGGTTATGTTGCAGCAGAATCTAGGAGCAGATTCTCTCTCCACATTCCTGTTTATTTAAGGGTATCTTAGCTGGGCACAGTGGTGCACACCTATAATCACAGTGGCTCTGGGAGATCAGAGGATCCTCCAGAGGATCAGGCAGGAGGATTGCGAGTTCAAAGCCAGCCTCAGCAATGGTGAGGTGCTAAGCAACTCAGTGAGACCCTATCTCTAAAAAAATACAAAATAGGGCTGGGGATGTGGCTCAGGGGTTGAGTGCTGCTGGGTTCAATCCATGGCACCTCTGCCAAAAAAGAGTATCTTACTTCTTCCTAAAATACCTACCCACTGAGTGCAGTATTATCGCCCCCCTTTTAATTGAAGAACCCAAGGTTCAGAAACTTTAGATAATTTGCCCACATTTACACAGCTTGTGAAAATTAGCAATAGAATTCAAATACAAATCTGTCCTACCCCAAAGCCTTTTAAAAAATATTTTAGTGCATTATAGTTGTAATAGTGGGATTCACTTTGACATATTCATAAGTGCATAGGACATAGTTTTCTCCATTTCAGTCCCCAGTACTATACCTTTCCTTCCCATTCTTCCTGCCTCAATTCTTTTCTCTATTGGTCTTCCAATCATTTGTTTGATTTTAGATTGATGTATTATGGTTATATAAAATTGGAATGCATTGTAGTATATTTATGCATGTACATAGCATGATTTGGTCAATCTCCTTCCCCAGTTCTTTCAATTTCCTTCTTCACCTCCCTTCCCCTTCCTCCTCCACTTCTTTTCTATTGATTTCCCTTTTATTTTCACGAGATCCCACTTTTTCTAATTCCTTTGTTCTCTCTAGCTTCCACATGTGAGAGAAAACATTAGACCCTTCATTTTCTGAGTCTGGCTTATTTCACTTAGCACAGTGTTCTCCAGTTCCATCCATTTACCAGTAAATTACATGATTTCATTTTCCTTTATGGCTGAGTAAAACTCCATTGTGTATATAAAAATCGTTGGGAAAACTGGATACGTCATGTACAAGAATGACAATAAATTCCTACCTCTCATTTTGTATAAAAAACAACTCAACATGGATCAAAGACCTGGGAATTAGACCAGAAACAATGAAAATACTAGAAGTAAACATAAGGGCAACACTCCAACACATTGGTGCTGTTACCAACTTCCTTAGTAAGACTCTTTGGCTTTCACTGTTTCTGGTAACTTTTGGATGTTTTCTCTGATATGTGGAAGCTAACTCACAAGAACGGGGGTGTTGAGATGAAGAATATAAGTTCAATAGATTAGAATGTGGGGAACAGAGGAGAGATAGGAAAAAGAAAGACAGTAGAATTAGTCTGACATAATTTCCCCGTGTACATATATGAAAACATCACAGTGAATCCCACCATCATGTATATCCACAAGAATGGGATCCTAACTAGAATAAGATATATTACATGCTTGTATAATTATATCAAAGTAGTTTCTACTATCATATATATCTAAAAAGAACCAATAAAAAAGGCTCCTAAAGCTCACAAAATATAACCAAGCATCAAGAGGTGGAACAGTATTAAATTTAAAAGCTTCTACACAGCAAAGGAAGCAATTAAGACAGACAATTCTTTTTACACATTTTTGAGGGGTTTCAGTCAGTGTGAAAAATGGCAGAATTTCCACTTTAAGAGGTTTCAAAGTTTCTCTATTAAAAACCAATTTCCTGTATCTACTACTTGATGTTTTCACCACTATGGTCATCAACATTTGGTTACCCAGAACTTGTATATTTAAATGTTTAAGTAGAATGTGGGAGAATTCAGTCCTCTATGTCTGAATTGAATGCATTTTTCAGGGCCACTTGCTCTTCTGTTACCACTCAGAAGCTGGATCTTTCTCCTGAGACCTGGACTTTAGAGAAACCGATCCTCTGGCTTCCCATCTCTTCACATTCCCAAGACTGCATGAGGGATTCAATCTGACCAAAAGGAAGGTATGCTTCTTGAATAAGAGTCTTTAAAGCTCTTGGAGGAATGACTGGGAAGCCAGATTTGGAGCTACACTGGTGGTTGTTGAACATTTGTGCAAGGTTATATACTAGGGAATGTTGTGTGCTAGGAAACCAGGGTTAACAGTTTTAGTTCTGTATGGCCTTGACATCACTTTATTACTAATCACAGCCACAGCACAGGCCTTGTCCCACTCACACATTGCCCTTGATTATGCTCTGACATTTTTAGTGAAATCTCATTGCAGAGATTGCCTGCCTGTAAAATTAACTAAAATGCAGGATTCCCGTGTTTTGTATAATGTTCTGTAGTAACTTCTTTCTCTTTCTTCCTGTCTCTGTCTCCTTTCTCTCTCTCATAGGTAATTGACATTCACGTAATTGATTCATCTTTGTAAGTTGGGATCTTCAGTCTTTTACCTGTCAGAAATACTGTATTTCAATCAATATATTAGGTTTGGTGGGAACATTTTCTATATTGCACTACTGGGTTCTGTTGAGCTCTCTGTTCACACAATTTCAGAAAGTCAATTTTCCTCAGTAGATTTTGCTACTACTTAATTCTTCAATATCCAGCTGTGAAGTTGAGACTTTTGATTCCAAGTATCATGCCCAATTACATTAGATATATATCTAATATACTAGGCTTCATCACATTACATTTATGGATTTTACTGTATTATATTCAGTACATTGTTCCCTTCTGTTATATGTTTTAAATATTCTAGAACTCAATTTTTTTTTTATTTTTAAATCATCCAATGATTTTGAAAAAAATATCTGTTATGCAGCCATATCAGTGTTTATAGCAGCTCAATTTACAATAGCTAAGCTCTGAAACCAATCTAAATGCCCTTCATAGATGAATAGGTAAAGAAAATGTGGCACATACACACAATAGAATATTACTCAGCTATAAATAAGAATGAAATCGTCACATTCACTGGTAAAGGGATGGGGTCAGAGACTAGAATGCTAAGTAAAATAAGCCAATCTCAAAAAACAGAAGTCCAAATGTTCTCTCTGATATGTGGGTGTTGACTCACATAGGTGTAGGGAAGGGAGGAGTGGAAGTTCACTGGATTGGATGGGGGAGGGGGATGGGAATGGGAAATACAGTAGAATGAATCAGACATCACATTCCTATGTTCATATGTGAATACACAACCAGTGTAATTCCACATTATGTACAACCACAAAAATGGGAAGTTATACTCAAAACTAAAAAATAAATAAAACGTGTCTGCTGGTTTTCATCCTGCTAAAAAAATAAATAAGAAAAGTTTAACACAAAACCTTGCGGTGTGGCACTGTAGACCTTACTCTATATCAAAATAAAGCTTTAAATTGCACATCTTTTTGCCCCTGATGGCACACACCTGTAATCCAAGCTGTTTTGAGAGGCTGAGGCAGGAGGATCATGACTTCAATGCCAGCCTCAGAAACTTAATGAGGCCCTAAGCAAGTCAGTGAGACCCCATATCTAAATAAAATACATAAAAGGGCTGGGGATGTGGTTCAGTGGTTAAGTGCCCCTGGGATCAATCCCAAGTACCAAATAATAAATAAATAAATCACACATCTTTTTTTTATTTTTTATTTGCTCTTTTTAGATATGCATGACAGTAGAGTGTATTGTGACATATTATACATACATGGAATATAACTTACTCTAATTAGGATCCCATTCTTGTGGTTGTATAAAATGTGGAGTTACACTGGTCGTGTATTCAAATAAGAACATAGGAAAGTTCTGTCCAATTCATTCTAGTGTCTTTCCTATTCCCATCCCCCCTCCCTTCCCTTTATCCCCCATTGTTTAATCCACTGAACTTCTATCCACACCCCCATTGTTTTGTGTTAGCATCCACATATCAGAGAGAATATTCAAACTTTGGTTTTGGGGGGATTGGCTTCTTTCACTTAGCCTAATAGTCTCCAGATCCATCCATTTACTGGTAAATGCCATAATTTCATTCTTCTTTGTGGCTGAGTAATATTCCATTGTGTATATATACCACATTTTCTTTATCCATTCATCTTTTCTGTAGCTTAGCTATTGTGAATTATGTTGCTATAAACATTAATGTGGCTGCGTGACTGTAGTATGCTGAGTTTAACTCCTTTGGATACGTATAGAGGAGTGGCATAACCAGGTTAAATGGTGGTTCCATTCCTAGTTTTTTGAGGAATCTCTATACTGCTTTCCAGAGTGATTGAACCATAAATTGCACATCTTGTGTACACAAGTACAAATCCATGTAATTTTCCTAGCTTTTAGTTCATGTATTCAACTTTCCCTCAAGGGTCTCAGGACATCACTTTTCAGATTCCTTGCTGAATCCAGGATTATATTGACGTCTATGGACTGTTTATGTATCATTAGGATGAAGGGTTCAAGTTCCATGAATTTCAAAATATAGGCCTTTTCTTGGGATCTGGGGAGACTATGGTCATGCATTACAAAGAGATTCTAATTGGTTGAAATAATCAGGGGACACTTTCTGATGTTGAATGGGCTTTTAAAGGAAGATTTACGCGACCACTGATAAGTAGTATTGGTGTCTCGTCCATGGTTTAATCACTTATTCTAAAATCTCTGACACTAGTTTATATCATGTAATAACCTTTAGATCCCTTTTCATTTCATGCCATGATGAATAAATTATATGCAGGAGAGGAACTTGTGGAACTAAATAATGCAATATAGTATTGCTAGCTTTGTGAGGCCATGGTATGAATGATTTTTCTATATTCACAGAATTGATTATTATTCCAGAGTTGGAGTCATTCATTTTATTCCCCAGGTTGCTCTAGGAAGATGGTAAGTGGGCTGGTACTACCTTTCATGAGTTCTTATGTTAGTCTGGGGGCAGTGATGACCTGAGGTGACTGATTATAGGATTCAGATGGAGAATACGTGTTCTCATTTAAAATACATTCCTCTTTCTAATAGCCCAGCCATATAAATATGTCAGAAATGGTTTAAACTTATCATGAAACAGTTGAATTTCTTTATTACTGAGCGTATGTGAAAAGAGGCCTATGAATGTAGTGCATTAGTATTTTTTACCAGCTGATCATATGTGTCAATCTTGCTCCTCTCCAGAAATTTCAGTTCCCTGGAAATTGAGGAAGTTAACTGAAGGTCTTGGCAGAAAGAAAATAATGGAAATTTCTTGTACTATTCCTTAAATTGTGATGCACCATGGCAGTGGTTGCTTGGCTATTTTGGAAAAATAAAGTAATTTGGATACCTGTGTTGACCCATTCAAATACATCTTAATTTATAATGTAAAACATCATGCTATTCACCAATTCTCAGTTTTAGTTAGCAATATATTTTATCCTATTGCCTAGAGTTCACTATAGTAATTGTCACTTTCAGAACATCTTCTTGATACCATCCATAATAAGTATTAGTTTTTAAATTGCTTACTATCACATTCATTATAGTACATTGGGAAATTACCGGAGCATACTATGACTAGTTACTCAATTCTGCTTGTGAGAAGATGGTTGAAAGTTCTCTTTAAATCTGAAACAAACTAGCAACATTTTTACATTTTTGTATATGTTATACATATACATATATATATAGACACATATACATATACATATATACATATACACACATGTATATAAACTTTCTTTTATATATTGGTTGGTCTGATACTTCTAGTGAAGAAAGATTTTTCATTCTTCCTCTCTCGTTTCCTCTCTCCCTGTCTCTCCTGTTTTATTTTTTTTTAATATTTATTTATTTGCTTTAGTTGTACACAATTTGTTTATTTGTACGTGGTGCTGAGGATCGAACCCAGGCCGTACACATGCTAGGCGCGCGCTCTACTGCTGAGCCACAACCCCAGCCCTCTCCTCTTTTTTATTTAAAAATTTTTCATACTGTGCTTTCATGCCCATTTCTTTTTTTTCTGTATTGAAATGGTCACTGCTTCTATAGTTTTAAAATCACTACAGGTGATTTTGTGTTCAGGTGTCTTTTATAACCCTTAGATGAACCTGTTAACCAGGCTTATGGACAACATATTCCAATGGGAGTACTAAAGTACTTATAAATTTCTAATCACATATTTAATTACTAGTATCTCTGATTTTACTTTGTTAAAATCTATTTGCTATAATAGTGATACTCTCATATATTAATTTGTAATTCAAGTTATTGTGTAACTATTATTAATTTAACAGTATGATGCTTTACTCCATATAACTTCTGAATTTGATTAGCTATGCTATTCTTGACTATATGTTAATAATTTTTGTTTGCTCTCCCATAGAAATATCTGAACTCCTGTGTTCTTTTCCCTTTTCTCTTGGTCTTTTGGATTCCAGTGTGTTAATCTAAGCCATATTCAGAATTTCTTCCTTGGTTTGACAGTTTGATTGGTTTTCTTTCCCATATACTATATATATATTCCCATTAAGACTACTGTAGCAATTGTAAATTTAGGATTTGAGCTCCAGAAATGAGTTCAAATCGGGAACACAGCTTTGGAAGTCATTCTCATACTAAAACTTTGTATAAGCCGGACGTGGTGGCGCACGCCTGTAATCCCAGCACTTTGGGAGGCTGAGGCAGGAGGATTGAGAGTTCAAAGCCAGCCTCAGCAATGGCGAGGCACTTAGCAACTCAGTGAGACCCTGGTCTCTAAATAAAATACAAAAAAGAGCTGGGGATGTGGCCCAGTGGTCGAGTGCCCCTGAGTTCAATCCCCAGTACCAAAAAAAAAAAAAAAAAAAAAGAAAAGAAAAATATATATATATATATAAAGAATTTACAATGCACTAACACATATACTTTCTCATTTGATATTCTGTAAAAGTCTTATTTTGTAGGTGAAGAAACTGAGATTCACAAACTTTAAGTGAACTTCTTGACATCACAGAGCCAATAGATGCCATAGCCTGGTCTTGAGCCCATTCTAATTGATGTTTCAAGACTACAGTGCATCTCTGCAGTGAGATTTTTCAATTATTGACAGCTTAATGGTTTACCTCACAGCCCACTGGAAAGAGATCTGCAACCTTAGTGCTCTACCTTATATTCCTTCTGTAACACTATGAAACACGATTTGGAAATCCTGACTTTTCTAGGACAGGCCATTTACTTGAACTGTCCTCTTCAAATGGAATGGGCATGTGGATTCCCTGGGGAATCTCCCTAAACTATAAACTCTGACTCACTGAATCTGGGGCAGCTCCTGAGATTCTGTATTTCTAACAAGCTTCCAAGTGATGGCCATGCTGCTGGCCTGCAGACTCCACTTTGAGTAATGAGACTTGGTTTAGGTGGTAGCATCACTAAAGTACAGGACTCACAGAAACAAGTCTTCTCCTACCCTTCCTTCATTAGTAACTTCTGCTTTGACAACTTGGGAAGAACTGATGGAACCACAACTAAGATCTCTAATTCCTGAGTTGAAGAGTGCTGCTGGTTTGTCAGGAGCAGATTAGTCTAATATCCTAATGGCCTGTCTTTGTCTAATCCTAGTGAAGAAGAGGGATCTATCTCTTATTCTAATTCTTTCTGGATATTTTGACTTTGAATATGAATACAAATGTATAACTGAATCTCTCCAATTTTATTTAACCATTGTCCTCCGAAAGATAGTTGATGTACCACTGAGTTGTTTCTATGTTCTGCAGCAGCAAGCAAGGTTTCTACTGAGCCAGAGAATGGAGCATTTACCTTGAGATGTTCAGGTAACCACAAGGTCAGAGGAACGTATCTTGATACTTTCCTTCTGAATGAGAGCTTTTAAAATTCCCCAAGACTGAGAACAAAATTGACTCCAGGTTTAGAGATAAGACCCAGCTTATCAAAGATCTTGACAGAGATTTAGAGGGTCTTTTGAATCCCCCACTACCTCTCAATACCATTATATTGACAATTAAATTTCAGCATGCATTTTGGCAAGGATAAACCACATCCAAATTATAGCAATATGTTTTTAAGGAAAGGTGACTATGACAGTTAAAGAATATTGAGTCTATATTTGCATGGCACCAATTCTCTTTCACTCCAAAAAAAAATGTGGAAGCTTTCCAAAGGATGAACTTATCAAGAACACTTAGGAACTGAGAAAGCTTATTTCTTCATAGTGGTATTCAAGTGTTCTTCAATAGATCAGGAACGAAGCTAAAGGGTAAAATATAGAACAAGGGAAAAATAATGGGATATATAGTCTCCAGTTCCCCTTTTAAGTATTCCTTCTGAATGTCTCACCTGGAAATTTTTGCTTATATTTTATGAGAAAGATCTTGGCCATATGATATCCTAGCTGTAAGGGAGGCTGGAAATGTGCTACTTGATATGGGCATGACAGTACCCTGAATTAAACTGGAATCCTATTACTAGGAAAGTAGTGGAAAACAAATATTGGCTAGGTAACTAGCAGTTTCTGGCATGCTGTCATATTATTTTGTGTGTTTTTTGTAAAAAAAAAATGGCTTGGGGCTTTAGTTTCTGAGTGTAGAACAAGTGTCAAGTAGATAACTAAATATACATAAAAGTGCTTCATAAAATATAGGTAACTACGTGCACAAACACTATAATTACCACCGTGTTTTATGTGAATTTTTTAAAGCCAAGAGTAGATAATCTATGCCCCTTCAGGGGTTTGTGATCTTAGAAAATAATTATATTCATGCTGTATTAATTAGAGCATGAAATAAAAAACAAGGATAAATAAACTAAAATGGGAAGAATAATCTTAGATTCTGATTTTTTATTTTTAAGAACATTAATAGAAATCATTGTTCAAGTTATCACTTGAAGATCAGATCTAGCCCAGCCTTCAGACCAGATTGTTAATTATGTCAAACAAGACCTGTTCTGGTCTTTGCATAATTCTGAGAGAGAAAACTTATTTGAAACACTTTGGTGGCACATTTCTGCTTTCCCAGGAATAATTTACAAATAGAACTTATTTATGTTTCTTTTTTGTTGTTGTTGCTTCTTAATATATTTTATTTTCAGATTAAGTTTAGGTTTATACTAAAATTAAATAGAAACTACCAAAGATTCCCATTTATCTCTTCTCCTTTAACCACAATTTATCTTATTATTAACATCTGCTTTAGTGTGGTTCAGTTATTAGAAAACATTATTATTAAGTAAAATCTACTGTTTATGTTAGGGTTAACACTTTATATTTTATGGTATGTTTTATGTTTTATGGGGTTTGATAAGCTTTTAATGTCATGTATCCACCATCATGGCATTAAACAGCATCACATGTATGTGAACAGGGAAGTTATACAGTATGTAAGTCTGCTACTGTTCCTTGCTGTGCTCTTCAAATTTACATTTTCCATGTCCATTGTGTGCCTGCTATAACAGGTAAACTTATATACAGGCTTTGTACTTGGTTTTAATATTTTATTCTTTCCATCTTGAAATTTTAATAATTTTATCTGTGAACTTGTGTTTTTCAAATAAAGTCCTATGGGATAATGGAGCATGTTGTGTGACCAGAAGAGATACCTACAATATATTTATTCATGACTATTCCTTGCCTCCTCTCTTGCACATAGCATTTACAATGCCACATGAGAATAGAATTCCAGTCAACTCACAATGTGTGGGACTTCAGTAAAACTCAAAGTGAGTATTGCATAGACAAATTGCAGTGTAGCATTGGGTATATGTTCATATTGATTTAACCAAAATAGAGCTGTGACAAGGCCAATAATACAAGCTATGTGATCTACCTTCCCTGTTTAGGATGTGAATGGTTTAAACAATTGCTTTTACTCTGATGTAGAGTACATTGGGCCATGAAACTCTTTAATCACAAGTGGGCACACATGTATGTGCACATGTTCATGTGGAGGTTGGGGAGAGGGAAAGAGAGAGAGAGAGAGAGAGAGAGAGAGAGAGAGAGAGAGAGAGAGAGAGAGGAATCACAAATTCCAGAAGCCATATTCCTAGGTAAGTAGCATATTAAAGATTGGAAAAAGTGTGCAATGTGTCTTATTAATGAAGGATTCCAGGAAAAGAACAGAAGCAGAGAGAGGGATCCAGAAATATGAGGGACAAATGGGCACAGAACTGGTCACATTGGGGAGTTAGAGCTCCAGTGCTCTTGCAGGCTCTTTCTGTGCTCCTGATACAGTTTGGATGAAAGCTGGGAAGGGGACAAGAAAGTAGAGTCATTCATCCATAGGATTTAGTAAGCAATCCTGCCCTAATAATCTCATTTGTGCCTATGGAGAAAGACCCAGGGTGAGGAGGATGGGAACACAAAATGGTTATGTAATATTTTTATTCATGTACATGTAGCATAAAGGTAACATTTGATTTGAGTCTTGAGGGATCAGTAAGAGTTCACAAAGCCATCAGAGAGATACAGACTGCAGGGGCACTGATATGTTGAACTACTACAAGTGTTTATTTTTAGATATAACTTAAAGCCTATGGAACAGGTAAGAGAGAGTTTGCAAGAGGGCCTACGAAGAAAGCAGAGTATATGCAGATCAGCGGTTAGGGCATAAACAACATTTTAAAGAATTTGATATGTTTCTTTGGGTAATTGGAAATATTTGAATGGTTTTAAACAGAGTTCTGGCAGAAACAAATTAGAGGCCTTTGTAAAATGGAAAATGATTCAGTGATGGTATCACCTATGTAATTTCACATGTGAGTCTGTGGAAGAGTTGTCAGCTGCTATAGATTCATAGAATTCTGAAAATTTCCAAAGAAGCCAGTGAAGGATTTGAATAGTGCTTTCCTTAAAATGGTAGTAGCATGAAAAGTCTTCAATGGGAATACAGGGGTTTATGAAGATTTGCTTAATTGCAGTTTAGATACCTTTTGGTAGGTCCTGAGTGGAACCCCAGTCCAAAGCTTCCTTTGCTTTTCTTAGCACTAATGTTCCTTTAAAGGCAATACTTTCATTTCCTATTCACACCTCGAATCCTCTCTCTAGAACAGTAGACTATTAGACCTGGCATGAGGCTTCTATGTAATTTGTCCTACATTCTTAATTTCACACAAGAAGAAACTGAAGTTTATAAATCAGGAGCAAATTTCCCATGAGAAAAGATGTGTCCTGTCTTGTAATTTTAAGAGAAGGACTATAACTCAGTTACTTCTTGTTGAAGATAAAATGCTCCAAGGAATGATGGTTGCATCTTGTACACAGAAATACACAGAACCCATTTTTTATACTATCATCTCCCTTGTGATCTATGGCCTGTCTGGGATCTCAGATCTTCATTCATTTTATTGATCTCATGATTCCTTTTACCCTCAAAAGAGTGAACAATGAGTCTCAAACTAAGTTCAAATGAGAGTTGACTTTAGAAAGACCTAACTAGGTCTTTGATAATTCACATAACTATCTCTTGCACCATTAACGTCCTCTTTTCATCACCATAATAAAGTGTTTTCATCTGAAATCTGTACTCCAAAATTATATGTGTTAAAAAGTCAGCCTCTAGTACCTCAGGATGTTACTGAATTTTGGAGATAGGGCCCTTAAGAAGTAACTGAGGTAAAATTAAGTCCCTAGGATAGGACCTAATCTGATATGACTGATGTCTTTGTAAGAAAATGAGATTGTGCTATAATCCCAGAATCTTGGGAGGCTGAGGCAGAAGGATTGCAAGTTCAAAGCCAGCCTCAGCAACTTAGGTGAGGCCCTAAGCCATTTAGCAAGACCCTTTTTCTAAATAAAAGGGGGTGCTGGGGATGATGTAGTTCATTGGTTAAGGGGCCCTGGGTTCATTCCCCAGTACTGGGGGGAAAAAAAGGAGGTTAGGATACAAACACACAGAATAATGACCACTTGCAAGTCATGGGGAGGTATTTCAGAAGAAACTAATATTGCTGGCACCTTGATCTTGGAGTTCTAGCCTTCAAAACTATTGTTTAAAGAACCCTATCTGTGGTGCTTTGTGATTATAGAACTAATAAACTAACACAAAAATGATTGTGTAGCAAGTGGTAGGGTAGGCATATTACCACTGAGATTGTTATGCAACACTTTTCCTCATTTCAGAGATATTCGTCCTTGGAGGTACCTTAGATTATCTTCTATTTTATTTATTTATTTTTTTGTTTATTTTAAATTTTTATTTATTTTATTTGAAGTTGTTGTATATGACAGTAGAATGCATTACAATTCATAATACACACATAGAGCACATTTTTACATATCTCTGGTTGTATACAAAGTATATTCACACCATTCGTGTCTTCATACGTGCACTTAGGGTAATGATATCCATCTCATTCTACCATCTTTTTTGTTTTTATTTTACTCCCTTGCCTCCTCCCTTCCACTCCCTCCCCATTGACCTTCCTAGTGTTCCTCTAATCCTCCTATGCTCCCTGTCCCAACCCCACTGTGAATCAGCCTCCTTATATCAGAGAAAACATTCAGCATTTGGATTTTGGGGATTGGCTAACTTCACTTAGCATTATATTCTCCAACTTCATCCATTTACCTGTGAATGCCATTGTTTTATTCTCTTTAGTTGCTGAGTAATATTCCATTGTGTATATATACCACATTTTCTTTATCCATTTATCTACTGAAAGGCATCTAGGCTGGTTCCACAGTCTAGCTATTGTGAATTGTGCTGCTATAAACATTTATGTGGCTGTGTCCCTGTAGTATGCTGTTTTTAAGTTCTTTGGGAATAGACCCAGGAATGGGATGGCTGGGTCATAAGGTGGTTCCATTCCCAGTTTTCCAAGGAATAGCCCAATCAATAAATGGGCCAAGGAACTGAACAGACACTTCTCAGAAGAAGATATACAATCAATCAACAAATACATGAAAAAATGTTCAACATCTCTGGCAATTAGAGAAATGCAAATCTAAACCACTCTAAGATTTCATTTCACTTCTATTTTATTTTATAATCTTAACTGTTTGTGACATGTGAAGTGTACAATGTAAATGCCACAAAATGAACCTAGTCCAGGGATCTCTACATTAAATATTGCTTACTCCATCCTGTCTGAAAATCCTCCTTTCTGAGCTTACTTGGAATAGCAGCTACAACTTATACTGAACTGGCTGCAGTTTTACTAGGCCTGTCACTTGTCTCACTTCATGCATTATCATATCAATTCTTTTAACAATCCTGTGAGGTAAATATCATATTCTTCTCAGTTTGAAGATGAGGAAACTAGGGCTCCAAAAGATTACATAATTTCTACAAGGTGACCCAAATAGTATTTGCCAAATCCAGGGCTCAATATCAGATCTGTTAGATGCCAAAAGCATGCTTTTTCCACTGCACTGCATGAATATAAGAATCCTGTCTTCCCTGCTTACAGATTCAGAAGGATGGTTATTAGCTGATCCTCTGGTGTTCCACCGAATACTCTCTATCCACTTCTCAGGTCCATTTCTATGGCTCAAATTATTATTTTCCCTGCAATAAAGTGTGAGCCACTGTGCAGCTGGGGAAATTTTCATCCAGATGCTTGTATGTCACTTTGAATTGTTATTACAATAAAAAGTTCCTGTTCATATTTGTTTCTATTTGCATATGTACAGAAGACACAGTTGTTCAGCCAAACTGAGCCATTTTGCAAAAATGTAGCCCAAGAGCAGTTCTGAAAATAGCCCATTTGTGGCCTCCTATGAGAAGAAACTGCATAAAATATGCAAGACTCTTGGATTTATCACTAAGTTCCATACCATTTATCTGCAATCGGCTTTCCTTGCCTTCCCTTTCTCCTTTCTTGACATACAGGCTGAGAATCTACTCTGTGCCAGCCACTAGAAAGACAAGGAACAAAAGTAACAGTCTGGCCCAAAGGAGCTCAAATTCTAATATCTGAAGATTCACTCCAGAAATGGGGTTGTTCTCGGAATAGAAGTATAGAGCTAAGGAATAAACTTGAGGCTGCTGTTTGTGTCCCCCAGCCCTTCTTTGTTATCACACTTATGGCACCAAGTTAGAGTTCAGTTTGTGAAAAAGTCCCTTTTACCAGGTGTTAGAAATAACGGGGCACTGCAAGAAATTAGACACATACTCAAAAGTTACTCAGCAAGACAAATTTTACTTCTGCAGAAGGGTGTGCTACCAAAAATATTTGGCAAGCAAGCACCCTGGGCGGGAAGATTGCCCAGGTTTTTAGCCCTCACTGCCCCTTGCTTTGATAGGAGGAGTTCAGGGTTACAGTCTATGCAGTTGTCTAACTTAAAACTGGGGAGGGCAGGGGAAGGGCTATAATTATGTTTGGATCACCTACTATACTAGAGGTGTTATGATTGGAAGACTGAGGACAAAGGCAGATATGTTGGAGGCGGGGGTTCAAAATGGCTACATTTCAACCCCATGGTTTAGATTACAGCAAACATATTTTTGTTACATATTGGGAAACTCAGACTATAGGTTTAACTTTGACAGAAAAGGGAACATTAATCTTACACTAGTAGCCTCTATTCTAGAATCTATGATGGGACCTAGTATAAAATAGCTCCAAACTGAATGTCTGTATCTATTTGCAGCTATCAGCATTGATAGTGTATATATTTTGGTTGGCAGTGATATATATATATATATGATATTTATTTAACACCCACAACATACTCTGTTAGAAGCTGTGCGGAAAATAGGTAATGGAGTACCTTCCTCAGCCAGCATGTCTTTTTCTTTTTAAATATTTTTAGCTGTAGATGGACAAAATACCTTTATTTTGTTTATTTATTTTTATGTGGTGCTGAGGAGCAAACCTAGTGCTTCACACATTGTAAGCAAACACTCTACCACTGAGCTATAACTCCAGCCCCAAATATGTATTTATTAACATAGCCTTTCCTGTTTCCCATATTCCCTTTACAAACTGGTTATTTGTATTATTTTGTTAGCCTGGGATACTATACTTAGGTTTAAATATTAGCCTACTGCACACATACACATTGTTACAATTCAAATATACTCATATTAGGTAGCATTTGGTTTGGGATTGCTTCATTATATTATGCAGAGTGATTCTCAAAATTATAATAAAGAGCAGATGATAAGGCTGACTGATATTATCTTCATTTTGCAAAAGTTCAGTGATTTACCCAAGCTCAGAGAGTGAATTAGATGGAGTCCAGCTTTGAGCCTGTTACTCCACATTGTTCTCGTCCCCTCTCTAGAACAGCAAGGTCAGGGTATGCATTCTGTTGTTCTAGCCATGGAGGAAGATTTTTCAGTAGTGCCTATAGGCACTATGTTTTACCCTGTTCATATATTATCTCATTATCCCCATTAAGTAAGAAATATTATTATTCCTGTTTTACAGATGAAGAAAATAAGGCCTAGAGAGAGCAGGTAAAGCACCTAATGGTATTTGGTCCTAGGTTATCTGATTACAGGATATTTACTATTAAAAATAATAACTAGCATTTTTTCTTTTTTTGTGGTGCTGGGGATTGAACCCAGGGCATTGTGTATGAAAGGCAAGTCCTCTCCCAACTGCGCTGTATCCCCAGCCCAATAACTAGCATTTATTTAGAGAGTGCTTACTATGTGTCAGCACCAGACCTAGTACTTTTGCAGGCAGGAGTAAGCATGCAGTTAGTCATCAGACCAGTTGTATGAGACATACAGTATCATTTCCTTCATTCTACAGAGGAGGAAAATTTGACTTAAAAAGGTTAGGTGACTTGGCTTCATTTCAAACTGCAAGCCTGTATCCACCCCTTCTACCACACCTACTCATATATATTCTATTACTCTCTACCCATACATATAATTACTACAGAGAAACTGACTGCTCCTAAAGTCCACCTCTCCACTTTTTCCCCAGATCACATCCCCATCACCTCCTCTAATACATCACCTCCAGCAATCATCACTTTTTCCCTACATTTCAGAACTTCCTCTTTCTACCTAATAGCAGCAAGCATGTTCTTTTTTGTCTGTTTCTAAGATGGGAAAAATCTTAGAAACAGATTAAAAAATATTGACTCTTCTTATTTCTTTCTTTTAGCTACTGCCCCAGTTCTCTGCACCTACTTAGACCAAAGATTTTTGAGAGTTTTTTTTGTAATAATTGACTTCATTTTTTTTCTCTCCCCATTCTCTCCTGAACTCAGTCTATACACAATTACACACAATTTCAATGATACTGCTATTTTCAAGGTCACCAGTGAGATCTACCTTGCTAGATTCAATGGTCCTTTCTCAGTCCTCATCTTACTAGTTATAACACTGGTATTGGGCACAATCACTACCTAATCTAGGGAACATTTTTTACACTTAACATCCAGGACATCCCAATCTCCTTGTTTTAATCTTACTTGTCTGGCCATCAATCTTATTCTCCCCTACTATCTTCCTATTCATCATCTAACATTTGGGAAAATCCTAAGACCCATTTTTGGGGCTTTTCTCTATGTACACTCAGTTTTTAGATGATCTTCTCCAATTTTACAACTTTAAATACCATCAAAATTCTCCTTATTCCCAAATGTTTATGTCTAGGCTATTCCTCTTCCCTAAACTTCACACTTTTATATCCAATTATCTTCCATATCTCCACTTAGATAAACTAATAGATGTCATAGATGTCATGTGTCTAAAATGAAATTCTCAGTTTTCTTTTTGAAATTTTTTTCACCCATAGACTTACTTGATTTGATTTATGTCAACCTCACTCAGTTTGTTTGCACTAAAATCCTCAAAGTCTGTCCTTTATTCTTCTCATGCATCCCATATTTAATAATAAAAAATCTATTCTCTTTAAAAGTTATATAGAATTATATCATTTCTTGCCACTTCTGTAGCTACCTCTCTGGTCTAAGTCACCACTATCTTTCCTCTAGATGACTGCAATTTACTCCTAATTGATGTTCTGGCTTCCACCATTTATAGCCAAGTCATGCCATTCCTTTGTCCAGAACTCTTCAATGACATCCCATTTTTGAGAGTAAAATCCAATATTCCAACATGGCTTTACACAATCATCTTCCATGTGCACCCAGGTACTTCTTTGAACTCATCATGTTCTTTTCTCTCGTTCTTCCACTGTGCTACAGAAAAATTGCTTTTCTCACTTTCTCAAATATACCAGTCATTAGCTAATCTCGTTTTTTCTACTTAGTGTTTATTCTGTCTGGAATGTTACTCCTGAAAATATATGGCTGGGTTACTATCTGACTTTCTTCAAGTTTTTGTTCAAATGTCACCTTTTCCATGATGCCTACATCATCACACTGTTTAAAATTATACATTATTTCCCTGTACTCATGATCTTGCTTAATCTGCTCTATTTTTTTCTCAAGAGCATTTATGTTTTTGTAATAAGCTATATGATTTGCTTATGAATTATGCTTATTGTTCATTATCTGTCTTTTCTAGTGGAATTTAAGCTCCACACAATCAGGACTTTTTATGTCTTATTAAATTGTATAATCCAAGCCTATAGAATAACCCCTGGCTTTACTTGGCATTCTATAGTTCTTGAATAAAAGGATGAATGAATAAATGAATGGATGAAATACTGAATCTGGACTTTGAAGCTAGTTAGGGTATCTCAGAGGCTCAGAATTATTTTCTTCAGCGTTAACCATACTGCATCTCTGATAAACACTGATCTGCTCGTCCAGTTCTACCCATCTTAGTGCCCATCTTCAGAGTTACTTCTATAGCTCTTATTGTCCAACTGCTTTTTGTAACAGTTACTTATCATACCATTAAATACTATAAACATTTGTCAAAGCATTGATGAAATACATACTCCAGTTCTGCATTGTATAATTGTAGTTTGAAATTGTTACTTACTTTCCACGTGATCTGGAGTAAATCTTTTTCTTTCTTGACATCTCAGCTTATTCCTACATAAAATAAAAAATTATGACTAGATATTCACTAAGGATTGTTTTTTCCTCAGGAAATTTGAGTCTATGCTACTATAACCCTATGTCCATAATTCTACTTAGTGCAAACAGCACAAGTTTTAGAGTCACAGAGATGTGAATTTGATTCTAAGTTTCAATATAATTGAATAGGACAATTCACATTTTTAAATTATCTATGAAAGCTGGACTGTTTCATTCTCTGTGTTACAACTTGCAGGAATATTGTGAGCATAAAATTAGAAATATAGTTTTAGATTACTAACAGTGTGGGATACACTAAATAATTCAATATGTGGTGTTTTATATATATAAAACATAGTAAATTACTATTTACATCTATGTTATCTTATAAAATAGCAAGCTGGAAAAAGGATAAAATTTGGAGATTGTACAACATAACACAGTGCTGCTAACAGAAGAGGGCCTTTCATTACATTAGCGTAGAACCTAGCCAGCCAAGATAGTAGGAACAGACTGTACAGAAGTATCACTCACTCAGTATATATTAAGCAGCTACACCACTATCATCATTATGTTTGAAATAAGATTCTGTCTTACATACTGTAGATATTCAGAAACAAACAATTCATAAACACAAATAGACATTCTGGCATGTAGTTTCTCTGTGCTTCATGTATTTATTCCTCAGTCATATAATGAGAACAATTCCCAAGGGATAAGCTTCCAGGTTTTCCTTGTATTACCTAAAATTTATATTCCAGTTCTGTAAACAAAGCAGTAAGGATGATATGCTTAACTATGAATAATTATGATTCTAATTTGCATAATACATTGGCTTACAGAACCTGTTTAACCTATTTTGTCTTTACAACAGTCTTATGATATTGATGTTGTGATCATCTCCATATCATAGTGAGGAAACCAAAGATCATCAAGATGAAGTGAATTACTATAACTTAGCTAGAATGCATGATATAATCCCCTATGTTCTGTCCTTAAAGCCATCTCTCAGAGATGGAGCGATTTCCCTTCCAAAATGCAGCAACCTAATCAGGCCCTCTTTTGAAACCTCCTGCTACTAGTTATTAGCACAATGTCTATCACCAGTAGGTACTAATAAATGTTAGTATTACTTTGGAAACCCCTCTAAGAATTTTCTGATGTATGCCAGACTGCCTACATCTACTCACTGAGAATCCCTTTTAGCCAGTGGTTTGCCTGTATGCAAACTGTAACTGAGTGATTTACTTGAACATACAGGAGGTGTCAGCAGAACTGGTTTTGTGTGTTGATAGGCACATGAGGCCTTCAACTTCCTTCAATCCCTCTCACCAGTATAAGCATATGGGTAAACACTGTTTTATACCTACAAAAAGCTTTCAAACCAGAGAAAGTATGAAACATAAATAAAGGGAAATTTTAAGATAGACATCTAGAAAGATGACTGAAGTATCAGAAGATGTGTGTTCTTACTTTCTGGGCCCTGCATTTATGGGTCCTGAAGTCTTATGCAAATTACCTAACATCAGAAGTTAACTTGTCTTGTTTCAAAATGAGGATTATGTAAGGGTTCACAGGAGAAACAAAAGCAAAAATAGAAATAGGTAGGTAGATAAATGATAAATAGATGCATGGGTACATGGATAGACACATATATACAAACATATTATACATGCATATCTTTCAATAGATTTATTAAATAAAATATCCAATACATAAATAAAACTATTTAATACTTAAAATGTATTTATTTCAAGGAAGTGTCTTATGCAGTTTGAGGGGCTGATAAGTCTGAAAATCCAAAGAAACAGACCAAAGCCTGCAAACTATTGGTCAGAAGTTGTTATTACAGTCTTCAGGCAGAATTTCTTCTTACTCTGGGAATATCAGTTTTTATTTTTAAGATCTTTCAACTGATTCGATGAGGCTTACCTACATTATTGAGGTCATCTCCTTTATATAAAGTTAAATGATTGTAGGTAATAATAAATACAGTACCTTCATAAAAATACATAAGTTAGTGTTTGGTTGAATGAGCAGGTACTATATCCTAACCAATTTGATACATAAAACTAACAATCATAGAGATGATGATGATGATAGGAACAGCTGTCTTTCAAATTTATGAAAATTATATTCAAACACCTTTATAAGCACTTAGCACACTGTCTAGTATATGGAGAAGCTCAGTAATTATTAATATAAGTAAAAGTATGGGGGGTAAGGAACTATTTATTTATATTTTGTCTTTTTAAATCTCTGCTACCCTATAACTTCGTTTGATACTTGCATAATATCAGAATATTTTCCATGGATCTTAAAGCTGTGCTGGTTTAAGGTAGAGGCATAGTGTCCAAGAGTGACTTTTAGGTAGATATATTATGGTTGAGAGAAACCTCTGTAATTCCTCTACAGTGATAACATTTCTCATTACTTACTATCTACTGCTTAAATACTAATATATTATTGTATTTCCTTTACAACTATTTTAGCTTTTAAATTTCCTATAGGTTATGGAAGTTTATTCCTATTCAAAGAAGAAATCCTTCCATATTTTTGAAGCTGTACCTGGTTTCACCTCATAACTTTCTCAAATTAATAATAAAGGTCATTGCATGTGCAGAAAGGACACATTTTATTCTATTTAATTCTCAAAATATAACCATATAGACTGTTATAAGAAAGTAAAATAGCCTTGGCCTTTGGGTCTGGAAAAGTGAGCTTTCATCCTGGTTCTGCTACTTCCTAACCATATGACCTTGGACAGTTCAACTGATCTTTGAATCTGTTTCTTCATTATAAAACTAGCCTTGTCTATCCTGTATATTTATGAATTTGTTTAAGAGAGTTAACCTCACATGCTGCCTGAAACTGTCAATTTTATAAGACTTTAAATGCAACATAGATATTATATCAGAAATTTCCCTAGATAATATGAACATGTAAAGAAATGAAAAGTTAGTTCTAGAAGAAGCCAAACATCATTTCCTGTGCTCGGAAACCTTCAATATTTCATTGACATTTGTGCTTAAATTTCTCAAGATCTATTCTTGGGATCTTGAGCATAGGTTTCTTGTACAAATAACATTTTTTTTGATTATTCCTTTTTTGACAGATGAAGGAATTTGCATACTTTAAGCAGAACTAGTATAGTATTATAAGGTCAATCAGAACTTCAATACAGACCAACGTATACGACATTGGATGAATACTATCTAGCCAAAGGAGCAGTGAATATTCAAGATCCTTTTCCACCAAGAGATCAGTTCTGGCAATAGGAAACAGGATTAGAAATATAGAAGGTTAGCTAAGGCACAACCAATTACTTTTCAAGAGCATGGGATTGACTGCAAGAACAAGATGAAAAAGAAGAAAATAAAGTATTAAGCTGCCATTTATAACAAGAAAGAATCCAAGATGAGAAGCAGTCTCCATAGTGATACCTGCCTCCTTCTTGCCTTAATGCTGGGCTACATTTGAATCTCAGCATTCCCAGTCTGCATGTTTTCTCATGGGTAATGATAAATATCTTGGCTCTGAATGTGAACAAAGAGGCTTTTAAAAATTTTAATAAAAGGTTGCTGATTTCTATTGGTAGAAAGAACACTCATAGGCTTTAGTAAGCATTAATTAGGAAAGACATTAAATGAGTTTGTGCCTGAGTTTGTGCATATTAAAGAAAATTAAAATGATACATTTTCAAGCTTTTATAATATCTACACTGTATATTTTTCACTTTTGCGAAAGGAGTAAATTTGTGCTATCTTAATATTTATACTAATTCTTTCAGATTTTATTCCATTATTTTTCTATAACTTTTTGTTTACACTGTTTGCTGTTTTTTCACTTGGAATTTTTCCAGATAATCCTCTTGGGCAGCAAAGCTAGAGAGATTTACAAGTAAAAGACAATTATATAGACAGTGGGGATGAGTGAGCAATGAGATAATACAAAATAATCCAGATACCATTATTCTTAATGATGACTTGAATCCTTTGCAAAAAAGATGACATATTGTGACTTCATCCATATTCACTGAACAGCAAATCAGAATGAATAATAAGCAAGCCATCGCTCAAGACTTCATGCAGTATACTACAGAAAAGCACAGATTTAATTAAAGGTAATTTTTTATCACTATTAATAGAAAATATCCTGATGTAATAGGTGAGGAGATTTCAAATGTTCAAACTGTCTTTCAGGACAAAATAAAACCATCAGATGTTAGACATTATACAAAATGACATATAATTGGACTAAGAAATGAACTCCCAAATAAGATGCATACATACTCATGTATATATATAGCCACTGTGCAATATTGGAATATAGAAAATTTCACTGTTCTATAAACACACATGCCCACACTATGCAAGAAAATAAAAAACTCTGACACACCCATAAAATATAATTGTGCACAATGTTCTAAAGCACTTGATTTGCTGCCAAATAACTTTGTTGAATAATATATTCCCTATCATGGTCTGTGAATTAGTCTGTTTAAGCCTTATTGTTCACATCTTTAAAATTGTCATAATAATAATTCCATGTTTTCCACTTAAGTTCAAATGAAAAAATATTTTAATTTAGATGAGCGAAAGGAAGTCTAGTAGGGAAAAGACAGAGGAAAGAGAACAGGGAAGGGGAGGGAAAACAGAGTGGGAAAGGGAGTAATTATGAACTGAAATCCAATTAAATGTGTGTATGAGTTTGTCAGGATGAACCCAAAGACTATAACTATCAAAGCTGTAATAAAAGATAAAATAAAACATTTTTAGTGACAGGGTGCTATACAATATATTTTTACATATAAGAATTACTGTATTTATTCATATCTTATGACTTCAAAGTTCCATCTGATTTACAAATAAGATCTATAAATAAAACGAAAAATGTAACAACCATCACTTTTTCACCAATTTTATCCACATATGAAATATAATTATAATATTGTAACAAATATATTAGAACTTGGGTGTCTAAGTTGCTTCTTTAAAATAATTACCTTTGGAGTTTGTATATAAGTGAATATTTATTGAGCACCACTATTTATAAGACATTGGTAAGTACTTTTACAAATATTACTTCAATTAATTCTTACAGTTATATGTAGACATAATGAACCCTGTTTTGAATGAAAGAAATTGGAGGAGAAGAGAGGTATCCAAGGTTCCAGTATTGTTCTTATATACCTACTGTCATTACTCAAATTTAGGGGAACTGACTGCATAGGCAAAACCTAAGGAAGGGGTTATAAACTCTATGATATGTATATCAAGACCCAGTAAAGTTATCAGTCTTCTATGGTTGGGAGACAATAAAGAAAATAGACGGCCAAAATCAGAGGAATTTTGAATCAAATTATGAAAACAAATCTGTTGAGAAAGATACTGTGAGATATAAGATTAATGGCCTTGAAAGTCAAGTAGAAGAATTCAACATTCATTCAATGGGCATTATAAGTGTTTGAATAAGGAAATGCCTTGATGAAAGCAGTAATTAAAGAAGATGAGTCTGACAGTTTTTCAGAATTTTGAACAAATTTGAAAATTTAGATATGGGACTTGAGGTTTGAAGTATTGCAAATATGCACATAAAATTCATGGTTGTTTAAATAGGTCTTAACACATGCTTTCTAAAACATAAATCTTTATTCTGAAGTATTTGAGAAAAATGCTATTTCTTTATGTGAACATTGACATGGTTTGATGAATTGAACTTTTCAGATATCAACTAACTGGGGGCTATATTTACTTATGAGCAATTATGTATTATATATTTGAGGACTTTTTGTTATTTCACATTTCAAGATTTTACTTGTACTTATGTAAGCTGCCTGTCATGGCCAGCCACGGCGCCACGGGAGAAAAAAACTCGGAGGCAGAGTAAAGCTATTACTACTTTTACTTCTACTTTCTTAGAGAGAGCTTAGAGAGAGAAAGAAAGATTTTTCTTTTTCTTAGAAAGAGCTTAGAGAGAAAGATTAGAGATAGCTTTTTCTTCTTCTTCTTAGAGCTTAGAGAGAAAGATAGAGCTTTTCTTCTTAGAGCTTAGAGAGAAAGAGAGAGAGCTTGAAAGAGAGAGATTTCTTCTTTAGAGAGAGAGAGAGAGAGAGCTTAGCTTTTAGAGCTTCTTTCTTCTTTGTTCTTTCTTCTTTCTTCCTCGGGAGCCCCGGCCTGACTCTGACCAGGAATTACTTCTTCTATCTGGTTTCTCTTCTGTAACCGCTCTGCCTACATTCTGGCCGCTCTGATTCTTTTCTTCTTCTCCGACCCGAATTCTTCTTCCGACCGAGCGACTGCATGCCTGACTGAGTGAATTCATTCTTCTCCTGACTCCGACCGCTTTCACCCGGTTATATACCTTTAGCTTTGCGGGTGCCTCACGTGCATTTACAGGTGCGTCACATACATACTTATTATCAGGTGGAACTTATGGCTTCCAGCTGACCGCAATAGCCATCTCCCTAATTGGGGCTCCTTCATATTCCTCCCTTTTAGTTTAAAAGGTGCTTTTTAATTCTATTTTCTATATTTTATTTTCTCTATTTTCTTTTATTTTCTTGTCCCTACCTGGCTTTTCACCTTTTGTTTTAAAAGGGTGGATATTTGAGCCCTTTTTGAGGAGGTACTGCAGCTTTAAGGAAGCCTACTGCTGAGGAGCAGCTAACGCACTTAGTTAAGCACAATTGCATAAGCGGCTTTGACTTTTTTTTTTTTTTTTTTATCTATTTTCTTGTCTCTTCTTTATTTTTATGGCTTTTTTGCCAAAGCTCAATGGCTTTATCTCTGCATGGTTTTCACCGTGCTTTTTAATTCTCTATTTTCTTTTAAGCTCATGGCTTTTTTTCTTTATGGCTTTTTGCTAAAGCTCAAGGCTTTTTTTTCTGCATGGCTTTTACCATGCTATTACTTTCTGGCTTCTTTATTTTTTATGGCTTTTGGCCGGCTACTCGCTTCATGGTTTCGGCTTCTCGCCGGCTCTCGCCGGCTACTCGCTTCGGCTTTTCGCTAATTTTTAACTGGCCTCAACTGAGTACTACTCTTTTTGCTGGTCTCAACTGAGTCAGAGGCTATGCTTTCTTCTCCTCTCTCCTCACTATCTTAGCTTCTTGTTCTTATATCTTATTTTTTCTTCTCTGCCTGCCGAGCCCCGGACGGGCCACCATTTGTAAGCTGCCTGTCATGGCCAGCCACGGCGCCACGGGAGAAAAAAACTCGGAGGCAGAGTAAAGCTATTACTACTTTTACTTCTACTTTCTTAGAGAGAGCTTAGAGAGAGAAAGAAAGATTTTTCTTCTTCTTAGAAAGAGCTTAGAGAGAAAGATTAGAGATAGCTTTTTCTTCTTCTTCTTAGAGCTTAGAGAGAAAGATAGAGCTTTTCTTCTTAGAGCTTAGAGAGAAAGAGAGAGAGCTTGAAAGAGAGAGATTTCTTCTTTAGAGAGAGAGAGAGAGCTTAGCTTTTAGAGCTTCTTTCTTCTTTGTTCTTTCTTCTTTCTTCCTCGGGAGCCTCGGCCTGACTCTGACCAGGAATTACTTCTTCTATCTGGTTTCTCTTCTGTAACCGCTCTGCCTACATTCTGGCCGCTCTGATTCTTTTCTTCTTCTCCGACCCGAATTCTTCTTCCGACCGAGCGACTGCATGCCTGACTGAGTGAATTCATTCTTCTCCTGACTCCGACCGCTTTCACCCGGTTATATACCTTTAGCTTTGCGGGTGCCTCACGTGCATTTACAGGTGCGTCACATACATACTTATTATCAGGTGGAACTTATGGCTTTCAGCTGACCGCAATAGCCATCTCCCTAATTGGGGCTCCTTCATACTTATATTCTTTATGTTTGGAATATTATTGTTTTTGAAGTGTACTAAAATATGAATAGTGAACAATTAACCATAGGAATCGTAAAAGAATGCTTTATCTTGTGAAAAATGGATGGACTTTTTCTTTTCTTTCTTTCTTTTGTTCTTTCTTTCTCTCTCTTTCTTTCTTTCTTTTTTTCCTTTGGCAGTACTAGGGTTTGGATCCAGGGATGCTTTACGTCTGAGCCACATTCCCAGGCTTTTTGTCATTTTTGAGACAGGGTCTTGCTAACTTGACAAGGCTGGCTTCAAACGTGCAATCTTCTGGCCTCAGCCTGGGATAACAGACGTGTGCCACTGCATATCCAGATGGACTTTTCCTTGAATAGGATATATCAAACAAACTAGGATATCGTAAAATACATGTTAGATAAGCAAAGAAAATATTTATGACCTTGTTTGTTTGCCTGTGTTTGTGATGGGTGGGCAGTGGAGTTTAGAGTTTACTTCAAATCCAAGGCTTTACAATTTCTTTCTTAAAATATGAGAAACCCAATTAAAGCAACAGTGTGATGCCAAACTTAACATTACCATGGAGAATTTATTATATGGTGTTTCAATAATTGAAAATATCAATAAAATTGTAATTTAAAGCTTGTCTCCTTTTGGGGGGACTAATTTTTGTTTCTATGGCCTTCTTTTCATTTTCATGTCTCTATCACAAACTCATGTTGTGGTTAGGAATTTATGTTATATTCATTAAAAATGTTTATGTGCACATTCTTTTTTTTTTTTTTTTTTTTTTTTTTTGGTACCGGGATTGAACTCAAGGGCACTTGACCACTGGGCCACATCCCCAGCCCTTTTTGTATTTTCATTAGAAACAGGGTCTCACTGAGTTGTTTAGCACCTTGCTTTTGCTGAGGCTGGCTTTGAACTCACAATCCTCCTGCCTCAGCCTCCCAAGTGCTGGAGTTACAGGCATGAGCCACCACACCTGGCTTATGTGCACATTCTTTATACATAACTTGAAATATTTGACTAACAAAACCAATTATAAAAGTTCTATTTCAGCTTGGGGTCTCAAGTCAAAGAACTGGGAACACTTACCCTCTTACTCAATGTTCTATAGAAATTACTGAAAGTATACATGCATATTATGTACAGGCATGGTGGTAAACAAGAAAGGATCCATCTGGAAACACAGAGACAGATGGCTCTGAAAGTTTTAAAAGTAAAGCTATTTTAATTGAAATCAAGACTATGTAATTAGGGGAAAATGTCAATGGAAATACATCATTTAATGAAAATTGTTTGTGTGTGTGTGTGTGTGTGTGTGTGAGAGATTTGCTGGGTGTGGAGTGAAGGGTAAAGGAAGAGGTAAGCAAAAAATTATTAAAAAGATGTCCCCGACAAAAGCAGCATTTTCATGGTCCCAGTTATGCTAATTTGTAATGTTGTGTGTATATGTGGATGTGGATGTGTGTGTGTACATGTGTGCAACTTTGTCACTGAAGAAGTGAATAAGAGGCTGGTTCCTAAAAGCTAATATCTGATTATCTTATAGTGGAGAAATGTTTTACTTCTTCCTTTAACTATTTAAAGGGAGCATGGATTATTAATATATATTAATATAACAATGACAAAAATTAAGATCTATGTGGAAAGACAAAAAAAAATAGATTACAGGAGAATAATGGAAAAATATAAGCATAAACACAACACACAACTGGCA
This sequence comes from Tamias sibiricus, assembly GCA_025594165.1. Classification (NCBI taxonomy): domain Eukaryota; kingdom Metazoa; phylum Chordata; class Mammalia; order Rodentia; family Sciuridae; genus Tamias; species Tamias sibiricus. The sequence goes on from CM046667.1 coordinate 132,159,695, forward strand.
ACTGTTGTTTTTTACAGCCAACCACTAGAAATTTATAATAAAGAACCAAAACCAACAGGTGTAGATCATACAACAATTATCAGAGACAATAATATACAACATGTGGAAAAACTGGGTATATCTGGCTACATATTGTTATTTGTTTATCCTGCAGAGTGGTCACATTTGCATCTAGGAAAGTGTCCAATAAAGACAAAATTAAAGGTCTTATGTAAAATAGTTTTCAGCGTAAGTGCTGGTGCTAGAGTGAAGCAGAGATCAGCCTAATCATATTTCTATTGCTTAAAGTAAGAAGTGGAAGGGACAGAAAAAAGAATCGGATTCAAGGATGTCTATCTCAGTTTGACCAGAATGTTCACTGGTAGATTGGGAAAATTAAATGAGTTGGTTACCTTATCTGATCCTTATGCTTGACTTCAGGTTCCAGCTTAAATGTTTAGCTTTCTGAAGAATGTGATATTTTGGGAAACTCTCAAAGTGGGCAGTGGGACAAGAGATGTATTAAAGTTTCCTAAATAATAATAGCCATCATAAGAAATGATGAACTCCTACATTCCAGGGGAAATTATATATGAACGTCCATGTCCTACTGCTTGCCTGCACTTCTCCCACAAGAGGCAGACTATGAAGAGTAGAATCTGAATCTTCAATCAGGACAAATGTGATTATTATTTGACACTAATAAGCTACATTACTTTAACATGAGTGGACGTTGGATAGGAAGGAGAGAGATAAGAAAGTTTCTTAATAATTTTTGAAGGAGAGTGTTATATTGTTGCTGCCTGAAGCGGAAACCGCTTGGAGCAACGAACCCCGCAGGAAAATTCGGAGGCAGGATGAAAATGAAAAAAGGTCTTTTCTTCTTCTTCTCTCCCCGGCTCCAGCAATCACTCCAAACGCTCTAACTCCAACCACCACCTTCTTCTTCTTCCCACACACACTAACTAAACTCACCCAGTTATATACATATCGCTTTAACAAGGACACGTGCTTACAGCTCGAGCTTACAGGTGCGTCACGCAGTGTTCACGGGGCATACAAAGATTCTTTGGATAATGTATTACTATCAGGTGGAAAATAGAACATCTTCTATGGCTCTCAGCTAACCGCAATCTTTAGCTATCTCCTTGATTATAGGCTCCTTCTTTTCCCCCTTTTAGTTTTAAAAGAGGGGATATCCTAGGACGTGCATGTGCAACTGACATTCTTACCCGTCATGGGAGTCTAGGCTGTCCTGACTCCTGGCTTAGGTTGACATGCCGGCCACATTAGACTGTCCCATGCAACTGTGCCGTGTCTTAGGTTGTCCCCTTCTGGGGATCTTACCCGTCATAGGCTAACCAGCCATCCAATAGAGCCCTTCAGGATCGACTGTGTGTTGACTAACAGCCGTCCAATTTTTAGGAGATGCTGCGGCTTTAAGGCGGCAAGCCTACTGCTGACGAGCCAAGTTTCCATAGCATATCAAGTTCTTTAAGCCAATCAGCTGCCCTTAGTTTCATCAAGTAACGAACTGAGTTCTCTTAGACAAATACCCGCAAGGCATTGTCCCGTAATGTCCCAAAATAATGGAAAATCAAAATGTCCATAATTTATAACACATAGATTCAGGAGGCCCCATGCACGCAGAGCAGAGGCCACACTACTGGTTAGGTTGTTTGATGCTTGAGCAGCAGGGATGCTTGCAGCGACCGCGGTCTCTGCAGTTGTAGCATCAGCCGTCTTTTTTATGTCTAGACATTTCCACCGGCAAATCTTCAGGGCCCGCTACCTAAAAACTCAAGCATCCATTATTAAGGGAAAGGCAGTGCTATTCCAGCACTGAGATCAAAAGGTGAGCTGTCAAACTAAAAATGAATTATTAGAGTAGGAAATAAAAGTTGATCTCTGCTCACACACATTGCTGCTTAAGCTCCCACAAACATAAGCTGGCAAAATATCACATTCAGAAATAATCAAAGAGAAACTGAGGGTGTTTACTGCATTAAAGATAAAGAAAAGCTAAAGGCACTTTGGAAAAATAATTTGTTAGCTGGAATCCTCAAGTCTCTATATACACAGCAATCCTATACCTGTTGAAATAATTCAAATTAATCAGCTATTAAACAAATGAAGTTAATAATAAATAAACGATCCTCTGTCGGAACACCAAAATATCAGGTTATACAAATTAAACATATTCACAGCTGAAGAGAAGTCCCAGAGACAACTATAAATCAAAATTGATTATCATTATAATTGATTATCTAATTAAAATATTCTGAACTTATATGAATATCTATTTATCTATCTATTGATTATCTAATTAGAATATTCTAAGCTTAAATGAATTAACGTTATTTGGATCTATATCTATCTACCTATTTTTTTTAAGCGCTTAATTATTTGTGACGTCACACTAGACAGACGCACATATAAACATATATTTGTGACATCACATTAACATGAAATTTAGACAAATGCACAGACATAAAGACATATATAAAAGAAAAAAATACAATTGTGTATACACTGAAGAGAGATCTTCTTGTCCCGGCCGGGAAGATGAAATTTAAGTTGTAAATTTAATGGAGGACTCTTAAGGGAATCACTCCATACCTTCATTTTGATCCTCTTGATTTTGTACTTGTTTATTCAATCTAGACTCCTCAATAACTTCGTCTTGATCCTTTTGACTTTGTACCTGCTTTATCAATCTAGATGGTATCCATATTGGAGAGGATTCATGCTTTGGAAAAACACAAACAGATCCTCTCCCCCAAATTAATACTGGGTCTGGACCCTTCCATGTACCTGAGAGAACATCCTTCCAGTAAACCAAAGGTTTATGTTGTTGGTGTGGGTTCCAGTGTCTATCTCCAGCCGAATGTCCATTAGAATCTAAAGTTAAGAAATTTAGGGTAAACAGGGCAACTGCCAATCTGTCCTTAGGATTTTTCCAGTTTCCATCTTTTTGCTTTAGTAACATATTTTTAAGTGTCCGATTTGCTCTTTCAATTATTCCTTGTCCCTGAGGATTATAAACGATACCTGTTTTGTGGATAATATTGACCTTTGTACAAAATTGTTTGAAGGATGTGGATGTATATGCAGGGCCATTATCTGTTTTAAGCATTTTGGGGATGCCCAATGCAGCAAAAGCTTGCAGACAATGAGATATAGTATCTTTAACTTTTTCTCCGGAATGTAAAGAAGCAAAAATCATGCCTGAGCATGTATCTATGGCGACATGAATAAATCATAATTTTCCAAAACTTGGCTCATGTGTGACATCCATCTGCCACAAATTATTGGGCATCAAACCTCGTGGGTTAACCCCATAATGTGGATTGGGCAAAAGTGTTACACAAGATGGACATTCTTTTACAATTCTACGAGCTTGTTCTTTTGTGATTTTAAATTTTTGTCTTAAGGTAGTGCTGTTAACGTGGAACTGGGAATGAAATAAAGTAGCTTGTTGTACTGTAGTAAATATAAATATTGTTTTAGTGAGGGCATCAGCTTTTTGATTACCTTCATGGAGAGGACCAGGCAGATTAGTGTGAGCTCTTATGTGACCTATAAATAAAGTTTCTTTTCATTGCCATAGGAGATTTTGGATTTGAGAAAACAATTTAAAAGCTGGAGTATGTGGTGCTATTGGACCTGCTAGCTCCAATTTAGGGACAACATGTACAATATAGTGGCTGTCTGAAAAAATATTCATAGGCTGTTCTTTAAAATTTTCCAGAGCTATTATTATAGCTTCGAGTTCCACTAATTGAGCTGATTTTTGATTAGTGATATGAATCATTTTTTCATTTTGAGTGACTACCGCAGCAGTACCGTTAGAGGATCCATCTGTAAATACATTAAATGCTTTAGGAATGGGTTGAGTTTTTATTACCTGTGGGAATATGATAGGATGATTGATACAAAAGGATAGTATAGGAGATTTAGGAATATGATTGTCAAAATTTGCAGAAGTAGAGCATCTAGCTATAGCCCAATCATTATCATTGAAGCACAAATATTCAACCTGTGACGATGAATAAGGAGTAATAATAGTAGCAGGATGAATTCCAAATATTTTAGTAGAGGTTTTAAGTCCTTGAAGAATAAGTTTAGCCACCATGGAGGTATAAGACTCAATTGTACTTTTAGGAGAGACAGGTAAATGTATCCATAATATAGGTCCCTGTTGCCAAAATACTCCTGTTGGTGTATATTGTGAAGGAATAATAATCAATATTAGTGGTTGTGTAAAATCAAATCTATCGCAATGGGATCTTTCAATGGCCTGTTCTACTAATTTTAGAGCTCTCCTGGCCTCAGGAGTTAATGTTCGCGGTGAGGATGGATCAGGGTTCCCGCGAAGGATGTCAAATAAAGGTTTTAATTGTCCAGTAGTGAGGCTTAGTGTAGGGCGAAGCCAATTAATGTCTCCCAATAATTTTTGGAAATCATTGAGGGTGGTCAAATGTTCTTTACTTATTAGAATTTTGGGGGGTTTAACAAAAGTATCCATGATTTTGAAACCTAAATATAGTATAGGTGATCTGCTTTGAACTTTTTCTTCTGCTATATATAATCCATATTTTTTTAAAATTTTTTGTTATTTCACTAAATATATTAAATAAGATTTGTTGATTAGGGTGAGCTAATAAAACATCGTCCATGTAGTGTAGACACATGAGGTCTTGATATTTGTTTTTAATGGGCTGTATAGCTCTGTCCACATATAGTTGGCACATTGTAGGGCTATTTGCCATTCCCTGTGGCAATACTTTCCATTGATATCTTTTATCAGGGCCATTATTATTGATAGAAGGAATTGAAAAAGCAAACCTGGGGGCATCCAGAGGATGTAGGGGAATGGAAAAGAAACAGTCCTTTATATCAAGAGTTATAAGGTAATAGTTTTTTGGAATAGCTACAGGATTAGAAAGTCCAGGTTGGGTAGGTCCCATAATTTGCATTGTTTTATTAATTTGTCTTAGGTCTTGTAATAGTCTCCATTTTCCCGATTTTTTCTTAATTACAAATATGGGAGAATTCCAGGGAGAGGTGGAAGGCTCTATGTGTCCTGCTTCTAATTGTTCTTTAATTAATTGATGGGCTGCTTGAAATTTTTCTTTGGATAGGGGCCACTGAGGGACCCAAACTGGCTTATTAGAGAGCCATGGTATTTTTAAAATTGTTTTCTCAGTGGCCCCTAGAAAAAAATATCCTTTGCCTTTTTTATTATGATTAGGATTTTTATTCTTAACACCTGCAGGCTTGGTTGCTAGGTGTAGCCCCATTTGATGTAAGATATCTCTTTCCCATAGGGTAACTGGCAAACTGTTTAAAACATAAGGTTGGAATGTTCCTGTATGGCCTTCATTGTATTGCCAATTTAAGATTACAGCACTTTGTGCTGGGGTATTACTATATCTCAAGCCTCTTAAACTGGTTGAGGCTTTCTGCAGAGGCCAGTGCTTAGGCCATTGTTGTAGATTTATGATGGAAGAGTCAGCTCCTGTATCAGTCAGCCCCTCCATCTCTATACCTTGAATTTTTAATTTGCACATCGGCCTCCGTGAACAATCCTGAACCCAGAAAGCCATAGGTCCTGAACCAGTGGAACCGAATGCTCTGCTATTTCTATTTTGTGGCATGCTTTTAAAAGAACTATGAAGACTGGGAATGAGGAGCAGCTGTGCGATTCTGTCTCCTTGATTTACGGAGATGATACCCCTGTGTGTACTTAGCATTATTTTAATCTCTCCATTATAATCTGAATCAATAACCCCTGGTATAACATTAAAGCCTAATAAACTCTTGGAACTACGCCCAAGGATTAGTCCCACAGTTCCTGAAGGGAGAGGTCCCCTGATTCCCGTAGGAATCAGCTGAACCCCCATTTCAGGTGTCAGGACCATCCGGGCAGTAGAACAGAGATCTAATCCTGCACTTCCTCTTGTCCCTCTGATAAGGGAGTTAATGGGTAGGAGGGATTGTGAAGAGGAATCATTTGGATCTGAGGGCATTCCTCCTCTAGTGCGCATTCCTCCTCTAGTGCCTCGTACATTTGTGGGCCCCGGGGCATTGGGCCCCGTGCCCCGTTTTTTGAAATCCTTGATAAATCATTTCCATATATATCATATCTGGAATGGCATTGATTGGCCCAATGTATACCCTTTTTGCACCTGGGGCATTGGCCTGGAGCGCGGTATGAATTTGATCTTATTACCCTTGGGGGATATTGCTTAGCATATCTTGGTTGATTATAATACTTTTGTCTGGAATATCCTGTTCTAGGTTGAAACCTTTGGGAATTTTGAGGGGAGGAATTTTTCATCACTGCGGCAATTACGTTGCCTGTGATAACAGCCTCGTTAATGTCTTTGCACAGTCTGATATAAATTGATAAGTCTTTTTTACTTCTCCACGGCCTTATTGCATCCTGGCAATATTTATTAGCATTCTTGTACGCTAATTGGATAACTAGAGGCATAGCTTGCTCGACTTCGCCAAAAACTCTAGATGTTGTTTTTAAGAGTCTATCTACAAAATCAGCGTAAGGTTCGTTAGGCCCTTGTATAACTTTTGATAGGCTGCCTTGCAGATCCCCTGTGCCTGATATTGTCTTCCAGGCTTTCACAGCTGCAGTGTGTATCTGGGCATACACACCTGGATCGTATTGTAGCTGATTTTGTAGTTCGGCGAACTGACCCTCCCCTGTGAGCATATCTATATTGTGTTGAGGGAAACCTGCTGCAGCATTTCTCTTTGCTATTTCTGAACAAAGTTCCTGGAATTGAGTTTTCCAGATAGGTATTGTCCCCCACTTAGTACCGCTCTGCATAGACTTTTCCAATCTGAGGGGGCTAAGGTTAGGGTGTTAAGTGACTCTATCATACTTAATGTGAACAGAGCTTGAGGCCCATAGGTCATTACCGCCTCTTTAAAATTCTTTATTGTTTTAAAGTCTAGGGACTCGTGATATCTTTGTCCCTGTTCATTTTGAAATACTGGCAGTTCTAGGTGCTCCTGCGGTCTATGTTGTTCGAGAGCGTATAAGCGCTCAGAAAGGCCGCCAATTTCTACCTCAAGGGCACGTACATTCTGATCAATACTCCTTATTGTTTCTGTTAGGTATTCTATCCATGAAGGAGCAGAGGGCACTAGTGGTTCCTCTATTTGACGGTCTTTTCTCTTTTTTAATTTCTTTTTGTTCTTTTTATTGGAGACTGTGCTCCCTGAATCGCTTTTTGATTCCTCCTCACTACTAGCTTCATAATTCCTAACTGGCTCAGTGGAGGAGACCGTACTGTCATGGTTTGGCTCCTTGTTACTATTATCACTTTCACTAGTATCCTGAGTTTCAGCTTCTAAGGAGAGTACATACTCCTCAGCTAATTTTATTAAGCTTCTGATGGCTTTTGCAGTTCTTGCTTTTGAATTTATATTACTGCTCTCCTTGCTGGTATCAACTGAGTCAGAGGATATGCTTTCTTGTTCACTTTTCTCACTATCCTCTGAGTTCTCGCTTTCAAAAATTTCATTCGTGGCTTTTATAAACCAACTTTTTGTTATATTCGCTCCCATATTTTTAAATTTTCTTTTTTCTTACCTTGCCACCGAATTCCCCGTACAGGCCACCACTTGTTGCTGCCTGAAGCGGAAACCGCTTGGAGCAACGAACCCCGCAGGAAAATTCGAGGCAGGATGAAAATGAAAAAAGGTCTTTTCTTCTTCTTCTCTCCCCGGCTCCAGCAATCACTCCAAACGCTCTAACTCCAACCACCACCTTCTTCTTCTTCCCACACACACTAACTAAACTCACCCAGTTATATACATATCGCTTTAACAAGGACACGTGCTTACAGCTCGAGCTTACAGGTGTGTCACGCAGTGTTCACGGGCATACAAAGATTCTTTGGATAATGTATTACTATCAGGTGGAAAATAGAACATCTTCTATGGCTCTCAGCTAACCGCAATCTTTAGCTATCTCCTTGATTATAGGCTCCTTCATTATATGGAGATTTGGAAGACACTAATATATGTCTAAATATGAGTGTTAAAAATAAAAGTAATCAGAAATATTAGAAATGGGATACATAAGTCAGATTCTATAAATTTCTATAAAAATATGCTTAATTTTTTAAAGTCTCCTTTTTCCTATTGTTTGTTGAAATTGATTTTGCTTCTATATTTTTGATTAGTATTAACAATTTGTGTTGCCTGATGGGCATGGTGCCAACTGAGGTCAAAACAAATCCTTGTCTTTTATACTATAAATAAATGGTCTTTTTAAAGTATATTTAGTGACAACACTTTCACATTTTTGTATCTTTAGTTAGTAATTTTACTGTTTAAAAATCCTCCCCATGTAGTGCTAAAGTTGTATCTAGTATTCTTAAGCACAAAAATTCTATGATATGTCTTATGGAGAAAATGCAAGTGTTAGATAGACTTCATCCAGGCATACGTTATAGTGTCATTGGCTATGAGTGTAACTTTAATAAATTTGACAATATATGTTAAATAAGATGTACAGATAAAACAAGCTTATGTTACATTTGATCAGCTCATGAATCACTGGGGCCAGAGGCTTGTAGGAACCTTTAAAAGAAAAAAAAAAAAAAAAAAAAAAAAAACTTTAGACAAATTATATTTATCACAGTTCCTTTGAGCCCCCCCCCCCCCCCCCAAAAAAAAAAATAATTCATGAATCAGGTAGCACTCAGAAGCAGGAGAGGTTTGGAGACCTCCACCAGCAATATGGTCAGGCAATACTGATATATACAGAAAAAGGACATGAAGTACAGAAACAACTTGATTAGTTATTGCTTGATGTTTGCCTTATTTGGACAAGGTATGATGGGACATTTCTCTTTTATGTTGATATGGTCTCATAATCAATCAACTGAGACTTACTTATTTATTACAGGAATATATTCAGGTTGAAGGTTTTCTTTCTTTCTTTCTCTTTTACATACGAAGTTAGGTTACAGTTGTTTGCATAGGAACTCAAAGTACAGAGGTAGCCCAAGACCAAATTTAGTTTAACAATACAAGCCTTGTATTTCCTCTAGGAACATTGGTTTCATAATCACTAATTCAGTGTTTGTGATCACTTTTTAGAACATGAATAAGTACTATGAATATATATACTATATATAATTTTTGTGCTTATATATGTGTATATGGAAATTTATAGAAAAGTATGAAGCAATACATTCTATTTTTAGAAACCAGTGTAGTCTTTGCACATCTAAAAATATCACACACTAAATTAAAAAGTGTTCTATATATTCCAAAAAATTTAAAATCATCTGTGACATAATCTCTTGCTACAACACAACAAAATAAGAAATTAATTATCAAGGGAATTATTAAATTACCTGAGAATGTAGCAATCAGCTCTCACCAGTAAGAGAAGACTCCAGTATCCATCTGTCTAGCAAAAGTAGGCCTCTTGGAAGACCTGCTTTCCCTAGACAGAATTTAATCCCTTGGTCTTCCAAGGCCCAGGCTGAGGAAATAATTTCTCAAAAGTCACTCAATCTGCATAGATATAATTATGTCCACATTTGTGATAAGTCATTATGTATTCCAGTTTAATCACATTAAAATAGCATTTTTGTGTTGTATATTCAAATCCAAATACCAATTCATACATTTCTCAAAAAATGCTATTTTTGAATGAAAAGTTAAATCTATTTCCTAATGACAAAGTAAAACCACCTCAATTTTAAAATGAGTGCCCTGTAATTCCCTCTACTCCCTCTAGTGACTAAGGTTCCAGGAAACCTTATCACTCAATCTCAGTCTGGACAGATAGTTATCTATTTTGATAGGCTCTTGGGATGTTTATGTTAACCCCAAGAGCAAGCAGAACTACATAACCTTTACACCTTTTAACAAAATGATCATATATTCATGGGTATCCAGTGCTTAATACAATATTTAGAACAGGGTAGTCACTTAGAAAGTGTTAGCTGTGGGGAAAAGAGATATATTTATTTATTCTGTCATTCCCTAAATCCCCCAAACAATAGGATTAAAATCCATTCCTAAGAAACAGAAAATAACATCTCTTGTCAGGAAGCTGAAGTCAAATATAATATGTAATTTAAATAGACCTTGGTTCATAAATATATGCGTATATTCATAGAATGTGTGTGTGTGTGTGTGTGTGTGTGTGTGAGAGAGAGAGAGAGAGAGAGAGAGAGAGAGAGAGAGAGAGAGAGAGACTGACTTCAAAGGATAATCTGATAGGTATCTGGCTCTGACAGGTATTTGGCATTGAGTGATTCTTAGTTTAGCAGATGGAGGCACTTGATGAAATCAATTAGTTTCTATACTATTGGCATTAAAATTACTTGACAAGACTTTTAAATGGATGTTTTCAGAATCCTATTTTGGCAGCTATTAACACTGATTCTGCCTCTTAAACATAGCTGTTGCCATAATTGTACTTTACCAACATAGTATCAGATGTTTGCTCTCTAGACTGTCATGGCAGGATAGTTGATGTTTGACAGTACAATGCTAACTGTACTTGAAGGACAACCTATCTGAACAAAGGGCACTGTATATCTTCATAGAATATGAGAGATTGGAAATGGTCCAGTGTTATTTATGTGAATGACTATTGCAGATTTAAGATGTTCATCTTAGTCATTTCCTTATGATTCATGCACCTTTTCCCTAACCCTCTAATTCCTGGACCTTTAAATGTCATTTAATAATGTAACTTCATAGCCAAATCTTGTATGTGATAAGACCTGCATGTATACATTTTTCAAATAAATGGTATGCTTGTTTCTACCAAAAGTGCTTCACATTACAAGAGAAATGAACCATTACAGACATATGTTACAGAAAAAGCAATTTTCTAGAGATACCAGTCACTTGATATAGATCCTCTTTTCAGTAATTTCTGCTTAAAATCGAGTTTGGTTCAAGAAAAAATAGTCTTTGAATCAGATTCTTGGGTGAAAACTTGAATTCTGCTTCTAGTTCTGCAGCCAACTCACTATAACCTTTCTTGCCCATTTTACTTTTCTCCATCTCTGTTATGTCTCTTTTCTGGGGTTTATATGTTAGCTTCCTTTTCAGTTTTCCAAACTCCATCCTTGACACTCTGATAGCACACATTACCATCAAGTTCAACATTATAAAATTGAATTATTGTATCTTCTCAAAAATTAATGGCAGCACAATACCCAATTTTAAATTATACTACAGACTTATAGCAACAAAAACATTATGGTACTTGTGGCATCTCCCACTACGCAGTAATTGAACTAGGTTCCTCCCTGTTAATTCGAGGCAGTTTGAACCCAAGTTTTTCCTCATTTATGCAAGTGAGTTTGAACCCGAAATTCTTCCAGTTAAACTCCTGGAAGTTTGAACTTGGTTCCTCTTTGCTGGGGAAATGCCACCTTTATGCAAGGATAGAGGAATTAACTTTGTCTGTATATGCTCTTGCAGTTTCCTATCTATGTGTATTTCTGCTGCATGGCCACCAGGTGTGAATACATTTAATTATTAAAAATGAAACCAGTTCTATGGCCCTGTGGAATCTAGCCAGAAGCTAGCTAAACCAGCAAAACAGGTTTTTTTCAGCTAAAGATTAGCTTTTGCAAACAACCCCTCTCTGTAGGGCGAGGCATTACCCATTGTTTATACTTCTCTCCATTGAAAAGGTAAATCGTCTTTTTGTGTGTCTGAAAAGAACTTTTCCTTATCCTTTAGTAAATTTAGGATATTGACAACCATATCTCTTTTCTTCCTGAGCCCCAAAATAAAAGTTATTATAGGGACACAGTAGAAGCCAGAAAGTCTAGGCCCAGTTCAAGTTTAAAGAAGATAATAGGGCAATAAAACTTTATGAGCAGGCATGCCTAGAGTTGAGGAATTTTTTAACTTTAGTTTAGACAATACAAGCTTTAAGGTTTTTAGAATGTTCTCTTCTGCCTATAGATAAGATTAATCAGTAGTATGTACTTAGGATATATATTTTGTTTTCCCCTGATTATACGACCCTGGAGTTTCCTGAAATTCTTTAATGTAACCTCCAATAGCTGTAATGTGAATTGCTGTGTTTGCTGGGATGTATAAAAAACATGCTGAGAAAAGTAAAAAAAAAAAAAAAAAAAAAAAGAAGGATTTTTGCAGCCTGACTCGTGAATTTTTTCTTCGTTCGTTCTTCGACTCTCTCCACCAGCATCGACTGGATTCACCCTTTCATCTCTGTGGAAGCTGGCCTTCCGCAGGTACTGACACCAAAACAGACACAAAAGCCAATGAAACAGAATAGAAGATACAGAGACAAATCCACATAAATGCTCTTATCTGATATTAGACAAAGGTGCCAAACACATACATTGAAGAAAAGACAGCATTTTTGACAAATGGTGCTAGGGAAACTGGACATCTATATGTAGAAAAATGAAACAAGAATCCTTTTCACCCTGCACAAAAGTCAGCTCAAAGTGGACATAGACCTAAGAATTAGACCAGAAAATTTGCAACTGCTAGAAGAAAACATAAGGTCAGAACCCTAAAGTTTAAGAAATAAAACCAAGAATTAATAAGTGGTACAGGATCAAATTAAAAAGCTTCTGCACAGCAAAGGAAGTATAAAGAGAGAGCCTACAGAATGGGAGAAAATCTTTTGCCAGCTACTCCTTGTACTGGGATTAATATTGAGAATATATAAAGAACTTAAAAATCTTAGCATCAAAATAATCAGCAGTGAGCAAAAAAAGGAAGACCAATAAATATATGAAAAGTATTTGATATTTCTAGCAATCAGAGAAAGGGAAATCAAAACTATATGGAAGTTTCATCTCATTCCAGTTAGAATGACAGTCATCAAGAATACAAATAATAATAAATGCTAGGGCAGATGTGGGGAAGAAGGTACACTCATGCATCATTGGTGGGACAACCATTCTGGGAAACAGTATGTAGATTCCTCAAAAGACCAGGAATAGAAGTACCATATGATGAAGCTATCTGACTCCTCAGTATTTATCCAAAAGAACTAAAATTAGCATACTAAAATGATACAGGAACATCAATGTTTATGCAGCTCAATTCACAATAACCAACTTAAGGAATTATCCCATGTGCCTGTAAACATATGAATGAATGAAGAAAATGTAGTTTATAGACATATACACAATTGAGTTCTACTCAACCATAAAGAAGAATAAAATCAGAGCATTTGCTGGCATGAGGATAGAACTGGAGGTCATCATGCTAAGTGAAATGAGCCAGACTCAGAAAATCAAGGGTTGAATATTCTTCCTTATAGCTAGAACAATGTAAGGACAAAATCAAGACGTGGGAAGAGAGGGCAAAAGGGTGAAGAAAAAAAAAAGAAAGATGGTAGAATGAGATGTATATCATTACCCTAAGTGCATGTATGAAGTCACGAATAGTGTGAATATACTTTCCATACAACCAGAAATTTGTAAAAATGTGCTCTATATGTGTAATATGAAATGTGATACATTCTGTTGTCATTTATAACATTTTAGAATAGAAAATTTAAAAAAAAATATGAAAGATGTACAGAGTAGGAGGAAACTGAGGGGGAGGGAGGAGTGACAGAAAAGGGTAGTCAGTTCAAAATGAGTTTGACAAAATTATACTATGTGCATGTATAAATATATCACAGTGAAATCATCTTTATGTGTTTCTATAAAGCAAAAATTAAAAGTATATAAATGTGGAAAGTAGACCGGTAGAATGGAAGAAGGAGAATAGGTAGAGGGAGGAGGGGAGAGAAAGCACTGGGACTGAAATGAAGTAAGTTATATTCCATGCAAATGATTGGGTCAAAATGAACCCAACTGTTATGTACAACTATAATGTACCAATAAAAGAAAAAAAAAAACTCACAATAATTATGTCTCTACTCATTTACTTTTTTTCTATGCAGGAAAATGGATGGAACTCAAGAGCATTATGTTAATTGAAATAAGCCAAACTAAGAAAGTCAAGTGTTATGTTTTCTGCAAAATGTGGAAGACAGAGGAAAAAAGGTGAAAGGATCTCACAAAAATAGAAGGGAGACCTGTATAATAGAGATAGGGGACCAGGGGAAGTGTAGAAGAAGGGAAAGAGGGGTCCTAAGGGAACAATATTGACCAATTTATATTCTTACATTATGTGCATATACAAATGTATAACAACAAATCCCACTATTATGTATAATTATAATGTACCAATAAAAGAAGAAAAAATGCCTGTAGGTTACTTGGAAAATAACTGAAGATCATACTAACATTAGACTTCTTAACTATGGCACTGAATTCTTGATCGGGTTGGAATAATGAATTTGAAATTCAGAAAGCAAATAATTTATACTTTGGATCCTAAAATGAGAGCAAACTTTCAATTAAGTGTTTGCATATACATAAACATAGTTTTGACATGTAAGGACTCAAAATTTATGGTTTATATATTCTGTGTATATGTATACATTGATGAATTAATGCAAAATGATGTAAAAGACATGAAAAAGGATTTGAAATATTAATAACCAAGCTTAACTGGGGAGAAGAAAAGACAAAGAGAAATTAACAGAGAATCCTTGAACCTGGATACTTAAAACAATTTGCTTCCAGGACTCTGTCATTCAGTAACGTAAAGATTCTTCTTCATGGGTTCTGTTATAACTTGGTTTTGTTTTAAATATAGTTACATAATTATAATAATGCTGATTATTTTTATTTTAAGGAATTAGCCCAGAAACAAAGCCCAGAAAACTTCATTGTAGTTATCAAGTCAACTGTACATGATACAAAATTCAATAGAAATAAAATAATAATACAACAAAGCCAAGAAGAAGAGAGAAGGTACAGAATATCAATGCAGGAGAAACTTCCTCATTTTAATATTAGGCAGTCAACATTTTTTTAACCTCTTTAGCATTGTGTAATCAACATATCCCTAAATCAAGAAATAGCACTAAAAATATATTATTTAAAGATAACCATCATCACAAGCAAAATAAAAGGATAAAATCTGGCAAAAGTGCTTACATTTGTTGAGTGACTACAAAGTGAAGAGGGAGGAAAAATGTTCCTTATTTTAGAGCTTTCTGTATATTTGTATATTTTCTTTTTATTCTTTATCCTCCCCCCCCCCCCTTTTTTTTTTTTTTTTGGTGTCCTGGGAATGAAACCCAGGGTCTTGTACATGCTAAGCACATATTCTACCATTGAGCTATACCTCAGCCCAGATTTTAAAGCATGTATAAACATTTAATTTTAAGAAGATTGGATTTTTTAAAAATTAATGAAACTCTCATAAAAAATATATATTTTTCCAAGAGTTGGCTATCTGCCATCCATGGTCCAACCATGGTCCAAATCCTCTTTTCTCCCTGTTATATATGGCATATGAACACAGCCATACTCACTCTTATACTCATTGCATATGACTGTTTTCATACTACAATAACACAATGTGGTCTGTAAAACCTAAAGTATTTACTATCTGGATCTTTTCAGAAGTTAAGCAATCCCTGTTATAATGACATGCTAGGCAGCCTTTGGCAAAATAAGGCAGGGTTCTATGGTCCATGGTATGGAAACATATCAAAGATATGATGCTAAATGAAAACTTCTGAAGAGTATGACTAGCATAATCATGGTTAATATAAGAAAATATCTTCATCTGCTATTGCATTTGCATGTCACTAAATAACCTGAGAAGAATGCACACCAAATTTTTGGCGTTGGAGAGCGGGCTTGAGATCTCTTATTGTTTCCTTCTATATTGTCTATTTTTAAAAAAAATTAGCATATAACACTTTAATAACTTTTTAACCCTATGCTTTGTGCCCTTCAGTGGTGGTTTATCACAGCAGTTAGCATAAAATTCAGTCCTTATAATATAGCCTACACAGTGTCTCTGATTTGGCTGAGACCCACTCTGCAGTTTCATCTCATGCCACTGACAAACACTTTCTCTGTACTCACAGTCAGTCTTTATTTCTGTTTATCAAATGTGTCATGTTCTATCTTGCCTCAGAGCCTTTGAACATATTACTATTCTTTGGGCAAATTCCTACTCATCATTCAGATCACATCAATCTCACTTCTTCAAAAATTTCCCTGACTCATTAATTTAAACTAAGTAATCTGTTTTATTTTGTTATTGTGATTGCAATTTTCCAACTTATGTGATTATTAATTTAATATCTGTCTTCATCTCTGGATATTACCCTTTGGTATATCATTATAACCCATTAGACCAGAGTTATAGAGTTTTATTTTTGAGCAGTTGTAAGCACATGAAAGCATTCATATTTCATGATGTTCACAAATTCTTAGAGATCTTCCAAAGAATAGAGAGAAACTTTACTTCTTTTTGTTTGTTTTATTTATTTGTTTATTTTTTATTCAAAGTTATATTTATAATAGTAATATGCATTATAATTCATAATAAACATATAGAGCATCTTTTTACAAAACACTGTATACAATGTATATTCGTATAAAACTCATCATATGCTTAGAATAAAACTAAGTCAGTATAGTATCTTATGTTAGCTTTTATTTCCAATATCTTGAAAGATTTTTATTTTATAATTCCAGCAATTACTTCATATTACTCATGAGTACTATTTAATAATTCCAAACTACTGTTATCATTATTATTATTAATTTGTATCAAACTTCTAGGGATCAAACTCGGAACCATACACATACTTGGCAGGAGCACTACCACTGAGCTACACCCCAACCTTCCAGACTATTTTTGGAAAGACCAAAATAATATAAAGATAGGATAATGATGGATTCCCAAGAAAATGATGCAATACTGAAATAAATTGTCAACTTTCAGATTTCTTAATGCACTGTCCAAAGTATTGAATCATCTTTTAGTAAGGTGTAAAATAAGACCAGATGCAATATCTTTGCAGTCTATTCTTAGCATTCATTGATTACAACTGAGAATTAAGATTTTTTTCCCAACTATAATGGCAAAGAGAAGAAAATTGATGCAGGAAAATATTTCACAATTATTAGACAAATCATAGATGAATGCAAAGAAACATATCAACACTCTATATGCTAATAATGATGGTGAAATTGACCAAATAAGAAGAGAAATATGAGATTATATGAATCTTTGTATAGTGTTATCCAGAGTGAATTTTCTCAAATTCAATATTGTGTGAACAAATGGTATATTTGTAAGGACAAAAAGGAAGTGTATTGTTTTCTAGTTAGTTCCTTAGCAGAAACAACATCACTACATTATATTTTCATATAAGAATCTGACCTATCACATTTTGCTAAGTACATACAGGGTTGTATTTCATGTTTCCTAATGATTGTGTGCCCAAATTTACTTGTTACCAAAAGGTTTACAATGATCACATTTCACAGTAAAGTCATTTTCACTATCCCTATATTCTCAAATATGTAAATTATTCATAAAATGCCTTTGAAATGTAAGAAAAAAAGTAAAGTGTCCATTGGACACACATGGCAAATGATGAGGACTAGACTATATGTCAAACCAAGCCCTATAAGGTCATAGAACCTGTTCATTTGTTTATTCCTGAATTTCCAGCACTTAATAGGCAATAGCTATTATACTGGGGACTATTCAAATTCTTTATATGCATTAAATCACTTAAACTCCAAAATACACTAATGGTTATATCCTATAATTACCCAATTTTACAGAAATAGAAATTGAGGCACTATGAGAATAAGTCACTTGCTCAAGGTTACACAATATATGGAAAGCAGTATTCTATTCCAGGCTGTCAAACTCCAGAACCAACAGCCTTATCCAGCATACTTACTTTCTGACACAATACCTGGAATATAGTACATGTACAATAAATATTTGTTGAATGAAAATGAGCATTGCATAGTAGCCAAAGCAATATTAATACCTCTGAAATGAGATAAGCATTATTGAAGAATAAACAAACAACCAAAATTAATTTAGTTGAAATGTTCGTGGTTGGGGTTGAGCTTTGGGTAGTTCCAGTAAAATCAGAGTTCTAGAATAGCATTTTCATCTAAGTCTGTATTATCACTAGGCATTTTTGTCCACTGAGTTAAAGGTTTTGTTCCATTTAAAAAGTTTTTCTGATAATAATTTATTTTGTTTCCATTATTGATTCATTGAATGAATATTGATTTTGTGCCTGCTCTATATCAAGCATTATGTTAAATATTGAAAATATAGTCATGAGGAAAAAAAAAGGCATTTTTAGAGGCCCCACCAGTCTAGAAAATTTTCTTTTAAAAGTGTTTATTTACATTTAGCAATATTGTATCTAGACTTTCATATTAAATATTAATTGAATATTGTTCTTATCTAAAAATGGTAAAATACATGTCTTAATTGCCATTATCTAATTTTGATAAATGGAGAAAGTCTCTTGTGTTCTGTGAACAAGGTTTTCCAGTTTTACCATTTAGAGCTGTGTTGGTCAATATATAGCCATTAACCACATGTGGCTCTTTTAATTTATATTTAAATTACTTTAAACTAAATACCACTAAAAGTTCAGTCCCTCAATCACACTAGCCATATTTCATGTACACAAGTAACAACATGTGCCTAGTGACTAATATATTGGACAGTGCAGATATAGAATATTTCTATTATTGCCAAAATTTCTATTGGATAGTGCCAATTCAGAGAATATTAATTGGCATAATTCCTCATCACTATCACAAATGGTTCTGAAATAATTTTTCCTGTTCTTCATATGATAAAAAAGGAATTATTGCTTCTATTTTTAGATGCAAAGACACTGTCTATATTTCCATTACAATGAATTCCTATAGCATATAATTTTAAAAAAATATAATTTCAAAATTGGGAGCCAATGTTAGGAAATCAGTGAATTACTAAATCGTACCCTACCTGCACATTGCAAATAGTTCTTGCTTCATGTTCCACAATCTCAGTAATCTTAAGAAGCTCCTTCATCACACGAAATAATACACAATATTATGAATTTCAGCAGGTTTTTAATGAATTACACAGCATCCTATAACTTTACTCTGATTGAACTGTCTGATATACCCCAAATATGTTCACATACACATATAAAATTATATACAAATAATTTATAGTATTGAAACTTAGAGTTCTTTCACCACAAAAATATTGTCACAGTTGAATCCAAACAGAACATGCATGACAGTCAGTTTATAATACTATTGGTTTTTCCTTTTTAAATTTTGCTATAATTCAATTATATTATCTACTCACATTAACTGTGCTATCACAGGCCTGACTGTACATTTTATTTAAATCAAGTCTGAGTTTCTAAGGGTTCAATTTTTATAACCTCGGGTACATAGGTCCCAGTTGTCTCCTCAACACTGATGAAACTCAAGACACTCTATTTAATTAAGATAGCCTTTGACATTTTTGGCTATATGCTCCAAATTGACAGCTGTTCTTTCACTACACAATCATTTTTCCCATCACGTATTTTCGAATAAGCCAAGGAAGCATTGATTTCATTCAAAATTCCCTACAACATTTCAGCCTTTATTATTTCAATGATTGAGTTTTGAATTTGTACACTTCTCCAGGAATCAAATTCTGAGCTCCCCAGGGAAATTTTTACTCATTTGAGCTTTCACTTTGATTTCTAAAAATGTCAAATACTTCCTTTATATATAGATGAAATAAATATTCTTAAGATCAAATACTGATTCCAATAAGTAAGCATAATATATCAGAATATCAGGGAAAATATTCAAAGCACTACATATAATCAAGACATTGCTTTTGTTTTGCTTTAAAGATATATTGTGGCTGCTCCCTAGAGTAACAATGCCCAGGTTTAAGGAAAATATTTGCTACATAATACCTGCATAATCCAGAGCAATTTCTTAACCTTTCTCAATCTTAGTTTTTTCATTTGAAAAAGGGGGAAACCATAGTACATATCATGGTATAAATGATTATCAAAAGAAGTAAGGCATGAATTGATATTGATCATTGTTTTATTTTGATTTCCCATCATGTGACACTTCCGTGTTTGAAAAAAAATCAGCCATTTATGAAAAACCTACAAGTTTATATATGATCTTTTATGTGTGATACAGCATATGACCTAAGATTAGCCAAAAGGATGTTGAAACCTGGAACTTTGAATCTGAAGTAAAACACATAAAGAACAGTATGGAATTTATTGCAGTAGCATTTATGGTCCTGATGATGGCATTTGGTATATCATTTACTGTTTTAGTAATGGGGGTTATAAAACCAAGTCTTTTTCATTGACATGCACTATGTTTTAAGTACACGTTAAATGAAAAAAAAAAAAAGATCAAGACTATTTTTTCTAAGTGCTTCTACAATTTTTAGTGTCTTGTACTATATTAAATATCTTTTTAAAGTATTTTTCAGGATTTTGGAATTTTTGGTATTTAGAAAATCCTGCAAGCATCATTAGACTTTCATCTGCACCATTTATCTGCTGGACAAAGGATATTTTCTTCTATGCAGATTGCCATTTGTTATCACTGAAATAGATATAACTATAATATATATAACTATAAATAATAGTTATACATAATATATATAACTATAAAGGAATTTGGTTTTTGTCATGTAGTGAAAGAGAAGCTTTTGAAAGGTTTAAAAGAAAAATAACATGGTCAGATCTGAAATGATCACTCTGGAGTAGATTAGGTAAGTATGAAGAAAGAAGTTAGGTTAGAAAGATATTTTAATAACTCAGATGAGAAAATATGAAGTCCTAGAGTAGGTCAGTAGTGGCTGGAAAAAAAATTAATAGGATCAACTTGAGAATTACTTAGAAAATTTAATTGTGAAAGCCTGTTGACCAGTTGGGTAATGAGAATGAGGTATGGAGAACAAAAAGACTTTGAGGTTCTTGATGTAAGAACTGTACATTTTTAAATAGTTTGTAGCTTTCATATTTTTTAGGCTAAATAATATTGATAAATGTACCTTATAAGTTTTTTATAAAAAATTTCAAACATATCCAAATTAAAACAAGCAGTATAATACATAACTTTACATCCTGTCCATTTCCTAGTCCTATATATATCAGTGCTGAGGATTGAACCCAGGGGCACTTTACCACTGAGCTACATCTCCAGATCATTTTAGTGTTTGACACAGGGTCTCAGTAAGTTGCCCAAACTGGCCTTGAACTTGCAATCCTCTTGCCTCAGATTCTCTTGAGGAATGTCTATTCAATTTCTTTGTTTATGTTTTAATCAAGGTACTTGTTTTCTTGCTGTTAAGCTGTTTTAGTTCCTTAAATATTTTAAATATTAACCCCTTATCAGATATGTGGTGTGCAAATATATTCTCCCATTCCACATGCTGTCTCTTCATGCTATTGCTAGTTCTTGTGCTATGCAGAAGCTTTATAATTTGATACAATACCATTTTTTGTTAATGGTGTAAGGGGTCTAATTTCATTCTTTTGCATATGGATAGCTAACGTTTCAAGACCATTTATTTAAGAGAAGAGACTTTCTCCATTGTCTATTCTTGGTACTGTTTTCAAAGATTACTTGACTTTATATTCGTGGTTTTTTTTCTTGGTTCTGTAGTCTATTCCAGTGGTTTATGTGTTTGTTTTTATGCCAGAACCAAAATGTCATGATTACTATTCCTTTGTGATGTACTTTGTAATTGGTAAACGTTAAGCCTTCAGGCTTGTTCTTCCTCAAGAGTACGTTGGCTATTTGGGGCCTTTCATGATACTGTGAAAATTTTAGAATCTTTTTTTTTTCTCTTTCAGTGAAAAATGTCATTGAAATTTTGATAAGGATTGAATACTTGAATAACATGTATAGTTTAACAATATTCTTTCCAATTTATGAACACAACATCAATTTCTATTTACTTCTGTCTTCTTCAATTTCTTTTATCACTTTTTGTGTTTTTTAGTGCACAGATCTTTCACCTCTTGGATTAAATTTATTCCTAATATTGATTGTGACTATTGTACATGGGATTAGTTATTGTTTGTGCTTCACTTTTTGTGCTTGTTTTGTTAATTTTATTATTTTATATTGTAAATGGACAGATATCATGTTTTATACCTTGTAAAACATGTTTTGAATTGTATATATACTTTGAGCGATGACTAAATGTAGCTAATTAACATAAGTATTATCTCAGGTAGTTATCATTTGTATGGTGAGAATACCTTACATTAAATTTCTTAGCATTTTCAAGAACACACTATATTATTCACAATAATCAGCATGTACTAAAATAGGTCTCTTGAATTTATTCTTCCCATGCAACTGAAATTTTGGATCCTTTGACCAATAACCCCTGAATCCCTACCCTTCCATACACCACAGTCTTTGGTTACCACAAATATGCTCTCTGCTTTCATGATATTGACTTTATTTGATTCTACATGTAAGAATTTGTAGCATGTTCCTAGCTTATTTCACTGGGAAAAAATCTATCTATCTATCTATCTATCTATCTATCTATCTATCTATCTATCTATCTATCTATCAAGTTTTCTTAACCTGTTCATCCACTTATAGACATGTAGGTTGATTCCATATCTTGGCAATTGGGCATAATGCAGCATTAGACATGGGAGTGTAGATTTAATATACTGAAAAATTTCCAAATTTGTAGAAGGATATAAATACAGGTGTCGCTGCCTGAAGCGGAAGTCGCTTGGAGCAGCGAACGCCACAGGAAAATTCGGAGGCAGGATGAAAATGAAAAAAGGTCTTTTATTCTTCTCCTCTCTCCAGCTCCAGCAATCACTCCAAATGCTCTAACTCCAACCACCACCTTCTTCTTCCCCACACACACTAACGAACCTCACCCAGTTATATACATATAGCTTTAACAAGGACACGTGCTTACAGCTCGAGCTTACAGGTGCGTCACGCAGTGTTCACGGGCATACAAAGATTCTTTGAATAATGTATCAACATCAGGTGGAAACTAGAACATCTTTTATGGCTCTCAGCTAACCGCAATCTTTAGCTATCTCCTTGATTATAGGCTCCTTCATTTCCCCCTTTTTTAGTTTTAAAAGAGGGGATGTTCTAGGACGTCCATGTGCAACCGACATTCTTACCCGTCATGGGAGTCTAGGCTGTCCTGACTCCTGGCTTAGGTTGACATGCCGGCCACATTAGACTGTCCCGTGCGACTGTGCCGTGTCTTAGGTTGTCCCCCTCTGGGGATCTTACCCGTCATAGGCTAACCAGCCATCCAATAGAGCCCTTCAGGATCGACTGTGTGTTGACTAACAGCCGTCCAATTTTTAGGAGATGCTGCGGCTTTAAGGCGGCAAGCCTACTGCTGACGAGCCAAGTTTCCATAGCATATCAAGTTCTTTAAGCCAATCAGCTGCCCTTAGTTTCATCAAGTAACGCACTGAGTTCTCTTAGACAAATACCCGCAAGGCATTGTCCCGCAATGTCCCAAAATAATGGAAAATCAAAATGTCCATAAGTTATAACACATAGATTCAGGAGGCCCCATGCATGCAGAGCAGAGGCCACACTGCTGGTGAGGTTGTTGATGCTTGAGCAGCAGGGATGCTTGCAGCGACCGCGGTCCCTGCAGTTGTAGCAGCAGCCGTTTTTTTTTATGTCTAGACATTTCTACCGGCAAATCTTCAGGGCCCGCTACCTAAAAACTCAAGCATCCATTATTAAGGGAAAGGCAGTGCTATTCCAGCACTGAGATCAAAAGGTGAGCTGTCAAACTAAAAAAAGAATTATTAGAGTAGAAAATAAAAGTTGATTTCTGCTCACACACATTGCTGCTTAAGCTCCCACAAACATAAGCTGGCAAAATATCACATTCAGAAATAATCAAAGAGAAACTGAGGGTGTTTACTGCATTAAAGATAAAGAAAAGCTAAAGGCATTTTGGAAAAATAATTTGTTAGCTGGAATCCTCGAGTCTCTATATACACAGCAATCCTATACCTGTTGAAATAATTCAAATTAATCAGCTACTAAACAAATGAAGTCAATAACAAATAAATGATCCTCTGTCGGAACACCAAAATATCAGGTTATATAACATTAAACATATTCACAGCTGAAGAGAAGTCCCGGAGACAACTATAAATCAAAATTGATTATCATTATAATTGATTATCTAAAAATATTCTGAACTTATATAAATATCTATTTATCTATCTATCTATTGATTATCAAATTAGAATATTCTAAGCTTAAATGAATTAACGTTATTTGTTATTTGGATCTATATCTATCTACTTTTTTTTTTTTTTTTTTATTTTTTTTAAGCGCTTAATTATTTGTGACGTCACACTAGACAGACGCACATATAAACATATTTGTGACATCACATTAACATGAAATTTAGACAAATGCACAGACATAAAGACATATATAAAAGAGAAAAAAAAAAATTACAATTGTGTATACACTGAAGAGAGATCTTCTTGTCCCGGCCGGGAAGAATGAAATTTAAGTTGTAAATTTAATGGAGAACTCTTTTAAGGGAATCACTCCATACCTTCATTTTGGTCCTCTTGACCTTGCACTTGTTTATTCAATCTAGACTCCTCAATAACCTCGTCTTGATCCCTTTGACTTTGTACCTGCTTTATCAATCTAGATGGTATACATATTGGAGAGGATTCGTGCTTTGGAAAAACACAAACAGATCCTCTCCCCCAAATTAATACTGGGTCTGGACCCTTCCATGTACCTGAGAGAACATCCTTCCAGTAAACCAAAGGTTTATGTTGTTGGTGTGGGTTCCAGTGTCTATCTCCAGCCGAATGTCCATTAGAATCTAAAGTTAAGAAATTTAGGGTAAACAGGGCAACTGCCAATCTGTCCTTAGGATTTTTCCAGTTTCCATCTTTTTGCTTTAGTAACATATTTTTAAGTGTCCGATTTGCTCTTTCAATTATTCCTTGTCCCTGAGGATTATAAGCGATACCTGTTTTGTGGATAATATTGAACTTTGTACAAAATTGTTTGAAGGATGTGGATGTATATGCAGGGCCATTATCTGTTTTAAGCATTTTGGGGATGCCCAATGCAGCAAAAGCTTGCAGACAATGAGATATAGTATCTTTAACTTTTTCTCCGGAATGTAAAGAAGCAAAGATCATGCCTGAGCATGTATCTATGGTGACATGAATAAATCGTAATTTTCCAAAACTTGGCTCATGTGTGACATCCATCTGCCACAAATGATTGGGCATCAAACCTCGTGGGTTAACCCCATAATGTGGATTGGGCAAAAGTGTTACACAAGATGGACATTCTTTTACAATTCTACGAGCTTGTTCTTTTGTGATTTTAAATTTTTGTCTTAAGGTAGTGCTGTTAACGTGGAACTGGGAATGAAATAAAGTAGCTTGTTGTACTGTAGTAAATATAAATATTGTTTTAGTGAGGGCGTCAGCTTTTTGATTACCTTCATGGAGAGGACCAGGCAGATTAGTGTGAGCTCTTATGTGACCTATAAATAAAGGTTCTTTTCGTTGCCATAGGAGATTTTGGATTTGAGAAAACAATTTAAAAGCTGGAGTATGTGGTGCTATTGGACCTGCTAGCTCCAATTTTGGGACAGCATGTACAATATAATGGCTGTCTGAAAAAATATTCATAGGCTGTTCTTTAAAATTTTCCAGAGCTATTATTATAGCTTCGAGTTCCACTAATTGAGCTGATTTTTGATTAGTGATATGAATCATTTTTTCATTTTGAGTGACTACTGCAGCAGTACCGTTAGAGGATCCATCTGTAAATACATTAAATGCTTTAGGAATGGGTTGATTTTTTATTACCTGTGGGAATATGATAGGATGATTGATACAAAAGGACAGTATAGGAGATTTAGGAATATGATTGTCAAAATTTGCAGAAGTAGAGCATCTAGCTATAGCCCAATCATTATCATTGAAGCACAAATATTCAACCTGTGACGATGAATAAGGAGTAATAATAGTAGCGGGATGAATTCCAAATATTTTAGTAGAGGTTTTAAGTCCTTGAAGAATAAGTTTAGCTACCATGGAGGTATAAGACTCAATTGTACTTTTAGGAGAGACAGGCAAATGTATCCATAATATAGGTCCCTGTTGCCAAAATACTCCTGTTGGAGTATATTGTGAAGGAATAATAATCAATATTAGTGGTTGTGCAAAATCAAATCTATCGCAATGGGATCTTTCAATGGCCTGTTCTACTAATTTTAGAGCTCTCCTGGCCTCAGGAGTTAATGTTCGAGGTGAGGATGGGTCAGGGTTCCCACGAAGGATGTCAAATAAGGGTTTTAATTGTCCAGTAGTGAGGCTTAGTGTAGGGCGAAGCCAATTAATGTCACCCAGTAATTTTTGGAAATCATTGAGGGTGGTCAAATGTTCTTTACTTATTAGAATTTTTTGGGGTTTAACAAAAGTATCCATGATTTTAAAGCCTAAATATAGTATAGGTGATCTGCTTTGAACTTTTTCTTCTGCTATATATAATCCATATTTTTTTAGATTTTTTGTTATTTCACTAAATATATTAAATAAGATTTGTTGATTAGGGTGAGCTAATAAAACATCGTCCATGTAGTGTAGACACATAAGGTCTTGATATTTGTTTTTAATGGGCTGTATAGCTCTGTCCACATATAGTTGGCACAGTGTAGGGCTATTTGCCATTCCCTGCGGCAATACTTTCCATTGATATCTTTTATCAGGGCCATTATTATTAATAGAAGGAATTGAAAAAGCAAACCTGGGGGCATCCAGAGGATGTAGGGGAATGGAAAAGAAACAGTCCTTTATATCAAGGGTTATAAGGTAATAGTTTTTTGGAATAGCTACAGGATTAGGAAGTCCAGGTTGAGTAGGGCCCATAATTTGCATTGTTTTGTTAATTTGTCTTAGATCTTGTAATAGTCTCCATTTACCTGATTTTTTCTTAATTACAAATATGGGAGAATTCCAGGGAGAGGTGGAAGGCTCTATGTGTCCTGCTTCTAATTGTTCTTTAATTAATTGATGGGCCGCTTGCAATTTTTCTTTGGATAGGGGCCACTGAGGGACCCAAACTGGCTTATTAGAGAGCCATGGTATTTTTTAAAATTGTTTTCTCAGTGGCCCCTAGAAAAAATGTCCTTTGCCTTTTTTATTATGAGTAGGATTTTTATTCTTAACACCTGCAGGCTTGGTCGCTAGGTGTAACCCCATTTGATGTAAGATATCTCTTCCCCATAGGGTAACTGGCAAGCTGTTTAAAACATAGGGTTTGAATGTTCCTGTATGGCCTTCATTGTCTTGCCAATTTAAGATTACAGCACTTTGAGCTGGGGTATTACTGTATCCCAAGCCTCTTAAACTGGTTGAGGCTTTCTGTAGAGGCCAGTGCTTAGGCCATTGTTGTAGATTTATGATGGAAGAGTCAGCTCCTGTATCAATCAGCCCCTCCATCTCTATACCTTGAATTTTTAATTTGCACATAGGCCTCCGTGAACAGTCCTGGACCCAGAAAGCCATAGGTCCTGAACCAGTGGAACCGAATGCTCTGCTATTTCTATTTTGTGGCATGCTTTTAAAAGAATTATGGAGACTGGGAATGAGGAGCAGCTGTGCGATTCTGTCTCCTTGATTTACGGAGATGATGCCCCTGTGTGTACTTAGCATTATTTTAATCTCTCCATTATAATCTGAATCAATAACCCCTGGTATAACATTAAAGCCTAATAAACTTTTGGAACTACGCCCAAGGATTAGTCCCACAGTTCCTGAAGGGAGAGGTCCCCTGATTCCCGTAGGAATCAGCTGAACCCCCATTTCAGGTGTCAGGACCATCCGGGCAGTAGAACAGAGATCTAATCCTGCACTTCCTCTTGTCCCTCTGATAAGGGAGTTAATGGGTAGGAGGGACTGTGACGAGGAATCATTTGAATCTGAGGGCCTTCCTCCTCTAGTGCCTCGTACATTTGTGGGCCCCGGGGCATTGGGCCCCGTGCCCCGTTTTTTGAAATCCTTGATAAATCATTTCCATATATATCATATCTAGAATGGCATTGATTGGCCCAATGTATACCTTTTTTGCATCTGGGGCATCGGCCTGGAGCACGGTATGAATTTGATTTTATTACCCTTGGGGGATATTGCTTAGCATATCTTGGTTGATTATAATAATTTTGTCTGGAATATCCTGTTCTAGGTTGAAACCTTTGGGAATTTTGAGGGGAGGAATTTTTCATCACTGCAGCAATTACGTTGCCTGTGATAACAGCCTCGTTAATGTCTTTGCACAGTCTGATATAAATTGATAAGTCTTTTTTACTTCTCCATGGCCTTATTGCATCCTGGCAATATTTATTAGCGTTCTCGTATGCTAATTGGATAACTAGGGGCATAGCTTGCTCGACTTCTCCAAAAACTCTAGATGTTGTTTTTAAGAGCCTATCTACAAAATCAGCGTAAGGTTCGTTAGGCCCTTGTATAACTTTTGATAGGCTGCCTTGCAGATCCCCTGTGCCTGAGATTGTCTTCCAGGCTTTCACAGCTGCAGTGTGTACCTGGGCATACACACCTGGATCGTATTGTAGCTGATTTTGTAGTTCGGCGAACTCACCCTCCCCTGTGAGCATATCTATATTGCGTTGAGGGAAACCTGCTGCAGCATTTCTCTTTGCTATTTCTGAACAAAGTTCCTGGAATTGAGTTTTCCAGATTAGGTATTGTCCCCCACTTAGTACCGCTCTGCATAGACTTTTCCAATCTGAGGGGGCTAAGGTTAGGGTGTTAAGTGACTCTATCATACTTAATGTGAACGGAGCTTGAGGCCCATAGGTCATTACCGCCTCTTTAAAATTCTTTATTGTTTTAAAGTCTAGGAACTCATGATATCTTTGTCCCTGTTCATTTTGAAATACTGGCAGTTCTAGGTGCTCCTGCGGTCTATGTTGTTCGAGAGCGTATAAGCGCTCTGAAAGGCCCCCAATTTCTACCTCTAGGGCACGTATACTCTGATCCATACTCTTTATTGTTTCTGTTAGGGATTCTATCCATGAAGGAGCAGAGGGCGCTAGTGGTTCCTCTATTTGACGGTCTTTTCTCTTTTTTAATTTCTTTTTGTTCTTTTTATTGGAGACTGTGCTCTCCGAATCGCTTTTTGATTCCTCTTCACTACTAGCTTCATAATTCCTAACCGGCTCAGTAGAGGAGACTGTACTTTCATGGTTTGGCTCCTTGTTACTATTCTTACTTTCACTAGTATCCTGAGTTTCAGTTTCTAAGGAGAGTACATACTCCTCAGCTAATTTTATTAAGCTTCTGATGGCTTTTGCAGATCTTACTTTTGAATTTACATTCCTACTCTCCTTGCTGGTCTCCACTGAGTCAGAGGATATGCTTTCTTGTTCACTTTTCTCACTATCCTCTGAGTTCTCAATATCAAAAATTTCATTCATGGCTTTTATAAACCGACTTTTTGTTATATTTGCTCCCATCTTTTTAAATTTTCTTTTTTCTTACCTTGCCGCCGAATTCCCCGTACGGGCTGCCACCTGTCGCTGCCTGAAGCGGAAGTCGCTTGGAGCAGCGAACGCCACAGGAAAATTCGGAGGCAGGATGAAAATGAAAAAAGGTCTTTTATTCTTCTCCTCTCTCCAGCTCCAGCAATCACTCCAAATGCTCTAACTCCAACCACCACCTTCTTCTTCCCCACACACACTAACGAACCTCACCCAGTTATATACATATAGCTTTAACAAGGACACGTGCTTACAGCTCGAGCTTACAGGTGCGTCACGCAGTGTTCACGGGCATACAAAGATTCTTTGAATAATGTATCAACATCAGGTGGAAACTAGAACATCTTTTATGGCTCTCAGCTAACCGCAATCTTTAGCTATCTCCTTGATTATAGGCTCCTTCATACAGGTATGGGAATGTCAATGGCTTCTAATCAGATTAAATCCAAACAAGACTACAGCAAGACATCTGGATTGTGCTCATGAGTTGTCTGCAGTTCTGGAATCAGGGCATTGACAAGGTTTGGAGAGGTTCTCTTTCCAAAGCAGTCCAACAGCAGCAGTTTCTTAGGTTGGGGAAGGATGTGTAGTTATGCATCCCTCTCTGGGGTTTTCTGGCAGGAATGCCTGTTACTTACCTTAGTGGCAAGAGATACAGGCATCATCTGAGAAGCAGAGAATATATGTGTGTGTGTGTGTGTGTGTGTGTGTGTATGTGTGTATACATATATATATATACACATACATATATATTATATAATTATATACATGATACATATCTCTATATCTATCTATCTATCTATCAATCATCTATCAGGGAAGGGAGATGGAGGCTGATATTACCTACTCTGCCATCCTGGTGACACCACTTAGTTAAGATGTTTTCTGATACAGGAAGCCCCTTGCTCCAGCTACCCTCTCAAAGCAAACATAAACATGCATAATCACTATTATAATTTGCATGTGTGATTTTTTAAATTTCTGCAATTCAAAATAACACCCCCACATCCACTCACAGCAGGTATTTAGTCACTAGAACATCAAAAAGAAACACCTAAAGGGGGAAAACAGAGGAAAAAGTGAAGAATGTGTCAGGCTTTATGGAAATTGGCTTCTCTTCCTTAGAAACTGTTCACACTGAATCATAACCATAAGAAAAAGATGAAAAATGGTTTGAAACTGAACAATTTTTTTTTATTTCTGTGTGTTGTTCTCTTTGATTTGATTCATCATATTAAAAAGAGCTCTTTCTTCACTGTACTACCAACACTCAGTATAAGAGCATTTCCAAGAAATATAGGCTACGATGGGGGCATTTATCAAGATTTTGAAACATAGGCACATGACTTTCACAAATACATAATAACAGCAGGTCTCTCCACCTCTGGAATGAATTTTAAGTTTTTTTTTTCACACATTAGACTTTGAAAATATTAATGACCTATTTTATGAAGAATTATACCAGATCATGAGAATCATTGTCCAGCTACAGAGTAATACTTACAGTAAGGATCCAGAAAATGCCATGCAATAAAAGTGTGAAATTTTTAATACAAGCTTTTTTTCTTTTGAAATGGTCTTCGTGGTCATTTCCAAGTGTATGAACATCATTAATCCTAACTACAGTATTTCCATAACATACGTATTTAAAATATTCATAAAGATAAATCGTGATTTTGCCATGAAATCCTTCCCAAACAGAAATTCAAACACACATTCTAATTTGTATCCATTTTCAAGTCTTTAACTGTGAATCTGTTTCTTTTATCAAAGAAAACAAAAAGCAACTCCAAAAGGTTTTTGTGGAGTGTTATAAAAGAGATACACACTGACTTCTTCCAGTATTAAATTGCTTCAGATAATTTCCAAAATACTTTGAAAGCTGACATTATGAAGTAATCAGTTTTTAACATAGGATTTCTATGGGTAATCATTGCCTTTGTCACCTCTATATATAGGAAATAATTTCTTACCTACTTAGATATCATAATTATTTCATAAAGTCTGGGCAAATTGTCCAAAGCTTGATTTTGTTTCATTTTCTTATACCTGTGCCAACTTTCATTGAACATTGCAGCTAGAAAATGCTAATCAGCTTAGATACTAAGGCTGATGGGCCCCTACTATTTAGATTCACTTGAAAATCTTTGCAATTGACAAGGATGTTCAAATATGGTTTGGGTCATCCAGAATAAGATTCATTACTATTCTAATGTTATACAGTTTTGCCATTCCATGAAAACCATGTATTTTGTCTAGTCTTCATTATGTCAATAATCTATACATACATAATATGAATATCCAGTATACAGAGGTTTGGCATAATAATACCAAATAATTACCTGTTACCAATTATGCAAGAACTTTTCATCTTTTAGGCACACTTCATTTCTATACTTTGTTTCATATGTTTCTCTTTTACATTAGAGAAAATGTTAATAGCAGTTATTTTTATTAACCCATTCTAGAATAATGAGGATTGAAAGGATTTATTTATGATCTGTGTTCTGATTTGATTCAAAGTGTTATGAAATAATCTGCAAAGCCCAACATCCCCTTTGTATTGGTAAGTATGGTGGTTACTCACTGAAGGGTTAGTTTTTGCATATTTAAAACCACATAATGACATGGGTTATTTACGAAACAAGAAAAAAATGATGTGTTGATTAAGCTTTGGAACTGATAGTGCCAAAATATTAAAGCAAGTACTGTTGGCATAAAAAAAAAAAAAAAAAATAATAGAACCCTATTGAAGTTCTCTTTTACAAAGCATGATACACAGCTTTGAGAAATATGACTCAAAAAGGTAATAGAATCTAAAAAGATGAAGAGTTTTGATGTGTTTAAATAAATTAATGGAAGCCACGGGCCTTCCTGTGATGTGTCTCTTATTGTCTTTATCAGAGACAAAGTCAAAGATTAGCTGACCCATGTGACTATCCCAGGAAGTAGTGTTTCTAATATCAGGTATACAACTTTCAGGTATATGTCAAGGATTCACATAAAGAAGGAGGTATGCATATTCTTCTACTCAATAGATACTTATTTTGTGTCCAACATATAGCATGCTGTGCATTGTAAGTGGTGAATAATGGGAGAAAATAATAGTAAGTGAATGGATATGTGAAAGAAATAAGAAGACATAGTGTGGGATTATGACTAAAAAGAAAAAAAAAATGTACCTGTAAAGCACAGGAATGTGCCAGTGTTGAACACTGACAAAATCAAGTCATTTATCAGCCTTTTCTCAGTTTATCACATTCTCTTTTTCTGAATTTTTTTTTCTATTTCTTATTTATTTGGCTCAAGAATCATTATGTTAGCCTGCTGGGCCATGGATTAGCCAAGATATATTGATCATGGCCATCTCATCTCAGGTGAGTGGCTCATTGAAACTCTGCTTGCCAGCAGCTAGTATGTGTATTATAATCCTCAAAATCCACTTAATAAGTTTGAAAACATTAATATTACTAGAGATTTTCATCTATTGCTCCTAATGGATATAGGAACAAAGCAACATAGGTCCTCCTCTGAATAATAGGCAGAATTTCAAGGTCAAATACTGTTTCTTTTTACTGATAAACCAGGGGTGGTTTTGTAGTGGGGTAAACAGAAGAGGCATTGGTAAAAAGTGGCATAGACACACAACAATTCTATACAAGATATTATGAATGATTTAGCTTTACAAACTGTATCTTGTGGAGTAAGAGAGGAAGAAAATGAGCCGGGGGAAATGAAAACACAGGAAAATGGACAGCCGAATAAGGGCTACACTTAAATTTAATTATTTTCTATGGAGTTATTTTTAGTACACTTTATAAAATATTTTTATGTTGACATTTTACCATGAAATATATGTTCATATTTTTAATTATGTTAGCCTGCTGGGACATGGATTAGCCAAGAACACTTGTATAAATAAATTTTCTTTATTTTCTACACTGCCTGTGGATAGTTTACACAGATTTGAAGAAAGGAAGTATCTTCAGTGAGTAAAACATACCCTAGTATTGTATCCTATCAGATCAAAGTTTAAATCTGCATCTTTTATAGTATATATTTAAGATATACAGTATGATTTTTTGACATGCATACTGAAATAGTTACTATACTCAAGTACATTAATATACTATCATCTTGCATAGTTACTCTTTAAAAAAAAATTTTTTTGTGTGTGAAAGTACCTAAAATTGACCTGCATTTCAGGTGGCACAGTGGCATGTATTGATAAGGAGAAAAGATAAGGAAACTGTCAGACTGATCATGTGGGAAAGACCCTGCAATTCTCCCAGGTGTCCATGAAGAGCAGAGGCAGGCACTATTTTTTCCACCACATGACAGTGGTTGGGGACATTGGGACCAAACCCTGGCACCCAGACCTGTGTGATCCAAGCTGGGTCCAGAAAACCAGAATGGGCAGAGGTCTGCCATGCAAATCAAAGTGTGACTAGAAAACCAGGAGAAATTCAAGTGTGGAGATTGTTTGCCCAAGAAAATATGGGACATTCATACCTGAGATATCCCTGGTCCCTGTCACCCTTTGAGTCTGGAAGTTATCTCATACTAGACAAAGGTGCCAAAAACATACATTAGTGAAAAGATAGCCTCTTCAACAAATGGTGCTGGGAATACCAGAAATCCATATGTAGTAGAATGAAATTTAATGCCTATTTCTCATCTTGCACAAAACTCAACTAAAAATGGATCAAAGACATAGGCATTAGATCCTAGACCTTGCACTTGCTAGATGAAAATGCAGGCCCAACACTCCAACATGCCAGCTCAGGAACTGCCTTCCTCAACAAGACTCCTAAAGCACTAGAAGTAAAATTTAAAAATCAAGAAGACGGATAGCATCAAATTAAAACCATATTTAAAAAACAGTAAAGTAAACAGTGTGAAGAGAGCCTACAGAATGGGATAAAATCTTTGCCACCTGCAGGATATATAAAGAACTCACAAAACTTAACACCAAAAACCCCACAAATAAACCAATCATCAAATGGACAAAAGAACTAAATATACACTTCTTAAAAGAAGAAATATAAAAGGTCCACAAATATATGAAAAAATGTTCAACGCCTCTAGCAATTAGAGAAATACAAATTAAAACTACACTGAGATTTAATCTCACTTCCATTAGAATGGCAATTATAAACAATACAAGTAACAAAAAACATGTTGGCAAGGATATTGGGAAAAGGGTACACTCTTACACTATTGGTGGGACTGCAAAACGAGTCCTATTATTATGTATAACTAAAAAGAACTGATAAAATAAATTAAAATGTTATTAAAATAGAATCTAGTGATATGTGACTTAATACATCAAAACAGAATATAATTGGTAATTTCTTTGTAGTTCAAGGGACAATATATTCTCCATGCTACACTGTGAATGTTTCACATAGACACATTTCAGTATTGCTGTCAAACATTATTAAATTTATTTTATGTATATTTCTAGTTCATTTTCTGTTGCTGCAACGATCCTTGATGGGTGATTTATAAAGAAAAGGGATTTATTTTGGCTCATAATTCTGGTGGTTGAAATTTCCAAGATTGAGTGGCCATATCCAATCAGGGTTTTGTGCTTCTTTAATTCGTGGCACAAAACAGAAGGACAAGTAGGCACATGCAGGAGAAAAGGGGTAAAAATTCTCACGATAGCTAACCTACACTGAACAGAAAATTATTCATCTATACATGAGTGCTCTGTCCCCATGACCTAGAAAGTCCCCACTAGCATACACCTTCTAACACTGCCACATTGAGAAATTAAGATTTCAACACATGAATTTGGGGGGACATAATCAAACCATAGCAGTATATACCTTCATTATTGTTAATAAAAGTTATATGTCACTTAACTCCTATATGAGCAATGAAAGATAATTATTAATATATGCTCCCTTTTTCATGTGAAAGTTATAGTTTCAGGATTAATGATCTTCCCATAGTCACGCAGTGAGTAGAGGCCAAGATTTTCATGTAGACTTGGCTCTAATGCCCATTTTTTTCTCTCATCTCCATGAGTATGAGTCATTTCTTTTCTTTGCCTACTTATTCATTCTCTGTATAACCAATAGGAGTTTTTTTTTTTTTTTTTTTTTTTTTTTTTTTTTTGTGGTACCGGGGATTGAACTCAGGGGCACTCGACCACTGGGCCACATCCCCAGCCCTTTTTTTGTATTTTATTAGAGACAGGGTCTCACTGAGTTGCTAAGTGCCTCGCCATGGCTGAGGCTGGCTTTGAACTCACAATCCTCCTGCCTCAGCCTCCCAAGTGCTGGGATTACAGGCGTGTGCCACTGCGCCTGGCCCTTGATCCACTTTGAGTTGAGTTTTATGCATGGTGAGAGATAGAGGTTTAATTTCATTTTGTTGCATACAGATTTCCAGTTTACCCAGCACCATTTGTTGAAGAGGCTATCTTTTCTCCAATACATGTTTTTGGCACCTTTATCTAATACAATATAGCTGTAGTTGTGGGTGTTAGTTTTTGTGTCCTCTATTCTGTACCATTGGTCTACATGTCTATTTTGGTGCCAGTACCATGCTGGTTTTGTTACTATTGTTCTGTAGTGTAGTTTAAGGTCTGGTAATATGATGCCACCTGCTTCACTCTTCTTGCTAAGGATTGCTTTAGCTATTTTGGGTCTTTTATTTTTCCAGATGAATTTTGTGACTGCCTTTCCTATTTTTATGAGGAATGTCATTGGGATTTTGATTGGAATTGCATTGAATCTGTATAATGCTTTCGGTAATATAGTCATTTTGACAATATTGATTCTGCCTATCCAAGAACAAGGTAGATATTTCCATCTTCTAAGGTCTTCCTTAATTTCTCTCTTTAGTGTTCTGTAGTTTTCATTATAGTGGTCTTTCACATCTTTCTTTAAGTTGATACCCAAGTATTTTATGTTTCTTGATGCTATTGTAAATGGGGAAAATTTCCTCATTTCCCTTCCAGAGGATTTGTCACTGATATACATATATGCCTTTGATTTGTGGGTGATGATTTTGTATCCTGCTACTTTGCCGAATTCATTTACTAGTTATAAAATTTTCTGGTGGAATTTTTAGGGTCTTCTAGTTATAGAATCATATCATCAGTAAATAGTGGTAATATGAGTTCTTATTTTCCTATCTGAATTCCTTTAATTTTTTTCGTCTGTCTAATTGCTCTGGCCAGAGTTTCAAGTACTATGTTAAATAACAGTGGTGAAAGGGGGCATCCCTGTCCTGTTCCAGTATTTAGAGGGAATGCTTTCAAGTTTTCTCCATTTAAAATTATGTTAGCCTGGGGCTTTGAATAGATAGCTTTTTATAATGTTGAGATATATTCCTGTTATCCCTAGTTTTTCTAGTGTTTTGAACATTAAGGGGTGCTGTATTTTGTCAATGCTTTGGATATTTTATATTTTATTAGAGTACAGTTTTCAAAATAATTTCTAATTATCTTCTGTATTTCTGAAGTGTGTTTTGTGATATTTCCTTTTCATCATGGATGTTAGTAATTTGAGGTTTTTTTTCTCCTTTTCATTAGCATGGCTAAGGGTCTGCCAATTTTATTTATTTTTTCAAAGAGCCACCTTTTTGATTTGTTAATTTTTTCAATTATTTCTTTAGTCTCAATTTCATTAAATTCATCTCCAATTTTAATTATTTCCTATTTTCTACTGCTTTTGGTGTTGATCTGTTCTTCTTTTTCTAGGTCTTTGAGGTGTAATGTTAAGTCATTTATTCATTGTTTTTTTTCCTTCTTTTAAGGAATGAACTCCATGCAATAAATTTTCCTCTTATACTGCCTTCATAGTGTCCCAGAGATTTTGATACAATGTATCCGTGTTATCATTCACCTCTAGAAATTTTTAATCTCCTCCTGATGTCTCTTGCAACACCTTGTTCATTCAGTTGCATGTTGTTTAGTCTCCAGGTGTTGGAGTAACTTTTATAATTTTTTTTTATTTTATCATGGATTTCTAATTTTATTCTATTATGATATGATTGAATGAAGGGTAGTATCTATACTTTTTTATATTTTCTAAGAGTTCCTTTGTGGCATAATATATGGTCTATTTTAGAGAAGGAGCCATGTGCTGCTGAGAAGAAAGTATATTCTTTCACTGAAGGATGAAATGTTTTATATATGTCTGTTAATTCTAAATTGTTAATTGCATTAATGAGGTCTAAAGTTTCTTTATTTAGCTTTTGCTTGGATGATCTATCCAGTGATGAAAGAGGTGTGTTGATGACTCCCAGAATGATTGTGTTGTGGTCTATTTGACTCTTGAACTTGAGATGGGTTTGTTTGATGAATGTGGGTGCTCCATTATTTGCGGCATATAAATTTATAATTGTTAAGTCTTGTTGATGAATGTTTCCCTTAAGCAGTAAGAAATATCCTTCTTTGTCCCTTTTGATTAACTTTGCCTTGAAGTCTACCTTATTGGGTATGAGATTGGAAACCCCTGCTTGCTTCCGCAGCCCATGTGAGTGGTAAGATTTTTCCCAGCCTTTCACCTTCAGTCTGTTAATGTATTTTTGTATTATGTGAGTTTCTTGGAGACAGCATACTGTTGGCTCTTTTCTTTTAATCCAGTCGTCAGTCTGTGTCTTTTGAATGGTGAATTTAGTCCATTAACATCCAGGATTATTATTGAGACATGATTTATATTCCCAGCTATTTTTGTTTATTTTTGCTATTTAACTTGACTTGGTTTCTCCTCTGGTTAGTGTTTACATTAGTTTAATATCTCTCTTTGTTGATTTTCATTGTTGTTTTTATTTTCTTCTTCATGGAATATTTTGCCAAGGATATTCTGTAGTGCAGGCTTTCAAGTTGTGAATTCTTTTAACTTTTGTTTACCATGGAAGGTTTTTGTTTCATCTTCAAATCTAAAGCTTAATTTTGCTGGATATAAGATTCTTGATTGGCATCCATTTTCTTTCAGAGCTTGATATACATTGTTCCAGGATCTTTTAGCTTTCAGGGTCACTGGGTTGAATAATCCACACATAATCTAATTGGATTACCCCTATATGTAATCTGATTCCTTTCTCTTGTGGCTTACAATATTCTCTCCTTTTTCTGTATTTGGGGCATTTTCCTTATAATGCACCTTTATGTGGATCTGTTGTGATTTTGTACATTTGGTGTTTGGTAAGCCTCTTAAACTTGGTTTCCCCTCTGGTACTGCTTCATATATCCTTGTTGGCTGTTAGTCTTCCATGCGGGACCCGCGCCAGTGAGCAATTGGGAGACTCACTCACGCTATAGGCTGTAGCCCCAGTGCTCCAGAGGTGTAAGATGTCCTTGGCTTCTTTGCAGGTGCAGGAGTATCACTAGTAACCAAGCAGCATTCTCACTACTGAACCTCAATTTACCAATTGACACTTAATGCCACTTCTCTCTGGTCTGCCATCTTCCTGCCTTCCTATTTTCTCATTCTCTGGTTGACAAATTTCTGCTGTTTCTTTAAGGATCCACTTGTATGCCTCTTAGGAAAACCTTTCTAGGTATTTCCTCATATACTGCCACTTTGTATCTCTATCACATATATACTATGAATGGTGCTCAAGGACTGACAGAGAGTGACAGCCTTGTTTACCTTCTCCAAGACTCATGAATACTCCATCCTTTAGGTTCTCTTAGCCATTTTCACATACTTTGCTTAGACTTTTTCACCCAATCATATTAATAATCATTTAAAAATTGGCCTATTTTTCTCAATACATTGAGCTTTTTGAGGCTGACACTGACATTTTAAACCCTTTGTATTCTTCATACTGCCTAGAACAAGGCCTTCCATATTGCTATGATATTAATAAATCTTTAATTCAAACTCAAGCAGTAAGAAAGGTTTGACCTTTAAGGGCCTATATTCATTTTAAACAGTTTAAAAAGAAGAGAAAAAATTGCATCTTATAGGCCATCTGAAGATAAGATTACAGAATGTTTTCACAGATTGTTTGACAGACATACTATTCAGAATTCAAAGTAATCAGCCAAAACCAAAATGTATGAATGAGTGAAAAAATATCCCCTAAATATTTCATATTCTCAAGTCTAGATATTTGTAAGAGCCCTAATAAGGAGATAGCTAAGATGGCGGCTAGCTGAGAGCCATCAGAGGTGTTTCAGTATTTTCACCTCTGATGGCTCTCAGCTAGCCGCCATCTTAGCTATCTCCTTATTAGGGCTCTTCCCCTTTTATTTTTAAACCCAAAATGCTTAAAACAGACAATGGCCCTGCATATACGTCCTCATCTTTCAAACAGTTTTGCGCAAAATTCAGTATACTCCATAAGACAGGTATTCTGTTTAATCCTCAAGGCCAAGGTATAATTGAACAAGCTAATCACACACTCAAAATTATCCTTTTGAAACAAAAAGAAGGAAATTGGACAAATCCTAGGGACAGATTGGCCATTGCCCTTTTTACTTTAAATTTTTAAACTTTGGATTCTAAAGGATATTCAACTGGAGACAGACACTGGAATCCACACCAACAACATAAACCTTTGGTTTACTGGAAGGATGTTCTTTCAGGCACAGTCGATCCGGATGTGGTGAGGGTCATCACCCACCCATGGGAAAGTCTCATGTGGCCGACATATCAACCTAAGACAGGAGTCAAGGGCACAGCCTTGATTATCTGATGACAGGTAAGAATGTTGGTTGCACATGTAGACACCCTAGAGCTATCCCTCTTTTAAAAATAAAAGGGGGGAAATGTAAGAGCCCTAATAAGGAGATAGCTGAGATGGTGGCTATCTGAGAGCCATAAGAGGTGTTTCAGTATTTTCACCTGATATTCATGCATTTATCTGAGAATCTTTCTATGCCTGTGAACACTATGTGATGCACCTGTAAGTTTGAGCTGTTGACACGTGTATACTTTTTAAGGAAAAAAGTATTTAACTGGGTGAGGTTGGCTAGAGAGGTGGTTGGAGTTGGAGAGGTTGTTGGAGCCAGAGAGAGAAGTTAGAAGAAGCAAGAATAAAGAGCCTATTCATTTTCCAGTCTCCTTCCGAATTCTTTCCCGCAGTATGGTTGCTGCAGATGGCGATAGCTGCAGGCGGCAACAGATATTAAAATTATTTTTCATGTATACATTCATCCATTCATAAACATAGTATTTTTTATTATCTGAAGCCTAAGAATAATAAATAATTTGGTAAGATGTCAGAGCCAGGCTCTTCCCATAGTCTTTATTGGCCACTTTTCCCACTTAATGGCTAGGAAAAGCTTCTAGTGAATAGGAAGTGAATATGTGTTTTTACCATTGACCAATAGTAGCATGAGGAGAAGATGACATGGAAGAGACCGTACATCATTCCCTTGAGTCTCCAGAAAGGATTTGGGTCTGAAACTGTCAACTTTGGAAAAAAGAATCATAGTAGAGGACACTTTCCTGCCTGTGAGTGCTGTTAAATTTAATGAGAGTCTTTGTGCAGTCTTCAAGATGCTTTCAAATAACAATTCTGTAAGTACTTAGAGGACTGTGACTCTAGTATTTTAGAAAAAGGTTACACATTTACATGTAAGAGTTAATATGAAGCTATATAATTGGAAATAAAACCCCACCGATTATAATCAAATCCCAAGTGAGTTCATTATAATTTAATTTAATTCATCAAATGACAAGAAATTTAATAAAGACTAGGACCTGGCACATTTCCTGAATAGAGAAAGATTCTGATCAGTCTAGAGTTTGCATTTTTCTTTTCTCATTTTAACTTTCAAATAGGAAAAAACTGAAAATTAATAGATCTAACCTGAGATCCACTGTGAAGAGAGAAATTCTAACATTGTGTGTGTGTGTGCATGCGCGCTCATGCTTTCAGCAATCCATAGTTCATTTAAAGTAATATTGCTGAATGTCTATTCAGAATCATTTTCCAATGTTGGAATGTTGGTTCTTGGAGAAATGAAGCCTAGATATCTCATAAAGAGATTTATTATAATCAAAGCAAAACATTAAAATGTTATAATTAGACAAAATGCTGATTTTCTATTGATGAATTCTAATTGATTATACTTGTGGTACCTACTCCTACATTGTTGGTTTAGGCAATTTTCCTTCCACAAAATATCTTCCTACTGTGTTGATTCTGGTTAAAAACACACTCAATAGATATAGCTGAACTACATTCTTATTACTATCCTTTATTAAGTACTTCATAACCACAATCTGAGCATGTACTCTTACAGTGGGAAAGAACTTTCTATATCAGTCTGATGGCCAAAGCTTTAATTTTATAAATGCAGCATTTGAAATCAAGAGAAGGAGATGGGTTTCTATAGGTCATACTGGTAACATAGCTGGTAACAAAGACATGGGACCCTCTTCTAACCATCTAACTAATGCTCTATTCAATATACTATCCTTTCCTACCAATGACTTCTCCATCATCTTTAATAATTTCTGTGATTCACTTAAATATCAGTCATGACTACATTGTCCCTTCTCATGTATTTTTTATTACTGTTTCATTACCACAAAATTTATTCCGTTTTTCTACATTGATGACTTAACTTCTTTATTATAAACTACTTAAAAAAAAGGACTATGTCCTTCCTTGTTTTTGCCTCACTTTCAGGATGTGTTAACAAGGAAGATGCATATTAAAAAGAGAACATGTTTCCATGTAAATTTGATTTAGTCATTTCAGAACAGTAACTATTAACTTTCAGCATGGTAGATATGTAGAAATACTTATATTTAAGGTTTCGCAAATTGTTTTCTTCTACAAAGATATGTTTTAATGGTATATTATCTAAATCATTTTAGAAAAATAAAATTGATCTTTGTTATGGTTTGGATGTGTGGTGTCCCCCAAAAGCTCCTGTGTAGACAACACAACAATGTTCAGATGTGAAATGATTAGATAGGAGAGTCTTAACTTAATCAATCTATTAATTCTCTGATAGGGGATTAAGTGGATGTTCACTGTAGGCAAATAAGGTGTGATTGGAGGAGGTAGGCCATTGGGGGTGTGACTTTGGGGTTTATATTTTGTCCCCAGTGAGGGGAGCTCTGTTGTCATGTCCTGAGATTCTTCCCTTCATCACACCCTTCCACTATGATGCTCTGCCTTACCTTGTGCCCAGAACTATGGATTTGACCAACCATGGACTGATCCTTTGAAACTGAGAGCCAAAATAAACTTTTTCTCTTCTGTATTTTCTTATCATGTCTTTTGGTTACAATGATGAAAAAGCTAACTAAAACAATTTTTAAAGTAAATAAATACATGGACTTTTTGTTTTATCAGTTTCCTGCCTATTTACGAATATATAACTAGTAGAATCTATTAATTTGATACTTAAAAAGACATATTCTCCCTTTTCCTAGTAGTATTGCACCTTTAAAAAAGATATATATTTTATTACTTCATTTACATTTATAATTTGCATTTGTAGGAGACTAGAATGTAACAACCCAACACTGATTTTTGAAAATGAGAATATGCCACTCCAAAATAATGTCTTTGGTAAAAGTATAATTTTGAACTGGTTAATTTGAGAAAAATCCAGACATAGGAGAAACTCTGTAAATAAGAGTGAAAATTATCTAATTGGAAGGAAAACTTATATTTATAAAGAAAATCTTTTCTAGAGGTATCTTCCTCTCTATACTAGGAAAAGCAGGAGGACTCCAAATCACTAACTTTATCAATGGAGAAAGCAATAACTTAAATTTGATAGCAATCCTAAGTTTTATTTACCATGCTTTTCCTTGGCATCACCAATTACTGGTCTTCCCCTTCCTCCCTCCCTCTGTCCCTCCCTTTCTTCTTTCCTTTTATCTATTACTTTCTTTTCTTTTTTGGTGGTGTGTGGCACAGGGTTAAACCAATGGTTTCTGTATGGTAAGCATGCTTTCTACCTCTAAGCTATACCCTTAACCCACACATTCTTCTTTCTTTGTTTCAGAGAACAATGGTATTTAAGTGTGAACTCTGAGACGTCTCCTGGAGTATTATTTATTCCTTGGTCTCTTCCACTTATACATAGGATATGTGTGTTGATAAACTTCTGTTTGTTATTCTCTGTT
The DNA here is from genome assembly GCA_025594165.1 of Tamias sibiricus. NCBI lineage: Eukaryota > Metazoa > Chordata > Mammalia > Rodentia > Sciuridae > Tamias > Tamias sibiricus. The sequence goes on from CM046667.1 coordinate 132,203,251, forward strand.
TAATCTGTCTTTTGTTACAGGTGTCCATCCCAAGTAAGGACACGGAAGGATAGAGAAGAAAAAATTTCCCTCTTACACATTCAAGTCAAACTTTCAAATATAATGAAACCACTGCCTTTTGAAGAAATATGCTAAAATAACATTTTACATGATTTAGGATTCATATTGACTCTCTATAGAATGGTAGTTTGTTTCCTGAAAGTAAAATCAAGGCTCCAAAAATTAGTTACCACATCTTTTATTTAGTCTAAATTAGAAAAAAAAAAAAAAAAAATGCTTTAGAAAACCAATAAAATGTGTTTTTGCATAACAGCTGCTTGTTTGTATTTTAGTCTCTAAAACCATTTAATCTCGCTAAGTAGCTTCATATTTGCTCAAACATTCCCCTTCTACTTTCATATGTTGGATAAAGTCAGAACCAGGGTAAAATGATTCTAGGAGCGGAAATTCGACATACAAAAGTATCAATGTGGTGTCTGAGGCTTGATTTAAAAAAAATAAAAAGGAAAGCAACAATGACTAATGGTTAATTAATCAGAAGGTATACCTCCTCACTTAGTTTAAAAAATCCTGCTGATGTTCAGACCTGTAGTTATTGAGAACTATAGTACCACTAATACAGATATATTTATGAAAAAAATAGTTTCTTATTTCTTGTTAAATGTGTACAGAGGTTGATAGAAAGTAAACAACAAAAGAGAGAATGTGCCAGTGTCTTTAAGTTTACTTATCAATGCTCTGCCTCATTCACAGAGTTTGAGGTAACATGTACCATAGCCACTTTTGATTGCAAGTAGAAACACTGTGGTAGAAACATCCTCAAGCGATTCCCTTATGTAATCCCCTCTGCTTGAGTGCAGACAGAGTGTGTGACTTGCTACTAATCAGTGAAATATGGCAAAGATTACGGAATGTCACATCTATTATATAAGCCTCCATTTTGGTCGACAGGAGCAAGAAATTCTCCAGCTGTTCTAAAGAATCAAAACACTCATGGGGCAGAGAACTGTGGGAGCTGTAGAAATTAGAATGGTTCTTTGCCTAGAGCCATTAATAAAAGAGGGATGCTAGTCCTTTAAGTCCAAAGAACTGATCTGTTCCAACAAAATAGGCTCAGAAGAAGACCCAAGTCCCAGAATGAAGTGCAGCCTGGCCAACACTTTATTGGTAGTCTTTTGAGACCCTGAAGGAAAGTTATAGGTAAGGTGTATTCAAACTCCTGACCCACAGAAACTGTACGATAGTGTTCAAAGTTTCCAGATACTATATGTATGGTAATATCTTGTGCTGCAATGAAAATACCCCAGTGAATTAATTTAATCTGGACCCAGCATGAATTCAAAATCTGACAAAGATCGAAGTTTCATTCAGAACTCATAACTCATTCTTATGGGTTCCTTGCTTCTCTCTGTGCTTACCCTTTGTTCTACTATCTACTAAATAGCTTCAGTAACAACTTCATTGGCATCAGACCTAATTTGATATCAGCTATACTGTAGTGTTTTAAGCTATAGCCTTCACTAGTAACTGCCTCAATTACCATTTCCCTTTTCCCTTCTTTTTAAAGATAGCTGACTGTTATATCAAGGGTGCATATATGGTCCATTGGCACCCAACTGGATATACCTTCAATACAATAGCTATTTTAAAAGGAAAAAATAACAATTGAAGCAGTCATTGGTAGAAGCTATAGTTTAAAACAGATAAATACGTTTAAAAATTTATACTAAAAAATTATGCCCATCAAAAATTTGTCCTGAAATTCTGTTTACTGTGTAGTATCTTCTTGAAGAAACTATGAGCAGACTAGCAAAATATTTGAAGGCTCTGTTATATATACAATTGAAAGGGGAGAATGGGTTATATCAGGTTGACAGACTGAGCTCATATGTCCACACTGTTTTACATAATAAAAAATAATAATTCCACACAACAGTGCTTGAAGATAAGAATATCATTGAGGGCCCAGATATTCGGAGTAAATTTGTAAAATGGAGGGAAAAAAAGCCCCAAAGAGTATTAGACATATAGAGAGCAAAGTCCGGGGAAAACTATAGTTGAAAATATTTGAGAAAAGGACCACTCTCAAGATTATTTAGAAGTATCATCAGAGAGTCAAGGATTTTATGAGATGTTGTCTTATGCTCTGAGACGTTATCTGAATATTTAAAAGATGACCTAAATTTGTACAGCTTCCTGGATAGTAGAAACTGGCTTTCTACTTGGGCTCTGCAGTGAACAAGAACTGTGCTTTCCTTTGAATTGTCTACTTATGTCCTCTTCCCATTTATTGGATTGCTGATTTGTGACAGTTCTTTATATATTAGATTAGTAACTTTTGATCACATTTTTAAAACAATTCAAATTTATTATTTACCTTGAATTATTTCTACATAATGTTTTGAATTAATAGCATTAATAACAACTACTACTTCTAAGAAAAAGTAGAATAAGTAAGATATATATAGAGATTGGATTTTATGTAGCTCAAAATATCAATGTTTGTGGTTTCTGTTTTTGTTTTTATGTTAGAAAGGGCTTTCCCAATTTGATATCATATAGACATTAGCCTCTTTTCTTTATTTGGGTCTTTCATGAGATGCTTTTTTTTAGATTTTTGAAATTATTTTTTTAATATTCTCCCATATGACAGATAAGAGTATTCTGTTTGGATTTCCATTATTTTTTTCTATTAATATTTATTAATTTTTGTTTACATTTCTATGGTTTTTGTTTCTTCCACATATTTATTGGTACATTTTAGCTGTACATAAAGGTGGAGTTTGTTGTTACATATTCATACATGCACACAATAGAACAATCTAATTTCACCAATATCCCTCCCCAGCACTTGCCCCTTCTCTCCCATCCTCCCATTCCTGGTCCTTTCCCTCTATTCTACTGCTCTCCCTTTGCTTTTCATGAGATAATTTCCATCTTCCTTTTCCTTTTTCCTCTCTAGCTTCCACACATGAGAGAAAACATATAACCCTTGACTTTCTGAATTCAGCTTATTTTGTATTAATAGTTAATTTAAACACAATTTAGAGTCTATATTATTTCAGTTGTGTTCATTCTTTTAATTCCAGTTTATGTCCTTCATCCATTTTCTAATATATTTTATTTTTCAAAAACATTAAATAGAATTTTCTTAAATATTATCAACTGTAGCACCTTCAAAAATGGTACAAGTAGATTTTCTCTTCTAATATTTGACTTTCAAGTTATATGTAGTTGTTTTATTAGGGAATACCACTCTTTATTTTTAATTGAGATTAAGTTTATTTTAACTGACACATAAAAACATAGAAATTGCTCATATTAATGGGGCAATATGAAGTTTCAATATATGTATATATTGTGTAATGTTTAAACCAGTTTAAATATATTTATCTTCTAAAAAAAAAACTTATAATTTCTTTACAGTGAAAACTTTCAACATATTTTCTTCTTTTTTTTGAAACAGTTTTGGGATGTACAGTTTATTATCTGTAGTCATTCTACCATGCAATAGCCCACCAGAACTTTTAGCTCATATCTAATTTAGTAGCCATTGATCAATATTTCCATACTATGTAATTTAAATGAATTTAGAATTATTTTGGCATGTATTTATGAAATATATGTATGTATATAATGTAATGTGGTTTTAAAAGACTTAACCAAATTAGCCATATAACGTGTTTAAAGTAAACCATCCTTTTGTTGTTTTTTATTAAACTATTACATATTTACTTTCTTTTTTATTATATACATAATTCTCATAGAAACTCAGAGTTATAGTGTGTTTACTATTGTGTGCTTTCATTTGTGTATTATTTTCTGTTTTGGTAGAGTGTTCCAATAATGTATATTTTTTGTATGTTATTCAATATGATTCATGAAAATTTTAGATTAAATTTGTTAAAAACATTTTCTAAGAATGTAATTGAGATATTACAATATTATAACATATATCTATTTATTATATTAGATAATATAATCTAATATTTTATTAGATATTTATTATTTAATAGTATTTAATCTAATTATTTTGTATTAATCTGCTATGACAAACTTTCTGTGGTTTGGGAATCTACTTAAATAATCACATTATTAAGTGTTTTAATAAGTTGGTTTTATGGTTAAGATCTGGACTATCCCACAAAGGTCGTGTGTTGAAGGCTTGGTCCCCAGTGCAACAGTGTTCAGTGGTGGAGTTATTGGTAAGTGACTGTACCATGAGGGCTCTGGCTCCATTAATGGATTGGTCCATTGCAGGATTAATAATCTGAAAAGCATTATCGGGAGGTGGTGGAAACTATAGGTTGTAGTGCCTACTTAGAGGAAGTGGATCACTACGGGTGCCTGGGCAGGGTATATTTTTTCCTCTGCTCTATCCATGCTCTTTCTGCTTCCTGGCTGCCATGAGCTGAGAATCTTTCTTTTGTCATGTCCTTCCACCATGATGTTCTCCCTCATCTGAAGCCCAAAGCAATAAATGTAGATGAGCAGGGACTGAAACCTCTGTAACTGTAACCAAAAATAAATCCTTCCTCCTTTAAATTGCTTTTCTCAGGCATTTGTCACAGGGACTAAAAGCTAATAGAATTGGTTTATATTATAGTTTTCTTAATTTTTTAACAAGGAAGGCCCCAATTCTCGTCTCCCTTATAACCCTCATTAGATGTTTTTAAACAATATTTTTATTTTCATTTTTCTAAATAAGTTATTTGGTTTATTTATCAATTTCATCAGTTTCTTTTTTCTACTTATTATGATTTTATGGTTCTGTTCTGCATGTTTTCCTTATAATTTGCTGTGGCTCTTTTTCTGATGTTTTGAGATTAATGTTTTTGTTTTCATATAATGAAAGCATTTAATCCTAAAGAAATAATGCCACTTATAATTTGGCTTCAAATCATGAATTTATTAGTTACTATATTTTGAAAATGACCTTATTTAAAATTTGATTTTGTATATTATCCACTAGTTTTTAATAGGGCCTCTTTCATTTTGAGTTTTTTGTTGTTAAATTTTTGCTAATATTTCATTGTGTTTATATATTATGTCTTACAAAAGTCTTTTATGGAATTTATTTGTAAACATAACACATATTAATCACAAAATAAATAAGAAATGCTATCAGAACTCTTTTAGTCCCTCCTTGAGCCTAACAAATAACCAAAGACATATGCTGTTAGTAAATAAGGAACAATATTTTCCACTTGCTATAGATTTTGAGAAACTTCTGCTAAATGTAGTACATATGGCGCTTCTTTTCTAAACAGCAGAAACACTGCTAACTCATTTTGAATATTAATCAGTAGTTTATAAAATTAGTTTATTTATCTTAGTCTCCAAATTTTTACAGATGAGCATTCTACAAAATTATTATTCAAGTGTTGTTGTTTCTTTCCTTAATTATCAAGTAATGATATTTTCAACAACAACATATACATCAGAAGCTATCTTCTGGTTGTCTCTCATAAAGGGTTAAGTTTTACTGCTCTGAATAATTTATAGTAGTATCTCTGATGAAGATTTTTCAGTCTTTTTTATTCTTCCTTTCAGAAGACTGCCACTGATACACTTGTAAGGGAAATTAGAAGTTGTAACCAGCATGTATACTTGGCATATTTTAGGAGATATTTAGCAATTTGTCAAATTGAATTAAAATCTGCACATACTGCTTAATGTACTTTTGAGTTTCAAAGTATGTCAATATTCAGAATAAGCCTTGTCTAAAACAATAAAAACAACCAAAAAACATCTGCTAAACTAAAGATAACTTCTTTGTTTAGGATACAGTAAAAAGAAATTTACTGATAAAGAGAATGAAACTTACAGGGAAGCCTTCAACTGAAGAAAAATAAGATTTTCATAGGAAGTCATATATTTCAAATATGATTTCTTTAACATCTGCCTCCAGTAAGTGTTATAGACAATAATTTCACCAGCATTCCAAGTATTCTGTCTCTAAAAGAAAAGATACCTGATGAACACACTGACTCTTCCCATAATTCTAGTTAGGATTGTGTTTTAGGAAAACATATATAATAAAAACATCACTTTGGGGGTCAATCACATGTTGAAGAACAATAAAAGCTTCATTCATCAATTCTGTTCAGCCCAAAAAGTCAGACACAGGGGAAAAAAAAAAAAAACTCTGGGCTGTTATAACTTGAAATTTGCTAAATGGATCTGGCAGAGAGGTATACTAAAAGAGGAGAGATTATCACATTCCAGCCTTTTGTATTATTTTATTTTTTCCCATTTTATCATTATAAAGCTGTGTGTTTCTACCTTTTAAAGCTTGGTCCATCGTGTTCCTTATGGTACTCACTATGTAATTTTTTTTCCCCAGTAATCTTAGGCAGTTTTATTTTCCCTTCTGTTTTGCACTTGTTTTTGGTGGACTCTTCTAAATACTTCTTCTAACTGCTCTCATTTTCTCATGTTTGCTTCATGTCAGATTGTCATTAAGGCCAGCTTATTGTTCGCCTTCATTCACCTCACATCTGCTGAACATTCATCATCTTTCTTTTTTTCCTCCTTACCTTCAAATCTATCAACCATAATCATCTCTCGTCATTTATCTTCTTTTCACCCTGTATTCTTTGCAATTTTCCATCTTTTAAAAATTTTGTTTTCTGTGTTTGAATTTCCATTTGGCTTCCATTAGTCTTGAGCTTTAAACATTTCAAAGTTAAAATAGCAGTGCAAGTCTTTCCTTCACTAGCTATTGATTTTAGAAAAGTGACTTAAATTCTCTGTAATCAAATGGCAATACCCATGCCTACTTTAAGAGTTTGTAGTGAGGCTTAGAGATACAAATGTCTCATACAGAGTAATTATTCATATGACTCTTCTTAGTATTTTAAGACTTTGATATAAGCTAGATTCCGGTCTCATTTTTGGAATTGTAAAGTGGTTTTCAGGAGGAAAACAAAGTGATACATTTTAATTGTCTGGATCTAATTCAAAGGTAGCATGAAGTAAACATTCATTGCAAAATATACCTTGTGCTTACATTATAATGTCATTTATCCTAAAGAGAGAAACTTAATAAGGAAGTTAGACTGTGAAATTTCCAATTAAATAATTAGGACTTTGAACTATCTTTGTGTATCTTTATTCAAGATAGATCAAATGAAATAGACAAACAGTAAATCCCTACTGTTTACTAAGCCAAAAAAAAAAAAAAAAACCTGATGAAATTTGAAAAAGTGTAGCTATTGTAAGTTGGGGTGATTAGACATATTGGCTCATAATTTGTATTGCTTTATTCCAGGGCAAATACACTGTGATTTTTGGGTGGAGCTTATTCCCTTGGCAATCCTGGTATAAACCAAGAGATGTGTTCCTGTCTGAACACATAATAGCTGTAAAAATTTAAATTTTCTTTTAAGATTTTAACAACAGCCATTTATTTCATGTAGACCTGGACGATTTATATAGCATTTCCCATTCATCATTTCATTTATCTCAATGGCAGTCCCAGAAGGTAAGTATCTTTATCCTATTAGTAGATAGTCAGTGTGTTAATTTTCAAGTTAACATCACTAAGAAATAGTAAAGTTGGGATTTGAACTTAGGTTTATTTGACTCCAAAGTCTGGGTTCTGATTTGATGGGGACCATCCTTTTTTTAACATATTAGTTTATGTTGACTCTGAGTTCTTGTAAATTTGTGAGAAAGAATTGATTGACTGAAAGTGCCACTAGGATTTTTTTTGTCATTCACTATTTATTCATAAAAATTTAGTGATTATTTATAGTTATTTCATTCTTATATTATGCATATCTAGGCATATAATTTTTGTTGTTAATACTGTCAACTTTTCAACTTTTAATACTTCTATTTTATTTGTAACTAAAAAGTTCCTTTCGAATCCAAAGATCATAATTACTTCTCTTTGTTCCCACAGGCTTTTAATATTGTACAAATCCTTAGTAAATCTAAGTTGTTCCATCCTCATTGGTGTACAATGTGTGACATGAAATTCAAATTTGACAGTGTTGAAACTAGAAATCATTCCAAACACAATTTATTGCATAATCTAACCCTGCTCCACTGATTTAAGACCATTCATTTTGCAAACACTAAATTCAGTATGTCAGACATGCTGTCATTCTTCCTTATACTAACAGTGGACACACATAAATGTTCATAGTATTCTTCCCCACTGAGTATGTGGAGGTCTACGGGTTCCTTCTCATGCTGGCTCCAGATGGTTAGTAGCATCTGATGGCCAAATATATATGATGAAACCTATTTGCAGAATCTTGATTAAGATTAGACACATTTTAGTAGTCTCTCTCAGGAATATTTTTGTCCATCAATCTGTCTCCTATTTCTCATTTCAGTTTTGCACATCAGCTATGGTACTTTTATGAATACATTTTAGAACATTTTTGGTTTAGACATTTCTATCACTTTTTTAAGATAATGTTCTTGTATCTGATTAAAACTAATACCTGCGCCTTACAGAAAATCTGGGAGATGCAGAAACAAAAATAAATAAAAATAGCCCATTATAACGATCTGTGGATAAGCATCACAAAGAATTTAGTGTATATTCTTACAACATATTCTGTTGCTCATACATAAACATATTCTTTTAATAAGCTTTTTTTCAGTGCTTTGATCAAAAGACCAGACAAGATCGATTAGAGAAGGAAAAGTTTAATTTTAGGCACATGGTTTCAGAGGTCTCAGTCCACAATTGGCCGACTCCATTTCTTAGGGCCTGAGGCAAGGCAGAACATCATTGTTGAAGGGAGCGGCAGAGGAAAGCAGCTGGGAAGATTGCATGAGGAAGCAGAGAGAGATGCTACTCACCAAGGACAAAATATAAATCCCAAAGGTGCACCCCCAATGACCCACCTCCTCCAGCCACACTCTACCTGCCTTTTTACTACTCAATTAATCCCTATCAGGAGATTAATTCACTGTTTGGGTTAAGGTTCTCATAACCCAATCATTCCACTTCTAAACTTTCTTGAATTATCTCATACATGAACTTTTGGGGGTCTCCTCATATCTAAACCATAACACATACATATATTTTTCCTATAAAAATGGTAAAATATTTCATATATTGTTAGGCTAATTGACTTAACTCTTAACATTATGTTAAAATTACCTTTATTGTTAATGTTTTTGCAACTTCATGTGTGAAAGGTACATATTATTCACAGTGATAAGTGAGTATTTGTATAGATTTGTGGTGCTTTCATTCATGTAAGAAATATTTATTGTGCATCTGCTACAGGCCAGACATTGTTGCAGATATTGGGAATGCATGAGTGGAAAAAAAAAAAAAACAGGCAAAATGTTTACATTCTTTTAATTGTTTATGCATGTGGGACGGTTTGTCTGTATGTGAGCATGTGTGCATGTGTGCACGCATGCATGTGTTTGTGTGTGTGTGTGTGGGTGTGTGTGAATGTTGACAATTAACTGAATGAAAGAGTAAATTACATAATACTTAGAAGGTAGTAAGTTCTCTGGAACAAAACAGAAGAGTAAGAAAGTAGGAATAAATGGAGAAGGTTGGGACTGGCTTGCCTAACGTGTGAGACGCTGGGTTCAATCCACAGCACCACATATAAATAAATGAATAAAATAAAGGTCCATCAAGAAAATGGAGCAGGTTATGTTTGATGAAAGTCACGGTGTATGTGCCTTTGAAAAGAACATCTATATAGGTAAGAATCTGTACAACAACCCTGTTGATAGAAAGCTAAGGATGTAGTGTCACTGAAATCAAGTCTTCCAATGGGAAATGGGCAATAATAGGAGTTGGGATGAGAAAATTAATGGACTTTTATGCCCTTTCTTTCTTTCTTTCTGGTTCCAGGGATTGAACCCAGGGTCACTCAAACACTGAGCCACATCAGTCTATCTAAGTTGCTTAGGGCCTAAATTGCCCAGACTGGCCTTGAACTTGCAGTCCTTCTGCCTCAGTCTCCTGAGTTGCTGGGATTACAGGTGTTCACCACTGCACCTGGCATGGATATGCATATTTTGTAAACCCTTGTAAATCAGGGGTTTTATTCTGAATTAAACAGGAAGTTGTCTCTGGTTTGCATGAGGATGGGAACAGTGCAGGTGGTTATGTATGTTGGAATTCTGGACATATTTTAAATTATAGCCAGACAAACTCCTGACAGTTCATATACTCACATATAATTTCACATTTATTACTCAGATTATATCATGCTTTTGTACTCATTTAATTATAATTTTCCCTTGATCTGTCATATGATAGTGATATACAATGTGTGCTGCGTAGCACTGCACTTGTGTTTTGGTCAGTATTTTTCTTTCTCCTTTCCCTCATTCCACCCCATTTTGTTTTTAAATTCAATTTACAAAACTTCTGCTTTTTTGTATAGTTTGATGTGCTGATGGCACATAGAGCATGCAATTGTTCATTTTTCATTGTAGATAATACACCTTATTAACATATTCTTTTTATTCCATATGTCTCTATGCCTTCTTTTTATGTTTTTTGTTTTGCTAGTTTGTGAATATAGTGCTCTTTGTGTGTGTGTGAGTGTGTGTGTGTGTGTGTGTGTGTGTGTGTGTGTGTGTGTGTGTAGCCATTCTTTATTTTGCAACTTAGTTAGACCATGACTCATGTGGCTCAGTGGTTGAGTGTACCTGGGTTCAGTCCCTGGCACAACAAAAAAATTAAAAAAAAAAAAAAACAGAAAGAAAAGTAAAGAAAAGACATAGAGTTCACTATGTATCTCACATCACATAAGTAGTTCATTACAGCATCAAACTGAAAGGTTGAGAGGTTTTTATTTTCTCTTAATAAGAAATTTAATAAATTTTCACTTATCACTAATATTGTTTGATTTTTGCTTCTCCCATCTTTAATCAGTTCTTTTTCATTGTTTCTTTTTATTCCCAGTTAGACTTCCCCTCAGCTTTATTGATGTATAAATCAAAATAAAAATTATATAAACTTAAGATTTATGGCATGATGAGTTGATATACATTGTGAAATGATTACCACAATCAAGCTAACTCATATACCCATTATTTCACATAGTTACCTTGGGTGGTGAAAGTTTTTAAGATCTATTTCCTTGCCAAATTTCAAGTTTACAGTATAATATTATTAAATAGACTTTTTATAGACTCTTTTGTTTGTTATTGTTTTCTGTAGTGATATAAAACACAGATGTTCTGCATTTAATTTCATAAGTTGTTATCTCAGAGCTTTCCAAGATACTCTTAAATTTATATTTAACTTACCACCAAAGCAAACAAAACAAAACAAAACAAAACAAAAACATAAAATGTTTTCATTGTCTGTTGTATAAAATCATTTAATCAGTCTACTTGCTCTTTTCTCTCATACCCCAGTCTTATATTTATTCTGTCATTATAACATTTTCTTTTATGGACAGGTGTCTTTCAAAGAAAAATATTATCAAATATATAACTATGTTTAAAAAGTTATTTCTACCCTGTTTCACACATTTAATTGAATTCCATGCTTAATATCCAGCTCCTGCTTGAGACAATTCCTTCATTCTTTAGTTCTTTAATGACTTTTTTTTCTTTCTTCAGGCAAGGCATTCAAATAATTTCTTCAGGAAACATAATTTCTGGAAATGTGAAAGTCTTATTATATCATTCTTTTGCTCAGATCCCTCCAGTGGTTTTTCCTCTCAGAGTAAAAACCAGTCCTTACACTGACCTATAAGGTCCTATATGGTCTTACTCATTTTACCTGTGACCCCATCCCTACTATGTTCCCTTTTACTTCATCTCTGCCATACCAGGTCCCTTGCTATTCCTTAAACACACCAGACATGCTTATGTCTTGCATTTTAAAAAACAATTTCTCTCATTATTATCCAGGTCTAATATGATATTCCCCAGGGCTCTGTATCATTTTGTCCTTCATTTTATTCTAGTTTCTGCTTATAGAAACTTTTTTTCATAAAAGTCTTTTCATTTTCTTTAAAATTCTCACTTTTCACTCTTTCACTCAAGTATACTCTAATGCTCTTGTTATGCCGTAGTTTTCTTTATAGCACATATCTTAGTTGACATAATCTGTTTGTTTACTCTCTATCTCTAGAGGTTCACTAGAAGTAGATTTCATGACAGCAAGCACATTGCTTTTCATTTTCATTAAGATATCATCAGTTTTACAACAGGACCCGATACATGGTAGGCACTTAATAAGGCTAGGTTCAAAGAAGACAGTTTCTTGTAAGATTACAGCAGTAGAGGCTCTCAAACATTTTTTAAATGAAATAATAAATAAACTGCTTTCCACTGCCTTCAAATAGGAGTACCACCTTGATTCTCATATAGACTTTTGGGATCTATATCCCAATTGAGTAATTTTTACAAATGTTGCAACTCTCCCTGGCCCAGCCAATTTACCAGTGCTTGGGTTTTCTTAGTTTGCTTAAATCATAGATTACTCTAATGACACTGATAAGTTCTGCATATGCTAGTCTGTGAGTGTGTTCATTCTTTTCTATTTTGGCACCAAAAACTATACTTTACCTTTGTATTGCTTCAATCAAAATGCAATCACCCAATTACCTTTCCTATTTCCTTTGGGCTCTTTCTTCCTGTCTATTCTTTGGGATATAGTTGAAATTGCTCCCCATCTCTGTCATCACCACCAAATACCAATTGCTTATAAAAATCAACTTCAGTGTTCAGTGACCCTTCAGTACAGCATGAAGTCAATGCTGCTTTCTAAAATTATCTCCTACTAAATCAACCTCAAACTTCTCTAAATTCCAGAGTCCATGCTGCCAACACTTGACTCAATGATAGGAACAAGTCTGAGAAAGCAATATGTTAAAAATATAATTGCTATAAAAGAAAAATACTCCCATTCAAATCCTGGTTTCCACATTGTATGATTCCATGCACATTACTTCCCTACTTAAATCTTGGATCTCTCATTTGTAATATGGAAAAAAATAGTCCATACTCTCTTATGTCTTGACAACTAAATAAGATTGGAAATAACAATAAACACAATTTCAGTGTGTCAATTCACTTTTGGCCTTTTGAATATTAAGTGTCTAATATGTTATTTGTTCTTGTTCTTAGAAGCTTAGTGGTGGAGCAGTTAGTGTACCAGGATCTTTGTTGCTCTAAGACACATTTTATATTACACTCTATGACTATGCTGAAATTTCCTGATTTACCTACAGTGCATTTGGATGAAGGGTAGCAAAAACAAACAAGAACAAGGAAGACCCCACTACTTCCAAACAAACCCTTGCAGACTGGGGTTATTGTTGTCATCATTGTTGTTACAATATTGTGGAAGCAAATAGCACAGGTTGGCTTGAAAGATTGTTTCTAATGTTGTCTTCATTTTGCCTTAATTGCTTCAAACTTGTTCAGAGTTACCTAAGAGTGATTCACAGGGATTCCATGGCACAGATTATGCCAATAACTTGTCCTCAGTTGAAGACATACATAACACTGACATTCCCTTCGCTAGGACACTGCTCAAGGGAGCCTGGGGATAAATGGAAAAACAAAATACTCTGGACAATCACAAATCACTGATGATGTGTGAAGCTGTGCCAAGAACCCACTCTTGGAGGTCTTTATGAAAAGGTAAGGAGAACTTTTTATTCATTTAAACTTTTTAGATGGGTCATTAAGAGTAAATCAGACGTTAAGACAACTGAACTTTAGAGAACACGCCTGCCTTCACCTTCCTCAGCCCTACTTATCTTTTAGAAATGATTTTTTAGGATGAAGTGTCTAAATTTTATACAGTTGTTAGGCCAATACTGGCTGGGGCAATCAGGGTAACTAGAGTACAACCTTCAAAATTGCAGTCTGCTTAAAAATTAATTTCATTTGAAGATTTGTGCCTGGCATATTCACAAAAGTGAAGCTTCTTCCCTTTAAATTTTGTGCTTGCCAATACTGCACTAATATGATCCATGCCTTTTTCATGTACTGTATATCTATGACAGACTTTAGCAATCACTTATGGACTTTTCCTTTCTTTAAGGTCAAATTTGGTTTTGTAATCCTTCTCAACTCATTGCTGGGGGCATCTCTTTCTATCAGTTTTATTTGATCCCTAAGATACAGTCTATTTGCAATGCCTGGGAAAACTCTTGCTCTCTATAGCTGTAAGCAATGGCTTTGGTCTTCCTCTATTCTACATGGATAATTTTAAATTAATAACACACACCAGGATATAATTCTACACTAATTGTGATGATGTGTATACCAGTATTCATCTACTTGAATAGCAACAGTTTCTTGGAATAAAATCTAGTTCACCATGCCACCCTGAGTACAGGTTGTTGGGTTGATGGCTGTTTGCCAAGCACTCTAGGCATCTAGCTCTATAGATTGATTAGCATCTTGTTATGGTTTGGATGTGAGGATGTACTTTAGTACTGAAGACACAAAAATTAACCTGATACTATATCTGTTCCCCAGAAGTCCACCTTTTAGTAGGGACAGGAAACCCTTTACACAAGTAATACAAATAAAATTAAATGCAAAGTTCAGAGAAGTGGAAATGCATAAGTAAAAATGTGGGATGTCACTATAGCTGATAGCTTCCTGCTGGATAATTGGTTAGGTTGATCCAGTGTGATATAAAAGAAACATGAACTCAGTTTGAGTCCTAGCTGAGAGATTTCATGAAAGCCATTGGATAGTTGTTCCATTACTTAAGTAATTTATAAATTCACTGTAAAAATGCTTAAATATCCAACTCCCTCAATGTATTTCTGTAAATTTGGTGCAATGGTCTTCTTTCACTTTTTCTTATGTGGCAGGTCTAGTTAAAGAGTCAAATAGATTACTCAATTATTTCAGTTGCACTTTACTGAATTTCATGGTGGTGGGACAAAGCAAATATATCAATCTGTACCACAAGACACCATAGGTAAGCATATGCTTCTTTTTCACAAATTAAAATATAAGTCTTCTTAGTTAAACTTCTTGAATTTTACTTTTATTTTAGCCTTTCTCTTAGAATCTCATAAGGTTACCTCATGTGTAAGCACAAACCAGTCTGTTAGCTGTAATCATTTGGCTGTGAAATATATTTGGTTTTCGTCCCATTTTGATTCCCATTTGTCTACACCTGCTGCATATGAATCAATTTGGAGAAAGCATGCATACAAAGATCATAACTAATTGTAAGAAAATTATTACTTTTATCAAGCATGCTGAAAGTTGAAGTTTCCAGCCCTTGAGCAGTTAAAACATGACTTAAATTTATGCAGTGATGAGATAAGCTTTGCTTGTGCCTAGATTCTCAAATTCCCTTCAAATTTGTGTCCACCCTTGCCCTAAACCTTTCCCAGATCAACAGTTTTCTTATAAAAATATACACCACATATGTCTGATCTTCTAATACTAGTAGCTCAAGGAGGTCCACATAACTAGGCAAGGATCAAATGCCTTATAACTTGCATATCTTCCTCATTTTTCCTTCTGGTACTCTTCTCCATCTAGCCTTTCCTCTTCTAAAAATGGGAAAAACAAAAATGGTACCACTTAATTGAAATACTAGGAGATTCAGTATAAATCTTTTTAGATAAGAGTTCCAGCTCAGTTAGAAAAGAAAAACCTCCTTTGCCTGAAAAATCACAAGATATGATGATATTTGCAAAAATTTCAGGTCATATACTTTCATGGCTATTGAGGTGAATTTTTGATTGCTGTTCTAAATACTTTCATCATTGTGGTCAATACAATGTAATTCAAACTTCTGAAATCAATTGATATGGCTGTGTTATCACTGGTAATAACATTTGTCAAATTGAAACTTAAATATGCCTTGAGGTATCAAGCAAAGAGTATTTAAAGTAACACATACTGCTAAAGAGAAAGAGAAAAAAAAAATAGTGTATTAACACATAAGGAATTTCTGGCTCATGCAAGGTGCAAAATAAGTATTCTTATTGGGCAGGGAACTCTCTTGTGAGCAGTTGTCCTGAACCTGAGATTCCTTCTAGAGTCTATTCTGAAGTTCTTTTCAGATCACAAGGAAGTATCTAAAGATGATTCTCCCTAATATATACTTATTTGGAGGTCTGCAATGTGCTAGGGATTTTAGCAGATGCTAAGGAACAAAGTTTCAAACTGATATACACACACACACACACATATATATAGTATTGGGAATTGAACCAGGGGCACTTAACCACAGAACCACGTCCCCAGCCCTTTTTATTTTTTATTTTGAGACAGGGTCTCACTAAGTTGCTGAGGCTGGCCTTGAACGTGTAAACCTTCTGCTTAGCCTTCCGAGCCAGGGCAATTACAGGCATGTGCCAACCCATTCAGCAAATTGGTAAAAATTTTTAATGCTCTTTAACAATGCTGTCTTCATTGAGTGTGTAGTAAAGATAAAATACATTAAAAGATCTGAATGGTACTTATATACTTTGTATACAAGCAGTTGTATGTAAAAAGATACTATACTTGTGCATGATGAATAACTAAATAAATAATAAAAAAAATTTAAAAAAATAATTTTCAAGTTACTCAATGATAATTATTAATTTACTGATAATTGTTATGAAAATAAATGCATATTAATATGTAAAAGAAGGCATAAGTCCTTCTCTGGGGAGGAAACATTGGTACTGGAATAGCAGGTAGTCTCCAAAAGGAGGTATATACAGTATGACCAATCTGGAATGTGGTTAACAAAGGTAGAATCAGCTGCAAAATGAAACTAGAATAAGAGGAGGATGTGATGTATTGAAGGTTTGGGTCTGTAGTCTGCATTCAGTGAGAAAACACTAAAGAATTTTTAACCATATAGTGATTTAATGAGATTTAGAGAGATTAATTGATCGCTATGTGGAAGAAGAACTGATGTGTATAAGAGAATGAAACTGGAGAGAACAGTTAAAAACAGTTGCAGAAATTCTGGAGAAAGACAATGGTTTACAAGGCTTGGACAATACTACTTAAGGTGTATTTATAATGTAGTATAGAGCTTTGGGTGGTTAGTTGAGAATAAGGGTATGTATAAGAAGAGAGATTAAAGGTGGAGTGCCAGGTTTATGGTTTCAACAATTAAGGAGATAGTAGAGTCAAACTCAGTTCAGTTTTGGCCATAGTGAGCTTGAACAACCAGGGAAAGATCTCCTTGGCACTACTGATCAGGCAGCTCAACATATAGGTCAGTTGCTTTAAAAAAAGTTCCAAATTAGATAAAAATATGTGGGATCCATCAACATACACTCATGCTATTTAATGCTTTATTACTGAATGAGGTCACCCAAAGAAATAACCATATTGTTTTGAGTCCAAACCTAGATTCTTTTGAGTGTTTTTGAAGGGTCTACTAATAATTGTACCAAGATGGCAAGCATAAAACAGAACTGTTCTGTATAAATCTTGATGGTTCTTGACAAATATTTAAAGGTCAAACAGGGAAGTTGAGTCAGGAAATAAGAACAGTGTGAGAGAAAGGATGAAAACCAAGAAAGCATAGTGTCATACAGGCCAAATACAACTGAAAATTCAATGGATTTCTCATGATTTTCTGATATCCTAAATTTATTATATGCTTTCATAGTACCCTAGAATTTTTTCATTACAGTTATCATCATTGAAATTTTGATTTGATATCTGTCTTTCTAAACTTGTATGGAGTATCTAACATATGTCTGGCAATGAACAAATATTTGTTGCATGAATGAAGGAAGGATGATGAAAGTGAAAAGTATCCACTGAATTTAGCAGAACAGAGATCACCAGTGTCCTTGTCAAGAAGAGTTTCGGTGTAGTAGTGAAAAACTGAGTTAGTTTGCTTTAAGAAGAGAAGTAAGTGGGAGGGGAAAAAGGAAAGACAGTAAAAATTGACAACTCTTTCAAGAAGTTTGGCGGTGAGCCATTGGCTTAATAGACACCTGTTCTAAGTGGGTTGATTTTTCCTTTGGGTCCTGGGAAAATGTCAGCTTGTGATAGCTCTTTCTGAAAGTGATTTTACTAGATAAGGGCAGATATGCTTCACTTATGAGACTTTAAATGACTACGAGGTGGTTTCATATATATTATATATTTGGCCTAGAGTTTGCAGAGTATCCTTATGAATGTCATATTTTAATTTAGTAATACAATTAGGAAGTTCTCCTGTGACTAAATGTAGTATTTAGGAAAAGTATTTCAAGGGCCATACATTTCATATCTATTCCATTTTAAAGTCTCATAACTAGAAACAAGTGAAGCCATCAAAAAGGTGCATGCTTTGACCATTTTTATCAAACCAGTGAGCATTTTTAAAATTTACAGTGTGCTTACTAATGGCAATTTGGAGTAACAGCTATGTGGATTCCAACTCCCCCCCACAATATCACATTGTTGAAGATAATTTATTTTATATTACCCAGAATCTCTCTACATCAAGCACTTTAAGCCATTTCTTTCTGAATTCATTGCTGGGAAAATTGTATCTCTAGAGAAATGTTAACATTTCTCCTTTCCTCTAATAGGATCTTTTGGCTCCAACTGTGTCTTCTTTTCTCCATGGCTGTCAGGGAAAACAACTGAACTTGCAGTCAGCATATTTCTTATTTTCCATCTTAATATAGATTATCTCTACTTTAGTATAGATTTTATTTTTGTGCAATTTGCCTAAATTGTCTATGGGAACATGGAGACTTGACTTCCATTTTAGTCATATTCCATTAGCTTATTTCCTTTACTCCCCTCAAAATTACATGGTCATTATTGCCTGGAAAAAAGAAATTATAGGCAGCAAGAAGTGCACATAAATGACAAAAAAGGTTTATAAATGCAGCACTTACATGAACATATATTCAGATACATATGCATTAATGTGCTATATAAGGATATTTCAGTCAATAACACACCACAATATAAGGGTGGCTCCATGAGATTATAATGAAAGTGAAAAATTCCCATTGCCTAGTGATGTCACCACCCTAATGTTGTAGGGCAAAGTATTACTAATTTTTGTGATGATGCTGGTGTGAACAAACCTACTATGACATTGTTTAAAAATATAGCAATATGGGGGATGGGGCTGTGGCTCAGCAGTAGTGCACTTGCCTGGCATGTGTGAAGCACTGGGTTCTATTCTCAGCATCACATATAAATAAGGTTTAGCAACAACTTAAAATTATTTAAAATATTTCTTTTAAAAATATAGCAATATAATTATGCATATCATATAATGCTTGATTATGATAATAAATGACTGTGACACTGGCTTATATGTTTACTATTACATACTATTTATCATGATTTTAGAGTGTACTCCTTCTACTTATTAAATTAAAAAACCTGTAAAACAACATATTGTATTACACCAATAGCAGCCTCATATATCTCATGTTGACTGCATCTCCCAATGGCATTGTTTTCTCTTGTGCTTGATTTAATCTTATGTTATTTGGTTCATTGTGGCCCTTAAGTATACAAAATTCACTGCTAATGTTGCCAGTAAGAGACATGTCAAGGATTGAACTGGAAACAAAATTAAAAGTGGTTAAGGTCTATGAAATTATAAATCAGTCATGGTTATGGCTCAACCCTGGCCAAGCATGTCTCATTTCACTATAGTTACCATTTTGAAGAATAAGAACAAAGTAACAGAAGATGTTAAAGGATCAGTTTCATTGAAGGCAATGAGATTACAATAAATTTGATGAGTCTATATTATATAGGAAAATTTTTCTAATGGCTTTGATTAACAACCAGAAACAAGCATATCCATCTCAGAACTTTGGTCATCATGGCCAAAGCAAAAAAGTTCATTTTAGATGTTATAAGAAAAGGCCGGACCCTGACAATAATGTTGAATTTATTGATAGGTCTGGGAGGTTTACTTAGTACGTAATATGAAAGTGAGTGGTGAGTCTTTAAATGCTAATGTGAAAGTCATTGCAGAATTTTTGGAAGTTCCAGATAGGCTGATTGTTGGGGAAAATTTCTTACCAGACCAAGTCTTCATTGTGAATGGAATCTCCCTATTCTTCAAATAGATTTCCCAAAGGACTTTCCTTCATAAAGAGGCCAAGTCATTGTCAGGTTTCAAGGCTTTTAAGGACAATATAACTGTCTTTCTTGGTGGCAATGTTAGCAGGCTGCAAATTGAAACCATGTGTGATCTGGCACAGTAAGAACCTCAGAGCTTTCAAGGATATCAATAAGCTGGCATTCCAGTGGAATATAGGAGCAGTTAAAAGTCATGATAACCCAGCTCCTCTTTTAGGATGCCCTCCTAATATACCAGGAAAATGGAGGTTACTCTTTGGAGAATAATATGCCTTTCCAGATTTTGCTTATCTTTAACAATGCTGTGTCACATCTTCCATTTTGTTGGTGATCTTCATCACCACCTCAAAATGGTCATTCCCCCTTCAAACAACACCCCTTTCATCCAATCAGTAGATGAAGGAATTATAAAAAGTTTTAACCCAAGGAGGACCTTGGGCCAGGTTATTGTTGCAACTAAGGAAGACACTAATTCTGGAAGGATTACAACATTAATGACTGCACCAAGAACCTTCCTTGGGCTCTGGATAAAGTCACCAAAAGTGTATGAATGGTATTTGGAGAAGACATTCTAGAGGTTTGTCCATGGCTTCAAAGTATTTATCAAGGATGGTAAGGTCACAAAAATGAACAAGGCTGTTATTGAAATGGCAAGCAACTGTATTCTGGGTGTGGATGGCATTGGAAAGCTCTTAGAGCTAATTCTGGAGGAATTGATTAATGAGTTTTTTGGGATGTGAACAAGAACATACAGCTAAAGAAGAGATAAGAGAAAAAAGAAATTTCAAGAAAAGAAAAAGAAGAGAGCCTCTAAGAAAATTCACAGTGGATGGTTTGGCAGAAGTTTTGGCAGATCTCAAGAATTCCATCAAAATAGAGGAAACATCAGTAAAGTAGATGAAGGGGATTGAAGAGGAGGAAGGAAAGACAAGAAAAGGGAAGAACAGTGAAATGAGTCTGACTCAACGTTTGTATATACATACATGAATATACCACAGTGAATCTCAAATTAGGTATATCCACAAGAAACTAATTTAAACAAACTGTAAATAAATTGCATAAACATCTGAAGAGTTGGGAGAAGGTGCTCTGGGGACTGAATTAGAGCAAATTATGTTCCATGCTTTTTTGATTATGTCAAAATGTTATATATAACTAAAAAGAATAAATAAAACATTTCTCCCCCCCCCAAAACCAAAACCAAACCGAAAAAAAAAAAATGAAAACATGGATCCTGGCACAAACAAGATTTTAATTAATAAAGAATATCCATGGTTCTTTGTAAACCTAGCAGAAAAACTATAATGAAAAAAGAAACAAACCAAGCAAACCATTATAGAAATATTTCTGAAAAGAATGACACTTCTTCAAAAAGATCCTCAGACAGGTAATTCAGGAGGCATTCCAGAAGAAGACATTACTTATTGTTCTGTTACAAAAGCCTACAGTATTAGTAAAGTAATTTGTTCAGGTTAGTAGCCTAGGAGCATATATGATATACCATTTAACCTTGGTGTGTAGCAGGCTATACCATCTAGGTAAGTACACTCTAAAATATTCATGCAATGTCAAAATTGCTTAGTGATGCATTTATCAGAATGTATCCCCATTGTTATGTGCCACATGACTATGTATGTGTGCACATAGTTGCATAATACACATATACATATATATGTATAATATAAAATCCAAAAGCAATTTAAAATTTTCAAGTCTTCTTCCAGTAAAATACTATTGTCCTTGAGGATATCTGCAATATGCTGAAAGATTCACATACCAATCACTTGATTTAATGTCATATATATTAGGGCAATCTCCAACATGTACATTTTATAAAGCAAACCAAACAACACTAACCGAAAAAAAAATAGAAGAAATATATACTACTTTCCAATGGCTATGTGTATGAAAATATAATCATGTACATGTATAATATAAATTGACTTCTACTAAATAAATCAATCCAATATCTGCAAGAAATAAATTGCAGTAGAATATACCAATGCATAATTATGCAAATAAGCACATTCTCATCTTTCGGGGGGTGGGGTATATCAATGCCTTAATATAATTTTGCCTGTTAACTCAATACAAATTACTGCTTTACCCATCTATCATTTTATTTAAATTCCAAGAACAGTGTAATACACTGTGATGTTATATTTATTTATTTTAAAGTATTTGTTTTGTCTTGACAATTTTAGGATTATTTACCAAAAATGTTCTAAATTTTAAGCTTGTTATGTCATATTTTTAATAAAAGACCATATAAAAGGTTTTATTTTTAAATTATCTTTGTTATATCAATAAAATATTAATAGAAATTGTTAGTTCTTTATATCAACTGTTTATATATAGTCATTCACCAAAGCTCTACCTTTAGATATTATCTTCCTAGATTACCTCCATTAAGTACTTAGTATTTTGCACACAACTAATTAACCTTTTGAACCCCATTATGGAATAGTAAGAAGGAAGACAATTACAGAGGACTGGAATTTGGTCAGCAGACTAAGGCTAATACATTATTATTAGGAAGGCAAAAAATCCTCTAATCTTTTTAATGACCACAGATGATCAGAACAGCTGTGTTAAATCATTTGTTTACAGTAACCTACATCTTGGAAGACAGAGATCCAATAAAGGACTGGGTCACTGGCTCTGCATGAACCCAGAAGAAAATGGCTGCCTCAAAATCACCCACTTCAATCCTTATTGCAGTAGGAGTGGCTACAAATGATACTTCCTTTTATTCACATAACACTTGGCACTTTGCAGACAGCCATCACCAACATAATTTCATTTGATCCTTAAAACAATTCTGTGAGGTAGATGGCTCAATGTTATTATCTCCATTTCAAAGACAAATAAATTAAAGTACCAGAAGGATCAATGACTTCTCAAGTATCATGCAGCCCATATTCAAACAGTGATTCTACCAGAGCATTTTTCCCAATGACACAACTTGATGACTGTGTATGTTAACCAAGAAAGCTCTCTTAGGCAAATCACTATTCCTTTGTGAGTCTCCATTTTGTCTGGATTTAATAAAGAATGGCATTAGGGCAACTCTGATGACACTTCAGGCTCTGATGATCTGCAGGTCTATGCAAAGCACACACTCTTGGTCTCTCAGGATTCTCCCAGCCCTAGAAACTAACCTGTGACTTGCTCTTGCCCTCTCTTTCAGGAAAGTTTCTGATAACAGTTACCCTGAGTGATCTGCTAGACTGTTCTCCTGTGAGAGAAATATGATGCCTAAACACATCCCTACAAAGAACATTATGAGCAAACATAAAATTTGACAATCACATTTTTTACTGAGCATCAATTACCTAATGAACCATATGCTTAGAATTGAGGTAGAGAACAACAAAATGGAAAATAAGAAGCACATTCTGTAGGTAGAAACCCAATTAAATTGAGTAGTTGCCAGTTTTCTTTTAATCCTTGTAAGCTATAACTTGCAGAAAGATGAGGGAGTAAAATGGACTTAGGAAAGAGAGAGTATGGAATAGGTATAGGAGAGGTACTATGATGAGTTCAGAAAAATTGCACTGTGCTATGTACAAGGAGACTAGCTTAGAATGGACTAGCAAAGCAGAAACAGGGGACAAAAATAGTTACCCACAGAGAGTGAAAGAGAGATACCTGTGCCAAATGAGAAGGAAAACTGTCTCCTCACTCTGGACTTGAGGAAGCATAGGAAGGACTGGATTTTGTTTAGTAAGGCCTTTAGAATTTAGCAAATGAAAGTATAGGATTTGCAGTTAAATTTGAATTTTACATACAAAACAATTTTGAGTTTACTGTGCAATATTTGGAACATACTTATGTTCAAAATTGTTGCTTATCAGTAATTTGAGTTTAAATGTGTACCTCAGATAATTTTTTCTGGCAATCATATTTGCAGCAGACATATTATTTAAGAGTACTTCTTTCAGGAAAACATAAAGTGGTTCCAACAATATGATAGTAGGCCAGTAACTCAGAGAAAGGTACTCAGTAGAAAACTGCTATGGAGGGGTTTGTGACTATGGAAATAGAGGGCAGACCTTGGGATATTATTACTAAGTTAGAAGATTTTCATTCAGTCTAACAAATCTCAAAGTAACCACCATCTGGAAAGCCTTCCCCAGGTTAGTAGGGAATGTGTAAATCTTTCCTAGTAATTATAGCTATCCTCAAGGTCACCTCCTCCTTCAGAACCTCAACTAGTAGTACTAGATGCTTCTAAATTTTCAGAGGAAAATCTATACGTCTTTTAAAGTATTTTCATATGTCATGCATTATATATAGTTTTAAAGGCCATTCTCTACTCTCTTACTGTGAAGTCAGTTCATTGAAGCAACCATTAATGTACTCTATCAACCTCATAGAGGCACTATGAATAGCATGATATTCATCAAAAGGCAAGTGAGTTAATACTTATTCTCGCAACAAATAAATATGAAGTAAAAGCAAAATAATAGGCTGAAATGACATGATTTATTTTAAATCTCAGTGTTCTCTGGTGATGATCTTTTTAAATTAGCAACAATAATTTATATTGCTTTCATGTGTAATAGTCTGCACTACTCTGAAGTATGAGAAAAAAAATAACAGTGTGTTTCCTTTCAGAGGGATTTTTACTTTAGCTTGAGAGTGACCACGTTCTATTCTGAGATTCTATACATTTGCTGACTGGATGGAACAAGATAAGTTGCCCAACCACCATCTCCCACATGAAGCTGTAATCTGTAGCTAAAAGAGTGCAATAATGTGATGGGCAATTATCTCTTCTAGACTCAATTTCCAGATAAGTAGCTATCATGAATAAACTATAAGGTTAGTCCAGGCTGTAGTAAAAGGGATCTGAAGTCTTATAGGAGAGAAAATGTTGACAATCATGAGATTATGTACTTTGTATTCTTTTACTGTGGACCTCATCCCCTACACACACACACACACACACACACACACACACACATCCCTCAGCCTTTTCACTATCAACTGCTAGTTAGAAGCATTTCTATGCCCAAAGATTTAAAAAAAATATTTATTTATTTGCTTTAGTTGTACACAATGCAATGCATTTATGTTTACGTAATGCTGAGGATCAAACCCGGGCCGTGCACATGCTAGGTGAGCACTCTACCGCTGAGCCACAACCCCAGTCCCCCAAAGATGTTTTAACCTTTCTCAGTTTACTATGATTTTCTGGAGATGACATATCATAGGTTAAGGGAAGAACATCAGGCTTTCCATCTGTCAGTCTGCACTTTTGAGTATGACATTTCTAACTATGAATATAAGATGGAAATTCAGAGCCAAATCTCCTTAATAGGAACTGGTGAAGAGATAACAATGATGATTAAATTTAACTCCTACTATCATTTAGCCTTGTTGAGATGCATCAGGATATATAATTTTTCTACAGGGAAAAAATTAGGACTTGTGTTTTTGGCAGTGTTGTAATTCTCCCTGTCCCCATCTTTTGAAAATGATAGTGTATATTTCTCCCTGTTAAAGTTGATTCAACAGATGAAAGTTTTTAAGTGGTTTCTTTCCTAAATTATCAGAACATTAATTTCTCTAAAATAAACTTGTCAGAAGTTTCAGAAAACATTATAACTATCTAAAGTTCTCTCCAAAAATGAATAAAGTAAAAAATAGCATGCCATTTTAACTGGGACTAGCAATTTGCAGGTGATGCCCCTCTGATATACCAAAAACTTTTTAGCATCTTACCCAGTTCATAAATAACTTGGTGAGTAATAAGATTTTAAAAAAGAAACATAAATATCACTATTTGGCTGAAAATTTAGGTTCAAGGGTAATGTGTCCCAATGAGAATTTCTTTTTTCCTCCAAGGTGATATCCAGAGCCCAATTTTGTACTTGAATATAACTCAAAGTGACAGTAACATTTTAAAACTTCTCTCTCTATATATATAGTATATAAGTTCCATATAGATTGTATCAGATAAAGCATAATTTGCATGTCATAACTCATAACCTTAAAATATTTCTAGTTTTCTTCCTGACTCAAGTACAACACACTATCAGTGTAAAGAACTCTACTGGCAGTCTTTCCATACAAATTATAGAAGACCTCCTTTTCATCTGAGTTGCAATATGTTTTTTTAAAAAGCAATGTATATTTATTGTAAGGAAACTATAAAATGCAAAGCAGTACAAAAGGGCAAAAAACAAAACGATTTTAACAGTGTAACTAAGAGAAAAACACTGTTGTTTTTTTTCCAATTCCCCATTTTTTTCAAATTTATTTTTTATTCTAAGTTGTTAGAAATTACAGCAGAATGTATTACATTTCATATTATACTCGTAGAGCACATTTTTACATATCTCTGGTTGTATGCAAAATATATTCAAACCACTCGTGACTTCATACATGCACTTAAGGTAATGATATCCATCTCATTCTACCGTCTTTTTTTTTTCTTCACCCGTTTGCCCCCTCCCATCCCCTCCATTCTAGTGTTCCTCTAATCCTCCTATGCTCCCCGTCCCAACCCCACTGTAAATTGGCCTCCTTATATCAGAAAACACATTTGGCATTTGGCTTTTTGGGATTGGCTAGCTTCACTTACATTATATTCTCCAATTTCATCCATTTACCTGCGAATGCCATGATTTTATTCTCTCTTACTGCTGAGTAATAGTCCATTGTGTATATATACCACATTTTCTTTATCCATTCATCTACTGAAGAGCATCTAGATAGGTCCCACAGTTTAGCTATTGTGAACTGTGCTGCTATAAACATTGATGTGGCTGTGTCCCTGTAGTATGCTGTTTTTAAGTCCTTTGGGTATAGACCAAGGAATGGGATAGCTGGGTCATAAGGTGGTTGTAAGCTGCCTGGTACCGAAAACCGGGAGGAAATCTCTCGGAGGCAGAGTAGAGCTTTTACTACTTTTACTTCTACTTTCTTAGAGAGAGCTTAGAGAGGGAAAGAAAAATTTTTAGAGAGAAAGATTAAAGCGAGCTTTTCTTCTTGTCTTCTTAGCTTAGAGTCTTAGAGAGAAAGAATGATAGAGCTTCTTAGAGTCTTAGAGTAGAGTCTTAGCTTAGAGAAAGATTAGAGCTTCTTTCTTCTCTCTTCTTTCTTCCTTCTTCTTTCTTCTGTCTTCTGTCTTCCTCAGGAGCCTCGGCCTAACTCTGACCAGTCATTACTTCTTCTATCTGGTTTCTCTTCTGTAACCGCTCTGCCTACGTTCTGGCAGCTCTGATTCTTCTGACCGACCGAGTGACTGCCCGACTGACCGAATGAATTCATTCTCCTAACTCGGACCGCTTTCACCCGGTTATATACCTTCAGGTTTGCGGGTGCCTACAGGTGCGTCACATACATATCAGGTGGAACTTAGGGCTTCCAGCTAGCTGCAATAGCCCTTCCTAATTAGGACTCCTTCAGGTGGTTCCATTCCAAGTTTTCCAAGCAATCTCCATAGTGCTTTCCAGATTGGCTGCACCATTTTTCAGTCCCACTAACAATGTATGAGCGTGCCTTTTTCTCCACATCCTCGCCAACATTTATTGTTGATTGTGTTCTTAATAGCTGCCCTTCTGACTGGTGTGAGATGAAATCTTAGAGTGATTTTGATTTGCATTTCTCTAATTGCCAGAGATGTTGAACATTTTTTCAAGTGTTTGTTGATTGATTGTATATCTTCTTCTGAGAAGTGTCTGTTCAATTCCTTGGCCCATTTATTGATTGGGTTATTTGGTTTTTTTTTGGTGTTAAGTTTTTTTTTTTTTTTTTTTTTTTTTTTTTTTTTGGTACTGGGGATTGAACTCAGGGGCACTCGACCACTGGGCCACATCCCCAGCCCTTTTTTGTATTTTTATTAGAGACAGGGTCTCACTGAGTTGCTAAGTGCCTCGCCATTGCTGAGGCTGGCTTTGAACTCACGATCCTCCTGACTCAGCCTCCCAAGTACTGGGATTACAGGCGTGCGCCACCACGCCCGGCAAGATTTTTAATTCGTTATATATTCTAGATTTTAGTGCTCTATCTGACATGCGTGTGGTAAAGATTTGTTCCCAATTAGTAGGCTCTCTATTCACCTCACTGATACTTTTGCTGAGAAGAAGCTTTGTAATTTGAATCTATCTCATTTATTGATTCTTGATATTAATTCTTGTGCTATAGGAGTCTTATTAAGGAACTTGAGGCCTAATCCAACATGTTGGATATTAGAGCTTACTTTTTCTTCTATTAGGTGTAGTGTCTCTGGTCTAATTCCTAGATCCTTGATCCACTTTGAGTTGAATTTTGTGCATGAGAGATAGAGGTTTAATTTCATTTTCTTGCACATGGATTTCCAATTTTCCCAGCACCATTTGTTGAAGAGGCTATCTTTTCTCCAATGTACGTTTTTGGCGCCTTTGTCTAATATAAGATAACTGAAATTATATGTGTTACTCTCTGTGTCCTCTATTCTGTACCGTTGGTCTACTGGCCTATTTTGGTGCCAGTACCATGCTGTTTTTGTTACTATTGCTCTGTAGTATAATTTAAGGTCTGATATAGTGATGCCACCTGCTTCACTCCTCTTGCTAAGGATTGCCTTAGCTATTCTGGGTCTCTTATTTTTCCAGATGAATTTCATGACTGCTTTTTCTATTTCTATGAGGAATGTCATTGGGATTTTGCTTGGCACTGCATTAAATCTTTATAGTGCTTTTGGTAGTATGGTCATTTTGACAATATTAGTTCTGACTATCCAATAACAGGGTAGATCTTTCTATATTCTAAGGTCTTCCATAATTTCTTTCTTTAATGTTCTGTGTTTTCATTATAGAGGTCATTCACGTCTTTGGTTAAGTTGATTCACAAGTATTTTATTTTATTTTTTTTGATACTACTGTAAATGGGCTAGTTTTCCTCATTTCCATTTCAGAGGATTTGTCACTGATATATAGAAATGCCTTAGATTTATGGGTGTTGATTTTGTATCCTGCTACTTTGCTGAATTCATTTACGAGTTCTAGAAGTTTTCTGGTGGAATTTTTTGGATCTTCTAGGTATAAAATCATATCGTCAGCAAATAATGATAATTTGAGTTCAACTTTACTTATCTGTATCTCTTTAATTTCTTTCATCTGTTTTATTGCTCTGGCCAGCATTTTAATTACTATGTTAAATAGAAGTGGTGAAAGAGTGCATCCCTGTATTGTTCCAGTTTTTAGAGGGAATGCTTTCAATTTTTCTCCATTTAGAATAATGTTGGCCTGGGGATTAGCATATAAAGCTTTTACAATGTTGAGATATGTTCCTGTTATCCCTAGTTTTTCTAGTGTTTTGAACATGAAGGGGTAATGTATTTTGTCAAATGCTTTTTCTGCATCTATTGAGATAATCATATGGTTCTTATCTTTGAGTCTATTGATGTGATGAATTACATTTATTGATTTCTGTATGTTGAACCATCCTTGCATCCCTGGAATGAACCCCACTTGATCATGGTGTATTATATTTTTGATATGTTTTTGTATCCGTTGTGCCAGAATTGTATTGAGAATTTTTGCATCTATGTTCATTAAAGATATGGGTCTGAAGTTTTTTTTTTTTTTTTTTTTTTGGAATGTGTCTTTGCCTGATTTGGGGATCATGGTGATATCGGCCTCATAGAATGAGTTTGGAAATGCTCCCTCTTTTTCTATTTCCTGAAATATATTGAAGAGTATTGGTATCAGTTCTTCTCTAAAGGTCTTGTAGAACTTGGCTGTGTATCCATCTGGTCTTGGGCTTTTCTTGGTTGGTAGGCTTCTGATGGCATCTTCTATTTCGTCGCTTGAAATTGTTCTGTTCAAATTGTTTATATCATTCTGCTTTAATTTGGGCAGATCATACGACTCTAGGAATTTGTTAATGCCTTCGGTGTTTTGTATTTTGTTGGGGTATAATTTTTCAAAATAATTTCGAATTATTTCCTGTATTTCCGTAGTATTTGTTGTGATATTTCCTTTTTCATTGCATATGTTAGTAATTTGAGTTTTCTCTCTCCTTCTCTTTGTTAGCCTGGGTAAGGGTCTGTCAATTTTATTTATTTTTTCAAAGAACCAACTTTTTGTTTTGTAATTTTTTCAATTGTTTCTTTTGTTTCAATTTCATTAATTTCAGCTCTGATTTTAATTATTTCCTGTCTTCTACTACTTTTTGTGTTAGATTGTTCTTCTTTTTCTAGAGCTTTGTGATGTAATTTTAAGTCATTTATTTGTTGAATTTTTCTTCTTTTGAGGAATGAACTCAATGCAATGAACTTTCCTCTTAGAACTGCCTTCATAGTGTCCCAGAGATTTCCATATGTTGGTCTGTGTTCTCATTAACTTCTAAGAATTTTTTAATCTCCTCTTTCATGTCGTCTGCAACCCATTGTTCATTCAGTAGCATATTATTTAGTCTCCAGGTGTTGGAGTAGCTTTTATTTCTTATTTTATCATTGATTTATAATTTTATTCCATTATGGTCGGATAGAATGCAGGGTAGTATCTCAACTTTTCTGTATTTGCTCAGAGTTGTTTTGTGGCATAGTATATGGTCTATTTTAGAGAAGTATTCATGTGCTGCTGAGAAGAAAGTGTATTCACTCGTTGAAGGATGAAATATTCTATGTAAGTCAGTTAAATCTAAGTTGTTTATTGTATTTTTGAGTTCTATAGTTTCTTTGTTCAGCTTTTTTTGGAAGATCTATCCAGTGGCGAAAGGGGTGTGTTAAAGTCACCCAGAATTATTGTGTTGTGGTCAGTTTGACTCTTAAACTTCAGGAGAGTTTGTTTGATGAACATGGATGCTCCATTGTTTGGGGCATATATATTTATAATTGTTAAGTCTTGTTGGTGTATGGTTCCCTTGAGCAGTATATAGTGTCCTTCTTTATCCTTTTTGATTGACTTTAGCTTGAAGTCTACTTTATTTGATATGAGGATGGAAACCCCTGCTTGTTTCCTCTGTCCATATGAGTGGACATAGGATTTCTCCCAACCTTTCACCCCTAGACTTTGGATGTCTTTTCCTATGAGATGAGTCTCTTGGAGGCAGCATATTGGGTTTTTTTTTTTTTTTTTTTTTTTTTTTGATTCAATCTGCTAGTCTATGTCTTTTGATTGGTGAGTTTAGGCCATTAACATTAAGAGTTATTATTGAGAAGTGTTTTGTATTCCCAGCCATTTTTATTTCTGGTATTTACCTTGACATGGTTTCTCTTCTGATTGTTTTTTTTTTTTTTTTTTTTCTTTAGTGTAATCCCACCCTCTGTTGATTTTCATCATTTTTTTTTTTCTTTTCCTCTTCATGGAATATTTTGCTGAGGATGTTCTGTAGTGCTGGCTTTCTATTTGTAAATTCTCTTAACTCTTATTTATCATGGAAGGTTTTTATTTCGTCCTCAAATCTAAAGCTTAATTTTGCTGGGTATAAGATTCTTGGTTGGCATCCCTTTTCCTTCAGAGCTTGGAATATGTTGTTCCATGATCTCCTAGCTTTGAGTGTGTGAGTTGAAAAATCTGCTGTGATACGAATTGGTCTCCCCCTATATGGGATCTGATTCTTCTCTTTTGTGGCCTTTAAAATTATATCCTTGTTCTGTATGCTAAGTATTTTCATTATAATATGTCTTGGTGTAGATCTGTTGTAATTTTGTACATTTGGTTTCCTATATGCCTCTTGTATTTGGTTTTCCAATTCATTCTTCATGCTTGGGAAATTTTCTGATATTATCTCATTGAAGAGGTTGTGCATTCCTTTCGTTTGAAACTCTGTGCCTTCCTCTACCCCAATTACTCTTATATTTGGTCTTTTGATGCTGTTCCATACTTCTTGGATGTTCTGTTCATGGTTTCTTATTATCTTCATTGTGTGGTCAACTTTATTTTCAAGATTATATACTTAGTCTTCATTGTCTGAAGTTCTTTCTTCCAGTTGATCTAGTCTGTTGGTGATGCCTTCAATTGTGTTTTTTATTTGGTTAATTGTTTCCTTAATTTCAAGGATTTCTGACTGTTTTTTTTTTTTTTTTAGAGTATCTATCTTTTTTTTTTTTTTTTTTTTTTTTTTTTTTTTGGTACCAGGGATTGAACTCAGGGGCACTCGTCCACTGGGTCACATCCCCAGCCCTTTTTTGTATTTTATTAGAGACAGGGTCTCACTGAGTTGCTAAGTGCCTCGCCATTGCTGAGGCTGGCTTTGAACTCGCAATCCTCCTGCCTCAGCCTCCCAAAGTGCTGGGATTACAGGCGTGCGCCACCGCGCCCGGCTTCTATCTTTTTTTTAAGTAATCTTTTGCTACCTGTATTTGCTCTCTTATATCTTTGTTGTAGTGGTCAATTTTTGCATGGATTTGTTCATTTAGGTCATTCTTTGATTCACAGATCATTTTAATTATGAACCTTCTGAACTCCTTCTCTGATATTGCATCAACTTTGCTGAGCATGGGTTCTGTTATTGTAGAATCCTGGTTTGTTTGGGGTACTTTCCTCCCTTGTTTTTTCATGTTGTCTATTTGCCTTACTTTCTTGCAGTGTAGATCTGAGATATTACAGTTTCTTCCCTATAGTCTTATAATATCCTTGCAGGTTGTTTGTGCCTCCCCTTAGTGTTGGGCTATCAGAACCTGCTGTTGTCCCTCAAAGTACGCTACCTGGGGCTGGTTCCACACAGGTTGTTGTGGTTCGAACTGGTTGCACAGGTTGGTGTGGTTCAAACTGGTTGAGTCTGAGCTCCTGCTGTGGTCTGCTGGGCCTGGAGTTATTCCAATGCAGAATCCGGGGACTGCCCTGGGCCCACCTGGACTCAAGCTGAGTTGGCAGGTCTGTCCTTGCTGGCTCCTGCTCTGGGGCAGAGGTCGGGGGGACTGGCTGGAGCCTGGGTCTGGCGGCACTATAATGTAGGACCCTGTGACTGTCCTGGGCATGCCTGAACTCAAAAGAGTCGGTGGGTCTGTCCTTGCTGGCTCCTGCTCTGTTGCGGAGTTTGGCGGGACTGGCTGGAGCATGGTTGCACACCAGCGGGGGTCAGCGGGACTGACCAGGGGCTGACTGCACTGGGGTGAAGGTCAGCAGGACTGACCTGGGCCTGGTGGTAGGTCCCCGGCACTGCCCTGGGCCCACCTGGAATCAAGCAGAGTTGTTGGGTTTGTCCTTGTTGGCGCCTGCTCTGGGGTAGAAGTTGGTGGGCGCAATATGTTTTAAAACAAAATAAAAATTCCAAAACAAAATGTTTTTTTGCCATGTCATAGTTAATAATTATAAATAAAATTTGTAGCAATAGCATCTATAGTACTAGAAACATATAAGGAAAACAGAAGAGCTTAATTTAAGAAGATTGTCTTGACCTCAGATTTCTCAGAGCATGTTTTGAGAGAGTAGTGGTGAAGGTATGTGATTTGAGGCTTTATCATTTCTGAATATATTACTGTAGAACTTGGGCAGACCTTTGACTAAGAGTTGTGGTACATAATGCAGTTTCAAAAATGCCTTACTCCATTTAAGGTGCTATAACAAGATGCCATGAATTTGGTGTCTTATAACCAACATAAATTTATTTCTTATGGTTCTAGAGATTAAGAAGTCCAAGAAGTCCAAGATCAAGATAGATTTTGTGTCTGGTGAATACCCACTTTCTGGTTCACAGATGGCACCTTCTCAGCATGTCCTCACATGTTGGAAAGTAAGAGGGTCTCTCTTGGGCCATCTTTATAAGTACACCAATCCCATTCATAAAGCTTCTGTCCCTATGACCTAGTCACTTCCCAAAGACCCCACTTCCTAATATGATCACCTTTGAGGTGAGGATTTAAACATATGAATTTGGGGAGATATAAACAATCAGTTGATAGCAGAGAACACGTTGGGGCAGAAAGAAGTAGATCTACCTCCTTGAATATGATAAAGTAAAATGGCAAGACAAATCAAGACATAAATATAAGGCACTAGACATGTGTCCACATCTAAAATTGGTTCTAACAAATATAATTAAGAAGTAAAAATATCTTTAGTATGGATGGTGTACTATCTACTCTAAAGACAGCCATACATATATATATATATATATATATATATATATATATATATATATATATATATATATATATAGGGATGACCATTTTGTAACCCTTACAGTTTCCTAAATATCAAATATAGCATGTATTATGCTGAGTTTTATGGTATGTTTACATATCTGCCTCCTTGGAAAAGTGTTCAGGCTCTACAAAAATAAAGAGATGTCTTTATTACAGTGTCTATAAAAGTTCCTGAAACTATGGAGGAAATAAAAAATAAATGATAAAGACTATCCCAGTTCCAAAATACACTATTAGCGCTTGTCAGTGGAATTATTTATCTTTCTTTCCACCAAAAAACTATTAGTTCCTTGGAGTCAGAAACCACTTTCGTAATGTAGTAAGCACTAGGTTTGGACTTTCTAGATGAAAGTTTGCCTAACCCAAAATCATCCTTATTCTAAGAATTTCAGTGCATTAAAACAGCTTTCTAAACTACATTTCTTCTCTGAGGACAATGTGGTTTTATTCTGAAAATAATAGTACTCTGTATATATTCACTGTGGACTCACCCATGGATAGATGTTTCAATAGTTGATATAATGATAATTCATAGTTTTACGTATGGGACAAGATTTTTTAAATACAGTGTGTTCTTCAATGGTTTCTACTGTGCCATTTCTATCCCAAATTGAAATCTTTAAATAAGAAAAAAAGAGTTGAGCCCTGGATTTTGCAACCAAGGTCAATAACAATGTTTTTCTCCATGTTGTTTGTTTGTTTTAACACTAAAACAAGCATTATTGTCATTTCTAAAGCCTATCCCTGAATAAATAATTCTTTCAGGATGCTTGTGAATATAGTAAGCCAAGTATATTGCTTCTATTTCATTTGATGTTTGCCTCTGATGGTGGTACCATATTGGTTTTGTTCACAAGTATCTCTTCTCATTGACATAATTAAATAATTTATTATTTAGAAAGGTGCTACTACAAAATGACAAAACAAACATGTCTTCTGTGAGATTGGGAAAAGTATTCTTTGAAAGAAAATTATTCTTTAGTTTCAAAATGATACCTCATTCTTCAATGTGTTATATTTTACTTGAATGGCTATTATTAAACTCCTACACTAAAATTCATTATTTGTAAGTTCTCCACAAATTTAAGGCAGATATGGTTTAGTTTGTCTAGTAAAATTGAAAAACAGAGGTATCTTTTCAGAAACAATGAATTATTATGTACCTCCAATCCTATGAGAACACTTAGCAAATTGAGGCTTGTAATGTTCAATAGCACTAATTGATCACTTAGTCACACTTAGGTGGTTGCTAATTAGTCATAGCAGATAAGCAGGCACAAGTACAAAGAATAGACCCCTTTGGTTAGCTACAAATGGGAAACTAAAACAGAAAGAAGGTTCTAAATACATAGTCCAGGCTTATACTGATGAATCAGGCAGCAAGAATAAAGGCTTAAACACACAATTATTAGTATGGGTATTTTTAAATAGAGTCAATTATAAGTCCAATATTTAAGTGGGATTACACCTGTCCCTGTGCTTTCTCTGTAGGCAGTTTATTTGGAAACCAGGGGGACCTCCATGGAAAAGAGAAACATGATGTTCTTCTTGACACTTGCATAAAGAATGCTTTTTAAATTATTCAAAATGAAGAGTTTTGCCTTAATTTTCTAGTTTCTTCCCTTACCTATGCTTTCCATAATTAGATTGGTTTAATAAAACATTACCTCACCTTTTCACTTTATACATTAGTTGGTGCAAAACAAACACTCACTGGTAACTGGTCTCCTTTTGGGGAAGACTGGGGAAGAAATCAGAACAGGCAGGAAATTGTCCCTGGAGTTTCAAGGCATCTGAAGAAAATGTGATTATGAGCTCTTTATGAAGTAATTAAACCATAGAAATAAGTGACTCTTTCTAGTGTCACAAATTACTCCATAAAGAAAGTAGCAGAACTCTTTAAGGATTTACTTTTTGACATCTCCAGGGTACAGATTCCAAGTCCAATCTAGTCTGATGATTTAAGGGAAAGATGTTTTGATATATATTTCATACAGGGCAATATCAGTCTATGTAACAGCAACAGTTATTAGTTTTTAGAGAACAGAATGCATCGCACTCTCAGACTGATTTGACTATTCTGATTGATCAGGACATTATTTTGACCTTTTTCAAGAAATGATCAAGTTAGTGAAAATGAGAACATAATTGGTAAGCTGAATAGTGGTACATATCTGGGTTTGTTACAAAATTTTTCAACATACTTTTAAGTGATTTGGATAATTGAAAATCTCTGAGTCTCACTTTCCTTTTCTTTAAATCCTGGTCATAGAATCTAACTGTGAGGATTAATTTAAAATACATATACAAAGATCTTAGTGGAATGCCTGGGATATATAGGTACTCAACAAAAATCAGGCTCCCCTCTCTCATGTTCTTAGTCCCCTGAGTTTATGGACTGTGCCATACATGGATTGAATAGTTTTACATTCATCTTTGGACAATTTCTGATTAGATCTATGCTCAATTTATAGTCTGGTTTGGAATTGAAATTTCAAATAGCATGTATATGGGAAACTCAAAGAACTTAGATTAAGAGGTGATCTGGGTAACATGTTAATCAGTTGTGATTTATTCTAGGTACTGTCAGCCTGTTTTTCTTGAGTCAAGTAGATCATATTGTTCCAATTTTTTTAAATGAGTTTTTTTTTTAATAAAACATTTTGATTGTGTGGACATAAGTGAAGGGTCTTGCTATCCTCCCATATGTATATATATTACAATAATTTACATATAACCTTTCCTTGGTGTTATGGTTTGGATGTGAGGTATCCACCAAAAGCTCATGTGTGAAAAATTTCAAGGAGGTTTAGAAAAGAAATGATTGGGTTATGACAGCCTTAACCTGTATTAGTTAACCTGTATTAATCATCAAATCAATACCCCTGATGGGATTAGTTGAGTGGTAACGGAAGGGAGGTAGGGTATAGCAGAAGGGGGTGGGTCAGTGGGGGCATGACTTTGGGGTATATATTTTGTATGTGGTGAGTGGAGTCTCTCTCTGCTTTCTGATCATTATGTAAGTGGCTTCCCTCCACCACACACTTCCACAATGATGTTTTTTAAAAAAAACATTTATTTTAAGTACTTTTATTTTATTTATTTATTTATTTTTATGCAGTGCTCAAGGATCAAACTCAGTGCCTCACACATGCTAGATAAGCCCCTCCACCATGATGTTCAGCCTCACCTTGAGCCTGAAGGAATGGAGCTGGCCGTCTATGGACTAAGACCTCTGAAACTGTGAGCCCTCAAATAAACTTTTACTCTTTAAAATTGTTATTGTCAGGTCTTTTAGTTGCAGCAGCAAAAGAGCTGACTAAAACGCTTGGTATGACAATTTCCAGGAAAAATAATGTTAAGCTTATGTGTCTAGATGAGTCCTTGCAAACATCATTCTCCCAGTGGATCCTTGTCAAACACTGGTTGGGTTGCCAGGCGCCCCCGCAGTAAGCCTTTAATGTGAGAGGCTGCATTAACCTGAGATGTCATGGAGAGGGAAAATGAATGGGATGAATGAATTTGGACAAAAGAGGAGGAGATAAAAAGGAAGAAACAACAAATGTAATAAAAAAAAAAATATCCCTCTATTTTAGCTCAGGACATGGCCACCAGGAAGCCGAGAGAGACCAAGTTCCATTTACCACATATATACCCAAAAGGCACACCCCCAATGACCCACTTCCTCCAGCCATACCCATCAGTCTGCAGTTACAACTCAGTTAATCCTGATCAGGGCATTAATTCACTGGTTAGGTTAAGGCTCTCCTAACCCAATAATTTCACCTCTGAATGTTCTTGCATTGTCTTACACATGAGCTTTTGGGGGACACCGCTTATCTAAACCGTAACTCCCTCTATCGTACATACATACATATGTACATACATAAAGAGTTATATCATTCTTTGGGCCACATCCTTGAATTAACAGTTCGTCATTTAATTCTGAGAATAATGCTATGATGTGGATACTATCATTGACCATACTCTACAGGTGATAACCCTGAGGCTTACATGGGGGTTAATTAAATTGTCAAGGTTACAGATCTAGCTAGTAGTAGATTCAGGGTTTGAATTTGTGATAATATATTTACATATATGTTCTTTCATCCATGCAATACTGTGTCCCATGTTGTAAGGCAGAGGTCAGAAAACTATGGCCCATAGACTAAATCTGGCCCTGTGGACTTCTTTTTGTAAATTAAGGAAATACAGTCAAGCTCGTTTAGTTATGTAATATTATGGGTGCTTTCTTGTTACAACAGTTGAGAAATTTTGTCAGAGATCATATGGGCAGCAAAGCCATAAATATTTACTAAATGATGCTATAGAAAATGGTTGCCAATAACCACTCTAACAAATAAATAGAAGAGTCTAGTTACTAAGGATTATTTCTTCTGGAAAGAGATCTAAAGTAATTATCAATTACAAAAATTGGGTAAAAAAAAGTCAGTAATGAAATCCAATTAATATGCAAAAGTACTATAACCTATGTTATCTTATTTCCATACTTATAATAATCCCATGAAGTAGGTATTATTAAATCTTTTATTCAAAAATGGAAACTAAAGTTCAAAGAACTTAAGATCCATTTGCATAAAGATGTATAGCCAGGCAGTGAATATGGCTGATATTTGAACCCAGGTTTGTCTTACATAAAATTCAGTCTTATTTAAACCACATTTGTAAAACTAATTAGATATATATGTGATTTGAAGGTAAAGTGAGTAACAAGAGACAGGTAAGCAAGAAATGAAAGATGGAGACCAGGCAGAGATACACGCGAGAGTTTATTTGTCAGAGATGACAAATAAAGGCCATCTCTCTATTGGAGAGAGAGGTAAGACAGGCTTGAGTTCTGGAACTTTTATGGTGGAGGCTCAGGAATCAGAGCTAAGTGGGTCCTAATGTAGGTGGTTAAGGGTTGGGTTGCTATGAGGGAGTGGTGAGCCTTTCTCAGAAATGCCCTTGGGTGGGAAAGCAGAACTTTTTCCTCAAAATCATGGCTGTCACTTAAGGTGGCCAGTCACATGCTAAGCAAGGACTTTACATGATTGACTGTAAAAAGAAAATTAAACTATATTCCCTATGTTTCTTAGCAATAAGAACAACTGGATAAGATAGACTGGGAACTCCCTGTCAAGGACAAAGCAACAAGCTGAGGCATTATTAAAGAAGAACTGTGGTGAGTATTTGATTTATGAGTGACATCTACAAATGTCACTATGGGGAAAATATAGTAGGAACTTTTAAAATGAGTTCATTTGGGATGCCATGAATGAAGGGGTCCCAAAACATTTAAATTTCAGAGACCTGGCAGGAAAAAAAGTCTAATGATCAAATTAAAGAACTTGGGACAGTTGTAGTAGATCATATTGACCTTTTACACTCAAGGTTGGGCCTGGGGGACATTGCTACAGGAGCAGTTTCTTTGTCATTATGAATAAAGTCATGCTGCTTGTTGTCATTCTGTCAAGCTCCATTAGAATAGTGCTCTCAATCCCAATTATATTTTGGTTTGGGTAATGACTCAGGTAATTCTATTGTGTGGCACAATTGAAACCCACAGTCCCAAGCAGAAACTACTATTCATAGAGCCTACTCCAGTCATTCTGCACAGGCTCTTCCCTCTGTGGGAATGCACTACCCTCCTCCTCAGTCTAGCAAAACTCATCTTTCAAGACCAAAATTGAATGTTGCCCCTGACTTCATTGGTAGAGTGGCATATTATGTTTCGGAGTATGTACTGCCACTTATCTAATTCTGTGTGTTTCTCACATTACACTGAACTGTTTGGTTACCAATATTTTTTATGTTAGCGTCTAGGATAATACCATGAAGAGAAAATATTTTATAAATATTAACACTTTGAAATGTTTATGTGCTTAGGTGGACTAAATATTTTTTTTTTTTCATTCAAATCATGTGAATTTCAGGTCTTTTCTAACCCCAACCTCAACTGTATGTATATAGTATATAAAATATCATGAGGACCATATCTATTAGGTTGAGTGGTGATGTCCTCAAATCTAAATACCTACATGGCAAATAATACAGGACCAATGCATATTTGAAAGAATTTTTGTTAAGTGAATTTATCAACAAAATTCTTTAAAGATAAGAGACAATGTTATTGTCATAGGCAATGTATAAAAGCAGAATTGTATATCCAAAGAGTGGTTCTTTTCTAATCACCTAACTTTCCCTAACAGACTGCTATGTGAAGGGAGATAGAGTTTTGTGGATACAAAGTAGGTTGCTAATAGGGAATCTGAAATTTGGCAGAAACCAAAATGAAGATAGGTTGCAAAGGTAAGTGTTTCAGTCTAGCATAGACTCTTGTAATGCAGACAGTCACTCTGGATAGTTACTTGACACATTAAGCTTGCATCTCTGGAAAATATCTGAGAAGTATTCAATTAAATTTCTAGGCCTCATTTTCAATGGAATAAATTGAACTCCCACATTAATTCAGCCCAACTACAATGCTGTAATGACAGTTGCTGCACAGACAGACTGATTTGGTGCTTACTGGGAAGAAGACAAAGGCATATATTTTCAGACAGTATTCTAAGAATAAGTAAGATGTCAGTAGCATTTACTGAAAAGCTGTTGTGTGGAATCTTGTGCCATCAGCCCTATTCAGTTCAGGTCAGTTCAGGTCACTGACTTTTTCTAACTGAAAACTTAACCTTTCCCAATGCTTGCACTGAATTTGACCAAGGCACTTATTATATTTTGAGTTGTTACTGTTTGGAAATGGAAGTGTGAAGTGGGATGGTACCATGACTAGAATATCTCAAGTTAACATAGACTAACGAATTAGTTAACCTAAAGTGTTGATTTTTATCCATCAAAATTATCTGTAAAACATTTAAATCATTTTTTTTTTTTTTTTCCTTTTTTAAGTTGTAGATGGGCACAATACCTTTATTTTGTTTATTTATTTTTTTATGTGGTGCTGAAGATTGAGCCCAGTGCCTCACACATGTTAGGTGAGCACTCTACCACTGAATTACAACCCCAGCCCCTTAAATCAAAATTTATTCAAATTTTTCTTATGTTTAACTACTCCCGACACTGCCTCTATGGGGAGATTCAGGTATGGTAGATGATTGTGGCAGCTTTTGTCCTCTGCTCCTTGACAACAATTAACATAGTATGAGCATTCTTATAGAGCTTCTATAATTGCTTCTATTTTGTTCACATCCATATTAATAGTCTTATATACAATATTGTGTAGTAGGAAAGAATATGAGGTCAATATTTGAATCTGGGATGCTATAGTTTGGCTTGTCTCCTCAAAGTTTCATGTACTGGAAGCTTGGTTTCCCACTGTAACAGTACTGGGTGGTGGTAGGACCTTTAAAGGGGTCTGGCCTAATGGGCAGTGTATAAGTTATGAAAGGATTAATGGCTTTCTGGAGAGACTAGGTTAGTTGTTTCAAGGTTGAATTAGGTATTCAAGGACTGGATTGGTGACTGCAATTGTGGGTTGTTATAAAGCAGGTCAGTCTCCCCTCTGTCTCTTGCACATGTGCTCCTCCTGCATGTACTTGTTTCTCCTTCTGTTTCTCTGTTACATTGTGATGCAACACAAGACCCTCACCATAAGCTGAGAAGATGCTGTTGCCATAATTTTGGACCTCCATAACTGTGAACTAAGTAAATTTCTTTTCCTTATAAAGTACCCAGCCTTATGTATTTTATTATAGCAACACAAAAAATGGACTAAGACATAAGCTCGGGAAACTATTTGTTGAGTAACCTTGGACAAGTAAGTTAAGCCTTCTGAGTACCAATTTCTCAATTTCTCAAATGGAAATAACACATCCAAAATATTAGCCTTAGTGAGAAGATTAAAGGAAAGAAAGTGAGAAAGTTTGTACAACACTCTTAGCAGATGCCTGGCAGAGGCTTTGGATCAGCAATAATTTAGTAAGGAAGACCTAAAAAACTTATCAGGAAAGAATTTTATATCAAGATTAGATGCTTACAAAATTTGGGGGAATATTTTTTGGGTGAATCCAGGGACAATCATTGCTGGTTTTCACAATATTAGAAGGTGCAAGAAGTGCAGGTATTAGCCCCTTACCTCAGCTGCCTGCTTTATCAAAGCAGGTGACACTTTGGAATTTTTGCTCAGGCCATTAAAAACTTCACAATTTCCATTTTCTCATTCTCTGCCTCTGGTGGAAGAGAATGATGGTTCCTCTTTCTCTACAACTTTCTAAATCTCACAGAGAATCCTCATATTGGTAGACTTAAATGAAAACACTTCTGGCAAGAGAATCTGAAATGTGGTTTCCAGACTTTCAGTCTCAAAGGTCCAGGGAAGAATGTGGAAAGCACTGGAAATACTGTTATAATGCCAAAAGATAATCTGCTAAAACACTTGACAAATGCTCAATGAAATTGTCATTTGTACTTACTGGTCTTCTGCCTCTGGATTGGCACTCAATTTTTCCACTGGGACTCAATGTTCTAATCTGGAATCCAGTTCTGTTTGGCTGAGGTATGATGACTCTCCAGGCTGGTGCAACAGAAAGAACACAGGCCTTGTAGG
This sequence comes from Tamias sibiricus, assembly GCA_025594165.1. Lineage (NCBI taxonomy): Eukaryota > Metazoa > Chordata > Mammalia > Rodentia > Sciuridae > Tamias > Tamias sibiricus. Next base: position 132,245,907 of record CM046667.1, read on the forward strand.
CAGGCATAATGGGTTTGGGACATTTACTCCAGCACATGTTAGGTGGGTGTTCTTGAACAAGACTGGATTTCTGGTGACCTCCCCACCCTAGGGCCCAGGTTTCTGGTGAAGCCTTTCTTTCTCTTGGCTCTAGCTCCAGACCAGTTCTTACTTTCTTTTACTACCTTTATATATTTCTCCACTGAATTCCAAAAAAATTATGTTATCTAATATTTATTATTTTAGGTTTCATTTAATTAGAGTACTTGGAGAAATAGAAAGAATGATAAACTAGAAAACAAACCCCAATTACAGCACTCAGAGGCTGTGTACATATAAACATTTCCTTAATCTTATTGTGCCTTATATTTATTATTTGTAAAATGGCAACAGCATTTGCCTAAATTATTCCCCTTCTCTGTTGAGTCAGCTGATGTGTCATTCAGATGGTATGAATTTCTAAGTTCCAAGGCTACTGGTGAGAAGATTTTTTCACCCAGAACTGTCATGAGTTAATATGAAATGACCAAGGAAGTTGGTAAATTAAGGAGGGTGTACCAAGCTTAATAAACCAGACAAGCAGGTTCTTAAAATATCAATGGCCTGATGTTGACATGGGCAATCAGAGTAGAAGAATAAAAGAATATAAAGAGCTATAGGAAGAATAGCAAATACCTCAAGGTTGCACAAGTGAATATTGTTATATGAAATGTTAGTCAGCCACTATGGCTGGTGCTTGGGCATTTTACGTGTCTGTCATATCCAAATTCTTAGGACATTCAGATCTACCTAATGGACTTGAACAGAACACATTCTATTTCATAGAATTGCTCCGATGATCAAAAACTGATGAAAGGTCTTTGAACATCATTAATTACTCTTAAATAAGGACTTACTATTTATTATTATTAGTAGCAATGAGATGTATTTATATATTCATGAGTTAATTTATGTTCTTCAAAAATAGTCTTGCAGTCACTGTACCAATATTGGCCAGTGTTCAGTGAATTAATTATGGTTTTATACATGTTCAAGATTTCTAAAAACTCGGTGTATGCATTCTTGGAATTAAACAATTATAAATGCCATCTCAACATCTAAATATCTTCATTTATGTGTCTTGGTTTTTCCATTACAATGTTTATAAAGCTCTCTGTCACTCACAGTGAACTTTCACAACTCATTTTATTCCAGTGCCTGGTTCTATCATCTGTAAAAGAAAAAAATTCCTATCATGATCATATTTGAATTACTCTGTGGTGATGCTCACACATTGTGATATGTCAGAACTCTACATATGCCTTCATATTGTGTGTTCAACTTTATTTCTGGCTATTAGAGAAATGTATCCCCTCTTTCATATCCCACTTCTTTGCTAAAGCATATAATAACCTTTCCATTGCCTCCAGCTTTAATATATTTTGTATATTCACATAGAGAAGTTTTTTTTGAACATTAATGGCATGTTTCTTTCATTTTCATCACATTGCTCTTGTGGTAGTGTATCTCAAATATGACAGCTATCAATTCCTTCCCACTCTCTTTATATAAACATTTTCTTCATTAAAAATGGAATATTGGATCTGGGGTTGTGGCTCAGTGGTAGAGTGTTTGCCTAGCATATGTGAGGCTCTGGGTTCAATCCTCAGCACCACATAAAAATAATAAAACAAAGGTATAGAAAATGGAGTCTATCCTTTACCTTCTTGAATTTTTATTAGTTTGTCACTACTTTGTCCAATAAAATATGATAGAAGTGATGCTGTATAACTTTTGAGATTAAGTCACATGTAACCTGGATTTTTGGAACTCTTTCCTAAGGTAACCACTTTGTGAAAAAGTTCATGCTAATTATATGAAATAGCATTATGGAGAAAGCAATTTTCAAGTAGCATCCAGCTAACCTCAGAGCCCAAGCACCAAATATTACAATGAAGAAGCAACTATATGATGGTCCCCCTTAAGAACCACCCTGCTGAACCCATTAACTAAGTGTAACTATCAGATATAAGTATTAATTTTTTGGGGTGTGGTAAAGTGGCTTGAACTCAGGGGTGCTTGACCACTGAGCTACACCCCAATCTCTGTTTTGTATTTTATTTAGAGACAGGGTCTTACTGAGTTGCTTAGCCCCTCACTTTTTACTAAGGCTGGCTTTGAACTCACAATCCTCCTGTCTCAGCCTGCTGAGCCACTGGGATTACAGGCATGTGCCACTGTGCCCAACTAGGATTAATTATTTTATAATAATTTTAGGGTAGTTTGTTATGCAGCAATAGACAAATAGAAATGTTGTCTTTCCAAAGCACATAATTACCCCTAAGGTATTGGTTTGGGGCTGATTCAAGCATACTTTATACTCTTTCATGGACTATGATCTTCTTCCTATGAAAGTGAAAGATATTATCTTAGAGGAGTGAAATGCTAGTTCAAATTATGTGCACATAGATCATATTTGGTTAAAGATGATTTGAGGATGTAATTATGTAATTATATATACAAATTTTTTGTGTTATATTAATATCCAAAGGATGTATTGAAATCAGGGCTGGGGTTGTAGCTCAGTAGAACACTTGCTTAGCACACATGAGGTACTGGGTTTGATTCTCAGCAACACATAAATAAATAATTAAAGGTATTGTGTACATCTACAACTAAAAATATCTATTAAAAGAGAATACATTGAATTGGTAGAATGAGAGGAATTTACCTTAATCAATTAAATAAGTGAATATACAGATAGTATAAAAACGTGGAAGAAAGAGGATGCAGAAATCTTATGTTTTGGTGATCAAAATAATATCCCAACCAAGATCTATAACTTTAATGAATGGAGCAGAAGTTGTAGGCATTTCCCATATTCTTCTGGTTTGGAAAAACTTTCTCATGACAATGATGCTATAATCACACACACACACACACACACACACACACACACACACACACACACATAGGGTAACAAATAATCCTGGGCTTTTTTAAGTTCTATCTTTAAGAAAAAATCAGTATGCATTGCAATAGGATTATACCAAAGGGCAGAATTTGAAAAAATTATGAAAAATCTTGGCTCATAAATACATATGATACATCAAGTTAGGATTCTTGTCAAAGTGTGGTCCCTCAAACACTATCATGAACATCATCTGACAGCTTGTTAAAAGTACAGAACTTACTCAGAATTTGCATTGTTTTGTAATACAATTCCCAGGTCATCAATTTAACATTTAAATTTGAGAAACACTATATAGAACATTTTGGGCATTTTTTTTTCTTATTGTCATTGCCACAACAAGTACAAATAATCAAATGTATTAGTCAGATTCTCATTACTTTTTTTAACCTTTTTAAATTTAATTTAATGTAAGTTATATAATTTAATTTTTACTGATGGGTATATTTAACAAGCTTGCAAAGTTTCTGAAAACATTTGTCTCTCACAAGCTGGAATATAGGATCCAGGACACAACTGTTCCTTGAGAAAATCCAAATCCCACTATTTTGTATAATTATAATGCACTCACAAAAATTGTTTGAAAACCAGAAATACTTACGCAGTCTTTATGTTCAGGAAAATATATAAAAATTCCCAATATAGGTCTGATTCAGCCATTCTGCAATCTCTGACTCCAAAATTTTTCACTTTAAACAGTTATATAAATTATAATTTTGCTCTTGGTATCTAAGGATATTTACAAGGTACAAATACCAGCCTGTTTGCTGATTTTTTTTTACCAGCTTATTCTCTCCATCTTTTTTTTTTATTTTTTTAATTCAAAGTTGTATTTATAATAGTAGTATGCATCATAATTCATAATAAACATATAGAGCGTCTTTTTACATAACACTGTATACAATCTATATTCGTACCATTCAAATCTTCAATCATGCATTTAGGATAATGACATCCATCTTAATCAACCACCTTTTGTTTTTTTTCCCCTCCATCCCCCCTTGCTCCCTTCCTTCCCCTCCCTCCCTTTGACCTTTCTAGTGTTCCTCTAATCCTCCTATGTACCCCGACCCAACATCACTGTGAATCAGCCTCCTTATATCAGAGAAAACATTTGGTATTTGGATTTTTGAGCTAGACTAACTTCACTTAGCAGTATATTCTCCAACTTCATCCATTTACCTGCAAATACCATTATTTTATTTTCTTTTATTGCTGAGTAAAATTCCATTGTGTGTATATACCACTTTTTCTTAATCCACTCATCTACTGAGGGACATCTAGGTTGGTTCCACAACCTAGCTATTGTGAATTGTGCTGCTATAAACATTGAGATGGCTGTGTCACAGTAATATGCTGTTTTTAAGCCCTTGGGAATAGACCCAGGATTGTAAAGAGAAAAGTTTTATTTTGGCTTATTTTGAGAGGTTACAGTCCAAGATTAGGCATACCTGTTTCTTTGGGCCTCTGGAAGGCATATGTGATGACAATGGAGGGGAGCATGTTGTAAAGCAAACTGGCTACACAATGAACTAGGAGATAAAATGGAAAGAGGAAGAGACTGGCATCCCAAAATCACCTTTGAGGGCACACCTTCAAAGGCCCAAGGACCTCCCATGCGGCCCTATGTCTGAAAAGTTCCACCATGTCTAATAGCACCAGCATCGGGACCGAGCTTTTAATACATAGACCTGCAGGGGACACTCATCCAAACCATAACACCAAGTCTGGGTAATTCTATCCTGCTTGTTATCATTATTGAGTACAAAGAATTTTGTACTGGGAGCTAATAGGAAACATTTTAATGGTTTCCATGTGTATACTTTAAATGATGAAAGAAAAGCAGATTGGTATGGTGTTTTAGAATTTACAAATTTCAGTCTTAATTCTACCTTAGTCTCTTTTTGAGCTTAGGTAATTTACCTAACACATCTTTTGTTAGTTGGCTTAGAATACAAGTATTTGTGGCAGACTTATACTTCAGTTGCTTACCCTGTCTCTTCCTGCTCCCTGAAAGTATAATGTTGCACAGGGAGTGACATGTAGAGATGTAAACATCTTTCTTCCATGACTTTCTACTGAGTTTAGACTATTTTTCAGACTGCTTCTAAAGCCAGTTGATAACATAATCTCAGGTAACCAATTGTCCTATCTCAAAATCTAGTTTTCTTCAGGAATCACCCCCTACCCTATGAGACGTAAATATATATGCACATACCTCAGTTATGCACTGAGCTCATGCCCTTTTGTGTGTGTCACAAGAGGGGTTAAATGTATTGGTTTGTAATGAGATAAAACAGGAAATAAGTGCATATAAAAAGGAATGGAAAATCTTACTTCTAGAACTGTTACTCAAAATATATATTTCTACATATAAGGACTAATAATCTCATTAGAACAAAAAGAAGTGGCTATTTGCATTAAAAGAAGTTTTAGTTATCTTTACTTGACAGTGTGTCTACACCTCAGGACTGATACATAAGAGACTAGTGCTTGTATCTTCTACTTATTATTTCTCTGGTCTAGGATCTAGAGTCATTGAGGATAAGTAAAAGACCTCTGCTCCTGATGGTCCCATGGTAATTTAAAAAAATGACAACTAATTATCCTGAGTCCTATATGTGGTTTCCAAGGTCATTTGGCACTAAAAATCATAATTTAAAATTTATTCAAATTATAGTAAACACCTTGTTGACACCCATGGGTATACTTTAAATGATGAAAGAAAATCAGTTTGGTATGGTGTTTCAGAATTTACAAATTTCAGTCTTGATTATACCTTACTCTCTTTTTGAGCTTAGGTAATTTACCTAACACATCTTAATTTCTGGTTCTTTATGAGTAAAATAAGGATAATATGGTATAAAATTATAATGGGAGTGGTACATAATGTTATTTGAAACCAAGAAGATCCATCCAACACGGACTTGAGATGTTTTAGTCAGCTTCTTCACCTTTATTACCAAAAGACATGGAAAGAACAATTTCAGAAGAGGGGACGTTTATTTTGGGCCTCATGGTTTCAGAAATCTCAGTCCACAGACAGCAGGCTCCATTGCTTTGGCCCCAAGATATGCAGAACATCATGGGAAAATAGGGTGGTGTTTAAAATCAGCTCAGAGCATGGCTACCAGGAAGCAGAGAGAGACTTCTCCTCTCACCAAGGACAAAATATGTACCCCAAAGACATATCCCACTGACCCACCTCCTCCAGCCACACCCTACCTATCTACAGTTACCACCCAGTTATTCCCATATCAGGGGATTAATGCACTGATTAGGTTAAGGTTCTCATAACCCAGTCATTTCACCTCTAAGGTTTCTTGAATTTTCTCATACATGAGCTTTTGGGAGGATACCTCATATATAACATGGGTTATGAGGAAAGGCTTCTTGAAGTAAATGAGATTAAGACAGTATACTCCATACTTGGAAATTGCTAAGAGTGCATATTTTAACTATTCTTATTTTTTTAAAAAGTATATAAGATAATGCACATGTTATTTGGTTTGATTTAGCCATTCCATGATATATACATATATCAAAACATCATGCTCTTTTCTATAAATAGATACAATTTTTATTTGTCAAATACAAATAACCTCCCCAACATTGCCACAAGTTAAATTTATGAAAAAATTGGTGATTGACTCAGTGTTGTATGTAGAGGGACATGTGTGAAATCATAGAGGCAAGAGGAACATGGTACCAAAAATGACTTGCAACAGGTGAAGTGTGGCTACAGCACAGAGCACAGAATGGATTGTACATTAATGATGATTCAGACTAAGAAATGTGCAAGAGTGAAGCATGTTGAAGTTTCAGAGCCAAATAGAAACCAGACAAGGCCCCCATATGCCCTGTTAAGATATATGTACACTATATTATGAAGGTAATGGGGAATCTATAGAAAGCTTTCAAGCATAGAATTGATAACATTTTTTAGAATCACAGTGTAGAGTACAGTGAAGTGAATTTTGTGGATGATGAAGAACATGGAAATTGGAGGACAGGAAACCATTTAGGAAGCTAGTGTAGTAATAGATTAAAATAAAAAATAGAATGCTACTTGATCTAGTTAGTGGTATAGAGAAATAAGAGGAAGGAGATAACAGAGAGACTGAAAACCACTGAATCTACAGGCCCATGATTGAATGGATGATGTAGAAGTGATAAATACAGTTTGCTTGCATCAGTATGATGCTCAGATATCTGTGTAACTAGGATGTAATGCAATTAAACATGAGATGAACATACAATTTATTACCCCAACCATGATATTTTTAAGAGTGATTAAAGATACTAACTAAAATTACAATGGACAGCAATAGAAAATTTAGGAATTCCAATCAAGTTTAGACCTATGGTCACTGAACATTGAAGCAAAAGAGCAACATTGTGAGGAGAATCAGGATTGGGAAGAAGATGGTAAGCTTTCTTGGTCTCTCAACCACTGCCTTGGCTTCTGTTCCCTGATTAATCTGTAGTTGTTCAACTAATCAAACATCTCTCATCCCATGCCTCTCCTTAGGGGTAGGTGGTGTTTTACCCTTCCTAAACATCCTCTTCTTTTCTAAGCAGAAAGTTTATAAAGACTTGTTTTATACAGCAAGGAAAACCTCTAGTTATTTTATAACATTAATTAGAGGAAGGAAGATCCATGATTAAGCTATGGAATCATAAGGAGAAACAGCAATTTTTGGTAGCCACTTCATCTTTAGAGTATTCTTCCATTCCTTTTATTTAAAGATCGTTAATCTAGGATTTTAGTCCCCTATCACATATCTGGATTGCAAATATTTTCTCCCAATCTGTAGATGGTCTCTTAACTAGGTTGTTTCCTTCATTGTGCAGAAGCTTTCTAGTTTGATGCAGTTCTATATATCCATTTTTACTTTAATTGTCTGTGCTTTTGGACTCCTACCCAAGAGAGCATTGCTTAGACAAATGGTATGGAGATCTTCCTGTTTTCTTCAAATAACTTCACAGTTTCACTTCTTATGTTTAAGTATTTCATTTTTCGTGTTGATTTTTATATATTAAGTGAAATAAATGTATATTTTCATTCCCCTGTATGTAAAGACATCAGTTTTTTTTAGCACTACTAATTTAAGAGACTGTATTTTCCCATTGTGTCTTCGTGACACCTTTGTAGATTGTAAATACATGCAAATACATTGTAAATACATCAAGATTTGTTGATTGCAAATGCAGAGAGTTCTAGACTCTCTGTTCTATTATATTGGTCATTATTTCTCTTTTAATTCCAGTGTCATGCTGTTTTGATTATAATAGATTTATATTCTGAAATCAGGGAGAGTGATAATCTAAGCTTTGTTCATTTTGCTCGAAATTTATCTCATTAATTGGGGTCTTCTCTGGTTCCACATGGATTTTAGGATTATTTTTTCTATATTCAAAATTATGTAAGGAATTCTAATAACTCAGTAGCAAGAAAACAAGTAATCTAATTACAAATGAGCAAAAGATCTGAACAGACATATGAAAATATACTCGGCATTTATAATCATCACAAAAATACAAATAAAAACTACAATGAGTTATCATTTGTTGCCTGTGATATTATTGGTACACATGGCTATTATTTTAAAAATGACAAATGATAATAAATGTTTGTGAGGATACAGAAGAAAGAATACCCTTTAAAGAAGACAATTCTTGTATACCATTGGTGGTGATGTAAAATAGTAGATCCATGTGAAAAATAGTAAGAAGATTTTTCAACAAACCTAAATATCAAATTACCAGGTTATCTAACAATCACTCATTTAGTTATATATCCAAATGAATTGAAATCAATATGTTGAGGAGATAACTACATTCACATATTTGTTTCAGCATTATTTACAATAACAAAGGTATGGAAGCAATCTATCAGCAGATAAATGGATGAAAATGTGGTATATATACACAATGCAATTCTATACAGACTTTAAAAAGAAGGAAATTCTGTCATTTGTAGCAACATAGATGGAACTTGGAGAACATTATGCTAAAATAAATAATCCAGACACAGAAAGACAAATATTACAATGATCATACTTATTTGTGGAATTTTAAAAAGCTGATCTTATAGAGTCCAAAGTTGGTTTCCAGAGGCTGGTCAGTAGGGATGAAGAAAGGAAAGAAGTTGATGGAAAGCTATCATGCTTCAGTTAGACTGGAGGAAAAAGTTTTAGTAATCTATCATACTGCATGGTGATTGCAATTAATAATACTATATTGTATATTTCAAAATTGTTAGATTTTCAACATTCTTATCACCAAAAATAATAAATTGATGAGGTGATAGATATATTAATTAGCTTGATATAAGCTTTCTATAATGTATAGATCATAGATCAAAACATTATATCATACCCCAGGAATATACACAATTATTGTCAATTAAGAATTAATTAATTAATTAATCTAATCTAAAAAATAATGTTGCTGATTTCATTATGGCATGAAGTCTAATGACTGAGATTTTTTCTCTAATAACAGTTGTTTTTAACATTAAGAAATTGGCTGATTTTGTTTTGGTTTTGTTTTTTGTTCTGTTTTGATTTTTTGTATATAATATTGATAATATTGTTTAATAATGTTACATGTGTAATGCTGACTTTAATAATATTGTGTGAAATTGTTAGTGCTATCCACTAATATCATTACATTTCTTACAAATCCAATAAATATTTTCTACTCAGTATCTTCATCCTTTTTCATCTTCCTACTTGTGTTGATGTTAGTTCATGTTGAGGAACTCTTCATCTTGAAAAACTGTGTCACAGAAAAAATATGAGTAACCCTCTGAATTACTTCCAGCCAAGTTTACTTAATTTATTTTTAGCTATTCTGACTAAATAAGATAGTGATATATTTATTTACCTTTTAGGTTTATTCATTTAAGCAAATGCATTTACAATTTGCATACAAATTTTCTTATGTGAATTGATTATGCTTTATAATTTCGAAAAAAATAACAGGGTCTTTACTTTTTTTAGTTGGTCTGTAAACTTTCAATGTTTCTAAACATTACCCACATCTAAACCCAGAGTATGCAACTTGAAATATTCTCACTTCGGAAAACATATCAACACTTTGTAAATACCTACAAAATTTCAAATAAAGCAACTTTTAATTTCTTTTTTTTATTCAAAGTTGTTGTGTATGACAGTAGAATGCATTACAATTCATAATACACATATACAGCACATTTTTACATATCTCTCGTTGTATACAAAGTATATTCACACCATTCGTGTCTTCATACATGCACTTAGGATAATGATATCCATCTCATTCTATCATCTTTTTGTTTTTACCCCCTTTCCCCCTTCCTTCCACTTCCTCCCCATTGACCTTTCTAGTGTTCTTCCAATCCTCCTATGCTCCCCATCTCAACCCCACTGTGGATCAGCCCCCTTATATCAGAGAAAACATTTGGCATTTGGATTTTTGAGATTGGCTAACTTCACTTAGCATTATATTCTCCAATTTCATCCATTTACCTAAGAATTCCATTATTTTATTCTCTTTTATTGCTGAGTGATATTACATTGTGTATATATACCACATTTCTTTATCCATTCATCTAGGCTGGTTCCACAGTCTAGCTATTGTGAATTGTGCTGCTATAAACATTGATGTGGCTGTGTCCCTGTAGTATGATGTTTTTGAGTCCTTTGGGAATAGACCCAGGAGTGGGATGGCTGGGTCATAGGGTGGTTCCATTCACAGTTTTCCAAGAAATCTCCATACTGCTTTCCATAGCAGTTGTACCATTTTGCAATCCCACCAGCAATGTATGAGTGTGCCTTTTTCCCCACACATCCTCTCCAACATTTATTGTTGTTTGTGTTCTTGATAGCTGCCATTCTGACTGGAGTGAAATGAAATCTTAGAGTAGTTTTGATTTGCATTTATCTAATTGCCAGAGATGTTGAACATTTTTTGCACGTATTGTTGATTGATTGTATATGACCATCTGAGAAGTGTCTGTTCAGTTCCTTAGCCTATGAATTGATTGGGTTATTTTTTTTTTTTTTGGTGTTAAGATTTTTAAGTTCTTTATATAGAGATTGGTACTCTATCTGACTTGCATGTAGTAATGGTTTGTTCTTAATTAGTAGGCTCTTTATTCACCTCACTGGTTGTTTCTTTTGCTGACAAGAAGCTTTTTAGTTTGAATCCATCCCATTCATTAATTCTAGATTTTAATTCTTGTGCTATAGGAGTCTTATTAAGGAAGTAGGAGCCTAATCTTATATGATGGAGGTTTGGGCCTACTTTTTCTTCTAATAGACACATGGTCTCTGGTTTAGTTCCTAGGTCCTTGATCCACTTTGAGTTGAGTTGTATGCATGGTGAGAGATAGAGTTTTAATTTCATTTTGTTGCATACAGATTTCCACTTTTGCCAGCACCATTTGTTGAAGAGGCTATCTTTTCTCCAATACACGTTTTTGGCACCTTTATCTAATACAAGATAGCTGTAGTTGTGGGCATTAGTCTTTGTGTCCTCTATTCTGTACCATTGGTCTACATGACTATTTTGGTGCCAATGCCATGCTGGTTTTGTTACTATTGCTCTGTAGTATAGTTTAAGGTCTGGTATAGTGATGCCACCTGCTTCACTCTTCTTGCTAAGGATTGCTTTAGATATTCTGGATCTCTTATTTTTCCAGATGAATTTCATGACTGATTTTTCTATTTCTATGAGGAATGTCATTGAGATTTTGATTGGAATCGCATTGAATCTGAGTAATGCTTTTGGTAATATAGTCATTTTGACAGCATTGATTCTGCCTATCCAAGAACAAGGTAGATATTTCCATCTTCTAAGGTCTTCTATAATTTCTTTCTTTATTGTTCTGTAGTTTTCATTATAGAGGTCTTTCACATCTTTCATTAAGTTGATTCCCAAGTATTTTATTTTTCTTGATGCTATTGTAAATGGGGAAGTTTTCCTCATTTCCCTTCCAAAGGATTTGTCACTGATATACATATATGCCTTTGATTTGTGGGTGATGATTTTGTATCCTGCTACTTTGCTGAATTTATTTACTAGTTCTAAAAGTTTTTTGGTGGAATCTTTTGGGTCTTTTAGGTATAGCATCATATCATCAGCAAATAGTGCTAATTCGAGTTCTTCTTTTCCTATCTGAATCCCTTTAATTTCTTTCATCTGTCTAATTGCTCTGGCCAGAGTTTCAAATAGTACGTTAAATAACAGTGGTGAAAGGGGGCATCCCTGTCTTGTTCCAGTTTTTAGAGGGAATGCTTTCAAGTTTTCTCCATTTACAATGATGCTAGCCTGGGGCTTTGCATAGATAGCTTTTATAATGTTGAGATATGTTCCTGTTATCCCTAGTTTTTCTAGTGTTTTGAACACAAAGGGGTGCTGCTGTATTTTGTTGAATGCTTTTTCTGCATCTATTGAGATGATCATATGGTTCTTATCTTTAAGTCTATTGATGTGATGTATTATGTTTATTGAAATCTATATGCTGACCCAACCTTGCATCTCTTGGATAAACCCCCCCTTGATCATGGTGCACTATATTTTTATATGTTTTTGTATTCAATTTGCCAGGATTGTGTTGAGAACTTTTCAGTCTATGTTTATTAAAGATATTGGTCTGAAGTTTTTTGAAGGAGCCTATAATCAAGGAGATAGCTAAAGATTGCGGTTAGCTGAGAGCCATAAAAGATGTTCTAGTTTCCACCTGATATTAATACATTATTCAAAGAATCTTTGTATGCCCGTGAACACTGCGTGACACACCTGTAAGCTTGAGCTGGAATATGAAGGATCCCTAATTAGGAAGGGCTGTTGCAGCTAGCTGGAAGCCATAAGTTCCACCTGATATGTATGTGACGCACCTGTAGGCACCCGCAAAGCTGAAGGTATATAACCGGGTGAAAGCGGTCCGAGTTAGGAGAACGGAGAATTCAGTCAGTCGGGCAGTCACTCGGTCGGTCAGAAGAATCAGAGCGGCCAGAACGTAGGCAGAGCGGTTACAGAAGAGAAACCAGATAGAAGACAGAAGAGAAACCAGATAGAAGAAGTAATGACTGGTCCAGAGTTAGGCCGAGACTCCTGAGGAAGACAGAAGACAGAAGAAAGAAGAGAGAAGAAAGAAGCTCTAATCTTTCTCTAAGCTAAGCTCTATCTTTCTTTCTCTCTAAGAAGCTAAGCTAAGCTCTATCTTTCTTTCTCTCTAAGACTCTAAGCTAAGAAGACAAGAAGAAAAGCTCGCTTTAATCTTTCTCTCTAGAAATCTTTCTTTCCCTCTCTAAGCTCTAAGAAAGTAGAAGTAAAAGTAGTAAAAGCTTAACTCTGCCTCCGAGTTTTCCTCGCGGTTTTCGGTACCAGGCAGCTTACAGTTTTTTTTTTTTTTTTTTTTTTTTTTTTTTTTTTTTTTTTTTTTTTTTGATGTGTCTTTACCTGGTTTTTGAATCAGGGTGATATTGGGCTCATAGAATGAGTCTGGAAGAGCTCCCTTTTTTTCTATTTCCTGAAATAAATTGAAGAGTATTGGTATTAGTTCTTCCTTGAAGGTCTTGTAGAACTCGGCTATGTATCCATCTGGTCCTGCGCTTTTCTTGGTTGGTAGTTTTTTGATGGCATTTCTATTTCATCACTTGAAATTGATCTGTTTAAATTGTGTATAACCTCCAGATTCAGATTGGGCAATTCATATGACTCTAGAAAATGTCAATGCCTTTGATATTTTCTATTTTTTTAGAGTACAAGTTTTTAAAATAATTTCTAATTATCTTATGTATTTCTTAGGTGTCTGTTGTGATATTTCCTTTTTCATCATGGATATTAGTAATTTGAGTTATTTTTTTTCTCTCCTTTTTGTTAGCGTGGCTAAGGGTCTGTCAATTTTATTTATTTTTTCGAAGAACCAACTTTTTGATTTGTCAATTATTTCAATTGTTTCTTTCGTCTCAATTTTATTAATTTCAGCTCTGATTTTAATTATTTCCTGTCTTCTACTGCTTTTGGCATTGATCTGTTCTTCTTTTTCTAGGGCTTTGAGGTGTGATGTTAAGTCATGTTGGTTTTTCTTCTTCTAAAGAAAGAACTGCATGCAATGAATTTTCCTCTTAATACTGCCTTCATAGTGTCCCAGAGATTTTGATACGATCTATCTGTGTTCTTATTCACCTCTAGGAATTTTTTAATCTCCTCCTTGATGTCTTTTGCAACCCCTTGTTCATTCAGTAGCATGTTGTTTAGTCTCAAGGTGTAGGAGTGTAGGAGTAACTTATTTTATTTTATCATTGATTTCCAATTTAATTTCATTATGATCTGATGGAATGCAGGATAGTATTTATAATTTTTATATTTGCAAAGAGTTGCTTTGTGGCAAAATATACGGTCTATTTTAGATAAGGAGTCATGTGCTGCTGAGAAGATATTATATCTGTTCACTTAGGGATGAAATATTCTATATATGTCCATTAAGTCTAAGTTGTTAATTGTATTAATGAGGTCTAAAGTGTCTTTTTTAAAATATAATTTAATTTGTTATATATGCTTTCAGAGTGCAATTCCTTTCATATTACATATAAAGAGCACAGTTTTCCAAGTCATTGGTTTTACATAAAGTATTTTCATACCATTTGAGTTTTTATACGTGCACTTAGTATATTGATGTCCAACTCCTTCTGCCATTATTCTTATCTCCCTTGCCCCCTACCCTTCCCTCCCTCCCCTTTGTTATATTTAACATTCCTTCATTCTTCTCATTCCCCCTCCCTTGCCACTATAATTCAGTATCCTCATAGCAAAGGAATCAATTGACCCCTTGTTTTTTGGGATTGGCTGATTTCACTTAGCATTATTTTCTCCAACTCCATCCATTTACCTGCAAATGCCATGATTTTATTCTCTTTTAGTGCTGAGTAGTGTTCCATTGTGTACCCATAATTCCAAGGCATTTCTGTACATCAGTGACAAATCCTCAGAAAGAGAAACTAGGAAATTCACCCCATTTACTATAGCCCCCCCAAAATAAAATACTTGGGAATCAACTTAACAAAAGAAGTGAAAGACCTGTGCAATGAAAACTACAGTACACTAAAGAAAGAAATTAAAGAAGATCTTAGAAGATGGAAAGCTCTACCTTGTTCATGGATAGGTAGAACCAATATTGTCAAAATGAAAATTCTACCAAAAGCACTATACAATTTCAATGCAATCCCAATCAAAATCCCAATATCATTCCTCATAGAAATAGAGAAATAAATCATGAAATTCATCTGGAAAAATAAGAGACCCAGAATAGCCAAAGCAATTCTTAACAAGTAGAGTGAAGCTGGTGGCATTGCTATTCCAGACCTTAAATTGTATTACAAAGCAATAGTAACTAAAACAGCATGGTATTGGCACCAAAATAGACCAGTAGGCCAATGATACAGAATAGAAAACACAGAGATCAACCAACACTTCTACAGTTCTCTTATATTAGACAAAGGTGCCAAAAACATGTATTGGAAAAAAGATAGCTTCTTCAACAAATGGTGTTGGGAAAACTGGAAATCCCTATGTAATAAAATAAAATTAAACCTCTATCTCTCTACATGCACAAACTCAACTCAAAGTGGATCAAGGACCTAGGAATTAAACCAGAGACCTTGCACCTAATAGAAGAGAAAGTAGGCCAAACCTCCAATATGTTGGATTAGGCCCCAACTTCCTCAATAAGACCCCTATAGTACAAGAATTAAAACCAAGTATTAATAGGATGGATTCAAACTAAAAAGCTTCTTCTCAGCAAAAGAAATGATCAGTGAGGTGAACAGAGAACCTACAGAATAGAAGCAAATTTTTACCACAAGCACATCAGACAGAACAGTAACTTCAAGGATATATAAAGCTCTCAAAAACATTTACACCAAAAACCAAACAACCCAATCAATAAATGGGCTAAGGAACTGAACAGACACTTCTCAGAAGATGATATATATTCAATCAACAAATATATGAAAAATGTTCTCTAACAATTAGAAAAATGCAAATCAAAACTTCTCTAACATTTCATCTCACACCAGTCAGAATGGTAGCTATCAAAAACACACAAACAACAATAAATGCTGGTGAGGTTGTAGAGAAAAGGGAACATTCATACATTGCTGGTGGGGCTGCAAATTGGTGCAGCCAATCTGGAAAAGAGTATGGAGAATCCTAGGAAAACTTGGAATGGAAGCACCATTTGACCCAGCTATCCCACTCTTCAGTCTATACCCAGACTTAAAAACAGCTAGGGACACAGCCACATCAATGTTTATAGTAGCACGATTCACAATAGCTACATTGTGGAAACAACCCTGATGTCCATCAGTAGATGAATGGATAAGGAAACTCTTTTATATATACACAATTGAACACTACTCAGCACTAAAGTGTCTTTATTTAGCTTTTGATTGGATGATCTATCCAGCGGTGAAAGAGGTGTGTTGAAGTCCTCTAGTAAAATTGCGTTGTAGACTATTTGACTCATGAACTTGAGAAGAGTTTGTTTGATGCGTGTAGATGCTCCATTATTTGGGGCCAATAAATTTATAATTGTTATGTCTTGTTGATGAATGGTTCCCTTAAGCATTATGAAATATCCTTCTTTGTCCCTTTTGATTAACTTTGGCTTGAAGTTCTACCTTATTTGGTATGAGAACGGAAACCCCTGCTTGCTTCTGCAGCCGTGTGAGTGGTAAGATTTTTCGTATCCTTTCACATGCAGTCTGTTGATGTCTTTTTATATGAGGTGAGTTTCTTGGAGACAGCATATTGTTGGATGTTTTCTTTTAATCCAGTCTGACAGTAAGTGTCTTTTGTATGGTGAGTTTAGGCCATTAATATTCAGGGTTATTATTGAGACATGATTTATATTCCCATGGATTTTTGTTTACTTTTAGTATTTAACTTGATTTTGTTTTTCCTCTAGTGTTTCTTTTAGTTTAATATTTCCCTTTGCTGATTTTCATTGTTGTTTTTATGTTTTTCTTCATGAAATATTTTGCCAAGGATATTGTGTAGTACAGGCTTTCAAGTTGTGAAATCTTTTTACTTTTGTTTATCATGGAAAGTTTTTATTTCATCTTCAAATCTAAAGCTTAATTTTTCTGGATATAAGATTCTTGGTTGGCATCCATTTGCTTTCAGAGCTTGATATATATTGTTCCAGGATCTTCTAGCTTTTAAGGCCTGGATTGAAAAATCTGCACATAATCTAATTGGATTCCCCCTATATGTAATCTGATTCCTTTCTCTCATGGCTTATTCTGTATGGTAGACATTTTCATTATAATGTGCCTTTGTGTGGATTTGTTGTGATTTTGTAAATTTGGTGTTTGGTAAGCCTCTTGAAGTTAGTTTTACCATTCATTCCTCATGTTTGGAAAATTTTCTTCTATTATTTCAATGAATAAATTACTCATTCCTTTGGTTTGGAACTCTATGCCTTCCTCTATTCCAATAACTCTTAAATTTGGTCTTTTTTAGCTAACCCATATTTCTTGAATATTCTGGTCATGATTTCTTACCATTTTCACTGTGTGTGGTCTACATTTTTTTCACAATTATACATTTTGTCTTCATTTTCTGAGGTCCTGTCTTTCAAGTGGTCTAATCTGTTGGTGATGCTTTCAATTGAACATTTAATTTGGTTTATTGCTTCTTTCACTTCCGGAATTTCTGTTTGGTTTCTTTTCAGAACCTCTATCTCCCTATTGAAGTAGTCTTTTGCTTCTTGTATTTGTTTATGAAGTTCTTTGTCAAAATGATCTTTTACTACCTGTAATTGATCTCTTATATCATTTTTGAGATCATTGAACATTTTAATTATATACATCCTGAACTCCTTCTCTGTCATTTCATCTGCTATGCTTGCCATGGAATCTACTAAAAATGTATATTGATTTGTTTGGGACACTTTCTTCCCTCATTTTTTCATATTGATTGTGTGACTTCTGTTCTAGCACTGTGGAACCTTGACATTTTTGTTTTTACCTTAAAGCCTTATGATGCCCCTGTAGTACAATGTTATCAGATCCCCATATAAACACTTTACACTCTAAATCCAGACATTTTCTATTGAGATGTTCACAATTTGGTCACAATGTACAGAATTAGTGAATTCAAATATTGTCTCCAATATACTCTGTAGGTTTATAAAGGAATTTATAATTTCTGATATTGGACACAGATGTGATATGCTTAGGAGGAAGGAGGTGAGGATATTGAATTATTATTTATTAGGAAGCATGAAAGAGAAATCTATGGATGTAGTTTAATATTAGCAGAAGAGAGAGTAAATGAATTGGAGTGAACAAGTTAGTGGGAAGCCCAAGGTGTATATAAACCAAACTTATGTATATGTTAAGCAAAACAAAAAATGTCAAAGTAGTAAAAATTGGTGAAAAAAGAAGGAAAAGAACATGAGTCAAAAACAGAAAAGAAACTATATATAACACAGCTTTGATATACTATCCAGTTGCCCCAGTCCTCAAAATCCTAATTCATGTATAAAACTTGGTTTCACATATGTTGAGAGTGTGAGGGTAGGGACTAAATAGGGAGAGGAAAGAAGAGGAGAAAAAAAAAGGAGGGAAAAAAAGGGAGAAACAAGACTAACCAAACAAAACAAAAGTATAAATAAAAAAGGGAGAGAAAATGTGCATGTTCATACACACACACACACACACACACACACACACTCAAACAAAACCACAAAAATGAACACACAAATAAATCACAGACAAGAAATCTTGAGGGAAGATTTCCTGGTTCCCTTCACATCCAGTAGATGTGGTCATCTGTTGTCAGTTTTCAGGATTTTATCACCACCCTCCAGAGAATGAAGTTAACCAAGTAGTCACAGAACCGGCCCTAGCTTCTGCTGAGGAATTGGAGTTGAGTTACAATCTGCGTACCTGGTGAGTGGGAGTTCAGAACTGGGAGTTGGCCCCTCTGGTAAATGGCGCTGAAAGGTGACCCAAGATGTGGGCATCTACTTTCCATGTCACAATATAGTTGCAGAGTTATGGGGCCGGCCCGTACGCTGGGTTCAGATAGGGGCTCCTCTGCTGTCTGTGTATGGCTTATGTAGATGTAGGTTGTCTTCAGAGCCTGTGTAAATTCCTCGGATGTTTGCAGGCTTCCGCACGTAGGTGAATTCCCCCCCCCCCCCTTTTTTTTTCTTTCTCCCTCTGTTGCAGCCACTTTCAAAAATGGCGGTGATCAATCTCCCTGGGAGTAATAGAACCACAAAGGACCTGATTGGTGTTCCTGTGCGTGGGAATTTGCCATGTGACTTCTCTGAAGGCAACTTGTGTAGCCAAACGGTCAACGCCTATCGTTTTGTGTTCTGCGCTGTTCCCTACTGGTACTGCTGCTGGAGTCCTTGTTCTTCTGCACTGTTCCCCACCGGCACCACTGCCGATATCTTTGTGCACTGTTTGTCTCCAACTTGGTATCTGCTCGAGTCAGCCATTTGGAGACTCACCTTCACTGTAGTCTGTTTTTTCAGTGTCCCAGAGAATTATGATGGACTTGGCTCCTTTGCAGGTGCAAGAGTATTGCTAGTAACTCAGCAGTATTCTCACTACTGAACCTCACTTTACTGACTGACACTTAATGTCTCCTGTCTGGTCCACCATCTTGCCAGTCTCCATAACTTTTAATTTCTGTGTTCCATAAAAATGCACCCAGAATTTTCAACCTAATGAAGATCAATTGATCTTACATAATCTTGAATGGAAGAGAAGTGATTGGGGATCAACCATTTTGGAACCAGAGGTAACATGCCTTAAGCCAGAATTGCTGGGACTGTATTTCCCCATCTTGTTCATTTACCAGATATAGTCTTCCCAGGGAAGTGTTTGTCCTTGGGAGAAGCAAATCTCTGCACTTTAACTAAACCCTATAAGAAGTCACTAGTTGAAGATGTTATGTTGTCCATACATACACCTCAAAGTTGAATTATACATATATTTATCTGTTAACTATTATGTAATAACAGTGGTGTTCAGGGTTGATTACAGCTGCTGGATTGTGTCTCCTTTTTTGTTTTATATTTTTTGTTTGCTTATCCTTGGATATAAAGAGTTAAAAGTACACAGGAAGCCATGATAGTTTCTAGTTTTACAAGACTTTATTTCCCCTGACAGGCATGTTTCCAATTGGGATGAGGATTTCTAACTCAGCAGATTTCATAGGTGAGGAGAGAAAAGAACCAAAAAGGCACCCAGTAAATCATTCAGAGACATGCTATGAGGGGTGAC
Organism: Tamias sibiricus; assembly: GCA_025594165.1. Lineage (NCBI taxonomy): Eukaryota > Metazoa > Chordata > Mammalia > Rodentia > Sciuridae > Tamias > Tamias sibiricus. Next base: position 132,266,133 of record CM046667.1, read on the forward strand.
TACTGTTTTCACCTCTTGATTCTCAGACTCATGTATTCTTCTTTTCTACATAAAAGTTGTACCAATCAGAGCTTAAATTTAATACACAAAGTGTGTCCCAAAGGATAGTACCCAAACCTCACAGAATATTGCTTTGAAGAAGAGATATAATATAAGGACTGGGGATATAGCTCAGTTGGTAGAGTGCTTGCCTTACATGCACAAGGCCCTGAGTTCATTCCCCAGCACGACACACACACACATATAGAAGAAAATAAAAAAGAAGTAAAATTGGGAATTCAGTAGGCCATTCCAATACTCTATTAGATTGGTATTCTTTAGGTAAGATAGAGTACCAAAACCAGTGGATCCTATTGTCTTATATCCTTATTTTTTCTAGTATATTAAACATGAATGGATATTGTAGTTTTACAAGACTCTTTGTATTTGTCACATGCTTTTTCTGCATCTATTGAGATAATCATGTAATTCTTGTCTTTAAGTCTATTTATGTGATGAATTACATTTATTGATCTCCATGTGTTGAACCAACCTTGCAACCCTGGGATAGAATCCACTTGATCATGGTGCACTATCTTTTTAATATATTTTTGTATATGATTTACCAGTATTGTCATGGGAACATTCTTACACCTCCTTCACTGTGAATTTGGTCCCCTTGTCTGATACCATTTTATATAGAATTGTATGCTAGTAGATTAAAAAAAAACCATAAGTTTATGATAATGGTACTGGTTGAGACACTGTGGGAAAATTAAGCAAGGAATAAGTGTCTATGTAAGAAACAGGTGGAAAGGATCCAATAAAGTTACTATGTCACCATATGGCCAGTTGATGTCCTTCAGGAATGAGATTACACTAGGGGCTGAAGGTTGGTCTCTGTTGCTGACATTTAGCAGTAGCTAAATCAGTCTTTGTCAGTGAATCTATGCTATTGGGTTCATGCATAGTGGACTATTTCTGCCACTATTTTCGCTCTTTCCATGTGCCCAGCATGTTAGCACTGAAGTGGCAGAAGCAGGTTGATGTCAATTTTCCAATTATATTTTTACTTGTTCTTTTTATTTCCTCTTCCATGCATCATACCCTCTGATGAGGATTAACATGTAAAACAAATATTTATGCTTCTTTATTGCTTATATTTCTTTCTATATGCCTTTGCCCAATACATCCTTGCCTCCAAACTTTGACTTGTTTTTTCCCCTTGACCATCTCTGAAACAATAAAAAATAAGTTATCTTGGAAATGATAATTCTGAAATGAATCTGTCTTATCCTTCTTGTCCAACATTTCTGTCATTACCTCTGTAGGGATAACCCAGGAAAATTTTTTTCTCTACCCTTCTCACAAGGGTTAGATCAGTGAGAGAGGTACCAACATCTTTTTAAAACTCTATAACTAGCTAATGTCCCCAGAACTGCTGGCAGCAGGGACTCCATTTGAAATGGGCTCTGTAATCTCGATGGATGGAAGGAGCCAAAGCACTGTGCCCAGATGACACCAGGTAACTGCCAAAAACAAAGCAGAGATGGTATATGTTAATGAACAACACAGTTCCTGTGGTAACCAGTTCACCATATGTGACCTAACATACAGAGGGCTCTGGCTGTGGTTCATTAGGGCTCCAGAGAACAAAATTGACAAATGCATTACTAAGAAGCAATCTGATTTTATAACTGGATCTTAACTGGAGGATCTTAACTGAAGGCCTAACTTGAGCCACCAGGATAGAAGGATGTTCTCTTACCTACTTCCCCAATCTGAGTTATTTTCAGATCTAGATTCATGAATGTTGGAGTAGCTGGACATTGCTAAAGAAGGACACGTGCATATGAATTTTCTCCCTATAATCTTCATAGTTCTTTATTGGAGCGATAATGCACTGGGAAAAGGTAAACATTCAAAATTTTAGGAATGACTGGACATTGGCATGGAGCTAATTCTTGTTTCTAGAAACCCAGAACATAATTATACTACACTAGTTATTGGGGCTTATGGGGATTAGATGTTCTGGCCAATATCAACTGTCATAGTGAGCCCAACAGGACCCTGAATGCAGTGTGTATGTGTGTTTTTGTGTATGTGTGGATGCAAACATACTCTTTATATTTGGGACCCTATATATCTCGGCTCTCTATTATCCTGTATTTGATTCATTTTATATAAATGTTATACAGTTTTACCCACCCTAATTTAAAAGTTTTTTTTTTTTCTAAAATAAGCTTACAAAATGAAAAAGTTTCATTGATAGTTTGATCAAGGTGTATTTCAATATATAGGTGAATTTAAGTACACTGAATCCTTTATAATATGGGATTTTAATAAGGCCAAGGCCAAGTTTTAACTTTCCATTTATTTAAGTACAGTTTATGTCCCTCAGTAGAGTTTCAAATCTTCATCCAAAAAGATCTTTCACCTTTCTTATAAAGTTAATTCATAGTTATTTTGTCTTTTTGAATGTTTTTGTAAACAATACATTTTGTTATATCTTCTGATTATTGTTTGTAGGTAGAGCATCTATTTAAGTATAATAATTTTGTAATTGAACACATATTTAAATTACTTCTAATGAGTTGTTTGTTGATTATTTTGAGTTTTTCAGCTACAGCATAATCTAATATTCAAATAATGCTAATGCTAATATCATCTCATCATTCCTAATACTTATTCTTGTTAACTTATTGTCATATATAATTGCATTGTCTGTTTGTTCAGAACAAAGTTAAATGGCAGTGATGAAAGAGACATCGATAATAATAACATTTTTTGGAATGCACCATATGCTAGATGTTATTGTCAGTATTTCGCTGGTTCAGTTTACAGAATCTTCAGAATGACTCTATGTGACTTCTAAGTACAGTTTGACTTCAGAGACTCGTCCTCATCCCACAATATAATACTACCTTTTTAAAGTAATTACTGAAATCAGTGACACTAATGTACAGTCTCAACATGCAATCCACATATCCCTATATCAATATCAGCTGGAGTCTTTTTTTTTTTTTGGCACTGAGGATTGAACTCAGGGGCACTCGAACACTGAGCCACATCCCCAGCCCTGTTTTCTATTTTATTTAGAAACAGGGTCTCACTGAATTGCTTAGTGCCTCTCCATTGCTGAGGCAGGTTTCGAACATGAGATTCTCCTGCCTCAGCTATCCAAGCCACTGGGATTACAGGCATGTGCCACTGCACTAGGCACCTGGAGTCTTAAAATGCATATTTCTAGATCTCTCCTCCAATCATAGCACTCTCAAATATTGGGAGTGTAGCCTACAATCTTACTTTCATCAAGATCCTTAGATGATTGTAATGTATATTAAGCTTTGAGCACAATTATTCTGATATTGCATTTGAATTTAAAGGGGAGTTCTAATTTGAATTATATAGTTTTAAAACATTATTATTTACCAAAAAAACTTCAAGATGGTAGAATAGAAGCAGAATACAGATCCCAGCTTCTCTGAAGTTCAGAAACAAGAGACTTGAAGATGCTTGGAAATTCTGTTTACTAGAACAGAAAGCAAGAAAGAATTTATCAGCCCTGAACTTGCACCTGCAGCATCAGGGCAGGTCTCGGTAGAGGGTAACAAAGAAAGAGAGGCAAAACTAACAAGTTTTCCTTAGAAACAGCAGTAAATATAACACACAAAGTTATAGTCTGAGTCAAAGATATATCTGGGTGTAGGTATATAGATAATCTGGGACTATTGCCTCAGACCCTCTAGAAAGCTCTTAAACACCCAGAAATACCACAGAATTGCTAGAGTCACCCAGGTTCATTCCAGAGTTGGGCAGGATGAGGTCTGTGTGGATATGCATGAGAGCCCAAGTTCTGGGTAGATTTTGAAGCATGGAGAAAGATGGAGAAAGAAATATCTGGCTCCCTAACTCAGTGCAAATACATCTGGTGTGGTCACTACCTCCATGCTCAGGGGTCTTGTAGCTAAGGTTTAAGCATTTACTATACCCCCCAATACCTGGTATAATCTAAAGCTGGAAGGTCCAGTGGGAAATCTCTCCATCTCAAATGACAAAACAAGATAATAAGATACCTCCAAAATTTAATAACCTTCAAATACCTAAACAAAGTGGATAGAATACTGAACAAAGAATTTGAAAAGTCAATCTACAAAGAGTGCTTTTAGACTCTTTAGTGTTAGTGTTCTTATTTCTCTAGTGTTGTCTTCTGTGTTGATTTGATAGATTTCCACCTACTATTTCAAATTTCATACCTTAGTTCAATAATTTTATTTGTTCTAGTTAGTTATACATTACATAGAATGCATTTTTATACATCATCCATAATAGATGGAGTATAACTTCTCATTCTTCTGGTTGTACATGAGGTAGAATCATACTGGTCATGTAATCATATATGTACATAGGATAATAATGTCCAATTCATTCTACTATCCTTCCTACCCCCATAACCCCTCCCCTCCCTTCAGTCCCCTCTGCCTAATCCAAAGTACCTTAGTTCAATTTTATGTAATTTTTAAAATTTCATAATGTGTTAATTGAACTTATTTACTCTCTTTTCTTCTTTTTCTTTTGTACACTCTCCTCTTTTTTTATAGACACACTCTCTCTTTGCTTTGCTTCTTCTGTCACTTTCCCTCCCCCTCCTTGCTTTTATTTATTTTGCTTCTTCTTCTTTCCCTTTTCTTTCAATGCTCTATTTAGTTTAATGTTAATTTCACTTTTGTTAATATCTACATTTTCATATTACTATAGAATATTACTCTCCTTTTCCACTTTCAAACTGGTGGAGTTGTAGAGAAAAATTTCCAATAAGTTTTTATTGTTTATTAGTATGTGGTTTGCTCTCAAGTGGTCACAGTTACTAGTGATTATGATCTCTTCTTAAAATGATGCTTGAGATTGATCATAGCACAATGAACATATTGAGTAGGGGCTTTGATGCTAAGATATATCCTGACCTGGGACACATAGTAAAGAGAAAGAAGCTCACTCCAAACACCATCACATAACAGTGAAAACAATTTCCCTGAAGATGCACAAATCTCAATATAAAAACATAGGAAGCATGATAGAACAAGGTAATAAGATAACTACAAAATTTAATAACCTTTAAATACCTAAACAGAAGAATATCAAAGTGGATAAAAGACTGAACAAAGAATTTAAAAAGTCAATTGTAAAAAATGATCAATGAATTAAAAGTAAATCTAAGGAAGAAACTAAGGGAGAAAATATAGGATATGAACAATATTTCAACAAAGAAATAGAAACAATGAAAAATAACCAAACAGAAATCCTGGAAATGAAAAAAAAAATCAATTTGAAAAATAGAGAGTTTCAATCACTAGACCAGCAAAATAATGAATATCAGGGCTTGTGAAATCAAGATGGATGTGTTAGGGACAAAATAGATAGAAAAGCAACTATAATCATAATATACAAGATCTGTGGGTCAATATTAAAAGTCAAACTTCAAGCTCACAGGTCTTGAGGAAGGAAAGGAGATACAGAGTAATAACAGAGAAAACTCATTCACTGAAATAATAGCAGACATTTTCCTGAATGTTATAGTTTGCATGTTAGGTATCTGCACATAAGTTTATAAGTTAATGCACACATAGTCACAGGTGAAATAATTAGATTATGACAGCTGTAAAAATCAAACTATATACTTACAGATATATATGTATATAGTATATATATATATATATATATATATATATATACACATACAAATATATATGTATACATATATGTATGATGGATTTCAAGAGCAATAACAAACCAATCCCAAGACTAGAAGAAAGAAAGTTCAGAACTGAAATCAATGAAATAAAAAATAAGAGTTATTGAAACAAAAGAGTTGATTCTTTGAAAACATAAATAAGATTGATGAAACCTTAGCCAAAACAACAAAAATAGGGACATAGAAAGCCCAAGTTAATAAAATTAGTGATTAAAAGAGAGATATTAAGACAGACTGAAATCCTTCAGATCATTGGGGGACTACTTTGAAAAATCATATTCCAACAAATTGCAAAATCTAGAAGAAATCAGCAAATTTTTAGACATACATGACTTACCAAAACTGAACCAAGACAATATAAAAACCTGTTTAGACAAATAATAAGTAATGAAATTGAAGCACAAAGCCACCCCCCCCAAAAAAAAAAAAAAGAAAATGCTGGGAGCAGATGGATTCACTGCTAAATTTTACCAGGTCCTTAAAGAAGAACTTCCATCAATGCTCTTCAAATTATTCCATGACATAGACATAAAAGGAATGTCTTCAATCTCATTTTACAATACAAAATGGATCATAGGTAAAGGCACAAGACCAGAAACTTTGCAACTCTTAGAAAAAGTATGAGGGAAAGACTTCCTGTATAGGAATCATGTAGCTCTTGACATAACAGCAAGAATCATTCAATGGCATGGTATCAATTGAAAAAGCTTCTGTACAGCAAAAAGCACAAGAGGGTAGAGATACAGCCTACACAATGGGAAAAAAAAAACAAACTTGACCAGCTACTCTTCTGACAGAATTAATAGCCATAACACATAAAGGACTCAAGAAAACTCAGTACCCCCAAATTGATAATAATCCAGTCAACAAAGGGGCAAATGAACTTGACACTTCTCAAAACAAGTACAAGTGGCCAAAAATTATATAAAACATGCATGATATCCTTAGCAATCATGGAAATGTCAATTAAATCTACACTAAAGTAAATAGGCCTTTAGTATAATGTTTATGTTTGTCTGTGCAGGACTTAGGTTGTATTTAATAATTGCTATGTTTGTGCCAGAAGCTTTAGATTCCTCTATCATACCTATTTTTATCTCCCCTCTTGACTTTGGGAATTCCAAAAAACTCCTCCTCAGAAAAAGTATGTGTCTAACACTTATTGCTTCTGTAATCAACTGTTATTATATTGAAACTCCGATGAGAAGGTAAATCGTGCATTAGAGGGGAATTCCATAATCTTCTGATAATATATCAGGCTTGTGTTGAATCACCAGCAGAATAGTTTTTTTCCCCTTATCTTTTTCTCCATTCCCTGTATGCAGCATTTCAAAACTATTTCCTTGAGACTTTGACTTTTCTTGACTATGTTTGTTTCCCCTTTAGGTAGAAGGTTTTAAGAGGTCGGAATAGGAGGAATTCTCTTCCCATTCTGGGATAAAGCTCTAGGATAGATTTTTTTTCTGGAGAGTTGTTTTTTGGTATGGAAGAGATTATGGGCATATTTCAAACTGGTTATGTTTCCTAAAAGAGAAGATCTTTCCCAGATACTTATGAAAAATTGGTGGAATTCTTAGAGTGAAAAGCCTATATAAGTGCAGGGGACCCCCTAAAATTGTGGCCTCTGGAAATTTCTCCCTCTTATTCAGGTCCACACTCAGATTCCCATAGTTTGTCAAAGGAACCATTTAATTAACTTTACAGCTTATGGATTTGAATGACTTTTTCTCCAGGTAAGCAAATCTTGTGTTCTGTCTTTCTTTGAACATCCCTATCTTTCTAGATTTTGCAGTGACATCTTGTCTTGAGAACTTAGATCTCTTATTTTTCTCTGAAATTTATTGATTTCAAATGTGTCCAGGTTTTTCTTCCTGTAAGAACAAGAGCGATGACTTCCACACACTTTACATGTCATATCTGAAGCTGGAATCCTGGTACACCCATTTTTGATGGTCCCAGTATTTCCCCAAGCAATGTCTGTTTTTTTAAAAAAGGAATTGTTATTTTTAGATTTGAACAGTTATAATTTTCATTGTTGTTTTGATTTTAACCCCTGGATAAGTCATTTAAGTCCTTTATTCTCCTCTACTACATTTGGTTATTATAAATATAAATCAAACTGGCCAGTTACAAAATTAACTTGATTTATATGTTGATTAATCTACATTTCAAAAAATGAAGTTATTTGAGATATGTATTGAAATTCTATACAACTTGATATAAGAACATCATCAAATTCACCAATTCACTAAACTCAGTTAAAAGTGATCAATCATCCAAAAAGCATTTGTATCCTAGATTATTCTTGAACATTCCTGAACTATGTGACAAGAATACTTTCCACAAAACCTTTACTTCCTCATTGTCTATTTTTCAGAAGTTTCATTAAGAAACTATTGTTGATGATAAATTATATTAATAATAGTACTTTACTACTATGCTAAATAAATTGAAATATTATTTAAGATCATTACTACCAAGTGCATTTAACTATCAGCAAAATGAAGCATTAATAGAATTGCTTAGTTTCTTATGATAATTTTTTGCTCAATAAAATCTTAGCTTTGGTGATCTGTGAAGATATCATACTCTATCAAATGCTATCACTATAATTACCTATAATCAACTTTTGACACATTAGCACCTAAATGTTACAGGAACATATATTATGGCAATTAATAACATGTGCTTTGTAGTTAGCCAGATGAGAGTTGAAACAGAAGACTTTACTTGGTATGTAAAAAGACATATTTTAAATTACTTTACCTCATTTCCCTCACATATTCAGTAGGAATTATACTTCATATCTTTAGTATTGTCATGAATTAAAATTTAACATTTAAGGTGCCAAGCACAAAATAGATCATCAAAAAATGGTAAACTAAACTAGACTTCTAAGATAGCCTTCCAAATATGCTCCCCTCTAATTCTATAACCTGCAAATATGATAAGATATCACTGTCATGATTGTGTTGTTATGTGGCACAGCTGACCTTTAGAGTTTGATATTACCTCAGTGGGCCTGATTTAATCATATGGGCCCTTAAAAGCAGAGCACTTTCTTTGCCTGGTCATAAATGTGTATTCAGCACATAGTTGCTGATTGAAGCTGGAAGAGGAAAACTCCGTGAATATACTAAATGCCACCAAATCATACGTTTTAAAATGGTTAAAATGATGACTTTTATGCTGAGTATTTTACTGCAAAAACTGGGGGAAAAAAAGACTAGACATGCAACAAGGCAGGAACATGTTACACATTATTCAGGGGGAAAAAGGGGATCAACTGAAACCTTCCCTGAGACATTCTAGAATTAGAAGATAGAGACTTTAAAACACCTATTATACATATGTTCAAATATTTAGGGGAAAAGATGGCATAAGAAAATACATGGGGAATCTCAGCAGAGAACTGAGAACTATATAAAAAATGGAAATTTAAGTGCTGAAAAGTAGAATCTATGAAATAAAAGAAAATAACTGTGTAGATTAAGAAAAGAATGGAGATTGCAGAAGGATCCATGAAAAAAGAAGAAATATAAATAAAAATAGCATTCTAAAGAGCAGAAAGCATTGAAAAATAAATAAGGAGACTCAGTGATTTCTAGGACAATAATCAGGAAACACACAACACACACACACACACACACACACACACACAAACACACACACAAGACCCAATGGAGAGGAGAGGGGGAATGGCTCAGAAAATAATAATGACTTAAAGTTTCCCATATTGTTTCAAAAATATAAAAATGCATATCCAGGAATCCCAGTGAACACAGGCTGGATAAATACAAAGAAAACTACACTTAGGCACATCATTATTAAACTTCATAACATGAATGATAAATACAGAAGTTTTCAAAGTAGCCAGAAAAAAATGGTAAATTGCGTACAGGGGAACAATGGTATGAACATCAGCTGAATTATCATCACAAATAATGAAGGCCCTAAAATAATTGTGTATGTTTAAAGTGCCAAAAAGAAAAGAATAAACCCACCATTATACTTCCAGTAACAACAACCTTTGAAAATGAAGGAAAAAATACATTTTAAAAAACTCAAATTTGAAAGAAGTTGACACCAGAAGAACTGCACAACATGAGATACTTAAGATTCTTCTTTAGGCAGTAGAGAAATGTTATCAAATTGGAATAGCAATGGACTTGTTTAAAAAAAGAAATATATGTAAACAATTCTCTTTATTTCCTTCTTAATTCTTTAAAATGCTTATTAAATAAAATAATAACAAAAAAACTTGATTTTACCATATATGGAGATGTAAAATATAGAACAAAAGGCTGGGGAATAAATAGAATTATGCTTCTTTATGGTTCTTATATTTTGTATCAAGTAGCAATGTTAATACCAAGTAGATTATAATGAATTAAGGGAGAATATTGGAATCTGCAGAACAATAATTGAAAAATAATAAAATGACATAACTAAAAATCTAGAATCATTAAAATACAATAATAAAATCATTCAATTAATCCAAAAAAGTCATTATGGAAAGTAAGGGGGAGCAGAGGAACACACATACAATAGAAATAAAAAACAAAGAGATAGACTATCAGTTAAGTAGCAGAGCACTTGCCTAACATGTGAGAAGTCCTAGGTTTAATTCCCAGCATGACAAAGAGATAAAGGAAGAGAGAAAAGAAGAAGGATAAGGAGAATAAGAGAGAAGTAAAGGGAAGAAAATACAAATAGAAAACAAACAGAAATAGAGAACAAATAGCAAGTCAGTAGATTGTCAGCTATAGTATTCAGATCATTGGTTGCCCCCTCTCCATGATTTCCATCATCTGGCATCTATGCCTTTGTATAATACAAGAATTTTGACTTGTTTCCAACCAATACAACATGGAAAGTGATGAGATGTCATCCCTATATTAGGTTATATTATAGAAGACTACGTCCTAGTAGATTGAAACAAGAAAATTTCCTTGCTGATTTCTCTCTATTGACAAATGTTTCTCCAAGGGCAAAGACATGCTTATATTACAATAGGCAAAGATTTAATAACATTGATTTAAATTTTCACCTTAAGATTTTGGAAAAAGAAAAGCAAGTTAAATCCACAATACTTAGAAGGAGGTAAATTATTAACCATAGGTAATTTAAAAATGAAACAAATAGTATATAGCATTAGCACATATTTTAAAAAACAAAAACAAAATAGACAATCCCTTGGAAACTCTGACCAAGACAAGACACACAGGAAAAAATACAAATTATCAACATGAAGAAAAAAGAGCAAGCATCACTACCAATCTTACCCTCTTTAACACAGTGATAAAGGGATGCTATGCAGAAGGTCATGACACTAAATATGGCTGATTAGATAAAGTGAACACAGACCTTGAGAAACACAATTTACCACAACTGAATCAAGATGAAATAAAAAAATCCAAATATCACTGTATCTAATAAAGATTAAATTCATCAACAAAAATATTTTCAGAATAACCTCAGCTAGTGTTAATGCTGAATACTATAAACTAGAGTGAAGAAATAATTTCAATCTTACACAAAATATTTCTGAAGATAGAATAGTTAATATATCACAGCTTGTTTCAGAAGAACAACGTAATCCTCATACCCAAATATGAAAGGAAAGAAAATTAAAAAGTAAAACCTCTTATTAACATAGACAAAAAAATCCTTAATAAGACTATCAAATTTAATAAATAACATCTTGAAAATAATATTTTATGCTCACATAGGATTGGACTCAAGAAAGAAATTTTGGTTCAAAATTATAAAAGTAATTATAATTTGCTACTTTAAAAGAACAAAGGAGAAAAATTATACTAATATTCCAAAAGATGGAGAACCAGGCATACAAAAATTCAACAATTTGTGATTTAAAAACTTTTAGAAAACTATGAATATAATGGAACTTCTTTTTTTTTATTAAAAGAACTTATGGAGTCCCACCAGCAATGTAAGAGTGTGCCTTTCTTCCCACATCCTCTCCAACATTTATTGTTGTTTGTGTTCTTGATGGCTGCCATTCTGACTGGAGTGAAATGAAATCTTAGAGTAGTTTTGATTTGCATTTCTCTAATTGCCAGCGATGTTGAGCATTTTCTCATGTATTTGTTGATTAATTGTGTATCTTCTTCTGAGAAGAGTCTTTTCAATTCCTTAGCCCATTTATTGATGGATTATTTGGGTTTTTTTGTTGTTAAGTTTTTTGAGTTCTTTATATATTCTAGAAATTAGTGCTCTATCTGATGTGCACGTATGGGACTGCAAAATGGTGCAACCGCTATGGAAAGCAGTATGGAGATTTCTTAGAAAACTGGGAATGGAACCACCCTATGACCCATCCATCCCACTCCTGGGTCTATTCCCAAAGGACTTAAAAACAGCATATTACAGTGACACAGCCACTTCAATGTTTATAGCAGCACAATTCACAATAGGCAGGTTGTGGAATGTAAGAGCCTTAATGAGGAGGTAGCTAAGATGGCGGCTGGCTGAGAGCCAAAGAGGAGGCGTTTAATTGTTTTCTCCTGACCTTAATGTAATCAACTAAGAATATTTCTGTACCCGTGAACACTGTGTAACGCACCTGTAAGTTAAGCTTGTGACATGTGCATACTTGTTAAAGTGAAGAGTATTTAACCAGAGGGAGTTGGGGTTGTTGGAGTTGGAGAGAGAAGTCAGCCGAAGAAGCAAGAATAAAGAACCTACTCATTCTCAGTCTGCCTCTGAATTCTTTCCCGCGGTATTGTTGCTGCAGTCGGCAGCAGCTGCAGGTGGCAACAGTGGAACCAACCTAGATGTCCCTCAGTAGATGAGTAGATAAAGAAAATGTGGTATATATACAAAATGGAATTTTATTCAGCGATAAAAGAGAATAAAATAATGTCATTTGCAGGTAAATGGATGAAGTTGGAGAATATAATGCTAGGTGAAGTTAGCCAATCCCAAAAATCCAAATACCGAATGTTTTCTCTGATATAAGGAGGCTAATTCACAGTGTTGTTGGATGGGGGTACACAGGATGATTAGAGGAACAATAGAATGGTCAAAGGAAAGAGAAGGGAAGGGAGGGAGCAAGGGGGGGAAGGAAAAAAATAGTGGTTGAATGAGATTGATATCATTATCCTAAATGCATGATTGAAGATCTGAATGGTACTTATATACTTTGTATACAAACAGTTGTATGTAAAAAGATGCTATATATGCACATTATGAAATGTAATACATACTACTATTATAAATAAAAATGAAAGGAAAAAAGAACTTATGGGAATTCTATAATCTACTTCATATTTAATGACTAAATTTAATACTTTCCCCTTGAGATCAAGAAAATGCAAAAATATCTGTTTTTATCATTTCAGTTCAAGACTGTACAAGGGATCCTAGCCAATGCAAAATAGCAAGAAACAGAATTGCTAGGCACACAGATTAAAAAGAAAGAAGTGAAATTATATTTTTCACAGACAAAATTATTTATTGCATAGAAAAGCCTAAGAAATACATAAAAAACAAAGTTAATAAGTGAATATTTACATTTATAGAGTATATATCTATATACATATTTTAATTCTAGCAGAAAGTCATTAAAATTAATATAAACTATAGACAATACTATCCCCTACAATGACATCACAGAAGTAAGCTAGTAAATCTGGTAGAAGGCATTCAAGAATTCTTGAAAACTACAAACATTGCCAAGAGAAGAACAAATCAAATAAAAGGAAATCCTGATTAAGATTGGGAAGATTCAATATTGGTAAGATTTTGCTTATTTTTCAAGTTGATCTACAAATATGAAGCTTTTTAAATTAAAACCACAGCAAGATTTTTGGTACGATGTGGAATGCCAATTCTAAATTTTATAGGGGACACATGGACCTAGAGTAATGAGAAGATTTAAAAATAAGAGAAAACATACAAGCTAACATATCCTGATTTAAAGACTCCCTAAAATTAATAATTAATATAGAATGATTGGGCAAATGGGAGGGTGGGTAGGGTGGGGGCATGAAGGCAGGAAAGTTGGTGGAATGAGATAGACATTATTGCCCTAGGTACACATACTGTGCAATGCTGCATTGTGTACTGAGAAATAAAAAGCTGTGCTGCAATTTTGTACAATGAATCAAAATGCATTTTGCTGTCATAGATACCTAATTAAAATAAATTAATTAATAAAAATAGAATGATATTATTCTAAAGGATATAAAGCATGATTAATTATAAAAATTGAAGTTATGGTTTTCTGGAAGTATTTGCAGGAAAACATCTTTATGCAATAAGCAAAGATTTCTTAGGGTACACAAATGATTTCCATAAGAGAAGAAGTAATGATCAAATAAACTCCATTATATTAAGAACTTTTGCTTATCCAAAGGCATAATTAAGAAAATGAGAAAATAAGCAACAGAGTAAGAGAAAAATATTCAATAAATACAATTAATAAAGGACTCAATTGTAATATATAAAGTGTTCTTTAATTAAATAAGAAAAGACAGACACAACCCAAGATTAAAAAAAAAAATAGAATAATTTGAGCAAACACTTTACTCGGAAAGATGTACAAATTGGCAATAAGCTCCTGAAAAGTTGCTCAACATCATTAGTCATCAGGGAAGGCAAATTCAAAACATAATGAGATACCACTTCACACCCACTAAAAAGGCTAAAATTAAAAAGACTGACAACTCTGAATTTTGGCAAGGATGTGAAGCATCCAAATCTTTCATACATCGCTGGTGGGAATGCAGAATGGTACAGTCACTTGGGATTTGCCTGTAAAAGTAAACATGCACTTTCCACATGATCCTGGAATTCTTCATCACAGTAACTCTCCAAGATCAATGACAATATCTAATCACAAAATGACTTTTGCAAGTATCATTTTAGCACTTTTATTCACAATAGTAAAAACTAAAAGAAAAACAAATCTCCATCAAAAGAAAAATGGATAAATAAATGTCATATATTCCTATGATTAAATAATTCTCAATGATATAGTCTGAATTTACTACTGATAAGTACATCTTCATGTATGAAATCTTAAAAATATCTCTGTTGTGTACAGTAGCTGACAATAAAGTATGTGTATGATATACTTTTTTATGGGCTACAAGAACAGGGAAAAGTAAACCATGGTGTTAGTCATCAGAACAGGGATTATTTATGGAGGTAGGATTTCCTAGAAGGGGACATTAGGGAAATTTATATGGTGAAAAAAAATTATTTTAGAAGTTAATTGTTACTTGGTTACACAGTTGTATACAGGGATGTGCTGGAGTCAGCTTTTACCTGTTCTAAAAGGCCAATTACATGTATTGTTTTGCAATCTCCTTTCAATGTCATAGCATCAGTCCACTATGGTGTAAATATTTTCATCATGGAAATTGGCAAATGCTATCTAACATGGTTGTAATTTTTAGATAGCTGATTGAGTAGTTCATCACTGGACTGTATAAAGCTGTACACTATCAAACTCTTCACATTAAATCTGTGATATTGAATATATAGTTACCACTTACCAACCTGAAATTTCAAAGTGTCCTAAGTTCTTTCCACCTTAGAGGTAAAATTGAAATCTCTGCCGTTCTGTTCTTCTACAGTTTGTTGTGGAGCAAACATTAAGCTTGTACTCAAGCCAGGGTTGTGTTTTGTTCAAGAACAAGAAGTATGATCATTTATTTTTGAAGTTATGTTTTTCTCCTCAGTATACAAGGGTGCATGCATCCTAGATTTTCTCTCTTTTAGGTTGAGCAGGGACTTGTCTAAAGTCCATTTTCCCCCCTTCAGTTATATTTTGCCTCATTCTTCATATATTTGAAAGAAATAGGCTTGCCATCTCTAAACCTATACGTAAATCATCTTTGCAACAATATGGCATTGTTATTGTGAATGTGTGTGTGCACATACCCATGCAGGCATGCATACAGACGTGTGTTTTTCTAATTGCACAAAGCAGAATAATTAGAACACATTTAACCAAAATAGTGCTGCTATTATTACTACAATCTGAGCATATGACAATTGCACAGCTTTATTTGTTGATTTTTTAAAAAAATCAGACACAGTATTTTCCAAAGAATTAAAATCTTTTTAAAATAGTACCCCTAATTGTACTCAAGCCTGGAAAGAGCTCATATGATTTTATTGCTTTGCTAAAATTGTGCTTGGAATTAGTTTGAACAGGACATTCTCTGCAAGTGAATTGTCTATTACTGTTCATTTCAAGTTCAAACCAGACTGAAACAAACAGATCTACTGTTTTCAAATGAAATGCTTTCAGAAAATAAGTATAGATTGAAATGTACCAAGATGTGTGTTCAGCCTTAATCAAAATAAAAGCTTTAGAAAATATGATGATTGATAATGGTATTATTTAATGAATTTCATCTTTTCTATTTCAGATGTGCAGGCTTTATTTACTTATTTGAGGCAGATGACACACACAAATTATATATGGAAATAGAGGCCATTTGTTTCTGCTGCATCCTCCAGACAGTGCCTTATCTACATGGCATGTTTCGGCTTAATGTGTGTAAGGCTGTTTAGAGAACTAGAATGCTTTCATTTTGGGTTGATAGTGTTACTTTTTGTGGTTTTTCACTTGAAAAACCAATATGGTGTGTTTCCTCACTAAATATTCCATCTACTAATACTACTGTTCCTGTGGATTTGATATTTGTCCTATTATTGAAAAGCAAGTAATTTTTAGTTTTTCAGAAATAAGCTAGAATCTATGTTCAGCCATCAGCAAGATGTATAACAGTGTATAAAAGTCTGTTAACTTCTCTGAGCCTCTGGTATGGGGATGACAGAATCAGAGTGAGGTTTAAATGCAGTTTTCATGACTTAGTGTTGTCTTAATTAAATCCACTAAGTTATTACCTCTTCTGGGACATCGAGCATGGCTTATTTTTCCTCAGTGCCCACAATAGGGTCTGAAACATTTTAAATGCTCAATAAATGTCATGTTAACACATATGCTGCAGATTATGAGTTTTTGAAATAACTTTTATATTACGGCGAATTTCAAATATATAAAAGGGGAGAAAGAACCTCTATATCCCATCACCCAGATTCACCAATTGATGATTCACAATTATGTTTCACATATACTACTTTACATTTGTCCCTTACCATCTTCCCTGAAACAAATTGAGTTGTTTTTAATCCTTCCTGAGATAGGTCTCTACGATGCTTCCCAGCTGGCACACTCAAGAGATACACAGGCATTTCAAACCCAGGATAAGCAAAACAATATTGTAAAGTGATATCTACTGCCATGATAATAGAAAGCACTCCCAAAGCTTAAGAGAAAATATGGATTTCCTGCTGCTATTTTTGTCCCTTAGGGCAGATAACTGAGGCTTGATCAGGAAACAAGGGGCTGGTGGTTAGAGTTGAATCTTTCTGAAAATGACACAAAACAATGTTTAGTTTTTCTCTTTTGGATTGAAAGGAACTACACATCTGCTTTCCTTGCATTTGCAGAAACAGAATATGGATTTTGTCCAGCAGTATGAGGGCCAAATTAATTTATAGGCATTTATGGTGGATGAAGTAGCTTATTTACCTTGTAACTGTGAGCCGAGAGAGGATAAGGATGTTTTAGCTAGTATCATTTAATGTAAAAGCCATAAAAACATTTTGAATTAATCCTGCTATTATTACCTACAAAGTTCCCTTTTTATCATGAAATGTATGTTTCTCTTGTTTATTTGGCTCCATTTCTTGTAGTGTTAGTGAATGAACCCCATTAGTTTTATATAAGAAGTCTGAGGAATAGGGGAATTCACAGTAGCGATATTATCCTAATCATAAGCAATATTCTTACTGTTCCATATATCTTAGTCTACCTCCCTGAAGAGAAAAGGAGGTGTTAATGGCAGTAGCAACCATATAATCTTTTGGGGAGAAGTTTGACATTATTTCTTAATGTAATAGCACATTTCTTTAAAGGTTATTTGAACTTGCCTTGTGTTATAACAAGTAAAGGGCAGAGTAATTTTTGTTGTGGCCGGATTCATTGTTTTGGGGTGGCACCATTGATTGCATGTTCATCTGAGATTATTACAAATAGAAATTGTGCAAGTATATTTTGGTCTTATTGGAAGGCTGTCTAAGATGCCAACAGCCATCTCTTACCAGCCCAGAAAACGAGATTACTTTATAACTATAGAAAGATATTAAAGTGCCTACCTATTCTTCATCCTTCTAAACATTTATATTCATATTATTATTTATTATTTGCTCCATCATTCAATTATTTATTCAATAAACAGGTATTGAAGATTTATTTTTTATCTGATCTTATACCAGGCAGTGGGAATATGTGCATGAACCAACCACAATTCTACCCATGAAGAGTATGCAGCCTGATTGAGGAGGCAGTTACCTATACAGAAAGCTACAAGTTTGACAAGAAAAGGACAAAACTGACCTTACTGGGAGGTAATTTGGAAATAATACTTTGGCAGCCAATTAGTAAGAAGACATTTACTGCCATGTAGATTAATTGTGAGGAAAATCTGCTCCATATAACTAAAAAATAAAATGAGACATTGTTAATTGATACTTGACATTTTATAAAGCATTTGAAATGCATTAAATCATTGGAACCTCACAGTTAGCTCATAAAACATGGAATAGTATATTTATATCATTTCTCTGCTACATTTTACAATAAAACCCTTTGAGCTCTTTGCACTTACTGACTTCCACTTCTCTAATTTTTTCTTGGATTCTTTTTAAGTAGGATTTCATCAACACTAGAGAAAGTTGGTTCTTATCAAGTCACCAACAACCTCTCTGTAACCAAACACAATGTTCAGTCATCTCACTTTTTTTTCTATTTGTATTTTCTTTATTGTCTTTCAGGAATCATTATGATAGTTCTTTTCCTACCTCTGTGGTTGTGCCTTCTGTCTCCTTTGTGAGATCATCTTTTCTACCTCTTAATGTGGGAGTTCCTGGGGCCCATTCTTTGACCACTTTCATCTTTATACTTTACTCTCATGTAGATCCAGCTCTATTACTTTAATATGATGCTGGCATCTCTCTGACACATATCTTTAGTACAAACCTGTCTCCTAAAATGCAAAATTATTTGAAGTTATATATTATATAACTTTATAATTGAAAGTTCCATTATATTTTTAATAGACCTCAAACTTAACATATATAAAGCAGAAATCTCAATTTGCAACCCCTTCCAAATGTGTAAAACTATCAGTCTTCCTATCTCCTTAAGTGGCAACTCCATTTTCTACTTGCTCTAGTCAAACATTGTAGTTGTATTTGAGTTCTCATGTTCACATATAATTCATTTTTAAACCATTAAAATATTTATTCTTCATTCATCATTTCTCTAATATATTTATTGTGCATTTGCTAAGTGTTAAATAATGTTCTACGTACTTGGAATAAAGAAATACTAGAAAAGATAAATATCCCTGCCTCTGTGGAGTTCTTTGTAGTGGGAGATTTACATTTGTGTCACTCTAAAATATATTCAGATCCTGACTACTTCTCACCGTTTCCATCACGACCACCATTATATCTTACTCAGATTATGGGAACAGCTTTCTAACTAATCTCTCTGCTTCTGCCCTTGACCTTCTTTAGTCTATTCTGAACAAAATAGTCAGAACAATCCTTTAAAAACACAAGTGAGATAACTCCTGTTCTCTCCTCAGAAGCAAGAATGTTTTTCCTCTAGACAGTTACATAGCTCACCCCCTCATTTCCCTTTGTTCCTGTTCAAATTTCCCTTATTGGAGATGTCTATTATTAATCACCACACTGAAGAAACAGTACACAAATGTATATATACACATATGTATACATTTACATCAATGAATAATTATCATGCTTTCTTGATTTAGTTTATAGTCTGAGATATATCACAAATAACTGTTTTTTTTTAATTACATGTCTGTTTATCCTCCCTTAAATGTAAGCTTCATGAAAATAGGGGCTTTTCTGATTTGTTTGAGTGTCTGCCCTCTAGGAGCAATTTTTCTGGTAGGAGAGCTAGTCATATAGTTTGTAACATAGAATAGGATGGAATTATAGAATTACTCTTTATTCTGACTGGGAGATTTATTTGTTGGGTGGTATTATAACTCAGCTTTCTAGGATACTAATCATTTTGAAAGCTAGGGAATGATGTAAAAAGGGGTGCAATTTAAAGACACAACTGTATATATAATTATATGTATATATATGTGTATATATTCAGGTGGTGAGATAGAGAGTCATAAATGTGTAAGTAGGGAAGAACTTAAGAAAATAATCCTGAAAGTGTTAATAAGGTGAGACTGGGGAAGGCCTGACATTCTTTTATGGGAGTTGTTTGTTTGTTTGGCAAATAAGAAGCCATCATTAGATTTTAGAAAGGAAAAGGCATGATTTCTGTGGCATCTTAGTGGCATCTTCCTTAAGGATAGGGCCAAGTCGGTACAGCTTATGGTGGTCCGCCAACAATATGCTGCCCTCAGCAATGCTGATTGGGAGCCCTATGAACTAGGCCACGGTCCTTGACAGGATGTGGAAGACTCAATCATCCAAAGGAAGCCTTCCCAAAGGCGACTGTTCTGTCCCATGTCTTTCCCCTGGCCACTACCGCAGCTTGCTGGCCTTGAGTAAGTACACCTGAAGTGCTAGGGTGGTAGTCAATGACGGGTAAGATCCCCAGAGGGGGCAACCTAAGACAGGCACACCCTCAAGTAAGGTGGCTCCCATCAATAAAACAAAAAGGGGAAAAAATGTTGGGGACATTAAGAACAAGTTAGCCAAGAACATAACTCTCTGGCTGTCTCTTACTTCCTGATATGTGGACTTGGCCTAGCCCAGGGGTGTTGCCCTGACATATGACGAAAAATCAAACCACCACAAGGATAGGCTAGTGGCTGTTCCTCCAATGTGATCTGCTCGTGTTCCCTATGCTTCCCTATAACCTTTCTGCTGATAAAACCTCTCTTTTTTCATGAAAGACACCATGGTTCTGAAAGAGTTAACTTTGACTGTGTAGGTTCTCCTATTTACTTGCTGTTCTGTTCTTTATTCATACATGTGGCCACCAGGTATCGCTATTTCAATTACTTATAATGAGACTAATTCTATAAATTAATTTTTTGGAGTCTAGAGTTAAAAACATAAAAAAAAAAACTTTTCTATAATTTATACCAAAATACAGATTCCTAATTAAATAGCTTTAAGAGTCTTTTGTGATTGAAAATAAATCCCTCTTATTTTCAAAATAATTTAAAGTAGTAATACAAATCTTTAGAAAAAAAGTCCTTCAAAGCTGCTTCTCCCTTTCCCTGCTTCTTGTTATGAAAAACAATAAGTGCCTTGAAATTCCGGTCAGACAAAATTAACTTTTATCAAACAAGTTTAAACAGTATGCAGAAAGAATGACTAAGTTAGAGATATGAGGTAAAAATTATAACATACGCAGATAGTTACGTACAGTTCATATAACTCTCCATCTGTACGTAGCCTCGATACGTATGTTTGATATGTAATCAGTAAATGATTCAGCCTCTTTCCTAAGTTTTATGATGTAAAAAAATGTGTAATGCCAAGAAATGTTGCTTATATACTTGTACAAACTGAAAATAAACCAGCAGAATCAGCAACAGAAGCCAAAGAAACAGAACCAGCAGTAGAAACAGAACCAGCAGAAGAAACAGAACCAGCAGAAAAAGCAACAGAAGCAGCAGAAGCAGCAGAAGCAGAAGAAGCAAAAGAAGCAGAAGAAGCAGAAGAAGCAGAAGCAGCAGAAGATTCCACAGCCTAACTCATGTTTAAGTGCTGATTTCTTCTGCCACCAGCTGACTCCTTTACTTCATGCTACGTTGAGCACTGGTGTAATACTCCCCGGCTGACAACCCACTTTGGCAGCCCTCCTATAGATCATGCTACACTGCACCTCTTGTGGAGTCCACCACGGACCTCTGCAGATTTCATTTGTATAGTAGGAAGATTTGATTTATCAATAAAGCAAATGCTTATTTTAAAAGGCAAGGTACACATGATGAAGGTTTTGATGTATTCTAATCAAAAAATAAAAAGGACCTGAACTCCTCTGCTCACTTACTTTTATACTTGCCTCTGTCGTTAGGGATGGCACATGCTATTGTGCAAAATTGATCAGATATCAGAGAAAGGTTAGAAATACATGTTGAACTTTGGAAAAAGTACATATAATGTAATAATTAAAAATATTCACATCTATATCAATTACAAATCCAAGAGAGAAGAATGGTTAAGTAATTTATATTTTCTCCATTCATGGAGTGTTGGGATTCTATTAAAATAAATTTCATGAAGAATTATTAAGAAGTATTAGGGATATGAAATATCATTCATTCATATACCCATTAGAGGTATTATGTTTCAGGCACTGTTCTATGTATTGGAGATGGACCAGTGACAAAAAGTAACTACACTTAAGGCATTCACCTCCTCATGGTGGAAGGCTCATTCTATGATGATCATTGAGCAGAAAGGATGCAAACTTTCAAACATACATTATTAAGATGGACATATACATTATTATTGTTACAGGTTATATGTAAGAAAGGATGAAAATGTACCACAATATTAAAAATAAAAACACATTTTTTCTGCATAACAGAATTATGAACTAATTATTTTATTTTCTAAATTTACTGAATTCAACCAATACTGATTCTGTTATCAATGCATTATTTTTCTATGGCTGTGGAACAAATTACTACAAGATTAGTGGCTTAAAAACATACATCTCTTATTTCACAATTTTGTAGGATCTGGAATTCAGGTGTGGCTTAGCTAGTTCTCTAATGGTTTTGCAAAGTTGCAATCAAGAAGTTAGATAGGCTGCATTACTATTGGGAGGCTCAAATGGGGAAAAATCTAATTCCAGGCTCATTTGGATTGTTGTAAGAATTGATGTCTATGCATATGTAGTATTCTATGTCCTACCTTTTAATGGGCTACTTGGCTAGAGACCCCTTAACAACAAGAGGCTACTTTTACTTCTGAGCACCTACTGACAGTTTCTATAGACATTTTCCATGAATATTTGCAAGTGGGCTTCCCAAATTGGTTCTTTATCCCAACAAACTAGCGAGGAGAGTGTCTAGAGGAAATGTTGTATAAGGTAACATAATCATGGAAGTGGTAATCCATTACATTTACCATATTCTTATTAGCAAACAATGGGTTCTGCCATCACGCAAGGGTAAGGATGTGAAGACCTGAAGGTAAGAGATTGAGTAATCATTTTGTTATTTGCTAAATTCAGAAGTATTAAATATTTAATAAAATTTGATGGTGATTTCAAAATAAGTTGTCATTCAACTTTGTAAAAATTTTTCTTATGTAATGAATTCAACTCCAAAGTTCAAGGACCTATAAAAATAAGGAATTATGTTTCCATGTCTTCACATATCGGTTGCAGGTCCAGCAAACTGACTCTTTCACTTGTTTCTTCATTCCAGGATCTATGCTCTAAAGAGAAGACAGCATCTGGTATATGAAATTATCTACTCAAAGGGAAAAACAAGAGAATTGGCAGACACTCGAAATGCCTACTAAAGATTCTTCTTTGACGTGTAACACATTGATTTGGCTCATATTTCATCAAAGTGTCATGACCAAGTATGAGGGCAGATGGGAAAGGAAAGTATATTTCTGAAACAGGTGAGCACTACAAGACATATGGCAAAGGATAGAGATGTGCACTTAGAAACATTAAATACTATCTACCACCATTTAATTAATTCTTTCATAAATTCAGTAAATACAATTAGAATCATAATTTTTCAATAAAGTATTATGAAAAGAAGTATTCTGACATACAAATTCAATTGCTTGACCCAAAAATATAAAAATATTTTGAGGTTTTATTTGCTTAAGCAAGAAATAGTCTTAAGTTTTATTCATACCCTTATTGAGTAAAACTTGGTATACCCCATGACAACTTACTATATTATAATGTTACTTTGAGTGATAAAAATTAGAATCTTAACTTCATAATAAAGTCAGCACAAGATTGTATTAATTTTGTCTCCAGGAAAGCCATAAAAAAATTTAATGATTTACAAAATAAGGAAAGAAATGAAAAGAAACATGGGCCTACCCCACTGGCTGCCAATTGAATAACCAGTAGGAAGTTTATCATGTCAGAAATGTATTCTAAATTAACTTGGGAGAATAGTTTAAGGGTGACCTGTTGGTTTTCAGTTCAATCTAATAAGTTCTTGCTGAGATTTCCTCACTTTATCTATGCCTAGTCTGTGATATAGGAAGAAGGAGGAATGAAGAAACTGAGGAAGATAAAGTCTAAGGCTTTCAGCTGGACAATGATATAACAAATTTCTGTTTTAGACTAGAGTTCCTTAAATTCTTTTTTAAAAATATTTATTCATTTGCTTTAGTTGTACACAATGCAATACATTTATGTTTATGTTGTGCTGAGGATCGAACCCAGGCCATGCACGTGCTAGGCAAATGCTCTACCGCTGAGCCACAACCCCAGCCCCCTTAAATTCTAATATGCATATAAATCACTTGATATTTTTGCTAAACTGCTTATTTTGACTCAGTAGAACTGGATAGGGACTGAAATTCTGCTTTTTCAACAAGTTTCCAGCTCACACTAATGTTGCCAACCCAAAGACAATACTTTGAGAAGCAAAGTTTTAAGTAAATCCTTGTCCCCTGTTGGCAAGGAGGACAAATTAAAGGGAAAGAAGAATAAAGGTATCTATATACTCAAATTAACTGTCCTTTATCTTCAAATTGGTCTTTATCACTTGTGATCATTATCTACCGATTTATAGAAAAATCTGAAAACACAGACTGCAAGCTTTCTGCCATACAGTTGGATAAGAAAAGAGATATCAGAAACTGAAAAAAAAATGTCAAAATAGAACCAAAATCAATCAGTTGTGACCTGAAAGCAGCAGAGCTTTAGTTCTGAAGTAGAAACAGCTTCTGGGGAATAAGACAAAGAGAAATTGGCAAGGAGTTGGGGAAATAAATAATTAGATACACAGAATTCAAATATAGTATGATCTAAGAAAACAACTATTGCCTTTCTGTGAATTTTTAGTCCCAAGGAATATGCATAAATTTTGGATGAAATTTTTATGTCTTTGCAAATAATAGTACTGTTTTTTCAACTACAAAACAGTCACCAAGTTGTTCTATCAGATTTTTAAATATGTGTATAGTGAGCAATTCCAGAAGTTAAGGCTTTTCAGTAAAGCAATATAACTCAGTACTATTATTATTTATCCCATTGGGTGAGCTGGGACTTAGTCATTTGACCCTTACTCTATGCCTACTGCCCATGGCCCAATACTAATAGAAAAAGAAAAAAATATGGAAAATGTGTAATTCTACTTTTGATTTGAAGGGCACAGGGATGCTTAATTTAACTTGTCTATAGAAGTTATAATATTTATAAAAATACATTAAATATCACATGGGGTATTTTATTTAAATTCGTATTTGTCAGCACTGAAAATGAAAAAAAAAAAGTAAGCTATGACAAGCTGATGTGAAAGTTATCACTTTAATATATTCAGTTTGACATATTTCCATAAAGGCAAGCTGTTCAAAACTGCAGATTTATTACTCATGTCTCAATGTTGTGTGTCACTGAAATCTGCAGTTTAAAACTCAAGAATAGGAAGGAAGCTGATCATCATTAGGTAATGAGAATGCAGATCAAATTCAAAATTTTCTTCAGAGACAAGAGGAAAGGGTGGGGATGAGTGCTTACTAATTCCACAACAGCATGTGCCTATGTTTCTGATGATGAATTGCTTGCTTGCCAAAGGCATTAGACAAAGTACTTCTTAGAACTAAATTGAAAACAACACACACACACACACACACACACACACACACACACACTTGCAATGTTCAAACCCCATAACTCTTAAACCATGTGCAAAAGAAAAGGAAACATTTTAGTAAATTTCTACCTATGATTTAGTGCATATTTGTGTTTTATTTGCTTTTCTTAAATAAAATCAGGTTTTCTAAATAATCACTGCCTGAGAAAAATTGTCCTTTTCCTGGAATTTATAATAATGACTTGATTTTGAATAGACAAAATTGCTTGTAAGGTAAGATAAACATTTGATATAATTTTCTAGCTAATTCAGATCAATTAAAATGGTGTTTGAAAACTTAAAACAGAAAAATAAGATGAAGACCAATTTTTTGTGATTCCTTATTGACACTTATTAAATTCATCATATTATTGATTAACTTAGTTCAGGGTTTTTAAGCAGGAATTGGTGTGGTGATCATGAATAATAGCATGCTGCTTTGAAGACAAGTTAAGAATGTCAAAGTTTCTTCTCCACGTATCTTCTTCTACTATGTGAAGAACTGTTTGCAAGATGTGAGCAAGTTCTGCTTGGAACAGTTTAGGTTCCTGGATTTCAATGAGGTTGGGAGAATTGTGTCCTTTCGATAGTACTTGGAATACATTTTTTTGTATCTGCAATGATTGGGGTGGTGCTACTACTCTTAGTGGGCAGGAATCACAAGAAAGTAGTAACTTTAAGTATCCTATTGGATTTCATAATATTGTTTTAGAAATGCTTAACTTTTTCAGAGAGGTTAAGTTTCATGGAAAAATTCTGAGGAAAGTATGGATATTTTCCATATAATACTGCCCTTCCATGCACAGACTCCAAGATTATCAACTTCTCCCACCATAGTGGCACATTTGTTATATTCAATGAACCTATATCAATACATCATTATCACCAAAAGTTCACACATTATTTTTGGATTTACTTACTGCAGCTTTAGCTTCATTCTCACAGCTTCAGACATTGCCCTCTTGGGGGTTGCCTGCAGGGATTCCAACCCTGCTACACTTTGCCTTCTGTTGACATCTTGTTGGAAACCTCCATAACCTTCTTATTCCAGTATCCTGCATTCTTGCAGAAACAGCACCATGAAGATTATGGTCTACAGTCAGCTCAAGCAGTAGCTGGACCTCCTTGAACCATGGCTACAGTGGCCCCTGGGTGCCTGGGTGGCTGAGCATGATGAATCAAATCCTGGGGAAATAGCTTTTAAGGTGGCCCTGATGCTGTCTTCGTAAAGCAAGTCTTTCAAACAAGTTTTCACTTTTTATACACTTGAGCCTGCCATGAGTGTGGTCTTGCTGATCCCTAAGATGAACTAAATTATGTTTCCTTTTGTTTCTTTAGAAAGTATTATCTTCTCTTTAGTGTTGTTAGTCTCTTCAGAAATTATACCTTTTTTGGGCCCAATTTCATATATGCTGCTTTGCTGGTCAAAATGCAAGTTTTAAAATCTTTCTTCTCTGCTTTCTGATTCTGGTTATCACAATAAGCCTGGCTAAAAGCTGCCAGCAATATCTGTGCCACTGCCTGAAGGCTGTGCCATCTTGAAATTTCCTCTACCAGATTAGTTCATCACCTTTGAATTCAACCTTGCACAAAGCCTCAGGACATGGACAAAATGTAGACAATTCTTTGCCAGAATGTAACACAAATGCCCTCTACTCCAGTTCCCAGTAGAGTCTTCATTCCCATCTGAAACGTTGTAAGCACAATCTTTTCTTTTAATTTTTTTTTTTTTTAGTTCTAGATGGACAGAATGCCTTTATTTATTTATTTATTTATTTATTTATTTATTTTATTTATTATTTTTTAATGTGGTGCTGAGGATTGAACCCAGTGCCTCTGTCCATATTTCCATTAGCATTCTGGTCCTTCAAGCTCCTACCAGAATTGTCCATTGAACTCCACTTACAACATTCTAAGTCTTCTCCATCATGCATTTCCAAACTTTCCCAAACTTCCTGCAAACCACTTCTAAAGGCTTCTGTACCAGATGGTCAGGTAGTCCTAGCAATGATCCCATTCTTGGTACCAACTTCTGTGTTAGTCAGCTTTTCACTTGACAAGAGCAACTTGAAAGAGGAAAAGTTTATTTTAGGTTGATGATTTTGGAGTTTGTTTCAGTTCATGGTTGGCTGATGACACCATTACTCTGAGCCTGAGGTGAAGTAGAACATCATGGAGTGTGGCGTCTCTCAACCAGGAATCAAGCTGGATTCCTCCCTGTTAATTCATAACCAAGGAAGGACTCAGATTCAAACTGCCCCGAATTAATGATCTCCTTCCCGTAAAACTCCTGGAAGTTTGAACTTGGCTCCTCTTTGCTGAAGAAATGCCACCTTTATGTGACTATAGAGGAATTAACTTTGTCTGTATATGCTCTTGCAGTTTCCTATCTATGTGTATTTCTGCTGCATGGCCACCAGGTGTGAATACATTTAATTATCAAAAATAAAACCAGTTCTATGGCCCTGTGGAATCTAGCCAGAAGCTAGCTAAACCAGCAAAACAGGTTTTTTTCAGCTAAAGATTAGCTTTTGCAAATAACCCCTCTCTGCAGGGTGCAGCATTACCCATTGTTTAAACTTCTCTCCATTGAAAAGCTAAATGGTCTTTTTGTGTGTCTGTAAAGACTCTTCTTTATCCTTTAGTAAATTTAGGATTTTGGCAACCATATCTCTTTTCTTCCTGAGCCCCAAAATAAAAAGTTATTAGAGGGACACAGTAGAAGCCAGAAAGTCTAGGCCCATTTGAAGTTTAAAGAAGATACTAAGGCAATAAAACTTTATGAGCAGGCATGCCTAGAGTTGAGGAATTTCTTAACATTGGTTTAGATAATACAAGCTTTAAGGTTTTTAGAATGTTTTCTTCTGCCTATAGATAAGATTAATCAGTAGTATGTACTTAGGATATATATTTTGTTTTCCCCTGATTATACGACCCTGGAGTTTCCTGAAATTCTTTAATGTAACCTCCAATAGTTGGAATGTGAATTACTGTGTTTGCTGGGATGTATAAAAACCATTGCTGAGAAAAGTAAAAGAAGAAGGATTTCTGCAACCTGACTCGTGTGCATCCTTTCCTTTGAGCCAACTTTCCCCTCCAGCATCCATCAGATTCACCCTGTCATCTCCGCGGAAGCTGGACACCCCCCCACCACCCGCAATGGAGAAAAGGCCTAGCTGGAGGAAGTAGGTCACTGGGGACATGGTTTTGGCGATTAAATCTTGTCCCTGGATCCTTGCTCTCTCTCTGCTCCCTGCTGGCACAAACTGAGCAGTTTTCCTCCACCACATCCATCTGCCATGATTTTTTGCCTTGCCTCAGGCCCAGAGCAATGGAGTCAGCTGACCATGTACTGAACTTCTGAAACTGTGATCCAAAATAAACTTTTCCTCCTCTAAGTTGTCCTTGTTGGGTATTTTGGTCATAGAGATGCAAAAGACTGATAAACTGAATATCCTTTTCAGATTGACTTCTTTCTCTTAATAATGTGTTTAATACTTTTTGTTGCTCCACATCCTTACCAGAATTTGGTGTTTTCAGTGTTTGGATTTTGGCTATTCAAATAAGTTTGTGGTAGTGTCTTTTTGTTGTTTTAATTGGTATTTCTCTGATAATATATGGTATTGAACATCTTTTCACATGCTTATTTGCAATCTGTATGCCTACATCAGGAAGGTATCTATTCAGCTTTTCAGCCCATTTTTCTCAATCAGGTTGTTAATTTTCTTATTACTGAGTTTTAAGTTATTGCATATTTTATATTTTAAACAGTCCTTTACCTAATATGTCTTTTGCAAATATTTCCCACATTTTCTTGCTTGTTTTCTCATTCTCTCAACATTGTCTCTTGGAAAGGAGAGAGTTTTAATTTTAACGAAATCTAGCTTGTCTGTCCTTTTCCCATTGACTGGGGCTTCATTTCCTAAAAAGTAATCACCAATCTCAACCATTATCTAGATTTTCTTCAATGTTTTCTTGTAGGATTTTTATGGTCTTTCCTTTTGCATTTAGTTCTAGGATTCATTTTGTGTCAATTTTTGTGCATAATTTTTCATAAATATTCAAATTTATAAAATACCTTCATTTTTATAAGTACTAAATATTGTTGAATGGGTTTAACATATGCTAAAAATTCCAGGAATGTAACTTATCTATAAATTAAGGGAAGGTAATATTTACTAAAATTTCCATCCACTCTTTCAGAAAATTATATCCCCAATAACATTGTCTTGGATTTCCCAACGCAATACAACTTCATTATTCTGCATTCAAGCTATTACTTTCTCAGTGATTATAGATGAAGGTGCAAGCTTGTAACACTTCATGTTTATTAATTTTTTCTATTATAGTCATTTCATAGCATATGCATATGAACACATATGATATGTGTTTTAAAATAATTTTCTTTAATCTGTGTTACAGTTAGGACATTGTACTAATGTTTCAAAATCATTTATTTATTCAACAAGTATGTGCTGAATAGTCAATGCATACTAGACATTGTTCTACACATTTAGGACATGCAATTGAATGAAACATAGATCTTTGTCCTCATTCTAGTGATGAAAGGGAGACATACCATAGAAAGTAGATATAAAGAATGAATTTAAATAAAAAAATATGTTGGAAAATAATGAATGTTGTGAAAAAGAAAAAAATTAGCAGGATAAGAGTTGAAAAGGATGTCATATTTAGGGAGAAGGCCAATATTGGAATTTTAAATAAATGGTTTCTTGCAAGCCTTTGTTGAAAAGTGGCATTCATGAAAGGCTTAAAAAGAGGTCTGGTAATGCAGATAGTTTAAAACAGGATATATACACTTTCTTCTATGTTTTATTTATAAGCAACCTTTCTCTTCTCTCATCCTTAGTGCTTTCCTCTCCCTTACTCTCTCTTCTTTTGGTTTTTCATTGTTTTTAGGTCTTAACACTGGCTGCTATCATCCATTTTGGGCATTGATTAGATTTGTGAAAATTAAAATAGCTTTACATAAATTAAATCTGCTGATGGTTTTGAGAACACTGATCTTTATTGTGGTCACATGAATTCAGATTCTACGATGTATGATGGCAAGATTATAGACTGTCCTCAAAAGGCTTGTCATGAGTTATATTTAGCTTCAACTGTAGAGCTAAAAAAGAAAACTCCCCCATTACAGTTAAGTGGATGGTGGAATAATTTCTAAATTCTATTACACACACACACACACACACACACACACACATGGCTATGTAGACATCAGCCAATTGCTCCAAGAATTTATTTTGTTCTTAATTGCTCTTCCTCAGCATTCTTTCTCCTGGGATCCAAAAAGTGAAATAAAAGAGAAATGTAGCAGAAATTTTATATTTTAGACATATGAAAGAAGTCCCAAAGTATTCAGTAGAAACACATAATCGAGATTGGTATTTTCAATATAAGAGGAATCTGGAGCTGGCTATACCCACAAAATTTAAAGAATTTGTGTTGGGTTGTTGGCAGTAAAGATTGTGCTATGCACAAGAAGCAGTATTCCAAAGTGATCCTGTTATTGTTTGTTTCAATTTGTGAGTGTAGAGCCAAAAATAACACCCCTCATTTTTTCTAAAAGAGATGTTTTTGTCAAATCAATCATGCTTAAAAGAAAAAGAGTGGAATGGTGAATGGTTTATAATAAACATGAAGCTGCCTGTGCAATCTTCCTTCTCTGAAAATTAATGAGAAGTAATTTTTAGGAACAGGAAGAGTTGCTTCTTACCCACAGAAATTTTTTGTGTGGTTGACAAGCAAATGTGAAAGCTACTGCCCTTGGCCAAGAATAAGGCATTTGTCTGGGTGACTTTAGTAATTTATTTAAAATCTCTGAGTCTCAGTTTCCTTATCTGTAAAATAGGAATCATAATTTCACCAGAGTACAAATAATTTTTTGAGAGGACAGAGGGAGAATGTATGTGGAGGTACTTCAAAGATTTATGTTGGTACATAAATATGAGTTATTATTATGTGAGCTTATAAGTTCTTGAACAGAAAAATAGGTAAAACATTTTTTGCACTGGTTCCATTTATTATGTTGGATATATTTTTGGTATGATTTTATGATGAGTTGTCAACAGACGCAAACATAACACCAAGGTTAGTTCACCCTTTCATATGACTAGTGAAACTGATTTTCATGGAATATTGTCTTTTCAATTATATACTCCTTTCCCAGTAATTGTTATTAAAATACTTGTAATATGTTACTGGAATTGTTGCTCTTTTTTCACTAGCATGCTTTGCACAAGATTATCAAAATAGCTGCTTATTTTATGTGAAATAACACACAACAAACCTTAATATTCACATGGAAATAGAAATTAGTGCTGTATGACTCCATTATTACAGGTGTTGACAATCAATACTCAGATAATATCTCAATTGATATTCAAGCTCAAAAATCAAAGCCATGGGTCATTTCCCCCAAGTTCCTCAGCTGTCAAATTTATTCTTCATCTCTCCAGTATTTACAAGGAAGTAGATGTCTCTGAAGGTCTATTTTCAGACTCGGCATGAAATATGCTGTTCATATCTCATAGCCTTTCATGGGAGAGGAAAAGAAAATTCTACTTACATTCTTTGTTTTGTGTATTACAATCTTTTCTTTCACTTTAGGACTGTTCACTTGATGGTGTGAAAGTTGCTTCTGGCCTTCCTTGAGGACATATGTTCCCAAGGAACATTCCAACCCCACAATTACTCTATTTAAATCCTAACTCATATAGCAGCATATTATGCTTTTCCTTGTTTTTCATTCTCTTCTGATGGTGATATATATACCTCTACTTGTGGTTATAAGCTTCTATAAACTGTAAGGTTGTATCCTGAACCATACAGATTTCTATCATTTATCAAGACCATCTTTAGAGTATGAAACATTCTCAAATCCAGCATAGAACAGATTTTTGCCTATGAGGGTCTATTAAAATTAACTTTCCTCTGCCATTCAAATGAGGGGGACACAGCTATCCTTCAATTGAACCAGATGTTCTGAAGTAGCAATAAAGGTTCTAGCAAAACAGATTGATTTAGAGAACAAAAGAAAATTTCAGTCACTCCACTGCCAATTCAATTAAAAGATGCTACATTTCTATTTGAGAAGAATTTGTCAGCTGTGCAAAAGAACGATTGCAATGCTATGACAAACCAAAAGACATTTTTGTCCAGAATTATATGTGCACCATATACAGGCGTATGCTCCTCTGTGTTAGTGGAAAGCCTCATATTGTAAGTCATGAAAATGACACAGTGAAACTTAAAAGCTTTTTCTGAGCTTGTGACCATGCTCAAAACACAGAGAAGCTCACTAATTCTCTGGTGAGTTTTTATTAGTCAACTCAGTCAACATGTCACATGATGGATGCTGGGCATTTTGAAAAGCCTAAGTATAGTAAATAGTCTTCCAGTTTGAAGCAAAGGCCCTTAAGCCAGGCAATTTGATCTGAGCCTCGCCAGAATTGGTGGTGTGTGCTTAAGCTTGGTGAATCTTTGACAACTATTGATTGCCCATTTGAGAGGAGTGCAATTAGTACAATTTGTCAAGCCCTGTGAAATCTAAAATAGAATCCAAAATGTGGAATGCAAAAGGTAGCTACTGTGGGCCTGTCTCCTGGAATTTCTTTTAAAATGTAGGTAAGTCTGGAAAACACAAATATTAAAGAGGGGAAAACTTCCTGTCATCAGTTACCTTTGATATTTGCCATTATGTTTGAATGTGGCTAATTTAGGCAACTTAAGATTTAACTTATGCCCAGTTTACCTAGGTCTAGGGACTGTAAAGCATGTAGTCCCATTGTGTTTGAGTATTGTCTTTATTTTGCCAATTCAGCTAAGAAAACATTACCCTTGTACATATTACTACAAAGATAATTTAAAAGCAATCTAGTCTTCACATATGAGAAAATGTAGCCATATTTTCTACATATTGATATAGTTTGAATAATAAATAATTAGAAACATGTTGCACAGTTGAAATGTTTATTGTATCACAATATGCATTTCAATTAATAATATGGGCATACATGTCATTTTCTTATATTAGCAAAAGAATTTCTGATTCGATACCCAAATATCACCTCCTTATGCTTCATAATATAAGCATCCATTATACAATCAATTGGCAATATACAAATGGATTTAATTTCCCTTTTTTTTCCTTTTGTACTGGGGATTGAATCCAAGGGTGTTGTACCCCTCAGCTACATGTCCAGTTCTTTTTATTTTGAGACAGGATCTTGCTAAGTTTGCTGAGGCTAGCTTTGATCATGCAATTCTCCTGACTTAGGCTTATGAATTTGTGGCGTGTGCTACCATGCCCAACCTAGTTTCAAAAAAATGCATTATTTTTATTAATAAAATAGAAACTTAGACTCTAGACAACTGCTTTGATCTTATATCTTATGTGACCACATACTGGAGTGGCAATAGTTTATAAAACGACTTGGGTAAAAACAGTCAATATATCAGTTTCAACAAAATGCAGATTAGGATGTCTAAAGTTTAATAAATGGAATTTAAATGTAGCAAATTAAATATTAGAAATCATAGGAGTCTCACCATCATACAAGTGGGGCCTCCTTTAATAGTCTTCACCATAGCCACTTGCAATCACAGGAAAATTCATTAAGATCAATCATGTTGTGCAACCCCTAAAGGAAAAAACTAAGGGAACTCATGAGTAATTTTCACAGCTTCATTATAAAGTCCAAGATCAAAAGGATTGCTATCTTCTATATTTTTTTATTCAAGATTTTTATATATGACAGCAGATTGAATTATAATTCATAATACACACATAGAGCACATTTTTACATATCTCTGGTTGTATACCAAGTATATTCACACCATTCATGTCTTCATACATGCACACAGGGTAATGATATCCATCTCATTCTCTCTCATTCTACTGTATTTTTGTACCCCTTTGCCCCTTCTCTTTCCCTCCCTCCTCATTGACCTTCCTAGTGTTCCTCTAATCCTCCTATGCTACCCATCCCAGCCCCACTGCGAATCAGCCTCTTATATCAGAGAAAACATTTGGCATTTGGTTTTAGAGGATTGACTAATTTCACTTAGCATTGTATTTTCCAATTTCATCCATTTACCTGAGAATGCCATTATTTTATTCTCTTTTATTACTGAGTGATATTCCATTGTGTATATATACCACATTTGCTTTATCCATTCATCTACTGAAGGGCATCTAGGCTAGTTCCACAGTCTATCTATTGTGAATTGTGCTGCTATAAACATTGATGTGGCTGTGTCTCTATAGTATGCTGTTTTTAAGTCCTTTGGGAATAGACCCAGGAGTGGGATGGCTGGGTCATAGGGTGGTTCCATTCTCAGTTTTCCAAGGAATCTCCCTACTGCTTTCCATATTGGCTGCACCAATTTGCAGTCCCACCAGCAATGTATGAGGGTGCCTTTCTCCCCACATCCTCTCCAACATTTACTGTTGTTTGTGTTCTTAATAGCTGCCAATCTGACTGGAGTGAAATGAAATCTTAGAGTAGTTTTGATTTGCATTTCTCTAATTGCCAGAGATGTTGAACATTTTTTCATGTATTTGTTGATTGATTGTGGATATTATGGTGGATATTATCAGACTCATTATAAAAGAGATACACCAAGTCCTGCATTATCTGTACTGTATACTGGTTCTATAAATTTATTTATAGAAAAATCAATTTATAAATTGTCATTGAAAACCTAATATTGTAAATATTTAGAATTCTAAATGTTCAAAAACTCACACATATATTGACAAGGAAAGCAATTAATTAAAGCTGCATAACACTTCAGCTACAATAGTATTGACTCTTACATGGCATTGATTAGTGAAGTATGTCTTCACACCCCAGAATAGTCATTGCAAATAGATTGAGTCCTAATGCTGACCACTGGCAACATGGGCAATGTCCTGTTGTGAGTTAGCTCCAAAACGTCACTGCCCTTCTGCATAACTTTGCCAACTCTGCTCAGATTTTTTCATTTGCTATTTACTCTGCTATCTAACAATTTAGTGGCTGGGTGGGTAGGGAAATAGAAGTTCCACCTTAACCATTTGCATATTTAGGTGGTTGTTCTTCCTGCAGATTTTTCTAACAATTTAAGTTACATGGGGCTTCAATGGTCAATTTTGAAATAATGGATACTTCTGTTTTAAATCACCCAAAACCCAATTATTAAAAGTTACATTAAAATGTTTGTGATGTTTTCCTCTTGGGATTGTATTTTATAATACATATGGTTGCATGGTTTGGAATTATTTTTTTTTGGCTTTGTGTATGAGCATTTTTCAATATTGTTATAGCTATTCATGACCATATATCACATAACATCAGTTAGAAAATACAATAGAAAAATAGTATTCCATTAATAATCAATACAATATATAAATATATAAAATTTAATCTAACATAAAATATGCTATCTTTTAATCAAAAAACAGAGACCTTTACAATGAGACATGAAAGAAACTTAGGTAAGTAGACTGGAATAACATTTGACCAGGTACCAACAGGAAATATGACAGGCTCATCTGGGATTTCAAAGATAATTTAATGAAAGAACAATTCAGAATTGTGCACTAGATTAAGTAAATGATGAGGTATCCAGGGATTAGCAAAAGTGTAAACCCATTACCACCTCAAGATCTGAAAGCCCAGGAACTACATTTATGAAAGCCTGGTTAAGAGAGAGAGGTGAGGAAGGAGGGATGTGGTCCTGGACAAGGGGAATTCAGGCACTTCCACAAACATGGCACTGAAATAGGTGGGAGCTAGGAGGAAGAATTTTTTTGTTCTCCAGTATTTTGTTTCATCAGTTCTTCTCTTTGACTGAACCCAATCAGAAGCCTGAGCATAAGGAAGCCTGAACCATACAGTGTCCTGGTAGAAAGCAATGTAAAAAAGAGTAGTAGATAGTGATGGGGGTGGCACAAACAAGAGAGATGTACAACTCAATTATTTTAAGGATGTTAATTATATATATTGACTTTGTTTAGAAATTTAACTATACTCAATCAAAGAGCCAATGTAATTCTATTCAGAAAGTTGTTGCCTGTGCCTTTTGATGGAGTATCCCTCCCCTCTTTTTTAGCAGTTGCAAAGTTTCTGATATTACACTTATGTCTTTGATACATTTTGAATTGATATTTGTATTGGGTGAGGTATAGGGATTTAGTTTCATTCTGCTACATGTGGTTATCCAGTTGTCCCAGTATCATTTGTTTAAAAGGCTTTAATTTCACCAGTATATGTTTTTGAACACTTACCAAGAACCAGTTAACTTTAGGTATGTGGGTTTATCTCAGCATCTTCTATCTATTCTATTGGTCTATCCATCTGTTTTTATGTCATTACCATATTGATTTATTTTTTGTTATGGCTCTCTAGTATGATTTACACTGTTCTTTATACTCAAGATTGCTTTGACTATTCTGGATCTTTTGTTCTTACATGTGAATTTTAAGATTGTTTATTCTAGTTCTGTGAAGGATATTATTAGTATTTTTATGGGGATTATATTGAATCTATAGATTGCTCTAGGTACACATTCTAGTGTCTTCTTCATTTTTATTTGAAGCAATTGTGAATAGGATTGTTTTCTGGTTTCTCTCCTTCTCAGTGGGTTCATTCTTGGTGTATTGATTTTGTATCCTATTTGCTCAATTTTAAAAAAATATGATCTAGACATCTTCTGATGAAGCCTATAGCTCAGGAAATAATAGCCAGAATATTAAATGAGACAGCCATTTTAACAATATTATGTCTGTCTATTCATGAGCAGGATAGGTCTTTCCACATTCTAGAGTCTTTTTTTTTTTTTTTTTTTTTTTTTTTTTTTTGATGTGTGTTCTGTTGTTGCCTGAAGCGCTTGGAGCAACGGAGCCGCGGGAAGAAGTTTAGAGGCAAACTGGAGACAAACAGCTTTTTATTCTGATAACTTTTCTCTCTGGTTTTAACAATGACTAACACACGTCACACACACCACCAAAATGGCGCTGACCCGATCAGCAATTTCGGCCAAGTTACTCGAGATCCCGGGACAAGTCTCGTGAGACTACGGAAGGCGACAATGTCCAAATCTCCATGGCTCATAGTCAACCGCAATTTAAGCCATCTCTCTAAACAGGGCTCCTGCATTGTTCTGTAATTTTTAAATTTAAAAGCTTCTATACACAAAATAAATAATAGAGAGCCTACAGAATGGGAGAAACTCTTTGCCAGCTACTCTTCTGACAAAAAATTAATATCCAGAATACATAAAGAACTCAAAAAACTTAACACCAAAAATAAATAACCCAATTAATAAAAGGACAAATTAACTAGACAAATACTTCTCAATAAAAGTACAAATGGCCAGCAAATATATTAAACATATTCAACATCTTTAGCCATCAGGAAAATACAAATTAAATCTATAGTGAGATTTTATTTAGTCAGGATCATAATAACCAAGAATTCAAATAGCCATAAATATTGATGCAGGGAAAAAGGAGCACTTATACACTGTTGGTGGGAATGTAAATTATTATAGCCAGTATGGAAATCAGTATGAAAATTCCTCAAAAAGCTAAAAATAGAACTTCCATATAATCCAGCTACACCACTCAGTATTTATTCAAAAGAATAAAAGACAGCATTTGTTAGAGATACATTCATACCCATCTTTGTCATAGCACAATTCACAGTAGCCAAGTTATATAACTAGGCTAGGTGTCCATCTACAGATGAATGCATAAAGTTTTAGTCAACTATAAAGAAGAATGAAATTATGTCACTTATGGGAAAATGGGTGGAACTGTGAATGTTATTTGAAATAGTGTTATGTGAAATGGATGATAAATGAAATAAGTGAGACTCAGTAAGACAAGTGTCATATGTTTTCTTTCATGTAGATGCTACTGAGAACAAAATTTTAGAAAAGGATCTCATGAAAATAGAAGGATGGAGAGTATTGGGGGAGAAGAAGGGTATCAGGGGGAGGGAATGGGAGGATAAGGGGAGGTTTTGGAGAGTAAAATTTGTCCATTTATGGTATATGAAAGTATATGAATATAGAATATGCCACAACAAAACCCACTCTTCTGTATAATGAGTATGAACAATGAAAAAGTTCTGATGGACAAAACGCTTTTGGGGAAGGAAGAACTGAACAAAATTTTTTTTAAAGTTTATTTCTAAGGAATAGCAATAGCCAAGAAATTATTGGTGCAGTAAAAACCAAAGTGTAATAAGAGGGATATAGACAACAAAATGCATCATAGAACAGGTCTGTTCTAAAAAAGAATGGAACAGAGGAGAAAATACATATATCTGTCTTTATGTTTTTAATTAGTAATGAAGAATATTTGTCATTTTCTAGGCACATAGGTAAGTGCTGAGTATGCAATTATGACACAGACAGATTTCCTGCCCTTGTGTTGTATTCAGGCCTGCATATCAGGGAAAGGTTAATAGGAAAAAGAGAGGAATACACAATTTGTGAAGAATAACTGTATGTGGCAAATAAATATATGAAAAGGGTAATCATAGAAAAGGTTGTTGAACAATTGTATATAGAACAATATAAACTTTATTTTATAAATTTCATCTCCTTTGGCCCATCAAATATTCCTCAGATAATGTATATGGACCAGTCATAATACAAGAAAATGGAGCTAGAGAATTATTAAGAAAGGCATTGAAATAGATGAAAAGACAAATAGGACAATGAGATAAAGGGACAAAGGACAGAGGTCTTGGTATAGCCTAGACCACTCTTGGGAACTGGCGTCAAAGGTAGAGGTTGTGCAGTGGAAGATGGAAACATAGGAAACCACCTGAAGTGGACAGTAAGAAATGGAGGAGTGGCCTGCTTTCTCCTTTCTTTGCATTCTCTAAATTCCTCGCATATCTCTTGTTAGCTGAAACTGCCTGGAAGCCAGTTGGCAAGTGACTCTGCAAAATGCAGTTTTCATGGATTATACTTGTCCCCACCCATCAGAGTCCCCTATCCTATGACATATAGTATATAGACCTGAGCAAAGGAAAGGTGAGAAATGGATATGAGGGCAAACGAAAACTGACTAGCAGTAACTATTATGGAAGTAATTGAGGAATTTTTCTAAACATAGATACTAGAATTAGTTGATTGTTTTTTAATAATGAGGAAAAATATGATGCTATAAAGTGATATTTTAGCCAATTTAAAGTGGCTAGCAAACCAATGTATTAAAAAGAGTACATGAATTTGGTGCTATAGAATACTACTTAGGTTATTTATTTTAAAGTCTTTCTATATATGTGTTTGTGTGTATATATTAAGTACATATATATGCATATATATGTGTACATGTGTATGGGTGCTTATATTATAATTATAATAACATGGAAGAGTGGAGGAAATGAGGTAGTCAGGATGTCAGGGATCAGATTACTAACACAGTCTGTTGTTAGGTGGGATTATGTGTGGATTTCATTTTTCTTTCTGCTTTTCCATATTGTCCAAATAACATTAAAAGAATATTACCCTTATTATGAGAAAAAGTAAAATAATCACTGCTTTATAAACTATTTTATTTATTAAATTTATGTACTTATTTATTATTTTATTTATTAAAATATTTTATAAATTTTTGTGAATTTATACAATATAAATTGTTATATATGTTTACTTTTATAAAAATATATATCAATTAGTTTCTTACCTTTCTTTGGGCATTTAAGGTGATTCCCACTCATTGGTGTTTTAACAACATTCTTTCACAAAGAGAGGTTATGTTTACATGAAAGTTTGAAGACAGATTTATGTTCCCAGCATTCCTCCCAATTAAAGGAATACTTGTGGAATTTATGGCATGAGTTTTCTTCCTATTTGATAACACAATCTAGACAATAATTCTTAACTATGACCATGCATTTCAATCATCTGGTTAACTTTTCCAACATACCATTGCCTAAAATACATCAATTGAACTCAGAATTGCTGGAGATTGAATCCTAGAATTTGATGTGTGTAATATCTACTATGTATAATATACATTTCTTTTTCTTTCACTTTCCAATGCTGGGGATTGAACACAGGGCCTTGTGCACACCAGGCAAGTGCTCTATCACTGAGTTACATGCCCAGACCTATAATTCAGTGTATTTAAAAATTACCTAGAAGACTCAATAGGCAATTGAGGTGAGATTCCCTGCTTCAAGCTTGCAACTAGGTCAGAATTAAATATCTTTCAAACTTCAGGGCAATCCTTATCCTGAAAAGGAATTAAATTCCCCCCAAATAGATGTCACTAGCCAAATTAAATTGAAGACATTCATTGATACAATGACAATTGCCTAGTTATGAATGAGAAGAGAGGTTTGAGGGACTATTTAAATTTTTCCAGACAGGTTAAAGATCAATGAATTAAAATAATTATGGTGGGTCCAAGAAGATCCCTTGTTTTAGAGAAAGCCTGAATGTTAAGTGTTGATTAAATGGTGTTCAATAAGATCTTCCCATCCTTTTATTAAAAACACTACCATGGTTTCTGGTCTAAAGACCTTATTTGAATAAAAGCTGAGCTATGTTTCATGGTTCCTGGATCTTGTTCTATAAGTAATTAACTTACTTAAAGAACCAGTTCCTGGTTAAGTTACTCAGTAGTCAAAGAGCTGAATGCCTTGAATCTTTAGGAAGCAAAATGTGTTATGGTTTGGATGTGAAGTATTCCCGAAAAACTTATGTGTGAGACAATGCAAGAAGGTTTAGAGGTGAAATGATTGGGTTAGGACAGCCTTAACCTAATCAGTGCATTAATCCCCTGATGGGATTAGCTGAGTGGTAACTGAAGGCTAGTAGCTTGTGGCTTTAGGAGGTGGGCACTGGGGACGAAGCTTTGGGGTACATATTTGTATCTGACAACTGGAGTCTCTGCTTCCTGATCATCATGTGAGCTGCTTCTCTCTGCCACACTCTTCCACTGTAATGTTCTGCTTCACTTGGAGCCCCAGGAAATAGAGCCTACTGTCTACAGACTGAGACATCTGAAACTGTGAGCCCCCAAATAAAATTTTCCTCCTCTAAATTTGTTCTTGTCAGGTCTTTTAGTCAGAGCAGCAAAAAAGCTGACTAAAAAAAAATGGTTTACATTTTTTTTTTAGCATGTAGCTCTTAATTCCTCCGAGAACCACTTTATATAATCTCTAAGTAATCTTAAATGGATTTAACCTTGTGCAGCCCCTTTCCAGTATCTTTTGATCTAGCATGTTTGATGATTATTTGTTTCACAGAGGGCCCTAAAGATCTCAAAGCATGAATACCTAATGTCATTAATTTCACTTTTATAAAGTGGATTCCTTTGTGTGAAAATAAGATAATAAATACAAAATGAAAATATTTCTCCCATTGTCTTTCTCCCATTGTCACATGAAATAATTCCCATAGCTAACTGTAGCTAGCACATTCAGTTTTCATAGGAAAAGGTGTGAATCATTACCCACTTTCAATTTGAGTTGTTAGAACTCTGAAGACTTTACCAACACTATTTTTATTCCTAATCTATTGCTCTCACATGTATTAATGGCTTGTTTGCCTATACACAACATCTACTCATATAACAACTGGCCTCACCCTACCTATCTATCTTTATTTCCCTAACAAGACACTTTTATATAGTAGAAAAAATAGACATTGAAAGTCCACAGTTTTCACTGAATTCCAGATCCATCTCTTGGATGTATAAATTTAGACAAGGTAGTTAACCTTTCAGAACTTCTGTATTCTCATTTGTGAAATGGACATGACTCTTGGGTTGTCACGAGCTTTTTAAATGAAATTATGCATTTAAATATTGTGTACAATATGTGGAATATAGAAGGTGCTCCAAAGTTGATTAATTTTTACCTAGTACTATTACCCAAATATGGCTGAAGAGATTTATCCAGAGATAATCAGAGCCTGGGGGAGGAGGACATATTCTGGACAGGCTTCCTTAGTTCTGAATTGACTTTGCCACAACAGACTAACATTTTTATGTTGTTTCCTGATCTGTTTCCTTTATATATAAATGACATATTTTCTTAGTTGGATTTTGAACTTCTTCAAAGTAGGGGCATACTTTCTTCTTTTGTATCTTCCAGATTCATTGGAATTGTGACAGGCTCCCAATAAATGCATACTAAATGCTTGCGTATAATGAAAAAAAAAAGAATTAAAAGGCTAGTAGTGGATTTTAAATCAACTTACTGCAACTTCATTTCACAAATGAGCTCTTTGAAGCTCAGTGAAGAAATAGTTTGCCTAATGTTGCACAGTTAGTAAGTGGCAGAGCCAGCATTTAAACTCAGATCTCTCTTTTTCCATTGACAATGCTTCTTTAATTAATAGTTTTTTTTTTTTCTTAACAGGATAAATCAAGTTTTTGAAATTGTAGATGAGTATCATGTGTCTGTATTTTGGAGGATAAATCTTTCAGTAGCATCCTTCATGTAGATCGGTGTTTCTTCTACGGTAACTTAAATTCAGAATCATATGGAAGGCTTAATAAAACACAGAATGTGGGGTTTCCCCCACTCCAGCTTTCTGAGTAATATATTGGGCAAGGCTCAAGATGTCATTTCTAGCAAATTCCAAGG
Source organism: Tamias sibiricus (assembly GCA_025594165.1). Classification (NCBI taxonomy): domain Eukaryota; kingdom Metazoa; phylum Chordata; class Mammalia; order Rodentia; family Sciuridae; genus Tamias; species Tamias sibiricus. Next base: position 132,309,386 of record CM046667.1, read on the forward strand.
TGATGGCAATGCTTCTGGTCAGGGACTACATTTTCAGGAACAAAATGAGCTAGAGTCATTATGGATGGTTTCTTTTTTCTCCTTCATCTTGAAACCATAGTTGATCCAAGAGGGCATTGTTGAATCTGTGCTTCCTATAATGCACACAAAAAAGTGACATTAAAGTACATGGAACCAGCCTTGCCTTAAAAGTATTTTTCTTCTGTTGAAAGAGGATTATCAATTGAGTGCTGCCATGTAAGTTTCAGGGGCTGTGGATGATTTGAAGGTGCATAAGACACAGTGTCTGCCCTTAAGATGGCCCTGTAACCTCATAAAAAAGAGGAATCTCTTCCAGGAAGGCTAGGAATGAACTGTAACTTAAGAAATGGTGGGTTGATGAAACCACAATATAATTGTAAATGTGTCCCTGAAGTAATATTGACCACTTTGTTAATTCCCACCACATTTCTAACAACTTTGGGAAATACAAGTAACTTCTGAAATGTTAAAATGTTTTTAATACATTTCTGTGCTTTAATAGAACATGTGGTGTATTTTTTCTAATTTATTTTTCATCTGAGCTATTATTAATTACATTGGTGTTTGAGGCCTGGGGAAATAATTAACTATCTTTGTAATTGGGAAAAGACATTCTATATGCTGGAATTTGTGCCAATTCATTTGGCAGAAGTAGAACTAATTCCAAACATGGGGAACCCAATGACTAATACATAAAGCAAGTTATTTATTTTAGCCAGGATTCTTTTGGCTTTCTTTCACACATTCAAAATAAAGGTCAGTGGACCCTGAGAGGCTGTACATGTGAGCTTTAGGGAGTTCTGATTCCCATGAAACTGTATGCAAAAATATCTGGGCACAAATTTGCCCTTTTATATTCTGGAGCAGGAGGTCTATACCTTTCATCAGATTTTCAAAGGAATTAACCACTTTCCTATTGGGATACTTATCAGGAGGAAAAGAATTTTAACTCAACAACTCTGACTTTACTTTTGTTTTTGCATCCAACCTATCCTCACAATATGTCATACGATATCACTTTTAATAATGTTTTCATGAGGGAAGCAGAAGAAAATAATTAGGAGAAAAAAAGCCACACCATAAAACAACCAGATCCTTTTTATCAACTGCATCCTCATCTAGGTGAGTTGCTTATTGATTGAATGGGTTCACTTAATCTTCCTCATTATATTGTCAGGTAAATTGTAGACTATAGATAATAAGTAACCATCGCATCTACAAAACTCCCTGGTCAAGTTAGATGCAGATCTGTGATTCTAAGTGAGCATCCCTGGAATGAATATCCGTGTAGTTCTTCTTCCCTTCTACCTGTCTAAACCTGACTACTCTCAATAGCTATATACAGAACTCTTCTGTCCTTTTCTTACTAGTATTATTTTTAGTTTTATTAGTCATCTTGTCACACACTTATATATAGTTAAACAAACAGAATATTTTGTTTATATATGTGTTCTATGCTCCAAGCACTATGACATGAATAGAGCAGGAACTTAAAAATAATTGTTGAACAAATGTAACAGAAGGTCTCAGTTTGTTAACAATAGCCTCCTTATTTGGGAAGAAAAAAATAGGCCATCCTGAATCTTTCATTCTCATAACATCTACCATTAGTTCTGATCTCCATAAATACATAGGAGTGACACATCTGGAAAAAGCCCCTGGAGTGTGGCAGAGAACATCCATGCCTTCCAAGAAGGGTGACAGCATCAGAGAAATTATATTTTCATTATTTTCTGTATTCATTAGAGCCTAACAGCTTTGCATCATGGAATCAACCAATAGCTTCAGTGGATTACATATGTTTGGCTTTTGAACTCTGCTGTTGGGGATGGTATGGATCATTTTAATCTCCAGTGAATGTGTCTCTGGATATTTGCTACATGTTGAAAGCATTTGCTTACTGAACTCTCATTAATTTAGAAATATGTAGTCACTAGTCACTATTGAAAATGCAGAGTTATACTAAATGATTTTAAACTTGAATGTTGCAAATACTTTCACCTGCTTTATTTCAGTTGATTCTTCTAAGGGCCCAGAAATAAATATAAGGAACTTTTTCAAGGTCACTCAGAGACTTCATTCCATGTGCCTTCTCTCCAAATGTTATGACCTTTCCATTAAATTAAACTGCCATTCTAATCCACATGTACCTGCCTAATATGCACCAGACTCAAAAGGAAAAATTCTTTGCATCTGAAAATCACCTTTCATCGGCAGCTATATAACTCTACCACTTTAAAACAGCAGTGAAGATAAAGCTCACCCAAAATTAGATTTGACAACCTAATTGAATACCCTTCTTTGTTATTTGAAAACAACATAATTCAAATATCATCATTCAGGACTCTTCAATTTTAGCCAATAAAGGGCATGTTTATGTGACTTTTAAAGATGACAGCTTAGAACACCAAATCAGAGTGTAGAAGGCAACAAGGAATTTCAGTTTGACTAGCTATTTTTTTCCCCTGTGGGCTTTGTTTGGAAAAGTTTTTCTGAGATTTCAGTAGACAATACCTTAAGTTTTGACAGAAAGAAAAACTTTTCAACAGTCCAGCTTTATTACATGTTTACTGACTTTTTTTAGTAGTCCTCATTTTACATAGGATGGCAAAATAGAATACTAATCCTTTGTCTTGAATGGATTAGGGTCCCCTTTATGAAGATTGCTTATTGACCCTAAGAATTCCCAATGTTGATGACTTGGACTGAGGTTTATTATTTCCTAAATCTCATAGAGATAAAAAAAAAAAAGCCTTTCATGATTCTATCCTTTTTGTATCGCTTGTCTTTCTGCCAGGAATGTCTTTCTTTTCGTCTGGTAATGTCTAAATATCTCTCAGAGCTCATGTTGGATTCATTTCCTCAATGAAACTTTCTTGGATTCCTGCAAACAGAATTATCCTTTTCTTCCTTTCTTTCCCATTCCCCATAACCCCTGGACAATCATTCATCTACTTTCTGACTCTATGGATTTACCTGTTGTGGAAGTTTCATGTCAATGGATTCATACAAGGTATGACCTTTTAATTCTGAGAAGCCAGGATTTTATTTCACTTTTTACTAGATTTATGTCTATTTCCTTACTTATGTTTCCCTACTTTACATTATAGATGCCCACTATGTATGTCATGCATGAATGAAATGAATGGTTACAGAGAAAACATCAATCAGGCTACTTATTTACCACTTGACCTAGATATTTATTATTTATCTGTAAGAGAGATCCCTTTACATCTTTTACCACATGTCACTCTGGGAGACTGCAGCTTAGTGGTAGCTAAACAGAATGAAAGGTGCAGAGGAAGCACAGGTTTGTGATCAGTTTTTCAGGTTCCATGCTATTTCAAATTAGCACCTGCAACTGACTTAGTCATTATCACATTTTTAGGATAAATGCAGAGGGGATTAGGTGACTGGAGTGAAGCTGGCATGCTATACTGTGTATGAATGGATTATTATCAATTTGGTTGCCAGGATTAGAGGAGTGGGCTCCTGTAGGGAAAATGAATGCAGTTCTTCCCCAGTAACCAATTTCCTCTAATATGTGAGTTATCGCTTAGGAAGAAACTGATTCTGGGGCACTAGCTTCTATGGGCTGCCAAGAAGATTGGAGCTGCAATTCCTTGCTTGAAGTCGGTCTGATTTGTTATTAGGGTGTCAATTATTTTTGGACTCACAATGTGGGAGATAACTTTTGACACTTCTTGAAAAGCAGTCAAACACATGATATTTAATCTATGACAACTGACCTGTTTGTTTATAACTAAGAAAATTCCAAATATTTCTTAATTATCCATATTTCTGTAGAAATTCACATTAATTTTATATTGCCTGCATGCAGTGTGTCTCAGGAAACTTTTTAAATTGCATCTCTATTTTTATTGGAAATTAAATTATATCTTTACTGATATGACAACAGAATATTAATCCATTTAAACTCTTAGATCATCTGTTCTTTGGGGCACCATTTCAAATCTTGCAGTTCTCATTTTTTTTTTACAATACTAAGAAAGAGAAATTTGCTTCTAGTTACATTTATTTCCAGGGATAACTTTAATGAAAACTCTAGATCATAATTTTAAATGACTTTCTATTGTTTATGTATAAATTTAGGTAAAAGGATAATTATCATCACAGTTTTAAGCATGATTACTTGTTTATTTATGTCTATGTATACCTCTATACATACAGGCAGGCCTTCCATTTATTTTAATTCAAACTTTTATGTTGAGATGATTATAGACTCACATGTAATTATAAGAATAATACAGAGAGAACCAGTATGCCTTTCACACATATTGCCCCCGTATCTTGAAAAACTATTGTATATCTTGCAAAATTGTAGAACAATAGTTTGACTAGGATGCTGACATTTGTACAGCCAAGATACTGAACAATTTCATCATCACCGCAAGGATCCTTTCTGCTGCCTTTTTATAGCCACAGCCACCTCTCTCCAACCTTCATCCCTAACCCTGGGCAACCATTAATCTGTTCTCTATATCTATAATTTGGCATTTCAAGATTGTTATATAAAGGCAGTTACACAGTATGTAACCTTTCGAAATTGTCTTTTCTCACTCATCCCAATTTTCTGGAGATTCATCCAAATTGCTGTACATAGAATTATGTTTTTAAATTACATATACTTAAGGTGTCCAACATGATGTTTTCATATACATATGCACAATGAAATTATTATTATAACTAAGAAAATTAACACATCTCCTCATATAATTGACATTTTTGAGGTGATAATACTTGAAATTTATTCTCTTAGATTACATCCAGTGTAAAACGTAGTATTATTAATTAATCGTCATTTTGTACATTAGCACTATAGACTTCTTCATCCTGTATAACTGCAACTTTGTGCCCTTTGCCCTTCTCATTTCCTCCACTTCTCTGCCCCTGGTACCAATCAATATACTCTGTGTTTCTATGTATTTAACTTTTTTAAAAAGTAGAATCCAAATAACACTTATTTTGCAGCAAAAATGAAGCAATTGGAAATCTGCAGGACTCAATTTCATTGATTTTTTTTTTAGAATTTCTTCATTATAAATCAATTTTTAAAAGGAAATTTAACAATTCTTTTAACAGATGTGTCTAATCTCTATGTCTAGCCTCTTTCCTTGTGACACTTATTCCAGGAGCATAAACGCTTCAAGGACATAGACCATGCTGTGCTTACCCATCAATATTGATTTTCTGTTGCAGACTGCACTTACCACAAAATCAAGAAACTACAAAAATAATCTGAGGGTTTGAAAAGTGGCAAGTTGTGCTTCCTGTTGTGGTTGACACTCAGAAAAGAAACTATTAAGGGCCATTTATCATGTGTAGTTTTCTATTGAGACTATAAAAATAGATTCAAAGGTCTGAGTTTGATATATGAATTAAATAAAACAAGAGATAAAATGTAAACTATACTGTTTTAAAGTCAATCAAAAGGTTTTGTTGAAGTTTTGTTGACAAACAGATATTATGTAGATCTTTCAAATTTGATAGATTCACTTGTTATTTTCTCTGTGTCTATTAGAGACATCATGCCTTGATTAGCAACGACATCAGTTGAAAACTCAGGTTAACTTCTTGGAATACTATGTAAAAGGAAATGGTCAGGTAGTATTAAAATAGCTTTGAAATTTTTTAAGGCCAGTATTTTGGGGTGAATTCTCCAAGTACATGTTGCATAATGGTATAGTGGAACAAGCAGGAAGTTTGAAAGCCATAAAGACTTAGATTTGAATCCCATATCCATAGATATTAACTGTCTGACAGTGGCAAGATACCCCCAAACCTCAGTGGGGACATTATTAATATTTACCCTACTCTACCATTAGCTCCATTTATATGTTCTTCTTCAAAGCAAAACTTCTTGAAATATTTTTCTAAAGCTTTATTCACTTCCTTCCCTTTCTTGTCTCTCATCCTAGTGAAGTTTCTCTTACCAAGTTCACTAGTGACCTCAAAGTTTTAGCTAGACAATCAGCCTTTATAGAGCAGCATCAGGGCCAGATCCATGAAGGGACTAAGTTTACGTGAGGGTTTGAGCAGCCTCTTGAAAAATAATTTTCCACTGGAGAGAGCAGGATTTTCAATGTCATCTTGGGAGAGGGAAGAAGGAGATAAGGGAAGGATTCTGAGAATCTCACATTTACTACTCAGATTGTCCTCTTAAAGACATGAGCCCTGGAATGGAGAGGCTCATCATAATATATGAGATTCATGGTGATGATGATAATACTTTAAAACTGTGCCACTCAAATCTATGTAGGATGTTAAGTTACAAATCTGTGCTATTTTGTAGTATAATATCCAAATGCTAGAATGTAACACCTGTATGGGCAAGATGGAGGACTGTCTCCTTTGGGGTAATTTTGAAGCATAGCATGTTGCAAATACTGGAGCAGAGAGAAGATGCAGCAGTGTGAGTCAGAACCAGGCCAGTCTTCTTCTGGAGTGCAAAAATACATCACTTTTAAGTGTATTGTCATCAATTTTGTAGCCTCAACATAGCCTTGCATTTGTGACAAGGTAATGGGTAACCCTGAGCATCTCAGTTTCAGGTTAAAGTGTAGAAGCTGGAAAAAACAAGGACAGACAGAGAAAAATGTTTATGGTAACAAAGCACACAGCAGATGCATCCCTTAACATCTAGAACTATTATTTGGGAATTTGGAAATAAGCAAAGATGACACTGGGTTTTTATTTACTTAGAATGGAATATACTTTCCTTCCCCTGACTTCCAAACCTCTACAGGATCTAACCACATCTCATACCATCTTCTTCCTTATTCATAACATTGTGTTCACACTGCCTTTTTTGTGTTCTGGGATCACACTAAGCATTTTCATATCCCATGGCCTTGAAATTTCAGTTAATATGACTGGGATACTCTTCTGGCCATCCCCTTGTCATTCACATCTTAGCTCAAATGCCACCTCTACAGACAGGCCTAAACTAAATGCCCAATCTAAAGTCTCTTATTTCTTGCAGGTTCATTCTGCAATTAATCTCCATTATATATCTAGGCTATATTTATTCCATAAAAATTATTACATGATAATTTTCAGGATAATGTACATTTAGTATGTGCATTAGCATGTGCTATGATGTAGGATATAAATATCTGAATCATATTCTATCTACTATCTAGTTATATATTCTCTATATAGTATAATTACATACATGATTATGTAGCAGACTATACTTATAGCAAGTATCATTGATTAGTAAATAATGCTAAGAGAATGGGAGTGAGGTTTTACCATGTATCTGTGAATTCCACAGTGGAATGGGTACCTTTGATTTCAACATTTATAAAGAACACACCTATCTAGCTTCTGCCTAACTTTCCTGACAGACTGAACAATGAGCTCTTCCAGTTTACCTCCTTTGGCTTTTCCAATATGCTATTTCTCTTCATAGAACATTGTCAGTTCCCTGTCTTCATGACCCCTCTGATTGACAATTTGAGTCATCTTTCAGCTTGTAGCTTGCATATCACATTTCTGGGAAACATGGATTACATATGTAAGAAAGACTTCCTGAATTCATGACATGGAAATGCAAAGCTTGCTTGGATAGTCAATCTTCTCAGTAGGAGCTGATTATAGCTCACTTATCTGGGATACCTTACTTTTCATGACCTTTATGACTATGCCTATGTCCATTAGACTTGTCAAGGGCTTCAGTTTCTTCTGACCTTAGTCATCTTGTAAAGTCCCATATGGGTCCCTCTTCCTGTGGTGTCTTAGATTCATTGTCCAAATGTGAGAACAGAATTACTTTCTCCAAACACAGAAATGACTGGTATCAGTGCTGTTAATGACATCACTTTTTCTCTGACCTCTGCTTATCATGTGTTTACATCTGCACATTCCACATTACATCTGCATATTCCTGTGTCACCAATAGGATGCTAACTGATGAACAGAGACAACCCTTTCTCCTTTTAATGTAAAGAGAAGAGGTTGTTTATCTGCCCTCTGGAGGAACCTCTGTCTTCTCTGGAATCCAAAACATATCTTTTCATGTTTTATTTCTTGATGTCTTTCTTTCAACAAAAGTGGGATCAAAGGGACATTCTGCCCAAGATATTGCAACTGTAGCTTAAGGCTCCATGAGCTAATATTTAACTCTTTCATCCCCAGCATTATGTGTACACAAGAATTAACCCACTATGTAATCCTTGGAGCCAGACAAATTAGTATAATCAACTACCTTTGATGCGGTAGAACGCTGATGTGGAATTGAGAATTGATTGGCCATGACTTGAATTGTTCTATTAAGCCTAATGGCCTACCAAGAATGCTTCCTTGAGGGGCATCATTACCTTTAGAGATTCTAAAATCTCTAGATGGTTGCTGAACACCCATTGGTGATATTCATGGCAACAATGGTAGTGGTGATAATGATAATGACAATGATGTTGATACTTAACATTTTTTTAATTTTAGGTGGACACAATATCTTTATTTTATTTGTGTGTGGTGATGAGAATCGAACCCAGTACCTCAGGCATGCCAGGCGAGCACTCTACCACTTGAGCCACAACCCCAGCCCTGATAATTAACATTTAATGGTCACTAAAATGTAAGCTCCACATAACTGGAAACAAGGTCTAGTGCATAATAAATAGCAAATTTTGTATTTTGTATATTTGAGGAGTATAACTTATTTAGATATATTTATCCATAGTTATATTATTATCATAGTCAAGCAAGTTAACACACCTATACTTTCACCATTACCCTTATTTTGTGATAAGAATACCCAGAATTTACTCTTTTAGCAAAAATACCAGATCAATACAACATCATTAATTATGGTAGTCATGATTTACATTAATTTCTAGGCATGTTCATTCTATGTTCCTGTAATTTGTATCCTTTGACCTCCTTATTTCTTCTAAATCTCCACCCCCAATGACCACTATTTAAGTTTGTGTCTTTGTGTATTCGACTTTTTCTTTTTAAGATTTCACATATAAATGAGATCATGCATTAATTTTTCTTTCTGTATCTGGCTTATTTCACTTACCATAATGTTCTCTAAGTCCACCCAGGCTATGAGAAATGTCATTTTTAAGGCTGAAAAATATTCAATTTTATGTATATATACCACAGTTTTTTATCCATTAATCTGTCAATGGATCTATCAGTAATTTTCATATCTTAGCTACTGTGAATAATGCTACAGTGGACATAGGAGGGCAGATATCTTTATATAGTTATAATTTCAATTCCTTTGAGTATACATTCAAGAAGAGGTATCGTTGGATCATATAGTAATTATATTTTTAATTTCTTTAGCAATTTCCATACTGCTTTACATACTGGATGCACAAATTTCCACATTCCCACCAACAATGAATGAGAATTTCCTTTTCTCCTTATCCTGACCAACTTGGGTTATTTTTTTGTCTTTCTGAAAATAGCAGTCCTAACAGGTGTGAAATATTTCATTGTGGTTTAAATTTGCATTTCCTGATGATCAGTGATATTGAGCATCTTTATGTATTTCTGTTGGCCATTTTTTATGTCATCTTTAGAGAAATGTCTATCTCAGTCTTACTCCATTTTTAATTGACTTATTTGTTTTTGTCCATTAAGTGCTTTGAGTTCCTTACATATTTTGGTTATAATTTCTCATTAGATGTGTGGTTTGCAATTTTTTTTCTCTCCTTCTGTAGTCTTTCTTTTCATTTTGTTGATTGTTTGCTGTACAGAACCTTTTTAGTTTAATGTACTCTTTCTTATTTATTTTTGCTTTGTAGCCAAGTCAAGGTTTTCTCCCCCTAGGTTTTCTCTAGGAATTTTATGACTGCAAATACTACATTTTTATATTTTATCTATTTTGAGTTGATTTTCCATATGGTATAAGATAAAGGTCTAATTTAATTTTGTTGAGTGTGAAAATGCGCCATTATTGACAAGACTATCCTTTTTTCCATGGTGTCTTTCTAGTTTCCTGTTGAAAAATTAATTGACCATATATAATAAGTTTATTTCTGGGCTTTATATTCTGTTCCATTAATCCATGTGTCTGTTTTTATGCCAGCATAATACTGTATTGATTACTAAAGCTTTGTAAAACTTATTTGAAATGGAAGTGTGATGTTTCCAACTTTGTTTTTCATTCTCAGATTCACTTTGGTTATTTGGGATCTTTTGTGGTTTTACACAAATTTTAGAATTGCTTTTTTCCATTTATGTGAAAAGTGTCATTTGAATTTTTATAGACATTTGATTAAATCTGTATATTGCTTTGGGTAATATGGACATTTAATAATATCAATTCTTCCAATCCATCAATAGAAGATATCTTTTCATTTGTTTGTGTCATTTTTCACTTTTAACAAATTTTATTGTTTTCCGTGTACAGATCTTTCACCTCCTTGGTTAAAGTTGTTCCTAAACTATTAATTTTGATGCCATTGTAACTGGGAGTGTTTTCTTGATTAATTTTTTGGGCAGGTCATTGTTTTCAACAAATAATTTTAATGAATAAATGGGCATTCACTATGTATCAACCCTCTACTAAATGCCTTCCAAACACTTTAAAAAATATTCATAAGAACCTCATGAAATGTTATTTATATATTCTTTGTGAAGAGAGGGACACTAAAGCCTAAGGATGTTAAGTAGCTTTTCCAAGATCTTATAGCTAATAAGTGATGAAAATGGAATTCAAACACAGGAAATAGAACTTCACACTTCATGCCCTTAACTACTATATTCTACTTTAGTTATTTGGAGATTGATATATTTTGCATCCATAAAATGCAATTAAAATGTTTAATTCACAAAAAAGTTTAGCCTAAAATACTTACGTGTGACTATGTATTTTGCAACTACAGAATTAACGTTCACTAGGAAGGGTGAGTAACCTTGTGGACAGTTGCAGGAACAGCTTTATAATCTCTTTTCAGGTTAAATTGTCTGCTCTGGAAAGGATAAAATATCTTCCTCAGGAAATTCAAATTCCTTCAGAGTGTTTTGTGTACACATTGCTTATGAGAGCAGTTTGAATTGTGTTTTTTGTGACCAGTTAAAATGAACATATTATATTAATAATAATTAGTTCAGAGTATAAAGGAGTCATAATGGCTCTGCAAGTACATGTTGGTGTTTTATGTTTTTAGCATTTATTATTTAGTATGTTCTCCCTTACCTTAGACTTTTATTCATTATGTTTATTCTGTGAATTGTTAATATGACTCTTGTATGTGGAATCTTCACACTTGGGGAAGGCTCTGTACAGTAGTAATTGAAAATACAGGTTTGGAGATCAGTATATCAATCCTTTTTCTCTTCCTTACTACTGATGTAGGCAAATCATTTCATTTCATCTCCCTGATGGTCAATTTTCTTTTATTTTTTCTTTTGCCACACTGAGGCTTAAACCCAGTTTCTCACAGACACTAGGCAAGTAGTTTACCACTGAGTTATATCTTTAGCCCTTTTTTTACTTTTATTTATATTTTGAGCCAGGGTCTTGCTAAGTTGCTGAGGCTGGCCTCAAAAATGCAATCCTCCTGCCACAGTCTCCTGAGTAGATGGAATTACAGGTGTGTGCCACCATGCCTGGTTTGATGTTCTATCTTCTTATCTACAGAGTAGGAAAAATAATAATATCTACTCTTCAGAGCCACAAGATTAAAATGAAACAAATATATAAACTGCTTGAAAAATCAGGATGTATGGTAAGAGTTGAATCATCAGTCCTTGAAACTCTTTTCTCAATAAAATCCCCAGGAATATGAGTATTTAAGTTTTAACATGGTATGTTCACATCCATTTGTTTTAAAGCAAATCAGTAACAGCATAATAGAAAGTGCATTAGCTCTTGAGCCAGAAGAACAGGATTCAAGTCTTTCTTCTACATTTTAATGTGAGTTTTTAAAAGTTGAAGCTGGAATTGATTTTCTCATGATTTTTACATTTTCCCTGCTAAGATACAAATGGCATGTTTGGGCATATGATTTGATTTTAAAAAAATCTTTAAGTGTTAATTTATTTAACCTACCTTCTAGAAGAGCGAAATGTTTGGGGGAACTTGAAACTCACATGTAATGGTAGTGTTTAATGGTGCCTCACCTACAGGTGCTAAGAGTTTTCATGTGAGGTACAAGATAATTGTATAAGCAAGTACTATTATAATCATATCCTTTTTTCCCTTCAAATTTTAGTTAGGTCAGGGAGAAATCTATTTATGCATCTGTATTTATTGTGAACGTGATAAAACTAACAGGATGACAATTCTCAACTAAAAATGGGGTAATTAACTGGCAATATAAAAGAGCTGCATTCAGAACACAAGTCAAGGAATTGCATCTTAATATCATAGTTGCCCAGTACTCACCAGAAAATTGGCTCAGATGAACAGTTCTTGAGAAGAATTATTTTAAGAATGTATGTTGCATGTATTGGTCAAGATATACTTAAAAGGGTGCTGTGATTAGATTAAACCAGAACTAATTACCTGACTCACATTTGTCTAAACCTTTCATAGAACCATTTCCACAAAATTTCCATTTTGGGGTTTCACCTTATGATGAGGCATCAAAGAAGCAGCCCTTTGAAACCTCTTATTTCATCTATTGTGAGGATATTCATTACATTACAAGGCAATGCAAGGAACTATCTGTGTAAAGACTCTTGAGGAATTCTCATCTGATCTCTTTTTTAAAATTTTTTTTATTTGTTCTTTTTTTTACACATGAGTATAATTTGACTTATTTATACAAACATGGAGTACATCTTATTCTAATTTGGATCCCAGTCTTGTGGTTGTAAATGATGTGCAGATTCACTGTGTTGTATTAATACATGTACATAGGAAAGTTATATTCATTCCACTGTCTTTCCTTTTCTCATCTACCCTGCCTTTCCTTCATTGACCTTTGTCTAATCCAATAAAATTCTATTCTTCCTTGCCCTTCCCTTGTTGTGAATTAGCATTCACATGTCAGAAAGAACATTCTAACTTTGGTTTTGGGGGAATTAGCTTATTGTTTTTTTTAGCGTAATAGTCTCCAGATCCATCCATTTACCTGTAAAAGTCATAAAGTCATTCCTCCTTAAGGCTGAGTAATACTCCATTGTGTATATATACCACAGTTTCTTTATCCATTCTTCTGATGAAGGGCACTTAGGTTGGTTCCATAGATTAGCTGATGTGAATTGAGCTGCTAGAAACATTGATGTGTCTGCATCAGTGTTATATGCCAATTTTAAGTCCTTTGGGTATAGACTGAGGAGTGGAATGGCTGGATCAAATGGTGGTTCCATTCCAAGTTTTATGAGGAATCTCCATACTACTTTCCTGAGTAGTTGCACCAATTTGCAGTCCTACCAGCAATGTATGAGTGTATGTTTCCCCCACATACTCGCCAATACTTATTGTTGCTTGTATTCTTTTTTTTTTTAATTTGTTCTAATTAGTTATACATGACAGAAGAATGCATTTCAATTCATTGTACACAAATGGAGCACACATTTTCATTTCTCTGGTTGTATGCAATGTAGCATCACACCATATGTGCAGTCATACTTGTACCTAGGCTAATGATGTCCATCTCATTCCACCGTCTTTCCTACCCCCATAACCCCCCTCCCCTTCCTCTCCTTTACCCAATCAAAGTTCCTTCATTCTTCCCTCGTGCCCTCCATTATGGATTAGCATGCACTGGAGAGAACATTTGGCCTTTGGTTTTATGGGTTTGGCTTACTTTGCTTAGCATGATATTCTCCAACTCCATCCATTTAACTGTAAATGCCATAATTTTGTTCTCTTTTAATGCTGAGTATTAATCCATTGTGTATATACACAAAAGTTTCTTTATCAATTTATCTATTGAAAGGCTTCTGGGTTGGTTCCATAGTTTAGTTATCATGAATTGAGCTTCAATGAACACTTATATGACTACATCACTATGGTATGGTACTTTCAAGTCCTTTGAGTATAAACTGAGGAGTAAGATAGCTGGGTCAAATGGTGGTTCCATTCCCAGTTTTCCAAGGAATCTCCATACTGCTTTCCAGAGTGGTAGCACCAATTTGCAGTCCCACCAGCAATGTATGAGCATGCCTTTTCCCCACATCCCCACCAACACTTACTAATTGTATTCTTGATAATTGCCATTCTGACTGGAGTGAGATGAAATCTCGGTGTAGTTTCAATTTGCATTTCTCTAATTGTTAGAGATGTTGAATGAACATTTTTTCATATATTTGTTGACTGATTGTATTTCTTCTTCTGTGAAGTGCCTGTTCAGTTCCTTTGTCCATCCATTTATTGTGTTATTTCTTTCTTTTTTTTTTTTTTTTTTTTGATGTTAGGTTTTTTGAGTTCTTTATATATCATGGAGATTAGTGCTGTAGCTGAGTTGCAGGTGGCAAAGATTTTCTGCTATAATGTAGACTTTCTCTTTGCACTCTTGATGGTTTCTTTGCTGTGAAGAAGCTTTTCAGTTTGATAACATTCCATTTATTGATTCTTGATTTTACTTCTTGTGTTTTAGGATTCTTGTTGAATAAGTGGGTTCCTAAGCCAACACGATAAAGATTTGCACCTACATTTTCTTATAGCAGGTGCCAGATTTCTGATCTAATTTCTAGGTCTTTGATCCACTTTGAGTTGTTATATGCAGAGTGAGAGATAAGGGTTAGATTTCATTCTGCTACATATGGATTTCCAGTCTTCCCAGCACCATTTGTTGGAGATGTTATTTTTTTCTCCAATGTATGTTGATGGCACCTTAGTCTGTATATATGTGGGTTTATCTCTGTGTCTTCTATTCTGTTCCGTTGGTCTTCATGTCTATTTTAGTACCAATACCATGATGTTTTTGTTACTATAGCTCTGTAGTATAATTCAGGGATTGGTATTATGATGCCTTCTATTTTACTTTTCTTGCTAAGGATTTGTTTGGGTGTTCTGGGCCTCTTATTTTTCCAAATTAATTTCTTGATTGGTTTTTTCTATTTCTGTGAAGAATGTCATTGGAGTTTTTTTTTAATATTTATTTACTTTAGTTGTACACAATGCAATGCATTTATGTTTACTTGGTGCTAAGGATTGGACCCGGGCCGCGCACGTGCGAGGCGAGTGCTCTGCCACTGAGCCACAACCCCAGCCCCATCATTGGAGTTTTAATAGGAGTTGCATTAAATTTGTATAGCACTTTTGGTAGTATGGCCATTTTGATAACATTAATTCTTCCCATCCAAGAGCATGGGATATATTTCCATCTTCTAAGGTCTTCTTTAATTTCTTTCTTTAGTGTTCTGTAGTTTTCATTGTAGAGATCTCTCATTTCTATTATTATTTTGATTCCCAAATATTTTATTTTTTTGAGGCTACTATGAATATGAGATAGTTTCCCTAATTTCTCTTTTAGCTGATTAATCATTGGCATAGAGGAACACAATTGATTTAGCGGTGTTAATTTTATATCCTGCTATTTTGCAGAATTTGTTTATGAGTTCTAGATGTTTTCTGGTAGAGTTTTTTTTTTTTTTTTTTTTTTTTTTTTTTTTTTTGTCTTCTAAATATAGGATCATGTCATCAGCAAGTAAAAGAAATACTTATAGCTATTTTTTTTTCTACTTATATCCCTTTAATTTTTTTTTCTTTTACCTAAAACTCTGGCTAGAGTTTCAAGGTCTATGTTGAATAGAAGTGGTGAAAGAGGACATCCTTGTCTTTTTCTAGTTTTTAGAGGGAATGCTTTCAATTTTTCTCCATTTAGAACGATGTTGGTCTTGGGTTTACAATATATAGCTTTTATAATGTTGAGGTATGTTCCTTCTATTCCTTGTGTTTTGAACATGAAGGGGTGCTATATTTTGTCAAATGTTTTTTTCTGCATCTATTGAGATAATCATGTAATTTATTTTTATGTTTATTGATGTGGTGAATTACATTTGCTTATTTTTATATGATGAACCAGACTTGCATCTCTGGAATGAAACTCACTTTGTTATGGTGTGCTATCTTTTTAATGTGTTTTTGTATGAGATTTGCTAATATTTTATTAAGAATTTTTGCATCTATGGTCATCAGGGATATTGGCCTAAAGTTTTCTTACCTTGATGTGTCTTTGTCTGGTTTTGGAATCAGAGTGATATAGCTTCATAGAATGAGTTTGGAAGGGTTCCCTCTTTTTCTATTTCATGGAATGGTTTGAGGGGGATTGGTGTTAGTTATTCTTTTGAAGGTCTGGTAGAACTTAGCTGAGAATCCATCCAGTCCTGGGCTTTTCTTTGTTGGTAAGCTTTTGATGGCATCTTCAATTTCTACCTGAAATTGATTTGTTTAAAATTGTGGTCACCTGGTTCAGTTTGGGTAGGTCATATGTCTCTAGAAATTTGTCAATGCCTTTAAGATTTTTCTATTTCATTGAAATATAAGTTTTTGAAATAGTTTATGATTATCCTCTGTATTTCAGTGGTGTCCATGGTGATATTTCCTTTTTCATAATACATTTTAGAAATATGAGTTTTTTTTTTTTTTTTTTCACTTTGTTAGCATGGCTAAGGGTTTATCAATTTTATTTATTTTTTTCAAAGAAACAACTTTTTTGTTTCATTGATTTTATTTTGATCTTTTGTTTGTTTCAATTTCACTGATTTTTGGCTCTGATTTCAATAATTTCCTGTTTTCTACTGCTTTTAGTAATGATTTATTCTTCTTTTTCCAGGGTCTTCAGGTGTAATGTTAGGTTATTTATTTGGAGACTTTCTATTCTTTCAATGAATGAGATTAGTGCTATGAACTTTCCTCTTAGAACTGCCTTCATGTCCCAGTGATTTTGATATGTTGTGTTGTTATTCTCATTTGCCTCTAAGAATTTTTTAATTTTTATCCCTGATTTATTCTGCTGTCCACTGATTATTCAGTAGTATATTACTAAGTCTCCAGGTGTTAGAATAGCTTCTATTTTTATTAAATCATTGATATCTAATTTCATTCCATTATGATCTGATAGAATGTAAGGTATTATCTCTATTTTTTTTTTTTTTGCTAAGAATTGTTTTGTGGCCTAAGATGTGGTCTATTTTATAAAATGTTCCATGTGCTGCTGAGAAGAAAGTGTTCTCAGTCATTGATGGAAGAAATATCTTATATATGTCTTTTAAGTTTAAATAATTAATTGTATTTTTTGGTTCTATAGCTTCTTTATTTAGTTTTCATTTGGGTGATCTATCTGGTGATGAGAAAAGTGTGTTAAAGTCACCCAGTATTATTGTGTTGTGGTATATTTGATTATTGAATTTGAGAAGTGTTTGTCTGATATACATAGATGCTCAATTGTTTGGGGCATAAATATTTACAACTATTATATCTTGTTGATGTATAATTCCCTTAGGCAGTATGAAATGTCCTTCTTTGTCTCTTCTGATTAAGTTTGGTTTGAAGTCCACTTCATATAAAGATAGAAACCCCTGCTTGCTTACAAGATCCATGTAAATGTTATGTTTTTTCTTATCCTTTTACCTTCAGTTTGTGGATGTCGTTGCCCATGAAGTGAGTCTCTTGGAGACAGCACATGGTTGTATCTAATTTTTTAATCCATTCTCCCAGTCTATGTCTTTTGATTATTCCAAGGCCTCCTAACTTTTATTATCTGGGTTGAAAGCTCAGCTGAGATTCAGATTGGTTCCCCTCTAAATGTAATATGTTTACTTCTATAGCAGCCTTTAAATTGTTATCTTTATTATGTATGTTGGGAATTTTCACAATGATGTGCCTGGGTGCAGATCTGTTGTAATTTTGTGTATTTAAAGTCCTGTAAGCCTCCTGTATTTGATTTTCCATTTAATTCTTAAGTTTTGGGAAATTTTCTGATATTGTTTCAGTAAAAAGATTGTACACTCTTTTGGTTTGTATCTCTGAGCCTTCAAGTGTCCTGATAAATCTTAAATTTGTTCTTTTCATGTTATCCCATATTTTTTAAAAGTTCTGTTCTTGTTCTCTTAACATCTTTATCCATGGTCAACTTTATTTTCCAGATTATATATTTTGTATTTATTTCCTGAAACTATCTTCCAAGTGGTCTAGTCTGCTGGTGATACTTTTCATTGAGCTTTTAATTTGGTTTATTAATTCCTTCATTTTAAGAATTTCTGATTGATTTTTCTTCAGGATTTTTATCTCCTTCTTGAAATGGTCTTCTACATCTTCAATTTTCTCTCTGATTTCACACCTTACATTGAGGTAAAAAATTCTCAGATCCTTTTAACTATGAAATTTCTGAATTCCTTCTTTGACATTTCCTTACTTGTTTTGGATGGTTTGCTGCCTTGCCTTTTATGTTGTTTGTATGTCCACCCATTTATCAATAAGAATCTGATGTGGCAGAGTTTCTACCCTATGAATTTATAGTGTTCCTGAAGATTTCTAGAACCTCAAGTTTTGGGGTGAGACAAATACTAACAAACAATACAATAAATACTTAGAAATAAACTAAATATTTAGATCCTGTTTTGGAATCTACAGTGTTAATTGGCACTCTATATAGAGATGATATGGTAGTTAATTGCCAACGGTAGAGATATTATGTTTACAAAAGGGTTCACTATTTCAAAAAGATGAAGAGGGAGAATGTAGAAGAGATGTAGGATATAATAATTGAGAGGGGGGATGAGAGAGAGTAGTAGTACAGAATTAAAGGAAGAGCAAAAGAATAAGAGAATTTGGCTGTGAAAGAAAAGAGGAAGAAAATCAAGGGAAATAAATAGGAGAAATACAATATAAAGTGGCAATAACAAAACAAAACAAAAACACTATAAAGCAAAACCAAGGTATACTAATCAAAAGCCGTAGTGTTCAAAAGAATCAAGAAAATACCTTCAAGAAATGCTAGAAATGAGAAGAGTGAGACAAATATGTATATATACAAAAATCCATGGATCATTCAGCACACAAAAGCTTCTTTTTTTAAAAAAAGGGTTCTTGTTGGAAGATTAAGGAATTGTTTCCATTGCGATAGTCGAAAAATTGTGTATAATATTATATGTTGAGTGTCAGTTCCCAATTATCTTTCTGCTTTTTCTTATGTATGTATTGCACTCAGAAGTACTAGTGAGAGCTGTCAGTTCCTTCTTTTCGTGGGGCTAGTCAGGTTATATATTCTCAACTTCCCTTCTCAGCAGTATGAGGTGGTGTGGGTTGGAGGATGTTGTCTGCTTCACTCACAGTGAGGGTTTGCTGTTGAGTTCTGTGAAAGGGGTTCCCGTATGTGGAGCTCCTAGAGGCAGGTTTTGGGTCTAGCTAGACTCCTATTTCTTTGTGTAATGATGTTTGGTGAAGCTTTTAGATCAGCATACCTCCAGAGCCCCGCTGCTTCCTGTCCACACTGGGCATCTATATCACTTAAATCTCCCCTTTCTTCTATTCCAGCAGCAGAAGAACCAGTCCTTCTCCCACCTTTGCCTCCCAAGCCTCCCATATCTCATCCTTTGTGACATGCACATTTCTTAATATGATTCTTAACCCATTTTATCCCTCTATTCCAGGTTGCCTCTCTTATTTTACTTATGCTTTAAACTGCTTTCCTGCATTTTATTTTTCCTTCCAGAATTGCTTAAATTATTTCTTGTTCAAGGTGAGATATAGGTAAATATACACATATGTTTTAGCTTTAAGTAAAAGACATACATTCTCTAGAGACAGTTTACCATAGTGTTGTATAACATAGGCTCTAGAATCACAAGTATGTTGTTTCTAAGCTGGATCATTCATTCACTACCTGGATGATCTTGGGGTAATTATTTAACCTCTGTCTCAGATTCTGCTCTTTAAAGTGGAGATGATACTATAGAGATATTATAATCTAAGAACTTTTTCTCATCAGTAGATTGTGATACAAATATTTTTTTAAATTTGAGAATATAAATAGTAAATACTAGATATGGATGTGTTTGGTAATCTTGTGAGTTGTATGGTGGTTTCCATATAAGCTCATATATATGTATATATGTATATATACATATATATGTATATATACATAATATCATATATATTTATATTATATATATATTTATTTAATAATACACACACATACATAGTACACACATGAACACAGTTTCAATTACAAATGAAAGTTTCATGAAAATAAGAACCTTATCTAACTCAAGAAATTGCAATCAGCTCCCAGCAACTTGAATAGTGTTTTGCCATGGAATAGATTTTTAATAACTTCCTAATGAATAATTAATGATTTCTGGTTCCTATTCCCTGAGTTTGTGTTTCCATGGATTCCTGGGGATCGTTAGAACTGTTTGTTTATAGATCTCCTTTAAATACTAAAGAATGGTCTCATTAAATGGTCAGAGGCTTTGGTATGAGACATACAGATTCAAATATGAGCTCTGCTATTTACAGGCATGTATAAGTTATCTATCCTCTCTGAGATTCAATTTATACATTTGAAAACTTAAGATGAAGAAGCTATTTGTCACAAAGGATTTCTGTGAGGTTGAACTATTTGAAGAATCCAAACCAGTGACTTGGATATACAGAATTGATGTTCAGTAGATATTAGGGTTTTTTTTTTTCTTTCCTTTGAATAGATTAGTACTTCTTCCTCTTTTCAATCCTCCTCTTTTTATGTCGACTACATAACTGGGAAGACTTTTTTTCTATAGGCAGGTTAATCAGTTTAAGAGAATAGTGAAAGTAATTGTATTGGAGTTTTCATTAAACACTGTTTGTTCACATTTAATGTCTGAAAGTAAACTATAGATGCATACAAATAGTTTTTGATAGGTAAGAGGTTAACTTTTTAAAATTATCTCTAGTGAGTTTATAAAGGTGATTTCTAAGTAATAACAAACTTTGTTTACATCAACTATATTATCCACAAATGACTATAGATTGAATGGGTCCAGTAAATGAGACAGAATCGGTGGAAGCTCTGCATTGTCTTGGTAAAGGAATTTTAGATTCATTTAATATACTTGTAAAAATTAAATTGAGTGATTTTCTGCTTAAAGAAATAGCTAATTTTTAAAAAGTTTTTTTAGATGTTGACAGACCTTTATTGTATTCATTTATTTATATGTGGTGCTGAGAATCAAACCCAGTGCCTCACCCATTCTAGGCAAGCGCTTAACCACTGAGCCACAACCTCATCCCAAGAAATAGCTAATTTCTATCTAAAGAATGTGCTATCATAATTTTCAAAGGTGAATTGTGCCCTCTCCCAAATTCATACACCCTAAGCCCCAGTAGCTCAGAATGTGACCTCACTTGGAGACATGGTTTTTAAAGAGGTAATCAAGTTAAAGTGATTTTATGAGGGTGGGCCCTCCTTCAGTTTAATTGGCAGGCTTTCAAGAAGGGGAAATTTGGAGAGAGTCAGGCATACCTGGAGAAAGCCTGGTGAACATGAAGACATTACCTACATGCCAAGGAGAGACACCTGGGACAGATCCTCACTTCACAGTCCTCACAGGGAATCAATTCTACCAACACCTTGATTTTGAATTTTTAGAATTGTGTCACAATATATTTCTATTTAAGTTACCCAGTGTGGCAATTTTGTTATGGCAGTGCTAGAAAATGAACACAATATATTTGCTTCCTATTTCCCTGTGATAGGATTTGTATTTTGTATAATACAATTTCTACACATATTCTAAGTAATTTCTTGTAGTGCATTTTGTCACCCATCCTGCTGATGCTGAGGTGACACTATTGATATACCATGCAGATTACATTTTCTGGCCAGTGAACCCATCTTTTATTTGCTTTGGGTATTGGCTGATAACAACTCGCAGGTGACCCTTTCCCAGAATATTGTCCACAGCTCACTGGGAATGGGTGTGCCTTATAAGATACACAACCCCTGTCTCCAGGAACGAACATAGATCTCAACCAGTGATTGACTAACACGGGGTACAAAAGCATTGGCCCCCTTTCCTCAAAATAGAACTAATTCTGGTAGAATCTGATTCAAGGGCTTCTTCATGGTGTCAGATAGGAAACACTAGTTTCCAGGGAAACCACATTCTTGATAACTTTTCTTCCCTTTTTATCATCTTTCTTCCTTTCTCTCCCTTCTCCTGAGAATAGCTCTCTCTCCCATAAATCACTTGAATAAGAACACTTACCTCAGATTCTGCTTCTTGGAAACTCCATTTCAGACACAGCATTGATTCCAAACACTTCTGACATTTTGAAAGTTGTCTTAGTAATCTTCACCAAGTTTCCAGGTTGTTATGTCTTGTGGTTAGTTTAACTTTGGAATATAAGTCGTAAAAAAAAAAAAAAAAAAGAAAAACACTTAGAGTGAAATACAGGAAATAGGATGTGTAAGAAACTTAAATGACACTGTTACTTTAATGTTAACATGAAAAAATGTTGGCTATAATATAATGATTCTGATTTTTAGAATGGATATTAAATGAGGAACTTTAGCTTCCTACTTACATGCCAGGACTTTGATGTATGTTGAAAACCAAGTTACTTGTTCCACCTCATGTCTCCATTATTCCATGCTATTAACTTTCCATTTCTAAGGTATTTTTAAAAGGATATAAAATGATATTAGCATAATAGGACATCACAGACTTCTTTCCCTCCATAAAATACTCTATGTAAGAAGGTGATAGACACTAACATATACCTCTAGAACAGCTCTGTCCCTATCAATCAGAATGAAACTCATTACTTGGTTTTACATACAATGTTCTTCTGATCCTTAAATTTCAAAATATACAAGATAAGCAGTTACTTTCCTTAAGCATTGGTAGTAGTTTTCAAATAGCATTCAATGTTTGACAATAGATATGAATTAAACAATATTTGGTTTTATCAAATTTTAAGGTATTTTTAAAGGAAAAATGTGCATGTTTTGCTTATATTGGTACATTCCTTTTATTATTGCTAACATATACTGTTCACTTCAGTATACTAATGTTACACAAATTAAATTAAGTTTTCTTCATATCTAACAAGTCCAGAGTTGTTGGGCCCTCTGCCAACAAGTTTGTATCATGAAAGCCCAAACTTCAGTCATTACTGTTTAGAACAGAAAGAGCAATCTGACTTCCAGGTTTGGATAGAGAAATTATAATTTGGTCTGGTTGACTAAAAGGGAGGATCAAAAATAACTTGAAATTCTTGTAATGGTCATGTCTACCATGTAGATCAAGCCTTAGGGCTTCCTGAGGCCACATTGTGTTTTACTGTTAGTTTCAATGAAACTTCTCTAACATCTTATGCAGCAGGACCTAACTATTTCCATATATGCTTTTTCCTCTTTTGGGGCCAAGAAAAGTTATTGTAAGTTACATTTACAGTAGCAGATGGGGGTGAAAGATTTGAAGAAAGGTTCCTGATCTGGAAAAATGAGTAGTCACTGTCACAGTTATATGGAACACTATCCCTACATTTTCCATTTTGGCTTAACTGCTTTGGACTTTTATTTGGAACCTAGAATTCATAATTAATAAGACAATAGATATGTTGTCAGAAATTTAAGTCATGAAAAATGTGGTCAGTATAGTAAGGCAGCATAAAACATATTAATAATTTGAATAAAACATAAAACCTCAAAAATATCATCTTAAACAACATATCTGAAAATTAGTCAACCTTCCTTCCTACTCAGACATCTTTGATATAGGAGGGGTATTGATCATGTAAGAAAGCCTATTCTATTTACAAATAACTCTAGTTGGTAAAAAGTTCTTCATATTTTCCTATCATTAAGCTGTATGATGATATCTATGACATCTTTTTTGTGTGGGGGGGTACCAGGGATTGAACACAGGGGCTATTAACTACTGAGGCACATAAGTCCCCAGCCCTTTTTAATTTATTTTTTTTATTTTGAGACAGGATTTCATTAAGCTGCTTAGGGCCTCACTAAGTTGTTGAAGCTGGACTCATACCTGTGATCCTCTTGCCTCAGCCTCTTGAGTCCCTGGGATTACAGACATGTGCCACCACACCTGGCTCTGTAACATCTTTTTTTTTTAATTTATTTTTTATTCAAAGTTGTTGTCTTTATAATAATAGTATGCATTATAATTCATAATAAACATATAGACTGGTTCTCTCTTCAGATTTATATAGAATAAGCATACTGTCTTGTTGACGTAATCATTCCTTTAGGTTTTAAATCAATTGTTTGTCCGCACCAAGTTTTCTCTCCTCTGGTCTGCATATCCTATGTTACCTCACTACTTGTTCATATCACAGCATTTATGAAAATTTCACCTTCCTGAATATAATCATCTACCTAACCTTCATATCCCTATATTTGTCTATGCTTTAATATTCATCTTCTGAAATAAAGTAAATATCCTATATAGTTTTGCAAATTAATATGCAAAATCTCATTTCTTAGTTTTTTTCTCTTTGCAGGGGACAAGTTCATGTGTTTTTCAAATGGTTAATGGATATGTATAAGATTTTGCTGAATTTTTAACATTCTCCTTAAATTCACACCATAAATGCGTACCTACATTTTCATGCATATTTTGTCATACACCCAATTACTGCACTCATTCCACACATGAAAATTGATGTGTCTTAAAATTAGCTAATCTATTTGAAAATGTAATTCTTTATGTTTACCCTTCTGGCAGTGAGAAATAATATATTGGATAATATCTTGATGAGAGAAGAATATCTAGATGGTATTACCATTTCCCTTAAATTATTTCTCTAACTATAGGTATTCATCCTGAAAAATGACTAGAATGGTGTAATTCGTGTATCTTGTTTTCCCCCAAGGGGAAATGAACAAATCAATATATCTGTGTAGCAGACACAATTGTGGGAATAATTTTCTTTTTTAAAAAAAATGAATGATGCTGATGTCAGTTTTTATGCTGATCTATCCAAGAGATTTTATTTATAGAAGAAACCTCAGTAGTTTTAATGAGGCCATGGTGTAAAATATGGCGCTTCAATCCACAGAGTAATTATATTGTCAAGTGACATTTTTGATCCTGGAGAACTAAATAAAAGACCCATTGTTTAATTTGTTTCTAAACCAGGAGATGAAAACCTTTCAAAGATGAAGCAGTGGGTTCCATTTAGTTGTTGTTATTGTTGTTGCAAAACAAATTATTCCTTTTGTTATTGGAGAACTAGACAGTGAATGTTTTGAGGTCAGGAATTGGACCTTTCTCTTTCTCCTTTTAGTAACTGACACTGTGCATGGTTCAGAGCAACCATACAAGTGAGGTTTGCTCTGCGAGTGGATGAACAAATGAATAAGTACTGTGTTTTTCCATTAGTGGAAAGAAGAGATAATGTCCTGCATGTTGTAAGTTTTGGAGTGAGACCAGAGTGTTATGGTGCCACAAACAAACCTCCTCTGTAAAAGTGAATTGAATACCTACCATATAAAGCAAATGTTCTGGGATCTGTCACAAGAAAAACTTATTTGGCATTATTAAAAACTCTGCTGAGGAATAAGGGTGTAGCTCAGTTGTAGTATTCATGCCTAGCATGCCTGAGGCCCAGGGTTCAATTCCGGTGTGTATGTATACACACACACACACACACACATGCACACACACACACACACACACACACACACACACACACATACACACCATGAGACCCTAGGGGAGGATCCTGTAGACAAAGCTTATAAATTTTAAGTATATGCTAAAGAATGACTCTTGGTCCACACAGTCAAAAGCATGGCTTGGTTAATTCAATAATGGCAAATCTTCAGTAATTTAAACAAACAACTAGTTAAATCTAGGGGGCAGTCAAACACAGGAGAAAGAACACATAAGGTATTAAAACATCTTAATTTGGATCTTGGATCTCATACTATATAACTGCTGCACAATCTCCTCCACCCCCTCAGTTCCTGTTTCCTTATTTCTAATGGTTGGAATGGGTTTAGTTGATTTCCAAAGGTCCAGCCATCTCTGAAATGCTCTGATTCTATATTGCCCATTTGCTGGACCACATTGACTAATCAATTGAATTGTTATTGAATGTAGATACGTTCTGAGAGGCAGAGCAAGGCAGTCAAGAATGCAATGATAGAGAAAACACAAAAAAATTTGCTCCTGCATAGCATGAAGAAATGTTGTGAGAGTGCAAAAATATCTTTTTTGACCTTTTAAAGATGGAGTTTGCACAATTGCACAATTCTGCCATGTATAAATGTTTCACTTTAAACAAAGCAGTAAACGGTGGACATTGCTTTGGACATTTAATTTGATATATTGTACAGTTCAGAAAGGTAATTGTCACTTGTTATTTCTAATATCAGAAATGTATGCAGGCATCAAAATTAATAAATATAAAATCAATAAATCAGACCTTGATTTGACTTGACTATTTTAAACAAATTTAGATAGTTTTTACTATTTTGAATAAGTATTCTTTTTCATTTTCTATTCATTTGATTTTACCAGTTTGGTAAATATGGCTTCTGAGAATGCCTCAGCTTAAAATAAAATATTAACAACCTACCACTGTGAAAAATTTGTTTTAGCTAGTCTTGATTGTTTGATAGCAATCAACTGTTTCTTCTCTACTAACTGGACTGATGTGAGTCAATGATTTGGGGCAATGCTGACACTGCATTTCTATTCAAGGCAAAGCTTTCCTGGAACAAATTTTGCTCAACATAATTGCTAAGATTTTATAAGCCTTTTCTGTTAAGGATTGCAGGGTGGGTCCGATAATGTCTACTAATAAAATTTAATTAAATTATTTGATTTAAAATAATGAATCATTGTATTCTGCTCTTAGAAGATGTATTTTTTAGGGAATTTTGAAATTATTTTGGAAAAATCTGTGTAGAAGACCTCCAGGTGAAAATGTCACAATGACTCCAACATTAAACTTTCCACCATCATTAAGAAACAAAGCTAATAAAAAATAACAATTATAGCCTGGCACAGTGTCACATGTCTGTAATTCCAGTGGCTTGGGAGGGTAGAGCAGGAGGATTTTGAGTTCAAAGCCTTCCTCAGCAACTTAGGCCCTAAGCAACTCAACAAGACCCTGTCTCAAAATGAAAAAAAATAAAAATAGCTGGGGGTGTGGTTCAATGGTTAAGTAGCCCTGGGTTCAATCCCTGGTACAAAAAAAAATGTAATTATAAATATTTGAGGGAAATCATCATCAACTAAGCAAAAAATAGCTATAACTTTATGTATTTAAAAAACTAGTGACTATGTAAAGAAACTAAACAGGCATAGTTTAATGTGGGGGAGGGGTATGGTTTCTAAGCCCTGACTCTAACCCAGTCTTCCTGATGAGTCAGCAAAATTCTAAGATTTTTTTCTCTTGAATAATTCACAGTTTGGAGAAACAATTAGTGGTAAATTATCCCCATCTCACTTTTTTGATTATGATATATTTGAAATGGCTACTGAGGAAGAACAGGCAAAATGTGGACAATGAAAAACTGAACAGAGTGCTAGAAACTCTGGGCCTATTCACTGACCTCACTGAAGAGATGGTTGGAATCTCAGAAGAGTTCACTGTGAATATGCTCACAATTACATAAAGTGACTCCTGTACTGAACTTTAAACAAAATAGGGTCAAAAAGTGACAAGCCCTGGAATTCTACCAAAAAGCACAGCAGTTTGGCCTCAGATGTAGTTTTTGTTCTCCCTTGTATTCTCATCACACTCTCACGGTACAGAAAACTGGGTAAGAAACTCAGTCCCATATTGAAGCTTGAAAGGATAAAAATGTAGGCCCAGAAAAGGAATAAAAACTCAAGAAAGGAATACATGTGGGAATAAGATAAAAACCAAACTCTAATATTACCCATGAATAAAAAAAGTTGAAAATAAATCACAGGACAATGGTATCAACACATTGTGTGATAGAAACTTACCTGTCCAGACAAAAATAAACAGAAAGAATGAAGCTAGCCGGGCATGGTGGTGCACGCCTATAATCCCAGCACTTGGAAGGCTGAGGCAGGAGAATCACGAGTTCAAAGCCAGCCTCAGCAATGGCGAGGCACTCAGCAACTCAGTGAGACCCTGTCTCTAATAAAATACAAAAAGGGATGGGGATGTGGCCCAGTGGTTGAGTGCCCCTGAGTTCAATCCCTGGTACAAAAAAAAAAAAAAAAAAAAAAAAAAAAAAATTAAGCTAGCATGTAAACAAAGTAAAAATGGGAGAATTTTCTAGAAGCAGTTCACATTTTGGAAAAAAATTAATAAGAACTTGAATCTAGAAAAAGAACAGCAAAAATATTAAACATAGTTGTAAATGATACTACTGTCCCAGAGAAAAATCTTAACATAATATTGAAAAATACAGATGGCAAAAATATGAATTACATAGAAATGTATTTTAAGAAAATTTCTCTGAAATAAGGAAATGATATATTCAACAACATCCATTTCACAAATGTCTATTGGTTATCTACAAATATGGCAGACCCTGTTCCGAAGCTGAGGTGGAGACTAGTCAAAGTCCATGTAGTCATGATTTTTACTTTCTGCTGAGGGGAACAGACAAGAGCAAACACAGAAACAATAGAATTTCAGACCTGTAGACTGAAACACAGTATTACAGAAAATTTTCGTATGGGATATCTGAAGATTTTATTTCAAGACTTAACCTAGTTTAGTTTCTGAATTTTTAGGATTAGAAAATATAATTCTTTTGGCATTTAGGCTGGAAAAGCCAATCACCTGTGAGCAGAAAAAAAATTTGGTCGCATTCTGTTTTGCAATATGATTTTAATGGCAAAAGTTCAAATATACCTCTAAATTTTCGAGGGAAAGAACTAACACTCAAATACTACATCAAAGAAAGTATTCAAATATCAAGGTATCAGGCAGAGATGCTAAAATATTGAAAGGCCTAAGAGAATACAGCATCCAAAAGCTCTCTAAAAATAAGAAATCAAACAAAAATTGATGAAGCATTCTATAACATAGAGATTAATCAAAATAAAGAATGAAAAACCTGGGAGAGGGTTCAGCTATATTTGAATATATTGAAACATAGAAGTAATAGTAAAGGAAATGTTGAAAGTATAGTGATGAAAGAGGACATACATATTAGAAATTTTGACAACATGAAATTAAGGACATCATTCACAAAATTTGAGAGGTAAGGAGCCAGGGAGACAGGAGAAAATGAAGAGAGTTAATGCCCTCATCTTTCACAATGAGTGGTTAATTAATACTGTACTAAAAGGAAACATTTAATTAAAACTAATAATGACTACAGTTTTCTCATGTTGTTATGATCTATTTCATTACTCTTAGACTAATGTTTTAAGGAATACTATCTCTTTAGATAAAGAAGCATGTATCTAAAGTAAAACATTTTCTAATTTTATTTCCATTCCTTTTTTAGTCTGATTTTCTTTAATAAGAAATACTAGTTATTTATGGGGCATATGCATACATTGTGGAATAATAAAATAAAAGCAATTAGCATATCCATCATGCCACATAATTATCATTTACTTATAGTTAGAACATTCAATATTCTCTTAGGTATTTTGAAATATACAATACGTTATTATTAACTGAAGCCAACTCGATATGCCATAGAACACTAGAATTTATTCCTGGTATCTAACTATAACCTTGTACTACTTAACTAAACTGTCCTCTTCCCTACGCATTCCTGCCTGCCCACTTCTAGCAGCCTTTTATAACTACCATTCTCTACTTCTCCAAGATAAACTTTTGTTGATCCATATATGAGATCATATTGTATTTGTATGATCTCTGTGCCTGTCTTATTTCATATTTTACATAACACAATGTCCTCTAAGCAGCACTTTTTTATGGTTGAATATCATTTCATTGTGTGTGTGAGAGAGTGTGTGTGTGTGTGTGTGTGTGCGTGTGTGTGTGATATTCTTTAATCCGTTCATCTGTGAGAGACACATGGTTTTCATATCTTGACTCTTGTGAATAATGATACAGTGAATTTGGGAGTGCAGATGTTCTTTGACATACTGTTTTCAATTTCTTTAGGTATATAAACAGTAGTGGGAGTGCTGAATTATAGGGTAACTTTATTTCTAGTGTTTTGAATCACCTGCATACTATTTTCCAAAATGGCTGTACCAATTTACAGTGCCACCAAATGTGTATAAATTCTACTTTTTCCATATCCTCGCCAACACTTATCTTTCATCATTTTGATAATAGTCAATATATCAGGTGTGAAGTCAGACCTCATTGTACTTTCAAATTACATTTCTCTGAGATTAGAGTTATTGAGCACTTTTTCATGTATCTGTTGGCCATTTGTACATCTTCTTTTGAGAAAAGTGTACTCAAAGTGTTTTCAAGCCCTTTGCCCTGTTTTTTTTTTTTTTTTTTTTTTTTTTTTTTTTCTCTTTTGCTCATGGTGGGATATAATGCAGGGCTTCATGTGTGCTAGGGGAGCACTCCAATGCTGGCCTACATCCCCAGACCCTGCCCTTTTTAAAGGAAGTTTGTTTTGTTACTGAATAATTTTGAGTTCCTTTTATGTTTTGGATATTAGCCCCTGATCTAATATATGTTTCACAAATATTTTCTTCCAATTTATAGGTTGTCGGTGTTAATTAATTGCTTTTCTATGCATAAGGTTTTTTGTGTGATACAATCTCCTTTGCCCATTTTTGCTCTTGTTGCTTTGGCTTTTGGTATTCTAGCCCTGAAATCGTTGCCAGGACTAATATTATGAAGCATTTCCCTATGTCTTATTTTAATACTATACTATTGTAATTTCAGGACTTACGTTTAAGTCTTCAATCCATTTTGAGTTGATTCTTATAGGAGCGGTAAGATAAGTGTCCATTTTTGTTCTTCATGTTTGTGAATAACCAGTTTTTTCCAACATCATTTATTCAAGAGATTATCCTTTTCCCAGTGTGTGTTCTTGGCACCCTTACAGGAAATAAATTTATTGTAAACATGTGGATTTATTTCTTTGTTCTTGCTCCTGTTCTGTTGGTTCACATATCTGTTTTAATGTATGTGTCATTCTGTTTTAAGTACTATATCTTTGTATTATATTTTTAATTCATGTAGTGTGATCCCTCCAGCTTTGTATTTCTGGTCATGATTGCCATGGTTATTTGAACTTTTTTGTGATTCCATATGAATTTTAGGATTTGTTTCTTACTATATCTGTGAAAAATATCATTGAAGCTTTGATAGGGATTACATTGAATCTATAATGGCCTTGGGCACTGTGGACATTTTAACAATTTTAATTCTTGTAATTGCTTATTTTTATCATTAATTTTTTCATCAATATTTCATAATTTTTCAACATACAGATCTTTCAGTTCCTTGGTAAAATTTACTCTCAAGTATTTTTAAAAGATGTTATTGTATTTTAGCAGTGCTAGGAATGGGACACAGGGCCTCACAAATGCTAGGCAAGTGCTCTACATCTGATCTTCCCCAGCCCATATGCTTTTGTAAGTGGATTTTTTTTTTTTCTTTTGCAGGATTCATTCTTAGTATATAAAAAACACTACTTATATTTGTATGTTGATTTTTGTATTCTGTAACATCACTGAATTTGTTTATCAGTTCCAACAGATTTTTGGTGGAGTCTTTAGTATTTTGTATAATTATGCTCATAAAATAGAATAAAATACAATTAAGTTGTGTGTATATACATGTATGTTATTTCTCAGAATCTGCAGAGCCAACTGCAGGTTCAGCATCCACGGATAATTCAAGCATGGAAAATATTAGAAAAAAATTGAATCTGTATTGAAAATATGCAGATTGTTTTCTTGTCCCTAAATAATATAGTTGTAATGACTACTTATATAATTTTTACATTGTATTATTTATTAGAAGTAATCTAGTGTTAAAGCATACAGGACATGAATAGGTTATATGCAAACACTATGTTGTATTGTGTAAGGGACTTGAGTGTCTAAGAATTTCAGCATCTTTTGTGTTTCCTCGAGTCAATCATCAGTGGATATGGAGGGATGACTGTATATTATTTCCTCTTTCCCTATATTTATTTTTCTATTTGTATGTAGATGGATTGAAAGATATTTGGAACAATGTGTTCCCATTTGCCAATGTTAGTTCTTTGTATAGTAGGGGTTGGATAATTATTTTTCTTTTGCTAAAAAATAGAATAAGTATTTTACATTCCAAATGGAATTACCATACCACATTTACATAAATATTAAATTGTCTCTTTCTTTTAAAAATTAATATAAAATAAGTGTAAGTATGATATTCAAGTTGAAGGGGCATCAAATGAATGAATGTAGATCCAAGTTCAAGTTTCAGATCAGTCTTTACTGAGCAGTGTGACTTAGACATTGTAACTGAACTCCATGGAAATTAGTCTTCACATTTGTAAAGGAGTTTGTTCAGCTTTAATATTAATACAACTTCATGGAATTTGACAGTAGTTTATTTAGTCTGAGTTGTCCCCCCCCCCCAGTAAAAACAGCATGAAAGAAGTCATGCAGTTTATTATGGAACGTAAGGAACCCAGAGAACAGAAATGAGAGTCCAGGGAGGGGAAAATGGAAAGGAGGGAAAACTAATACAAACGTATAATTGCCCTAGTTATGGCTATGTGCATTTGGGGTGTCATCCCATTAGAATATTCTGAGATTGTGTTTAGAGTACATCTCAGAATTTTCTACCCAAAGGACATAAAAGGGGGAATTTAATCACTACCACTTCAGACAGTGCCCTGGCCAAGAATTACCATTCAGGTGAAATCGGTATGTAAAATTCAGGATACCTCATTAAGTTTGAATTTCAGATAAACAACAATATCTAAAAGTATAAGTTTGTCCAAAGTATTATGTGGACATGTCCCACAAAATAGTGGCTACAAACTCACTAAGCAATTATTCATGGTTGTTCTAAAATTCAAATTTTAATCAGAATAGTATATTTTTATTTCTGAAATCTAACAATTCAATTCAGATAGTATCCCTCTTGTACTTCCACTTGTATATGTGTGAATGCAGAGGTATTGCACAGTGGTGTTAGAGAAACACTACTGTATAAATTAAGAACATGATTCAGGTTTAGGGGCAGCCAAGAGGAAATGCAGCCAGATTTTATATGCCTGTATAAACTGACTGCCCCAGCATCAGTGGAGTGACAGGTTAAAAAGAAGTGACATAGGGCAAAAGACATATCTGTGGGAATTAGACAAAACATTGAATGGAGAGATATTTTATAATCTATATATTATGAAGCAAAACAGGAAATGATATAAGAGTTTCTCAGTAGATGGTCAGACTCCTTCCTTATAACTGTTTCTGTTTTTCTTTGTCTTTCTTCACCTTCCAATGAGCACTTTTACCATTGTGCAAATTAAATATTATTTTATTCAGTTTTTGAGAAAAGAAATTATTGTTCTTTTTCTAAAAATATACAACAGTCACTGTATAATTTTCAGAATGACCCCAAATTGTCTCTGAACTCACTATATTCTTCTACTTCATTCATTATTTTCTCAAAATATATGACTTTTAGATCCCTGCAGAAGAACTCCTTTACTGTCTGGCCCAAGAAGTCATTCTGCCAGAAAAGCTGTCATTCCCTTTCTTTTCCTTAGCAATGTTTATGCATAGTTCCTTTAGGGACTTCACCTCCCCAAACCCCAGTGCTTTCTTTCTTCTACAGAAATCTGTGTGTGATTTTTTACCATCATGTTCTGAAAGCTTTCCTTTGTCTACTACTTGAAAAGCCCTATGTTATGTTTTGGAGTCTAAGTGGCATTGGATAGTAAGAATGTGACTTTCTTTCCAATCAGGAAATTATTCTCTGTAGCTGAGCTGAATCAACTATACATTCATTGTGTGTATTTAAAATTCAAACCTAATTTCATAGATAAATTAGAAAATATTCACTATAGAAGCTAAAAGAATTCCAATTATTACAGAGCATCTGTCTTGAGCTAATAGACTTTGCAATGTAGATATTGCCAGCAAAATGTCTTTTATGGACACTGTTAGACATTTCTGCATTGATTACTATTTAATCGTCAATGAATTATGCCCCCCAAAGCAATTTGTTTTAGCCAGAAAGCATTGGCCTTTGGTGCAATAATTATGCCATTTCATCATGAGGAATCTATTTGATACAATTTTTAAACTAGTATGTCCATTATTTATGACATCTTATTACCATGTCCTATCAGCTTGTTTTCAATGATGAAATTAGGATATATTTTGTAACTAGATGGATGTAAGACTACAAGAGAAAGCCCATGTGCAACCATATCCCACATTGCTTAGCATCCTGCAATTCATTAATGCCCATTAATGCATGAGTATTATGGAAATGAATGGATAGCTATTGCATAATGGCACATTTTATAAATTACTGCTGTGAAAATTAAATGAGCACTGTAAAATAGCTCAATAGATAGTTGGAGTCCAAATTCATAATACCAGGTGGTTCTGTGACCAGGGAACACAGCAGGCTTAGATATGGCTGCTCTCCTAGTGTAGCACAAGGGGCATGCATACATTAGCTGCATTGCTTACCTATATCCCCTGCCTGGCTGTTGCCTGGAATCTTTAATTGAAGACATAGAAAAATGGTAGATTCCAGCTGTTAGCCATCCACTCCTGACATGGCAGTTTTATTTTATTTGTATATATAACAGTAGCATTCATTACAATTCATAATACACATATAGAGCACCTTTTTATACATCGCTGTTTGTATACAAAGTATATTCATATTATTCATGTCTTCGAACATGCATTTAAGGTAATGATATTCATCTCATTCTACCATCTTTTGTTTTTTCCTTCATATTCCCTTGTCCCCTCCCTTCCCCTCTTTCCCCATTGACCCTTCTAGTATTCCTCTAATCCTCCTATGCTCCCTAACCCAAGACCATTTTGAATCACGCTCCTTATATCAGAGAAAATATTCAACATTTGGATTTTTGAGATTGGCTAACTTCACTTAGCATTATATTCTCTAAATTCATCCATTTACCTGAGAATGCCATTATTTTATTCTCTTTGATTGCTGAGTAATATTCCATTGTGTATATATACCACATTTTCTTTATCCACTCATCTACTGAGGGGCATCTAGGTTGGTTCCAAAACCTAGCTATTGTGAATTGTGCTGCTATAAACATTGATGTGGCTGTGTCCCTGTAGTATGCTGTTTTTAAGTCCTTTGGGAATAGACCCAGGAGTGGGATGTATGGGTCATAAGGTGGTTCCATTCCCAGTTTTCCAAGGAATCTCCATACTGCTTTCCATAATGGATACACCATTTTGCAGTCCCACCAGCAATGTATGGGTGTGCCTTTTTCTTCATATCCTCTCCAACATTTATTGTTGTTTGTGTTCTTAATAGCTGACATTCTGACTGGTGTGAAATGAAATCTTAGAGTAGTTTTGATTTGCATTTCTCTAATTGCCAGTTTTACTTTTTATCTTTCATTTTTGTCACATTCTTTTCTTTCCTCTCTCATTGGCTACCTTGTAAAATATTACTATTAATATTCTTGATATGTTTTAAAATTGTAATTATTGTATACGTACCATTATTTACCTTTGTAAATCTCAGCACCACAGCCTGAGCATATATTCATATAATTAAATATTCTCCCACAGCAAGAATTTGAACAGTTGTCTACTATTCCATCATATTTATATTCCATATGTCATTTTTTTCCATTTTCTTGGGGCAAGCTCTTAAAAACGTTAGGTAGAAGTAAAAAGATATATCTATATTTAGAATACTTTATTTAATTTACAAATTGCCTTTCATGAACATTTTGCCTATGTGCACCTTAACAAAAAGTCCTTGGAAGTGTGAAACCTTCTGTAGTCTTACGAAACAAGATAATGTTTTAAAAAGCCATGAGTTTCAGAATAAAACCAACCTCCTACCAACTGGCAATGTATTACAGAATTTCATTTGTTCCAAAACTATTCCAAAGAGACATCATTGTAATCATCTTAGTCCCGCTTTGTAAACTCAGTCTTGCTATTGAACCTGTATAATCATGTTGAGCATATCTAAAAAACATCACAACAAAATCTGTCTTATGATATTAGTTGATGGATCCCAAAGATATTCTCTGGGATCTTTCTTTTGTTTTCCACCTTAGTCTGATGGAGCCCTTGGAAAATCTGACAGGGTTGTACTGGGAATTGCTATACCACATAAAGTTGCAGCAAAATTCACTCCTTGACCTTTGAAATATTGACTAAATGCCTACTCTGTGATAAGATATGGAGATATTAGAATGAGTCACAGTCTCCTTATGTAATTTCACTTAGAGAACTCACTGTCTAGTGGAAAGTAAAGCTGTAAAATGTGGTCACAGTAATAAAAGTTAGGAAAGAGTACCTCTATAAATGCTTGGGAGTTCTTGGGGTGAGGTTGAGGAGATGCATTCCTGACATTTAACACCCATTGCTCCTTCATCCTTCATGCCTAAAATCCTTTTATATATTTTAGATGTGTAAAATACATTTAAATATATGCACATATTTAAATGTAACCAGATCTTTATCTATAAAAATTTTAGTTTGGCTCCTCCTTCCTCAAATATATTATCTGTGAGTGAGTCAATCATTAATAATTTGTACTTTACAAAAGTCATTGATAACACAGGTGAAAGAGGCCTTGCCTTGGCCTTTGCCAAAGTATCCATTTATTGTTAAGAGTTGCCATTAATACTAAATATCTTCTGCCTTGTTGAATAATTTATGGCAAAATATAGCATTTATTTTAAAAGTGAAATTATTTTGCTGAGACTATATCAGTGTGGTTGCATTATTATAGTAGATCAATACATCAACAAAATCAGTCAATCATACTGGCCAAAGAGAAAGCTCTGTGCTTATGTCTGGAAACATTTGGGAAAATTTATGTTTAAACTTTTGCTCTTAGTTTTATTTTCAGTAATTATTTTTACTGTTTTTTTTTTTTTTTTTAGTTATACATAAACTTTTAGCTTTAAGACACAAAATTATACCAGCACAGAATTTAGGCAATCAGTTGACCTTTCATTTATCCATTTATCAAAATGTATTGATACATACATATTGAGCAACTACTATGTATCAGGCTGTGTTTTAGTCATTATTGAATGACTATTGAATGACTATTGAGAGTCCATATTAAATAAGATGAGCAAAGAATCTACTTTCATGGAGTTTAAGTGACAGTAAAGAGATGTATATGACCAGCAAACTAGGAGATTAAATATACAAATGAATAAAGGTGAACCATATCATATGGAAATAGATATTTGATGTACAACCTGCAGCAATGTTCCTGGAAACATAATAGAGAGCCTTGGAAGCCAGCCAACTATAAATTAGACTTGGATTAAGTAAGACTGCTATTTCTAGTATATTCCAGGATGCTAAGCAGTAACTTTTGTAACAATTATTTATCAGTGGCCAGAGCTTGACTAAAATGAAAGAGTTTCTTTTTTTATGCCTATTTCCAATTTAAGAAGAATTAGAGAAAGCCAAATATGCACCCATAACCAATAGATAGGATGCACTGTTTCTGTCCTAGTTAGCCTGCTCCAGCTTCCCCATATCAATGACCTCCAATCAGGGAAACCCTGAAATCATCTCTCTTTTTTTCCCACTATTTACAGTTCATCTGGCTGCCTTTGGGTCTCTGCCAAAATGCATGTGCTGGGAGCTGACTCCCATGATGAGCAACATGTGAACAAATAGCTTTTTCTTTTCTCATATGGTTGGTCCTCCTTGATTCCATTAAAAAGTAAGCGAACAGTATGATTTCCAGTGGTAACTCCATTAAAGAAAACACATATGAATGATGTCATCAAAAGTAAAGGAGTGGGGCTGGGGATAACTTAAAGTGGGTAGTCAGGGAATGATTTCTTGAGGTGGGGTTTGAGCTAATATGAATGATAATAATGAATGAGCTTTGTAAAGATGTGTCACAGAGACTTCCTGGCAGAGAGGTAACATCATGTTCAAAGACCGTGCAGCAGGAGCAAGTTGGCATGTTTAAAGAGCCAAAAAAAAGTCAGTGTTACCATAACATGGTGAATGAGGAAAGCAATTCATAGAGCAATATAAGGTGATAGAAGCTTATAAGGATATGGTTATGGAGGGCCTTCTGGCTCCTTAATGACTTCACATTTTTACTGTTTGAACTCTGGGAAGTTATTCACCTGTTTTATGTATGATAAGAATATTATTTGACTTACATTTTTAAAATATCATTCAAGCCATGTGTGGAGGCAAAATGGAAACAAGGAGACCATTTGAGAGACTCATAATGATCCAGGAGAGATGGTAATGGTGGCTTGGACTGGTGTGTAGCAGTAGAAATAGAGAAAAGTATTTAGGATATATTTTGGAGAGATAAGAACTGACAGACTTGCCAACAAATTGAATGTTCAGGGTGAGAGACATGAATCAAGACTCAGTTCTAGATTTTTTGTTCATTTTCATTTTTGTGTTTGTTTCACTTGATCCACTGGATGGATCAATTATGAAGATACCCAAAACTAGGCATGAACTGAATTTTAACAGTTGTCAGTGTTGTGGCAGGATCAGGACTAATCTAGTCATATTAAGTTTAAATGTTATTAGAAATATGAGTAGAGAATTCTATAAAACAGTTCACAGGAAAATGGATGGATCTGGAGAGTATAATGTTAAGTGAAATAAGCCAAACTCAGAAAGACAATTGTCATATGTTTTCTTTCATATGTGGAGGCTAAAGGGAAAAGTAGAGAAAAAAAGTGATGTCATAAAAGTAGAAGGGAGGCTATTGAAGTAGAGGAAGGGGATAAGTGGGAGGGAGGAGACGTAGTGAAGGGAAATAACAAGGAGTGAAACTAATCACATTATGTTATAAATATAATATAGTTATATTACATATATAATATGTTATGTGCATGTATGACTATGCCAAATGAAGCTCATGACTCTATATTTAATATGAACCAATAAACAACAACAGTATAGAACTTGTTAAAGGTGTCATGGCTGGAAAAGGTGGGTTCTGCCACCTAGATGTCATGTGAGACTTTGGGAAAGTTATTTCACCTCTCCAAGACTCTTTTTCCTCAATGGTCAAGTAGAGGTAATGAAAATATAGCTTTATGGAGATTATAGGAATTACATGATGAGCTTCACAATTTCTTTCTTCCATTTAGTTTAGCAGTTACTGGAAACATTGCCCAGATTTTCTCAATAGGTTAAGTGCAATTCATAGTATTTAGTGGTGTTTTGAGTTTTTGTATTTTTGTGAGGTAGAGAAAAGTTGCAGCATGGGCTGCATTTTTTAAGCCTTTGATGATTTATTTATTTGTTTGTTTTTATTGTGGTGTTCGGGATCAAACCCAGGGCCTCAAGCATGTGAGGCAAGAAGTCTACCATTGAGCCACATCCCCAGCCCTATTTTGTATTTTATTTAGAGACAGGGTCTCACTGGTTTGCTTAGTCCCTTGCTTTTGCTGAGGCTGGCTTCAAACTCATGATCCTCCTCTCTCAGCCTCTAGAGCTGCTGGGATTACAGACATGCACCACCATGCCTGGCAAATCGTGACACTATTAACTTCTGTCCAAGGGCAGAGTTGCACAAGACAAACTGACTAGTTGGGTGATAGTGTTCATCTAAGATTTCTTGCTGATTCCAACATTTTATCATGATCTGTGTCATTTTGATCATTTAATCCCAGGGCTATGAATGCTAGGAGCATTGAAGACAACTTTTCCCAAAAGGGAAACTTTTGTACAATCATTTCCTTCTGGATGTAGTAAATTTCTCATTATAGCATTCTCACTAATGGAATAGAATATAATATAAATTATTTGATACCAACAGATAACATGAACTTATCATTTCAGGTGCTGTGCAAAGCAGTTCGCATGCATTTCCTCAATTATTCCAACTCTTTGAAATAGACACTGTTATAATGCCCATTTTCCATGAGAAAATTGAAGCTTTAGAACATTCAGTGATTAGTCCAAGATCAATGAACTGCTTGGTGGTAGAACTGTATTGCTCATACACAGCTGACAATCTCTACCCACACTCAGCCATTGTCACCATCCTTATTAATGCTGTGTTTAGTTCATTTTAGGTTTTGACCACATTGGCAAATGATGGGAGGAGAAAAGGCCGCAAGAACAGGGAGAGCTAGAGAAGAATCTGTGAAGAGGAAAACTGGAATTGTTAAAATTTCCTGGAGTTTGAGAATAAGTTAAAGAAATTGATGATGCTCTGTATAGCGTTGTAGTAGTTCAGGATTCCAATTCTAGATTTATAACTCCAAGTGCAATATTTCCTAAGCTGCTTCATACCATTTTCAATAATTTTACAAATTATATTTTCTTTCTTTCATTAGTGAAGTTACTTGCTTTCTGTGGCTGGTTTGGGAAACTACATTTCATTTGAAACATTTGTTCTATTTTAAATTATATTTGGCATTTCAAAAAATGTTGGGTCTGGGCTGGGACTATAGCTCAGTTGGTAGAGCGCTTGCCAACCATGTGTGAGGCACTGGGTTTAATCCCCAGCACAACATATAAGTAAAATAAAGGTACTTTTGTCCATGTACTATAAAATATTTTTAAAAATTGGATTCATATTCCAACTTTTTGAAAACAAAAGAATGCTGCCTGCATGATGAAGAAGTATCTCACACAAACATCTTTGTGCACAGTTGGGCACATACATTCAAAGGGTTGGATCCTCCAGTTTTGAGTTTGGTAGTCACTTCTCTTGAACCTGGATTAATTTTTGTCTAACTTTTTAATTTGCAAAGTAGAAATGAAATTTGGGGACTATGAATCTGGGACTCAAGAGCAGTACCTGAATAAGTTTAGCTGCCAGACTGTATTTTTTGCCTTTCTCCAAAACTTATTTTTTTCTTCATACAATGAGGTAATTCTAATTTTCATTATTTAAAGCCTTCTAATCAAGGTCCTCACACATTGCAAACAGCTCAAGATTGTATGTTTATAATTCCCTGTTTAAATGAATGTCATTCTGTTCACATGATTGCTTTGATCACTTCTTAAAGGTTATTAGTATATTTCCCACTGAGACCCTTTCACCAAAGGGGTGGAGGCTTTGCTGAATGTCTAAATAATATTTTTACCTCTATCACGACAAGCTGTCATTTCTTGTGTTGATGTCTCTATTTTATCTTTTCCCTTCTCCTGGGAGACACTGGTACATTTTAATTTCCTCTTATGAAACATTTGAGAAGGGGGTGTGACAGATATCACTTTGGACTTCAGAGTGGACAAAAAAATTGTTTAGAAAATAGTAGGTAACTGCATTTTGGTGTTGTATCAGTAGGTTGAAAGTAAATGAAAAATGTGAAACAATTCCTAAGGACAGCAGTTTTCAAAACCTCAGCAGGGTAGTGGTAGACCTGCCCAACAAGAAGTGGTAAAGGCAATCTTTTAAATTGAAATAAAAGTAACTAGGCAATAACTTCAAGTTATACAAATAAATCCTTTTCCCTACTCTAACTCTTCTCTGTTTCCCCAGCCCAAGTCTGTATCAGGTTGCTTAGCACTTCATTTTTGTAGTTTAATCTTTGTTTAATTCTTTGAAATTTTAAGTAGTAAACAATCTTTAGTTCATTTTGACTGTAAACCTAGTTATATGCTTTTCCCCTTTTCATATTAGGGAATATTTAAAACAAATTAAAAATGGTAATAACAGCAAACATTTTTATAGTCCTTTCTTTGTGTTGAGAGTGGTTCTAAGTTCTGCACATGTATTAACTTGTCTAATTATCAAACAACCTTAAAAGACATGTGCTAATACAAATGAGGGAAATGAGGATCAGATAATGAGGAAAACACCCAAGAACACACACCAATATATCATGCATCAGAGATTTGACCCCTGTAGTCTAGTTCCAGAGCTCACAATTTTAATTCTTATACTGCGCTGCCTGTTAAAAAATACATATATGAAGCCGGGAGTGGTGGTGCACGCCTGTAATCCCAGCACTTTGGGAGGCTGAGGCAGGAGGATTGCGAGTTCAAAGCCAACCTCAGCAACGGCGAGGCACTTAGCAACTCAGTGAGACCCTGTCTCTAAATAAAATACAAAAAAAAGGACTGGGGATGTGGCCCAGTGGTCGAGTGCCCCTGAGTTTAATCCCCGGTACCACAAAAAAAAAAAAAAAAAAATATATATATATATATATATATATATATATATATATATATGAATCCAAATTGAAGACCTATATAACGTATTTACGACAGTATATACACACAGGGATATACAAATATTGAAGTATATCTATTCTAGATCCACTTTCTTGAAGCAACAAAATATTACCAATGCAGTTGATGCCTCCTCTCTTTACTATCAAAGTATCTACTCTCTCTTGTTAGAATTCAGAAAGTGACATGTATCTCTCCCACAAACAATTTTACCCAATATATACATACTTATAAACAACACACAGTATGTTTATGCATTCAGAATTTTCCTTTTTGAAATAATGCTGCATAAAAGAGCCACTCATGTGCGAGAACTTCATAGTTTGATACAATTCCATGTTACTATATTTGCTTGTTTTGCATATGTTTTCAGGTCTGATTCAAAAATTCTTATTGCCTGTTACCAATACCTTGAAGTGTTTCCCCCTTCTGCTGTTAGTTTTATTGTTTCAGGTCTTACATTGAAGTCTGATCCAATCCATTTGGAGGTGGATTTTTTTCCCTATCATGAGAGGGGTTAAGTTTAAATTTTTTGCATGTGACTATTTAGTTTTCTTAGCACAATTTATTCAGGAGGTTGTGGTTTCACCAATATATGCTTTTAACACCTTTGTTGAGGATCAACTGGGGGCTAGGGTCATAGCTCAGTGGTAGAGTGCTTGCCTAGCATATGGGAGACACAGGGTTTGATCCTCAGCACCACATAAAAATAAATAAAGGTATTGTGTCCATCTACAACTTAAAATATTAAAATAAAGAATCAGTTGAACACTCTGTTCCATTTGGGTCTAATTTTATCCAAATATTTGTTTTGATTTCTGTAAATTTGTAGTATACTTAGAAGTCAGATAATGTGATAGACCAGTTCTTTTTTGTTTATTTATTATCTATTGGTACTGGCGACTGAACCAGGGGTGCTTAACAACTGAACCACATCCCCAGCCCTTTATTGTATTTTATTTAGAGACAGGGTCTAACTGAGTTGCTTAAGGCCTTGCTAAGTTGCTGAGGCTGGCTTTGAACTCTCAATCCTCCTGCCTCAGCCTCCAGAGCTGCTGGGATTACAGGCATGTGCCACTGCACCCGGCCAGCTTTTATTTATTTATGTATTTTTAAATCTAATGTTACCTTGGCTATTGGAGGTCTTTTGTGCTCTGAATTTTACAATTACTATACCAGATCTGTGAAGAATATTTTTGATATTATGATAGGGGTTATATTGAATCTGTAAATCTTTTTAGTAGTATAGACATTTAACAATGTTCTTCTAATTCATGAACATGAGAGGCTGTGTGTGTGTGCGTCCTCTTCTATTTCTTTTGTTAGAGTTTTATAATTTCCACTGTAGAGATCTTCAATTCCTCAGTTTTTTTCCTAGGTATTGAAGAGTGTTTTGTAGCTATTGTAAATTGGATTCCTTTCATGATTTCTTTCTTAGCAATGTCATTGGTGTATAAAAATGCCACTAATTTTTGTATCTTGCTTTTGTACCCTGAAACTTTTCTGAATGTGTTTGTCCATTATGATAATCTTTTGGTGGAGTTTTTAGTTATTTTTTTAAATTTTCTTTCTTTTTAAAAAAATTTTTTTGTGATACTGAGCAGATTTTTCCTATATATAGTATCATATCATTTTCATACAAGATAATTTGACTTCCTTTCTTTATTCTTATTCAGCACAGTACTGGAAGTCTTAGCCAGAGAAATTTGTCGAA
Source organism: Tamias sibiricus (assembly GCA_025594165.1). Classification (NCBI taxonomy): domain Eukaryota; kingdom Metazoa; phylum Chordata; class Mammalia; order Rodentia; family Sciuridae; genus Tamias; species Tamias sibiricus. The sequence continues at coordinate 132,353,286 of CM046667.1, forward strand.
TGAAAAAAAAAAAGACATACAGACTGAAACTGATTCTTATGCATGGTAAGAAGGCCATTTTGTATTTTTCTCATTTAGATAACCAATTTCACCAACATCATTTAATGGAGCTCATTCCTTCACTGCTAATATTTAATGCCACCCTTTTCATATACAAAGTGTTAATATACATATTTCTGGGGCCCCATATTTCATTTGTTCCATTTGTTCATTCATTCATCTACAAACACCAAACTACTACTATTTCCCAAATTAATTCTTATTTTTTTGGATATGCCACTAAACAAAATGGGAAGAATTCTTCTTATAGTTTTAATTTTTGGGATGGGGTGGGAAAATTATATCATATGTATAAGAAAAAGTATATCACATAGTATGCATTTATTTCTTTTTAAATGTTGTTTCAGTATGTATAGATATTACACATTTACATAGGAAGTTTTTAAAAAGTTGATTAATTTTTATAAAATACCTGTCTTAATTTTAGATTGAAATTGCATCGATTCTATGAATAAATTTGAGGAGACATCATCTTTATATTCAGACTTTTAGGAATATAGTGTATCTCTTTATTAATTTAGGTATTTAATTTCTCTAAAAATGTCTTCTAGTTTTCTGAAAAATAATTTTGCACAATTTTTGTCAAATCTATCCCTATATATTTCATGTTTTTGATACTATTATAAATGCTACTAATTTTTAAATTTCCAACTATGTAGAAATAAAGTTGATTTTGTATATAGCTCTTGTGTCAGGTAAGCTTGCTGACCTGACTTCTTATTTATAGTGATAGTTGTACTAGCTTTTTATAGATGTCATCAGATTTTCTTCCTAGAAAACCATGCTTTCATAAATAAAGTCAGTTTCTCTTCTTCCTTTCTAATCTGGAAGTATTTTTGTTCCTTTTCTTGCCTTATGGCACTGACAAGAACATTCACCACCATGTTGAATGGAAATGGTCATGGTGAGCATTTTTTCCTTGCTCCTCATCTTAGTGGGACTACATTCAAAATTTCACAGTTAAATTTGTCATTGTCAAAATGATTAGGAAGTTTCCATCTATTCCTAGGTTGCTGCAAGTTATCTTTGGAGTTGATTTTAGATTTTTGTCAATTTTTTCTACATTTATGGACATGATAATATGTTTTTTTCTTTTTAGTGTGTATTTTTATTAGTTTGATTTTGAATTTTGTATCAAACTTGTGTCCTTGAAAAGGAACACATATAATATTTCTAGTGACATTTATATATTTGTGAACAACAATGCTGGCTCAATAGCATGTTTTGGTAAGTATTTTCTGTTCTTCAATTTTTTGTAAGGGTTTCTGTGGAAATGGTAATACATGTTTGGCAGAATTAAGTGGTAAAGTCATTTGGGCCTGGAGTTTCTGGGAAGGTTTTAAACTACAACTTAAATTATTATTATTTTTTGTAACAGTTTTAAAGCTATTCACATTATTCATTTCTTCTTAGTTAAGGTTTCTTATGTCTTGTTAGGAATTTGTCTGTCTTATTTAAATTGTCTAATATACTAGTCTAACATTGTTTGTGATATTCTGTTATTACCCTCTTAATATTTGTTAAAAATGTATGATGTTGGGTTTCTCATTTCTAACATTTCTAACATTAAGTTGTGCCTTCTTTCTCTTGCTATTTCTCTCTCTCTCTCTTCTCTCTCTCTCTCTCTCTCTCTCTCTCTCTAAGTGATCTGACTGTGAGTTCAATAGTTTTATTGAGTTAAAGCAACAGCTATTTTTCTGTTTTTTTTTATTGATTTACTCTATTGTTTTTCTATTTCCTCTTCTATTGATATCTATTCTATTCTTTATTATTTCCTTTCCTGCTTACTTTGGATTTGATTTAGTCTCCTATTTCTTAGGGTGAGAACTGAGACCATTGATTTAAGACCTTTGTTCATTTATTATGATATAGACTTTTAGTTCTATACTTGTTTCCCTAAGTACTCCTTTAGAAGCTTTCAACGAGTTTTGATTTTTGTTTTCATTTAATTCAAACTAATTTCTATTTTCCTTTCCAATCTGGTTAATGCCAATAAGAATTATTCCCAGTCTTTGTGACTGCCAGGTATGATTCCATATAATCTATTCACATGTTTCTTTCTCCAGTATCAAGCAATTTCTTCACACACGTGCACTTAGAGCATGTTGCTGAATACTCAAGATGAAACCTCTGCATGTTTCCAGAATTCTGTCTGCATGAAGTTCTCACTTTTCCAACACTCTGTCTTGCTAACTCTATTTTCCCTTGTGTTCCAGAACATTCAGTTCTTTCTCTTCAATAAGAAGTCTCTCAATCTCTGCCTGGCTTCCCATTTTCTTTACTATGGCCCCCCAAATGTCTTTTAAGATAGTAACTTGGAGCAATAGGTGTGCTTCATCTGATTCTCATCACCCAGGTTGAATATTCTTGATTGCTTGATACTAATTTTTTTCAAACCATTGTTTTGTTTTGTATGTTTTCTTGTTCCTACTACTTTAGACAGGAGGGTAAATATAGTCACCTTTACATCATTTTATCTGGTGATTATAAATTTATTACCTTTTTATGATATTGTAATTTATATGTTTTGAGAGAGATGTCAGATGTAGAGGAACTTAACTTTTATGTATATTTTTATTGAATTATTTCTTTTATCAGTTAGCTAGTATTTAATAAAACTATATTAGTTTTTTCTTTCTTTCTTTCTTTTTATTTTTTGCTGAGATTTTCCTGGTATTATTTTCCATTCTTTCTTCTTTCTCAGTTTCTATGTTATGTGTGTTTGTATATATGTATGTATGTATTATATACATATCTTATAAACAGTGTGATATGATTTATTTCTTTAACAAAACTGAAAAAGTCTGCCTTTTAACTAATGGTTTTATGTTATAATTCTTGTGATTACTGATAAAAGTGGACTTACATTTTCAATCTTACTTTTTCTATTTATCCTTTAGTCTAAACTTTATTTTTCTCCTTTTCCAGATGTCTATAGTGTTTACTGAATTACATTTATAGTCTTTTTAGGATTTTCTGCTAAATATTTAACACATATACTAAGAAAACCTGAAGTTATCAATGTGCTTACCCACCTCCTGAAAAACAAGTTTACAGAATCAAAAATAAATACTTTCATCCAAGTTATATGTTATTTACAGATATTTTATCCCCATCTTCTGAGAATAATCTGTGTTGCATGTACCTCTTTCATTGCTTTCTATGGATGGGTATCTTTTAATTGTTCAATGCTTTATCTAGTCACTAGTTGATGGACATTTGTGTTCTGTCCAGGTTTTGGTGATGATGAATAATGTCAACATTCATGTGCGTATTTCCTGTAGTATACTCATTTCTGTTAATTTATATAATGATTTTCATGCCAATATCATACTGTTCTTCTTTTTGTAGCTTTATAGTAACTTTTGAAATCAGATGGTATAAGACCACCAACTTTGTTATGTATCAAAATGATTTTGATTTGATAATTTTCATTTCCATGTATATTTTAGAATGCCGTCAACAACTTCAATGTAAAATTTACTGGTTTGACATTGAAGCTGTAGATCATTCTGAGGAGAACTGATATTTCAGAAATATTGTTTTTTCTGATGAATTAGCAAAATGTCACCTAATTTTTTCAGTCTTCTTTATTATTCCCAGGTGTGTTTTTTTTTTTCTGTTGATATTGTATGTTTTTTATGTGAGGGTATTTGTTGCTTTATAAAATAGCTTGTCAATGTTCCTTCCTTTTTATTTTCTGGAAAAGTTTTTGTAGAATTGTTCCTATTGATTTCTTAAATGTTTGTTAAATTCACCAGTGAAGTCATCTGGACCAGGAGTTTTTGTTGTGAGAAAGTTTTAAAATAGGAATTGAATGTTTTCAGTAAATACACATTATTCCTCTTTAGTGGAATTTGTATTTTTCAAGTAATTTTTTCTTTTAATATAAGTTTACAATTTATTATCATAGTGTTTTTCTTAAAATCATCCTTATCTTTGAATCTATGTGGATTCTATATACTTCTAACATTGTTGATTTAAGTATTTTCTCCATTGCTCTAATCAGTTTGAGTAGAAATATGTTGACTTTTACAAAGAATCATCTTTTGATTTCACTGTTTTGTTTTTTCTATTTTTTAAAAATCTTGGCTTGGAGATGTAGCTCAGTGGTAGAACATCTGTTTTCAGTTTGATCCCCCAAAACAATAACTTTGTTATTTTATTTCCTTCCACATACCTCAGGTTTAATTTGTTATCATTTTTCTAGTTTCTTAAAACAGGATTTTAGAATATTCATTTAAGAATTTATACTTTTTAAAATATTTTAATTTTTAAAAATATTTAGCTGCATCTTTAAAAATGTAATGTTGCATTTTAATTTTTATTCATTGCAAAATACCCCTTAATTTTCCTGTAGACTTCTTTTATATCCAAGAAAGTTGTATACATTAGTAACTATTCATGTGTCCTGTAAAACAGTGTGTATTTAAGAGTGTTCTATAAATATCAATTAGGCTAATTAGGTTGAAAGTACTCTTTGTAAATTTTAAGTCTTACTGATTTTTATGTCTACTATTTCTATCCATAAGATAAAGAAGAATTTTTAAGTTTCCAGCTATAATTGTGGCAAATTCTCTTTTCACTTCTCTTAGGTTTTGCACCATGTATTTTGAAACTCCATTATTAAATATGTATTTAGGGTTGATAATGTGTTGATACTTAATCAACCCTTCTTTGTAAAATTTTCTTCTTTACTCTTAATATTAACCATTGTTTTGACCTCTACTGGGCTTATATAGATATGTTCTCTTCAGAACCCTACTGTGTGCATAGAATACCTTTTTTTTTCCCCATGAATTTATTTTTTAAATGTCTGTGATTTTGCTTATATTGGGGTTTCTTATACACAACATGTAGTTTGGTATTTTTAAAAGTCTAGTCTGATTGGCTGGAGTTGTGGCTCAGTGGTAGAGCACTCGCCTAGCATGTTCACTGCCCGGGTTCGATCCTCAGCACCACATAAAAATAAAGGCATTGTGTACAACTAAAACAAATAAATAAATATTTTTTTTTAAAGTCCAGTCTGATTTTTTGCTGTGGTGATTGGACATATTGTTGAGTATAATGTATCATGTTGTTATTTGTTCCTCATTTGTCCATCTGTTTTCCCCATTTTTCCTTTTTCTTCTCTTTATTTTGGATTGATTAAAACTATTCTTATTCTGTAACTATTGATTTATGTTGTTAACTCTTTGCTTTATGATAAACTTCGTTGTCACATAATATGTTTGTTATGGTTTAAATATTAGGTACCCCCAAAAAAGCTCATGTGTGAGACAATGAAAAAAGATTTAAAGGTGAAATGATTTGGTTATGAGAGCCTTAACCTAATCAGTACATCAATCTTCTAATAGGCTTTAGCTGCATGGTAACTATAGTCAGATATGTTGTGGCTAGAAGAAGTGGGGGGATGTGCCTTTGGGGTTTATATTTTGTCCCTAGTGAACAGAGCACTCTCTGCTTCCTGGTGCCATGTCCTGACCTGCTTTCCTCTGCCATGCTCTTCTGTCATGATATTCTGCCTCACCTGGGGTCCAAAACTATGGAGTCAAAGAACCATAGATTGAAATTCTGAAACCATGATCCAAAATAAACATTTCCTCCTCTATGTTGTTCTTGTTGGGTCTTTTGGTTACAGCAACATAAAGCTGACTAAAACAATGTTAAGTATGAGAACCTTAAAATAACTGTGAAAGAAAGTACAGAGTAGGTACTTCCAAATTCCCATCTCACCACACAAATGCTGAACAATGAACAGAAACCATTAGAACTAACATTGTCCTGACTATAGAAAAAAGTTCAAAGTGCGGGGGTCCGTGGTGGACTCCGCAAGAGGTGCAATGTAACATGATCTATTGGGGGGCTGCCAAAGTGGGTTGTCAGCCGGGGGGTGCTACTCCAACGCTCAACGTAGCACAAAGTAAAGGAGTCAGCCGGTGGCGGAAGAAATCAGCACACAGAGAAAACGAGTTAGGCTGCTGAATCTTCTCTCTTTACTTTCACTTTGTTGTAGATATTTAAGCATAATTTTTGGCAGTACAGATTGCTTATACATTTTTTTGTTATTTCATTACAGACATGACTTAATTTATAGATAACATTTTAGACATATTAAATTTCTTATATATTTTAAGGTTTTGAGGTCACTTACACCTTTCTAGGCCCTGTACGTAACTGTCTGGGTATATTATAATTTCGTCATTTTTATCTAATTAGTTTGGGTGAAAATTTATTTCTCACGGATTCCCTGAAGCCGTTTTTCTCTGCACACCATTCAGGCTGTCTGATAAAAGTTAACTTTCTCTGACTGGGATTCCAAAGCACTATTGTTTTTTTTTTTTTTTTTTTTTTTATAGCAGTTGCTTATAAAACCTAGAAGCAGGGAAAGGGGGGGGCAAAGCTGAATGTTAACTCTAAAGGACTTTTTACTCTAAGGAATTTATATCTACTCTAAAAGTAAGAGAAATCTATTTTTAATCACAAAAAGACTCTTAAAGCTTATTAACTAGGAACTAAGTACTTATAGAAAAAGGTTCTTATTTTTACTTTATGTATTTAGCTTAAATTTCAATAAGGTTAAATTTACAGAATTAATCTCGATCTAAATAATTGAAATAGCGATACCTGGTGGCCACATGTATGAATAAAGAACAGAACAGCAAGTAAATAGAAGAACCTATGCAGTCAAAGTTAACTCTTTCAGCACCATGATATCTTTCATGAAAAAAGAGAGGGCTTTATCAGCAAAAAGGTTATAGGGAAGCATAGGGAACACGAGCAGATCACATTGGAGGAGCAGCCATTAGCCTATCCTTGTGGTGGTTTGATTTTTTGTCATAGGTCAGGGCAACACCCCTGGGCTAGGCCAAGTCCATATATCAGGAAGTCATGTTTTTGGTTGACGTGTTCTCAATGTCCCCAACATTTCTTTTCCCTTTTTCTGTTGATGGGAGTCCATCTTACTTGAGAGTGTGCCTGTCTTAGGTTGTCTTCTCTCTGAAGATCTTACCCGTCTCTGGCTGCCACTCTAGCACTTCAGGTGGACTTACCCAAGGCCAGCAAGCCACAGTGGCCAGGGGGAAGACATGGGACAGAACAGTCGCCTTTGGGAAGGCTTCCCATGGATGATTTAGACTTCCACATCCTGTCAAGGACCGTGGCCTAGTTCATAGGGCTCCCAATGAGCATTGCTGAGGGCAGCAAATTGTTGGTGGACCACCATAAGCTGTACCGGATTTTGCCCTGTCCTTAAGGAAGATGCCACTAAGATGCCACACAAAGTTTGTAGCAATTGATTGAATGATGAAACAAAAAAAAAATTAACTTCAAAGCAGTAAGAAAGCTTGGAGTTTATTTTTCACTTGCCTTTCCTGCCCCTTCCTAGCTAGTCAACAGTGTTAAGATGGAATATCATATTTAAAGTGCAAGATTTTGGTCTCTAGTTCCAGATGACATGAATCATATCTTATCTGCAAATAAAAGGGGTAAGGGGGTTGTGTTCTGATTTGTCTTAGGGATACCTAAAGGACGAATATAAGGCATTCAACTCACTTGACCTAACTTAGAAATCACTCAGAGTGAAAATGTGTTGGGATTAACTTGAAAACATTGTAGGATAATGAAAAATTCACAGCTACCCAGGGGAAAATATTATGGTTGAATCATATAATAGGCCTCCAAAAACCTGAGAGGAAAAACCATGGAGAGAGATTCTTTTCAAACATAAGACATTCAAAAGTGCCAGCACATGCTGGTGAATTTAAAAACCTGCATCCATGCCCAGGACAATATACATCCATTGAAGAGACCTGTGATTACACCAATATTTCACCTTTGGCTTATTTCTAAGCTCATTGCAAGCAAAAAGTGGAGGCCTAGGAACAATTGAAAAGAGCCTGGCTAAATATTGAAGGAGTACCTCAGCACAGAGCCAATTTGCAAAGGCAGAAAGAAGTATATTATCTTCTAACTTTTGATACTTAAGGAATTATCTAACAAAATACTATAAATTATGAACATAAGCCAAAGTAAGAAAAACATCAATGACTATACACATCAATAAATATTGTCTTTACAGCTTCTGCACAGTAAAGGAAACAACTAGGTATATGAAGAAAGAACCTATAGAATGAGAGAAAATCTTTGCTAGCTACTCTTCTGACAGAAGATTAACATCTATAATATATAAAGAACAAAAAAAATGACTTTACACCAAAAAAAATCAAATGACCCAATTAATAAATGGACAAATTTATAAAACATTTTTCAAAAGAAGAACTACAAATGGCCAACAACTATATGAAAAAGAGTTCAACATCATTAGAAATTAGGAAAATGCACATTAAAACTACACTGAGATTTCATCTTACTCCAGTAAGAATGGCAATCATCAAGAATATAAACAATAACAAGTGCTGGACAGGATGTGGAGAAAAAGGAACACTTTTAAACTGTTGGGTGAGATTATAAACTAGTACAACCACTATGGAAATCAGTGTGGAGGATCCTCAAAAGACTAAGCATAGAATCCCAATATGACTCAGTTATACCACTCCTCAGTATTTATCCTGAAGAATTAAAGTCATTATACTTCAGGGATATATGTATATCTGTGTTTATAGCAGCACAATTCACAATAGCCAAATTATGGAAGCAACCTAAATACCTTAAACAGATAAATGGATAAAGAAAATGTGGTATACATACACAATGGAGTTTTATTCAGCCATAAAGAAAAATGAAATTATGTCATTTGCAGGAAAATTGATGGAACTAGAGACCATTATGTTAAACAAAATAAGTCAAACTCAGAAGGACAATGGTTGTATGTTTTCCATTATACGTGGAAGTTAGGAAAAAGGAAAAGAAAGGCGGTGATGGATCTTGTGAAAATCAAAGAAAGATCAGTAGAGGGAAGAGTCCAAGGGGTAGGATAGAAGGAGGGGGGAAATGCTGGGGAGTGATATTGGAGAAATTATATTGTTATACTATGTGCATGTGTGAATATGTAACAACAAATCCCACCAGTATACACAACTATAATGCACCAATAAATAATGTGGAAGAAAAGAAATATTGTCTTTATAAAAAGTTTGGAAATTCACAAAACAGGAGGATGATTACATTCTTCAACAATTAAAAACAGGAAACTATCATGTATAATTAAAATGAACCAATTAAAAATAGTCGATAAAACATAAGGCCAAATAATTTATTTTATAAAGTTACCACATCAAAATATTCAAAATCTGGTTTTTAACCAAAAAAAAAAAAAAAAAAAAAAAAAAAAATCACAGCACATAGAAACAAGAAGTCATCGTTCTTTCAATGGAAAGACTATTTGACAGAAGTTATCCTTAAGGTAGCTTAGAAAGTGGAATAACCAGACACAGGGATTAAATAAATTCTTTTGAAAATATACTCAAGTAACTAAAACAATCCAGGAAAACAATGCATGAACAAAATTAGAATATCAATGGAAAAATATGAATTATTTAAAAAATAAACAAATGGACATTCTGGAGCTGAAAGGTATAATATCTGAAATGAAAACTTTACCAGAGGGCTTAAGTAGCATATTTGGCAGGCAGAAGAAAGAACTATTGACCTTGAAGACGGGACAGTTGAAATTATCCTGTCTGTGGAGCAGAGAGAAAAAAATGAACAAAGAAGAGTTAACAGAGCCTGAGGGACTGGGTGAGACACTATCAAGTAAACCATAATATCTATTATTGTAGCTCTAGAAGGAAAACATAAATACTAAAGAGGCAGAAAGAATATTTGATGATATAATGGCAGAAAACTTCTTATACCAGCAAGAGACCTGAGTATATAAATTCAAGAAGTCCAATAAACTCTAAGATAACATCAAAGAGATCTATAATGAAATACGTTATAATCAATCTTTTGAAATCCTTGAAAAAAATCTTGAAAAACAAGAGAGAAAAGAATTGTCACATACAAGGGATCATTGACAAAATTAACTGTCAGATTTTCAACATAAACCATGAAGGCCATGAGGAAGTCAGATAAAATATTTTAAATGCTCAGAAAATGAAAAAAAGAAAAATACCTTTTAACTAAGAATTATGTACCTGGAAAAGCTCTTTCAAATATTATGAAATTGAGACATTCTAAGATGAACAAAGTCAAACAAGTTTATTACCAATAGATCTGCCCTACAAGAAATGATAAAGGCAATCTATCCAGTTAAAATAAAAGACACTAGGCAATAATCTGAAGTTATACAAAGAAATAAGGATCTCTGATAAAAGTAACTTCATAGGCAAATATAAAAGTCAGTATTATTGAATATCTGGTTTGTAACTCTACTTTTTATTGTCTATAAAATTTCAAAGACAAATGCATAGCAACATAAATCTATGTTATAGGGAATATAATATATAAACATAATTTGTAATAATAACAGCATAATAGAAGGGGTGTAGAACTGAACAGAAGCACATTTTTTTGCACGCTATTAAAGCTATGCTTCCCCAAGTCAGTCAGATATGAGGTATTTCCAGTTCCATGCCTGGTACATGCCTCCAGGCCAAAACATGGGGTGGTGGTAGGTCTTGTAACATTCATGCAACTTTTCTAATATATTGCAGTGATATACTGCCTGTTATGCAACATCTGAAAGTAGTGATGCCATAAGAGCTAAAATAATTGTTTGTTTCCTTTAGTTTTTTTTTTTTTTTTTTTTTTTTTTTTTTTGCTTTAGTTGTACACAATGCATTTATTATTTTTACGTGGTGCTGAGGATGGAACCCAGGCTGCACACGTGCTAGGCCAGCACTCTACCACTGAGCCACAACCCCAGCTATTTCCTTTAGTTTTTACATGATCTTAATTTCAAATAGACTATTGAGAGATTGCAACACCTATCTAAGAGACAGTAAAACACACACACACACACACACACACACACACACACACACACACACACAAGTGTTTGAAATGTGCTAGAAAATGGAGGGATAACTATGAAAACATAACCTCTTTTGACTGGTTTCTGTTGTGGTTTATCCATTTTTGATACATTATTAGTATATTTATCTCACAGAATGTTCAGTATGAAATAAGTGGCCAGTACTGCATGTTTGAAATTTCTGGGAGGTATTATAAAAATATGACTGTTTTAAAATGAATCACTTTAATCATTCAAATTTTATTTAATTCTGATGAACACCTGACTACAGTTCAATTGCCACGTCTAAAGTTGTACCTCAATTTTTGCTACTCCTATCTTCATTTTAAGAAACAACTTACAAAACTTCTTGAGATTATAGAATCCATAAACATGAAAAACCTAATTAAAATGCAATAGTAAATTTCATTAGACTTCGTTTTTCTTATCTCGCATGGAATTTGAAGCACACTGTGCACACATGCACATAAAAATCCATATTATGAGAAAACACATTTGCTGTGGTGATTACTTTTTCAAAAGACAGTTTTTGGCAGCTGTAGGCACTCACACTTTTTGTAACCTTTTCACAGTAATTTTACTCTCATCAGAAATACAAAACTTGCCTGGAAAGAAATGAGGTTGGTTATTCAATAAGACTGTCAGAAATTGTGCACATAAAAGAATGTTTTCCTTAAAGTAAGTGCTAATTGTAAAAGCAATTTTTTGTACATTTATTTTTTTATGTTTTTCTTAAAAGATAATTATGTACTTAATAGAAAAACAATCCCTATGTTCCTTTCATCCAACATATTTTAACTGTGTCCTTACTATGTGCCAAGTACTAGGCTAAACAGTGGGAATATCATAAAATAAATCACAACCAATTCCTACTTTCAAAGGATTTAGCTCAGAGGATATTAGGGAGGGTCATATTGATAAATAATATATAATTCAACTTGATAAGTGATTCAATATGGGAAGCTCTAGAAACCAGTGAATTTCAGAAAGAAAAGCCAACGTATAATTGGGGAATGTAGGAAGGTTTCCTATAGGAGGGAACAGCTGATCTGAAATGTGAAGAATATAATGTTAGAAATTAAATATTAGACACAGGAAGTGAAAATGTCTCAGGCATAAGGAATAGCATATCCAATACCTTGGAAGTGATGGGTCTTGAAGTTGGAAAATGTCAAAGTTCAAATCATGGATTGTTCTTTATAGTACATAAAAGAATTTTGTTTTGTTTTTTAATAGGGATTGGGCAACATTGTGTCATTTTCAAAAGGAAAATGAGTTGTCCTGAAGTATATCATCTCTCAGAGATGATTAAAGGTTAAGAGATTAAAAAAAATACATAATGGACATAATGAAGGGCTGGTGTTGTGGCTCAGTGACTTGCCTAGCATGTGCAAGGCACTGGGTTTGATCCCCAGCACCAATTAAAAATAAATAAATAAAATAAAGGTATTGTGTCCAACTACAACTAAAAAAGTATTAAAAAGAGTGGAGATAACAGGACAGATTCAAATACATTAAGTTGAAAGAATTTTTTTTAATTGGATGTAGGAAGTGAGAAGAAAGAAATCTATCTAGGAGGTGAGAAGAAAGGAAGTCATCTATAATGAATTCCAAGTTCTTCACTTGGTTTACTGAGTACATACTCTTGCCACTCACTAATTTTGAAAATACAGGATCAACAACTGCTTTGTGTTAAAGAGATTATGAACTTGGCTTTGGCCATGTATTTATCAAATATTTTAACAAAGTTGTGACATAATTTTTTCAGGAGTCGCAAGGTACAGACAAGAAGTTGGACTGTGCACAGTATTTGAGAGACATGACAATGTATTGGTTAGTCAAAGCCATTGAAAGATGTGATATTATTTTGGGAAAAATGCCAGAATGAGAATGAAAATAAGAGAACCAAGAATTACACTTTAAATACCACAAAAATTGGGGAATACAAGAGGAAAAACAGAAGGTCTTTTATTTTTAAATATAAAGATGAAAGAGAACTCTTGTTTATTTCCTGCCCTCATCTCATTTTCCTCATTTTCTTCTCATAGATGGCCAAGATCTTGATTTGTTCATGTAGAATATTTTTTTTTGCTGCGGTTTTAATTTTTGATTTATAAAAATTGTATCAAGCAATGTATATTTCTGAAACTTTCTTCTTTTGCATATATTGTTTTACTGTTTATTTCTGTTAACACATGAAAACATATTTCACTTATTTAAATTCTACAAATATAAGCCAATTTAATATCCTTTCTCCTATGGACAATTTCTAGTTTGTCATGAAGAGTGAGACTAACATAAATAATTTTGTACCATTTCCTTTTGCATATATGCAAGAGTTTGGTTACTTTGGGGGCATATAATTAGAAATGAGTCACAGGGTGTGCATATTTTAAATGCTATTAGCTATTTTAAATTCTTTTCCAAATAGTCTGTAGCAATTTATATTCCCATCAGTTACCATTTCCTTAACATATTTTAAAAATTGTGGGATCCAACTTTAATGTTGGCTCATCAAAATGGCCATTCTAATTTGTAACTCATATTTACTTATAAGAAGACAGATATTTTTATATATTTAATGATATTTACTTCTATTTTCAACTGTTCATACCTGTTGTCATTTTTTCTTGTTTGTCATTATTATATTTGAATACTGATCATTTTGTTATACGTATATTATAAATAACTTTTCTCAGTCTATATTTATCTTTTATGTTATGGTATATTTGGGTGGTAGACTTGTTTTAAAAACTCCTTTTGGATTCTGTGGTCATAAATACATTTCATTTAATTGTTTAAAAATTTTTTTTCTTACATAGTTCTTTAAACTCCCTAGAATTTATTATTTGAATGTGAGATGATGAAATTTTACTATGCTTTATTTTTATTTTTTGGTGCTGGGGATCAAACTTGGGGCCCAATGCATGCTAGGCAAGCACTCTACCACTAAGCCACATCCCCATCCCTGAAATTTTATTTTTACATGTGGATCATCAATTGTCTTAAACACCAAGTCCACAAATTGGTCTGCAGGTCATCCCGGGCTTTCTATTCTGCCCTATTTATCTATCTGTCTATCCTTGTGTCATTTCCACAGTGACATAATTTTTGTAGTAGCATAACTCTGTTTATATAGTGTGAGAATCTTCTCTTCATTGCTCCTCTCCCATCTCAGAAATGTCTGAAATGACCTTCATATTATCAGTGACATGATAATTTTTGAAGGAATTAAATGTTCATTTCTAAAACTCAGAAGATATTGCCAAGATATTTCATTGATAAGTAAAAATAAATAAAACCCTCAGTAGGTAAAGTGGTGTTTTAACAACAATCTTCAAAGGAATATCTTTCTTAGAATGGCAAGTTTTGCTAATTTGTTGTTGATAAGCACAGTCGAAATCAATAGTACACTTACTATGTGCCAAGCTTTTTGATGAGAGTCTTACATACATCATTACCTTTAAACGTCTTAATAATTTTTTTAGATGCTGTTCTTTCATTTTAAAGAATTTTTGAATCAAGTATAGTCACCAGTAGTCAGTGGTGGAACTGCTTATTGACTACATTTTACAGCCTACAGCCGATAAATTTACTGAACACACATCACTCTATTTGTAAAATCCCTCTGTGGATGGTTTTCTGCCTGGCTGATGGAATTTTAGCTTTGTTAGTCTGGGAGCCTTTATACTCACTTTTTGAAAATCCACTGTCTTATTTTGGACTTCTTGGATCCAAGTACTTTGTCTCAAAGCATGCCATTTGTTACAAAACTACTCTGGGCATTCCAGCACAGTGGAAAAGGTGTGGAACCTCTCAGGAAGACAACATTCAAGTAGTATGACTTACTCATTTTGGTGGAGACAAAGTGCTTTGTAGGCAAATCCCATGAATCTACACTTTTGACCAAACGTCATTGGCAGATGAATGTAAATGTAACAAATGCTACACCATACTTTCCCTTCTTCAGCAATGGTTTTGACCAAAAACATTAGCATCCTAGCCCATATTTTCTGTGGAATTTCAATCGTGTATTTTTTCCCTAAAAAGATAGAGTACTTTTTAAAATTAGTCTGATTTTATTTGGTGGTCTAAGAAACCAACAAACATAAGTGACTCACCTCAAAATAGTATATATCAAGCTTTAGTAATTTTCTCATTCTAAATATCTATATTATATTTATTGTTGTGTTCTTGTTTTCTTATTCCTAAAGAAAGCTATGAGATTATTGAATATAGGGCTGCATAAAATAGATTTTTCCTTAAATAATTGAAATTAAAGAGGCAAATTAGAAGGACCAAGGCTTAAATACATACTCTGCCAGGTATGTGCCATGTGCCTTTGTGCATATAATGAAATGTCTCTAATCCCCAGTTATTTTTTTTTTAATTTTGTAGTTGTAGATGGACAGAATCCTTTTATTTATTTTTTTGTGGTGCTGAGGATAGAACCCAGTGCCTCACACATGCTAGGCAAGCACCCTGCCACTGAGCTACAGCCTCAGCCCTAATCCCCAGTTCTTTATCCTTAAAATTAAAATAATAATGGCCCCTCATATAAATTTTTGAAGAGTATATAATGTCTATATTATACAGGACATGCATACTAGGGAGGCCAGTCAATGCCAGTGATGGTCATAACATTCTCACAAAAGAAAGTACAGGTCACATTGTAGGAATTTGATGAAAGGGTACAACTGGCTCAGCAAAACCATCCACAGCTTGACACATATATGTTACAAGTGACCAGGATCCCTGGAGTGCAGGGACATGTCTGTTTTGTTCCCCAGCATCTAACTCATAGGTAACACATGTAATAAGGCTTTAATAAATGGCGGTGCATGGTTTTGAAGGCTGTGAAGGGAATTTTAGTAGTTCATTTTTTGATATAAATGTATACTTGAACATAAGGTATCAGAGAAACACAGACTGAGTGGCATCACCTGCATTAGTCATTTATAATTGTATAGGTTGAAATGTATATCTTGAAAATGTGTCTCTGTGTTTCTATCAAGACACTGTAAGTTGTAATAATAAATTCAATTTAAACAATTAATTTTTTTAATTTAAAATTAAAATACATTTGTTATGCATACCGAATTCTTAAACCCATATATCAAGCTAACTTCTGCTACTTCACAATTGCCAACATCCCCTCTACTTACATGTCTTCATGTGTCTTCCATTTGATTTTTAGAAACGCAGGTCTCATTGTGATTTGCCTTTGATTATTTTCATCTGTCTTGCTATCCATTTTTTTCCCCAGCTATGATAGGTACTTAATGAATGACTTTGATTGACAAGTCCCTTAAACCCTTACTTTGCTACTGGCATTTTGCTTTCAATGTCTGAGGGATGAGATCAAAAAAGCAATCAACACTGATGAAACCTGCTTTGTGTAGGCACTTTACAAATATAACATTAGCCTACTAGCAGTCCCGTGACATGGTTGTTACAAAAGGTTAGATATTTTGTGTTATAGGAGTTGGAACCAAAAAAAAAAAAAAAAAAAAAAAAAATTAAATGCAGTTTTTTTTCAAGAGCACTACATGCATATTTTATTTTTAAAATAAAATCCCACTTAAAGAAAGCAATAAATTTTTAAAGGTAGATTTTTACACAATATTACTGGAATCAACTTTAATTCTTAAAGGCTTTCTAGATTAGTGTGTTAATAGGGTATGCATTTTCCTGTGCACATCTGTCACTTTAAACTGCTAATTTAAACATCCTGGTCAAAAAAGATCACCTCAGTACAGGGTCATGACTCAGAAAAACTAAATACTATTTCCAGTAAGATTTTTTTCCTGAAGTTTAGAAATTCTCAATAATTAAAGGTTTCTGTGATTTAGGTCAAAATCATATTCATCTAAACTTCATTTTAAAAGAAACTATAAATTGCTATATTTTTTAATTATAAGCTGATTTTAAAATCAATATTTCCAAATATACACCAGTTCCTTTCTAAAATTGCCAGAAGTATTAAGACAACTCTTTAATACAGCTGATTTTTGTTTGTTTGTGTATCTGTCCATTTGTTTTGTCAAGGACAATTCATTGAATGTTACAGTGGGGTTGGGACAGGGAGTGTAGGAGGATTAGAGGAACACTAGAAAGGTCAATGGGGGGAGGAGGGGAAGGGAGGGGCAAGGAGGTAAAAAGAAAGAAAAAAAAAAGATGGTGGAATGAGATGGATATCATTACCCTAAGTACATGTATGAAGACACGAATAGTGTGAATATACTTTGTATACAACCAGAGATATGTAAAAATGTGCTCTATATGTGTGTTATGAATTGTAATGCACTCTACTGTCATATATAATAACTTTTAATAAAATTTTAAAAAGAATGAAATAAGGGGCTCAATTATAAAGATTACATTGATAGATGCATAGGTTGGTGCATGTGTGTGTCACATATGGGGAACTAATTAGATGGAGATAACTGTGAAATTCCTTTATAAAATGAACCTTAGAAAGGTTTTGTTTGAACTCTATGTTAGCCAATTTAATTTTGTGTGCAAGCACTTAGTACTGCCAACAATGCCAAATTCAAACTAAATATCCTCAATAAGCCTTCAAGATGAATATTATTAATACTATTAATTGAAACACAGAAGCATTTTATTTTTAAAGTAATTAACTAAACAGGTGTATTCAAGAATATAGTAGCATTATTCATTGATCTTTTTTTTTACATTGTCTAGCTTCTGGAACTAAATGCAATTTTATTAAAATAAGAAATGCTCTCATGAGGTTGAATATGAGGATTATCATGTGTATCTATGCTCATACCTATATTTCTGTGCATCAGTAAGTTGACCTACAAAATGTTCACATTCATGGGCTTCAGTCTGATAGGTCTCAAGTGTTGCAAGTTGTATGATCCATAAAGAACTGGCAAGTGCTATTCAAGATTATTAGAAAATATTTGGAGGCAACAATCAGATATACCACTATTTTTGTGATTAATTGTATCTAACATAAATTCTCCAAAAACTAGATTTGGTTAATTCATAATCTTAAAGTAGAGCATTTGGAAAGTGTAAGGACATCACAAACTTATTACTTTGTAATTGGCATCACTGAAAGATTGCCTTCTTCCTTTATTTCATTTTATTTTTATTTGTGTTCAGCCACATGTTTGGTTATATGTATTACTTATTTGTATTACTGAACCATTGATTTGGTGAGTTGTTTATAAACCAATCATAAATAGTCATTGTGTATTTGTTAAATTTTCTCTGGACAAGCAAATAACCTTTTATAGCTCTCTCCAACCACCAACCAGCCTATATATTCTGGTCTTGAATGTTTCACTTTAAGCTTTATCTGTGACCCTGGGCTTTCTAAAAGTTTCTGTATCTCAAAGGAAATGTAGATGAATAGTTCACAGATCAATTTCCCCCACTTAACTTGACCCACTGAAAGCATTTTACGTTGACTAAAAGGGAATTGACATCAGCTTTGTGTCCAGCAACACAGTATTTTAAACAATACATGGCCTTTCTTCAACCTATCTTTTCAATATCATGTCTTCTGTTCCTATCCAATCAGGTCATATTCAACCAGATTGGAATGAGGCAGGGTGACAGCACTGCTTATGATTTAGGACCCAGAAAGCAAAGTCACTAGATCAATGACATTTTCAGGATGAACAGAAGGCAGAAAACAAAACAAAACAAAAAAGAACCTTAATCAAAAGAGAAGATGGGGACTGGCTGATTCAGTTAGAATGTGAGGGCTTAAAGGCAAGGAAATGGTAAGATATGAGGCAATGACAATCATTTGGACCTTGAACACATGCTGAATGCCAGGAATGAAACTCTACCCTGCTTCCACAACTATGGCCTCATCAGACTATTCTCAATTTCTCTAGCACACTGTACATTTTGATTAGTGTAATCTTATAGCATATATATATATATATATATATATATATATATAAGTATATATATAAATATATATATATAAGTATATATATAAATATATATATATATATATATATATAAAAAAAAATATATATATAACCTTTCAGTGGTTTACTGTCACCAGGCCACATAGGTGATTCTGATCAGGCTTCCTAGCAATTGGAAGCCACACTAAAGAAACAGCATATATAGCAAATATGAAAATATACCACTACTGATTCAGCTTTTGAGTTACTAATGACAGAAATGACTTTTCACAAATGAAGATTGCTGAAATTACAAAACAACTTTTTGTGCAAGTTATAATTTTCTGTTGCATAGAAGGCTCAAAGTTATATTTGTCTCAGGGTCATTTTGGTATTGCCATTTTGTTAATCTGTTTCTCATCCTGGGCAAAGTGACTAAATCAAACATATAGTTTAAGATTCATAGCCACTTTAAAAACAAAACAAAACAAAAAAACTGCTATGAGTCTGGTCTTTAGATTCTCTTCACTCTTTTCATTTTGCAGTGCTTTGACAAACCAACAACTGTGCTGTCAAGTTCAGAATTTAAATAGACATTCACAAAAAGCTTCATGCACACCAGCTGTAATGTCAGCAACCAACTCCATCTTTATTTTCTCTCTTTAAACAGACAGCATAGACTCAAGATGGCTCTTGCCAGTCACAGCTTGGGAGGTAGGCTGTAAGGGTAGTGATTTCCATCTGTGGAAAGCCAAACAGAATTGCAAAACAGCATGTGGCACAAGTATCTATATCCTTGAGAAGTTGAATTAATATTACTTTTGTAGAAAAGAATGTAATTGTTTTAATATAAACATTATTACATAATGCAATTTAACCTCCATATGAGGAAAAATGTATACTGATAATAAGGTAATAAGGTCAAGCTGATACCATCCCTTTTTGCAATATGGAACACTTGTGAAAATCCCAAAGTAATTTTCTTCATAGGCATAGTAAATGCACTAAGGAAGACAGGAAACATGGAAGAATTGAAAGGTAATAAACCAACAATGTCCTGCTGGTTCAGGTTTACCAGAGTAAAAGATACAAAAAGATAAGACTAAAGAAAAAAAGAATTGTGGCAAGAAAAGATATATAATAGGAAGTCAGTTTTTCTTCTAGGAATTGGGAACCACATAGTAGATGTTTTTATAACACATAATCAGAGCTAATGGAGATACTCATTTAGGGAAAAAATGAATAAATTTATTCATTTTGAAGAAAAACTTGAAGGAAGTGTTATGCAGAATAAAAATTGATATAGATTTTTGTACTAAGGGGAGGGAGAGATCAAAAAGCACTAAAATGAAGTGTTCACATTTATACTTGTAGAAATCTTTTATTAATTTAGTAGTATACAGAATAAGGAATTGGTTATGTGAATGTAGATTGGTCAGAGGCCTGCAGGTTCCTGTGTTTAGTAGGAATTTATTTCTATTGGGAGATGATGTTCTATCTCCTTTCTCTAATGGTTCCTAAATTCTTTAGTATAGAACCATGCATTCCAGTATGTTGCCACTAGTAACATGTGGCTATTGAGCACAGGAAATGTAGCTACTCAGAAGTGAAATGAGATGTAAATGTAACATATTCTTCAATTTTTGAAGACAATAAAAGAATAAGAATGTAAAATATTTTATGTATTATTTTTATATTGATACAATTGAAATGATCAAATTTTATATAAATCATTATTAAAATAAATTTCACTTATTTAATTTTCCTTTTTAAATGTGACTACTGGAAAATTTAAAGTAGTTTTTTGGTTCCCATTTGTGGTTTGCATGAGTTTTATTGGACAGTTATGTGTAGAATGTAAGATAAGGATGGGAATTTTGCCTTTCTATATACCAGGAGATGGATTCCAACTCACATGTTATACCCACAATGAAAGATATAACATGTTTTATATTGACAGGATTTTATCCAGGAGGACACAAATTAGTAAATAAGAATCATTTTTGTGAGAGAGTTTTGTTTGTGGAAGTTTCACAATTCAAGGTTATAATTAAGCTGAGCCAATAGAGGGGATCAAATACATGCTGTCATTTCATTCTCCAGTAGCAGGTTATCATGACATCTTCATTGTGAATTTAGTCTTTTGGTTTCATCTAGTTTTTTTTTTTTTTTTAACTGGCAATATCTGCTGAATGAGGCATAGCAATAATCATTAAGTTTAGATTAAAATATGGACCTGAACTCATTAGGAACTTTGCATTACAAAGCCATCCTAGTTTGCCCTAAATAATATGACCAAACAGGTTTTTGAAAAATCTGTTCAGGAGTTAGTTTATTCACATTATCTTACTTTCACTGTGTGCATCTGTATTCATTGATAGGATTCCCAAGTGTTGCCAGAATAAAATTGAAAGAATAACATTATCTTTATAGTGACACCCCAGTGCATCATGTACTTTTTATGTTGTGATGAAGCAAGAACCATGCTGTCAATGATATGGAAAACCTAGAGTTTTGCTGTTTTGTGCATGCAAAAAAAAAAAAAAAAAAAAACATTTCCTTGTAAAGCTGACAATGCTTATTAAAGCGCCTTTGAATTCAAAGTAATCTTTCTTTTACAGAATACATCTTTTAACTATATAGACATTTTTGTTAGAATATTGAGCTCTAGGCACAAAAGTAGATAAACGCACAAAAATTATTTGCAGCCAATGAATTTACCTTTGTTGGTGGAGGGTATGGTTTGGGATACCAAAAAAGGAAACCTTTATGATTTTATGATCAAATAAAAGAAATCCTCATACCCATGCAAAGCTGTTAGCATGGCTATAAATCCTGAGGACAAGTTGTGCATTTCAGGTGAGAAGCACTGCTAGAGATTATGGGACAACTAATTCATTAACAGGACAATGTGTAGTAATAAAAACAATAAGAAGAAATTTTGAGTCTAAGATCTGGAATTGAGTTAGAATTGTGTGGCTTCTGAGAATGTCTCACACCTCTGAGCCTGAACCTCCAGGGTTTTCATTCTTTGAGTATGTCTTCATATAATAATATTCTGATAAATTCTTATTAGATCATTTTACTTCTTAAAGTTTCAAAATGTGAAAGTTATGTGAATGTCAGACTTTATTAATATCTTACACAGTATTGAGAAGGTATGTTATAGTTTAGATGTGATGTCCCCCAAAAGCTCACATGTGAGACAATGCAAGAAGGTTCAGAGGAGAAATGACTAGGTTGTGAGAGTCTTAACCCAATCAGTGAATTAATCCCCTGATAGGGATTAACTGAGTGGTAACTGAAGTGGTAGGGTGAGGCTAGGAGAGGTGAGAATTTGGGCATGGCTTTGGGTATATATTTGTATCTGGCAAGTGGAGATCTCTTTCTCTCTCTCTCTCTCTCTCTCTCTCTCTGCTTCCTGATCATCATGTGAGCTGCTTCCCTCCATCACCCTCTCCCAACCATGATGTCCAGCCTCACCTTGAGCCCTGAGGAATGGAGCTAGGCTTCTATGGACTGAGACCTCTGAAACCGTGAGACCTCTAATAAAATTTTCCTCCTCTACTATTGTTCTGGTCAGGTGTTTTAGTCACAGGAGTGAGAAAGCTGACTAAAAGAAAGTAAAAGTCAGAAGAAAAGAATAAAATAATTTAGTATTTAACATTAGTGTCTTCTCATAAAAGCACTCAAGCCATTTCTTCCTGGAAGAATTTTCAAAGATTATTTTTCTTTTATGGGGTGGGTGAGGAATACGACATCTGATCATATTGCCAGCTTCTCCTCTATCTTGTCTTTAACCTCCTCCTTCCATCACCTACTCAGTTTCCATTCCTCAAGTCTCCTTACCCCTACATCAGGAAGAGCAATTTAGTTCTGCTTTTGACTCTTCCTTAGCCTAATACTAGCCTTGATCCTGAGCAGGAAAAGGGGAAGTAGCAATAGAACTAAAAGGACAAACAAGATATTTTTTCAAAGTCAGTTCTTAGTATTTTGTAGTCATATTTTCCACAACATTTTTTGGCCCCAGAAGAAGTAAATGACATGCTTTGGTTTTAAAAAATTGTATGTGATTGGATTCCTCAGTAAGATGAATTGAATAGTGTGTCATGTGGCTTCCATGGAGTCAACATAATTGGTGGCTAATAATGGTGTTGGGTGTAAAAGGACTGCACCTTCAAGGTTTTCTCTTTTTTCTGTTATCCTTCTCATTTGAAAAACCCCATCATTCTTTGCAAACAACATTTAGACCAACATGCATTGAAAAGACATGCTACCTATTTATTATAATATGAATTCTTATGTAACTCTTTTTCCAGGGAGATTTTTAGTTTAAACCTAATTGTAGCACATTCACCAACTGTGAATAATGGTGTCGTCCAGGTCCCAGCCACTGTCTGTATTACATTGTAATGAGTATCATGAGTTGGGTCTTAAAACTGCTTCCTTTAGTCAATTTGAATACTGAATGTGACATGAATTTGGAGTATTATTATTGTTTATAACTTTCCTAGCTATCTGATTTCATCCTTTCAGTAATACTATAAGATTGGGTTCTCAATTAGTGACATTTTGCCAATGAAGAAATTGAAGGTGTGAATAGTGAAGTGACTTGTTCGATTTTCCACAAATTGTAGATGGCAGAGCCAGAATTCAAAACCAATGTCTGAATGTATAACACATACTCACTATCCAATTCTGCTTCTCACTGAATAGGTTGGGGAAAGCCACATTGAGAAGATGGCGTTTGAGCTTGATTCTGAATAATAATGAGAAGGATTTTGATGGATGAGGACATGGGGATAGAAGTTGAGAGAGGAGATTCCAGACTGAGAACACCACAGGAGGAAAGGTATCATTAGGAGATGATGCATCCTACAAGGATGTGTTGACACTTTCCTGGAACTTGGTTAACAACAAGATTTGGTTTCAATCATGAGCATATTAGTGGCAAACTGTCTTTGACTAGTCCTTTTTAACTACAGTCTTATATATGATTCTATATCTTCAGACCTTGTTACGTCAAATAATTTTAAGACAGTAAATGAGATTTATGGCTATTTATTTTTCATAAAAGATAGTGCTTTGTGTCATGAAGCCAAAAGAAAAGTTAAGGTAAAATCTTTTCTAAACTAGAAAATCTCTAAATTTATAAGCAAAAATGAGGCTTATTTTATATTAACTTTCATGATAGGGAAATGGGCAAAATGCTGATATTTTATAATATTGCCAATTTGCCTTATAAAATATAAATGTATTTTATATGAAAATAAATCTTTTGTCACACAACTGTCAACATCAGGTTTTAATCAGATGCTATTGTTAGTGGAAGTCCACTGATAATCTGAACAAAATTAACTGAACTCAAATATTTTATTAATGACAGAGAGTTATCATCATAAACTTCTATCACTTTTCTTGGCCATTATACAATAATGGTTTGTTCCTACACTAAGTAGCATCAAAATTATTTTTGACTTCTTTTACATGACATATTTATGGTTTTCCTGTATTATTCATTCCAGTCAGACTGTCAAAATTCTTTCTTTACAATTCCTTCTGCTTTGGATCTTCTGCAGCTTATTAAAGCTTATTATAATTCTGTCTAAACTTAAACTAGCTCTGAGTGAAGGCCTGGAATATTCCCTTATGAGGAAACTTAGTGGGATCTATTTCAGCTACTGAGGATGCTTGTTTGTTTGTTTGTTTACATCCTGTTTTTTATCTGTGTTCTGAATACTTAATAAGGAAGCTAGGGACAAGAGGACTAGATAAGGATAGATTGTTATGGGTATTCAAATATAGAATTGTTACAGGTACTTTTTAAAAAAGCTATAGCAGAGAATCCTTTCAATGAAGGTACATGAAATGAAAAGAATGAATATTTTATGTGTGCTTCATATTAAATAAAATCTGAAGCATTATAAAGTAATGTTTTCAAATTGAAAAAATTTAAATGTTTAAAAGTCATACTATAAATATAGAAAATACAACATATAAAAACAGGAAAACATTGCATCACATTCCAGAGATCTGCCAGCACAGAGACTGGTCACCTAAAGTCAGGATTCAGACTTGTTGGGTTTGACCCAACCTCTCTAATTTCTATGTTACATTGAAAAACTCACTTCATATATTTATGTCTTAGTTTTCATACCCATAAAGTGGAAGTAGTTTAATAGATATTCCTCTTAGGATTGTTTGGAAGATTAAATGTGTTAATATGTGTGCATATAAAACAAGTTGAACATTACTTGGTAAATAGTGTAAATTTAAATTAGGATGAAATATAACAGCTGTTTTACATTTTTTCTAATCTTTAAAGTTCATTATATGAAATTTATATACTTGTAAAATATTATACCATCTTTGAAATCAGAATCTTTGCCTGTGTTGGTTTTTAGTTTAATGCAGTGCCTAGCATAATGCTTGTGACAGCAGCAGAAGTGCAGTAAATATTTTGTAAATAAATGAATGAAAGAATATGGTTGAAAATGTATTATTTTAGATGTACTGTAGGACAATGCCACTGTAGACAATGGACAGAAATTATTTCCACTGTAGAACAAAGCAAAGTATCGGTCCTGTCAGTTCCAGATTCAATTTATGATGAGTTTTGTGATAAATGCCTTGTTCTTTAGAAAATTATTTTTTGGTATTTAACTTGACCCAATGATGTGTTATTGCCAAAATATGATGAGCTAATAACTGTATGGTCATTAAATTGTTCGTTTCATTGTTAGAAAAAGTGTAGTAGATTAAAATCAATATAAGTATATATGTTCTGTTTTGCCTTATAAACAAGAGAAAATTATGTCTGAAGTATTAAAAGTATAAGAAGTGGAAATCTTTTAGCTGTTCTTGTCAAATAGCCACATAATTACCTGTAGAGTTAAAAAAAAAAAACCACTCAAATGTGTTAACATATCTGCCCATCAAAAATCCTAGAAATAATTACAAATCAAACATCAAACAGAAAAATTTTGCAATGTATATCAAGTAGATAGAAAATACAAGTGGTCAATTAATCTTACTGGTAATAAAATGCAAATTAAGACAGGACACATATGTATATAAATGTGTACATGTATATGTATCAATACATACACATATATAAATTTGGCAGGTTTTTAATGATAAGTATTTAGTGATGACAAAATCATGGGGAAATGAGTACTCTCACACCCTTCTTGTGGTTGTGTAGATTGTTAAAATAAGTTTTCAGGACCACTTAAAGCAAAACAAAATGTATTGATAATGTTCTTAACCTTTGACTCAAAAATTTTACTTCTAGCAACACCTCCTGTGAAAATAGCAGGACAAGTAGGCACCTGTCAGTGTGCAAAGTTATTTACCATATATTTGCTTCTAATATTGAAAAAACAAAAGGGACTTAAATGTTGATTTCAATGGCTTTGCACTAGGTAAATGAATTCAGATATGTTATATGACAAGAAATAATATATGATAATAAAAAAGATGTAACTAGCTAACATTTATTATTATGTGCTACTCATCTTATTTGCATTATTTCAGTTTTTCTTAATGATTACACTAAAGGCTAATTATTTCTCCATGTTGCAAATGAGAACTGAGATGATCAGAAAGAATAAGTGCCTCCCCCAAACTCAAAATTAGGTATATCAAATGTCAAAGGCCAGGCTCTTAACATTATTCTATATTACAAATATTTGGTAGGTTGTAAAGCAACAAAAGAGAATACTGTATGCCAAATAGCATACAGTTATGATCTTATTTTTATTAAAACTATAAATATATTATTGGGTGATTGAGTTGTAGATTTAAAATTTCTACTTTTGCACATATATTTTCCTCAATCTATATGTTTGTTCATGTAATTTTTAAAGTTATATTTTCAAATAATTGACTTACTTAACTATGGCATTATTATATTTAAAACCTCTTTTATTACCAGTAATGTCATTTTATTATTATTATTATTATTATTATTTAGTTAGCACATAATGTACATATTGGTGGAATACAATACAATGTGATATTTTGATACATGCATACAAAGTGTAATGATCAAATAAGGGCATCTATTACATCAAACCTTTACATTTCTTAGTGTTAGGTACAACAAAAATCTTTTCTTCTAGCTATTTTAAAGTGAACCATAAGTTATTATTAAGTATAGGCACTATAATATGCTATAGGACATGGGAACTTGTTCCTTTTATCTAATTTTGTATCAGTAACTAATCTATTTCAGTTCCTCCTCCCTCCTACCCTTCTCATCCCCTATTCTACTCTCTAGTTCTATGGAAACAATTTTTTGTGTATTTCTTCGAATGAGTGAGAATATGTGCTATTTATCCTTCTATGCCCAGCTTACTTGACTTAACACAAATGTTATCATTTCATAACACCAATAACAGTGTGACACCACTGTCTCTTTTTTGATTATTCAGTTATCATAGAGATCATTATAACATTCAATTCATATGTTTTTTCAATTCATGTTTATGGAGCATCTACTATGTCAGGTACAGGAGATATAGTGAAATGGCCTGCCCCACTGTGATACATATTGTCTAGTAATGGGAAGGGTTATTTCATGGAACTTGATCATTTAATAAAAGACAATTATGGGAAATTAAAAAACTGATCAATAAGTGTCATTCATTATTTAATTCAGATGCAGTCTCCAGGTACCAAAAGTTGTCCTGAACACTGGAGATGCAACAGCAACTGAACCATATCTTTTCATCCCACATACTTGTGGTCTACCAGGGAAATCACAAAATGATTAATTAAATCAGTTTTTTGCAAAAGGCATAATGGAGCCTGTACTAATTAAGTTTATGAGAGAAGAGTCAAAAAATGGTTCACCTATATAAAATACAAGGTGCTGAAATGAGGAAATTATCCTCTTGAAAATATTTCTGAGGTCAGTAACTCTCTACTGGACTCTCTTCCTTTTAATTTAGGTTAGCTTGATACAATGTACTTAGAACTAAAGCTGCCAAGGAATATTATTTTGGAAAGGTCATACTTTATTTAAAGCTTTGGCAGAATTTACCACACCACCTTCCTGCTTGCTATAAAAAGTACAGTGAGGCAGTACATGTAATATCTTTGCCTTCTGTATTCCAGTACAATGTTCATGCATTATTGCTTAAATCTGTGCCACATTCACTTTTCAAAACCAAAGCTGCCACTGCAGGTGACACAGCATCATAGTCATATAGTCCAAAATGTTCCCTTCCATCTTGAAGTCAATGAAACAATTTCCCCCTTGGAGTTAGAGAATTGAAAGCCAAAAATCTATTTCAGGGAAGCCAGAAATCAGTCATTTCAGTAGGCTTTTTCTTGTGATTTAATACCCAGACTTTTAAGCCAGAGCCTCAAGATACATGGAAGTTCTGTATGAAACCCTTTAGGAAATCCGTCAGTCAAAAAACTGAATATCTAGCACATGACAACGAATGCTACTGAAGGCCAAATTACCACAAGTGGAGATTCTCTTAGCAAATCAATTGTCATCCCCATTACTGACCATGTCTGTGTCTTCTTGCAGATAGAGGCTATTACTTTTGAATGGCAAAATGGCTGTGACAATGGGTTAGAAATGGATAACGAAAGAAAATAAAGTCTGAGGCAGGAGGATCACAAGTTTGAGGTTAGCCTCAGCAACGTAGCAAGTTCCTAAGCAACATAGTGAGACCATGTCTCAAAAAATAATAAAGGGCTAGGGATGTGGTTCAGTGGTATAGTGCCCCTGGGTTCAACCCCTAGCACCCAAAATAATTATGTTGGCATCATCTATTTTCTACACTATTTGCAAGAACAATAATCTCATTTCTTCTAGTCTTGCTCTAGCTCCTTGCCTTCAGAATGAGCTTTCTTACATTCAAATCTATTTGTCAGATTGATAAAATTTTCAAATATTTATTAAATCATTTCCCTTTGTCATGGTACACAGACCTTCAGACCAACATTTCCAGCCCTGATTCTACTGATCTCTTTTCTTGAACTTCAGACTCTACCTGCCTCTGTCTTCCTGGGACCACATAACCTAACTTTCATTACTTAGTTCAATGGTTAATTGGTGTAATCCATAAAATAAAGGTAGTATGTTGCTCTTTGTAAGCTTACTCTGCTTATACTACTTACTGTATTTGTTTACAAAATATTAACCCTCTCAATTAGAATAAAACCATCTTTATGGGAATGCCCACCCTCCACCAAGTATCTTTAAAAATTTCCTAGAATTTTACCTACAAGATAGCTGGTACTAAGTAAATTTTTAATAAATGAATTAATGAGTATCCTGAGCAGATATTGATTGGCTCTAAAGATTTGGCATACAGGCCTGTGCATAAGGGAAAAAGAGGGAAAATTCTGGATCTCTCTGGGTAAGCAAACCTCTGATAAAAAAGAAATAAAGGTCATATTAGAGTATCCTAAGGCAAAATATAGACCTTTGAGAAAAATTTGAAAATTTACTGCAATAACTGGAGGAAATGGACCATAATAACACCATTTTTCTTTTTGTCCATGAATCTGCTCATGTTGAAGGGAAAGAACAGATACAATTGAAGGGATAATGCCTTGGGAAAATAATGAAAATAATTGCTTCATATTACTAAGTAGCAAGAAATGATCATCTGGCTTTTGCAGCTCAGCTCAAGACTTAATTTTTCACACAATCCAAGTATTTCTGATAAATTTATGACAGGGCACCCAAAGATGATGCTCTTTCTATTAAAGACAACATATGTGTAACAGGAACATCCAAATCACTTCCTTAAAACTTAAATGTAATGAGATTAGGGATCCAAAACAGGAACTATTTGTTTGTGAAGAGGAAGGAAAACAAGCATTTTGCCCTCAAATGTTGGTGAATAAAACCACTGGTGGGTTGTACTATACCCTTCCTACCCCTCATTCTAATACCAAAACACTTGCATTCTAATACCTAAACAAATGATCAAGCTTCGAAGATGAGATTTTGAAGTTTTTATTGCACACTTTTTTTTTTTTGTTGATTCTTCACTGCCACCTAAACTAGAGTCCTCCACTGAGGACTTGAGATACAGCAAGATACTCAGAATGTATAAAGGAGATGGCATTGCCTACGAATAGTGGAAGTCATCCTAGTCCTGGCAGTAGAATTACTGGATAAAGCAAAGGGGAATTGAGGTTGGTCTGACATAAAGTTTGTGAAGAACAAAGGAGACACTATTGATTCTGATCTTGAGCTCAGCATTGAATGTTGTTCAGTGTGTGTGTTCTGGAGGTAGGGATGGTTACTATAAATGTATGCCCTGGGAATCCTTGCATAGGAGAAGTGCCATGGAGCTGGTATGTTGCTTAAGGTACTTGGAAATGTCCATGTACTAGAATAAAGTGCAACTAAACAGAATTTGAGAAGCAAGTGGTTACACACTATTCCCAAACACATATTG
Source organism: Tamias sibiricus (assembly GCA_025594165.1). Lineage (NCBI taxonomy): Eukaryota > Metazoa > Chordata > Mammalia > Rodentia > Sciuridae > Tamias > Tamias sibiricus. Next base: position 132,383,615 of record CM046667.1, read on the forward strand.
AATTTTGACTATAAATAAGCAATTGATGCTAAGCAATGTGAGGAATACAGGACACAACCAACATTTTGTTCATTTAAAAATTGATTTATTTTGGGGGGCTGGGGTTGTGGCTCAGTGGTAGAGCATTCTCCTAGCATGTGTGAGGCCCTGGGTTTGATCCTTAGAACCACATAAAAATAAATAAATAAAATAAAGATATTGTGCCCAACTACAACTAAAAAATAAATATTTAAAAAATTGATTTATTTTTATTGGTTCATTACAATTATACATAATAGCAGGATTCATTCTTACATATTTGTACATGCACACAATAGAACAATATAATTTGGTCAGTTTCCTTCCATTTTCCCTCCCAGCAGGACACAACTAATTTCAACAACAATTCACCAAGCTACTACTTGTGCAAGTGCTAGATTGTACAGGCATGGATTTGAGAAGGTGACTGAGGGACTCCCTGCCTTCAGGGAGCTCAGGGTCTCTTGTTTCTCTATTATGAAGAGACATTCATCAAATGGACAAGTAAGTATTGAGCGATTACTATTTTAGTCTCTGAGGATTTAGTAGTGAACAAAAATCTTGCCCTCGTTCTAGTGTGGTGGTTGTGGGGAGATAAGCAAATAAATATGTAAAATGCATAGTACATCAACTGGTGACATATGAAGAAAAATAGAGAGTAGTGAAGAGAATTGCAAGATGAAAGTTTCCTCACAGCCTGTCTTAGACCCTTCTGTGTTGCTATAACAGAATATCATAGACTGGGTAATTCATAAAGAAAATAAATTTATTTCTTAAAGTCTCAGAGCCTTGAAAGTTCAACATTCAGGGGCCCAATCCCTCAAGGACATTTGTGCTGTGTCATCTAAAGGCAAAAGGGCACAGGGAGAGCAAGAGAGAACAAGCAATCCAACTTGCAACCTTTAACCCTTTCATAATCAGCATTAATTTATTCATGAGGGTGGAGCCCTCCTGACCTAAACCCCGCCCATTAGGTGCCATTTCCCTACTCTGTCACTTTGAGGATTAAGGTTCAATATATATGCTTTGGGGGACAGTAACTTCAAATTATGGCCCATCTCCAGAGCCATGTATAGCTTGGAATCTTGAGGAATTTTGGTTTCTAATTTTGTAAATCATAATGTAACTTGTTTTGATGACTGTAAGGTAAACTATAGAATAAATGTTGACAGGGAAGGGGCAGGTTCTTGCTAGACATGCAGAGGTCCAGGTCATCCTTCCATTTCTTCTAACATGGATGTAGCGTTTTGAGACTGGGTGGTCTCAACTAGATCCTAAGGCTTCTGCTGGACTTCTGCTGTGGAGTCAGGAAAAGACATAGACGGAATGTCCTAATCCAGATTACACTGAGATCTGGGACTCTCTCTTGGTCATATATAAAAGTGTGGAAAATAAGATATTGAGAGAAAACCCACTCTGGTAAAACTGCCTGGCTTGTGATATTATTTAATTTCAAGTTTTCTAACTTGGCTTGTGATATTATTTAATTTCAAGTTTTCTAACTTGAAATAAGCAGTCTTCAGACTACAAATGCTCTTTAATTGAGGCAAGAGCTGAGTGTCAGAGACTAGAGACTGTCTTGGGGACCAGATCCAGGTATAAGCTATTGCTGTATTCCCAAGTCCTTGCTCATGGGGAAAATAACTGCGAATAGAATTGATGGAGATTTTTCATGTATTTCTTTCCTGTGAGACAAATCTATTACCTAAATTTGCATCAACCAAACTCATAATTTATGCTTTTTATCTAGTCTCTGTATATTCTAAGCCCATAATTTTAGAGATAAGTCTCAGGAATCAGGCAGGTAAAATCAGAAATTTCATTCTCTATCAAAACCCACCCAGAGTTGACAGTTTAGGAAGAGGAATGAGATGTGTAACCAAATAACCATAAAGCAAGATGTTTTCAGTGTCAGGACATCCTTTTGAGCAGCTGCAGTTATTATTTTTGGAGCCCTTAAGAAACATCAAGACAGTCAAATACTAATGTGGTTTGCTTTAACTTGGAAGATTTTATTATTCTCAAGAAGCTGTGGAATGAAGCTGTCATTCATGAAGCTGTCACAGGAAAGCTAGAACAAGCAACATCTCAGGACTGCTCAATGATGTAGATTTTTGACCAAGATTTATAAAGTTCCAAGAGTTAATTTATCCTATATTTCACAATACTTAGCCACTTTCAGGTTCCTGTGTAGCTCACCACCAACCATAATCCCTCTTATTATCAGTAAGGATGGAATGCATTTGTGCACCACTACAGCTTATCAATCCTTGGGTTGAGAAATGCTTGTGTTTGCTCATGAGTACCTGACCTCTAGCTGTCTTCTATTAATCAACACTATAGTTTTCTGGGGCCTTTCTAGATATCTTGATACTTGCATTTAACATATATGTAGAGCATGATTAGAAATTAGGGATAGCCTGCTACTAACTAGGAAATTGTGAAATCACTGTAACCAAAAAGAGGGTTGGTATTAGAGAATGATTTATTTTATCAGTTAAGGAAATGCAGGGGAGAAGCTATGGTATTGCTTCTCTCAGAACAAGTGACTGCAAACCTATCATGCTTACTAAGTTGTCCAGAATTATCTTCCAGTTTGTACTGGAAAGACTCTGACACTAGACAGTATTGTCTAGTACCAAATGAAAGATGCACACTTCCTGTCCAAGGAAGATGTGATAGTGATACATTTGAGAAACATTAGGATTTAGTCAGATGGTAGTCAAGAATTGGAGTGATGACACGATTTGGATATGTAAGGTCAGGCCAGACAGGAGTGTGTTGAAAAGAGGAATAAAGATAGAAAGGTGTGAATTATATTAAGAGACAGTAATCTAACTAGTATCCCTAGAGTAAAAATTTCAAAGAGAACGCTTAAAAATGAAACTAGAAACATAAACTAGGGACAGATAGTATGAGTCTAAAAGCCAGACAGTTAAAAACTAGAAGATTTTCAGTTAGAAGAGAACATTGACAAACCTAAATTTAAAAAAAAAAAATTTTCTTAGTTGCGGTTGGACACAATACCTTTATTTTGTTTATTTATTTTTATGTGGTGCTAAGGATTGAACCCAGGGCCGCACACATGCTAGGCAAGCTCTCTACTGCTGAGCCACAACCCCAGCCCAACAAACCTCATTTTTTATCTATGTTTATCATTATGCAGTGAATATCTTCATCTTCTAAACCAAAGCAAACTCTAGAAATCACTTTGGATACTAGAGAACATTGCTCTCAGAAGATCCTATTTCCTCTGTGATGGATTCTAATACTTTCAGATACAACATATATTGCCCAGAATAACCAACTGTGCTAAATCTTTGTGTAATCACTACTTAGTACTGGTGGTTTCAGGCATTTGTCACTACTTTAAATGTCCTTCTAGTTGGAGCTCATGAGAATGCCCATCAAAAAATGCATAAACAGATGTATTAGAGCGAGGCTGGAAAACTAACTCTTATTTCAAAAGGGTGACAAGGCCATTCCATCCTTAATTCTTCGCTTGAATACTGAAATAATGTAAGTCTCAGGAGAACCATTAATTGACAAGCACACAGTGACAGAATGTGTTATCTGCTTTTTGAGTTAATTTGTATTGATCCCCCCAAAATGTCAGTGGAAACTGCTGTTGCAAAACAATCTTCCCCAAACTGCTAATGAATTTTATGTCAAGACTTCTAAAGATGATATTCTGAAAAATGAATCATAAAATCCAGTGTCTTTTAAATGGAAATGTTCTCTTTTGATAAATCATATTTATCACAATGGCCTAGGATGGCCCAAAGATGTCTTAATGCTTAATGAATTGGAAGTCTAATACAGAGAAACTCTGGATGGTTTGTTTGATTTTTGTATAAGAGAAAGACTATAACTATTTTCATATGAAAATAATTCCCGGTTGGGCTCCATACTTTCAACTGGCTTTTGGGTGGGTGACAAACTCCAACTCAGTGTCCTTGCTTACACAAAATTTAGGATACTAATTAATATTTCACTTGTATGCGTTACCAGTCATGTGATTATAAAATAAATTGTATATCAATGTTATGTAACTCTTAAAGAATTAGACATATGTAAGATATTATTACTATGGGTTATCATATCCCTAAAGCTCTCCAAATTATAAGGAATTATATGGAAATGGGTTATTTTTAATGAGTACTTATTTTACAAAAATATTCATTAAGAGAGTGATCTATATCTCTATATCTGTTTTTATACCTATGTAGTCTAAGTACCTAAAAAAATGCATGGCGTATATTAAGTTTTTGAAAAATAAACATTTGCCAAATAAATGAGGAAAATAAAAACACGTTTTATTTAATATCTTATGATGACCTTCTTATATACCAATCTGATTTCTTTCAAAAAAAAGTTATGGGACGTCATTTCTCTCTCTCTCTCTCTCTCTCTCTCTCTCTCAAAATATATTGATGTGTTACATCCATTTATCATAACTTTTTAATATATCAAAATAAAACTTTCTGGGCTATTGGCACATATTGGCATATACTGACATATATCTGACATATGTTAAATTGCCTGCTATCTCAACACTGCTAACTATTTTTGGCTTCAGGTACTTTTTGAAACTATATTTCATAGAAAGGAAAGAAAGTATTAAAATTAAGGTATTCATAAACAAATGCTGCCATAACCATCAATACCTTTAAGATAATTCTATAATAATGTTTCTTATTAAATGGCACTCTTTAACATTGAAATCCACTAAGTACCCACCATCACACCCCTCTGCCCTCCACCCCTATGTCAAGGTGAGCCAGTTTTCAGCATTTCCTGTTTATCTTCAACCTTCATTTTGGTATATTTTTACTATATACATATGCATATCTGAAATACTTCTAAACAGTACATAAATAGTATTATGCTGCATACATTCTTTTGTGGTCTACTTTTTAAAATTCATTCTAAGTTGTTGTATATATAACAGTAGCATGCATTACAATTCACAATACACATATAGCGCACCTTTTTACATATCACTGTTTGTATACAAAGTATATTCATACTATTCATGTCTTCAAACGTGCACTCAGGGTAATGATATCCATCTCATTCTGCCATCTTTTTTTTTCCCTTCATATTCCCTTGCCCTCTCCTTTCCCCTCCCTCCCCATTGACCTTTCTAGTGTTCTTCTAATCCTCCTATGCTCCCCGACCAAACCACAATGTGAATCAGCCTCCTTATATCAGAGTGTAGGAGCCCTAATTAAGGAGATAGCTAAGATTGCGGTTAGCTGTGAGCCATAAAGCATTACCACCTTCCATGATCTCGCGAGACTTGGCCCGGAACATTGAGGACGGGGTTGGCGCCATTTTGTGGTGGTTGGAGGAGTGTGGAGGGTGTGTTGGAGTTGTTCTTGGAGCCAGAGAGAGAAGCTGGCAGAATAAAGAGCCTGTTCATTTCCAGTCTGCCTCTGAACTTATTCCCACGGCTTTGTCGCTGCAGGCGGCCATCGCTTCAGGCAGCAACATCAGAGAAAGCATTCGGTATTTGGAATTTTGAGATTGGCTAACTTCAATTAGCATTATATTCTCCAACTTCATCCATTTACCTGAGAATGCCATTATTTTATTCTCTTTTATTGCTGAGTAATATTCCATTGTGTTTATATACCACATTTTCTTTATCCACTCATCTACTGAGGGGCATCTAGGTTGGTTTCACAAGCTAGCTATTGTGAATTGTGCTGCTATAAACATTGATGTGGCTGTGTCCCTGTAGTATGCTGTTTTTAAGTCCTTTGGGAATAGACCCAGGAATAGGATGGCTGGGTCATAAGGTGGTTCCATTTCCAGTTTTCCAAGAAATCTCCATACTGCTTTCCAGATTGGCTGCACCATTTTGCAGTCCCAAGAGCAACGTGTGAGTGTGCCTTTTTTCCCACATCCTCTCCAACATTTATTGTTGTTTGTGTTCTTAATAGCTGCCATTCTGACTGGAGTAAAATGAAATCTTAGAGTAGTTTTGATTTGCATTTCTCTAATTGCCAGAGATGTTGAACATTTTTTTCATGTATTTGTTGATTGATTGTATATCTTCTTCTGAGAAGTGTCTTTTCAGTTCCTTGGCCCATTTATTGATTGGGTTATTTGGGGTTTTTTTTGCTGTTAATATTTTTGAGTTCTTTATATATTCTAGAGATTAGTGCTCTATCTGATGTGCATGTGGTAAAAATTTGTTCCCAATTAGTAGGCTCTCTATTCACCTCACTGATTGTTTCTTTTGCTGAGAAGATTTTTAGTTTGAATCTATCCCATTTATTGATTTTTGCTATTAATTCTTGTGCTACAGGAGTCTTATTAAGGAACTTGGTGCCTATTATTCTGTCATGTTGGAGACTAGAGCTTACTTTTTCTTCTATTAGGTGTAGTGTCTCTGGTCTAATTCCTAGGTCCTCGATCCACTTTGTGCATGGTGAAAGATAGGGGTTTAATTTCATTTTGTTGCATATGGATTTCCAGTTTTCCCAGCACCATTTGTTGAAGAGGCTCTTTTCTCCAATGTACATTTTTGGCACCTTTGTCTAATATAAGATAACTGAAATTATATGTATTAGTTTCTGCATCCTCAATTCTGTACCATTGATCTACCAGTCTATTTGGGGGCTAATACAATGCTGTTTTTGTTACTATCACTCTATAGTATAATTTAAGGTCTGGTATAGTTATGCCACCTGCTTCACTCCTCTTGCTAAGGATTGCTTTAGCTATTCTGGGTCTCTTATTTTTCCAGATGAATTTCATGACTGCTTTTTCTATTTCTTCAAGGAATGTCATTGGGATTTTGATTGGAATTGCATTAAATCTGTATAGTGCTTTTGGTAGTATGGTCATTTTGACAATATTTTGTGAGATATAAATGTATATATCAATATGTAATATAACTTAATATCTTTCTGTACATCAATATCTATTGATTGATCAAGCAATGGGTGGATGGATCAATCTATATATGCCTATAGTTGCAATTCTTCCACTTTTTTGTTTGCACAGTAGTTCAGTGATACAGTCTGTCATTTGCTTTGGAAAAAAATTACTGTTATGATGCCACTGTGAACCGTATTTTATATGTGCAAGAGTATTGCTAATGCAGGGATTCTGAAATGGAAGTGATTTTGTCCTCAAGGGGGACATTTCACCATTTCTGGAGATGATTTTGGTTATCATAACAGGGGGTAGGGTGTTAATTACTCAGGAGGCAGATCAAGGACTTTATTAAATGATCTACAATGCACAAACTAGCCTCCACAACAAATACTTTTTTGCTAAAGATATCAGTAACTCATAGGTAGAGATACCTGTTCTAGGTTATGTAGCTATGAGTGGGATTTCTGGGTTTTATGTTACATGTGTACTAAACTTTATATGATAAAGACAAATAGTTTTCCAAAAGCTATACCTAGTATGTTATCCTAATATGTACAGTAAATAAGAGTTCCTTTTGCTAGGATGGTCTTGCAAATAGTTATTGCCAAACTTTACAATAATTGCCCCTATGGCGGGGATAAAATGGTATATTATTATGATTTAAATTTACATTTTTGTAATTATTGGTGACACTGATATTTTATATGCTAATTGGATATCTGGATTTTTTCTTTTGTAAAATACCCATCTCTGCTTTTTTAATTATTTTTTCACTATATATACCTTCTCCTTCCCTTACTAATATATAAGGAATATTTACATATTATAAATATCATTTTAATGTCAATATAAATATTCTTCTACATTTTATCCTAAAAGTATGGAATTTTGTTTTCAGTATTTAGCTGTTTAATGCATCTGATAATTCAATTTTTAATGTGGTGTTAGGAGGGATTCAATTTCATTTATTACTCTTTTTTAGTGGTTGCCAATTGAAAGTCAGTTTTCTGAAAGTTAATACCATTTCCATTGATCAGCAATGCCAGTTCTATTGTAATTCATATGCCCTTGTTCTTGTGGCTTAGATTTGGGACTTTTTATTCAATTATTTTAATTTCTCTATCCCTATACCAAATTGCAATGTCTTCATTACTGTTGTAATAATTCTTGATTATTAGATAAGGCAGAACTTCTTTGGTTTCTTTTTTAGGAATGTCTTTAGTATTTTGTTCACTTGTTCATCCATATGAACTTAATACTCATTTGGTCCAGATCCATATAAAACCTTGGAATTTTAATAAATGTGAGGAGTGTAATATTGAAAAATTAAGCACCATATAAATGGACATAATATATGTATCTATTTATTCATGTCTTCTAAAGCAATCTTAGTAAAACTATACATTTTTCTATCAAGATTATACATGTCTTTGGTTAAATTTATTTGAGGAAATTTATATGTGTTGTTGCCCTGGTAACTTTTTTCTTAAGTTATAATTTCTATCTATGCTGGTATATAGAAATGAATTTGATTTTTATATATTGGTTGTACAATCATCAACTTGTTTTACTCTCTTATTAATTCTAATGATTTCTGCTAATAATTTTCCTTTAGGATTTTCTATACAGAAAATCATAAACTATGTTTTTATTTCTTTTCTATTCTTATGCTTTTTAATTTTGTTCTCTTGTCTTACTACTTTGAACTTGCTTTAGAATACAATGTTGAAAGCAACTGATAATAAGGATTCTTGTCATGTCTTTTTATTTTGAGAAAAAATCCTCCAAACTTCCACTATTGATTTTTGTCATAGATTTTTTTTCTGTCAGTACTAGAAATGTAACCTAGGGTTTTGTACATGCTAAGGCAAGAGCTCTACCATTGAATGCCATAGATTTTTTAATGTGTAGTTTATCATTTTAAGGAGGTACCTTTTTATTGCTAGCTTGCTAGATAGCTGTTTTGTTTTGTATTTTCTTATTTAATCATCCTTAGGTGCCAAATTTTAGCAAGTTCTCTTTTTGGTCTACTCAAAATATTTTTTTCTCTATTAATCTAATGGGACAAATTATATTAGTATATTTTCTCATGTTAGTTGTGTCTTGGATTCCTCAAATAAATCTCACAGGCATGATAGACAACTTAGATAGTTCTTGATAGATTTCTGTTTACAAATATTTTATTCATCATGTCATATTGATGTTAATGAATGATATTGGCCTATAATTTTCTCTTACCATACCTTGCTTTACTTTAGGTATCAAGGTAATAATGTCTCCTAAAATGAATTTGTTGTGTCAACTCTCATCTACTCTTTTTTTTTCCTTCTTCTTTTCTTTTTTTTAATAATAAATCTGGAGATGGAACCAAGGGCCTCTCATGTATGCTAGGGAAGTTCTGCACATTTGAGCTATTATCCATCATCTTTACTCTAGGAAAAAAAGTTGTATGATATTGGGATGACCTGTTTCTTGAAAACTTTGTAGAACTCATATGTGAAACCAACTAGTTCTAGTCTTTTCTCTGCATGAATGTTTTAAAACTCATTTAAATTTCTTAATTAGTTTATTAAAATATTCTAGAAATTAATCTATTGTGTGTAATTTCAAAATGTATTATCTCTCATTTCTTAAAGTTTCTGTTCTGCTCTATATATAGTTGTCTGAACTTTTCATTGATAATCTATGCTACTTTTCATTTTCTCTTGCTCATCTTACCAGAGGTTTTTTTCTTTTATTTTATGATACAGTAAAATGTTTTGCATTATTGAATCTTCCCTTTGTCTTTTATTTTTTATTTCATTCATTTCTGCTGTGATCCTTATTAGTTTTACATTCTGTTCATACTACTTTCAGAAACACATTTAATTCATTGAATTTTGACTTTTATCAATTCTAATAGAAGTATGACTATTTCTTTTTGCATTATATTTTAGTCTAGTTATATTTGAACAATGTCAAATCCTTATTGTCATTCAGTTCTACTCATAATAAATGTGCTATGACTTGTTCAGCTGTACTCAATATATTTCCATTATGATTTGTTCTTTTTTGCACAAATTTCAGAAGTGTTTGCTAATTTTTAAAACCTGCATGATTTTCAGATATATTTTCATTATTTATAATTGTTGGATTTTGTTCAGACAATTTTATCTGTAAGATGCTGATTTTTGGAAAAATAATTAGATTCACTTTATGGCTCAGTAAATAGTCTAATTTTATGAAATATTTGGTTTTTTAAAAGAATGTGTTATCTTTAATTGCCTGGCATTGAGTTTGCTATATATTGAGATATTCCTGTCTGGGAATTGTGCTATTCACAAAATTATAAATAAGTTTGGTTTGTTTTCTGCTTGACCTTTGAAATACTGCAGGAGATATAATGGAACTCCTAAAATGATGATGGTTTATCATTTTCTCCTTGGAGTTCTGTTAATAATCTGTGTACTTGAAACTTATGTTTTATATACATTTACTTTGAGTCTGTCCTCTGAATTAAATATTTATCACTATGTACTCATTTTAATTACCAGTTTATAGGAATTTAACATTTGCCAGACACTATTCTTATCACTTAAAATAGATGCATATATATCTAACTTAAAATATATGTGATATTTGGAAATATACAAATATGTCACTTATTGTATGTATTATATGTGTATATGTATATCTATTTAATCTTCAACACAATACCAAGATACAGTCATTAATAACACTCCAATAATAAAAATGAAGAAATATACTAAAAGAGCAATTTACCCAAGGTAAAGAGCTGGAATCAGGCCCAAACAGTATAATTGTCCATGTTCTCATACATCTCTCTATACTTCTTATAATTGTGTTTTATCCTTAATGTTTGGCATAATTTCCATAAGTCTATGTTAATATAAGGACCTCAACCATTTCTTGGTTAGTTCATCTCCAACATAGCTTTTGCCATCAATTTTTCTGTGTCATTATATATTAAGACAATCTATTATAAATAACAGATAGGTATTTATTGCCTAATCCAATAATTTTTGCCCTTTAACTATAAAAGATGAGGTGTGTGTGTGTGTGTGTGTGTGTGTGTGTGTGTGTGTGTGTGTGTCGTGTTTTTGTTTATATATGTTGTGTGTGTTTGCACAGGAAATAGAGATGGTATAGAGAAGGTGTCATGAAGAATTATGTCCTCTTCCCTATGTGACAGTGAAGAAGATTATAATAATGTCCTCTAGCTATGTGAACTTACATTATTTCTTAACAACATTTATTGTGAGCTTAATGTGTTTCAGATGCTCCGCTAACTAGTGTTGTGGAGATGAATGAATTGACTTAGAGTCCAAGAGGTCACAACCTCTGAGAGAAATAGATATTATGATGGCTTATGATGCACCAGGATCTGTAGTAAACTGACGCTTCTGATAACTTACTGAATCATCACAACAAACAAATGGAAAAGGTGCTATTGTTACTCATAGTTTTCATGAAGGAGGGTCAAGAATGCAAAGTACATAAAAAAACTCTAAAGGTAATAAACTGTAAAACTAGGCTGTGAATAACAGTCTGTTTCACTGCAAAGTTTGGGTTCTTAATTACTATACCTCCATAGCCAGCCACCTGTTCTTGAGGGAAGTCAAGTTGTCAAAGTGCAGTGCAGTCGGATAGAACCAGCACTGAAAGTATGATTTAAGAAGTTGTATTTTTAGCTCTATTCTGGGCACAATGCCATGGTGATGGGAAAAAAAATGAATGTTTTTGTAACTCTCTCTTCTATTGCAAGATGAGGACTGGAGCTCAGTGGTTATGGAAACCAAGAGTACAACATTTCATATTTTGTCCTCAGACTTCACCAAATTTTCTAAAAGAGAACTATTTTGGTTCTATACTCACCATAGGATGAAAGAACAAGAACTGAAAACAAGAATGCACCTAATTAGATTAGCACATTGTAGTCTATGTACAAATCAGGTAAAGATTTGTTATTGTACTTTATGGATGAAATCTTAGTTCCCTAACATTGTGTTTGAGGGTCATGATATCACTACACCCCTAAATTCATTCCGTTATCCAAAGTAGCATTCCCAAATTCACATGATGACATATATAAACTTCTTTCACACAGCTATGACTTTGTAAATGCCAGTCTCCTGTATATGTTGCCTCCCCCAGCTCTTTGTGGTGAAATTTCTTAAGGTTTAGGCCAAATATTTTCCCCAAATCCCCAGGCAGATATCATCCCTATCTCTGTGGTCCCATAACCTATGGTCCCTGTTTTGAAGAACATTTTTATTATAAATAGACACAGCTATGTAATTTGCACAATTAATTAAAAATATAAAATTTTGGAGTTTGGAAATAAATGTTAAGAATTTCAGACAGTGACATCAGGGCACTAAAGTAAGCACAAGATCATCTAATTCTGGGCTTGTGTGTATGAAGGCAACACTCGGTTAATTCACATTTTAAAGTTTTCTTCACTTTCTCCTAGATAAGTGGGGCATGGTATTTTATTAATCTCTCCATTAAACCCCCAACTTATAGTAGGTTATCAAGTAACATTTTTTCTTTTCTTTTTTTTTTTTTTTTAGTTAGGCATGACAGTAGAGTATATTTTTACATATTTATACGGACATGGATTGTATCTTATTCTAATTAGTATCCCAGTCTTGTGGTTGTACATAATGTATAAATTCCCTCTGTTGTAATCATATATGTACCTAGAAAAGTCAAGTCAGATTCATTCTCTTGTCTTTCCTATACTTGTCCCCCGTTCTTTCCCTTCATTCCCCTTTGTTTAATCTACTGCGGTTCTATTCTCCCCACCTGACCATTGTGTGTTAGCACTCACATATCAGAGAGAATTTTAAAACTTTTTTTTTGGCATTGGATTATTTAGCTTATCACACTAGTCTCCAGATCCATCCATTTACTAGCAAAAGTCATAGTCATTCTTCTTTATGGCTGAGTAATATTCCATTGTGTATATATACTACATTTTCTTTATCCATTCATCTGTTGAGGGGCACCTAGATTGGTTCCATAGCTTAGCTATTTTGATTTGAGGTGCTGTGAACATTGATGTGGCTGTGTCACTGTAGCATGCTGATTTTAAGTCCTTTGGGTGTAAACCAAGGAGTGGGATAGCTGGGCCAACTGGTGGTTCCATTCCATGTTTTCTAAGGAATCTCCATAGTGCTTTCCATAGTGGTTGCACCAATTTTCAGTCCCATCAGCAATGTATAAATGTATCCTCCCAAATCCTTACCAACATTTATTTTTACTTCTATTCTTGATAATTGCCATTCTGACTAGAGTAAGACGGAATCTCAGTGTAGTTTTAATCTGCATTTCTCTAATTGCTAGAGATGTTAAACCTTTTTATGTATTTTATATATTTCTTCCTCTGTGAAGTGCCTGTTCAGTTCCTTTGCCCATTTATTGATTTGGTTATTTATTATTATTATTATTATTATTATTATTATTATTATTATTTTGGTGTTAAGCTTTTTGAGTTCTTTTTATATTTTGGAGATTAATGCTCTATCTGATGTGCAGGTGGTAAAGATTTTCTTCCATTCTGTAGGCTCTCTCCTCATGCTCTTGATTGTTCCCTTTGCTGAGAAGAAGCTTTTTAGTTTGATTCCATCCCATTTATTGATTCTTGATTTTACTTCTTGTGCTTTAGGAGTCTTTTTGAGGAAGTCACTTCCTACGCTGACATGATGGAGTATTGGACCTACATTTTCTTCTAGTAGGTGTAGGGTTTCTGGCCTAATGCCAAAGTCCTTGATCTACTTTGAATTTGTTAAAAAAAATGAAATGTGTTCACTTTGGCTTTTGTGTAGAGATCATGCATGCTATTGTGTTTTCAGCCCAGTTTCCTTGCTCCAGCATAAAATGAAAGTTGATTTTTGTTTTCCCTGGCAATCTATGTCCATATAGAGCAATCCTCTGGTGTGTCATGGTAACCAAGTTACTTCTTTAATACTTTGTAACCTGGAACATAAAATTCATCATCTATGTGGCCTATAAAGTATATTGTTAATTGCAAAAAAACCATATACTCCACCAAGGAGGAAATTATGAGAGAGGGTGCTAGAGTGGCTTACACATTTTAAAAACACCCAAACTTTCTAAGAACTAAAACAAAACTATTACAACTGAGCCATAGTATTCAGGGCATGTAGAATTTTACTCTCCCAGGTTTGGAAATAAATTCAAAGAGCTGAAAGCACACTGTAAGCTGTGAAGGGCTATGAACATGTAAATGGTGATGCTGCTCTTAAAGGCACCCAGTGTTTACTATTGACTCATGAGTGTGCTGTAGATGCTAAAAACAAAAAAATTTATGACTTGTTAGCTGAAACTTATTTCCACTCTGTCATTCTATGACAGTTTATCCAGAAACATATAGGAGAAAAAAGTTCAAGTATAGGAATTTAAAAAAAAAGTTTTTATTTGTTAATACTATATTGTTGAAAACATGAATTCCCCCAATTAAAACATATATTGGTGTTAATATTTTAATGAGGTAAAAGTCAAATGACCTACAACTCACAATTTCAGCAATGTAAAGATGTGAATAATTTTAATTTAGTGGCACTTAGTATGTTTGCATTTTGTACAGCTATCACCAATATCTAGATTGAGAATATTGTCATTATCCCAAAATGAGAGCCCTCACTCATTAACCAGGGAACCTCCATTTCCCAATCCCATGCCCCTCCAGCTCCTGGAAACCACAAATCTGCTTTCTGTTTCTATAGATTTGCCAATCCAGGCTATCTCATATAAATGGTAATGTACAATATTCAGTTTTCTGTTTAATTTTTAAATTTAGAATAGTATTTTGGATAATGATATCCATCTCATTCAACCACCTTTTCTTTTTTCTTCTTTTTATATCCTAAATGCATGATTGAAGACCTGAATGGTACGAATATACTTTGTATACAAACAGTTGTATGTAAAAAGATGCTATATATGTGCACTATGAATTGTAATTATTATAAATAAAAAAATAATATCCTAAATGCATGATTAAAGATCTGAGTGGTACTTATATACTTTGTATACAAGCAGTTGTATGTAAAAAGATGATATACTTTCGCATTATGAATAAATAAATAACAACAAAAAATAAATAAATTAATTAATTAATTAATTAAAAATAAATTTAGAATAGTATTTTCAAGGTTAATGAATATTGCAACATGTATTTCATTCCTTTCTGTGAATGAATAATATTTCCTTTTCTGGATTTACCATATTTCTTTATCTTTCTTCATTTGATAAACATTTTGGTTTTTTCTCCTACTGGAATTTCTAGGTCAGATGGTATTTCTGTATTTAACTTTTGGAGAACAGTAAACTATCTCCACAGCTGTTGAATTAGTTTTACATTCCCATTAGCAATGTATAAGGGTTCCAGTGTCTCTGCAGCCACACCAACAGTTGTATTCTATATTTTATTATGGTAATTCTTTTGGATATAAAATGCTTTTGATTTGCATGTCCTTAATGTAGAGATATTGAGCATCTACCATGTTACCCTGTGCTATTGTCCATTTGTGTATCTTCTTTCAAAAAGTGTCCATTCAAGTCATTTGCCCACTTTTAATTATTTTTGTTTTTATGATTGAATAGGAGTTGTTTATGTTAACAATCCTAAAGCTTTATCATGTATGATTTGCAAATATTTTCTCTCATCTTGTAGAATGGAGAGCAAAATGAACATAGTATCCTTACAACTTAAAGAAGCATATATTATGTGACACATAGGCTCTCTTTCAGGCTGTTCTGACCCCAGGAGATATCTATCATTTTTACCTCTCAAAGTATGTTCAAAAAAGGGAAGCCCAGAGACATCAGTTCCAACTTATTCACTTTCATGACAGAGTCTTTTCACTTTCTAGATAGTTATTTGATATGTAAGCCTTTTTCATTTCGATGAACTCCAAATTATATATATATATATATATATATGTATAACTATATATATGTAAATATATATATGTATGTATAACTAACTATATATATGTATATGTATGTTATACATACATATATATATATATATATATATATATATATATATTTACTTTGGTTGTTTGTGTTGTGGGTAGCATATATGAGAGACTATTGTCAAATCCAAGGACATGAAGATTTACCTTTGTTTTCTTTTAAGAGCTTTATGGTTTCAGCCTTTAAATTTACATTTTTGTCCCATTTTGAGTTTATTTATGTATATGGTTTAGGGTCCAATATCATCATTTCATATGTGGCTATCTATTTATACCAGCACTGTCTGTTTTCAGAGTTCTCTAAGAAACTGATTCTGACACTTTCTGTTAGTTTCTTTGTTGTTCTTGTAAAGAGCTGAATATAAAGAGTTCCCTCTTCTTCTGTCTTTGTTGATATCACTTCTATTACTTTTAAGTATTTGTCTTAACATACTGGAAAAAAAAAAAATAATTGAGGGCTGTGAAATCACTTAAAATTCTGAATATTAATGGATCACTCTCTAATGTATATCTTTCTTGGTCTGTAATCAAAAGGATGTAGGTACACTTGTGAGGTTAGCCAATCTGAATTGAGGCTTCGTGCAGATTGGGTATTGTTCTAAGAGAGTTAGATGTGTCCATTCAATCAACAATACCAACCGACAAGTGGCTATTTTTATTTACATTTCACATGTGATAAAAATAAAATACAGTCATGTAGAGTAACTTGATCAAGGTCACACTGCTAGGAAGAAGGTGTGGCCCCCTATGCACAGGGAGTCCTCAGCATCTGAGATATCTTTGATGTTTCTAGTTATGTTAATTGACAGGCAGGTGCTTTTCTTACTGCCAGTACTATAGAGACATTGTTATCAATTTAAGAATGATAAAGAGAAAAAAAATCTTTAATGCCACTGCTTCTTTTTGGCGTGATTTGTTTTCTGTGTTATATACTAAAAAGAGTTTCAGCCACACTGAAGAAAATTGATTGCTTTAGATTTTTCTTCCTTGTCAATCTCATGCTATTTTGGCACAGTTTAATTATTTTTTTTCTTTGTTTTTGCTTCTGTCAATCCTTTTGATATGAACATAGGGCTACTACTGATATGTATCTATTTTAACGTATTTTGATGCATTCTCATTTGGTGGCCAATAATTACTTTGTTTAAGTGGCCTTTTGAAATCACATTTCTTCCTAACTGGTATACGATTCTAAGTTGTGACATTTCTGAGTATTGATTTAAGTTCTTTCTTGTGTTAATTTCTGGGCAAACTCTTACAAAATTAAGTAATAATTCCCCAAATTGAAGCAAATTCGGTGGACTTCTACTCCCCTGTGGAAAAGTAGATTTGAAATCTCTCTGACAACAGCTGAAGTGGACCCTTAAACTCAGCTGCATTAATGTCAGGAGTCTGGAGAAGAACATTAAAACATCAAAGTGGAAGATTAAAAAATATAACAAATGTCACAAAAAATGAAAGAGGATTTATGGATTTAGAGTGTTTGATACTGTAACCACAGCATGAGAAAATGACAACATGGTGCTTGAATTGCAAGACTGAGATACAACTGACTTTTTTTTTTAACCCTTGAAATGAATTGAAGTTAGTAGACACGCCTGTAGAAAAAAAAATAACATTTATGAAATACGCATGCTAGTTTCCCTTGTGAAATCATAGCATTGCTATTTTGTCATGTAAGAAGTCATTTGCATCAAATCATTTGAACAACCAACCCCCTAAAATATTTTGCAGGGTAATTCTCAATTAGGTAAACTTTAGACATTGTTTTTAAAATAAATTAAAATTAGCAAGAACCGGCTCTTAATTCCATTGGAAAAAAATGGTGTGGAATGTAATTACTTAATTGCTAAACAGTTGAAATATATATTAAAGTCTGACAAAAATAACTTCACATTGCATTACTATGAAAATGAGAAAAAATTCAAATCCTATTCTCTTAGGGATTGTATGTCCCAGTCTGAGGTGTGACAGGATCTTAATATCTGTATGCCAAGTTTACTTTTACTGGTTTTTGTTCCTTTGTTCTTACCCATATTTCACTACAAGGTCTTATCTTATGACATAGGTATGGGGGCACTGAAGTACATGTACCAGGATGTGCATGTGCATGCACACACACACTTCTTACCCTCATGAAATCAGCTGATAAAAAAAAAAAGCATCCCATTTGTTGGTGAAGGATTAGTATGGCATTAGGTATTAGTCTAGCAAAATTATTTTCTTCTCTGATTTTTTTCTCCTCAAGATTCTGTTGTGTTTTACTTAGATGTGTAAAATAAACATGCAGACTAGGCAAAGAAATGTGAAAGGACTATTGCAACAAAGGAGGTTGACTACTGCAATAAGTGGAGGTCAAGTAAAAATTACAACAAATTTATTTTAAACATCTTAATTGGCTTTCTTTTTTAAAAAGATATATTTATTTCTTCTAATTTGTTACACATGAGAGCAGAATGCATTTCAATTCATAGTACACATATAGAGCAAAATTTTTCATGTCTCTGGTTGTACACAAAGTAGAGTCACATCATTTTTGTCTTCATACATGTACTTAGGGCAATAATGACCATATCATTCTACCATCTTTCCTACCCTCATGCCCCCTCCCATCCCCTCCCTCCCCTTTGCCTTATTTAAATTTCCTCCATTCCTCCTTCCCTGTACGTGACTGAAACTGTTTTCTCTGCATACTATTTAGGCTGTCTGATGAAAGTCAAGCTTCTCTGTCTGGGATTCCACAGCACTATTGTTTTTCCTTTATAGTAGTTGTTTATAAAATCTAGAAGCAGGGCAAGGCTGAATGTTAGCTCATGGGAGACTTTTTACTCTAAGGGATTTATATCTACTTTAAAAGTAATAGAAACTTATTTTTAATCACAAAAAGACTCTTAAAGCTTATTAACTAGAAATTAAGTACTTATAGAAAAAGGTTTGTGTTACTCTTTTCAAGAAAAGATAAATGTACAGAGTTAGTCTGGATCTAAATAATTGAAATAGGGATACCTGGTGGCCATATATGTGAATAAAGAACTGAACAGCAGCAAGTAGAAGTCAAAGTTAACTGTTTCAACACCATATCTTTCATGAAAAAGGAGAGGGCTTTATAGAAAATGCCACAACACTCCTGGATTAGGCCACAGTGTGCACAGAGCAGAATTTCTAGCAATATCTCTGCATTTGGATTTGCTGGTTGGTCAGAAGCAATGCCCTGGCTAGTCCTGCCTTCTGCTTTCCCACAGGTTCTTGTTACTGCTATTGAAACCAGAGTTTTGAGATGAGACTAGATTCCTTGATTGCCAGTTTTGTTTGGGTTCTTGTTTTGCACATTTTGAAGGATAAAAAGCATGGACAATCACAGAAGGGAAAAGTAAATGGAGCAGGATTTATTTAACCAAGAAGAGATAGATCTCTCACCATGTGGGAGGGGGCCTGATAACAGAAAAACCCATTTTGGTATGCCAGCTTAAAACTTTATTTATGGTTCTAGGTAAAGAATGGAGAAAAAGCTATGATAAACAGGAATTCAAAAAGTATCACCGTCCCCTCCTTCCTTCCTATAACTTCCATCTTGGTTTATCCCCACCTTCTGTTTTCCACCTCTGAGACAAACGAGTTGGCTGGAGGTGTTCCCACAGGTGAGCCTCAAAGTCTTTTACATTTGAAACAGGCCTTGGTGGTGCCATTAATATGTCCACAGGTTAGCCTGCAGGTGTGGTTGAATGGGGTCCATTATCCTGAATGCCTGGTCATTTTACTATTTATTTACCCTCCTTCACTATGATCTTATTTTCAAATATTCTGCCCCCTCACTCACTCCATTCTGCTTCCTTGTATATGTCAGACATGCTCTCGTTTTAGGGCTCCCCTCCCCCCTTTTTTTGTTAAAGCAGTGAGTGTCCTCTGCCTAGTACTTCCTTCCCTAGACAGTTACTTAAGTATTTTCTCACCTCCTTCATATCTTCAGGTTTCTCATACTTAGGACTACTCTGAATCCTCCAATTAAAATTGCAGTCTGCATCTCTGCCCACAACCCTCCCCTTCTGATTCTCTGTACTCTTAGGTAATTGTTACAACACAAAAGTCATCATATTCTAACATCCATATACTTTATTTATTATGTTCATTGTATTTCTCTAGTAGAACAAGTGCTATTTTGACAATTATTATATTTATTGCTATCCCTCTAGTGTCTGGACTCATGCTCAGCCCATAGTAATCAATAATTATGTGTTAAATTAATTAATTATATGTTAAATAAAAAGAATGGTCAATAGATAATAAAAGGTAATACAATATAATTAAACATTCTTCCATGATATGAAACTATCATATATATGTAACTATCTCCTAAGCATCATAAAAATATTTCATATTAACAACGTATAACCTGTATCACAGTTCTCTTTGGTATGGAAGAATAATTGGACATCGAGTAAGAGATTTGCTAACCTTTTGTTTATGTTAGAGATGGAAACACTTCATCTTGTATCAGAAATATTTCTTCTACTACCAGCTGCCACAAATATTATGTATTTTCTACTTTATCTTTCCTGATGATAGAAAATTTAAAACTTAGGTTCTAATAGTTAACAATATCCTTACAAACAAAAAGAGTAAAACTTTCTCTTCACTCCTAGTAGTCAGATATACTCAGTCATCACTCTTATATGATGGCTCTTTTGTCCCATAAATACCCTCTCTTGCTCGAGGCATCCCTTGCTTATAATTCCTTGCTATCTTTTAAAATGGCTGACTTAAGTCAGGGAACACACTGTGAAGGAGAGGAGCCTTGTGGAGTTAATGGCATGCAAACTTCCACTTTTGTTTCCACTATCTTGTAGAGAAGACTGATTATATTTGAAGAAAGGTAGCAAATGATTGCTGGAAGTAAAAGAAAAAAAAATCGATTCCAACTGTCTCTAAAGAGAAAAGTAAATCTGAAAAACAAATGTTCGTTCATGGTTCCTAGCCCCAAGAGAGCACATGAGGGGAGTCACAGTCAGTTAATCCCAGAGACACCAATCCTGCAAAGTGAGAAATTCGGGAGGCCATATTGTTAAGAATGCATCAAAATAAGTTTCAGAGCAAACAATGAAAATGGATGCTTGCTGGGATTGTTCATTTGAAAGGAAGCTTGAAAGTGCAAACACTACAAATCCAAGAAAGCTCAAAGGCAAGGCTAAAGGCAAAAAGGAAAGTGGTATAGGTCTACACAGACTGTATGACGACTACACAATGACTACACTGTGTCCTCTCTTCACCTCTCCTAAAGTCTAACATGAAAAGTGCTGTAAGAGAAGCCACCTAAAGGACTACAGAATTAGAATGAAATGCAAAGAAGATTTGGCTGGAATTATTCAAGCTGGAAAAAGAATGGTTACATTTCTATAATGGGCAGTAACTGCTTCAGGAACTATTCAAAGACAGGTGAGTATTACGTGTTCTCTCTTATGAGAAACTGATTTAAATCAAGGGTAAAGTAGAATAGTTAGCAATGAGAGATGTCCTGTCTTTAACAGATCAATATGTCCTCAGGTGTTCTGATTTAGTGACCATGTGTGATACCTCTCTTCCTGAAAAGTTTCCTGAAGAGCTTCCTAACATCCCTGTTTGAGTGTGAACTTGTGTAGAGGATGAATGTTTAAACACTCATCTTCCAACAGAAGCATCCATGTTGCATAGCACAACCATCTCTCCTTGCCCTGTCTCCTTCATTGCTGGCTGTTAAGTGCTTGCATTGCTTTGTGAAATTCTAATCTCCAGGATTCTTACTCCATTATTCAAAAACATATGTACCAAGGATTGTTGATATGCCTAGAGAGACAGAGAGGATGTGGAGATGAATAAAAACAGACAAGACCCCGCCACACTGTGGGGATTATATTGGGAGTGGAGGGAAAAATAAAGGGAATAAACAGCATGATTGAATATAACAAGTAGTGTGCTACAAGGACAACAGGGTGCTATGATAGCCAGGGATTGTGTGTGCATGCGTGTGGGGTGGGGTGGCTTCAGCGAAGGAGCCAAGAAAGGCCTTTCTGAACTCTCTGAAGAAGTCACTGGTGACTTGACCTGAGACTACAAGGTAAGCAGGAAGCAGGAAGTGACCCTATAGATAGGGAACACAGAGAAAACAGTGTACTCCAGGGCCTGGAGTTGACCTGCGAGTAGTCTACACTCCCAGGCCTCTTCAACACCAGTGCACGTTTAGTCTAAAAAAAAAAAATGCCAACATTTATCCTCTGATAAAAACGATATAAACTTTGGCATTTTCCCCAAATGGCAGCCAATCATCTCAAACAAAAATTGAGACTAGGTAGTAGGAATTAATATTTTATCAAGTCAAACATTCAGAAGTAGTTGCTAATATCAGAGTCAGTCTCACAGGCAGGAATCAGTGGAGCAGAGACGTGAAAATTTATTTTTTCATTCTGATTTGAACAAGGAGGGTGATAATTGAATATCACATGAGACATTTCAGTTGGTGGTTGAGAGTCAGCCCTCTGGAACCACGCTTCCTGGGTTTGGATCTTGGTTTTACCATTTATCAGCTCTGTGACTCTGAGCAAGTTACTGAAAACCACTCTGAGTTTTCATGGCCTCATTTTTAAAACATGGGTAATAATAGTATGCACTTCAGGAGTTATTAAAATGATTAATTGTGTTTATATTTGTAAAGCACATAGAAAAGCACCTGACACAAAACAAGTATTAAGATGTCTTTGTTAAATAAAATTAAAATAAAACAAAACAATTACTTATTATGGATAACCTGAGCTAAATGTTGATGCAAACTGTAAAATATCTTCAAAATGCTTACTGTGGGAGACTGATTTGTCACATCATGGATTAAGACTCATTATTGCAAATCTATAATTATGTATGCATTTAGCAAACTTTCTCTTTGTATTCCCCATAAAGGTTATGCTAAGTAAATTATTAAAATAAAGAAGTTTGTTGTATTTGTTAAAGTTCCTTAAGCTATTGAATTTTTCCCCAAGCACTTTAGAAGTATTTATTTGTAAATGCCCTTGTGACATATTCATTACTAGTTTTATTTTTCATTTCATTTATTTAAAAACATTCTCTAAAATTTGACTGTATAATTTATACCTAAAAGTATCTTACAAACATATTTAATGTATATGTATTGTATATATAAACATATTTAATATATGAGCATATATATATATGTACATATATATATATATATATAAAAGTTTATGCATGCCAATATAACTTTACTTTTTTCTCTGTGTATTTGCTTCTCTTTATTTTGCTTTTGGTATGTATAACAAAACAGAAAACAGGATAGTTCAAGTTATGCAATTTCCAATGTGATGTGTTTTCAAAATAAAATCCAGACTGTCAAGTTCTTTTTCCTTCCATCCCAAACCTATATATAAAACACAAAAATTAAAAATTTAGGTTTCGAGATGTACTGTACCTGACACATGTTTCATGAAACTCTCACACATGTGTCAATGTTTCACATTCATGCTTTGATGTCAGTATCAGGTCTCAGGGAACAACTTACCATGCACCTCATCCCACAAAAGTACTAAGTTTTTCTTGCTTAATGTTGTGAGCAACTGAGATTTTCAGACATTTGTACAATTAATTTTTTTTTTTGTTTCTCAGATGATATCTTTAGAAAGCAACATTATGAGTGTCAGACATTCTAAAATTACAATTCCCAATACTTTCTTTTTAAGCAACTCATTGGGTATCAACTAGTGTGAAGTCAGTACAAAATTGTATATACAAATCTGGATCATGTGTCCTATGTAGTATTGCATTGAACCCCCGTCTCTGTTTATGCAGCTTATTATTATTGTAATTCTGTCTTTTATGTCCTATGAAAACTCCCACCAAGTGTGGGCCTCCAGGGATGGTGTGCGTCACCACTCAAGTGTTTGCAAGTCCTCAAGCTAGCTTCTTCACATTGAGTCATCTGCCTACTTAAAACCCTCAAAATATATTCAGACCTACCCCCATTCTTAGTAAATCAAAACAAAGAAGAAAAGCTTGCCTATCAAACAACATAACTAGAAGCAGAGATCTCTATGCAAAGGATATCTTGGATTTAGGGTTTGTGGCTATTCACACTGTGGCTATCCACACTGTGGCTTGAATCATTTGCCCTGCAGAAAAATAGCCACTGGCATTATCTGGAGGGAACTAATGCTTAGCCTCTGACTCATCTGGTAAGCTTCCCTATTACCATGTATGGTAAGAGGGACCTGGATCAAGATGCATGCAAAGCTGCAAAGGTTATTTAGTTCCTGTGGTGATTTTTGCACACTTTTGTTTTCAGTGCAAGTCATTTAATACAAATACCATTTAACCACTTACAAATATTTATTGTCTTTATTATTTTCTAAGCACGTGGTTGGGTACTGGGGAACATATTGATTACCAAGACATGATCCTTGCATTCAGCATGTTCCATGGACAGCAGGGATAACTGTGCTAACAGTCTTATTCAAAAGAGATGGCAGCAAAAGACAAACTATGGAAGTTCAGAGAACAAGCAATGCTCTTGAAGACAAGATCATATGGGATAGGGCAAGAGGGACAAGGGGTCTACATGTCCTTTCCTGAAGGCACTGGGTTAAGTTATCCTGAAGGTCCCTTCAAAGTCTATTTATATGATATTTCTCATCCAATCTGTTAACTCTTATCACTGATATCATCCCTTTTAATATTTGAAACCTGCTATCAAGGCACTTAGGAGGATACCATGGTAGAGTTTTCTTCCAGAAATTGGGAAGGAATAGAGTGTAATGACTTCAGAGCAGTAATGCAATACTTAGCTTCTATTCCATTAATCCTAAACTATGTTGGCAGGGGAAGAGAAAATAAAAGATAATTAGGAATTCCAAACTGATAACCATTGGGGAGGTCAGGGTAATGATATCATATGGGAGCCAAAAGCGTGAGTTATCAGATGCTTTAAGACATTAGTGCTGTTCATTAATGGGACATGACAGGGAGGGAAGAGGCAAGGCACGCAGTTTGAAGGATGCTACAGAAAAGAAAGAGGAATGCTTGTATCTTCAAAGCAATTACTAAGCTGGGTTTTTATTTATTTATTTTATTTTTTTTGTGAATCATTAGGAAGCGTGCTTAATATACTCCCACACAATGACAAGACATTTTTACCAGGTTGTTCTAGAACAGATTCCATGATATTTTGAACAATCCAGTGACTTTGTATTTTAGCATCTCTAAATAATTTATAGGTGTAATTGTCAGACAATTTCTGATAAGATTCTCAATGTGATAAAAAGAAAGGGCCACTCTTTAATTCATTTTAGGCAGTATTTACGTACACAGAGATCAAATTTACTCTGCTTATCTCCCATATGTTGTATTCCGAATTAGGAGTTTCTTTCTGTCTTACAACTTGCCTCAGTCATCTGGGCCTATGCTGACACTGCCCCTCATTTGCACTCAGCTTGCCTAACTCCTTCTCATTTTCCAGATCTTGATCACAATGTCACTCCCTCTGATAAGCTTTCCCTGGCCTTAAACTATAAGTAATATACCTGTCTAATAAGTTATTCCAACACTCTGAAATGTTTTTTCACAACACACTACAACTATAATTATAAATTCATCTGTGTGATTATTTAATATCAGTTCCTTCTACTCTTTCCCCAACCAGATTGGGAGATTCCCTGAATGTAGGAGGCACTATATTCTCAGGCTTAATCAGAAAGACTGACACATGGTAAATACTCATTTAATCTTTGTTTCTGAGTAAATGATTCAAATTAAGTGGAATTATTAGGCTAAATCATATGGGTATACTGAGGTTCTTGTTAAGCAATTCTTGTTAATCAATCCTCAGAATAGATTATACAATTAAAACATATTGTATAGGGATGTCTATTTCATCAGTTGCTCTCAGGATTATTATATTTTCAACTCGAATATATCATTATTCTTTTAATCAAGGGATTTCTAAAATATATTTATAACAAATTTTGCTTTTGATTTTGTTTAAAATGTGTCCTTAGTATTTTGATAATATGTATCATAGTGCCATTATTCAAATTGGCCAAATTCAACTATCATATTTCACCACATAATCATCATATATTTTATGCCTTTTTTTGCAAAAGAGTGAAGTGACACTGTTATGAAAAGATTTTTTTTTCTATTGTGCCAGTATTAATTAAAAATTATTACTAAACTGTCTTTGGTGTAACATTAAGATGCACAGAATACTCGCAAATATACATTAAAACTGAATAGGACAAATATATACACACACATGATTTCTTTGTGTCAACTTAGCAAAAACATTTTTCTGGTCTACAAAAAGTTACCACATTAGTTGTTATTGATTTGTGCATTGTAGTCAAATTATTATATTTGAAGCAATTTGCTGTAATGTTGTGAATTATGGACTTAGAAAATTTAATCTTCTATGTTGGAAGATTCTGCATCACTATTATTGGTGTCTTTATCTGAGGCACTGTCCTTAATGCTACTCATGTAAGATGTCTTTCTGGTTACTCCTGCAGCCTTACAAACAAATCAGTTGTGTTTACGTTCAGGAATATATGGACAGGGTGGGCTGCTGAGAATTCTACGCTCGTGGCTCCCAGTGCACAAGAAGATTAATGCATATCCATATGCCACTGGTCAATACATTGCTTCTCTGTTGACCTTTAAGCAGAATTACACCATGTGATGATTACATGATGACAGGTTATAAACCAATTTTTGAACTAAAAAAACAGCATGCTATGATTATGTGGTAGCAATGATGATGTGGTAGCAATGATTATGTGATGAAATATAGTACCATAAATATTTACGTTTTCTGATCTGCTTTGGTGAAGAAACCAATCTTGTTAAAGCATTGTATATATATTGGGTTTAATTGAGTTTACTGTGTTAACATGATATGGTCTGGCTCATTAAATTTTGTTATTTCTTTAGAGTTAAACACAAAAACTATATTTGGTTCACTTCTTTTACAGCTTTTGAAAAACTGTAGGATAGAAAATTTTAGATCCCTACCTCAGATTATGAATCAACTTCCATATAAAATCAAATTCACATATAAAATAAAAAATTAAAGAAGAGGAAAAGTAGAGGAATATATAAGCTGAAGGCAATTTTCTATGTATGTGTTCTACTTCAATATGCCCCTAGAATTTCTAAGGATATAATTTTTAAATCATTTTAAAAAGTAAGAAATTCTCTCTCCAAAGTGGAAATACTTACAATATATGTGATTGACAAATAGCTATTTTAATACAAAAACACTTCAAAAGATTAATTAACAATAACACAAAGGAAAAAAGGAAAGAACATGGGACAATTACACAAAGTAAATGAATGTCCAATAATGAGACCATGTGTGATACAATAGTAATAAAATGAATAAAAATTAAAACACAAATAGAGTAATATTTTGACTATAAAACTGTAAAAATAAGAAATAATATATTATCCAATATTCAAGAGTGTTCAAAAGAGCAAGAACTCTCACACATTGATTGTGCAAGATTCAAGTAAGTTCAAATTCTTTCACTAGGAGAAATTAATATTGTATATCAAAAGCTTCAAAACTGAACCCTCATACATTGCTGATAGTAATGAAAAATGTACAGTTATTTTGGAAAAATCCTATGGCAGTTCCTCAAAAGGTTGAACATCGAGATCCTATATGATCTAGCAATTCCACTTGTAGGCTTATACCAAAGAGAAATGGGAAAAAAATCACCACACAAAACCTTTTATATACAAATATTCATGGAGCATTATCTATAATAATGAAAAAGTAGAATCAAAATAAATGTTCATCAACTGATGAATGTACAAATAAACTATAATATATCCACATAACAAGATATTGCTTGGCAATAAACACAAATGAATTAGTAATATATACTAGAACATGGATGGTTCTTGAAAACATGACACTAAGAAAGAAGCCCACCATACCAGACTGTATGTTTCATGATTCCATTTATTTTAGATGTTAGATATCTGACACATTTCATCTGTGTTGACTGGGTGGCAAGAGTGCAGTGGAAAAACAGATGCCCATTAGGAGACTACTGGAATAATTCCAGATGGAGATGACAGCTTGTGTTAAAGTGGTAGCAGTTCAGGGGGACTAAGGATGTACAGTCATCCTTCCACATCCAAGGGGAATTGGTTTCAGTACCCCTGAGGATAGCAAAATACTCAAGTATGTCATATAAAATGGGGTTAAAGTATTTGCATATAATCGATGCACATCTTCCTATACAGTTCAAATCATTTCTAATGCAATGTAGTGCTATGTAGATAGTTATTATACTGTATTGTTTTGGAAATAATGGTGAGGAAAAAAAAGTCTGAACATGTTTGGTACACAGGCATTTTTCTTTGTAGATACCAGGGATTGAACCCAGGGGTGCTTAACCACTGAACCACACCACCAGCCCTTTTTTTTTTTATTTAGAGACAGGGTCTCCCTAAGTTGCTTAAAGCCTTACTAAGTTGCTGAGGCTGGCTTTGAACTCACAATCCTCCTGCCTCAGCCTTCCAAGCCACTGGGATTCCAGGTGTGCACTACCACACCTGGCCAGGCTCTTTTTCAAATATTTTCAGTGCAGGACCTACAAATACTGTGTGCCAACTGTAAATTAATGATGCAGCCAACAACTTTTCCTGGGTTGTGATATAAAGGAGGCAAGAATGGTTTGAAGCTTTGGGCTTGAACAATGAAAATAAGGAAGTTCATATTTACACATGTAGACAAGTTTTTAGGAGTAACATGCTCTATTGAAAAGGCATACATTTAGTTTTAGATATGTGAATTTTAAATTGCTTATTAAACTTATTAGACTTCCAAGTGGTAAGGTATAGCAGGTGACTATATATGTGACTTTGGAGGACAGTTGAAGGTCCAAGTTGCATGGATAAATCGGAGACTTCTCAGTGTAGAAATGATATTTAGATCCATGTGATCCAATAACTTGTCAAGAGATATAAAGCAAGTTTTGAGAACTGAAATTTCCAGTTCACATATTATCCCCCCAAAAAGAGAAATTGTTAAGAAGAATGAGAACTAGTCACAAAATAGTCTCACGTGCATTTAATCTAATCAGGATATATAAAATAATTCCATGATTGCTTTTTGTTGTTTTTCAGTAGTGAAAAATAAGAAAAAGTCTCAGTGTCTAGGAATAATGGTAGAATGAGTTATCCATCATTATCCTAAATACATGTATGAAGACACAATTGTTGTAAAAATACTTTATATAAAACCAGCAACTTGAAAAGTTGTGCTCTTTAATATGAAATGAAATGTACTCTGCAAACATGTATAATAAATTAGAATAATAAAAAATTTTAAAAATTCTGGCAGACACATTTAATAAGATACAAAGCAGTGATTAAAAATGCTAATAATGACATGTTTTATTGACAAGATAAATGTTTAATGCATACTATTGGAAAGGCGAACCCCAGAAACATCCAGGAAGATTAGGTTACAGGCTATGTAATATAGTAATATAGTTCTGAGGAGATTATGGAGCATCTTGAACATTAGGCCAAAGAGTTGAGGAAACATCACATTGAATGTAACGCACATTAAAAACACCCTACAACATTTTAAAAGTTTAGCTGCCTGGAGAACACCCTCAAGGGATTTCAATTTAGTAGAAACTGGATAGGTTCCAGACATCAGTACTTTTTTTTTTTAAAGGGATGGAGGGACCTAGCTGGGTGCCTCTTTATTTATTTATTTGCTTTAGTTGTACACAATGCAATGCATTTATGTTTACGTGGTGCTGAGGATCGAACCCGGGTCATGCACGTGCTAGGCGAACACTCTACTGCTGAGCCACAAGCCCAGCCCCAGACATCAGTACTTTTAAATCTCCACAGAAGATTCTGTGTGCTCTGCTTTGAGAAGAGTTAGTTTAAACAATCACCAAACAACTTATGCTGCTGAAAGGACTGAGATTGAAGTTTAGTCCTCAGCACTTGGGTGGCATTCTCATGTTTCTTGGGATTAGATTCTGTCTAGGCTATTGGTCCAAGTGTCCTGCTGAAGCTTATCTTGGAGGTCCAAAGGAAAAGATTCATTCTAACTTGAGGACTTTGGGTATTGAGTAGATATGAGGGGCTTTGAGGGTCTGACACTGCAATCAATGAGTAACAGCATAAAAATGGTAGTCTACCTCATTTGTGGGGAGAGGAGGGATTCAGATGCCAGAAACATAGCAAAGCTTGATATCTCCAATTTCAATTTTTTTCAATACCTTGACATTTGCTTTGCTGGGAAAAGGAAAAATGTTCATTCTTTTCATATCACATAAATTATTATGATTATAGGACCAGGTAATAGTATACATAATCACAAATCTCTTCTGATATAAAAATGCTCTAGAATGTCACACACATAATTTAAACTACAATTTAAAGGGATGTATCAGGTCACATTCCTACTTATCCATATCAGAGAAGAAATATTATCTGACAAACATGGAATAGGTTATGAAATGAAAACTTCCGAAAGTCACTGCTGACATTGCGGTCCACTTCTCGCCCTTTATTTCCTCAAAAAATATCATTGACTCAATCTACAGATAAACATACAGCACTTTATTTTGCTTTGTTCCAACTCCATGTATTGGATATAAAGTCCTTCTGAGTTCTTTTCATTATGGATTTTCCCTCACTGGAAATGTTTCATGACAAGAAAATTGTTGTGAAGTGACATTTTTTGCCCTTCGAAGTAAGGATATAACAGGGAAAATAAATTGTATGAGACCTTGTGGGAATCTTACTCATTGTGACAGTAGTTGAGTATATTTAAATGTAGAAAAATGGCTCCAGGATTAACCTTTTAAAACAAAACAGGAAATGGGCCTCTATATCAAGGTGGGACTGAGACATGGTGTTTTGCCCATTTGTGCATCTTTGGTACAATCTTGCCTGTGAGACCTTCAGTCACTTCTTTACTTATGGAACTTGAATTAAGCTTGGTCATTCTGAGCACAATTTGAAGCAGCTGTAGTCCAAATGATCCACTTAAATCTGTATAACAACATTGACCTTGAAAGGCTTCAGCTTAAGGTTGATTATTTAATCCAAAGATGGAACAGGAATATGTCATTTACTTGAATTTCACTTGTACCCTGCAATACATTATAATAAATGAGAGCAACTATTCTTAATGATATTAATCAGGTCAGCAAAGATCAAATATTACTCAAATATATATAGAATGGAGCCATTCATTTGTCTCATGTTGTGTCTGAATGAGGAAAGTTAAATAGCATGTTGGATAATTTGTATCAGAAAGCATGGGTACTGTCATTCTAGGCTACTTAAAGGAGTTGGCATGTATCCCAGGAAAACCACAAGCCATTATTTTTAGGAAGCCAGTGGGGCTCTTGATTATTTTTCACATAATTTTATTATTAATAAAAAATGATAATAACAATGCCACTTTGAGTAAAAATAAGGAATAGCTTATTGGGGGAGCCAGAAGTCAATTTTGGTAGGTGTGCTATATACTTAATTATGAAGAATGGCCTAGAGAATATTCAGCATCTTATTGACCTTTACTAAAAAGAATTTGAGGTTAAGCCCAGAAAATTTTAAGATAATTTCTTTTGGAGTTTCCAAAATTCTGGAATGGCATAAATGCAATTTTCAATTATCATTCTAAATTGGACAAATGAGTCCAAATGGAATAAATTTGCTCATGATATGTACAAAATGGCCTAAAACTAAGGGAGAAAAAGACTTCAGAATGAAACCAAATACCCATCAACAGCATTTCTACTCTGAATCAAAAGTCAGTTTGACATTGAGAATAGCAAGAGGTAAATACAATGACTGAGAAAGAATGTCCTGCCTTATTCTGAAGGTATGAGCATATTAGATTGATTAGGGTCATTGCCTTTGCATAGGAGGTACAAATTCTAGATCCAGAAAAGAATAAAATTGATTTTAAAAAAAGAAGAAAATAGACCTGATGATTAATGGTAAAAGATGTGTGATTTTTAAGATGAAATATTTAAGGAAGGATGCAGTTTTTCAAATATATGAAGAGCATTTTATTATAGTATGGTGGTTACTCAATTTCTAAGTTCTCTGAATACTTTCATATGATCCCAGTTTAAACTTAAGAGGCACCTATATTTTTGTTTTACAGCATAGTTTGGAAATTTATGTTTGATGATGACAATCAGCTCTCATCTGTTTGGAATTAAAAACAGAAATGAAACTTATATGAAAAATCAATTTCCCAGACTCCATGGCTATTTCCTTTTGTCCTCTAACATATTTGGTACTTCCGTTCCTTAAAAAATAAAACAGGCAAAAAGAAAATAACTTTTGCATGACTCTCATCATCAATCCTTTCCTTTTCAAACTCTTTCAGTGCTTACTAGCTAACACTGCAAATAAACAAGTTGTTTTGACTTATTTTTATGTCTGTCACAGATAGTTTAACAATGTATTATATGAGGGAGTAGCACTATTTTTCCTAAAACTCTCTTATTCATTCATTCAACTTGTCTATTTGTCTCTTACTGTGTGCCAAACACTTTGCTGACACTGAAGCTACAGATAAGAACAAGACAGAAATAATCTGACACAAGAGTGACACAGATCCTGACAGTCTGGAGGATTAAATCTGGAAGATTAAATAGGCAATGCTCAAATATCAGACAAATAAATATACAAACGCAATGGCTTAAAGTACTGTAAGGTTTTTATGAGATCTTCAAACAGATGATCTAAACTTTGGTAATATGAATTCAATGTTTTTTGTTTTTTGGTTTTTTTTTTTGCTTCATTTCTTTTTTTTTTAATAATTTTTAATGTGTACAACTCATAGTTCATGAATTTAGCATCTTTTTACATACAACTGTTTGTATACAAAGTATATTCGTACAATTCAGGTCTTCAATCATGCATTTAGGAAAATGAAATCCGTCTCATTCAACCACCTTTTCTTTTTTTTTTCTTTCCTTTTCTCCCCCTCCCTCCCCCCTTGCTCCCCCCCTTACCATTCCTTCCCTTTGACCATTCTTGTGTTCCTCTAGTCCTCCTACGTACCCCCCCCCCATCCAACAATACTATGAACTAGCCTCCTTATATCAGAGAAAACATTTGGTACTTGGATTTTTGAGACTGACTAACTTTACTTAGCATTATGTCTTCCAACTTCATCCATTTACCTGCAAATGCCATTAATTTATTTTCTTTTATTGCTGAGTAAAATTCCATTGTGTGTATATACCACATTTTCTTAATCCACTCATTTACTGAGGGACATCTAGGTTGGTTCCACAACCTAGCTATTGTGAATTGCGCAGCTACAAACATTGAGATAGCTGTGTCACTGTAATATGCTGGTTTTAAGTCCTTTGGGAATAGACCCAGGAGTGGGATGGCTGGGTCATAGGGTGGCTCCATTCCCAGTTTTCCAAGAAATCTCCATACTGCTTTCCATAATGGTTGCACCATTTTGCAGTCCCACCAGCAATGTATGAGTGTGCCTTTTTCCCCACATCCTCTCCAACATTTATTGTTGCTTGTGTTCTTGACAGCTGCCATTCTGACTGGAGTGAAGTGAAATCTAAGAGTAGTTTTGATTTGCATTTCTCTAATTGCCAGCGATGTTGAACATTTTTTCATGTATTTGTTAATTAATCCTGTATCTTCTTC
The DNA here is from genome assembly GCA_025594165.1 of Tamias sibiricus. Lineage (NCBI taxonomy): Eukaryota > Metazoa > Chordata > Mammalia > Rodentia > Sciuridae > Tamias > Tamias sibiricus. The sequence goes on from CM046667.1 coordinate 132,417,238, forward strand.
TGAGAGGTGTCTTCTCAATTCCTTAGCCCATTTATTGATTGGGTTATTTGTTTTTTTGGTGTAAAGTTTTTAGAGCTCTTTATATATTCTAGAAATTAGTGCTCTGTCTGATGTGCATGTACTAAATATTTGTTCCCAATTAGTTGGCTCTCTATTCACCTCACTGATTGTTTCTTTTGCTGAGAAGAAGCTTTCTAGTTTAAATCTATCCCATTCATTAATTCTTGGTAGTAATTCTTGCGCTACAGGATTCTTATTAAGAAACTTGGGGCCTAATCCAACATGTTGGAAATTGGAGCTTACTTTTTCTTCTATTAGGTGTACTGTCTCTGGTCTAATTCCTAGGTCCTTGATCCACTTTGAATTGAGTTTTGTGCATGGTGAGAGATAAGGATTTAATTTCAATTTGGTGCATATGGATTTCCAGTTTTCCCAGCACCATTTGTTGAAGAGGCTATCCTTTCTCCACTGTATATTTTTGGCACCTTTGTCTAATATAAGATAGCTGAAATTATATATATTAGTTACTGTGTCCTCAATTCTGTACCATTGGTCCACCAGTCTGTTTTGGTGCCAATACCATGCTGTTTTTGTTACTATTGCTCTATAGTATAACTTAAGGTCCGGTATGGTGATGCCCCCTGCTTCACTTTTCTTGCTCAGGATTGCTTTGGCTATTCTGGGTCTCTTATTTTTCCAGATGAATTTCATGACTGCTATTTCTATTTCTTTGAAGAATGACATTGGGATTTTGATTGGAATTGCATTAAATCTGTATAATGCTTTTGGTAGTATGGACATTTTGACAATATTAATTCTACCTATCCAAGAGCAAGGTAGGTCTTTCCATCTTCTGAGTTCATCTATGATTTCTTTTTTAGTGTTCTATAATTTTCGTTATAGAGGTCTTTCACCTCTTTTGTTAGGTTGATTCCTAGGTATTTTATTTTTTTTGATGCTATTGTAAATGGGGTAGTTTTCATCATTTCCCTTTCAGAGTCTTTGTTGCTGATGTACAAAAATGCCTTTGACTTATGTGTGTTGATTTTGTATCCTGAAACTTTGCCAAATTCATTTACTAGTTGTAAAAGTTTTCTGGTAGAGTTTTTTGGGTCTTCTAGGAAGATTATCATGTCATCAGCAAATAGTGCTAATTTGAGCTCTTCTTTTCCTATCTGGATCCCTTTAATTTCTTTCGTCTGTCTAATTGCTCTGGCCAGAGTTTCCAGTACTATGTTAAATAGCAGTGGTGAAAGGGGGCATCCCTGTCTTGTTCCAGTTTTTAGAGGGAATGCTTTCAATTTTTCTCCATTTAAGATAATGTTAGCTCGGGGCCTTGCATATATAGCTTTTATAATGTTGAGATATGTTCCTGATATTCCTAGTTTGTCCAGTGTTTTGAACATAAAGGGGTGTTGTATTTTGTCAAATGCTTTGTCTGCATCAATTGAGATGATCATATGATTTTTGTCTTTAAGTCTATTGATGTGGTGTATTATGTTTATTGATTTCCGAATGTTGAACCAGCCTTTCATCCCTGGGATAAATCCCACTTGATCATGGTGCACTATCTTTTTGATATGTTTTTGTATTCGATTTGCCAGAATTTTGTTGAGGATTTTTGCATCTATGTTCATTAAAGATATGGGCCTGAAGTTTTCTTTTTTGGATGTGTCTTTGCCTGGCTTTGGAATTAATGTGATATTGGCCTCATAGGAAGAGTCTGGAAGAGCTCCCTCTTTTTCTATTTCTTGGAATAGTTTGAAGAGCATTGGTATTAGTTCTTCTTTGAAAGTCTTATAGAACTCGGCTGTAAACCCATCAGGTCCTGGACTTTTCCTTGTTGGTAGCTTTTTGATGACATCTTCTATTCCTTTGCTTGTAATTGATCTGTTTAAATTGTGTATAGCCTCCACATCCAGTTTAGGAAAATCATATGACTCTGGAAATCTGTCAATGCATTCAGTATTTTCTATTTTATTAGAGTACAAGTTTTCAAAGTAATTTCTAATTATATTCTGTATATCTGAGGTGTTTGTTGTGATATTCCCTTTTTCATCATGAATCTTAGTAATTTGAGTTTTTTCTCTTTTTCTTTTCGTTAGCATCGCTAAGGGTCTGTCAATTTTGTTTATTTTTTCAAAGAACCAACTTTTAGTTTTGTCAATTCTTTGAATGGTTTTCTTTAGTCTCGATTTCATTAATTTCTGCTCTGATTTTAATTATTTCCTGTCTTCTACTGCTCTTGGTGTTGGTCTGTTCTTCTTTTTCTAATGCTTTGAGGTCTGATGTTAAGTCATTTATTTGTTGGTTTTTTTTCCTCTTAAGGAATGAACTCAGTGCAATGAATTTTCCTCTTACTACTGCCTTCATAGTGTCCCAGAGATTTCTATATGAAGTATCTGTGTTCTCATTTACCTCTAGGAATTTTTTGATCTCCTCTTTGATGTCTTCTTCAACCCCTTGTTCATTCAGTAGCATGTTGTTTAGCTTCCAGTTGATGGAGTAGTTTTTCTTATTCATTGTTTTGTCATTGATTTCCAATTTCATCCCTTTATGGTCCGATAGCATGCAGGGTAGTATCTCTATTTTTTTTATATTTGCTGAGAGTTGCCTTGTGACATAATATATGGTCTATTTTGGAGAAGGAGCCATGTGCTGCTGAGAAAAATGTGTATTCGTTTACTGAGGGATGAAATATTCTATATATGTCCATTAGGTCTAAATTGTTAATTGTTTTAAGGAGGCTTAAAGTTTCTTTGTTTACCTTTTGTTTGGATGATCTATCCATTGGTGAGAGAGGTGTGTTGAAGTCCCCTAGAATAACTGTGTTGTGGTCTATTTTACTCTTGAACTTGAGAAGCGTTTGTTTGATGAATGTAGGTGCTCCATTATTTGGGGCATATAGATTTATGATTGTTATATCCTGTTGATGAATGGTTCCCTTAAGTAATAAGAAATATCCATCTTTGTCCCTCTTGATTAGTTTTGGTTTGAAGTCTACCTTATTTGATATGAGAATGGAAACTCCTGCTTGCTTCCGCCGGCCATGTGAGTGATAAGACTTTTCCCAGACTTTCACTTTCAGTCTGTTGATGTCTTTTTCTATGAGGTGTGTTTCTTGGAGACAGCAAATTGTTGGGACGTTTCTTTTAATCCATTCTGATAATCTGTGTCTTTTGATTGGCGAGTTTAGGCCATTAACATTCACGGTTATTATTGAGATGTGATTTTTATTCCCATCCATTTTTATTTGAATTATGGTCTTTAGCTTGATTCGGTTTCTCTTCTGGTTTGTATTTCCTTTAGTTTAATATCTCCCTTTGTTGATTTTCGTTATCATCTTTCTCTTCTTCTTCATGAAAAATGTTGCCCAGGATGTTCAGAAGTGCTGGCTTTCGAGTTGTGAAATCTTTTAACTTTTGCTTGTTGTGGAAGGTTTTTATTTCATCTTCGAATCTAAAGCTCAATTTTGCTGTATATAAGATTCTTGGTTGACATCCCTTTTCTTTCAGAGCTTGAAATATGCTATTCCAGGATCTTCTTGCTTTTAAGGTCTGGGTTGAAAAATCTGAACATAGTCTGATTGGTTTCCCCCTATATGTGATCTGCTTCCTTTCTCTTGCGGCTTTTAGTATTCTCTCCTTGCTCAGAATATTAGGCATTTTCATTATAATGTGTCTTGGTGTGGATCTGTTGAGATTTTGTTTGTTTGGTGTTCGGTATGCCTCTTGAACTTGGTTTTCCCATTCATTCCTCAAGTTTGGAAAATTTTCTGTAATTATTTCGTTAAATAAATTACTCATTACTTTGGCTTGAAACTCTGCCCCTTCCTCTACACCAATCACTCTTAAGTTTGGTCTTTTTATGCTGTCCCATAATTCTTGGATGTTATGTTCTTGATTTCCAACGAGTTTTGCTGTATGGTCTAAATTCTTCTCTAGGACATATATTTTGTCTTCATTGTCTGAGGTTCTTTCCTCCAAGTGGTCTACTCTGTTGAAGATGCTTTCAATTGAACTTTTATTTTGGTTTATTGCTTCTTTCTTTTCTGGAATTTCTATTTGGTTTCTCTTTAGAGCCTCTATATCCCTATTGAAGTAATCTTTCACTTCCTGTATTTGTTTTTGGAGTTCTTTGTCAAAATGATCTTTTGCCTCCTGTACTTGCTCCCTCATCTCATTTTTGAGTTCATTCTTAAGTTCCCTAAACATTTGGCATATGTAATTTCTAAATTCCATCTCTGGCATTTGACCAACTGTGTTTGCCATGAAATCTACTGATGAGGAATCTTGATTTGATTGTGTCACTTTCTTCCCTTGTTTTTTCATGCTGCTTGTGTGTCTTTTCTTCCTGTACTGTGGGACCTTGACTGTTTCTATTTTACCTTAATGCCTTATGTTGTTCCTGTAGTACAAAGCTATCAGCTCCCCTTATAATTCCTTTACACTTTAAAACCTAACACTTTCTATTCAGCAAATTCAATTTTGATCACAATGTACAGATTTTGTTAATCCAGATATTATTTCCAATTTACTCTGTATGCTTCTGATGGGGTTTTATAGCTTCAAGTACTGGATACAGAGGTATTATGTTTAAGAAGAAGGAAGTGTCTTGAATTGTTCTTTCTTGGAAAGTATGAAAGGAGAGTTCTATTGACGTGGTTTACTGGAAGTGGTTTAGTATCAGTAGAAGAGAGAAGATAGAGAATGGAGTTGACACTTAGGTGGAGAGACCAATTTATATATAAAGTAAGATGGAAAAGAAGAAAAAAATGATAAAAGAGTAGAAATTGGTGTAAGAGAGAGGAGAGAGAGAATCAAGAAAATGGAGAGTAAACAATATATAACACCTCTTTGCTATCCAGTTCAATTGCGCCATTTCTAGAAATCCCAAATTCTGCATAAAGCTTGTTTTTGCCTCTGTTTAGTATGCACTGGCAGGGTGCAAATATGAAAGATGAAGGAGAAAGAAGAGATGCCAAAGTGAGAAGGAAGAAAAGAAGGAATGAGAAAAGGAGCAGAAGCAAACAATCAAACACACTGACAATCAATGCAAAAAAAAGCAAAACAGAACAAAGCCAAAAAAGAAAAAGAACAACAAACAATCTAACAAAAAACCCCAAAAACCAATAACACAAGCAGACCAACCAAAAAAAAAAAAAAAAAAAAAAAAGTCGAAACCAAGTCTCAAACAAAACGGGCCCTGGGAAGCCCCCCTCCCTTTTCCCTTTCCAGTTTAAGCCAACTGCATTGGACCACGTCCAGATAGTCTGCGACCCTGTCAGTGGAGTCAAGTCTGCACCCTAGGCCAGCGGCCGTTCAGGGGGAAGACTGGCTCAGGGCGGTTGTGTGTCAACAGATGAATGGCACTGGGAAGGGGACCCTCCAGAAGGCACCCTTTCCCCACGCCCACCCACGGTTGTAGCTTCTTGTGGCCACTGGGCTGGCCTCAGACACGCCCTCCCCTGCTGGTTACCCGAGTCTCACCCAGGTGTGCGCTGCCTTCAGGGCGCTGGGGCTCCCTGGATGTCTGCAGCTGTTGTTTCCTCCGTCTTTTCCCCTTTGTCTGGGTCAGCCACTGCACTTCTCAAAGATGGTGCCGTTCTCCCATTCAACAGCTGCTCCGCAGACCCTTGTGTCAGTCCAGAGCGTGCGGGATTGGCTTGGCAAGCAGTGCGAAAGAGCTCCCTGTGGATACTGCCCACGCCTCTAGGCCTCTTTTTATCCCTCCTCGCCGCAGATCGGTTTCAAAGCCGCTGGGTGGATGGTCTCTTTGCCGAGATGGTATCGGCCCCTGCGCCTGTAGCACAGACAGGGCTGCTTCGGGCTGTGGACCTCTGTGACTGTGCCCCTGCTTGTTGTGGTCCTGCAGAACCTTTTATTTCGCTGTCCAGAGGTGCAGGAATGTCTCGGCTCCCTTTCAGTTGCAATAGAACCGCCAGCAACGCGCTCAAACTTCCCACTCTGCGTCCTTCAGCAGCTGCGTCCAGAGAGCACCTCCCTCCTCTCGGCCATCTTCCCCGAGCCTCCCTTCTGTTTTCTTCATGCAGTATATCTTAAGTTTATTAGGTTGTAAATTTCAATGAGAAATAAGGCCTAAGCTTGTTTTAAAGGACTCATCATACCTTGCACAGTTATAAGTAAATAGGTAATTATTGATTTAATGTTTTATGAAACTTATCAGGTATGGATGGTCATGACATGTCAAAATGGAAATTACATGGTAGGTCCCTGGGATCTGCAGATTTTATATTCATGATTTCTTTTTAAATACTTTTTTTTTTTTTTTTTAGTTTTAGGTGGACACAATATCTTTATTTTATTTTATGTGGTGGTAAATATTGAACCCAGTGCCTCATGCATGCTAGGCAAGCACTCCACCACTGAGCCACAACCCCAGCCTTATATTCATGAGTTTGACAAATAGTTTTTTATACAACATTTTTGGTAGGCTTTCATATATACTGTGGGGATAGTATGCAGCAGCCAGTCTCTTAGTGGCAAGCCTAGTGGACCAATTAACATCTGCATTCCCACCTAGTGTTCCTGGATTTGTCCGATTATCCATATGATGAATCACTCACATTGAATGATTTAAAGAAAACATGTTTTTCTTTTTTTTTTTTTTTTTTGTACCAGGGATTGAACCCAGGGGCACTTAACCACTGAGCAACATCCCCAGCCCTATTTTGTATTTTATTTAGAGACAGGGTCTCAGTGAATTGCTTAGTGCCTCACTTTTTGCTGAGGCTTACTTTGAACTCACGATCCTCCTGCCTCAGCCTCCCCAGCCACTGGGATTACAAGCATGTGCCACTGTGCCCAGCAAAACACATGTTTTCTTTGTGTATAACCAGATGAATGGCATTCCTATGGAAAAGCTAATATCCCCATCAAGATTTTCTGCAAATTCAGGTAGTAGGTTACAATTTTATTGTCCTTGGACTCCAATTCCCTGCTTCTACCTAATTTGTGTTTGCTATTCTGAATACATTCTTCTTTGTCTCCACATGGAATTGATTCAAACATGAGCTCTAGGCTGTCTGCTCACCACTTACAAAGCAAACATTAATAAAGGACCATTGTGTGGAGAACATTTAATATTTTTGGCATGCAATGAATAAAGGGTCATATTGTTGCATCAAACAACAAGTAAATTGTTATTTCAAACTAGAGATTTTTATTATTAAAAGACCTTTTGGATTTTTAGCCATTGGGTGTTTCTCACAGACCACAGTGTTTCTGACTTCTCATCACATTTATTGACTTTTTTCTCTATCCTTCGCATTGTAATTTTTTTTCTTACAAGGCTTATGTCTTAGTCTTAGTCCATTTGGGGTATTCTAACAAACTACCATAATTAGATAGCTTATAAAAAGCAGAAATTTATTTCTCCCCATTCTTAAGTCTTGGAACTCCAATATTTAGGCAGATTTAGTATCTAGTAAAGGCCTAATTCCTTGTTCATAGATGGTGTCTTACTGCTCAGTCCTTACATGGCAGAAAGGTCAATACTTCAGTTTAGGACCAGTTTTATAAAGATAGTAATCCCATTAATGACATAAACACCTTTCAAAGGCCCTACTCCATAATACCTTCGCACTAATGATTATGGTTCAACGTATAGATTGTGGGGAACACACAAATATTCAGACCATAGCATCTAGGAAATTCAGCTTTACATTAATCCTAAAACTACACCCAGTTCTTGGCCTAATTTCATATATAAAATGTGTCAACATTCTGAGAGCTGGAAAAAAAGGGCATCCTTAGTTTAGTCATGACTTTAACAGAATCTACTCCCCCTAGAATGTAGTGGTGGTTTTAAATATTTTCCCCTCTCATTTATAGGGAACAGGCAATGTCAGTGCTAGAGAGGGAAAATGCCTCAAATAATTATGGTTCTTAACCTGAAAATAGGTTGCATTTAAATGAAGAAATACATTATCAAATTTATTAGTGGCTCCAGATCTGTCACAGAGTGTTACCATGTAGAATAAAGAAAAATGGTTTTCTGAAACCATTTTATCAACTTTTCAGTTTGGTGCAAAAACTGACTTTAGTCTTGTATATATTAAATCATTTGTAGTCTAAAAATATAACTTTTATTTTTAAAATTTAAATACTACTATTTTATGGGTTATATTATTCTAGAATCTGAAAGTTTTGAGATTCAAATATATCTCAGTACATATCCCTTATTAATGTCAAGGCTTTAAATTACAATTTTTTTATGTATTTTTTAGTTTTTAGGTGGATACAATATCTTTATTTTAGTTTCATATGGTGCTGAGAATCAAACCCAGTACCTCATGCATGCTAGGCAAGCACTCTACCACTGAGCCACAACCCCAACTCCTACAATATACTTTTTTTCTTCAAGAAATTAGCTGATAATTGCAGTTTGATATGTTCACACTTATAAACTATTTGCCGAGCACCCTAAAACAACCAATATATTTTACTAGAATCAGATAATATGAGTTGTAGTACTATATTTTCCACTCACTAACTATGTGACACTTCAAAAATTATATGACTCTTCGGGTCCCACTTTTCTCTTTTCAAAAACTTTATTTGCCATGTTCTCCATTCCTAGTTTAAAAATATTTGTCTATTGATCTATATATAATTTTACAAAATTGACAGTATTTTAAGCAGATTTAGTTACTTCCATTTGTATAAGTATACAAAGTGAAGGGGAGTTTGCTCAGATAAAAAAGAGAGACGTCAAGAAAGAATAAAGTAAGTTTTATCAGTTTTTTTTAACATGTGAGGGTTTATAATAAAATTTCTTTAAATGCTTAAATCTTAATGAATTGTATTTATGATATTTGAAAGCATCTGGACTTTCCATTTCCAAATTATAATAAATTGCTAATGATAACTATTAAAGTCCTTATGTAATTATAATTTTTCTCTTTTATATATTTGGCTCCATTTCATCTGATATTAGTGAAAAAGCAGCACTGTATATTAAAAAGTGTGTGAACTTTAGATACAAACAATAATCTTATGGAGATCACAATTCACTGCCTCCATGACCTTGGGATAAAAATTTGTTACTTTTTTTACTTCCTTTGTCTGTGATAATACCTATGTCACAATGCTGTGATGATTATTTTATGTTTCCTAATTGCTGGTAAAATTATAACAAGGTCAGTAGAGTCATACTAATGTTCATTTCTGGTTTTCTTAAGTGTACTATGGTTATGTAAGGTGCAATCAGGAATCTAGATGAAAGTACATGGAAACATTCTGAATAATTCCGTAACTATTCTGTTTTAAATTATTTTAAAATAAAAACATTTAAAGGAAAAGATGTAGCACTGGGGGCACAGAGGAGAGATCAGAATATAGAACAGGTATTAATTGATATTAGGAAATTATTCTGTGTGTGGTGGCACATGTCTGTAATCCTAGCTATTTACTACACTGTCTCAAAATAAAAATAAAAAGGGATGGGGATGTTTCTCCATGTAGAGCATATCTGGGTTAAATCCCCAGCAACACACACACACACACACACACAATTGATTTTAAAAATTAGTGTTAAACTTCTTAGATAAGATTGTGGTATTTGGTTATGTAGGAGAATGTCCTTAGTTTTAGAATATGTATGTTGAACTATGTAGGGTCTAGGTATCTTAAATAAATATAAAATTTATTTTGAAATGGATTAAAATGCATAGTGTAAATGTATATATACAATGCACACACAGATATGACACAAATAAACTAGATACAATTATTGAATCTAAGGGATGGAAATAGAATTGGTCCTTGTACTAGTTTAGAACACTTCCACAGGTTTGGCATTTTTAAAACAAAATATTAAAAAGTTTAGCCAGTCTTGGTGGTCCATGCCTGTAATCCCAGCAGCTCGGGTGGCTGAGGCAGGAGGATTGAGTTCAAAGCCAGCCTCAGCAATAGTGAGGGGCTAAGCAACTCAGTGAGACCCCGACTCTAAATAAAATACAAAATAGGGCCGAGGATGTGGGCTAGTGGTTGAGTGCCTCTGAGTCCAATCCCTGGAACCCACTCCCCAAAATAGTTTATGTGATCTACTCCAATATTAGTTTGATTTTCATTTGGGTACTCATAAGATTCAGGTACTATAACTTGAGTAGAACGTTCAGAATATAACTAATTCTGTTATTTTGTCTTCTTATTTACTGGTTCTTGTCTGCCAATGACACTGATTTCTTGGAGTCAAGCAATTGGCATGATCAAGCCAACCATGTGGAGTTGACTTTCATTAGAGCAATTCCATCACAGAGCATCTTGATTATTTCTATAATGCTCACATTCCCAGTCAATAATTTTTCCAGGATTCTGTATATGCATGAATGGTTTTAATCACATCTTTACCTTGAGGAGTTTCATATTGGAATTCCCTAGAAGATCAATAGAAAAACTTTGAAATAATTTCCAACTTGTTATTAAAGATGTCTAGTGAAGGAATCTTGCACGAAAACTCTGCTCTATTCAGGAAACATCATTTCTTTAACCTAACTCTCTTTTACCTCTTCTCATTTTATCCTTGATGTATTAAGGAGGATTTTTCCTTCTTCATAACAATTCACACTGTATGGGAGAACTGTTATTAAATCCTCCCTTCTATTCTCTTCTTGGCTTATGAATCTTATTACTTTAATCTCTGATGAAAGGTATTATTTTCCAGATCTTTAATACATTGTATTATAAATCTTTCTAGCTCCAGTGTGCTTTCTTGCTATTTGCTGAATATCTAAATGACTTAATATGTTTTATGCATCAAAGGCGTCTTGAAATCCAGTATATTAGAAGAAGGCAACATCAAATTAAAAATTTGGACCAAACCCTAGGCCCCCAATCACTTTCCAAATTAAATGTAATTATCTCAGCTATACCCCACATACAATTTGCCCAAGCTTTTCACTTGCACAAATGTCCTTACCTTGAATGATATTAAAATATTGTAATAAAATTATAAATTCCTCAGGAAACAGACATGAGTTTCATCATCAACCTCTTATACCTAGAATCTTTGGCACTGTGCAGAATTTCTCTGCTTCAGTTTCTTCACCTGTGAAGGGGAATCTCTGGTACCTACTATGTTTACCTTCCAAAGTTTTCTTGAAGTTCAAATTTGAGGATCATTTGTGATCAATGAATTAGTATTGGGAAGTCAAATATGATTACTATATAGCAAGACATAATTTATGAACATGGTTGTCTAAAATGTGTGTGCTCACATTTATTTTTAATATTTTATTTTGTTAGGCTACTATTTAAGCTGACATTGAAGAAGTACACATATATGAAGTTCTCTTTAACTTTTACAGTCTACTGGAAAATATTTTTTTTAAAGAGGAGCATCTTCAAAGTACAAATGCAAAAGGATTAAGATGCAGTAGAGGATTAAAGTAACTATTCACTAAATAAAATATTTAAATAAATAATATTTCTCTTGGTACCATTTGAAACAAACCAGTTATTTTCCCTAAATGAGAAACTTCCTAGAGATTGATCTATAATACATCTTGTCCTTCATAAATTTAAAGGACAGCACAAACTCCTACATACAACAAATTTGTGAAGAAACCATGTGTGTTTTTAGGAACATTATTAATTAATTCATCTGTTAATGTGCCATATATGTCTATAAGTCATCTCAGTCTCTATTAATCTAATGTTCTACTTATACAGGCTTAAAGACATAATGTAGTCCTTATTATAAATTCCATTTCTATAAGTGTTGAAATGTATAGTAGTTCCTGTGAAACACTTCTTTGTATCCTACATTCCAACAATTTATTTATAACTCTTGTATCTTATTACAAATGACATTTTACTAAAATGTTCTAAGATTCTGTTAGAAAATGTTTATGTTCATTAAATTAAGGTTGTACTTATAAACCGTTATTACTATTACTATTAAAATATTTTTCAATTTATGCATTTAATTTAGTGAAAATGTGTCCTTGTGTTTTATTTTTAAAATGTTTTTATTAGTGAATTATAGTTAAAAAGAATTTTGGGGTTTGTTTTGGTACCTTTTCCCCCACATCCTCCTTAACATTTATTGTTACTTGTATTCATGATAACTGCCATTCAGAATGGAATGAGATAAAATCTCAGTGTAGTTTAATTTGCATTTCTCTAATTGCTAGAGATTTTGAACATTTATTTCATATTTGTATTTATTCTTTTGAGAATTGTCTCTTTAGTTCAGTTGCCCATTTATTTTGCTTATTTTTTGTTTGTAATTGTTTTTGGTGTTAAGTTTTTTTTAGTTCTTTGTATATCCTGGATATTAATGCCTTGTTTTAGGAGCAGGAGGTAAAGATTTTCTCCCATTCTGTAGGTTCTCTCTTCACGTTTTTTTTTAAATTATTTTTATTATTTTTATTTAATTAATTTAATTTGTTATACATTATTTTAGAGTGTAGTTCCTTTCATATTACATATAAAGAGCACAGTTTTCCAAGTCATTGATTTTACACAAAATATTTTCATACCATTTGAGATTTTATGCATGCACTTAGTATATTGATGTCCAACTCCTTCTGCCATTGTTTCTATTTCCTTGCCCCTTTCCCTCCCCTCCCCCTTTTTCTATTTAACATTCCTTCATTCCTCTCATCCCCCCTCCCTTGCCACTATAATTCAGTATCATCCTAGCAAAGGAATTAATTGATCTTTGTTTTTCTGGGATTGGCTGACTTCACTTAGCATTATTTTCTCCAACTCCATCCATTTACCTGCAAATGCCATGATTTTATTCTCTTTTAGTACTGAGTAATGTTCCATTGTGTACATATACCAAAGTTTCTCTATCCATTCATCTGTTGATGGGCATTGGGATTGTTTCCACAATCTAACTATTGTGAATTGTGCTGCTATTAACATTGATGTGGCTGTGTCCCTGTAGTAAGCTGTTTTTAAGTCCTTTGGGTATAGACCGAGGAGTGGGATAGCTGCATCAAATGGTGGTTCCATTCCAAGTTTTCCAAGGAATCTCCATACTGCTTTCCAAATTGGCTGCACCAATTTGCAGCCCCACCACCAATGTAAGAGTGTGCCCTTTCCCCATATCCTTGCCAGCATTTATTGTTGTTTGTGTTTTTGATAGCTGCCATTCTGACTGGAATGAGATGAAATCTTAGAGTAGTTTTGATTTGCATTTCTCTAATTTCTAGAGATGATGAACATTTTTTCATATATTTGTTGATTGATTGTATATTTTCTTCTGGGAAGTGTCTGTTCTGTTCCTTAGCCCATTTATTGATTGGGTTGTTTGTTTTTTTTTTTTTTTTTTTTGTGTAAGATTTTTCAGAGATTTGTATATCCTTGAAGTTTATGTTCTGTCTAATGTGTATGTGGTAAAGATTTGCTCCCATTCTATAGGTTTTCTGTTCACCTCACTGATTTTTTCTTTTGCTGAGAAGAAGCTTTTTAGTTTGAATCTATCCCATTTATTAATGTTTGGTTTTAGTTCTTGCACTATAGAGGTTTTATTGAGGAAGTTGGGGCCTAATCCAACATGTTGGAGATTTGGGCCTACTTTTTCCTCTATTCAGTGCAAGGTCTCTGGTTTAATTCCTAAGTCCTTGATCCATTTTGAGTTGAGTTTTGTGCATGGAGAGAGATAGAGGTTTAATTTTATTTTATTACATAAGGATTTCCAGTTTTCCCAGCACCATTTGTTGAAGAGGATGTCTTTTCTCCTATGTATGTTTGTGGCACCTTTGTCTAATATAAGATAACTGTAGATGTGTGGGTTAGTCTCTGTGTCTTCTATTCTGTACCATTAGTCTACTGGTCTATTTTGGTGCCAATACCATGCTGTTTTAGTTACTATTATTTATTACTATTGTAATACAATTTAAGGTCTGGAATAGTAATGCCACCAGCTTCATTCTTCTTGCTAAGAATTGCTTTGGCTATTCTGGGTCTCTTATTTTTCCAAATGAATTTCATGATTTTTTTTCTATTTCTATGAGGAATAACATTGGGATTTTGATTGGGATTGCATTGAAATTGTATAGTGCTTTTGGTAGAATAGTCATTTTGACAATATTAGTTCTGCCTATCCATGAACAAGGTAAATCTTTCCATCTTCTAAGATCTTCTTTAATTTCTTTCTTTAGTGTGTTGTAGTTTTCATTGAACAAGTCTTTCACTTATTTTCTTAGGTTGATTCCTAAGTATTTTATTTTATTTTGACGATGTAGTAAATGGGGTGGATTTCCTAGTTTCTCTTTCTGAGGATTTGTTGTTGATGTACAGAAATGCCTTAGATTTATGCATATTGATGTTATATCCAGCCACTTTGCTGAATTCATTTATTAGATCTAGAAGATTTCTGGTGGAGTTTTTTTGGATCCTCTGTGTATAGAACCACATCATCTGCAAATAGTGATAGTTTGGGTACTTCTTTTCCTATCCGTATCCCTTTTATTTCTTTTGTCTGTCTAATTGCATTGGCTACGGTTTCAAGAACTATGTTAAATAATAGTGGTGAAAGAAGACATCCCTGTCTTGTTCCAGTTTTCAGAGGGAATGCTTTCAGCTTTTCTCTATTTAGGATGATGTTGGCCTGGGGTTTAGCATAGATGGCCTTTATAGTGTTGAGGTGTGTTCCTGTTATCCCTATTTTTTTCTAGCGTTTTGAACATGAAGGGGTGTTGTATCTTGTCAAATGCTTTCTCTGCGTCAATTGAGATGATCATATGATTTTTATCTTTGAGTCTATTGATGTGGTGAATAACATTTATTGATTTCCGTATGTTGAACCAACCTTGCATTCCTGGAATGAACTCCACTTGATCGTGATGTACTTTTTTTTTTGTGTGTGTGTGTGTTTTTGTATTCGATTTGCCAGAATTTTATTGAGGAATTTTGAATCTATATTCATTAGTGATATTGGTCTGAAGTTTTCTTTCTTTGATTTGTCTCTGCCTGGTTTTGGAATCAGGGTGATATTGGTTTCACAGAATGAGTCTGGAAGGTTTCCCTCTTTTTCTATTTCATGGAATAGTTTGAGAAATATTGGTGTTAGTTCTTCTTTAAAGGTCTTGTAGAACCCGTTTGTGTATCCATCTGGACCTGGGCTTTTCTTGGTTGGTAGGTGTTTGATGGCATCCTCTATTTCTTTGCTTGAAATTGATCTATTTAAATTGTGTATGTCATCCTGATTTAGTTTGGACATATCGTATATTTCTAGAAAATTGTTGATGTCTTCATTATTTTCTATTTTTTTAATATTTATTTATTTACTTTAGTTGTACACAATGCAATGCATTTATGTTTACGTGGTGCTGAGGATTGAACCCAGGCCGCGCGCGTGCGAGGCAAGTGCTCTGCTGCTGAGCCACAAACCCAGCCCTTCATTATTTTCTATTTTGTTGGAGTATAGATTTTCAAAATAATTTCTAATTATCTTATGCATTTCTGTAGTGTCCGACATGATGTTTCCTTTTTCATCACACATATTGGTAATTTGAGTTTTTTCTCTCCTTTTCTAAGTTAGCATAGCTAATGGTTTATCAATTTTATTTATTTTTTCAAAGAACCAACTTTTGGTTCTGCCGATTTTTTTAATTGTGTTTTTTCTTTCAATTTCATTGATTTTGGCTCTGATTTTAATTATTTCCTGTCTTCTACTGCTTTGGGGCTTAATTTGTTCATCTTTTTCTAGGTCTTTGAGGTGTGATGTTAATTCATTTATTTGTTGACCTTTTCTTCTTTGAAGGAATGAACTCCATGCAATGAATTTTCCTCTTAGTACTGCCTTCATAGTGTCCCAGAGATTTCGATATGTTGTATCAGTGTTCTCATTTACCTCTAAGAGTTTTTTAATCTCCTTCTTGAAGTCTTCTGCAAGCATTGTTCATTCAGTAGCATATTATTTAGTCTCCAGGTGTTGGAGTAGGTTTTGTTTCTTATTTTATCATTGATTTCTAGTTTCATTCCATTATGATCTGATAGTATGCAGGGTAGTAGCTCTACTTTTTTATATTTGCTTAGAGTTGCTTTATGGCATAATATATGATCTATTTTAGAGAATGACCCATGTGCTGCTGAGAAGAAAGTGTACTGACTCCTTGATGGATAATATTCTCCATATATATATATCAGTTAAATCTAAGCTATTGATTGTATTATTGATTGTATTGTAGCTTTGTTCAGCTTTTGTTTGGAATAGATATTCCAAACAAAATATCTATCCAGTGGCGGAAGTGGTGTGTTAAAGTCACCTATAATTATCATGTTGTTGTCTATATGGTTCTTGTACTTGAGAAGGTTTTGTTTGATGAATGGGGATGCTCCGTTATTTGGGGCATATATATTTATGACAGTTATTTCTTGTTGATGTATGATTCCATTAAGTAGTATGAAATGACCTTTCTTATCTCTTTTAAGTAGTATGAAATGCCCTTTCTTATCTCTTTTGATTACCTTTGGCTTGAAGTCTACTTTGTTTGATATGAGGAAAGAATCCCCTTCTTGCTTATGTAGTCTGTGTGAGTAGTATATTTTATCCCATCCTTTCACCTTCAGTCTGTGGGCATCTTTTCCTATGAGATGTGTCTCTTGAAGGTAGCATATTGTTAGGTCTTTTTTTAAATCCAATCTACCAGCCTATGTCTTTTAATTGGTGAGTGTAGGCCATTAACGTTCAGGGTTATTATTGAGATATGATTGTTTTACCAGTCATTTTAAATTTTATTTAATTCTATTTTATTTTTGGTATTTAGCTTGACTTCATTTCTCCTATGGTTAGTTTTCCTTTATTGTTGTTCTTCCCTTTGAAGGTTTTCATTGTTGTTTTTCAACTCCTCCACGTGGAATATTTTGCCAAGGATGTTCTGTAGTGCTGGCTTTCTTGGTGTAAATTATTTTAGATTTTGTTTATCATGGAAGGTTTTTATTTCATCACCAAATCTAAAGCTTAATTTTGCTGAATATAAGATTCTTGGTTGGCATCCCTTGTCTTTTAGAGCCTGGTATATATTGTTCCAGGCTCTCCTTGCTTTGATGGTCTGAGTTGAAAAATCTGCTGTGATGCGAATTGGTTTTCCTCTATAGGTTATCTGATTTTTCTCTCTTATGGCCTTTAAAATTCTGTCCTTATTTTGTATTCTAGTCATTTTCATTATAATGTGCCTTGGTGTAGATCTGTTGTAATTTTGTAATTTTGTACATTTGTACTTCTTGTATTTAGTTTTCAAATTTGTTCTTCTTGTTTGGGAAATTTTCTGATATTATTTCATTAAAGAGATTTTGCATTCTTTTGGATTGATTCTCTGCACCTTCCTCAATTCTAATAAATTTAATATTTGGTCTTTTGATGGTATCCCATATTTCTTGGATATTTTGTTCATGGTTTCTTACTGTCTTCACTGCGTGGTCAACTTTATTTTCAATATTATATATTTTGTCCTCATTGTCTGATGTCCTATCTTCCAAGTGGTCCAATCTAATGTTGATACTATCTATTGAGTTTTTTAAATGGCTTATTGTTTCTTTAATTTCAAGTATTTCTGTTTGTTTTTTTTTCTCAAACTCTCTATCTCTTTCTTGAAGTAATCTTTTGCTACCTGTATTTGTTCTTTTATCCCTTTGTTGGTGTGATTGATGGTTGCCTTTATTTGATCTCTTATCTCTTTGTTGGAGAGATCAATTTTTGCCTGTATCTGCTCACTTAGGTCATTTTTTAAATTCCGAATCATTTTAATTATGTATATTCCAAACTCCTTTTCCAACATTTCACCTACTGTGCTTTCTATGGATTCTATTGCTGTAGTATCTTGGTTTGTTTGGGGCATTTTCTTCCCTTGTTTCTTCATGATATCTATGTGTTTTCTCCTCTTACAGTGTAAGTCTGAGGTATTACTGTTTCTGTCCTATTGTCTTATATCTTCCCTACAGGTTACTGATGCCTCACTTTTAATAGAAAGATCAATAGTACAGCATTCAAAGTACCCAACGTATTGCCATATATCTGTTAGTTTCTAGTTTTATATTTATAATTTTGACATTTTAACTGTAAATGATGAGATTAATTATCTTCTACAATTTAGTCAGTAGTTTTGTGGGGTGGTTCACAGTATCTAATGGTAGAAGGGGGGACTTATGTGTTGGCTAAAATATTTGTGAGGTAGGATGTGATAAGATAGAGGTATTAGAGTTATTAGATTATTTGACTAGTGAGAGGGTAGTCATGGGAATTAGGGTGTTAGTAGGAGAAACAAAAGATAGGTATCCCCATGTAATATTCCCTGTTCCTGGGCCCGGGGCATGTTCCCTGACCTGTAGGCAGAGGTGGAGAATACCTGTGGCTCCTGAGTGGGCAGGACAAGCTGGGAAAGCATGCCTGCAGGGCCTAGCTGAAACTCTTGCAGGCCACGGCTTGTTCCCCTGCTGTCCCCAGCTGGGATGGCATCTACGTGGTGGGCAGGACAAGCTGTAACTCTACTCTTGTGGGCTGGGGCTTGTTTCCCTGCCGACAGGAGCCAGGATGGAGTCTCCCTCTTCATATTCTTGATTGTTGCCTTTCCTGTGAACAAGCTTTTGTTTGATGCCATCTTATTTATTAATTTATTTATTTTGGTACTGGGATGGAACCCAGGGTGCTTAACCACTGAGGCAGATCCCCAGCCCTTTTTCTTCATTATTATTATTTTTATTTAGAGACAGTGTCTCACTGAGTTGCTAAGTTCCTTGCTGAGTTGCTGAGGCTGGCTTTGAAATCATGATCCTCCTGCCTCAGCCATGAGCCACTGGGATTATAGGTGTGTGTCATTGCACCAGGCTCCATTTTTGATTATTGATTTTACTTCTTGCACTTTAGGAGTCTTGTTAAGGAAGTCAATTTCTGAGCCAATATGTTGGAGCATTGCACCTATATTTTCTTCTACCAATTATAGAATTTCTGGTCTAATTCCTAGGTCTTTGATCTACTTTGAGTTGAGTTTGCGTGAGGTAATAGATAGTGGTTAAATTTTATTCCACTACATATGTATTTCCATTTTTCCTAGCACTAGCATTGAAGAGGCTATCTTTTCCCCAGTGTATAATTGTGGCACCATTGTTTAGTATGAAATAATTGTTTCATATTTGTGTGTCTCTGTGTCTTCTATTCTGTTATGTTGGTCTTTATGTCTATTTTGGTGCCAATACCATGCTGTTTTTGTTACTATAGCTCTGTAGTATAATTTGACGTCTGGTATTGTGGTGCCTCCTGCCTCGCTTTTCTTGCTACAAAGTGCTTTGGCTATTTCGGGTCTTTTGTTTTTCCAAATGAATTTCATAACTGCTTTTTCCAGTTCTGTGAAGAATGTCTTTTGAATCTTTGATGGCAATTGCATTGAATATGCATAGGGTTTGATAGTTTGGCCATTTATTTTGACAAGAACATGGGAGGTCTTTCCATCTTCTAAGGTATTCTTCAATTTCTTCCTTTAGTGTTCTATAATTTTCATTGTAGAGGTTCTTCACCTCTTTTGTTAGATTGATTCCCAAGTTTTTTTTGTTGTTGTTGCTATTGTGAATGAGATCATTTTCTTAATATTGTTTTCAGCTGATTCATCATTGTAGTATAGGAACAAGATTGATTTATGGTTGTTAATTTTGTATCTTGCAATTTTGCTGAATTCACTTATGGGTTCTAGACATTATTGTGGTGGAGTTTTTTGGGTCTTCTAAATATAAGATCATGTAGTCATCAAAAAGAGATAGTTTGAGCTCTTCTTTTCTTATTCATGGCCCTTAAATTTCCTTCTCTTTTCTAATTTCTCTGGATAATGTTTAAAAGGATATGAAGAACAGAAGTGATGAAAGTGGGCATCCCTGTCTTGTTCCTGCTTTTAGAAAAATGATTTCAGGTTGTCTCCATTTAGAACGATGTTGGCTTGGGTTTGTTGTATATAGCCTTTATAATGTTGAGCTGTGTTACTTCTATCCCTAGTTTTTCTAGTGTTTTGAACATGAATGGAGGATGTACTTTATCAAACAATTTTTGTGCATCTATTGAAATAATCATGTAATTCTTTAAGTCTATTTTATGAGATGAATTACATATGTTGATTTCCATATGTTGAACTAACCTTGCATCCTTGGGATAAAACCCACTTAATTATCATGCACTATCTTTTTAAATATTTTTATGCAGTTTGCCAGTATTTTATTCAAAATTCTTGCATCTATGTTCATCAAGGATGTTGGTCTGAAGCTTTCTTTCCTTGATATGTCTTTTTCTGGTTTTGGTATCAGGGTGATACTGGCTTCATAGAATGAGTTTGGCAGAATTTCCTGTTTTTCTATGTCACAGAATAATTTTAGAAATATTTGTGTTAGTTCTTCCTTAAAGGTCTGGTAGAAATCAGCTGAGAATCCATCCTGTCCTGGGAATTTATTTGTTGGAAGCAGCTTTTGATGGCCTCTTCAATTTCATTACTTGAAATTGACCTGTTTAAGTTTTCTACATCTTTCAATTTGGGTGGGTCATATGTCTCTAGGAATTTGTCTATGTCTTCCTGATTTTCTAGCTTATTGGAGTATAAATTTTCAAATTAGTTTCTGATAATCTTCTGGATTTCAGTGGTATCTGTAGTAGTATTTCTTTTTTCCATCATGGATTTTAATAATTTGCATTTTTCCCTCTTTCTTTTAGCTACCTTGGCTAAGAGTTTATCAATTTTGTTTATTCTTTCAAAAACCCAAATTTTTCTTTTATCTTTCTTTAAAGTTGCTTTTAAATTTCAATTTCATTGATTTTTGTCTCTGATTTTAATTATTTCCTGTCTTTTACTGATTTGGGTATTATTTTGTTCTTCTTTTTCTAGGGCTATGTAATATAAGGTTAACTCATCTATTTTACATCTTTCTATTCTTTTAACTTATGAGCTCAATGATATAAATTTTCCTCTTAGAACCACTTCCACAGTGTACCAGGGAGTTTGATATGTTGTATCACTATTCACATTTACCTCTATTTTTAAAATTTCCCCCCTGATTTCTTCTGCTATCCATTCATCATTCAAAAATTTATTATTTATTGTCCAGGTGATAGATTGTTTTATTGTTTCACTTATCATTAATTCTTAATTTATTTCAATTGTGATTGGATATAATGCAAGGCATTAATTTTTTGTTAATATTTGCTTTATGGCCTAAAATATGGTCTATTTTAGAAAATATTCCATATACTGCTGAGAAGAATATGTATTGTCATTGACTGATGAATTGTTGTTTATGTGACTGTTCAGTCTAATTTATTAATTATATTTTTTAGTTCTGTAGCATCTTCATTAGGTTTTTGTTTGGATGATGTATTCAGTGATGATAGAGTCATGTTAAAGTCACTAGTATTATTATGTTGTGGTCTATTTGATTCTTGACATCAAGAAGGTTTTGTTTGATGTATGCAGATGCTCTATTTAGTGCATAAATATTCACAATCATTATTTTTTCTTATGGTACAATTTCCTCTAGTAGTATAAAGTGACCTTCCTTGTCTTTTCTTATTTATTTTGACTTGAAGTCTACTTTGTCTGACATGAGGATAGAAACCCCTGCTTATGCACAAGATCCATGTGAACGGTATTTTTTCCCAACCTTTTATTTTCAATCTGGGGATGTCTTTGTCTATGAGGTGAGTGTCTGGAGATGGCATATTGTTGGGTCTTGTTTTTTTAATCCAATCTTCCAACCTATGTCTTTTGATTAAAGAGCTTAGACTATTTACATTCAATGTAATTTTTGAGAGATATTTTTATTTTCTGTCATTTTTATTTATTTATAGCATTTAAGTTGAATTTGATTTTAATTTGATTGACTATTCTTCTAGTGTATTTTTTCCTTCTGGTTTTCATTTTTATTTTTCATTTCTTCTTCATAAAATATTTTGTTGACTGTATTTTGTAGTGCAGGCTTTCTAGTTGTGAATTCTTTTAGCTTTTGTTTTTATTTTTCATGGAAGATTTTTATTCCATCTTCAATTCTGAGGCTTAATTTTGCTGGGTATACTATTCTTGGTTGGCATCCAATTCTTTCAGAACTTGATATATGTTATTCCAAGGCCTCCTAGTTCTTAAGGTCAGGTTGAGAAATCAGTTGATTTCTGGGTTGCTTTCCCTCTAAAGTTGACAGTCATTTTTCTCTAGTAGCTTTTAAAATTCTATCCTTATTCTGTATTTTAGGTATTTTCATAATGATGTGTGTTGGAGTGGATCCATTATAATTTTGTATATTTGGAATCTTGTTTGCCTCCTGTATTTGAATTTCCATTTCATTCTTAAGTTTGGGAAATTTTTCTGATATTATTTCATTGAAAAGATTGTGAATTGTTAGTTTGCATTTCAGAGCCTTTCTCTATCCCAATGAGCCTTAAATATGGCCTTTGAATATTATCCCAGATTTCTTGAATATTCTGTTCATTTTTCCTTTATGGTCAACTTTATTCATAAGATTATATGCTTTGTATTTGAGACCTTGAAAATCTATCTTCACAGTGGTCTAATCTATTGGTGATGCTTTCCAATGAATTTTTAATTTGGTGTATTGATTCTGGTAACCTATCTTCCAGTCTCTCTAGGTCTCAGACTTTGTAATATTGAGTCATTGAGCATTTATTTTTCACTCACTTCTCAATTCTGCTTTTCCTTTGCTGCCTCATTCTGTTTTGTGAGGAGATCAGGACCACTTCCTAGCTTGCTTCTGACATCTTCCCCTCCACCCCCAAGGTTGTTACAGTTTGGACTTGGAGTAGCCACCAAAAAGTTCATGCATTGAAAGCATGATCCCCAAAGAAGCAAGAAGGTTCAAAGGTGGGGCTTTTAGGCAATAAATAAGGCTCTGACCTCATAGATAGCTGAAGAGACTACTGCATGATTACTGCAGGCAGGTGGGGCATGGCTGGAGGAGATGGGTCAAGGGTGCCCAACATGAAAATGTTCATCTTCCCATGGCTTGTCCCTCTCTCTGCTTCCTGGCTGCCATGAGGGGAGTCATGTTTCTCTACCATACCCTTCTACCATGATGTTCTGCCTTATCTCAGGCCCAGAGAAATGAAGTCTACCCAGCATAGACTGAGTCATATGAAACCATGAACAAACCAAACTTTTCCTTCCCTATATTTTTCTTATTGGGTATTTTTGTCACAGTGACAAAAGGCTAACACAAAGATCACCTGCTAGAGAGAAGATGCCTTCTAAGCTCCCTTTTAACCATTAAGCGTCATGACTCTTTGATTTTACTCCTGAGTCACTGGAGAGCATTTAAGTGCTCCCAATTAAATGAGACTTTAGCTGACACCTGTAAATGAAGAGGAAAGGGAAATTAATTGAATGTGATCATTAAGCTAAGATCATTAAAAAAGACAATTTATTTAACGGTGAATGTATCCAAGAGATGTGAAACTGACTAATTAATACCTGCAACATTTACAGAAAATTCATGTGGGAAACCTGAACTGTTGAAGTCTATATATAAGAGAAGTTATAGCCAATGGTCTTGAGCTGCAATTGGCCTATACTGTATCCCCCTAAGGATATCTAAGGTGAGTCATGGTATCCTTACAGATGATAAAACACAAAATGGGCAAAAATCCCATCCTATACATATTTCACTACACTACGTAAAAGTGCAAAGGCAAATTGCGTTTTAGGACTGGAGAGAAACTATTACAGATCACGAGGAAGGCAGAATTATAAGTGGAGCCCCAATTTTTCCCTCTCTTTCAGTTACATATTCAAACAAATGCTGAACGATTTACTTTAAGTCAGAAGGATTATAGATGTGAGGTTTCTAAGTGTGAGAGTGCACAAGACAAGAAATTGCAGGTAGCCTCTGGATGCTGACAGCAACTTCCATCCAAGAGCCAGAAAGGAATGGGACCCTCAATCCTACAACCACAAGCAATTACATGAATGACCTTGGAAGTGAATTCTTCCCCTGAATATCCAGATAAAACTCTAAGTTGTGTGACTAGCTTGGGTGACACCTTAAGTGTGAGATATAGTGCTCTCTTATACTGGTGACCTATAGAACTGAAAGACAGTTAATGAGTATTGTTTTAAATCATTAAGTTAGTGCTAATTTCTTATGTAGCAATAGAAATGTAATATATATATATATATATATATATATATATATA
Source organism: Tamias sibiricus (assembly GCA_025594165.1). Taxonomy (NCBI): domain Eukaryota; kingdom Metazoa; phylum Chordata; class Mammalia; order Rodentia; family Sciuridae; genus Tamias; species Tamias sibiricus. The sequence goes on from CM046667.1 coordinate 132,441,385, forward strand.
TACACACAAATTATTTTAGATCATGCATATGATTTATAGTGTAACATAATATCTTATTACTTATGTGAGATTTTTTTAAAGGTAGTGATAGGAATTGTGAAAGACTGCTGGATCAGCTTGATAGCTGTGCATGTACAATGATAATGAAGGTAAGCTAATACTGATTAGGTGCACTTTGAACAATGGGAGATGGAAGTTTTGGCAGATAAATTTTTCTTTCTTCTTCCTAGCCAGATTACCCTGACACACATTGGCTCATGTGTCATCTCAGAAGATATTCTCACAGAATCAAATAAACAGTGCTTGTGAAACCAAGCAGTGGTGGGGCTTGATAATGTCCACATGTATTTGACTTTTCTCCTTTTCCCACATTCCTGCTGTCCCTGGGAGGACACTTTCATAACATGAAGTAGCACACGTACCTGAGATTTTATCTCCCTGGGGAACTCATGCTAAAGCCTAGTACCCTTATGTGGTTCCAGTCATCTGCTTCAGTAATTCAAGTGGGATTACTTTGCTCATAAGACTGGAGATTTTCCACTTACAATTAAGGAAAGCATACACCCTTCACTTTTTTAATATGTTACTGTCAACTTTCCTTTTTATATTGTAATTTTAATGAAAGTAATTGTCTCTCAATTGATTTATTCTTTTAGCTTATGTTATTGGTCAAAATCATCTGCCTTTTTAATCATGGCTGAAATCCTTGCTGGATATGTTTTTCCTTTCATAGCTTATGTCCATATCACTGCCAAATGTGGCTAGCAACCCACTTTCCCTCCTCCACAGGGTTGCTTTTAGAGTTAAATGAACTAATATATATATATATATATATATATATACATATATATATATATATATACATATATATATATATATCCTAACCCCATATATATATATATATATATATATATATATATATATATATATATCCTGACCATATATATATAATGAAATATATATATATATATATCCTGACCATATATATATATTATATATATATATATATATATATATATCCTGACCATATATATATATATAATTATCTTTCATGAAGAGTGCTATGTCCATAGGGTTTGTGTTGTTGTGGTTTTTAAATGAAGATGGCAGATTTAGGTGGGTTGCCTGAAACATTTGGAAACCTGTGTGAATCATTCTCAGGTTTCAATACTGTGGATTTTCTATGATTGTCAGGGCACAACCATACCCTTTCCTGTGGATTTGTGTAAGAAGATGCTTCTCCTAGTCAGCTTAGGAAGTGGCTTCATCAACCTCTTCCTGCTTTGAATTTTCTTTCTTCTTGGGTTTCCCTTTTAACTTAGTTTCTACCACTTTTTAAACAGTCTGCCCAGTTTTTAAACAGATTTTGAGAACAATTTTAGGTTCACAGCAAAGTTGAACAGAAAGTACAGAGAGTTCCCATATACCAGCTGTCCCCACAACCTCCATCAGTGTCAACATCCTGCACCAGAGTGGTACATTTTTTACAATTGATGCACCTATGTTGACACATCATTATCTCTCAAAGTTCAGTTGGCTTTAGGTTTCACTTTTGTTGTACATTTTAAGGATTTTGATAGATATATAATTACATGTGTTCACTACTATAGTATCATGTAGAATAATCACACTGCCCTAAAAATCATTTGTGTCTTGATTTTACATCTCTTCTGACCCCATAGGTTTTCCTTTTCCAAAATGTCTTATTGTATCCTCTTCAAACTGGCTTCTTTCCCTTAGGAATACGCTTTTACGTTTGTTACGTGTCTTTTCAAGGCTTGATAGCTCATTTATTACAATACTTAATAACGTTTTTTTGTCTGGATGAACCATAATTTATTTATTCATTCACCTACTAAAGGACATCTTAATTGATTTCTAAGTTTTTGCAATTATGAGTAAAGCTATTATAAGCATCTGTATGCAGATTTTTTTTGTGTGGTTTTCATCTCATTTGAGCAACTCTATGAAATCATGATTGCTAGATCATATGGTTAGTTTTGCAAAACTGTCTTCCAATGAGACTGTATTAGTTTGTATTCCTACTACATGTCCAATAAGCTATAAGCAGTAATGATGTATGTGTTGCTGCAGACGTGTCTTTAAAGGGATACCTAGGCCCTCCTCAACCATGTTCTGCTGTTTAGAAGATGAATGAGTGAATGACCCAACATCAGTTGTAAAATGAAATCCACAACAAAGTGTTGGTAGAAGAGAAAGTTAAAAGCTCTCTGGCTCCCAGATAATTGTAAGGGTTTCCACATTTGCCTACTTCATCCTTCAATGTGGAAGAGGAATGACCTTCTCTCTTGTTTAAAACACTGCTATTTGGTATTCCTGTAACAAGAAGCTGAATACATTTTCCAGGTATAACATTCTCTAATCTAGTCATCTCATCTTAGTTCCAGACCCCAGTATGTAATGGCTTCAGTTCATTTAATGATTATCACCATTTGAATGTCCCACAGGTACATGACATTCAGCTGAGTTAAACAAATTTCCTATACAAAAATGAAAACAAAACCCATTTTCCCCCAGGGTTTCATTTATCGGTAAATCATATCATCATCCTCTCATATACTAAGTCAAGCAACGTAGCAATAAATCTTGACTCCTCTCTCTCTCTGTGACTTCTGTGATTTGCTTAAGACTTTGAATGCCTGTCTGTGATATCTATGCATGCACACATGTCTACCCAGATGTGATCTTCTAAAATTTCTGGAATACTTTTACTTCTTTCCCTACTACCAACTTAGTACAAATCTTGAATCTTTTCCTGCCTTCCAGCATCAGTTCTTACTCCCCTCTAAACCATTACCTGTGACCAGTCAGGCCTTCTTCCCACAGTTCAAGTTTGATCATCAAATCCACATCATGTCAAAACCCTTTAATGCTCCCCTTTACCCTCAAGATGAAGTCCATGCTCATGAGTATGGCTTACAAACACCTCTTTAATATGTCCCTCAATTATTTTCATGACAGAGTTTTCTCACAACATGGCTGAAACTCATTAGTGGGGTCAGGAAATCAATTTAGTTGGTCATGACCAGCATCTACTTTAATACCCACAAAGAGTAGAATAGAATACAATAAAAGATATGGGAATTCAGCTCAAATAGTAAGGGTGTTTCCAGAAGTATTTGTTTCAGTTATAAATGTAATGCCTTTTCTGGATACAGGGAGATTTTGAGAGCTGTTGTTCTATGCTATCACAACACACCACTCTTCTTGTTATGCATTCTCCAGCTTCTTGAATTTTTTTTCAGTCCCTCAAATATAACACACAGCCTCTTTCCACAGAGATTTTTGTACCTGAGATATTTGATCCTGTGTTTTTGCATGAGTGAGCATAAGTCTATTCAAATATGTGTATAACTGAAGGATGGAGTTGCAGGCAAATCTTTATTGCTGTATTCTTTTCTGTGTTTTCAACATTTCTACACATATTTCATTGCTTTACAACCAAAGTACAAAGTATACATTTCATATAAATAAAAGGCTTAGAGTGTAATTGAAGAGAAAGACAAGCAAAGTGTAATAATTTTAACATGCATAATTAGGTGCCACTTTGTGTTTCATGAGGGATTGCTGTCTGGAAAAGGTAACTAGTAAGCTTGAGCTGAAAAAAAGTGTGACAACTATTAGCCAGATAAAGCAAGGGGCAGGGGGGCTTTCCAAACAGAGACAGTGGCATGTGCATGGTACAGAAATCTGAACTCATGTCATGGGAATCATTTATAATGTGTTATTATTAGAGAGTATACCATGTGGTGGGTGAACAATATCATGGAAATATATGAAAGTACATCAGATTCAGATTTTTCTTTATCCCACAAGTGATAGGAAGCTGCACAATGTTTACAAGCCAGATCACAGATGACCAGATCAGGGTTTGGAAAGTAGCATGAGTATGGAAGATGGAATGACTCTAGATGAGGAGGAAATTGCATAGTTAGCTACATTTTTTCCTTGTCATCTTCCTCTACCTTTATCTGTTGACAGCTCATATTTCTGAAGAGCACAGGACACTCATGAACTCCAATATTGGGAATGCTTACTGGGTTGTGAATTTGCAGGTGTGCTCTGTGCCTGGAGCCAGCCTTGGGTAGGTAAAGCTTCAGTCACTCAGAGCTGGATATAATTGGCCCCTGTGGGGCCAAGACAAGGAGGGTGGGAAAGAGAAAGGAGTATAGAACCCAGGGGATGTATGATTACTTTACGCATATTTATTCTTCATGACAAAATGAACACTGTTCAGAAAGTAGCATGATAAACACATTTATTACAGTTCCTGATCTCTTCTGCTTCCATCAGTGAAAAACCCTGAATTACCTATCAGGCCTCAAAAATGGCATTGATCTAAGTACTGAGTCAAAGTTGACCTAGTCCTGACATTCTGCCAATGCCTAAATGCTGGCAGCACAGCTAAATAATGTGGGATCTTTCCTTTTGCTTCCTCAAGGGCAGGCCTGGCAGTGGCATCAATGTAGGCTTTACAGTCCAACTCCAGTTAGAATTCACGTTCAATATCTTGGGGACCTTGGTTTACCTATCCTAGGATAAGAATGTGCAACTTGCTGAATAGAATCAGATAGTTAATGGAATAGCCAGGGTCCCACTCCTGGGACATAATGAGATCTCAAAAAATGATATGAATAATAATGCTAATATAAATGCTGATAATAATAGCATAACATTTTAAAGAAATAGCAACTAAGACACATTGATTACATATTTGTAGGCATTTCCATACATCAACCCATTTAATATTCACATTTTTTAAAAAGTGAATTTGAGTTTTTGATAGGTTTATTTTCTTGAAGTCATAAATCTAGTAAGTCAAGAGCTGAGACTTGATCCCAGGACTATATGGCACCAGGTTCTAACTCCTCTCTGATATCACCATAATAGAAGAGATGTGCCTTTTTAAATTTTATCTTGCATTCTTCTTATCTTGTAGCTAATCTGAATTCTACTCCTTTGAAATGTTGCTTATTACATTTTGCAGCTTTGATTAGTGCTATTACTAAGACTTAGCTGCATAGGTTTATTTGAACAATCATGCATGTCACTTTAAAAAAAGAATTTCTAAATAACCTGCCAGTTTTGACTATCTTGAAAAAAAATTGATTACACTTGTGGTCGGTGACAGAAATGAAAAGTTGCAGGATGTTTAATTTTATATTACTTCCAGTGGCAGTTACTAAAGCCTCATCACACTTCTTCATAAGTAATACATTACTGGAAAAGGAGAAAGATCATGTCATTTTTCTACCAGCTGGAAATAACTAATTTGGATTTTAATGGCACAGTTATTGTGCTGCAGAAAAGAATTGTTCAGATTTTTTTTTTTCTTATGACTCACTGCCAATCTCCTGCCATGACACTTGAAGCGATGCTGGCCCAAGCAATCTCATTAGGATTCTTTTCCCAGGTTAAGCTGTTGCAATCCTATGTTCTTTTGAAAATGGTTTCTTGAGAACATACTGAGAACATGGCAATGTACTATGTTTCCCCTGTGCTGTCTGTGTTCAACTACCTTACAGACACTGAGCTCAGCTCACCAGCCAGGCTTACTGCAGGCTCAGGGCAAATCTTTGTAGCAAAGACATGTTTGGAGTGATTATGGAAGATGTTTGCAGCCATCCCTTACTTAGCCTACAAGTTTCATTTTAATGATACAGGGGTTTATAATTCTGCACCATTATTTACTGATAGAAGGAGGGGACATTTAATTTCCTGCAATTGTTTCTGTCTAGAAGAACCACCTGCTGCAGTTTCTGACTTGCAGAAATTTATTCAGATCTAATTTCAATGTCATTTAATTTAATTCTCACAAAACTCTAAGATGTAAAGATGATATTTTATCCCATTTTCCTGATAAGAAAACTGATCAGAGATATTAAGTAATTTGCCCAAGATCACACAGCCAATATGTAGTAGATGTTGGGATTCTAAGAGACAGATTTCAGATGTTTCTTTCTTCCATGTCTTGGTTTCCCATGATACCACTCTCATTGGAATTCCAGTAGCACTTGGCTTATCACTGTCACTGGGCACATTGTAGTTCTATCTTGAATTGTAATGAGATGTAATTGTGGATTGTCTTGCCAATGAGTTCTGTCTCCTGGAAGGTAGATGGCAGATCTTACTCATCTCTCTATTCTTCATAGTGCTGACTCTATAGAGCCTGGAACTTGAAACTTATGGTGTAGAGAATTAAATACATGTTCAGGAAAGGACTACAGGTTAAATAAATATATTTGTACACTTTTCCAAGAAATATTTAGGAATTGTATTCTTTTTGATATTTTTTCTTAGCTTTATACTCCATTGAATAAATTAATATTCTGAACTAAATATACAGTGGATGTTGGGGGAGAAAAATAGAAGAAAAGTTTTTTTTTTTTCTTTCTTTTCCAACAAAGGTTTTAAGTGTCAGTGCAATAACTGGAAAGAAGAAAAACAAGTGACATAAGATGTGACAGTCAACTGTGATCAAGCATCATCTGGCTATTCAATACATGTCATGGTTCAAGGAACTCATTAATAATCTCTTATATTTGTCTACCTGGAGGTTTTATATATATATATATAAAACTGTGCAAAGATTATATATATATATATATATATATATATATATATATATAATCTTTGCACAGTCCTGTGAGATGAATGGGACAGCATGTTTTTATTGGGAAGAGACATAAATTGAAGCTCAAGGAGGTTAGATAACAACATGGGATAAGATTCCATACCTAATATGTACTGTAGAGCTGAGACTGGCATCCAGTCTTGATTGCATTTCCATGCTGACTTTTGGAGGAATCCATCCACTTAGTAACTCAAGCTGGAAGTCTGAAAGTTATTCACAACATCTCCCCTTCTGTGTCCTATCTCCAAGCATCTCTTCAGTGTGTTTCCTTTTATTTCCCTGCTACCAGCTTGCTCCTGTCCATCATGGGTTTAAGCTGAAGCTTCCTATTTTTGGAAATACTGCTTCTTATTTTCCTCTTTAATCTATTGTCTGTAAAACTTCAAATGTATCAAATCATTCACTTGCCTGAAACCCTTACATGGCTCCACAGTTCCTTAGCTTTATACCCAAGATTCTTACCAGTATTGTTTGGTTTCACTTTTCCCTTCTTTCACAATTATTATCACTCCACCCCTATGATGAAACTAACTGAGGTTGCTACTAATTTCTGAACTGTTTCACATAAAGTTCTCTCAGAATTTACAGAAATCCTTTGTTTTTCATTATCCAGCTTCCTTTCTGTTTCGAATCCATTCATTCTTTAGATCTCTAACTAGGTATTATCTCTTCCTAGAAGGTTTTCCTGATGATTCAAGTTCATGAGAGGGGCCCTTTATCTAATTTGTGCAATAGTATCTCGCACTCATTCTTACAGCATTAATCACACTGCAGTGTAATTGTCACATTGTATTTTCTATTAAACTGGGCTGTATTCAGATGATCAAAACTGGGTGACATGGTTCTTCTTTCAGCTTCCTTGGGGAACTTGGAGACATATGACTGGAGCACTGCTATAGAGTTGATGGGCAGACTAAAGCGTCTGGGTGAATGATAAATACTGTGGACCTGACTTATTATTGTAAGCCAAGTCATGCTTGACTTATATCCACAGTATTTGAAAACTTTGAGCAATGGTGGATAAATAAGAACTCATTGCAATCCTTTCTTTAAAAATCTCACTTTAAATCTGAATAAAACCAACTAATGGAAAAAATGGCATAATTTTATTTAATGAAAATGCTATCATGCCTCCTAGCCATAAACTTTCTGAACTACAACCTCAAATGTATTAAGAATTTATGATATGTTTGCTGTTTTTAGAATCTGGAATATCCATATTAATAATTATGGTCTTTGTAATAGTGAAAATATGTAGCTATTTGATATACATACTTTAATTTATGTTTGGTAGTTTACAATGGGCACTGTAGGTTTCTCACGGACAGGAACTATTGTTTGATCCTCAATGTCTAGCATAGTGTATGGAATATAATATTACCCTAGTAAATCTTTTAATGAATTATTATTTTCAAATAGTTTAATTGTTTGATTCTTACCACAGCTCTGGTTGTCAGGGCTGGCATTCTCCAGATTAATAGAACAAAACAAGAACTTAAAAACTTAAACATGTAACTAAATGAGGAAAAACACTTGGTGGGCTCCCTGGGAATGTGGTTGATTAATAATAGCTATCCATCCAATTTCCTTTTACAGAGATAGAGCCTGGTTGTATTCAAGACCTTTATTTGTTTTCATACAAATTTGACCACAGAGCTGAAATCTCTGGGAAGATAGTGGAGGGGTTGTGAGGCTGAGGAAATGTGAGGTATGTGAAAATGTGAGGTATGTGAGGTACAAATAAAGGGTAAAGGCAGAGCTCCACAGAGAATCAGGATGTTTGGAGAAATGAGAAAGAATCAATATCAAATATCAAAACTCTTTTGTATTTCCTATGAATACTTTAGTAAAATCTATATGTCTCCCCAACACTTTTACTATAAGCTCATTTTTCCTGATGAATATGAAGAAGTGCCAACTATCTGAGATTTTAGGCAGAGCATTATATTTTGGTACTGAGAGGTTTAAGAATGTGCCTAGTCACTTGGATAGTGGGTGTTGGGGAAATTTGTTTACTCATTATGTAAGTATTTACTGAGTATCTCCTAAATGTCAGTCACTGAAAATAGAGCTGTAAACAAGTTTTCCAAGGTCTCTTTGCTTGTGGAACTTAGATTCTAGTAGCAGAGCCAAACAATGTACTGAAAACACAATAAAGCTTATGATGAGTACTTTGAATGGGGAAAAAAATAAAAAAGGGTTATGTGATAGGAGAACAAAATGGAATTTAAAATTCTCTAAAAATTTAAAGCATGATTTTTTTTAACTTTTTACAGGATCATCGGAGAAGTTCTAAGGGGAAGTATCCAAAGTGAGACCTAGAAAGGAGAAGGTGCAACATGGCCAAAAGAAAGAAGAAAATTTAAGGCATAGGGAGCAGCAAGTAAAAATATATTGAGGCAAGAGAGAGACTGGCATATACTATGAACAGGCAGAAGGCTATTGTTATTGGAGAAGTGGTGGAGTGGCATTAAATTATACCAAAATAGAGAATTTTAAAAATTCTTTGTTTAACATTCTTTTCCCTTCACTTCTGTACCTTATAATGATGATGAAATGATAATGGTATTTACATTGGACTGTTTTCATGGAGTTGTAATGAATAATATTGTTTCTGGAATGAAGTATACTTTGGTGCAAAATTTTAAATAGGAAGTTTTCTGTACATCATCTTTACTATTCGTAGAATTGTCTTTTCTCAGTGACACTGACCAATGCTTTATCTTAGTACCAGTGTCTATTTTACCTTGTTGCCTTTTCCAAGAAGATGGAAAGTGTTTTATTTCTTAACTATAAATGACAGTAGAGCATTAATGTGATGAATTGCTTTAATTCCAATAAATGTATTCAAAACTGAAGAAGGCCAGGACTGAAGCACTTTGCTGATACATTCTAAAAGTAATGCTTTTATCCATCAATAAAGCCAATCAATCCATCTGGAACGCCCAAATATAAAATTTGATGTTCAGAAATATATGGGTTTATAAAAATAATTTCAGAGTTTTTCTATAAGGATTTTTGCTTTGCATATTACAAAGAATTCAATGTTATTTTTCTGCCTAAGGAAATAGGCCAACTTCCAACAACAGCACCTGCCAGTTTTCATGATGTTGAGAAGAAAGAAATAAATAAAACACAACCATCTTGAAACAGATTTCTTATACTCTAGAGATAAGGCAATTACAAAGCTTAGTAGCCTCCATTTTTCCTGACTTGACCATTCTAACAATTGGCATGCTTAAAAAGCCATAAACATTGGTCAAAATGAAATGTGACAATGGAGTGAGTTTCACTGTATTTTTCTAAGCAATAACCCTTCTCTTATACATCTGTTAACACTGCACATATCCAGGAAAAATTCAAAATTGTTCTTAGTAAACATTAATGAGAAAGCATAGTGTTGATAATATTGTTCCTAGAATGAAAGTTTCTAGTCACCCCTTAGAACTTCTTGGATCATTCTATTAAAAGAAAACATGCTTTACTGGTTTAGATAGAATTAATTCCATTTTACTCTCTATCACATAATCCTGTTTTATTTTTTCCCCTTTAAAGTACTCATCATGAAGCACCACTCATTAGTTGTGTGATTTTAAGAAAGCTGTTTAATTACGGTGTTCCTCAGTTTTTCCATCTGTAAAATACCAAATAAGCTATCAAGAAATATTAGCTATTTTAATAGTTCACTCCAATATTTAATATTTTAAGATAATCAAATACAAGTTATAAGAACTGGACTACTGGACTTAAACTTAGAGAATCCTGTTGTAAATTATACCATTGTATGCTAGGTTTGTGCTAAAGCTCTAAATGAATAGAACACACACACACACACACACACACACACACACACACACGAGTGAGAGAAAGGGAGGGGGGAGAGAGAGAGGAAGGAGATACCTGGTTCCATTGAAATTCTGGAAAATTTTTGCAATTTTTAGAAATTCTTTTTTGAAGATTTATTCTTTTTAAGTAGTCCCAGTATACAAAAGTTCTCCATTATCGAGGAAAAATACCTCTAAAAATGGCAATAGCTTATTATTTGACAAGGCAATTGCTTATTCACGTAATCACTTATTTTGTTTAAAAATAGTAAAGCATGTTTCTATAAGAAGGAAACTATGTGTCAGTTCAGTGAGGATGTATTCTCTCTCATTTGGAAATGTAAGATTGTTCAACTTTGTGAATCCCAAGACAAAAACAAAGATACAGTAATATAAAATCAGAGAAATAATGGATGTTATTAGTGTGGGCAGGATATCAAAACAATCTGAGAAGGAAAAATAGAGCTAGAGGAAGGTAAGATGTCAGAATAGTATCATACAGAATTTCTAAACCAAGTCAAGCAAAGGAGAGAATGTTTATCCGTAGAAAATGTAGGAGCAGGTCTGGCAAAATTTTTCACATTATCTTTACCTGGGAACCTGGTTGTTCACACTAGAGGACCAGGTCAATTTTTTATTTCATGTTCTATATGGATGCAACTGTGTTTCATTGAAAAGAGAAATTGTGGAAATTGTAATCAATACTCTATAGCTCTATTTGTAGTGATTCCAGTAATCTTAAAAGTGACATCCTCTGTGCCAGGCATTTGGCAAGCTGCAGTATGAGTCAATTATGCACTGATTCATGTGGTGACATAACATACAAAGATAACAGTGAACATGCATTTATGATTAGCTTTCTAGTAGCCATTAAAGTTATCATTATCATTAAAGTTATCCAAAGAACATAGAGGAAAAGATCATTTAAATTTTTTATAAAATAAGCAGTGACTCTAATCAGGATGTCACACTTTATCATTTAGATATGCTACATAGATACATCACATTTTCCAAATGCTCATTCAGCTCTTTATCTTTGCAAATATGAAATACATATTTATAATCAGTAAGAATCGGCATCTCCTTGCACATGACCATCAGATTCAATCACTTCAGTTCCCCTCCTCTTGAAGACAGTGGTTACAGGGAATGAAGAAATTGTAAAAGTCATTTAACTATTCTATTTTTCTTAACAGAAAGACATTTCATAGTCATCTTTGAATTTACTTTAATACTTAAACCATGTACAAAATATTTTATAAAGCATATAAATATTAATTATAAAACACAAGGAAAGGTTATAAAGTATAAAAGATAATTACCCTAATAAAATATGCCTTTTTGAAAATGGAAATAAGATAAAATAGAATTTGTTTATATGGCATGAACCTATAACTTTACTACAGTAACTATGTTTATAATAACTAATATAGGAAATGAGCACAAAAGAGATTCTCAAATTGGGTAAGACTCCTAAAATATTATATAATGTTGCTGATAGCAAATTGTGATATTTAGAAATTAATTTTAGCAAATATGTAAGAGGAAAGGCTAAATTATTTTTCTGTCATAATTATAAGAAAGGAAATCACATATCATTATCAAATGAAGAAGCAAATGCAGCCAAATGTGCAGAAGAGTATTATAGAGATGGTTCAGGAAGATAATTAATTTTAAAATTTCAAGTTTCTGGATTCAATGATCTATGTTATTCATCATATTTGTAAATTTTGTAATATTTGTGGTTTCTCTTATTCTAAATAAATATCCATATGCTTACTTAATTTCATATTCATGAATCTATATTACTTTCTAAAATTGTAAAAGCTTCAAACTTCACAAAAACTTGCATTCACCTTTTATCCTACTTTAAATACCAATTTGTATTTTACTAGATTTTCAGGAAAAGTAATATTGTGGGTAACTCATCACAAGCACTGCATATGTTAATATATATATATGTTAATATATAATATATATTGCATATGTTAATATATATATATAATATATATTGTATTATATATGTATATGTGTATATATATATGTGCATATATATATATATATATTTGTAGTGTAAATTGAACCCAGGGGAGCTTAAACACTGAGCCACATCCCCAGCCCTTCACATATTTTATTTAGAGACAGGGACTTCCTGAGTTACTTCGGGCCTCACTAAGTTGCTAAGGCTGGCTTTGAATTTGCAATCCTCCTGGACAGCCTCCCAAAGTGCTAGGATTACAGGCATGTTCCACTGCACCTGGCTAAATATGTAAAATATTGATTGTACCAATTCTATTAACATATTATTACATATCAATTGATTTGAATGTTTTTACTCACAAAGTCAACATGATAATTATGCTGAATATCTTTGATAAAAATATATTTTCTTTTTGCATATTATTCTTTGTTAAACTATATTTTCAGAAGTAGAACTGCTAAATCAAAATTTGTAGGTCTGTGTCTTTCTCTGCCTCTCTCTCTCTCTCCCTTTCTCTCCTTTCCTGTCTTACTTTCCTTTTTTTTTCTCTCCCAAGTCATTTTCAGAATGGGTTTGGAAATTTCCACCTCAATCAACACACCCTCATCAACATTAAGTACTATCATTAAAAGTAGTATTTTCAGGGGCTGGGGTTGTGGTTCAGTGATAGAGGACTTGCCTAGCATGTGTGAGGCACTGGGTTCGATTCTCAGCACCACATATAAATAAAAATAAAATATAGGTCCATAGACACCTATAAAAAGTAGTATTTGCCAATTTCATAAATCAAATGTGTCTTTAAATTTACTTGTATTTTTCTTACTAGATAGCTTTGAACATTTGTATGTGCACTACTAAAAGTTAACTGTTACTATCTTTTGGGTGTTCTTATTGTGGTTGTCTTGTTTTCCTTACTGAGCTGTATCAAAAATGTATCCAAGCATTTCTCCTACAGACCTCAAGGTTTGTTTCCATAATATGATTTGTGTATAATAAACTGGGTAACATAATTTGCAACTGGTTATAATTCTCCAATCATCTGAACCTGGAACTAGGAATATAGGAGGAAAAAATTAAAATCAAACATCTCTTGTATAGTAGGGTCGTTTCCAGTCACATTCATTTTATTCATAAAAGCCATGAATGATAAAGTTGATAAAAATAAGCAGGAAAGATGAACTGGTCGGTCTAGTGATGCTAGGAAAACAAACACTCATGAAATAGCTATATTTAATAAAATAATACATAGGATTTTCTTAATGCTGTTTAGGTTATGTAACTATGCTCTCATTTATGACTCTGAGACTACCTTAATTAAAATATACCTAAAGGAAATTTTCTATTTTTTAGTTAAGATTCTAACTTCTAATTTTTTCCATTTTCTCCTTCCAAACAATTTTTTCATATACAATTGGTAATAAAAGAAATTGCTTGAGTATATATCTATCTTGTTCTACTAGAACAGATGGTATTTAATGGCAAATTAATTTATTAATCCTTTGTCATATATGTTATGATTTACCTCATTTATTATTATTTGCCTTTTAACTTATTTGTGTTTTGATTAATAGAATATCTTATAGATACCTGAATGAATTTTCCTCTGTATTTTTAGTACATTCTATGCTTCTGTACTTACAGAATCCTTTCCATTTCTGCATTTATATTAATATTACAAATTATCCAAATGGTTAATGTTTTTAATTCAATGTTACATATTTAATTCTGATCCATTTATACCTTATTTTAGTATGTTGTGTGATATATTTTTTAAATCAACTTACTTAAGTTCATTTATTGGGTAAGCTGAACTGTGCTTTGTCTCTTCTATTTATATTAAAATCCTATGTAAAAGGCTAGAGCTATCACTCAGAAATAGAGCTCTTGCCTAGCATGTGCAAAATCTGGTTTAATCCCCAGCAACACAAACCCATACACAAATCCTACATAGAGAAGAATGTGCTTCGTAGAAACTGTCTATTTTCATACCCCTATCAATTTTTATGGTAGGTTTATAGTATACTTTTATTATTTCACAGTGATCTCATTCTTTTTTCTTCAAATTTTGAGGCTACAATTTCTCGTCATTGTTCTTTTTTTTATTGGTGCATATTATATACAAAGAATGGTGAGTTTCATCATGGCATCTCCATAATCACATAAAATGTAATTTCTTGTCATTGTTCCTGTTTTAACTAGTGTACATTAAGAAGAGGATCATCAACACATAACAAAAACAAATATACAAAACAAAACAAAGGCAAACTAACACATTCCTTTTTTGAGGGAAAAAAATGAGATTGACAGTGTAAAAGGACTATTTTTCATATGCATCTAATTAAATGTAGTTTACCGCTGGACTAAATTATAGAAGGGAAATATTATTTTTTTAATTAATCTATTTGACCCTTCTCATTCTTAGTACATATCATGATGTCCTAATTCCACAAGCTTTATTGTTATCCTTTTTTTCTAATTTTATTTGAAGGGCAAAACATCACACCGGGGACAGCCGTGCAGCTAAAAGGTTTATTTAACAGCCTTCGTGGCCGGTAGCAAAAACCAGAGAAGAGGTGCTCTGGTCGAAGGTCGAAGAGGTGGGAGAGGGGAGTCAGGGAGAAGAGAGTGTGCAAGCTCTGGTGGGAGAAGGGAGTCAAGGAGAGGGGAGTATGCAAGCTCTGGACAGAAGGTGGGTGCTTGGTCGCACCAGCTAGGATCTCTGGAGCTGTCGGCTAAAGCAGCTGCTATCTGGCTGGAGGCTGGAGCTGTCAGCTGGGGTCTGATGTCTGGCTGAAGGTGATGGGTCTGGAGCTGTTGGCTGGGGCAGCTGCCGTGGGCTGGAGGCGATGGGTCTGGAGCTGTTGCAGTGGCTTCTTCCTCTCTGCAGCGACGAGCCGATGTTGTGTGTCCATGTATCTCTCTCTGTCCGGTCTGAGTCTCTCGGACAGGGCCTTATATAGGGATTTCTGGTGGGGGGTGCACTAGAGCAACCCCAACGCCATTGGCTCTTTGCCCCTAGAACAGGGTGACCTTTAAGCCTATTGGCTCTTGCCAGAGGAAAAGAAACATCCTGCCCGGGGAAGAAACATCCTGCATGGGGGAAAAAACATCCTGTCCAGGGAAGAAAACATCATGCAGAGAATGAAACAAGGTTGCTTCTCTCAGGATGTGGAGAACTCTGGGGGGAGGGTAGCCCATCTATCATTATTAATGTATATTTGACAAATAAATTATATATATATTTTAAAGTATAGAATGTGATGATTTAATATATGTATAATCATTGTGAAATAGTAAAATCAAGAGAGGATATTCATCACCTCCATCGTTACCTTTTGTGCATATGAGTAGTTAAAAAAGCTTAGCATCTATTCTCCTATCAAATTTCAAGGACTTAATACATTATTATTAACACTAGTCCACAGATCTTACAAACTTAATCATCTCGTAACTGAAAGTTTATATATACTTTGATAAAATTTCCTCATGGTTCCAATACCCAGCCCTGGAAATCACCACTGTACATTCTGAATTCAATTTTTTAAATTTCCACATATAAGTTAGAGCACAAAGCATTTTTATTTCTCTGTCTCATTTATTTTACTTAGGCTAATGTTCTCAAAGCTCATCCATGTTTTTGAAAAGGACAAGATCCATTTCTATTTATAGGTTGAATAATATTCCAGTGTGGTTTTTTTTTTTGTGTGTGTGTATGTCTGTGTGTCAATCAACTGGAACTTAATTTTTATCCATGTCTTGGCTATTGTGAATAATATTTCAATAATATGGAAGTGTAGAGATGTCTTTGAAATGTTAATTTAATCACATCCAGAGGTGGAATTCTTCCATCCCCCACTCTTATTATATGTTAGCATCCACATATGAGACAGAACATTCAGCCTTCGTTTTTGGGGGGATTGGCTTATTTCTTTTAGCATAATATTCTCCAGATGCATCAATTTACTGGCAAATGCCATAATTTCCTTCTTCTTTATGGCTGAATTATTGTCCATTATGTATATGTACTGCATTATCTTTATGTATTTATCTGTTGAAGGACACCTAGTTTGGTTCCATAGCTTAGCTATTCTGAATTGAACTGCTGTGAACATTGACGTGGCTGTGTCAGTCTAGTATGCTGATTTTAACTCCTTTAGATATATGCCAAGGAGTGGGATAACTGGGTCAAATGGTAGTTCCATTCCAAGTTTTCTAAGGAATCTCTATACTGCTTTCCAGAGCAGTTGCACCAATTTGCCATCCCACCTGCAATGTATGAGTGAACCTCTTTCCTCACATCCTCACCAACATTTATTGTTACTTGTATTCTTGATAATTGTCATTCTGACTGGAGATGAAAACTCAGTTTAGTTTTAATTTGCATTTCTCTAGTTGCTAGTGATGAACATTTTTTCATATATTTGTTGACCATTCATATTTCTTCTGTAAAGTGTCTCTTCAGTTCCTTTGCCTATTTATTGATTGGGTTGTTTGGGTTTTTTGGTGTTAAGTTTTTTAGTTCTTTATATATCCCGGAGATTAATGCTCTGTCTGAGGTGAAGGTGGCAAAGAATTTCTCCCATTTTATAGGCTCTCTCTTTATATTTTTGATTATTTCCTTCGTTGTGAAAAGTATTTTTAATTTGATACCATCAATTTACTGATTCTTGATTTTGTTTCTTGTGCTTTGGGAGTCTTATTGAAAAAGTGGTTTCCTAAGGTGTTATGATGGAGATTTGGGCCTACTAGGCGCAGTATCTCTGTTCTACTGCCTATGTCTTTGATCCACTTTGAGTTTTGTGCAGGGTGAGAGATCAGGGTTTAATTTCATTTTGCTACATATGGATTTCCAGTTCTCCCAGCAGCATTTGCTGAAGAGGCTGTCTTTTCACCAATGTATGTTTATGGAACCTTTGCTTAGTATGAGATAACTGCATTTATGTGGGTTTGTCTCTGTGTCTTCTATTCTGTACTATTGGTCTTCATGGCTCTTATTGCCAATACCATGTCTTTTTTGTTACTATAGCTCTGCAGTATATATTAAGATCTGGTATAGTGATGCTTCCTGTTTTATTTTTCCTGCTGAGTATTGCTTTGGCTATTCTGGGCTTCTTATTTTTTAAAATGGATTTTATGACTGCTTTTTCTGTTTCTGTGAAGAATGTCATCACAACCTTAACAGAAATTGCATTAAATCTGTATAGCGCTTTTGGCAGTTTGGCTGTTTTGACAGTATTAATTCTGCCTACCAAGAGCATGGTAGATCTTTCCATCTTTTTTTTTTTTTTTTTTTTTTTTTTTTTTGTGCTAGGGATTGAACCCAGGACCTTGTGCATGCGAGGCAAGTACTCTACCAACTGAGCTATATCCCCAGCCCGATCTCTCCATTTTTTAAGGGCTCCTTCTGTTTCTTTCTTTAGTGTTCTGTAATTTTCATTGTAGAGGTCTTTCACCTCTTTTATTAGATTGATTCCAAAATATTTTATTTTTTGAGGTTATTGTGAATGTGATGGTTTTCCTAATTTCTCTTTCAGTTGATTCATCACAGACATATGGAATACAACTGATTTATGGGTGTTAATTTTAAATTTTGCTACTTTGCTGATTTCACTTATGAGTTGTAGAAGTTTTCTGGTGGAGTTTTTTGGGACTTATAAATATAGATTCATGTAGTCAGCAAATAGGGATAGTTTGATTTCTTTTCCTATTTATATCATTTTAATTTCTTTCTTTCTTTTTTTTTTTTTTTTTTTTTTTTGTGTGTGTGTACCCGGGATTGAACTGAGGGGCACTTGACCACTGGGCCACATCCCCAGCCCTTTTTTGTGTTTTTATTAGAGACAGGGTCTCACTGAGTTGCTAAGTGCCTCGCCATTGCTGAGGCTGGCTTTGAACTTGCTATCCTCCTGCCTCAGCCTCCCAAAGTGCTGGGATTACAGGCGTGCGCCACCGCACCCGGCTTTAATTTCTTTCTTTTAATTGCATTGGCTAGAGTTTCCAGAACCATGTTGAATAGAAGTGGTGAAAGAGGGCATCCCTGACTTGTCCCAGATCTTAGAGGAAATGCTTTCAATTTTTCTTCATTTAGAATGATGTTGGCCTTGGGTTTACCATATATACCCTTTATAATGTTGAGGTATGTTCCCACTATCTCTAGTTTTTTTTAGAATTTTGAACATGAAAGGATGCTGTATTTTGTCAAATGCTTTTTATGCATTTATAAAGATGATCATGTGATTCTTGTCTTTAGGTCTACTGATGTGATGATTACCTATATTTATTTCCATATGCTGAACCAAGTTTGTATCCCTGGGATGAACCCCACTTGAACATGGTGGACTATCTGTCTCTTTCTCTCTGTTAGCTTAGATAAGGGTTTATCAATTCCATTGATTTTTTTCAAAGAACCAACTATTTTTGTTGATTTTTTTCAATGGTTTTATTTGTTTTAATTGATTTCAGTTTTGATTTTAATTATTTCTTGTTGTCTACTTCTTTTGGTGTTGACTTATTCTTCTTTTTGTAGGTCTTTGAAATGTGATGTTAGGTTATTTAGTATGTATAAAAAGAACTTTCTATTTTTTTAATGAATGAGCTATATAACTTCCTCTTAGCACTATCTTCATACTGTCCCAAGATTTTGATATATTGTATCATTATTCTTATTTACCTCTAAGTGTTATTTTTAATTCATCCCTGATGTCATCTGCTATTTATTCATCATTCAGCCACATATTATTTAGTCTCTAGGTGTTGGAGTAGCTTTTATTTTTTATTTTATTATTGATTTCTAATTTCATTCCATTATGATCTTATAGGAATGAAGGTATTATCTCTATTTTTTTGTATTTGCTAACAGTTGCTTTGTGGCCTTCTTCTTTGAGAAGAAAGTGTGTTCAGTCCTTATTGTATGAAATATTCTATGTCTGTTTAGTCTAAATTATTTATTTTATTTTTCTATAGTTTCTTTATTTAGTTTTTCAGAAGATCTGTCCAGTGGAAAGAGATGTGTTTTAAAGTCACCCAGTATTATTGTGCCATGGTCTATTTATTTCTTGAAATTGAGAGGGTTTGTTTGATGTACATAGATGTTCCATTGTTTGGGGCATATTTTGATTATTTTATCTTGTTGCTTTATAATTCCCTTAAGCAGTATGAAATGTCCTTCTTTGTCCCTTCTGATTAATTTTGTTTTGAAATCCACTTTATCTGATGTGAGGATAGGAACCCCTGCTTGTTTACAAGATCCATGTAAATGTTTTCTCCCATTATTTTACCTTCAGTCTGTTGATGTCTTTGCCTATGAAGTCTGTTACAGTTAGAATATTGTTGGGACTTATTTTTAATCCAGTCTGCCACTCTATGTCTTTTGATTGATGAGTTTAGTCCATTTACATTCAATGTTATTATTGAGATATAATTTTTATTCCCTGTCATTTTGTTTTATTTCTGGTTTTTAATTTGAGTTAGTAACTCTGTTGATTAACTATTCTTTTAGTATAGTTCCTCCTTTTGCTGTTTTTCACTTTTATTTTTCATTTCTTCATGAAATATCTTAATGAGTATGTTTTGTAGTGCAGGCTTTCTAGTTGTGAATTATTTTTACTTTTGTTTCTCATGGAAGGCTTTTATTTCATTGACAATTCTGAAGCTTAATTTTGCTGGGTAAAGTATTCTTGGTTGACATCCATTTTATTTTAGAGTTTGTATATATTATTTCAAAATATGAGGGTCTGGGTGGTAAGATCAGCTGCGCTCTGGATTGGTTTTCTTCTAAATGTTATCTGTCATTTTCCTCTGGCAGCCTTTCAAATTCTATCCTTATTCTGTAGGTTAGGCATTTTTATAATAATGTGCCTTGGGTGGGTCTGTTGTGATTTTGTATATTTGGGGTACTGTAAGCCTCTTGCATTTGATTTTCCATTTTATTCTTTAGGTTTGGGAATTTTTTTTATATTATTTCATTGAAAAGATTGTGTATTCCTTTGGTCTGTATCTCTGAGCTTTAATTTATCTCCATAATTCTTAAACTTTATCTTTTCAGATTATCCAATGTTTCTTGGAATTTCTATTCATGATCTCTTAACATCTTTTCTCTACTGTCAACTTTGTTTTCAATATTATATACTTGTCTTCATTGCCTGAAACTCTGCCTTCCAAGTGATCTAGTTTGTTGGTGACACTTTCAACTGAATTTTTAATGTGGTTTATTGATTCATTCAAGTATTTCTGCCTGTTTTGTTTTTCTTTTTTTCCGAATCTCTATCTCTTTATTGAAATGATCTTTGACTTCCTGTATTTTCTCTCTCATTTCACTCCTTGTATCATGCTCTACCTTGCAGATCAGTTTAACTATGTATATTCTGAACCCCTTCTCTAACATGTGTCAATGGATTTTTTTTTTTTTTTTTTTGTACCAGGGTTTGAACTCAGGGGCACTCAACCACTGAGGCACATTTCCATCCCTTTTTTGTATTTTATTTAGAGACAGGATATCACTGGTCCTCTTTCCTCAGCCTCCCAAACCACTGGGATTGCAGGCATGCACCACCACACCCAGCTGTGGATTCTGTTATTGGGTTATTTTGGTGTGTTTGGGGCTATTTTTTCCCTTGCATTTTCACATTGTTTGTGTGTCTACTCTTCTATCTGAGGCAGTAGAGTTTGTATCCTGTGAATTTATTGTGTCCCTGAAGGTTTCCGGTATGTTACAATTCAGGGGGAGACAAATAAAAGCCAAAGTCAATGCAAGCAATGTAAATCATTAAATCAAATAGTTTCTACTATGACATCTACAATGTTAATTATCACAATAAACAGAAATGATATGATCATTTATTGCCTACTATAAAAACAGCAAGTTTGCAAAAGGGTTTACAATTTCAAATGGTGGAATGGAGGAAACTGAAGTGATATAGGACATGATGATTATGAGGCTGGGGGAGAAAAGATAGAGGTAAAAAATTGAAGGAAGACTGAAAGAGCAATAGAGATTGGCTGTTAGTGGAAGAAAAGACAGAAAGATAATCAAGGGAAACAAATAGATGAGAAAAATATATGAAATAAAAATTTTTAAAAACTTAAAAATAAAAAGACAAGAAAAACAAAACAAAACTGAAATATACTAATAATACATCCTACTCCTTAAAAAAAACTGATCCATAAAAAATAACTGTCTTTGGGGCTGGGGCAGTAGCTCAGTAGCGGAGCGCTTGCCTAGCACATATGAAGCACTGGGTTCGATCCTCAGCACCACATAAAAAGCAAACAAATAAAACAAAGTTATTCTGTCCATTTACAACTACAAAAAATAAACTGTCTTCAAAAATGCTAGAGATGAGAAAAAATCCCAAATACGTGTGTATAAAAATGTTCAGGAATCATTAAGATCACGATGAAATAAAAACAAAACAAAACAAAACAAAAAAAAGAAGAAGAAAAAAGAAAAAAAAAACACTCAATGAAAATTTAAAGAATTATTTCCATTGTAATTCAAAGGATTCTCAGCTTATCAGCAGTTTAGGTGGGGTCTTCTGGAGCATGATGCTCCACCCTTTGGATTGCTGGAGTGAGAGAGGTAATCCTGTAGCCAGAATTCCTGGAGACAGGTTTAGGCTCAGGTGAGTTCCACGGTCTTTGCTGAATGCCAGTTGGTCTGGAGATTTTAAGTCAGTGTACTTCCAGGGCCCAGTAATTGGCCAATCCATGCTGGAAGGAGCCAATTCTTAGTCTACTATGTCATCTGTGGATTTCACTTTTCCTGATTTTGAGTGCAGTCTCTAAACTCAATCTTTCTTTCTCCTGCACTTCTGATTTCCCAGCCAGACTTGTCTCTCCCTGGAGGTCCTGCAAGCAGTCAGGTTGGATTAATAGAGCCAGGAGGGTTTCCATGACCAGTTGTCACTCTTTCCACACTTGATTTTCTCCTGGTCACTTAAGCACACTCTATGTCATGCAGTGTGTGTTTACTGGGCCTGTATTTTGGGCAAAACTCAGGTTTGCCAGAATTGTTTCCCTCAGCACTGGCCCCTATGAAGCAGCTACAAAATGGTTTCTTCCTTTGTCCTCTGCATACTACCTAGAGAGATGGTGGTTTCTTTCCCTGCACAAGGATAATGTGCAGTGTGATCTTCAATTTAGTTGGGCAATGTCCTTAATCCCTAAATGCTCTGTACCCAAATAGACCTTAGGCCTTCTAAAATATATATTTCTCTTAATTCCCTTATCCCTCCACTTTGCTTGTGGAGGGTATTCTCTGGCTGGCGCTCCTGGCCTGGCTATGGCAGAGGCTGTGTGGCTGGGGATTTCTTTCTTATTTTGTTATCTCCTGGGTCTTGCTTTGAATGTCCAGTTTTTTTTTTTTTTTTTTTATATTTATTTATTTACTTTAGTTGTACACAATCGATGCATTTATGGGGTGCTGAGGATCCCCGGGCCGCGCACGTGCAAGGCGAGTGCTTGAGCCACAACCCCAGCCCCTGAATGTCCAGTTTTAAATTCCAGTAAAGTCATTCCCAATTTTTTAAAAATTCACCCACATTGCTGAGAAGCTACCTGTCTATTTTCTTGGTTTTACACCACCTATTTTTTAAGTTTGAGCTTCATAAATATGAATGTCAAGTTCTATCCCCTAATTTGTGAAATTTTCAAACTTTATTTCTGTAAGTACACTTTCTGCCTCTTTTTCATTTTTCTTTGTTACTCTCATTTTGCATATGTTGTTTGACTAGAAAGTGTCCCCTTGAATTTCTTCACATTTTCATGCCTTTTGTTCATTGATTGATTTTTAAAATTTACTTTGGCTCCTTTTTTTTTTTTTTTTTTTTTTTTTTTTTGTACTGGGGATTGAACTCAGGGGCACTTGACCGTGGGGCCACATCCCCAGCCCTTTTTTGTATTTTATTAGAGACAGGGTCTCAATGAGTTGCTAAGTGTCTCACCATTGCTGAGGCTGGCTTTGAACTCAGGATCCTCCTGCCTCAGCCTCCCAAATGCTGGGATTACAGGTGTGAGCCACCAGGCCTGGCTTACTTTGGCTCCTTTATTGGATACTTGGATACTTTCAAAAGACCTGTCTTTGTGCACATTGAGTCTTTTTTTTTGGCTTGGTTAAGTCTGCTGTGCAAGCTATTCCATATTTCAGGTAAATAATTGTATTCTGCAGCTATAGGAGGTTTTTTTTTAATGATTTCTTGTTTTTTGTTGAACTTCACATTTTTTTCATGTATTATTTTCCTACTTTTATTGGATTGTTTATATGGTGGTATTATTTGGATATGAGATGTCCTCCAAAACTTTCTGTTAATGCAGGAATGTTGGGTTTGAAATGATACAATTGTGATAGCTGTAGCCTAATTAGTCCATCCTAGTTTGAATGGACTGGGTGATAACAGAAGACAGGTGGGACAGGATTTCTTTATGGTCCAGTTGGTTATGTATACAGTCAGGCAGACATTGTTTCTGGGATCTCTGAGCAGGGATTCTGCTAATATTATTATGATTGGGTGGGATGATGACTGATTCTGCAGGCAGGCAAATCTTTTGTCATTGTCCAATAGTCAAGAAGATCTTTTCATTAGATTCTTTAGTCAAGTGGGGCTGCTGTGGGCTTCACAACAGCTTATGGTCAGGTGAGATTGCAGGCTCTGCTCCCTGGCTTGATGGTACCACAAATTGGATTCTGCAATCAAGTGGTACTTCTGGCCTGGCTCTGCAAATGTGACATGTTAGTGGAGGTTACAGCTAGTACCACTGCCTGTATTCTAAGTTAAATTGAGGATGCAAACTAAGTTCTTGTGTTTGTGTGGGGCTACATGCAAAGCTGTTCAGTTGGATAGAGTTGCAGGCTCTGCAGTTTGGTAGGGACACAGTCTCTTTTGTCCAGTTGGGCAGGGTCATTGATTATGTTCCTCACACATGTGGGGTGTCTGGGTGTGCTCTTTACTTGGTTTGAGTTTCCAGCTGGGCACAATGTCATCTGTGTCACAGAGTGATCATTTTATTAAGAGATTCCAGATTGATTTCCACAGTAGAATAAGACTGGGTGCTATGCCCTGCTGTATTGGCAAACTTGTTGGATGGTTCCTTGGTCCAAAGTGGCCATAGGCTGTGCTCCACAGTTTGGTGGGGCTGTTGGTTTAGCTCCATGGCCATATTAGATTGCTGGCCAGAGAACTCAGCCAGACATAATTGCTGAGCACGTTCTTTGACTGCACAGGGCTGCCATCTGGCTCTGCAGGCATTTGGAACCTGTTTGGGCAAGTCTTCTAACAGGGACATGGTGCAACTACCAGGATATGTGTTGATATCTATGAACACTACTCTCTTTCTTTGTTCCTAGCTGATCCCAGGTTATTTAGCCATGCTGATTCCCCTAGTGGTTCTCATGAAGTGTTACCAAAGTAAGCCTCCTGACTTAAGAACATTGGGGAAGCCAGAGGAATGCCCAATGCTCTCTGTTACCTATAGGAACTTCATGCTCAGGTGATTCTTCTTGCTGTGGTAGCCTGGGTGTGAGGGGAATCATGGTCAAAATGAAACTATTAACCTTAATATTGTGTTTCCCATATTTTGTCCACCAAGAGTATGCTTCAGTCTAACTCCTATGTTCTGGAATTGTCATAAGAGCATTTTTGTTTGTAGATAGTTACTCTTTGGTATGTTTGTGAGTGGTTCCAGAGCCTGGAACTTCCTATTCTTCATTCTTGCTGGTGTTACTCCCTGAAGTCAAAATCTTTATTTATATATATATATATATATATATATATATATATATATGTATATATATTTATGTTTTGGATATGAGGTGCCCCTCCTCCCAAAGCTCCTGTGTTGATGCATGAATATTTAGAGGAGATGTGATTAGATTATGAGAGCTGTGACCTAATCAGTCCATTCTGGCTAATGTTAATTATACACTGGTAGAGTGGGGCTAGAGGAGATGGGTCACTGGGGGCATGCCCTGGAAGGATTCATCTACCCTGCAACCCCGTTCTCCCTGATCTTTGCTTTCTAGCTGTTATGAGGAACAGCAATTTGTCTCTACCCTTCTACAATTGTGTTCTTCCTCATCTTGGGCCCAAAGCTATGGAGTCACCCATCTATGAATTAAACCTCTGAAACTATGAGCCAAAATAAACTTTTCCTTCATAAGTTGTTCTTGTCAGGTATTTTGGTCACAGGGACAAAAAGCTGACTAACACACTAATAAAAAACAATAAATTCGTAGCCTGAGTTATAAAACTCAATAACTTTTGCCATATGTAAGAGAATTCCTTAACATTTTCTGAATCTGTATATTAAGATTTTGGGAAAATCCATTTTTTGTTACATGTTATCCTTTGTAAATTCATCTCTGTGCTTCAGCATTGTATTAAATGCTATTTTCATTTAAATAAATTTATTTTGATGTTATTTTCATATGAATACATTTTCAATGGTGATCAAACGTTACTATCAAAGCATCCACATTTTCAATGGAGCCTTTTGATGAATAATTCAGTAAATATGCAGATAAATTACATATTTATATATACAGTAATGTGTTTTTCAAATTTAGGCAAAGTCAGTATTCCAAACTTATTCAACTGTGAAAGAAACCTCTTCTTATTGGTTCATCATGACTAACTAGACAGTGGAAGACAGTAGAGTTGTTGAAAATGATTATTCCTTGCCTTGGACCTCAAAATAACCTTTATTAAAATAGTAATGCACTAGAAATATATGTGTATAAGTAAGAAACCTCTTGTAATTCTTGAGAATTTGACAGAAAGCAATTTAACATTAATTGTCAGTTCTCTCAAAATGACAT
This sequence comes from Tamias sibiricus, assembly GCA_025594165.1. NCBI lineage: Eukaryota > Metazoa > Chordata > Mammalia > Rodentia > Sciuridae > Tamias > Tamias sibiricus. The sequence continues at coordinate 132,467,655 of CM046667.1, forward strand.
GGGCAGCATGATCACCCTCTGATATTTTATTTGTTGAGGGATCACTTTTTGCAGCAGATACCACCTCATAAACTAAAGTGTGTTACCACACTGGACCATAGCATATTGAGTAAGGAAACACACATACACTGATTTATAGTCAAAGTTGAAGCCTGCAATAGAGACAAAAATGTATCAATAAAAAGGTGAGCATTTTGTGTCCTCTGCAGAGTCAGAGTTTGCATCATTTAGAACCTTATTCTCTAGGACAAAGTCATTGTCCACATTCATGACCTTAAAATTTTCCATTACATATAATTCTTTTCAGGTTATAATTTTTTTATTTTCTGCTTCATTTGGAGGTATGCTTATATGTTCCTGTAAAGTAAATGGTAAAAATATTAGTAAGTATCCTTTCTTTCAAAGTCAAATCATATACCAACACCATACACTCAGGTTCAAATACCTAAACTCACAACTATTATTGTATACTTATTAAGAATAGTCCTAATAGGCATAATGGTACGTGCCTTTAATCCCAGAAGCTTGGGAGGCTGAAGCAGGAGGATCACAAGTTCAAAGCCAGCCTCAACAACTTAGTGTGTCCCAAAACAACGTAGTGAGACCCTGTCTCTAAATAAAAAGTAAAAAGGGCTGGGGATATGGCTCAGTGGGAAAGTGCACCTAGGTTCAATCTCCCCAAAACTTCTATCTTTCGGCATTTCCATATCCATTGGCAGATGACCGCACCCACATGTGTCTATGTGTTTACTCAGATGAATGCATTTTCAAGTTGACTTTCATACAAGAAATAAAAATACCTATCACCATCTGGGCCTGATGACACCTACCTATAATCCCATTGGCTCAGGAGTCTGAGGCAGATGAATCACGAGTTTGAGGTCAGCCTCAGGAAGGCCCTTAGCAACTTAGTGAGATCCTGTTTCAAAATTAAAAAAAAAAATAAATAAAAAGCTCTGGGTATGTGGCTCAGTGGATAAGTGACCCTGGGTTCAATCCCTGGTGTAAAAAATCAAACAACAATAACACCAACAACAAAAATCTTCTCAACAGCAAGATCGGTCATATGCTAAAATGTTATTATGTCTCTTTAAATTTCCAAATAGTTCCTGTCCTCGATATTTTAACCATGAGATTTTATAGATCACTACTCCATTATTTTGTAGAATGCCCCTAAATTGAGGTGTGTCTGATGTTTTCTCACTACTAGATTCAAATTATACCATTGGTAGGAATATCACAGAAGTGATGCTATGCCCTCCTTGGAAACACAGACACAATGTAAAATTATCCTGTGATTGATGACAACTTGGATCACCTAGGTGATACCAGACAATTATCCCAAAATTGTGGAATATATGACAAGTAATAAGTGAAAATCTTTAACTTCTTATTGGATTGTGGCAAAGTTCTCTATTTCCCCATGCTCAGACCCCATTAGGTATTTGAAAAGTGTGTCTTTACCCAGGATTTCAAATAAGAACAAAACATTTCCTGAAGACTTCACCATCAAAGAACTAATTTAAATGATTTATTTTCTTACCAGGCAGTATTCAGCAGAGAGAATTCAAAGGGTTAAGGCTGATTTTTGACATGTAATCTCCTTTGGCACAGAAATGCTACAGTAAGAATTGATCTATAGAAAAAAATGTTAATATTGCTTTGTATTTAAGCCCTATTTTTGGTGTGTTTGTGTGTGTGTGTGTGTGTGTGTGTGTGTGTTCCTTGTAAATTAAAGTCATTAAATAGAGCTTGACCTTCTCACAATTCAATGAGAAAGTGTACACAGTGGACAGTGGTTCTGATTATAATTATGCCCTATGAATTTTACAGTAGTTGACATTTGCTGTTGCATAACAGGTCACTACAAAAGCAAGATGCTCTGCAGCTATGTCTGTGGGATGGAACAATCCAGGTTAATGACTTGCAACCCATAGGGCATATTTGGCTATAACACAGTCACTTGGGGGAACCGAGGGACAATGATTACTTTCATTTGGTTACCTTAGTAAAAAAGCTGACCATTGTTTAAAAAGGCTGTTCCAATCTAGGATACATATTTCAAAAGTGTATACATGCCTGATAGAGCTTCTCTTCATAAAATGTAGTGATTAAGTTCACAGACTTCCTTGCTAGGGTTCCAATCCTGACTTCATAAGATGCTAATTGTGAGTGACCATATGTAAGTTAATCAAACTCTGTGCCTCATTTTCTTCATCTCTAAAGAAGAAGTTATACTATTACTTTCTTCATAGATATTCATGTAGATTAAGTGAGTTAATAGATAACAAAGCACTTAGAAGAATGTGGAACACTCACTATTCCTTTAGGAAGCACAAGAAGGAAACACTGTGTGCACACACGTGTGGCTAGGAGTAGGAAAGGTAGTTTCAGAGTGCACATAGAGGCAATTTGGAAGTATAAGTTATTTGAAAGAAGGAGTAGTTTTCCAGGCAAAGATGAAAAGAGAAATAGCATCCCAAGCAGGAAACTCCTCATGAGAAAATGTTATTCTTTCTGTGAACTGCAAGTAATTCAGAAGAACTACGTGGAGTGTATTTTTGTGTGATGAGGGTTGGAAAGGCAGAATCTTTTAAGCTAAGAAGTTTATTGGCTAGTAGGTAGAGTCTCTGAACCTGTTTTGCCCACTGCTAGGACCTAGGCAGTCTGAGAAAGTTAGAGAACTGGAGAGATGAGTTGAATATAACTCTTTGGGTGGTGATGGTGGGATCTTATTGAGAAACTACCTAAAATATAATCTATTGGAACAGAAGAATCTACACATAATGAATTTGATAGATTAATCAGGTCTTTTGGCGAGGAAGATAATTCAAAGCTCATTGTGTAGGGTAAACACTGGGGTTGCATTGCATTCCTCCTCCTCTGGACTTCATGTCTGTGATCATAATGATTGAAACTTGGGTTTTATGCCTTTCTACAAAAATGTGAAAAAATAGCTGCATTCTTCCTGGTGAGATCCCTATCAGGTGATTACAATTTTCAAAGGGAATTATTTACCGCCTGCCATTCCAGATTGATATAAGAATTCCATGCAGATCTTTGGCTGGTGGCCTTCCTTACACAGCATAAAAGAAGTTTGCCATCAATGCCAAGGTTTCAAATTGGCATTTTCATAAAAACAGGCAAAGCAGCCCATTATCTAATTGATGTCCATAAATTATGGTGCTGGGGGAGTCAATGTCAATGTGCATGGTGTTGAGCAGTTTTTGGATGGCACTCAATTCTTGGCTTGGCATCATCTCTGTAAAAATAGAGGCCCCAGATTCCCTTATTATAAAGAGTTTAAACTTCCCTATTTGAACAGCTTTCACATTCACAATTTCTGAAAGCTAAAATTTGATCCTTTATCAAGTTCCCTTTGTAAGTAAAGGAAATGTACCATGGAATTTTAAGATGAATTAGAGGTGACACATAATACAGCTGTACATATCTCTTAGTACAAACAAGTTTTCTGCCTAACAAGAGTTGTTTCTGTTTGCTTGGGTTTAATTGGTCTAGAAAATGAATAGTCAGTGTGTTAGCTTTTCGTCACTGTGAAAAAAATATCTGACATAAACAAATTAAAGAAGGAAAGATCTATTCTCACTCACAGTTTCAGAGGATTTGTTTGGTCCCTGGTTGGCTGGATCCATTGCTTTGGGCCAGACGTAAACATCATGGCAGAAGGATATGGTGGAGGAAAACTACTCAGCTCATAGCAGCCAGGAAGTGGGGTGGGGGTGGAGGTAAGGGACAATTTATAGTCCTTGAGGGAAAACCTTCAGTGACCTACTTCCTCCAACCATGTCCCCTTTGCCTACATTTCCCATCACTTCCCAGTAGTACATTCAAATTATATATCCACGAAATGGATTAATTCATTGATGAAGTTAGAGCCCTTATGATCCAATCACTTTCTAAAAGCCCTGCTTCTGAAAATATATGACATGGGGGATATTCCAGATCCAAACCATAATAGAAAGCTTCATCTCACATTCCTCATGCATTAATATCCTTGACTTGTTATCCAGAAGAAACTCAGTGTCACACATGGTGGACCAATAAGAATAGTAGACATGAGAACTGAAATAACATGGTGTTTTTGCAGGTAAGTGCAGGACCATTAGGGAGAAAAACAGAAGCAAATTAGCCCCCAACACCTCATCCCACTCAGGTTATTTGATTTAGCTTTGAAGGCACAGAATATAGAGAATAGAACTTACAATTACTGAGTACCCATTAAGGGCCAGGTACTATGTGAAATGCCATATTGATATCATTTCATTCAGTTCTTATGGTAAGAGAATAATCTAGGAGATCCAAGATGGCGGATTAGAGGAAGCTGCACTTCAGGGCAGCTCCATGGAAAGAATCCAACAAAGCAGATAAACTGCCCTTCATCATATATATATAGGCTGAAAATACACATCTCCTGGATGGTTTGAATACCTCGACCCAGGTAAGAGAGAGACACACACGCTGTCTGCAGCGGCTAGAGCCTCTTGGCTTCTGCTACACCGCCCCGCAGAGCAAAGGCGGTGCGGAAGAAAGCCAGAGCCCGTGCTGGGACTGCATTCCCCAGCCACACTCGAATCACGCCAACATGAAACCAGCAAAAAACAGCCGGCGGAATTAGTGCTGGGAGACCTCGGGAGACCGCAGGACAACGCCAGTTCAAATCCACACTCAGCCAGACGCGACCCTCACCAGTAAAGCCCCAGAGAAAGCGGCACAGAGACCAGCGAACAGGCAAGGAGGAACCCAAGACTGGGAGGACCTTCAACAGACAGCGAGGAATGCGAGTTCAGTGTGACGACCCTCTGCGACCCTTCACGTGAGGAAGAGCACGGAAGTAGACTCCACACAAAGAACCATCTCCAACATCACTCCTCGCTAACCAGGTATGCAGACTTGACCCCGCCCACAAATTCTCCCCATCAGCCAGAGCAGATCTGCTGAACAGATAATTTAACAAACTGAGAGAGGATAATAAGCTGCCTATTTGAGACTTGTGAATTCAACTTTGTGGGTTTTTTTTTTTTTTTTAATGTCATTGTAGTATTGTTTTTTTTTTTCTTTTTTTTCTTTCTTTTTATTTCTCTTCTTTTTTCCCTCTCTCCCATTTTCACTCCCTCTTGCCTCTCATTCCTTATTTCCTTATCTTCCCTATCTACACCCTGCCCCTACATTCTCAACAGAGAAGAAAACAAGTTGTGTACAGGAACTTGGAATCTTAAAACTGGGGCAACTGAACAGTACATCAAATGGGTGTTTTATATAGTCTCCTTTCTCTCTTTTGACTCACCCTGTCTTCTCTCTTTCATTAATTCTTACTACCTGGCCATTTTCTAATTTCTCTCAACGTTTACATAGCCTAGCTGAAATACACATCGGTCTTCACACTTAACTGTACACTCCAATACCTTTCCTCCCCCTTCTGCTATTAAACTACTTCCATAGATTTTAAGTATTACACTCCCGAAGGGGGGGAAAGCAATACCTTTCCCTCCTTCCTCCTAAGCATATCACCTTTGTACCCAATTACTGAAACTATAAACCCCATTATAATCACTCAGAATATATTGGAGGTAATATCTAAATTCTCTAACTCTGTAAATTGTGAACAAACTGTGATTAACTGAATATAAAATGTCTGGTTTTAAGGTGTAAAGTATATATAAGGGGAGCTGATAGAATCCTACAACAGGAGCATCATTAGGCCTTAAGGTAAAAACAAAAAAATACAAGGTTCCACAGTGCTAAAAGAAAAGACACATAAGCAATATGAAAAAAAACAAGGGAAGAAAATGTCCCAAACAAATCAACATACCTCCTTAGCAGATTCCTTGGCAAGCACAGTAGATCTAATGACAGAACAGGAATTCAGGAAATACATAATCCAAATGATTATGGAGCTCAAGGACGAATTCAAGAAGTCGGTGAGAGAGCAAATACAGGTAGTAAAAGACAACTTTGACAAAGAACTTCATAAACAAATACAAGAAGCAAAAGACTACTTCAATAGAGAGATAGAGGTTCTAAAGAGAAACCAAACAGAAATTCTGGAAATGAAAGAAGCAATAAACCAAATTAAATGCTCTATTGAAAACATCACCAATAGATTAGACCACCTGGAAGAAAGGACCTCAGATAATGAAGACAAAATATACAAACTGGAAAAAAATGCAGAGAACACAGTAAAAATGATCAAAAATTAAGAACAAAACATCCAAGAAATTTGGGACATCATAAAAAGACCAAACTTAAGAGTGACTGGAGTAGAAGAAGGAGCAGAATTCCAAGCCAAAGGAATGAATAATTTATTCAATAAAATAATAGCAGAAAACTTTCCAAACTTGAGGAATGAATGGGAAAACCAAGTCCAAGAGGCTTACCGAACACCAAATGTACAAAATCATAACAGATCCACACCAAGGCACATCATAATGAAAATGCCTACTATACTGAACAAGGAGAGATTATTAAAAGCCACAAGAGAAAGGAATCAGATTATATATAGGGGGAAACCAATTAGACTATGTTCAGATTTTTCAATCCAGACTTTAAAAGCTAGAAGATCCTGGAATAATATATTTCAAACCCTGAAAGAAAAGGGATGTCAACCAAGAATCCTATACCCAGCAAAATTAAGCTTTAGATTCGAAGATGAAATAAAAACCTTCCACGACAAACACAAGTTAAAAGAGTTTGCATCTCGAAAGCCAGCACTTCTGAACATCCTGGGCAAAATATTCCATGAAGAAGAAAAGAAAAATAGCAATGAAAATCAACAAAGGGAGATATTAAACTAAAGGAATTACCAACCAGAGGAGAAACCAAATCAAGGTAAATACCATAAACAAATAAAAATGAATGGGAATACAAATCATATCGCAATAATAACCTTGAATGTTAATGGCCTAAATTTACCATTCAAAAGACACAGATTATCAGACTGGATTAAAAGAAACGACCCAACAATATGCTGTCTCCAAGAAACCCACCTCATAGAAAAAGACATCAATAGACTGAAGGTGAAAGGCTGGGAAAAATCTTACCACTCACATGGGCCAAGGAAGCAAGCAGGGGTTTCCATTCTCATATCAAATAAGGCAGACTTCAAGCCAAAGCTAATCAAAAGGGACAAAGATTGATATTTCTTACTGATTAAGGGAACTATTCATCAACAGGATATAACAATTATAATGCTCAAATAATTGTAATTTGCTCAAACAATTATATTGCTCAAATGTAGGTGCTCCCAAATAATGGAGCACCTACATTCATCAAACAAACCGTTCTCAAGTTCAAGAATAAAATAGATCACAACACAGTTATTCTAGGGAACTTCAAAACACCTCTATCACCACTGGATAGATCATCCAAACAAAAGCTAAATAAAGAAACTATAGAACTCATTAAAACAATTAATAACTTAGACCTAACGGACATATATAGAATATTTCATCTCTCAGTAAGTGAATACACCTTCTTCTCAGCAGCACATGGCTCCTTCTCCAAAATAGACCATATATTATGCCACAAGGCAACCCTCAGCAAATATAAAAAAGCAGAGATAATTCCCTGCATTCTATCAGACCATAATGGGATGAAATTGGAAATCAATGATAAAACAAGAAATAAAATAAATTACTCCAACAACTGGAAGCTAAACAACATCTTACTGAACGAACAAGGGGTTGAAGAAGACATCAAGGAGGAGATTAAAAAATTCCAAGAGGTAAATGAAAACACAGATACATCGTATAGAAATCTCTGGGACACGATGAAGGCAGTATTAAGAGGAAAATTCATTGCACTGAGTTCATTTCTCAAAAGGAAAAAAAAAAAAAACAACAACAAATAAATGACTTAACATCGCACCTCAAAGCACTAGAAAAAGAAAAACAGACCAACACCAAGAGCAGTAGAAGACAGGAAATAATTAAAATCAGAGCTGAAATTAATGAAATTGAGTCTAAAGAAACAATTCAAAGAATTGACAAAACTAAAAGTTGGTTCTTTGAAAAAATAAATAAAATTGACAGACCCTTAGTGATGCTAACGAAAAGAAGGAGAGAAAAAACTCAAATCACTAACAATCGTGATGAAAAAGGAAATATCAAAACAAACACCTCAGATATAAAGAGAATAATTAGAAATTACTTTGAAAACTTATACTCTAATAAAATAGAAAATACTGAAGACATTGACAGATTCCTAGAGTCGTACGAATTGCCCAAACTGGACCTGGAGGATATACACAATTTAAATAGATCAATTTCAAGTGAGGAAATAGAAGACGCCATCAAAAAACTTCCAGCTAGAAAAAGCCCAGGGCCTGATGGCTTTACAGCAGAGTTCTACAAGACCGTCAAAGAAGAACTAATACCACTGCTCTTCAACTTATTTCAAGAAATAGAAAAAGAGGGAGCTATCCCAGACTCCTTCTATGAGGCCAATATTACACTGATTCCAAAGCTAGGCAAAGACACAGTGAAAAAGGAAAACTTCTGGCCAATATCTTTAATGAACATAGATGCCAAAATTCTCAACAAAATACTGGCAAATTGAATACAAAAACATATCAAAAAGATAGTACACCACAATCAAGTGGGGTTTATCCCAGGGATGCAAGGTTGGTTCAACATACGGAAATCAATTAACATAATACATCAGATCAATAGACTCAAAGATAAAAACCATATGATCATCTCAATAGATGCAAAGAAAGCATTTGACAAAATACAACACCCCTTTATGTTCAAAACACTAGAAAAACTAGGAATAAGAGGAACATATCTCAACATCATAAAAGCTATTTATACAAAACCTCAGGCTAACATTATCTTAAATGGAGAAAAATTGAAAGCATTCCCTCTAAAAACTGGAACAAGACAGGGGTGCCCCCTTTCACCGCTGTTATTTAACATAGTACTTGAAAGTCTGGCCAGAGCAATTAAACAGACGAAAGAAATTAAAGGGATGCAGATAGGAAAGGAAGAGCTCAAATTAGCACTATTTGCTGATGACATGATACTGTACCTAGAAGACCCAAAAAACTCTACCAGAAAACTTTTACAACTAGTAAATGAATTCAGCAAAGTGGCAGGATACAAAATCAATACCCATAAGTCAAAGGCATTTTTGTACATCAGTGACAAACCCTCTGAAAGGGAAATGATGAAAACTACCCCATTTACAATAGCATAAAAAAAAAATACCTAGGAATCAACTTAACGAAAGAAGTGAAAGACCTCTTTAAAGAAAATTATAGAACACTAAAGAAAGAAATTATAGAAGACCTCAGAAGATGGAAAGACCTTCCTTGTTCCTGGAGAGGCAGAATAAATATTGTCAAAATGTCCATACTACCAAAAGCATTATACAGATTTAATGCAATTCCAATCAAAATCCCAATTACATTCCTCGAAGAAATAGATAAAGCAGTCATGAAATTCATCTGGAAAAATAAGAGACCCAGAATAGCTAAAGCAATCCTTAGTAAGAAAAGTGAAGCAGGTGGCATCACCATACCAGACTTTAAATTATACTATAGAGCAATAGTAACAAAAACAGCATGGTATTGGCACCAAAACAGATGGGTAGACCAATGGTACAGAATTGAGGACACAGAGACTAATACATATAATTTTAGCTATCTTATATTGGACAAAGGTGCCAAAAATGTACAGTGGAAAAAGGACAGCCTCTTGAACAAATGGAGGTGGGAAAGCTGGAAATCCATATGCAACAAAATGAAATTAAACCCCTATCTCTCACCATGCACAAAATTCAATTCAAAGTGGATCAAGGACCTAGGAATTAGACCAGACACAATACGCCTAATAGAAGAAAAAGTAAGCTCCAATTTCCAACATGTTGGATTAGGCCCCAAGTTCCTTAATAAGAATCCTGTAGCGCAAGAATTAGTATTAAGAATTAATGAATGGGATAGATTCAAACTAAAAAAGCTTCTTCTCAGCAAAAGAAACAATCAGTGAGGTGAATAGAGAGCCAACTAACTGGGAACACGTATTTAATACATGCACATCAGACAGAGCACTAATTTCTAGAATGTATAAAGAACTCAAAAAACTCAACACCAAAAGAACAAATATCCCAATAAATAAATGGGCCAAAGAAATGAACAGACACTTCTCAGAAGAAGTTATACAATCAATCAACAAATACATGAAAAAATACTCAACATCACTGGCAATTAAAGAGATGCAAATCAAAACTACCCTAAGATATCATTTCACACCAGTCAGAATGGCAGCTATTAAGAACACAAACAACAATAAATGTTGGAGAGGATGTGGGGGAAAAGGCACGCTCATGCATTGCTGGTGGGACTGCAAAATGGTGCAACCATTATGGAAAGCAGTATGGAGATTTCTTGGAAAACTGGGAATGGAACCACCCTATGACCCAGCCATCCCACTCCTGGGTCTATTTCCAAAGGACTTAAAAACAGCATATTACAGTGACACAGCTATCTCAATGTTTGTAGCTGCACAATTCACAATAGCTAGGTTGTGGAACCAACCTAGATGTCCCTCAGTAGATGAGTGGATTAAGAAAATGTGGTATATTCGTACAATGGAATTTTATTCAGCAATAAAAGAAAAGAAAATAATGGCATTCGCAGGTAAATGGATGAAGTTGGAGGACATAATGCTAAGTGAAGTTAGTCAGTCTCAAAAATCCAAGTACCAAATGTTTTCTCTGATATAAGGAGTCAGAGTCATAGTAGTGTTGGGTGTTGGGGTACTTAGGAAGATTAGAGGAGCACTAGAGTGGCCAAAGGGGAGGGAGGAGAAGGGAGGGAGATAGGGGTGTATGGGGTGGTAAAAAAAAGGGGGGGTGGTATAATAAGATGGATATCGTTATCCCAAATGCATGATTGAAGACTTGAATAGTATGAATATACTTTGTATACAAACAGTGTTATGTGGAAAGAGGCTCTATATGTGTATTATGAACCGTAATGCATTCTACTAGAATGGCCAATGGGGAAGGAGGGAAGGGAAGGGGCAAAAGGGTGAAGGAAAAAAAAAAGATGGTAGAATGAGATGGATATCATTATTCTAAGTGCATGTATGAAGTCACAAATGGTGTGAATATACTTTGCATACAACCAGAGATTTGTAAAAAAGTGCTCTGTATGTGTAATATGAAATGTAATGCATTCTGATGTCATTTATAACATCTTAGAATAAAAAAAATTGTAAAAAAAAAAAAAGAATAAAGTAAGTAGTTTGAGAATAACTTTGGGTCACCAAAATAATGCAGATAGTATAACATTTCAAAGATTCATCCTTGTGCATCATTTTGTATAGCAAGTATAAGGTGTTTCTCACTTTCTTCTTAATGGCTTTGTTGAAATGTAATTTACATAAAATAAATTCATCATTTTAACGTGTATAATCCACTGGTCTTTAGTATATGTACAGAGTTGTACAAACATCAACACTATGTCCAGAACATTATCATTACCCTAAAAGAAATCCTGTAACATATTAACAGTTAACCCCCATTTCCCTTTCCCTGAAACTCTGGGAAGCATTGACCTACTTCTTCATTTTTACAGCAACATTATTGTTGTATAATTCACACATCAAATCAGTGACTCATTTAAATTATACAAGTCATTTTTCAGCACATCACCAGAATTATACAACTATCATTGTTATCTAACTCCAGAATTCCAGGTTTTCACAAACCAAGGAACGGGAGATGAAAATATGCCAAAGTAAATTTCATAAAGCTCTCTAATTTTATGGAAAATTAAGCATTTCTTGAATAGTCTCAGTTTATCTTCTTTCCTCTCCACTCCACTCATAGCTCTTTCTGCTTACTAATTCTTGCGATCAGAAGCAAAGTATACCCACCATTGGGAGCTTACTGAGAATGTGCAGAAGGGGCAGACTTAAAAGAGTAAACAACTTTAATAGACGTCCACATGACTCCTTCTATGGAATACTTCCAGATTTCTCTGTAAGCTCTGCTTAATTCTTTTTTTAATTTATTTTTTATTTATAATAATTACAATTCATAATGCACATATATAGCATCTTTTTACATACAACTGTTTGTATACAAAGTATATTCGTACAATTCAGGTCTTCAGTCATGCATTTAGGATAATGATATCCGTCTCATTCAACCACCTTTTCTTTTCTTTTTTTTTCTTTTCTCCCCTTCTCTTCCCCCTTGCTACCCCCTTACCCTCCCTTACCTTTGACCATTCTACTGTTCCTCTAATCCTCCTATGTACCCCCATCCAACAATACTGTGAACTAGCCTCCTTATAGAGAAAACATTCAGTATTTGGATTTTTGAGATTGACTAGTTTCATTTAGCATTATATTCTCCAACTTCATCCATTTACCTGCAAATGCCATTATTTTGTTCTCTCTTATTGCTGAGTAAAATTCCATTTTGTATCTGTTTAATTCTTTATGCCAGGGATGGTTAGTGATTTTTCAACTTCCCCTTTCAGTTTTTTGTTTCCTGATCCCCTCCTGGTCTACTCCCTGTAGTGAGTTAATGCTACAAACTGTATGTGGATAGCAAAAATTTCAGATTTAAATTCTTATTCTTGTGGCTGAATACTTTCTTTATTTTATTTATTTATTTGTTTGTTTGTTTGTTTGTTTTTTGGTGCCAGGGATTGAACTCAGGGACACTTAGCCACTGAGCCACATCCTTTGCATTTTATTTAGAGACAGGTTTCCCTTATTTGCTTAGTTCCTAGCTTTTACTGAGGCTGGCTTTGAACTTGTGATCCTCCTGCCTCAGCCTCCCAAGCCTCTGGGATTACAGGCATGCACTATTAATATTACTTCATAAAAATATTTTTTAGTTGTCAATGAACCTTTATTTAATTTATTTATATGCAGTGCTGAGAATTGAGCCCAGTGCCTCACTCATGCTGGGTAAGCACTCTATCACTGAGACACAACCCTAGCCCTAATTTTACTTTTTGATTGCTATAATATTTGTGCATGTTTATGAGGTAAAATGTGATGTTTTAATTCATATGTACGTTGGGAAATTATCAACTTCAGGTAATTAGCATATCCATCATCTTAAACTTTTATAATTTCTTTATGGTTTACACATTAGAAATCCTCTCCAAAATATTTTGAAATACTCATTGCATTATTATTTTATTATTTATTTTTTTTTTTTTTGTGGTACTGGGGATTGAACTCAGGGGCACTCGACCACTGGGTCAGATCCCCAGACCTTTTTTGTATTTTATTTAGAGACAGGGTCTCAATGAGTTGCTAAGTGCCTTGCCATTGCTGATGGCTGGCTTTGAACTCGCGATCCTCCTGCCTCAGCCTCCCAAAGTGCTGGGATTACAGGCGTGCGCCACCGCGCCCGGCTTCATTGCATTATTATTAACTATATTCACCCTGCTGCATTGTAGAATACCAGAAGTTATTCTTCTTATATAACTGTAACATCATATCCCTTAATCAACATTTTCCTCATCCCCACTAAACCCCTACTCTCTGCAGTCTCTGATAACTACTCTTCTACTCTCAACTTTTATGAGATCAACATTTTAGATACCATAACCATGTGCTATTTGTCTTTCTATGCCTGGTTTATTTCACATAATGTCCTCTACGTTCTCCAAATTGATACAAATGACAGAATTTTCTTCTTCATGGCTGAGTAATACCCCATTGCTTATATATATCATGTTGTCTTTATCCATTCATCTACTGATGGCAATTTACGTTTATTCAATATCTTGGCTATTGTGAATAGTGATGCAATAGACATGGGGGTTCAGAAGTCTCTTCAATGTGCTAATTTGATTTCCTTTGGATACATATCCAGTAGTGGGATTGCTAGATTGTATGATAGTTCTCTTTTTAGTTTTTTGAGGAATCTCCATACTATTTTCCATACCTGGTGTGCTAATTCACGTGTCCAATAATAGTGTATAAGAGTTTCTATTTCTCCACATTCTTTCCAGCATTTGTAACTTTTTGTCATGTTCATCATAGCCATTCTACTTGGGGTGAGGTAGTATCTCATTGTGATTTTAACTTGCATATTTCTGATGATCAGTGATGTTGAACACTTTTTCCTATACTTGTTGGCTGTATTTATTTCTTCTTTTGAAAACTTCCCATTTAAATTTTAATTAATTAAATATTAAAAATTAAATATTAAAAATATTTAATTAATCTAATTAAATATTTAGGGAAATATTTAATTAGATTATTTGTGGGGGTTTTGTTTTGCTTTTGCTATTAACCCGTCTGAGTTCCTTATAAGTTCTGGATATTAATCCCTTCTCAGATGTATAGTTTGCAAATATTTTCTACTATACTTTAGATTTTCCCCTCATGCTATCAATTATTTCTTTTGCTGCACTAAGGATTTTTATGCCAATGTAATCCCATTTGTCAGTTTTGGTCTTACTTTCTGCACTTTTGGGGTACATCCAATAAGTCTTGGCATAGGCCAACATCCTGTAGCATTTCCTTATGATTTTTTTTCTAATAGTTTCATACTTTTAATCATTTCTTCTTCCTTTCCAAATGTTTATTGGTACAGTATATTTATACTATATAATGATGCAATTTGTTGTTACATATTCATACATGCACAATATACTACCCAGCACTTGCCCCTCACTTCCCTTCTCTCACCTCATGGTCCCTTTCCTCTCTACTGAGCTCCTTTTCATTTTCTTGAGATCACTGCCCTGCCACTTTTCTTTTCCTTTTTCCTCTCTAGATTCTTCATATAAGAGAAAATATATGACTCTTAATTTTCTGAGTTTGACTTATTTCACTTAGTATAATGGTTTCTAGTTCCATCCATTTCCTGCAAATGACATAATTTTGTTTTTATTTTTGACTAAATTAAATTCTACTATGTATATATAATACACATTCTTTATCCATTCATCTATCAATGGACAACTAGGCTGGTTCCATAGTTTGGCTATTGTGAATTGTGCTGCTATAAACATGGGTATGCATGTATTAGTATAGTAGGATGACTTTAATTCTTAAGAATAAATACCAAGTAGTGGTATCACTGGGTCATATAGTGGTTCCATGCCTAGTCTTTTAAGGAAACTCCATACTGATGTCCATAGTGGTTGTACTAATTTACAGTCCCAAAACCAGATAAAGACATATCAAAGAAAGAAAACTATACATGAATTTCCCTTATGAACTCAGATGCAAAAATACTTAGTAAAATATTAGTAAATTGTGTTGAACAACAGATTAAAACGATTTAACATTGTGGCCAAGTTGATTTTACTCCAGAGATGCAAGGATGGTTTGACATATGCAAATCAATAAATTAGCTCATCAAATGAATATAATTAAGTACAAAAATCACTTAGTTATCTCAATAGATTGATTCAGAGAAGGCTTTGACAAAAATCCAGCATCCATTCATGACAAAAAAAAAAAAAAAAAAACTGAAGAAACTAGGGACAGAAGGAACCTGCCTCAACATCAAAAAGGCTATATATGATTAACCCAAAACCAACCTCATAGTAAATAGGGAAAAACTGAAAGCATTTATTTTAAAATCTGGAATAAGATAATAATGTCCACTCTTACCAGTCATTCAATATAGTGGTAGAACTTCTAGCCATAGCAAATAGTCCAGAGAAGGAAATAAACGGGATAAAAATAGGAAAGGAAGGAGTCAATTTATCACTGTTTGAAGATGATATGCTTGTATGCCTAGAATAGCCAAACCAAAAAAAAAAAAAAAAAAAAAAAAAAAAACCACCAACAGATGACTAGAGCCAGTGAAAAAGTTAGCAAATTAGAAATTTACAACATCAACATACAAATATCCATAGCTTTCCCATATACCAACAGTGAATCAGCTGAGAAAGAAATCAGGAAAACAATTCTATTCACAATAGTCTCAAAAAATACTTAGTTACAAATCTAACCAAGAAAGTCAAAGACCTCTATAATGAAAACTATAGAACTTTGAAAAAAGAAATTGAAAAGACACAAGAAGATAGAAAGATATAAAGACCCCCACACCCCTGTGTTCATGGATTGGCAGAATTAATATTGTCAAAATGGCCATGCTACCAAAAGCACTTTACAATTCAATGCAATCTCCCTCAAAATACCAATTAAATTCTTAAAAGAACTAGAAAAAACATTCCTAAAATTCATTTGAAAGAATAAAAGACCCAGAATAGCCGAAGGAATTCTAATCCAAGAAAGCAATGCTGGAGGCATCACAATACCTGTTTTCAAATTATACTACAGAGCTATAGAAAAAATAACAAAAAAACTATATGGTACTGGTATAAAAACAGACACATAGACCAATGGTATAGAATAAAAGACACGGAGACAAACCTAAACATCTACAGTCATATGATCCTTGACAAAGGTGCCAAAAATATACATTGGAGAAAAGACAGCATTTTTAGCAAATGGTGCTGGAAATGAGACAAGAAACATATAGTGGAAGACTGAGACGAGACCCTTATCTCTCACCCTGCACAAAAATCATCTTAAAATGGTTGAAAGGCCTAGGAATTAGACCATAAACTATGCAACTCCTAGAAGAAAATATAGGATCAGTACTCTAATAAATAGTTGTAGGCAACAAATTTCTCAGTAGGACCCCTAAAGCTCAGGGAATAATGTCCAGAGTTAATGAGATGCTGTGAAATTAAAACACTTTTACACAACAAAGGAAACAATTAGAAATGTGAATAGAGAACCCACAGAATGGGAAAAAATCTTTCCTAACTTCTCTTCTGACAGAAGATTAATATCTAGAATACATAAAATAAAAATACGTAACACCAAAAGACCAAATAACCCAATTAATAAATGGGCTAATGAATTAAGCAGACACTTCTCCAAAGCAGGAATACAAATGGTCAACAAATATTTGAAAAAATGTTCAACATCATTGGCAATTAGGGAAATGCAAGTCAAAACTACCCTGAGATTTTATCTTACAGTTTTATACTTTTGAGTCTTCACTGTAAGTTTTTAATCCACATTGAGTTGATATTTGTGACTAGTGAAAGATGTGTCTTGTTTCATTCTTCTGTCTGTTCATATCTAGTTTCTTTTGCATTCTTTATTGAAGAGACTATCTTTTTCCTACTGAATATACACCTAGATCCTTTGTAAAAAATTAGTTGGCTGTAAATATGTGGGGTACTTCTTGTCTCTCAATTCTGTCGGAAGTCTCAATTCATAGATGGCTGGCTGTTTGCTCAGGACCCAAGGTGAGGCAGTACATCATGGCAAAATGGTGTGGAAAAAGGAAAGCAACTCAGGACATGATCACCGAGAGTGAGAGCAAGAATGAGAGAGAGAGAGAGAGAACTCTGCTCAACAAGGACAAAATATAAAACCCAAAGGTATGCCCCCAATAACCCATCTTCTCCAGCCACACTCTGACTCTACAATTACCACCCAGTTAATCCCTATTAGGGAGCTTAACTGGTTAGGATAAAACTCACAATCCAAACATTTCACCTCAAACTTTCTTGCATTGTCTTACACATGAAGTTTTGGAAGACATCACATTTCCAACCATAACAAGCTCATACCAATTCCTCTCAAACTAGGAAATGATGTTTTGATTAGATCCTCTATCTTGAGTCCTTGTCAGTCATTAACTGTTAAGGATGTATCTTGTACATTTTTCTTTATGCTGTCATTACTCAACCTTTTAACATAAGTAGTTCTACTTTCCATTCCTTTTTTTCTTTATGTTTAATAGTCTTAATGATGATTACAATATTTATTAACATCAACTAATCCAACATAAGTTTCTAGAAATACTGCTATGAACTTCACACGTACAACTCCTTAATTCTTCACAGCAATCCAATTATACAACAAATATTAAGTACCTCTTATGTGCTAGATATTGTTCTAGATACTTTGGACACATCAAAGAACAAAACCAAGAGCTCTGACATCATGGAACTTAAAGCATATTCTTAATTACCATTTCACCTGCATATTGCCTGTGACTTTGGGCAAGTCACCACACCTCACTGCACTTCTGTCATCAGCTATCCAGTAGAGGAATAAGCAGGCCCTGTTCAGACATGGATAATATGCCTGGTGTACTGTGGATGCAGTAAAGGACTCCCAGCTCAACCCACCCCAACACAACAGAGGGCTGGAAGCTGACTTTTAATATTAAAGTACAATGGCAAGTGGGTGAAAGGAGTGGACAAAACTGGTATGCTGTGGCTGTGATGCTGGCCCAGATTGGCTACATAAAATGCTGCTGTGGCTGCTTGATGCTGACTTATTGGCTAGGTCCTTGACCTTCTCTGTAGCTGCTGCTGCCATCCTCTGTGTCTTCTTCCTGGTTTCCATTATGTCTCAATAAGTGTTTTGGAAGAAGCCTCACCTTTAAGTTTGGCCAAGATGTATAAAAACTCTTTATAGTCTTGGTCACGTTGCTTTGGTACCTGCTGAGAACATGTTCCTGGACAGTTCTGGAGACACTAAGTAAGCTAGAGGAGACCAAGACTGCCCAGTAGATTCCTTCCCAGCTGCTGTTAGAGTTCACACAATAGATACATCATTCCATCCACCATCATCAGCTGAGTGGGGTTGATGGTTCAGGTGAGGGTGGCCATGGTCTGATTCTATGGGTCCCAATACAGTCCTGCAGGATGTGCACTATTTAAGCAACATTGACAGAAAACACTGGCTCTGACCAGAAATGTATCTTGTTAATCTTGGTCAGGAGTCTCCAGAACAGGAGTTTCTGGTCAGGGGTCACTTCCAGGTATGCTGTGTCATCTGTCAAGACATGTTTGCTGTAGAAATTCTGGTATTGCTGCCAGAATCAGTGAGCACATGGTCCCAGAAACTTTGGAGCATGCTCTTGATCAGGCAGTATTTCACTATTATCACGGGCAGGGTTGGTTCAACACCTAGGAAGGTTGCAGAGCTCATGGGACATACAGAGGTCAAGTATGTTAGCATAATTGCAGCCATCTTCTTTTCCCCCTCCCCCACTTTATGAATACTATTCTTATTCCCATGAAATAGAAACTAGCCAGAGATAAAACCTACCATCCTGGAGACATGCTGATCTCTCCCTGTTCTCTCATTGAGAGATAGAAGACAACTTATCAGCCCTGAGATGGAGACATACTGGTTTCCTTGTTCTGTCCTTGAGAAGATAAAGGGACATGTGGTTTTCTTGTTCTCCCCCCTCTGATAGAAAAACTGCCTGTCTCTGTTCCCAACAAACAGACTTGCCTTCCTCACCCGCCCCTGGCATGTGGCCATGATTCTACCCTATAAAAGGCAACATTCAAGGGGGAGTTGCTGCTGCTGTCTCTCTCTCTGTGCAGAGCAGCCTTATCAGGCTACTGACAATAAACCCACTTCTTATCCCAGGTGTGTGTGTGACCAGTCCTGTGCCACTTTTCTTTCAAAGTACACACACCAAGCTCACAGCTCAGTCAATACTGGCTGTACCCATGAGGGTGAATTAATTTTTTGGTAAATTGTGAGCTTCAGGTAGAGATTTTTTGACTTTTGCATATTAATAATCAATTGTTCCAGCACCATTTGATAAAATGATTAACCTTTTTCCATTAAATTTGATTTGCACATCTGTCAAAAATTTGTTGTCCATATATATTTCCATCATCTTGTTCCATTGATATGTTTGTTGATCTTTGTTGCCATAACACACTAAATTACTCTGAATTTCTAATTAATCTTTATGTGAAACATTGTTAGTCTTCCAAGTTTCTTCCTTTATGTAGGTACTATGACTATTTGAAACCCTTTATATTTTCATGTACACTTTAAAAGCAATTTGTTTTTTTCTACAAAAAATCTGCTGGGATTTTATTGGAATTTTATTTGATATATAGATCAATTGGGGAAAATGGATATCTTAACAAAATTATTCTGAACATTAACAAGATATGTCTATTGATTTAAGACCTTTTAATTCATCTTACCCATAGTTTGCAACTTTTAATATACAAGTATATTTCATCTTTTGCTATATTTCCCCTACATATTTCATATTTTTGCTACTAAAATTGGCAAATTTTAGAATTTTAATTTCATATTAATTATTACTAGTATATGGAATTGCAGTTTATTTTTGTATATTGATCCCGAATCCTGCAATTTAGCTAAGCTCATGTGTAAGTAGCTTTTTCTTATATTGTGATTTTCTAAGTAGATATCATTTAATCTGCAAATATGGACAGTTTTGCTCTTTTCTTTCCAATCTAAATGTGCTCTATTTTTTCCTTTTATAATTTTATTATCTACAACTTCCAATGTAATGATGAGTAGAAGTGTTGAGAGCAGATATCCTTACCTGTTCATAATGTTATAGGAAAATATTCAGTCTTTTACCATTTAGAATGTGGTTAGCTGAAGGTGTAGCTCACTGGTACAGTGCTTCCTCAGAATGCATAGGGTTCTGGGTTTGAACCTCAGTACCTCAAAAAAAAATGAGTTTAATAACAAGTGTTTCATAGAGGTCATTTATTATTTCAGAATATTTCTTTTTTTATTAGTGCATTGTAGTTTTACATTATTGTGGGGTTCATATTGACATATCCATAAATGTGTATAACATAATTTGTTCCATTTCAATCCCTAGTATTACCTTTTTCCTTTCCCTCTTCTTTCCCCTGATTCCCTTCCTCTACTTTCTTGGTCTTCCTTCTATTAATTATTTTTTTTTAAATTGGTGCATTATAGTTACACATAAAAGTAGAATTCCTTGTGGATATATTCATATATTTGTATTTCTAGGCTCCTTTTTTATCAAAATGAATGTTATATTTTATTAAATGCATTTCTGTGCCTTGATTGAGATGATCAGTATGGCTTACTTTATAGTTTGTTAATGTGGTAAATTACATTGATAGGTTCTTAGAATGTTATAGTAATTTTACATTCAGGGATAAATTCCAGATGGAATGTTAACTTTTTATACACTGTTGAATTTGGTTTTCTAAAACTTTGTTTAGAATTTTTATATCTACATTGATGAGTGTTAGATCTGTAATAAATTTGTCTTGTTTTCCTGTTAGTGATGACCTTATTATTATGAGGGATGATATAGTCTCTCACTCCAATCTTGTGAGATAGTTTTAATAGAACTGGTATGATTTTTTAGTTAATAATTTGATTGAAGAGATCAATGAAACCATGCATACCTGGATTTTTCTTTATGGAAAAGTTTATAACTCTGAATTCAATTTCCTTGTTAGATGTAGAACTATTTAAAAAATGAGTAACAGGTGTGTGAAAAGGTACTCAATATCTAATCATCAGGGAAATGTAAATCAAAACCACAGTGACATATTATCTCATTCCAGTCAGAATGTCTATTATCAAATAATCAAAAAATTACAAATGCTAGTGAAGATGAAGAGAAAAAACAACTCATACATACTTTAGGTAGGAATGTATATTAGTATAGCCATTATGGAAATCTGTGTTGTGGTTTAAATATGAGGCGTCCCCCTACAAGACTCAGGAGATGAGATGATTAGGTAATGAGAGCTGTAACCTAATAAGTGGATTAATCCATTCAGTGGGATAATATTTGAATGGACTACTAGGTGGTAACTGTAGGCAGGTGGGGCATTGCTGGAAGAAGAAGGTCACTGGAGGCATGCCTTGGGGATTATATATTTTGTCCTGGCTCTTCCTGCTTGCTCTCGCTCACTTGCTTGCGCTCTCGATCTCGCTCTCACTCTTGCTCTTTCTCTTAGCTGTTATGTGTTGAGTAGCTTTTCTCCCTCTTGTCCTTCTGATATGATGTTCTGCCTCACTTGGGTCCACAGCTATAGAGTTGGATGACCATGGATAGAACCTCTGAAACTGTGAGCCAAAATAAATTTTGCCTCCTATACTTGTTCTTGTCAGGTTTTTTGGTCACAGTGACAAAAAGTTTTCAGAACAAGGGAATACATAAAAATAGGAATGAAAAGATGTAAAATTTGGAGCAGACAATGAAGTCAGCTGGAATTCTAAATACTGTGAATTCCAGAGTGCATTATCTCAAAAATTGATAAATTATTAGAGAAATGTATCAAAAATTGATAAATTATTAGAGAAATAATACAAATAATTTTAAGTGTCTGCATTGAAAAGGTACACTTAGGGCCTAGATGTGAATGAAAATAAATCTATACCCCTCCTTCATTGTAAAATTTTAGAATACTGAAAATAAAAGGAATATTTTAATCTTTTATAGGTGGAAAAATTGCATATGATTTGACATCATTATTGTATTTAGGTTTCTCACTAGCGATACAGGAAACTAGAGGACAGGATCAATGCCCCAATATTTTAAGAAATTATTTTCAAACAATAATCCTATATCAACATCCAAAGATTTAGTCAAGGGTAAGAATTAAAATATAGGCATTTTAAGACTGATATTCTCAAATATTTATCTCGCATTCATTGCTGTTCCATAAATTACTGGAAGATATTTCAAGAAATATATAGGCAAAAACTAGGAGGAAGGTATGAACCCAAGAAATAAGAATAGGACCCAACACAGGAAACAGGTGAAATAATTTTCTAGAATGATTATAAAAGGACACGTTAGTATTTAAGTTCTGTAGCAGTCTTGGAGAACTCCCAGTACATTGCAAGTGGAGGAAAAAGGGCCAATGGAGGAATGAATTCAAGAAAATAAATGCAGCGGATTAGCTTTTGTGCTTTTGTGGAGAAGATATATACACTGTGGTGTGAGTGTCATGGACATTTCTGATGTATACTTTGATGACTAAGCAATGACATTTTCTGATATTGTCTCTTTGAAGAGATTGTAAATTCCTTTGTTTTGAAACTCTGTGCCTTCCTCTATTCCAATTGCTCTTAGATTTGATCTTTTGATACTATCCCATAATTCTTGGATGTTCTGCTCATGGTTTCTCACCATCTTCACTGTGTGGGCAACTTTATTTTCCAAATTTTATACTTTGTCTCCATTATCTGATATTCTGTCTTCCAAGTTATCTAGTCTGTTGGTGATGCTGTCTATTGAGTTTTTTATTTGGTTTATTGTTTCCTTCATTTCAAGGATTACTGATTTTTTTTCAGAATCTCTATCTCTTTCTTGAAGTAATCTTTTGCTACCTGTATTTGCTCCCTATCTCCTTGTTGGTGTGATTAATGGTTGCCTGTATCTCTTTATTGGTGTCATCAATGTTTTCCTGTATTTGCTCTCTTATCTCTTTGTTGGAGTGATCAATTTTTTCCTGTATTTGCTCATTTAGGTCATTCTTTAATTCACAGATCATTTTAATTATGAACTTTCTGAACTCCTTCTCTGACATTTCATCAACTGCACTGTCCATGGGTTTTGTTATCATAGTATCCTGGTTTGTTTGGGGCACTTTCCTTCCTTGTTTTATCATGTTGTCTATGTGACTTCCTTTCTTGCAATGTGGATTTGAGGTATTACAGTTTCTACTATATAATCTTGTAGTAACTGTACAGATTATCTGTATCTCACCTTGGTGTTGGGCTTTCAGACCCTGCAGGTGTGCCAGGATGGCTGTTACTACAACTATATGTGGTGGCGGCAATAGCAGGAGGTAACTCTAGATAGCAGTAGAGGTGCCCCAAGGTGGATGAAACAACTTTCAGAAATCGGGCTGAAAGGGTGGGCCTTACACTGGCTTTGGAATGCTTGCTCCAAGATGCAGCTGTTTATAGGCCCTGTCTGTTGTCCCAAGGTAGAGGCTACTGCATGGGAAAGGCTGTGGGGATGGCTGAGGTGTCTCAAGATAGAAGTAGGTTAGACCTGGGCTCCCAGGTGGTGGTGGTGGGGCAGATCCAGGCCTACAGTGGGCCTGGGCTCCCATGCAGGTCACTGGAGGAGCCTGACCTCTGGGGGTTCTGCAGGTGGCAGGATGGACCTGGACCTACCTTGGCCCCTGGCTCCTGCGCAGGTAGGCAAGGCGGATTTAGGCCAGGCCTGAGCTCTGGTGGGTGTCTGCCATTGGGCGGAGGTAGTCCTGGGCAGAGCCTGAGCTCTGGCTGGTGCCTGCTGATGACAGGATGGACTCAGGCCTACTCTGGGCCCAAGCTCCCATGCAAGTCAGTGAGGTGGGTCTCAAAAGAATATCTTTGCATAAATATTACAAATAACATATAAGGCACTGTTTTAAATATGGAGGTTAAATACCAGAAGAATACAAATTGTTAACAAGTGAAAGTGTTTTGCTTTGGAAAATGAGAATCAGGCAAAGTACTAGAACTGTTGTTTTGGTTGTAAGCTTTGAAGAATCAAATTATGACACATCACCTATATTTAAAACTGATGCCTTTTATTTATCAATAGTGCATAGGTGCATAGACTCATCTGGTGAAATTCTGTTTCCATTCATTTGATAATAGGATATTAAGTATTATAATAGCAACACTCTCCTCCTTCTCCCTCTCCTACTCCTTCTCCTTCTCTGATACTAGTACTGGGAATTGCACTCAGGGGTACTTAACCACTGAACCACAACCCCAGTCCTTCTTTTTTTATATTTTTATTTAGAGACAGGGTGGATCTATGTTGCTTAGGGCCTCGCTATGTTGCTGAGGCTCACCTTGAATCTGCTGTCCTTCTATTTCATCCTCCTAGGTTTCTGGGATTACTGGCATGTGCCACCTCATCCAGATTCCTTAATTTTTAATATCTACTTGTTTCCTTTGATAAGTTTTATATGCCTTTTTTTTGGTACTGGGGATTGAGCCAAGGGGTGCTCAACCACTGAGCCACACATCCCGAGCTCTTTTTATTTTATTTTTTTTTTTTTATTTTGAGACAGGTCTTTGCTAAGTTGCTAAGAGCCTTGCTAGATTGCTGAGGTTTGGTTTGAACTCACTATCCTCCTGCCTCAGCCTACAAGATTGTGCCACCACACATGGCCATTTTATGCCCTTTTAAATGGCAATCTTTTTGAAGTTTGGCATAAAAATATAATGTGCTGAATTTTACATAGAAGAAATATTAGGCCTGACTCTGATAAAAGTTGCCTCTCAAAAATGGTCTTCTTCATTCATGACTTGGTTACATTTCTGATGTTGGGAGTAGATGTTAGTATCCATGTAATAGGTTCTCTGAGTTTCCTGAAATGGCTAGTTCTCCTTGGTTAGCAAAGATATGGGAAAGAGATAAATATGATATATTATGGTTTATCACAGTTGATAAGATTGGGAAATGGGAACTCAGTATTACTCAACCATGGTTATTGAATACTATCCAAACCATGTGTATTAAACAACTATTATTTGTAGCATGAGATAGTAATTGTTATTGCAATGAAAATATGCTTCCAGTGTGTCAATACTTCATGGAACTTGAAGTAGAATTTGGGTCAATGAGCATATATATATGTGTGTGTGTGTGCGCACACACACGTGTGTGTGCATGCGCACTGGGTATTAAACCCAGGGACACTTAACATCTGAGCCACAGCCATTTTTTTTTTTATTTTAATTTTGTGACAGGGTCTTACTAAGTTGCTCAGGGCCTCACTAAGTTACTGAGGCTGGCTTTGAACTTGCAATTCTCCTACCTCAGCCTCCAGAGCCATTGAAATTACAGGGGTGAGACACCATGCCTGACTAAAATATAAATATTTTGAAGGCAAAAATGTTTTAACTTTTATGATAAAAACACAAAAAAAGTATTTTGATGGTGCAGATCAGGGTGCACTCTAAGCTACTTAAGGCATTTAGAGAGGTAGGTGGTCACAGAGAAATTAGTATGTGATATGAAACTTAAAAGAAGATAATGTTGAGAAATTGGGAAATGTAAGAATACTGAATGAAGGATACAGAATTATCATGTTTGGGGAGCTGAAGAGGTATATGATGTGTGAAGATCACAGCAAACAATATATTTTGGTCCCTGTGTGTGTGTGTGTGTGTGTGTGTGTGTAAGTCATGTGAACAAAATACATTTGAAATAAAATATTTTGGTTTTTTGTCTTGAGACCAGCAGATATTACACTAGTACTTGATTTTCAAAAGAATGAATAAGAAAGGGAAACTAATATTATGATGCCTCTAGGTATTCAATACCATCATATATGCCTTCACATATTTCAAAGCAGATTGTACTCAAGAATGAGGAATAGAGTGAGATTTATTTACTTTGTACAGTGCACTTGAGTCCCAGTCTATTGATTCCATTTAAATGAAACTCAGGATGATAAAAAAGAACACTTGATACTTATTTTTGTAGTAAAAAGGCATATTCCCAATATATTTTTTCAGCTTGTGAGCAGGTATTAGATACCTCTTGTGCCTTACCTTAAAGTCATGTGAAGCTGGTATTGGCTTAGGTACCTTAATTCTCATTTGCTAAAATAAGTTGGACTATGAGGTTTTCACACAATTTTCTATTTTTTTATCCTTCTCGAATTTTAAATCATCCTACTGCTTCCTCCCAATTTGACCCTGTGGTCATCCCAGAAGCTATGAAAAGTATAATGGCTTGTGGACCTTCAATCAGTTCTGAGTTCAGAACCTTGGGCTAGGGTAAAAGCAACAATAAGGAATGAAGGCAACTGCAATTGATTTTTTTTAACTTTTCATTTTCTTTAATATTTTTGACTGACATAAAGTGTTTGTACATACTTATGAGGTACAATGTGATGTTTCATGTATACATTGAAGTGATCATTTTAGCATAATTACATACTCATCAATTTAAACTTTATTATTTCTTTATGGTGAATTGTAAGCTGCCTGTCACGGCCAGCCACGGCGCCGCCACGGGAGGAAAATTCTCGGAGGCAGAGTTAAGCTTTTACACTTTTACTTCTACTTTCTTAGAGAGAGCTTAGAGAGGGAAAGAAAGATTTTTAGAGAGAAAGATTTTTTCTTCTTGTCTTCTTAGCTTAGAGTTAGAGTTAGAAAAATAGAGCTTCTTATCTTAGAGTTAGAGTTAAAGAAAGATAGAGCTTAGCTTTTCTTCTTAGCTTAGAGTAGAGTAAAGAAAGATAGAGCTTAGCTTAGAGAAAGACTAGAGCTTCTTTCTTCTCTCTTCTTTCTTCCTTCTTCTTTCTTCTGTCTTCTGTCTTCCTCGGGAGCCTCGGCCTTAATTCCTCTGGAGCCTCGGCCTAACTCTGGCCAGTCATTTCTCTTCTGTCTTCTATTGGTTTCTGTAACCGCTCTGCCTACGTTCTGGCCGCTCTGATTCTTTGACCGACCGAGTGACTGCCCGGCTGACTGAATTCTCCGTTTCCTAACTCGGACCGCTTTCACCCGAATATACCTTCAGGTTTGCGGGTGCCTACAGGTGCGTCACATTATCAGGCGGAACCCATGGCTTCCAGCTAGCTACAACAGCCCTCCTAATTAGGGCTCCTTCAGTGAATACATTCAAATACTCTCCTAATTACTTTGAGATATACATTATGTTAATTCACCCTGCTGTGTCATAGAACACCAGAACATATTCCTTCCATGAAACAATAACCTTGTACCATTGATTATTCTCTCCCTCTCTCCTTTACCTTCTTTGCACCCCAATCTCTGGTAACCACAATTCTGCTCAAATTTTCACTTAGAAGTGAGATGGCATGGTGTTTCTCTTTCTGTGCCTGGTTCATTTCACTTAATATTGTGCCTTTCAATTCCATCCATGTTATAAAAATTAACAGAGCTTCATGCTTTTTGAGTATGAATAATACTCCATTGTGTATATGTACCATGTTTTCTTTATCAATTTGTCTGCAGATAGACATTTAGGTTGATTTTATATTGTAGCTATTGTGACTAGTGCTGCAATAAACATAGAAATATAGGAGTACAGTTGTCTTTTGGACATGTTGATTTTGTTTCCTTCGGGTATACACCTACCAATAAGATTGCTTGGTCATATGGTAGTTCTATTTTTACTTTCTTGAGAAACCTCTGTACTTTCCTTCCTAATGGCTGAAGTAATTCATATTCCCACTAACAGTGTACAACATTTC
Organism: Tamias sibiricus; assembly: GCA_025594165.1. Classification (NCBI taxonomy): domain Eukaryota; kingdom Metazoa; phylum Chordata; class Mammalia; order Rodentia; family Sciuridae; genus Tamias; species Tamias sibiricus. Next base: position 132,495,661 of record CM046667.1, read on the forward strand.
TTTATTCTTCACATCCTTTCCAGCATTTTTAATTTTTGTCTTTTTGATAATAGCCTTCTCACAGGGTGAGGTAGCATCTCAATGAGAGTTTGATTTACATTTTCCTAATGATTAATGTTATTGAACTTTTTTTTCAAATATTAGATACTGTGTGTAGGTTTCCTTTTGAAAAATGTCTATTCAGATCTTCAGTCTATTCTTCAAAGGGGTTATTTATTTATTTACTATTGAGTTGTTTGACTTCCTTACATATTCTAGATACTCTTTGTCAGAAGTATAGTTAACAAATATTTTCTCCCATTCTGTAGATTGTTTGTTTTCCCTATTGTTTCCTTTGATGTGCAGAAGGTTTTTAGTTATATGTAGTTCCATTTGTTAAGTTTTACTTTTGCTGCCTGAGCACCTGGAGTCATATAAAAAAATCATTGCTCATGTCAATGTCCTGAAGCACTTCCCTTATATTTTCTTAGTAATAACTGGTTTTCATATTTCATCCATGTCAAAGAATATCTTTGGATGCCTAAAAATTCCTTTAATTTATATGTATTAATTTTAATATAAATATACCAGCTAACTACTGATAACTAATGGGTGCTAGAATTAACATCCTTTACATACTTAGGGCCTTATGATTTGCTTTATTTATTTTGATTATCACAGCACCTACTAAGTGTCAGAACACTAAGAATACAAAAATAATTTGAAATTCTAGTATGACTATATAAGAGTACAGAGAGAACTGGAACACTGGTTAGATATTTGTAAATGTAGTTAGAAATACAGACAGACCCTGACTTAATGATCATTCAATTTACGACTTTTGAACTTTAAAATGGTATTAAAGTGGTATGAGTTCAGTAGAAATCATACTTTAAATTTTGATCTTTTTCTAAGTAGCAACATGAAGTTTCTCCCAGTGCTGGGCAGTGGGAGCGAGTTATAGCTCCAGTCAGCCATGTAATCACTGTACTCCACAGTGCACTGTGTTGCTAAGCTAAGCTGTTTGGTAAGTTAGGTGTATTAAATACATTTACAACTTATGATATTTTCAACTTACAATGGGTTTATCAGGATGTAATTCCATCCTAAGTTGAGATCATCTGTAAAGAGCATTATGAGAGTGCCTGGAGATGAATCTGGGAGTGTGAAATGATGGATGTTGTCATGGCGCAGAGTAGAAGATGGCTTGTGGCTAAATGCAAAATGGTCTGTCATCACAGTTGCTTTATTCAGAGGTCTTAGGTAATGAAAAAATAACGAAGTCAGTTGCAAGATGTGGCTTTCCTATTTATTCTAGTAAGAATGGGTAGCACTATTTCATTGAAGGCCTTCAAAGTAAGGCTCACTGGCATCTTGAGTGCCACCAAGGGGTCATGCCAGGTGATGGGTGCCATTTGTGAGGCAGCATCTTATACGAAGACATCTGTATCAAAGTCCAAAGGGACTTCACTCTTTGCAGCTCCCTGTGAACCCAGAGGTGGGTTAGATATTTTTGGAACGTGCCACAGGCAGCCAGGCAGATTGGGGATTACATTCCAGCCCATCTGTGTTCTAAAATAATGAAAGAAGCTTTAAGAAATTGTAGCTGTCAAATCTGTCAGGGAGTAAAAGCAAGAGGATGTGATTTTGACAGGTTTCAGCAGCCATTCTGCTGATCGCCCATGTTACTACTGCACTATATTCCTATGGAAGTGATGGGTGAGCACTGAATTATGTGTTTCAGAATTAACTCAAAGCATCTCTCAAATGTATTTGTTGCATTTCAACAAGTTTAGAAAAGCTTACTTTATATCCCTGTGAAAGGCTGGTATTTGAGGAAAGGGAAAGAGAATGCAAGAGGCTTAGTATATTGTGGCTATGAATAGAGCAGACAGTATGATCAGATGGGTGAATCAACTCTTGGTTCTTGTTTTCTTGCTGTGAGTTTTACTTGCAAATAGAAATGAGTATTCTGACACCCACATGCAGTCGGGAGACATTGGATTTCTCTCATTTCCAGCTGCACTGTAAAAACAAACAAACAAATGGAAGAAAATACCATTGGCCAAACCCCAAGCATCTTTGCTCAATATTGGAGGAAGTTTGGCAATAAAAGACATTGACTATGATTCTACAAAGGTTTACTTGGAAAGTGTATTGGATTATTCTATGTGCTAAATCATCCATTTTTCTCAAAAAGTTCTCTTAGTGTTATCTAACCCAGTTCTTTGTCTTATGGTAAGACTGAGTCATTGAACTCAAAGATTTTTATCTGATCTAGGGTTTATACTTTAGAGGTCATGTTACTTGAATGCACTATGGTAAGAATTTGAAATAGAACTAAGGTTTAAAATACTACAGAGGATTGATATTACCATTAGTTTATTGAAAGGAATGCCAGTCAGAGAAGACCTTGAGAAATAAATCAGAAGACCTGGAATGAGTCTGAGATTGTAGTCTATTCCTCTACTTGCTAGCTATGTACTGTCTTTATACTAGTTTTTTCCTTATTTGGTTTAGCTTCCATATAAGAGAGAAATCATTTGACCCTTGACTGTCTGATTATGGCTTATTTCACTTAGCATGATAGTCTCCAGTTCCATCCATTTACCAGCAACTGCCATAGTTTTATTCTTCTTTATGGCTGAGTAAAACTCCATTGTGTATATAGACCACATTTTCCTTATCCATTCATCTGTTGCTAGTCACCTGGGCTAGTTCCATAACTGAGCTCTTGTGAATTGTGCTGCAATATTGATGTGGTTGTATCACTATAGTATGCTGACTTAGATCTTTTGAATAAATACCAAGGACTGGAGTGGTTGGGTCATATGGTGGTTCCGTTCCTCATTTTTTTGAGGCATCTCCATACTGTTTTCCAGAGTGGTTGTACTAATCTGTGGTTGCAGTAAAAGTTCAAAAGTGTACCTTTTTTTCCTACATACTCTTCAGCATTTATTATTATTTGTATTCTTGACAATTGTCATTTTGACTGGAGTGAGATGAGTTCACAACGCAGTTTTGATTTGCGTTTTCCTAATTACTAGAGATGTTTTACGTTTTTTTTTTCCATATATTTGTTGGCAACTTATATTTCTTCTTTTGAGAAATATCTGCTTATTCTTTTTGACCATTTACTAATTGCTTTTCTTTTTGATGTTAAGTTTTTTGAGTTCTTTATATATTCTGGATATTAATCTTCTATCAGAGGAGCAGGGGCAAAAATCTTTTCCCATTCTATAGGCTCTCTCTTCACGCTCTTAATCATTTCCTTTGCTGCAAAGAAGCTTTTAAATTTGAAGCTATCCCACTTACTGATTCTTTGTTTTATTTTCTGTGCTTTTTAAAATTAGCATTTTGCATGTAGGTCTCTGTAGAGACAATATAAAAATCCACATTGACCTTTTTCCTTTAGGAATTGAGATGTTATTTATTTATTTATTTGGTACCAGGGATTGAACCCAGGAGTGCTTAACCACTGAGCCATATCCCCAGCCCATTTTATATTCTATTTTGAGACAGGGTCTCACTAAGATGCTGAGGTTGATTTTGAACTTGCAATCCTCCTGCCTCACCCTTATGAGCCACTGTGATTACAGGCATGTGCCACCATACCTGGAAATATATGTATATATATATATATCTTTGGTATTTTATATATTTTATGTATTTTAATTTTATTGGTTATTTTTAGTTACACATTACAATAGAATTTATTATGACATAATTATAAAAACATGGAATATAATATTGTAAAGGGGAAGTATTTTAATATAAAATATAATGTCACCATTCTTCAAAATATTACTGTAGTTATCTTACATACTATCATACTGTGTACATGTTCTAACTGTTTATTTTTTTAGACTCACTTGGACAGGAAATATCTGCCTTAAACATAGCATATCCAATTGGAGCATGAAGCATCTAACTTGAATATAAGTTGTCCATCTTTAAAGTGAGACATGTTAATCAGTTCCATGTATTTATGTCTTTAAAATCCAGGCCTATTAATTTAATCAAACATATTTCCTTAATTGATCATATAATGTGGGAAATGTATAATACTAAGAAACCATTAATGCTCTTCACCAAGTATGTCCAGGTCTCTATCCCCTGACACGTGATAGGATTAAATTTATGCATCATAAGTGGAGCTTAAGATTTGTTTAAAAATAACATAATTGAACTATGATTGATATATAAAAAGCTACACATATTTAACGTATATAATTCAGTGAGTTTGGGAATAATTATACACCTGTGAAACCATTACTATCATTAAGGTCATAGATATACTCATCATCTCCCAAAATTTCTTACTGTCCCATTTATTATTTATTTCTAGGTAAGGAGTTTAATTTGAAAAGCAAGACCCTCCGTGAGACTATTTCAAAAGAATAAGTTTATAAAACACCTGAGCTGATGACTGCTGTGTCAGTGTGGGTCACTGAGTAACCATGATTATCAGAGTTCCCTGCAAATTGGAGATTGGCGTGTAGCATAATCAACAGTAAGCTTTTTGTTGTTATAAGCTACTGACATTTTGTGGCAATTATGATATCATAGCCTAGCATATCTTGTATAATACACTTAATGAAGTAAATATCATTGATCATTACTCACAAATTCTGAATCAGTGCTTGATTTATAGGTTTGCTTGAACTAGGAGTATAAAAATTCAAGACTTTCTCTCAATTTACCAATTCAGACTGATCATTGGCTTACATGACTGACAAAAATAATAGGAGTGCTTAGGAAGTATTATGTTTATAAAGACTCCTATTTTATATTGAAAAAGATGATATTTCAATAATTTGACTAGCAAGAATCTTTATAATCCCATAACTTCATTGCAAGCAATATCTGATGAAAAGACTATTTGAAAGAGTTCAATTTATGTAGTAATTACATAAAACTTAAGCTGTATTTATAAGGGAAGTAAGAGCACCACATCATAAAATGTGTTAAATGGAAAAAAGGGAAAATATCTCGAAATAATTTGTAAGAAGTTAATACTAAAATGGTCCCAGAATGCTATTTTCTGTAAGTTCTAAAATATCTCAGTTGTAGAATATTGGAAATGTTAACTTATAGTAAAAACCTTTGGAACATTTCTAGTGGTGATATGTAACACCACCAAGTGTAATCCTGTATCAAATATTATTCAAGAAATATTAGATTAAGAAAATGTCAGGGCATAAAAAAGTTTATAGAGATGGTCCCCAGTTTATGATGGTTCAACTTGTAAGTTTTCAACTTTACAATGAAAGCTATATATTTTAAGAAACTGCACTTCAAATTTTGAATTTTGATCTTTTCCCAGTGTAGTGATTCATGGTTACAATACTCTGTGAAAATGCTGGGCAGTGGTAGTCAACCTTAGCTTCTTCTGATCAGCACCCTATTATATAGGCTACATACCACAGCTGAGCAAAAATACCTTGTGAGCTAAATGTGTGACATTTTCAAATGTCTGAAAGGGAAATTTCCATTCTGGTTTTACAATATCTTTGATAATGTGACTTGTAAGACTGCTATTTTCAACCAGCTTAGTCATGACAGTGATTGTATTGACGAATAGTATAATTATGTAATTTATTCATTAACCTGACGGATTGGTCTTGTACTCACTTTATTTTATGAAATCATCTGGCATTGATGTTAAAACCATATTTATGAGTAATGATATGCATTGTGTCACTGTTGGAAGGATAAGCAATTTTTAAATAGATCTAAGAAATGGAATTCTGAGCACATTTATGATTATATTAAATATTTTACTGACAAAATAATTTTAAGTATGTGAGCTTGAGAAATATAAAGATAGTAGAAATCTAACTTGGTGATTGTTACCATCATCACTAGTGTAAGTTGATGCTATATGTTTATTTCTCTAAAAATCTTTGCGTATATTCATTCCCCCATTTCATATACAGGTGCACAAAAAAGTTTCTAATGGGAAGATAGCATTAAAGATCCTTAAATTTGAAAGAGACCTTAGGGATTATCTATTCTAGGGGCTCTTATGTTATTAACCATAAAAGAGCTTCATGTCAACTCAGATAATATGGGGGCAATTTATTCTGATTCCTTATGTGGGAAAATAAACTATTTGAAATCTAAGTTTAAGACAAATCTCTAATGAGCAGAAACATGGATATAATATGCAAGAAAATTAATTGGCTATATTGACTGGTGCTATATAACTATTTTATTACTAAAGTCCAAGAAATGTTGTTTAATTCTTACAATCATTCATTATGTAAGCATATCATCAAAATATTTTCTGGTGTTAATCTTTTTGGAAAATTGTTTATAATTTCTTCATGGCTAAAATGAGGAAAAGTGCACATATTTAAATACTATCTGTATGCAGAATGCTTGGAATATAATAATATGATTAGAATATAAAATATGTATTTAATAATATAATATAACTGGAATATAAAATAATACTATTGGAATTACCATGAATTCTGACTTTCAGTCACAATGGTATAGGAGACATCAGGTTTACTTTCCCATCTAAAACACCAAAACAAAATGGAGAGAATATATGAAACAGTGTTTTTAAAGACACTAGGACATCAGGAAATAAATAAGTGTGATCCCTGAGAAATGGGGGGAAATAATGTATACCAGATAATGTCCCCAGCCTTTGCTTTATAACCCACATTCTTGTTTTGAGAAAGTTTCCAGGCTATATTTCTCAAGTAGGGGAAGCCAAGTGCCAGAAAATAATATAACAGCTATCTTGAATAACTGGAGAGACAAAGGATTTTAAAGTTCTTGGAGCAGAGTATTGGAGATGGGGAATGTAATTCATTGATGGTCATATTAAATGAAAATAATACAGACAGCTCCACTTAAAAGGTAAAGATTATCAGTGTTGACAAACAAAACAAAAAAGCAAAAAAAACAAACAACATACTTGATTATCAGATGCCCACAGAAATACATCAAAAATATAAAAGGAGATGTATGTTAATAGTTAATGGAGAAAATTATACTGTGCTTTTACTAGTCAAAGGAATGTTAGAATGGCTATACTAATAATAGATAATATAGATTTCACAGGAAAGCACATTGAATAGACATATGGAAGGGCATTTCAAAATGGTAAGGAGTCAATTCATGATGAGATTACATCATTCCTAAACATTTATATGCTGAATAATAGAACTTCAAAGAACATCAAGAAAAAACTGATAGAAACACAAGAAAATAAATCAATTATTATGTTATATTTCAACATGCAGATTTTACATTTATACAAAAGGTAGAAAAATCAGGACATAGAACACTTGAACACTAGCCAACAAATTGACCTAATTGATGTTTACAGATCACTAAATACTATAGCAGAATACACATTCTTTAAATGAATACGTGGAATAATTATCAATAAAAGCAATATTCTGGGGATATAAAACAAATTATAGTAGTTTAATAATATTGAAGTAATAGAAAAAAGTCTCTTACCACTATGTAATTATGTAACTAAATTAGAAATAAAAACTGGAAAGGCCTCTGCAAAATTCTCAAACATTTGGAAAATAAATAACACACTTCTAAATAACCCACATGTCAATGAAAAATAAAATGAAAGACAGTATTTTGAACTTAATAGAAGTGATAATATAATATATCATTTTATAGAATGGTATTAAGTCAATACTTTAAGGGTGGCACTTAAGAGGGAAATTTATAATGCCAATTTTCCATTGTAGGAAAGAATATGGGTACTTCCTTATTTCTAGTAATTTTGAGCTTACTTTGTTCTTCTTTTTATAGTTTCTTGAGGTACAAAACCAGGTTATTTGTATTAGATCTTGCTTTTCCTTCATGTAGGTGCTTATTGTTGTAAACTTCCTTTGAGTAGTACTTTGCTGCATGCCATAAGTTTTGGTATGTTGTTGCCTTTTTCATTGGTCTCAAAATATTTTTAGTTTCTTTATTTGATTTCTTCATTGACCCTATGTTTCTTCTTGAGCATTTTGTTTGACTTCTACACATTTGTGAATTTTCTAGTTTTCTCCTGTTATTAATTTCTAATTTCACACCATTGTGGTTAGAAAAGATCTTGATATGGTTTCAATCATCCTAAATTTGATAAGACTTGTTTTGTGGCACAACATATTATATTATTATGTAGCACCTTCTTGTTTCAGCTTGAGCAACTCAATTTAGTATTTATTATAAGGAAGATCTAGTGGTGATGAACTCCTTCAGTTTTGTTTGTCGGGGAAAAATTTTATTTCTTGTTCATTCCTAAAGGACATTTTGAGAGGTACAATATTCTCAGAATTTTATTTTTCTTTCAGCACTTTAAATATATTATCCAACTGCCATTTGACCTAGAATGTTTCTACTCAGAAACCCAAATAGAACCTTCTGGAAGTTCCCATTTACAATGAGGCTTTATTCTCTTGCTCCTTTCAAATTTTCTCTCTTTGATTTTGGAAACTGGTATAATAATGTATCCTGGAAAAATCTTTTTTGAGTTGTATATTATTGGAGATATTTGGACTTCTGCCATAAGATTGTCCATATCTATCTCCAGATTCAAGAATTTTTTTGGCATTAGCTATTCTTTTATTTTTCTATACTCTTTTAAAAAGTATTTGAGGCAATTTGGGTTTCCACTTTCAGAAATGACTGAGTTAGATTTTGCTGAACTGACTTTCAGATAAAACCCATAGGCTGAGCTGTGCCCGGTGGCACACACCTGTAATCCCAGCACTTGGGAGGCTGAGGCAGGAGGATCATGAGTTCAAAGCCAGCCTCAGCAATGGCGAGGCACTTAGCAACTCAGTGAGACCCTGTCTCTAATAAAATACAAAAAAAGGGCTGGGGATGTGACCCAGTGGTCGAGTGCCCCTGAGTTCAATCCCCAGTACCAAAAATACAAAAAAAAAAAAAAAATGGGCTGGGGATGTGGCCCAGTGGTCAAGTGCCCCTGAGTTCAATCCCTGGTACAAAACAAAACAAAACAAAACCATAGCCTGTGGGAAATTATGAGTAGATACTTGAAATAAAAGAAGAGTGAGTGAACAGAGACATGTAGATCCTAGTGAGAAACTTTGCTTGGAAAAGATGAAGGAAATTAAAGAAGACTGAAATAAGTACAGAGAAATCCATGTTTATGGATTGGAGAACTCCCATGTTATTAAAGAAACAATTATCTTCCAAACGGACATATATATGTACAATTCAACTAAAAATCACAATAGGCTTTTTTTCTTTTAGATTTGTATTACAGCATTGTAATTGTACATAGTATTTGGGTTCATTTGCACAAAAATTATACATACAAGATGTTTGATTTCAATCCCCTTTCCTCCTCTCCTCTGTGGCTCTTTCTTTCACTCCTTTATTTATTTTTGATTGGTACTTTCTATATATACATAAAGTTGAAATTCCCTTTACATATATATATATATATATATATATATATACACATATATAAATATATTCCCTAGATATATATATATATATATATATATATATATATCATGGTTTTATATATATATATATATACATATATGTTATTTGTATATATTTATATAATATATAATAGGTTATATAATTTATAATTATAATTTATATAATTCATATATAAATATATATATATATATAATTATAAATATATATTTACATGATGTGTATTTGTATAAATATATATTTATATATAAATCATGTTATTTATATATAAATATATATTGTATATATAAATAACATTAATTTATTAAATCCATTCCATGGAAGTATCTTGCAAACTAAGTGTACTCTTACCATATGATCCAACAATCAGACTCCTTGATACATTTCCAAGTAAGTTGGACACATATGTCCAAAAAATAACCTGTCCAAAGATGTTTAGAGTAGCTTTCTCATAATTGCCAAAACATGACAACAACCACAATGTCCTGAAGTAGGGATAAAAGGATAAATAAATAAATTTTGATATGTCCAGACTATGGAATATCATTGAATGCTAAAAATAATGATATATTAAGACATGAAAAGATACAGAAAATCCTTATATGCATACCAGTAAGTGAAAATAGACAAAATGGAAAGTCTGCATAATGTATGATTCTAATAATATTATATCATGAAAAAAGAAAAATGATGGAAACAATGAATTGATCAGTGTTTGCCAAGGGTTTGGGATATGGTGGGATGATGAATGGGTAGAGAACAGAAGATTTTTATCATTATCCTAAATGCATGATTGAAGATCTGAATGGTACTTATATACTTTGTATACAAACAGTTGTATGTAAAAAGATGCTATATGTGTGCATTATGAATTGTAATAATACTACTATTATAAATTAAAAAAGAAAGAAAAAAAGAAATCCTCATGTAATAAAATGAAATTAAATCTCAAAAAAAATTTGTGTGACACTATAATGCTATTTGTTAGTATACATTTGTTGAAATGCAAAGAATATAAAACATTAAGAGTAAAACACAATGTAAACTAAAGACTTTGAGAGATGATGCTTTATGTAGCGTCATTGGTTGTAACAAATGTAATGCTCTGTTGTGCAATGTTGATAGTGGAGTAGGTGTATGTGCACCTGTACACAGGGTGAGTACTCTCTGTACCTATGAATCAAATTTTTGAGAACCTAAAATTACTCTAAGAAAGTAAAGTCTATTAAATACACAGAAAAATCAATGAAATCAAAAGTGTGTTCTTTGAGAATGTCAATGAAATTGATATGTGTATTCAGACTGACCCAGAAAAAATTACAAAAACACAAATTAACAATTTCATAAATGAGAGGTAACTTCATAGCTGACTCTACAAATTTTGAAAGTAAAATAAAGTGATAATATGATCAACTGCATGTCAATAATTTCAATATATTGGAGAAAATGCATAAATTCTTTGAAAGGCATAAACTACCAAAGCTCACTTAAGAAATAAATAACTTTCCCAGTCCTATATTTGAGAGAAGAGTTTTTTTTTTTTAAGTATTTCCATTAACAATGTCAAAATTGTATGGCTTCACTAGTGAATACTGTCACCCACTTAAAGAACTTACAACAATTCTTCAGAAACTATTCTACAAATTGAAAAGGAGAGTGCATTTGTTTGCCTAGGCTGACATAACAAAATGCCATCTTTTCATCACATCCTCACATAATCCTTTCTCATTCTTTATGTCTGCCCTAATCTCTTCTTACCAAGATAGAAGTCATTTATGATTAGGGCTCAAACTAAAACCCTCCGTTTAACTTATTGCTTTGAAGGACCTATCTCCATATGAAGTTAATTCTGAGGTACTGAAGGTTTTTTATCAACTTATCAAATTTCAGGGGTTACAATTTAGTCCATAACATACAAAAATACTTCCAGACTCATTATATGAGGCCAGTATTACCCTGACATTAAAGCTACACAAAAACAACACAAGGCAAAACAAGAGAGAAAAACAACAACTACAGAACAATATTCTACATGAATATGGATGCAAATATTTTAAACAAATATTTAGCACATCTTGCCAAATTCATACAAAAAAATGACAGTATATCATAAATAGTTGGGTTTCAGCCCAGGTATACAAGTACTTTTTACTACCAGAAAATCAATCAAGGAAATTCACTACATTATAGAACCAAAACAGAAAACCATTTGATCATCTCATTATATGCAGAGAAGACATTTGGCAAAATCCCAAATCCGTTCCTGGTTTAAGAAAAAGTTTCTGCACACTAGAAATAGCAACTCCCTCAAACTGATAAAGGGCACCTTTGAATAATCTAAACCTAGCAAAATACATGATAGTGACAATCAAACTTTTTCCCTAAGATCTAAAACAACAAAAGGATGTCTGATCTCATCATTTTAATTCACCTTTGTAGGAGTGGTACAAGTCACTACAATAAAGCAAGAATAGTAAATGAATTGCAAACAGATTGGAGAAAACAATGAGTAAAATTATATTTTCTCATAATTGGCTTTATTTTCAATGCCAAAACAGAAGGGATCAAAAAAAGTATATAGAAGTATTACATGTATTTAGTAAGTTTGTAGAATAAAAGGGTAAAAATGCAAAAATCAATTCTATAACTCTTTACTACCAACGAATATGAGAAATTTAGTAATGAGTATTAGAAATTATGTCAAAAATGTTGTATATTAATTTATAATAACAAATACTTGAAAAATTTGGTAATAAGTATAAAAATATGTGAAAAATATACCTGGTATACTAAGAACTACAAAACATAACATTAAATGTAGAGACATACTGTGTTCATGTGTCAGAAAACCTGATATTGTTTGCATGTTATTTCTGTCCAAAGTAGATTAAATGCAATCCTGCTCAATACTCCAGAAGAATTTTTTCCCAATAGAAATTAACAATTTATTTCTAAAATTAATATGACAAGTGAAAGAATCTAGAATAACCAAAACAACTCTTCCCCCCCAAAAAAAACATAATTGGAGGACTAACAGTATCTACTTTCAAGACTTAATAAAAGTTACTATAATAAGGACAGCATAAAATTAGTATTAAGACAGAAAATAGCTGGGCATAGTGGTGAATGCCTGAAATCCCAGCAGCTCAGGAGGCTGAGACAGGAGGATCTCAAGTTCAAAACCAGCCTCAGCCACTTATCGAGGTGATAAGCAACTCAGCGAGACCCTGTCTCTAAATAAAAATACAATATAAGGCTAGGGATGTGGCTCAGTGGTTGAGTGCCCCTGAGTTTAATCCCCAATGCTAAAAAAAAAATCAACCAAGAAAAAAGAAGACAGAAAATAGATGAATAGATAAACAAGGGTTCAGAAATAATCCCCCACACATGGGTAACTGCTTTTCAACAGAAGTACAAAGACAATTCAACAGAGATTAGAGAGTCTTTTCAAGAAGCAACAATGTTCATGTAGCAATAATTGGACTTCTAAATGCTTAAATAATGAATGTCAATCCCAATCTCACATCACTTATAAATACTAACTCAACACAGATAATATACTTCAATGTAAAAACTATAACTACAAACGTTCTATAGGAAAAATGTAAGAGAACATGTTTTAAATGTTGAATTGGGCCAATGTTTGTTAGGTACAGTAGATACAATATTTAAAAGATGACCCATAAAAGAAAAAAGTGAAGGATGATACACCAAAATTATGTTTCTTCTCTTTTAAAGGAACTTTTAAGGAAAAAAAAAAAAAAAAAAAAAAAAAACAGAAGCCACAGACCGGCTGAAAAAATTGCTACAAATATATGTGATAAAATAAATTAAAGATCACAATGAAAGATAAACAAATTAAATTAAAAGTGGTTAAAAGACTTTACCAAATATACTACCAAAAAATGACATAGGGATGGCAAAATAGCACATGTAAAGATGTGTAATATTACTAGACATTACTGTAATCAAAACCTTAAGAAGATATGTTACATGTCTTTTAGAATACCTAGAAATAAAAAAAAGGCTGAGGATGCTTTGTTTTGGTGAGAATGTAGAAAAGTAGAAACACTCATAAATTAACAATGGGTATGTATACAATGTATACAACCACTTTGGAAAAAGTTTGAAAGTTTCTTTAAAAGTTAAATATATGCATACCATAGAAAACAGTCATCCAATAAGTAAGTATTTGTCCAAGAGAAATGAATTCATATGTTCACATAAGCTTTTGCACTCCAAGTTATATCAGCTTTGTTTGTGTTAGACCTGAACTGGAAGCAATCTAAATATCCTTCAACAGGTGAATGGATTAAAAATAAATACTGTATACACATACAACAGAATACTACTAATGTAGTACTACTACTATTACTAATAAGAAATTGATATATACAACAATCTCAGTAAATTTCAGTATAAATACACTTGTGAAAGATTCCAGACCCCAAATTCTCCATTGATTCCATTCATATAAAGTTCTAGAAAATGCAAACTAATTGACTGTGGCAAAATCAGATCAGTGTTTGCCTGGTAATGGAAAGCAAAGAAAGCATGGAAGGGGGTTTACAAAGGTGCATGAGGAAACATTTGGGGGTGATACTAACATTCATTATCTTGACTGTTGTGATGGCTTCATGTGTACATACATATGTCAAAAATTATCAAGTTGCACACCTTATATGTGTGATTAATTATATGTCAATTATAACTCCAAAGTGTTTTAAATTAAGGCAAATATATTTACTGGCATTGAATATTGATTTATTTCCAAAATATCTAGAAAAATATGGGTACCCAGTATTCTGCTTAAGTAATTAAAACTAATTTTAGTTGACATTTATAATGCCAATTAACCAGTGTAGAGGTGCTAGCACATCATAGACTCATTGTTAACTGATTTCATATCATAGGAGACAACAAACTACAGCCTTAAAAGTGGCCTGCTCACTAAAATATAACAAATAGGTGTTGCCGCCTACAGCAACAATGCTGCGGGAAAGAAATTAGAGGCAGACTGGGAATGAATGGTTTCTTTATTCTTGCTTCTTCTTCTCTCCTTTCTCTCTCTTTTTCTCTGACACCCCCGGCCTGGTTAAATGCACTTCACCCATTAAGCATACAGGTGCGGCACAGAAAGATTCTTAGTCGAATTCATTTAGGTCAGGTGTAAACAAGTAAACGCCTTCTCTTGGCTCTCAGCCAGCTGCCATCTTAGCTACTTCCTCATTAAAGGCTCTTACATTTCCTCCCTTTTGTTTTAAAAGAGGGAATAGCTTAAATGGATGGGTGACAACCCTCACCACATCAGGATCAACTGTGCCTGTCTTAGGCATCTTCATGTGTAGGAGACATTCTTACTGGTCATCAGATAATCAAGGCTGTAAATAAAGTGCCCTTGACTCCTGTCTTAGGTTGATATGTTGGTCACATGAGACTTTCCCGTCTTTTACTACCAGCCGTCCAAGCAAGCCAACCAATCATGAGGAGATGCTCCGGTTCTAAGGCAGAAAGCTTTGCGCTGACGAGCCAAGTTCCATTAAGTAGCGTACTAAGTTCTCTAGACAAATCAGCTGCCCTAAGTTCCATTAAGTAACGTACTGAGTTCTCTAGGCAAATCAGCTGACCTATTAAGGTTAAGAAAAGGGATACCCACAAGGTATTGTCCTGTGTAATGTCCTAAACATCCTATAATAGAAAGATCTGCCAAAATGTCCACTTGCTCTTGGAGAAGATCAACACAGTGATTAACAATTTCAAAATGAGGTGCTGATCTAGGAGGCCCCGTGCATGCAGAGCAGAGGCCATACTGCTGGTGAAGTTGTTTAATGCTTGAGCAGTAGGAATGCTTGTAGCGATTGCGACCCCTGCAGCTGTAGCAGCAGCAGCCCTCTCTTTGTCTCTTTTATGTCTAGACAAAGGCAGGTCTTCAGGGCTCGCTAAGACTGGCATAGGGATGTACCTAGAAACTCAAGCAACAATCATTAGAGGAAAGGCAGTGCCATTCCAGCACTGAGTCAAGAAGCGAGTTGTAGTAGTGCAATTCAAACTAAAAAATAGAACTATTAGATCTTAGGTCAGGTGTCTGAAGTTGATCTCTGCTCACATACATTGCTGCTTGAGCTCCCACGAACATTAGCTGGCAAAATATCACATTCAGAACGGATTAAAGAAAGACTAAGAGTATTTAGCTGACAAAATATTACATTTCAGATAGATTAAAGAAAGGCTAAGAGCATTTTAGAAAAATATTTTGTTAGCTGGAACTTTTGAGTCTCTGCATACACAGCAACCTTTTGTGAATATACCTGTTGAAACAATTTAACTTTGTAAATTAATAAACAAAGTTAGTTACAAATAAATAATCCCATGTCAAATACCAAAATATCAGGCTGAAGAGTATTAGTCATATTCCTTGCTGAAGAGAAGTCCTAGAGATACTTATAAATTAAGTTTGAAGGTACCTTCATTTTTATTTGTTTACCCAATTTGAATATTTTTGACTTAAATGAATTAAAGCTATTTGGATCGATTTTTTTAAATTGATTTTCATGATCACTCGGTTTTTGTTATTTTGTGATGTCACATTTATATGAAATCTAGACAGAAACACAGACATAAAGACATATATAAAATAGAAAAACACAATTGTGCACACACTAAAGAGAGATCCTCTAGTCCAGGCCGGGATGAATGAGACTTAAGTTGTGAGTTTATTGAAGGTAAAAGCATGCAGCTTAAAAGTTTCTTAGCTGAAAAGGCAAAGATGAGGTTCCCTTGTTGGAAAAGAGACAAACTCTCGCAGGTGTGTGGATTGATACCTCTTTTAAGGGAATCATTCCACAACTACTTCATCTTGGCCCTTTTGATTTGGCACCTGTTTTATTAATCTTGATAGTATCCATACTGGCGAGGACTCATGCTGTGGAAAGACACAAACAGATCCTCTCCCCCAAATTAATACTGGGTCTGGGCCCTTCCATGTGCCTGAAAGAACATCCTTCCAGTAATGGTTTATGTTGTTGATGTGGATTCCAGTGTCTGTCTCCAGCCGAATATCCTTTGGAATCCAAAGTTAAAAAAATTAAAGTGAAAAGGGCAACGGCTAATCTATCTTTAGGAGTCGTCCAATCTCCTTCTTTTTTGTTTCAAAAGCATAAGTTTGAGTGTTTGATTAGCTCTTTCAATTATACCTTGGCCTTGAGGATTATACAGAATACCTGTCTTATGGAGTATGTTGAATTTGGAGCAAAACTGTTTAAAAGAAGAGGACGTATATGCAGGGCCATTATTTGTCGTGAGCATTTTGGGAATGCCCAGTGTAGCAAAAGCTTGTAAACAATAAGATGTAACATCTTTAACTTTTTCTCCAGCATGTAAGGAAGCAAAAATCATGCCTGAGCATGTATCTATGGTCACATGAATAAATCGCAATTTTCCAAAACTTGGCTCATGAGTGACATCCATCTGCCACAAATGATTGGGCATTAATCCTCTTGGGTTAACCCCATAATGAGGATTGGGCAAATGTGTCACACAAGATTGACAAGACTTCACGATTGTTCGAGCTTGATCTTTAGTTATTTTGAAACTTTGTTGCGAAGTAGTACTATTAACATGAAATTGAGAATGGAACGAGGTAGCTTGTTGGACTGCTGAAAATATAAAGATTGTTTGAGTGAGGGCATCGGCCTTTTGATTATCTTCATGGAGAGGACCAGGCAAATTAGTCTGACCTCTGATATGTCCAATAAACAAAGGTTATTTATGTTCCCATAGAAGGTTTTGAATTTGAAAAAACAATTTAAAGGCTGAAGTATGAGGTGCTATTGGACCTGCTAGCTCTAATTTAGGGACGGCATGTACAATATACTGGCTGTCTGAGAAAATATTTGTGGGCTGTTCTCTAAAACTTTCAAGAGCTATAATAACAGCTTCTAACTCTACCAATTGAGCTGATTTATAGGCAGTAATATGAATCATATTTTCTTTTTGAGTGACTACTTCAGCAGTACCATTAGAGGACCCATCTGTAAATACATTTAATACCTTAGGAATAGGTTGATGTTTTATTACCTGTGAAATATAATGGGATAATTGATACAAAAAGATAGTATAGGAGACTTAGGAAGATGGTTATCAAAATTTGCAGAAGTAGAACATCTAGCTATAGCCCAATCATTATCATTGAAGCATAAATATTCAACCTGTGGCGATGAGTAGGGAGTAATAAAAGTAGTGGGGTAAATGCCAAATATTTTAATAGAAGACTTAAGTCATTGGAGAATAAGTTTAGCCACCATGGAGGTGTAAGACTCAATTGTATTTTTAGGAGAGATGGGCAGATGTATCCATAATAAAGGTCCCTATTGCCAAAATACTCCTGTGGGTGTATATTGTCAAGAAATAATGATCAATATCAGTGGTCGAGTAAAATCAATTCTATCATAATGGGATCCTTCAATGGCCTTTTATACCAACTTTAAAGCTTCCCTAGCATCAGGAGTCAATGTTCGTGGTGAAAATGGATCAGGGTTCCAGTGAAGGATATCAAATAAGGGTTTTTTTTTTTTTTTTTTTTTTTTTTTTTTTTTGTGGTGCCAGGGATTGAAATCAGGGGCACTCGACCACTGGGTCACATCCCCATCCCCAGACCTTTTTGGTATGTTATTTAGAGACAGGGTCTCACTGAGTTGCTAAGTGCCTCGCCATTGCTGAGGCTGGCTTTGAACTCGCGATCCTCCTGCCTCAGCCTCCCAAAGTGCTGGGATTACAGGCGTGCGCCACCGCGCCCCCGGCTCAAATAAGGGTTTTAATTGGCCAGTAGTGAGGCCTAGTGTAGGGCGAAGCCAATTAATGTCTCCTAGCAATTTTTGAAAATCATTAAGAGTAGCTAGATGTTCCTTATTTATTAAGATTTTTTGAGGCCTAATAAAAGTATCCATAATTTGGAATCCTAGATATAATATTAGAGATCTAATCTGAAACTTTTCTTCAGCAATGACTAGTCCATATCATTTCAAGTTTTCTGATATATTGCTAAATATGGTGAATAAGACTTCTTGATTAGGATGAGCAAGCAAAACATCATCCATATAATGGAGGCACATAAGCTCCGGGTATTTGTTTTTGATAGGCTGAATAACTTTATCTACATAGATTTGACTCATAGTGGGGCTATTAGCCATACCCTGGGGTAAAACTTTCCACTGAAATCTTTGGTCAGGTCCGTCATTATTAATAGCGGGAACTGAAAAAGCAAACCTGAGGGCATCCAAAGGGTGTAAAGGAATGGAAAAAAATCTTTTATGTCAATGGCTATAAGATGGAAATTTTTAGGAATAGCTATAAGATTAGGAAGCCCAGGTTGGGTAGGGCCCATAAATTGCATAGTTTTATTGATTTCTGTAAGATCATGTAACAATCGCTATTTTCCTGATTTTTTCCTAATCATGAATATGGGGGAATTCCAGGGAGAGGTAGAAGGTTCTATATGTCCTGCCTCTAGTTGTTCTTGGACTAGTAAGTGGGCCACTTGTAATTTCTCTCTAGATAGGGGCCACTGAGGGACCCAAACTGGCTTATCAGAAAGCCATGGTATTTTCAAAATTGTTTTCTCAGTGGCCCCTAAAAAAAAGTCCTATACCTTTTCAATGATGATTTCCTTTAAGCTCAATAGGGTTAGGATCACCTTGTAGATTTTTTCCTAATTCTTTACCTGGAATATATCCCTGTTTATCCATGAGACTCCAGCTTTTATTTGTAATACCTACGGGCTTGGTTGCGAGGTGTACTCCCATTTGTTTTAATATATCTCTTCCCCATAAGGTAACTGGCAAGCTGGACAGAACATAAGGCTGAAATGTTCCTTGATGCCCTTCATCATCCTCCCACTTTAAAACTGTTGCACTTTGTTCTGGGCTATTAGAATATCCTAAGCTTCTCAAACTAGTTGAAGCCTTCTGTAAAGGCCAATGTTTGGGCCATTGTTGAAAATTAATAATAGAAGAGTCATCTCAAGTGTCAATCAACCCTTCCATCTCTATTACCTGAATTTTTATTTTGCACATAGGCCTCTGTGAACAATCCTGAACCCAGCAAGCCATAGATCCTGAGCCAGTGAAACCAAATCCCCTATTCTTCCTACTTTGAGGCATACACTTAAATGAGTCATGTAGACTGGGAAGAAGAAGCAGCTGAGCAATTCTATCACCTTGGTTAACAGAGCTAATGCCTCAAGGTGAACTGAGCATAATCTTGATTTCTCCTCCGTAGTCAGAATCTATCACACCTGGAGTAACTTGAAGTCCGGATAAGCTAGTTGAACTTTACCCCAGGATAAGTCCCACAGTCCCTAAGGGAAGAGGTCCCCTGACTCCCGTGGGAGTCAGTTGAACCCCTATCTCAGGTGTTAGCATTATTTGGGCGGTGGAACAGAGGTCCAGCCCTGCACTTTCTCTTGTCCCTCTGACAAGGGAGTCAATGGGTAAAAGGGATTGTGTCGAGGAATCATCTGGATAGGTGTTTGAGGATACTCCTTCACTAATGACCCATACATTTGTGGGCCCTGAGGCATTGGGTCCAGTGCCCCGTTTTTTGAATTGCCAGACAAAATGTTACCATAAATATCAGTTTTAGATCTGCACTTATTATCCCAATGGTTTCCTTTTTTACACCTGGGGCAGCAGCCTGGGGCACAAAACGAGCTTGGTTTTATTTCTATTGTCTCTCGTCTTCTTTGGGGATATTGTTTTCTAAAATAACCTGGTTGACTATAATAAATTTTAGGCCGAGCCCTTCTTGTAAAATTAAGAGGAGAAGCACGTCTCATGGCTGCTGCGATTACACTACCTGTAATAAATGCATCATTTATGTCCCTGCAAAGCTTTATATAAACAGAAAGGTTCCTTTTAGATTTCCAAGGTCTGATAGTGTCTTGACAATATTTGTTGGCATTTTAATATGCCAGTTGAACAACTAATGACATGGCTTGATCAACATCTCCAAAAACTCTACTTGCTGTCTGTAAAAGACGATCAACAAATTCGGCATATGGCTCATTGGGTCCCTGAATTACCCTAGACAAGCCACCCTATAAATCACCAGATCCTTGTAAAGTTTTCCATGCCCTAACAGCTGCAGCGTATATTTGAGTGTAAACTCCAGGATCGTACTGAATCTGAACCTGTAAATCAGCATATTGCCCTTCTCCAGTTAACATGTCTACGTTTCGATCTGGAAATCCTTCAGCCGCATTTCTTCGAGCTGTTTCAACACAGAACTCTTGGAATTGCGACTTCCAAACTAAATATTGTCCCCCACTCAATAATGCCTTACATAAGCCTTTCCAATCTGTAGGAGTTAAATTCAAAGTATTAAAAGATTCTATCATGCTTATGGTAAAAGGAGCTTGGGGCCCGCCATATGTCATTGTTGCTCCTTTAAAATTTTTTATAATTTTGAAATGTAGATATTGATGGTACCTTTGTTCATTTTGATTTTCAAACACTGGCAGATCCCATAGTTCCTGTGAATTTTGACACTCAGGGGCATGCGAGAGCCTAGAAAGACCCCTAGAGTTTTGACACTTAAGGGCACGCAAGCGCCTAGAAAGACCCCTAATAGCGCAAGTGGTTCCTCCACTTGATGGTCCTCTATCTTGGTCCTTTTTAATTCCCTTTTGCTCATTTTATTGGAGACTGTGCTCTCAAGATCATTTTCACTTGATTCCTCTTCACTAATACTACTCTCACTGGTCCTAACTGACTCAGTAACACTTTCCTGAATCTCAGGTCCAGTTGAGAGCAGGCATTCTTTATGTATAACAAATCTTCAATCACCTTTATAATTCGGATCTTTGTCATTTTCAATCCCATTTTCCCTCGCTCTTAACCGCTCTGACTAGAGACTCCTGCGAGGTTCCTCAGTTCTTACCTGCCGGGGCCGTTCCCCGTATGGGCCACCACTTGTTGCCGCATACAGCAACAATACCTCGGGAAAGAAATCAGAGGCAGACTGGGAATGAATGGTTTCTTTATTCTTGCTTCTTCTTCTCTCCTTTCTCTCCCTCTCTGACGCCCCCGGCCTGGTTAAATACTCTTCACCCATTAAGCATACACGTGTACAGGTGCGGCACAGAAAGATTCTTAGTCAAATTCATTTAGGTCAGGTGTAAACAAGTAAACACCTTCTCTTGGCTCTCAGCCAGCTGCCATCTTAGCTACTTCCTCATTAAAGGCTCTTACAAATAGGCTTTGGAAATAATTTAATTTTTCCAAATTATGAAGGTGACATGTACAAAACATTGTCATATTTATTCTGTGAGTCAAATGCAATATTTTCACTTGTTCCCCACATTATATATCTAGTTTTAATAAAGGCAATATACACTAGCTTTCTTAGTTCTAATCACTGCAATTAAAACAGCCTAAATAATGACATTATAACCTAAGGTTACTGCCTTGTCCTTGAGAGGAGGCTGGATGAAAATAAAGACTCCATTCCAATTACCCAACCTGTAACTCAAGAAATGAAGGGTTTCCATATTTACCACTAGAAAGCAGCCTTTCTGGGCTTTAGTTAGCCATTATTCAATCTTTGTTCCTCTCCAGTTAACAATCAGCAGGTACACAAACTTTCTCCTGGAAATAAGCTTCTCCCTTTTATTACTTTTATTCCTTTAATTCAAATTAACAGACCAGAACTGCCTTATGAGTAGAATTACTCTTGGCACCTTAACCTTAGCAAGCCATAAAAACAAGTCAAGTTCCTCCCAAGAGAGCTTGTATCTAGAAATGAAAGCCTATATTTAGAAATGTGGTGGGACATAGTTGATTCAATGGCTTGGGAGAGAAGTATGGTGGAGTCAATGGCTAAAAAGCCACGCAGCTTTCTCCATCTTTCTGTCAGCTTTCATTGAAAGTGATCAGCTTTGATTTCTCATTGTTCAAGACTGATTTTCACTGAGATCTTTATTGTTTTAATTTGGATACATGTAAGTCCTATAATAATAAACATAAGGTGGTTACAGTAGCAAAGACAAGAAAGCAAGAATGATTTCAAATGAAAATAGGATAGAGGTGGTTACACATCATGGAGGATTCCTTGAAAATTAACATTTTAGCTCTATCTTGGAGGATAGGTAGATTTCAACATGTAGAAATGAGAAAGATTTTGGGAGTAATGATGGGAATGCAGGATAGAAAGGAAGTTCATGATGAGGGGTGTGTTTGCGTGTGTGTGTATGTGTGTGTGTGTGTAACTTTCCATCAAACAATGGAGGATCCATTTTGAATTCACACATTTCCAAATTTGTTTTTAAAAAGTTTTGATGCAATGCATTTGAGGAAGTGTTGTGTGAAAGGTTATCTTCACTCCTTAGCCTGTTGAAGACTTATACATATGCAATTCACATTGCCTGGATTATCTCTTTTAAAACTATCTTTTTTCTATCTAATGTTTATGAATATATCATATCTACAGAATGCAGATATAAAATGTAATGTTTTATAAGTGTGGTATAATGGAAAAAATTCTCATATATGACATTATTGGATGACATGGTATTCATATAGGAAAAACTTATTTATTTCAGTCACCTTATTAAAATTCCATAGTATCAACACACATGAATATGTATTTGAGAATGTATTTAAATGAACAACTAGAACATTTCTGAACTATGGTTTTGGCAATCTTCAACTATAAGGCTACGTTTTTAACAATGCACTTTGATTTGAATTCACATATTATCTAATGACAAAGTCAGACTTTAGAGGTCAAGTCAGCCTGCACAAAAGTCATACTTTGTCCAGTTAAGACCGCATAAAGGAGTTATACTCACTTATTGACAATAGCTTGTGTTTATCTAGGAACTTAGATTTTAATTTACACAATAAATAAAAAATTGGATATATTCAAGTTATATGACATCATTTGATTACATTGCATTCTGAGGACCCCATTCAAATTAATCAACACATGCATCACCAATATAGTTACCATTTGTGTGTGGATGTGTTAAAGATACTGAAAATCTTTTTAAATCATTATTTTAAACAAATAATGCATATTACTAATTATAGTTACCATGCTTCATGTTAGAAAACTCTGAACTTAATCATCCTACAACTGAAAGTTTTAGCCTTTTGATCTATAAATTCCCATTTCTCCCATACCATTGGTAACCTTATTTATATTAAACTTTTAAAACTTTTTCTTTATCCATTCATTTACTAATGGACACGTAGGTTGTTTCCACAACTTGTCTATTGTGAATTACACTGCAATGAACATGGAAAGATAGAACATGCAGATAGTTCTTTGAGATACAGATTTCATTTCCACTGGACATTATACTATTATGGTTTAGGTATGATTTGTCCCCCAAAAGCTCATGTGTGAGACAATGAAAGAATGTTCAGAGGTGAAATGATTAGATTGTGAGATAGGTAACCTAATCAGTGGTTTAATCCACTTGGATTAACTGGGTTGTAACTGTAGGCAGGTAAGATGTGACTGGAAGAAGTTGGTGACTGGGGGGCATGACTTTGGGGGTTATATTTTGTTCCTGGCCAAAGGAGGAGATCCATCTCTCTCTCTCTCTCTCTCTCTCTCTCTCTCTCTCTCTCTCTCTCTCTCTCTCTCTCTCTCTCTCTCCTTCCTGGTTGTCATGTTCTAAGCTGCTTTTTTCCACCATGATGTTATACATCATCTCAAACCTCAGACTCAGGCCCAGACCTATAGAATCAGCCAACCATGAACTGAACCTCTAAAGTGTGAGCCAAAATAAACTCTTCCTCCTCTAAATTGTTTTGTTAGGTATTTAGGTCAAAGTGATGAAAAGCAAACTAAAATATACCCAGAAGTGATACTGATTTATCACATGGTAGTTCTACTTTTATTTTTTTGAGTAACCTCTACACTATTTTTCCAGAATGCCTTTTCAATTTACATCCTCAGCGAGAGTATGCAAGAGTTCCCATTTTTCTATATCTTCACCAACACTCATTATCTCTTATCTTTTTGATAACAACCCAACAAGTGTGAGGTGGTTTTTGAATTGCATTTTCCAAATGATTAGTGATATTGAGCATATTTTCATGTATGCTTTGGTTATTTACCTTCTTTTAAAAAATGTCTAGTAGGATACATTGCCAAATTCTAACTTTTTTGTTGTTGTTGAGTTGCATGAATTCCTTATATATTTTGAATATTGACCCCTTATCAGATATATGGTTTGTACATATATACTCCAATTTTACAGATTTCCCTTTGATTTTGTTGATTTTATCTTTTACATTTATTCTTTTTGGTGCCATCATAAATGGGATTGTCTGCTTAATTTATTTTTAGGATACTTTCAGGTACATGTCCTTTGAGCATGCTAGAGGCTTTCTCACTTTTGTGACCCTGCACTATCCCAGACAAACCTTGGTATTATAGAGGTATGTGTTATTGTCCTTCATATCAGTAAGGGTAACTGTGCTCTAGTTTTGAAGATATTTTTTCCTCTTTCTTTAATCTTGAGTGATGTACTTCATATTTCTTCCTTTCATTTTCATATAAAGGGAAACTGAGAATGTTGGAGGTGTATATAACAGCCCTATGTGTATTGATGTATACTTATAAATTAATGACTTTGTGAAGTACATCAATAAGTAATCCTTCAATGATTATTTGATGAGTTTTATAGTCACATTTAAGGTTTAAATTGGAACATAGAGGCAATATAATGAAGTCATTACATGTACAGACTAGACATTGTTTCCCCAAATTCAAATCTCAGTTCTACCACTTTCTAGCTGAATAACTTTGCACAAGGAACCCATCCTCTTTGCTTCAGTGTCTTCATCTGTCCAGAATGTTAATAGTAGTATCTACTTTAGAAGGTTTTAGTGGGGAATATATAAGAATGAAGAATAAGAACATATATATATATATATATATATATATATATATATATGTATATGTACATGTATACATATGTGTATATATGTATGCATGTCACATAAATGTTATCTATTATTTGTGTATGCTGAATTTGGAAGTAAAAGACACTACTGTGGTCATAACTCTGATATTTATACAAAAAAGGCTTAGTCATATTCCTTGACCTCTCTGGCTCTCCATGTCTCTATTTAACATGAAAGTATTGAATCAGATCGTCCTTAATATTATTTTATGTTTGGTTATATTGTCCATTAGACATAAACTTTGTCATTATTATATATTAATTCACAGTACTTCATATACCAGGTTGTAAAATAAAATCTTAGAACTTCATTTCACACAGATTTTTAATTCAATTAAAAGGATTAATCACAGGAAAATGTTATTTTGTGGAAAATCACTCCTTTTTAGATTAACATTGAAAAAAGGTGCCTGTGCCCATTGAGTTACTAGTTACCAAAGATCACTTAGTAGTTATCAAAGATCACTGAGTCTGATACAACTAGTTTTACTAGAAATTGCAATAGCCTCATAAAGTAAATTTTTGTCTCATGGTCTTCCATTGTCCTTTTATGATATCCTTTTTATTTTATGCTCACTTTAAATTTCAAGAACATATTTCCATTGTGTATATATACCAAAGTTTCCCTCCATTCAATATGATTTACACAATGGAACACTACTCAGCACTAAAAGAGAATAAAATCATGGCATTTACTGGTATATGGATGGAGATGGAGAAAATAATGCTAAGTAAAGTTAGCCAATCCTAAAAGACCAAAGATCGAATGATCTATTTGTTATGAAGATACTGACTTATAAAGACAAGGGAGGGGGGACAGAGGAATGAAGGAACTTTAAATAGAACAAAGAGTGGGGAGAGGATAGGAATAATGGTAGAATGAGTTAGACATCATTATCCTAAGTACATGTATGAAGACACAATTGTTGTAAAAATACTTTATGTAAAACCAGCAACTTGAAAAATTGTGCTCTTTATATATAATATGAAATGAATCGCACTCTGCAAACATGTATAACAAATTATAATAAAAAATAAATAAAAAAAAAACATATTTCAACATTGTACATCTTTCAAACACTTTAAAAAACACCAGTGGAAATAAGGTGCTTACTTTTTCCATGGACTTATCTTATAGTCTCAATTCTATATTTAATACATATGTAAAAACCTATGGTAATAATGAAAGTAAAAGGACTTAAGTTAGACAGAAACCAGAGACTTTCTCAAAATACCCCTTCTACTATTATTGTCTTGAGTATCTTTTTTTTCCCTCTGTGATTTGAAAAGCTCCATGGGTCTCATGTTACATATCATAAAAATCAATAGAAGTGATACAGGATAAGTCTTTCATCAATGTAAGAAATAACTTTGCAATCAGGAGAGTTATTTACCAATTTATTGGGTTCTCTCATAAAATAAAATTTTTGAATATATAAGTAATGAAATGCAATTAGAAATTATTGTTAGGAAGATTCATTGGTATTATTCAATGAAGATAATATTCACTGTGGCTAACAAAACTAATATTTGGAGCATGAGCTTTCATAAATGGTGGGCCTGGATTTAAACTTTAGCTACATAAATAGCTAGCTATATGGCTTCAGGTCAGGATAAATAACCTTTCTAAGGCTAATTATATCATTTCTTCCAAATATATCATTCATAATGAGAATTATAATAAATGGCTATCTTATAAATCCTTGTGAAGTTTAAGTGAAGTAATTTATATTACATGTTATTTAGTGAGTTATTTTTTTATTTTTGGCATATAAGGAAAATTCATGAAAACTAATATAACAGCATATATTTTTACTTCACAACTAGGCATAAATTATGCAGATCTCTATACCCCTCAAATCACTGGTTTTTGACCAAAGTGATAGTGGGTTCTAGATGATACCCAATGTTCAACAATGCACAATAAAAAGGATATAGCTATAGCCAAGTTATGACAAATCAGGTTGTATTATTGTAGCTTGGCTTAACACTCATTACTGTTTATGTGAAAATAACAACTTGTAACTTGCAATTTCATGAAGGCTGCCCTAAATTGAGACTTCTTAAATTTTAATGAATGTCTATCTTTCATACTTTAAACAACAGATTTAATGGCCATTGAATCAAATTTGTAAAGTTTGCATTAAAAGGGTCTTTAAAAGCATTTAAATTGGGAGGAGGAAAAGATCACAACATTTATCAACTTTTTATTAGTGCATAATTTTTATACATAATATTGTGAGGACATTCATTCAGACTTTAAGAAGTCTCAATTTAAAGGCAGACTCATAAAATTGCCAGTTACAAGTTGTTTAATTTTTCTGAAAGATAGATCTGCATCTGCAAAATGATGAAAAAGATAAACTCCTAGGGTCCTTGTGAGAGTTTAATAAAACTACACACAATAAAGTAATTGATATTATTACTGTCACAGTGTAACTGGTTAGTGAATTACTTGTTTTTATTATCATTATTGTTATATGTTACATTTCTCCCCTACATTTAGAAACAGCTTAGTGTAAAATGAAATGGGTACAGATTCACAATATGTGTTATCACATTTCACCTGTCCAATTAGCCAAATGTATTAGTCATATTATCCTGTGTTTTAGTCAGCTTTTTCACTGTGGTGACTAATGGGCCTTACCAGAACAACTATAGGGGAGGAAAACTTTATTTGTGGGCTCATGGTTTCAGAGGTCCTAGTCCATAGATAGCAGGCTCCATTCCTTGGGGCTTGAGGTGAGGTAGGATATCTTGGTGGAAGAATACGGCAGAGGGAAGCAGCTCATAGGATGATCAGATAGCAGAGAAACTAAGCTCAGCTTGCCAAATATATACCCTAAAGGCATGCTCCCAATATCCACCTTCTCCAGCCACACCCCACCTACCTCCAGATACCACTCAATTAATCCCATCAGGGGATAAATTCAATGATTGGGTTAAGGCTATCATAACCCAATCATTTCTACTCTAAACCTTCTCACATTGTCTCACACATGAGCTTTTGAGAGACACTTCACATCAAAACCACAACACCTTGAAAAGGTGTTTAAATTGTTTTTGCTTTACATTATTCAACTCTAAAATGAGGACGAGTACAAGAGATTTTGTGAGAAAAAAAGTAGTAATACATGTAAGTCAGTTTAATGGTGCTTAGAACACAAGTGCTCAGTAAATAATTTTTTTATTAATTCTAACTTTCATTTTGGTTTTTCAGTAAATAAAATGGATACATATTTTTAATGTGAAATTATGGTGCAATTCATAGTGAATATAATGTTTAGTGTGTGTTGCATTTAAGAAAATAGTTATGTGATCTAAGCATCATTATTTTTCTCCAAAACATTCTTAAAATACATTTATACATTTGTTCAAAATAATAATTATAATCCAACACTTATTCATGATAAAAATTCTCAGTAAACTGAAAATAGAACTTCCTCAACTTGATGAAGGATATCTACAAAAAACATACAGCTAAAATTATATTTAATGGTGAGAAACCAGAAGTTTTCAAAAAACATCAAGAATAAGGCAAAAATATTCACTCTCACCACTCCATTCCAACACCATGCTGGAAGTCCTAGGTAATAAAATAAAAAAGGAAAAGAAAAGAAAAGATACACTAACTGAAAAGGAAGAAATAAAGATTACTGATGACATGCTTGTTAATGTAGAAAATTCAAAATGATTGACAAGAAAACTCCTTGAATTAATAAACAATTACACTTAGGTGTCAGTATGCAAGATTAATACATATGAGTCAATTGCTTTACCATATATTGGCAATAAACCAGTGAAACTTGAAACACAATACTATTTATATTCATAATCCCCCTCCAAAATGTAATACTCAGGCATACACTGATGAAAGCTATAAAACTTCATGGGATTATGAAGTAATTAAATAGTGATGATTTCTGTCCTTAATCTGATTTATATTATGAATTACATTCATTGATTTGCATATGTTAAGCCATCCTTGCATTCCTTATCCCATATTCATGGATAGGAAGTCTCAATATTGTAAAGATGTAAGCTCTTTGGAATTCAGTCTATAGACTTAATGTAATCTCAATCAAAATCCCAGAAAGTTGTTTTGTAGACATTAACAAACTGATTATAAGTTTCATATGGAGAGTAAAGGCCCAGAGTAGACAACACAGTATTTAACGTTAAGAAGAAAGTTGGAAGACAGATGCTGCTTGACTTAAGTCTTACTATAAAGATATAGTGCTCAAAATAGTATGCTATTAACAAAAGAATAGAAAAAGAGGTCACTGGAACAAAATAGCTCAGAAATTGATGTTCACAAATATCATCACTATATATTTAACAAAGAAACAAATGCAATAGTGAATAAATGATATTCTTTTATAACAAATGGTGCTGGAATATTGTTAAAATGGCCATACTACAAAAAATAATATGCAGATTCAATGCAGTTCCCATCAAAATACCAATGCCATTGTTCAAAGAACTAGAAAAAACAGCCCTAAAATTCATTTGAAACAATAAAAGACCCAGAATAGCTAAAGGAATTATAAGGCAAGAAAGCAATGCTGGAGGCATCACAAACCTAACTTCAAATTATACTACAGAACTGCAGTAACAAAAACTGTATGGTACTGGCATAAAACATGCACATAAACCAATGGTATAGAATAGAAGACACAGAAACAAACCTAAACATATATAGCAATCTGATCCTTGACAAAGGTGCCAAAAATATATATTGGAGAAAAGACAGCCTTTTTAGCAAATGGTGCTGTAAATGAGACTAGAAAAATGTAGCCAACTGAGATTCCATCTCACTCCAGTCAGAAAGGTAATCATCAAGAATACAAGTAACAATAAATATAGGTGAGGATGTGGGGGAAAAATTTCACTCATACATTCCTTGTGGGACTGAAAATTGGTATAAGCACTCTGGAACACAGTACGGAGATTCCTCAAAGAACTATGAATGGAACCACCATTTGACCCAGTTATCCCACTTCCCGGTCTATACCCCAAGGACTTAAAATCAGCATACTACAGTGATGCAGCCACATCAATGTTTACAGAAGCTCAATTCACAGTAGCTAAGCTATGAAACCAACCTAGATGCCTTTGAACAGATGAATGGTAAAGAAAATGTGGTACACACACACAATGGGATATTACTCAGCCATCAAAATGAGTGATTTTATGACTTTTGCCAGTAAATGGATGCATCTGGAAACTCTCATGCTAAATGAAACAAGCTAGTCCCAAAAAACAAAAGGCTGAATATTCTCTATCACATGCAGATACTAACACACAATAAGGGGGGAGAGAGAAATAGAATTTCAGTGGAATAGACAAAGGAGAATGAAGGGAAGGGAGAGGGGATAAGAATAGGAAAGAGAGTGGAATGAATTGGACATAACTTTCCTATGTTCATATATGAATACACTGCCAGTGAAACCACACATCATGTACAACTACAAGAATGGGATTATAAGTAAAATAAGTTATACTCCATGTATGTATAATGTGTTAAAATACATTCTACTGTCATGTATATCTAAAAAGAGCAAATAAAAAAAATCTAAAATAATGACTGAGACTAGCCTTTTATCTGTCACACTACACAAAAATCAACTCAAAATGTATCAAATATCTTGGAATTAGACAAGAAACTATGCAACTCCTAGAAGAAAATGTAGGGTCAACACTCCAGCATATGGGCAAAGGCAACACTTTTTCAATAGGTCCCTAAAGCTCAGGAAATAATGCCAAAGGTGAATAAATGGAACAGTATCAAACTAAAAACTTTTGCACAGCAAAGGAAACAAGTATATAAAGAGAGAATCCACAGAATGGGAGAAAATCTTTGCTAGCTACTAATCTGAAAGAGGATTAAACTTTTATTTCTTAAATTAAAAATTTAATAATATATATGTGTGTGTGTGTGTGTGTGGTGTGGTGTGTGTGTGTGTGTGTGTGTGTGTATGGGATTCAAAGCAATGTTATGATTTATTAATAGAATGTGGAATATGTAAATTGAATTAATTTATATATCTATCACTTCAAATTCATTATATTTTATGGTGAAAATACTTGAAATTTGCTCTTGGAGATTTTGAAATTTACAATATATTATTTTTTTATTATATTTACCCAATGTGCAATTTTTTTTTTGCCTGGGGATTACCTTTGTACTCATACCTTTTTAATGCCCTTAGGCCTGTTTCCTTATTGCAATGTTTTACTATCTGATTAAAAGAACATGCTGGTGTTATGTGAAAGCCCACCTATTGCATATAAAATATCAATGACATTTTTCTATCTTTCTTCTCTCTTTTTAAAATGTAGTTGTATTATTTCTACTTGGACATAATATATAAAATTTGTAAATTTGTATTCTACCTACTAGTCCACTTTTATTTTAGTCATATATCATCAGTCCTTTTCCCTGAAGTTTTTTCTCAGTGATCACTCTCAAGAAGGGCTAACACTTACAGAATGTCTTCATGTTCTTGCATGTATAAAGCTGATTTTCTAAAGCTCTGATAATTGAAGAACAAGCTTGAATGAATATAAAATCCTTGGTGCATACTTTCTCTCATTGAGATTTTGGAAAGTATGTCTACGTTGTTGCCTTGCTTTCTGTAATGATTTTAAGAGGCCTAATGTCAGGTTAATTTGTTTGCTCTATTGAATTATTTGAATTTATACTATTTAGTGTTTGCTTAGTTTTTTTCAAATTTTCATGTTGATGTTTTTAAACAAATTTAGATAAATTTAATCATTGCTTATTCAAATAGTTTTTCTGCCTTGCTGTCTCCTGTTCCTTCTCGCACACCAATTTCATGCATTTTTCATTTGACATTTCCTCACAGGTCACTGTGGCTACTTATTCCCATGTAGCATAATATTTTTTTTCTTCTTCAAGTTGCATATAGTCTTTTAATTTGTCTTTTACTCATTAACCCTCTGTTCTGTTGTGTTCAATTTGATGTTAATACTTTCTTATTTCATATGACTTTTTTCCAGTACCCTTTCCCCCAATTTTATAATTTTGTCATTGATGTTTCCTTTGTGCTCATTTATTATGGCTAATTTGTAATTCTTTGAAAGTATTCATAATAATTTCATTAAGGTGGACATATCCTAATTATATCATCTCAGTTATCTTGGTATTGGCTTCTACTAACTTCTTTCTTTGGCTTCTTCTACTTCTTTCTCTTTACTCTTTGTTGCTCTATGTATTTAGTATTTCTTTACTCTTTTTTGTTGTTTCCTCACCTGTCAAATAATTTTTAATTAGAAATTGGATATTTTTGTTGATATATTGTAGAAAATGTTCTGTCATCTTTCTGTAAAGAGTACTGCTGTTTCTCTTCGGAGAGACTAAACTTCAAATTCTCCCTCTAACCTTATGCAATGGAATATACCTAAAATCGATAGTTGGTCTTTTCAGGAATTAGACGTGCAGGAATTAGAAGTGCAGTTGGCATGCAGATTTGGGACCTCTGCTCTATGACTCCCCCCTTGTGATTTCCCTATTCAATTGTATTTACTTTGGAAGCCCCAATCTCTGTTCTGAGTCTGCCTGTTAATATCATCAAAGATTTTGGTTTCACTTGTAGTCTTGGACTATGATATGCCTTTAAACGAAAAACTACATAAAAGGTTAAATTACTCCCTGTGATTCTCTCCATTCAAATGTTGAATTTTTCCTATTTCTCCTTATTTATATTCAGCCTCAAGGACCTTGTATGGTGATCAGAATGGTCCATCAATTATTAACCAGGTTACAGCAATTAAGGATATTTATAGAGAGCATTCAGGCTGTTAATCAGCTCACCTGGAGATGGGAAGATTATCCAGTATTATCCAGGTGGACCCAATGTAACCACAAAGTTTTTTGTAAGTGAAAGAGAAAGGCAGAGGAATGAAACCAGAGAAACACTTGAACAAACATTCTTGGCTTTAAATATGAAAGAGGGACATGAGCCATGGAGTGTAGGTGGCCCATAGATGCTGGAAAAAGCAATGAAATGGATTCTCCCCTGGAGCTTCTACAAGGAATAAAGCCCTCCTGACAGGTTAATTTTAACCCTATGAGACCCATTTCAGATTGCTGGCCTTCAGAAGTGCAAAATAATGATATGTCCTTCTAGTATTTCAAGAAATATTTTGATTGTCTATAATTCTTGTCTTTAGGAGGAGTTGTTTGATATAAGCTCTTTTGCCAGAACAGTAAACTTGAGTTTTAAATATATCATCTCTAATATCATTTGGAATCATATAATAGTGACATGTTAGCAGTGGTTATCTATTTTTTTACTTTCCTTTTATCCGTTTTCTTGATTAATGAAAAGAGAGAACTTGGTGGTTGTACACTGGTGAAAATGACTTATAGGACTTGGAATCAGAAGTTTCAATATATTTTAACTCTGTCAGTACTTTCTTCCTTAAAGTGGGAAATCTACTCCTTCCAATTTCTGACTTGTAAACATAAATGAGATAATGAAATGAATGTTTTCCCAAATACTGCACAAATATAAGGCATGACTGAAATGGTGAGTTTATTGTCCAATGAGTTAGATGAAATAGATATAATTTTTTAATGCAGAGGAATACAAATGATTTAGGAGAATTGAGTGAATTTTTAACAGATATTTCATATTGGATATTTCATATTTCATAGTGCAAAAAAAAATGATTTTCCTCCATTGATTTGAAATTCCAAATGAAAGTTAACAAAGTTTAGAGAACCTGGAGGTAAAACGGATATTTCATAGTGCAAAAAAAAAATGATTTTCCTCCATTGATTTGAAATTCCAAATGAAAGTTAACAAAGTTTAGAGAAACTGGAGGTAAAACGCAAAATGTATCAATCCTAAAATACCAGTATCTCTTCACCAAGGGTCAACACTACATTATTCAAGGTTCTCCAGAGAAATAGAACCAAGAGCCTCTTGTTCTCTCCACATGTGCATGTGCTCATGAGCATACACGCGTGCGTGCGCGCGCACACACACACACACACACACACACACACACATTATAAGGAACTGTAGGTATAATAGACAGTAAGATTTTCACTGACCATTTCTAATTTCAGGCCAGTAGTTTTCTTTTATTGTGTAAAACATTTTCTTTGGAGTTCTTTTTCTTTTCTATATTATATGTTTTATGTTATTTGCAGATCTTTTTCAGGAAAGTCCTTTCATAGTCATTGAAAACTTTATTACTGAATTACATTAAAATGGTCTCCAGTTCTTTCCTGTACAGCATTGTCACTATCCAACTTGAATAACCCACACAGAAACCAGAGAATTGTTCATTTCTTTCCCCTTTCAAACTCCAATGACCCCTTTCCATTTCAGCCACTTATTCCTAAGTTCATATTGCACATTTCTTTTTAGTCACCCATTGTTTTAGCTGGGATTCTGTAAGAAATGTGGAAGAATTTCTTAGCTTGTGTGAAATGTAATATGAAATGCCTGTTGTGAATGTAAATATGTAGAAGATGGGAAGCTGGGAAAACTGTCAAATTGCCAAACAATTATGGCCCTGTTATGGTTTCTGTTATCACGTGGATGTGAGGTGTCCCCCAAAAGCTCATGTGTGAGGCAATGCAAGAAAGTTCAGAGGAGAAATGATTGAGTTGAGAGAGCCTTGAACTAATCAGTGAATTAATCCCTGATGGGATTAGCTGAGAGGTAACTGGAGACAGTTGGGGTGTGGCTGGAGGAGGTGGGCCATTGGGGGCGTGGCTTGGGGTATATATTTGTATTTGGCAAGTGGAATCTCTCTCTACTTTCTGATCATCATGTGAGCTGCTTTCTTCCACCAAACTCTTCTACCATGATGTTCTGTCTCACCTTGCGCCCTAAGGAATTAAGCTGGCTGTCTATGGATTGAGACCTCTGGAACTGTGAGCCCCTAAATAAACTTTTCCTCCTCTACAGTTGTTCTGATCAGGTCTTTTAGTTGTAGTAGTGGAAAAGCTGACTAAAACAGATTCCAAGAGAAGGACAGAAAGAGAGATCAGGTGAAAGTGACTTAGAGTGGTATGCAACTAAAAATGATTTGGCAAAGCTGTGATGGGGTGGATCTTTGAATCAGCTGACAAAAGAAAATCATAACTTCCAGGAAAGTCTACATTGCATCTTCCTTACTAGTCACACTCTGAAAGCAGCCATTGCAAATTATGACCTTGACACAAATGCAAGGATGGATTTCAAAGTGCAGCACCTAGGGCACTTTGTCAATTATGTTCTCTGTACGAATAGGTCTATGAATTGATTTCTCATGGCTGCCACCATCCACTCTATAATGTTTAGATATGAAATGTCCCTCCAAAGTTCATATGTGAGAGAATGTAAAAATTTTCAGGGGTCAAATGATTAGATTATGAGAGATGTAACCATATCAGTAGATTAATCCACTTGAATTAACTGTGTAGTAAATATAGGCAGGTAAGGTGTGGCTGGAGGAAGTAGTCACTGGGGGCATATCTTTGGGGTTATATTTTGTCCCTGATTCATGGGAATATTTCTCTTCCCCTTCTTGGTTGCCATATTCTTAGCTGCTTTACTCTGCCATGCTCTTCTACCATGATGTTCTGTCTCACCTGGGTCTAGAGCTATGGAGTCAGCAAATCTATGCTATTTAATCTACTTCTGCACCTTCTTTACTATAAGAGGCCATTCTGATTGTATGTTGCATTACGAGTGATACTAGGCCTATAGATCAAGAATTCTATAAGCCCAAAGGGGCTTTTTAAGCAGAAAAGGCAAAGTTAGCATGGATAAATCTCTATCCCTGTGAGGGTCAACTCCTTGTCTTTTCAGGATGAGAACTAACTTTTGAATTAATTGTAGATATGGTATGGACCACCACCTTGATATGTTTTAAGCATTAATGATTATCTTAAAGTCTACCCCCAATAAAATAAATTTTAAAATTCAATGTCTTATCTGAGGTATATGGTTGGGGAGCATTTTCATATGGTTTTTCCCTACTATATATCTTACCCCATAAGCCAAGGAGTCACTGTGAGGATTACCAACTACCAAAAATATCCATTCTTATTATGTACCTACTATCTGAGTAAATGATCCTGGGCCCACTGTAAGCCAGTTTTAAAGAGGACTTCCTTCATTACTTGGTCCCCATAGGTCTTTGCCCACAGGGGAGCTATAATGATTCTTTAGGTCTCTGTGTAATAATACAACTCAGATTTTGTATGTAATAGGTCTTGAAATGCCTATTTTGCTACATTTATCAGGGTTTGTAAATAATCATAGACATAGGCCCTTTTGGACAAAGACTATAAGGATTGTCATGGCATATACTTGCCATAGTATTATGGGTTTTTTCTCCCTAGAGACTCAGATACATCTTAACAACTCCAGAGGTAAACATTAGTTTAGAATTGGGAACTGAACAAGGAATTGTGGCTTTTCATTGGCATTCCTCAGCCCTCTCCTCCATTCTTTTATTTTTTATGGTTTTAAGCAGTATTTTTGATCCCCAGTCTTTATTTTGCCCCTAGTCACACCATATTGCATAAATTTCTACAGCTCCTTACAGAGCAAACCTATTAGGCTGATCTTCCAATGTCACTGACCATTGTAATAAATGGAGCTTTTTGACATTTGGCTATTAAGCACTGTCACCTGGCCTTCTATTATACCATGACTCCATTAGCATCATGTGCTTTAATGAGTCCAGCTCTGTCACTGTCTTTCTTAATATTAATTCCATTGTGAAGAGAAGAAACACCATTGTACTTCTTAGAGATGCTTGTGCCCACATTACTAGTACATTCCTAATGGCATTGGTGAACAATGTGTACCCTGGCTCCACTTAGGGAAAATATTTCTGTTGTGGATCTTTCAGCCTCAATATCTCCATTCTAGGATGCCCACTTCACTAAGTCTCTTTATTTTCTTTTCTACTATCTTCCAGGGAAACTTATGCATGCTTTCTTTGAAAAGCATTGACTGTCATGTTTTTCCAAGGCTCCTAAAAGCCATTTTAGCAGCAAGTCTGCCCTATTCCCTGGGATTTGGGCTTGGATATTCAATCTCATGTCCCAACATAACTAAGTTCAATGAATTCTTGCTTATCCAGTCTTACATTCTTAATCAAGCATCCTCAAAACAATCCCTGAAGTACTTTCCTTGATCCTGCTGGTATATTCTAGATAGTTCTTGCATTTTTTTAGACATATAATTTATTAGCTTCATTATCAATCCCAGCTTGTCAACTGAAAGGTTATGGTGGAATTTGACACAATTATAAACCTTGTAGCCAGGAGAGCAAGTGGGGGCTACTCCTAAAGGAGCTTCAATTGCTGTGTAAGAAAGAGGCTTCTGCAATCTGGTGAATCACAGTAGAAATGTTAGGTGTTGTGTGGGATGCCTGGGATACCTACATATGACTACTGTGTCTGTGTGTGTGGAATATGGGAAGTCTGTAGAGTCAATGTTCTCAGTATAGCCATCCAGATATACTCCTTCAAGTTTTCAGAATACTAGGTTTTCCCTACTAGAGCCCTGACCTCATAAAAGTCATGTTTGGTTGTCTCTTGAGCTCTGAAACTCTCAAAAATTTGTTCTTACAGCCTGCTGTTTGATTGTGTTTGGCCTTCTGCTACAGGTGATGAGGGCCTCTTTATGTTACTACTAAGGTCCTCTGGTTCTTGCACTTTGCTATTAACTGCTTGTTAACAGCTCTTAGTCTCTCATTATCCATATGCAGTGTGTCAATATAACTTAGTATTAACCAGGCAACTCTCATGTCTTTGTAGGCATTCTTTTCCTCATAAATTCCAAACGACTGGTTCTGTGCAACTGCTATAGCATTCTCTTCCATCAAAATACATTCCAGAGTCACCTCAGGTAAAATATTTACCAATTAAACAACTGTTTTTTACTAACATCCATGCTACCATTCAAGATTGTGTCCTGTTCACTTTGAAGGGTAGAGTTGGGGTACGGTGGAGATGGAAGGGTGGGTGAACCTGTCCAAAATCTCCTTGTCACTGCCAAATATTTGGACCACTCTGGAAACCACTTGTTTTAGCCCAAGTTCCCCCAAGATAACAATACTGAGCATGCAAACATTTTGTTAGGCTAGATATCTATGTGAAAGGGAATATGAAGGAAATTGGGGAAGCTGGGATAGCTGTCAAATTTCTAAGTACATCTTATACAAAGTGGACGGGAGGGAGGGGAAGGGAAGGGGAGGAAGAGATAGAAGCACCCTAGACTGCAATGCTTTCTAAGGAGAGTCCTTGAACAAAATTTGCCAACAAAGGGACACCATGACTCCCAGAAATGTGTCCCTTTATCATTCTTTGGTCATTGGTTCAGAATAGCATGTTGTAGGTATTGCCAAGGCACTAATTTAAGATGGATTTCAGAGTAAAGCTGGAGATAGGGCTTTAATCAATTACAATTTTTAGAGTAGAAAGAAGTCTAAGAGAAACATTATCATTAGTACCATACCCTGATATGTACTCATATCTTAAAATTTAAGGTGATAAATGACAATATAATTTTATAGTCAAAGGATATTTTTGAGAATGCAAGGGCAGATTTATTAGAAATTATACCAGAAATGTCCTATGTGCACCATATAATCACACTACCCTTTGTCTTCAAATCCTTTTCTGCACTTTTAAATTTCTCATTTTCTTAGGTACAGCCACTATAATTCTTAATTATTATTGACTTCCCACAATATATACAGCTCCCTCAATTTTCATTTAACATATCCTTCAAAAGTATACTCCATGATTTCATTGTTAATTTTTTTTATTTTAACCATTTAACTCTTTTGTTCTCTTGCCCTTCATCCCATCCACAATTATATTGAAACATCCCATCTCTGATTCTATCAAAGTATTAGAATTTCCACTTTTACAACTGGCTACTGAGTAATGCCAGTGAAGGTTATACTTCACTGCATGTCTGCATCACTACAAATCATAACCTTCAAACTCATCTCTAATATCAGGATAGCTCCTAATTTACCAAGAAAAGCTCATTTAGTAAAAATCCCTG
Organism: Tamias sibiricus; assembly: GCA_025594165.1. Classification (NCBI taxonomy): domain Eukaryota; kingdom Metazoa; phylum Chordata; class Mammalia; order Rodentia; family Sciuridae; genus Tamias; species Tamias sibiricus. The sequence continues at coordinate 132,535,117 of CM046667.1, forward strand.
GTAATACTTCAAATGCTTTCTACAAACACATTAATGTCAGTAGTAACTATACTTAACTCCTTTTTTATCTCAAAGAAGTTTCCTCTTCCTCCTTTTCACTGTTAGAAACCATCACTGCCAGAGTTTTATTCCATTACTTATTTTTCATACTCTATTGTCAACCTCCTTCATGCTTATCAATTTCTCTTAGCATATGGGTATTATTATATTTCTCTAAACATTAAAACTACTGTTTAAACTATCTTTTAGCTCCTGCCTTTTATTCTCTTACTGTTAGAATAAAATTTTTGGAAGTGTCTATAAATGCAGTTTCTACTGCTTTCCTTCTATTTTATCCTGTGTCTTAGTAGAAGCTAACTCCTATAGTCTATCAGCCCACTAACTTGACTTTACTAAGGTCACTGTTTTAAATAAAATGGATGCAGATTCTTTTTAGTTTCTCCCATCAAGAGGGGGATATTTTGTGACTTTCTATCTGTGTGCTGGCAGTATGATTTTCTGTGATCAATAAAATATAAAAGATTTGCTTCTTCTGAGCTAAAACCTCAAGAGGCTTTCCACTCTCATCCTGATCCCTAATGAATGCTGTCACTGTATGGACAGCGTAGGGTCACAGTATGGCCCTGGCTTGATGGGAAATCCACAAATAAGAGAACCAAGACAAATTAGGGAACTTAAGACCAGCAGACAAGCCGGGCGCGGTGGCGCACGCCTGTAATCCCAGCACTTTGGGAGGCTGAGGCAGGAGGATCGCGAGTTCAAAGCCAGCCTCAGCAATGGCGAGGCACTTAGCAACTCAGTGAGACCCTGTCTCTAAATAAAATACAAAAAAGGGCTGGGGATGTGGCCCAGTGGTCAAGTGCCCCTGAGTTCAATCCCCGGTACCACAAAAAAAAAAAAAAAAAAAAAAAAAAAAAAAAAAAAAAAAGACCAGCAGACAAATCATCTACCTAATCCCAGTCCTAGTTGCTGAACTTCAAAACCACAATTTCATAAAAGATTGGTGTTTTAATCAACTAAGTTTAAGGACAGAAGGTTGTTCAACAAAAACTTATTAAAATAAACCCCAATGACACCACATGCAAAACATTATGCATGTTATTTCATCTAAATCTTTAAGTATTATTATTTTTTCTTCACTCTTAGAAGTGAGATATTGAAGCTTAAAGTAGTAACTTGATTTGAATAAGGTATTCTGGCTACCATGAATGGGCCAGGAACATTCATCAGGCACTGTATTTGACTTAAACTCCCTGTAGAATCTGAAAATTATGACCATTGCATTTTATCCAGATTTATCTCTGTTGGTCATCACAATTGTGAGAAATTAATTCTATTATCTTGAATTCAATATTGCTCTTTACTACATGAACAATTCAAATAGTTTTATTTGCCATTTATTGAACACAAAAGCTAATGAATCCATGGTTATCTAAAATCCACTTGCACTGTCAGAGCAGCTACCTCAGTCTTCACTTTTACTTCCTAGTCTCAACCAATTTGGAGTAAAATTTTTTGTTTGTGATGGGTTCTCTAGAGATAAACTTGTATTCTGGTGTACGTTTTCTGAATATTAAATCTATGGCAAATAAACCATCATTTTTTATGGCAGGTAAACCAAGCCAGTATAGAGTTTAAATTTTTTTTAGTTGTAGATGGACACAATACCTTTATTTTTTTATTCTAAATTGTTATATATGACAGCAGAATGCATTACAATTCATATTACACTTATAGAGCACATTTTTACATATCTCTGGTTGTATACAAAGTTATGTGGTGCTGAGAATTGAACCTAGGGCCTCACCCATGCCAGGCAAGTGCTTTGCCACTGAGACACATCCCCAGCCTCCCAGTATGATCTTGGATAGGTAAGCAAGCAAAACAGTGGTAAACAATTTAGATAGAGGCATAGACAGAAAACGTAGGCAAGTAAAATTTGAATATTAGTTTATATGCAATGAATAACATGAATGACTCAATGAGGGAAATGGAATGACATTTATTTTGGGCTGCAATGAGGAGAATGGAGTGCAGAAACACAAGAGTAGAAACATAGCAAGTAGTTGGGGGGTTATTGTAACAAGGAATAGTAGTAGCTTACATGGCAGTGGAGAAAGCAATGGAAAAATGAAATTATGTCAGTTCATTCATAAACTTAGATAAAATAGTTTACCAGAAAAAGATAATAGATGTACCTTACTGACTCGAGATGAAATTAAAATCTTTAAAGAACCAGTAATAATTAAAGACATTAATTATTTAAAGAAAACCTCTCCACACTTCTCCCCACAAAATTACCAGATTTAGAAGCTTTCACAAGTCAGTTTTATACATTATTTAGGGAATCTATATCCAAAATCCTGTAGAAAATATTTATAATAAAAGGAAGGAAAATTACATACCTCATTACAAGAGGCAAGCATAACCTGGAACCCCAAAATAGGGTATGGACAGTATAAGAAAAGGAAATTTGATTCCCAAATCACTTATGAATATAGATGCAAAATCTTCAGTGAAATTCTAGCAAACCAAATTCATCATTTTGAGATAAAATACCATCACACAAGCAAAACAAAAATGATTGAATATCAGAAATTCTATAGATGAAATTCATCACATAAACCAATGGGTATTGGAAAGCAGATTCTACATGTCATACCGAAGAATGAGAGTCAAAGAATAAGCAAAACAATTCTGAAAGGAAGAACAAAGAGGAAATAATTATTCTGTCAACTCTCAGAGCTTATTTTAAACTGGTATTTATACTAAAATAGATCTTTTAAATTGAAGGGAATTGAGAGTCTCAATTCATGAAAATAAGAGTTCATATCATATGTGTGTGTTACCAAGAGTAGAAAAATATGGACTATTCAATAAATACATTTGGGACAAGTCTTTTGTCATATGGAAAAAGATATAATTATATTCCTATCCTCACTATGCACAAAAGAAATTATATATGTTTTACAGATACATGTGAGAAACGAAAATTTAAGGCTATTATAAATATCAGGATGGATTCCTTTTATCACAAGTTTGGTCAAGGAAATTTTAGGTACTATAAACAACTTAAAATTAATAAAATATTTATACAATTAACTGGATTAAATTAAACTTTTCATATGGAAAAGGGGTAAAATACACATACAGATAATAAAAAGGTCTTTGCAATACAAGTAACAGAAAAAATTCATATTCAGAATATATATAAGTATTCTTAAAAAGAGAAAAAAGACCAATGCAGTAGAAAAATGAGCAAAAATAATTAAGTCAATTTGCTGAAAAGAAAATAGAGAATATTTATATGAAAAGATGATCACTTTAACTGGTAATCAGAAATGATCAAAGGAAATCACTAGAATCATTTCATAGTCAAAGCATTGCCAAAAGTAAAATTCACAGTTAAAAATGTCAGAAAATGAAAAGAATGTGAAAGAGTTGTGTATTTCCTGTACTGTTTTATGTAGGGTGAATTGATCCAAACACTTAAAGTCAATTCATCAGTATTTGTTAAAATTGAAAATGTTCACACCCCACATTCAGTCAAGAGTTCCCCAAAGAAACAGAACCAGTAGAGCATTCATGCATATATGTATATACCTGTGTACAAGTATGTGTATGTATATATATATATATATACACATATATATGTGTGTGTGTATATATGCATATATATATGTTATTGTGTGTTTTATTTGTGTATCCTAGTGGATGTATGTACACACACACACACACACACACACACACACACACTGTTAGATATGGTGACTGGCAATTCTAAAATCTATAGGGTATTTTGGCCAATTGGGCAGCAGTAGATGTTGCAGTCTTGAGGCAGAATTTCTTCTAGGAAACCTCAGTTTTTGCTCTTAAGCCCTTTCAACCAACCTAATGACAACCACACATATTATTGAGGATAATTTTCTTTATTAAAAGTTCAATAATTGTAGATATCAACAACATAAAAAAATACCATCACAACACCACCTGGATTAGTGTTTGAATAAATCACTGAGTACAACAGCTTAACCAAAGTTGGGATATAAAACTAACCATTACACTTCAGAATTCATTAAGTCTATTTCTAGGTATACCAACACTTTGAAACTTCTCATAATTATATGTGTAAAAAGAAATATAGAGGAATCTTTTAAAAGCAAAATACTGGAATCAATCTTAATATATCAACATTTATATTTACACTATGAAATAACCTATTCCAACCAAAAGAAATAAATGTGTATACATAGCTACAAAGATACATGGATACATAGATTGACATATCAGTTCTCTAAAACCTGGTATTGAAAAAATGATAAAGACACAAGATGATGTATACAGGAAGGCATAATTTATTTATATTTCAAAGCAAATATGATAACATATAATGTTCATTATTGCACATAGTATAAAGCTTAAAAAACAGAATGGAAATATTCACACTGTTGTAGATTTCTTCTAAGAAAGAGTAAAAAAAGAATGGAGAGGAGGGTAATGCAACTCTTGAAAGAAGATACATAAAACTTCAACATTATCCGTTATGTTTTATTTAAAAAGTTAAAGTAATTATAAAAATATGTGTAATGGATAGGAGGTTATTTCTTATCCATTCATTTCTTCATTCATTATATATTAATTAAATGTTTACTTTGTGCCAGGCATAGTTCTAGTTTTGGGAGACACAAGGGACTAAATCAAATATGTCTTTTCCTTTCCATAGCTTACATTCTAGTGAGAAGACAAGACCATACAATATAGAAAATGCATAGTATATTAGGTGATAAGTTCTTTGGAGAATAATAAGGCAGGAAATGGTAGCAAGTAGGAATGAGTGTCAAGTAGAAACAAATTCTGATTTAATTAAGGGGGGACTTTACTAGAATAGATTATTGCAAACAGGGAAGGGAGATACTACCTAAGGTAGGAACTGCAAGCATCTCTCAGATTCTGCAGAAAGACTTTCCTTTCATGGCTGTGAGTAAGGCCAGAAAAACCTGGGTGTCGGGGAGTGGGAGGTGTGCTAGATCTGCAGATCAGGGAATGTCTTTCTTTGTGGTCAGCTTATTCTTGGGAAAGGCAGTTATGGAAGAGGTGTACCTACTAGTTCAGACTGAGAGTAGGTGGTGAAAGTTCAGAGGCCTAGTGGAAGGGGAGACAATTAACTAATGTTTAATCAGGTTGTTCAGTTGAGTACAAAGAGACCAGCTAATCATTTTTAAGGCAAAGGATGGAAACTTGTTGGGTCTGTCTTTGTCCTTACCCTAGGCAAACAAGGGGGCACCCTTGAATTTTATCTTAGTCATATAGTAAAAGATTTGTTTCTGAAGTGACATTGTTTCTTGGGACTAAAAATGATAAAAAAAGGGTTTCTTAACTCTTTCCAAGGTTCTCAGGGCTCCTGTAAAGTTCAATATAGTCAACAGAAAGATGTTACTATATTAAACAGGGTTGTTAGGTATGGCTGCACTAAGAAAGTAACATCTGAGCAAAAACCTAAAAACCTAGAAAATGTAAGAAGGGTATTTCTTCCAGGCAGAAGCAATAACAAAGTCAAATGTAACAGGTTGGAATAATAGAATTATTTGACTGGAGAGGAAGGAGAACAATAGAGAGGCGAGAGTTAAAACAGGGCTTGATGTGATATGGAGGGCCATGTAGTCCATCGGGAGAACTTTGGTTTTTGCCCTGAGTGAGATGGAAATATCCTGAAGGTTTTAAAGTGGATAAGTAACTTTTTCTGGATTGTGTTTTAGTGGGTCTGGGTGCTGTATTGAAAAAGTAACTGCAAGAGTAAGTCATTCAGTGAGTGAGAAGAGATGGAAATCACTACACACTTGGACTAATAGAATAAACTGTTCATTCACAGAAACAAGAGGGGAAAAAAGAACATATAGAAGGCATAGATAGAGCTAGGAAAGGAGAGGTACTGAAATGAACCAGTGGAATTTCCCTTTGGATTGTATTTACTATGCTAATGAAATAAGAAGCAAGATTATAAGCTGAGAGGGGGAATGAGAGAGTGACAGAAGAGAGAAAAAAGTGTGGGACAATTAGTCAGATAGTAAATCAATGGACTAGGAAAATATTATGTTTGGCAGACAGAATTAAAGACCCACTTGAGGTTAGTGGTCATGAAATGAGAATAGTGAGTGCAGTTATGGTAATTTTATCTAGCTAAAATCTACTGCACTGGTGCAAGTGAGTATGAGAGAGTTCATTTTAATCAGACTTAGTATTTACAGGAGACTAAAGTGAAATGAGAGGGGAGAAAACAGTTGAGGATATGTGCAAAGAAATGTTAATGATGCACTATGGTATTCAAGTTAGGTAAGAAACAAAGTGAGGCTGTTTCAGTCAGATTTTTCATTGCTGTGACCAAAAGACCTGACCAGAACAACTTTACAGAAGGAAAAGTTTATTAATGGCATTCAGTTTCAGAGGATTTAGTCTATAGATGGGCATCTCCATAGTTTTAGACCTGAGATGAGACAGAACATCATGACAGAAGGGCGTGGAGAAGGAAAGCAGCTCAGGACATAGCCACCAGGAAATAGACTGCTCTGCTCACCAAGGACAAAATGTAAACCCCAAAGGCAGTGCCCCAGCTACCTACCCCCTCCATCCCCACCCTACCTTCCTACAACTACCTCTCAGTTAATCAATATCAGGGAATTAATTCACTGATTGTGTTACGGCTCCCATAACCCAATCACTTAACCTCTGAATATCCCTGCATTTTCTCATACTTGAGGTTTTGGGGGATACCTTACATCTGAACCACAAGAGATGGAATGAAGAAGTTGAGTGGCAATGAAACATGATTGGTATTGAATTTGAAGTTTCAATGAGATCCAGGAATGTTTGGAGTTGAGGAACTAGAAATAGGGAAGTATAATGATTGAATGAGTGGTTAGAGAGTGAGATGCTTGAAATTTAAGGACTCAAGGACTTGCAGTTATTTAGTAATTGCAAGTTCTAGGGCCATGAGACTGTTGGTTGGCCAAGAGAGGAAGATGGAAATAACCATGGGAAAGGAAGAGGTCAAGAGGTGAAGGACTGAAAGACCACAGAATCGAAAAAATGATATTTGTGAATATGAATATATACATTCTGAACTTAATCTTTTTAAAAATTATTACTGAATTATAATTATATATTACAGTGGGGTTCATTGTGACATATTCATACATGCATTTAACATAATTTGCTCCATCTCATTCCCAAGTATGCCACAATTCCCTTCCTATACTATACTGGTCTTCCTTCTATTTATTTATTATGTTGGTTTGTAGATTATACATATACATAAAGTGAAATTCATTGTGATATATTCTTATATGCATAATCTGGAATGTTTTATTCCACAGTTCTTCCCCTTTCCCTGTCTACTCTTCTCCTCAATCACTTTCCTCTATGCTACTGTTCTCCCTTCTATTCTCATTATATCCCCTTTTTATTTCTTATTTATCTATAGCTTCTTCATATGAGGGAAAATATTTTCTCTTTGTCTTTCTGAGTCTGCCTTATTTCACTTAGCACAATGTTTCTCAGTTCCATCCATTTATCAGCAAAGAACATAATTTAATTCTTCTTAATGGCTGAGTAGAATTCCATTGTGCATATGTATCATATTTTTCTTGGTTCATTAATCTGTTAACAGACATCTAAGTTGGTTCCATTACTTAGATATTGTGAGTTGTGCTGCTATAAACACTGGAATGCAGGTATCAGTACAGTATGCTGATTTCAATTCTTTTGTATAAATACCAAGGGGTGGAATAGCTGGGGCATGTGGTGGATCCAATCCTAGTCTTTTGCCAAATATCCACACTTATATTAATATTACAATAAATTTGAAACTCTAAAGACGTTGACAAATTTCTAGACATTGATAACCTACCCAAATTGAACTAAGAGGATATAGAAAATCTAAATAGATCAATAACAAGTAATGAGACAGAAATAAATTTTAAAAATATTTTCCAGCAAAGAAAAGTCCAGGATCAGATGGATTCTCAGCCAAATTCTACCAGACCTAGAAAGGAGAACTAATCCCAATCTTCCTCAAATTATTCTATGAAAGAGAAATGGGAATGGCACTCCCAAATTCATGATGTAAAGCCAATATTACTTATAATAAAACCAGATGAGGCCGGGCGCGGTGGCGCACGCCTGTAATCCCAGCACTTTGGGAGGCTGAGACAGGAGGATCGTGAGTTCAAAGCCAGCCTCAAATGGCGAGGCACTTAGCAACTCAGTGAGACCCTGCCTCTAAATAAAATACAAAAAAGGGCTGGGGATGTGGCCCAGTGGTCAGTGCCCCTGAGTTCAATCCCTAGTACCAAAAAAAAAAAAAAAAAAAAAAAAACCAGATGAGGTCATATTAAGGAAAAAAAATTATAGGCCAATATCCCTGGTGAACATAAATGCACAAATCCTTAATAAATTATTAGCAATTAACATTAAAATGCATTAAGAATGTTATATATCATGACCAAACTGGTTTTATTCCAGGGATGCCAGGTTGGTTCAATACACACAAATCAATAAATGTAATTCACCACATAGATATGAGCATATGTTGAAATGATGAGACTGGAAGATTTGTGTTAGGGTGAAATTGAGTCAGGATTTAAAATGATAAGGGAATGGGTAGTTATAGTCTTGGGGTCTCCAGATGACTGCAACATGAAATAATGATACTGTACTACAACATGATAATAAATTATGTAATCAAATTTCTAATTTATATGTAATAATCCAAACTTCAGAGTCATTGTAATGATTTATAATTTATATTAAAATCATAAATCAGAAAAATAACAAATTTCATTAATCCCATAGAAAGAAAAAAATGGACAATAACAAAAAGAAAACCCATAATTTCAACAGCTGATTTTCTGAGAAAATTTGTAAGATATGTAAGAGTATTAAGTTATATAAGGAAATGTAAATCAAGGGGAAAAGGAATGAAACACAAAAAAGTAAGAGGTGAGAATGCAGCCAGGGACAGTGTCACACACCTATAGATCCATAGACTTGGGAGGTTGAGCCTGGAGGATCATGAGTTCAAGGCCAGCCTGGGCGACAAAGCAAGTTCCTATCTCAAAAACAAAACAAAACAAAAAAGAAACAAAAATAAGAAAAGCCTGGAAAAAAGACCAAAAAAATAGTATAATATGTTACTAAAATACCTCAGAAAGCATATCATGCTTAGATTGTTCCATGAGTAATTCCAATACTAGATATTTATTTCAGACAGGATCCTGCTATGTGCCCACGCTGGTCTATAATTCTTGGGCTCAAGAGATCTTCTCTCCCCAGCCTGAGAATTATCTGGGTCTATAGGCATGTTCCACCATGCCCAGTTCTAATACTATTTAAATAATTCCATGGCAGAAATGTAACAATAAATCTTGAAAATTATGTATTTCTTCAATACAGCATAATTTTAAAAAAATAACATGATAAAAGAGACCACACTCATGAATGACAAGCAAAATTCCTACTGCATGTGTAAATAGGATCTAGCCACACATTAATAACAGCCTAACAGTTAGCATTTATTAAATGCTTACAATCTGCCAAGCAATTTCCTAAGAGTTTTAGATGTGTTCACACATTTATTTTTTACAACAGTTCTAAGAAGTGGGTGCCCTATGATGTGTATTTAATAGATAAGGAAACTGAAGCAGACAGGTAAGGGAAATCAACCAGTCATTAAGTGACAGAACCAGAACTCAAACTGAAGCACTCTATTTCAGAGTTCAGACTTTAACCATTCCACATACTGTCTCCTGAAAGAATAACATACAATGAATAAATCATACTCTTGCCAGGATATGGAAACAGTGTTAAGAAATTAACATCATTTCTACATTTCTATAGATAAAAAGGAATATTGTATTTTATCTTTATAGTTGCTTTAATGCTTTAGAGGAAAAAAGAAGAAATTGATGTATATATTCTTAAAATTTGGAAAAAAATGATAAATGAAGATTTCCTCAATAATATTATATATACTTATCAAGCCAAAAAGCCAGGAGAGCAAGATTAGTTGAACAGCAAGATGTCAGAATAGGATTTTCTAATACTTATCACTTCCCAGAAATATCACTTTGAACAACTATGCAGGTGTGAAAAATACTTTCACAAGAGCTAGGAAAACCAGATGAGAGATTATAGCACCTGGGTATTGCATAGAAATAAGAAAAAGATGCACTGAAGAGGGTGGTAAAGAAAGTTTTAGAGTGTCCATGCTCTAGCAGCACAAATGGATTTAACTAGCACATGTGTAAAGGAGAATAAAATGAGTACTGGGATTGCCTTGAACCTCAGCACCAGGCCCACCTCACTGGCAGGGCAGCAGCCCTTGTGTACCCAGGCTCCAGGTCAGTCCTACCCTAAGGCCAGCCCTATGTTTTAGGCCTGGCCCAACACCAAGCCAACACCTACAGACTCCAATTCCAGGCCATCATCAGTTGCCCCAGAGGTCACAGGCCTCAAGTTAGTCTCCTGGTGTCACAATAGTTCTATGCAAAGTCAAAATAAGAAAAGCCATAGAAAACAATATGAATTTAAAAGTATATGAAACTGTATTTACTTGTTTAGCAAAATAATTTTCCTTCATTGAAAAACTATTATAATCAAGAAAACTATTAAAAACAAAAGTATTTATAGCACATTTGTCGAAGACCAAACTTCTTTTAAAAACATTGAATTCTTTTAATCCAGGTTTTTATTGAGTCATTAGGTTAGTATTGTGTTGTTTAATTCTATTTTTTGAATTTTGCTTTTGGTATATGTGCTATTTTGTTATAGGAATTGCTTATGTATTTTAGAAACCAACCTCTTATCTAATATAACATTTGCAACTATTTTTCCCATTTTGTAGATTACCTTTTCACTCTGTTGATTGTTTCCTTTGCTGCTCAGAAGCTTTTCAGTTGGATGTGATCCCACATGTCTAGTTTTGCTTTCATTGCTTGTCCCTTTGGTGTCATTACCATGAAATCATTGACAAGACCAATGGCATGAAAATTTTTCCACATGTGTTTTTCCAGGAGATTTGTAGTTTCAGGTCTTATGTTTAAATATTTAATCCATTTTGAATTGGCTTTTTTGTATGGTGTAAGATATGGGTATAAATTCATTATTTTGCATGTGTCTATCCAATTTTTCCAACACTATTTGTTGAAGAGACTTTTTTGGCATCCTTGTCAAAAAATAGTTGATTCTATATATGTGTAGATTCATTTCTGTGCTCTCTAGTCTGATCTGAAGTCTGTGCGTCTGCATTACTCCAGAATAATAGTTTTAATTACTACTCTTAGTAATATATTTTGAAATCATTGAGTGTGATGCCTTCAACTTTGTCCTTCCACAAAATGTTTTTTTGCTATTCAGTGTCTTTTGTGCATCTATGTTAGTTTTATAATTTTCCTTCTTCCTGCAAAGAATGCATTTGGGAGTGGGATAAGGATTTGGATGTGTAGATTATTTTGAATAGTAATTACAGTTAAACAACAGCAAACTTTCTAATCCATGAAAACACTGTGTCTTTCCATTTGTTTTTTCTTCTTTAATTACTTCAATCAACATTTTGTAGTCATCACTGTACAAATATTTCACCTCCTAATTTAAATTATTCCTAAGTAGTATATTCTTTTGTAATGAGATTGTTTTCTTGATTTCCTTTTTGGATAGTACATTGTTAGAGAAGTACAACAATATTTTGTCTGAGTTTTATATCCTGCCACATCACTTAATTTGTTCATTAGTTCTAACATTTTTGGGCGGAGTCTTTAATGTTTTCTATGTATTTTCTACATATGTGATCATGCTATGTACAAACAGGGTAAATTTTACTTTTTTTCTCTGATTTGAGAAACTTTTCTGTTTTCTTAATATGCTGGCTAGAATTTCCTGTACTATATTAAATAGAAGGAATAATGGGCATCCTTTCCTTCTTAATTTTAGATGAAAAGCTTTCAATTTTTACCCATTAAAAATGATATTTGCTGTGGCATTGTCATAAATGGCCTTTATTATGTTGGAGTACCTTTCGTATATACTTAGTTTCTTCAGTATTTTTATATTGAAAGATTTTGGATTTTGTCAAATGCTTTTTCTGCATCAATTGTATGATAATGTAATTTTCCCTCTCATTCTATATGGTTCATAATGCTAATGTATTTTTGTGTGTTGATGCATCCACGTATCCCAAGGACAAATCCCCCTAGGTCATGTTCTATGATTACTTTAATGTATTTTTCAATTCAGTTTACTATCATTTTATTGAATATTTTTACATTTACAGTCATCAGGGATATTGAACTATATTTTCCTATAGTGTCTTTTGTCTGACTTCAGTATCAGTGTAATGTAGGCCTCATTAAATGACTTTGGAAGTGTACCCTCTTCTAAATTTTAGCAGGATTTCTAAAACTTTGAGAAGGATTGGAAATAATTATTCTTTACATGTTTGGTAGAATTTACCATTGAAGCTATCTGGTTTGGACTTATTTTGAATGGAGAGTTTTTATTACTGAAACAGTCTCTTTATTTGTTCTTGGTCTATTGAAACTTTGTATTTTTTTATGGATCAGTCTTGGTAGGTTCTATGTTTCTAGGAATTTATCCATTTCTGCTAAGTTATCTAGTTTCTTGGCATTTAATTTTTTACAGTAATTTCTTATAATCTTTTGTATTTTGGTAGGATCAGTTTTCCGTTAATTTCTAATTAGTTTTTTTTTTTTAACATACACAGTGGTTTTATTCAACCATAAAGAAGAAGAAAATTGTGTCATTGGCAGGAAAATGGATGGAACTTGAGAGTATTCTGTTAAGCGAATGTAAGCCTGAGTCGGAAATCCAAGATTCATATGTTTTCTCTCATATGGACACTAGAGAGAGAGAGAGAGAAAGGTGGATATGAGAAATCTAAAGAGAATCTTTCAGTTGTGAATGAAATGAAACTAACTGCTAATTAGTCTTTTGTCTTGTCAGTTTCATTTTATATGTTTAAAAAATTTTAGTTTTATTGATATTTTCTATTGTCTTTACATTCTCTATTTCTTCAAAGAAGATATAGCAATGCCAACAGGTATAAGAAAAGATGCTCACTGTCACTAATTAACTGGGAAATGCATGTCAAGACAGCGATGAAATATTACCTCACTCCTGTTAGGACAGCTATTATATATATATATATATAAAAAAAGACAGGTTGGTGAGGTCATGGAGAAACTGAAACATTATTTGTAGGAATGCAGTAATGGAAAACAGTATGGTAGTTCCTCAAAAACGTAAAAATAGATCTGCCATATAATTCAATAGACCCACTTCTGGGTATTTATCCAAAGAATACAAATTACAATCTTGAAGAAATGTAAGCACCCAGTGCTTATTGTGGCACTTCGTGCAATAGAAAAGTTGTGGAAACAACTTAAATGTCTGTCAATGGATGAATGGATACAAAAAATGTGGTATTTGCATACAGTGAAATATTTTCTTGCCCTTAAAACTGGAATTCTATAATATATAACAACATGATGAACCTTGAAGACATTGTGTTAACTGAAATAAGCCAGACAAACAATATGATTCTACTTATTTAAAGCATCTAAAATAGTCAAACGTATAGAATCAGAGGGTATAATGGTAGCTACCAGGGATTGCATGGGAGGGACACATGGGACATTGCTAATCAATGGGCATAAAGTTTCAGTTATTCAAGGTGAATATGTGTTAGAGATCTGCCACAAAACACTGTGTTTATGGTTATCGATACTTCATTGTATGCTTAAAATTTTCTTAAGAGAATAGATTTCATGTTAAGTGTTATCTTCATCAAAATAAAATTTAAAGAATATATATAAATGTTTGTTTATATATAATAAATTATATACCTAAGAATATATTATTTTTAAAAACAAATAAGAAAATCCCAGAGACCAAATGGGATATGAAAATGGGCATGAGCATACAGATGATACAAATAAAAAATAGCTGCTATCATATTAAAACAATATAATCTCTATCATAAGTAATTGAATACAAATAAAATGATGCCATTTCACTGATTAGGTTGGCAAATATTGAAATAGGAACATGGTAAGCAATGCTATACCCTATTCTAATGACTATTTGGCATTTTATTAGAAAACTTATCCAGTGATATTAGGAAAATATGTGTGGAATGTGTACACATTTTAAGGGAAGAAAAGAAAATGTCATCACTTATTCGTAATAATCCACCCACAAAATCTGAAAGAGTCAACGTATAAAATTAGACTTGTGACTCCTGACAGACACAATGTGTGGAGGCTCTCAAGTTTGTTTCTGGAGGGATTGTAAATTAGTTGACTTTCTGTAAGGTACAATTTGGCAATTATATATATTTATTTACAGGTTTTCTTATTTATAGAGCATACATTGCCATGCTGTCTATTTTAACAAAAGATTAAAAAATGTTAACACTCATCACCATGTAGGTAGTTGAAAATATCCTTTGTTATCCTATGATAGGTAAAAGACTGAATGATGACCCACCCCATGATGTTCACTTTCTAATTCTGAATCCCTGTGATTATTTTACCTTTGTTGCCAAAGGATCTTTAAATATGAGATTAAATAAAGTATTGTGAGATGAGGAGATTATCCTGTATTATTCACATGGACCCAGTGTAATCACAGGAGTCCTATGGAGAAAAGCAGAGGGAGAAAGAGGATGGGGGATACTAGTACAGAAGAGAAGACAATGTAAAGGTGGAAAGATATTGAAGTGATAGGAAGAAATGGATACAAACCATGGAATAGACACAATTACTACAAGAAGAAAAAAAAGGCAACCTGATTTCCCTCTTAGAGCTTCCAGGAAGTACCAGCCCTGCCAAAATCTTAAATTTATGCAAATGAAACTGCTTTCATACTTCTGAACCACCAGCACAGCTGATTTGTCTGTGAAATGTCTGTTTTTCAAAACCACAAAGTTTGTGATAATGTTTTATAACAATAATGGAAAACTACTATCAACTGTAATAATGTAAATACATGCAAATTTGGGTCAGATGTACAAGCATTGTTAAGACTTAGCTTCAAAATATACTCTGGAAAAAAGTAAAAAAGTATGGTGTAAATATTATGCTAAAATTTTGCAAAAGTGGGTTTATTTATATATCCATAAACAAACACATTTGCATAGATATGGAAGATTGATGGAAGATTACACAAAATATGTAAAAACTGCTGTCTCTGGGGAGGTGAATTGAGGGTATGGATACCAGTAGTTTCAAACTAACTTTTCTCCAGATATCTTTTTCTACTTTTTTTTTAGAGGGACACATGCACACACTAATTTTTTTCACCAAAATTAATAGGATTATAATCTTAAATATAAAGACTATGAAAATGCTAAGATTCTGATTGTATATCATCATAGTAATATTATTAATAATAAAATGATATTTATAGACTGATACCTTTTAGAGTTAACATCTTTAAAATATCACCTTTATCTCCTCTCCACTTATTCAGATTGTCTCTAAAATCCTTCAGCATAACATTCATACTTTCCTTCATCTACAAAGCTTACATGCTTCATTTTACCATTAGATATTTGTAGCCTTATTAATATTGTAAATTGAATCTAATTTTGGAATAAAACTGTATTATTTTACTTATTTTGCTCTGGAAATTTTAGTATCATATGGAAAAGAATAAGCAAGAATGATAACTCCTGTGTTCTTCTGATGTGAAAGCTAAAATCTGTCTGTATATCTGCTTGTTGTAGATTTGGGGTATGTTTCATACATTTCAGAAATACCTGATTGCTCAGAGTTTTAATTACAATTATGTTTGATTTCCTGAATGCCCTTTTCTCTTTTTCTTCGTATAATCACATCATTGTCTTTCTTAGTCTCTTAGGGTGAACTAATTGGTCTGTTTCATATTATAGCATCTTTTTAATCCTGACAAATGACTACTTGGTGATGACATATATTTTACATATGATTAGATTCATTTTGTTAATATTTTACTTAAGAAATTTATGTTTAATAAGTCCACAATGTTTCTTTCTCCTACTAATCCTTGTCAGATTTCAGACCCTTCTAGATTAATAAGATAATATTTTTCTTTACCTTCATGAAGTTCAACATTTCTATGTTTTAATTTTAACTGAAACAATTTTCATTTAAAATTGATTTTCCATTCCAGAACATTTGAAAATACTGACCCATGATGTCTTCTAGGCCTGAAAACTTATGGCAAGACATTTTTAACTATAGATTATAGATTAGATTTTTAAGTAATTATAGATACATTCATGCTTAATGATTCTTCTTGGGTTATTTTGTAGCTTACACTGCCCTTTCAGAATTTTCCAAAAATTTTCCTAATCTATTGATATTAAAAATTTCAACTATGTTTAATTATTTGTTTTCTCCTTCCTAAGGTTATTTTTTCCTATTCAGTCTAGTAAGTAAATTTCTAATTTTGTTTTGAAAGGTCTAGTGTTAGTGTTCGTTGACTCTATTCTTTACTATTTATTAATTTCTGTTGTTGTCATCCCTTTCTTTCAGTGAATTTCTTTTGTTGTTCTTTTTCTAACTACTATAGTGAAACATCTAATTCATTAATTTTCAATCTTTTTCATTTTTTCATTTTGTGATGTATGCATTTATACCTATACTTTTTCCACTAAGTGTTCTTCGTTTCATACCACAAAATTTGATATGTAATGTTTTTCTTGCCTTTCAGCTCTAAATATTTTATAATTTTTATCATGGTTTCTTATTTGATCTATATGTGTTTTATTATTTCCAGAGCTTATTATATATAAAAGCATTATTGATTTCTTTCATTTTGTTACACTGTACTCAGATACTCTAAGATACTATGTTATTGTCATTGAGAATTCCTTTAAGACATAATAGTAAATTTTTGTTAATGTTTCCTATATGCTCGAAAAGAATATATTTTTAATGTATTGCTTAAAGCAAATGTTAATTTGTGTTTCAAGTCTTGAATATGCCTAGTGATTTTTTTTCACCTTCCTCATTATCTGTTTCTCTTAATCACTTAACTTCCATGGACACCTATGGACAGTTAACTCCTCTCATATCTTTGACTGAAGTGATTTGCTTGATTAAATAAAGGTGTCTTAGCTAGGGACTGGGTTGTGGCTCAGTGGCAGAGCATCTGCCTGGCATGTGTGAGGCACTGGGTTCGATTTTCAGCACTGCAAATAAATAAAATAAAGGTCCATTGACAAGTAAAAAAATATTTAAAAACAAAACGTGTGTTCTTTAGCTTTCTGTTGCTGTGACCAAAATGCCTGACAAGACCAACTTATAGGAGAAATATTTATTTTATCTCATAGTTTCAGAGGTCTCAGTCCATGATCAGCCCACTCCATTGCTTGGAGCCCAAGGCGAGACAGAACATCCTGGTGGAAGGGCACAGCACAGTAAACTGTCATTTTATGGCAGGTGGGAAGCAAGAGCAAGCAAGGAGCCAGGGACAAAATCCAATCCCCAAGGGTATGCCCCCAGTGATCTATGTTCCCCCAGCCACTCCCAACCTGTCTACAGATACCACCTAGTAATCCATTTGAATTATGAATCCATGAAATGGAAAATTTTACTGATGAGTTCATAGATTTCATAGTCTAATTATTTCACCCACGAATATTGTTGTATTGTCTCGCAAATAAGCTTTTCAGGGGACACCTCATATTCTAACCATAACAGAAGGGAAATTGTGTGAAGACATTGTACTAGATATTTCATAAATGCTGTGTCATGAGGTAAACTACACTCTTCTTCATACATTGAAGTCTTCACCTTCATTACCTCAGAATATGACTGTATTAGAAGATAGTTCCTCTGAAAAGGTGATTAAATTAAAAGGAAGCTGTTGGAGTGAAACCTAATCTGACCGGTGTGCTAATAAAAAGAGTAAATTAGGATGTGGAGAGTTACAAGGGGCACATGAACAAAGAAGAAAGATCATTTTTAGGATACAGTGAGAAGGTGGTTAGCTGCAAGCCTGTGAGACAGGCTCAAAAGAAATGAAACCTGTTGATATCTTGATCATAAAGTTCTATCATCCAGAAATGTGAGTAAATAAATTTCTGTTCTTTAAGACACATAATCTGGGGCATTTGTTATGGCAGTCCTGGCAGACTAATATATGCTATAAGATGAAGGATGGTTGTAATTGAAAATCCTAATTAAAATTTATGTCTAGATATGGACAAAGCCTTGTCTTATACAAAATAGAAGTGTTGCAATGCAATCCACCTATGACTTGTGACCAGGTAGTTCATTAATCCCTAAATTAGGATTAGTTGTTGCTGCTGGAATATTGTTTAATTGATGCTGGTGCTTAGTGTGTCTGTTTAAGTTACAGAAATTGCATGTTGTTGAGTTCATATTTAACCTCTAATATAACCAGAATTGTTACTTTTCCTCTGAGATCACTAAAACAGATAAGAAAAGTACATATGGATTACTAATAAATAATATTTGTCTGTGGTGTCTTAAAAAATTCTCAATATTTTCTTGATGTTTACTTTTGCTGCAAGGAAATATGGCCAATAATGCAGTAATACATTGTTTATAAAATTGGACTGCTTTCGTTTGATTATCAGTCACTTGGAAGTAACAAATATGGTGGATTAAAGATGGGGAAGGTTGTAGAAGATATAGGTAGATAAACGTAAATAGTTCCAGAGCCTGAGACTATTTTTTTCTAACGTGAGAGTTCTTCTGGTTCAATTGTTTTAATTTCTGCCCACTGGGATTTCATTCTCTGTCATCCTCCAGGGTCATTTCTGAGTGGGAAATAACGTCCCTGAGTTCAATTTTGGGTATTAAAGAATATTACAGAAAAGCATCTATGAACCACTTTCAAATGTTTATTTTTCATGCTCAGTAAGCTGATCATATATGATTCTGATTCCTTATACATGTCAAATGGATGAGAGACAATTGTAGTATAAATAAAAGTATTAGGAGCATAAAAATATACTCTTTTTTTTTGCCTCCCATGTCTACTGTTTTCCACATGGTATTAAAATATACCTTGACAATCACACACTTTATGTTTAGTTGTCATAGATAAACCCAAATTATGATGTATACTTGTCTCTCATGGTTACTTATTGTTTCATGTCTGGTTTTCAATATTTACCAGTAACTAGTAGAGAATCAGAAGGTTGTTTTTTTAAGAGGTAGTAAACTTTACTCTAAAATTCTAATGTACCTGATATCATTTGTCCTATTTCAGTTTACAATAGGATCCAAAAAGCATGCCAATGTACTAGTGATACTTTGATTATATTAGAATCTTTGGGGGTGGAAGTGTTATAAGCAAAGGTGACTTAAACTGGACTTGGACTGTCTCCACTTGATGGCCCATTGACCCACCCTTGATGGCCCATTGACCCACCCTTAAACCCTGTGCTTTATAAACCCTGCCCTTGCTATGAGCTGGTGCCATATTCTACTATCCTGCTTTGTGCTGGGCCTAGTTTGTGGCCCTGGCCAGAATAAAGGCTTCATTGGCTATTATGTAAGTGGCTTGTGAGACTTTTTTCCTGAAAATTGGGTACAAGAGAAGAACAGCTAGAAGCAGTGGAGAGCTCCTATTCTCTGCCCCCAAGAAAATATGGCAGTTTAAAAATGTCTTATCCCCAAACAATAAAGAGGCGCATATATGTTTAAAACTCATTCTTTGGAACATAAAATCTTTCTCCTATATCATAAAAGAGGTATTCTATCATGACTTTAGATAAATGTGTTTGTAGAATTTTGCTCTATTTTCTTGAAATTTATTTTCCATGTTTGTATATTATTCCAAGGCATCCAGAAAAACTATTAGTTTCTGTCCTTTTGACCCTCTTAGCAATATGTTATCAATGCAACAGACCAAAATACACATACTGTAGAATGGTAGGGTACCACCTCCTATAGATATACCACATAATTTTAATCTGCTAGTCAAATTGAGAGCATATGAAATCAGATGATAAATTGAATTCTTAATTGAATATGGTTATCTTAGGCTATATAATAATAAATACGTACTATATTTTCTCCCGTTTCTGAGTTATATTTAGGATGAATTCCCTCAACAAATAGTAGAATTCTGTTATGCTTTTGAGCCAAGTAAAGTCAAGCCATTTATACTCAGGGAAACTACAGAGTAATTTACTACCATGAATGATTCAAAAGATTTGAGCCTATTGATTCCTATAATAGATCTATTTAATTATCTTATTTGGCCAATAAATAGCCCACGAGGTATTAGAGAATGTTACTGGATGTTGGTAAACTTAATCAAATAGATGTTTTGCAGCTGCAGTTTAGGGAGAAGTATTTTTAGTGGAATAAATGAAAACTACTAATGTTACTTGGTGTGGCATTTTTAATTTTGCACAAGCATCTTTCCCATTTTTGATAATCAGAGAACACCAGCAATAGATTTGCCTAGGTATGTCAGTGTACCTTTACACTGATGTAAATATATTATTTATCCAGCATATCTTATCAAAATGAATGAATAGGAAGTGACTAGTACATTAAAAATCTTGATTTTTTTTATACTGTCTAAACAGTGGGAGATATGTTCATGAACTTTTGGGAGCAAGATACATCAATAACAAGTGTTGGCGTCCACTGGTCAAAGGCATTCCAACATAGGCCATTTATTGTGGGACAAATTGTATCCCTTCCCAAATTTGTAGGTTAAAGCTCTAACTTCTAGTACTTCAAAATGTGATTGTCTTTTAAAGAGGTGATTGTTGCCGCCTGAAGCGATGGCCACTTGGACCAACAAAGCCAAGGGAAGAAGTTTAGAGGCGAACTGGAAACAAACAGCTTTTTATTCTGATAACTTTTCTCTCTGGCTCTAACAATGACTTTAACACGCACCACACACAGCACCAAAAATGGCGCAGACCCGATCACCAATCTCGCTCAAGTCCCGAGAGATCTCGGGCCAAGTCCCGTGAGACTACGGAAGGCAGCAAGAGCCAAACATCTCCTTGGCCCGTAGTCAACCGTAATCTTTGCCATCTACCCAAACAGGGCTCCTGCATTTCCCCCCTTTTGTTTTAAAAGAGGGGATGCTCTAGGACGTCCATGTGCAACCAACATTCTTACCCGTCATCGGATAATCAAGGCTGTGCCCTTGACTCCTGTCTTAGGTTGGTATGTCAGCCACATGAGACTGTCCCGTGCGACTGTGCCTGTCTTAGGTTGTCCCCCTCTGGGGATCTTACCCGTCATTGGCTAACCAGCCATCCAGTGGAGCCTTTTAGGATCGACTGTGTATGATGACTAACAGGCGTCCAGTTGTGAGGAGATGGTGAGGCTTTAAGGTGACAAGCCTTTTGGTGACGAGCCAAATTGCATAGCATATCAAATTGTTTAAACAAATCAGCTGCCCTAAGTTACATCAAGTAACACACTGAATTTTCTAGACAAATACCCGCAAGGCATTGTCCCGTAAAGTCCCAAAACAATGAAAGATCAAAATGTCCATTTGTTATAACATGTTGATGTAAGAGGCCCCATGCATGTAGAGCAGAAGCCACACTGTTGGTGAGGTTGGTTGATGCTTGAGCAGCAGGGATGCTTGCGGCGACCGCAATCCCTGCAGCTATAGCAGCAGACGTCTTTGTTATGTCTAGACAATGCCACCGGCAAATCTTCAGGGCCTGCTACGTAGAAACTGAAGCATCAATTATTAAAGGAAAGGCAGTGTTCTTGAAGCACTGAGTCAAGAGTCGAGTTGTCAAACTAAAAAATAGAATTATTAGATTAGAAAATTAAAGTTGATTTCTGTTCACACACATTGTTGTTTGAGCTCTCACAAACATAAGCTGGCAAAATATCATATTCAGAACAAAACAAAGAAAGACTGAGGGTATTTACTGTATTAAAGATAGATTAAAGAAAAGCTAAAGGCACTTTGGAGAAATAATTTATTAGCTGGAACCCTCGAGTCTCTGTATACACAGCAATCTTTTACCTGTTGAGATAATTGAAATTAATCAGCCATTAAACAAATGAAGTTAATAACAAATAAACCATCTTATGTCAAAACACCAAAACATCAGGTTATATAGCACTAGTCATATTGTTTGCTAAAGAGAAGTCCCAGGGTCACCTATAAATCAAAATTGAAAGTACCTTCGTTTATAAAATTATTTACCTAAATTGAATACTCTTAATCTAAAATGAATTAAAGTTATTTGGATCCATATATATATTTTTTTTTCATAAGCGCTTTGTTATTTGTGACGTCACACTGGACAGACGCACAAACGTATAAACATATATTTGTGACGTCACATTAACATGAAATGTAGAAAAATGTACAGACATAAAGACATGTATAAAAAAAAAAAAAAATGCAATTGTGTGTACACTAAAGAAAGATCTCCTCATTCCGGCCGGGATGAATGACACTTAAGTTGTGAAATATTTTGAAGGACCTTTTTTGAGGGAATCATTCCATATCTTCATCTTGGTCCTCTTGATTTTGTACTTTTTTTATTAATCTTGATTCTTCAACAACTTCATCTTGATCATTTTGATGTGGTACCTGTTTTATTAATCTAGATGGTATCCATATTGGAGAGGATTCGTGCTTTGGAAAAACACAAACAGACCCTCTCCCCCAAATTAATACTGGATCTGGACCCTTCCATGTACCTGAAAGAACATCCTTCTAGTAAACCAAAGGTTTATGTTGTTGGTGTGGGTTCCAATGTCTGTCTCCAGCAGAATAACCATTAGAGTCTAAAGTTAAAAAATTTAAGGTAAACAGGGCAACTGCCAATCTGTCCCTAGGACTTTTCCAATTTCCTTCTTTTTGTTTTAATAACATAACTTTCAGTGTGCGGTTTGCTCTTTCAATAATGCCCTGACCCTGAGGATTGTATGGGATGCCTGTTTTATGGGATATATTGCATTTTGCGCAAAACTCTTTGAAAGATGAGGACGTATATGCAGGGCCATTATGTGTTTTAAGCATTTTGGGGATGCCCAATGCAGCAAACGCTTGCAAACAATGAGATGTAACATCTTTAACTTTTTCTCCAGAATGTAAGGAAGCAAAAATCATGCCTGAGCATGTATCTATGGTCACATGAATAAATTGCAATTTTCCAAAACTTGGCTCATGAGTAACATCCATCTGCCACAAATGATTGGGCATTAATCCTATAGGGTTAACACCATAATGATGATTGGGCAAATGTGTCATACAAGATTTACAATCTTTTTCAATTATTCTGGCTTGCTTCTTTGTGATTTTAAACCTACGTTGCAAGGTGGTGCTGTTGACGTGAAACTGGGAGTGAAATAAAGTAGCTTGCTGGAGGGCTGAAAGTATAAATATTGTTTTTGTAAGTTCATCAGCCTGTTGATTACCTTCATGGAGGGGACCAGGCAAATTAGTATGTGCTCTAATATGGCCTACGAATAGAGGTTCTTTTCTTACCCACAAAAGTTTTTGTATTTGATAAAACAATTTAAAGGCTGGAGTATGAAGTGCTATTGGTCCTGCTAACTGTAATTGTGGGACGGCTTGTACAATATAGTGGCTATCTGAAAAAATATTCATGGGCTCTTCTCTAAAATTTTCCAGAGCTCTTACCACAGCTTCCAGTTCCACTAATTGAGCTGATTTGTGTGTAGTTATGTAAGTCATAATTTCTTTTTTAGTGACTACTGCAGCGGTACCATTTGAGGACCCATCTGTAAATACATTTAATGCCTTAGGAATAGGTTGATTTTTTTTTATTACCTGTGGAAATATAATAGGATGATTAATACAAAAAGATAATATAGGAGACTTAGGAAGATGATTATCAAAATTTCCAGAAGTAGAGCATTTAGCTATAGCCCAATCATTATCATTGAAGCATAAATATTTAATCTGTGATGATGAATAGGGAGTAATAATAGTAGCAGGGTGAATGCCAAATATTTTAGTAGAAGGCTTAACACCTTGAAGGATAAGTTTAGCCACCATGGAGGTATAAGACTCAATTATACTTTTAGGATAGATGGGCAAATGTATCCATAATAAAGGCCCTTGTTGCCAAAATACTCCTGTCGGTGTATATTGTGAAGAAATAATAATCAACATCAGCGGTTGAGTTAAATCAAATCTATCACAATGAGCTCCTTCGATGGCTTTTTCTACTAACTTTAAAGCTTTCCTAGCATCAGGAGTCAATGTTCGCGGTGAAGATGGATCAGGGTCCCTGCGAAGGATGTCAAATAAAGGTTTTAGTTGGCCAGTAGTGAGGTTTAGTGTAGGGCGAAGCCAATTAACGTCTCCCAGTAGTTTTTGGATATCATTGAGGGTGGTTAAATGTTCTTTATTTATTAAAATTTTGGGGGATCTAACAAAAGCATCCATGATTTTAAATCCTAAATATAATATGGGAGATCTGGTTTGAACTTTTTCTTCTGCTATACATAATCCATATTTTTTAAAATTTTCTACCACATCACTGAATATATTAAATAAGATTTTTTGATTAGGGTGGGCCAGTAAAATATCATCCATGTAATGTAGACACATGAGGTTTGGATATTTATTTTTAATGGGTTGGATAGCCTTGTCCACATATATTTGGCATATGGTGGGGCTATTAGCCATTCCCTGCAGCAAAACCTTTCATTGATATCTCTGATCAGGGCCATTACTGTTAATAGAAGGAACTGAAAAAGCAAACCTGGGGGCATCCAGAGGATGTAGGGGAATAGAAAAGAAGCAATCATTTATATCAAGAGTAATAAGAAGGAAATTTTTTGGAATAGCTACAGGACTAGGAAGTCCAGGTTGAGTAGGGCCCATAACTTGCATGGTTTTATTAATTTGTCTAAGATCATGTAACAATCTCCATTTTCCTGATTTTTTCTTGACTACAAATATGGGGGAATTCCAGGGAGAGGTGGAAGGTTCTATATGTCCTGCTTCTAATTGTTCCTGAACTAGTAGGTGGGCCACTTGTAATTTCTCTTTAGTTAGGGGCCACTGAGGGACCCACAATGGCTTATCAGAAAGCCATGGTATTCTCAAAATTATTTTCTCAGTGGCCCCGAAAAAAATATCTTTTTCCTTTATGATAATAATTTCTTTTAGGGTTAAGATTACCTTGTAGATTTTCACATTTAACATCTGCAGGCTTGGTTGCAATGTGTACTCCCATTTGTTGTAAAATATCTCTTCCCCATAAAGTAACCGGTAGGTTAGGTAAAACATAAGGCAGAAATGTTCCTTTATGTCCTTCATCATCCTCCCATTTTAAAATTACTGCACTTTTTTTTCTGGGAGGTTATTATATCCCAAGCCTCTTAAACTGGTTGAAGCTTTCTGCAGAGGCCAGTGCTTGGGCCATTGGCATAAATTAATAATGGAAGAGTCAGCTCCAGTATCTATTAAAACCTCCATTTCTATTCCTTGGATTTTTATTTTACACATAGGCCTCCTTGAACAGTCTCGAACCCAGCAAGCCATGGGTCTTGAGTCAGTGGAACAAAATCCTCTATTGTTCCCTTTTTGAGGCATATTCATTTTAGATTAATTATGTAAATTGGGAAGGAGAAGCAACTGAGCAATTTTATCTCCTTGATTAACAGAACTTATACTTTGGGGTAAGCTAAGCATTATTTTTATTTCCCCTTTGTAGTCTGAGTTTATTACACCTGGGGTCACTTGCAAACCTAATAAGCTTTTAGGACTTCTCCCAATAATAAGTCCTACAGTCCCTGAGGGAAGAGGTCCCCCAATTCCTGTGGGAATCAGTTGAACCCCCATTTCAGGTGTTAACACTATTCGGGCGGTGGAACAGAGGACTAATCCTGCATTTCCTCCTTTTCCTCTGGTGAGGGAGTGGATGGGTAGTAGGGATTGTGTCAGGGAAGCATCTGAGTGGATGTTTGAGCATACTCCTCCTCCAATGCCCTGCACATTTGTGGGCCCCGGGGCATTGGGTCCCGTGCCCCATTTTTTGAATTCCTGAACAAAGGATTTCCATGGATGTCAAATTTTGAATAGCATTTATTGGCCTAATGATTTCCCTTTTTACACCTGGGGCAGCGGCCTGGGGCACGGTATGAGCTTGGTCTTATTTCTCTTTTGGGATTTTGCCTAGAATAGCCTGATTGATTATGATAATTTTGCCTGGAACATCCTGATCAATTATAATGTCTAGGTTTAGCCTTTGTGAAATTTCGAGGGGAAGCACCTCTCATTGAGGCTGCAATCACATTTCCTGTGACAAAGGCGTCATTTATATCTTTACATAGTTGTATATATATGGAAAGATCCTTTTTATTTCTCCATGGCCTGATGGCTTCCTGGCAGTATTTATTAGCATTTTCGTATGCTAATTGAACAACTAATGGCATAGCTTGATCAACATTTCCAAACACTCTACCTGCAGTTCTCAAAAGTCGATCAGCAAAGTCAGCATACAGCTCATTAGGTCCTTGAATCACTTTTTGACAAGCTACCTTGTAGATCCCCAGGTCCTTGTAAAGTTTTCCATGCCTTTAAGGCAGCTGTGTTTATCTGAGCATATACACCTGGTTCATAATCTTTTTGAGCCTGTAAGTCTGCGAGTTGCTATTCTCCTGTGAGCATTTCTATATTATAGTCTCAAAACCCTGCAGCTGCATTTCTTTTAGCCGTTTCTATACAAAGTTCTTGGAATTGCAATCGCCAAACCAAGTATTGCCCCCCGCTTAATGCTGCTTTACATAGACTTTTCCAGTCTGAGGGGGTTAAGCTAAAGGTGTTAAGGGACTCCAGCCTACTCAATGTGAAAGGAGCTTGGGGTCCATGCGTCATTACTGCCTCTTTGAGATTTTTTATTGTTTTGAAATCTACTGACTGATGGACCCTCTGTCCATTTTTTTTTTCAAATGCTGGCGGTTTCCAATGTATCTGTGAGTTATCCTTGAGAGCGCATAAGCGATCAGAAAGACTTTTTATTTCTGTTTCTAGGGTATGCAAACGCCTAGTAATACCCTTCATATTTTCTGTAATGGATTCCACCCATGGGGGAGTAGAGGACACAAGTGGTTCCTCTACTTGACGGTCCTTTTTCTTGGTCTTTTAGTTTCTTTTTCCTCGTTTTCTCAGGATCACTTTTACTAGATTCCTCACCACTGCTAATTTCACTGACAGCAATATCCTGAGGCCCAGGTTCCATTAAGAGCAAGTATCCTTCAGCTATCACCAATAACTCCTGAATAGCTCTAATAGCTTGAATTTTTGTCATTTTTGGGACTCTTCTAATACTCTCTTTACTGGGTTTAGTTGACCCAGTGGAAGCTACGCTTTTTTGATCACTTTCACTTTTTTCTAAATCCTCCTCATTGAGAACCGAGTCAGGTATATCAAGGAGTCTTTGCATAGCCTCTATCACTTGGGATTCAGTTATATTCGAACCCATCTTTAGAGACTTTTCGGTTCTTACCTGTCAGCTCCGATGTCCCCGTATGGGCCGCCACCGGTGATTAAGTTAAAATGAGGTGTTTAAAGTGCTGTAATTAAACCTGACAGTTGTTTTTCTTTTTCTTTTTGGCTTTTTAAAAATTTTTCTAACTGGTATACAAGAGTGGGATTCATTTAATGACATATTCATACATGCACATAATATAATGTTGTACCCAATTTGCAGGAAAAAAACGACTCACAATGTTATAAGCAAAGGGGACTTAAAGTGAACTTGGACTGTCTCCACCTGATGGCCCATTGACCCACCCTTGATGGCCCATTGACCTACCCTTAAACCATCTCTACCTGAGGGCCTGAGGGCATATTAACCCTGTGCTTTATAAACCCTGCCCTTGCTATGAGCAGGCGCCATTTTCTACTATCCTGCTTTGTGCTGGACGTAGTTGGTGGCCCTGGCCAGAATAAAGGCTTTATTGGCTATTACGTGAGTGGCTTGTGAGACTTTTCCTGAAAATTGGGTACAACAACAAGCCACTCACGTAATAACCAATGAAGCCTTTATTCTGGCCAGGGCCACCAACTATGTCCAGCACAAAGCCGGATAGTAGAAAATGGCGGCTGCTTATAGCAAGTGCAGGGTTTATAAAGCACAGGGTTAATATGCCCTGAAGCCCTCAGGTGGAGACAGTTTAAGGGTGGGTTAATGGGCCATCAAGGGTGGGTTAATGGGCCATGGGTGGAGACAGTTTAAGTCCAGTTTAGTCACCTTTGCTTATTACAATATGATTTGATCAAAGTTTTTATTCCCACCAAAGGAGAGGAATTTTGGACATAGATACTATGAACACTCACACAAAAGAAAGAACCTCTGAGTACATAGTGAGAAGGTAGTTAACTGCAAGACAAGGAGAGAGGCCTTAGGGAGAAAAAAACTGCTGACAATTTAATCTTGGAGTTCAGTCTTCTGGAAATGGGTGAGAAAGGAAAATTTTTATTTAAGCCACATGACCTATTGTAGTGGCAACCCCCTCTCCCCAGAAAATCTTAATAGGGCTTCTCCAGAAATCTTCGCCATGGCTGATTTTAGGACTGTCAGCAAAAGAGTCTCTACAAAAGAGTTCAATGCACATAAACTTCCTATTTTCCTGTTGCTCTATTTAGCTTGGCCACTGGCCTGGAAGAAATCAGCACTCCAGGTGCTGGACACCCCTTTACTTGTTTTTCACAAACATATATCCAGTATAGTAGTTTGTAGAAGAGTGTTTACAGATGCAAAATGTGATAATGAAAAGAACAAATTCTTTAACAAGACCTCTGGCCTTGAGCTGGAGCTTTACAGAGATGTCTACATTTCTAAGAGAAGTTACCAATTGGGCTCCATGGTAACAGCTGGCAGGGGGAGGGAAGAAAGGGGAGAAGAAGCTCTCCCCTTCTCAGGTGTTGTCCTTGAAGGGTTATCTTGCCCAGAACAGTGTAGCTGCCTGAATGCTGTTGCAGCCACAATACCGTGGGAGGAAATTCAGTGGCAGGAATCTTTTATCTTTTGCTCTTTAGCTTCTAAACTAAACTCTTTCCTTATATTATTCTTCTTTTTCTCTTTGGCTTTCTCTTTTTCTCTCTAGCTTCTCTGGCTTTTTCTAGCTTCAGCAACTTCTCGAACTCTTAACCGCTCTGACTCTTTTCTTCTTCTGACTACTTTCTTCTTTTGACGACATCTAACCTTCTTCTGACTATGTTCTTCTTCTTCTGACTGACTGAACGACGACTGACTCTCTGATGGCTTTCACCCGGTTATATACCTTTAGCTTTACAGGTGTGTCATGTGCATACTTAATGTATGATTATTATCAGGTGGGAACTAGAACATCTTTTATGGCTCACAGGTAACTGCAATAGCCATCTCCCTGATTAGGGCTTCTTCAGAACAGTGAAAGAAAAATCTGCTTTTATGTGAATTTCTACAGACTGTGAACTTCTGAGCCCCTCCCCTTACATGCTGGGTATAAAGTTCTTAAACTACCTGAACTTGGGTTTCAGGGGATTAGTTGATTACAGTGATAGCTGTAACCCCTGAACCTGGCTGCAGCCAAATAAAACTATTTCCTGCTATCTTCAGTGTCCTGCCTATCTGTCCCCTAAAACACTATTGCATTTTGTTATGGCAGTCCCACCAAAGCAAACACCATCTAAAGTACAGTACATATTAGTACAACCTACACCTTCCTGTAAAAAAGTAAAATACATATGGTATAAAATAGCAGAAAGATCAGTCAACTAGGAGGAAGGGACTGGGGGGAAGGAGAAGGAAAGTGGAAGGGGAAGCAGTGGGGACTGAATTAGAGCAAATCATATTTCATGCTTTTTTATAATTATGTCAAAATGAATTCTATTGTCATGTATAACTAAAAAGAGTCAATAAAATAAAATGACTCAAGTTTTAAAACCTAAGGGGGAAAAAAACAGGAAAGTACAGTACCTGACAGTCCTCTTTGTGTTTTTCAGTAGTTTGTTCTACATTGATAGGACTGCTCAACCCATATGTCAGGTGATATCAAAGACAGCTTTGAGCTGGACCCAGAAAAGAAAAGTGCTGGAAATCAGTTGCAGGCTGTGTTGCAAGCACATCCACCACTTAAGGTATGTGATCTTGCAGACAATATGGTTTTGGAAAACCTAGTGATGACAAAAGAAAGCCATATGGAGTTGGTTAAAAGACCCAGAGGGAGAATTACAACTCAGGCTCCAGGGATTCTGTAACAATTTCACTTCATAAATTCTCATAATTTGAGGGATTATGGATATTTTATTCAGTTTCAAGGGATTCCATATAATAGTGTATCAAATAGGAGCGTTTATTTTATCCAAAGGAACAAAATTGGTCACTTTTGCCAAACAGCTGGCCTCATAGAGCATTTTAACAACTTCTTAGAGACCTAACTTAGATGCCAATTCAGAGGTGAGAACTTACAGGAATATTGTTCATCCTCCATGACACAGTTTATATTTTTGTGATGCTCATTCTCTATAGGAAGATAACATTGGCCAGGGAAATAAGGAGTTCTTATTATCAATCCTATTGACTCAGTTACAAAAGATTCTTTTCCCTTAAAACCCAGAATGTTCTGGTTTAGAGATCCCCAGTTCTAAATGGGGGACTCAGCAAGACTAAAATTGAATTATAGGCTGGAGCTGCTGCCTTGGTACCCCAAGGTCCTTGTAGAAAAGTACCAGCAGGTATTAAGAGGCATCATCATTTAGTGAGGGATAATTGACCATGATCCTCAGGAGTACACAGGATGAATGATATACTATAGGGATAGTGAAACCCGCTGTTTACCATGAGGAGTTCTTGCTCCCCCATACACTGAAGTATAAAGCCAAAGAAGCAAGCTGAGGCAAGCATGCCAAGGCAAGCATAGAGCAGAAAATGGAAGGCTTTATTTAAAGGACAGCAGAAAAAGACTTCCCTGGGAGGCAGAACGGGACCAGGAAACCTGGAATCCTTAGGAGGGGGGAGGCCTGTTCCCTTTTATATCTAAAAACTTCTTTGCTCTTTTGTTTATCTTTCTCTGGCTGGGGGACAGTAAAAGCAAAAGGGTGTGACACAGGTGGGCCCAGGGCAAGTTCATTAGCATCTGTTTACTGGGAGCTGCCTCATTGATATTCTTTAGGGTGGGCCCTGACCTTGAAGACATTGACAGTTTTACCTCCCCTGGGGTTGTTCTGCATTTTCCCAGACTCAGACTGACTCCATTTTCTTTATTAGACTGATATTAGACCCAATTTGTCTAACTACATTCACTACCTAACTTTAAATCTGGCTTCAATAGGAAGGAATATGTGTGGTCCTAGGAGAGGCTCTGGGTTGCCTCTTGGTACTCCTCTTTCCCATTGTGAAAATAAATGCAACAATCCATGTCTAAGAAGGGTATAATGACAAATGGCTAAGACTACATGAGTCATGGTCTATATCATGCCATCAGAGAGGTCATTAATATGATCACTCTCTATTTTAGGATGAGAGAAAATCTAGAATAGAAATAGGATGTTATGGTTTATATATGAGGTATCCCCCAACATTTCCTGAGTTAGTGCAGCAATGTTTAAAGGTAAAGTGATTGGAGATGAATCAATGAGGGTGTGCCCTGGAATGGTGTATCTTCCCTGTGGCCCCTCCCTTCCCGCCTCTGCTTTCTGACTGCACTAAGAACTGAGCAGCAGGGCCCTTCCCCCACAATGTTTTGCTTAATGTTGGGGCCAAAGCAATAGAGTTAGTTAACAATGGACTGAATGTCTAAAACTGTGAGCCAAAAAAGAATTTTCCTGCTCTAAGTTGTTATGGTCAGGTATTTTGGTCTCTAACACAGTGGACGAGGGAAACTGAGTATCAGCTATGACCCTGAGCAGTGGCAGTTGTGGTTCCTGCACCAAACTTCCTCCTCTAAGATTCCTCAAGGAAGAGTGGTACACTGAATCTAAGAAAAGCTGCTCCTACAATGCATTTGTATATGAAGTGAATCTAAGGAGCACAAGGGGTATATACCTAGATTGCACCTTGCAGATCTTCTTTTGAGGGAGGACAAACAATGGTCCAATTCACCTTTTGAATATAGCTCTGAGGCTTATTTTTAAAAGGGACTTGTTTTCCTTTTCCTCTTCTCCCTCCCCCCCCCCCCCTAACCTGGGGGAGGGGAACAAGATTACCTTGAGTTATCTGTGCTCCACAGGAAGGACACATCTGCCAGAGGATCTAGGAAGTAAATATCTCACAAATTAACAAGTGAATCCTAACACACCCCTCAGGGAACCCTGGGACCCACTACAAGAGCATACCTAGAATGTAGCCTTTGAAGAGCTCCTGATGGGCACAATCACAGCCTCAGAGATAGGCATACCCTGTGTTTTTCCTTTGCTAGCAAAGCAATAAAACAACTTTTTCTTTTTTCTCAAAACTGTACCCTCATTATTAAATTGACATTAATTAACATCGAGGACAAGCACCAAGCTTTTGGTTACAGACTTATTGACCCAGCCACTGGGACTATTAGCAAATATCCTTCATCTGTCATTTCTTCATCTGTGTCTTCTTTGGGACCTGCACTGTGTAAGGTCATGCCCCTTCCATAGGGTAGCCCACATTCAATGACTGATGGATGCAGAAGTTTAATGATCTGGTCATTTTGACACAACTTGGAACAATCTGAATTGCTATTCTAGCTTCAGAATGCCTCCTGGGCATCACAGTTCGACTTCCACCCAGCACTGCTTCCTTCTGCTTGTTTCCATAGGTGTTGGTCTAAAGTCACTCTTCAACAAACATCTTGCATGCTAAACTCCAACTCAAAGTCAGTATCCTGTAGAACTCAATTGACAGTTGTACCTAACAGCAGTGAGGTGTAAGATATTCAAGATATTTAGGGACATTAGCTTTTTTTTTTTCCTTTCTCTTTATAAGAAAGAAAATTTTCTTATGGAAGTAATGTAAGCTTGTGAGAATTCTGAGCCATTTGGGGTTATCCTCATTCTCTGCATCCAACTAAGAATCACCATTCGAATTATTGGGATCTTACTATCTATATATCACTGTGATAACTTTTTCACTTAAGTGCCAGTAATAGTCAAAATTCAAACTCTGTATATGTCTTTGAGCTTCAATTTTCGCTGTTTTGTTTCAATACAAAATGGAGGGGTGTCAAAGGGGTCAGATAACAGCCCTGAGATTACTTCCCTGGAAAAATAATTTGAGACTTGCGTTTTATCTTATAATGTCAGAAAAATTGCCTTAGACAATCTCATTTATATTAGGATCTAGCAGAAGTTACCTGGCCTCTGAGAGAGTTTTAACTTTGATTGGCTCAGTGCCCCAGAATTCCTTAACAAACTGCAGTAGATTCTTCCAAACTCTATGACATGATTTGGTAGTTTACTATTCTGGAATTTAAATGGATATCTGCCCTGACTTTTGTTTTATCTGATCTCAATAAACTTTCATATTTATTTTCTTGAGAGTTTATTTCTTAGAGGTACGATCTAATCTATATACATTACTTTGGGCAAATTTAAAAAGAACCAAAGGAATTTATTAGAAATTAGGAGTAGCTCAAATACTTGGAAGAAGCCTCAGGAAGGACAAAATCTACAGCAGCTCTGGGGATACCAGTACCAAGAATTCATGAACTATCCTGCAATATATCCTAAGAATCTCCTCTGGAGATTTTGAGTCAGTGGATCTGGAATGCAATTTAGGGACTCATATTTTTTTTTTAGAAGGACCTGTTTAGAGTAATGCACCCAGAAACTTGGCTCCAACCTCCTTCTATCCCTTTGTATCTGAACTCAAGTTTAAAAATTCCATGACGCTGATCAGTCATGTGATTTTTTTTATGTCAGATATGTGGAGGTCTTTATTCAGCAGCCCACTTTAGGAAAATTGGCTGTGAATAAAAAAAAATAAGAACTGTTCACTACAGGTGCTCTTACAAATTGCTGAGTACCTGGATTTTTCCCCACTTTTGTTATAGTGTCTTTATTATATTGTGCTTATCAGTATTTATCTACATTATTTGTTTATTACAGAATTCAGTGAGAACCATCTTATGGTCTAGTACAACATCAATTTTTAAATTGTCATAAAAATACTTAAAAATGGGTGACCGCTTTGTGAAGGATATATAAAACTAAATATTTTCATTATGTTAAATAAATCAATATTAATTTTTAACATAATTTTGATTAGAGTCATTTTTCTCCTTTTCTTCAGTGTTGATTGTCATATTCTTGCTAAATTTATAACATATTTAACTTTACCCATCTAAATTTATTTCCCATGTATAAAGATTCCCAATTGTTACAGTTTCATTGGACTTTAAATCCGGTAAATGTAAATGTCACTCATGGTCTCAGTTAATGTTTTTTTGCCTTTAAGCTATATTTGCCACACCTGCTTTCTTTTGAGTTTATTATAGAATTTACTTGGTATGTCATTTTTCTATTCAATGATATATGCTGTACCCTTAAAATACAGAGAAAAATATAAGTGAAGAATACATTTGTTATGGAGCATAAAAACAAAATGTGTGTCTTTGACAATTCTACCACATGGCCTTCCACCACTAGACTATGTAATTTTTATCATTCACTCAATGTCTTTTTAAAAATTTTGTCACATACATATATATAATTGATAGTTTTCATTGTATGAAAGTTTCATTTTGTACATGTACTAAGTATTCCTTTTGTTTGCATTAAATCTACTAAATGTTAATTTTAAGTTCTATTCATATTTTTGCATATTGATGTACTTAAATTATTTTCACAAATTTCACTGTACAAACATACAATTTGTAAATCCAATTTCCTGTTGACAGAAGTTTGATTTTACAGATTTGTTTCTATTGCAAATAGGCTATTTTAAACATTATGTATCTTGGGGATTTGTTAAAAATGGAAATTATCAACTCTGACCCCAGACTTGATGAATCAGACATTCATTCATGGGATGACCATAATCTGTGTATGATTTGAATTTATGCTAAAGTTTAGAAACCACTGACCTAGAGTGACCTAGAGTTGAAATCAACCTATTTCTGTATCTGTCATATATCTTTCATCTGTTTATCTGTCTGTCTATTTATCCATCCCATCTCACTAGAGAAGGAAATGCTATATTGCTGGTCTGAAGTATGTGACCTTTCTTTCATCTTTATAAAGTAAAATGAAAGGTAAGACTATATTGTCCCAGAAAGTAATAGTATCTGGGTGGATTCCTCTTAGCAATGGAGATGCACTTGTTTTGCTCCACATCTTCTTCAATACTTTGTGTTATATTTTTTTTCCCCATTTTCCCATCTAAAGTGTAAAATGTGCATGAATGTAGCCATTATTTCTTTTCCCCTAATGATAAATAAAGGTTATTTTCATATAGTCACTGACCTTTTCAATGAAATGTCTTTCATGGTTATGAACAAATTTTCTGTTGGCTTTTTTGTACTGCTTTAAAAAAAAGCTCATATGTTTTTGGATACTAACCCTTTGTCATTCGTATGGTTGAAAATATATTTTTACATTTGTAGTAGAATTTTCACTCTTTTTTGAGGTTTATTTGATGACTAGAACTTTTCAATTTTAGCAGAATCACTCTAAATTATTTTACTTTGTATTTAAGGATTATATCTTCAGAAGTACTATTGGAAAAAGCCACACCGGGAACGTCTTGTAGAAAAGGGGTTTATTTAGGGACCATGTGGAAGGGAAGAGGGGTAGGGAATGGGTGGCGTGGAAGGGCAGGGAAAGGAAGGGAAGGGAAGAACAAGGGGAGAGGAAGGGAAAAGGGCCACATTCTGGACTGGCTGGGGCTTAAGTACAGAGCGGCAAGAGCGTGACTTGTATGGTCCGGATGGCTCAGAAAGGGAGATCCCACCCTGGGACAAATTCCCGCCAGTGGCTAGTATACCCAGGATCAGAAAAGGCAGGGACTCGAAGCCTACCAAAGGTGAATTCTCACAAGAGATGGGCACTTCTGGGAAGGCACCTGGGGGTATGGCCTGACTGCCCGAATTTATCTAACAAGTACTTTTTATAATCTTAAGTCAAAGAGTTTTCTTACATTTTGTACTAAAATATAAATAGGAAAAAATCATTGCAAGTATTCAGTGAAGAAAATGGATAAAACCATATATCCATAGATAGGGTAATAGTTAGATTAGCTGTTATGTATGCACTATGAAATATTGAGGATTTATTAAAAAGAATGTATGAATATTATATGTATTGACACAAGAGTGATTGTAGGAGCCCTAATTAAGGAGATAGCTAAGATTGCGGTTAGCAGTGAGCCATAAAGATGTTCAAACATTACCACCTTCTATGGTCTCGCGAGACTTGGCCCCTGACATTGAGGATCAGGTCGGCGCCATTTGAATGATCTCGTGAGACTTGGCCTGGGACATTGCGGATTGGGTTGGTGCCATTTTGTGGTGGTGGTTGGAGGAGTGTGGATGGTGTTGGAGTTGTTGTTGGAGCCATAGAGAGAAGCTAGCAGAATAAAGAGCCTGTTTGTTTCCAGTCTGCCTCTGAACTTATTCCCGCGGCGTCGTTGCTCCAAGCGTCAATCGCTTCAGGCAGCGACAAGTGGTGGCCTGTGCAGGGAGTTCGGTCAGCAGGTAAGAAATAAGAAAATTTAAAAAATGGGAGTGAAAATAACAAAAGGTCGGATAATAAAAGACATGGATGAGTTTTTTGATATCGCGGACTCAGTGGATAGTGAGGAAAGTGATCAAGAAAGCATAGCCTCTGAGTCAGTTAATACCGGTGAGAAGAGTAGTGGTGTAAATTCAAAAGTAAGAGCTGCAAAAGCCATCAGAAACTTATTGATTAGCCGAAGAATATGTACTCTCCTTAGAAGCTGAAATTCAGGATACCAGTAAAAGTGATAGTAGTAAGAAGGAGCCAAACCATGAAAGTACGGTCTCCTCCACTAAGCCAGTTAGGAACTATGAAACTAGTAGTG
Source organism: Tamias sibiricus (assembly GCA_025594165.1). NCBI lineage: Eukaryota > Metazoa > Chordata > Mammalia > Rodentia > Sciuridae > Tamias > Tamias sibiricus. Next base: position 132,572,123 of record CM046667.1, read on the forward strand.
AAGAGAAATCAAAAGGTGTTTCTGGAAGCAAAGTCTCCAGTAAAAAGAACGAAAATAAATTAAAAAAGAAAAAGGACCGTCAGGTAGAAGAACCACTTGTGTCCCCTACTCCCCCATGGGTGGAATCCATTACAGAAAATATGAAGGGTATTACTAGGCGTTTGCATACCCTAGAAACAGAAATAAAAAGTCTTTCTGAGCGAATATACGCTCTTGAGGGTAACTCACAGATACATTGGGAAATGCCAGTATTTGAAAATGAAAATGGACAGAGGGTCCATCAGTCAGTAGATTTCAAAACAATAAAAAATCTCAAAGAGGCAGTAATGACTTATGGACCCCAAGCTCCTTTCACAATGAGTATGCTGGAGTCCCTTAACACCTTTAGCTTAGCCCCTCAGACTGGAAAAGTCTATGTAAAGCAACATAAAGCGGGGGACAATTGTTGGTTTGGCGATCGCAATTCCAAGAACTTTGTATAGAAACGGCTAAAAAAAACGCGGCTGCAGGGTTTGAAAACTATGATATAGACATGCTCACAGGAGAAGGGCAATTCTCAGACTTACAGGCTCAAAAATATTATGACCCAGGTGTATATGCTCAGATAAACGCAGATGCCTTAAAGGCATGGAAAACTTTACAAGGACCTGGGGATCTACAAGGTAGCTTGTCAAAAAGTGATTCAAGGACCTAATGAACTGTATGCTGACTTTGCTGATCGACTTTTGAGAACTGCAGGTAGAGTGTTTGAAAATGTTGATCAAGCTATGCCATTAGTTGTTCAATTAGCATACGAAAATGCTAATAAATACTGCCAGGAAGCCATCAGGCCATGGAGAAATAAAAAGGATCTTTCCATATATATACAACTATGTAAAGATATAAAATGACGCCTTTGTCACAGGAAATGTGATTGCAGCCTCAATGAGAGGTGCTTCCCCTCAAAATTTCACAAGGGCTCAACCTAGAGATTATAATCGATCAGGATATTCCAGGCAAAATTATTATAAACAATCAGGCTATTCTGGGCAAAATCCCCAAAGAGAAATAAGACCAAGCTCATACCATGCCCCAGGCCGCTGCCTCAGGTGTAAAAAGGGAAATCATTGGGCCAATAAATGCCACTCAAAATTTGACATCTATGGAAATCATTTGTTCAGGAATTCAAAAAACGGGGCACGGGGCCCAATGCCCCGGGGCCCACAAATGTACGAGGCATTGGAGGAGGAGTATCCTCAAGCATCCACTCAGATGCTTCCCTGAAACAATCTCTATTACCCATCCACTCCCTCGCCAGAGGAACAGGAGGAAATGCAGGATTAGTCCTCTGTTCCACCACCCGAATTGTGTTAACACCTGAAATGGGGGTTCAACTGATTCCTACAGGGGTCAGAGGACCTCTTCCCTCACGAACTGTAAGTCCTAAAAGCTTATTAGGTTTGCAGGTGACCCCAGGTGTAATAAACTCAGACTACAAAGGGGAAATAAAAATAATGCTTAGCTCACCCCAAAGTATAAGTTCTGTTAATCAAGGAGATAGAATTGCTCAGCTGCTTCTCCTTCCAAATTTATATAATTCATTTAAAATGAGTATGCCTCAAAAAATGAACAATAGAGGATTTTGTTCCACTGACTCAGGATCGATGGTTGCTGGGTTTGGAATTGTTCAAGCAGGCCTATGTGTAAAATCAAAATCCAAGGAATAGAGATGGAGAGACTGATAGATACTGGAGCTGACTCTTCCATCATTAAATCTACGGCAATGGCCCAAGCACTGGCCTCTGCAAAAAGCTTCAACCAGTTTAAGAGGCTTGGGATATAATAACCTCCCAGAGAAAAGTGCGGTAATTTTAAAATGGGAGGATGATGAAGGGCATAAAGGAACATTTCTGCCTTATGTTTTACCTAACCTACCGGTTACTTTATGGGGAAGAGATATTTTGCAATAAATGGGAGAACACCTTGCAACCAAGCCTGCAGGTGTTAAATGTGAAAATCTACAGGGTAATCTTAACCCTAAAAGAAATCATTATCAAAAAGTACAGGGTAAGCTTAACCTTAAAACAAATCATTATCATAAAGGAAAAAGATATTTTTTTTCAGGGCCACTGAGAAAATAATTTTGAAAATACCATGGCTTTCTGATAATCCAGTGTGGGTCCCTCAGTGGCCCCAATCTAAAGAGAAATTACAAGCGGCCCACCTACTAGTTCAGGAACAACTAGAAGCAGGACATGTAGAACCTTCCACCTCTCCCTGGAGTTCCCACATATTTGTGATAAAGAAAAAATCAGGAAAATGGCAATTGTTACATGATCTTAGAGAAATTAATAAAACCATGCAAATCATGGGCCCTACTCAACCTGGACTTCCTAATCCTGTAGCTATTCAAAAAAATTTCCATCTTATTACTCTTGATATAAAGGATTGTTTCTTTTCTATTCCTCTACACCCTCTGGATACCCCAAGGTTTGCTTTTTCAGTTCCTTCTATTAACAATAATGGCCCTGATCAGAGTTATCAATGGAAAGTTTTGCCGCAGGAAATGGCTAATAGCCCCACTATGTGTCAAATCTATGTAGATAAAGTTATTCAGCCTATCATAAATAAATACACAGAGCTTATGTGCCTCCATTATATGGATGATGTTTTGCTTGCTCATCCTAAACAAGAAGTCTTGTTCACCATATTTAGTTTCAAGAAAACTTGAAATGATATGGACTAAACATTGCTAAGGATAAGGTTCAAATTAGATCTCCAATATTATATCTAGGATTCCAAATTATGGACACTTTTATTAGGCCTCAAAAATATTAATTAATAAGGAGCATTTGGCCACTCTCAACGACTTTCAAAATTGCTAGGCGATACTAACTGGCTTCGCCCTACACTAAACCTCACTACTGGCCAACTAAAACCTTTATTTGACATTCTTTGTGGGGACCCTGATCCATCTTCACCGTGAACATTGACTCCTGATGCTAGGAAAGCTTTAAAGTTAGTAGAAGAAGCCATCGAAGGAGCTCATTGTGATAGATTTGATTTAACTCAACCGCTGATATTGATTATTATTTCTTCACAATATACACCCACAGGAGTATTTTGGCAACAAGGGCCTTTATTATGGATACATTTGCCCGTCTCTCCTAAAAGTACAATTGAGTCTTATACCTCCATGGTGGCTAAACTTATTCTTCAAGGACTTACGACTTCTACTAAAATATTTGGCATTCACCCTGCTACTATTATTACTCCCTATTCATCATCACAGATTGAATATTTATGCTTCAATGATAATGATTGAGCCATAGCTATATGCTCTACTTCTGGAAATTTTGATAATCATCTTCCTAAGTCTCCTACATTATCTTTTTGTATCAATCATCCTATTATATTTCCACAGGTAATAAAAAATCAGCCTATTCCTAAGGCATTAAATGTATTCACAGATGGGTCCTCAAATGGTACTGCTGCAGTAGTACCTAAAAAAGAAAATATAACTTACATAACTGCACACAAATCAGCTCAACTAGTGGAACTGGAAGCTGTGGTAAGAGCTCTGGAATATTTTAGATAGCAGCCCATAAACATTTTTTTCAGATAGCCACTATATTGTACACGCCGTCCCAAAATTAGAGCTAGCAGGACCAATAGCACCTCATACTCCAGCCTTTAAATTGTTTTATCAAATACAAAAACTTTTATGGGCAAGAAAAGAACCTCTATTCATAGGGCATATTAGAGCACATACCAACTTGCCTGGTCCCCTCCATGAAGGTAATCAAAAGGCTGATGCTCTTACCCAAACAATCTTTATACTTTCAGCGCTCCAGCAAGCTACTTTATTTCACTCCCAGTTTCACGTCAATAGCACCACCTTGCAGCATAGGTTTAAAATCACAAAGAAGCAAGCCAGAACAATTGTAAAAGATTGTAAATCTTGTATGACACATTTGCCCAATCCCCATTATGGTGTTAATCCTATAGGATTAATGCCCAATCATTTGTGGCAGATGGATGTTACTCATGAGCCAAGTTTTGGAAAATTGCAATTTACTCATGTGACCATAGATACATGCTCAGGCATGATTTTTGCTTCCTTACATTCTGGAGAAAAAGTTAAAGATGTTACATCTCATTGTTTGCAAGCGTTTGCTGCATTGGGCATCCCCAAAATGCTTAAAATAGATAATGGCCCTGCATATACGTCCTCATCTTTCAAAGAGTTTTGCGCAAAATGCAATATATCCCATAAAACAGGCATCCCATACAATCCTCAGGGTCAGGGCATTATTGAAAGAGCAAACCGCACACTGAAAGTTATGTTATTAAAACAAAAAGAAGGAAATTGGAAAAGTCCTAGGTACAGATTGGCAGTTGCCCTGTTTACCTTAATTTTTTTTTAACTTTAGTCTCTAATGGTTATTCTGCTGGAGACAGACATTGGAACCCACACCAACAGCTTAAACCTTTGGTTTACTGGAAGGATGTTCTTTCAGGTACATGGAAGGGTCCAGATACAGTATTAATTTTGGGGAGAGGATCTGTTTGTGTTTTTCCAAAGCATGAATCCTCTCCAATACGGATAACATCTAGATTAATAAAGCAGGTACCAAATCAAAATGATCAAGATGAAGTTGTTGAGGAATCAAGATTAATAAAAATGGTACAAAATCAAGAGGACCAAGATGAGGGTATGGAATTTTTTCCCTTAAAAGAGTCCTTCAAAATATTTCACAACTTAAGTGTCATTCCTCCTGGCCAGGACGAGGAGATCTCTCTTTAGTGTGCACACAATTGTATTTTTTTTTTTCTTTTTATATATGTCTTTAAGTCTGTGCATTTGTCTAAATTTCATGTAAATGTGACGTCACAAATATGTTTCTAGGTTTGTGTGTCTGTTCAGTGTGACATCACAAATAACAAAGCGCTTATAAAAAATATATATATGGATCAAATAACTTTAATTCATTTAAGTTTAAGAGTATTCAATTTGGGTAAATAATTTAATAAGTGAAGGTACCTTCAATTTTGCTTTATAGCTGTCCCAGGGTCTTCTCTTTAGCGAAGAATATGACTAGTGCTGTATAACCTGATAGTTTGGTGTTTTGACATAGGAATGTTTATTTGTAATCAACTTTATTTGTTTTATACCTGATTACTTTGAGTTATTTCAACAGATAACCTCATGGAAGTTTACAGAGTTTCGAGGGTTTCAGCAAACAAATTATTTTTCCAAAGTGCCTTTAGCTTTTCTTTTCTTTACTCTATCTTTAATGCAGTAAATACCCTCAGTCTTTCTTTGTTTTGTTCTGAATATGATATTTTGCCAGCTTATGTTTGTGGGAGCTCAAGCAGCAATGTGTGTGAAAAGAAATCAACTTTAATTTTCTAATCTAATAATTCTATTTTTTAGTTTGACAACTCGACTCTTGACTCAGTGCTGAAATAGCACTGCCTTTCCTTTAATAATTGATGATTGAGTTTCTAGGTAATGGGCCCTGAAGATTTGCCGGTGGCATTGTCTAGACATAAAAAAGACGGCTGCTGCTACAACCACAAGGATCGTAGTCACTGCAAGCATCCCTGCTGCTCACGCATCAAACAACCTCACCAGCAGTGTGGCCTCTGCTCTGCATGCATGGGACCTCCTAGATCAACGTGTTATAACAAGTGGACATTTTGATCTTTCATTGTTTGGGAATTTACGGGACAATGCCTTGCGGGTATTTGTCTAGAGAACTCAGTGTGTTACTTGATAGAACTCAGGGCAGCTGATTTGTTTTAAGAATTTGATATGCTGTGCAACTTGGCTCGTCAGCAGAAGGCTTATTGCCTTAAAGCTGCAGCATGTCCTCACAATTGGACGGCTGTTAGTCATCATACACAGTCGATCCTGAAGGGCTCGATTGGATGGCTGGTAGCCAATGACGGGTAAGATCTCCAGAGGGGGACAACCTAAGACAGGCACAGTCACACGGGACAGTCTCATGTGGCCGACATATTAACCTAAGACAGGAGTCAAGGGCACACCCTTGATTATCTGATGATGGGTAATAATGTTGGTTGCACATGGATGTCCTAGAACATCCCCTCTTTTAAAAAAAAGGGGGGGAAATGTAGGAGCCCTAATTAAGGAGATAGCTAAGATATTGCAGTTAGCTGTGAGCCATAAAGATGTTCAAACATTACCACCTTCCATGGTCTCGCGAGACTTGGCCCGGGACATTGCGGATAGGGTCGGTGCCATTTTGTGGTGGTGGTTGGAGGAGTGTGGATGGTGTTGGAGTTGTTGTTGGAGCCAGAGAGAGAAGCTAGCAGAATAAAAAGCCTGTTTGTTTCCAGTCTGCCTCTGAACTTATTCCCGTGGCGTCGTTGCTCCAAGTGGCAATCGCTTCAGGCAGCAACAAGTGATAGCCAGGCTATATTAAATATTGTTTGAAGATTACTTTGTATAGTATATTTGTAAAACAAGAAGCCAACACAAAGAGCATACCTATGTACTTACATACTTGTATCTACTGCCATGATTATATAGAAAACTAATAACATATACCTTTGGTAGGTGGGTATAGAATGTTCAGTGATGTAATTAGTTAGCTATTTACCGAACAATGTATTTTAACTTGTTTTAAAAAATCATAAATTATTTTCACCCAATGAGAACACCTTTGTTTTTTTATGATTATGTTAATTTTGCATACTATTTAAAAATCCAGCATTGCCAAAAATATAAATAAGAAAGTGTTATTTATCTGAAATTTTGCCATCCTGAGAAAATAAACATTAAGCATATGCACACAAAAATCATTTTAACTAAACATATTTTTTTCAATTTATAATATGTAATCAAAAATAGAAGATCTTTTAGTTTTGTGGATAGTGGTAGATATACAATTTCATCATTAGTATGAGAGAAGGGGAGAAGAAAATCTCATCTCTCATTTGTCAGTTATTTAAAATAATCCTTTCTTACTTGAGCATATTATTGCATTTACTTTATAATCTTCAAAATAATGTCAAATTATAATAACCTCAGCTGGAACCCTGTCATGCTGTCCTAATGGAACTGAATTTTTAATTTTACCTTTTTTGATGACAGCATTTTTTTTTTTTTTTTTTTGGTACCTGGGATTGAACACAGGGGCACTTAACCACTGAATCACATCAACAGCCCTTTCTTGTATTTTATTTAAATACAGGGTCTCTCTGAGTTGCTTAGGGCCTTGCTAAGTTGCTGAGGCTAGCTTTGAACTCATGATCCTCCTGTCTCAGGCTCCGGAGCTGCTGGGATTACAGACACATGCCACTGTACCTGGCTAGCATTTTGTTTTTGGTGACTAAACTTTTCTGTTTCTAGAAGTATATTAATTGTTTTTTTTTTTGTGGTGCTTAGGATCAAATACAGGACTTTGCATATGCTAGGCAGGTGCTTTATCACTGAACTACACTCCCAGCTCTATATTTACTTTTTATTTAGATAATTTATTATCATATATACTGAAAAGTATCTCAGATTTTAGTAATGATTAGTGTTATCAATCTAATAAATTACATTTCTTTCTGCTATTATAGATAAAGTTATCTATACATTTATATGTATATATCTACACACATGTACATAGACAGAGAGAGAATTAGTATTAGGGAACTTGCTCACCTGATTATAAAGGCTGAGAATTACCAAGATCTGCAGCTGGCCAGCTGCTTGGTCAGCTAGAGACCTAGGCGAGTTGATGATAAAGTTCCAGTTCAAGTACAAAGGCCTAAGTATACTAGGATTGCTGGTAGTATAAGTGTCAGTCCCAAAAATAGCAGGTTAGATACCCAAGAAGAGGTTTCAGTGTTTGTAAAGACAAGGAATAAGAGTGATTTTCCAGCCAGAGACAGCAGGCAAGAGGAGTTCCTTCTTAATTATGTTAAGAATTTAACACAATTTTTAAGAATTTCCTGTTTTATTCAGGCATTCAACTCATTGGATGAGGTCCATTCACATTATGGAGAGAAATTTATTAAGTCCTCTGATTCAATTGTTAAATTTTATTCCAAAATGTGCTTACAAACATACCTGTAGCTGCCTGACGTACAGCCACAATACTGCGGGAGGAGATTCCGTGGCAGGAATCTATTATTCTTAGTCTCTGGCTTTCTCTTTATCTCTTCTTCTCTTCTTAGCTAAACTCTTTTCCTTTCTTAGTCTTAGTCTCTGTCTCATTTCTTTCTTAGTCTCTGTCTCATTTCTTTCTTGGTCTCTGTAGCTCTCATTTCTTTCTTGTCTTTCTATTTTTCTGCAGCTTTTGGTTTGCAGCTTCTATTTTCTCTTTATGGCTTTTCGCCAAAGCTCATGGCTTTTCTCTGCATGGCTTTTTTTGCCGTGCTTTTTCTATTTCTATTTCTCTTTATGGCTTTTCGCCAAAGCTCATGGCTTTTTTCTCTTTATTTTCTCTTTCTCTTTATGGCTTTTCGCCAAAGCTCATGGCTTTTCTCTCTTTCTGCAGGCTTTTTGCCGTGCTTTAGCTTTCCCGCTTTCTTTACTACTCTTTTTGCTGGTGGCTTGTGAATTTCGGAGGCTCTTATTTTTACCTGCCTACTGAACTCCCCGTACGAGCCACCATTTTGTAGCTGCCTGACGTATAGCCACAATACCGCGGGAGGAGATTCGGTGGCAGGAATCTATTATTCTTAGTCTCTTTCTTTCTCTTTATCTCTTCTCTTCTTAGCTAAACTCTTTTCCTTTCTTAGTCTCATTTCTTCCTTAGTCTCTGTCTCATTTCTTTCTTAGTTTCTGTAGCTCTCATTTCTTTCTCAGTCTCTGTCCATTTCTTTCTTAGTCTTTGTAGCTCTCATTTCTTTCTTAGTCTCTGTAACTCTCATTTCTTTCTTAGTCTATGTCTCATTTCTTTCTTAGTCTCTGTAGCTAAACTCTTTTCCTTATACTCTGACTCTTATTTCTTCTTCTGACTAAGTTCTGGCCGCTCTGACTCTTTTCTTCTTCTCCAACCTGAACTCTTCTTCCAACCGACTGAGTGACTGAACGACTGACTGAATGAATGCCGCTTCTGACCGCTTTCACTCGGTTATATACCTTTAGATTTGCGGGTGCATCACGTGCATTTACAGGTGCGTCACATACATACTTAATGTATGATTATTATCAGGTGGAACTTATGGCTTCCAGCTAAAAGCAATAGCCATCTCCCTGATTGGGGCTGCTTCACATACCTAGAATAACGTTAGACCAAATATCTGAATGCCTCGTGGACTTGTATAGTGGACACATAAAATTAACTGTTACCACTCTACTCTTTATTAACTTGGCCCACAAACACAGATACTTAGAAAATAATTAATTTTCAAATAAGGCAATATCAAGGTCATAATTTCCCCTGGACATGACACAATTATCTTTCATACAAGCAAAAACTGTTTTAACCACTTCCCCAAAAATATAGATAACTAGTGGATCATAGCAGTGTTTCGAGTCTTCTGGAATATCAATAGCAGTTGAGAGTTAATGTCCAGTATTCTTACATAGGTCATCTTATTTACTCTTTTTCAATGAGGTTTACTCAAATGGCTATAAGGTCCCATTGCAAATGTTTAGAGAAAGATTAAAGTATACATTTTGGTGGTTTACAGGAGATCACTTCTAAGAATACCAGGATTCTCCTGCATTGGGTAGATTCTAGGTCTATAAACTGGAACAAGTCTTAGAATTGATTGATATACCATGACTCTGTTTTTATGATCAGTTTAGACTTTTGTTCATATTATCTAGAACTTATTCTGTTTATACAGATTAAGTAACAATTTAGTAAACTTTTTTTGTATTTCACTTCTAAGAACAACATGATCAACTAGGTAGCACCATAGAACTGTGAAGTTAGACTATTCTAATTGTTGCTTTGACTCTGCTGTTTAATATGGCAATGGATGTCCAGTTTTCCTTTCGTGAATGAGTAGTTTAATATCTGGCCTACAGAGAGGATCAATCACAGAGCTATTCAGGAACACCAAGGCTATATTCACAAATTTGTTTCTCAAACTTGTGGTGAAAAGTATGTCTTATGTGTCCTGCCAAGCTTGGAGAATATTTTATATGAAAAATCCACTGTAACATTGTAATATGCTAAGTCTTCCATCTTTTTCTCTACGTTAAACCGAGGCAAGTCCATCATATCTAATTTAGATACTGTGGACCACCTTAAGGTTCATATTTTAGTCAATCTATCAAAAACAACAATTGGATTCTTTTTAAATCCTTGCTAAAACATTAAATTCAGAATCTTTGCTTACTGAAGCCACTGGAACAAATTTTGCCTGAGCTAAATTTATGTTCCTTTCACCATTATCCAATGGTCTTAATATCAATTTCCATATACCTTCTCTGCATAACATAAGTGTTTATAAACATAGAAAACTTGAGTAGTTCTTTTGGTGTGTAGCATTTATCTCTGTGACTCATACTTTGTACCTCACCTTTAGGGCTTCTTGTAACCTGAGTCCAGCTATAGGTTCAGAAGCAAAGAAGGGTTATGTGGTTAGGTATTTCAATGACTCATCATTGCATTGTATGAAACCTATCTCAAAAGATGCCATTGTAGAGGCTGTGGCTGTGGCTCAGTGGCAGAGTGCTTGCCGCTCACATGTGAGGCACTGGGTTCGATCCTCAGTACCACATAAAAAATAAATAAAGATATTTTAAAAAAAGAGAGATGCCATTGTGTTTTCACCAGCTAAAAAAGGTTCCTACCCTCAGAATCCAAGAGATGAGTCTCACTGTGGTTGGGGAAACCATTAAATCTGTTAAAACTAATCAGAACTAAGAGTCAATGTCCCCAGATTCATCAGCATCTTCACAAATGTCCACATTTCAACTTTATGGATACATTTTCTTCCTAATCAATGCCTTCATTTTAACAGTAGACATCATATGAAGCTACTGGAATGATGCATTTGATTTTTGGTAATCTCAACCCGATGCTACAGAAGATAAGGTTCTCCATAAGATCCTTTTCAGTTATTTATGTTGTGCTTGAGCTAGGAATTTGAGTGCCTGAGCTCATCCTGTTCTTCCCCCCCACTTTCTCCAATAATATTGGGAAAACCAGCCAATCTCATTATATTTGTAAATTTGCCAAAAATATTTGAAAGTATCATAAACAAGTTTTTCCAGATCCTTGCTTCTTGAAAGTGGTTGATTAGGATTATTCAGTGATGGTATTTTGCACATCTCTGTTGCAAGTTCATGCCATTGACTATCAATGCTCTCTTTAATAGTGGAAATAAAGTTATTGACATGTTAAAATCTAATTATATTGAAGAGTCAATTCCAAAACCCCCAAAACCAATTGATAAATCTTATCCTTAAAATTCTATTCCTTTAGGACCCTTTTGTGTAACAGAATTTATATCATTCAGGGTTCTTGAAAGAAACACAACCAAATATATGTGTATATGTGTACTTACACATGCATATATATGTATTTGTGTGTATCCATGAATAATATACATGAATATATGCTATATATGTATATATATAATTTAGTTATTATAAAGTAAGTGATTGCCACATGTGATTATGAAGGTTTAGAAGTCTTAAGGTGTCCCATGTGACAGTTGGAAATTAAGAAGACTCAGGAGAGCCAATGGTATGAATTCTAGTCTGAAAGCTAGCATGCTCAACACTCTAAAATACCTGAACTTTCAGTTTGAGTTCAAAGATAGGATTCAAAAGACTAATGTCCAAGCTAAACTCAATCAAGTGGGAGGAGATTCCCCTTATTTGGGGAATGTCAGTCTTTTGGTCTATTCTAGCCTTCAACTTTGTGGGGGCTGCCTACATTATTGAAGGAAATTTGTTTTACTCAGCCTACTGATCCAAATGCTAATAATACATCCTTACAGATACAATCCAAATAAAGTTTGACCAAGTATCTGGGCATGTCTTGGCCAAATAAAGTTAGCACAAAACTCAAAAATACATGATAATCAGTAAAGAGGTGGTTGTTAGAGTATATCAATACAACATATATAAGTATATATTCATTTGGTTATGTATATAAATGTAAATACATATATGCCACCACACACAAGTCTATAGTTTTTCACAAGTCACTAGCTAAATTTAGAATAGGAATAGAAAAGTTTCCATTAAAAACAGTGCCAACAATTTTAATATACCTAATAATGAATTTCATAAAAATGCAAGACCCATATGAATAAAATTACAAAATAATTATTAAATATATAAAAAGCAAATAAATGAAAACGCATGTAATTGGCAAAATCAGTATAATTATATTGAAAATGAGCTGCAAACTTAATTCATAAATACAATTCTAATGAATCACATATTTTAAATACATGGATATAATCACTATAAAATTCATTTAGAGGAAAAGTGCCTAAGGCTAGTCAAGAAACTTATGAAAAATTGTAGTAAGAGGGGACTTGTGTTTTTGTATAAACATACCCTAAAGTTAATTAACAAAATATGATAGAGCTTCCATAGTAATAGGCTAGGACATTAGGCATTAAAGATATTAAAACCCAGAAATATGCCAGTTCAAATTGGGAATGTAATATGCAATTAAAATAGTATGATAATTCAGTAGCGGAAAATTGTGTTTGTTTAGTAAATGATATTGGTACAAATTTAGAAAAAAAATAAGGTCAGATTCCTATTTCATACCTTCCAAAAATGAATTCACGGCCAGGTGTGATGGCACACACCTGTAATCCCAAGAGCTCCTGAGACTGAGTTCAAACCCAGCTCAGCAAAAGCAAGGCTCTAAGCAACTCAATGAGACCCTGTTTCTAAGTAAAATACAAAATAGGGATGGGGATGTGGCTCAGTGGCTGAGTGCTCTGAGTTTAATCCCCAGTATCCCCCCTATAAAAGGGGAAGAAATTCAGCCAGGCACGGTGGCTCACGCCTGTAATCCCAGCACTTGGGAGGCTGAGGCAGGAGGATCTCGAGTTCAAAGCCAGCCTCAGCAATGGGGAGGCACTTAGCAACTCAGTGAGACCCTGTCTCTAATAAAATACAAAAAAGGGCTGAGGATGTGGCCCAGTGGTTGAGTGCCCCTGAGTTCAATCCCTGGAACCAAAAAAAAGGAGAAAGAAATTTATAAATGGCATATGGATTAATTATCAGGAAAAATACAGAACTATTAAAGAGATATTTAGGTTTAAGAGTGTGTTTTGAAATAAGACAACACAGGAGATTTAAAGTGGATAAGATATTTATATTTTCTGCTATTTCATACTTTCATTATTCTTCTTTAATAATGAAGATAATTTTTCCTGTTACTATAGTCTTATCAGGATCATTCATAGAAAAATGTTCTATAACTGATTTAATTTAAGACATAAGTTCAGGACAGATTTCTTCTTTGATTTAAGTGATTTCTTGTAGACTCTTAATTGATTATGAACATGATTTGTTTAATATTTTGATTATCATTTATTTCTCCTTTTTGATTATAATCAGAGAATATGACTTAAAAAGACTTTAAAATGTTTGTTAAAGTTTGTGTTGTTGCTAAATAATTACTTTTTATAAGCATTTTTAGATATGCACGAATGTAATTTTCTTCTTTGATATGTTATACATGTGATTATACATAAGTATATGCATATTATACATGTATATTTAAATATGAAATTCATATGTGTATTACTATATCTTTTTGGGGGGGGTACCAGGGATTGAACTCAGGGGCATTCAGCCACTGAATTACATCCCCCGCCTTATTTTGTATTTTATTAGAGACAGGGTCTCCCTGAGTTGCTTAGCTCCTCGCTTTTGCTGAGGCTGGCTTTGAACTCAAGATCCTCCTACCTCAGCTTCCTGAGCCTCTGGGATTACAGGCATATACCACCACATCTGGCTACTGTATATTTTAATGACTATGTTAGTCCTTATTTTTTCAACTGCTAGATATATTTGATTATGAAAGAAACATAACCCAACATTCAAGTATAATTTTATTGTTTTCAAATTCTCCTTGCATATGTAGTGATATTTGTTTTAGTTAACTTCTGCATAATTTGCTACAGACAGATTTTCATTTTCAGAGGTTTTTTTTTTTTTTTTTTTTTTTTTTTTTACCAGGGTTGAACTCAGCGGCACTCGACCACTGGGTCACATCCCCAGCCCTTTTTTGTATTTTATTAGAGACAGGGTCTCACTGAGTTGCTAAGTGCCTTGCCATTGCTGAGGCTGGCTTTGAGCTCGTGATCCTCCTGCCTCAGCCTCCCAAAGTGCTGGGATTACAGGCGTGCGCCACCGCGCCCGCCTCAGAGGTTTTTTATAGAAACTATTTTATTACTGCTTAACATTGCTTTCATATATTTATTTAATTTAAGCTTAACATACTAAATTGTCTCTTAAAATATTGTTTATATTTCCTTGTTTTAAAAATTTTTTATTGAAGTTTACATATATAGGCAAGTACAAAAAATAGTAATTTTTAACTAAATGAATATTCACACTACTATTTTTTAAAAAATATTTATTTATTTGCTTTTAGTTGTACACAATGCGTTTTTACGTGGTGCTGAGGATCGAACCCAGACCGCGCACGTGTTAGACGAGCACTCTACCGCTGAGCCACAACCCCAGCCCTCACACTACTATTAACAAGAACCCAGGTCAAGTAATACAACATTGTCAATATCCCAGATCTCTTCTCCTGAAAGGAAAACTATTGCTCAGACTTATACCATTATAAGTACGTTATGGTCATTTTACAATAAGTCCTGATTTTGATTGAAATCAATTATTGTGCATGGTATAAAGTAAAGTAGCATTTGTGCTTCTCTGTATATGTATGTGTGTTTCCTACTAGGTTTGAAGTTTCCCTAGTACCAGTTATTGAGACAAGCCTTTTGCCACTATTCTTCAGTGACGCCTTTCTCATAAATCAGTTGATGAAACATTGAATATATATATATATATATATATATATATATATATATATATATATATAATCTTTCTGAATTCTCTCTCTATTGGTATATCTCCATATACTTATACCAATACATTCTAGTACTTACGTTGTAAGATGACTTGATATCTAGTAATTTAAGTTCTTCCATTTTTGTTTTGCTTGTTAATAGTTTTTTGTTTTGCTTGTTAATAGTTTTTTGTTTTTGTTTTTTTTTTTGTTTTAAGATTGCCTTGAACTATTTTGGGGAATATATATTTCCAAATCAGTTTAAGAATTAGCTAGTCTGTTTGCACAAATTCTTATATTTTTAAAACCTTTTCTAAGACATTATTTATTTGCAAAGGCATTAACCCATTTTAAACTTAAAATTAGATGAGTTTTGTTAAGTTGAGTCACTATAATAACCCATTCTAGGCACCAGGCAAACATTGATCTGCTTTATATCACTGTGTTTTTTAATTTTTTTTCCAAAATTATATATAAACATGGGTAACATAATCCTCCCTCTTCATTTGGGCCCTGCGAAGTCCAAGGCCTTGTTTGCATGTCTAGGCTGCCTATTTGCTGGAGAGGTAATTGGACTAAATCCTAAAGAAGGAAAAAGTAGTGGTATGCACTTAGGCTGCCATTTTTCCACATTTTAAAAAATCAAATCTTGGATAAAAGAATTACCAAGGTTGTAAATATGTCTCATTATCTATACAATATTATAAAGTAGATCAATAATATTCTAAAAACTAAGTCATATCATTGGATGCAATTTACATTTAGGATACTTAAAGGGACACTAAAAGTTGGTTGAGCCAATTTTTTTTAGATGAAATGACACATGGACTGAGTGCACCTATCTATTCAGCTAACTGAATCAAGATAAACTGACAGTGTCTTTTTTTTTTTTTTTAAGAAAGTCTATGAATGTAACCCTAATCCTAACCCTAAGTATGACTTCTTTTGTGCATGGTGCAATTTCCCTCATTATATTTCATTACATCTTTTTATATGTATGCATTTTTCTCTGTCCTTTACTTCAGTATGTTCTTAACCTTAACTGCATATTAGAATCACTTGGTGAGCCATTTAAAAATAATGCTAAATCCCATCACAAAAATTCTAATTTCCCAATGACTCATGAGGCTGAGTCAGGAGAATTGCAAGTTTGAGGCCAGTCTCAGCAACGTAGCGAGGCCCTAAGCAACTTGGTGAGACCCTGTTTCAAAAGGGCTGAGGATGTGGCTTAGTGGTTAAGCACCCCTGGGTTCAGTCTCTGGTGAATAAAAAAAAAAAGAAATAAAAAAAAAAAAAGATTCTAATTTATCTAAGGCATGAACTAGACTTCAAATTTTGAATATTTAAAAATATGATTTAAACCTGCAGCCAGAGCTTAAGAAACTTTGGTTTAGATATACACTGGTTCTCATACCTGGAGGCATGTTAGAATCACTGGGGAACTTTTAAAATAGTGCTTAGATTCTGCTTTTGTGTGATTAAATTAGAAGATCTGGGGTAGGACATAGACATTGGTGTGTTTTGTTGTTACTTCTTTTCTATTTCTTTATATGCCAAATCATTCTAATGTTCTTTTAGGATTCAGAACCACTGAATTATTACTTGGGAAATTGCTAAAAAAAAAAAAAAAAAATTCTGATGCCCACCTAAAACTTGGAACCAGTCAGGAACTCCAGATTTTATGCAGTAATTCATGTTCAAGCCCTGTAGGTGGTACACACACATGACCAAAATATGAAAGCCACTAATGTAGTCAGTAGAATTCTACATTAGTAAAAAAAATGGAGATAGGTGAGATATTTTTAAAATACTGATTCCTGGGTCCGTCTTTCCCAAAATAATCTGATTTAATTGTTCTGGGGTGTGTTCTTAATAAGGAGATTTTTGAAATCTTCCCGGATGTTTTAATATATAGCTAAGATTGACAATTACTTCCCTAGTCCATGAGCTCATTGAGAGCAAAGATATTTACATAATCAGTTTTGTAGGTTCTGAATTCAGCATAGGATTTGACCCTTGTTGGATATGGGAGAAACATGGACATGGACAAGAAGGAGGGGAAGACATGACCAACTATGCTAAAAAGGGTACTTGGGTTTCTCTGTAAGGAATGCAGGTCAACAGCATGGTCTTACATAGTCACCCAGAGAACTTGCTTCATATTAATTGATATTTTCTTCATATTTCTTTCCAAATATAAGAAAGCATTGTTTCTAGAAAAATCAGATAATGTCTACTATGCTACTCCTCATAAATAATCAGGATGAAATGTATTCAAATGCTCAACTACCTTTTAAAAATATATCAGGCTTATCATGACTGGAAACCATTCAGCACCAAATGGATCTGTTAGAAAAACAAGGAATTTAAAAAAATATTCACTCCAGGAAGAGATCAGTCATGATGATTTTTAATTATTTATGAAGACAGCTGCATTTCTTTTTTTAAATCTCTTTTGCAGCAAGATTCTCAAATTTCAAATTGTTTTAAACCCAAAGCAAGAAACAAATATTTCATTATCCTCAAGACGAAAAGCTTAGTAATCAACCATGCTTAGGAAGTACTGATAAATTTCTAATAGAAATTTGATTAATGAGGGAAATAAAAGAGAAAATAAATCACTATTTTTCTTTTCAGTTTGGGAATGTTCAATTAATTTTATGCCTATATTTATCTATTTTATTAATTACTATCAGAAGTAGCTTAAGTTAAATGCACTGTTTGAAATACAAAGTAATTTTTTAAATTATATCAGAATATTAGCTCTCTTCATAAGAATAAAGTGAAAATAATCAACCAGAATGTTATAGTAATATTTTAGCTTTGTAAAACAAAAAAGAATAATCAAAATTCCATCAATAAGGTGGCAGAATCCTAATCAGTTTTTTTTTTTCTAATTTCAGTCATATTGGGCATGGCTCTCTATACATCATTCAAACTTCTAGATGACTCTCACTACTTATTGTCATTGAAGATGATAGCTTCTGTTTCCAGTTGTGATAGACACATGGATCATATAATATATGGCATAAAATATTTAGTGGTTTTAGTTAGTATAATGATTTATTCTGTTATAATTTTAATAACAAAGATTCTGATCACAGCCATCAACATAATGAGTACAGGATGTTGGAAATTGAAGTGATTGAAATGAGATTTAGTATAATAGGTTAATGTGCTTGATCACAAAATAAGAACAGATAAAACCTGAGGCTAATGTTCAAACACCATTCAATTTAATTGAACATATTTTTAGATGGATGTCTAAGTGCTAGGCCCAGCATTATAGTAAAGAGAGATAAGGTTAAATTTTCAGTCATGATCATATTGTGAATGTCAGGATAGTTGTTGTTTATATTAATAATTATAATAACATTATAAAATTTTGATAATGTTGTAAATAAGTTAATTACTTGAGATTCTCTGTATCATCATCATCATAATAACCCAGAATGCAAATAAATGTCATGGTCAGCTCTATTCAACAAGATATTTTTTCTCATAGTTCCATGTAGTGGAAAAATATTAAAAACCATTGATTGTAAATTTTAAGTGGATGAATCATGTGGCAAGTGAATTATATATCCACAATGATGCTATTTTTAAAATGTGTCTATCGTGCTTTGGTGTCCTACTTTCTCACTAAATTCCTGCTTTTACTCTGATATTGGCATAAAAGTTTGAATTTTCGCCAAACCTTTGATAGATTAAAGATAAATATTATATACACATGCTTTTTGAAAATATTGAGAATTTGACAAATATCAGAAGAAAATGTCTTTTGTTAGCTTTTTTCTTTAGTCCTTCAGGGTTAAAGCAATAAGTACTGTATAAATATGTATTACCTTGAAAAGTCTTGCTATTTTTGCTCAGAAATCACTAGGATTTGGGTAGAGCACAAGAGAAAATTTTCCTGGCACAGAAAGGTGATGAATAATAATCATATCTTATTTCCATGAAATTCCCACTGATCTCTCTCAGCCAATCATTCATTAGGAAACTATACTGTGTCTTGAGTGATATTTGATTAATAGATATTTTTAGAGCAGTGTTAAGTATGCAGAAAAACTGAGGTGATAGTATAGGAAGTTTCCATATACCTCCTCCCCCTAACCCACACACAGAGTTTCCCTTTTTATTGGCATTTTATATTAATGTTCAGCATGTGTTACAATTGATTAGTTGATATTGATATACTATATTCAAAGAAAGTGCATAGACTGCATTAGTGTTAACTCTTTGAGTTGTACAGTTATATGAGTTTTGACAAATGCACGTTGTCTCATTTCAACCATTGAAGAATTATTAACAATACTTTCACCACCCTAAAAATGTCATGTGCTCAATCTATTCATCCTGTGCCCCTCCCCTCAAACTTCTGGAAACCAATGATCTTTTTACCATCTCTATAGTTTTTGCCTTTTCTAGAATTTTATATAATTGGAACATGTATTAAAGCTTCCTTCATGTCTTTTTGTACATTGATTGCTTATTTCTTTTTAGTGCTGAATAATAATTAAATAAATATACTATATTTAATTTATTCATTCATTTAATGAAGGTCATCTTAAATAGCTCTCCATTTGGGGCAGTTGTAAATACGGAAGCTGTAAATATTCATGTGTAAGTTTTTCTGTAGACATGTTTTCAACTCATTTGAGTATATATGTAGAGCTTATGTCCTGATTATATAATAAGATGCTATTTAGATCAGCAATAAACTGCCAAACCTCCTTCCAAAGTGAGTATATCACCTTGAATTCCAACCAGCAATGAATGAGGTTCACATTGTTGTATATCCTCATTCCAATAAGTGTATAGTGGCAGCTTATTGTTCCAACTTGCAAGTATCTCATGGAATGTTAAGAAGCATCTTTTCATATGTTCATTTGACACTTGTATTTCTTCCATGGTGAGATGTCTATTCATATGTTTTGCTCATTTTATAATTGACTTTTTTTTTTATTGTTGAAGTTTAGGTGTTCTTCGTATATTTTGGATAATAGTCCTTTTGTGTTTTGCAATTAATTTCTCCCAGTTGGTGACCCATCTTTGCCTTCACTTAACAGTGTCTTTCACAGAGCAGAAGCTTTATTCTTTATAAAATGACATTAAAATGCTTCTTTGATCAGTTATATTTGACACATTGTCGATTCGAGCTTACCAAGATATCCTCCTATGTTATCTTCTAGATATTTTAACTTTCCATTTTACAGTTAGATTAATGATGTGTTAATTTTGAAACATTCAATGTCATTGTCTAGATTTATTTATTTACCAATTTACGTCTAGTCATTTTATCACCACTTGTTCAAAAGACTGTCCTTTCTCCATTGTATTGCCTTTGTCTCTTTGACAAAGATCAGTTGACTTTATTTCTATGGATCTACTTCTAAACTCTGTTCTATTCCATTGATCAAATTATCTCTCATTTTGCCAATACTATGTATACTGAGTTTGAAATCAGAGTTCAATAAATTATATTTCAGTTTTATTTAAAAATAATCACAATATGATTCGATTTCTCTTGCAATTTCATCTCTGACATGCGTATTATTTAGAAGAGTTTTGTTCATTTTCTAACTGTTTTCTGATTTTATAGCTACCATTCAGTTATTGAATTCTAACTTAATTCACTCTGGTCTGAAAATATGCATTGTTTGCTTTCTATCCCTCTAAATTTTTTAAGGTGTGTTTTAAAGGCCAGAATGAGGCAGATCATGGTATATATGACAGCAGAATGTATCTTGATTCTTGTACACAATTGCAACACAACTTTTCATTTTTCTGGTTGTACACAATGTAGCATCACACCATATGTGCAGTCATACATGTACCATCACATTCCACCATCTTTCCTGCCCCCATATACCCTCTCTTCTCCTCCTTCTCCTTTGCCCAAAGTTCCTCCATTTTTCTCATGTACTTCCACATTATAGATCAGCATCCACTTATCAGAGAGAACATTTGGCCTTTCTTTTTTTGGGGATTGGCTTACTTCACTTAGCACGATATTCTCCATCCATTTACCTGCAAATGTCAAAATTTTGTTCTCTTTTAATGATGAGTAATATTCCATTATGTATATATGCCACATTTTCTTTATCCATTCATCTATTGAAGGGCATCTAGGTTGCTTCCACGGTTTAGCTATTGTGAATTGAGCTACTATGAACATTGATGTGGCTGCATCACTGTAGTATGCTGATTTTAAGTCCTTTGAGTATAGACTGAGGAGTGGGATAGCTGAGTCAAATGATGGTTCCATTCCAAGTTTTTACTTCATATATTTTGATGCTCATTTGCTAGGTGTATACACATCAAAGGCCATAGGCTTCTTGGATTTGTGCCTTTTTTTCCAGTTGAAGAAAAACTTTCATTGTTGAAGTAGACTCAGTTAATTTTCCTTATTTATACAGTGTCATCACCTTGTTTCACTCCATTGTCAGCTGGCTCCATTGTTTCTGGGTCTGTGATAAGACAGAGCATCATGGTGGAAGATCATGGTGGAGCAAAGCTGTTGACTTTGTGGTAGCCAGGAGAGACCAAATTGTGTATTCAATATTGTTATCTCTACTTAGATAATTAACAAGTTTTTCAATTTGCAATACTCCTTTTTAACCCTGATACTTTTCTTTGTTCTAAAATTACTTTGTTTAAAATTAATATAGCTATTCCAGTTTTGATGATAGTTGAACTTTGCCCATTCTTCTACTTTTAAAGTAACTGTGTCTTAATATTTAAAATGGATTTCTTCTAGATATAATATATTTGGGTCTTATTTTTATATGACTTTTTGACAGTCTCAAAATTTTAATTGGTGGCATGTAGGATCTCTGCATTCAAAGGGATTACTAAAATGAATGGATTAATATCTACCATATTTTAAGTGTGTTTTACTTGTTTCCTTTGTCATTGTTTTGTCTTTCCCTATTTTTCTGCATTTTCTTGTTTTAATTAAATATAAGATTCTGTTTTGTTTCTATCCTAGTCTATAATTATGTTTTCTATTTTATTTTTATTAGTTAGCAATGTACATTTACAATTGTTTTATTTCATTTTCAAATAACATTACATGAAATGGATCAGATAACTTAAAATATTTCTAATTTCTCATTCCTATGTCTTAAAACATTGCTATAATTCATTTAATTTGCTAAAAAACTATAATTTTCCAATAAAGTTTTGTCATTCTTTTAACATATTTTATGTTTAGAGCAGTTTTATGTTGAAATGAAAATTGGGAATACATAGGGATTTCCCATAACTGCTTCACCCCCACACAGACATAAACTCCCCTATTATTAAATATCCCACCAGAGTGATACATTTGTTACAATCCATGAACCTACACTGACCTATCATTTTTACCAAAGTCCATAGTTACATTAGTGTTCATTCTTTGTGTTTTAGGTTCAGTAGATTTAGATAAATGTATAATTAAATTTACCTACTTTTATTGTATCATGCATATTTTTAATCTTGTCTTTAGAATCCTCTATGAACTTCTATTCACTATCCCCCAAAACCCTGGAAACCAGTGAACTTTTACTGTTTCTGTAGTTTTGCCTTTATCAGAATCTTATGTTATATATTATTTTAAGATTGACTTATTTTGCTTACAAATATGCATTTAAACTTCTTCCATATTTCTCTATAGCATAACTGTTTTTTAGCACTGGTAATATTTCATTTCATAGATGTAGCACAGTTTATCCATTCACCTACTGAAGGAAGCACAGTTTATCCATTCACCTACTGAAGGAAATCATGGTTTCTAACAAGTATTGAAAATTGTGAATAAAGCTGCTAAAACATCCGTGTGCAGGTTTTTTCATGGACGTAAGTTCTTAGTTCATTTGGGAAATACCAAATAGCACAATTCCTACATTGCATAAGAGTATGCTTAGTTTTGCCAGATATTGTCAAATTGTTTAGAATTTACAAAATACAAAAATAGTAAAACAAATCTGATAAAGCACAAAAATTTTATGAATAAAAGCATTTCTAAATATAAATGCACTTATTACAATAACTTAAACCAACACTTCATTTAGAAAAAAAATATATTATGATCATGGGGCTTGATTCTATTAACATAATGAATAATATTAATAGAATTAATGGGAAATACAATTAAATAGAAATGCTGAGAATAAGCTTCAAAAATATTCAACATTTTAAATAAGAGCCTCAAGAACTTAAAAATGAATACTTGCTGAACATAATGTTTATACACACACACATACACACACACACACACACACACACACACACAATTTAAGCCCAGTTTATCCACTATTTTCATGGATTATGTGCTTGGTGTTTTATGTCAAAAGTCATTGCCATGACATTTTCTCCAATGTTATCTTCTAGGAGTATTATAGTTCTGAGTCATTTATTTAAGTTTGTGATTAATTTTTGTGAACTTTTCTGCATCAGATCTTCGTCTAAATTCATATTTCCACATGTGGGTACCCAGTTTATTAGAGTACACATTGCCTTTGCTCCTTGGTCAAAGATCAGGTGACTATATCTGCATGCATATATTCCTGGACTTTTTACTTTGTTCTGTTGATCTATATGTCTATTCTTTTGCCATTAACACTCTGTCTTGACTATTAAAGCTCTATAATAAATCTTAAATTTAGGTAGCATCAGTCATCCAAATTAGTTCTTAATTTTCAATATTATATTGGCTACTCTGGGTCTTTTCCTCTCCATATAAACTTTATTGTAAGAGCCCTAATTGAGGATAACTAAGATGGCGGTTAGCTGAGAGCCATAAAAGTGTTCAAGTATTTTCACTTGATATTCATGCATTTATCTAAGAATCTTTTTATGCCCGTGAACACTGTGTGATGCACCTGTAAGCTCAAGCTGTAAGCACTTGTCCTTGTTAAGGCAAAATGTATTTAACCGGGTGAGGTTAGTTAGAGGGTTTGGTTGGAGTTGGAGTGGTTGGAGTTGGAGAGGTTGTTGAAGCCGGAGAGAGAAATTAGAAGAAAGAATAAAAGAACCTTTTCATTTCCAATCTGCCTCCGAGTTTTCTCCTGTGGTATCCTTGCTGCAAGCGGCAATTGCTGTAGGCAGTGACACTTTATAATTTGTTATGGTTTGGATCTGGAATGTCCCCCAATGTCTCATGTTGAAAGCATGGTTCTCAATGCAGCAAGGTTCAGAGGTAGGACTTTTAGGCAGTGAGTGGATCATGAGGGGTCTGACCTCAACAGTACCTGAATGAAATACTGGGTAATGAGATTCAGTTGGAGGGAGTAGGTCACTGGGGGCATGTCCTGGAAGTGTTTATCATCTCCCCAGCCTCTTCCTCTCTTGCCCACTCTGCTTTTTGGCTGCCATGATCTGAGTATATTTCCTCTGCTGCACCTTTCCACCATGATGTTTTGCCTCTTCTCAGGCCCAGAAGCTGGCCAACCATGGACTGAATTCCCTGAAAATTTGAAACAAAATAAATCATTCCTTCTCTAAGTTTTTTTTGATCAAGTTTTCTGGCCAAAGAGATGAAAATCTAACAAATACAGGATCA
Source organism: Tamias sibiricus (assembly GCA_025594165.1). Taxonomy (NCBI): domain Eukaryota; kingdom Metazoa; phylum Chordata; class Mammalia; order Rodentia; family Sciuridae; genus Tamias; species Tamias sibiricus. Next base: position 132,596,633 of record CM046667.1, read on the forward strand.
GTGTGTTAATGTCCAAAAAATAAATTCCTGGGATTTTTATTGTATTGAACTTATACATTAATTTGAGAAGATCTAATAATATCAAGTCCTAATACTCATGAACATGGGGTGTCTCTTCATTTGTTTGGCTCATTTTTAATTTAACAAATTTTTGTAGTTTTCTTCATGTAGATTTAATATAATTTTATTACATTTATATGTATTTCATTTTGGGGGATGGTAAAGTAAATGGTATTAATTTTCATTTCAAGTTCTACCTGTTTGCTGTTGGTATACAGGAAAGCAATTGACTTTTTCTTTTCTTTCTTTTTTCTTTTTTTTCGTACCAGGGATTGAACTCTGGGGCATTCAACCACTGGGCCACATCTCCAGCCCCCCATTTTTTTTTATTTTATTAGAGACAGGGTCTTACTGAGTTGCTAAGTGCCTCACCATTGCTGAGGCTGGCTTTGAACTCACAATTCTCCTGCCTCAGCCTCCCAAGTGCTGGGATTACAGGCGTGCACCACCACACCCAGCAGCAATTGACTCTTGTATACTAGCCTTTTATCCCGGAACCTCACTGTTACTACTCATTAACTTCACAATTTTTTATCATCTATAAACAAAGGAATTTTTGTTTGCTTCCATTTCAATCAGTATAGCTTTTATATTATTGTCTAACTTCAGAAATTAGGATTTCCAGAATAGTGTGGGAAAAAAGGGTAGTAAGAGAAGTCATCCTTGTCTTATACCAGATCACAGTGGGAAAGCTTCTACATTTTCACAACTAAATATGATGCTAGGTCTAGGGTTTTTAAAATTGGTGCAACATAATTACACATAATAGTAGAGTTTATTATACCATATTTGAACCTGAACATAATGTAACTTTATCAATCTAATTCTCAGTATCTTTCCTTTCCCTCCCCTTCTTCTCATGATCTGCTTGCTCTGCTCTACTAATATCCCTTCTATTATTATTTGAATTAGTGAATTATATTTCAAAATGGGATTCATTGTGATATATTTGTGCATGGACATAGCATAATTTGCTATATTTCATTTCCAATACTTCTCCATGTCCTCTCTTCCTCCAACCTTCTCAAAACCTTCTTATCCTGTATTTGTTTCTCTTTTATTCTGTGGGATCCCTTTTTTATTCCTTTTCTTTATTTCTCTCTAGTTCACTCCTATGAGAGAAACATATGACCTTTGACCCCCTAGGGTCTGACTTATTTCACTTAGCATCACACTTTGAAAGAGAAACTAAGTTTCATCCATATACCAGAAAATTACATAATTTTATTTTTATTCTTTATGGCTGTATAAAACTCAATTGTGTTTATATGCCACATTTTCCTTATATATTTATTTGTTGATGGGCTCCTCATTTTGTTCCATAACTTGGATAATGTGAATTGTGCTGTTAAACGTATTGTTATGCATGTATCACTATAGTATGCCAATTTTGGTTATATTGGATAAATACTAAGGAATGGAATAGCTGGGTCATATGTTGAGTCCAATTTTAGTCTCTTGAGGAATCTCCAAACTTATATTCCATTAACATGTAATATAAATTTTAGAGTCTGAGCTGAGAAGTCAGAAGTAAGCCTTATTGGTATACTTTTAAATGAGTCATAAAGTTTCTTTCTAGTAACTTTTTATAGTTCCTTTCTGATCATGTCTATTTAGGGTTTTATATGTTCCTGTATATGGCTGTCCATCTCATTCATAAGATTTGGAAAGTTTTCTGCTGTAATTTCATTGAAAATATTCTTACTGCTATTAGCCTATATTTCCATGTCTTCAATTCCAGTGACCCATGTTTTGTCTCTAAATGTTTTCCTAGAGTTATTGTATATCCTTATCATGTTCTTTTATTTATTTTTACTGTTCACTGAGTGTTCAAGTTCATATACACTGACTTCAATGCTTGAGCTTTGGTTTTGTACACAATCTAATCTGTTGATGATACTGTCAAGTGAATTTTTATTTGATGTATTGTGTCTTTCATTTCCTGGAGTTCTGATTGGTTTCTTTGGAGTGTCTATGTCTCCATTAAAATGATCTTTCACCTTCTGCATTTTCTCAATTCTTTTCGTAGATCTTCTTTTAGCATATTAACCATTTTAATAATTTTTTTTGTAGTCATTCTCTGGAATTTAATCCTCTTCAATATCTGTGGGTATCTTTGATGGGCGAACTGTAAATTTTAGAAAGAGACTTGTTTGCCTTGCCCTCGTGTTTTCAGAAGTCTTACACTTGTATATATGAGCTCTTCAGATGGGGATTTTGTCCTCTGTCAAATCTTTAAGCCGGGCGCGGTGGCGCACGCCTGTAATCCCAGAGGGGAGGATCGCGAGTTCAAAGCCAGCCTCAGCAATTTGTAACTCAGTGAGACCCTGCTTCTAATAAAAATACAAAAAAGGGCTGGGGATGTGGCTGTCAAAATCCCCGGTACCAAAAAAAAAAAAAAAAAAAAAAAATATTAGCTTTAACACATAGGCTCAGTGTAATCCAAGTGTTAATTTCAACTTCTAATGCCTCTTTGAAAGAAGAGAGGGCCATAAGAAACAATAATAGTTTAAAGTTAATACATACATCAACATATACTATAAATGTAATTACTAAAAATCTCTATAATTCTGTTAACCCAGAAGAAATGTGCATGAGGAGTAATATAATAGGCTAAGAAGGTTACACACTAATGATTGTATACTAAATTGAATTTGAAAATTGGGTGAAAATATTGAGGAAAAATAAAGAAATGGAAAACAAAATAATTGGAAGGAAGATGGTAGGGTAGGGAGGAAAGATAGTGTTTAAAATTGGAATAGTGAAGTGGGTACAGAAGATGAGGTTGATGTGCAATAGTTGTATGTAGGAGAAATTAGTTATTAGCTAATACCAATGATTTGACATGTTAATTGACATCCAGAGGATAAGATTGATTGTTGTAGAAATTTTGAATTAGTGTCTTTGTATCAGGTGTTTCAACTTTTAGAAACTTTCAGCTGTGAAGAAGACTTTAAAACATAAATCTTCTTAGATTTCAGCTTTGTCTCAAAGCAGCCAAACTTGTTAGGTAAGTCTGTATGCAGAATTTAACCCTATCCTTGCCTGAGCACCTCTTCTGGAGGGGTAGGGGAAAGCTACTTTTCTATGGTAGAATGGCTTTGTTTTGTCCTAGGGCAAGAGTGGAGTTTGTTAGGGAAATTGACCAGCTTCTGCATCTGCTTTTTCTGTAGACTAATCTTATTTAATTGCACCTCTTTATTAGAGAGGCCTTGTCCATTTAGGAATGTAGTGGTTGAGAGTTTGGGACTTTCCCTCCAATATACTCAGACCCAAACTCGCACCCTCTGTCAGCCACATACTCCCTCACAGATTGATCTGTCAAATTCCAAAGGAAAAACACTTTGTTCTTCCCCACTCTACAGAATCCCAACAGGGTCAAATTTCTCTTCTATGTTCAGAATTGGGCTAAGATTGAACACCAATGATCAAGAGAAAGGTGTTCAAAAGCAAGTATACCAAGTACCAGACCAAAACCAACCAAGAAATAAAGAAAAGTAAGAAAGGAATGAAGGAAGGAAGGAGAAGGAAAGAAAGACAGAAATAAAATTCATTTCTGCCAAACAGTGGTAGGCTGCAGGAATTACAAGTGTGCTCAATATATTCCATTAAGCTGTCAATGCTTTCCCAGCACTGATCAGCTCTGCAAGGAAGATTTAAATATTCAGGTAACTCTATTGGGCTTTATCAGTTCTCTCTTCATCCGGGAATTCTAGGTTTTCTCCCCAGTAAGACAGCCCATTTTTTTCTGAGATTATGATCTGTTACAATTGTGGATATGTTGATTAGCATCTGTTTTTCTTAAGTTCAGTGTAAAAATATCTTTCTTCTTGAAGAAGTGGTGCCCTTCCTCCACTGAGACACATCATGTCCAACATAGTACATCCAACACTACTACCATACCTTTATTTATTCATTTTCCATTCTAGAAACTGATATTTTAGGTGTTTTTTTTTTTAATTAATACTAGTTCATTGACTTGTCACCCTGCTTTTCTCCCCATTTCCTACTTCAGTTTGCTGCTATAGAATTGCTGATTTAATTCACTCTTGAAGAACTCCTGCAAGACTATGGATTCCTATGAGCTGCCATCTTGAAATTGAAACAGCCCTAGTTGTTTTGAAGATAACTCTTATCAAATTGAAGAAATTCTTCTTTTTCCATTTAACTGAGGTTTTTCTTTTATCATGAAAGATTGTGGTATTGTAATTATTATTTTGAAATAATGTATAAGTGATTTTAAGGAGGTTTTTTTAAAACAATAATTGATGCTTAAATAATGTAACTATTTTCTTCCATGCAACACACCATTCAATATCATATTTACTGTTAATTGGGCCATAATTTCACTTTCAAGAATGTATCCATTTTCAGGGGCTGGAAATATAGCTCAGTTGGTAGAGTATTTGCCTCACATATACAAGGCCCTGGGTTCAATCCCCAGCACCAGAAAAAATAATGTATCCATTTTATTCACTACAAAGCTGATGTGAAAGTTAGAATTAATAAAAACATAATTTACTAAACAGTCACTGCATTACAAGAACTGTTTCAAGTGCCTTAAACACATTACAACATTTTTTTCTTATAAAGTCCTTCCTTTGTATTTTCCCCATATTATAGTTGAATATCCTTAAACACAAAAAAAATTAAACAACTTTTTCAAGGTCACAGGACTGATATGTCCTGCAAATTGGAAACGAAAGATGTCTACCTATATTATGATTCCAGAGCCATTTTATTTAACATTATGCTGTCTCTAAGTGTATGGGAGTAAGTGTGAAATTTAAAAAAACTGAAACAATATTTACTAATCACATTGTGTCAGTAATCATAGCAAATTCTGCATATGTGTGGTGGCATTTAATCATCACAGGAAACTTAGCAGTTTACTTTATCATTTTATGGTTGAGGAATCTGGATTTCAGGAAGATTACATAATATAACCAAGGATACAGGCCAAAAAGTGGCAATTATTGTAATTAAGTTCTATCTTACTCTAGTATATTACACTATAGTTAGTGAAATATCATTTCAAATTTTTCCTAAGAAGTATTTGTAAACTATTTATAGGATATTATAATTTTGAAAAGATTAAGGGTATTAAGTACATCTGACTCAGTGATAAAGATGAAAGATTCAAGGCACAATAGCTAAAAATCATGGAAAAGCACTTTGTCACTCTGTATTTCATCTTTGGGGAATTTTTTTTTTCAGATTTCTCATTAATTGAGCATTGTAATATTCAATAATCCATATATATTCAATGAAACCATAAAAGGGAAATCAATTACATGCATAATAACTGTTAAAAAATTGAAATACCCACTATTTTCTGATGTTATTATAGTTTTTAAAATATCCCTAGAGATTTCATGATAAAACTTATTAGAACAATAAAACAATTCAGTAAGAAAATAGGATATAATATAAATATGCAGGAACTATTAGCTTTCATAGTTAAAATTTACTACTAACTAGGGGAAATGATAGTAGAGAAATCTACACTTAAAAACTCTTTTTGTAGGGGCTGGGGCTGTAGCACTTGCCTGCAACATGTGAGGCACTGGGTTCAATCCTCAGCACCACATACAAATAAGCAAATAAATAAATAAAGGTATTGTGTCCATGTACAATTAAAAAAAGTATTTAAAAAAACCCTGTTTTACTAGAAATAACACAAACATGTCATGTACAAAATTTATGTGAGAAAAATACTAAAACACTCTTGAAACAATCATCAATAGACTTGAACAGGTGTAAGTAGATCACCTTTTTTATGTATAGGAGGAATTATACCATAAAGATCCTTATTATTTTATGCAATTTGTAAATCTGATGTGATTCTCTTAAGGATATTTATTCATTTTAATTTAATTGAATAAGTTCATAATAAAACCAAGATGATAATAAAATGTTTAAGAAAGCACTCTTACAAGTAGAGCTAGGATAACACTACAACAGAAAAATTGCACTGGAGTACTAGACTCATAAGACATTAAACATACTATAAAGTCCTTGGGGGAATAGGGGATTGAACATAGGGGTGTGTAGTCACTGAGCCACATCCCCAACTATTTTTTTTAAATATTTTTATTTAGAGACAGGGTCTCACTAAGTTGCTTAGGGTCTTGCTATGTTGATGAGGCTGGCCTTGAACTTGCCAACCTCCTGCCTCACCTTCCCAAGTCCCTGGGGTTATAGGCATGCACCAGTGCACCTGGCTTATAAAGTCCCTTTACATAGAATAGGATAGTAATGTTTTATAAAAAAGTAGATAGACCAATGTGATAGAATAAAAATCCCATAAATTGAACCAAATACACATGAAAATAAAGTATGTTATTAATGTGGCAACTCAAATTACTAGGTCAAAGCGAGGTTTTTTTTTTTCATAAAAAAATGACTAATGTTTTTGGAAAATATAAAATCAAATCTACCTCACACCATAGTCAAGAATACACATCAAAGGGATTAGTCATCTAAATGTAAAACATCAAATGATAGCAATACTAAAAATAGGTGAATTTCTGTTCAGTCTAGGTGTTGGGCCAGGCTTTCTATCTATGGCTTAAAATCAAGAGGAGATAAGAAAAACATATTCATAGTTTTGATTATACAACATTGGAAAACATGGCAAAACAAAACAAAAACAAAAACAGATAAACACCACAAAAACACTATTCATCAAATTATAGCTACCAGACTAGGAATAATCTTAGCAATATATGCTTCATAAACAGATCTAATATCTCTAATACATAATTATTTTTAAAATTGAGGGACAAAACTTTAAAATATTGATTAAAAAATGGAGAATATAAGCAACCAATTCATAAAAGTAGGTAAAAATATGGCCCTTGAACATTTGTGAGTATGTTCATTCTCGCTCATATTTGGAGAATGTTGTAAACCTGAACTAAGAAACTATTTCCTACCTATCAGATTGACAATACATATTCAAATTCCAAAAACAAAGATGTTCCTCTAATATTATGAATGAGTCAAGAATATCAATTCTTATCACTTCTTTTGAACAGTACTGGTTTGACAAGAGCAGTTAGGCAAGAAAATGAATGAAAACAATCCCAATAAGAGCGGAAGTAGTGCAATGGGCCCTGTTCACTGATTAAATGATTTTACATATTAGAAACCCTAAAGACTATATAACATTTTGTTAGAATTAGAAAGTATTTCAGTAAAGTTGCAGGATACAAAATCAACATGCAAATTCAATTGTGTTTCTGAATACTGACAACAAAATATCTGAAAAGGAAATTAGGAAAACATTCTCATTTACAATAGCACCAGAAGGAATAGAGTAATTAGGAAGACACTTAACTAAGAAGGTAGCTACTTTTATACTGAAAACTATAAAACATTGGATGAAAGACATTGAAGAATATATAATCAATGATATCCATATTCATGGATTGGAAGGCTTTGTATAAAAAAGGTCCATACCATCCAAGGTGATTTATAGATTCAGTGCAATCCTTATCAAAATCCCAAAGGTATTTTTACAGAAATAGAAAAAAAGAAAGGGATTTGAAAGTTGTCACAGAACCACAAAATATCAGAATTAGCCAAATTGATCTTGAAACACAATAGAGTTGGAGACATCACCTTTTCTTATTTGAAAATATATCACAACACTGTAGTAATCAAAATAAAGCAGTATCAGTATAAAGGAAGACATATAGATCAATGCAACTGAATAGATATCTAAGAAATAAATCCATGCCTGTAGGATCAGCTACTCTTCAACAAAGTTGCTAAGAGTGTAAAAGGAGAAATGAGAGTCTTTTCAATAAGTGGTGTTGAAATACTGGATATCCAATAGCAGGAGAATGAATTTGGACCCTTATGATGCAGACAAAATGGATAAAGGCTTAAATATAATATCTGAAATTAGTGCAAATGCTAGAAGAACAAAGAGGGGGGGAGTTTTATTTCATTATTTTTAGCTATGATTTCATGAATATAATGCCAATAACATGGGCAACCAAAATAAAAGTAGACAAGTAGGGCTATGTCAAACTGAAAATTTTTGTACATAAAAGGGAAAAAATAAAGTGAAAAGGAAACCTATGGAATGGGAAAATTGCAAACTCTGTATCTGATAAGAGGTCAGTCTCCAAAGTACATAAGAAACTCCTATAGCCAAACAGGAAAAACAACCCCTGCTAATCCAATTGAAAAATGAACTAAGGACTTTAAAAGTAATTTTTCAGAGGAGCACATATAAATAGTGAACAAGATTGTGAAGAAATGTTCAACATCACTGATGATCAGAGATGATAATCAGAGAAATGCAAGGCAAATCCATTTAAAAAAATAATTTCACACCTTTCAGATGGCTATTACAGAGGAGTGGGGGAGGAGAAATGTTGAGTATGTGGAGAAATCAGAACACTTCCAAGATATTGTTGAGATGCAAAATGGTGCAGCCCTTACAAAAAACAGTATGGAGTTTCTTTATAGAAAACTTAATACCACAGCTATCATATAATCTAGCAATCCTACTTCTTGATGTTTATCCAAAATAATTGAACATAGGATACTAAAGAGATATTAGTGCTCCCGCATTCACTGTAGTACTATTCACCATATTCAAGATATAGAAACAACCTAAAGGTTCCTTGAGAGACAAATGATTAAGGAAAAAATGCTATTACATGCAATAAAACATCATTTAGCCTTATAAAAATATGAAATCTACACTCTACTACAACATGCTTGAAACTTGAGTAAATAATGCTAAGTAAAATAAGCCAATCACATAAAGACAAATATTACATGATTCATTCATGAGGTATCAAAAATAGTCAGATTCCCAGAATCAAAGAATTTAATGGTGATCATATGGGCTCAGTAGAGAGGGAAATGGGGATTTATTAATCAAAGATTATTTCAGTTAAGCAAGATAAATAAGTTCCAGATATCCCTTGTATAGCATTGTCTTTTGGTAAACAATATTATATGCATACTTCAAAATTTAACAGAGTTTATCTCATGTTAAGGGTTTTTGCCACAATAAAATAAAATGGAAAAATGAAACTATCCAATAATATCATCTTTATATGGATGGGAAAAAAGTACAGAACAAAACAAAACAAAAAAAGAAGCAAATCCAGTAATACATAAAATGATAGAACATTAATAGCAGGAATGGTTTATCACAGAAATGCACAACTGGTTTTATATTAGAAAGTGAATGAGTGTGATTTACAAGTTATGAACTAAATGTTTGTGTCTCTTCAGAATTCCTGTCCCAAGGTCTTAACCACCAATATGATGGTATTTAGATATAGTACCTTTGAAAGATAATTAGGTTTAGGTGAGTTCATGAAGGTGCATCCTCTACTATGGGATTAATATCCTTTTTAGAAGAGGAAGAGAGATCAGAAATTCATCCCTTTCTCATATATGAGGACATAATGAGAAAGTAGTTATCTAGAAGCTTGAAGTTATCCCTCACCAGGGAACTAAATTGGTCAGATAGATATTATACTACATATTCTTCAGAATTGGGAAAGATAAATTCTTGGTGTTTAAGGAACCTCAGCAATGGCATTTTCTTATGATAGTACAAGTTGACTAAAATATAAACATTAGAAGAATAAAAGAGAAAGTCATTTGATTATTTACATAGATTTAAATTTTTTTGACTAAATCATATTTATGATTAAACTTTCAGTCAACTGAAAATAGAAGGTAATTAACTAGGCCAGATAAATATCATCTATAAAAAAACCACAAAACTACTTAACATGCTATCATTGAATTAGAAACAAATCAAGATTGAAATTTGAATGTAAACTCTTTATTGCATAAAAATGTGATATCAATATTAAGTTTCCAGATGTTGATAACTGTGCTGTCATTATATAAAAGAAATGTCACTAGTAAATATTCTCTGAAATATTTAGGAGTAAATGGGTATGATATCTACAGCTTAAATGTTAAATGATTCATAGAAAAAAAAAAAAACGAGAGACAGGAGGAGAATGACAGAGTTGAGTCGAGGTAATAATAAAGCACTGGGGAAAAGATGTAGAGTTAGTAACTCTCAGAAAATGGTATCACAAAAATTCTTTGTACTATTTTTTGAAACTTTATATGTTTTTAAATATGCTAGTTTTCTTCATTTTATGTTGCTATAACAAAATGTCTGAAAATTTATAAAGTAAAAAGGTTTATTTAGCTCATAGTTTTAGAAGCAGAAGGTTCGAACAGCAAGGCAAAGAAGCCTTGGAAAGGGCACTAATGGCTTTTTCACAACATAGCTGATGGCATCTTGGTGGGAACATATGCTGAAGAGAGAGAGAGATCATTTTGTAAGAGAAGAAGCAGAGTTGGGAGGGGCTAGTCTTGCTCTGTTTATAATAACACATTCTCATAAGAACTAACTCACTCCTGAAGCAGCCTTAATCTTTCTGAGGTTGCAGCCACAATTGCTTAATGATTAACTCAGACTAAGCCCTAGTTTTTAAAGGCACTACCACCTCTCACATAACCACACTAGGGGCCAAGCCTTCAGCACACGAATCTTTGAGGAATATAGTCAAGCCATATTTAAACCCTAGTGAGAATGAATATAGTTCCTATTAGAGTTCCTAGCTTCTAAAACAAGGGCATAATTATTAGTAATAAGTAAATTAATTTGAATAACAGTAGAAACAAAGATGAAAATGGTTGTTTTGCTTATACAATAACTATGAATCCAAAATATTAAATATATTTTTCAAAAATGTTTCCATGGCTACCATGTTAAAAATCATTTTAATAAATATAATTCAGAGAATAAAATTTCTATGATCTCAGGTTGAATTTTTTTCTTATTTTGTTACAAAAGAAGTGTTAGTGTCATAAACAATGAAAATATTAATTTAATTTACTGATGTCAAGTATTTTACTAACTATATACATTTGAAATAAGAATGCTAGTGACCAGGGGCTGGGATTGTGGCTCAGGGGCAGAGCGCTAGCCTCGCACGTGCGTGGCCCGGGTACAATCCTCAGCACCACGTAAACATAAATGCATTGCAATGTGTACAACTAAAGTAAATAAATAAATATTTAAAAAAAAAAAAGAATGCTAGTGACCATTGTTTTTTAAATGATTTGGGTCAATTAACAAATTATATTATTCTCCTGGGAGAACAGCATTTGAGTACTTAATGATTTAATTTTTGCTGCATCCATCTTTGCACAGTAATAGATTCTGCCTTGATGATGACTAATATGATAATGCCTGCTTTTGTGAAAACAATAAAATGCTCATGCCAGTGACTTGTCAGAAAACAAGAAAAGAATCTGAAAAAGTGAAAGAACCAAGCCATTGAATTTTGAGGTTAGGATTTAAGATGATTTCAGGGTAAGAGACTATCCAGCTTTTATGATCTGAATCATCAATTGCTTCTTCTTTGTCCTACAAAACACCCACATTCCCTTGTTTGTAATTAAAGATTGACTACTTGGTGATTTCCAGGCACTGTGTGAAGCACTTTAGATATATTTTTTCATCAAATGGTCACAATAGCCCTATGAAGTGTTATCTCCATTATATACCTGAGGAACCTGAGAATCAAGAACATTGATGATTTAAGGTCAAACAACTACTGTCCCATATTGTTTCTACCACACCACACTGTCTTGGTTTTGCCACTACTGTCATTTTTATTTCTTTACCTACAACATGAGGAAAACAACAATTTAACATATAAATGTACTGTAAAGATTATGAAATAATGCAGTGCTTTGATGTGAATACAGAATACATTCAAAATTTTATTGATTTGGTTTCCTGTCTTCTATCTTCCCTTGATCTCAGTGGATATGGCAAGTATATATATTTAGTGAAAAAGTCCATTTCTTCTTCACAAATTATGTTTTAAAATATTTTCTGCAATGATTACATAAATTTAGCAGAATCTATAATTGGTCAATAATTGTAGATTTTTCTCTGACTTGGGAAAAATGAAACTTGAAATGTTTCTTTATGGAAATGCTGTTCTGTACAGTTTATCAACTTCAATTTTTTTGAAGAAGCAGATCATTAAGTGTCCACTCTATGAAAGACCAATATGTACCCTATTATGGGAATAATTCACACTGTAATCTCCAACAAATATTTCAACTCAAATTGAAAAATGAATGAAGTCCCAAAATCTATTTAAAATGAGAAATTATGGTCAGCAGAGTAGCAAATGAAGTTTAAAATGTTTGGCTTGAAATCAATATAACTGCTCTCTGGATAAGTTTGCATTTAATACTATATTGTAGAGAAATAGAAATATTATATTTAAGTCAGGAATTGTACAGCAAGTATGTGGAAACTCGATAAATGTTCTGCTTATCCTTCTATGGTCTTCTTCTGATAACACAGGGGGAAAAAGTAAAGTTTATATCTGGTGAGAATTATTGTTCCCTTTAATTCCATGGACATCTTTTTCTACTGGAAATATGCTTAGAAGTGGAATTCTTGAGGACAGAGACTATACAAGTATTTTAAATTTTATTAGATAGTGCCAAACAGTGTTTGGAGAAGTATTTATACCAACTTATACCCTCACCAATTGTGTATAAGAGTTGTGGCCCAATTCTTGCCAATGATTAGTATTATCTGTCTTCATTTTAAATTGTTCTGATTCGGCATGTTAGGAGTGTTTCTTCTACCAACATTGGAGTCTGTATTTTCATATCTGGTAAGGATCAGAGAAACATGAGCTGATTATATTTGGAGAAATTTTTTTGATCTTGGATAATTTGTTTACATAATCTGAACATCACTTTCTTTATGAAAAGAAGATATTAGTAGTTTCTCTGCTTTACCTGGTAAGGATTTATTAAACTCAAGTACAGAAAATGGTTAAATATCAATATTGCTATGATTTATAGTAGAGTGATTCCAAAACTTGGTTGTTTATAATAATTTTCATATAAAGTTTCACCTCCAACATCTGAATCAAAGTTTCTTAAAGATCCTTGGGAATATGGATTTCTGACAAGTATTTTCAGATGATTTTATGATTATCTGAAAACCACTTATCTAGATTAATATCATATTGTGCATATAAATTTATATTATATATTCATTGTTTCATGTTTGGCAATTTTTTAATAATTGTAAGGCATATATATGTTTGTGTGAATATATACATGCTTCTATAATCTCCAAGTATACATACACACACAAATACACACACACACACACACACACACAAAAACACACACACTGTGGTACAACATAAATCCAGTGGTAAAGAGAAAAATCAACCAGAGCACAAGAAGACCTACTATGTACAGGGAACAAGGATAGTAACCAGCACAGAATTTTCATAAACTATCAAGTAGAAGCTAAGCAAAAGACAAACATCATTAAAATAATAGGAAAAAAAAACTATAAATATCCATTAAAAGTATTTTGTAAAAAATGAGGGTGCAATATGGACTTTTTTTATTCAAACTTGTTATATATGACAGCAGAATGCATTACAATTCATATTACACATATAGAGCACATTTTCACATATCTCTGGTTGTTTACAAAGTATATTCACATCATTGATGTCTTCATACATGCACTTAGGATAATGATAGCCATCTCATTCTACGCCCTTGCCCCTTTCCCTCCTGTCCCTCCCCATTGACCTTTCTAGTGTTCCTCTAATCCTCCTATGCTCCCCGTCCCACCCGTCCCAACCCCACTGTAAATCAACCTCCTTATATCAGATAAAACATTCGGCATTTGGATTTTTGGGATTGGCTAACTTCACTTAGCATTATATTCTCCAACTTCATCCACTTACCTGCAAATGCCATTATTTTATTCTCTTTTATTGCTGAGTAATATTCCATTGTGTATATATATACCACATTTTCTTCATCCATTCATCTACTGAAGGGCATCTAAGTTTGTTCCAAAGTCTATCTATTGTGAATTGTGCTGCTATAATCACTGATGTGGCTGTGTCCCTGTAGTATGCTGTTTCTAAGTCCTTTGGGTATAGACTGAGGAGTGGGATAGCTGGGTCATAAGGTGGTTCCATTTCCAGTTTTCCAAGTAATCTCCATACTGCTTTTCAGATTGGCTGCACCATTTTGCAGTCCCACCAGCAATGTATGAGTGTGCCTTTTTCCCCCGCATCCTCTCCAACATTTATTGTTGTTTGTGTTCTTAATAGCTGACATTCTGACTGGAGTGAAATGAAATCTTAGAGTAGTTTTGATTTGCATTTCTCTAATTGCCAGTGATGTCGAACATTTTTTCATGTATTTGTTCACTGATTGTATACCACCTTCTGAGAAGTATCTGTTCAGTTCCTTGGCCCATTTATTGATTGGGTTATTTGTTTTTTTGATGTTAAGATTTTTAAGTTCTTTGTATATTCTAGAGATCAGTGCTCTATCTGACGTGCATGCAGTAAAGATTTGTTCCCAGTTAGTAAGTTCTCTATTCACCTCATTGATTGTTTCTTTTGCTGTGAAGAAGATTTTTAGTTTGAATCTATCCCATTCATTAATTCTATATTTTAATTCTTGTGCTATAGGAGTCTTATTAAGGAAGTAGGGTCCTAATCCGATATGATGGAGGTTTGGGCCTATTTTTTTCTTCTAATAGACAAATGATCTCTGGTTTAATTCCTAGGTCCTTGATCCACTTTGAGTTGAGTTTTGTGCCTGGCGAGAGATAGAGGTTTAATTTCATTTAGTTGCATACGGATTTCCAGTTTTCCTAGCACCATTTGTTGAAGAGGCTTTCTTTTCTCCAACGTATGTTTTTGGCACCTTTATCTAATATAAGATAGCTGTAGGTGGGCGGGATATTCTCTGTGTCCTCTATTCTGTACCATTGTTCTACCAGTCTATTTTGGTGCCAGTACCATGCTCTTTTTCATTATAGAGGTCTTTCATGTCTTTTGTTAAGTTCATTTCCAAGTATTTTATTTTATTTATTTTTTTTGTGTGGTACTGGGGATTGAACTCAGGGGCACTCGACCACTGGGTCACATCCCCAGACCTTTTTTGTATTTTATTAGAGACAGGGTCTCACTGAGTTGCTAAGTGTCTTGCCATTGCTGATGGCTGGCTTTGAACTCGCGATCCTCCTGCCTCAGCCTCCCAAAGTGCTGGGATTACAGGCGTGCGCCACCGCGCCCGGCTTCCAAGTATTTTATTTTTTGATGCTATTGTAAATGGGGTAGTTTTCATCATTACCCTTTCAGAGGATTTGTCACTGATATACTTAAATGCCTCTGATTTGAGGGTGCTGATTTTGTATCCTGGTACTTTGCCTAATTCATTTGCTAGTTCTAAAAGTTTCCTGGTGGAATTTTTTGGGTCTTCTAGGTATATAATCATATCATCAGCAAATAATGCTAATTTGAGTTCTTCTTTTCCTATCTGAATTCCTTTAATTTGTTTCATCTGTCTAATTGCTCTGGCCAGTGTTTCAAGTACTATGTTAAATAAAAGTAGTGCAAAGGGATATCCCTGTCTAGTTGCAGTTTATAGAGGGAATGCTTTCAATTTTTCTCCATTTAAAATGATATTAGATTGGGGCTTCACATATATAGCTTTTATAATGTTGAGATAAGTTCCTGTTATTCCATTAGAAATACAGTTTTTCTACTGTTTTGAACATAAAGGGGTGTTGTATTTTGTTGAAGGCTTTTTCTGCATCTATTGAGAGGATCATATGGTTCTTACCTTTAAGTCTATTGATGTGATGAGTTACATGTATAGATTTCTGTATGTTAAACCAAACTTGCATCCCTGGGATAAACCCCACTTGATCATGGTGAACTATCTTTTTGATATGTTTTTGTATTTGTTTTTTTTAAATTTAATTTAATTTTTTATTTTTATAATTTTTAATATGTACAACTCATAGTGCATATATTTAGTATCTTTTTACATACAATTGTTTGTATACAAAGTATATTCGTACAATTCAGATCTTCAATCATGCATTAAGGAAAATGATATCCGTCTCATTCAACCACCTTTTTTTTTCTTTTCTCCCCCTCCCTCCCCTCTTGCTCCCTCCCTTACCCTCCCTTCCCTTGACCATTCTAGTGTTCCTCTAATCCTCCTATGTACCCCCATCCAACAATACTTTGAAATAGCCTCCTTATATAAGAGAGAACATTTGGTACTTGGATTTTTGAGACTGACTAACTTCACTTAGCATTATGTCTTCCAACTTCATCCATTTGCCTGCAAATGCCATTAATTTGTTTTCTTTTATTGCTGAGTAAAATTCCATTGTGCGTATATACCACATTTTCTTAATCCACTCATTTACTGAGGGACATCTAGGTTGGTTCCACAACCTAGCTATTGTGAATTGCGCAGCTACAAACATTGAGATAGCTGTGTCACTGTAATATGCTGTTTTTAAGTCCTTTGGGAATAGACCCAGGAGTGGGATGGCTGGGTCATAGGATGGTTCCATTCCCAGTTTTCCAAGAAATCTCCATACTGCTTTCCATAACGGTTGCACCATTTTGCAGTCCCACCAGCAATGTATGAGTGTGCCTTTTTCCCCACATCCTCTCCAACATTTATTGTTGCTTGTGTTCTTGATGGCTGCCATTCTGACTGGAGTGAAGTGAAATCTTAGAGTAGTTTTGATTTGCATTTCTCTAATTGCCAGCGATGTTGAACATTTTTTTCATGTATTTGTTGATTAATCGTGTATCTTCTTCTGAGAGGTGTCTTCTCAATTCCTTAGCCCATTTATTGATTGGGTTATTTGCTTTTTTAGTGTAAAGTTTATTGAGTTCTTTATATATTCTAGAGATTAGTGCTCTATCTGATGTGCATGTATTAAATATTTGTTCCCAATTAGTTGGCTCTCTATTCACCTCACTGATTGTTTCTTTTGCTGAAAAGAAGCTTTTTAGTTTAAATATATCCCATTCATTAATTCTTGGTAGTAATTCTTGCGCTACAGGATTCTTATTAAGAAACTTGGGGTCTAATCCGACATGTTGGAAATTGGAGCTTACTTTTTCTTCTATTAGGTGTATTGTCTCTGGTCTAATTCCTAGGTCCTTGATCCACTTTGAATTGAGTTTTGTGCATGGTGAGAGATAGGGGTTTAATTTCATTTTGTTGCATATGCATTTCCAGTTTTCCCAGCACCATTTGTTGAAGAGGCTATCCTTTCTCCACTGTACATTTTTGGCACTTTTGTGTAATATAAGATAGCTGTAATTATATGTATTAGTCTCTGTATCCTCAATTCTGTACCATTGGTCCACCAGTCTGTTTTGGTGCCAATACCATGCTGTTTTTGTTACTATTGCTCTATAGTACAATTTAAACTCCGGTATGGTGATGCCCCCTGCTTCACTTTTCTTGCTCAGGATTGCTTTGGCTATTCTGGGTCTCTTATTTTTCCAGATGAATTTCATGACTGCTATTTCTATTTCTTTGAAGAATGACATTGGGATTTTGATTGGAAATGCATTAAATCTGTATAATGCTTTTGGTAGTATGGACATTTTGACAATATTAATTCTACCTATCCAAGAGCAAGGTAGGTCTTTCCATCTTCTGAGTTCATCTATAATTTCTTTCTTTAGTGTTCTATAATTTTCGTTATAGAGGTCTTTCACCTCTTTCGTTAGGTTGATTACCAGGTATTTTATTTTTTTTTGATGCTATTGTAAATGGGGTATTTTTCATCATTTCCCTTTCAGAGTCTTTGTCGCTGATGTACACAAATAACTTTGACTTATGTGTATTGATTTTGTATCCTGCAACTTTGCCAAATTCGTTTACTAGTTGTAAAAGTTTTCTGGTAGAGTTTTTTGGGTCTTCTAGGTAGATTATCATGTCATCAGCAAATAGTGCTAATTTGAGCTCTTCTTTTCCTATCTTGATCCCTTTAATTTCTTTTGTTTGTCTAATTGCTCTGGCCAGAGTTTCCAGTACTATGTTAAATAGCAGTGGTGAAAGGGGGCATCCCTGTCTTGTTCCAGTTTTTAGAGGGAATGTTTTCAATTTTTCTCCATTTAATATAATGTTAGCTCGGGGCCTTGCATAAATAGCTTTTATAATGTTAAGATATGTTCCTGATATTCCTAGTTTTTCCAGTGTTTTGAACATAAAGGGGTGTTGTATTTTGTCAAATGCTTTTTCTGCGTCAATTGAGATGATCATATGATTTTTGTCTTTAAGTCTATTGATGTGATGTATTATGTTTATTGATTTCTGAATGTTGAACCAGCCTTGCATCCCTGGGATAAACCCCACTTGATCGTGGTGCACTATCTTTTTGATATGTTTTTGTATCCGATTTGCCAGGATTTTGTTGAGGATTTTTGCATCTATGTTCATTAAAGATATTGGCCTGAAGTTTTCTTTTTTGGATGTGTCTTTGCCTGGCTTTGGAATTAATGTGATATTGGCCTCATAGAAAGAGTCTGGAAGAGCTCCCTCTTTTTCTATTTCTTGAAATAGTTTGAAGAGCATTGGTATTAGTTCTTCTTTGAAAGTCTTATAGAACTCGGCTGTGAACCCATCTGGTCCTGGACTTTTCCTTCTTGGTAGCTTTTTGATGACATCTTCTATTTCTTCACTTGTAATTGATCTGTTTAAATTGTGTATAGCCTCCACATCCAGTTTAGGCAAATCATATGACTCTAGAAATCTGTCAATGCATTCAGTATTTTTTATTTTATTAGAGTACAAGTTTTCAAAGTAATTTCTAATTATATTCTGTATATCTGAGGTGTTTGTTGTGATATTCCCTTTTTCATCACGAATGTTAGTAATTTGAGTTTTTTCTCTTCTTCTTTTTGTTAGCATCGCTAAGGGTTTGTCAATTTTGTTTATTTATTCAAAGAACCAACTTTTAGTCTTGTCAATTCTTTGAATGGTTTCCTTAGTCTGAATTTCATTAATTTCTGCTCTGATTTTAATTATTTCCTGTCTTCTACTGGTCTTGGTGTTGGTCTGTTCTTCTTTTTCTAATGCTTTGAGGTGTGATGTTAAGTCATTTATTTTTTGGTTTTTTTCCTCTTAAGGAATGAACTCAGTGCAATGAATTTTCCTCTTACTACTGCCTTCATAGTGTCCCAGAGATTTCTATATGATGTATCTGTGTTCTCATTTACCTCTAGGAATTTTTTGATCTCCTCTTTGATGTCTTCTTCAACCCCTTGTTCATTCAGTAGCATGTTGTTTAGCTTCCAGTTGATGGAGTAGTTTTTCTTATTCCTTGTTTTGTTGTTGATTTCCAATTTCATCCCTTTATGGTCCGATAGCATGCAGGGTAGTATCTCTATTTTTTTATATTTGCTGAGAGTTGCTTTGTGACATAATGCATGGTCTATTTTGGAGAAGGAGCCATGTGCTGCTGAGAAAAATGTGTATTCGTTTATTGAGGGATGAAATATTCTATATATGACCATTAGGTCTAAATTATTAATTGTTTTGAGGAGGCTTAATGTTTCTTTGTTTAGCTTTTGTTTGGATGATCTATCCATTGGTGAGAGAGGTGTGTTGAAGTCCCCTGGAATAACTGTGTTGTGGTATATTTCACTCTTGAACTTGAGAAGCGTTTGTTTGATGAATGTAGGTGCTCCATTATTTGGGGCATACAGATTTATGATTGTTATATCCTGTTGATGGATGGTTCCCTTAAGTAATAATAAATATCCATCTTTGTCCCTCTTGATTAGTTTTGGTTTGAAGTCTACCTTATTTGATATGAGAATGGAAACCCCTGCTTGCTTCCGCCGGCCATGTGAGTGATAAGACTTTTCCCAGACTTTCACTTTCAGTCTGTTGATGTCTTTCTCTATGAGGTGTGTTTCTTGGAGACAGCAAATTGTTGGGTCGTTTCTTTTAATCCATTCTGATAATCTGTGTCTTTTGATTGGCGAGTTTAGGCCATTAACATTCACGGTTATTATTGAGATGTGATTTTTATTCCCATCCATTTTTATTTGTATTATGGTATTTAGCTTGATTCGGTTTCTCTTCTGGTTTGTATTTCCTTTAGTTTAATATCTCCCTTTGTTGATTTTCATTATCATCTTTCTCTTCTTCTTCATGAAAAATGTTGCCCAGGATGCTCAGAAGTGCTAGCTTTCGAGTTGTGAAATCTTTTAACTTTTGCTTGTCGTGGAAGGTTTTTATTTCATCTTCGAATCTAAAGCTTAATTTTGCTGGATATAAGATTCTTGGTTGACAACCCTTTTCTTTCAGAGCTTGAAATATGCTATTCCAGGATCTTCTTGCTTTTAAGGTCTGGGTTGAAAAATCTGAACGTAGTCTGATTGGTTTTCCCCTATATGTAATCTGCTTCCTTTCTCTTGTGGCTTTTAGTATTCTCTCCTTGCTCAGTGTATTAGGCATTTTCATAATAATGTGTCTTGGTGTGGATCTGTTGAGATTTTGTTTGTTTGGTGTTCGGTATGCCTCTTGAACTTGGTTTTCCCATTCATTCCTCAAGTTTGGAAAATTTTCTGTAATTATTTCATTAAATAGATTACTCATTCCTTTGGCTTGAAACTCTGCCCCTTCCTCTATGCCGATCACTCTGAAGTTTGGTCTTTTTATGCTGTCCCATAATTCTTGGATGTTATGTTCTTGATTTCTAACAAGTTTTGCTGTATGGTCTAAATTCTTCTCTAGGACATATATTTTGTCTTCATTGTCTGAGGTTCTTTCTTCCAAGTGGTCGATTCTGTTGGAGATGTTTTCAATTGAGCTTTTATTTTGGTTTATTGCTTCTTTCATTTCTGGAATTTCTGTTTGGATTCTCTTTAGAGCCTCTATTTCCCTATTGAAGTAATCTTTTACTTCCTGTATTTGTTTTTGGAGTTCTTTGTCAAAATGATCTTTTGCCTCCTGTACCTGCTCCCTCATCTCATTTTTGAGTTCATTCTTAAGTTCCATAAACATTTGTCATATGTAATTTCTAAATTCCATCTCTGGCATTTGACCAACTGTGCTTGCCATGACATCTACTGATGAGGTATCTTGATTTGTTTGTGTCATTTTCTTTCCTTGTTTTTTCATGTTGCTTTTGTGTCTATTCTTCCTGCACTGTGGGACCTTGACTATTTCGATTTTACCTTAAAGCCTTATGTTTTTCCTGTAGTACAATGCTATCAGATCACCTTATAATTCCTTTACACTTTTAAAACCTAACACTTTCTATTCAAAAAATCCAAGTTTGATCACAATGAACAGATTTGGTTAACCCAGATATTATTTCCAATTTACTCTGTACGTTTCTGATGGGGTTTTATAGCTTCAAGTATTGAATAAGACGAGTGAAGAAAGAGAATGGAGTTGACAATTAGGTGGAAAGTCCAATTTATATATAAAGTAAGTTGGAAAAGAAAAAAATTGATAAAAGAGTAGGAATTGGTGTAAGAAAGAGGAGAGAGAGAATTAAGGAAATAGAGAGTAAACTATATATAACACCGCTTTGCTACCCAGTTCATTTGTGCCGGTTCTAGAAATCCCAAGTTCTGCGTATAACTTCTTTTTGCCTCTGTTAAGTATGCACTGGCAGGATGTAAACATGAAAGATGAAGGAGGAAGAAAAGATGCAAGAGTGAGAAGGAAGAAAAGAAGGAAAGAAAAAAAGGAGCGGAGCCGGGCGCGGTGGCGCACGCCTGTAATCCCAGCACTTTGGGTGGCTGAGACAGGAGGATCGCGAGTTCAAAGCCAGCCTCAGCAATGGCGAGGCACTTAGCAACTCAGTGAGACCCTGTCTCTAAATAAAATACAAAAAAGGGCTGGGGATGTGACCCAGTGATCGAATGCCCCTGAGTTCAATCCCCGGTACCACAAAAAAAAAAAAAAAAAAAAAAAAAAAAAGAAAGAAAAAAGAAAAAAGGAGCGGAGGCAAACGAACACACTGACAATCAATGTGGAAGGGAAAAAAAAAAAGCAGAACAAAACAAAGCCAAAAAAAGAAAAAACAAACAAACAAACAAACAAACAAAAAACCTCCCTGCAATCCAACAAAACAAGCAAACCAAAAAAAAAGAAAAGAAAAAAAAAAGTCGATCCCCAAGTCTCAGACAAAATGGGCCCTGGGAAGCCCCCCTCTTTTTTCCTTTCCAGTTCAAACCAATTTTTATTGGATCATGTCTAGACAGTCTGCGATCCTGTTAGTGGAATCAAGGCTGCATCTTAGGCCAGTGGCTGAACGGTTCAGTGAAGGAGTGGCCCAGGGGGTTTGTGTGTGTCAGCAGATGAATGGCACCGGGAAGAGGACCCTCCAGAAGGCACCCCCTCCCCAAGCCCACCCACAGTTGCAGCTTCTTGTGGCCACTGCGCTAGCCTCAGAAACTCCCTCCCCTGCTGGCCACCCGAGCCTCACCCAAGTGTGTGTTGTCTTCAGAGAGCTGGAGGGTCCCTGGATGGCTGCAGCCGTCGCTCTCTGTCTCCTCCCCTTTGTCTGGGTCAGCCACTGCACCTTTCAAAGATGGCAGTGCTCTCCTTCCAATCAACAGCACTTCTGCAGACTCCCGTGTCCTCGCCGATCAATTTCAAAGCCGTTGGGTGGATGTCTCCCTGCCGAAGTGGCACCGGGAAGCCACAACTGTAACTGCAGACAGTGCTGCTTCGAACTGTGGACCACTCAGACTCTGCCCCTGCTTGCTGTTCGCTGATCTCTGCGCCGCTTTCTCCGGGGCCCTACTGCTGAGGGTCGCGTCCAGCGGAGTGTGGATTCAAACTGGTGTTGTCGACCCGCGGTCTCCCGTGATTCCCCCCCCAGCACCAATTCCACCGGCTGTTATCGCTGGTTTCACGCTGGTGTGCCCTGATTG
The DNA here is from genome assembly GCA_025594165.1 of Tamias sibiricus. Classification (NCBI taxonomy): domain Eukaryota; kingdom Metazoa; phylum Chordata; class Mammalia; order Rodentia; family Sciuridae; genus Tamias; species Tamias sibiricus. The sequence goes on from CM046667.1 coordinate 132,619,507, forward strand.
TGGCTGGGGTTGCAGTCGCAGTGCGGTCTCCCCACACTGACTTTGTTTCGCACGGCCTGTGCACCACCCAGGCGGTTTTGCAGGAGCCTCGCGGCTCCAGCCGCTGCAGACAGCTTCTCTCTTTCTCTCTCTGGTAGTGGTAATCAAACCATCCAGGAGATCGGTATTTTCAGCCTATATATATATGATGAAAGGCAATTTATCTGTTTTGTTGGATTCTTTCCATGGAGCTGCCCTGAAGTGCAGCTTCCTCTAATCCGCCATCTTGGATCTCCCTCCAGCCTAATCTATTTTTGTATTTGATTTGCCAGAATTTTATTGAGAATTTTTGCATTTATGTTCATTAGAGATATTGGTTTGAATTTTTCTTTCTTTGATGTTTCTTTGCCTGGTTTGGGGATCAGGGTGATATTGGCCTCATAGAATGAATCTGGAAGATCTCCCTCTTTTTGTATTTCCTAAAGTAAATTGAAGATTATTGGTTAGTTCTTCTTTGAAGGTCATGTAGAACTTGGCTGTGTATCCATCTTGTCCTGGGCTTTTCTTGATTGGTAATTTTTTGATGGAATCTTCTATTTCCTCACTTGGAATTGATCTGTTTAAATTGTGTATAACATCCAGATTTGGTTTGGGCAAGTCATATAACTCTAGAAATTTTCAATGCCTTCGAAATTTTCTATTTTATTAGAGTAAAAGTTTTCAAAATAATTTCTAATTACCTTCTGTATTTTGAGGTGTCTATTATGATATTTCTTTTTTCATCATGGTTGTTAGTAATTTGAGTTTTTTTTTTTTCTCTCCTTCCTTTTATTAGCATGGCTAAGGGTCTGTCAATTTTATTTATTTTTTCAAAGAACCAACTTTTTGATTTGTCAATTTTTTCAATTGTTTCTTTAGTCTCAATTTCATTAATTTCACCTCTGATTTTAATTATTTACTGTATTCTACTGCTTTTGATGTTGTTCTGTTCTTTTTCTAAGGCTTTGAGGTATAATGTTAAGTCATTTATTTGTTGTTTTTTCTTCTTTTAAGGAATGAACTTCCTGCAATTAATTTTCCCCCAATACTGCCTTCATAGTGTCCCAGAGATTTAGATATATTGTATCTGTGTTCTCATTCACCTCTAAGAATTTTTTAATCTCCTCTTTGAATGTCTTTTACAATACCTTGTTCATTAGTCTCCAGGTGTTGGTGTAACTTTTTTATTTTTAATTTTATCATTGATTTCTAATTTCATTCCATTATGATCTGATAGTATGCAGGGTAGTATCTCTACTTTTTTATATTTGTTTAGAGTTGCTTTGTGGCATAATATATGGTCTATTTTAGAGAAGGAGCCATGTGCTGCTGAGAAGATAGTGTATTCTTCACTGAATGATAAAATATTCTTTATATGTCCATTAAGTCTAAGTTATTAATTGCATTAATGAGGTCTAAAATTTCTTTACTTAGCTTTTGTTTGGACGATCTATCCAGGTGATGAAAGAGGCGTGTTGAAGTCTCCCAGAAGTATTGTGTTATGGTCTATTTGACTCTTGAACTTGAGAAGAGTTTGTTTCATGAATGTAGATGCTCCATTATTTGGAGCATATAAATTTATTATTGTTATGTCTTGTTGGTGAATGGTTCCCTTAAGCAGGAACAAATATCCTTCTTTTCCACTTTTGATTAACTTTGGATTGAAGTCTACCTTATTTGATATGAGAATGGAAACCCCTGCTTGCTTTTGTAGCCTGTGTGAGTGGTAAGATTTTTCCCAACCTTACACCTTCAGTCTGTTGATGTCTTTTCCTATGAAGTGAGTTTCTTGGTGGAGACAGCATATTGTTGGGTCTTTTCTTTTAATCCAGTCTTCAGTCTGTGTCTTTTTAATGGTAAGCTTAGGGCATGAATATTCAGAGTTATTATTGAGATATGATTTATAGTCCCATACATTTTTGTTTATTTTGGTATTTAACTTGACTTGGTTTCTCCTTTTGTTAGTGTCTCCTTTAGTTTAATATCTCCCTTTGCTGATCATTGTTGTTCTTCTTTTCTTCTTCATGGAATATTTTGCCAAGGATGTTCTGTAGTGCAGGCTTTTGAGTTGAAAATTGTTTTAACTTTTGTTTATCATGGAATGTTTTTATTTCACCATCAAATCTAAAGATTAATTTTGCTGGAGATAAGATTCTTGGTTGGTATTCATTTTCTTTCAGAGCTTGATATATATTGTTTCAGGATCTTCTAGCTTTTAAGGTGTGGGTTGAAAAATCTGCTCATAATCTAATTGGTTTCCCCCTATATGTAATCTGATTTCTTTCTCTCATGGCTTTTAATATTCTCTCCTTATTCTGTATGTTAGGCATTTTCATTATAACTTGCCTTGGTATGGATCTGTTGTGATTTTGTACATTTAGTATTTGGTAAGCCTCTTTAATTTGGTTTTCCCATTCATTCCTCATGTTTGGAAAATTTTTCTGCTATTATTTCATTGAATAAGTAACTCATTCCTTTGGTTTGGAAATCTTTATGCCTTCCTCTATCCCAATAACTCTTAACTTTGGTCTTTTTAAGCTATCCCATAATACTCGAATGTTCTGATCATGATTTCTTACCATTTTCACTGTGTGGTCTACACTTTTTTCAAGATTATATATTTTGTCTTCATTATCTGAGGTCCTGTCTTCCAAGTGGTCTAATCTGTTGGTGATGCTTTCAATTGAACTTTTAGTTTGGTTTATTGTTTCTTTCATTTCCAGGATTTCTGTTTGGTTTCTTTTTAGAAACGCTATCTCTCTATTGAAGTAATCTTTTGCTTCTTGTATTAGTTTATGAAGTTCTTTGTCAAAATGATCTTTTACTGCCTGTATTTGCTCTCTTATATCATCCTTAAATTCACAGAACTTTTCAGTTATGTACATCTGAACTCCTTCTCTGTCATTTCATCTTCTGTGCTTGTCATGGAATCTATTAAGCAGGTATGTTGATTTGTTTGGGACACTTTCTTCTCTTGTCTTTTCATATTGCTTGAGTGACTTCTAGCACTGTGGAATCGTGAGTTTTTCATTTTTACCTTTTAGCCTTATAAGGCCCTATAGGACAATGTTAACAGATTCCCCTATAAACACTTTGCACCCTAAAACCAGACATTTTCTATTCAGATGTTCACAGTTTGGTCACAATGTACAGAATTAGTGAATTCAAATATTATCCCCAATATATTCTGTAGGTTTGTTAAGGGGTTTATAGTTTCTGATGTTGGACAAAGATATGATATGCTGAGGAGGAAGAAGGTGAGGATATTGAGTTATTATTTCTTAGGAAGTGTGGAAGTGTGAAAGAGAAATCTATGGAATTAGTTTAATATTAGCAGAAGAAAGAGGTAGTGAATTGGAGTGTACAAGTTAGTGGGAAGACTAAGGTATACATTAAAAACTCATGTATATATTAAGTGAAATAAAAAATGTCAAAGTAGTAGAAATTGGTGAAAAGAGAAGAAAAAGAGTGAGTCTAAAAGAGAAAAGAAAAACAATATATAACACAACTTTGATATACTATTCAGTTGCCCCGGTTCTCAAAGTTCTAATTCATGTACAATACTTGGTTTCATATATGTTGGGAGTGTGAGGGCTAAGAATAGTTAGGGAGAAGAAAGAAAAAAGAAAAAAATAAAAAAAGCAAAGAAAAAGAAGAGATAGAAAAAACAAACAAAATATCAGAAACAAAAAGAAAAACAGAAATCAAAGAACAAAAAACACAAAGACAAACACACAAACAAATCACAAACAAAAAATCTTGAAGGAAGATTTCCTGCTTCCCTTCTCACTCAGTAGGTGGGGTTGTCTTTTGTTAGCTGTCAGCATTTATCTCAACTCTCCAGATGTTGAAGTTAACCAAAGAGTCACAATGCCAGCATAGCAGCCGCTAAGGAGTTGTGGTGGGATTACAAGCTGTGTACCTGGTCAGCCGGAGTTCTGAGCTGGGAGTCGTGCCCCCTGGTAAATGGCACTGAAAGATGACCTAAGATGTAGGTGCCTACTTTCCATGTCACATTGTTGCGTCAAATGCAGGGAGCAGTGTTATGGAGCCGACGCTGGGTTTAGATACAAGCTCCGCACTGTCTGTGTGTGGTGTGTGTGGTTGTTAGCTGGATTCAGAGCCTGTGTAAATTCCTTGGATGTATGCAGGCTACTGCGCATAGGTGATTTTTTTCCCCTTTTATTATTTTTTCTCCCTCTGCTGCTGCAACTTTCAAAAATGGCGGCGATTGACGTTGGGAGAAAGAGAAACCACACAGGACCATATTGTTGTTCCTGTGCGTGGGAAGTTGCCAAGTGACTTGCATGAATGTGGTTTTCCACTCTATTGCATAGGGGAACATTCTGCGCCTTTCCCCTCTGGCACCCTATGCAGGTGTTCTTGTTCACTTTTTGTCTCTCACACGACAGTCCTGCACAAGTGAGTAGTTGGGAGACACACCCGTACTATAGTCTGTTGTCCCACAGCTGCAGAGGGGTACGATGGCCGTGGCTCCTTTGCCAGAGAAAGAATATCACTAGCAACTAAGTAGTATTCTCACTACTAACCTCAATTTACTGATTGACACTTAATGTTACCTCTCTCTGGTCCACCATCTTGGATCTCCCCCAAATTGGCTTTTTTAAACAAGTAAAAACTGAGATTTCATCAATAGAACTGAATTACAAATATTCAGTTTTGATTGCCATTACTTTAATCCAGATAATAGATATAATCACCACCTTCATACGTTTCCTTGTGTCCCTTTGTAGGCTCTTTTTGGGTGTGTTTCAGACACTTAGTATGTGTTATACCTCTCAAAAATTTTAAATTCACAATATCATATTGTTAACTATAGTCATTATGTTGTACAGATGATCTCTAGAACTTTCTTACCCTAACTGAAATTTCGTATTCATTGAACAATTGAACAAGTCATTTTCTCCTCCCCTCCACCCTCAGCAACCACCATTCTGCTTTTGACTTATTTATTAATTTATTTAGTTAGTTTTTTAGTACCAGGGATTGAACCCAAGGGTGCTCAAACCCTGAGCCACATCCCCAGCCCTTTTTAAATATTTTATTTAGAGAAAGGGTCTCACTAAGTTGCTTAGGGCCTTGCTAAGTTGCGGAGGCTGGCTTTGAACATGTGGTCCTCCTGCCTCAGCTTCCCAAGCCACTGGGATTACAGGCATGCGCCACCACACCTGGCCTGCTTTTGACTTGTATGAGTTTGACTAGTTTAGATTCCTCACATAAATGGACTCATGCAGTATTTTTCCCTTATGTAACTTAGTTTACTTAGCATAATATTCCCTAGGTTTGTAGAGACATAGTTTATTTGCAATACATTTTCAATAAAGGGTTCTATTTGATGAGATTTATTATCAAATATATCCCTACTATCAAAATCAAGAACATAACCATCACTCCAAAGTTTTCTAGAGTTCTTTAGTAATCCTTCCCACTCTTCACTGTTTCCCCAGATCCAGCAAATACTGACCTGCTGCTACTATCACTAGATATTCTAGGCATTTATTTGCATTTACTAGCTTTGCATAAATGAAATCACAGAGTGTGTACTTTTTTCTGTATTTTTACATTTAGCCAAATTAGTTAGTGATGTGTCTGTTTTTCTGTGTACTTCTTTTTATAGCATTTTATTATTATTGTGTTCATTCTTTTTTTACTGAGTAACGTGACATAAAATGCTGTAAGATTTATAGCTCTTTTGTATTAGAGATTGAACCCAGGGATGCTTTGCCACTGAAATACATCTCTATCCTTTGAGAGAGAGTTTCACTTAAGTTGCTTAGGGCCTCCCTAAGTTGCTGAGGCTAGCCTCTAACTTGTGATCCTTGTGCCTTAGCCTCCTGAGTTGCAGGGATTATAGGTGTGCACCACCATGCACTGCCAGGAATTATAAACATATGTGAAAGTAAAGTACATGACAACAATAGCACAGAGAATGGGAAAGAGGAATTATAAACATTCTATCATAGCCTTGGTGCATATAAAGCAAATATGTGAACCTAGATTGCAATGTCTTGAAAGACCCTAAGAGCATAATAAAATAGAAAAGTCCATAAATATTTTGGAGAATTTAATACTTATTTCTCTATAATTGATAGAATAATTAGATTCAAAATGAGTAGTGATGCAGAAGAGTTGTACAACAGAATCAAACAATTTGAATTAATTGATAATTATACAACACTGAACCCATCAATGGAAAAATAGCTATCTATTTTCAAGTGCAAATGGGACAGTCACCAATACAAATTTTTTTCTAAGCCATATGATAATCTTCAATCAAGTCAAGGATTCAAGACCACAGCTGAATTAAATGAAGAATCCCAATTTTCAATGGGAAATTGCCACATATTTTCAAATTCCAAAGCATTTCAAACATGAAGTTCATAGGTCAAAGGGAAAATCAAGGTTGCTGCCATATTGAGGACAATCAGGCAATACTATGAAGAGGCCCACATGGAGAAGAACTGAAGTCTCTAGCTGATAGCTGCATGAGTGAGCTTGGAAAATAATTTTTAATCTCCATATAAGTCTTAATATTATCGACACCCAGTTGGCATGCTGAGTGCAATGTCCTGAAAAATCCTGAGCTAGAAACACCAAAGTAAGCTATTCCTAAATTCCTGACCCACAGAATATGTGATATAATATGATTATAATGTAAATAAAAAGCAGATTAAGAAATATTTTCAACTTATGACCATGAAAAAAGAATGTGTGAAGGAAAATTTATAGTTCCAAATGTTTATATTATAAGGGATGAAAGCCCCAGTAAATTATCTAGATATTTTAAATGGTCATTTATAATAGCAAGAAACATGAAGAACATGGGGATACACTTGACAAAATATATAAATACTGTTATACCACAAAATATTGCTGAGAAAAATTAAAGATATGCACAGTTATTCCAAGTTAGTAGATTTATACATTATTTAAAAATCTCAATTATCTGTACATTTATTTATCAATTCAATCAAATTTCCATACATATTTCAGCAGGTTCCTTTGTAGAGTTGCTAATACTAAAATTTACAGTGAAATGGAAAGGCATTAAAATAGCCAAAATATTCAAATGTGGTCAGTTGTGTTTTAGGATATTCTGTAATGGTACAGCAATCACTGTCATGTTTGGAAAAGGCCAGATTTTAAAAAGAAGGAAAATAGCATAGAAATCCAGAAATAGATTCAAGTATGTATAACCAATTGCTTTTTTCTTTACAAAGATCCCAAGTTCAGACAATAAGGAAAGGATAGTCTTTGTCAACAAGTGGTGCTAGGAAAACTGACTATCCATTTGATAAAAAAAGTTAATATTTATTCTAAGCCATTAGCAAAAATAAACTTGAAATAATCATACATCTGAAAATATCAAAGATATGTTACAAAATTTGTCTATAATAAGGAAAAACCATGAAATTCTTGATAATATTGTTAGACAAAATTTCTAAAGACCAAAATTCTAAGTAAAGTGGTAAATTGTACTTGGTCAAAATTAAAAATTCTCTTGAAGGAGCATGGTTAAGCAAATAGAAAGATACCCATAAAGTGGGAGAAAATATTAGCAACATGTATTATTAAACATAACAATATATACAGATATTGAATCATTATATGGTACACCAGTAATATGTATAATTTTCATGTTTTTAATCTATCAATTAAAAATTTAAAATCTAGGAACTATAAAAATAATTAGAAAAGCAATATGAAATGTTGGCAAAGATTTTAACACAATGTTTAAAATAAAGAGGTACAGAGATGATTAAAATAATAACTACTAATCGGGGACATGTAAAGTAAAATTATATTGATTCAATACTACACACCGAATGGAAGGATTAAATTAACAATTGAAAATAATAAATGAAAATGTGAAAAAAAAAAAAAAAACGGCATCCTCACACACTTGTCATGGGAAGGTAAAATCATAAAATCACTGTAGAAAAATATTTGGCATTTCTTACAAACCTAAAAATACAGCCAGGCGTGGTGGCACATGTCTGTAATCCCAGGGGCTCAGGAGGCTGAGGCAGGATGATCACAAGTTCAAAGCCAGTGTCAGCAAAATTGAGACACTAAGGATCTCAGTGAGATCCTGTCTCTCAATAAAATACAAAATAGGGCTAGGAATGTGGCTAAGTGGTCAAGTACTCCTGAATTCAATCCCTGATACAAAACAAACAAACAAACAAACTAAAAATACTCCAAACACATTATCTACTAATCTACTACATTACTAAATATTTACTGATGTGAAAACATAATGTGTCCAGTGAGTAGGCTTGATATAGCTGGGCACAATGCCTGTAATCCCAGCAGCTCCAGGGGCTGAGGCAGGAGGATCACAAGTTCAAGGCCAGCCTCAACAACTTAGTGAGGCACTAAGCAACTCAGCAAGACCCTCTCTCTAAATAAAATATAAAAAGGGGCTGGACCATGGCTCAGTGGTTAAGTGCCTGGGTTCGATCCGATCATCAGTACAAAAAAAAAATAAGTGTTGATAGTACATTTTCATATCAATGTTAGTCATGCTAACTGAACTTGAAAGCAAAACAAATGTCCATTAACTAATGAATAGATTAAATTTTTTTGGCATATCTGTATAATTGAACATTACTAAGAAAAAAGAAAGGAACAAAACTGTAACTACTATATTGATGAATCTTAAAAATATGATGAGTGAAAGAAGCCAGCCACAAAATGGTACATGTTAGAAAAGATACAACTACTTAATGTATCATATGAATCAGATTAGTGGTTGCTCTGGTCTAGGGATGGTGGAGATTGAATTTCTTGAGGCATGAGGAAACTTTCTGGAATTATGGAAAATTTCTATGCCTTGATCATGGTGTAATTTTATAGGTGTAAATAGTTGAAAAAACATTGTTAAGGTAGACCCACTTATTATAAGTAAATGATTTTTTGAAAATTAAAAGTAACAGAAGAGACATTAAAAACTATTCATTTCATTATTCTCAGATTACCTGAAAGAAATTTTCAGCTTCTGAAGAGAAAGTGCTCAGCCTTTCCTAACTTACTTATCTTTTAAAACAGCTGGTGCATTTTTAAAAAAAAATTATTGAAATAGCCATACCCTGAGAGAATTTTTTTAATGTGTGGATGCTCTGTTATAATATCAAATTAGATTGCATTGAAAAATAAAGCACTGCAGTTGTGTGTAACTCAAAGTCTATTTCCAAACACCAAAGGATATTTCTTAATATCAAAGGCACTTTTCAATGGTTTGCATAGTGAATTAGTTCTGTAGTCCCTATTTATAATGGGAATTTAACTCATGTTCTACAGCGGATGAAGCTGAAAATGGGCCTTGTGTTTTGGGGGTTTACTTTTTCATTTGGTCTTCACAGAAGAAAGTTTACCATTTTTAAATTTAAAAAAATTAATTAAAAGACAATGTCATTATATGTACCTGCTTAGTAGAATGAATGCCCCAAACATGTCACATTTATTTCAAATTGTCCCAGCAGGCTCTTTTGATTATTTAAGGAATATATGCTTAGAGGGACTCCTAGAAATTTTTTCATAAGTGATGCACAATACTTATGAAGTGTATGTACAAGCAGCAAAAGCACACTTCAGAGTCACTAATAATACTTTTTCTTACTGAGTATAAATTTTCCAGGAACCAAATAAAACTGAGCATGTTTGCTTTTGCTACCAGATGCTAACTATAAAATTATTTTTATTCTATCTATTTATTTCTCTTGATGTTGGAAGGCCGACAAAGAATGTCAATCAACTTCATTCATTGCTTTCTACATGTGTCTTTCTTGTTTAGATATTTGCAAATGTTACCAAAGAAAATAAATAAATATTACATTCTAGGTAACTATTACAGACAAAAATGATAATGTTTCTGTGAATACCCTTCAGTTGTTGATATAGGTGAATTTGGTATCTTTTCCAATTGAAGTCTCACATTTTCTTATAAAAGTTTTAGAAAGCTATATCATAAATCAGAGATATTCATAATAGCATATATTATTCTCTTTTCTACTTGTTATTATTTTTATTTAAATATCTTTATATTATCTATATTATTTATTATGTATCATTTATATAAAATAATATGTAATATAGTATTTATAATTTATTAATACAGCAGATATTATATTACTAATTTATTAGTGTAATAACACTAATAATTTTGTAGCATATCAGATTAGGAAGGGAAAAATGCAGAGTGTCTTTCTGTAGTAGTCCCAAGAAATGTTCACATGGGCACTTAACTTCTTGCAGGAATGGAGAATTTGCTAACTCTTGAAACTGCTCTTTTCATCATTGGCCAGCTATCTGTTAAAAGGAGTTTTTTTCTCATATTAAATCAAAATCTGTTGCTCTGTGACTTCTACACTGTAGTCTCAGTTATTCCCTCAGGGCCATAGGAAATAAATCTAAGTATACTTTTTCTTTGAAAATATTATTCATTTTAAGATTTCACTGTATTGAAGTGATAAGAGACTAAAGCAACCTTTATTCATAGTCACTATCACTGAGAAAAATCTTAATATTTATGCTTAAAAAGTATGCCTTTATTTTCTAGATTCTCTGAAGGAGCTGGTGTTTTGAAAATGTCAAATATTGGGTAAATGCAGGATGTGAAATAGATGAATTTGATTCTTTTATAAAAGGAGAAAAAAATATAGGAAAATAGCATTCATTGATTACTGAGGATTAGGCTAACTACTTAGACATGCAATACTTAATGTTTTAGTCAGCTTTTTGCTGCTATGACCATAAGACCCGAAAAAAAAAAAAAAAAAAAACAATTTTAGAAGTAGAAAAGTTTACTTGAAGGCTCATGGTTTCAGAGGTCTCAGTCCATAGAAGGCTGACTCTGTTCCTTGGGGCTCAAGTTGAGGCAGAACATCATGGCAGAAGGGTGTGGAAAAGGGAAGTGGCTCAGGACATGGATGGGAGGAGAGAGGAGGAGAGAGAGAGAGACTCTCATTCTCCAGATACAAACTATATACCCCAAAGCCACGCCCTCAATGACCTACCTCCTCCAGCCACATCCTACTCACCTACAGATACCACTCAGTTAATCCCCATCAGGGGATCAATTCACTGATTGGGTTAAGGCTCTCCTAACTCAATCATTTCTCTTTTAAACATTCTTACATTGTCTCACACATGAGCTTTGGGGGGATACCTCACATCTAATTCATGACACTTAATATCAACAAACATTCCCATGAAATGATCTTTTAATTCTAATTTTGCAGAGAAGAAAAGCACAAAGAACGGATCCTTCTTTATGCACTTTTGGGGCTTCTCTGCAGGATTGGGCCTAAGATGTACTTCCTGAGGGTCTGACCACTGTCTGCTTCACTTCCATATTCATCCAAATCAGCAAAAGGTTAGTCTTCCAGAACCTGGCTTATAAGTTTAGCTCCACCTGTTCTCAAATACCCTTCTTAATCTTTTCAGAATCATTGTCTGAACTCCAACAGCAAAGAGTGTCTTGAAATTGATTGTGCCTTCATGTTACCCCAGCCAATGTCATAGACATTCATATTCCCATTAAGTTGCAGCTTTCTCTTGTAACCTTTATTATGGACTAGTTTTAAAAACTGGGCTCTTACATGGAGTCTGATTCTGAAACTTTACCTGTGTGGCTAGAATCCTAGCTGACTCGTGTCAATCTCTTTTCCCTGGAGAGCAGGTTGTCAGGAGCAGCAGATAAATTAGTGCTTTGAACTCCTTGAACAGCTTGACTGCCGCATCTGGGAATCTTTCCTTGGGAAGGTGTAGAAAGACACGCCCATTTGCAGGTGGCCAGTGTTAATGGGGCTGATTCCATGCCTGGTTTGGAATTTATGAGTTCCATAGCTTTGAATTTAGATGCCTGCTAGCCTTGAGTGAAAGAGATACCACTGTGCCTGAACAGCCTTATGGCACCAGCTGCCTAGAGGAGGAAGAATTACTGCACAAGTAATAAGTCCCTAACCAGGCCAACTTCCCACAGCCTTTTGCCTCTTGTTTATCTTAAAGAACCCTTCCTAACAATAAATTCCTTTGATGTGCTTCACTATCAATAAAGCATTTGCTGGCTTTTTCCCTTTGTTAGGATTAGACCCCTCAGGTCTTTTCAATCCATCAAGCCCCTGCTTTCAATACATTCCTTGTGTCCTTTGTTTTTATTTCTTTTTTTTAATATTTTAATTTATTTGCTTTAGTTGTACACAATGCGTTTTATTCAATGTATTTTATTTGTATGTGGTGCTGAGGATCGAACCCGGGTCACCCACGTGCTAGGCGAGCGCTCTACCACTGAGCCACAATCCCAGCCCTTGTTCTTATTTCTTAATACTACTTTTTCAGCCTTTTATTTCCAGCCAGCTCACACCTCCAACTGTTACTTATTCCTTCCACAAAGACCATGGTGAGAGCAAGGTCTTTGCCTCCCTTTCATTAATTACTTCCTAGGTGTCTTGCTCCAAATAGGTTGTTCACCCACAATCACAAAGTTTTCATCTACTTGACTGTATTCATGTTTTCATTAAAGTGGACAGTCTATTGAGGTGAAGGGAGTAGCACCCTGTGAAAGTCAGTCTGTCTGTTGTTGAATTATGGAAGCAAGGCAACTCAGTAGGTAACCAGGAGTGGTATCAGGGAGTACAGGGGTAACCTTAGTACCCTTAGTATGATGGTCCCAGAGGAGGTGACAGTTGTACTAAGTACTAAAATAGAGATATTTAGATAAATAGAGAATGTGAAGGACAAATTAGATGAGATAAATTGTACATTCCCACACAGGGAAATTGAGAATGCTTGGAACCTGTAGTGTTGGAGGGGAAATGTCAGGGATTACTGAAAAATTAGTCAAGGACCAAGTTACAAAGAACCTTGTTTTCATGCTCAGGAATTTCAACTTGCTACACTGGCACTAGTGAAAAACATTTACTTTCATACTTTATTGTATACCTTAAACTCCTGACTTCAAATCTAGAATTGAAGGTTTATGGCTGGGACATTCTCTTCAAAGCTAATCCTCCTTTTATTTTTCACCTTTATTTTGAAGTTCCCCATTCATCACTTGTTGAAGAACTGGTACACCATTCAGCAGAGCAGGGTTGCCCTACTCAGAAACAAACCTGGAATATTTGCAGAAGATATTAGAATTATTGAATTGTCTCCACAGTATTCACAGTGGAGGAGACAAATATTAATTTTTAAAAGCCTCTAATGTCCAAAAGCTGATTTTGACAAATAGCTTGACTTGGAGATTACATGAAGTCCAATTTTTCTGTAATAGTACATGCATGTATGTTTCTGTGTTTTAATTTTCCTGAACAGAACAGAAAATGTTAGGCTTTCCAGATTTCAACATAAAAATTGGCAACACTTATGGTTTCATTTGGTTAGTCAAGTGGTTTATTTAGAGGCTGGACAAGAACTTCAAGATCCATGCTCCTCTGGTGATTCCATTGAACTTCCCTGTAATGTTAACTTTAGCTTAAATGTTACTCACCAATACAGTTAGGAGTTAAATACACTATTAAATACTGCCTGGGCCATCAAGTCATAGGAGTAGTTGTGATTTAGATAATAGGTCATTAGAACAATTTGAAATAACATTTTATTTATTTCTATCTTGTTCCAGTTTGGATGTGATATGTCCCCCAGAAGCTCATGAGATAGTGCAAGGAGGTTTAGAAGAGAAATGATTGGGTTATGAGAGTCTTCACCCAATCAGTAAATTAATTCCCTGACAGGATTAACTGGTAACTGAAGGTGGGTAGGGTGTGGCTGGAGGAGGTGGGCATTGGGGGATGTAGCTATGGGTATATATTTTGTATCTGGAGAGTAGAGTTTCTCTTTCTGCTTCCTGATCATCATGTGAGTTGCTTTCCTCTGCCACACACTTTTTCCATGATGTTCTAACTCACCTTGAGCCCAGCGAATGGACCTGGCTATCTATGGACTGAAACCATGAGCCCCACAGAAACTTTTCCTCTTCCACAATTGTTTGTCTGGTCTTCTAGTCACAATAGTGAAAAAACTGATTAAAACATATCTCAGCAATGGTTCCTTCACATTCTGTAGAAATAGACATTGCAGAAAACCTTGTATATGGGGAGGAGGAACCCAGGAATCTGTGAAGATATTCACAGCCACACCACTTTCAAACCTACTTTCTGCAACAATTTTATTTTTAGTATATTATAACATTTTATATGAAAAGGAAAACTAGATCTTGTGGTGTTACTATTGGTGTTAAGTTTCTAAAGAGAAAGCATCTGATTTCCTTGTGTTCAATCATAAATGCTATGTAGAGGTGACAAAGAAATAATTATCCTCACAGTTTTTTTGCTTCTGTTTTTGCAGCCCCACAGCTGAGGAGAGGGCTTCACCCAGGGGGAGGGTATACCAAAACATAAAAATATAAATACACTGTGGTTTTCATTACTTTTTTTGTATATGTATATACTGTACAATTATTAAATCAATCTAATCAACATGTTCATCACCCCAAAACTAGCATTTTTTGTTGTTGGGGGAACAATTAAAATCTACTCCTATAGTACATCATTATTAACTATAATCACTATGCTGGACAATGGATCTCTAACATTTATTTCTCCTGTTTAACTGAAACTTTGTACCTTTTGACCAACATCTCCCCATTCCCTACCTTTCAGCCTCTGGTAATCACCATTCTACTTTCTATTTCCATGAGGTTGATTTCTTCTATTTTCATCTGTAAGAAAGATTATGCAGTATTCATCTTCCTTTGTTTGGTTTATTTCACTTAGAATAATACCCTCAAATGACTAAAAATGTAGTTTTATTTCTAGGCAATCTTTCCTGTTCCACTGGTTGATATGTTTGTTATTAGGCCAATGTCATGCTGTTTTGATTACTATAACTTTGTAATAGATTTTAAAGTCAGGTCATGGGATGCTTCCAGCTTCTTTGCTTGTTGTTTTGTTTGCTTGTTTAAGATTGCTTTGAGCATTCAAGGTCTTTAGTGGCTCCATATATTTTAGAATTGTTTTTTCCTATGTCTGTGAAAAATGACATTGGAATTTTGGTAGGAACTAGATTGAATCTGTGTTTCTTTGAATAGTATAGACATTTTAACAATGTTAACTCTTTCAATCCTGGAACATAGGTTATTCTTCCTTTTTTTATTTTTGCTTTAGTTCCCATTTCTGTCACAAAAAGGTTCATAGTTCTCATTGTATGTATCTTTCAATTTTTCTTTTAAATTTATTCCTAAGCATTTTATTTTGATTTTTATGCTTCTGTAGTTTATTTTATTAATTCTTTTTTTTCAGATAGTTCCTCAATAATGCATTGAAATGTTACTGATTTTTATGTTTATTTTTATTCTACAATATTACTGAATTTATCAGTTCTGTTTTAGTGGAGTTTTTAGAATTTTCTCAATGTTCAATCATATTATTATATTATCATCAAAGAGAAAATTTAGCCTTTGCCCATCCCCATTAAGATTGCTAGATAGAAGTTAGATATGAGCACTGGATCAGGAATTTAAGAAAATACTTAGTACAGAGCAAATCAGTTAATCAACAGTCCTGCATCAATGGCATGGCAAGGTCTGACGAGATAACTGTTTCAGGATCCTTGCCTGATTTCAGCCCTATAAACGCTTCTTCATACAAAAGGAGGAAGATAGATAAATCCAGGGGATAAGAACCAAAGGGCAAGGATATGTTTACTCAAAAGCACCTAATTGCTGAGCCACCTTAAGCAAGGCCCTATACAAACAACACAGCCCAGAAGATCCCAGACCTTGGAAAGTAGTATGATTGACACCAGAGTCCATCCACCATAAATTCTATAAAATCAGTTCCAATAAGGACATGTTAGCAAGCAAAAATGACAAAGAGTTGTCCTTAGGTTGTTAGCCAAGAGGTAATATTTGAGTGGGGCATTCTAACAATCTTCATTCTGGGACATAAAGAAATGAGTTGTCACTCTCCTCTCTGAGAGGACATGCATGAATCATTTATATATATATATTTAATATACATTTATATGTATATATATATATATATACATACACACACAGACATACATGTATATATGTATATATATGAAAGTATATATATATATATGTGAATATATGTGATTCATGCAATATATATTGCAATATATATTTTTTTTTTTTCACAAAATAAGGGCAAAATAATTTCACAAAAATAAGGGCAATAGTAATGATCATTAATGAGCTATGACTAAGGAACAGGCATTGTATTAAGAACTTTATATTCAATAGTTTTATTGAATTCTAACAATACATATTGCATGAATCATATGTATATATATTCACACATGCATATATATGCACATGGATATTTAATGTTCTGGAAGAGTATGTTCTTCATTAAAAGTTGTTTTTAGGATAGATATGAATTATTTTTTACATGTGTTTCCCTGTGTTTTATAATGCTTTATACAGAAAAACTTATTGCTTTTATAATAATGAAAATCCAACTTATTTTTAAAAACACAGGAAAAAATTAGTGCAAAAATTAAAGAAGGTAAACGTAAGATGAAACTGGGATGAGATAAGTTTAGTAAATTCTACAAGTTACTGTGAACTTGTAAGTATTCATTCTTTGATAAATATTTTTGTGCATCTAACATTTGCCAGGATAGGCACCAGAAACTGGGGGTATAGAGTTAAAGAAGGTAAACACTTTTCCTGTCTTTACAGAACTTAGTCTCCAGTGAGGGGGCAGATATTAACAAAATAGTCATAAATGAAAATTTATATCTCTGATAAATATTACAGAGAAACTTGTAATTATTCCAACACATGTAACAATAGAAATAGTTTGTTTCTTTTCAAAGCTATGTTGTTCATTGATTGATTAATTGCAACCCACACATTGACCCTATATATGTACATGAGCTTCCTACCAGCCTGAAACAAGCAAAAAATATGATTGACAATATGACTCATTCCCAAGAGAAGCATAACTATTTTTTCTAGGACTGAGACAAATTCATAAGCAGCCTTGAAAATAAGACAATCTTCAAAATCATCAACAGCATCTCTATTGTAAATATGTCTATTACCAATCACCATAGACTATGTTCTTGTGTGACCTTCAATTCTTGAAGTTTCTGTTTCAAAAGTCTCAGTTTCTCAAAGATTACTGTGTGAAATATGAGGATTAATGCTCTCTAATTCCATTTTCATTAGTTGCATACTATCTGGACATTAGCTCATCACTTAGTGCTTCTTCCAAGTGAGGATACTTTATTTAGACCTGACTTTGGAATTTATGATTTAACCTTATGACATTATGTTCTCATTGCTAGTATTTCTGGCCTCTGGTTAAGTACCCCCACTAAGACACATGGCAATCTCTCAAATCATCTCTTAATGAAATTTAACATAAACTCCACAAAAATAAGAGCAATAGTAATAATCATTAATGAGCTATGACTAAGAAACAGACACTGTATTAAGAACTTTATATATAATACTTTCTTTTATTGAGTTATAACTTAACCCTATGAGGTAGGAAACTGTTCTTGTATCTATTCTTACAATGAGGAACTTGAGACATAGTAATGGAAAGGTGACATCTAAGTAGATAGATCTAGGTCAAGCAGAATTGCGAACCAAAGTTCATGCCCCCAACAACAAAACTTTCTCTAGTGGCTTTCATTATTGTTGATCTATGTTAATTTTTCATGCAAAGGCTGCCCTGGATGGCTCAGCTTTTTGCTCTGCCATGATTCATATACTAATTCATTCATTCATTCAAATAATAATTATTGAGGACATCTTATGAGCAATCAGTATGCTAGTCATTAGGAATATGATAGCAAGCAACACAGATATAGACATACTTGGTGACACAGACTCGCTCAAGCAGATAATTGCAATTATAAACTATGATAAATGCTATATAGGTAAGTCTACACAGGGGAACCCACTCTAATCTGTGAAGAATAGCAGTTCATTGAACAAAAGTATGGCATGTTTCTGGAGAGGATGCAGTTAGAGAGTGTTCAAAGCAGAAGGAAAGATTTCATAGAAAACTTTGAGACTGCAAGGAATGCTACCAGTTGAGGAAAGACAATAAAGGAAAGACAGTGGAATGAGTCTGACCTAACTTTCCTATGTACATATATGAATATACCACAGTGAATTTCACTATCATGTACATTCACAAGACACTTAAAAAAATACCTATGTGTAAATAACAGAAAGATCAGTAGAGGGAAGGGAACAAGGTGAAGGGTAGGTATTGGGCACTGAATTAGATCCAGATATATCCCACACTTATATATTTATGTCCAAATGGAATCTACTGTCATGTATAACTAAAAAGAACAAACAAACAAACAAAAAAACCCAGCACATGTACAGGGAAAATGAAGAGTATGACATGACATATTAAAGATTGGTAGGGGCATTATGTCTGTTCACATAAGCCTCGTGAGTAGATAAAGTTACAATGAAATTGTGTTGTCATCAGAAGAGTAATGGAAATATATGGATCAGTTTAAGAGGGTAGCTCACATGCAAAGATTGGTGTGTGTGTGTATGTGTGTGTATTTGTGTGCATGTGTGTGCTCATAAAAAGTTGTGGAATATAATTTGAAAGTTTTGTATTTTATTTAGAGACAGGGTCTTACTGAGTTGCTTAGTACCTCATTTTTGCTGAGGCTGGCTTTAAATTCCTGATCCTCCTGTCTCAGTCTCCTGAGCCACTGGGATTACAGGTGTGCACCACCGCACCTAGCACCTTTTAATAATTTTTAAGTGCCCAATACAGTTGTTAACTCTAGGTGCAACACTGAATAACAGATCTCTAGAATTTACTCATCTTGTATAAGTAAAACTTTATATCCATAGAGCAGCAACTACCTACCCCTATTCTAATATGGCAATTTTAGGGCTAATGCTAAATTTGGAGGTTAATATGGCAATTAGGCATGATTCTATTTTCATACATCATATTTGAATAATATAATAATTTAGAAACACCCACCTAGAAAGAATTAATTGGTTGAAATAACTGGTAATTAATTAATTTGTTTAAATAATTTTCAAAGTAATATGGTTAATGATGAATCCAAAAGTCACAAACTGGGGCATAAAAAAAAATGTGACCTTATTACATATAATGAAACTCAATATTACTCTGAAGTCCATCATCTACACAGAACAAATGGACAGATCTATTCCTTTCTAGCATACTCAGTATAATTCAGTAATTTGGAAGACAAAATCAAGTTAAAATCTAGTTTAAAGTTTAATCATGTTGGACAAATCCTTATCCCTTAATGGTCTTCCTTCTCTTTGTATGTCCTTATCTCTGGTATGATCTAAGTTACTGTTGGGAACATTAATAACACGCCAGTAGACAGAAACTCTCTGGCTTTCTCCCACTTCCTGATACGGGAACTTGGCTGAGCCAAGGGGCGTTCCCCTGACGTAAGATGAGAACTGAAACCACCCCAAAGATAGGCCAATGGCTCCGCCAATGGCATCCTCCCATGCTTCTTATGTGTCCCTATAATCTTTCTGCTGATTGGCCCATGTCCTCTATAAGACCGTCCAACTTCCTCAATAAACTGAGTTCCTGCACTGATCAGTGACCGGGCTCCCTGGTATGTTCCTGGGCCTTCTAAAGGCAGGAGAGGGAATATCAGCGGCCTTTACTTTCCCAATCTAGTCTCCTCTTTGAGGTAGGCCCCTCTGGCCTCTTTTGCTGAACAAAAGAGGTCCATCCCGGGCATGGGGGGCTAAAGACTTCAACCCTTATAATATTCTGACAAGTTACTAGGTATTTTAGTAGTAGGGAGGTGCTTACATATTTTCCTGGTGTAGTAGAAATGGTATGTGGTCATTACTAACTGCAGTTTGAGTTTTCTCATGCCTCTTATTCACTGGATATCAGATTCCATCCTCACATATAGTTCTAACATATAGTAAGGATTTAATAAGAGTATAATCTTTGATTAATTCAAAGAAACATTTTTAACACGTCACTTTTAGATTGCTTACCTAAATTTATTGTGGTCTAGACCATGTCTTAATCATTCTGCAATATTTTAATGATGCCTTATACACTGTAGTTAGTCTACAAAGTTTTGATAAACAGATTTGAATTAGTTTTTTCTCTGACACTTTCTCTAAAGGTTGTAAGGCTCTTGCTGTATTTGGTGAGAGATAAGAGAATAGAAGAAGTAAAGGGTGAAGAAGTTTCAATAAATACAATATCTCCATGTGCATTTATCAGACTTGTTTTGTCTAATTTTCATACCCAGGCTTCACTCAGCTATGGGAATAAAATGAGGTCACATTGTCTTTCTTTCCTTATTAAATTTTTAATGCCCAGCTTATGAAACTTCAGGCCTCTATACTGAAATGTAAGAATCCTCCAAAGCAAGTATACCTGATTATTTCTGGTAACAGCAAAGAATTGTCATACATATTTTCACAACTGAGCTAGGTGTTTTCCACTCTCTCTCTCTGTCCTGTTCTTTTGCTTCTCTACCAGTGGCCACTCTCCAGGATACCATGAAATGGAAGCTCACTGTTAGCACTTTCTAGAGACTGCTATCATCTCTACCAACAGTGTCCCAGTATGCCCAAGAACCATGAGTGACACAGGATTCCCAGCAGAGCTGGGAAGATTAGACCTTGTATTTGTTGGCTATCTCATTTTGTCCTGTGGGGCCTGAAAAGACACTGTTAAAGTCCTGGGTTTCAAAGATTCACTCAATATACTTATGCTTTCAATTTTTTTTCAAATTTATTTTATTGTAACATTTTTGCAATCAAACAAGAGCATTTATTATCAGTAGTTCCTATCTCCACAAATATGTATCTTTTTTAGCAAAAACGTAAAGGACCTACTTGTCATACACATTAGCAGAATGAATGCATGTTCTCTCTATGTACATTAATGAGAACTATGAGGGGGTTTATTTCTAGAATTCCAGTGCATGCCTGGGTTGAATACCACGAATTTTGTTTATAATTCCTTTTTCTTTTCCTTGAATGATTTAGGTAATTACTTCAACTTTTCACTAAACTATACAGAAGTAAAATTTCTATATTTTAAAATAATAAATTAATGATTGCCATAGACATGAAACAAATAGTAAAAGCACATTAAAAATAAGGCAAAAGAGAAAATATATCAATAATTTATTTAGTGCTATTTAGATACTTTAGAGGAAAAATGTAAAAGAGAATAATATTGCAATTGCATTTACTAATTGCCAAATAGGGAGATCAACAGGATATGAAAGACTCTAGGGAAACACAAATCTGCATAATTATCAACTTCAGTAATTCTTCTTTCTCAATAAGTTTTTTAAGTATAATTATTTTTCATTCTTTAAAGACTATGGAAAAATATTGCTATAATAGAATATATAATCAATTTATTCACAAGAAGAATATGTGCTTATTAAAATATTGAGATAGGAAAAAACTTTCATTAGTAATTAGAGCCTCTCTACAATAATATGTGAATCATAAACTTCTGATTTCTATATTGTGTGCTGAGCTTGCCTGACTGTCTTTTCCTTCTGGTACTTTGTAAAATCATGCAATGATTAATTTCTAGAGCATGGATTCTCAAACTTGATGGGACTTTGGTATTATCTGGAGACACAGATACCTGGGTATCCCATCAAGCAATTTTGATGTAATTAATATGTGCTACAACCTGGAATCTGGGAGACATACATACAAACTTCACCAGATTCTAAAGTGCAGCCAAATTTAGGAACATTTTCCCTAGAATTAGAGGATTTTTTATATCTCCTCTCCCTCTAACCATGATAAGCATTGTTAAATATATGGATGAAGTATTTTATAGGGTTTCAAGAGTACAGGCTCTGAATCCAATTGCTTAGGTTGGAGCTTCCAGTCTACTATGTCATAGACATATCACTTTAACTTACATGGCAGTTTCTTCATCTGTATAGGGAGGATTAGGTTACCTATCTCAGATTTGCGATGAAAACTAATTAAATCATGCAAAATATTTGGCAAAATCTAGAACATAGAATGCACTCAATATCTATTAGTCATTTGTAATTATGATTATTATTAATAAAGTAGATAAAACATGTAGATTATATATCAATGCATCTAGCACACTAAATGTTTGCCATTATTATTATTTTTATTAAACTATGTTTATAATACAAAATGTAAGCCTTATCCAATGGCCAATTTTTAAAGAGATAAAATTTTGTATATTTTGAGGTTTAC
The DNA here is from genome assembly GCA_025594165.1 of Tamias sibiricus. Classification (NCBI taxonomy): domain Eukaryota; kingdom Metazoa; phylum Chordata; class Mammalia; order Rodentia; family Sciuridae; genus Tamias; species Tamias sibiricus. Next base: position 132,641,795 of record CM046667.1, read on the forward strand.
TTGTCAGATATATCTATATGGTAAAAACAGTTACTATAGTTAAGTGGAGTAACATCTATCATCTCACATAATTACTTTTTAGTGGAAAAGAGCAGCTAAACTCTGCTTATTTAACAAAAATTCTGAGTATAATACAATTTTATTACTTTAGTCATTATATTGTGCATTAAAGAAACCAATTTTTAGAGTTTAATTAAGAGATAAATATATTACTGCACTTAAAATATAGACTAGAATGAAACATTTCACTTTTTAAAAGCTGAATTTGTATAAAGTCCCATGTTCAATCTTCAAATCCAATATATGACTCTGATAGTCAAACTAAGAAGTAAAGTAATATATAACTAGAAGAAGGGTTAATATTCTCCTATTTTAAATGAGCAAAAGTTTTTTTGTATTCACTTTGTTTATAACATGAAAAATTCTTTTCGTATGTGCTAGAAAATTATCATGCAGATAAGAGTAATCAAAGAGGAAGTGAAAGTAGTAACACATATAATGAAATGAAAAGGATTTCTTCAAATTATCTTTTGGAAATTACCAGAACCAAACTGCTACAATCTTAGATCGATTGTGCATGCTTATTTTTATAACTTTTTATTTTAAAATAATTATTGAATCATAGAAAAGTTGCAAAATAGTACAAAGTGCTCTTGCTTCAGTGTCCTCTACTATCTTATTAAATCATAGTACAGTTATCAAAACCAAGAAATTAACATTGGACCATTTTTATTAACTAACCTACAGAATTTATTTGGATTCCACTAGCTTTTCCCTAGTGTCATTTTTCTTTTCAGAATCTAATGCAGGACGTCACATTTAATTTAGATGTCATGTCTCCTTATTGTTCTCCAATCCATGACAATCCTAAATCTTTCTTTGTCTTTATGATCTTAACAGTGGTAAATACTGGTCAGTTGTCTATACAATTTCCTTCAATTTTTGTGTTTCTGAAGTTTTCTCATGATTAGACTGGGATTGTGGATTTGGGGGAAGAATAGTACAGAGGTGAGATGTATTTCTCTGTAACATATCAAAGGATTCATGAGGTGGCATTTCTTATTTCTGTTGATGTTAATCTTGAACACTTTGTTAAGGTAGGGTCTGGTTGGTTTCTTCATGATAAAGTTATAAATATTCTGCTTTTTAATTAATAAACATCTTGGAATATTTTAAGACTATGAAAATATTGTTTTTCTTCAAACTTTTGCTCACTAACTTTAGGGAGAACCAAGATACATTGGTGGATTCACTTTCCACCATTTTTATTTAGTATTATTTTCTAATTCTCTCAATCATTTCACATTTATAAATTGGATTTCTTTGTAAGAAAGAGCTGTTCATTCCTGAATTTGCTTTATTTATGCAATTATATATTTATATTAGTATGGATTACCCATGCATATATATATTTTATTCTTTGGGTGCCAATTCACTGCTATCATTATAGATTTTACTGTTTAATTTGTTCCAGCTTTGTCTTTGAGGAACTCCTTTAAATTGAAGTCTTTTTCACGTACCTCCTCCGTTTTGAGTACTTCTTTCATTTTTATCACTAAAAAACTTTTCAAAACATTTTATTGATACTTGAACTTTCTTTTTTAAAAATATTTATTTATTTGCTTTAGTTGTACACAATGTGTTTATTTTTAGTGGTGCTGAGGATCGAACAAAGGCCGCGCACGAGCTAGGCAAGCTCTCTACCGCTGAGCCACAACCCCAGCCCGAACTTCCTTAATAGGGCAGAAAACATGTCTCTTTCCATTTTCAAGATGAGATACATCAAATACCTCATGCATTCATTTAATCCAGTAGTGTGTCATGAGGTAATATGTTACCTTTGAGGCTGAACTTGCTACATAGAGATTGTTTTGACTATTAAACATTTCTTATATTGAAGTAAAAACTCTACAGCTTCTACATATAGGGCTTACATGATTTTGCATCTATTCAAATGTTTCAGAAGTTGACTTAGAAAAGGGTCAATGAGTTCTTATAATTAAATTTCTTATGATCATGTAATGGGACCATTATATTTGTTTATTAGTACATATAATTATTGAACAGAAAAAAATAATTTTATTCCAGTTGCACTTGAAAGCTGTGGCTAGTCTTTCTTATACTATTATTTTATTTGCCTCATTATTAGTGAACTGTGGCTTCCCAAATAATTGCATACAAACATATACAATGACATAAATACAACTATTTAGAAAAAAATCTATGAATGCATCTTCTATAACATCACTTTTGTGGAATAATCCTACTTCAATGACCTTGAAATCTCTCTGCTATTGCTGAGATTTTATTCACAAAAGCAGTCGTAATAAATGAAAAACATACACCTTATGTGGATAACTGAAGTCTGACCTACAACCTGTTTAGTATTTTATTTTTTATATATTTTTGGTTGTAGATAGACACAATACCTTTATTTTATTTATTCATTTTTATGTGGTGCTGAGGATCGAATCTAGTGCCTCACACAGGCTAAGCAAGCACTCTACCACTGAACCACAATTCCAGCCCAATCTGTTTAGTATTTTTGAAAGAGAAAACTAATCTTTTAATATAAAATTATGTTATAAACCAGTACAAAAAGAAAATTTATCATGATTAGCACCATCGTCTCTATTGTAGATTTTCTCAGCTGCTTGTGAGCTAGTTCGTATTTATAGATTTTCCTATCTGCATGATGGCATGAGGCCAAGACAGCAGGCAAATGAGGAAGAAGACTTGTGAGAATTGTCTGTGATTCTGATAGAGTAGTGATATGGCAATATGCAGATTTGGGAGGGCTGTCAGATACCCAAGGCCTTGGTAGTCACAGATCCCCAGTACACAGTGAGTATGGCTTGATATTGGATGGATGTTATTCTCTTTAGGGTCATTAATTCCTTCTATTTCTGTTTGTATTCTCTCATCCTTTTGCTTAACTCATAATGTATGCTCAATAGATTTGTTTTTGAATTAATGAACAACTTATCTGATTTTAGCTGCTTAGTGCCGTAGGAAAGTAAGCCACAATGTTCTGTGTACTTATATGAATACACCACAGTGAATCCCACCATTGTGTACATCCATAAGAAATGGGTACTAATTAAAATAAGATATATTCCATGCTTGTGTAATTATATCAAAATGAATTCCACTGTCATGTGTAACTAAAAAGAACCAATAAAAGAAAATTAAAAAAAAAAAAAAAAAAAACAGTAAATGACAGACACACCCAGCTTTCTCAGCTAGCTTTAGTCCCAAATTCAGTAGCTAGCATGCAAGAGTTTCTGAAGAATCTCATCCACAGTCTGGGCAGAAGCCTCATGAGCTTAAAGATGATAATGAAGCTGAAACTCTTGATCAGTTTTCTCAGAATTTTGTCTTCAGTAATTGATCATTCCTTAGCCTATTGATTTTCTCTTTAAAGAAAAATTGCTTTCTTTTTCTTTTCTAGTTACAATGAATGAACAGTGGCATTCATCATTGTGAGTAATTCTTATTCCAATTTAATTTAGCTGTCATCAATAAAATATCCCAATCTTAGGAATAAAGTAGGACCATGATTTGAAATTGTTTTCTTATCCTTTTGTACCCCTTGATTTTTATCAAAATCAATGTAAATTAAATGATTTTAGAGTTTCAGGTGGGAAAATTACATTCTTATAGGGATATAAATTTGGTGCCTGGCTCTAAATAATTCTGTGTCAGACAGAAATGGTATTTTGGGGTTAAAAAAATAAACAAAAATATGTAGAAATGTCTGAACATATACTTTTTAGAAGCATCTATTTGCCCTCAAGCTAAGAATTAATGCAATTACCTAGGTAATTTAAGCCAAAAGGCTACTAGTGAAAAAACTCTCCAGGTATTTCAGTTATATTCAAATAACTAATTCCTTCAAATTAGTACAGATACATAACCAATTGAGATAAAAAATAAATAATGTCTCCAGGTTTATCCATGTTATTTCAAGTGAGAGGATGTGCTTTTTTAAAAGCAGAATAATATTTCAATGTTTATATATATACATTTTGTTTATTCATCCATCCATTGACAGATACCTAAGGTTACTTCCATGTTGAATATTGTAAATAATGTTGCTGTGAACATTGGAGCACAGATAGCTTTGCAAGGTGTAGATTTCATCTCTTTTGGGTGCATGCTCAGAAAAGAAATTCCTGGAACATATTGATGGCGCTTTTAATGTTTTAAATTTTTTTTTTCAGTTATACATGGACACAATATCTTTTTTTGTTTATTTATTGTTCTGTGGTGCTGAGGATGGAACCCAGTGCCTCATATGTGCAAGGCAAGCACTCTGCCACTGAGCCACAACCCCAACCTGATAGCACTTTTAATTTTTGAAGAAACTCTGTACTATTTTACACAATGGCTGTGCCAATTTGTATTTCTAACAGCAATATACAAGTGCTCCCATTTTTCCTCGTACTCTCACAACACTTATTATCTCTTATCTTTGTGATTAGGCATCCTAACACATGTGAGGTTTCATTTTGCATTTTCCTGATGATTAGTGAATTTTGAGCACTTTTTCGTGTACCCCAGTTTAGTTCCTTTTCCCATTTTAGAGGGGTTATTTGTGTTTTGTTTTGTTTTGTTTTAATTTTTATGTTATTTTGTGGGGTTATCAAATTATGTGAGTTTTCTTATGTATTTTTCATTTTAATCCCTTATCAGAAGCATGTGTTTGAAATATTTACCCATTCTGTAGGCGGCCTTTTCATTTTGGTGACCACTTTCTGTGCTAAGTGAAATTTCTAGATATAGAAAAATACACTGTATAATTTTATCTATGTGCAGAGTCTAAAATTTGTAAAATAGAAACAGAGAGTGGACTGGTGGTTATCAGCAGTAGGGAGGTAGGAAAAATGTAAAGGTTCAAATCACAGGGTACAAAGTGGCTGTTAAATAGTGTGTTAGTCAGCTTTGTGTCACTGTAGGCCAAATTACCCATACTTCCTAAGAATAATTTAGGGGAAGAAAAGTTTATTTTGGCTCATAGTTTCATAGGTCTCAGTTCATTGTCTCCCAATCCCATTAATCTGGGCCCCCAATGAGGCAGAACACCATGGCAGAAGACTATGGCATAAGAAGGCTGCTCAAGTCATGGCAGCAGGAAAGAGAGAAAGAGTATCCAGTGACAAATATCATCCCCAAAGGTATGTTCCCAGTGATCAACTTCCTCCAACTATGCCCTAATTGCCTGCAGTTACCACCCAGAAGTCCATCCAAATTATTGTCAATTGGATTAATCCACTGATGAGGTTACTGCCCTTATTGCCTAAAGGTTCCATCTATGAAACACTGCATTCGGGATTGATTATGCTTTCAATATGTGAGTTATCTAGGGGACATTCCCAATCTAAACCATAACATATAGGATGAACATATCTGGAGATTCAAGGTATAGGATGAAGACTATGGTTAATAATCTTGTATTCTACAGTAGACATTTGCAAAGACAGTAGATTGTTGGGGGCTCACCCCTGAGCTATTTGAATAGCCACTACTCGGCCTTGGAGCCAAGAATATTTTGGTCTGGCATTGCAAGTGATTTTGTGGCTTCTCCCACTTAATGGATTATGCAAAGTACATGGTAACCTCAGTCTTCGATTGCTAGAGAGACTGCTCTGTAGCTCCAGCCTTGGGTGTTACCCACGGGGCTCAGACAACCCCACTCCTACCTTATTTGGCAAAAGAAGATTCCATTGAAATCCTTTGAAACCCACTTGTATAAATAAAGCAAATGCAGGCTCTTATCTCTCTTTCCGTCCAGTGTGGAAGCAGGACCCCTAAGGTCATAGAGCTGTCCCGTCCTCGCTTTTCAAAATTACTTCTGTGTCGTGTGAATTTTCACCATAGTTCTCAGCCAGCACATTTCATGCAAGGGAAACCCAAAATTCATAGCACATGCAATAAGTGAATGAGAGTAGATTTTAAGTGTTTCTCTCTCATGCATGCACACACACATATGCACAAAGAGGTGATTGCTATGTTAATTTGTTTGACAATGGCTAATAACCATTTCACAATATATATGTATATTAATATGTGCACCATAATATACACAATAAAAATTTAAATAAATATTGAACTCTAGTTGTTGAGAAGATAGGGCTGTAAGAGCAGTAAGAACATAACAATGTTAAGCAAAATATCAGCTCTCAAAACAACTTTTTGAATATATTGAAATTGTTCTGTCTTGAAAAATCTGGTCTTATGGATTCAACCTAAATCAACCACTTTTGAGTCCTGACTGTGTTCAAGCAGTATCACTTCTTTGGATATGAATGTGTGTCATAAGAAACGGAGCATAATATAGTAGGAAAATGATGCATTTTTTTTCTCTGCATTTTTTTTTGCTGCTTTTCCTGGAATGATTTTTGTGTGACTTAGCCTTTAAAAAAGAGTTTGATACTACTATTTCTGGGATAACTTTTTTTGTTTTTGTTGTTGCTAGGAATCAAATCCAGGGATTTCCACATAAAAGGCAAGTGCTCTACCACTGAGCCAAACCACAACCCTCAAGAATACCTTTCTTGACAGTTCATGTGACACTGATCATCCATATTTAGTCTATCTGAGAATACTCTGGACATCTATTTTATGCCCTTTCTGCATTGCTGGATACCTTTGCATGTACACAGATATGAGTAGATATAGTGGTCTATAATAGTTGTCTAGAATTGTATTTAAAAGAAAAACTAATTTTATCGCACTATAAAATCTTAGCTCCTAAACCTAACCATTTTTGAACACATATTTGGAGATAATTCCTAAAATTGTGTTTTGGCTCTATGCCTGTGGAAGAAAATGCTTTGTGTTTACCAAAAAGTGTAAATCTACTTAATGACCCTTATAGTTTAATTTGATATGGCCATATAATGAAATACTATGCTTCAACTAAAAATCATGTTTTAGAAGTTCTTTTAATGGCTCACAAGATGCTGCATGACTTGATTCTTCTTTGGCTTTCAGACCCATTCTCTATTAGTCCTCTCGCTCATTCCATTCCAGATATACTGACTTCCTTGGTGTTCTTTGAAAACATCAGTCACACAGATAGCTCAAGGATTTTAAGTTGTTCATTCTATTTAGAGCACTCATGCTTCAAATAGAGAGCTCATACTGGAATTTTTCTAAAGAAAAGTATGTATCCTCTGATATATATGAAGCTACAAATTTTTTGCTCTTGTGTTCATAAAAGCATCTATTTTTTTATTCCACTATAACATCATAGCCTCTAAAACTGATAATTTCTGGAGACAGATTTGAGACAATACTGAAATTGTGTTTTGACGTTATGCTTGTGGAAGACAATGCCATGTATCTACCAAACACCATTTTCTAGTCCTCTTGAGCTCCTAAAGCCTACATTGTTGTCGCTTCCTTAGATTAAAATGAGACTGGGTTTTGACCAACGAAATATGAATGGAAGTGATGTGGCATGCTCCCTGACATGGTAAAACCCTTCCATGTGATCCTCTATGCTTTCTTTTTCCCCTTAGAAAAAGTGTGTATCTATGTGGAATAGACTCCCCTATGTCACTTACCTTGACATACAATGTGAATAAGAAATAAACATTTATGAATTTAAGGCCAAAATGTTGAGATCATTTGGTTACAAAAATTAGTATATTCTGATCCCTAACAATTATCTTAAATCTTACTTTTAATAATGAAGCTGGTTAAATTGATTAATTTACACAGTTCAGTTTGGGCTATGAAACTTACTTGTTTATCCATGCATTTATTAATTTTGATTTTTCATACTATTTTCTCTTTTTCAAAAGTATTTAAGGGGAATTTTGCATGTGCATAAACTAAAATTTGTTTACTTACCGTTACCATTACCTTGTTTTCTTTTTGTTTAGGGCCGAGGACTGAACTAAGGGCCCTACATATGCTAGGCAAGTACTCTGCCACTGAATTAAATTCTCAACCCCTAATTTACTTGCTTTTATCCAATCTGAGTACATTCATATTGATTATCATCAATATCCAGAATTTTGTTTCTCATCTGAATCTTGAACGCTGTACCCCTTGAAAAATAACTTCCCATCTCCTCCTGCCACAGCCCTTGCCAATTACCATTATACCTTCTGTCTCAATAAATTTGACTGTCCTAGTTACCTCATAATTAGAATCATACAGTATTAGTCCTTTTTATGACATGCTTATTTTACTTAGTATAACATCTTTAAGTATATGTCAGAATTTCCTTCCTTTTTATAGGTGAATAATATTACATTTTATACATATGATGGAATTTATTTATCCATGCATCTGTCAACGACAATTGGGTGTTACTATCTTTTGTCTATTGGGAATAATGCTGCCATGAACATGGATCTACAAATAATTACTTGAGCCCTTTTTTTCAATTCTTTTGGGTATATACTCAGATGTTTTAATATTTTGAGGAACCACTATATACTACTTTCCATATGGTTCCACCATATTACATTCCCAACAAAAGTTCATAAAAGTTCTAATTTCTAATTTCTCTATATCCTTGAAAACACATATTCTCTAATTTTTGATAATAGACATCCCAATGGGTATAGGAGGTATCTCATTGCAGTTTGGAATCACATTTCCCTAATTACAGATGTTGAGTATCTTTTCATGAGCTTATTGGCCATTTGTATATCTTTTTTGTTGAAAAGTCTCTTCAAGTCTTTGCAATATCTTATTTTTTTGTTGTTGAATTATTGGTGTTATTTATATACTCAGGATATTAATTCCTTATCAAATGTATGATTATAAAATGTTTTCCCCATAATTCATGTTAATGCACTTTCAGTATTTTGGAGTTAATAGTTTGAAATGATGTCACAACACATACTAGTCTATGGGGATATTTTTACCACTGCTAAAATAATGTAAAATTTTGGAATTGTAATTAGAAAAAAAGAATATTATTAACTAACACTTTAATTAATTTCCCTATTTATCTTTTTTATTCAAAGTGTTCTATTTATAATAGTAGTATGCATTATAATTCATACTAAACATATAAAGCATCTTTTTACATAACACTGTTTTTTTGCAATGTATATTCGTACCCTTCAAATCTTCAGTCATGCATTTAGGATAATGATATCCATCTTATTCATCCACCTTTTCTTTTTTCCCCTCCATCCCCCCTTGCTTCCTTCCTGCCCCTCCCTCCCCTTTGACCATTTGAAAGTTCCTCTAATCCTCCTATGTACCCCGACCCAACACCACTGTGAATCAGCCTCATTATATCAGAGAAAACTTTCGGTATTTGGATTTTTGAGATTGACTGATTGCTGCGTTACTTCTTAATGGGGCCGAGGTCTAAAGCTACCCCCCCTTTTTGGGCCCAAAAAGGGGGCTCCTTCTGCCAGCAGAAAGAGTTAAAGTAGCTTACCTGGCGAAGATAGGCTTAACGGACAAAAGTTGCCGAGTGTCTTACCCCCGCCTGATTGACGGACACCACGCCACACCCGGGGAGTTTTGGTAGAAAGCAATGCCAAAAACTCGGTTTATTGAGGAAGTTGGACGGTCTTATATAGGACATGGGCCAATGAACAGAAAGATCATAGGGACACATAAGGATCATGGGCGGATGCCATTGGCGGAGCCATTGGCCTATCTTTGGGGTGGTTTCAGTTCTCACAGCCACGCCCCCTGCTTAGCCTAGGTCCTGTAACAGGGCGTGGCAATGTAGCAAGCAGCCAGAAAGCAGTGTAAGGTCCCGACATTGACTAATTACACTTAGCATTATATTCTCCAACTTCATCCATTTACCTGCAAATGCCATTATTTTATTCTCTTTTATTGCTGAGTAAAATTCCATTGTGTACATATACCACATTTTCTTTATCTACTGATCTACTGAGGGACATCTAGATTGATTCCACAACCTAGCTATTGTGAATTGTGCTGCTATAAACATTGAAGTGGCTGTGTCACTGTAATGCTGTTTTTAAGTCCTTTGGGAATAGACCCAGGAGTGGGATGGATGGGTCATAGGGTGGTTCCATTCCCATTTTCCCAAGAAATCTCCATACTGCTTTCCATAACGGTTGTACCATTTTGCATTCCCTCCAGCAATGTATGATTGTGCCTTTTTCCCCACATCCTTTCCAACATGTATTGTTGTTTGTGTTCTTAAGAGCTACCATTCTGACTGGAGTGAAATGAAATCTCAGAGTAGTTTTGATTTGCATTTCTCTAATTGCCAGCGATGTTGAGCATTTTTTCATGTATGTGTTGATTAATTGTGTATCTTTTTATGTTGTTTATTTTTTTAAATTTGTACTAGTAGTATGTATTACAATTCATAATGCACATATATAGCATCTTTTTACATACAGCTATTTGTATACAAAGTATATAAGTACCATTCAGATCTTCAAAAATGCATTTAGGATAATGATAACAATCTCATTCAACCAATTTTTTTCCTTCCCCCCCTCCCCCTTGCTCCCTCCCTTCCCCTCCCTTTCCTTTGACCATTCTAGTGTTCCTCTAACCCTCCTATGTACCTCCATACAACAACACTGTGAATTAGCCTCCTTATATCAGAGAAGACATAAGGTATTTGGATTTTTGGGATTGGCTAACTTCACTTAGCATTATATTCTCCAACTTGATCCATGTACCTGCAAATGCCATTATTTTATTCTCTTTTATTGCTGAGTAGAATTCCACTTTGTATATATACCACATTTTCTTTATCCTCTCATCTACTGAGGGACATCTAGGTTGGTTCCACAACCTACCTATTGTGAATTGTGCTGCTATAAACATTGAAGTGGCTGTGTCACTGTAATATACTGTTTTTAAGTCCTTTGGGAAGAGACCCAGGAGTGGGATGGCTGGGTCATAGGGTGGCTCCATTCCCAGTTTTCCAAGAAATCTCCATACTGCCTTCCATAACGGTTGTACCATTTTGCATTCCCTCCAGCAATGTATGAGTGTGCCTTTTTCCCCACATCCTTTCCAACATTTATTGTTGCTTGTGTTCTTAATAGCTGCCATTCTGACTGGAGTGAAATGAAATCTTAGGGTACTTTTGATTTACATGTCTCTAATTGCCAGTGATGTTGACCATTTCTTCATGTATTTGTTGATTAATTGTGTATCTTCTTCTGAGAAGTGTCTTTTCAATTCCTTAGCCCTTTTATTGATTGGGTTATTTGTTTTTTTGGTGTTAAGTTTTTTGAGTTCTTTACATATTCTAAAAATTAGTGCTTTATCTGATGTGCATGTATAAAATATTTGTTCTCAATTAGTTGGCTCTCTATTCACCTCACTGATTGTTACTTTTGCTGAGAAGAAGCTTTTTAGTTTGAATCTATCCCATTCATTAATTCTTGATATTAATTCTTGTGCTATGGATTCTTATTAAGGAACGTAGGGCCTAATCCGACATGTTGGAAATTGGAGCTTACTTTTTCTTCTATTAGGCGTATTGTCTCTGGTCTAATTCCTAGGTCCTTGATCCACTTTGAATTGAATTTTGTGCATGGTGAGAGATAGGGGTTTAATTTCATTTTGTTGCATTTTTCCCAGCACCATTTGTTGAAGAGGCTATCCTTTCTCCACTGTACATTTTTTGGCGCCTTTCTCTAATATAAAATAGCTGAAATTATATGTATTAGTCTCTGTGTCCTCAACTCTGTACCATTGGTCTACCAGTATGTTTTGGTGCCAATACCATGCTGTGTTTGTTACTATTGCTCTGTAGTATAATTGAAAGTCTGGTATTGTGATGCCACCTGCTTCACTCTTCTTGCTAAGGATTGCTTTAGCTATTCTGGGTCTCTTATTTTTCCAGATGAATTTCATGACTGCTTTTTCTATTTCTTTGAGGAACATCATTGGGATTTTGATTGGAGTCGCATTAAATCTGTATAATGCTTTGGGTAGTATGGACATTTTGACAATATTAATTCTTCCTATCCAAGAACAAGGCAGGTCTTTCAATCTTCTGAGGTCTTCTATAATATCTTTCTTTAGTGTTCTATAGTTTTCGTTGCAGAGGTCTTTCACCTCTTTCGTTAAGTTGATTCCCAGGTTTTTTTTTTTTTTTTTTTTTTTTTCTTTTTGATGCTATTGTAAATGGGGTAGTTTTCATCATTTCCCTTTCAGAGGATTTGTCACTGATGTACAAAATTGCCTTTGACTTATGTGTACTGATTTTGTATCCTGCTACTCTGACGAATTCATTTACTAGTTGTAAAAGTTTTCTGGTACAGTTTTTTGGGTCTTCTACGTATATTATCATGTCATCAGCAAATAGTGCTAATTTGAGTTCTCCTTTTCCTATCTGGATCCCTTTAATTTCTTTTGTCTGTCTAATTGCTCTGGCCAGAGTTTCAAGTACTATGTTAAATAGCAGTGGTGAAAGGGGGCATCCCTGTCTTGTTCCAGTTTTTAAAAGGAATGCTTTCAATTTTTCTCCATTTAAGATAATATTAGCCTGGGGCTTTGCATAAATAGCTTTTATAATGTTGAGATATGTTCCTGTTATTCCTAGTTTTTCTAGTGTTTTGAACATAAAGGGGTGTTTTATTGAAAAATGCTTTTTCTGCATCTATTGAGATGATCATATGGTTTTTACCTTTAAGTCTATTGATTTGATGTATTATGTTTATTGATTTCCGAATGTTGAACCAACCTTGCATCCCTGGGATTAAACCCCACTTGATCGTGGTGCACTATCTGTTTTTGTATTTGATTTGCCAGAATTTTGTTGAGGATTTTTGCATCTATGTTTATTAGAGATATTGGCCTGAAGTTTTCATTTTTGGCTGTGTCTTTGGCTGGTTTTGGAATTAATATAATACTGGCCTCAGAAAGAGTCTGGAAGAGCTCCCTCTTTTTCTATTTCTTGAAATAAGTTCAAAAGCATGTGTATTGGGTCTTCTTTGAAGGTCTTGTAGAACTCGGCTGTAAATCCATCAGGTCCTGGGCTTTTTCTACTTGGTAGCTTTTTGATGCTGTCTTCTATTTCCTCTCTTGAGATTGATCTGTTTAAATTGTGTATAGCCTCCAGTTCCAGTTTGGGCCATTCATATGACTCTAGAAATCTCTCAATGCTTTCCATATTTTCTGTTTTATTTGAGTACAAGTTTTCAAAGAGTAATTTCTAATTATCCTCTGTATATCTGAGGTGTTTGTTGTGATATTTCCTTTTTCATCATGGATGTTAGTAATTTGAGTTTTTTCTTTTCTTTTCATTAGCATTGCTAAGGGTCTGTCAATTTTATTTATTTTTTCAAAGAACCAACTTTGAGTTTTGTCAATTCTTTGAATTGTTTCTTTAGTCTCAATTTCATTAATTTCAGCTCTGATTTTAATTATTTCCTGTCTTCTACTGCTCTTAGTGTTGATCAGTTCTTCTTTTTCTAGTGCTTCGAGGTGTGAAGTTAAATCATTTATTCATTGTTTTTTTTTTTTTTTTTTTTTTCTTGTAAAGAATGATCTCAGGGCTGGGATTGTGGCTCAGCGGTAGAGCGCTCACCTAGCATGTGGGCGACCCGGGTTTGATCCTCAGCACCATGTACAAATAAAATGCATTGAATAAAACACATTGTGTATAACTAAAGCAAATAAATAAAAATATTAAAAAAAAAAGAATGAACTCAGTGCAATGAATTTTCCTCTTACTACTGCCTTCATAGTGTCTCAGAGATTTCTATACGATGTATCTGTATTCTCATTTACCTCTAGGAATTTTTTAATCTCCTTGATGTCTTCATCAACTCCTCGTTCATTCGGTAGCATGTTGTTTACCTCTCAGTTGTTGGAGCAGTTTTTTTTTTTTTTATTTCTTGTTTTATCATTGATTTCCAATTTCATCCAATTATGGTCTCATAGAATGCAGGGTAGTATCTCTACATTTTTATATTTGCTGAGCATTGCCTTGTGACATAATATATGGTCTATTTTGGAGAAGGAGCCATGTGCTGCTGATAAAAATGTGTATTCACTTACTGAGGGATGAAATATTCTATATATGTCCGTTAAGCCTAAATTATTTTTTTAAATGTTTATTTATTTGCTTTTAGTTGTACACAATGCGTTTATTTGTATGTGGTGCTGAGGATCGAACCCGGGTTGCGCACGTGCTAGACGAGTGCTCTACCGCTGAGCCACAATCCCAGCCCCCCCAAATTATTAATTGTTTTAATGAGTTCTATAGTTTCTTTATTTAGCTTTTGTTTGGATGATCTATCCATTGGTGAGAGAGATGTGTTGAATTCCCCTAGAATAACTGTGTTATGGTCTATTTTACTCTTGAACTTGAGAAGGGTTTGTTTGATGAATGTAGGTACTCCATTATTTGGGGCATATAGATTTATAATTGTTATATCTTGTTGATGAATGGTTCCCTTAAGCAGTAAGAAATATCCATCTTTGTCCCTTTTGATTAACTTTGGCTTGAAGTCTACCTTATTTGATATGAGAATGGAAACCCCTGCTTGCTTCCGCAGCCCAAGTGAGTGATAGGACTTTTCCCACCCTTTCACCTTCAGTCTATTGATGTCTTTTTCTATGAGGTGGGTTTCTTGGAGACAAGAAATTGTTGGGTCATTTCTTTTAATCCAGTCTGACAGTCTGTGTCTTTTGAATGGTGAGTTTAGGCCATTAACATTTAGGGTTATTATTGAGATGTGCTTCGTATTCCCATCCATTTTTATTTGTTTATGGTATTTAACTTGATTTGGTTTCTCTTCTGGTTGGTATTTCCCTTAGTTTAATATCTCCCTTTGTTGATTTTCATTATTATTTTTCTTTTCTTCTTCATGGAACATTTTGCCCATGATGTTCATAAGTGGTGGCTTTCAAGTTGTGAAATCTTTTAACTTTTGTTTGTTGTGGAAGGTTTTTTTTTCATCTTTGAATCTAAAACTCAATTTTGCTGGATATAAGATTCTTGGTTGACATCCCTTTTCTTTCAGAGCTTGAAATATGCTATTCCAGGATCTTCTAGCTTTTTAGGTCTGAATTGAAAAATCTGAATGTAGTCTGATTGGTTTCCCCCTATATGTAATCTGCTTCTTTTCTCTTGTGGCTTTTAATATTCTCTCCTTGCCCAGTATGTTAGGCATTTTCATTATAATGTGCCTTGGTGTGGATCTGTTGTGATTTTGTATGTTTGGTGTTCGGTAAGCCTCTTGAACTTGGCTTTCCCATTCATTCCTCACATTTGGAAAATTTTCTGCTATTATTTCATTGAATAAATTACTCATTCCTTTGGCTTGGAACTCTACACCTTCCTCTACCCAAATCACTCTTAAATTAGGTCTTTTTATGTTGTCCCATATTTATTGAATGTTCTGTTCTTGATTTCTTACCATTTTTTGCTGTGGAATGTACATTTTTCTCCATTATATATATTTTGTCTTCATTATCTGAGGTCCTTTCCTCCAAGTGGTCTAATCTGTTGGTGATGCTTTCAATTGAACATTTAGTTTGGTCTATTGCTTCTTTCATTTCCAGAACTTCTGTTTGATTTTTCTTTAGAACTTCTATCTCCCTACTGAAGTAATCTTTTGCTTCCTGTATTTGTTTTTGAAATTCTTTGTCAAAATTATGTTTCACCTCCTGTATTTGCTCCCTCATCTCATTTTTTAGTTCATTCTTAAGTTCCATAAACATTTGGAATATGTAATTTCTGAATTCCATCTCTGGCATTTCACCAACTGTGCTTGCCATAGAATCTACTGAGGAGGTATGTTGATTTGTTTGAGTCACTTTCTTCCCTTGTTTATTCATATTGCTTATGTGACTTTTCTTCTAGCACTGTGGAACCTCAACTATTTTGTTTTTACCTTAAAGCCTTATGATGTAGTCATAAGGTACAATGTACCTGTAGTACAATGCTATCAGATCCCCTTATCAATACTTTACACTTTAAAAGCAGACATTTTCTATTCAGATAATCACAGTTTGATCACAATGTACATATTTAGTTAACTCAGATATTGTCTCCAATTTACTCTGTATGATTGTGATGGAGTTTATAGTTTCAAGTATTGGACACAGAGATGATATGCTTAGGAAGAAAGAAGTGAATTGTTCTTTCTTAGGAAGTGTGAAAAGAGAATTCTGTGGAAGTGATTTAATATCCGCAGACAAGAGAGGAAAGAGAATGGAGTGAATGATTTAGTGGAAAGACCGATTTATATATAAACCAAACTTATGCAACCATTGAGAGAAGAAAGTAAGAAAGAAGGAAAAGAAAAAAAATATGACAAAGTAGTAGGAATTAGTGTAAAAGAGAGGAAAGAGAAAGTGAGTCAAAAATTAGAGAATAAACTATATATATCACACTGTATAGTTTAGTTGCCCCAGTTCTAGAAATCCCACTTTCCGCATATAACTTGTTTTCGTTTCTGTTGAGAGTGCAATGGCAGGGTGTAAATAAGAAAGATGAGGGAAGAAGAAAGTAGACAAAAGTGAGAAGGAAGAAAAGAAAGTGCAAAAAGGGGAATAAAAGCAAAGAAACAAATAAATACACAAACAAGGAAAATAAAAGAAAACAACAACAACAACAAAGTTGAACCCAGGAATAAATCTCAGGAACAAATCCCTGACAAACAACACCCTGTGAAGCCTGTCTTTTTTCCCTTCCAGTTTAAGCCAGTTGTCCCAGATCACATCCAGGCATTCACAGAGAACCTGGCAAGCTTGCAGACCGGGGCATGTTCCCCTGCTGTCCCACGCTGGGATGGCATCTCTGTGGTGGGCTGGCTGGTAAAGTCTGCCGGAAGGCCTAGCTGGGAAGCTTTTAGGCCGGGGCTTTTCCTCCTGCAGCGCCCCCCTATTTTTCATTAAAAATCAAAGACCATCTTTCTATGTTGACAGATAATCAGTTATTTGAGTCTACAGTCCAATGTCAGTTACATGCATATACTACTATTAAGTGCACTGCCAGTAATACACCAATGATAAAACAAGGGAAAATAAGTCATGCTAATCTTTCCATTGAGCCATTAGTATAGTGTATTAAGTAGAAACACTCAGGTATATTTCAAACATTTATTCAAGTACAAAAGGAAAAGTCTCAGGGAAAAACACATCTCTGGTTGTATACAAAGTATATTCACACCATTCATGACTTCATACATGAACTTAGGGTAATGATATCCATCTCATTCTGTATACAACCAGAGATATGTAAAAATGTGATCTATAAGCACAATATGAAATGTAATACATTCTTCTGTCATTTCTAACAACTTAGAATAAAAAATAAATTTGAAAAATAAAATAAAATAAAATAAAATAAATAATATAATTTTGGTAACCATGGGGGGGAAAAAAAAAACACGTCTCTGTTTGCAGTCCCAATGTAGGGAAATCTAAGTCATGGTTGCTTAGATTTACTATAAGCAAAATCCTTGAGACTGAGACTAGCTTTGTTCTAATATTCTCATTTTACACATACATGAGTGAACTAAGATTAGAACTTTAAGTGATCCATAGAATTACTGCCCAATTCTCTCCCTTTTTGAAAAGAAATAAATTTTCCTCAATAAGGGGAACGTTTATATTAACAATAAATGAGATCATGAAATGTCATGTAAAATTTTTGGGAAACATGGTAAATCCCATATGATTTTCCCCCAATTTTCTTATATTGGCTTGTATTTCTTATTGTATATATGTTATTCAGAATTAAATAATTTAGAGCCTTAGAAACCCTACCATCTCTACTGATGATATATCTAGAGGCTTTAATAAGCTTGAATTTTTAATAGAAGTCTAAATTGAAGAGGAAGGAAATAAGTTGGAGGGCAACTTCTTCATTATTTTAATGAATGATCAAAGAAACAAATGCAAGTCAGTCTAGTTTTCTCAACCACATCAAGATAATCTCAGGAGAAGTGTCTAACTTTTTGAAAACTTGAAAGAAATGCAACTTTTCTTAAGCCAATAATACACAAAATAACAAAGTTGTACTAAAGTATGACTGACATTGAGCATTCTAATGGTTTATAAGAGGATTTAATTTTAAATTGCTCAAAAACAATTTGCTAGTTCTATTAATTTTCTTATTTTCAAATGTATGAAATGTAAAATAATCCTCTGTTGGGTCTGAGTTCAAATTTTTAGAAACTCCTTTATTATGGCTAAATTAAATTAGATTTTACCTTCTATCTGAACTTAAGACTGAGAGCTTTCAACCATATTATAACTTCCAATGCAGGTTTTTTTTTTGTGTGTGTGTGATTTGGGGAAAACATTTTCTAAATATTTTCATTTATTCTGTAGGCATTTCAAGAGGCTCTGTGTCAACTTTACAAATTTAGCTTGGGTTAGCTTTATTACCCTTTTCATTTTAAGTTCTCTTTTCAAAAGAAGGAGGAAGAGGAGAAAGCAGGAAAAAGACAGGGTAGGGGCAGGGCAAGAAATAAGAAAACAGCTCTGTTACCATGATAGCATCGCTATGTTAATTTTGATTTTGACTTGAAGAGAGAATGTACTGTTTACATAAATATTTTTAAAACAATGACTGGTGCCAACTGAAATATCTACAGCTGTGGTTAAAACCATCTGTCAATGGAGATAAGGTCATATTGCAGAAGAAAAATATAAACATCTTAAAAGGGAAGTAAAAAGAATTTTTTCCCTTTTTGATTTTTTGGTGGAAAAGAAGGTTCTTGAATTCTTTCAGAGCAGAGTATTTTGGAACTATAATTCCAATCTTCAAACTTTCTAAGGTAATAATTTGACTCAGTTGGATTTTGTGGCTTCTTTTATTTCAACTTCCTGAGTAGTCAGGAAATACTTTATCTCCAGCACATAAGGGGCCACTCTATTTTATAACAGAAGAATAAGGTAGGTGTATGGGATCTAATCTATGACTCAGTATAAATTTGATTTTCCTACAAATTTATTTTTTCTGGCTTCTCTAGATATGATGTTTTTGATAATGCACAATAAATAAGTACTATGTAGCTCTGAGTTAAATATGGGGAAACAACTAACATTGGTTACATAATTCATCAGGTGACATAACAGATAATATCCACATAATCAAGAAGTACCCATTATCAATGCAATTCTACAAAAAGAATTATCAAATATAAATATTTAGTGTTCATGAAACATTATGTGCAAGGAGCTTTGGATACCACAACAGTGAGCAAGGAAAAAACTAAGGCTGGTATACATTTGTCTACTTTCCTGGAGTCATAATTAAGGGAAAACATCAAGATTCAAGTCTCAAGATTCAATGCCTTCAGATAATAAAACAATGTTTTTCTCCATTGCATACATATTGGATGTTATATATTGATTCATTGTTACATAAGATAGGTCATCAATGAGGTCATTCAGTAACTTTAGCCACAGTGCATGGTGTATGAATAATATATATGGATATCAAAAATGTATGTTTTTTATCAATATGCATTAAAAGAATTAATGTGATTTCTCAAACATCTTTAAAATGATTCATTTTCTCTATACTGCATAATGTAGTGGTTAAGGGCATAGAACTTTCAGCCTGCAGACCAAGTTTTGAATGCTGGCTCTGCTGTTTACTATTCAAGCTTGGACAATCTTTCTGTGTCTTTTTTTTTTTTTTCAATCTTAAAATTAATATAGAGTACCCAATTTATAGTGTTGCTATAAGGATTAAGTGACTTAATACTTGTAAAAATTTTAGAATAGAGTCATGTACCAAGTTAATGTGTTATGTATTTGTTAAGTAACCTAATGAATAAATATTTTGAAGGCCTTTGAGGGCCTCCTTTGATAGAAAACTCAGAAGTATCTAACTGTGACCTCCCCTTCCTATATCTCTGTATTTAAAGTTTCCTTTAGTTAAATACCTTAGGTAGTAAAGACAATCTTAAGATTGTAGATAAGAAAGGTACAGTAAAATACATTTTTTTGAGTAAATAAAGCACCCAAAATATCTGTGTTTAATGCAGAATAACTGTATGAAAAAATATATATTTAGGTAGAGAGTCCCCAAATTTTTGTTGCATTGCCAAAATGGTCATTGATTCAAAATATCAATGTGGAGAGAGCAGAATATGTTTTCTTGGCTTTGATTTCAGTTTTGTAGGCTCAATGAAGAGAGATGCCATCATGAATACTCATTATATTATGTGAAGAAAAATGTGATGAGAACCAAATGTTATGAACAGTTTCAGAGGAGAAAGCAATATTAAATCATGTCTTTCCAAAGGACTATATAGGATAGGAATTGAATAAGTATGACAACTTAAGAATGTAAAAGTGTTGCTCTACTATCTGAAGTTTTCCAATGTACTTCATCATAATTTGTGGGAATTACTGCACCCTATTTCAGCTGTTTATAAAGAAACAGACTCAAGCTACTCCAAAGTCAAAATTGTACCCTTGGTATATTGTTACCTCAAATTATGCTGAATTAACCTTTCTCATTTAGTATATTTCTTTGCATTTAGAGAAACTTGTATGTCAGATTTAAATTACAAGGTTTTTTCCTTCTTTCCTAATATTCACTAATTATTTTTCCTAGTTCTAGTGAAATATAATGAAGCAAATAAGATCTGATATTTGAGACCTTTGGAAAAATTCCTTAACATCTTCAAAACTTTAATTGTCTCTCCTACAAATGGGTATAATAGCAACTACCTACTAGGATGGTAGGGTAATATGTAATGGTATTTTGAAACAATAACTATTTTTATCCCCTGATTTATATACTCCTTCTTGAGCATTATGATACATTTTGCCTCAGTAGAAACATGACAGGACAGAAATTACATCCTAAAAGGAAATGTTCCTAGTTATTGTTTCCGAACCAAGTCTTTTGAAAATGAGAGGAACATTGAGAAAGAGAAAATAAATTTTTATTTTATACCCATTTGTTAGCTATTTCTGCATCAAGTTTACCCCCCAAACCTAGCAGCTAAAACTATAAACATTTATTAGATTGTGGCATCTGTGAGTCATTAATGTACTGGATCAAGGTTTCTTGTGAACCTGTAATCAAGATCTCACTTTTGGTCTCAAATCAAGATTGGAAATGAAGAAAGGAAGTGCCAACACCTGAAAAGGATTTGCACCTTGATTACCATGGGGAGAGTTAAGAAGACAGCAAGTGAGATTCCATAAAGGGAATGATTCTCTTATATCTCAATAAATGGAACATAAACAGTTCAGCAGTGATTATCCACCCCCTACTTGGCATGACAAATAGCAGAATCATTTCCAAATATTTGAGTATCGTGCAGAAGTAGTGACAAGAGTCACACTTGAAAGGCCCATAAGGAGAAATGAGGGATGTCTCCGTGGCTTCCTCCAAGTATCAGATTGCATAAATGGGCAGCTGGCTCTAAGAGAAAGAGGTACCAGAACTCCACTCACCTATGTCATTCTCAGCCAATTCTTTTGACACTTCATAAGCAACCAAAAATTCAGATACTAGACTGGGGCAATTTAAAGCATTCTGATACTTTAGGTGGTAGGTGTGAGCCACAAAATTAATTGGGTTAATTCATAGAAAAGGAAAGATCTACTGCTTCTACATTTGGT
This sequence comes from Tamias sibiricus, assembly GCA_025594165.1. Lineage (NCBI taxonomy): Eukaryota > Metazoa > Chordata > Mammalia > Rodentia > Sciuridae > Tamias > Tamias sibiricus. Next base: position 132,663,335 of record CM046667.1, read on the forward strand.
TACAGATTTTTTGTGGTACTGAAGATTGAACCTAGAGGTCCTCTATCACTGAGCCATGCCCCCAGCCCTTTTTATTTTATTTTGAGACAGGGTCTAGCTAAGTTGCCAAGACTAGCTCTAACTTGTAATCCTCCTGCCATAGTTTACCCAGTCATTGGGATTATAGGTGAGCACTACCATGCCTAGATACAGATTATTTTTATATATCCTGAGTATAAAGAACCTGGTTCCTATTTGGGACATTGTACATGCTTACTAAATGGTCGCTACAATTCTTTTAATTATTTCTCATGCTAATTCATATTGCAAATACCTCATAGAAATCAATTCTATGTAAATGATATAAACTGTATTGGAACTGAGTATATATTTTTGTGTTGGGGGTAGCAGGGGTAATTGATGTGTTTTCAGTATTGTCCATCTGGTAAGTAATATTGCTCTTATTCTGAGCCTAGAATCTGGTCCACTGCCGAATGTCTTCTTTTTTTAATTTTTTTTTATTTGTAGATGGATACAATACCTTTATTTTATTTATTTATCTTTATGTGGTGCTGAGGATTGAACTGAGGGCCTCACACATGCTAGGCAAGCGCACTACCACTGAGCTACAACCCCAGCCCCTGCCAATTGTCTTCAAATACCTATTTTCAGAATAGCAATTAGTCTGTTGGTATCTCCCCCTCCTCATTCAGAAAATGGGAACTTCATCTTTCAACCAACATTTTATTTGGAAGTAGATGGTAGTGAAAGGATGTTTCATTGATAAATTGTTTTATTTAAGAGCTAATATTTTTAAAATTATTTTCTTCTATTAAGTCTCAAAACAAATAACCACTATTAAAGCATATGTTTGTGTGTGTGTGTGTATACATACACACACACCACTATATAAGCAATGAGTTGTAATTGTTAAATAATTACACTGGAGATGCCTAACCATAAGCATCAGAAAATAATTGGTAGTATTTAAAGAATAACTAACATGTGCAAGGTACTATGCCAAGTGTTTGCATAGATTACATTTGATCCTCATCCCATTTCTATGAACTAAATACCACTGTTGACACCATTTTATAGATGAGGAAACTGAAGCTTAAGTTTATAGATCTGGTAACTAAATTAACTAGAATTGGGATCCATACATACTGGCTCTGGAACCCTTATGCTTAACCAATTTCTCAAAAACAAACTAAATAATCACATGATCAAAGTTGGGAAAATACTGCAAATAAGACTAAAGGACAACTGAAAGTGCAATTGATTCAAAGTTCTGCTGCTGACTAGCTGAACTTTCAGCAAGCTACTTAATGCTGGTTAAACTCATTTTCCTCATTTATGTGTTGTTCCTCCATGCTAAGTTTGTAGTAAGAGTTAAAAGAAGTAATATAGAGTCTAGTATGTATTATTAATCTTCATTGATCAAATTTATGATGTTTAAGTCATATGCAGGCTTCTCAGATAATCAGCTGAAATAGTTTCAGTGAAACATTTTGAGAGTTATAAGCCACAAGATAAATGAAGAAAGCTATTTATATCGATTACCACTATTAATATAAATAGCTAAAAATGTTAATGTACCAGGCATTGAGTCAAGTAATTTTATCTAACAGCTAAAACATCACTAAAACTAAAAAAAAAAAAAAAAAAAGGTAAACCTATGAAGTAAATACTGTTCTACAGATGAGAAAACTGAGTCATTGAAAGGCTAATTAGTATACTCACAGTCACAGCCAGGAGGTGCCAGAGTTTGGAGTTTTCCTCAAATAGACTCCAAGCATGTGTGGTTTGTATTATAAAACACTCCATTGCAAGGACTTTAGAACAGACGTTATACTTGTGAGCAAAATATATTTATTGAAAACAGAGACCCAGTTACTTAAACTGGTGAAATGTTATATTTTAAACTACTGGTTTCAATTGAAGTGATCACTATCTTTTGTTATTTTAATTTTTTTAAGTTATGTATGGGCCTTTATTTATTTATTTATACTGTGAGAATTAAACCCTGTGCCTCACATGTGCCAGGCAAGTGCTCTACCACTGAGCCACAACCCTAGCCCCTGATGATAACTACATTTTAAGCAGGACTTTATGTGCATTGTCCAGGAAGGGAAGAGAGTTACTAAACTCCTGAAACAATAAGATTTTGTATTCTTAAGATATGTAATGCTCAGATTATTTCATCCAACAATTCTTTCATCAGTTCTTTCATGCATTCATTCTACAAATATCTGCAAATCAGGCTAGTCTATGCCTTGAAAATTTGCATTACTCAAGGATGACTATAACCACATAGCATTGGAACAAATACATGAGTTCTAACTGAGGACTCAAAAGTTCCCATTAAAAAGTCTATAACCTCAAAATGGAAATAATAATGATGTGTCTCTTACAGATTTTTTTTTTTTTTTTGTATACTAAATGCTATATTTCATGTAGAAAACTTAACACAATGCCTGGGAAAGGACACCTACTTGGTAATGCTTAGTTATCATCATCATCTTATTATTACAAACTTCCTCCAATTTATGAAAAACTTTTGTTCTAAAAGTTTAGTGTATCTTAATTGGTTCTCTGGAAACAGAAGACCTATTTCCTTAGATGTAATTGGTTATCTGGAAACAGAAGGACTATTTCCTTACAAGCAATTTTATAAATATTTCTCAGATTCCTAGGTTACCCTGCCAATTCCATTAGGCCATCATGTAATTGTCTAAATGTTATTCATCAAGTTTCAGCCAAGATCCAGGTCAGAGATGGCCAGAGCTCCAGCTAAAATTTTGGGTTGAACAGTGGTGGGTTCCTCATTGGATTCAAATTCAAACCCCTCAAAAGGAGGGGTTGTAGCAATGTAGCTACCTATGACAGGGAATGAAATCATTAAAATGTAAATAGTCTAGGTCAGTGAAAATAGATTGATTTGATTCTAATAAGTTATTGAAGATTCGGAGAACTAGAAAAAAAGATATCCAAAGGCAGGTTGAGTGGAAAGTACCTTGCATTGAAACCAGGCTCTAGAAGTAAGGCCTATTTGAAGACAAAAATGAGAGAGGTTGGTTTGGGAGAGACACCAAGGAGAAAACAAGAAGACTTGCCCTTCCCTCAGGTCAGAAAGGAGAGAGCTCCTACATCTACCTGTTTTTGTTTTACTTACATTTGTGATTTGATATTTCACCCTTGCTCCTGAGCGTAGACAGATAATAACTGATTATATCAAGGGTTTCTGTGTACAACCTGCTAAGATATTTAGATGGTATCCTGGAAAGCTATGACGAGACACTACACGGATGTAATACAGGGAGTAAACACTAAAATATTAGTCTCAATTATTGCAGATTACTTTCCATGTGGACTTAATGTTACATCCTGCTTCCAGGCAACTGGACAACATACTGTAACTCTGAGCTTTTGCTTAGAATCATTTAGTATTTTTCACTTCTAATGAAACAGTCACAGAAAGATAAACATTCAGTATATTAAGGAAAAAATCTTTTGGGTGATGTTATAAAGCTCAATATTAACAACACAGCTACATTTATTTTTAACAAGCTGGGATGCAACATTCATTACTCTCATTGCCATTTTTAAAGGTCACAAGATATGGAGGTCCCTGGCAGCATTTCTAGTAGGCTAAACACTTTAATATATAATGTAAAAATATTTTATAGAGGGATGTAAGTTTAACTAGAGTGTCCACTCAGCACTGAGGCTTGCAGAGTTTTTCTCCTGTATTGAATCAAATTTGTTGACATGTTGCTCTGTAGAGTCCTTAAAGTCTGATGTCTTCCTAGATTTATTGTAAACTCTGCACAGAGGATGCTGAACCTTACAGTGCACTATCTCTCATGTTGCTCTGTCTCCAGAGTGGATGCTCAATAACTTTATTTGCCTGGAAGTAGTTGGCACTATAGAAATCAGACTACTTTTCTTGGCCAGTTAGAGGGCAGTAGAAAGATGTTTGCATTGTCTAAAATGCATTGATTGATTGTTTAAGCATTTTCTTTTCCTGCTTCTAAGGACAGTATAAAAGTTAGAGACAAGACAAAAGTAATTGTCCAATCTACAGTTCTTTCTGTATATTGATAGGTATTCTTTCCTCTCAAAAAATGAAAGAAGGTAGCCGGGCGTGGTGGCGCATGACTGTAATCCCAGCACTTTGGGAGGCTGAGGCAGGAGGATCGCGAGTTCAAAGCCAGCCTCAGCAATGGCGAGGCACTTAGCAACTCAGTGAGACCCTGTCTCTAATAAAATACAAAAAAAAAAAAAGGGCTGGGGATGTGGCCCAGTGGTCTAGTGCCGCTGAGTTCAATCCCTGGTACCAAAAAAAAAAAAAAAAAAAAAAAAAAAAAGAAAGAAGGTAACATTTCTGAACTTTTGAATTTTGAAAAGTTTAAAAATTATCCTTTTTTCATAATTTTAAATTGTACTTATGCTATGTTTCTCAAACATTCCAGCCTTCTAGCAAAAAGTGAGCTTAACAGAAATGAAATACTTCTTGATATTGCAAAGCCATGCTCAATGGCACCAAATACTGTCTGTACCAGTTTCACATTGCTGTTGTAATATATTACCACAAATAGGTTTATCTAACACAAATTTATTAGCTTACAGATCTATGGGTCAGAAATCTAACACAAGTTTCACTAGGCTAATAACAAAATGTCATCAGGGCCACATTCTTTTCTTGATGATCTAGGGGACATTTTCTTTTCTTGTCCTTTCTAGCTTCTAGGGACCTTCCACATTCATTGGCTCATATCTCTCTTTCTCCATCTTCAAAGCTAATAGTGTAGCATCTTCAAAACACCCTTGATTTCTGACCTCTACTCCCATCACACCTCTTTCTCTGACTGACCCTTCTGCCTCCATCTGATAAGGTCCCTGTGATTACATTGGATCCATTTGGATACTTTAAAATAATGCCTCATCTCAGAATATTTAATTTAATCTGCTCTCAATGGTTTGTTTTAACCTCTCTTTCAATAACTAGCTGTTTTGTGCACAGATTACTGTAAGCTGCCTGGTACCGAAAACCGGGAGGAAAAACTCTCGGAGGCAGAGTATAGCTTTTACTACTTTTACTTCTACTTTCTTAGAGCTTAGAGAGGGAAAGAAAGATTTTTAGAGAGAAAGATTAAAGCGAGCTTTTAGCTTAGAGTAAGATTAGAGCTTCTTTCTTCTCTCTTCTTTCTTCCTTCTTCTTTCTTCTGTCTTCTGTCTTCCTTGGGAGCCTCGGCCTAACTCTGACCAGTCATTACTTCTTCTATCTGGTTTCTCTTCTGTCTTCTATCTGGTTTCTCTTCTGTAACCGCTCTGCCTACGTTCTGGCCGCTCTGATTCTTCTGACCCACCGAGTGACTGACCGACTGACCGAATGAATTCGTTCTCCTAACTCGGACCGCTTTCACCCGGTTATATACCTTCAGCTTTGCGGGTGCCTACAGGTGCATCACATATGGTGGAACTTATGGCTTCCAGCTAGCTGCAACAGCCCTTCCTAATTAGGGCTCCTTCAGATTACCTGCAGTGAGTATTCTCTTAAATTTCTATGGAGAGTGAGGAGATGGGTAAATCTGAAAGATGTTTGTCAAGAAAGAATAATAAAGAAGAGAAAGATGGTGAAACTGAACTCTGTGGGTAAAGTCTGAAGGCATCTTCTGTGAATTAAGTTCATGGTGTCCATATTGTCCATTTAAATGATTTTGTTACTTGCTTCTGTTTTTCAGATGTGTTCAGGAGAGTTTAATCTGCTCTTCTAACTCTCTTTTCTCCATTCCTGTATTCATATTGTCCCCTTGCTTCCTGGAATACCCTCCTCTCACTTTTTTTCTATCCAGAATTCTTTTAAAATATACATTATTATTAGATATGAGGGTGCATGCCTGTAATCCCAATCACTGGAGAGACTGAAGCAGGAGGAATCACAAGTTTGAAGCTAACCTCAGCAAATTAGCAAGACCCTGTCTCAAAATAAAAAAATAAAATAAAAGAAGAACTAGGGATGGAGTTCAGTGGTATAATACCCTTTGGTTTAATCTCCAGTACTGAAAACAATTTTACACACACACACACACACACACACACACACGACTTTCTTCCCAAAACTAATCAGTCTCTGCTTTGTGCTCCTTTTGAATTTTGTTCATGTTAAACCAGTTCTAACTTTATTAGAGTTAGATGTTCCCCCCGCCACCCATTAAAATATGAGTTCCTTGAGGATGGGGCTATATGACCTTAGTTTTGCATCCTGGCATGCATCACAGTGCCTGATACAGAGTAGATTCCTAAGGAGATGAACACATAGTTTAGTGAATAGAACCAACACAGACTGTCAAGAGGCTGTGCTGGCCACACTCACTGGTTTGGGGCTCACCACCACTTATTTGCCTTTCACATATTAAAAGCCTGCAAGTTATATATAGTGAATGGATCAATAAATAAGGGTAAAACGGTGATTGGGTTCAATTATATTTTAGTACTTGTTGTCTTTTCATCCAAAAGGGAACCTGAACGATATTGTCACCTTTTAGTATACTTTGTATTAAAGCACTTTATCAGTGCTGATCTTTCCTTATTTAATTTACAATTCCAAATATCTCTACAAAATAGTTATTCTTACCCACATTCAACAACAAGGAAACCAATCCTTAAAAGGACTTTTGCCCAAGATTACACTACTATCAAATATAAAAATTGTGACAGAATGTGTACTCCATCTTAACTGTTATTGTAGTTTCTATTTTGTAGGATTTCAGAAGTTCACTCTTTTTGCTGCCAGTGTGGTTTTTGGAACCTGTTCCTTTCCCAATTTTGAAACAACAGAAGAATATTATGACTCATAACATAGGCTCTAGAATCAGTCAGATAGTTTATAATATCTAGCTTGTCCACTTAGAATCTTAATTATTTGCAAGAGTTATTTAACTTTCCTGAACCTCAGTTTCATTATCCACAGAATCCTAGTAGTTCCTGACACAAAAGATGCTTTTGACAAATACATGAAATGATATATAAAACGTGTTTGTCATATTACCAGATTATATTCCTCCTAATGTTTTTTGAGGAATGGATTAGGTAATAAATCTAGTAAATGTTGATAAAAGGACACATGAAATTAAACATTACTATGTTATATCTGATCTTAAATATTATATAGTTTATATTATATATGCTATATATAAAATATGTATATTTGCAATGCATGTTTATAACTGATGTGACATATGCATATTTAATATAAAATTATAATTCCATATAACAGTATCATAACTTATGTTATTCAACAATACACAAATATTAATGGGATCTTTTTTCCTTTAAAAAAATTGCTAAACAAACATACTTTCCCAGAGAGCAAAGCTTCCACTTAATTTAGCATCACAAATTCTGAAAAAGCATAAAGTAGAATAACATTATATATTTTGCTAGAAAATAGTGTCTCTGATTTTGCTTTAAGGAGAACATGAATAGAAGACCCAAATTCTTACCGAACACTCCTTTATTCAAGACCTTCTGTAATGGTTAATTTGAATTATCAACTTGATTGGATTAAGAGATGGCCATGATTAAGAGGCTTCTCATTTGTCAGTGAGGATGTGTCTAGGAATGATTGGCATGTGAGAGAACCAACTGAAGAGAGACCCTGCATAAGCCTGTGCAGCAATGTCCAATAGGATGTTGGGTTGGATGGAATAAAAGTTGGAAGAACAAGGAAGCAGCAGCAGATGCAAACTCAATTGTTCTTGAACAGGTTCTTGATTGCTGCTGTGATAGTCTGAGGGTATCAGACTCTTGCTTATTCACTCTTCCAAAGCAGACTCTGCCAGTGATTCTCCAGAAGCCGTTGGTCTCATACTACAGTAGCACCATTGATCCCTCTTTTTCTGGGGCTTCATCCTCTTGGACTGTGCAATTACTGGTTCCTCCAGCTCTCCAGCCTACAGATGGCCATTGTGGACTCTCCAGCTTCTGGTTGTGTAAGCCAATCTAAAATCCTCTTTTTATAATTATGCTTCCTGTTGATTCTGTTACTCTAGATAACCCTGAATAATACACCCTCCAAGCATCCCAATTTTGAAAAATCACATAGTTCAATAGATACACAGGACCCTCCTCATAGAACAACATATTATCTACATCAGAGGTGAAGCTAGTTCATACAGTACATCTAGGATGTTTGCTATCAAACATAGGATGAAAAATTTAAATAGTGGACTCCAATATATGGATTATCTCCAAATGTTATAGTGAGCCAGCCTTTTTCATCTAGTCTAAGCTCTATTTATACTATGGTGTGGTGATGCATAATTTAATCCATATAAGAATTATAAACATTTAATTAAATTATACATACTTATAAAATTATGTGAAGTGGGAGAGTGCTGAAGATGGCAGAGTAAAAGGAGATTGTTTTCAAGCTGCTCTGTGGTGTGATACCAGGAAACTGGATAAATAGCTTCTCAGTGTTGGATAATAAAAGGGATTTTACCGGGATTTAATACTGGACTCTCAGAACAGCTTAGGGAATCAGAAGTTTGGATATAATAAAAGAACAAAAAACATTATATGGGAAAGATGCTGCATGTCTCCCAAGTGTCCATGGAGAGCTGAGGCAGATGCCATTTTTTCTACCAAGCTACAGTGAGTAGGAGCAGTGGGAACAAACCCTGGCACCCAGACCTGTGTAATCCAACCTGGGTTGAGAAAACCAGACTGGGCAGAGGTCTGCCATGCAACTCCAAGTTGCATGACTAGAAAACCAGGAGAATTCAGGTGTGGAGATTGTTTGCACAGGAAAATATGGAACATTGATACCTGAGAGAACCCTGTCCCTATCACTCTTTGAGTCTGGCAGTTATTTTATACTAGACAAAGGTGACAAAAACATACATTGGTGAAAAGATAGCCTCTTCAACAAATAGTGCTAGGAAAATTGTAAATCCAAATGTAGTAGAATGAAATCGAACCCTTATATCTCACCCTGCAAAAAACTCTACTCAAAGAGGATCAAAGACCTAAGAATTAGACCAAAAACCTTGCGCCTACTAGAAGAAAATGTAGGCCCAGCACTCCAACATGTTGGCTTAGTTACCAATTTCCTGAACAAGACTACTAAAGTTCAAGAAGTAAAATTTAAAAAAATCAATAAATGGGATGGTATCAAACTAAAATGCTATTCACAGGAAAGGAAACAATCAAGAGTATGAAGACATAGCCTACAGAATGGGAGCAAATCTTTACCACCTGCACTTCAGATAAGGAGGTAATTTCCAGAATATACATGTTATGTAAACTTCATGTTATGTAAACTTCCACATCATTCATTTTTGTAAAGCTAAAAGAAATTCCAGTTAATAAATGGGCGAAGGAACTGAACAGACCCTTCATAAAAGAAGAAATACAAATTGTCAATAAACACATGAAAAAATATTCAAAATCTCTAGCAATTAGAGAAATGCAAATCAAAACTACAGCTGAGATTTCACCTCATTCAGAATGGCAATTATCAAGAATACAAGTAACAATAAATGTTGACAAGGATGCAGGGGAAGAGGGTACCCTAATACATTGCTGGTGGGACTGCAAATTAGTATAGCCACTCTGAAAAGCAGTGTACAGATTCCTAAAAAAACTAGGAATGGAATCATCAATTGTTCCAATTATACCATTTCTCAGTATATATCCAAAGGATTTAAAATCAACATATTATTGTGATGCACCCGCATCAATGGTTATAGCAGCTCAATTTAAAATAGCTAACCTATGGAACCAACCTAGGTGCCCTTCAATAGATGAATGGATAAAGAAAATGTGGTAGATAGACACAATGGAATATTACTCAGCCATAAAGAAGAATGGCTTTATAACATTTTCCAATATATGGAAGGATCTGGAGACTATCTTGCTAAGTGAAATAAGCTAATCCCAAAATATCAAAGGTCAAATGGTCTCTCTGGTATGTGGAAACTAACACACAATAAAGGGTGGATGAATAGCAGGTCATTTGATTAGACAAAGTGGAATGAAGTGGAGGGAGGAAGGATGGCAATAGGAAAGACAGAATGAATTGCACTTAACTTTCCTATGTTCATACACATGACCAATGTAACTCCACATCATGTTCACAACAATGGGATTCTAATTAGAATAAGTTAAACTCCATGTTTGTACAAACATCAAAATAGACTCTGTTCTATTTTGCAAAGGGATAAGAGTAAATGCAAAGGGATAAGAGTAGCAAAGAAAATATATTTGAGGATAAAGTGAATAGTAATAAAGTAAAATCATATGCCAAAAATTATATATAATTGCTAACAATAAGTTTATGTTTGCTTCTAAGCATTCCAATATCCAGAGTTAAGGGAAAAAATAAGATTTACATGATCAAAATATAAAACAATAAATAGCATTTTCTCAAGTGAACCATAACTTCTCCTGGCACTAATGTCTGAGAAAACCTCTGTGGATAATGTCACTTGATACTGCTTGATAATGTCACCGTGTGTTCTGGTGGATACAATTTATTGCAGCACCCATACACTAAATGCTTTGATGAATTTCATATCACCACATTGAATGTCCACCTTCAAAGTATTACAAGTGCATGACAGCAAAACATAATTCAATAAAAGCAATTTCATCAAGACCAAAATGAATGTGGTGGCTTTTCCACCCTCTGATGGCTGACTTGATTCAGGGGCTGACTTTAGAGTAGCTGGAGCACTCACATTAAAACTCCAAATTTGATGCTACTGAGTCTCATGGTTCCTTTGGGGATAGCATGGCAGGAAGGTGGTTTAGGGCCTGAATCCTTACTCCCACCTTAAAAAGAGTAACATTGCTTTTGTCTCTTATACATAATGGAATCCCACATAGGATTTCACTTGAAAACAGATGGCGATTTTCTTTTTATTTTTTTTAAATTAAATAACTAGTTTAGAGGAATGTATGATTGTAAGTTTTAGGGAAAACCTCCAGTAATGAATAGTATTTATAATAGTTCAGCTTTTATAACCTATTTATTCGTACCTTTGGTTTTCTTCAATTTTCTTTCGAAGAATTTATTTTTATTTCTTAGTTTCAATATAATTTCAAATCAAAATGAAATTAAAGTTCAATTCAAAATTGTTTCAATAATTTCATTTGTAAAAATATACAGTTATTAAAATTATTCAAATATTATAGAGAAAAATTTCCTGCCAATTATATTTCTCCTATTTGATATAATTCTTTAGTTGTTGTGTAAACTTCCACATCATTCATTTTTCTTATACAAGCTGAAAAATATATGTACACACTCACAAATCCACCAATTATGCTCATGCACACACAGAACTGTAGCTTTTTCTGAGTAAAATAAGAACCATTTAGAATGGATATACATATATATAGTGTGAGTGTGTGCATGTTCATATATCTATACATAGACATATGTATAAACTATTATTTTTTGAGCAAGGTTCTCACTATGTTGCCTAGTATGGCCTTGAACTGGGCTCAAGCAATCCTGCCTTGACCACGAGAGTATCTGTGACTATAGATACATACCACCATGCCCAGCCTCTTTTATTTTTCATAGCTTCATATTAATATAAATTACAGAAGTAGCATGCTTTATTTAAATATTGTACAATTGATGGACATTATAGCTGTATCCAGGGTAGTTTTTCCCTTTTTGGTACTAAAAACAATGCAGCTGTGTCGCCGCCTGAAGCGATTGCCGCTTGGAGCAACGAAGCCTCGGGAAGAAGTTCAGAGGCAAACTAGAAACCAACAGGCTTTTTATTCTGATAATTTCTCTCTCCGGCTCTAACAACGACTCTAACACGTACCACCGAAAAACCCACCAAACAAAATGGCGCCGACCCCATCCGATCTCGGCTCAAGTCTCATGAGATCCTGGGCCAAGTCCCGCCGAGATCCCGGGCCAAGTCCTGTGAGACCACGAAAGGCGGCAATGTCCGAATTATCTCTATGGCCCGCAGCCAACTGCAATCTCAGCCATCTCCCCAATCAGGGCTCCTGCACAGCTGTAAACATCCTACTTATTATATTACTTATTTCCAAGGATGATATTATTGTACAAAATGGAATGAACATTTGTTTTAATGAGTACTTCTTGGATATGTTCAAACAAGTGCCATTAATGCATGGTTCTAACAGCAGTGTATGAAAACACCTCTTTCCTTACCACCCATGCCATCAATAAATATTGTCTCTTTCTTTTTTGGAAAAAAAGTCAATCATATCTTTCTAAATACTGTCTCCTTATCTCCCAGCAAAAGTAATATATTTATATTCCCTTTCATATTTTCTGCTTTTAAATGTAACATAATAATAAAATACATAATGCAAAAGCCACCAGAAACACAGATAGAAATGCATATAATCACAATTGCTGTGGAACACTCTTTAAAACATTTTCAGATTAAGCAAGTTTTTAAAGAAGGACTTTTATTATCCATAATTAACTGTGTATCTCTACCTGACAAGTAGATAAAAACATCTCCTTGATAGAACCATTATAGAAACCATTACCACTTGAGAATAGGTGGACAGCAGAATGCTTGCATTCTAATTTTCTGTTAAGGATCTACAAAGTAGATATGGCACTGTGCATATTCTTTATTGTATATACATAGATCAGCACAGTAGAGCCACTCCAGTTCCTTCCGCAAAGATATGCTAAAGATACCGACTTAGCTACAGAATAGTATAGAAATAGGCAAGTGTATTCATATTCTATTGCTATATAACAAATCATCATAAATGTGGCATCTTAAAACAATAAACATTTGCTCTCTCACAGTTTAGTGGGTCAGAATTCTGAACAGAATCCAGACTGGATTCTCTACTTTGGGTTTCACCAAGCTAAATTTAAGGACTTCCTTTAAGGAAAATTAAAGAGAAAATCCATACATACTAAGAGATTTTATATATATAAGCAACCAGTTGGAAACATGTTTAGTTTTATTTTTTTCCTAGTGTTTAACTCTACATTCTTATGCTTTTTCTTCTGATTTAGATATCTTCCATTAACCTTATACAATGGAAAATGAGGTTTACAATCTCTTTCACTGCTCTCTAGCCCAAGTTCACTAAGACACATTCTCCTGTTTATAACCTCTTAGTAAAATTGTTTCATAACTTCTATTTTGATCAATATTTAATATTTTTGTTATTAAGGATTTGCAATTATTACTCAGGACAAACCATGCAACAATCTACAATGATTACATTGACCTTCTTGCATAAATTTCCTTGCACTTATGAGTTAATAATCATCTCCTTATTGTTTCACTAGTATTTTCCATCAATTTACCCTCACTCTCCTTGTTGAAATGATAACTATGCTTACAATGAATTGAAATGTATTAAGTAATGTATTATTTCATTAGTGTTCCCCCTTAGGGATAGTCTTCTAAGAGGCATTGTTTGTTCAGTTATAATCTGGAATGTTTTTCCTCTAAGCCTGCTGCACAGCTATCATCTTTATATAGCCCTTTATTATCATCCTGAAGATCATCTTATGTACGTATGTTTCTCAGATTTCTTGCATGGTGGATTTTTGATTCGCTGCTCAGATTACCTTTCAGTGAAAGATGACTCATGCAACTGCTGCAAGAACTGTCTGCAGTTTTCCCCATTAGTCCCTCTCAGGGTTGCCTCAGCTTCACCAGCTACTTTACCCAAGACAGAATCTTTTCTGGGTCAGACAAAAACAAGAACAATTGATATAAGAAAGAAAAAGTCTGCCATCTTTGCTCAACTGAGGACAATTCTGAAGGCTAATTCCAACTCTCATGCTCCAATAATATAAGCCACAGATTTCCATGGGTTTGCCTTGCAACTCAGAGTTCTCTTGAGCCTAATCCATCCTATCCCCTGCCCCTTCCAAAGCTATTGATTGTAATAGTATTCCTGAATAAATATACATGCCAAACACCACCTCAGAATGTTCTTTATGGGCACGCAATCTGAAGTAATTTGTCTTCTTTCTTCTTTTACTCAATCTATTTTGTGAGTACACCTTATACTGATTTCCTAAAAATGGCTTATTTGTGGAGTGTCATACTTCTTTATTCCAATTAATTTATTTAGTTAAATATTGCACTGGATTCTGTTATCCTCGAGGAAAATTCAGAAAGCAGGATGGATTCAGAATACTATTTAAAAATAACAATGTAAGTTTATTACATCTTATGAAATCTGAATTGGAAAAAAATGAACAGATTGAATAAGTGATTCTGGGTTTCATAACAAGAGTAGTAGGTGCAAGAGAATATTAGTGTTATTTTAAGAACATGTATTTTGTTATATATTTTATAATCTAAAGGTTTGGGTAAGGGGGAGTATAATGATTATGGAATGTAAAGTACTAAATAAAGTAGAAACATGAAGTAGTTACATGAATGATAAATCCTCAAATGTGATTTGTTGAAAAAATAATCATAACTATTTTCTACTGATTATTATGTACCAGACACCATGCTAGGCACTTAGATATGTTAACTACTTTAATTTTCACTGAAGCTAGTACTATTTACATTCCTATTTTACCAATAAGAGTCTGAAGCTGAGTAAAGTTAAATAAATAATTTTCCCAAATCACTGAATATTAAGTAGTAAAACTGGCAATTAAATGGTCCATAGCTGATTCCAGCTCATGCTCTTTATTATATGATTCCAGTTCATGTCTATATTATATGATCTGCCTTATAAAATATGTTACTTTTCTTTCATTCACTTCTATATGCCATTAAAGTAAGCCATAGAAAAAGTGTTTATAACACAGGGTGTCTCATATAAGAATTATTTCCAAAAGTCAAGTTTAGGGCTAAAATTGGGTATGCCAATATCACTCTTCAATGTTATTAAATTGTCCTTGATGTATTTATATCATTCTCAATAAATCTAGCATGGATAGTTTTTCTTTAGTGTCAAAACAGAATGTGATTTCTAATACTAGGCATACACTGAAAGAGTAGGCTTGATATAGTACAGTTATAGTACATGAAAAATGTATATCATTAATCATTAGACGTAAGTTATATCTGAATACAGTTGAAGTCATGTGAGTCAATTGTGCATAAGAGTAAAATCCTGTAGCACACATCAAAAATCCCTATATTTAGGATCTCTATCAAGTCAGGGATTGGAGGTTGAAGATTAAAAAATGAAGGAAGCCGGGCGTGGTGGCGCACACCTGTAATCCCAGCACTTTGGGAGGCTGAGGCAGGAGGATCGTGAGTTCAAAGCCAGCCTCAGCAATGGCTGGGGTACTAAACAACTCAGTGAGACCCTGTCTCTAATTAAAAACACAAACAATGGCTGGGGATGTGGCCCAGTGGTCAAGTGCCCCTGAGTTCAATCCCCGGTATCAAAAAAAAAAAAAAAAAAAAAAAAAAAAAGAAGGAAGAGGGATACTGAGGATTTTGAAGTACCATTTTTGGGGAAAAAGAACTAGAAATCAGGAAAAGTAAACCATAATCTTTAAATTGCAGTCATGGGGCTATCAGGAAAGATAGGGCAAAAGTTGTCAAATTCAACTGCTAGCCTGTTTTATTTCTTTCTTTCTTTCTTTCTTTCTTTCTTTCTTTCTTTCTTTATTTATTTATGGTGCTGGGGATTGAACCCAGGGCCTTGTGCAAGCAAGGCAAGCACTCTACCAACTGAGCTAAATCCCCAGCCCTGCTAGCCTGTTCTTTAACACAAAATAATCATGGCAGAGTTAAGATAAAACCTTTCACAGTAAATAGGAAGTCTTTTAAATAGTTATTCAATATACCATATCACTTAAACAGTATCATCCAAGGTATTTTTATGTTGCTTATTTTATTTTATTTTATTTTTATTTTTATTTTTCCTTCTCTGTCATCCAAGTTATTCTGTATTTATGGAATTCAAGATAATCCCAGAAGGCAAAAGTCAACTTCAAATTGAAAAATCAAGAAGACATTCGATCTTTGAATAGTGAAGCAAACAGAGTAAAATGCTTCTTGGCATTCCTCATCATACACAAAATAACAAATGGAATTAATTTCTTCAAATTTCTTAGGAACAGAGCATAGCTGAAAGTATAGGAAGTGATAATAAGTAGAACTTGTTAGTAATGTAAATTATTTGTTATCTAATAATGATTGGTGTTATTTTTAATTAGTATAATATATTTGCTGATTATTTTAATAAAACTATATTAATAATGGGTTTTACAGTAACCATAGTCATGTTCATAGTTCCTTTGGCTTTAGTCCATGGTCTTAAGTTTGTAAACCTCAAACCTGATATATTGGAGGTTTTCAGGCACCTAATTGTCTGTTGCATAGGAGTTATTAGTCATGGGAAAACAGTGTTCAATTGTAGATGATATATTTAATAAAATTTCTAGTAGTGGATCAATATGAATCACACATTTGGTGAATGTTAGAGGACAGTCAGGTTACTTTTAATCTTTTCCACAGGTGTCTCTGTCTCAAACTCAAAATGTCATAATGCATTGGTTACCATTTATGCAACTTTTTATATACAACAAAATTTACATACGAAAGGAGAGAGCTGTGTTTCATATATATATATATATATATATATATATATATATATGCATGTGTGTATACACACATACACACATACGTATATATTCTTTTTTAGGTTTTGGTGCTATTTAGAGAATTTTGGACAAACAGCATCTTTTCCCTTGGTTTCCTAACTTTAAAATGTACCTAATTTTAGTTTTGGCTCCAATTCAACCTAAATCATTGTAAGCCAGTTGGCAAATATGGCATGAAATGAATGAAAAGACTTAAAATCCTTCAGATGTTGAACTAAGGATGTTATGTTCAATTAATTCAGAAGACAATTTGGATACATTTCTAGCTGCTGCTTGTTCTTCTTTTTTATTTTATTTTATTTTTTTATAGCAGGGATTGAACCCAGGGGTCTTTAACTACTGAGCCACATCCCCAGACCTTTTTTATGTTTTATTTAAGGACAGGGTCTTGATAAGTTGCTGAAGCTGGCTTTGAACTAGCTATCCTTCTGCTTCAGCCTCCTCAGTCACTAGACTAGCAGGTGTATGCCACCATGCCCAGTTTATTTCTAGCTTTTAATACTAAATCAGGGGAAAAAGCTATACCTCTGTGACAGAAAGACTCACATTTATAGTGCTTTAAAGACTAAAGGAGTTCATTTCTCCTTTAGTAAACAGTCCAGACTGGTTCAGCAAACTACTCTTTTCCATTTGGTAACATGGGAATTTAGACTACTTTCTTCTTACTTCTCTATCATTTGTCTTGATAATCAAAGGTAGATTTCAAGCATTTCTGAGCTCTCTAGCTCAGAACAAGAGGAACAAGCATAGATAATCCAAATGTAGTGTTCTATGGCCCAGTATGAGTGACATGCTGTTGAATTCCACTCACATGCAGCCTTTTACTATGGAAGAAGAACCATAGTTGGAATACAATATTTACATAAATTTTTAGTTTTAATTTGGGGAGTTGCTAAAACATTCAGAAGCCTATCTATTTTTAAGGAAACTTGATTTTAAAAATGCTATGCTCTTCAATAAAATGGCTGACTTACCAATAATAACAGCTTGAATTATTCAAGTGCATCAATTTTAATTCAATCCCATGTTGTAATGTTAGTTCAGCTTGATGGTATCATGTGAAATCAATAATAATGTGTTGCTGATCTAGCAATGTGGCATAATGTCTAAGAGAGCATTGACAGTTTTCCAGAATCTTCCCGATCACACATTTATTCCCTTCTTTTAATATAACTCAGCTCTGGGAGCTTGAAAGGGGTTTTCTTTTTATCAGGCTCGCCATTAATTTTTAATCTTTTTTACAGACTATTTCTTCTTGAACTAATTCCAATGCCTAGGTTTTACAAATGCAGTTAGCTTATAATGTCCTACTATGTGTCAGTATTTTCATGTTTATATATGTTATCAACTAGGTTGTAAGCTCTTGAAAATCATGGGTTTATTATTATTTTTGTCTTCTTTTCTTCCATGGCATCTAATATATCCCAGACCATACAAAGATTATTTAAAAAGCACATACTGATATATGTGTGAATGATTGAATAAATAACCACAGACGGTATGTCTGCATAGGGTAAAATGTGTCTATAAATACAGGCTTCTCTCTGTCTCCACAATTATTGGGATGCTAGGAAAAATATAATTAAAATGAAGTTTAAATATAGAACTGAGTGTTAAGGATAGGGAAATCTATAAGGATCCAGAAATAACAGGAGAGAAGGAGAGGAAGTAAAACAGAGGACTCATGGGATGAAAGGAGAGGGAAGGGAGGAAGATAGAGATAGAGATAGAGATAGAGAGATTGAAAAAAAGAGAGAGAGATTGAAAGAGAGAGAGAGAGAGAGAGAGAGAGAGAGAGAGAGAGAGAGAGAACAAAGCCAAAGCAGAATAAGGAATAGGTGATAATGCTGTAATGAGTCTCATGGTCATAGATGGGCTGAAGGCTTTAGGTTTCAGTGAATAGGAACATAGTCTCAAATGACCATTTGGTAACAATAGGTATGTCAGCATGCCTCTGTGAAAAATTATTCTTTTGAATTTATACCTTGGTAATGAAGTTGTTTCTTTTTGGGGGGGTGGTGAGTGGTGGTGTTCCATTTCTACCTAAGATGTCCCAGACCTCCATCTTCTATTTGGACGGTGTTACACATATACAAACTATTGGATGGATTAGCCTATATATGATGGGTTAGTAGGGTGCTTACACACAAAGGTAGCTTAATGCTGAGTCCTTCACACAATATGAAATCATATAGCCCATGAGGGTATGTGATTATTTATTTAATGATGATCTCTACCACTGTAATATTGACATTATTGAGGCCACACACAAAACTTCCAATATAATTACAGGGAATTCAGATACTCCCTGAAGCCCATACATTTCATGAACAGATATTAACTGGGTAGTTGCCATATGGCAGAGACTACAGTAAGCAATGAGTGATAGGAGCAAGTGAGTCAGGCCTGGTTCCTATCTTTACCATCTCCCTTATTGTGACCTTATTAGAATCATTAAGTATCATCATATTTCCACCTGTCAGATGATTTGCTTGAAAGTTTAAGTCATACCTAGCAAATTTTGGCACTTGGCTGTGAGGGTGGGAGTTAAATTCTTTTTAAAAGCTGATTAGTGGACTAATAAAATACTGACATTTCAAGTAAATGAGCTATTTTTCATTTCTTTAATTATAATATAACCTACACACCCTACCCAGATGAGAAGTGGGTGGTACATTTGCTGTGCAAATAACTTAATAAATGGTTAATAGTTAATTAATAATCTTTTTAGGAAGCTATAAGCATACACTTATGTCAACCTAGAAAATTCAGACTTAACCATACAAGCTCCCCACTGATTTCATGGTAATACAATGACAATTTTATGATTAGAACTTCAATGTAGATTCAGAGATTATAAGAGGTTTGAGAAGATGGAAAGTATATAAAACAGCAGGAGAAAAATTAACTTTTATGATGTACTAATTAGTCACACAATTTAGCAATGATAGTGAGGCAAGGCAGTGAAAGGAAGAGAAACTTGCTCCTAAACTCATTCAGAATGTGCCTTCTTGTCACACAAAGCACACACCAAGACACATAGGCTGGTCAGTCATTTCCAGATAATTTACATCAGATTGAGGATACTTTTTTTTCTTTTTATCACAGTGTGATAGTATTAGGTTTGAATAATAAATAAGAAGAAGATTATGGGAATTATCAAAAATTTGGAATTGAATGATGATGAAATCACTACATATTAAAATACATAGGATGCAGCACAAGTTGTGCTTAGTGAAGAACTTTGGTAGAGAAAAATGAAAAACTACCGATCAAAGTGCTTCTTTCAAAAAGTACAATAATCACGTCTGTAATTCCAATGGCTTGGGAGGCTGAGGCAGGAGGATCATGAGTTCAAAGCCAGTCTCAGCAACTGCGAGGCTCTAAGCAACTCAGTGAGACCCTGTCTCTAAATAAAATACAAAATAGGGTTGGGGATGTGGCCCAGTGGTCAAATGTCCCTGGGCTCAATCCCCAGTACACCCAAATAGTTAGAATATTAAGCACAGACTAAATAGGAATAAATTAGTAACAAGGAATACTTATATATAACAAGGAACAGACGATTCTTATCTAAAACTCATAAAATCAAAGAGAAGAAAAATTCTGTTTTATAAAGCTGGAATAATTGACATAAATACTTGACAGGGACAGTATAATAAAGAAAAAGTATTAGTTTATCCTATTAATTATAATATGTATATAATCTTCAATAAAATATTAATATATTTATTCTAAAATGCATAAATTATTTGATACATAATAATAAATAATGCCTAACCAAGCACTGTGAAGATTATTTTTATAATAGAAAACCAATCAATATAATTCAAAATTCAGTGTCTACTACTAACAAGTCCATAGATAGCCAGAAATATAAGAGAATTTCTATAATTCATAATATGTGTCCATTAGGGACACATAATAAATATCATTTTTAGTGTTATTACTTGAAGAGCTATCATTTACAACTTGGGATTAAGTAAAAAAATGCCTTCTGTCATCATTATAGTTCATTACATTACTAGACTTCTTATTTTATGCAATAAGACTCAAAAAAGAAATGTGATGTAAAGAGATTGTAAAGGACATAAGAAAATGGAAGTAATTTATAGATAATTCAATAGTCTACATAAGAAAATAAAATATATTGATGCAAACTCTTATAAATATTAAGAAATCCATTCCATTTATTATATTCAAAAACTAACATATACTTAAGCACTATTCCTGTATTCATCAACTATCTATTAGAGAAAAAAGACACTAACCCCCCAAAAAAAATCTAAAAATAAACAGAAGAAAGATCAGTGGAGTAGAGGAAAGGGAACAGGGAGACAGAGAAGGTGTAGGGAAGGGGAAACACTGGCGACTGAATTTGAATTATATTCCATGCTTTTTAAATTATATGCAAATTAATTCCAATATGTATAACTAAAAGGAAATAATGAAAAATAGAAATTGAAAAATGAAATTGTCTTTTAAAAATTCCTATTAATGACAGTAAAGAAAATATGCCTTATGATTAAATATGGAATATATATGCAATAAATTGATGGAGAAAATTGCAAAACTTTTTTGAAGGATATGTAATTTTACCTTAATACAAGAATTTTAGTATATTACTGCATAAAAATATACTGATATTAATTCCCTAAAAATTAATCTAGAACTACAATGTTCTTTCAATCAAATTCTATATAGGATTTAATGGGGCTTAAGATGCTGAATTATAATAAAGAAAGTGCTAAGAGTACTTGATTTAACTTTGAAAGAAATGTGCAAAATGTGGGAGTATTCCTTATCAAATATCAAAACATTAAAAGCCAAAGTCATTAACAGAGTGTGAATTGCTACAAGGGTAATCAAATGAATTAGTGAGCACAACATAAAATCCAGAGTCTATTTCATGCATATATAAAAAATTATCAATGAATATTATCAGAGTATAATTTCTGTCACAAAACTACTAGATTCAAATCCGGTCTCCCCTCCTTACTGATTGTGTTGCTGACTTTGGAGAACACATCTGACATTTATTTACATAATTTTATACAATTACAGAATGAAAATAATGGGGATGTTATGAAGATTAAAAGTTATAATAATAACTTACAGTAACCAGCAAGTAGCATTATTTTCATTGGTTGCTAGTTATTGTATTGGCTCTTTATATGGTTTGTCTCCAGAAGTTCATGTGATGAAGTTTGGTTACCAACCAATGGCACTATTGGGAGATAGTACAAAGTTTAAAAGGTATGGCCTAATTGAAACAAGTAGATCATTGTGTGTGGGGGGGAAATGGACTAGAAGGGTGTATTGGAACCCTACCCCCGACCTACCTAGCTGGCATGATGTAAGCACCTTTGATCCATGATTCCCTCTGCACCATGATGTTCTTCCTCAACACAGGCACAGAAACAATGGATCCAACTGACCATGAACTGAAACCTTTCAAACTGTGGAGCCAAAATAATTCTTCCCTCCCTTTCAGTTGATTTATCTGAGGTATTTTGTTACAGTGATGAAAAGCTACCTAACGCTCTTGGTATATGACAGAAATGCCATTTGAAATTAATTTTAAAGGATGGACTATAAAAGTATGTTGGAACAATTTACCATCAATAAGAATAATTTTTTAGTAAACCATAGCCTTTCTACTCCAGATGATAAACTTGAAAAAAAAAAAAACTTTTTCAAATGTAGAAGAAATATAAAACCCTATCTTTATTACACCTGAGTGATGAAATGTTTGTAAACAAGACACAAAAGACACTCATCAAAACAGAAATAGAGATAATTTTACATCAAATTAGAAATTTTCTATTGGATGAAAGACTGAATAAATCAAGCTCCATTGTAAACACTGACTTAGAAAAGATATTTGCAGTGTATGTAAATGAAAATAATCAATATCCATGGTGTACAAAGAATTCATATGATGTGATAAGAAAAAAAGCTAATAAAACATAGTCAAAAGCTAAGAATTGGTAATTCATAGGAGAAACAAAAACATGGAAGAACAATTAACCAGGAAATGTGCACAGTTGTATTAATATATAGAAAACAACAAAATTAACAATTGAGATATCCCAATGTAACTGACATCAATATCACAAAAGTTAAAAAGAATGCCAAAGCCAAGTTTGGAAGAGGATATAGATTAAAAAGACACTCTTACACTGATAATGGGCTAAAAAAATTGTTAGAAACAAGGTGAAGGACAATTTTTCAATACTTAATAAAAATGTCTATTTCCTAAGACCAGCAGTTATACTCCTACAAAAAAAAAAAAAAAAAAAACCCTAAAAACAAACAAAAACTGTATCACAACTGCCATAAGATAAGTTATGCTTCTTCCTCCAAAATTCACATAACTGAAGCCGTAACTCACATAATCTCAGAATATGACTGTATATAGAGATAGGACCTTTAAAGAGAAAATTGAGTTAAAATGAGACCATTAGGGTGGGTTGTAATCCAATCTGACCAGTGTGCTATAGGAAGAGTAAATGCCAAAACATAGAATGGATGAGCACAGAGAAAAGGCCACATGAAGACATAATAAGAAGGTTGGGCCAGGTGTGGTGGCGCACGCCTGTAATCCCAGCACTTGAGAGGCTGAGGCAGGAGGATCGCGAGTTCAAAGCCAGCCTCAGCAATGGCGAGGCACTTAGCAACTCAGTGAGACCCTGTCTCTAATAAAATACAAAAAGGACTGGGGATGTGGCCCAGTGGTCGAGTGTCCCTGAGGTCAATCCCCGTACCAAAAAAAAAAAAAAAAAAAAAAAAGGTTGGCATCTGTAAGCTATGGTGAGACACCTTAGAAGAAACCAACTTGTGGACACTTTGAGCTGGACTTCCAGCCTCTGGAACTATAAAAAAATAAATCTAGTCAATTAAGACACACTGGCTGTAGTCTTTTGTTATGGTGATTTTAGCATACACATGATACAAAAACATATATCACATGCACATGTAGGTAAATGTTAAGATTCAGATGTGAATTATGTTAGAAAAGGTTCATGTGTTGGAATTCCCGTCCCCATTGTGGCAGTGTTGGGAGGTGGTGGAATTTTTAAGAATTGGAAAGGAGTGGGAAGTAATTAGGTCATTGCTCATATCATCCCCCAAAGGGAATAATGCTGATCTCCTGGAATGCCTTAGTTCTCCATAAAGCTAGTTACTATAAAAGAACAAGACTGGCCCTTCCAAGGTCTCTTAATTCCTATCTCACCAAGTGCTTTCTTCTGCTGGGCTTTTTCCCTTTCTGCTTCTCCTTTGTGTTGTGATGTGGTAGGGGGTGCTCACCAGAGGCCTAACAGAAGGGACTACATGATCTTAAAATTTCAGCCTCCAAAACTATGAGCTAAACAAACTCTTATTTGTAAAGTACTCATCTTCAGGTAGTTTGTAAGAGCAACAGAAAATAGAGTAATACACACATATGTACAAAAATGTTTATAGCATTTAAAAAATGCAAACAACTTAACTGCTCATCAGTAGATAAGTAGATAGAAGAAAGAGTAGATTTGTTTTGAAAGGAAGTGATGCATGCTATTTAATAACCCAATATGTAGAGGCCAGTAAAAATTCTAAGTCTGACCATTACTAGCTGTATACATTTGTTTAAAATTACTTATTTTTTTCTGTGCCTCAGAATCCACTTTTGTATAATGGGTATAATAGTGCCTTCTTCACCATGCAGATTTGAGAATTAAGTGTGTTAATACATGTAAAGAATTTAGCATAATGCCTTATATGTTGTAAGTCTAATGTGAAAATTAATATTATTAGTAAATATTATATTCTTATGAATAAAATAAGTGACTTAATCGAAAGTCCACAATAAGTGTAAGTAGAATTAGTCTCTTTCTGCAATGTTTTATTTTATTAGGGAAAGTTCTGAATTCAATGTAGCAAAATGGGGTAATAGTTAAATTGGTGAGATATCACCCTCTGTACTTTTCTGCATGTTTTAAATACATCATAACTTCTAAGAAGAAAAGACAAAGACAATTCAAAGATTTAGAATGTCTAAGAAGCAATAACTTTAGGGTTATAGTGAAATGGTAAAGTGGTCAGAATTGCCAAGTACCCACTTTTTATTGTGGAGCTCAACTCAGTTCTGCAAAGCTCTACCAAGATTTACAGAAGCCATTTGAGGCACTGGAGCAGTCTGAAGTAGGCTTAGTAAAGGGCCAGACAAAGCATTATCTATTGGACCCGAAATTGACACTGGATTCAAAGTTATAAACCCAGCAAGTTACTCCCTGTAAGGGAAAAAAGGAAAAGAAAGAAATCATTTTGGCTCTACCAGGGACCTTGAAGTAAAGTTCATTCCAGTTTTCAATGGAGAACAAAAATTCAAATATCTGTTTCTTTAAAAAGGCAATGAAGGTTGGGAAAATGTCAAATTCAACATGCATATATTTGGTAGGGGGAATTGAGGAGGAAAATATATTCCTCTGATAAAAGTGTTTGTGACATGAAAAGAAAGAAAATACATTTGTAGTCCAGCCAGGTAGTGGGGTATATTTGTTTCATTTTCTAATTAATTTGATTGTTTCTCTACCTCAGTAACCTTTTGCATTACCAATTTCTAAAATAGCCTACATTATTTTGAGTATCACTGGATAGTATTCATATTTCTGAGATGAATGACCTCATTTTTTGCAATCATTCCAAAGACTGGACAGTTAATCATCATTATTAAATACTTATTTTATGTTTCTTGTACTTCTATGTACATTTGAAGCTAATAGATTAACTAGTGCCTGCTGATAGAACATAATATAAAGGAAACTAATGAATTTATGAAGGAACACGCATGTCACATTTCAGCAACTGTGGAAAATCAGGAGGAGGAATGGTGAAAACAAATGAATCATATTATGGTCACACCAAAGTAACCATTTGGACCAAGCTCTTTTATGTTGGCAAGGCCTCAGGGCCAAGTGAATTTTATTCTTAAAGAAATCCGT
Source organism: Tamias sibiricus (assembly GCA_025594165.1). Classification (NCBI taxonomy): domain Eukaryota; kingdom Metazoa; phylum Chordata; class Mammalia; order Rodentia; family Sciuridae; genus Tamias; species Tamias sibiricus. The sequence goes on from CM046667.1 coordinate 132,688,925, forward strand.
TAATATTATCCATAAAATCCCCTTTAGAATCCTTAAGATTACAACAGAGGCAGAATTCAGATAACTTCCACTCTATTGCTCATACTTAGAGATAGTTATTTTTCATCATTCCAGAATATATTTGAAGTCACAAAATGGCATCTCTGATTGATGTTTGACAACTCATCCATTTTTCCAAAAGCAGAGGACAGCAAAATGTGGTTAGTCATTCCTTTTCTCTGGTTTCAGTTCCTAGCAGGAATAAGAGATGTGGGTGTGGAAAAAGGAGCTCTTTGTTTTGTTTAAGAAAACTGATTCTACTCTCCCTAGTCCCCTATCTTCAGGTCAAAAGAAAGGGAAGTCATTTTTACTCACATCCTCTCTTCTAAAACTTTTGCCACTGAAAATGTATTTTGATTTTCATATAGATGACATTCTCACTTAATTTCAGAGTAAAATTTGAATCACTGACACTTGGTGTTTTTGCAGTGTTCATTTCATCTGTAATATTTTTTTTTACTATGTTCGAAAGTTTAAATTCTAACAATTTTGATAAACCACTTCCTTGAGAAGGTTATCTTTGATCCCTTCTCCTTTTTCCATTCTCTGGCACCCCTGAGTTTTCTTTTCTACTGCATTATAATAATGATCATAATAATAATAAGATGAACAGCAGTAGCAGTAAATAGTCATTATCCATTAAGCATTTTGTGTGTAGAGGAGTGTATACTTCATACTCATGGTTTAATTTAAATTTCACAATAACTCTGTGAGGCAGGAAATACTATTCTTGTTTTACAAAGTATCACCCAGGCTTAGCCTAGATATTAATTACCTAATGCCACTTATCTAATAAATCATAGGATCCAAATTCAAAGTCCAGATCTATTTAAATCTGTTGTAAGACACTCCTTTCCTGTGTGCTTCTTGAAGGCAAGGCTGAGGTCTGATTAATCTCTTCTTCATCTGCAATATCTTGCAAAAAATAAATGTTCAACATACCTTTCTTTTTGGCTAACTATAAGTGTGCACATCAGAGAGCAAGAGGAATTAAAACATTACTTTCAGTGTTAGAAATTCAGTCAAAATGTCATATTACATGAATATTCTTTGGGTAATATAAAAATAGTATTAAAATTTTTCATCTTTATAATCTTTTCCAGGTTCTAAAAATATTTCATATTATATAAAAGAAATTAAAGATTCCAAATGTAGGGCAACCATTTAATTTTAATTATTTGTACAATAATAGCTAGAGAGTAGACATTATATTTTAAAATAATTTGTTAGAATGTTTTGTTTTGACATAGAAAAAGCATGTTTAGGTGTTAGCCTTTCAGATATTAAAATTGATATCATGAGCTATCTGAAACACTCATATTCTTTAAGCTACTTAACATAAGATATTTAAAAAGGTTCAATATCAGCATTAATTATACCCCCAGTTGTGTCATCATTACTAAATTCTAAGAGTGGATACACAGAGTTGATGGGTGTCAGAAAGGCATCATTTTCATTATCTGATACAGAAATTTCAGAAAGTGTTAAAGTTAGTTTCTCAATTGAATCTTGTAAATAGTTTGCCCAATTTTTACCATTGAAGATAAAAACAGCTCTTTAGTACATGCTAGAAGAACAAAAAGTGCTACTGCTGGGTAACTGCTGTTGATGCTGATTTTGTAACCAAGCATCTCCTTGGCAGATACACAGCTGACCAGATTTTCTAATAAATTGTGAGACATCCTGAGCTGTTATTTTATCAAACTCTGTTCTTTAATATCGAAGGGACTTACTCATCCAATGTGGACTTTCAAAACAGTCAAAAATAGATGAATCCCATTTCATGTTAAATAATACCAATGTTTTAAATTTCAAGTGTGAAATGATCAGTTCTGAGATGACATAGAGATACACTTTTTAAATAAATAAATAAATAATAGAACGTGGCACATTTAAAAGGAGAAAAATGCTTAGCACAAAATAGCACCATTTAAGACAACAATACTAGCAAAGAAAATATAGATAAGAGCTACAGAAATGGGATATAATTCAAGGAAGATTTTTAACAGCTACTCTAAACACTTTTGCTGGGGGTTTTAGAACAGGGAAACAGATGGGGGAAATAATTGTCTAACATGTTAATGTACCATAAAACCCCAATTATCTAGACTGCTTGAGGAGTCAGGTGTTTGGATTTTTTTTTTTTTTTTTTTTTTTTTTTGTGGTTGTTGTGTTGGTTTGGTTTGGTTAACTGAGAGTTACTCTAAAACTCAATAATATTTCAGCCATTGTTGAAAATCTCTCCAAAGTGGTTTAGTAGTGCCCAGGGATTATAATTGTGTTTTTCTTTGTGGATTTTACAATGCTTCAAGTTCACTCTTCTGAACATAAATTCTGATTGTACAAAATAAGGATGTGCAAAAGATGGGTTGTACAAAAACGTGGACTGATCAGTGAACCTAGGATACCCTGAAAGAAATTTTGAGAACAAAAACATGTACCATGATTTTTTTTTTATTGATTTGTGTTTTTCTCCTAATACAATGCCCCCCCACCATGCCAGTAAAAATAATTGTCTTCTAGGAATGGTGTAGGGGCTCTTAGGGTGTCTCGTGATTCTCAAAATGTCCCTAGCTATTCCTATAACCACTTTAGATGTAGTAATTTGAAAGCATAAATTAAACATCTTAAAAGACAAGTATCTCTGGTAAAAATGATAGTTGATTTGCTTATGCCACAGTTAATTTGATAAATTGTTTTCACTCAAATAGTTACCTAAGTTCTGTAAACAGATGGTTTGGGACTTTTAATTGGGAAAGGGATTTTTAAGCATATAGGACTTCCAAGGAATCATGCAGTGCCTATGTTAATTAATGATAGAAAATACCCTTTTTAGTAAAGTATCTTTAAATCGTTCATTATAAAGTAGCCAATGTTAAATTATCTTAATGTGTTGTGATTTCCCTTATTCAAAACTGTCTTATATATATATCATATACTGTGATGACAGGGACTGTCTTATTCATGATACTCATCACAGTTGTATGATTGTTTAATATGTTAGGCTTTACCATTATATTCTCTGTGCTTAGGAGAGTACCTGGTTCATAGCAGTCATTCCACAAATATTTGGGAAATGAAAACATGTATTAGCAATGTGAATGTGATTTTTATAAATAGAAATTGCTATTATTATTGTTATTATTTTGAAAGTATTCAGAATATTTGTCAGTGAAAAGACTGACACTCAAAGAGGTTCTTTGTATTCATAACATGCTGGACTACTTCATAAAAATTTTCATAATTTATAATTGAAAATATTTTGTTTGCAGTTAGTTTACTCCGTGAGTTCTCAGAAGTCAGAGGCCAATGTGGTTTTGTTTATTTATATCACAAACCTAGTCAAGTACCAGTCACACAATAGTTGTTTGACAAACACTGGTTGAATAAGTCAAGGATTAAACTTTTATTGATGACATTTATCATCTTCTCCAAGTGTTAAGATAAAAAGCAGAAATATTTCAGTATATGCCATATGTTCATGGTTAAAATGTTCACTTGTAAATTAAACTTTTACTTAATCTAATATTATTGAGCAACCACAAGCTTGTTATCTGAGATGATACATTATTTACAATATATTATAATAAGAGAGATGACTGTTCACATGAAATTAATAAAAAACAAAATTATAAGCCAAATCAAAATATATGTACTATAAGTATCTCAGCATTAATTTTGCTCCAGTTTTCAAAAAGATGGCTTCTTCACCTGTGTTTTTTGAAGATACACACACACAAACACACATCATAGAACTTCACCATGTTAGAATACATGAATGTATAGAATATTAGCTGTACTAGCTTTTTGTCACTGTGAAAAATACCTGAGAAGAACAATTTTAAAGAAAGGAAGATTTATTTTGGATCATGGTTTCAGAGGTTTCAGTCTATGGCCACTTCGTTCCATTGCTTCTGGGCCCGTAGTGAGGTAGACCATGATGACTGGGAGTGCACTGTGGAGCAGAGATGCTCAGTTTATGTTAGCCTGGAAGCTGAGAGTAAGAGAGAGGAAGGGGACAGGAACAAAGTATACACTTCCAGGGCATGCCTACAGTGACCTACTTCTTTCAACTAGGTCCCACCTCCAGTCTCCACCACTTCCCAACAGTCCATTCAGCTGTGAATCTATCAGTGGAATAGCCCACTGATGACATCAGAGCCCTCATGATCCAATCCCTTTCCCAAAGTCCCACCTCTGAACACTGCTGCATTGGAGACCAAATCTTCAACACATGAGCCTTTGGGGAGCATTGCTAATGCAAACTACAACAATTGCCAGTTTGGGCCCATATAATGTATAATTTATAAGACAGTAATTTCAAATTGTGTTCTGGGCACCAAACTTGGCTGTGTAAAACAAAAGCTGATCATCTACAGCCCTTATTCTCAAGCAGATTGTAGTACATTGAGAAAAATTGATACATAAACAAATACTGATGATGTAATGTAGTTATAATAATTGTGTGTATGAAGTATAGGAGTGAGTCATTCTTCTTGAATGTAGTAAGGTAACTAGAGATGATAAAATGAGAGAGAAAAGGTGGCATTTGTACTAGTAAGAATTTCCATGGTGGGGGGGGTTATTAGAAATTGGAAATTGAAGCCTGAGACACATTACAATTGAGCTACATCCCCAGTCCTTTTTATTTTTTGTTTTGAGACAGTTTTGCTAAGTTGCTGACACTGACCTCAAACTTGTGATCCTCCTGCCTTAGCCTCTCAGGTTACTGGGATTATGGTCATGGGCCACCACACCCGCAAAGTAAGCCTTTCTTGAGGGACTTAATAGTGACAGATAGGGCTGGGGTTATAGCTCAGTGGTATAGCACTCACCTCGCACGCATGAGGTCCTGGGTTCTGTCCTCAGCACAACATAAAAATAAATAAAGAAAGATATTGTGTCCATCTACAACTAAAAAAAAATTAAATAGTGACAGATATTATAGGAAAAGAGTTGTATAGATACTAATCTGAACCATGGAAGAGTATTATGTAGTTGGGGGACTTACAAGAGAATAGGAAATATATACTGTGGCAAGATTTTGAAGGTCCTTTTATATTAAGCTAAGAAGCTTGAACTTCATCCAAAGGCTAGTGGAGAGCTACTAAGGGTGTGAAAACTGGAGACTGATATGATCAAGAAATTGTTTTGATATGATCTCTCTAATAAGTGTGGATGATGAATTGGAGGAGGAGGGAAGAAATTGGATAGAGGAGTTTAGTATCAAGGTAATTTCAATAAATTAAATGAGAGATGATGACACATTAAATGGAGAAAATGGAAGTGAGAATAAAGAGGAAAAAAGAAATGAAAGAGAATTTCAGTAGCTTGTGGGAAGTTTTATTAGTTTCACATGTATAAGTTCACATTTTATTCAAAATTCTGTGCTATGCTACCTTTTATTTAAATTCAGTACACATTACTAATGGTTAAGTAATATACATGGCTGTGTGCTTGACTGTAAAACAGGCTGAAGGGATAGAGCAATAACTGTCATCACACCTACATATGTAATCTGGTAATTTGTGCTTCACTAACTCTTGAAGTGGATTTTGCTTAATCTCACAAACATAGGCTGAACAGAATACTAAAATGAAAGGAGCATACTACAACCCCAATGGAATAAGGAACATGCACAGTTTAGTATCCCTTCTGAACAATTACATTATACATCCAGCCCATCCTTATTTTAATATTAAAATCTCTGACCCCAGCAGAATATGGTACACTTGTTCTAGAAAACATGGAAACATATAAATTCTGCCCCCATGGCCTACCTCTTCACCTGCCCTAAGAAATCCTTCCCCCAGGAAATCCCAAGACCTTATATAAACCAACAATTCTTTGTCAGGGAGCTTTCAGTCATGAGACCACACAGGATTCTGATTTGTACAACCCAATAGAATTCCCATCTGTTTTACTTAAGCCCATCTTGGAATTTCTATTGGTATATGTTGAGTCAAAAATGCAGAGACCAGTAAAGCTTACAGTCTTTTGGAGATAGACACCTTTTGTAAAAATGTTTTTTTTTTTTCAGTTGTCAATGGACCTTTATTTATTTATTCATATGAGGTGCTGAGTTTTGACCCCAGTGCCTCACATATGCTAGGCAAGTGCCTTACCACTGAGCCACAACCCCAGTCCCGGGGATAGACACCTTTTTAGTCAAGTAAATGGTATTCAGTTTAGTCTTCATTATAATAATTTAACTGTAATGTCTGAGATAGACAATATAGCAAAAGTGGTCAATTCAGTTTAGGAAGATCAGAGAATATATCACAAAAAATGTTGATGCTTAAACTCCAGGAATCTCTCCAGGAGAAACTTTGAGAATAATATTCTATATAAGGGGTATAAGGAAGCAATGAAATGGATGAAAGTTCTGGAATACATTAGAAGAATCTTGTATGCTATGCTCAGGATATATTTTTGTTAAATTAATTGTGACAATTTAATGGCTTTTGAGCAGAAGATAGAATAAATCAGCTCTAGTGTTCTTTTTCTTTTCTCTTTTTTGTATGCTGGGGACGGAACCCAGGGCCTTGGGCATGATTGGCAAGCACTCTACCACTAAACTAGACCTCAGACCTCAGTTCTGGTTTTTAGATTACAGTATGAAAATCAGGCTGTAGGGATACAAGCCTGGAAACCAGGAGACCATTCATGCAGCTATTTTAGTAGTATAGAAGACAGACAATGGCACTCAAGCTGGAGCCATACCAATCAGGATACAGAGGGGAGTATGGATTGGAGGGTTGATAATAAAGTAAAAGATTTTGAACTTGTTATGGTGAATGATGGAAAAGGAAAGTTATACAATGACTTTAATATCACAGATTTATTTTGGTATCAGGATTAAACCCCAGGTTGCTGAATCACTGAACCACATCCCCAGCACTTTTTTTATGTTTTATTTTGAGACAGGGTTTTGCTTAGTCTTTAGGGCCTCCCTAAGTATTGGGGTTGGTTTTGAACTTGCAATCCTCCTGCCTTGGCCTCTGAAACACAGGGATTACAGGCTTGTGCCATCATGCCTGGCAATACCACAGAATTTTTTTTTTTTTTTAATTCTGCAATCCTTGAGATGCCAACAGGGAAGCAAAACAAACATGACTAAGAATGTTGTGTAATCAATGTTTGCTTATGGCTTTATTTTTCATAAAAAGATGTCTTCCTATAGAGAATGACACTGAAATATGTGGCAGAATACCCTTGGGGAGAAAAAAATTCAAAATAACATGATTGTTGACCCTCAAACTGGATTTCCAATCTAAATCCAACTCTAAGTAGCACCATAAAGAATTTGTTATAGTTGGCAGGCACATCATGACAGAAAAAAAAATTTGCATACATACATTTGTTGAAATCAGCCTCATTGTTATCTTTTAAACAGTTGAATGAGATATTTAAAATAATGGGACTTTTTTTGGTAAGAAATCTTACAAACATTAAATAGAAAATGTAGTTTACATGCTGCCATTTAAAAATGTCTACAACCAGTTGACTCTTAAAGTCTTGTCTGCATGTGAAACACTCTATTGTAGGAGAGAGATTCAGAGATTAGGAGTTGATATCTCAATATTAAGAGTAAATGCTCTATCATTTTGATCCCCCTGTACAAAAAAAAAAAAAAAAATACAAGGAGGACTTTGCAGTCACATATGTTAGAGTTTGGTGACTAACTTGTGCCTTTGGCAAGTTACTTAGCCTTTCTAAGTCTGATTTTCCATTTGCACTTTAGGATTAATGACAACGATATTTTCTTCCTAGAGTTCTTTTGATGATTAGCTAATGCTGTCTGTGTGAAGTTGTGCTAAAATAGTGGCAAGCACAACCCAAAAATCTGTTAATTCTAATACTGTATTATTTGCTACTATGAAGAAAATTAATATACAGAACAGATGAAAAGAAACAGTCAAAAGGAGAGAAAAGGAAAGACAAAGCAAGAGAGGCAGGATGAATGAAAGAAAAATGCAAAGAAAGAAGCATAGTTAGAATATCACTTATGGGGGAGGCTATTGTAAAGCATTTGATATATGTTTTCCCTAATATGGAAGGATTATGAAGTAACTACTGCAAATTAAAATCATGTGTTATTTTTCCAGAATGATAAGTAAAGGTGATGAGGCCCAACCTCTGTCACACAAAGGGTTTCATGTTCTCCCCTGAATATGCAAAAGGGGAAAAGTGCAATGTAAGGATATTCAAATGTCTCTCAGGGATGGGTTTGCTGTTTGGCAAGTCCTTTGCTGCTGTGCTGTGAAGAAAGTGAGCAAAGAATCCTGGAGGTAAGAAGGGGTAGAAGTGAATTCCTCAGAGTTCAAAAAACGCTCTTGTAGCTTAATATTAACCAATTTATCTTAATTTTTCTGCAATATGGATTTGAAATAAATGTTACTGATTCCCTACTTAAAAATACAAATCCAAGCCGGGCGCGGTGGCGCACGCCTGTAATCCCAGCACTTTGGGAGGCTGAGGCAGGAGGATCGCGAGTTCAAAGCCAGCCTCAGCAATGGCGAGGCACTTAGCAACTCAGTGAGACCCTGTCTCTAAATAAAATACAAAAAAGGTCTGGGGATGTGACCCAGTGGTCGAGTGCCCCTGGGTTCAATCCCTGGTACCACAAAAAAAAAAAAAAAAAAAAAAATACAAATCCAAAAACCCAGGATGAAGGGAGCAGTGGTAAAAGAACAAGTAAGAGAGAATGGTAATATTCTTGGATCTCAGTCCAGATTCCTGAGCATTCAATAAGCTATCGTGTTATCTCTTCCAATTTCCTTTAACTTCAAACTAAGACCTTCTAATAAGGATCTTTCATATTCTCCGATGATATTATTTAATCCAGTCTTTTCAAAAATTTTCAAATAACTATTCAGCTGTATTTCATTACATGAGCATACCACACTGATTAAATTCCCCAGAAAGTGGTATTTTTCTTTTTTTTTTTTTCCCTCCCTGTCACATTGCACTGTGCCTGTGTCTGTAATCATGATATGCTTGCCTTTCTGGCTTCTTTGCCATTCAGTGTCCAATTCAATACAATAAAATGCTGACAATTGTGCCACATAGATAAAGCCATTGAATGCATGTTACACTGGAGGTCTTTTGAAGACAGGTTCACCCAGGTGCCTGAAATAGGAGGCAAGGTTTCTAGAATCTATAATATATATTTAACATGTTCTTTATATCGTGCCATTTCATTACAAGCTACCCTGTACTTATTCAGATGCTATCAGAAATATTACACACACATTATTTCTAGCATTTAAACCTGATTCCAAGAAAAACTGAGCCCTCCCCCCTTTCTGGATACATGACATTTTGTTAGGTGCTAGGGTTGAATGAAAGAGAGACCATGACAAGGTATGACAGGAAGATGTATCTATTGATGAGGTTAAAAAAATTCATGGGGAAAATAAATACAACTATACCTCTTGAGTTAGAGTCAACCTCTAAAATTTCAAAAATGAATCTACAGTTTTCAAATTAGCAAAATAACTTTTTATTTTTCCATTTCTATGGTGCCTTGGAGTGAGAGGCAACCTAGTTGTATACTACAAATATAATAGATAATGAATGACTACCTTGTCACAATCTAAAGAGGTCAAACAAATAAGGTAGATATGCTTTCTGACATCATGACTGCATTTTCCAAACATTCTTTTTCAAATATTTTGCTTAGTAAAAAAATAAGAAATACAATGAAAATATAGGACTATTGTTCCCGTAATTTAAAAATGTAACATAGATAGAAGAATAGCCAGCATTTACTGAGGGATTACTATATACCTAGTGATTTCCTTACTATGTGCCTAAGATTTCCTAAGGGTATCATGTATATTAACTCATGTAATCATCACAATAACCATAAGAAATTGAATAAAAGAGATGCTAAACAGCCTTTTGCAAGATTATATAGTTATTTAGCAATAAAACCAGAATTCAGGCAGAAGCAACCTACCTCCAGAATTTTAAACATTATGGTGTACATTATGTAATTTTGCAAGGGCACATACATATCCAAGGGTATATATTAGTAACACTATGAATATGGGGCAGGAACCTGGACAAAAATAATAGAATAAGACAGAAAGCTGTACCAATCAATAATTGAAAACTATTCTGTCTTAAGAATGTCTTTAACACATTGCTGTGAACCCAAAATTAAGAAAGACAGAGATGGAAACAGAGAGAGAAACACACACACACACACAGACCAATAGCCGTGGCCAAGCATAGTGTAATTCCAAAGGTAGAAGTTGATTTTGTTACTTGTCATGTTGCTGACAAATCAGACTACTAAAAACATTTCTATAATTATTAAAATTGATATTGCATTTTCATATACATATATGATGTTTAATTGCATCCAGACATTGCCTGGATACTGTAAGTATTCAATTGGCAGGTAATAATACAAATATAATGACAAGGTAGTGCTCTAACCTCTATGTTGCTCTTCTTCTGATGTTATTTTTATGTCTTTTGAGTTCTGTCTTCAAAAGGTGTAGCTGAAAACAAGCACAAAGTCAGGACATATACTAAATGTTTTCAAATAAATTTTGTATAAACATAAAGTAAGGTTACAAGTTTGATAATAGCACTTACTTAAATACGAATCTTATTTCCTCAGTTTCTTGCTTTATAATAAGAATTAATGAGTGATTAGTCATTAGTAAAGACCTCTATATGAGCTTTGTCACTAATAAAGGATCAATAATGCCAGAAGTGTCCAGGACAACATGTAAGGGTACCATGAAAAATGAAAATGAAGGAGGATTTCAGTTTGGGATTATATTAGGTACTTTGAACAGCCAGAAAATAGCACCAAAGGTTTCTGAGAGAGAGGAAAAAATGAACAATTACAGGATTCATTTAAATCTACGATGTTATTCAAGGTCCTCTAAAAGGTAGATACTAAGGGTGAATTATCCATGCGAAGAGATTAATTTTTGTAATATTGCATCATTTATAATACCAACAGTGGAATTAAATGCATTCATATTGTTGTGTAACCACTACCAACATCCATCTCCATAACACTTTTCATCTCATAAAACAGAAACTCAACTCATTAAACAATGACACTCCATTCCCCTTTCCCTTGGCTTCTGGTACCTACCAATCTTTTTTTGTCTGTATGATTTTGACTGCCTTAAGTACCTCAAATAAATGGAATCAAAAGTATTTGTTTTGCCGGGCGTTTTGATGACTGGCTTAATTCACTCAGCATAATGTCCTTAGTTTTATATATATAAAATATTTATTATTATTATTTTTGGGGGGGGCATCAAGGATTGAACTCAGGGAACTCAGGGTCCTATTTTATTTTGAGACAGGGTCTCACTGAGTTTCTTAGTGCCTCACTGTTGCTGAGTTGTCTTTGAACTTGCAATTCTCCTGCCTCAACCTCCTGAGCCACTGGGATTACTGGTGTGTGCCACAACACCAAGTTCTAATACTTATTATATATAGCATATTGTGTATCATATATTCAAATATAGTGTGTATGTATATGTGCATATATATACATGCATATATATATATATATATATATATATATATATACACACACATACACACACACATACACACACACACACATATCATATTCTGTTAACCCATTTATCCTGCAAAGGACATTTGGCATGCGTGGCATTCTTCCGTATTTTAGCTATTGTAAATAATATTTCTATGAACATAGGCATACAAATATCTGAGACCCTGTTTTCAGTTTTTATAGAAATATTCCCCAAAGTGGAATTGCTAGATCATATGATAATTCTGTTTTTTAGGTTTTTGAGGAAACATCTTACTGTTTTCCACAGTAACTATCAGTTACTTTTGGGTAGAGTGCTCTTTATATGTCTGTTAGATGTAGTTAATTTATTGTATTGTCTATTTTCTTTTTTATTGGTATATATTAATTGTATAGTTATAATTAAGTGATTATGTGATTCCTTTCCTCTACAATAATAGCCTCCCTTTTACATTCATAATGTCCCTCTAACTTCTACATGAGATAAAATGTGCATTATTTGACTTTCTGATTCTGTCTTCTTTCACAAAACATAATGCTCTTCAATTCCATTCATTTTCTTGAAATTGACATAATTTAATTTTTCTTTTTGACTGAGTAATATTGCATTGTGCATATATACCGCATTTTCTTTATCCATTCTTCTGCTGATGTAGGCCCAAGTTGATTCCATATGTTGGCAATTGTGAATGGTACTATGATAAACATGATATACATATCTCTAAAGTATGCTGTCTTTAATTATTTTGAATAAATGTCAAGGATTGGTATAGCTGGATCATATGGTAGTTTTGAGTTTTTTGAAGAACCTACATACTGATTTCCATAGTGGCTGTAATAATTTGCATTCCCACTAACACTGTATAAGAGTTCCTTTTTTACCTGAACCCTTACCAGCATTTATTGTTATTTGTTTTCTTGATAACTGCCATCCTGAGTGAGATGGAATCTCAGTGTAGTTTTGATTTGCATTTCCCTGATAGATAAAGATGTACATTTTTTTTCATATAATTGCTGGTCAGTTGTTCCTCTTTTGAGAAGTGTCTATTTAATTTATTTGCCCATTTATTGAATCATTTTTTGTGTGTGTGCTGAGTTTTGGGGTTCTTTATATATTCTAGGATATTAATACTCTGTCACAAGAGTAGCTGGTCAAGATTTTCTCCCATTCTGTAGGCTCTCTCTTTACCTATTATTTGTTTCCTTTGCTGTACAGAAGCTTTTAATTTGAAGCCATCCCATTTACTGATTTGTGTTATTATTTCCTGAACTATAGGATTCCTGTTTAGGAAGTTGTTGTCTGTGCCTATATGTTGAAGTGTTTCCCCATTGTTTTCTTCTAGTAGTTGCAAAGTTTATGGTCTTAGACCTAGGTTTTTGATTCATTTTGTGTTGGTTATTATACAACATGAGAGATAGTAATCTAGTTTCAATCTACATATGGATATCCAGTTTTTCCAACACAATTTATTAAAGAGGCTGTCTATTTTGCAGCATGTTTTTAGCACCTTTGTCAATAATCAGGTGACTGTGTGTGGGCTTGTCTTTGTGTCTTCCATTTTATTCAATTGTGTTTGTTTGTATGCTAGTACCACGCTATATTTGTTATTATAGCTCTGTAGTACAGTTTGAAATTTGGTACTGTGATGTCTAGTTATATCCCTTTTATTTTTTTTTCTCTTGCCTACTTGCTCTGGCTAAAATTTCAAGTACTATATTGGATAGGAGTTGTAAGAGTGGATATCCGTGTCTTGTCATTGATTAAACGGAAATGCTTTCAGTTTTGGGGGGGTTGGTCATATATAATCTTTATGATGTTGAAGTAAGTTCCTTATATTCCTAATTTATTCAGGGTTTTTTTTTTTTATCATGAAGGAATGTTGAATTTTGTTGAATGTTTTACTGCATCAGTTGAGGTGATTATGTGAATTTTGTCATTGGTTCCATTGTTATGATGTATTATATTTATTGATTTGCATATGTTGAATAGTCTTGGCATCCCTAGAATGAAACCAATTTGATCATGTTGGAAGATCTTTTTGATGTGTTGGTATATTTCATTTGCATGTGTTTTATTAAGGATTTTTGGATCTATGCTCATCAGAGATATTGGTCTGTACTTTCCTTTATGTCTTTTTCTCCAGTTTTGATATTAGGGTAATACTGGCTTAATGTGAGAAATTTGGGAATTTCCCTTCCTTTTCATGGAATAATTTGAGGAAGGATGACATTAGTTCTTCTTTAAAGTAGGGGCTGTGGTCAAGTACCGTCAGAAATCTAAGAGCAATTATATATCAGAAAGGTTGATTTCTAGGACTTTATGCATTTTTATATCCAATAGTATGTTAAACAGTAAATGGAGTATCAACGAGTGTGCAGATATTACTGACTGAATATGTGTGCCCCCCAACCAAATTTTATGTTGCACTGCTAACCTTTCATGTGATGCTATTAGGAGGTGGGTCTTTTAAGAGATAATTAAACTTATATGAGGTCTTCAGGGTAGAACCCCATGATGCAATTATTGTCCTCATAAGAAAGGAAGAGACACCAGAGGTGTCTCTCTGTCTCTTTGTCATGGGAGGATATAGCAAGAAGATGGCCATCTGCAGGCTAGGAAGCCAGCTCTTACTAGACATTCAATTTTCCAGTACCTTTATTTTGGATTTCTCAACCTACATAACTGCAAGAAATGAATGTCTGTTGTTTAGGCCACCCAATCTGTGGTATTTTGTTATAGCAGCCCAAGCAGACTAAGACAGTAGGATATAAAGGCGAGAGAGATTCAGGTCATGGCCTAATAGTGATAACAATTTAATGGCCGAAGCAAGCATACCCAAACAATAGAAAATAACAAATAGAAAAGTACAAAATAATATAAGATGTGCATTGTGGGATTAGAGGAATAATCACTTCATCTTAGTGGTTCAAGTAAAATTTCACAGATTTGGAAGCATTTGATTTTGGTCTCAGTAAAAAAAAAAAAAAAGAGAGAGATTTTTATAGGTAAATGAAGTGTGGGAAAACATGCTAGGATACAGGAATGTTATAACCAGTTGAAAGAAGGACTTAGCATGTTTTAGAAATTACAAATGTTAAGGCAACCTTATGAGTTACTTAGGGATATTTTTAGGAGAAGTAAATGGAGATGTAGATTGAGGCAGATTATAATGGCTGCTTGATTATCTTTCTTTAAAGTATGTGTGCATGTGGGTGTGCATGTGTGCAGGCCTGTGCATGTATGTGTATGCACAGATTTTGTTTCTTCCTAGAAGGCAGTTAGAGTCATTAAGGGTTTTTCACGCGAGGACTTTGTGGCATGATGTTATCAGACTTGATTACCAGAGAGATTCTTGAGACCATACTATGGGGAGTAGATTTTAAAAGAATGAGACTAAAGAGAGGAAAGAGACTGAAGATAAAGAAAGCAGTTAGTGTGGTATTGCTACAATTCAGGGAAAATAACGATGAACTAAGAAAGTGAGATAGAAAAGACAAATGAGGAACATAATCCAAGATACATTTTGCAGGTGAAATTGATAAAAGCTCATAAACAAATAGAAGAGTGTAACAAGCTAGACAATATGATCATAGTAAATTGTTTCTCTACTCTTGAGTGGCATAAGCAGAGAAGCTTGTGTACAGATATTTGAACCTTGTTCCTCAGCCAAGTATACACCTTTTGCATAAATTCTTAAGTGACATTCTGTTTTACTACAGTATTATCATTTTGGTGAACATTTTTTCTGTTCCATACAAGTCAAACAATTCCATATAACCTAATACCGTTGTTTTCCTGGGCTGCAATCATTCTTCCAATTACTGCTCCCTTGTGAGAACCTGCCTAAAGCCAACATCTGACCATTTTCTTTGATGTTTCTTCTTAATTGAAATAGAAACTAAGTAATCAACAAGTGAACATGATTGTGAGCTTTTGCTCTGTTTGTGAGGTCAAGTTTATGTACAAAGGACTGATATATGTCTCTTGGGAAAGTGTTAGAAAAGATTAGCTCCATAGTTCCTGTCTGAGTTCACGCTGATGTACTTTCACTGTTTAACTGACTTAGGAATTAGGGGAGGATTTTAAAGTTTATTTTTGCTCTAAAGTCATTCAGAATAATAAGAAGGACAACAAATCTAAATATGGGAAGCCATTAATTATTTTGACAGTTACTTTTGGTGCTTACAATATGCCAGGCACTATCACCACCACCACCACCACCACCACAACCACCTACTACTACTACTACTATTACTACTGTTACTACTACTATTAATTATGATACTACTAATGATGATGATGATGAAAAACATGTAATATGATAACAAATCTTACCACATTCTATTTAAATTTTTCAGAGCTAAGATATAATGATCTCACAAAGTCCTTTCCTATAACTTAAGGATTCTTCACATCTGAAAATTAATTTCTTACTAGTCCAAGATTTATCAGCATACTCCAGAAATCTTCAAAGTACACATACATTTAAGATACATAAGCAGGTTTCAACTTTTTATAGAAAATGACTTCCATAAACAGGACTCACAGACTGAATTGACTCAAATGCCCTTCTAAAGGATTTGTCTCACCATTCCAAAAATTGTATTTTCTTGCTTTGTTGTCTTGTTCTTTATAAACGTACAAAAGGCATATTAAAATTTATCATTTTACTTAGTAGATATGTATTTGATGCCTTACTCTACGGCTGGGCACTGTTTGAAGTGTTCAGGATATTTCTTTGTACAAAACAGATATTTTACCATCTCTAACGAAAATTATGACCTAGTGTAGGAGAAACATAATACACAAATTAATAAGTAAGAAGATAATCATTGGGGGTGAGATGACAGATAAACAAATGGAGTATATGATTGATTAAAATTTATACAAATGTAGACTCTTGAACTAGGTCCTCCATAAAATATGTTTCTTCTCTATTTATAGTTATACCAAATCCTGGGCAAGAGCCATGAGTTCAATATTTAATTAAACAACTACTTATTGAAAATCCACTCTATTGGCTATTTTAGCCAATGATGATAGAGGAGGTCCTGCCATCATACAACTTACATTCTAATGAAAGGCATTCTTCGTCATAGCAGTGTTTGTCATAGTACTTGTGGTCAAAGGGCTCACAATTCTTCCTGAAATAATATGTTGTCTATATCATATCAAAGAGCTTGTATAGAAAAATTTGGAGTGACAGCTCCCATAGCAGTAAATGTGCTAAGATAAATCCTAACCTGTATATTTATATGCTAACCATGACTTCCTCTTATTTAGAACATGAAAGTAGGGCCATAAGGAACTTTTTCTTCTTCCAAATTACATGTAGTATACAGGAGATTATCATTTAGAAAATTAGAGGTGAATAGTTGAACAAAAGGGTAATAAATCCATCAAGTTGTTGCTTTTTTGAGTATTGAGTTTTCTAAATAGTAAAGCTCTACCTAGAAAAAAAACTCATTATAAACATAGAAATAGAGCAGTGTTCTAACGCTTGAATAATCAGCTACTGAATTTCAAGATGGTTTAAAGCAGTATCACAGAAGCTCCTATACTGAGAAATATGCTTTGTTATTTTTAAAAAAGGAAGTTAATCATCTTTTTTTCTAGAAGCAATGGCAATTCAAAATATTACACCATTCTTTTTCCCCTTGTTGACTTCTACTATATGAAGAACACTGAATTACTGAGGAAAAGAGAATATGGAACTCAGAGTCACTGCCATAATTTCTGAATGACCACCAGTAACACAGAAGTCAAAGTAATATTACAATTAACTAACTAATACAATGTTACTCAGAAAAATATATATTAATGCCAAAGGTAAGCAAGAGGAGACAATTTTTTATAATCTTACCTCTAGTAAGTAATAGCCATTATAAGCTTTCACAATTAATCTTAAGATATTCTCTAGTAATCAATTCTCACAGAATTCAAATTTACTAGTCTGCACACAAAATTAATATTTATCAAAATGGTTCCATTTTTAAGTTTGCTTTTAATCATACACTGTTTTATTTATTTTAAATTAATAAACATAAAAATTGTATATATTTGTCAAATACAAAATGATATATTAAATTATGTATACATTGTAAAATGGCTAAATTGAGCTAATTAGCACACACATAAACTCAATTATTTATCATTTGTGATGAGAACACTTAAAATCTACTCTCTCAATAATTTTCAAGAATATAATACATTATTTTTAATTATAACCACATTTTAAATAAATATCACTGTTGTTATTTTGAAATGAGATTACTTGTTTAATGACATTTCAATGTTTAGTTGTTTAACTGGCATTATTCAGACATACTCAAGGAAGTGATTATGTCCTAAGGTTGTCTTCTGTGGATTATTGAATGAAATGGAAACCCAAACAGTATATAATCTGATGATATATAATGATCCTATGTTATACACAGAATTTAAATTTGTGGATTTCCTAAACCTACACTCCAAACCTTTACTATTTAGTAAGATGCAAAGTTTTGATATTGTATCTAACACCAATAAGATTGTATTTGGAGGCATCTAAGATATTGCTAATTCTTTAACTGACTCTTCAGCTATCACTATCTTGGTCTGTTGGCGCTTGCATAGGATATTGTGATATCCTTCATTTATTAGAACATTGACTTGAGTTGTTTTATGAGTTATATTGTTAAAAACTATAAAGCGTCCTAGATTTTATCATGCTTGCAAGCTAAAAACTTAACATACCACAATTTCATAAGTGATGCCAGAAGAAATAAGATTTCTGGGTCAGAGCCAAAGGAATTTGTTACAAACAGCAGAGCAGGCAGAATGAGCTTCATGTTTGCACTGGTTCTTCTAGCTACCCAAGATCCGTTAGAGACAATACTGTGTGGATCAAGTGTATAGTATACAAATAGCAAGTCTTCATAACTGGGAAACCCTGTGCTTAAGAATCCTTTACTCTTATAAAGGGGCTGCTGGCAACTCTGTCCAACATTTACCCCAGAGAAAGATATTATTTTTATACTCCAGAAAGGAAACAAATCTATTTTGTGCTTTGGCAGGAGAAACTATTTCTATCTTCCAAGACAGCTTGCTGTACATATATCCTTGAAGGATCAGTCAAGAACAAAGCTGTCAAAGCAACTTGAACAAAAGACTTGCAAAAATGCAAGAGACCTATGGAAATATGTCTCCCATTATTTCTCTGAGGATTATGTTGATGTGTCCATACCTAATCTATTTGATATCAACAACTTGAAAACTGATAAGAAACTGCCAGTCCTCTGAGCTCTGCAGCAAGCTCATCTAGATGTGAATGACACTAGGACATGCACCTGTTTAATCTTCTCAATGGAGCTTCCACATGCACTTTGTCAGGGATCAGTGTGTCCCTGAACCCATCCTGTGGTTATTTCCCCCGTGTCAGAAACCATAATTGGAATAGACATACTTACCAGTTGGAAGATTCTTCACATTTGTTCCCTGACCTTCAAAGTGAGAGCTATTATGGTAAGAAAGGCTAAGTTGTATCTATTAGAACTGTCTTTATCTAGGAAAACAGTAAAATCAAAAGCAATATTATTATTCCTGAAAGGATTTCAGAGATTAGTGCCGCCATTTAGGATTTAAAAGATACAGAGGTGGTAGTTCCTGCCACATCTCCATTCATCTTTCCTATGTGGCCCTGTGTAGAAGATGAATGCTGGAGAATGACAATGGATTTTTTTCAATTTAACCAGTTGGTAACTCCAACTGTAGCTGCTGTACCAGATGATGTTTCATTGCTGGAGCAAATTAACACATCCCCTGGTTTGCAGTTACCGATCTGGCAAATGCTTTTCTCCTCTTTACCTGTCCACACAACCAACAAAAGCAGTTTGCTTTCAAATGGCAAGACCAGAAATATCCTTTTACATTCTGATTCTAGGGGATATAAATTTTCCAGACCTATGTCACAAGTTAAGGGGACTAACCTGTCCTATCCACAAAATATTAAATTATCCACTACATTAATGTATCAACCACATTGGACCTAGTAAGCAAGAAATAACAACTCTTCTAGACATATTGGTAAAACATTTGCATGTCAGAGGGTAGAAAATAAGTTCAACTAAAATTTAAGGGCCTTCTTCCTTAATGAAATTTCTAGGGTTCCAGTGATATGGAGCATGTTAAGATATCCTTTCTAAAATGTAGGATAAGCTGTTGACTTGACTCCTCCTACAACCAGAGGCAGGATGCCTAGTGACCTTCTTGGATTTGGGAGATACATACTCCTATTTGGATGCATTACATGAGTTTATTTACCCAGTGACCTGAAAAATGACTAGATTTGAGTGTAGCCAAGAGAAAGAAAAGGATCTGAATAGGTTCATGTTGTGGTGCAAGTTGCTCTACCACTTGGGCCACATGATCCAGCAGATGCAGTGGTGCTTGACATGGCACTAGCAGATCAAAACACTGTTTGGAGCCTTTAGAAGGCCCCTATAAGTTCATCACAGGAGTTTGGAATCTGGCCCTGCCATGATCTCTAGGTAACTTCTGCTTTAGAGAAACATCTCCTGGCCTGCCTGCCAGTAGACTTTGATACAGATGTAACGTTTAACCATAAACCGTCAAGTGACCATGCAAACTGATCTGCCCATGATGAGCTCAGCATTGTCTGACCAAAAAAGCCAAAAAAATCAAGGATGCAGAACAATACACTACTATCAAAAGGCAGTGATGGGACCTGAGCAGACCCTAAAGGCATAAGTAAATCATATGAAAAAGAAACCAAAATGCCTCTGGTTCCTGTTCCTGCTTCACTGCCTTGGGTCTGTCAGCCTACTCATATAGCCTCATGGAGAGTTCCCTAATCTCAATTGACAAAGGAAGAGAAGACTGGGATCTTGTTAAAGATGTATCTGCACATTGTTCAGGTACCACCCAGAGTGGAAAGCCAGAGTACTATACCCCCATCAGAGATATCCCTGAAGGAAAGTAGTGAAGGTAAAATCTCCCAGTGAATAGAACTTGGACAGTGCACCTGGTTACTCATTTTGCTTGGAAGGAGAAATGGTACATTTGATATATCCACTCATGGTGGCAGAAAATAGTGTCACTGGATAGTTAGGGAATTGGAAAGAACATGATTGCAAAAATTGGTGACAAAAAAGAGGAATATGAATAGACCTGCCTGGGTGTTTTAGTCCGCTTTTTCACTGCTGTGACTAAAAGAAACCTGACAAGAACAACTGTAAAGGAGGAAAAGTTTATTTGGGGGATCATGGTTGCAGAGGTCTCTGTCCATAGAGAACAGGCTCCAATCCTGGGGGCTCAGGCAAGGCAGAACATCATGGTGGAACAGTATGGTGGAGGGAAGTGGCTCACAGGGTGATCAGAAAGCAGAGAGAGACTCCACTCTCCAGATACAAAATATATACCCCAAAAGCATAACCCACCTTCTCCACCATACCCTACCTGCCTTCAGTTTCCACTAAGTTAATCCTGCCAGAGGATTAATTCACTGATTACGTTAATGCTCTCATATCCCAATCATTTCTCCTCTAAACCTTCTTGCACTGTCTGACACATGATCTTTTGGGGGACACCTCACACCCAAACCATAACAATGGGCAAAAGGCATAATTATATTTGTGTCCAATGTGTGTGCTCACCCATAAGTGAACTCTGCAAAGGAGGAATTTAAAAATCAAGTGGATAAGATGACCTGTTGTTTGGATATTGGTCAGTCTTTTTTTTTTCCTCAGCTACCCCTGTCATCATCCAATGTCCTCATAAATAATGCAGCTATGGTGACAGGAATGGAGGTTAAACATGGGCTCAGCAACATGGATTTCAATTCACCAAGGTTAATATAGCCACAGTCACTAAGTGTCCAGTCTGCTAGCAGCAAAGACTAATGCTGAGTTACCAAACCATGTCTCTAGGTGATGAGCCAGCTACCTGATAGCAGGCTGATTACATTGGAACACATACACAGTGGAAAATGCAGCATATTTTCTTATTGGAATAGATGCTTTCTCTGAATATGGGTTTACCTTCCTTGCATGCAGTGTTTTTGCCCAAATTACCTCCATGGATTTATAACATGTTTAATCCCCCATTATTGTATTTACATAGCATTACTTCTGTGCAAGGAACTCACTACAGAAAACGAAATGAGATTGTCCATACTCACAGAATTCACTTTTTCTGTCACCCCACCATTCTAAAATAACTGGCTTCATAGAATGGTGGAATAGTACTTTAAATATTCTGTTATAGCAACATCTAAATGTCAATATTTTGCAGGGCTAAGGCAGGATCCTCCAGAAAGTTGTATATGCTCTGAATCAGCATTCTACATATGGTACTGTTTCTCTGAGAGTCAAGAATCATGGATCTGGGAATCAAGGTGTGGAAATGAGAGTGGTACCACGTGGCATACTAGTAAAATTTTACTTGATGTTTTTGTGAATTTATGCTCTTCTGGCCTAGAGTATTTATTTATAGAGGAAGGAATGCTGCTATCAGGAGACACAAG
Organism: Tamias sibiricus; assembly: GCA_025594165.1. NCBI lineage: Eukaryota > Metazoa > Chordata > Mammalia > Rodentia > Sciuridae > Tamias > Tamias sibiricus. The sequence continues at coordinate 132,711,029 of CM046667.1, forward strand.
GCTGCCATCAGGCCTTTTTGAAGTCCCTTATGCCCGAGTCAACAGAACTATTATGATATTGGCTGGGGTGATTGATTCAAGTTTGCAAGAGGAAATTACACTGCTACTCCACAATAGAGGACAAGAATATAAGTGATTCCTTAGGGCATCTATTACTATTGCCATGCCCTCTGATTAAGATCGATAAAAAATATAGCAACCCAATCTAGGCAGTTTTATGAATGGCCAGACCTTTTAGGAATGAAGGTTTGAGTCACTCCTCCAGGTGATGACCAGTTAAGGTACTTGCTGAAGGCAAAGGAATAAAAAATGAGTAGTAATTAAAACAGGTAATTATAAATAACTTATAAACTATATATTATGTAACCACATGGCCAGTTACAGAAATAAAGACTGTAATTGTAATGAGTATTTTCTTCTTATTTTGCTATGAATATATGTGTGAATGTTTTATTTTTCTATTTTCCCCTTATCTTATAAGATAAGATGTATTGACTTTATGTCTTAGTTATTTAAGTATTTTTCACTTTACATCAAGCTATTTAAGTTACTGGATGGCAAGTAGAAGAATAAACATTACTTAAGTACTTACCTTTTCTTGCAAAGGGGTAAATGGATTTTTGGTTAAGCAAAACCTAATGGAATTAGGATCTTTTGATTTTATTTATTTATTTGGAGGTAAATATGGTCTAAGGAGATATGTTGTGCTGTTGACAAGGGATGAATGTGATTGGTCACAGGATTCCCAGATTAAACATTATTTCTGGGTATGACTGTGAGGATGTTTTAGGATGACATTAATATTCAAATAAGTGGATTTAGATAAGTTGATTGCCCTTTCCAATATGGATGGACATCATCCAAAAATTGAAGGCTTTGATAGAACAAAAAGACAGAGTAAGAAGGCATCTATCACTTTTTCTTCTTGCCTGTCTCCTTGAGCTGGGGCATGTCTCCTCATTTTCTCTGCACCTTGAAATGGGATGTATCCTATCAGTTCTCCTCATTCTCAGGCTTTTAGACTTGAATTGGAACTACATCACATACATTCCTTGTCTTTCAGCTTATAGATGGCAAATCCTAGGCTTTCTCAGCCTCTATAATGGGGTGATTTATTATTCTCATAATATCTCCTTCTGTTGATCAAACAATTTATCAATCAAGATATCTAAATATCTATCTATCTATCTATCTATCTATCTATCTATCTATCATCTGTCTTTACACACACACACACACATACATCCAGTTGCTTCAGAACAGTGGGGAACATGGAAAATCCAGTGAATTCCATGACTATGGGCAAATTGTCTCATTTTATTTGCTGTGAAGTAAGTTCCCTGGACAAAAGCAATGTTGTTCAGATACTGTGAGGGTAGGTTAAATATGCTATTAAGTTCATGGATGGTAGTTTGGGCAGAAACATTGCGTGCATGAAAGATAAGCCTATATTCAGAGTAAATGTGTGTGTGTGTGTGTGTGTGTGTGTGTGTAGAAAGAGAGAAGAAAATCACCCAGCCAATCAATACCATAATATATATAAATGTGTGTGTATACATACACACACACACACACATATGCTTTCTACTTGTTCTGCTTCTTTGGAGATCATTGGCTAACATGGTAAAGATATGCAGCACATTCACTAGATATAGACATAGCTGTTCAGAGTAACCTCAGATAACTTAGAATGGTTGCTGTGGATTTGTAGATGTTCTTTGATATCCAGTTCCCTTGCTAACAGGTGAGTGGTGATACTCTCTGAGTAATACAGTACCATGTGCATGCAATGTATTTATCTTTACGGTATTTATTACTAAAGCATTCCATTGAAGAAGAGAAGAGCTGAGTATGTACACATTGATAAGCATTTTCTAGTAATGTTACCCAAAGTTTAAAAATAACCTAGGTATTTTGCTGAATATCTTGAAAGGAAAGAACTGATAGGGTGAGTGACTATATTTATTTCAATATTATCTGGACTGAGTCTTTTAATATTTGTGTCAATAGATAAAACTGACTCTTGAAATTTTAGTCATCTAAATATGACTAAATTGGCAAAGCCTGAGCAAGTACTAATGTATCTGCAACTTTGAGACCCTAATCAGCAAGAGGCCTGAGAAAACCAGTTTCTACTTTGATAGCCATTATTCAATACTTCCCAAAGCAAACGGACAAATTCATCCAGATTTCTTTGAGCTACCAGAGGATACAACGAATTCAGAGAGAAGAAACAAAATGTTGGTATTTTAGATTAAGGACATTTCAGATAAAAGAGACATTGCATATTTTGAAGGAACATAGCATGTATGTGAATGGTTTGTGCTGAATTATATCTCCTAAGTACTCAGGTACCCATACGAAACCAGTGTTGCTCTTGAAAGTATACAATTTTTCATGTCGTACATCAATATTTACTGAGCAAGAACAATCATTTAGCCCTAATCTTTGTGTATAGCTCCTTAGAAGCATATAGAAAGTAGAAATCATTTGCTGACTTTAGTATTCAATGAATGCTTGCAATAAAAAATGAAAGTGCTTTAGAAAGAAAATTTATTATGAAATTATAATAATTTTGAGATATAGACTATATTTTGATTTTATTATATTTAAAAATTAAATAATTCAAATCTTTTAGCAGGTTGGATATAATTTGGTACACGTAAATAAAATATATTTGGTATCAAGGATTGTAAAAATGTGCTCTATATGTGTATTATGAATTTTAATGAATTCTACTGTCATATACAACAACTTTGAATAAAAAAAAAAGGATTGGATGACTTTAATTGGTCTCAATGTTACATGGTTTTTATGAAAATGAAAAAGTAGCTGGGGACAGTGGTGCATTACCCGTAACCCCAGAGTCTTGGGAGGCTGAGACAGGAAGACGGCAAGTTTGAGTCTAGCCTCAACCACTTAGTGAGACTGTCTGAAAATAAAAAATGAAAAAAAATTAAAGAACTATATATGAAACTCAGTAGTGGAACATCCCTGGGTTCAATCACCAGTATCAAAAATTGAAAAATGTTCAAATATTTTAGGTTGGCGCTTGACACTTCACAAGGTAGTTTTGTTTCATATTTTCAGTCTCTTTCTTATTATCCCATTTACACTAAGCACTCATTTACTGAAAGTGTCATACTTTTTTATACCTTTATGAATATGCATTGCATATCCTACTTTTTCTTCTCATTTGGTGAATCCATATCACCTTCAAGCCTCTCCCCCAATATAATGTTTCTTATAAAGCTTTCTCTGGCCCCACATCTGCCCTCTTCTCTCCTCTCTCCAGTATAGTTTCTACAGAAACATTTTATTAATGTACCTCCCTCATAATACCTGTTATATAACTTTATAACTAAGTGTCAGTTTGTTTCCTTCACTTGTCTGACAGGGAGGAAAACCATGTTTTATTCCTTATTGTCCTAGCACACAGTCAATCCTTAATTAAAGGTGAATAAAGAGAATACATTTTTCAGTCTTCACCTTACTTGATATTCAGCCACTCTTTTTTTTTTTTTTTTTTTTTTTTTTTTTTAAGAAATACTCCCTTCCTTTGGCTTCTATAACAGTACTCACTTTGAAAACTTCTCCTATAATTCTGGAAAATATTTCCCCGTCTCTTTACATAGTCTTTCTCCCTGTGTCAGTCCCTTAAATATAATCATTTTCAAGGTTCTGGCTCTTTCCTTTGCTTTTCTCAATGTTGAATATTCCTCAAGTGTTCCTTCTATTCTCCATATGCTGGTGAATCCCAAATAAATATCTCCAGTTCAGATTTTTCTCTTTTAAGCAATCACCCATACCCAATTGTAGTGTTGTAACAAGGAAGGGTTGGTGGTGATAAAAACAGTCATTCTCACTAGGAAGGACTACCATGTCTCTGGAATTGTTTAGCTTTTATGGCATGTGGCAATAATAAGAAGACCCCTTTAAATTTATTATTTCTTATAGATTCTCTAGATATCTTGCATCCATTATTGCCTATGCTAGGGAGGATTACTCCCATTGCCCCTCTTTTGACATATTCAGAAGACTACAGATGTCTCTGCTTGTTTCACAAATATAATGTCTACAAGTGATCATAAACACACTCCAAACAAATTATTTCTCATGTGTTCTTGATTATAGTGAATCATTCCATCATCCATGCAGAATTTCAAGCCAAAAAAATCTGGATATGTCTCCAGATTTTTACCTTCCTTTGCCACCCCTCATCACATCCCAACAATTTTGAAGGCTTGCTGATTCCATTTAAAAAATACGCATGCAAATTCCTAAATCTCTCTATTTTTATTGCACCCTAGTCTAAGATACTATGATATATCATTAATTATCAGTTTGTCTCCTTACTTCTACTTTTAAGCCCTTCAATCCATTCATCTTCAGCACACTTTAGCAACTGGGATATTTTTGAAATACACAATTGGCAGGGTAGCTTCCCTGCTTAATATCCATTCATGTGTTCTTGTTGCCATTATGATAAATTATGAAAATATACAGCTCTGTATGATCAATCCATGTCTCAACATCAGCAGCACATTTTAAAATTCTTTCTTTCCTCACTGAAACTTAAAATTTGTCAGGGCACAATTCATTATCTTAGTTGCTGCTGAATCTTCTGTGCTTGCAAGTATTTCACTTACAGTAGGCACTCAGTAAATACTTGCCCAATGAATTAATGAATTTTTTTATCTCACTCCCCATTGCTTTCTGTTGAATTGAACCATACAGAATTGCCATTTTGATAGTTCAAAAATAGTGATGAATTCTTATGGTTGAACTTAATATTTGCATCCACTATAGACCTCTTTCAGTTCTCTCAAAGACCTACGATCTTTCCCACCTTAGAGTCTCAACAAATGTTCCCATAGTCTTCCACTCTTGTTCAAATTTATACAACTTCCATGATCTTCTATTGGCTGTTACTCTTCTTTTAGGTGCCACTCATCACTCCCTCCAAGATTTTCATAGCTTCTCTGTCTAGATTATGTCTTATTATTTTATCTTATTAAATATCTTATAACACGTGACATACTTTTTATTTGTTTACTGTCTGTCTGAAGCATTATAAAGACAGGACTCTTACTGGTCTCTTTTTTTTAAAATTTAAAAAAAATATATATTTTTTTAGTTGTAGTTGGACACAATACCTTTATTTTATTTATCTATTTTTCAGTGTGGTGCTGAGGATCAAACCCAGTGCCTTGCATGTGCTAGGCAAGTGGTCTACCCCTGAGCCACAACCCCAGCCCCCCTCTTGCTGATCTTATTTACCACCTTATCTGTAGTAATCTGCAAATTTCTTAATATGTGCTATATAAAGAAATGAATGACTTGAGGATAGGACGTAGGCAGTATATGGAAAGAGATACTGGACTAGGACTTGGGTCCTCTCCCTTTTTTCTTTTAAATATTTTTTTAGTTGTAGATGGACACAATATATTTATTTTATTTATTTGTTTTTATGTGGTGCTGAGGATCACACCTAGTGCCTCACACATGCTAGTCAAGTGCTTTACCACTGAGTTTCAGCCCCAATCCTCCCCATTTTTTTAAGTTTGTGAAATATGTTTTTCCTACTAAGGAGAAAGAAAAAAGTTAAAAGTACCTAGACACAGTAGAAGGGATAAATATTAGATAAAGATCCTTGAGAAAGGACACATGGTAGCCAGAGATTGAACAGATACAGGCCTGTAATTCCAACTGTTAATTAAGACATTTTCACTTGGATATCCCACAAGTCCCTAAAGCTCAACACACTTGAAATGGAAACTATCACTTTTCTTTTGTCAAGTCAGAAGAATAATAGCAAAGGAACAAACAACAACAACAACGAAAAACCTGTTATTTCTCCAAAATACTCACTCTCAGTGAATGACAATGTCATCTGCTCAGTTTTCCAAGTCAGAAACGTGGTTATTCATGAGCTCTCATTTTTTCTTAGTCCCCATGTCCCATCTATCAGCCAGTCCTTTCGTATCTACCTACAAATTATCTGCCTCCCCCATGAGATTTTGTGTTCAGTGAGAAAAAGAACCATGTTGGTCTTTTTGTAGTTAGGTCTTCAGAACCTAGGATAGTGCCTGATATATGATAAGCACTTAATAAATATCTGTTGTATAAATGAATAAAGAGTATGTGACTACATTAAGGAAGAGGGAGGTAGTTAGAAGGGGCACAAACAACTGGCTCCTACAGATAAATAGGCCTAACATGTCCTATCCAAATCAATAAACAGTATCAACAAAACAAGGCCTTTGCATAAATAATATGATCATCTAAATAGTATGCATTTATTTTATTGAAAAGTAAATATATATGTATTTGAACAAAATATTCCTAGATATTTCTGTATAAACTGTATTGTCACTGTTACAGTCTGGATGTGAGGTATTTCCCAAAAACTCATGTGTGAGACAATGCAAGAACGTTTAGAGAAAAAGATTGGGTTATGATAGCCTTAACACAACCAGAAAATTAATTCCCTGACAGGATTAACTGAGTGGTAACTCAAGGCAGGTGGAGTATGGCTGGAGGAGGTGGGCATTGGGGGCGTGGCTTTGGGGTATCTTGTTTGTATCTAGAGAATGGATTCTCTCTCTGCTTCTGGATCATCATGTGAGCTGCTTCCCTCTACCACAATCCCCAAGGAATGGATCAAGCTGAGACCTCTGAAACTATGAGCCCCCAAATAAAATTTTCATCCTCTAAAGTTGTTCTGGTCAGGTATTTTAGTTGCAGCAGTGAAAAAGCTGACCAAAACAGTCACACACCTGGTAATATCATTTATAAATGAGCCTACTTGATACTGACTTAATAAATTTATGTTTAGTTTGAATTCAAGTATGGTATTACTGGCCACATGACCTTTGATCTTTGAATTCTATCACATTGAACAGGAAACCTATGTTCCCTTTCTACACATGTAAGTCTCATCTCCCTGAAGAGATTATACCTCTGTAACTAGGTCAGTTCATCTTTCTGTAGGTTCATTTCTTCCTCTGAAAACTTTGAAGGAATGCAACAAAAACAGCAAAAACCGTCACAACTACCATGATATTATGCATGGAAAACAAACAATCCTTGAAAATACATGCTAAATTATAAAGCATGTATTATGATAGAATTATGTGAATCACTTTATAAGAAAAAAGCATGCCTGTGTTAATAGCACACACATTTATTTCTAACATCCCTCTCAAAGAAATACAATATCATCCTTCATCCCCCACCTTGTGATTTGGTAGCAAATAATAAAATGGTCAGTTCAAGTTTTTACTATATCACATGTATTCTTCATTTATTTTGTTTGGAGAATTGTAAGTCCCTTTCCTTACTTTTCTCTTATAAGGAAAAATGAATCAAATAAAAATATTGGAAATTTTAAGGTTGTTTTTACTTTTTTCTCCTGCATACAGTGGGTGAATATCAATAGATTTGTTATTTTCGGGGGGGGGGGGGGAGAGAGAGAGAGAGAGAGAGAGAGAGAGAGAGAGAGAGAGAGAGAGGGGGTAGGGAGGGAGAGAGAAAGCGAGCAAGCAAGCCTGAGACCTGAAATTCTAGCAGTCATTTTTATTTCTAGGGCAATTTTCAGTATACCATCCATGGATTTGAAATTGTTCAATTTGGCCTCCCGGCAGAAGGCTTCATGTGGAATCACTCAGTTCATTTAAAAAGGTTTGTGTATTTATCAACCACTAAATTGATGACTCTGCCCTCCCAGGATCCTGCCCCATCCTCATTCTCAGGAGCTCTTGTGTTTCAGAAGTGTTATTAGAGTGTTCAGGCCCTACTCACCAAACTATTGTCAATTTTACAGGCTTTATTTCTGATAGCCACCTACCTAACTAAATTTACCACATGTTTATTTACCACTTCACAAGTGCCAAGCACTTTTTGAGTCCTGATAGGGAATACAAGGCCTTAAGAATTTGAGAATATGACACTGTTCATGTATTTCCTCTTAACTTACTGTCTCGATTGTGAAATGAGGATGATGACAACAACTTGAATGAATGAGTAGCTAAGAGTAATAGTACTGTATTCTTTTGGGTTGCTAGAAGGATTAAATGAGCAAAGACATGTAAAACTCTTAAAACAGTGTCTGGCACACTGTCACACTAAATATGTACCAGATATAGTATTATTACTATTCTATGTTATATGGAAGAATTTAAGAATCTTAAGGTTTAATGAACTTAGAGTCACACAGCTTTTAGGAAGTAGATTTAGGAAAATAATTCTTATTTATTTTACTGCAAAATTTGTCTTGTTTTTGTTGCCACCAAACTTGACAAATGAACAAAGAAACCATCCCTTTCTCCTTCAATACCTGTCTATCTAAAGGTTAATTGAATGAACCTGTACTGTGACATCCATAAATTAATAGTAAGGAATATAGTACATGCCCATAACATGTACTTTTCCTCTCTCTCTCTCTCTCTCTCTCTCTCTCTCTCTCTCTCACACACACACACACACACACACACACGCAAAATAAACAAAAACAGTGCTTTAAGAATACTTATGCCTTTCATACAAATGAGACGACTGAGGTGGATATGTAGAGGTTGGATATCTTGTCCAGTGTCACAGCTAGTGTGTGATAAAGCTGAGATACTAGCTCAGCTCTGTTTGACTCCACAAACCACATTTCAAAAACATTGTTGACTAAAGGATCTATTGCCTATGGTGCTACTATCTTTAACCTTTGGGAGTATTTGCATTCCTGAACATCTCTCTCATGAAAATGCAAAGCAGTGGTGTGCACTCACAACGAATCCCCCATCTTACACTCCCATAGCATTTTAGAACTTCAAATTGCATCTACATACTCTTATTTCATTTTAATAGCTATTTATGGCATTTCTTGTATATACTTATTTATTTTTTGTTTTTACTCTGAATCATACACAGCAGCAGATTTAATTATAAGAAGTTGAAGAAAAGAGGCTCCTGTCTTTTTGTTGCTCACACTTCTGTGACAGTTAAAAGCAAAATAAGAACTACTATTTTGGGGAGTTACTGGGGATTGAACTCAGGGGCACTTGACCACTGAGCCACACCCCCAGCCCTATTTTGTATTTCATTTAGAGACAGGGTCTCACTGAGTTGTTTAGTACCTCACTTTTGCTGAGGCTGGCTTTGAACTCGCAATCCTCCTGCCTAAGCCTCCTGAGCCACTGGGATCACAAGAATGCACCATTGTTCCTGGCAAAAAATACTATTTGAAGAGGTTTATTCTTTCACTCACCTGCGTGTGATACTGCTGGTTACCGGTGACGAGTTCTGCTCCCTCACATGTTGAAGTATAACATTTGGGAAGCACGCCAAGGCAAGCATATAAAGCAAAGTTTATTAAAAAGGGGTAACATAGAGGAGAGGGGGCCATAGCTGGTATCCTGGTATCCCAAGAAGCGAGGTGTTCTGCCTTTTTATGTCTTAGAGTTCCTTTGTTCTCCCATTCTCTTCCTCTTCTCTTTCTCCTTCCTGCTAGGACTAGGCCCAGGAGATGTTGGGTGGGATGGCCTAAAGGTGGGAAACAGGTGGGCTGAAGGGGGAAAGGCAGGATAGGGCAGCCCAGGACACATTAATTAACAACTTTTACAACTCAATGTAGGAAGGGGCAATTCCTGGGACAGGTTACCTTAGGAACAGGTTGGGACAGAGGCAGGTTATCTTGATAAGGGTGGAGGGAAGGCTCTGAAGGCATTTCAGTCCCTTAGGGGGCAGTCTTTAACTTCCTAGACTCACTCAAATTGGCCTCCTTGATCTGACCTGACTCGATTTACCTATCTATACCAACTGCCTGTCTAATTCTGGCTTCACGTGTATGTTTGTGTGTGCACATAGTGTGTATAGGCATACATATGCATATATATATATATATATATATATATATATATATATATATACACCCACATTTGTATATGTGCACACACACAGATACATAACATATGCAAAAATATTTGCACTCTATTATAAATAATGCACCCCATTTATATCTGTCTACTAAGTTCACACACACACACACATATGCACAATGTTCCTTTATATAGATTCATGTGTGTGGGTGTGTGTGTGTTGTGCCTTCCTTCCCTTATCTGTCACCTTTCTTTCCTTCCTTCCTTCCACAATAATCAAACCTTCAGGAATCACTCACTAGTTATCAAGAATTTAAGGCATGCATTCTGCCTGCTTGTATTATGCCAATAAGCATCCAATTCTGAAAGTGGAAGCCAGCCACCTCATTTCATGATGATGTTCTTGTATATTTATATGGACAGTGAAAGACTCTTCAGGCTGCTCAAGGGGTTCGGAAAGGAGAGCAAAGTGTGCCCCACTGTATTCATGGATTAAATAGTACCCATTGGTACAGTTTTGACTTGAAGAAGCCAAATTCCTGGAGTCCTCAGGTGAAAATTGTGTGTTCCTTGTTATCTGGGGCTGGGGTGTCACTGCTAGAGTTAATTACCTAAAAAGCTCCGTACATAATCCATGTAGCTGTGTCATGCTTCTCTTCTAAATTAGAACAATATAATTGCAACACATAAAAATAAGTCTTTGTATTTAATGAACTTGCTTCTCACTTTTGTTAGTGACATGAAAAACTAATAGCAGGGTCAATATAATGTTTGTATGATAATTATCATGACACTTCTCTTTTCCTATATTCCTCTCATGTTACATTTTAATGTGTTTCTATTCAAGTCAATTCAATTTATCAGTAGGCAAGAGGCATGAAACAGGCCTGATTTGCTTTGGATCTACTTACATGTAAACTGGAAAACTCAATTTTCAAGTTCAGTTTTCAATCAGATGCACATAAGAAGAACAATAACTGATTTGGGGAAAACCATTATTTACGGAGGTCTAATCTGATGCAAATACAAAAGAAAATATTAAATGGTGATGCATATTTTGCATTTATAAAATACACGTGCATCACTTTTTTGCCTCTCCATTAAGGAGGAATTTTAGGGTCACGATCCCTAATACTATAGCCCACAAGTGATCACAGAATTATAAACCGGTACCAAAAAAAAAAAAAAAAAAAAGAAGTCCATTTAGAGTTAGGAAGATGTACCTGGATGTGATTAGTTCCAAGAGAATGTGTTTTCAACCCTCCTGCTTCTTTATGGGCATCTTTCTAAAATCCATCTCCTGGAAGCACCTTGAGCATAAGGCTCCAGGCAGTTCCTCTTTCTCATCTCTCAGTGCTTACCTTTCTCCTACTTTACAAAAGAAAGACTGCGTTTTCATGTCCTTTACATCACAGCATGGGGTACTGCCCTGGGGGCTGAAAAAAAAAAAAAAACCCAAGGCCCCAACACAGATTCAATTTGAAACACTGTAACTGTTGAAAATGTGAATCAAACTACCACTACCATGGGGTTACACATTCTTTGCAATTTATATGGTTTCCAATGCTTTCCTTTCAACCACATTGAAGGGGAACCCAAGTTAGAAAAGAGCTAGTACATTTTCAACATATAAATCAGAAGCAGTTTGAATGTATGAAGAACATTACTAAAAGAAAACTTTTCCCATCCTGCAATGCACACATGCACATACGCACTAGGGGTATTTAATTTACTGATGAACTCAATTCTAGCACAATTAATTAATATTTGTTTGTGCACATATAAACTCATTGAAAAAAATATTTTTATCCAATTCGTTTAAGAAATACATTTTATGTAAATGTATTTTTATGTTTACATTTATGTTTATATTTTTATCCAAATGATCAACTCTATTCTCCAAATATGTAGTTGTAACTCAATCCTGAGGGACATTTTTAGCCCATAAGAAAGTATGGTCACAGAAAAGTTTTAAACAAAAAGTTCGTAAGTATTTGTGTATATAAAATACATATATTTGTATGAAGAAAATATGATTTTATGTTCAAAAAACCGCTTGTGCATAAAATATATTATATTAGTAGAAAATCCTGTAAGCAATGGCTCTAATGAAGGGCAAAGACAACACCGGGACCACCTTGTAGTAAAAGGGGGGGGGTTATTAAGGGAAGGGAGAAGGGGAGAAAGGGAAAAGGGAGAGCTGATGAGAAGATGGCGGCGAAAGAGAAAGCATTCTGGACTGGCAGGGGCTTAAGTACAGAGGGGCAGGAGTGGGACTTTATGGTCCTGATTGGCTCAGAAAGGGAGAGCCCGCAATGGGGTGAATTCCCACTAGAGGCGAGTATTCCCAGGATCAGGAAGGGTGGGGACTTGAAGCCCACCAAAGGTGGATTCTCACCAGAGATGGGCACTTCTGGCAAGGCACATGGGGGTATGGCCTGCCAGCCTGAATTTTATCTAAAATCTAAGACTTATGAGATAAAGGGAACAATGTTAAATTTCTGAATTTTAATATAGATTATATACTTGTTAATGGATAATGGAGTATATCCACTTGTTTTGATACATATATTATTGATTGTATTTGAAAGGATGATGAAATATTTTTATTTTACTTTAAACAATCTTTGGAAAATTTTTAGCTTTTAATTTATAGGTACATGAGAAAGTATTTTAAAAGCTTTTTTTATGGTCAATGAAATTTTTAAAATGTTTGATGAATATCTTTCTGAAACAATTTTCAAATCATTTTCACAGTGGAAACCTTAAAGGAATCCCAATACTGTATATAAAATTGACCTGCTTGGAACAACTGTGCTTCCCTTTATAACCCACCCCCTCTCACTCCCTCAGAAGTCATAGAAGTACCTTTTTTTGCATCCCCTAGTGTTTTCAAATCACCATCCTAGTACAACCTTTCATTTTACAGTTGGGAAGTAGTGACTCAGAGCTAATGAGTAACTAAACTGTCCCTAAATCCAAGTTATCCAATGTCAAGGCTTAAGTGTTTTGTATTTCAAAAAAATGCAACATAGGCCATCACAAGATTTTATTCTGCTCTCATGGATCGATCTAGCCTTTAATAAGTCATGGAAAATGGGTGTTTAATATATAATGACTTTGTCCTGTGGTTTTTAGAAACCATAAGTTCAAACTCTCCTTTTGCAAACTTTTGGCACAGTTTTCCCCTATGTATCTTCCGCTTATTGGAAGAGGTTTTTAGGTAATTTAGGTAATTTATAGACTGGAGTACAAAACTTCAGTATTGAATGCTAAGGAAATGCAGATATTAAATAAGAATTATTAATGGTCAGTCTTATACAAACACAGGAACCACACCTGGAGGCTAACCAGTAGAAATAGTAATGGCACCATCAAGGCATGTTTCAAATGTAAAAAAGTCCTTGAAGCTCACCAGTGGGAACACCTCCAGCCAACTCCTTTGTCCCAGAAGTGAAAAACAGAAGGTGGGGGTGAACCCAGATGGAACATAAGGAAGGAAGGTGGGGGCACCTGAGGCACCTAAAACCGGGCAAGGAAGATTATAGCCTTAAGACTTTTTCAATGGTATTTACATACATTTTACTCCTTGCTTTACCCAGAACCATATTATAACCTCCTAATCTGGCACACCAAAATAGGTTTTTGTTATCAGGGCCCTTCCCACCATATCTGTTCTCACTTAAATAAATCCTGCTTCATTTATTCTGGTGATTGTCCTGGGTTTTATTCTTCAAAATTTGCAAGACACCTTTCTCTAGCTATGCCACTCCTTGGCATATTCCCAAAGGACTTAAAAACAGCTTACTACAGGGACACAGCCACATCAACATTTATAGCAGCACAATTCACAATAGATTGTGGAACCAACCCTGGTGCCCATCAGCAGACGAATGGATAGGGAAACTTTAGTATATATACACAATGGAACACTACTCAGTACTAAAAGAGAATAAAATCATGGCATTTGCAGGTAAATGGATGGAGTTGGAGAAAATAATGCTAAATGAAGTTAGCCAATCCCAAAAAACCAAAGGTCTAATGATCTCTTTGATAGGAAGATACTAACCTATAAAAGCAAGAGAGAGGGGTTGAGAGGAATGAAAGAGTTTTAAATAGAACAAAGATGGAAGGAGGGAGGGTGGGGGCAAGGGGATAGGAATAATGGCAGAATGAGTTATCCATGATTACTCTAAATACATGTATGAAGACACAATTGTAAAAATACTATGTATTAAACCAGCAACTCGAAAAATTGTGCTCTTTATATGTAATATGAAATAAAATATACTCTGCAAACATGTATAACAAATTAGAATAAAAAATTTAAAAAAATTGCAAGACAATAACCCAGAGGAAATTGGCAAGTGCGGGATCTATTGTCATCTCAAAAGTCTGGTTTCATCTGACTGGAGTAAAACTTCAGTATTGAATGCAAAGGAAATGCAGATATGACTGAGTAAAATATTCTAATTTTATGAGAAATGTTATTTTATAATTTTAGGAGAAATGTTCTAATTGTGTAAGAATACAAAGAAATAATATTTATTACTGTTTATTCTGAAATGTCATAAACCTTATCACAAATGAATAAAACAAGAGTGATAGTTTTTAGGTCTATTTTAAGACCTGGGTAACACAAGACTGAATGTTCTTTAGTGTACAAATATTAATTGCTACACCCAGAAGTAATGGGAAGGATGAACATGGCTTCAATTTCCTGAAACTCATATGTACAAAGCCTGATGATGTGTAAATATATCCGTATAGATTATGTACTGCTTAACTAAATTCACTTCAAATAATAGAATTCAAAGGCAGGACCCATGTCTCATCTAAATAAAGCCATACTACTCTTTGACATAGTTTCAATAATTCCTTATTCCAAAAGTCATTTAGATGTCTTATTGAAATGACCTTAATTTTTTTTCTGGTGGGAATTAAAAAAAAAAAATCCAAGAAGCCCCGCTTTTGCCTGCCACTTATTACACTTAATACACTTCTTCCTTAGCTTAATTCTGCAAACAGAGAATTGCATCATCTCATGCTTCTCATTACACAAATACTAACTTGAAATGTTCAGCTCTATAGGTAAAACATGAAATAATGAATTTCTTAGATCTATATTGACAGTTAAATTAACAAATTCCATTGCCAACAAAATGGCCCACTGATAACTGGATCTGTACTTAGAAAACAATCCCCAGGGCCTGGGGCTGTAGCTCAGTGGTTGTGTTTGCCTAGCATGTCTGAGGCAGTGGATTGGATTCCCCAGCAACACATTAAAAAAAGAAAGAAAGAAAGAAGGAAGGAAGGAAGGAAGAAAGAAAGAGATGAAGAAAACATTTCCCAATCTTGATGTGAATTTGTCCTCCCTTTTTGCTTGGTTTTCTGTTTGCGCTTAGCTCTGAGCTGCTACACTTTTCCTTGTACACACCTCTCCAATCTCATAGCACTCATCGCACTTAAATTTCTGTATAACCCATCCAGTTCATTATTGCTTCAGCCTTACTGCTTAACTTTCCCTTAGTCTGGAATACATTTCCTGTATATACATGCATGATTTGCTCTGTCACTTTTTTTCCAAGACTTTCCCCTGTCTCCCAAATATATTTGCACAAAGTGAGGATTTTTTTTTTTTTTTGTCTGGCGGAATAAATCAATCTTGGTTTCTATTACCATGAAACTGTTGTACCCGATTCGCAGAAAAAAAAAAAAAAGTCTCACAAGCCACTCATGTAACAGCCAAAGAAGCCTTTATTCAGGCCCGGGCCACCAACTCCAACCCACAGGAGGCAGCGTGGTAGAAGATGGCACCCACTGGTAGCAAGGGCAGGGTTTATAAAGCACAGGGTTAATACACCCTCAGGTGGAGAAGGTTTAAAGGTGGGGTAGTCTCCCTCCACCCTAAGATTCTATCGCAGGTGTTGTGTAACCTGGTTCTTTATTCTGGGTTCATTCCAGGAACAGGGGGTGGATCCAACCTTAAAATGGTGGGTAATCTAGAACGGAGTCACCTCTGCTTATCACAAAACTAAAAATAAAAAAAGGGGGGGGGGAGGAAGGAAGAAAGAAAAAGTCTTTCAGCATGAAATGACAAAGTAATATACGAATGTAAGACAATAGTGAAAGGAAAGCGAGGACCTAGGAAACTGGTGAATGAGAAATGAAACACGGAGACCAGGCAGAGATATACAGGAGAGATTGTATTTGTCAGAGCTGACAAATAAAGGAACATCCCTACATAGTATAGAGAGGCAACGCTGGCTTTGGGATTCTAGACTTTTAAGGGGGAGACTCAGGGATTAGACCTGGGTGGGTCCTAATGTGATTAAGGGTGGTGTTGGTACACACTTGGGCAAGAAAGAATGCGGGAGGGTTAGGGTGGGGCTGGTATGAGGGAGTGCTGAGCCTTTTTCAGAAAGGCCCATGGGCAGGAAAGCCTTAAAATTGTGGTTGTAACTTAAAATGGCCACCCAGATGCTAAACAAGGACCTTACAAATAGTACTTTAAGAAAAAATAATCCAGGGAAAAGATAACAAAAACTGCTTACAGAGGAATTTTCTAATGATCATTTTATATTAGGAAAGATAACAGAAGAAAAGGAGAATGTGTATGAGCCCAGGCAATTTAGTTAGATCCAACTCATTTTGCAAAGTAACACTCAAAAGGAACCACCTGCAGGATTCCTACTGTGACAAACTGACTTTTGTCATCTATGGTATTGACTGGCTCTCAGAATGGGAAATAAGTCTAGTGCTAATAGAAATCTTCCTTACAAGTGAAACTTGAATGTTACAGACAATAGAGAACTCATGTTTTAAAATATATTATGTATTATCAGCCTAGTAACAGTGTTTAAATTCAATTCACAAAACCACTTTAGATTAAGGCAGCATAAAAAAGGAAACTGACAGTGCCAATGCTGTGAAGTAACCAAAATTTAATTTTACTGTGCACTCAAAATTTAAAGGTGATTGAATACAGGTTTATAAGCTAATTATATTGTCTTTTAAGGTAACTTCTTATATGGTGTTAATTACTTGCAAATAAGCTAATCTTCAATAGAATACCCCTTTATCTCTATTTTATTACCCAATCCTGAGTTAAATTTTGGAATAATATGCATATATAGAGAGAGACAAGACCATATATATATATATTCTTTAGCTTTGAGGTTGTACACATATATTCTGTTCCTATAATACACTCCAAAAAGCACATTAAAATATATGTAACTTGCTTTGAAAATGTTATTCTGCCTTAAATATAATCCTAAAAAAATGAAAAGAGCTCCTACAAATATAGATGAGGTCAGCATCAGCAGAGAGAGAATGAAAACTGAGAGTCAAGTAAGAAAATTGCAAAATTCAGATAAAGATGTCTTTCAATGAAGACAAGGAGCTGCTCTCAAGAAGAGATTATATTTCCATGTGGCAGAAGGGCTACTGTTCTAATAATGTTAACACATGGCCACCATTCTCAGATAAAAACCTATTAGTTCAGAGAAGGAGCTGTCAAATTAAAGAACCTAATTATCTGTTTGAAAAGACGGATCATGGAATGTGCTTAAATGGGCCCAGATTCAAGTAGTTTATTTCTAGTTGGCTGTGAGCAGGAAAAGCTGAATGAAGCGAATGGTTGAGTTTAAATCAAGGATAATTCAGTGACTTACCGTGTGCCTAGTGTTGTGCTCACTTGTGATAAACACCTACAATTCTTGCCCTTCCCCATTTATTCATCTCTTCCTATGCGGTATTTTAAAAACATTAGCTCACTATTTTCCAGAAATGAATTCCTTTTCTCCCTGCCTTCATGCTTTCCTCTTACAGATTTTTTTTCTTTTAAAGTTATTCTTCTAAAATATTGTACCCAATTTGCAGGAAAAAAAGTCTCACAAGCCACTCATGTAATAGCCAATGAAGCCTTTATTCTGGCCAGGGCCACCAACTATGTCCAGGATAGTAGAAAATGGCACCAGCTCATAGCAAGGGCAGGGTTTATAAAGCACAGGGTTAATATGCCCTCAGGCCCTCAGGTGGAGACAGATTAAGGGTGGGCTAATGGGCCATCAAGGGTGGGTCAATGGGCCATCAGGTGGAGACAGTCCAAGTCCAGTTTAAGTCTCCTTTGCTTATAACATTCCCCACTGGTCTTATCCAGGAGAACAAATCTTTGTTCTCCATAATCTGCCATCCCCATGTTTGATTGAGAAACCAGCAGGCAGAATCAACAAGACTGAATGCAAGACTGAATGCCGGCACTGGGGACTCCCCTGATAACGGGCAGGAGGAGAGGTGATATTGAAAGTCCTAAAGCTCCTCCTGGGAGGGGCAATTTCTGGAACAGCCCACCCAGGCAACAGGTTGGGACAGGGGCAGGGTCTCCACAAGGGTGGAGGAAGGGCTCCCAGGGAACCAACATAGCAATTTTCCAGTGGACAGTTTCCCAACAGTTTTTAACTTCCCCGGACTCACTCAAAAATTGGCTTTTGACCTGATTTGATTTACCTCTCTATACGGACTGCCTATGAGATTCCGACTTCATTTCCCTTCTAATATTAGAAACTCCTTACTACTGTAAGGACACGGGATGATGACCGAATCTGGCTTCTTCGAGCTGAACCAGGGGAGACAAGATGGGGGGCAAGTAGTTTGGAGTTCCTTCATTAGAAGTCAGGTCAGATTGAAGCCTGGGAAAAACAGGTTGTAAAGTTATCAGGGATGGGAGCTTCTATGAGAGAAACAAATCCATGAGTACTGAATAAATGTTGCAGCATCTGGAACATGTCAATGTATACCATGGAGATGATAATTTAAATCTTTAACATACACAGAGTTATTAGGAATGTAAACACCACATTTCTGTCCAGATAAGATGGTAGTTAAGCTACTTAATGTCATCTGATCCTATAAAATCTTTCTACTGGCATGACCTCTGTGTCCAGTAGAGAACCCTTTATTTCTGTTACTTAGGGCTAGATAATCATACTACTGAATATTAAGCCTACCTGTGTAGGTTAGGAAGATCTGTAGGCCTTAAACTCACTAAAAACTTTTGACTTGACAGTCACTTAATAGTTAAACTATTTCTTTTTATAGTTAACAGGCCTTCCTGCCTAAGGATCTCTTTTGTAGCCTCCAGTCTTACCAATTCATGGGGCTAATACAAGTGTATATCTGAAGTTACATTTAACTATTATTTCTTAAATGCCCAGGAATGGTTATGTATCGGTTTTAACTGTTTTTGCTAAGTGTTTAAGATGAAGGTCAAACAGACTGTTGCTTTTATCTATTGCTAAGAGTCAGCTGATTTCTGATGGGAATAACTCTTGGGGGAACTTAAGAGCAGCTTTTCCATTCTGCTAGTGCCTTCTGCAAGGATGGGTCTGTTGCCGCCTGCAGCTGTTGCCGCTTGCAGCAATGATACCATGGGAAAGAATTCAGAGGCAGATTGGGAATGAGTAGGTTCTTTATTCTGCTTTCTCTTGTGACTTCTCTCTCCAACTCCAACAACAACCCCCGCACAACTCCAACCCTACCTGGTTAAATACTCCTCACCTTAACAAGTATACACACGTGTCACAAGCTCAACTTACAGGTGCGTCACAGTGTTCACGGACACAGAAAAATTCTTAGTTGATTACATTAAGATCAGGAGAAAACAATTAAATGCCTTCTCTTTGGCTCTCAGCCAGCCACCATCTTAGCTACCTCCTCATTAAGGCTCTTACATGGGTCCAGGTCTTGCTTGACCTTGTGGCTTCCCTTGGAAGCACCAGGGATGTCTCTCCCTTTTCTAGGGCCCTCCTTTTAGCAAGTGCACTGATTGGCTTTCTCTTCTCCAGATGTCTCATAGCCTCCCTGCTTAGGGGGCCATGTGGCCCAGAGTTGCAAAGCTCTGTAGAGAAGTTCCCTGTTCCTTGGACTCAGACTGACTCTGAGGGCCAGAGCCAAACATTGGCTTCCTTGGCTCCTTTTAATTTAATTTAAAGTCTTGATCTTAAGACATATAGCAAATCAGTCTCACCAGTCTTAAATTAAGAGCACCGGACTTTACTTTAATGCCTATAACCTTACTGTCATTTACCCTTTCCATTAATTGGGGTTTGTACCATCCTAGGTGATTGCTTATTGTCTTAAATTAACCCAGGTTGTGTCATTAAAGCAATATTTCTGCAAAACATTAAAAGGCAACTTTTAGACAGTTTACAAGGAAAATACAAAATAAAATTTACAAGAGTAAAAAGACATTTTAAATCTCTAATGTATTATCTTTATAAGCCTAAAATTATCATACAACTCTAGTTTGGAGAACACCAACTTGATATAATGCTCTTTTAGAGCTTTCACCTCAAGGCTTGTATACCTGAAAGATATGAACACATTTAATATACAAAGAAGAGTATTACTCCACCATAATTACATTGATGTTTTTACATTAATCATGTTTAGCTCTTAAAGAAATAACATTATAATATTTCAAAATAATAGTTGTCATTCAACGACAGCTGTATAATTCTTAATTTCTTTTCAGATTACTTGCTCAAAAAAACAAAACTTAGTATACTTAGTTAACCAACGTTCACAGAGCTTTTACATCACTTAAGTGACCATATCTACAATCTTCTAATTTCTTTCTCCCATCTGTTAACCCTTTTTTGGTTCACAATTTCAAACAATCCTTGTAATAATTTGAATTTAGGCAAACTTTCTATCTCAATAAAAATATTGTTATTTACAGTACTCCCAACGGAAACAGCTGAAACCTTTGAGCCTCTGCATACACAAAAATCTTTTCTAAACCTTTATACAGAATCACACACATCTGTTAACCACTTCACGAGAACACAATGTTCAAGCATATAGAATTATAACTGTCGGAACACTTTTTTTTTTTTTTAAAGATTTTTAGGAACCTTTTTTTTCAGCGATGACAAAGCAACCTTAAAACCTTTTTTTTCTTTTTTAATTTACCAATTTATGAATACAACCAATAATGTTGCCCAGTGGAATTCAAGGAGTTAAGAGTTCTTGATGTTATATTTAACAGTTAGCATTTTAACCTTGAAAATTAATCAGATGTCTAACAAACAAAGTTATTCACAAATTTACTTTTCTTACATTTACACCAGAGAAGACACACAATGAAAAGGCAGAAAAACCATGGAACACAGAACAAAACACAAGGGAGCAAGAACCAGGTCCCAACCAGGGAGCAGTGCAACGTCTTGCTAATGCTCCGGACAGGAGTGCGTATGTGCCTCGTCAGGCACCTCTCTGTCCCCAGTAGGAATTCCCAACCAGACCAGGACCAGAGGACAGTGTGACATTTCGCTAATGCCCTGGACAGGAGTTTATGTGCCTCACCAGGCACCTCACTGTCCCCAGAAGAGATCTCAAAACCAGATACCAGATGTTATGGGAGTGCGTTTACAAGTGGAGGTTCCTCCACTGGATGCTTGCTCATTCTTTTGATGCGGCAGTTCACTCCAGCAATCCAAAGTACTGAAGGCACATCCCGGGGCCTTGGAACTTCTCAAGTTGCACACCCCCTGGGCGGCACTCCATCCCGGAGTCCCAGAGCGAAGGTCCTGCTTCAGAATTTGTGGTGGTAAAGAAAAGACCACCAACTCTAATTTTAAATAAAATTAAAGCAAGCTTATACTAGTTCTTTGACCACCTAGAGAAACTTGTGAGTTACCCAATTTAGATTGAACCTTTTAAATCACGTGACTTAAAGGTATTTGGATCCATTTTTTAAATTTTCATGAGTGCTCATTTTCTATTTGCCTATCTTAATATCATGTACATGACATCTGATCATACTCACATAGACATAAACACAGAACCCAACTGTACACACATAACACAATAGCAAAGGCCTTGTCGCTTGTTGCACTCCACTGCAATGTTACAATTTCAAAGCAAGTCCTGGATGAGGTCTGGAAGGGTGGGGAACTGCAATTGTGAGCAGATACCTTCTGCCTAAGGCACTTTTTTCTAATCTATGGCTCCCAGAGTTATACTGCCTTCTGGGGGACCATTCAGTCAATTTCCCGTGGCGACCAATAAAACTTTTGCCAACTTTCAGGTTTGCCTTTCCTGAGGCAGGGTCGCAGTTGTTGTACTGTTATACGGTTGTTGCTGGGCAATTTCCACCAATTCAGACAATACCTTTCCCTCAAACCCTTCCAATTTCTGCAACTTCTTCTTTATATCTGGGGCAGACTGAGTTACAAAAGCTAAAACCAATCTAGAGTCTCCTTACCTCCATCACTGTTGGGGTCCCAGTTCGGGTGAGCAGAAGGAAAGACCCTGTGGATACGAATGGGGTCATCTGTAGGCAGGCTGTTTGGTCCAAGGATGGACCCCTGGGCTTCCCGCCAGATCTGCTTGCGCTCTTCAGACGGAAAAAGTGTTTGGAGGAGTTGGCCTGGGCAGGCCTCACGGGGCTCTGCTGCTGCACTGCATTTGCTACTCTCCCCCGTGCCAGGCCATCCCAGGCTCCAGGCTGCCGTTGGAGGGAGGGAAGAAAAAATGAAACCGAGGAGAATGCTAGCACAAAAAACAAAGATCAGCCACACAAGAAATAAACAGACACAAGGACAAAGGACAACCAGACTGGGCCACACAGGGAGGCCCACCAGACAACCAGATCGGGCACCACACAGAACCAGATTGGGCCACACAGGGTGGCCCACCAGGTGGACAGGAGCGATGTCTTGCCCTGTCCTGGGATTCGGTATAAGCGACTGCATCCAGTCTGACCTTTATCCCCCAGAAGAGATCTCACCAGACACGTAAACGGGCAGCTTCGTAGAGGTGTCCGGAGAACCGAGTGGCAGTCCTCTCGGGGCAAGGCTGAGGAACGTCTCTTAGGAGCTCTCCCCTACCCCAAGGCCGAATTTGGGCGTTAGGGCAAGGAGAATAAACAATCTTGCTAGGGGACTCCAAATGTTGTACCCAATTTTCAGGAAAAAAGTCTCACAAGCCACTCACGTAATAGCCAATGAAGCCTTTATTCTGGCCAGGGCCACAAACTAGGTCCAGCACAAAGCAGGATAGTAGAAAATGGCGCCTGCTCATAGCAAGGGCAGGGTTTATAAAGCACAGGGTTAATACGCCCTCAGGCCCTCAGGTAGAGATGGTTTAAGGGTGGGTTAATGGGCCATCAAGGGTGGGTCAATGGGCCATCAGGTGGAGATAGTCCAAGTCCAGTTTAAGTCTCCTTTGCGTATAACAAAAATCCAAATGTGATCTTACATACAATCTGATTAAACCATTCAGAGACTTACTTTTTACAAATGTAATCTCCTTGGCCAGGGACTTTCCTTTGTTTCATTTTCAACTGTATGTTCAGTGCAGAGCAAAGTGTTTGTTATCAATTTGCATTGAGCAACTGTTTATTGAATAAATAAACTAATGTGTTTACTAATTGTTCTTTATAGTAGGGCAATGCCTTTCACAGTCTAGCCTGGAATAATCTTTCCAGATTTTTTCCCATAATTTCTTCAATCTTATACTCTCTATGCTGAACTTACTTTCATTGTACCAAAAATTCTCCATGTTCCTTGAGGCTGAACACAGTTCATTTCCATATAAGCCTTTCTAACATGGCCAGTTAGGAGAGTTTCTACGTGAATTGGCAAGCAATGTAACATAATCATGGAACTGATACCCCATAACCATTGCCAATGTTCTACCAGTTAGGAGCAACTCAAAGGTCCTCCCCCCATACTCAAGGGAGGGGATCCCAGAAAGGATTGAACAAAAGGAGGTGGGAATTAGGGAGCAACCTTAGAGTTCTCTATATTGTATTACAGCTGGGTGGATAGAAATGTCATTTAGTATAATGAGGAACAAGTGAGACTAGACTGTTTATAGTGGGGCTAGAGAAATGTGAGTTTGGAGATCATCAATTCTCTGGTGAACATCTTGAATTTGAGAATTACTTGAGGCATGTGTTTGCAGATGTAGAGAGTAGTACATATAGATCTAAAATTTGGAACATAAGTTTGTGCTGAAAAATTGAATAGAAACTTCTTGACATATACAGGCAGCTGTAATATGGGAATAGAAGATACAATGGAGAAGGAAGAAGCCATAATCCAAAGGACCTTTAATATTTGAGAGCCCAATAAAGGAGAGGTATTCATAAGACAAATATTTATTCAGTGCCTATTATGTTACAAATTGTTTTTTTAATTGGTTCACATTAATAATACAGAATGGTGGGTTTAATTATGCTATATTTATACACACCTATAACAGTTGTATCAAATTCATCTCCCATGGCCTCCCTTACTCCTCTGCCTCCTGTTGGTCCCCTTCCTCTACACTGATATAGTCTCCCTTTTACATTCATGATATCCCTTTTCCCCTTCCTCTAATTGCCACATATTAGAAAAAAAATCAGACATTGTTTTTGGTATTATCTAGTATATATGCCTGGAGTTCAGATGGTTGGGAAAATAAATAGTGTGAACTATTTTTGGATATTGTTATCTAAGGGAATAGCATAATTACTTGCAGGTAGTATGTATTAAGTCTCTTATCAATTAAAGAATTATACCCCTCCGTTCCTCTCTCCCTCTCCCTCTCTCCCTCTCTCCCTCTCTCCCTCTCCCTCTCTCTCTCTCTCTCTCTCACACACACACACACACACAGTAGGGGGAGCTGTTTAAAAATGAGGGTAATTCTTTAACTCTCTTTGAGAGATGGGGCGGTAGTCTTAGGAATCGGATATTACAGTCTTCTGAATTATGCGTCTTCCTCATCCACTTTAGGGTATTTTTATATACTTTTTCTAGATTACAGGGTTAAACTTTAAGATTTAACCAAATGAAAGGATTCATATTATAAGGAATAAAATAAACAGTGCTATGGAATCAATAAAGTAACTCCCCACAGCAAACATAAAAAATAACTGCTTCAAATACAGGCTTTGTGAAAACATAATTCTTCCTGATTTTCTATAACCTGTGTGGTGTAAAAATTCAATATGTAATTAGAAATCAATGGTTTCTCTTAAAGTTATACAGACTGATGGACATTTATGTTACTTAACTAGAAAATGGATGTAGGTTACTGAGCAATAACTGCTTAAAAGCAAAAGAACAAAAAAATTTAAAACATTACTTCCTTAGATCTTGTATTGAAAACATTTCTGAAAGCAATACATATACTCAAGAAAATCCACTTACAAATAAGTAAAAAGTAAAATATAGTCAAAGAAGCTGAGCTAGAAAAGTTTTTTTATTCATTATGCTTTCTTAAATAGTTGAAAAAATAGGTTCAATAGTTTGAACATCTCCAAGAATAAAGGCAAATAAAAATTACCTGAGTATGTGGAAATGTTAATTCTTAAGATGCAGGATTTAGAAAAGACAAATTAAGGTTGAAGAGCAGTAACTCACAATTAAGTGAAAGTATCAGTCACAAAAATCAAAATAAACTGACCTTTTCTCTGTTGAAATATTGAGGTCTCATGGAATTCAGATATTGTCACTTCATCCTGCTCAAATATAATATGATGATATATAAGTAGATGTTACAAAATAATGCAAAATTGTATTTGGCAGATTTTGGGGAATAGTAGTTGACTGTTAAGACTTTCATGGAACTCCAAGTTGAAACATAGCTACAATAAATGCTTTTCTCCATCAAATGTAATATGCTAGATCTTTAAAAGTAAATAACTTTTTCAGACTAATAATGTTTTATCTAGCATTTCACTGACAGTATTTTTTCCATCAAATTAAACAGAAATTACTTTTTTCTTGTTTCTATGTAAAGTAAATAGTAGTTGGCTTGTCAATGCCAAAAATATGAGCTACCATGAAATCTCTTCTCCCTCTCTTTCATTCAGGCCCAATTTTATTATCTTTTTTTTCTTTCTGAAGACTATTATTTTCTTAGAATTGATTGGTACTATTTTCTTTTTTAAATAAGCAGTTGATTTATTTTTGAACCATGTTTTTTTTTTTTTTCACCAAGACATAGAAGTTTAACCAGTTTGTGAGAATGATAACATAAGTGGCAAGACAAGCAGAAAAGATTAATGAAGTCAAGCAGAGGTGCAGACACTAGAAAACTGGCTGCCCATTTTCAGTTGGCCATTATTTAAAAGTGTCAGTCAAGATCTATTAAGAATTTTTTAGATGCTCCTATAAAATAAATATTGTTAATGTTATAAATTAATATCCCATAAGTCCTTTTTCTGATTGAAATGTCAAAAGCTAAAGAACATGAAACACATGTAGAGAGGGAGTTTTTGTTATGGTTTTAGAAAGTGACATGCATACACCAGAAAGTATACTTTAAATTTTGCATTTCTGGCCTAGCAACATTCAGTGATATTGGGTAGCAGCAGGATTCACAGCTCCCAGTCAGCAACAGGATCATGGAGGAAAACAATGGATACTTTGCAGGGTTCTATGTTGCTAAGATAGGATGTCCAGTAGTCCAGATGAGTTAAATACATTTCAATTTACAATGTTTTCAACTTAACAATTGGTTTGTAAGTACAAGGAACATTTGTGTGTGTGTGTGTGTGTGTGTGTGTGTGTGTGTGTGTGCTACCAAAAATACTATAAACTTAGTAGCTTATAAACAAGAAAACTTTATTTTAAGCAGTTCCAAAGGATGAGAATCCTTAGAGTAAGGTGATGCCAGACTCAACATGTGATAAAGACCCACTCTGTGGATTATAAATAGTGCCTTCTAGGAATGGTAGAAATCCCATGCAATCTCTTATAAGGGTACTAAGCCTATTCATGAGGCTACCACATTTATGATATAATCATTCCCCTAATATCCCCTGTTATGTTTTGGATGTGAGGTGTCCTCCAAAAGCTCATGTGTGAGATAATAGAAGATGGTTTAGAGGAGAAATGACTGGGTTATGAGACCTTTAACATGATCAGTGAATTAATCCTCTGATAGGGATTAACTGGTAACTGAAGATAGACAGGGAGTGGCTGGAGGAAGCAAGTCATTGGGGACATGCCCTTGGGTATATATTTTGTATCTGACAAGTGGGGTCTCTCTCTAGGCTTCCTGCTGTGATGTCTTGGGCTGTTTCCCTCTGACACTTTTCCACCATGATGTTCTACCTTACCTTGAGCCCAGAACAATGGAGCTGACCTTCTATGGACTGAGACCTCTGAAACAATGAGCCCCCAAATAAAATTTTCCTCCTTTACAAATGTTCTTGTCAGGTTTTTAGTCATAGTAGCAAAAAAGCTGACTAAAACTCCCCCCTTTGATAACATCACATTGGGAGTTAAGATCCAACATATAAATTTTGAGGGAACACAAACAATAAAATGACAGCAATAGACAAAGATCCAGGTAATGGTTTACTTTTATGTAACATCATTCTCAAAGTACTTCATGGCTTTTTATTTTCCATAATATCTTGTTATTTTATGTTGTATAGGAAGGACATACATCAGTATTTTCATTTTGCCAATGAGAACAATAAAATTCAGAGAAAGTGAGTAACTTTTTGATGGTCACATAGCTATTAAGTTGCATATATACCATAGTTACTATTGCTGTTAATAACTGACTTTAAAATTGAATGGTTTAAAACCACAAATATTTTAGTATACATCTTACATATTCTGTAGTTAAGGAATTTGGGAAGGAATAAGTGGAGTAATTCTTCTGTTACTCATGTCATCAATTGAGGTCACTTAGTGCTACTCACCTGATGGATGGAATAGTATGGAGGATATAAAACTCTTTAATCACATATCTGAACTTTGGAGAGAATAATGAAGAACTCTGGAATGAACTGGGATGTTTTCTTAATGTCCTATTTCACCTCTCCAACATGGTGATCTCAGGAAAGTCACCTTCTTATATGATGTTTATTTTCTCCCAGAGTCAGTGTCCAAAGTGAACCTGGCAGAACGTGTCTGACTTTTTCCAACCTAGCCTTAGTTATCACATAGTATCCATTCTGCTGCATTTTAGTAGTTGCAAACTATCATATTGTCTATTCAGTTTCCAACTATACTTCACCTTTTGACTTCTGTGTGGCAAAATCATATTTTTAAAGAGATGTTTGGGGAGCCAACTTTAGGGAATGCGATATTTCATAAATGCCAAGACTAAACCTCTGGTCTCATGGTGCAAAATTTCCTAGTTTCTGCTAAATCTGTGTGTTTCATATACATGAAATTGTGAGCCATCAGACAAAAACATAGTCATATATAGTGACAAACATAGACACACATCAATTAGAATGCAACCTCCATAAGGGCAGTACATTGTCTGTGTTTTATTTGTCATGGAATTAGCAATGGAAGGTACTTGATATATATATATATATATATATATATATATATATATATATACATACATATATATATATATATATACACATATATATACACACACACTCAAAATACACATATACACATACATATGTATATATATATATTTATATTATATGAATGGATGCATGGATATCAAATATAGTACAGTTCCTATTTAAAAGATGATCATATAAATTTAAATTCTGATCAATTTAATTATAGTTGCTTTAGTTGCATTTTAAAAATAAATTTGACTACTTTTGACGGATACTTCCATACAATAATAAACAGAAATAAATTATAAGCCCAGAAAATGGAAAATGATTTAGCAACTTTGTATAAAATAGTGCCAGGAGGCCATAAAATACATTGGAGAAAAGATAGCCACTTCAACAAACGGTACTGGGAAAACTGGAAATCCATATGTAGCAAAATGAAATTGAATCCCTATATCTCACTATGCACAAAACTCAACTCAAAGTGAATCAAGGACCTAGGATTTAGACCAGAAACTTTGTGCCTACTATAAGAAAAAGTAGGCCCAAATGTTCATCATGTTGGTGCAGGAACGCACTTCCTCTAAAAGACCCTAAAGTGCAAGAATTAAAACCAAGAATCAATAAATGGGATGGTATCAAAATAAAACCTTCTTCACAGCAAAGGAAATAATCAAGAACATGAAGAGAGCCTATAGAATGAGAGAAAATCTTTACCTCCTGCACCTCAGATAGAGCACTAATCTCTAGGATATATAAAGAACTCAAAAAACACCCAAAAAAACAAATAATCCAATCAATCAATAAATGGACTAAGGAACTGAGCAGACACTTCACAGAAGAAGAAATATTAATGGTCAACAAATATATGATAAAATGTTCAACATCTCTAGCAATTAGAAAAATGAAAATTAAAAGTACACTGAGATTTTATCTCACTCCAGTCAGAATGGCAATTATCAAGAATAAAATAACATTAAATGTTGGTGAGGATGTGGGGAAAATGTACATTCATGCATTGCTGTTGGGATGGCAAATTGGTGCAACCGTTCTGGAAAGTAGTATAGAGATTCCTCAGAAACTTGGAATGGAACCACAATTTGACCCAGTTATCCCACTCCTCAGCATATTCCCAAAGGACTTAAAATCAGCATACTATAGTGATGTAGCCACATCAATGTTTATAGCAGCTCAATTCACAATAGCTAAGTGCCCTTCAACAGATGAATGAATAAAGAAAATGTGTGAATATATACACAATAGAATATTACTCATCCATAAAGAAGAATGAAATTATCACATTTTCAGGTAAATGGAAAACGTGTGAATGGAGAATGAAATTATCACATTTTCAGGTAAATGGATGGAGCTGGAGAATATTATGCTAAGTGAAATAAACCGGTCCCCAAAAATCAAATGCTGATTGTTCTCTCTGATATGTGGATGCTAACACACAATAAGGGAGGAGTAAGAATAGAAGTTCAGTGGATTAGATAAAGGAGAATGAAGGGAAGGGAACGGGGATGGGATAGGAAAGACAGAATGAATTGGATATGATTTTCCTATATTCATATATAAATATACCACCAGTGAAACTCCACATTCTGTACAACTAAAATAATGCCAAGTTATACCTGTAAAATATGTACACATATGTATAATATATCAAATACACTCTACTGTCATGTATATTTAAAAGAACAAATAAAAAAATAATGCCAGGGTTATTTCTTGGTAGGTATTTTTTTATAAGGTAGACTTGTGAGTAATAACTTCTATGCTCTTATAAAATTTGCTGTATTGTTGTTTTTTTATCAATACACATGAAGTGTCCATTGGTATTACGAAGGCCTCTAGAATTGTACTCTTTTCTCTTTTAGCCACATTTACCACTTTAGGTGAGCTTCATCCTCAACCCCCACCCCCAGTATCGAGATTGAATCCAGGACCTCACACATTCTAACCAAATAGTCTAACACTAAGGTATATAGCCCCAATTTCTAGAATTGTCACTGACTTCTAGAATTGTCAGAGATGACTTCTCCCTTTGTACTTTTTCTGTGTCTTATGATTTCACAATACAGAATATTTTGCTTTATACAGATTTTAGAATTATTTTACACTAGGCATGAAATATCCTGAAGATAGCCCAATTTAATACATAGAGAGAAGAAAAACATATATCCAGCCTTCACTTCTAAACATTTTTTCCTTAACTAAAAAGAATCAAATTTTACACTAAAACTAAGTGATATAGAATGGGGGCAATACAGAAACAATTTGTAATAAACCGGTGTGTGAATACAGCCATTTGTGTTAAGTGATGATTTGTCATTAGCGATGAAAGGCATTTTCTAGGAGGAATAATTAAACTTGGTCTACATCCAAAATGCATATTCTTAAACCCCAAAACCACCAGTTTCACAAGTGAGCAATGATCATGTTCTTCAAGTACACTGGAGAAACTCAGTTTTGAAATGGCATAAATACACAATGAATATGTTTCTTGTTTAATTCACTACAGTTAGGTTCTTTGAGGTGTATAGATGAAGTGTCCCAGAGTCAAAATCTTTGTTCATGAGTTATTTTGACCCTTGATTTTTAGTATAGTAATTGACTTATTTATCATAGGAAATGAAAACTTTAGTTTAAGAACTTTATATGACTCAGAAAACAGTGGAGTCAATGATCTCAACTTTTGAACTTTGAATTATTATCTGTGAGGGCAACGTAGCTCTGAAGAGATGATTTAGCATCCACAGTCTTCATTCCCTATTTTTGAGATAGGAAAACCAGCTCAAATAGAATTAGAGTTCTGGTATTCTTTTGCACAACAGAGTGATTACAGATAACAATAATGTACTACAATGTCGCCGCCTGAAGTGATTGCCGCTTGGAGCAATGACGCCACAGGAATAAGTTCAGAGGCAGACTGGAAACAAACAGGCTCTTTATTCTGCTAGCTTCTCTCTCTGGCTCCAACAACAACTCCCACACGCTATCCACACACTGCCAACCACCTAAAATGGCTCCGACCCCGTCCGCAATGTCCCGGGCCAAGTCTCGCGAGATCATGGAAGGTGGTAATGCTTTATGGCTCACAGCTAACTGCAATCTTAGCTATCTCCTTAATTAGGGCTCCTACACTACACTACAACTTTCAAAAGGTTGAAGAAAGGATTTTGAATTTCACTATAAAGAAATGATGTTTGAGGAGATAGAAGTGTTTAACCTGATTCAAGCATTACCCAGTGTGCATGTATTGAAACATCACATGGTACCCCATAAATATGTATCATTTTTATGTTTAACAGTTAAAAGTAAGTTTAAATTAAAATAGAAGTGAAAACATACATATGTGTATATGTGTACTTCTGTTAGTGTATATGTAAGTATATATATATGAAATACATATGAATTGATCCAAATACATAACCAGTCCATAGAAGAAATAGAACCCATAATTTAAATTTCTGGTGGGCTTATCCCAAGATGCTCCAAAGTTTAACAACCTTTGAAGTCTTCTTTCATTTTAATATAGTAATCTTAGTTACAATTAGACTAATTTCAGACATCAAATGTCAAAATGCAAAAATACTACATAATTA
The DNA here is from genome assembly GCA_025594165.1 of Tamias sibiricus. NCBI lineage: Eukaryota > Metazoa > Chordata > Mammalia > Rodentia > Sciuridae > Tamias > Tamias sibiricus. The sequence goes on from CM046667.1 coordinate 132,742,831, forward strand.
AATGACATATCTTGCTTTGCCCTTTTTAAAAAAAAATGGCTAATATTCTGAGCAGGGCCTGTGGTATTCTTTACTGTTTATGCTGCATCATTAGAAGCATGAATGTCACTGGTCTAGGTGTCATGAGGGAGAGCAGCAACTGTCAAAAAAGGACAGGTGAAAAGAAATATTGAACTCCACCAGACCAGTGAGTATTCATCGAGAGGACAATGGCTATTTATGGTGCAGCCTTCAAAAGCTCTGACTCTTTATCTATGGTAGTAAGTAAGGCAAGTCACCTCAGTGTGGGCATAGAATAACAAAGAATCTTTCATTTTCAATTAGATTTACTTGAACATTCATTAAAATTTATTCTACGCTTATGTCTCACATACAAAAGAATGTTGTAGAATTTCATAAAATTTATTGTTATAATTTTTTTCTGATTACAGAAGTAGTAGGTGTTAATTATGAGATTGCAAAATGTCTGTATATTTATAGAAATAAATGAGATTTAGTTGTTAGGCTCTATGATACTTTGAGGACTTTACTTCTAGTTTTTTTTATAATGTTCTCATAAAGGTATGCACATATATACATATATACTAAAGCACACATATTTTATCCTATGTTATTAAAATTTCATAACCTGCTGTTTTGGTCCTGACATGTTATAAGCATTTTCCTGATCTTTGGCAAATCTGTCTAAGTGATATTGTGATGACCACGTAAAATCACGATGACTATGTAAAGGAGCATAACATGAATATCATAGGTTCTTTAACTATTCTTGTACTGTTGAATAACTGTTACTTCCAAATTTGCTAGTTTAAGCAGTGGTGTCATAAATATTTGGGTAGATAATTATTCTTTATACTCCTGATTATTTCCTCAGGATAGTTTCCTTGATATTGAATTATTTTATCAAATGATTTGATACTTTTAACACATATGCCAGTTTGTTTTTCAACAATTGCTGATAGTGTTTGTGAAGTTGCTAACTGATTTTTAGCTTTGTGGTTCGGATGGCAAGTGCAGGAATTTATGTGATTGGCTCACATTTTCAGTATGTTTCCCTTAAATCAGTTCAGGTTCTTGTGGCCTAAAGGGCCAGATTTCAGCCACATCTATGGTTAACTGCAGGACGTTTTAGTAATTGCTTTTTGTTATCATTTTGATTGAGATTTTTCTCTTCCTCACAATTATGTATAATATGTTAAGAAACACTGTATTCCAAAGGATGGTACCCAATCCAAGCACACCTCAAAGGAACAGATTTCTATGCCAAATATCATACTTTTCTCCCTACTCCTTGATAATGGATCATAATTTAGTAATTTGTGTTCACACACAGAAGATTGGTCCAACTATTAAAATTTAAGCTTGGGTTATACATCTCCATGTTTTTCTGAATGACTGTGTTAATTATAGCTCATTTTAAACCTGCTTTTATAAAGATGTGTAGGAGGCTTCTTTCTAACACATTTTGTATCTCCTTACATTCATGGGAACATGCGAAAGAATAATCAAATCCTAGAATTTATGCTGCTTCCCTGTGTCAATTTCTCCAAACTCTCTTGCTCTAGAGACAGAAGCTATATATGTACTTGCCTTGCAAATAAGATTTACTTACAGACAAAACTGCAGCCACCAGTTTGTCTTTTCTATGTGTCTCTCCACTCTAAAGAGGGCAGAAAGAAAAGAAATATGCATTAAGTGTGAAGGAGATGGTCTCAGATATATCACCCTTAGGATTCCTCTGAGAAATAAGGATTTTTTTAGCCCCTTTATCAGAGGAATAAACCGAGGAGTTGGGGTTTAGAAGGCACTGCTTCAAAGACACTCCAGCATTAAGGAGAAGAACATGTCTGACTTCTCATACTGTTTTTTTGATGTAGGACTCCAAGGGACCATAAGTTCTTGACAGTAGTTTTTGTTCTTTATGCTTATGTCCTTTTTCTTTGGAATCCTCTGAAGCAGAACAGTGGGATTATGGTCACATCGTGCATCTCCACATTGTCTGCTGCTCACTCACCAAATCAGCCTTTCCAAACCGGTATTCCCTTCATCTGATATTGTCATGCCTCAGTGGGGCTTCAAAACTGATAAGTAAAGTGTATATAGCACAGTTCTGAAATAGGTAGCATGGTGAGATACAAATGTTTTTTTATTGAATATTTTTCCTGAACTTGTGTTAAGAAAACAAAAAAGAACACAGCTTTATTTTTATAGTAATATTATTTTTGATGGATAAATCCTAATTATGGAGTACAATGTTGTGTCTTTATATATGTGTAGTATTATTAAATCACAGTAATTAATATAATTATTGCTTCACTGACCTATCATTTTCATGGTGAAAATTTAAAATTCACTGTTATTTTTAAATACATAATTATTGATTATAGGTACCTTGCTGTGAAATAGATATCAAAAATCTATTCCTCCTATCTGATACTTTGTACTCCTTGACCAAAATCTCCTCATTTCCTCTATCCCCATATCTTAAACCTCTGATAATCACCTTTCTACTTTCTACATCTGAGTTCAACTTTTTAGCTTCTACATTTAAGTGAGATCATAAGGTATTTGTTTTCTTCTGTACCTGCCTTATTTTACTTAACATAATGTCCACTAGATTCATCCATATTTTCACGAATGACAGGATTTAATTCTTTTCACAGTTGAATACTATTCCATTATGTTTATGTACCAAATAATCCTAATCCATCCATCATTTGATGGACACTTAGGTTGCTTCCATATCTTGTCTATTGTGAACAGTACTGCAGTGAAAATGGGTATATACTGGGGGGGGGGTGGGGGGGGGGGGGGTGGGGGGGGGGGGGGGGGGGTGGGGGGGGCAGAAAGTGGAAATGAAAAGTTTTATGGTACTTTTATGTCTAATTTTTTGAGTAAACACCATACTATTTCCCATAAGGACTGTATCCATTTTACAAACAGTGTTCAAGGGTTCTGTTTTCTCCACATCCTCACCAAGGATTGATCTCTCCTCTCTTTTTGATAAGAGCTATAACAACAGGTGTGAGGTGATATCTCTTTGTGGTTTTAATTTGCATTTCCCTGATGATTAGTGATTCTGAGAATTTTTTCAGGTACTTGGCTGCTTATGTATCTTCTTTTGAGAAATATCAGTTCAGATCATTTGCCTATTTTTAAACCAAGTTATTTGTTTTCTCTCTGTTGAGTTCCTTATATATTTTGGAATTCAACTCAATAGAGATAAGACAAATTAACCCCTGATGAGTTACCTGACTTAAAACAGCTTTATTTTCTCTTCCTCATATGAATTCAGAATCTATACTGAGAACACATCTGAATCTCTCTGCTTCAGGAACACAGGGAATCATAATTTCACTTTCTGCCCATTTTAAAAGTTGTTCTTATCAAATGTCGAATATGAACACATACATTAGAACAGAAATAGATCTTAATATTATGTTGTAGAAAAAGGCCTCTAAACATAATAATATTGTAGAAATTACCTTATTATGTGTATTACTCTGTTTTCCATCACTGTGACAAAATACCTGAGATAAACAACTTAGATGGAGGAAAGACTGATCTTGGCTCACAGTTTCAAAGTTTTCAATCCAGTGGTTGCTTGCCTAGTTGCTTTGAGGCATATGCAAGCACAGTACATCATAGCAGTGGAAGCATATGAGAGAAAGACTGTTCACTTCATGCCATCCAGGAAGCAAACAGAAGGAGGAAGGAGCCAGGGTCCCAATCTCAATATCCCTCTCAAGAGCATACCCCCCAACAACTAACTTCCTTTGAGTAAGTCCTACATCTCAAAGGCTCCACAACCTGACAAAAGCACTGCCAACTAGGGACCAAGCCTTCAATACATAAGCCTTTAGGAGACATTTAAGATCCAAATTAAAATGTTATGGATAGCAGAATGTCCATCGTTTATCTATTTATTTATTTTTGGTACCAGGCAAGAGTTCATATGGAATAAATTTAACATAATTTAGTTCTTTCCTTCTCCTTTGTTCCTTCTTTCACTTTTCTTTTTTGTGAAAATATTTAATAAGCACCCACTATGTTGCAGGTGCTGAGGTAGGGGTGGAGAAGAGTGATGTCACTAAGATAGTACATTAGTTTACATTTCCTGTGTCACAGTTCCAGGGGAACAAAGTTTTACAAGACTATAACAACAAGGATTGGTTTAGTACATAAAAATACAACAACTTAACAAAATCATTTAATCTTGATAACCACAAAAAGTAGAAATTATTATGTATATTTTACTATTGAAGAAACTAAAGTGAAGATAAGTTTAGTGACTTCCTTGTTGTACAGTAAGTCAGAAGATCCTGATTTGAGTGCCAGACTCTTTAATTCCAACATCTGTTATGTACCAATTGTGGACTTTATTTCCATTTTTGCCACAGAGTGTTTTGCTTTTGCTTGTTTAGGTAATTTGACACATATAGGATTTTAGTTACAGAACATTAGATTCAGAAAATGAACTCTTAGGAAAATATTATAATAGTGCTTTTAAACATATATCATAAACTAATTAAGTCATTTATAAGATATAAATGACACCAAGTACAATAAAGAACTTTTATTCAATTTTGAAAACATTTTTGGTCTTATAGACAAATGCTGTGTATATAAAGACTATATAGCCATGAACTCCTGTTCCCTGGGTCTTGGTGTCTAACTGAGGAATCAGAGGAATATAAATGATTTCAATCACAAAGTCAGTGATTGTAAATGTGGTAACAGAGGTTCAAAAAACATGCTCTGGGATTTGTAGGAAAAGAGACAAGGAGATTGAGTTATACTTCTTTAAAAAAGTAAAACTTTAATATAGATTTTAAGAAATCTATTTTTAATATAGATTTTAAGAAAATTTAATAAATATTTCTTGAATAAAGAAGAAAGCATTTAAGACTTGGTGAGTAGCTGGGCAAAAGTCAAACTGTGGTTTTAAAACTGTTTAGGGTCATGGTCACCAATCTGTGGGTGATTAATCATTAAGAATAACCAAGTATCTTTTTCTCATTTCCAAATGATGACCACATTAAAATTAAGGTAAAAATAAATTAGTAGGCAAGAGAAATGAGCACATTTTCTATAAAGAAAGCATTGGAGCTGGGCATGGTGGTGCACGCCTGTAATCTCAGCAGCTCAGGATGCTGAGGCAGGAGGATTACAATTTCAAAGTAAGCCTCAGCAAAAGTGAAGTGCTAAGCAACTCAGTAAGAAGCCCCTGTCTCTGAATAATAGGGCTGGGGATGTGGCTCAGTGGTTGAGTGCCCCTGAGTTCAATTCCCAGTACCAAAAAAAAAAAAAAAATAATAATAATAATAATAAATAGAAAAGAAAAAAGAAAAAAAAAAGCATTGGGTAGGGTCTTATGAGGCAGGGCAAAAAACTTTATCACAGAAACCCATGCTAATAATAATTGTATCCAGTGGAATCACAGAGAATCTCATGACTCAGAACCATTTAGTGGTTGCAGTACTGGAGAATTAATGGTAAATATGCCACTTGCTTAATCAAACACACTGTCTTTCAATTATCTAAAATTATAATATTCACAGTAGACAAGTTCATTGTACTATCATACCTACTAAGAAGAGAGAGTTGGGATGGGGCTGATTTTAAATCAATTAAATGACCCAGGGAAAACTTCTCCTTGTTTCTGGCAGTAATCTGTCTCATACATTAATAACATACCATTCATCAAGCCCTGCTGAAATGCAAAGAGAAGGAGGTATAGGGTGAGAACAATGCTATTAAATCAAATTCTGCATAAGAAAGAGTTGGATTCCTAGTGCTGTTCCTCTATATGTGTTATGTTTAGATATGAGGTGTCCTTCAAAACCTCACACTACAATGCAAAAGGCTTAGAGGTGTGAGAGCCTGAGAGGGATTAAGTAAGTGGTAACTGAAGTAGTGGGGTGTGGCTGGAAGAGGTGGGACATTGGGGGGTGTGCCTTTGGGGTTTATATTTTTCTGGTGAGGAGAGGTCTCCCTCTGGTTCCTGGGTGCCATGTTCTCAACTGCTTCCCTCTGCCATACTCTTCTGCCATAATATTCTGCCTCACTGTGAGCAGTGAGGATTGGAGCTAACCTTCTTTGGACTAAGACCTCTGAAACCATGAGCCACCAAATAAACATTTTCTTCCTCTAAAATTGTTCTTGTCAGGTGATTTAGTCACAGCAGTGAAAAAGCTGACAAAAACACCATTCAAGTGGATTAATGCAGTGATTAGATTAAGGCTCTCATAACACTATCATTTCACCTCTAAGCTTTTTGCATTGTCTTACACATGAAGTTTTTGCAGACACCTCATATCTAAACCATATCATACACTTTTTATACAATATGCAGGGTATTGGACCAAGCATCAAGAAGGCCATGAAAATGAACATAGTTCTATGGTCCTAGTAATAAGACTTTATCATAGTACAGAAAATAGGATATTCAGGTAAATAAAGATGCTACATACAACATAGAAATAGGTAGAAAAAGATTAGTTTTATAAACTAAAGTTAGCTACATGGCTATAGGAAATAAAAAAAGAGAAGATACTTGCAACAAAGAGGGTAGATATAGGATAGGTATTCTAACAAATGAGGTAAAGAGAGTAGCATTTGGATGAGGCTTTGAACGCAAACTATATTTAGTTATGAAGTTAAGGGGAAAAGAACATCTTTAGAAGGACAATTCTTAGAGGCACAGAAATAGAAAGCATCACATTCCATGGTTTATTTTGGGTGATATATATGACAGGAGGAAAGGAGTTACCAAAGAGGAGTCCAAGAAGGTTGGTTAGGGTGGCTTTCTGCAGGGGTGGCCTACTGTATAATGTTGAACAGCGAGAAGGCATGATTAGATTCCTAGTTTGAACTGATTAATGTAGCTATTGAATTCATTTTGGCTTAATAGTAACGGGGGAATATAGGCAAGGTAAACCTAATTGGGTTAACCAGTTAGTCAAAAGTACAAACATATCTGATGCTACTTACAATCTGTTTCTGTTGTAAGTAATTGGATGTAATTGGATGATTAAGTAAGGGAAAAGAATTTATTTGAAGGATATTTTGAGAAATACAATGGGGAAAACCAGGCTTACTTGTAATAAGAGTACATCATATAACACAACTAGAAAAATTGCTCTAGAAAGATATAGAGAACTGAATTAAGGTTTCAGCAATGGAAAAATTTAGATAGATTGATTGACAGAGAAGATAGATAAAATAAGAGGGATAAAAGGTGCTACAAATGTTGTCTACACCCCAAAACAAAACTAGCCAAAAAGCTGGTTAAACCATTTATTACGTTCACAAAGTATGTATGTCTTAATAGTGAGAATCATGCTGGTTTTCTGCAGCAGAGAAAACAGTTGAGTTATTCTTCTTACCCAGGAAATTATAGGAAAAACTACTGGTGATGATCACTGAAAAAGATTCTTCTTTCATTGGGGCTTAGGAAAGCATAATAGTAGTACCTTGTGGGACTTCCTCATCTCCTATCCACCTACACAAAAAATCAAATGTAATTGGAAGATTAAGTAAGGGAAAGGAATTTAAGGATATTTTGATAAATGCAATAGGGAAAACCAGGCTAACTTGTAGTAAGTGTACATCAGATAACACAGTGATAATATCACTACCATTTCTAAGAGGCAAAGCATCCCTTTTCACATATCAGTTGACATAAATGATAAGTAAAACTAGAACTTAATACATCTGAAAAACTCAAATACTGAAGTAAAATTATCTAACTTCAATATTTTATTTTTTCTTTGGCAAACTTTTTGATACACAGGCATCAAGAGACAGGTAGAAGTGTTAGCAATCATGGGTAGTTAGGGATAACTAAAAGCAGCTTATTTTATCAGCTATCCTTAAATAAAGGTAAAAGTTATGGACAACTTGCTTGAATAGTTTTCTTTAATTCTCTACTATAATCTTCATATCAACATTTATGTTAAAGACAAAGGAGCAAGATTTATAGCAAGATAGCACAGTCCTATAATTGGATTAGATTTGAATGTAAAGTAACAGCTTTATATTCATAAACTCCTAGTCCCAGTGTATAATTTAGTATGATTGTATTTTTCTAGAAATATATCTATGTCATCTTATTACAAAAATGAGAAAAATTACAGAAAATGATTTGTCTTAGATGCTTTGTGTGCTCAAAGAACTCCATCAAGAATTTTACCTTTCTGTGCAGACAAAAATATAATCTAAATTGTCATTAAGAAAAAACAGCACATAAATAGAATTATTCTCCCAAATGTTGGGGTGCATTTAATATTTCAGTATTCTTTGAAAGTAATATTCATTTCCTGGGGATATTTTTATGCATTCACCTTATTTGTTGACTGAAATCTCCAATGTTTAATTATTTTTTGCTTTTTCAACTGAGATAATACTTCTTAAGATACTTTTTCTTTGTTTCTAATAACAATGCAATATGGAATTTGGGAATATATTTTCTGTTTTACTGATGCTGCTCAGAGAATTGTGAGAACTATCATGAGATGATTTATGTTTTTTTGGTAACACAGAAACATACTAAGTTGTACCTTTTCACTTTTTTCCCCAAACTTTTATTCCAAAGGTCAACAAAAAAGACCAATCCACTGGACCCCTTTCCGTTTAACAGTTCCATAAAACTCATGTCTACTTAGGGTAAAAAATCCTCAATATATCATCCTTGGTACAATTTAATTCTTCTTCCTTCCTCTTGAACATATTAAAACTATGACTGGCAAATATCTAGAATGGGAGTTAGAAGAAAATAAGTCTATTTTTAGTTTTGCTGCTAAAAGGTCACTGTCCTTCTTTAGAATATATACCCCTTGATGACAACCATTACTTATCTAGTTTTCATAAGGACATGGCCTAGCCCAGACTGGATTTCAACAAATATATTATAGTTAACAATTGATAAGGTTTATATTAACATATATTATATGTGTACACATATATATGTATATATATATTCCTGTGTTGCTTGATGAAGTGGACAGGTTCTGATGAGTGCATTGTTAATTGATTTTATTGTTCTATGATCATCATAAAGTATACTTACACAAATGTAGATGGTACAGGTCAGTCACTCCACGTGGCCCCTCAATGCAATCAAGAGATCAGTAAACATGACATGTATGAAGCTCTTGCTGGTATAGTATGGCATACTGTTTCATAGGAAACATTATTATAAGTTAAAATAGTATACTCTAAAATAAGTACAAAAAGTATAAAATAGTAAATGCATCAACTAGTGACACAGTTGTTTATTTTCATAATCAAGTATTATATATTATACATAACTGTAGATGCTTTACTTTTATACAACTGGCAATATAGTGGGTTTAGTTATACCAACATTACCATAAAAACTTGAGTAACACATTGCCCTAGGATATTGTAACAGCTGTTTTTCCACTAGATGATAGAAAATTTTCAGTGCCATTATAATATCATGAGATCACCTTTGTATATGCAGTTCATTGTTCCCAAAAATGTCATTATGTGTCCTATATGTAGAGGCTTTACATTTCCACATCAGAACATTGGAAAGGATATAAAATGATCAAATTTTTTTATTGCATATATTGTCAGATTTAACTTCCTATCTATCTAATTGGGTTCATCCAGTTTGTCAAAAGTACAAACATACCTGATTGTTAATCTACAATCAGTCATAAAGGAGACTATACATAATACCTAATAATGACAGGCAGCATGACTGTATGATGATATACCCCAACCCTATGATTACCTCTAGTATTTTCTCTTGCTACCCAATTCCTTATTAATATCATTTATTCCCAATGCCCTCAATTAATGTGTCTATAAGGTTTATTCTCAAGCTAATTATTTCTCATCTTTAGTTGCCTACTGGAATTTCTACCTGAATATTCTGACAGAATTTCTTTGCACCTGTATACAATCAAATATCCTTTTTTGTCTGTCCATTTCATTTCTTCTCTTTGAATTCTGTGTTCACTGAGATATCTACCAGTTTCGAAATCTCACAGATTTTAAAATTAAGACTCATCCTTGATTAATTTTTCTTCCACAATCATCTTTTTTCCAGTCTTCTACACAAACTCATTCTTTGTCCCTTCCAAGCATCTGTTATGTCATCTGTGTTCCTTGCCTTTATATTACCAGTAGCCCAGCAAGCACTTCTTACCTTTTGTTGGGATTAATGCATTTGCCTTTTACAAAGGATGTCTACCTATAGCCTCTACCTCTTCAAACCTGTAGCAGCATTTTATATGTAGGCAACATCTCTGCCCATGTCATTGTCTTTACATCCTTTGTATTGAATGAAGCCTTTGTTTTTTTAAGACTGAGCACTACATGCAACATCCTCCAGGTTCTTCACCACATCACCCTTTGCAGAATAGTTTTTCTGTATTCTCCCTTTTCATGGCTCTTTCCAGCAACATTAACAAATGTGCTCCTTTGTTTTGTGGTTCATTATATTAACATTTTCTTAATAGATGGCATATATCCAAGGGTAGAAGCAAAAAATGCAGTAGGTGATAATGAGTAATTATAGATATATTTTTAAATAAGACTAGATACAACATGCTTTATTCACCAGTATCTAGAGAAGTTCTGGCCTAACAATTTGTATTCAATATTCAAGGGACTTTAGTATATGAAAACCACAAGGGTTATAAAAGTTCATGTATTAAAATTTTTTCCTACTCTTCAAATTTGAAAATTGAAGTCCATAGAGAATAAATTACTCATGCAAGTTCACACAGCAAGTTAGTAAGTAAGTTTCCTTACAGTGAATTCCAAGTGAAATGCATTCCAGTAAGGTTTATTTCTGCTTAAAATAATGGTTAAAAAAAATCAGGGCTGGGGTTGTACCTCAATGATAGAGTGCTCATCTAGCATGTGTGAGGCACTTGTTTTGATCCTCAGCACCACATTAAAAAAATGTCCAACTATAACTGAAAAATAAATCAAGTGCTCTTGCTTGGTACTCTGAGCATTTATTTTTAATAGTTTTCATTTACAATATATTTATATTAATGTGATTCACATCAGCAATTGATAACGTATTCATATTGATTCCATGTTTAGTGAGGCAAGTTTTTGTTGTTTTATGATGAGAAATTTTCTACAGAAAATTAAGTGTTAAAAGGTAAATAAATACTAAAACAACAAAACCCACCATGGCATTAATTGATATGCTATACTTTGGAGGAACACTATTTAATGAATTGGGGAAAGGCATTTTTCCTCTAGTGAGCTTACATGCTATGGAAATTTATGCCATAACATATGAGGAAAAATACAATTTCAGGAACAATATAGTACCCTGTAAAAAAAAAGTAGTTAAAATAAACAAATCTGCCACTAACCAAAGGACATGAATATATGAAATATTTACAAATCATATTTAGTAACCTTTAATAATATCAAACCAAATCTGGTGATTTTAAATTAGATTTCAATCCAGTGTTCTGCTCTTCAAACAATGCTAGATATAGCCAGTCTCCTCCATCAAGTATACTTTTAAATAACTATGCTCTTCATAAAAATCCTTCTCTAGAGAACTTTGTTTCGTGTTGTCTATAATAAACAAGGTAAACAGAAATGCTATTTTCTTCATCTTAACTACATCATTACATTGTTTTGATTTATATTTCTCTTATAAAATATCATTATCAAGCAAAATAAAGCATAAAACCCTTGTTCTTGTCTTACACACAAGAGAAATTCTGGCATTTACTCTGTGTTTGGTTAACAGTTTGACTTTTCTTCCTTCTTTTCCCTCTGTATATTAGTAGTGTTCTGAAATACACATTCAGTGTACCTCTTTCAGTGGTCTCTTTCCCTGGTATTCTGAAACAGGATGTACTGTATGCTTTGAATGATGGGAAAATGTCCAAAGAGACTTTGCTTCAATGGAAGCCCCTCAATGTCTGATTCTTGCTTTTCAACTGAATTTTAAAAATAAAAATTACAGGGTGACCTTGTAGGACAAAATCATTGCACATATTATAAGCTATCTTTTGGATCTGAAATCCAAAGATGTTCTTGAACTCCTTTGTATTTAATTTTATTTAAGTAGTTGCAATTTTAGATAAATAGATTGGCAAAGAAGACGGGCCAACAAAGAAACAGCTTTTTCCCTTAGTAGTTAGTAGCAAATTATTAGCTTTTAAAGAAAATTGCCTCCTTCACCCTGTTTAAAATATGCAGTCTTTGTTTATAGCACATTTTGTCTTTAATGCTGTGCAGCACCATATATGTTATTTGTTTGCTTCCCTTCACATTGATTCCAAAGGAAAGCAACCAAGGTAACATTAAAGGGAATGATGCTTACATTAGACTATTCTCTATTTACTCATAAACCCAAATTACCATTCTATGCTTTAGATAAGCTGTACTGGTGTTAATGAGGGCAATCACTAACACTATTGTTTTAGCAAAGTCAATAGTATGCTTCAGGGGAATCATTATATAGAAAGCCACATATATCTACATTTGCCAGTAGACTTATAGTGGATCATATCAAGGGTAAAGCAAATAAATAGGGAGCTGACTGGAAATCATATTCCAAATAAGTAGTTGAAGTGACTGAAGTAGCTTACCCTAAGTCCAACATCACATGATCAGTACCTTTAAAGTCTGATGAGTGTATTTGTTAAAGAAAACTTCAAAGATAAAAGTGGTATGGTAAAATGAAAAGAGTCTAGGTTTTGGAGTGTGGCAGCCTTCACATGGAATCCAGGTATTTACTGAGTGAATGGGCAAATGGTAGGCTCATCTTTCTGAACCTAATTTTCTCCTCTTGAAAATAGAAATGACAACATCAACACCACACAACTATTGTGGATATTAACACCAATCTGTTACTTAAAGTACCTACAGGACCCAGCACTAAGTAATCAAGCAGTTGGTATTTGAATACCTTTCTTGAGTAAGAGGGGACAGTAGGACTCTGCTGATTGAGTAGAAACAGAGTCTGAGGAAAAAGGGAAGGGTGGCCCTGGCTTCTGTTCCTGAGATCAAGGGTGGGTGAAGAAACACAATAATAACCTTGGAGAAGGCAGGCAGGGAATCCAGGAACTGGGTTTACTTCAAAGTATCAAGCAAAAGAATAAAGAGGCTAGAACCACTGTAGCAGTAATTATCCTAATAGTGGGGGAAAACAAGGTAGAATGCACAGTTTGATAAGATGAACAAGAAGGTAGGGCCTAGAGAAATTCTGTACATCAATGGTAATCCAGTAAAAGGGAGAAATTCATAGGGATTCTCCTATACCAGCGGGTGAGGAAAAAGCTGCTTTGAGGGTAAAGTGTGTGGACATTTGCAGTCAATGCTAGTTTAATATAAACATTCTGATAATGACCATTAATGTTAATATAAATGGGCTAATGTTATGGGATGGGACAACTTGCTCAAATATAACTAGATTATTCATATGGATTGACCTTTTTGATCCTCAAGGTCTAGATTAACCTATTTATTAATAGGGTCTTCATAATATGAATTCCTAATCTGCTGCTATCAGTCTCCCTGTAATTCTGGATAAAATATATGTGTTTTGGTCTGAATCCAATTAAAATGGACTCACCTTTTCTAATCTACCATTTTAAACAGATTCCTAAGGATTTCCTTACTTCTGAAGTCTCTATTCCACCAAGGTTAATTTTTATTTATTTATTTTTTTATGGTATCGGGGATTGAACTCAGGGGCACTCGACCCTGGGCCACATCTCCAGCCATTTTTTGTATTTTATTAGAGACAGGGTCTCACTGAGTTTCTAAGTGCCTCGCCATTGCTGAGGCTGGCTTTGAACTCGTGATCCTCCTGCCTCAGCCTCCCAAGTGCTAGGATTACAGGCATGCGCCACCACGCCCCCGGCACACCATGGTTAATTTCTAAACTCATTTGGAGTATTTCTTCTCTGTGCTTTTAATTATACCATGTGTCACCTACTCTATCCATTAAGCCCTACCCCAGGCTTCAAGATCTAGCTTAAATACTAGTTTAGATATAATCAGTTCTGAACAGTTAGGAAAATGTTTAGCTTATAAATTTTCTTTACTTATTTTTTAATTTTTTTAGTTATAGATGGACACACTACTTTTATTTATTTAATTAATTAATTTTTATGTGGTGCTGAGGATTGAACCCAGTGCCTCACATGTGTTAGACAAGTGCTCTACCACTGAGCTACAACTACAGCCCCTATAAATTTTTAAAATTAATGATATGCTCTATTTTGATATATACAACATTACTTTCTTGAAATATTGTATAACATTTTGAATATTCAGGAACTCAGAATCTTTGTCTACTAAATCTTCCCTGTACAGTAGCATATGATACATTCTTCATGAATATTTGTCACATTGAATTAAATCAAGTTAATTTTTAAGGTATAAGCAGGTAATGAATTATCTTTCCCAGTTTAAAGATTGGAAAGATGCTTGTGGAGCTTAGGTGTCATTCCCAAGTCAAAAAAAGAGGTGTTGAATTGTATATAGGTTATACATTTGATTGTAGGCATTCTGGGAGCCATATTGTTTTAGTCAGCTTTTTCAATACTAGGACTAAAAGACCTAACAAGAGCAATTTTATAGGAGGAAACATTTATTTTGGGGCTCACAGTTTCAGAGATCTCAGTCCATAGACAGTCAACTCCATTCCTTGGGCCCTGGTATGAGGCAGAACATCACGGCAGAAGACTGTGGCAGAATAAAGCAGTTGGGAACGTGGCATCCAGGAAGGGGGGAGAGAGAGAGAGAGAGAGAGAGAGAGAGAGAGAGAGAGAGAGAGATTGAGATTGGGCTCTACTCACCAGTACAAAATATATACCACAAAGGTACACCTCCAGGTTTCTACCTTCTCCAGCCAAACCCAACCTGCCTACAGTTACCACCCAGTTATCCCCTATCAGTAGATTAACGCACTGATTATGTTAAGGTTCTAATAACCCAATCATTTCACCTGAACTCTTGGGGGACACTTCATATGTAAACCATAACAAAAGAATTGACTGGCCAGGCGTGGTGGCACACGCCTGTAATCCCAGCACTTGGGAGGCTGAGGCAGGAGGATTGCGAGTTCAAAGCCAGCCTCAGCACAAGTGAGTTGCTAAGCAACTCAGTGAGACCCTGTATCTAATAAAATACAAAAAAGGTCTGGGGATGTGGCCCAGTGGTCCAGTGCCCCTGAGTTCAATCCCTGGTACCAAAAAAAAAAAAAAAAAAAAAAAAAAAAAGAAAAAGAAAAAAATAAAAGAATCGACTGAGTGATAATTGCAGGCTTGTAGGGTATGGATGGAGGAGATAGGCTTTTGGGGGCATTCCTTTGGAGTGTATAATTTGTGCCCAGTAAGCCGAGCCTTTTCTTTGCTTCTTGATTGTCTAAGTTACTAAGATACTAAGTTACTAAGTTACTACTAATATACTAAGCTACTAAGTTACTAAGCTACTTTTCTCTATCAAACTTTTCTGCCATGATGTTGTTTCACCTTCGGCCTAGAGCAACATATTTGGCCATTTATGGTCTGAGAACTCTGAAACCACGAGCCCCAAATAAAGTTTTATTCCTCTAAACTTGTTCTTGTCAGGAACTTTGGTCACAGCAGTGAAAGAGTTGTCTATAATGGTGTATTTTTTAAAAAAAATATATTTTAGTTGTCAATGACCTTCATTTTATTTATTTATATGTGGTGCTGAGAATCGAACCCAGTGCCTCATACATGCTAGGCAAGTGTTCTACCACTAAGCCACCACCCCAGCCCCTATAGTAGTGTATTTTGAAGAATTGTTACAAGAGAGTATATAACCTTTGTGGTTAATATGTCAAGATGGAGTGGAAATATCTATTCAAAGCAAAATGAATTCTACTGCAACTTTATGATGGGAAAGGGTTTTCATAAGCAGAAGTGCATGGGCTGGAGAAAGATATAGGTTCACCTTCAGCTCCACTATTAGATAGAACTTTGACTTGTAGAAATTATTTATTCATTCATCATCCAATATTTGGGGAGATTAATACTATATCACCTAACATCATTGAAAGCAGTATAGTATGTAATTAGTATATCTAAACAAAATACCTTATATACTTCTAACTGATAATGATTTTTCTTTCAATACTTTGACAATATCCCACTGTATTCTGTTATATACTATTGCTGTTAAAAGCTTTGCTGTCATTGTATTTTGGCTCCCTGTTCATTCATATATGCTATTTTAGCTTCCTTTCTTTGACTCTTATTTTTTCCATTTTGCTAACAACATACTTAGCTGCATATTTTTTTATTAATTATTTATTCAACCACCAATTTTTTTCCAACCCCCCCCTTACTCCCTCCCTCCCCTCCCTTTCCGTTGACCACCAGCTGTATTGATTCTTTGGATTTGTCTATCTCACCAGTTTTTCAATTCCTTATGGAAAACTCTAAGCCATTATTCATAATATGTATCATTTTTCCATCTTCTGAGTTCTTCTATGAGCCTCTACTTTGTACAAAAATGCCTTTGACTTATGGGTATTGATTTTGTATCCTGCTACTTTGCCAAATTCATTTACTATTTTCTAGGTAGATTATCATGTCAAGCAAATTATTTTTCTGTTTACTAGACATCATATACTCTCTATCAATTAATCTTACATGTTTTAATTTTTTTTGTCTCCCTGGGTTTTTACTTTAAGTCTATAAATTATTTTCCGAATCAGAACTAGCTTTCAAATTTTGTTGAATTTTTGCATTTTCATCTTCTACTATGTCTAGTCTCCTAACTAATATGTTCATAGAACTCTGCTGTAAACCCATCATTTTTTATCTCCCAAATTATATAGTGGTTTTTGTGTCTATACCATTTCTCTAAGCATTTCTTTTTACTTTTCTATTTTCAATTATTTTTCTGAGTCATTCTATAATTCCAGAACTATTGCATTTCAAACACTGTGGTCATTTTTAATTTCTTTTTGAGTCTCTAAAACACTTGGTCATTTTTAAGAGTCTCTAATTGCTTATTTTTTATCTATTTCCTTAAATATTTTCAGCAGATTTATTTATACTCCCTATTAGATAAATCTAATATGTAAATACTTTGGGTATAAATCTGGTCTTAATGTTTTTATGATAATGTAATATATATTATCTTTTTGTGTGTTAAACAATCTTCGATTACCTATTTATATGAAGTAGATCTTAAATTGTAAGAACCCCTTGGAATAAATTGGAAACTTTGTTTTGCCCCCAGAGCCTGATCAATGCTTATTTCCATGTGGATCCTACAGATGCTACTGATCTTGAACCACAATGGTCTGTGAGAAGTTCTCAGTGTATTAAGGGACAATTAAGGTCATCTCTGTCATTCTGAAAATGGCACAAGGCTTACCTTTCCCCTTATGATGCTGATATCAGTATTTTTATTCAAGACAATGTTCCTTCTGGTACTTTCCACATACTGAATTGAGCTCATATTTGCTTTTTGGTAGGGAAGAGACCTAGAAGTACTTTTCCTAAGAACTACAATATATCATGAAGACAGGTTCGTATAGAATTAGTTGTTTGGCAATGACATAGAACTTCAGTGGATATTTTCTGCCATACTTGAAATAGAAGGCTACTGATTATATGGAATTTTTATTGGTGTATATAATAGTTGGTCTTGTGATATTTTTACACTTTTCAGTATATTTTACATGTATATTTTCCTCCCTCAATAGTTTTTGAGCTTACTTTGAACTCCTGTTCAAAGAAATACATAGACTATTTTAATTGTAGTTCCCACAACACCTATACCACATTGGGATCTCAATAATTACCAGATTAATATATACAGAAAAATCCCATAATGTTTAATTCATAGTAACTTAATGTATGGTAAACTCTAAGAATGTGAATTATCTTGCACTCTGAAAGTAAAAGCATCCCCACATGTGAATTTATTTATCTATTTGGAAAAAGAAAATATAAATCTTTCCCTTTTTGAAAATTCTCAGTCTGTAACATTTTGTGCCTCCCCCCACATACTTTTACTTTGTTGTCTTTGCACCAAATCCCCAGATAGCAAGAAGATCAAAAGCATCAATACTATCTTGTGACATTCCCTGGAAAAGAAAACAGGTAAAGAAAGACAGATAAAATACTGACTTCTTTTAAATGTAGAATTTAAAGACTATGTTTAGTGAGACAGTATCACATTCATTGGTGTGACCTTAATGGGGATAAAGAACAATTCTACCATGACAATTATTTAGTTGTACCAAAAATAAAAATGATAACAAAGGACGTTCTGAGATAATAGTGATAATTAAAAGATTAAATGAATGTGCATAGTTAATGCTTAATGGTCTAAATGCCAGTAATTCTGATTATCTGCTCCCTCTTTCTCTGTGGCTGCCTTTTGGTTACTTATAGGAGTCATTAGTAAGTTCACTAGGGGGTATGAAGAGAAAATTAAAAGAGCAGAAATTCTGTACTATTCATCTGGAGAAATTTTAACAGTTCTGATAAAAGATAGAAGTAGAAATTGAACCCATGGTTTCAAAGAAGGTTTCTATAACATGTACATTGGTTTTCTTTGTTCATTAACCCTAGTCCCATTAATAATACAAAATGAATAGCATGTAGAACAATTATAATTGTGCTGATCCATATATATTATGTCTGAGAGTCAAAATGCAGCACAAAAGGACTGTTAGCTGAGCAGTTCCCACATTTTTCACTTCCCCTGGACAAAGCTCTGAAATGAATCTTCATTTCAAACTGCAAATTCAAATATTGCCTAAATGGCTCCTCACTATCAACAAGAACAAGTTCTTCCCAAAAATTTTAAAAAAAAAGAAATGGCAATAATATAAACAATATAACTTTTGGCTTCCGCCCAAATTCTTTCTTGCATTAGCTTTCTATGGCAACTGAAATTGGTGAAATGATTGAGAGAGGACAGCCTTCATCCACTAAGATGCAAGTATCATTGATCCAAACAAGCAAGTACCCTGTTAGAGTACTTAGCTATTATGTTGGAAAGCAAGGAAGCAGAACAAAGCCAGGCTTTAATGGATACAGAGAATGAGGATGAGCACTCTTAAGGCTTTGAGCATATGGATACAATTCAGAAGGTCATATTTTCCAAGATATAATTCCCCTGCTTTATCTTCATGTGGTTATTCTATAATCATGTGATAAATATCAACTTCCTAATATTTCAGAATCAGCTACTAATTCCCATGAGTACATTGATTAAAATTCCCAAACACCAAACACCAAATAATTACTTATTTATAATATATACAGAACTCATTCATATACTCATTTTAAAATGCAACATGTTTCTGTTTATTTGTTTATTTGTTTTGTTTCAGCACCAGGCATTGAACCCAGGGACACTTAACCACTGAGCCACAACCCCAGGCCCCCTTTTTAAAAATTTTTATTTAGAGACAGGGTTTCACCAAGTTGCTCAGGGCCTTGCCAAGTTTCTGAGGTGGCTTTGAACTTGTGATCCTCCTGCTTCAGCCTCCAGAGCTGCTGAGATTATAGGCATGTGCCAATGCACCTGGCTGCAACGTGTTTTTATCTCTTATAACAACTGAGGAAAGCTGCAGCAACACTTAACTTTTATCAATGCTTTTATTTCCACACCGTGCTGAGCACATCTTGATTAAGGCAAAACAAATGGTAATGTATTCAGGCTGATGAGAAGTAGTACAATATACATTTGAATAACAAGGTTTTAGAAACTAAGTTAGATGGACCATGATTTTTGAATATGGGATCTGGCTTACTGGCTATATTACTTCTTCCATCATGCATATTCCTTGAGTATCAGTTTCTTTAATTGGGAGTAGAACAATAATAGTATTTATATCATAGAATTCTTATAAAGATTAAATAAAATAATTTGAGACAATCTAAGTTTTCATCAACTCATGATTAAATGAAGGAAATATGGTATATATACACAATGAAATCTTGACATTTGCAACAACATAGATGGAATTGCAGATCATTATGCTAAATACAACACAAACCGGTGAAATAATCCAGGCACTGAAAGGTAAATATCACATGATCTCACTCATATGTGCAATCTAAATGAGATAATCCATGCAAAGCATTTTTCACTGTGCCTGACACATTATATAATAAATATTCAACAAAGGTTATATATTAATATTTTAATATTGGTGGAACCATTATTTCATGTAATTGAACTTTTCATCAGCTTCAAAATGTAAAACCCCCACTACCAGAAACCATACACACACATTTTTTTGTTTTGGATTTTTTATACCTTTATTTTATTTATTGATTTTATAAGGTGCTAAGGATCAAACCCAGTGCCTCACACATGCTAGGCAAGCACTCTACCACTGAGCCACAATCTCAGCCTCCTTAAACACATTTTTTTAAAAATTCTGTATTTTTTATCTATATTTCATGGAGAAAAAACTTCAAGCTCAGACATTTTAGGTAACTTACCTGAAACTACATAACCATAACTAAGAAGAATGAGTATTGAATACATATCTGTTTTACCCCAAAGATAATACTTTTCCATTCTATACACGGATGTTTAAGTTAACATTTCTTGTAATTATGGTTAAGACACTCTGGAGCAACAGTATGTATTTTTGAGAATCCCTTAACTGGCCCTCCAGCCCATGATAACATCATATTCATGATGTTGATATTTGGCAACCCACAGGACCACCTACTAGGATAGATGAAAGCCCCACATTATCCTGCTTTCACATTGTCAACACAGTTGTAGGATTCTAGGGAGATTGTTCCTTGTTACTCACAAAAATACTACCCCCCCCCCCCCCGTTTAGTATTTTTTCTTTCTTTCTTTATTTTTTTTTTTTTTTTTTTTTTGGTACTGGGGATTGAACTCAGGGGCACTCGACTACTGGACCACATCCCCAGCCCTTTTTTTGTATTTTATTTAGAGACAGGGTCTCACTGAGTTTCTAAGTGCCTCACCATTGCTGAGGCTGGCTTTGAACCCGCAATCTTCCTGCCTCAGCCTCCCAAGTGCTGGGATTACAGGCGTGCACCACTGCACCCAGCAGTATGGTTTAACAAAATAGAGAACACCTTGTTCAACTTGAATTGTGGTGTACCTGTGAGCATCCGATAAACTATTTTAGGGTATAAATAATGTTAATGTGTCTCACTGGTTGAATTCCTATTCTGAAATAAGTTCAACTAAAACACTAGTAAAGTATAATAGAGAAAAATGAAAGGGGCCAGTACCAGAAACAACATGTAGAGAGGATGCATTGAACACATGTAGACACTGACACCACAGTGGAAAAATATGTGGCTGCTGATGATGCATGGCAGTGTGAGCTAGCAAAATCCTTTTATTAGCTGTCATAACAGTATCTAGAGGGTAATTAGGGATTTGAGCAGCATATCACAAGGTAATATAGGGGCCTAGAAAGAATTTCAGTAAGGTACAATAGCATATGCCATTCAGAAGAAGGTTCTGCATTGTTTGAAAAATCAATGAAAGGAAGAAATGCTATTAGTGCCTGTGGTTGTTGGAAGACTGACTTTAAGGTGATGGGTGAAGTTGAAACTTGTGACTGTGAACCAAAAACAAACTTGCAAATCTTTATTTCCAAAAAACTATTTCAGGTCAGTTCTGATTTGCAATTCTACAATTTCAAAGGGACTCTGAATTGTATACACAGCCAGCTTTTAAATAGGCAGTGCTTTCCCCTATGGGGTTTCATGGGTTACATGTGTAGCATCCTACACCACAATTAATATAAGGCTATATACAGCTATAAAAACATGAGAAAGACTGACCAGTAGCCAAATAAAATTATTAATAAAATTAACCTCAAATAAATGTGTAGGTACAGAGTCTATTAGACTTTGTTTTTATTCAGACTTTGTTTTATTATTTTATTCTATCAGACTTTGTTTTTATGAATAAAAGCATTTATTAAATACTTAATATATGAATAAGTCCACTAAGCAATGTGTGAGGGATACCAATAATTGACTATACAGTCATTCTCTAAAAAAACTGAGGAAAATTAAAATTGATTGTAGAAGTTAGAATAGTAAAATACAAGAATGATAGGTAGGTATCTTGACAAAACACAATGTAAATATCAGTGGATCAACTATTGAAACTAACTTAATCACTCTGGTTCTGCTTTCTCATTTAAACAGTTGTCATGTAAATTGTTAACTTGAAGTAGCTGTCAAAATTAAATGGTTCTGAATACATGAAGGTGACTTCCTCTTCTGGAAGATGGAATAAATATAATTTTTCCTATTTCTACTGCTAAACAACTAAAAATCCTGGATATTTTATATAAAACAAACATAAGAACACTTTGAAGAAAAGAAAGAATTAGACTGTCTAGAAATCTCAGGATACAACTATTCCCTGGGATTGATTCTTTTGTCCTTCCTTCCTTCCTTCCTTCTATCCATCCTTCTTTCCTTCCTCCCCTATTCTTTTCTTTCTTCCTTCCTTTCTTCCCTCCTTTCTTTCTCCCTTCCTTTTTCCCTTTGTTACTTCCTTTATTCCCATGCAACATGCATTCCACACTTATGGCCAAAGGCTGAAGAAGCCAGCAATGTGGAAAGGCCAATAGATACAAGGACATACACATGCACGCACGCACACACACAAAAAAAAAAAAAAAAAAAAAAAAAAAAGAATGAAAGAAAAGAAAAGAAAAGAAAGAAAGAAAGAAAGAAAGGATGAAAGAAAGAAGGAAAGAAAATAAAGAAAAAAAAAAAAAGCCCAGTCTGCTTTCTCTAGTCAAAGGACTAGAAAAGAGGTAACATAGCAAGACTGAAACTTTTGATAAAATAGCCACTCTACTACATTTGCATTTTCTCTACCCACCACCCAAGTGAAAAAGCTGTGCATTCTTGCTACCTATGCCATGAAAGTTTGAGGGAAAACATTAGACTTGTATTGTTTGACTTCTTTAGAGTCCAAGTCTAACTGAAATCATACAGTATTTTTTTTCTGTGCCTGTTTATTTCATTTAGTGGAATATCTTCCAGTTCCATCCATGTTGTCTCAAAATGACAGAATTTTATTTTTTATAGCAATATAGTTGTCCATTGTGCATATACACTACATTTTTTATCCATTAATATGTTGATGGTCACTTTGGTTGTTTCTGTATTTTTTCAGGTAGTTCATCATTAATATACAGATATACATTGGATTTTTTTTTGTATGTTGATTTTGTATTTTATTACCTCACTAAATTACTTTATTCTACCAGGTGTGATTGTGCATGCCTGTAATCCTAGTGGCTCAGGAGGCTGAGGCATGAAGACCGTGAGTTCAAAGCCAGTCTCATCTGGCTTAGTGAGGCCTTAAGCAACTTAGTGAGACCCTGTCTCAAAATAAAATATGAAAAAGGGCTGGGGATGTGGCTCAGTGATTGAGTACTCCTGGATTCAATCTCTGGTACAAAAAAATTCCTTTATTGTAACAAATTTTTGTGGGGTCTTTAGGTTTTGTCTACATAAAATCATAGCAACTGCACATACACACCAATTTTAATTATGCCACTTTGATTTTAATGCATTTTATTTGTTTTCCTTGCCTTATTACTGTGGCTAGGATTTTGAGTAGTGTGTTGAATAAAATTGGTAAAAATGGGAATTTTGTTGTTGTGCCTTTTCTTAGAGAAAATACTCAATCCATGGGTCTGTCACACATTGCATTCATTATATGGAAATACATTTCTTGAATTTGTTGAGATCTTCTATTAGGAAAGGATATTGAACTTTGATAAATGCTTTTTTCCCTGCATCTATTGAGATGATCATGAGATTTCCACTTCGTTCTATTTCTTAGGTGCATTGCATTTAATGATTTGCATATGTTGTTATCATTTTTGTGTCCCCAGGATAAATTCTACTTGATCATGGTATATTATATAAAGCTGGTATATTCCTCAGTTTGCTAGTATTTTGTTGAGTGTTTTTGCATTTTTATTCATCAAACATATTGGTCTGTAGTATTATTTTCTCGAAGCGTCCTTTTTTGACTTTGGTTTCAGATTAATTCTTATTAATAAAACTACTTTGGATTATTCTCTGGAATAATTCTTCCTTTTAATTTTTTTCCAAGAGTTTGAGAGGTATATCACCAATTCTTCTTTAAATGTCTTAAGTAAGCCTCATGGTAACCACACAAAACCTCTAGAAAAGATAAAGAGGAAAGAGTTATAGTATACCACTATCAAAAAATCATCAAAAACTAACACAACAAGAGAGGAAAAATGGAACAAAGGAATAAGAAAACCAGAAAAGAGTTACAAAAATGAACAGTAAGTCCTTACTATTGGTTACTTTAAAAGTTAATAGATTCAGTGTTCCAGTGAAAGACAGAGTAGCTGAATGGATGGACAATCATAACAACAAAATCAAGATATAATGTTTCAGCTACAGGAAACTCACTTTGACTTTAGAGATACACATAGACTGAAATAAGGATTGAGAAAAATATTCCATTCAAATGACAATTAAAAAAGAGCAAGGAGATATAATTATATCATAATAAACAAATACTCATGCAAAATCTATCTCAAGAAACACATAAGATTTTCAATACAATGATAAAGAGGTCAATTAATCAAGGGGAGATAATAGGTTTTTTTGTGTGTGTTTCTATGCATGAACCCAACATTGGAACACCTAAATATATAAAGAAAATATTAACTTAACCAATAGGACAGATAGGCAGCTAAATAATAATAGTAGGGGACTTCAATGCCAACATTCAATAATGGATAGATCATCCAGCAAGAAAAGCAAAAAAGACATAGCAGTTTTGAACAATGCCATTGAACAAATGTACCTTACAAACATACTCAGGACATTTTACCACCAGCACCAGAGTGCATGTTTTTCTCAAGTGCACAATAGAGAATTTTTAAAGATAGACTGTATGTGACACAAAGCAAACCTTAACAAATTTTACAAGTTTGATGCCATATCAAGTACCTTTTCCAACTACAATGATATGAAACTAAAAATGAACAGGAGAAAATTGGAAAATTCACAAATATGCGGTAAAAACCACTCATGAATAATCAAATGGGTCAAAGAAGATAGAAGGTAAAAAGTTTTTAGGAAGTGTCTTGACAAAACAAAAATGAAAATAAAACATGAAAAGATGGGATGCAGCAAAAGCAATTCAAGAAGGGCAGTTTATGGGGATCAATGTGTTTATTACTAAAAATGAAAGATCTCAAGCAAGTACCATTTCTTTATACTTCAGGGAACCAGATAAAAAAGACAAAGTATGCCCAAAATTAGCAGAAGAAAGGAAATAATAAAGATTAGGGCAGGGATAAATGAATAAAGATGAGAAGGACAATTGAAAAGATTTTTTAAAATGTATAAGATGGTTTTTAGAAATGTTAAACAACATTGATAACTTAGCTAGCCTACACATGAAAGAAGATAGAGAACTTAAGATGATCATAACTGAGCTGGATGCACCAGTGCACTTCTGTAATCCCAGATACTTGGGAGGCTGAGGTAGGAGGATTGCAAGTTCAAAGCCAGCCTCAGCAATTTAGCAAGGCCCTAAGCAAGTTAGTGAGACCCTGTCTTAAAGTAAAAAATAAAAAGGGCTGGGGATTTAGCTCAGTGGTTAAGTGCCTCTGGGTTCAATCCCTGGTACCAAAAAGAAAAATATATCATAAATGAAGGAGTAAACATTACAACTGAGACCACAGTAACATGGAGAGTCATAAGAGACTACTATGGACAAGTATATACCAACAAGTGGAATAACATAGAAAAAATGGATAAATTCCTGAAAATAAAATATCTGCAAAGATTGAATCATGAAGAAATAGAAAAATCTGAAGAGACCAATAATAACATTAAATCAATAATAAAAGCTTTCCAACAAAGAAAGGTCTAAGACAAGGTAACAGTGTTCATGAGTAAATTCAGCAGTTATTCTCAGGTGCTCTGGAGGAGACTGATCCAGGACCTTGGTCTGTAGGACTGGTACTGGTTTAAGGTCTATTTTACGGTCTACAGTTGGGTCTGCTGATGGCATACATCTTAGCAGGTTACACCTCAGATTTGGTTCCCATTGTTTCCATGGAAAGACCCCTGCTTGGTCACTGGATAGGTACCTAAGTGGCCAATAGTAGCACCATACCACAGCTGAGAGAGGTTGGCTCAGAGTCACTGGGCTGCTTCAAGTATTCTGAAGGTCTACAGGCCTGCCTCCTTGGTTATGGGTGGCCCAAATTCCTACTGTGTTCCTATGTGAGCAATTATGTCCCCAGAGCACAGATGTGTGGGGCTAGAGATAGGTCACAATGATGCTTCAGGGTTTGCAGTCTAATCAAGATCTGTAGACCTGTTACCTCAGATATGGGTTTGTGTGACATTTCCTGGTTCCCCTGGTAGTTGGTGTTCTTAATAGTACCAATGCCAAGAAAGGCTGTGCCAAAGTCCACAGAATGCCCAGACTTCTCATAATGGTTGTTCAGGGTCTTGGGATTTATGGGGGGGGGGGGGGGGGGGGGGGGGGGGGGGGGGGGGCTCTGCAACCTCCAGCCTAGATACTAAACTCCTCCCAAAGGCACTTGCATCTGTGGACAGATGACAAATTATTGTTGCCATGGCAGAATAAAAAAAAGTGGAGGAATCCTATTCTTCCCTTTTGCTGAGATCAATTCCTAATAAATTTTCATCTAGGCAAGCCAATTTTAATGTTTACATGGAAACTAGTTTGTGAAAGGAACCAGAAAAATTATGAAAATAGAGGGGCAAGTATGTAGCCCAGCTATAGCAAATACTGAAATATTTTATGAAGTTGCTTTTATCTCCCCAGCTTCAAATCATCCTTAACTTACCTGAGTATGTCTTCCATCCCCATCATACCATTGAAGCTGCTCTTGTAATAACTTCCAAGTCCCTAATTTCATCAGATAATCTATTTAGTCTTTTTTTGGTACCAGGGATTGAACTCAGGGGCACTCGACCACTGGGTCACATCCCCAGCCCTTTTTTGTATTTTATTAGAGACAGGGTCTCACTGAGTTACTAAGTGCCTCGCCATGGCTGAGGCTGGCTTTGAACTCGCGATCCTCCTGACTCAGCCTCCCAAAGTGCTGGGATTACAGGCGTGCGCCACCGCGCCCGGCTTCTATTTAGTCTTTATATAACTTGGACTTTAAGCAGCTCTGCACAATGGTTACAAATCCCTCCTAACTTATAAGCCCTTTTCCAGTGGTTTCCATGAATCATATCATACTGTTTTGGTTTTCCTTGAACCTCTTAGGTTAATACATTTTAGGCTCTTTAGATTGTTTTTCTTCCTTTCCCAGAACCTCAAATACAGGAATTTTCTGTTGCTTACCCTAAATCTCACCACTCTTTGCATTCTCAAGAGTTCATATCATGCACTCTCAAAGTTTCAATGACCAGATGAAATTTAAAGTACAAGTAATAAATACAAAGATTAAAAGGGGAAGGAAGGAGAATTCCAGGAAGAAAGGACAGCATATGGAGAAAACAAGGCTTGTTTGGAGCTCTATAAATCATCAAGTCACCTTTTTTTGCTTCACTCCACTGCTAGAGCTATTGCATGAGCAACTAGGTTTGAGGATTTTGCTACCTAGGTTGGAATTCTGATGATTTCCCCTATTAACTAGCATAATATTTCAGGAAAATTAGCTAATTTATCTGTGCCCCAGTTTATTCATTAGTGAATGGAAATGATAAAGTAGTACTTATTGTGGTTTGGGATTAAAAAATAGTAAAATATTCAAAGCATTTAAATTAGAGCCTAGTATATGCTATATATCCAGCAGGTGTTAGCAATTATTATGAACAACTGAGTATAAGGTTTATGTTTGATTCCTTCCAGGAAGCCTTCCCTGACAACTGAAAGCTTAATTAGATTTCCATTGTTATCCAATCATAAAGCTTTTTATACTATTTATTTTTCTAGCTAATTTCACTTATCATCTGAGAGTCAATACAAATTTCATCTCTGGGGAGTTCTCAATGATCTCCTCCCAAATAAATAAATTAGCTTTTACTGTAACATCCTTTATCCCACTTATACTCACTTGTACAAAGGTCACTTGGCACCATTGTTTTGGGCTTGTAGTGAGGCAGATCATCATGGTAGAAGGGCATGGTGAGCTGCTTACCTCATGACCTCCAGGAAGTGGAGAGAAATAGAAAGAGGCCAAGGATAATATATAGTTCCCAAGGACACACACCCTCCCAATAATGCCATCAAATTATTAATCCACTGATGAGATAAGCACTCTCACCATCCAACCACTTTCCAAAAACCTACCTTTGAACATTATTGTAGCACTGGGAGCACAAGGGACCTTGGAGAACATTCCAGATCCAAACCATAACAAAGATGAAGTTCAGAGAAAATACATGATTTCCTAAATCAATAATAATGGTGATAGTTTACAATCATTTTATGTTTCCATGCCCCAAGCAAAGTATAATTTTTGTAATATACTTAATGCAAAACCATTGCTATTCCCATATGACAGATGAAGGAACTGAGCCTCAAAAACCTAATATCCCACACTCATTGTTGTTTTACTCAGCTTTTTCCACTGCTGGGACTTAAAGACCCAACCAGAACAACTATCAAGGAGGAAAGGTTTATTTAGGGGCTGATGGTTTCAGTGGTCTCAATCCATAGACAGCAGGTTCCTTCCTCTGGGCTTGAAGTAAGGCTCGCCATGATGGAGAAAGAGTGTGGCAGACAAAAGCAGCTTACATAATGATCAGGAAGAAGAGAGAGAGAGAGAGACTCCACTCACCAGATGCAAAATATATACCCCAAAGGCACAGCCCCAATGAACCACTTCCTCCAGCCACATCCCACCTGCCTCCAATTACCACTCAGTTAATCCCACTAGGGATTAATTCACTGATTAGGTTAAGGCTATACCCCAGTCATTTCTCCTTCCACCCTTCTTGCATTGGATCATGTGTGAGCATTTGGGGGACACCTCACATCCAAACCATAACACTCATGTATGTATGTGTAAGAACAAAGAACCCAACCTTGGGCTTCCTGATTCTGAAACCCAGGCTCTTTTCACTATACCACTGCCATTACTTTTCTATCAGGGAATTATACTTAGCAAGCTACTGTATGCTGTTCAGAAGTATGTATTGGCATCAGGACAGGTCTTTCATTAATTGGATTTTCATTTTATTCTTCCAGTCAAGACATAATGTAATTTGGTAAAGTATTACAAAATATGGAAGTATCTAACAAAGGTAAAAAAATAGGATTTATTTTTATTAAAAAGAAAAAACAAACAGGAAAGTGCTTGATAACCATTTGGTATCGAACCAGGTTGTTACTGGGCACACGGATTTGCAATTTGCTATATTCAAGATTCCAGGTCTCTCAACCAGTTCATCTTTAACAATGATATTAAAAAGATTTATTTGCCATATATAATATGTAGCTACATAATTTCTTTGTGGAATTTTAATTGTATGCAATAATGTAACAAAGGTGAATAAAATTGATTGTAGTACTAGAATGTTTTTCATAGTATATTTAGCAAAAATGTTGATGGAAATATGTTATGATTAAAGTTTTTAATCACATCTTACATAGATGATTACCTAATTATCATCCCCAAAGTCTTTGCAACTTTTCATTTAGCCTTATGCATTTTTAAAATGACAGCTGAAAGAAATTATTTGGCCAGAATACTAATAATGAAAAAAGACTATCAACCATCTTAAATAAAGTTAAAATGAGAAAATCATTTTACATTTTAGTATATTGTAAATGAATGACAGAAAACTGACATAAAATTACAGAATTTATCTTCAAATCCATTTTATAGGAAAATATGTTTTCTTTAATTCATGGATGACAGAAATAGAGTTGACAATTAATACAAACTGGTAATGAGTGTATGTTTGTGGAATTTTAGAGGGAAAATAAAGATTAATTAAAAGAGAAAGAGCTTTTTCCAGAGAAAATGGGCAAATATTATGCATTTTTTTATCTAGCATGCATTGGTGTGGGTGTGAATATTAAAGAGAGAATTATTTGAATTTGAAGCTTCAAATCACTTGAAAAAAAAGAGTTCCTGGATGTTTAAAATTATTCCTGGTGCTTAGAAAAGGTACACTTTGAATTACAATATACCCTAACTATCTTTGCACACTCACAATATCACCAGTTATTAAGTATATGATGTGCAGTTGTTGTTCTTCCAAAGAGCTTTAATGAATTCTTCCATACTTTGATCTACCAATTTCTGATCAACATGAGTGCAAGAGTCCAGAGGACTGACTCTGCTTGAGCCACTGACAAAAAGTGAGTTTTTGCAAAGTTTGGTATTTGGTAGTTAAAATGGTGGTGGGGTGTTGTGCAGAAATGAAATACTTCGAACACCTATTGACATTTGAAACTGGTTTGCTTTCTAACCTTTCCTTACAGAATGAGTTCAACAAACTAACAGGAAAATGACATACTCCACTGCTGTAATGCAATGAGCTTAGGCTAAGGAAGAAGCAAGCAAACATATGCTCTAACCAGTTTCCACAGTGGCAAAAATGGCCTAAATGCCCTGGATTTTTTCACACAGGCAGCTTCCAATACATAATAGATAATCGCTCAGGCAAGCTACTGGCTTCCCTGTGTATTAGCAGAGAGGTAATATTCAAAGTACTTAATATTAATATTAACAATCAATATAAGGTGACTTGAAGCTCCTATGTAATCCAGTTATCCTGAGCTGCCTAAAATGAGGATGTATGCGCACACACACATATATACACATGCATACATATGGGAATCATTTCCTTTTGCTAATTAGCATTATTTCCCTTCTTACACTTGAGGCACTCTTTATTATGAAATTATCATCGTTGTAGGTATAGAATGTTGCTCCATTTAACAAATAAATCCTGACTACTACTACATGTCAGTATTGGTGTTGGACACACATAAATAACTTATAGTGGGAAAGGGTCAGAAAAGTTAGATTTAAAGTCCTTGGTTTGAGCTGATAGAACAGGTTCCAGAATTAAGTATTTCTGCTACAATTCTTTAGGAACCTGTCATTATCCAGCTTCAGAGGTTAAGAAAGTGTTATCACCAAACCAGTAGAATCAGACTCACCTGGGAACTTCTTAGACTTGCAAATTCTTGACTCCACTCCAAACTCACTGAATAACAAGCTCTAGAGATGTGATTTGGCCATCTTTCCCTTACTCAAGCACTCCTGGTGACTCTGAAGCATACTCAAGTTGTTTAAGAACCACTGTCTTGCTTCATAGTTGATGCCTATATGATTATACCTTTTCTGTTTTAATTACCACTCATAGCCAAATAGGCCTCATTGGCACTGGATATGACCCAGTTCTGAGTATAATTTCCTTAAGGGTGAAGGACCACAGGGAATAAGATCAAGTGGTCGCAGTCTTGCCAGGTGAGTCTACACAGCTGAATGCAGTCATATAATTGATTCCAGGTTAGACCAATAGGATTGCCCAGGCAACACATTAAATAACACTATGTTACAAGTGTATTTAAGCTGCTTTCAATGGGCTTGAGATGGGCTTGGGGGTGACTTCCAATGCTGTGTAAGTAAAACATGGGTCCTGGATTAGATCCTGAATTATATAAGGAATCATTGAAAGTTTTTTAAGGTAGGATAAGATTCGCACTTTTAAAAGATCACTCTAATTACATTAAAGAAGGGGTGGTAAAGGGCAAGCAGGCCGAGGAATTAGAAAATTCATGTAAGAGACCTTAAGCCCTGAATGGGGCTAAAATATTATTTAATTTTGTTTGAATTCCACAAGATTGAGTTGTTATAGTCCAAAACAATAGAAAGCAGTGGGATCTTCCCATAATGTTTTGACAGGCAGGGAAAATCATGTTCTGCCCATTTGATAAACTAGCTACACTTTCCCTCCAGTTAGGTCACTTAGGTAACTATATGGGTATTTCTGCCATGTGCCATAGTCTACCTATAATCTACTTCTTCAAAAGCAAGATAGAAACTCCCTTGTTGGCAGAACTGTCTCACAGTCAGGAAAGAAGAATGGTTTATTGTTTTCCAGTATATTTTTAAAGTGTGTATTATTTCTACATGTGAATTTGGGGGGTTGCATGTATAAACATAGTTAATTACTTTATTACTTATAATTAAATAACTAAAATCAATCCGTGGTAACATATGGGAATGTATAACAGAAGTGATAATACTAGCTTGTCTAGACAAGACATATATCATTATGGATAAAAACAGAGACCCTGAAATTAAACAAATCCAAGTTTGAATTCCAAGTCCTTATTCCCTATGTGTGGTGGAGTTAACAATGAGAAAATACTCTCAAATATACCTCAGCATGATGCCTGGAAAATATTCAGGAGAGAGTAAGTGGTATATGATATAGAATACTGTCTCTGGCAATGTGTGACATTGTGAAAAATCATTTCTTCACTTTGGAACTTAATTTTCTTATCCATATTCTGCCTTGTAGCTTAAAGTGATTTGCCACATAAATAACAAGAGAAAGATAGAAACAACTATAATTGCCACATCTCTTTAAAAGCTTTTAAAAAACATATTCAAGAGTTGTATAATGATTTATAGACATTTTACGCTCTGACTTGCTTTGGACTATAATTTTACTTCATTTCTTTTGTGTTATTCATGATTTACCCTCTCATAAAAGGTACCACCAGGTCCTGAAAGTTTCAAATATATATATATATATATATATATATATATATATATATATATATATATATATATGTATATATATATATATTTATATATACACATATATATTTATTAATGTTGATTTTATATATTTTTATTCTAATATGTTATACATGCTTGCAGAGTGCAATTCATTTCATATTACATATAAAGAGCACAAGTGGCAAGGGGATAGGAATAATGGCAGAATGAGTTAGACATCATTATCCTAAGTACATGAAGACACAATTGTTGTGAAAATACTTTATGTAAAACCAGTGACTTGAAAAATTGAAAGTTATATTTAACAAGATGTTCTTTAGAGATTTTCCTTATCTTCTCTTACAGATATCAAAGTTAGATGCATATTGTGCAATTTTCAGATTCAGTCCAGTATATTTTTTAAAAAGGCTCAATAGTCAGAAATCACCCAAGCCAGTGCCTAACTAGCTGTTGATAATAGTATGTTGCACCTTTCTGTTAGGAGTCCAGCTGGATCTTTCTACACAACATCATGATAAAGGCCATCTGGCGCTGGCACTTTCATTGAAATCTAATTTCTTAAATTTGCCACTGTTTGCTTTCAGCATACTTAATTTTATATGAAGTATCAGTTCTCACATCAAAACAGTCACATCTGGGCCGTTTTTTGTTGAACTTTCATTCATGGAGCTTCTAAATGTCTGTGATGTTTGTCAGTGCCTTGAGTGGTAACAGAATTCCAAGACTTGGATCATATATGATTTATTGGGGAGCAAGAATGGGGAGCAATCAGAGATGATAATGCTCTAATCTACAGAAATTTCTTCAGGGATATGGGTCTTGGATTGTCTATTTCTAGAAGATATTCATTTATTTGTTCATTTATTCCATTTTTCTTAAACACACTATTAAATACCTTAATCTTTCCTCTTCCCCCAGCTCCAATATTATAACCACAACTATTTCTGATAAGGTAGAATTGAAACACATTAACATTGACCTTAAAATTAAGTTTTTTTACCATGTCTTTTCAACATATCTTCTCAGTTTTGCCATAATCTCTAAACTCTATAGTCTCCTGAGTTGCTGTGTTTATGGTCATGCACCACCATGACCATAATTTTTACAAAAATTATGTAAAAGAATGAAACTGGATCCCTGTCTCTCACCATGAACAAAAGTCAACTCAAAATGGATTATAGACTTAGGAATTAGACTAGAAACTTTGGAACTGCAGCTCTATTCTGCATGGATAGCTCGGTGTTTGTACATGCTGTTCCTGTTGCTTGAAATGACCCAAACTCTGTTATTTTCCCTATGACTTCTGTAGGAATTTAGGTGCACAAATTGTCCTCTAAAATATTTTGTACACTTCTCTACAAGGGCCTCTTTTTACAGTGAATTGAAATCATGTATTCATATTGAGCACTTTGGTAAGAGATGATCTGTCTTATTTATCTTGATATCTTTAGCACCTGGGTAACAACCAATGAAAATATGAAAAGTTTCAAAATAAAATATAGTAATTCATGAATGCTGTACCAAGCTAAGACACATAAGAGTATAAAGAGAGAAGTATCAGGTAGAAGTCAATTATGAAAATAAACCAAGTAGAAGGATACCTATAGATGAGAAACAAATCCTATGTGGAAGACTGCAGAAAAATGATCAAAGGCTGAGTTGGAACAAAGACTCAACAGCTTATATTTTGTGAAATATTTGTAAGTGCTATTGTAAAGATTGATATAATTAACATGATGCAAGAAGACATGGCCTTCATGTACAGGAATACAAAAGAGAGAAAAGGCTGTGGACACAAGTAACCATCAAGTAAAAAGACAGTACACTGAAATGGAAATGGAAATGGTCAATATAAGAATCTTGATAAAACTGAAATTGTAATACCAGACTAAACCACATTAGAGGTATTTAAAATAAAATTGACACCATAAAATTTAATTAAATGGTATTTGAAACCTTTTCCAAAATGTAACAACTGAGGAAAACAGTTTCATTCTTTTACATAATCTTTGCAGTACTAGGGATTGAACCCAGGGGTGCTCTACCATTGAGCATTCCCAGCACATTTTATTTTTATTTTGATGCAGGATCTCAATAAATTGCCCAGGCTAGCATCAAATTTTGCAATCCTCCTGCCTTAGTCTTCTGAGTTGCTGTGTTTATGGTCATGCACCACCATGACCATAATTTTTACAAAAATTATGTAAAAGAATGAAACTGGATCCCTGTCTCTCACCCTGAACAAAAGTCAACTCAAAATGGATTATAGACCTAGGAATTAGACTAGAAACTTTGGAACTGCTACAAGAAAATGTACAGCTAACACTCCAACATATAGATGCAGGCACTGACTCCCTTAATAAGACTACTGAAGCTCAAGAAATAAAACCAAGAATCAATAAGCGGGATGGCATCAAATTAAAAAGCTTCCACACAGCAAAGAAAACAAGAGTATTGAAGATAGAGCCTACAGAATGAGAGAGCCACAGAATCTTCAAATAGAGGATTAATGTCCAAAATATATAAAGAACTCAAAAACTTCCAATAAAGGAATAAATAACCCAATCAGTATATGGGCAAATGAGGTACACAAATACTTCTCAAAAGAAGAAATACAAACAGACAAAAGTATGTGAAAAAACTAACATTTTTATCAATCAGGGAGAAGCAAATTAAAACTACACTGAGATTTCATTTCACCCCAATTAGAATGGCATTTATAAAGAATATATATATATATAATAATAATAAATTCTAGAGAGGATGCTTGGAAAAGGAACATTTAAACACCCTTTGTGGGATTGTAAATCAAAACACTGATTGTACTCAACCACTGTGAAAATGTGTTTGGAGAGTCCTCAAAAGACTAGGCATGGAACCACCATATGACTCAGCTATACCACTCCTCATTGTTTATCCTAAAGACTTAAAGTCAGCATACCATAGTGATAAATGCATACTCTTGTTTGTAGTAGAATAATTCACAGTAGCCAAAGTATGGAACCAGCCTATTTGTCCATCAACAGATGAATGGATAAAAAAATGAGGTATATATTTACAATGGAATTTTATTCAGCCATGAAGAATAATGTCACTTGCAGGAAAATAGATGAAACTTAAGAGCAGTATGTTAAGCAAAATAAGCCAAAGCAAGGATCATATGTTTTCTCTCATATGTGGAAACTACAGATCAAAAAGAAAAAGTGTAGTGGTGGAATCTCATGAAAATAGAAGGGAGATTAGTAGAGAGTAGAGGAAGGGAACCAGGAGGAGAGAGGAGATGGAAAGGGGAAGTACTAGGGAATGGAATTGACCAAATTATGTTGTTATATTGTGTGCATGTACAAATATGTAACAAAGCATCTCACTACTATGTACAAATTATTATATGCCAATAAATAGTTTTAAAAATTATTACTGAAAATTTGATATTCATTTAAAATAGAGAATGGCAATCTAAGTGACAAGTTATATGGATTTTTAAGGGGAAAATATAATATTTGTAAAATAATTAACTAATAAAAGTAAATTTAATAAAATGATCTAAACATGATAAAGATTAATTAGCAAAATGAAAGACTTTCCTATTTTCTGTGTAAATTTCACAGCATCTACAGATTTTAAGGGCAAATGTTTTCATACTGCCACCCACAACCAATTTGTCATTTATTTGTAAAATGAAAAATTGCTGGCCTCAGTGCCTTTGTACTGCTGTTTTCATTCTTCCTCAAAGTATGTAATTTGTTCCCTCAATTCATAGAGGTCTCTTCTCAAATATATCCTCCTTGGAAGTGTTTACTCAAATGAAAATTGCACCACCCATTATAATATGATGTTTTTGTCAGCTCTTACCTCTTTTTCTTGCATGATATTTATTTTTATAATTCATATAAGAATATACACTTTATTAAATCAATAGTTTTATATCTGTCATGTTTCCCCTTGCATCCATGATGCCTAAAATAGTTACAGACACATTAGAGCTACTTAATAAATAGTTGTTGAGTAAATAAAAATTATCAATGTCTTCCTAATTTCTCATCTGGACCACTAACTTGTCTTCTTGCTCCTAATACACAAAATACTATCCTGTTAAACAAATTTGTAGGAGGCCATTGATTTTGTCTGGGAATGTGTATTGTGCCCAAGAGACCAAACCAACATGGAATCATTCATGCTAAATAAACCCAATTATCTTAGGAGTATGATCAGGTAACAAATAGTTGAGTTTTGGCCAGTTACAGTGGCCGAGTTTTAGTCAATTTTAGGCAGTCAGATAATTGATATAAGACAAAATGGTCAAGCTCCAACCAGTTAAGTTGGCTTTTTGCTCTACTTCTGTTTTCTGTCTATAAATGCTGCCTGACCATGTAGTAGGAAAAAGTTCTTTGAATTGTTCTTTGTTGGAGTCTACCCAGTTCACAGATCCTTGTTTTGATAAGATAAATTTTAAACTTGCTTAAGGCTTTTCCTTTTTATATAAGCCCCACTCCTAATACATTTTCCACACAGACACTATATTGAAGTTCTTAAAAGTACAATTATGTCCTCATCTACTCAAATCCCTTCTATAACTGCTCATAACATTTTTTTTATAAAATACAAACTTGTGGTTTTTAGTAGCCTCTCAGCCTCATTTTATGCCACTGCAAAACCTGAGAGGACAAGTAAATGGAGACTATTTTGTTCTTGGATTTAACTCAATTGTGTAAGGACATCAAGTCTCTTTCAACTGATTTATAAAGTTAATACAATCCAAATTAAAAGCCAGGGGCATTATGTTACAAGAAGCCAGAAGAGTCTGACATATTGTTTTAAATGTATTTGAGGCCACAGAGAAAAAAAGTTTTCAAAAATCCTCTTCTCTCCCTGGGATAACTCCTACAGGGATAACCTCTAGCTTTTTGATAGCTTATATTCATTACTAAATCATGTTCACAATTACACAATCATGATCAAAGGACTGTGTAGCCATTCATTATCTCCTTACTAACTTTTTAATTTTTGTAGTTCACTTGATTATAGGTTGGCTCTCAGTACATAGCTTCATTTGGGTCTCTCTTTCACTTCTACTCGGCAGGTATTTTCCTTAGTTTATATTGGAGGCATGTGGCCATTCCTTTGTATTTGAAAATAGCTTTCCTTTCTATTTTCATTTCATTTTCCCCAGTGGGTCAAATTACTCAAAAAAATTTAAACAGAATTCAATTAAAATTTACTATAAAGCTTAAGAATTAACTGACAAGAAAAGGGAACATCAATTTGAAAGGATGACTAATAAGGAGGAAGAAGATATGAAGTGGGAAAATACATTGATACCTAAAACAGTATGTATATCCACAAGAGTAAATAGCTCAAGAACAAAGCACAGCGCCTATTCCAATTTGTGATATGATAAGTGTAGCCATATCTAATCCAGAGAAGGAGGATTAGTTGATATTATAGTAGAAACATTATATTCCTCTTTTGGTTAACAAAACCATAAATAAATTTAATCAGGATTAAAAAGTTTTATATATAAAATGAAATTATTTTTGAGGAATTTTGAGAGGAATAACATTTAGTGTGTTAATCCAAAGAGCTCATTATATTTAAGCATTATGGCATTGTATTTCCTTCTACTTTTGTTTTTT
Organism: Tamias sibiricus; assembly: GCA_025594165.1. Taxonomy (NCBI): domain Eukaryota; kingdom Metazoa; phylum Chordata; class Mammalia; order Rodentia; family Sciuridae; genus Tamias; species Tamias sibiricus. The sequence continues at coordinate 132,781,213 of CM046667.1, forward strand.
GGCGGTGCTGGAGATTGAACTCAGGGCCTCATACATGCTAGGTAAGTACTTCACCACTGAGCCACATACCCAGCCCAAAATAAAATGATAAAATTGAAAAGTACATAGTTATATGTATTTCCACTTATCATAAAGAACATAAAACCATAAAACAGTTAAACACTTGGAAAACTTATGTAGATATAGCTACAGATAAAATGAGTGAACCAGAAAAATATTTGTAAAGATATATTTGCAATTGTTAATATTCTGATGTTACAGAGATATGTAAATCTTTAAGAAAAACTCTCTAACATAATGCACAAAGAATCCCTAGCTAGTCAATTTACATAAAAATCAGTGTAAATGTTTTATTTTAAAATACTTAAATTCATTAGTAATCAAGAAAAGTGCAAATTAAATAAACATGTATATTTTAAAAAATTAAAATAGAAAGCCAAATATATACGTAAATGTACTTTTATCCCATGAAAATGTGTTTTTTTTTTTTTTTTTTCAGCTTTCTCAGGCTTCCATTAAAAAAAAGAATGCCACAGACTGTGTGGCTTAAACATTCAAAATTTATTTTCTTATAGTTCTGGAGAACAGAAGTCTGAAATCAAGGTAACAGCAGGGTTGGTTTCTTCTGACAAGGCTCCCCTAGCTTGCAAATGGCCTCCCTGCTGTGTCCTCACATGGCCATTTTTCTATGCGTGTGCTTCTCTGGTATTCTTCTTATAAGGACATCAGTTCTGTGAAATTAGGGTCCTACCTTTGTGATTTCATGTAAACTTAATTACTTTCCTGTAGACCCTTCCTCCCAATACAGTCCAATTGAGGTTTAGGGCTTCAACATATGAATTTTGTGGTCATACAATTCAGTCAAAAATATAGTAATTTAATTTTTTTGTTGCCTTGGATTGAACTCAGAGGAACTTGACCACTGAGCCACATCCCCAGCCCTATTTTGTATTTTATTTAGAAACCGGGTCTCACTGAGTTTCTTAGTGCCTCACTTTTGCTGAGGCTGGCTTTAAAGTTGCGATTCTCCTGTCTCAGCCTTCCCAGCCACTGGGATTACAGGTGTGTGCCACTGTGCCTGGCTTAGTAATTTAAATTTTTTACCATAATTCTACCAAGTTTTTGCCATGTATCTGTAGGTGATTTATTGTTTTTTTTTGTTTGTTTGTTTGTTTGTTTTTTAGGAACAAATAAGAAGAATATATTCAGGTATATGTTTATCCAAATAAATGTTTGCATTATTCAAAGAAGTGAGACTACATAAATGGGCCACAATGGGAAACATATTAAATAAATAATAGTAACAATCATTCTTCAAATTATATTTAATGATATAAAATAACCTCTCATTGTAAAATTCAGTACATAAAACATTATTGTTCTTCCTAGTAATGTAAAAGCTAGTGGAAAAAATATATATTTACTCTTAATTCTAGTGTAGTGCATTTTGATATTGCATATTTATATGTGAATAATATTAAAGGTAGGTTTATATACACATATATGTAAATATTGGCAGGCACTACACTAAAATGAAGAAAAGGTTTTATCTTTGTAAGAATATCTTGTTTTCATACATTAAAAAAATTAATATTATTAAAATTATTACCCAAAGTAATTTACAGATTCAATGTAAACCCTAACAAAATTCCAATGACAGCTTTTATAAAAACAGGAAAAAAAGTTGAAAATTCATATGGAAACACAAAATAAAAAATAAAACAAACACAAATAGCCAAAACAAACTTAAGCGACAACAAACTTTGAGGCATACCATTTCCTGATTTTAACTTGTATTACTAAGTTACAGTGCCCAAACACTTATGATAATAGCATAAAACCAGACAAAGTTCAATGCAACAGAATAGAGAAGCCAGAAATTAAGCTGTGTGTATATGGTTAACTGATTTTCAATAAGATGTCAAGAATATAAAAGATGGAAATGATAATCTCTTCAACAAATGGTATTGGGAAATCTGGATATCCTCATATAAAAGAATGAAACTGGACCCTTATCATCTTGCTCCATAAACAAAAAGCAATTCAAAATGAATAAAAAACTTAAAAAAAAAACATAAGACCTGAGACGACGACAACAACAACATCAACAACAACAACAACAAAACGTATATAAGAAAACATAGGAAAAAACTTCTGGACATTGACTTGGCAATGTTTTTTTGGATGTGAAACCTAAAGCACAAGCAGAAAAAAAAAAAAAGCAAAAATGGACAAATGGCATTGTTTAGAATGCAACAAAGGAAACAGTCAACAAAATGAAAACGTAATCCACAGAATGGAAGAAAATATTTGCCAACTGTATATCTGATTGTAAGAGCCTTTGATGAGGAAGTAGCTCTGAGATGGCGGCTGGCTGGGAGCCAAGAGGTGGCGCTTACTTGTTTGTCAGAAGCAAGGCTTTGGTTACTACAACTTACACCTGACCTTTGTGGTAATTGACTAGGAATTTTTCTGTGCTCGTGGGCACTGAGTGCTACACCTGTAAGTTGAGCTTGTGAGACACGTGTATGCTTATTAAGAGAACTAATGCATCTTTGATGCTGTCGCATTAAGTCGAGCTTGTGATGAGACACATGTATGCCTGTTAAGAGAACTAATGCACCTGTGATGGGTAAAGAGTATTTAACCAGACGGTAGAGAGGAACGCGGGGCGGAATCAGAGAGAAGATAGAGAAGGAAGGAAGAAGAAGAAGGAACAATAAAGGAACCACTCATTCCCAGTCTGCCTCCAATTTCTTTCCCGCAGTCTCGTTGCTGCAGGAGGCAACATCTGATAAAGGTTTACTATACAAACTACAACCTAAAATAATAGCACAAATTAATAAATATAACAATATAAAACAACTCAAAATGGGCAAATTAACTGAAGAGAAATTTATCTAAAGAAAATATACACATGGCCAACAAATATGAAAGGTGCTTACCATCACTAATGAGCAGGGAAATGCAGATTAAAAGTTTATGCGATATTGCCTCACACCTGTTGTGATGGAAGTAACAAGAATAACAACATAAACATAAGATAACAAGTGTTGGAAAATGTGTAGGGAAAAGAGAAACCTTGTAAACTGTTGGTAGGACTGTAAATTGATGAAACCCTTATGGAAAACATTATTCAGATTCCTCAACAAGTTAAAAGTAGAACTTCCAGCAATCCCACCAAAGGAATTAAAATCAGGATTTTGAATAAATCTTCACTTCCAGATTCATTGCAGCATTACTCATGGTAGCCATGGTACCCTAGCATCTGTGACTGAATGGATAAATAATGATAATGTGATATATATTTATACAGAATGTTATTCTGCCTTAAAATGAAGGCAAATGTCATTTTTGACAACATAGATGAAGTTGGAGTACATTATTTTAAGTGAAAAAAGCCAGACAAAAGGACAAATGCTATGTGATACAACTTATATGAGGAATTTAAAATAGTGAAATTCATAGAAGCAGAGACTAGAATGGTAGTTACCAGAGAATGAGGAATTAAGGACAGAGTAGGTATTAGCCAAGGTCTACATAGCTTTATTTATGCAAGATGAAGAAGTCATAGAGATCTGTTATACAGCATAGTGCCTGTAGCTAACAACACTTTATGTGGCATAGACTGTGGTGATAGTTTCATGGGTATAGACTTCAAAATCATTCTGTTGTATACATTTATTAACACAGATTTTGTATGTCAATTGTATCTCAATAAAGTTATTTTTTGAAATGTGCACATCATCATTATCTGTAGCTCTGGTGCCTTGGAAATTGCTGTATATTTATATACATTCTTTTTCTTCCCTGGGAAAGACAACTGTCTAAGAAACCATGTACTTCTTGGATGTTCTGTCTCTCAAGGTAACATCAAGTTTATTGTCACTTTCTGGAGCTCAGAAAAGAAAATATCTACATTTTTAACAATAACATAGAGCCCTCCGAGGATTTAGGACATACTTGATATTATGTCCAGTGGCACAATAAGTACATTTTGTCTGGTGTCAGTTATTTTATGTGGTTCAAGATAATAGTGGGAACACTCACCTAAGACCTGCACTAAGCCTGGCCCTAACCTCTGCATATTAGTCTAACTTTATGTTGCTATCATGACATAGCTGAGGCTGGGTATTTTAAAAAGAAAGGAGATTTATTTATGTCACAGTTTAGAGGTTGAAAGCGCAAGATCAGACAGCCCTATTTGTTTGACTTCTGGTGAGGACACCATGAGCTGTCACAACATAATAGAGAAAGTGTAAAGAAATGACTGAATGCAGAAGGGTCCAGCACATGGACTGGCCTGACTTAATAACAACCCACTCCCATAAGAATTGAGTTTCCATGATAGCTACATTAATCCCTTCCAAAGGTGGCATTCCCAATGACCTAACTATGTTTCACTGAGCCCTACCTCTTTTTTTTAACATTCATTTTATTTATTTATTTTTTTAATGTGGTGCTGAGGATTGAACCCAGGGCCTTGCATAGGCAAGAGCTCTACATCTGAGCCACAACCCCAGCCCTGAGCCCCACCTCTTAAAGGTCCCATTATCCTCTACATCACCACATTAGGGACTAAATTTTTAGCACATGAAGCTTTGTGGAATGCAGTGAAAGTATGTCTAAACTACTGTACCCTATCTGATTTGCTTGGCTTATAAATGCTTTTTTGTGGCCATCTAAGTTACCAAAACTGTCGATGCTACAGCTTTGCCGTATGATCTCTCCATCTATATCCTTTCTAAAATATAGAAGGGAACAAACATTTCTTGAAATTTGTTTATGTCATGGCATCAACACATATTTGCACATATACATGCATATCATGCTTCTTGACAGCTCTGTTATAAGATTTCTTGCCATTGTACAACATAAAGAAACTGAGGCATGGGAATTTGAAACATGTAACAAGACATTTGTCCTAGATCTCAACTGGAAAGTGGTAGAACCAGGTGTGTAACTAGTTTTCTTGGGCTCTAAAATAAGGGTGATGGCCAGCATCTTGTTGGGGGATTCTTCTTCTTGCTGAGAAGGGTGTAAGCCACCTGAGAAATTAAAGTCTAGAATAATTAGTGAAGAACAAAAGACAAAGAGTCAGAAATATACTTTCAAAAGCTAAGCCCATGATAGGTTTAGTCCACAGGGGTGCTGCAGCAAGACAAAGAAGATTGCTCCTGTAGTTTATTTAAGGGGGTACATCAAAGACAGGGATAAGGTTTCAAGGGTCCAGTCTTGCTTCCTGATGTCTTGCAGTCAACAGGTTGATTGGCATCTTGGCAGGTCACACCCATCTCAGGTGCTGGGTGGGATATGGCAGAGTGGGATAGGAATTCACAATATGTGTGCACAGTCTTACACAGAAGAAATGTCCACTGGAAGGTCCCAGACACCAGATGTTCCTCTTCACTAGGCTGCAATGCTGATAAAGTCCACACACAGCCCATGGATGGCTTCGACACCAAAACCTACTTCTTCTTAAGTAAACCTCACTAACCAATAGCATAGGTGTGATGTCAGAGAAGAAATTTAGAAGAGTACATTACCAAAATCCAGGAGAGGAAGATCTGGAAAAGGCCAGAGTATATAGCTTGCTACCTACACTTCAAGATCTTCTTGTGAACTTGGGGTTGAATTTGTATTAACTTTTATGATTTCCTGCTCTAGATCCAAACTATTTATTTTTTTTATAAATTACTTCAAAAACTTAGGTGAATATTGCTAGTGATTAGCCTTTGCGGCTTCCTTTTCAAGTTTCAAAGGACTCTACAACCCTTAATTACTCACCTACATCTGTAAGGCAAGGCAAGAATTATTGCCTTCATTGAACCAAAGAAAACCGAGAGGTCAAGCAGTTCCCTGTGGTCTCCACAGCAGGAAAATGATGGAGTGAGTCAAGAATTGGAAAGCATACTTCCTAATTTCAAATCTATATTTAGACATTGACTTTTTTATTTTCTGGTAAAGGAAGGGCAGTGCTACTAACTATGGTGAGCTATATTATTCTGCCTATCACACAGAGAAAGTTGTTTTCAAAAATTATACAAAGAGAGAAAAATCAAAGAAAGATAAGCAAAAAGCAGAGAGACAGCTTTTTGCTAAAGGAATGAGCTGTCATATTCTTTCTGGGGGTATCAGGGAGCTTTTTTTAAAAAAGAAAAGCTCAAACTAGGCAAGGACAAACACAGCCCAGCAGTCCAGAGATACTTCATACCACAGGGACTAGTTTGAGTATAAACGGGATGACTATAGAATAAATGCACAGATGTGAGATTTCAGATCTTTGACTCAAGTGCTCTTCACTCATCACCATTGGAGTATTCCTTGAGTCTCTCTATGGACTTTAAAGACAAAGCCCAGTGGAAAAGAAACATCATTTGAGAAGAGAAAAAAAGATCCTGAGGGTCTATTCAGTAGGCTACAAATCTGGTCAAAATTAGCTAATACTGAATTAGCAAATATGTAGAAAGATTACAATACTCTTCAACAGCTAATTTCAGTGTGGTACCCATGTACTCCTGATTCATTTTAACATAAAATAATTATTTCACATTCAGCAGCCAGCTAGAGGCCAAGTGGCACATAGTATTCACTCATTACATAGTTTTTAAAATGAAAGAATATTTGAAGTATTGAGCAAATGAATTGCCTTTGTTATTCTTGATGAACCACATCCCTTAAGTAATGACTCATTCTGAAATCTTTCCCACTTTACCTTCTTCGATCTGTAGTACAAAGCACAATTTCACTACTAAGTAGATGTATAAATACAAATGTAATTTCTGGAAAAAATAAATGTGTAAAATATATAAAGTATAAAAATTGCAAAGAGTACACTAACCATGAGGCCATTTGTATGTTTAAAGAAAACATTGTCATGGCCGGGCATGGTGGCGCATGCTTGTAATCCCAGCACTTGGGAGGCTGAGGCAGGAGGATCGTGAGTTCAAAGCCAGCCTCAGCAAAAGTGAGGTGCTAAGCAACTCAGTGAGACCCTGTCTCTAAATAAAATACAAAATAGGGCTGGAGATGTGGCTCAGTGGTTGAGTGTCCCTGAGTTCAATATCCAGTAACCACCCCCCCAAAAAAAAAAGAATGCATCATCATGAATGGAACATGTTGGACAGCATATGTACATAACTCAAGTGGGAACCAGTATAGGCTGACCATAGTACTTACCCCTTTCTTGTGAAGTTATTTTATTAGTATTCATTTCAAATTTTTGACACTGTCTTCCCTCAAGTGTTTTATAACACATCACTGAGCTAGGATCTTTTTCTGTATTCATTCTGTCTGCCTTCCACCTCAGATTTGACATATAGCCCAGGAAGTGCAATTTCTAAGTAGAGTTTCAGTCATCGACTAAGCCCTCACAATGGATCCCTCTAGCCAGCTGCACTCTTTGGCGTATGTGCTTCCCCAGTTCAGGCATCTTCATTCAGACACTTCCTTATTTGAGGATTTGGGTAGAGGCCTTCCTTAGATGCCTCTACAAAAGTCTTCCTTAACTAGAGAAGGAAGAGGAAACCATATTTTTTCTACTCCTAGCAGTTTCCCTTTTTCTCCTCGTCCAGTGAACCCTCCATAAATAAACTTGAAGGATCCTACTCTTTGAGTCTCTCTCTTTAGTGACATAACCTCCTTGTCTTTAAGGATTCACATGACCTTTGACCGAGTGTACCTCAGCATGAAAAATTGAACAGGGAGAATTGAGTTCTAACTCTGGTTCAGTTTTTTGCTTATAATACACTAATGCATGATTAAACGCTTAGTGTTACTTTTATCTTGCTGTTGTTTTAATCAGCTATTCCAGCATCTAATAACATATCTCTTTTTGCCTCAGCTGAACTCCTGACAATAATTTTTATGGAAATACAAGATAAGCAAAAGAGCTAAAATACTTTTTAAAATGAAGAACAGAGTTGGAGGATGCATACCACTGTCTTGTAAGGTCTACTGCACATAGAGCTACAATAGCCAAGACAGGATGATATTGGTTCAGGGGAACACACATACATCAAATAAACAGAATAAAGTGTTCAAAAGTAATATGCTTAAGTATACCAATTGATTTTCTACAAAAGCATGAAGGTATTTCATTGGAGAAGAGATACTGTTTAACAAATCATGCTGGAAAAGCTGAACACATATGAATATAATGAACTACAATTTATATACAAATTAACCAAATGATTTATTTACAAGATAACATAAGATAACAGTCTTCTTGACTGTGCATAGGCAGTTCTTAGGTATAACACCATAACCACAATCCATAAAAATATACTAAATTGGAGTTTATTAAAAAATTAAAAATTTTGCTCTGAGATGGTATTAAGACAATTAAGGGCACATACAGAAAATTTGTTACATATAGGACAAAGACTTATATTCAAAATATATAAAGAAATTGTTGAACACTGAGAATAAAATAAAGTAGGCAAAAAAAAAAAAAAAAAAAACCTGAAGGAACAATTAGCCAAAGAAGAAATATGGCTGACATGTTTAACATTGTTAGTCATTAGAGACTTGTCAATTAAAATGATAATAAGATAGCCCTACATAATGTTAGAATGACTAAAATTAAGAATACAAAAATGCCTAAAATTAATAATACCAAATTTTAGTGAGGGTGTGATGAAAACAGCCTTTTCATTCATTCATTGCTTGGGGGAATGTAAAAGGTACAGTCATTCAGAAAATGTTTGGCACCTTACATAAAGTTGAAAATGTACTTATCATATAATCCAGATGTGGTACTTCATGATATTTACCCTTAATAAAATTTATGTTCACACAAGTTTCTGCATAAAAATATTTATAGAAGTCTATTTATCACTTTTCCAAGCTGGAAATAACACAAACGATGTTCAATGGGCAAATGAGTAAACAAATTGCAGTAGAATATAATGGAATACTACACAGCAGCAAATGACAAAACACAACAATATTGATATACACATATGCTATATGTACAAAAATGTGGATAAATATCAAAAGAATCATGCTAAGTGAATGAACCCAATATCAAAAGGTGGGGGACTTGTATCTTGATTGAATTGGTGATTACACAAATCTACGTATGTGTCAAAATTCATAGAACTATATTCTAAAATATGTTTTACTACATATTAATTTTTAGAATAAATAACATTAAAAGTGAGTTATTGGTATTCCTTATTCAACCAGTTAACTTCCTTTTGAATCCCTGAGTCATTTCAAAAATCTCATATGTAAATATACTTTTGATATTGCGTTCATTCACTTGATATTGGGTTCATGCAGCTTAAGCAGTAGTTATTGGTTAGGGAGAATAGGTTACAGGATACCCACTAAAATATTGCATAGAAATTTTACCATACATTTCTCAAAACACATTCTTACTGGTAGTTCTTTTGTTTCCTCCATCTTTTCATGAGCCCACGCAAAGCACTCAAGTGAACATATCTTTGTTCATAAAAAAAGTGAACAAACTTATGACTTTCTTCTCTTCTATACCACTGGGGAGTGGGTGTTCTAAACTAAGGCTGACATTTGATAATTGCACTATTTCTTTTGCATTGAATTCACTTTAATAATGAGTGCTTTAAAGCTAATAATTAATTAAATGATCTTTTACTGAAAACCAACTATCTGTCAGTTACTGTGTTCAGTGATGGGGATACACAAATGAGATGTAGTTTCTGACCATGGGGACATCATAGTATAACAGAAGGAATGAAAACTGGTGATATGAACAAAAATTATAAGTGAATAAGCTATTCTTTGGGTATAATTTTGTTACTAAGGGAGGAAATATTATCTACATCAAGTCTTAAAGGTCACTGGTGAGTGTACCTATTAAATGCATCATGATGAAGTGTCTGTTAACTTCAAATAATTTGTTCACATGCTAGGTTTCACCAGGTGCAGGATTTTAAAATTAAACATTTATGAAGCTTATTATAACTGGAAAATGCTTCCTATGAAGCCCAGTAGGATGTGCTAGTGAGAATAAAATTCTTTTTTGTTCCCAACATATGTCCCCTTATTTTTGGACTCTTCTTTCACCTATTCAATTTTGTGGAAGTTAGGACATCTTGAAATACCCTGTGTTATGGTTTGGATGTGAGGTGTCCCCTAAAAGCTCATGTGTGAGACAATGCAAGAAAGTTCAGAAGAGAAATGATTGGGTTGTGAGAGTAGTAACCCAATCAGTGAATTAATCCCCTGATAGGGATTAACTGAACATAACTGAAGTGGTAGGGTGTGGCTAGTGGTGGTGGAAATTGGGGCATGGCTATGGGGTATATATTTGTATCTGGCAAGCAGAGTCTCTCTCTGCTTCCTGATCACTGTGATGTGAGCTTCTTTCCTCTGCCACCCTCTCCCACCATGATGTTCAGCCTCACCTGGAGCCCTGAGGAATGGAGCCTTCTGTCTATGGACTAAGACCTCTGAAACCATGAGCCCCCATATAAACTCTTTCTCCTCTACAATTGTTCTGGTCAGATCTTTTAGTCACACCAGCCAAAAAGCTAACTAAAGCACAGTGGCATTTATTACTCATTTAGAAAAATCATATCCTTGAGACAACTTACTTTATTTTTTTAATATTTATTTATTTGTTTTGGTTGTACACAATGCCTTTATGCCTTTATTCTTTATGTGGTTCTGAGGATCGAACCCGGGCCGCGCACGCGCTAGGCGAGCGCTCTACCACTGAGCCACAATCCCAGCCCAACTTACTTTATTGATATATAAAAAAACATAGTTCATGTAAGATGCATCCAACCAGTCCTCTATTATATTCCAGGCTTTGGGCTTGATTTCAGGGATATCTTGATCAAATATAAGAGGCTCAAAAGCTGATGAAAGCAGACAGAAACACAATGTAGTTTATGAGGAAAGAGTAACTGTATCCATGAAGTGTAAAGGCAGCACAGAGGAAGTTGGGATTAAAATCTGGGAGTTTGGGTCTGGGGATATAGCTCAGTTGGTAGAGTGCCTGCCTAGCATGCACAAGTCCCTGGGTTCAATCCCAGAAAAAATCTGGGAGTTTGGCAGAGGCAAACACATGGTTTGAAAGTTTTCAGTCTAATTTGATGGAAGATGTTGCAGCACTTGATATTATGATCTATATTATGGAAACTCTTTTAGCTTTTGGAAATCACATTCACATGCTTCTCATACAATCTCCATTCTCATGATATTCTTTTTTTATTTTTCCTGCTGTTTCTGATTCTAAAATTCCACTCTGGCAAGTTTTAATCCTTTATCTTATGTCTTCCTCATACTAAAATAATTTTGAGGGCAATCTCCATAAGTCTCATAGTTCATATAACCACATCTATTTTCCCCATCCCTATCTTATCCATGGACTTCAGATACACATCTAACTGTCAATTATACTTCATTCACTCGTTTGCCTTTTTTTTTCTGCAAATATATCTTAAGTGCCTGCTATAAACAAACACTTTTCTAGGTAGGTATGGAAGAACATAGTGGTATGCAAAAACAAATAGTTATTGTCACATGGATATCCCACAGTGACCTAAATCTCAGCATATACAAAGTCAAACAATTGCATTTTCTCACCTAAAGGAATAGTGACAATTCACATTTACTCATGAGAGTCATGGTTTTGAGAAACTTGTGTGCATTAATGTATTTAATCTCACTAGCACAGCAACAGGATAAGGGCAACATTATCTTCTTTTTACAGAGAAGAAAATTCAGGCAGAGACTTAATAAATGTCTTGCCCAAATTCACACAGAAATTGGTTGGCCCAGGTGAACTGTAAATCAAACTGATTTCTTTTTAAAGCATGAACTTATATCTGCTGCATTATACCTCTTCTGGAATCTCACACAACATTTTCTTTCTCAAGGACACCACTATCCAGTCATCTGTGTTGATCAACTGTTCATTGCTGTGACCAAGATACCTAGCAAGAACAACTTAGAGGAGGAAAAGTTTATCTTGTGGTTTCAGAGATTCAGTCTGTGGTTGGGCAACTTCATTGCTCTGGGAACTGAGGTGAGACAGAACATCCTGGAAGAAGAAAATGCAATTTGTCTTTCCTCCTCTTTCTCCCCATGCTCTCTAGCAGTGATTGTAGTTAAGCAGACTAGCCCTAGATCAAACATGACCTTTCAAAAGAGTACATTTTGTGCTCAAACTTGCTCAGTATTTCAACAGGTTTTCTAGCTTCAGCATTTTTTTCCTATACATTTTATTCTTAGAAGATTAGTGTGGCTTCTAAGTCCCTCATAACAAATCTTTCAAAAGGAAATGACATTTTTCTCCAGCCACTTTACCTGTATTTCTATGGAGTGTCTGTCTCCCGAGAACCCTTTCCAGAAACAGCAGTCCAGAGATAATAAGTTCATGGCCCAGGGTCACAAAGGTACTAAATACCAGAGTCATCATCCAAGGGATATGTTGCAAATAGCTGATACACAGTAGGCTTTCAGTACATGCTAGCTATTACCCTAATTAATCCTGACTGCCAATAAGGGGTTGAACAATACAATTCATTGAGTTCTTCTTCCGCACTTTGAAATGTGATCTTTTCACATATAACAAAGGATATTGTAAGGATCATAGTTTATCTCTCGAAATAGAGTCTATTATAAAGTATGACTGCATGTGTTGGAACTCTTTGTCTAAATTTTAGTAGAACACATTTACCATGACATAATTTTTTCCTTTTCTTTATGATTTAATCAGCCTCTGTCTTTTCTGGTTCTTTGTTTTGATTGGTGCCCTCTCAATCTCTGCAGCTTTTTATTATGAACATTTAGTAATAGACACTATGTACTTGTATTGCTACCAAGCCTTGACCCAGAATATTATACCTTGTTTTCCTTTTATTGAGCATCATAAATAATAGATAATAATTTTAAACATTTTACTTAGTTAAGCATTTGAGTTCCATATTTAAAATTTGTCAAAATGGTATTTTCCCGTTCATGATACCTAACCCCATAATCATTAACTTTTTTGTTTGTTTTTTTGTATTTCTATTGTCATTTTTATGGCATACTATTTTCTCCTGAGTCTAAATACCCCGAGTTTGGATTTATTTGACTGCTACAGTTTAGTATAGCAGTTGGCAAGCTATAACCTGTGGGCTGAAACTGGCCTGCCACCTGTTTTATTAAATCTTATTGCATCAACTCATAGCCAAATCCTTCATTTACATGTTTTCAGTGGATGCTTTTGCACTAGACCAGCAGAATTATGAGTTGTGACAAAAATCTTCAGGAACTCAAAGCTAAACATATTCACTATCTGGACCTTCATGGAAAGTTTGTTGATCATTTGTTTAATCCATGCTACTTCTCAGTCATTTCATGGGATGCCATCTCATTTGTGAAATGAGATAAATGAAACATTTTCCATCCTTACCACTGAGCAATAGTCTTATCACTTCAAAGAGCCACTTCCCTGAATAGGAAAACATTACATTTTGGCAACTTTCTGAATCTCTGTTTACTAGAAATATTCCTGAGGAAAAAAACATTCCAATACTTACATGGAAAACCCTGCTGCTTGACATGCTGCCATGGATTGATTGTCTTGCACTATATCACCCCATTTATGAAGTCATGAAGCTTTCTTGAAAGAAACCAAGGATTCTTGACCTTCATTGAATTATAGAAAACTGGACTTCACTACCACTCTATACTTTGCTATGACTGCTAGTTCTACTTTACTTTGAAATGTTGTACATATTTCAACAAAAAAAGATTCAGAAAGCAGTTGCAGATGAATTTAATGAGCCCATGAGGGAACATTTCAAACTTGTATTGCATGTAATAAATAAAGCCCAATACTGACTTTGCAGAACACTTCTACCATTTCCAGATTAATCAGAAGAATTTTGAAAAACCTAAAGAATGATTATAGAGTAGATGTTTTAATAGAAATTGAAGGTTATGGGCCTTTTGACATGTCATATCTGTAATCAAGCTGTATTTGCTTAAGTTTACATTTCCTATTACCTCAGGCACTGCCTCTTGCTTCAAATCTAGGAAGACATTTCCTTTATGCTTAGACATACAAAGATATAAATCTATAATATAGTCTCCTTGTAAATACAGTCATGGAATTTAAGAGTTACACATTTCTCTCAGTGCAGGTATATAATTCACGATAATATTATATGTAAGGGATAATACATCTTAAAAGTTATATCTTCTAAATGGGATAATTATACCCAAACTTATCTAAATTTCCTTCTGTTGCATTAAATTGATAGGTTAACCTATTTAGTTACATGAAAACTCCAAATTCCTCAAGTATAAACATTTAAAATAAGTTCTGAAAAGAGGTTTTCTATATTATTTTTTGTCTGGTCAAGAGAGACAGAATTTCAGTAGTCAGTAAGTATAATTTTCTTTCATTTGTTATCTCTTATTTGGGTGATAAGGAAGGATATGGAATAGCAGAATATTTCTAAATTTAAAATGCATTACACACTTAATGTGAACGCATGCAGCTGACCTGCTTTGGGCACCAATGAGTCTCCTCTTCAAAATCATGACTTTCTATCTCTACAAAATAACAGACCAGTCTGTTCCTTTCTTTATTTCTTTATATTCTTTATTGGTTCATAATAATTATATAAAACACTAGGTTTTGTTCTGACATAATTATAAATTCATGGAGTATAGTTTGCTCCAATTAAGTTCCTAGTACTTACCCTTGCCCTCCTCTTTCCCTTTCCTTGTTCCCATTCCTCTAGCCTACTGCTATTTTCATTTTTTAAAAATTCTTGTCTTATGGATATACATAATGATGAGATTCACTGTACTATATTCATGTATGTACATTAGGAATTTAAGTCTGATTCATTCCCCCTTTCTTCTCCCTTCCCCTCAATCTCCTTCTTCTTTCCCCTATCTTTCTTTAATATTGATGCAATCCCCTGTTTCTTTTCTCTATTTCTTCCCCCTGAAATATTAGACTAGCTTGTTCATATCAGAGAAAACATTTGACCCTAAACTTTCTGAGTCTGACTTATTTCACTTAGCATTATAGTCAATAGTTCCATCCATTTACCAGCAGATGACATACTTTCATTCTTTTTAATGGCTAAGTAATACTCCATTGTGTATATATACCATATTTTCTTTATCCACTCATCTGTTGAAGGCCCCCCGGGTTAATTCCACAGCTTAGCTATTATGAATTGTGCTGCTATAAACACTGCTGTGGCTACATCCCTATAGTATGCTGAATTAAGATCTTTTGGATATATAACAGGGAGTGGGATAGCTGGGTCATTTCTATCTAAAGGTGATTACATTTTTAGTTTTTTGAGGAATCTCAATATTGCCTTCCACAGTGGTTGCATTAATTTGCAGTCCCACGAACAATGTATAATTGTAGTTTCCCTCCAGATCCTTGCCAACACTTATTTTTTGTATTCTTGACAATTGCCATTCTGAATGGAGTAAGGTGAAATGTCAATGTGGTTTTGATTTACAATTTCCTAATCCTGGAGATGTTGAAATTGTTTTCTGAAGGAGCCCTAATTAGGAAGGGCTGTTGCAGCTAGCTGGAAGCCATAAGTTCCACCTGATATGTATGTGACGCACCTGTAGGCAGCCGCAAAGCTGAAGGTATATAACCGGGTGAAAGCGGTCCGAGTTAGGAGAACGGAGAATTCAGTCAGTCGGGCAGTCACTCAGTCGGTCAGAAGAATCAGAGCGGCCAGAACGTAGGCAGAGTGGTTACAGAAGAGAAACCAGATAGAAGAAGTAATGACTGGTCAGAGTTAGGCCGAGGCTCCTGAGGAAGACAGAAGACAGAAGAAAGAAGAAGGAAGAAAGAAGAGAGAAGAAAGAAGCTCTAATCTTTCTCTAAGCTAAGCTCTATCTTTCTTTCTCTCTACAAGAAGCTAAGCTCTTTCTTTCTCTCTACAAGAAGCTAAGCTCTTTTCTTTCTCTCTACAAGAAGACAAGAAGACAAGAAGCTAAGCTCTTTAATCTTTCTTTCTCTCTAAAAATCTTTCTTTTCCTCTCTAAAGCTCTCTAAGAAAGTAGAAGTAAAAGTAGTAAAAGCTTTACTCTGCCTCCGAGAGTTTTCCTCCCGGTTTTCGGTACCAGGCAGCTTACAGTTTTCATATATTTGTTGGTCATTTGTATTTATCCTTTTGAGAAGTCTCTGTTCAGTTACTTTTCTCATGTATTTACTGGGTTATTTGCTTTTTTTGTGTTAAGTTTTTTGACTTTTTTATATATTCTGGTTATTAACACGCTATCCAGGTGGATATTAATGCCCCTATTTGCAGGTGGCAAAGATCTTCCCCCAATCTGTAGGCTCTCTCTTCACACTCTTAATTGTTTCCTTTGCTGTGAGGAAGCTTGTTTGCCTATTCTTAGCCACATCCACCATGTTTCCTTCTAGAATAAGAAGGTTGTCTGTCTGAACCATTAGTGCACCAAAGGATATTGAAGAGAATTAAAAGTCTAATTCTAATAACTTCAGAGTTGTAACTCTCTCATAATTTCATTTTTAATCCATCTGAAACTTATTTTGGTGTTTTATATGAGGTAAAGACATATGTTGATTTTTTGTTTTAATATTTAGTCAACATTCCAAAGCCAGTTCTGTTCTTTAAACAAGTTCATGTTTGCCATTTTTTTGTGATCCTTCATTATAAGCTGAAGACTTGTATTATTGTTTAGATTTAAGAAGTATATGAAAGATATAAAAGGTACACATAATATATTCACAGCTTTAAAATAACCTGAATACTTAAAGTCCATGTATGTACGTCAAAATACACTCTACTATGTGTATCTAAAACGAACAAATTGAACTGATAGAACACAGGGTAGTATCTCTACTTTTTTATATTTGCTAAGAGTTGCTTTGTGTCATAAAGAAAAAGACAGAAACTAAGGACAACCTATGTTTTATAGGCATCCTCTGCAAAGGGATCCTCAAGAACTCCTAAAGAGAACAATAGAAAGGCCTTCTTGTATTGCATATCAGTATGCCTAGTATAAGAAAAAGGCCCCAAAAGAGCCTCTGGGTACAATTGGCAGTGGGAAACTCGATTAAGTTGATGGCATTGTGATAGTCTTTATTCTATTTTTATTTTTTTAATATTTATTTATTTACTTTAGTTGTACACAATGCAATGCATTTATGTTTACGTGGTGCTGAGGATCGAACCCGGGCCGCGCACATGCGAGACGAGCGCTCTGCCGCTGAGCCACAACCCCAGCCCTGTGATAGTCTTAATGGAGACAGGTCAGACTCAAAAATATCCTTGAAGTCAACATGGGAGAAAAAAGAATTAAAACACAGTTTTTGTATATGCTGGATTGTCCAACCCACTCCTGGGATGAAATTTGTTGTGTAAATTAAATGCACAGATAACATTCGTAAGGATTGTTTCAGAATATGAATTTAAGAAAGGTTCCAAAACTAGAGAAGATAAAATAATATTACAGGTATAGGAATATATTTTAGTATAGAAAATAGGAAGATAAAAAAATGTTTCTGGATGAGAAAATATTTTGTCTGGTGAAGTAATATTCTTGTGCTAAAGTGCAAGTTGAAGGAGGACAAAACTAAAGTGGTAAATGTCTAAGTAAGTTACAGCATGTTTGGGGAAGGTAAATCTCAAAACTTTTGTGTGTGATTAAATTGGCTATAATTTATCTACCAAGATAATTTTTTTCTATTTGTTAGGGTTTTTTACTTGGAGAAACTAAATCTTAAAGTAATTAGGGTTTGTACCTGTTTCAAAGTCTGAAATGATTGCTTTGTAACTGGTTAAACAAACAAATGTTACTTAAATCTTAAAATATTGATGATAACCTAAATTTATGTGACTTGGTATATGTATGCATCTGAGAACTATAAGCGTCTAAGCCTTGACTAAGTAGTATGTGAAAGTTTGTAAGATGAAAGTGTATTTAAGTTTACTGGCAAGATAACCACTAAGTGGTCTCTTTTATACATTGTATCTGACATTAAAGGGCCATGCTCTCAATTGAAGACCTGTCATATATGTTTGCTTTGAGTAAGTAAAATTCTTTTCATTAACCCTGTTTTCTAAATGTATAAGAGATTTAAGGCTATCCTTTGATTTTGTTAATCCATGCAGATCTGTGATTACTGTTACCATACACTGTGGATTTTAAATTGCACTTTAAAAGTTAAACTTAGTTAAATGCAAAGCTTTGCCAAGTTGGTTTGCTACACAAACAAAAGCTATGTGTAGCAAAAATCTTGTATTTGTATAAAAATAATAAATGTGGTTGGCATTTATGTCATTTGATGTTTTATAGTGTTTCATAGCTGGATCAATTACCTGTTGTCAATAAGTTGTATATACAATTTGATGTTACTCTTCACACTGGAATTGGAATTTAAATGCATTTTTGGAAGCTAATAAGGAGACCCTGATCTACTAAAAGGTGACATTGTAAAACATGGAAGCATTTTGCAACTTTTTCCACAAGAATAAGGTTAAAAGTTTTTTTTTTTTTTTTTTTTTTTTTTTTTTAGAACAAATTGGAAAAAAAAAAGAACCTGAATACATAGACACCTATGCACCTGCTACTCTTCATAAGAAATGGTGCATTAGCAGAACATTTGAAATCCTCATCTACATTCTCCATTTATCCTCTTCCTTCTAATCCTAAAGTAACCACTGCCTGAGTTTATGTTAAGCATTCCTTTGCTAAGTTTATACTTTGAGTACATATTTGCTGTCCACTCCAAAAACTATATAGGCAATTATTGGGCTTTCCTGTTTAAATGTTTTATTTAATAGAAGAGAACTTCATACATTATTCTGGACTTTAGGTTTTCACTAAATATTAAGAATTTTATTGATATACATAGCTATATCTTCATTGCTATATAATATTTCATTGTATGAATAAGCTATTTATTAATTTACCTAACATTGAGTAACTATCATGTACTTATTTAAACTGCTTATTTTATTTCTTATGTATGTGAATACAAGCTGTGTATGGTAGTTGTATTTTTCTCTTTCTTTCAATAAGAAAAATAGCAAACTGGAAAAATTCAATAATTTCTTAATATTAAATAAGTATGAAATTCTATCTTATTTGATGTTTTAAATGTGCAAAAGAAAAAAAAATGTGCAAAAGACACAAATAGGTTTTCCATGGAAGATGCTAGTCAATATTTCAGTTTGTTCAACATCATTTGCCACCAAAATATACAAACACGAATTAAAAAGTATAAGCCCCTTTCATACTCACAAAATTATATATATATGTATATATGTATTCTATGTAACATAAAATGATTATATATATATATATGTACATACACATGTATATATATACATATATATATTATATGTAATATAAAATGATTAGCTATGATGTAATGTAAAACAAACTCTCATATTGTTAATAGGGTTTAGACTGTTACAACTTCAGAAAACATAATGACATTATCCAGTAAAAAAAGAAAGAAGATAAACATGACATTTGACCCCACAATTCCTTTTCTAGTTATATACCCTAGATAAACACTTGTACCAGGTGACAAGTATAAGAAAGTCCATATCAGATAGTTAATTGAAAACAACACAAATATTAAAATCAAATCCATGGAAAGAACGCAGACATTAGTCATTCATTTACTCAATATTTAGGTTTCTTACTATGTATCTGCTAAGATCTTTAAATGTTTTGACTCACTCAATCCTCAAAACACCCCTATGATGTAAATACCATAAATGTGCTTGCATTAGTAATAAATAATTAAAATAATCAACTGTAAAAGAGAGGTTCATTTTGCCTCACAGTTTCAGATGCTTCAGTCCATCATTAATTGGGCCTGTTGCTTATGGGCAGTGGAATCGCAGCACATTGTGGTGGACATGCGTGGTAGAGCAAAGCTGTTCACCTTGTGGCTGAGAACAAAAGACAAAAGGATAAATAAAAAGGAGTCCCACAATCTTCTTCCAGGGTGTGCCCCAATGACCTAAGATCTCCCATTAGGCCCCTCTTAAATTTTCACAACCTCCTAATAGTGCCAAGCTGAGGACTAAGCCTTTAAAAGATGCCTTTGGAGGACGTTCCAGGGAAGGAAATTGAGGCATAGAATATTTATATAACTTACTTAAAGTCAAGTTATTAAGTGAAAGAGCCATAATTTGAATCCAGGAAGTATAGCTTCAGAGTTCAAATTCTAAAAGATAACTATGAAATTGATAATTCACAGAACAGTTTTTGACAGAATTTTGAATAATCAAGATGGCCTAAACTCTAAAGATGCTTGAGCCCTAAGTGAATCACTTCCAGAATATTTCTCCACCACTGACATATTGTGATTAATGACACAATTATGTGGGACATGTTTTCTCAATGGCTTGGGCCATTCGATTATTCTTTGTTTAAGCAGAACCTGAAGTTCTCCTAAGAAGTGGGTAATAGGCTGAATTGTCTCTAGAGGGCTCTTCCAGCCTCAAGGTCTTGTGATTGAAGTTTTATGTCAAGCAGAGATTCTTTATTCCATCAAAAAATGAAGAAAGTGTATCTATTAATACCCTGTAATATCCCTCAGGCTATTATAATTAAAAAATTCATGACATAAACTGTAGTTTCAGGCAGTTCTCATCAGTTTAGGTTTAGTAGATGAAACATAGATGTGTCTCATGATACATCAAAAGAACAATTTCCCTAAAACAAAATAAAGTCCCTTTAATTTTTTAACAGTCACTCATTCTTTCCTCGTTAAAATATGTAATGAATCATGCACATTTCTCACTATTATTATTATAAATCATCTGTATTTACATTTTCATGTTTTATAAAGTTTTCAAATTAATTTTAACTGTATTAGCTACTGTGATCCTCACAATATCCCTACTAGCTTTTCAGGATAGCAGTTACATATTTCTCTCTCTCTCTCTCTCTCTCTCTCTCTCTCTCTCTCTCTCTCTCTTTTGCATCAGCACATTGAAGTTCTTTCATCTAACACCAAGCACATCAGAAGAATCTTGCAATGATTTAATATTTACTATATTGCAAAAAGAGTTCTAGGACATTTCCTAGACAAAGGAGTTGAAAAAAATGTCCCCCATTGGGCTGACAATCTAAGATAAAGTAATTAAAATATAAATCAGCAGGTGATGATGGGTGACTGGCACTGGGGAGATATATTTGGCAACTGGTGTTATTTTAATTACCCACGTCCTGCAGAGCTCAGAGTCTTCATTCAGAGGGCAAAGAAATTGATGGTCAGGGAAGACTCGATTAAAAAATGTGCTTGAAGGAGGGATTTGCACTTTGGTGATAAGAAAATATGTAGGCAAGGACAAACAGTGTATGCCAATTATAGGAACAGCTTAGAAGAAAGCAAGAAAAAGAAGACTAGTAGCTAGAACTGTAGTATGCTGGGGATATAGTATGAAATAATACAGAGTCCTTATGGTGTGGAGCTGAGATTCTAGTGGGTAGGGGAAAGGTGAACATAAATGAATTTAAAAATGCTTATTTTAAGTGACACAGAGAAAAATTAAGTAAGGTAAGGTGAATTTGTTGTTTTTCCATGGGGTTGCTACCAATACAGTGATAAATGAGTAGAGTCAATGAAGAGTTATCCAGGCAGAGAAAAAAAGTATATACAAAGGTCTTGAGAAGGAAGTGTTTTTATAATATTAAAGGAATATCAACCAGACCTGTGTGGTAAGGAAGAGTGATCAAGGAAGTGTAGTGGAAAATGAGGTCTGGAAAGCAGATGAGAGTTAGACGGCTGTAGATCATATGGAGCCATTTTTGTTATCTGAAAGACTGTAGCTTTTATTGTCAGTGAAGTGGAGAGCCTTCGAAGGATTTTGAGTAGATCACTAATGGTATCTGACCTAACTCTTAAAGTGATCATTCTATTTTCTGTGCTGAGAAGAGACAATAGAGGGACAAGGGTGAAAGCAGTTAGAAATCTGAGGAGATGAAATGAGAAATGATGGTGGTATGGACAAGGTTGTGTCAATGGAGGTAATGAGAAGAAATTGAGCATTGGATATATTCAGGAGGGCAGAAAGGAGTCCTGGTAGGTTTTTCTTACAGTTTGGTTATGAAATAGAAAAAACAATAGAATGAAGGGTGATTTCAGTGGTTTGGGCCTGGACAACTGGAAGGATAAAGTTACCATTAAGAAGGGGAAGATTACAGAAGGCCATGTGTACATGTGGTAGAAGGCAGAATAAGAATTCAGTTTGATGCAAGTTTTAAATGATTATGATCAATTTGTTCTTTAGAGCAGCAGCAACAAAAAAAAGCATCCCACAAATTTGTGTCTAAACCAAATGGTAACATTTATATTGCTCAAAATCTTCCACTTGGTAAGATTTGATAGGCATAGCCCATCTCTGTTCCACTGTTAACTGAGGTGGCTCAAGGATTGGGGGGATGAAATTATATGAAACTTTAGTAACTTATGTGTTGGCAGTTAATTCAAGTTTTCATTAGGAATCTTTCCTATGGCCATTGGCCAAATCATTTGCAGGTGTCTTCTTCATATAGCCTGGGTTTTCTCACAGTATCATGGCTGGGTTCAAAGGGAAATTTTAATAAGTGACAGATAAAGGCAAAACATGCACTGCTCTTTAATCACCTAGCCTTGGAATGTACACAGTGTTAATTAGGCCACATTCTATTGTGGAGACAATCATAAAGGTTTATTCAGGTTCAAGTAAATCAGAAATATATATCACTTCTCTATGGAGGAGTAACAAGGTCTTAGAAGAGTATGTGAGATTGCAAATATTGCAGTTACCATTTTTATAAAATATAATCTGTCACAACATTAGAGTGGAGATTTTGAATGGGCAAATAAATGTGTCTGAAGTTCAGAGTAGTAGTGTTACCACAGATATAAAATAGGAATTCTTCAACAAAAAATATGTTTATGGAGAAAAAACAAGTATAAGGACTGGCTCCTAGATAACTCCAATTTATAGAGATCAGGAAGATTAGGGGACACAACAAAAACTGAACAGAAACAAAGAGGGAGCAATGTGAAATCTCACCCATGACCTGTGCAAGTGAGCTGGGTTTAAAAGAGTAGGCTGCAACATTAAGCTAAGAAAGCTGCGTAAAATCAGACAACACAGACAAATTGAGGGATGGCTCTGCGACCTTAAGGGTCAGCTTCCACGCTGGAAAGAGAGCGTGAGCCCACATGTCCTTTATTTTGTAGCAGAGGCATCAGAGGGGAAGAAGGTTTCAAGGGTGGGGTCTTGCTTCATGATGTCTCCTGGCCAGCAGATTGATTGACATCCTGGCAAGTCACACCCATCTCAGGTGCTGTGTGGGATCTTAGGCAGAGCTAGAGGGGGAGGCACACCTGCATCATGTGATCATTTCCTGACAGGGAGTTTGCAGAGCTAGGCCTATCCCCTCAAGAGACTACTATGTGCAACTGTCCACACACAAAGCCTATGGACAGCTTGTGACAGGGGAAAACAAGAAAATGTGATGTTCTGGAAACTAAGCAAAAAAACACTTTAGAGCAGTAGTCATCAAATTGATAGAACACTCCTAATACGTCTAGTAAGCTGATGCTGAAATAGTGACCGTTGGTATTGGAAAAGTGGAAATTGTTGCTCATTTGATGAGTTCATTTGTGGGAATGGTATGAGTTTAAGTTATATGAAAGTGATTCAACAAAGAATGGGAGCAAAGAAATTGGAAATAGAGAATAGAGATTTTTTTAGACACATCTTGGGTGTTTTTCTTCATTTTTACAGTGCATTCCTTTCAATTAGATGTTACCTATTATATAAGGACAACACATTTATTGGCCTAAATCAAGAGCAATTGATTTTCTTAGAGTTCTGAAAGCCAAAAGTTGGAAATGCATCATACAGGGTGCAGATCAAAGCATAGGGAGGACAGGTTTCTTCTGAGCAAACTAGGGACAAGCAAACTTGTCCCTCCCAACTTCTAGAAGCTCCAGTGTTCTTTGGCTTGTAGTTGAATTACTGGAGTATCTGCTTCACTCTTCCCATTGTCTTCTCAATGTGACCTTTGTATATTTCTCTAATAAAGGTATTTGTGATTAAATAAGGCACACCTGGATAAATAGGCTAATCTCCCCATCAGGAGATCCTTAACTTAATCACATTTGTAAAATCCATTTTGTTATGTAACGTAACATTCTCAAATTCCTGGAATTAGGATATGAACACCTTTGGGCTGACATTGTTCAGTCAATCACATCTAATAACTTTAAAAGGAAACTCTAAATGAAAAATGAAATTTCTCGTTTGGAAATTGTTTTTCCTTTGTAGTGTAAATTTTCAAATATTGCCATTTTCTTTCGTGACTTTCTTCCTGCCAGAAGTATAGATCATTTCTACTGTCTTCATCTTTTTTCTTTATTATGAGAACAGAAAAAGGTCATCCATTACAGTGCTGTTCAAAGACAATATATAGAGATGTATATATATTTATGACATCTTTGCTCCTATAAAGTCTTAGGTACTTGAGTGTCCATATGTGGAAAAGGAGAGGAAGGCTTTGCAGTGTTTGCCAGGTGCAGAGGCAGCAGCAACACATGTTTTGTTTGACTCAAACATGAATGCTCTGCAGGTGACAGCAGGTGTTAACACTGGGAAAGCTGTGCTTTCCAGAGATGTACTTCAGGTCAATGTTAATGACCGCAATAGAACAAGGCATTGCAGTTATCCTTCAGAATCCCTTTGCAATGTGAAGTCTTGTAAATTTATTAGGATACATTTTAGAGGTCAACAAGAATGATGGTTTGGTTTGAAGGATGGTATTGAATTGTGCTTCCCATAAAGTCAATGAAAATTAAATGGAATTGTAAGGAGGAGATCCTCACGTTATGATAAGTAGGGCAAGTTTTGCACCTAGTAAAATGGTATGTCATTTTAGTCCAGAATTTGGAGGATGGATAGAGAACAGTAAACCCAACCCAAATATAGCAATAAGCCATTCTATGCTGTATATTTCACAAGCACCAAACAAATCTTAAGAACTTTACCTATTTCAATAAATTTCATCCTCACAAAAGCCCTATAAGATGGGGGGGTGGAGGTTATTATTGCATGCACTTTGAATGTGAGGAAACTGGCACAGCGAAATAAATCATGTAAAGTCACCCAGTGAGTAGCAAGTGCTGCTGCAGAGGAAACCAAAGCATTTTGAATTCAGAGTCTGTTCTTATATCCACTACACTAAACACACTTGTCATTTTGTGTTAAATTTATTTCCTTGCTTTTAGAATGATTTGTATAAATTCCACTGAACAAAATGGGGTGGTACATCATAGGAGCTGGTGTCTGTATCATACAGAATTGAAACCACTGGTGGCCATGGATCTAAACAAACAGATGTTATCACATAAAGACAACTATTAGTTAATATTTAAAAATTTTCATATAGATAAGTGTATTCATAATTTTCTATGAAAATCTACTTTAACTCATTTAACACTCACAATCACCTATAATGAAAACAGGAACCTCATTTTAAAAATCAGTAACTGAAGCTGAGAGAAACCAATAGATTTATTCAAGGTCACACAGATGAAACTGGGCTCTGAAAATTGAGAAGACACTGGTTATGAATCACAGTATCTCAATAGAAGTTCACTTAAACATATTTAGTTGTTTCATTCTTCAAAAGTGGCGGATAATCCCCCCCAAATTGAGAGGTGTGTGTGTGTGTGTGTGTGTGTGTGTGTGTGTGTGTGTGTGTGTGTTGAGGAAGGAAAAGGACTAGATGACTATAAATTTCCATACTTGTAGTTATGTGATTTTCTGCTCTCTGGGAAAGTGACCTGATTAAACACATTAATAGATAATATGAACTACATTTTCCCAGAAGCTCAATTAACCTTGGAATTTACTATGAGGAAAATATTATTAACAAAGTATCTGTCTGCATTCTTGTCAAAGATAGGGCATCAAAAACATAGCACAGATTATGAACTTTGATGATTTATATTAATCAGGGCAATAAATGTTGGATGGTGTGATAAATAATCTAAAAACACGAGAGCCTTACTATAACAAATATTTCTTTGTTGTGTTACCTTAACACAACCCCAATCCTATTCCTAGTGAGCAGCTCATTTCAATGTTATAACTCAGGGCTCTGTTAGGGGAGGGGGGTAGAAAGTTCTGGATAGTATTGTTTTCTTTTGTTCTAAGGAAGAAAAACTTGGTAAACACAGCATAAACCCTGTCAGGAGAAGAGAAAAAAGGGGTCTACCAGCCTTTCCTACATGGTAGTAAATTTCCATTTTTAGGGTCAAATATGGTTGAATATCAAAAGCATGAACTGATATATAGTGTACATGGGTGAAATGATCTTGGTTACCTCTCCTATTACTTTGGCTTCATGGAAAAAAATTGATATGCTGCATTTACCACATTTATTGCTAACTATATTAGATCATCATAATGCCTGTAGTCCTGTTCAATCATCTTCATCAGTGACAAAATTTATGTAATATGTTACAATCCAAAAAAGACTTCATACATCTGCTTTCATTTGAGTTATTTTTATTTGAAGTTGTTGTATATGACAGTAGAATGCATTACATTTCCTATTATACTTATAGAGTATATTTTTACATATCTATGGTTGTATCAAAGTATATTCATAATATTCGTGTCTTCATACATGCACTTAGGGTAATGATATCCATCTCATTCTACCATTCTACCATCTTTTTCTTTCTTTTTTTTCCATTATACTCCCTTGGTCCCTTCATTTCCCTCCCTCCCCATTGACCTTCCTAGTGTTCCTCTAATCCTCCTGTGCACCCCAACCAAACCCCACTGTGAGTCAGCCTCCTATATCAGAGAAAACATTAGGCATTTGGATTTTTGAGATTGGCTAATTTCACATAGCATTATATTCTCAAATTTCATCCATTTACCTGCAAATGCCATTATTTTATTCTCTTTGATTGCTGAGTAATATTCCATTGTGTATATATACCACATTTTCTTTATCCATTGTTCTACTGAGGGGCATCTAGGTTGGTTCCACAACCTAGCTATTGTGAATTGTGCTGCTATAAACATTGATGTGGCTGTGTCCCTGTAGTATTCTGTTTTTAAGTCCTTTGGGAATAGATCCAGGAGTGAGATGGCTGGGTCATAAGGTGGACCAATCCAAGTTTTCCAAGGTACCTCCATACTGCTTTCCAGATTGGCTGCACCATTTTGCAGTACCACCAACAGTGTATGAGTGTGCCTTTTTCTCCACATCCTCACCAACATTTATTGTTGTTTGTGTTCTTAATAACTGCCATTCTGATTGGAGTGAAATGAAATCTTAGAGTAGTTTTGATTTGCATTTCTCTAATTGCTACAGATGTTGAATATTTTTGTCATGTATTTCTTGATTGATTGTATATCTTCTTCTGAGAAGTGTCTGTTAAGTTCCTTGGCCCATTTATTGATTGGGTTATTTGCTTTTTTGGTGTTAAGATTATTAAGTTCTTTATATATTCTAGAGATCAGTGCTCTATCTGACGTGCATGTGGTAAAGATTAATTCCCAATTAGTAGGTTCTCTATTCACCTCTCTGATTGTTTCTTTTGCTGAGAAGAAGCTTTTTAGTTTGAATGCATCCCATTCATTAATTCTAGATTTTAATTCTTTGCAATAGGAGTCTTATTAAGGAAGTAGGAGCCTAATCCAATATGATGGAGGTTTGGGCCGTCTTCTAATAGACACATGGTCTCTGGTTTACTTCCCAGGTCCTTGATCCACTTTGAGTAGAGTTTTGTACACAATGAGAGATAAAGATTCAGTTTCATTTCGTTGCATACGGATTTCCAGTTATCCCCGCACCATTTGTTGAAGAGGCTATCTTTTCTCTAATGTATGTTTTTTGCACCTTTATCTAATATAAGATAGCTGTAGTTGTGGGCGTTAGTCTCTGTGTCCTCTATTCTGTACCATTGTTCTACCAGTCTATTTTGGTGCCATTACCATACTGTTTTTGTTACTATTGCTCTGTAGTATAGTTTACGGTCTGGTATTGTGATGGCACCTGCTTTACTCTTCTTGCTAAGGATTGCTTTAGCTATTCTGGGTCTCTTATTTTTCCAGATTAATTTCATGTCTGCCTTTTCTATTTCTATAAGGAATGTCATTGGGATTTTGATTGGAATGCATTGAAACTGTATAATGCTTTTGGTAGTATAGTCATTTTTACAATATTTATTCTGCCTATCCAAGAACAAGGTAGATCTTTCCATCTTCTAAGGTCTTCCATAATTTCTTTCTTTAGTATTCTGTAGTTTTCATTATAGAGGTCTTTCATGTCTTTGGTTAAGTTGATTCCCAAGAATTTTATTTTTTTGGTGCTATTGTAAATGGGTAGTTTTCCTCATTTCCCTTTCAGAGGATTTGTCACTGATATACATAAATGCCTTTGATTTATCGGTGTGGATTTTGTATCCTGCTACTTTGCTGAATTAATTTACTAGTTCTAAAAGTTTTCTGGTGGAATTTTTTGGGTGTTCTAGGTATAGAATCATATCATCAGCAAATAGTCATAATTTGAGTTCTTCTTTTCCTATCTGAATCCCTTTAATTTCTTTCGTCTGTCTAATTGCTCTGGCCAGAGTTTCAAGTAGTATGTTAAATAACAGTGGTGAAAGGGGGCATCCCTGTCTTGTTCCAGTTTTTAAAGGGAATGCTTTCAATTTTTATCCATTTAAAATGATCCTAGTTTGGGGCTTTGCATAGATAGCTTTTATGATGTTGAGATACGTTCATGTTATCCCTAGTTTTCTTGTGTTTTGAACATAAAGGGGTGCTGCATATTGTCAAATGCCTTTTCTGCTTCTATTGAGATGATCATATGGTTCTTACTTTTAAGTATATTGATGTGATGTATTACGTTTATTGAATTCCGTATGTTGAACCAACCTTGCATCCCTGGGATAAACTCCACTTGATCATGGTGCACTATATTTTTTTATATTTTTTTTGTATTGGATCTGCCAAAATTGTGTTGAGAATTTTTGCATCTATGTTCTTTAAAGATATTGGTCTGAAGTTTTCTTTTTTGGATGTGTCCTTGCCTGGCTTTGGAATCAGTGTAATATTGGCCTCATAGAATGAGTCTGAAAGAGCTCCCTCTTTTTCTATTTCCTGAAATAAATTGAAAAATATTTGCATTAGTTCTTCTTTAAAGGTCTTGTAGAATTTTGCTGTGTATCCATCCGGTTTTGGGCTTTTCTTGGTTGTTTGTTTGTTGATGGCATCTTCTATTTCCTCACTTGAAATAGATCTGTTTAAATTGTGTATAACCTCCAGATCCAGGTTGGGCAATTCATATGACTCTAGAAATTCGTCAATGCCTTGAATATTTTCTCTTTTATTAGAGTACACGTTTTCAAAATAATTTCTAATTATCTTCTGCATTTCTGAGGTGTCTATTGTGATATTTCCTTTTTCATCATAGATGTTAGTAATTTGAGTTTTTTATCTCCTCCTTTTTGTTAGCATGGCTAAGTGTAGGTCAATTTTATTTATTTTTTTAAAGAACCAAATTTTTGATTTTTCAATTCTTTCAATTGTTTCTTTAGTCTCAATTTCATTAATTTCAGCTCTTATTTCTTGTCTCCTACTGCTTTTAGTGTTGATTTGTTCTTCTTTTTCTAGGGCTTTGAGGTGTGATGTTAAGTCATTTATTTGTTTTTTTTTTTTTTTTTTTTTTTTAAGGAATGAACTCCATGCAATGAATTTTCCTCTTAATACTGCCTTCATAGTGTACCAGGGATTTCAACACAATGTATCTGTGTTCTCATTCACTCTATGAATTTTTTAAATCTCCTCCTTGATGTCTTCTGCAACCCCTTGTTCATTCAGTAACATGTTATTTAGTCTCCAGGTGTTGGAGTAATTTTTTTAAAATTTTTTATTTTATCATTGATTTCTAATTTAATTCCATTATGATCTGATAGAATGCAGGGTAGTATCTCTA
Organism: Tamias sibiricus; assembly: GCA_025594165.1. NCBI lineage: Eukaryota > Metazoa > Chordata > Mammalia > Rodentia > Sciuridae > Tamias > Tamias sibiricus. Next base: position 132,811,192 of record CM046667.1, read on the forward strand.
CATTTTTATATTTGCTAAGAGTTGCTTTGTGACATAATATATGGTCTATTTTTGAGAAGGAGCCATGTGTTGCTGAGAAGAAAGTATATTCATTCACTGAAAGATGAAATGTTCTATATATGTCTGTTAGTTCTAAGTTAATTGTATTATTGAGGTCTAAAGTTTCTTTATTTAGCTTTTGTTTGCATGATCTATCCAGTGGTGAAAGAGCTGTGTTGAAGTTCCCTAGAATAATTGTGCTGCTGTGGTCTATTTGACTCTTGAACTTGAGAAGGGTTTGTCTGATGAATGTGGGTGCTCCATTATTTGGGGCATATAAATTTATAATTGTTATGTCTTATTGATGAATGGTTCCCTTAAGCATTATGAAATATCCATCTTTGTCCCTTTTGATTAACTTTGGCTTGAAGTCTACCTTATTTGAGATGAGAATGGAAACTCCTGCTTGCTTCTGCAGCCCATGTGAGTGGTAAGATTTTTCCCAGCCTTTCACCTTCAGTCTGTTGATGTCTTTTTCTATGAGGTGAGTTTCTTGGAGACAGCATATTATTGGATCTTTTCTTTTAATCCAGTCTGACAGTCTATGTCTTTTGAGTGGTGAGTTTAAGCCATTAACATTCAGGGTTATTATTGAGACATGATTTATGTTCCCATCCCTTTTTGTTTATTGTTGGTATTTAACTTGGTTTTGTTTCTCCTCTGGTTAGTGTTTCCTTTAGTTTAATATTTCCCTTTACTGATTTTCATTGTTATTTTTCTTTTCTTCTTCATGGAATATTTTTCCAAGGATGTTCTGTAGTATAGGCTTTCGAGTTGTGAAATCTTTTTTTTTTTTTTTTTTTGTGTACCGGGGATTGAACTCAGGGGTACTCGACCTCTGGGTCACATCCCCAGCCCTTTTTTGTATTTTATTTAGAGACAGGGTCTCACTGAGTTGCTAAGTGCCTCGCCATTGCTGAGGCTGGCTTTGAACTCGCGATCCTCCTGCCTCAGCCTCCCAAAGTGCTGGGATTACAGGCGTGCGCCACCGCGCCCGGCTGAGTTGTGAAATCTTTTAACTTTTGTTTATCATGGAAGGTTTTTATTTCATCTTCAAATCTAAAGCATAATTTTTCTGGATATAAGATTCTTGATTGGCATCCATTTTCTTTCAGAGCTTGATATATATTGTTTCAGGATCTTCTAGCTTTTAAGGTCTGGGTTGAATAATCTGCACATAATCTAATTGGTTTCCCCTTATATGTAATCTGATTCCTTTCTCTCATGGCTTTTAATATTATCTCCTTATTCTATGTGTTAGGCATTTTCATTATAACTTGCTTTGGTGTGGATCTGTTGTGATTTTGTACATTTGGTGTTTGGTAAGCCTCTTGAACTTGATTTTCCCATTCACTCCTCATGTTTGGAAAATTTTCTGCTATTATTTCATTGAATAAATTGCTCATTCCTTTGATTTAGAACTCTATGCTTTCCTCTATCCCAATAACTCTTAAATTTGGTCTTTTTAAGCTATCCCATATTTCTTGAATGTTCTGATTATGATTTCTTACCATTTTCACTGTGTGGTCTTCATTTTTTTTTCAAAATTATATATTTTGTCTCCATTATCTGAGGTCCTGTCTTCCAAGTGGTCTAATCTGTTGGTGATGATTTCAGTTGAACACTTAATTTGGTTTATTGCTTCTTTAATTTCCAGAATTTCTGTTTGGTTTCTTTGGAACCTCTATCTCCCTATTGAGGTAATCTTTTGTTTCTTGTATTAGTTTATGAAGTTCTTTGTCAAAATGATCTTTTACTACCTGTATTTGATCCCATATATCATTCTTGAGAGCACTGAACATTTGGATTATGTACGTCCTGAACTCCTCTGTCATTTCATCTGCTGTGCTTGCCATGGAATCTACTAAGGAGGTATGTTGATTTGTTTGGGGCACTTTCTTCCCTTGCTTTTTCATATTGCTTGTGTGACTTCTGTTCTAGTACTGTGGAACCTTGACTTTTTTGTTTTTACCTTAAAGCCTTATGATGCCCTTGTAGTACAATGTTATCAGATCCCCATACAAACACTTTACACTTTAAAACCAGACATTTTCTATTCAGATGTTCATAATTTGGTCACAAAGTACAGAATTAGTGAATTCAAATATTGTCCCCAATATACTCCGTAAGTTTGAAAAGGGGTTTATAATTTCTGATATTGGACACCGATGTGATATGCTTAAGAGGAAGGAGGTGAGGATATTTATTATTTCTTAGGAAGTGTGAAAGAGAAATTTATGGATATAGTTTCATGTCAGCAGAAGAGAGAGGAAGTGAATTGGAGTGAACAAGTTAGTGGAAAGACCGATGTGTATATAAATCAAACTTATGTATATGTTAAGAGAAATAGAAAATGTCAAAGTAGTAGAAATTGGTGAAAAGAGAAGAAAAAGAAAGTGAGTCAAAAATAGAAAACAAACTATATGTAACACAGCATTGATATATTATTCAGTTGCCCCAGTTCTCAAAATCCTAATTCATATATAAAACTTGTTTTCACATATGTTGAGAGTGTGAGGGCGGGAGTAAATGGGGAGAGGAGAGAAGAGGGGGAAAAAAGAGAGAAACAAGACTAACCAAACCAAACAAAAATGAATAAATGAAAAAAAAAGAGAGAAAAACATGAATGCGCACATGCACACAAGCCCTGGAACCTTCACACACACACACACAAACACACACACAAAAAAAAAAAAAAAAAAAAAAAAAAAAAAACAACCACAAGGCAAACACACAAATAAATCACAGACAAGAAATCTTGAAAGAAGATTTCCTGCTTCCCTTCATATCCAGTAGATGTGGTCATCTGTTGTGGGTTTCCAGGTTTTATCACCACCTTCTAGATGTTGAAGTTAACCAACTAGCCACAGAACCCGCCCTAGCTTCTGCTGAGGTGTTGGAGTGGAGTTATAATCAGCATACTTGGTCAGCCAGAGTTCAGAGCTGGGAGTTGGCCCCTCTGGTAAATGGCGCTGAATGGTGACCCAAGATGTAGGTGTCTACTTTCCATGTCACCATATAGTTGTAGATTTATGGGGCCAGTATGCTGGGTTCAGATATGAGCTCTGCCACTGTCTGTGTGTGGCGTGTGTAGAAGTCGGCTGACTTCAGAGCCTGTGTAAATTCCTTTGATGTATGTATATTTTCACGCACAGGTGATTCCCCTTCTTCTTTCTCCCTCTGTTGCAGCCACTTTCAAAAATAGTGGTGATTGATTTCCCTGGGTGTAATGGAACCACCCAGGTCCTGACTGGCATTCCTGTGCGTGGGAATTTGCCAGGTGACTTGCATTAAAGCAAGTTGGGTAGCCGAATGGTCCGCATCTATCCTTCTGTGCCATTCAGTATCTGTACTGCTGCTGGGATCCTTATTTTTCTGCGCCATTCCCCACCAGCACTGATGCTGCTGATATCTTTGTGCCCTGTTTGTCTCCCATGTGGGATCCATGTGAGTCAGCAATTTGGAGACTCACCCCCAGTATAGTCTGTTGTCTCAGTGCCCCAGAGAATTACGATGGCCTTGGCTCCTTTGCAGATGCAGAAGCACTATTAACTCAGCAGTATTCTCACTATTGTACCTCACTTTACTGACTGACACTTAATGTTGCCTGTCTCTGGTCTGCCATCTTCACCTAAAGACTTTCATTTGAGTTTTACACTCATCTTCAGAACCACTTGGGCAAGAAGTATTTTCCTCATTTTATAGAACAAGAAACTGAAGTCCTGACAGCTTGAGAAATTTCTCCAAATTGGATCCAGCTAGAAGATAGTCAAAACTAGAACCTAGTTCTTAGATAGTTGTTTCCCTTGTGCTAATTTATCTCTCCCAACATCTGTAGTGAGATTCCTGAATTAGGTCTAGTCAAAAGGATATGTAGAATTCAGGTATTTAATTAGATTTTTTTGGTACGCTCTTCAATTTCAGTCAAATCTCTCTTAGTCAATATGTATTTATTAGGCACCATGGGAAAGAATAATATTTTTTTTTTTTTTTTTTTTTTTTTTTTTTTTTTGTACCGGGGATTGAACTCAGGGGTACTCGACCACTGAGCCACATCCCCAGCTTTTTTTAAAAATTTTATTAGAGACAGGGTCTCACTGAGTTGCTCAGTGCCTCACCATTGCTGAGGCTGGCTTTGAACTCGCAATCCTCGCAATCCTCCTGCCTCAGCCTCCCAAGTGCTGGGATTACAGGCGTGCGCCACCATGCCCGGCAAGAATAATATTGTTATGCAATGCATTTAAAAGGCATTTATACTTTGTTAAGCATTTGAAAATTGACTTTCACAGGGTGAAAAACTTTTCCTTTGTATTTGAGCAGAATATTGATCTGGTTACAACAAATTTTGGATGATTTCAACATAACAAGATTCTATATTGTTGATAGGTCAAGGTCAGCATTTCTTTCAGTTTTCAACCAGGATGCAGTGACAACAGAAATAAAACCAATCAGTGTATTGGGAGGAAATTTTTCCCATTGACTACATTAATAATCTCTACCCTCATACTGAGCTTAGATGTAAATAAGAAGTCAGATCTATATATTGTGAACAAATAGGTGATAAAGAGTTAGAGATCATCAATCTCACTTGACTATAATGCTTCTGAAATGCCCAGCATTGGCTATATCATTGGAATGATGGATCTCACTGTGTACATGGTCTGAATGCAAAAATGAGGTACCTATTCTCTTTCTCCATATCCACGACCTGGACATAAGATTACTTTCTGTGAACTAAGTTATGAAGCTCTAAAACAACTTATGATAAGAAAGTCCTTCAGTCAACAGGAAGAATAACAACAATGACAACAAAAGATCCATGAATGGGGAACACGTGCAGGTTTGCCTGGTTTCACTTTTTATCAGAAATCTATGGTAGATAATCATAGAATCAAATGATTATACCTTCATTAATTGAACGCCTGCTATGTGACAGGCATATGTTAATTATATTCCACACATAGGTTTAATTCTATTTTATGTGACAACTAGAAATTCAGTTATCCATTTTATAGGTCCCATTTCACAGGTAAGTGAACTAAGGTTTATAGTCATTAAAGGAATTTCCCAGGTTACACAGCCAATAAATTATGGACAAAAAACCAGGATTCAGATTCATGTGAATCAGATTTCAAAACTTGTACAGGAGTTCAAGTGAATCAGAATCACATGTAGCATTTAAAAATAGAAATGCCACTAGCCCTGCTTCCACATACACTAGATATAAATTCTAAGGATGCAGTCCAAGTACATAGAAAACAAACTTGAGATGAGTTTACACTGCAGCCAGAAGGAAGAACCGCATGCAGTAAGCTATAGTGTATAAAAAAGGAGACAGATTGTGGTTTGAAAAATATGAAGATAGTCCCTAGCATTTCAGTTCCCTGGTGTACACATACCTCAAAATCTGCTCCCCTTGAGTTTGGGTAGGTCCTGTGAACAAGATGACATAGTCATATAGCATGTTTTATATAAAAAATGATGGGATAGTCTTTACTTTGTTTTTGATTGTATATAAAACTCTGTCTTCGCAGATCAGAGGACAGGTTCTACTGCTGACATTGAAGAAATGGGCTTCCATGTTGTGGGAGGGTCATATAATAAGAAATGGTGGGAAGCTTGTAAGTGGTGAGAAAAGACCTCTGCTTGTAGCTACTAAGAAAAGGGGAGCTCACTCTTACAAACTGAAGTGACTAAATTTGCCATAATCATGTGATCTTTGGAGATGATTCCAAGTTCCAGAAAGAAACATGGCCCAACCAACATATGGATTTCAGCCTTGTGAGACCCTGATCAAACTTTTAGTTAAACCATACTCAAACTTTTAACACATGGAAACTGTGAAATAATAATTGCATATTATTGTGCAATTTGTTATGCAGCAACAGATAGCTAATATTCAGGAAAACTCAGTAGTACCTATTCAGGCCTAGTCCAGGACAGAGGCTGCCTTGGTTCAAGAAGACTATCACTGTTAGTAATTGGGCATGCTAGATTCATGCTCAATGTAGTTATTTATCAGCTCTCTTTCTTCTGATGCTACATTAATGGAGCAACCTTCTGAATTTGATTTTATTTTTCCCATAACTGCTTGTAAAATATGGGTTAACTAAAAGAGAGGAGATCTTTGGTATCTTGACAGTGTCATACATCATGTCAAAGGATTCAATTGCCATTCTGGTTTAAACCATACTCTCTGTGACTTTGGTTAATGTGAGTCTGCTCATTAGATATTGATTACTTCGGGTGCTTATGGGGAAGCTTTCTTTGGAAAGTCTTTCATCATTTCTCCACCACTGAATAAAGATGTACCAAGTGCCTATTATGTGCCAGATTCTATTGGCTCACTCTGTGAGTAGTTTCATTGAAATATCTCCAATAACAAATTACTCCTTTAAAAAAGTCAGCCAAGCAACTAAACTTAAGAAAAATACCATGTGTGGTGGTATGTGGAGGCTGAGACATGACCAAAAATCTGTCACAAATAAAAATCAATGTAGTGTATTGCTCAAAATCTTTACAGCATAGCATCCACAAGTCTGACATTTCCTCTGTTTTATCTGGTATTTCCTTGCTGGTAAAATCATGTCAGTGGGCATTGTACACAGGAATTAGATCTCCATTTGTTTTAATAGCCTCTGAAATGGAGGACTGCTGGTGCCAATGTCCTCCATGTGTCCTCTATTGCAATCTTACCTGGCAAGCTGTAGGAAGCAGCACAATAGCTAATTTATAGATAAGTGTATCTTAGGACACCATTCAAAAATCAGCTGCAGGTTGGGATAGCCAGATTGAATTTTCTAAACATAATAGCTTAGTTGTAGCAGGAACAGAGTAGATATTTCTCTTCTGATGCATTTTTAGCTACTGATAGTGGTGATGAGCACTTAAAGGGATGGAGCCTATTATTACTATCTTTCCACAAGCACAGTTTTGCCACAGATTCATGTCTTTTCCTGCCTATCTCCTGGGCGCAGTTATGGGGATGTTTATGAAATGTCCCTAAAAGAAGAAGGGAGGCCCTTGAGATGGGTGAACTGAGGTTGTATTTTCTCAAGTGCTACTTGGCATCAAGTACAAATACCTAATAAAGAATTGTGCTATTTGCTATGAATATTTCAAATATTTAGAGAACACCTGATCTGGAACAGCTCCATGTTAGATGATGAGTAGACAGTGATGAACTAAAGTTAACAGTTTCTGTCTTCATGGCCACTAAAGTCAATTTTAAGCAACAAAAAAATAACAAGCCAATTACAAGAAAGAAAGAAAGAAAGAAAGAAAGAAAGAAAGAAAGAAAGAAAGAAAGAACTAAAGAAAGAAAGAGGAGGAGGGAGAAAGGAAAAGGAAGGTAAATGAAAGAAGAGGAAGAGAAAAGTTAAATTTTTAGGGGAAGTAGTAGTGAGTTGGAAATAGTGATCCCTTATGTTTGTGTGATTCTTTCTAGTTTATCTTTTTTTAATTAATTAATTTATTTTTTATTCTAAGTTGTTATAAATGACAGCAGAATGCATTACGTTTCATATTATACTTATAGAGCACATTTTTACATATCTCTGGATGTATACAAAGTATATTCACACCATTTGTGTCTTCATACATGCACTTAGGGTAATGATATCCATCTTATTCTACTATCTTTTTTTTCTTCTTCTAAGTTTATCTTAATAATGCTCAGAAAGGTATTATTAACCCCCATGTTATCTATGAGAAAGTTGAGATAAGCATCACAGATTAACTGACATGTCCAAGACCACTTGAAATGCAGTAAACCACACCATATATATTCAATTTCAAATCCAATGCAACTCCACCAATTCACAAAATTGATTTTCTGTACAGACAATGAACTCTCAGAGAGATGAGGTATCATGTGAATGAAAAAAATAGTTGGAGGGAATTAATGATAGAAAGGAAGGCAAGGTAAAAAGCTAATAATTAAATGAAGGAGCCTATAATCAAGGAGATAGCTAAAGATTGCGGTTAGCTGAGAGCCATAAAAGATGTTCTAGTTTCCACCTGATATTAATACATTATTCAAAGAATCTTTGTATGCCTGTGAACACTGCGTGACGCACCTGTAAGCTTGAGCTGTAAGCATGTGTCCTTGTTAAAGCTATATGTATATAACTGGGTGAGGTTCGTTAGTGTGTGTGGGGAAGAAGAAGGTGGTGGTTGGAGTTAGAGCATTTGGAGTGATTGCTGGAGCTGGAGAGAGAAGAAGAATAAAAGACCTTTTTTCATTTTCATCCTGCCTCCGAATTTTCCTGTGGCGTTCGCTGCTCCAAGCGACTTCCGCTTCAGGCAGCGACAGGTGGTGGCCTGTACGGGGAATTCGGTGGCAAGGTAAGAAAAAAGAAAATTTAAAAAGATGGGAGCGAATATAACAAAAAGTCGGTTTATAAAAGCCATGAATGAAATTTTTGATATTGAGAACTCAGAAAATAGTGAGAAAAGTGAACAAGAAAGCATATCCTCTGACTCAGTGGAGACCAGCAAGGAGAGTAGGAATGTAAATTCAAAAGTAAGATCTGCAAAAGCCATCAGAAACTTAATAAAATTAGCTGAGGAGTATGTACTCTCCTTAGAAACTGAAACTCAGGATACTAGTGAAAGTAATAATAGTAACAAGGAGCCAAACCATGAAAGTACGGTCTCCTCTACTGAGCCGGTTAGGAATTATGAAGCTAGTAGTGAAGAGGAATCAAAAAGCGATTCAGAGAGCACAGTCTCCAATAAAAAGAACAAAAAGAAATTAAAAAAGAGAAAAGACCGTCAAATAGAGCAACCACTAGTGCCCTCTGCTCCTTCATGGATAGAATCCCTAACAGAAACAATAAAGAGTATTGATCAGAGTGTACGTGCCCTTGAGGTAGAAATTGGCGGCCTTTCTGAGCGCTTATATGCTCTCGAACAACATAGACCGCAGGAGCACCTAGAACTGCCAGTATTTCAAAATGAACAGGGACAAAGATATCACGAGTCCCTAGACTTTAAAACAATAAAGAATTTTAAAGAGGCAGTAATGACCTATGGGCCTCAAGCTCCGTTCACATTAAGTATGATAGAGTCACTTAACACCCTAACCTTAGCCCCCTCAGATTGGAAAAGTCTATGCAGAGCGGTACTAAGTGGGGGACAATACCTAATCTGGAAAACTCAATTCCAGGAATTTGTTCAGAAATAGCAAAGAGAAATGCTGCAGCAGGTTTCCCTCAACGCAATATAGATATGCTCACAGGGGAGGGTGAGTTCGCCGAACTACAAAATCAGCTACAATACGATCCAGGTGTGTATGCCCAGATACACACTACAGCTGTGAAAGCCTGGAAGACAATCTCAGGCACAGGGGATCTGCAAGGCAGCCTATCAAAAGTTATACAAGGGCCTAACGAACCTTAGGCTGATTTTGTAGATAGGCTCTTAAAAACAACATCTAGAGTTTTTGGCGAAGTCGAGCAAGCTATGCCCCTAGTTATCCAATTAGCATACGAGAACGCTAATAAATATTGCCAGGATGCAATAAGGCCATGGAGAAGTAAAAAAGACTTATCAATTTATATCAGACTGTGCAAAGACATTAATGAGGCTGTTATCACAGGCAACGTAATTGCTGCAGTAATGAAAAATTCCTCCCCTCAAAATTCCCAAAGGATTCAACCTAGAACAGGATATTCCAGACAAAATTATTATAATCAACCAAGATATGCTAAGCAATATCCCCCAAGGGTAATAAAATCAAATTCATACCGTGCTCCAGGCCGATGCCCCAGGTGCAAAAAGGGTATACATTGGGCCAATCAATGCCATTCCAGATATGATATATATGGAAATGATTTATCAAGGATTTCAAAAAATGGGGCACGGGGCCCAATGCCCCGGGGCCCACAAATGTACGAGGCACTAGAGGAGGAAGGCCCTCAGATTCAAATGATTCCTCGTCACAGTCCCTCCTACCCATTAACTCCCTTATCAGAGGGAGAAGAGGAAGTGCAGGATTAGATCTCTGTTCTACTGCCCGGATGGTCCTGACACCTGAAATGGGGGTTCAGCTGATTCCTACGGGAATCAGGGGACCTCTCCCTTCAGGAACTGTGGGACTAATCCTTGGGCGTAGTTCCAAAAGTTTATTAGGCTTTAATGTTATACCAGGGGTTATTGATTCAGATTATAATGGAGAGATTAAAATAATGCTAAGTACACACAGGGGCATCATCTCCGTAAATCAAGGAGACAGAATCGCACAGCTGCTCCTCATTCCCAGTCTCCATAGTTCTTTTAAAAGCATGCCACAAAATAGAAATAGCAGAGCATTCGGTTCCACTGGTTCAGGACCTATGGCTTTCTGGGTCCAGGACTGTTCACGGAGGCCTATGTGCAAATTAAAAATTCAAGGTATAGAGATGGAGGGGCTGATTGATACAGGAGCTGAGCTGACTCTTCCATCATAAATCTACAACAATGGCCTAAGCACTGGCCTCTACAGAAAGCCTCAACCAGTTTAAGAGGCTTGGGATACAGTAATACCCCAGCTCAAAGTGCTGTAATCTTAAATTGGCAAGACAATGAAGGCCATACAGGAACATTCAAACCCTCTGTTTTAAACAGCTTGCCAGTTACCCTATGGGGAAGAGATATCTTACATCAAATGGGGCTACACCTAGCGACCAAGCCTGCAGGTGTTAAGAATAAAAATCCTAATCATAATAAAAAAGGCAAAGGACATTTTTTCTAGGGGCCACTGAGAAAACAATTTTAAAAATACCATGGCTCTCTAATAAGCCAGTTTGGGTCCCTCAGTGGCCCCTATCCAAAGAAAAATTGCAAGCGGCCCATCAATTAGTTAAAGAACAATTAGAAGCAGGACACATAGAGCCTTCCACCTCTCCCTGGAATTCTCCCATATTTGTAATTAAGAAAAAATCAGGAAAATGGAGACTATTACAAGATCTAAAACAAATTAACAAAACAATGCAAATTATGGGCCCTACTCAACCTGGACTTCCTAATCCTGTAGCTATTCCAAAAAACTATTACCTTATAACCCTTGATATAAAGGACTGCTTCTTTTCCATTCCCCTACATCCTCTGGATGCCCCCAGGTTTGCTTTTTCAATTCCTTCTATTAATAATAATGGCCCTGATAAAAGATATCAATGGAAAGTATTGCCGCAGGGAATGGCAAATAGCCCTACACTGTGCCAACTATATGTGGACAGAGCTATACAGCCCATTAAAAACAAATATCAAGACCTCATGTGTCTACACTACATGGATGATGTTTTATTAGCTCACCCTAATCAACAAATCTTATTTAATATATTTAGTGAAATAACAAAAAATCTAAAAAAATATGGATTATATATAGCAGAAGAAAAAGTTCAAAGCAGATCACCTATACTATATTTAGGCTTTAAAATCATGGATACTTTTGTTAAACCCCAAAAAATTCTAATAAGTAAAGAACATTTGACCACCCTCAATGATTTCCAAAAATTACTGGGTGACATTAATTGGCTTCACCCTACACTAAGCCTCACTACTGGACAATTAAAACCCTTATTTGACATCCTTCGTGGGAACCCTGACCCATCCTCACCTCGAACATTAACTCCTGAGGCCAGGAGAGCTCTAAAATTAGTAGAACAGGCCATTGAAAGATCCCATTGCGATAGATTTGATTTTGCACAACCACTAATATTGATTATTATTCCTTCACAATATACTCCAACAGGAGTATTTTGGCAACAGGGACCTATATTATGGATACATTTGCCTGTCTCTCCTAAAAGTACAATTGAGTCTTATACCTCCATGGTGGCTAAACTTATTCTTCAAGGACTTAAAACCTCTACTAAAATATTTGGAATTCATCCCGCTACTATTATTACTCCTTATTCATCATCACAGGTTGAATATTTGTGCTTCAATGATAATGATTGGGCTATAGCTAGATGCTCTACTTCTGCAAATTTTGACAATCATATTCCTAAATCTCCTATACTGTCCTTTTGTATCAATCATCCTATCATATTCCCACAGGTAATAAAAAATCAACCCATTCCTAAAGCATTTAATGTATTTACAGATGGATCCTCTAACGGTACTGCTGCAGTAGTCACTCAAAATGAAAAAATGATTCATATCACTAATCAAAAATCAGCTCAATTAGTGGAACTCGAAGCTATAATAATAGCTCTGGAAAATTTTAAAGAACAGCCTATGAATATTTTTTCAGACAGCCATTATATTGTACATGCTGTCCCAAAATTGGAGCTAGCAGGTCCAATAGCACCACATACTCCAGCTTTTAAATTGTTTTCTCAAATCCAAAATCTCCTATGGCAACGAAAAGAACCTTTATTTATAGGTCACATAAGAGCTCACACTAATCTGCCTGGTCCTCTCCATGAAGGTAATCAAAAAGCTGACGCCCTCACTAAAACAATATTTATATTTACTACAGTACAACAAGCTACTTTATTTCATTCCCAGTTCCACGTTAACAGCACTACCTTAAGACAAAAATTTAAAATCACAAAAGAACAAGCTCGTAGAATTGTAAAAGAATGTCCATCTTGTTTAACACTTTTGCCCAATCCACATTATGGGGTTAACCCACGAGGTTTGATGCCCAATCATTTGTGGCAGATGGATGTCACACATGAGCCAAGTTTTGGAAAATTACGATTTATTCATGTCACCATAGATACATGCTCAGGCATGATTTTTGCTTCTTTACATTCCGGAGAAAAAGTTAAAGATACTATATCTCATTGTCTGCAAGCTTTTGCTGCATTGGGCATCCCCAAAATGCTTAAAACAGATAATGGCCCTGCATATACATCCACATCCTTCAAACAATTTTGTACAAAGTTCAATATTATCCACAAAACAGGTATCGCTTATAATCCTCAGGGACAAGGAATAATTGAAAGAGCAAATCGGACACTTAAAAATATGTTACTAAAGCAAAAAGATGGAAACTGGAAAAATCCTAAGGACAGATTGGCAGTTGCCCTGTTTACCCTAAATTTCTTAACTTTAGATTCTAATGGACATTCGGCTGGAGATAGACACTGGAACCCACACCAACAACATAAACCTTTGGTTTACTGGAAGGATGTTCTCTCAGGTACATGGAAGGGTCCAGACCCAGTATTAATTTGGGGGAGAGGATCTGTTTGTGTTTTTCCAAAGCACGAATCCTCTCCAATATGGATACCATCTAGATTGATAAAGCAGGTACAAAGTCAAAAGGATCAAGACGAAGTTATTGAGGAGTCTAGATTGAATAAACAAGTACAAAATCAAGAGGACCAAAATGAAGGTATGGAGTGATTCCCTTAAAAGAGTCCTCCATTAAATTTACAACTTAAATTTCATTCTCCCCGGCCGGGACAAGAAGATCTCTCTTCAGTGTATACACAATTGTAATTTTTTTTCTCTTTTATATATGTCTTTATGTCTGTGCATTTGTCTAAATTTCATGTTAATGTGATGTCACAAATATGTTTATATGTGCGTCTGTCTAGTGTGACGTCACAAATAATTAAGCGCTTAAAAAAAAAAAAGGTAGATAGATATAGATCCAAATAACAAATAACGTTAATTCATTTAAGCTTAGAATATTCTAATTTGATAATCAATAGATAGATAGATAGATAAATAGATATTTATATATGTTCAGAATATTTTAATTAGATAATCAATTATAATGATAATCAATTTTGATTTATAGTTGTCTCCGGGACTTCTCTTCAGCTGTGAATATGTTTAATGTTGTATAACCTGATATTTTGGTGTTCCGACAGAGGATCATTTATTTGTTATTAACTTCATTTGTTTAATAGCTGATTAATTTGAATTATTTCAACAGGTATAGGATTGCTGTGTATATAGAGACTCGAGGATTCCAGCTAACAAATTATTTTTCCAAAATGCCTTTAGCTTTTCTTTATCTTTAATGCAGTAAACACCCTCAGTTTCTCTTTGATTATTTCTGAAAGTGATATTTTGCCAGCTTATGTTTGTGGGAGCTTAAGCAGCAATGTGTGTGAGCAGAGATCAACTTTTATTTTCTACTCTAATAATTCTTTTTTTAGTTTGACAGCTCACCTTTTGATCTCAGTGCTGGACTAGCACTGCCTTTCCCTTAATAATGGATGCTTGAGTTTTTAGGTAGCGGGCCCTGAAGATTTGCCAGTGGAAATGTCTAGACATAAAAAAGACGGCTGCTGCTACACCTGCAGGGACCGCGGTCGCTGCAAGCATCCCTGCTGCTCAAGCATCAACAACCTAACCAGCAGTGTGGCCTCTGCTCTGCATGCATGGGGCCTCCTGAATCTATGTGTTATAACTTATGGACATTTTGATTTTCTATTATTTTGGGACATTACGGGACAATGTCTTGAGGGTATTTGTCTAAGAGAACTCAGTGCGTTACTTGATGAAACTAAGGGCAGCTGATTCGCTTAAAGAACTTGAAACGATATGGAAACTTGGCTTGTTAGCAGTAGGCTTACCGCCTTAAAGCCGCAGCATCTCCTAAAAATTGGACGGCTGTTAGTCAACACACAGTCGATCCTGAAGGGCTCTATTGGATGGCTGGTTAGCCTATGACGGGTAAGATCCCCAGAAGGGGACAACCTAAGACACGGCACAGTCGCATGGGACAGTCTAATGTGGCCGGCATGTCAACCTAAGCCAGGAGTCAGGACAGCCTAGACTCCCATGACGGGTAAGAATGTCGGTTGCACATGGACGTCCTAGAACACCCCCTCTTTTAAAACTAAAAGGGGGAAATGAAGGAGCCTATAATCAAGGAGATAGCTAAAGATTGCGGTTAGCTGAGAGCCATAAAAGATGTTCTAGTTTCCACCTGATATTAATACATTATTCAAAGAATCTTTGTATGCCCGTGAACACTGCGTGACGCACCTGTAAGCTTGAGCTGTAAGCATGTGTCCTTGTTAAAGCTATATGTATATAACTGGGTGAGGTTCGTTAGTGTGTGTGGGGAAGAAGAAGGTGGTGGTTGGAGTTAGAGCATTTGGAGTGATTGCTGGAGCTGGAGAGAGAAGAAGAATAAAAAGACCTTTTTTCATTTTCATCCTGCCTCCGAATTTTCCTGTGGCGTTCGCTGCTCCAAGCGACTTCCCCTTCAGGCAGCGACAATTAAATGCATCCTGTGGTTGAAGTGGAAGCTGAAGAATGGGATAGCAAGAAGGAACTGGGGTATAGAAAGAATAATTAGTAATACAAGTCCCCAGTAAAGGCTGCCATAGTCTAATGCTTTCATAGCATATCCCTGTGCACAAATAAAGAGCTTAAGACCTCCTTCCTCCTCTATCACTTGCACAGGGGAAATGCATATGTCTCACTAGGGATAAGAAGCACATCCTTTGGAGAGTGCTAAGTGTTTCTCTTCCTGCTCCTTTTGGCTGGAACTTACAAAACATAGAGGATGTACAACTTCCTTCAACTGCTACTATTATCTCTATGCCATGAGTGATAAGCTTTCCTAGATGCCCAAGGGAGTCATGGAGTTGAATTTGTGCCCCATCTGTTGGCATATTTAGTGACATGGGAAAGCAGAATCAAAGAGCAGTGACAATGCCTCTCTGCTTCTGTTTCCAATCTCCCTCCTATCTCTGCCTCCATATGGTGAAGATTGAGAGGAGAAAGCAAAATAAAGTCTGTTATTGGAGGCACACTTCAGCTACTCATATAGAACTTTGGAATGAAATCAGTCTCTGTTGGCCCCCAATTCAAGTGCAAGCTCATGCTGCCAATGGAACCTCTATAATACTCATCTTCGGGATCAGGGATAATGAACAGAAACAAAGGAGTACATCGTCAGTCTTCCATGAAGAAGGATGCAGAATTCCCAGACTATTCACACAAGCTCATGAAACTGGCAATATAAAGAAATGACAAAATATTTGAATGAAGGGGCTATTTTTGAGTAGGAAGCTTTTCATACTAGAAATTTCTCTGTGGCCTCCTCATAGCACATGAAGTTGTGTGCAAAGCACAGGCTGCATTGGTTTAGCCTCTACCTTGAAGAAACAAGGCAACAGAAAGAACTCGGGGGAAGTGCTAGTTGGAATCAAGTACTAATATGTAATAAAGAATTGTAAGAAAAAGTAAATGTAAGAAGAAAGGTAAAAAAACACTGTTTTTTTTTTTTTTTCCTTTACAGTAAGTATATAGCATATGGTGGAGGCAAGAAGGGTAAGGAGTAGAAGGAAAGTGACAAGAGAGAAGAGATAGGACACTCCAGTTGGGACAATAACCCCAACGGGTCACTTTACCAAAGTATGGGCTGAGGGAATCTTGACGGGGGATGCAGTACTAAGAGGAGGGAGCAGTTACCAGAGCTTCAAAGTGTTACATAATTGCCCTGAGGGTGGGGTACAACGACTTTTGGTTTTAAACACAACTCATTCAGGGTGCCTCCCTGTAGGGAATTGTCCAGGGAATTTAATACCCTTACCTTAGGTAACTCTTTTCTTTCAGATCTTCTGCTGGTATTCTTCATTGTTGTCAAAACAGGTGAGCCTTCTTAAGCAGAGAGATTGGTAGAGAGGTGTTGGATTTTGTAAATCTCTATGCAACCTCTATTGCTTAAGCAATATTTTGCCTAGGCCTTAAGGGTAGTAGGCAATACAATGCCATAGATCTTCAACACTAAAAGCCAAGTACTACTATGCCATAAGGACACACATATCATTAATAGCATATTGTTTACATGCTTCTGCTAATTATTATAATGTTAGGCACGTTTATTAACTTCTTTGAAACAGTTTCTTCATCTATAAACAGAAAAAATATCTTTCTCAAAATTATAAGGATTAAAAATATAAAAGCATTACAAGTCTTAGCAAGCAGTATTTTCAACCATTACTTTTATTGCAAACAGTGAATGAGTAAGTTAAAAAGGGAAAATAAGAAAAAAAGAGGGATTTTCCCTATTTAAAGTACTTCCTAGAAGTGGGATTTGTGAATATTGGTTAAAACATTGCATGGTCTAAGGGAACCTCTAAGACTACACCATTTTTAACCATTAAAACATGGACTTGGCCATGTGAAATGGCACACACCTGTAATCCTAGTGACTCAGGAGGCTGAGGCAAGAGGATTACAAGTTAGCAACACAGCAAGGTCCTAAACAACATAGCAAGACCCTGTCTCAAAACAAAAAATAAAAAGGACCAGGGATGTGGCTCACTGGTTAACAGCCCCTGGGTTCAATCCCCAGTACCAAAACAAACACACAAATATACAAAACACTGACTTACTTAAATAAGGCAAGTGTGCTGTTGGTATAACATGCTATTTTGAGAGTATTATAGTGCAGACAAGAAGTTGGAAGGGTTCACAGTTTGCAGAAACCTAGGATATATTCTTTTAAAATACCTACAATTGAACAATGTGAGTTTTGTACTTTGGAGCTTTGAATAAGATGGATTCATTTCACAAACAGGCACCACTGGCATCCTTTTAGGATGCTACCAGCAAGTGACGGCCTGGAATCTTAACATTACCTTGTAAAGTGTCTCCAAATGTTCTTTTTTAAAAAAATTCTAATGATGAAAGGAGAGTTCAGGTTAGACGACTGTTCAGTCCCAGGATGCCCTGCAGAGAGAGCCAATTAGGCCCAAATCACACACTGGAGGTGCAGCATGTGGCCCTCTTATCATTTATTCTATCCTTAATTATGACCAGCTCATATCAAAGAATAATTTCTCCTTACAGTCTGCTCTGATTGCTTGAAATCCAAATGTAATTTGAATGTGATTATGCCAAAGAATTTCATATTTTCTACTGGTAGATATCATGACAATGTTTGAAGTGTAGTTTTGCCATATTCTTAATCTGTGGCTTCTGACTCCTTGGACATGGTTAAAGTAAGCCCATACATTGAGGTTCTACAATCTACCATATATTCGAGAATCAAAATTAACCATCTGCCTTAAATTTCCTCTTGTTATGTCAACATCCCATTGGCAAAATCACCATGGTACACACTGGTGTGACTCAGCCAATCCTAGAATCACCTAGTCTCTTCTTTCAAAAGCAATTCCTACAAGATTATACATATCAATCAAAGCTATTTTTGGGGGGGTGGGGAGATGCTTCAAATCTGCTAGATCAAGTTAAAAACTCAGTAACTCTAACTACAGGGATCTAGACTCCCTGTTGAATTACTTAAACCTCTTCCTCTCAAAGCATAAGAAACATAAAATCTGCTGGTGCTTCTATTTTAATGTTATAGTATGTTTTATAATCTGTGTCCTTCAGAAAACTAAAATTATCTTATGAATAATATAATATGTATTCAATGTAGCCTTAAGAAGAAAGCTTATTGGAGCCCCATTCTTAACTGGATAGAGTAAAGTTCATTAGGGTATAGAAACAATGAAAAATTGGCTCTCTGCTTGGTCCTTTTGCTTTTAAGAATGTATGTTAGTTAGTAGATACTTTTTTTCTCCCCTCTATAACCCAGTTGGGCAGAGCTGTAGGTGGGTTCTATAGTTATAGTATGATATCCCTCCATTCCTTATACATATATTTAAGAAAGTGCATTTTATGACTCACTTTTGATCATTGCAGATCCCTGGAAATGTGTAGTATCATATAATCCATGACAAGATAATTCACCAAGTTGGGATATCTATTGCTTTCTTCAGTTGCCATCTAACCCACAGTGATTTGGAGCTAAGGTTAAGAATAAATTTCCTTTAGCTTTTACTATAGTTTTAGACTTATCTTTGAGGACAAGCGACATTTAAGTGAGGCCCATAGAGCTCTGTGTACTTTAGGTGAGGCTTCCACATTAACTTACACTTGTAAATCACTACAAAATTGATCTAACTTCCTTATAATTCTCAATTGCCTAAGAGAAGGAAACCACTATTAGTACTGAATATTCACCTCAGAGGGAAAGACCATCAGAGCTAAACCAAGTACGCTTTACATATCTCTTTTGGGTCCTTGAGGAGCCCATTTCTCCCAGGGCATCCTTCATAATGCGCCCAATCTCCCTTGTAGCTGCCTGATGCTGTTGCTTGCAGCTATGACGCCGCGGGAGAAAACTCGGAGGCAGGATGAAAATGAATAAAGGTCTTTTATTCTTCTTCTCTCTCTGGCTCCAGCAACCTCTCTAACTCCAAACGCTCTAACTCCAACCACCACCTTCTTCTTCTTCCCACACACTCTGACCAACCTCACCCAGTTATACACATATAGCTTTAACAAGGACAAGTGCTTACAGCTCGAGCTTACAGGTGTGTCACACAGTGTTCACGGGAATACAAAGATTCCTTGAATAATGTATTAATATCGGGTGGAAACTAGAACATCTTTCATGGCTCTCAGCTAACCACAATCTGTAGCTATCTCCTTGATTATAGGCTCCTTCTCTCCCTTATTTTCATATGTCTTTACAAATACAAAGCCTTCACTACCTACACTGAATCATTCAGATTTTGTCTCTAATATCATCTCCTCTATAATTTGACCCAAAGATTCATTATGATGACAAAAAAAAAAAAAAAAAAATCCCAACTGGATTGTTGAGAGATCTTGAGAGGCTAATAATAATTGCTGAAATGTAAAGATATAGAATAAACAAAACAAGTGTAAAATAAGTTGGAGAGAACTTGCATTGTGTAATTTTACAATCTATTATAAAAACTACAATAATTCAAATGGTATAAGCATACAGATAGAACAAAAACTTATCATTGGAATAGACAAAAGGCTTCAGATATAAAACCATATATATCTATATCTATATGTGTAATATATACACACACACACACATATATATATATATATATATATATATATATATATATAGCTAATTTATTTTTTAAAGGTGTTAAGATAATTCAATGGAGAAAATTTTTTTCAGATAAAGATGGAAAAATGGATATCGGTATGTGTATATATATATATGAAGGAGCCCTAATTAGGAAGGGCTGTTGCAGCTAGGTGGAAGCCATAAGTTCCACCTGATATGTATGTGACGCACCTGTAGGCACCCGCAAAGCTGAAGGTATATAACCGGGTGAAAGCGGTCCGAGTTAGGAGAACGAAGGAGAATTCATTCAGTCAGTCATGCAGTCACTCGGTCGGTCAGAAGAAGAGTTCGGGTCGGAGAATCAGAGCGGCCAGAACGTAGGCAGAGCGGTTACAGAAGAGAAACCAGATAGAAGGAGTAATGGCTGGTCAGAGTTAGGCCGAGGCTCCTAAAGAAGAAAGAAGAAGCTCTAAAAAATAATCTTTCTCTAAGCTAAGCTCTCTCTATCTTTCTTTCTCTCTCTCTAAGCTAAGAAGACAAGAAGACAAGAAGCTAAGCTCTATCTTTCTTTCTCTCTAAGACAAGAAGACAAGAAGAAGGTAAGCTCTATCTTTCTTTCTCTCTAAGCTAAAGTAGAAGTAAAAGTAGTAAAAGCTTTACTCTGCCTCCGAGAGTTTTTCTCCCGTGGCGCCGTGGCTGGCCATGACAGGCAGCTTACATATATACATATATATTCCTATATATTTGCCATATATAAGTATATATGTGCATATATACATATCTATAGTGTATATACTCAGGCACACATATATATTTATGTATATATGCTCAAAATATACAAAAATTAAATTGCAATGGTCATCTGACTTACATAGGAGAAGTAAAACTTTAGTAATTTAAAGAAAAATACAAGTTCAAATCTTTGTGACCTTAAATAAAGTAAATATTCCTTAGAAATGAGATGCCTAACAAGAAACATTTAAAAATGATAAATTGGACTTCATCCAAATTAAAAACTTCTAGTCCAAAAGAGACTATTAAAAAGATGAACAGGCAATTCACTGACTGGAAACAACCCAAATGTTCACCAATTAATGAATACATAAACCAGTTTTGTATTCCATACAATGTAATAGAATTAATAAATGAAAAGGTAGGAACTAATGATATATGCATCCATATGGATGAAGCTCAAAAACAACATAAGTGAAAGAAGACAGACATAACACTATACCTACTGTACAACTTCATTTCTATGAAATTGTAGAAAATTCAAAATTATAGTTATAGAAGGCAGATCAATGGTTACTGGGGCCTAAAATTGGGTTAAGAGGGACTTCAAAACACCAAGTGGGAAAATCGGAGAAAATGAAAACATAACTTTACTGTGGTGGCGGTTACATGTCTACATATTTGTAAAACTCATTGAACTGCACACTTAAAATTGATGGATTCATTTTCAGAAATAATTTCTTTATGAAATTGATTATATTTAATGAATAGATATTTATGTGAATATATGATAATCATTGTAAAACTAGAAGCAATTTTTCAATTAGATATATATCTTGATAGAAGAACATAGGAATTTGCATTCGTGTATGTGTTGATTGATTTCCACTGTGGCTGAGTAACTATTTTGAGAATGGCTTTTGTTACCCAAAGGTTATGTTATCTAAAGGAGGTTTATGCTTGCAAAATGGACAATTAAGTTAGCAATTAATTCAGATTCATAGTCTACATGAAATCAACTTGATATAAGCAGCAACAATTGATCAATAATGGCCAAAGATTGGGATATAGAGAAAACAGAATATTTCAAACCAAAGAGGACCAAAGCAGCAAATATGTTTAATTGTCAAGATGATAAATACAAGGAGGAACCAGATTAAAAGCCTTTAAAAAAACACCCACATATGTGTATGCCATTATTTCGCTTTAATTCAGCGCCGTCCTACTAACCAATTAGATTAACCATGATCACTAAGCAAGAATCTCAGCAGTACATAGCTGTCTTATAATGAAGAGTGTCTGCTTATTTATTATTTTTTAAAAAAAATATTTATTTATTTGCTTTAGTTGTACACAATGTGTTTATTTGTACGTGGTGCTGAGGATCGAACCCGGACCGCGCACGTGCTAGGCCAGCGCTCTACCGCTGAGCCACAACCCCAGCCCCTGCTTATTTATTCTTAGTCCCCAATGAAGTCTGCAGCTCATGAAGACTCTGTCATATGGAAAACTCTGAGGCCAGCTGCCTTGAAAACTGTAAAATATGTCAGGTTAAAAGTTATAAATGATTAAATGTAACAAATCAATGATTTCTCTTGTATGTTTGATCTCATATAACCATGCCCTGGTGCTGTAACCACAGGGGAACCAAAGAAAAGTTTACACTCAACCTAACTATTTCTAGCTTGGGAATAGAATTGGGACAATATTCATCAAGTTTTCATGATTTAGTTGAGTTCCAATAATAGAAGTGAATTATCATGGTAAGAAAATTCTATTTATGTTCTTCATAAAATACTAGGGAAAACTCAGATGTAATAACTACTTGACAATCTGAAAAGTGTCTTCTAGTGATGAATGAAGAGGTTCAGTATTGTAAACACTTTGTTATAAAAGCATGTTATTACAGCCCAAAGATTTGAAATTCTTACCTGGTTTGTGTAGAAGGTAAGCTTTGTGTAACTACCACCTTAAGTAGGTAAAATATTATAAAATACATTTTAAATTTTATTTCAGTTTTTGTTTTCATTGAACCTATGCTTATTCAGTTTAACAAGTTCTTCCTTACTTCAGAAAAAAAATGGTATAGACTTCATGGATTTTTTAATAATTCTTACATAATACAAGTTTTCTGAGAACAAATTAAAGTGCCTAGTCCTGTGTAGTAATTAAAACTCCAAATCTGATGTACAGTTGAAGCTCTTTTCCCATAAAATCAGCATTCCTTTATCATTTTGTGTTTTTATTTCTCTTCTCTCAATTAACTAAGGTTTATATCCTTAGAGTTTGAGCAAGGGAAGAGTAGGATAGTAAGAATGTCTCTTCATGAAAAATAATGTTCTGGTGACCTAACTCAATTATTTTCTGAACTTGAGACTTTTTCTGGTATGACAATCTCATGTGTTCTTTAGGCATCCCACGTTGCTGAAGATCCTCATCTGAAATTTCCTTAAGGAGAGCTATATCCTTCAGGGTCCCTACAGTTTATATCTGGCACACCCAATCTAGATGTTTTAAAGGTTTACTTTAAGTGGGACTATTTACTAAATTGTCAGTGTAGCCTTGGGGTAGGCATAATGGAAATTGGAGTAAACAGGGGTTAGTGATAGTGAGTGATACTATCTCTAGTCCTGAAGGAATGAAACTGGTCATCAGCACCAAGAAGGAAACTGTCCTCTAGGGAAGGTCAAAATAACAAGAAAAGACTTGGATCAAAGAATATGCTAAGTAGAGGGGCCTCAGAAGGAAAAAGCCAGAAACAAATATCCTGGGCTAAATTCCTCCTTCTTTCAGATCTCCTACTGTGCATTCCCTCTGGGAAATCCAATTGGAAATGAAAGAGCCAGGGACCTTTTTGAACATAACATCATGTTCAGCCTTCCAGAGCAAAGAGTAGATGTAGAAGGGTGAGAGCAAATGTTGAAGAGCAGATGGAAGGTATGTAGAACAAGGGAAAATGTATTGTTCTTCTTGCTTCTAATGTTCCCTTGAGCCCGTAGACATTTTCTAATATCTAATTTCTGTTATAAGGTATGTGTTGCTTTTTTATTTTTTTATTTTTGGTACTGGGGATTTAACCAAGAGGCACTCTACAAGCAAGCTACATCCCCAAGCCTTTTTTTTTTTTTTTTTGTGAGGAGGGGTATACCAGGGATTGAACTCAGGGGCACTCAGCCGCTGAGCCACATCCCCAGCCCTATTTTGTATTTTATTTAGAGACAGGGCCTGAGTTGCTTAGCACCTCAATTTGGTGAAGCTGGCTTTGAACTTGTGATCCTCCTGCCTCAGCCTCCCAAATTAGCCCTTTTGTTTCTTATTTAGAGACAGGGTCTTGCTAAATTTCTAAGGCTAGCCTTGAATTGAGATCCTCCTGCTTCAACCTCCTGAGTATCAGATTACAGGCATGTACCACCACACCCCAGCTTCTGTTTCTCCTCAACAGAATGTAAGGTAACATGGACAGGGCCCTTCCAATTTACAGAAAACTCTTATGGATCCTCACAACAAACTCAGGAAATAAAAGTGGTCCTATTAAAATCAGTTCTCCTTTGGCTCACCAGTGAATAGATAACCAACCTGTCTCTAGTTGTTAATATTCCTCCAGTGTGATAAAAATTAGGAAAAATTGTAATGAACACAAATCAAGGCACCCATGTGGTTCTTATTTTATTATTTTTTTCAGTTATACATAACAGTAGAATCCATATTGATGTATTCATACAAGCATGGAATATATCTTATTCTAATTAGAATCCCATTCTTCCAGATGTACACAATGGTGGGATTCACTGGTCATGTACATAAGAAAGTGGTGTCCAATTCATTCTACTGTCTTTCTGATTTCCATCCCCCTTCCCTTCGCTTCATTCCCCTTTGTCTTACCCAGTGAAATTCTATTCTCCTCCCCTCTTATTGTGGGTTAACTTCCGCATAGCAGCAAAACCATTCAACCTTTAGCTTTTGGGGATTGGCTCATTTTGCTTAGCATGATAGTCTCCACATCCATCCATTTACCAGCAAATGTCATAAAGTCATTCTTCTTTATAGCTGAGTCATATTCCATTGTGGATATATACACTACATATTTTTTAATCTATTCATCTGTTGAAGGACACCTAGGTTGGTTCCATAGCTTAGCCATTGTGAATTGAGATGCTATAAACATTGATGTGGCTGCACCCGTATTGTATTCTGATTTTAGATCTTTTGGATATATACTGAGGAGTGGGATATTTGGGTCAAATGGTGGTTCCTTTCCTAGTTTTTTGAGGAATACTATACCTCTTTCTAGAGTGGTTGCACCAGTTTGCAGTCCCACCAGCAATGTATTAGCGTGCCTTCCGCTTCCCCGCATACTCACCAACATTTATTGTATTTTTAAACCCCTTTTCTCTATACTCAATGTGAAGGACAAATATTCCCACTTTTATTTCTGATTGACTGGCTAGAAAGCCACAGATAACCTCAGACACATGCTTCCATTCTTAGTGTTCTTAGCTGAAAGAGAAGATATATTTTTCTCTGGAGGAAAGGTGCTGATATACATGCTAACTGGCCCAGTTTGGGATACTTACTAGTTATTGAAGAGTAATCAGAGGTAGTAGTACTGTGATTGGCCCAACTTAAGCTATGACCTTCTTTATGGCTGATGCTGAGGATATGTATGATGAAAACCCCACAACTACTGCAAGATATGGGAGAACAAGATACATAATGCTTTGTAGACAAAACTGTAGCTATTACATCTTCTATAGTATAAATTCAGAATCTAAGAAATGCACTTCAGAAAATTCTGAAAGCAACAGCAACTCTGAACAGAATTTTGAAAAGATGGTACCTAATGTGCAATGCTGTTCTATGTTGGAGGATTCATGAGATACATAATTAAAATGCACGGTCAAAGACAAGTTTAGTGCAGATGAAGAAATTGTTTTAACATCTTAATCAAAAAACTTCTGTGATTCTCATTATTGCACTTTACAATAAACATTTACACTTGCAAACTTGACTTGTGTGACTGGACACTGCTTTCTTATAGAACTGTGCTTTCCAATTTTTAGTCCTCATAACCATTAGCTTAGGGACAGGATATAAAAATTCATAATTGGTTTTGGGATATAGCTCAGTTGGTAGAGTGCTTGCCTTACATACACAGGCCCTGGGTTCAATCCCCAGCACCACAAAAAAAAAAAAAAAAAAAATCATTGTTAGCCTTCCTCCCCGGAACTCTGACATTGTAGATGTAGGATTGATGCCCAGCAACAATTATGCTTTAAACATGAAAAAAAATGTTTTAAGAAGTGGTCCATAATCTAAAAAAGAAACAAAAACCAAAAAAATAAATTAGTTGTCCTGCAGTAAAAGACACAATTTTATTTCAAATTATTTCTATTATGCTTATCTATGTAACCAATTTCAGGAATTTCCTTAACTGAGATCTTCACCATAATCTTCTTATATACTAGTAATGGGAAACTCACTACTATTATAGCCAATTCACTAGGGAGCTCATGTTTATTTATTTAATCTTGATTCACTATGCTACTTAATATGTTATTTTGTAATTGTTACAGAATGTATAGGAATGGACATGGGAAGAGATGAATATTTGGCCAATATTTTTCTGTTCCAGAAAGGTCAGATATAATTCTGAAGAGCACTCTGAGGCATAACCTTATTCATTTGCATGTAGATATCCAATTGTCCAAGAACCATTTGTTGAAAAGCTGATTCCTTCCCCCATTGAATGCTCTTGGCATCCCTGTCTAAATTAAATTGACCACGGATATATCAGTTTGTTTTTGGACTCTCAATTCTATTCCATTAATGATATGTTTAATCTTATGTCAGTACCATAGCTTCTTTAACTATAGATTTGTTCTAAGTTCTGAAATAGGAAAGTATGATCCATTGAATGTTGCTCTCCTTTTTCAGGATTATTTTGGATAGTCTAAGTCCCTTTAATTTCCATAAGAATTTTAAATTAAGTTTCTAAATATTTTGGGAAAAAAAAAACAGCTGGGATCTTGATTGAGAGTACGTTAAATCTCTACATCAATTTGAAGGATATTTATCAGGGACAGGAAAATTTCATTTATTTAGGCTTTAAACAATTTTTTAAAAAATCTTTAGATAATGTTTTGTGGTTTTAGAGTATATTTTTATGCTTCTTTAAAATATATATTCCTAAGTGTTTAATTTTTTGGATAGTATTATAAATTGTATTGTTTGGTTAATTTCATTTTGGAGTTATTCTTTGTTCATGCATAGAAAACCACCCATTTTTATATATTGATCTTGTATCCTGCACCTTCCTGAGCTCATTTATTAGTTATAATACCTTTTTTGGATTCTTTAGTATTCTTTATATTCAAAATCATATCGTATTCAAAATAGAGATGGTTTTATTTCTTTCTTTCAAATCTAAATGTCTTTTATTACTTTTTCTTGCCTTATTGCCCTGAATAGAACTTCAAGCACAATGATCACTAGAAACCATGAAAGCAGATACCCTTGTCATATTTTTGATATCAGAAGAGCCCAGAGCCTTTTCATCTGCTATTCCTTCCTTTTGGAGCACATTACCTCCAGGTAATAAAACATGAGCACCTGTACACCATTCAGGCATCAGTTAAAATTTTTCCTACACAGAAAAAACTCCCTATTTCTAAAATATTTTTCTGCTTCTTCCCAAACTTCTGTAAATGTCTTCTCAACATCTGTTATAAACCTCCTAATATTTATTATCATTTGAAATTATTTCATTTATTTTGCCTAACTGAAGATTTCCATTGGGTTAAAAACTGTTCTCCAACAAATGATACTTCCCCTGGTCCTCCAGGGAAAAGTGTCTTTTTCCTGTCTCCCCTGTCCTCTTGGGGAAAGAGGCCTTTTATATCTTAATAATTAACTTCAAAGCCAGCTCTTCCTGGGAAAAGAAACTAAAAAGCAAGAGTTATAAAAGTTTTGAATCAGTAACTTTTATTTTGTTTTGCAGAACCCAGGACGTCTAGTGACCTACAGAGTATAGCAGTGTGTGCTGGAAAATTTGAAACATGCTGGACACCCGCCTATCAGATATGCTTCCCTACAAATCCCTATATAAGCTTTGCATCTGCAACTCCTCAGCAAGAAGTTCTACCCTACCCATTTTTGATGAAAGTCACCATCTTCTAAGTTGTTAGCTTGTTGCCGTTAAGTCTCCTCCCTCTTCCATCACTCTCATCACTTCTTTCTCTAGGCATTGGAATTATCAGATGGTAGTACAACTGGAACTTTCACAGTTACACAAATACTACCCCAAAATCTATTGCTGGAATCTTAGATCAATGAGAGATGATGCCTCCTCTAACTTGCTCACTTTTCTGCCCACTGCTTCCAACAGTTTCTGACAGATAGTAGGCATTCAAAAAATATTTATTTACTGAATTGATAAGTGAGTTAATTAATCATTTGAACAATTGATATGTATTTGAAGCAGACTTTCAAAACCAGAAAGAATGAATATCTGGTGGTCTCAAAGGGTTTCATTTATGTGCAATATATTGATTCTCTCTCAGCAATGTCCCTTCTCATCCTGGAGATCAGCCTCATTTATTTTCTGAAGTTCATTGTACAAATAATATTTATGAATGCCATGATGTTACAAAAATCGTTTAGGATGGACTGGGTAGATTCCTGTGATCTTATTCATATTCCTTTCTATTTGTTTTCAATACTAGATGCCCTTATATACCTAGGTGGAAGTCATAAGAAGTCTGTGCAGCAATTGCAGGAAAGGAGTTCAATCATTTTAAGGCAAAGAATTCCTTCACTGTAGCAAATGCATCATGTCTGTCAAAGAGGAGAGAATATGTGTATAGGGGGAATGGGGGGCAGATGGCTGTTTCCTTGCAGGCAAGGAGCTGGAGTTCAAAAACAACTCTGGCTAAATGCTGTGGAATAATCTAAAATCTTGTAGTGGTAGCCCAATTGTCTGCAATCAACACTTCATGTTTGTTAAACCAAAGCCTGAGATAGAAAGCTCTAGCAGTTCCCCAGAGCATATTCTTTTCAGAAAATTATTGTTTCTACAAATCCTGAATGACAGTGCCAAAGGAATTGCCTTTTCCTTACTGACATGCAGCCACCCAAAGAAGTAACCACCTGCCAGACAGATGGCTCTCCTTTAGCCATGCCATCCAGTATGAGATGATGGTTGGTATTTAGGGTCAGGGGTCACACTGGAAATAGTGCCTCAGAAGAACAATCAGCCAGAAAGCCGCAGGGGCATTTCACAACAGGCCAAAGTCAAAGGCCTTACAAAATGCACCTGTGAATATGAAACAGACGGCCCAGTGTGAATTCTTTGGGCTCATGCTTTTAGCTGCTGGGGTTAGCAGACAAAAAGACTGGCTGTGTGACCTTGGGCAATTCAATAAAGGACTCCTTCAGGTCCTTTCTCTTCCCATCTATACAGTGAAAGCTTGGCATCCATTGTCTGTGCTGTCCAATATGGTGACCCCTGGCCACACTTGACTATTAAGTTCTTGAAATGGGGCCAGTCTGAACTGGTATGGATTTACCTCTAAAATGCACACCACAATTTGAACACCCATCCACACACACACATACGGAAACATGCATATAAAGTATTTCACTATTTGTACATATTTACTGCATTTTAACACAACAATATGTTGGATTGTTTTAAATGAAATATAGCATAGAAATGAATTATAGCTCTATATCTTATCTCTTAAATGGAACTTCTAGAACACTTAAAAGCAGAATAGAATATACAAAGGCCTTGTGGTAGAAACCCATGTTCTCATCATTTAAAACTCAACTACAAAAGCATCATTTTTTTTTTTTTTTTGTGGTTACCAGGGATTAAACTCAGGGGCATTCGACCACTGGGCCACATCCCCAGCCCTTTTTTGTATTTTATTTAGAGACAGGGTCCCACTGAGTTGCTAAGTGCCTCGCCATTGCTGAGGCTGGCTTTGAACTCGCGATCCTCCTGCCTCAGCCTCCCAAAGTGCTGGGATTACAGGTGTGCGCCACTGCGCCCGGCTAAAAGCATCAATTTTTTTAACCAAGTTTTCTTCATAGATTCTCTTCTTCATAGATTCTCTTGTAATCACTCAGGAATATTAGATTATGTTCCTGATGACCATGTGAATGATTTGCCAGATGATAAAAACAGCCTAGCAGTACAATGTACAACCTATTCTCAGTGGCATATTCAGCAAAGCTAAAATCATGGGGAATAGTGAACTGGCCTTTGGATAGAAAAGAAGATTGGGGCATATGTTTGAGGACCAGCAAAGGGAAGAGTTGTAAATGGGGTTATTGGGCTTTATGGGTTGGAGCAAGGGGTGAGGGCACCAGATTAAAGAGAAAAGTTTGTTTAATATTCCCCTGGCAAAAGATGAGGAAGAAGATTTAAAACCTAAAAGGGAAACACTAGGGTTACATGTACATGGACACATGCAGAGTATCATCAAAGACAATTAAAATGTATTTTAATGACTTTTTTGAGGTAAAATTGACATACAAAGTAGTGCACATACTTAATGTGATGAGTTTGGACATACACAAACAACCATAAGACCATCACCTCCCAGGTTCTTTGTGTACCTTTGTTTTGGTTTATTTTACTTTTGTTTTTGTTTTGTGCCAAGCACACTTAATCTGAGATCTACCCTCTGAACCAGTTTTAAAATGTGCAATGTTACATTATTGACTGTAGACATGTATAGCATATCTCAGTAACTTATTAATTTTTGTAACTTATTTACCTAGAATAATTTTAACTCTATAATCATTGAATTGCCCATTTCTCAAACACCCCAGCTCTTGGCAACCACCCTTCTACTCTCTGCTACTGTTTGTTTCACTACTATAGATACCTCACATGAGCTTATATAATTCAGTATGTGTCCTTCAGTGACTGTTCAGTGATTGTTCCACTTAGCATACTCTTGTTCAGCTTCATCAGTGTTGCTTCAAATGGCAGAGTTTCCTTCTTTTTAGGGCTAAATAATGATCCCTCATGAGTAAACATCACCATTTCTTTATCCATTCATTTGTTGATGGACACTGGAGTTGTTTCCGTGTTTTTTAAATATCTTTATTTTATATATTTATTTTTATGTGGTGCTTAGAATTGAACCAGTGCCTCACATGTGAGACAAATGCTCTACCACTGAGCCACAATCCCAGCCCAGAGTTGTTTCCATTTTGTGAGTAATATGAATAATTTGCAATGCACATGTGAATATAGATAACACTTTGATATACAGATATCAATGCTTTTGGATATACAATTGAAGTAAGATTGCTGTATCATATGGCAGTTTTTTTTTTAAATTGTTTGCATTATTTGGGGAACTTCCATTAATAATTTCCAAAGCTTCTATACAATTTAACATTCCAAACAACCGTGTACATATGTTCCCTTTTCTCTACATCTTCAACTCTTACCTTTTTTTGACAATAGACATTCTGACAGGTGTAGGATGATATCTTATTGTGGTTTTGATTTGCATTTCATGGTAATTAATAGTATTAAGCATTTTTTGTGGTGCTGGGGATTGAATCCAAGGCCTTGTGCATGTGGGGCAAGCACTCTACCAACTGAGCTATATTCCTAGTCCTCTTGAGCATCTTTTCATATGCACACTAGTTTTTGAAGATAGTACATACACTGATGGAACAGAATAGAAAGCCTAGAAATAAACTCGTGCATATATGGTCAACTGATATCCAACCAAGATGCCTGAAATACACATTGGAGAAATGATTGTCTCTTGAATAAATGATATTCAGAAAATTAGATTGAAATATATATTGAATTCATATCTACATATATACAACATATGTATATATGTATATATATATGTATATGTTGTATATATGTATACATATACATATATATGTGTATATACATATATATATATATGTTGTATTTTATTTATTTATTTTTATGTGGTGCTAAGGATCAAACCCTGTGCCTCACACAACCTAGGTGAGCAATCTACCACTGAGCCACAACCTTAGCCCTGGAAGAAGTATTTTCAAATCAAAACCCTGCCTTCCTATGACAAAGGTTTGGTGATACATATAGGATAGTTTGATTATGTCTTTAGCATATTTATTCTTAGGACTTTTGCATAATACCTGAATTTCTCCAAATCAAATTTTAGAGATAATAAATCTTCCTGGATTTCCTAAGGCATTAAGTTCTGTAAACCTTTGACTTCCAAGCCATAATCTTAATCTTTATAACCTCAACAGAGCTTTCTGTGTTTTTTTTTTTCCCTTTGAGAAGCAGGCTTACTCAAAGGTTCATATTCATGTGTTTTCTGGTATTAGACATCCAGGATGACTATAACCCATCTTCCTGTCTCCTTTAAATGGCAATTATATTTAGAAGGAATCACAAAATTTCTATGCACACATGTGCAAAAGCAGTGTAACCTCTCCACATATAATTTCTCTGACTTCATGAACAACTCCTTACGTACATGCATGCACACATTCACACCCACACACCCCCCCCCCCCCCACACACACAGAGTGAACTCCCTACTAAGTAGCACAATAATGACTCTTTAATACAGTTTATACTAGAACTGCCTAGGTCAGTCTACAGAGTTCATTCTTCCACCCCTTTTTCCTCTTTAAATTGAATTTTAGTAAATAGGGCAGGGAAGCTTTAATGACTTGGTCACTGCCAGAAAGGAGTAAGTCTCATATCTTCCTGGAAAGGGTTTTATATCATCTTGTGGCTTCTTTGTTTATCTTCAACCATGCTCCTTATTTTCTACATCATGTAGTATCGTTCTGTCACTCAATTCCAAAATTTGTGGCTCATGAACTCATAGTCTGGCCTTCTGACTGTTAATGACTATTTTCACTTTGTTTTAGTTAGCTATGACCAAAAGATCTGACAAGAACAATTTAAAAGTAAAAGCTTATTTGGGGTTCATGGTTTCAGAGGTCTTAGTCCATAGATAGCTGATTCTGTGGGGAGACACCCTAGATGAACACACCTTTAGGTCCTGAAGCAAGGGGTTCTGAACAATTTTTGCATTTTTCAGTGACTTGGGTGTTAGCCTGCTTGGATAATGAGGCATGGCTTCAGAAGTAGGCATCACCTGCTGGGGTTGAGTTACACTCACATATTCCTTTGTAATGCTACCCCTTTGCCTGTTTGGGATAGAATGTTCCATGGAACCTCCCCTTGTGTGTCTCCTAAGAATAAAGAATTCCAGTGGCTCGCTCTCTTTCCACTGACCCTAAGTTTGGAGATCTGTCTCAGATTTCGAAAAGGTACTTCTGTGTGTTTGCATGTTTTCTTTGCCATTTTCTTAAGTTATTAGAATAATTAGATTAGTGAACCTAGCATAGGTCACCAGCTAGGATAGATGGCAATATTACTCCATCGCTGTGGGTGCAAGGTAAGGCAGAACAGCATGGTGGAAGGTATGGGAGAGGAAAGCCTCTCAGGACATGGCAGCCAGGAAGTAGAGAGAGCTCTTTCTCACCAAGGACAAAATATAAGCCTCAAAGGCACACCCCAGTGACCCACCTCTTTCAGCCATACTTTATCTACTTTCAGTTTCCACTCTGTTAATCCCTACCATAGGATTAAAGCACTGATTATGTTAAGGCTCTTGTAACCTAATCATTTCACCTCTAATGTTTCTTGCATTGTCTCACACATGAGCTTTTAGGGGACACTTCACATACAAACCATAACACACTTACACTTGGTCTACGTTTCTGATTCTGCAAGTGACTCAGACCCATGAGTTAGAGTTGGCCCTCTGTCCCAGTAAGTGTCCTGCAGCACTCATCTATAGGGCTACTTTACTCCCACCTGTGTAGCCTCCTTTTGCAAACACTCTAAGGAGCATCTTCAACTATTTTTTTCATATTTTACATGCTGTCTGTGTCATGGGCAAACAACTTTCTATCCACATGCTACCAAAAATTTCTTGTTTTTCTGTTGTAACCTCCCTCCAGATAAGGATAATGCCATTCCTTAAAATAATTTATTCTAAGAGAAAAACAAGAAGCAAAACTCATCTGACCTTTTTATCCCTTTAATGTTGTCTAGATGCTTCTAAAGCCTACCATTTCCCTGAATGTAGTACTAAAGTCGTGAGGGAAAGACCACACTGACTAATCTCTTTGCCCTGTTTTCCCTACAATTCCCGAGCACTAGTTGGAAATGGGATTTGAGTTTTATACTTCTTACATGTCATGTCTCTCTGTGCCCTACCCAGGCAAATAGAAAACTTTATATAATGTATTTATTCAGGCCTGATGCCCTAGATGATAGACAAAAGAGGGGTTCAGAAAAGTTTTCTTTGGAGCCAACTGGCACCCTATTTTGATTATTAGAATTTGAAGAGCAAAAATTTCTCTCTTTGTTTATTTTTGAATCAATTTTATCCTCCTTCCCCAAAGTTAAAAGCAAATCTATGTCTTAAGATTAATAGGAGAAAGTCATATACGTCAATATGTTTCAAACTATTATCTCCATAACATGTGTTTGGGCAACTGCTGCAGATGTTTTGCCTGAATACAAAAACTGATTGAGCCAATAACATGCTGGAGCCAATGTGTTGTAGCTCACGAGACAAGATTGTGCATACCTCTTCTCAACTTTGTTTCAGTTGTCAATTTGATATCAGTTGTGTTTGGAGTATTTCTACTATGAAAATCAACAAAACACTCCAAATCTGGGTTGGTTTGCTTTGTTTTTGTCTTTGGAAAGCTTTCTCTCAAGTATTTACCTGCTCACCATTGTACTAAGGACATGACAAAAACAAGTTTATATCTAGAGAATATCTGTAAACTATATGTGGAATAGTCACCATTCATAATGATCAGGTAACCTAGAGTTTCAGAAGTATCCTTCTCATCTCCTTAAATCCAGCAAATACTTTACACAAGGCCTCAGTGCCAATGCCAGGTTGACAAAGATAGTAGCAAAATCCACAGGAATATCAGCCTCAGCATCATAATGTGTGTTTAGCAGTATTAGTAGTACAATCTCAGAATTATATAAATGTTAAGAAAAACACTTATTCTTATGTTTGTTAAAATTGTGAAGCAGACTTTATTCAGGGAGATAATCATGATAAATACAGGGGTAATAATCAGGGTTTGGCAATAAGAGACAGGAATAGAATGACTTCCAATTTAAAAAAGGGAAATTGGGAATGTATGGTTACAAAACAGAGAAAGGGATTCAGTGGATAAAAATACATATAAGGGTAGTGTTATGTTTTATATATGAGGTGTCCCCCAAAAGCTCATGTGTAAAATAATGAAAGAAAATTTAGAGGTAAAATGATTGAATTATGAGAACCTTGACCTGATCAGTGCATTTATCCCCCTGATAGGGATTAACTGGGTGATAATGGAAGACAGGTAGTGTGCAGCTGGAGGAGGTGGGTTATTGGGGGCATGACCTTGGGGTATATATTTTATATGTGATGAGTGGAGACTCTTTCTCTCTCTCTGCTTCCTGGCACCATGTGTATCCATTTGCTTTCTCAATCACACTCTTCTGCCCCGATGTTCTACCTCATTCCATGTCCTGAGGAATGGATTCAGCCATCTATGGATTGAAAACTCTGAAACTGTGAGCACCAAATAAACTCTTCCTCCTCTAAAATTGTTCCTGTCAGTGTTTTTGTTCACAGAAGTGAAAAAGCTGACCAAAACAGGTAGAATAAGTCTTGCTTAATGGGATTTCTGCATAAGGCAGGGCAAGGTATCCAAATATAAATTGGGGATGGTGGGAGATATGGAAGTTGAGCAGAAATTGAGGCTGAGGTATTTTGGCTGAACCTACTTGACTAGAATTCTTATTCAAACTAGGCAATGCAAAGACAAACATGGAAATCCAAAGGGTGGCCTAGACCAGCAGAGAATTCAGAGGATGCTGACGAAAATTTAGACAAATAATCTTTGTCAATAATTTTCCCAAATTTACCTCAATAAAGGAATTGAGGACATCATGTATTATCACCAATCTTTGTATCAAATTCTGTTTCTATAATGTAAAAGGGAAATCCAGCTTCAGAAAGAGTCCTAAAGTTTGACAGTGAAAAACAATGGCTACACTGTATTTTCCCTAGATATATCAGGCCACTTTTAAAGTTTTATTTTCTTTAAAGTTCAGACTATGTTTTACATAATATTTTAAGGTTACTCCTACTATTCAATTAACAGTCAACATTATTTTAAGAGTTTTTAAATTCTTGTTTTTTTTTTGTAGAATAAATATAAAGCCCTAACATTTATACATTATATTTAATCTTGTGGTTTTCTTCAGTTAAAAACTGAAACATCTTGTGGGTCATAGCCATGGGGCATGATATGATATTAATAGCAGATTCCTGCCAAGTTTTCCAATTTTGTGAAAGCAACAGGAAACAGTCTTGATCAAGATTCAAAATTAAGGATGGAATCACCTCAGAAAAATATTAAGTGACTATAATTTATTACATCATCTTTGTCCATACAAGGCAATGGAAGTTTTCTTCTGGAATCTACTTATTTAAGTTTTTAAATTGTCAGATAAAAATTGTACACATTTATAGGGTACCATAAGATGTTTTAATACACGTGTACATTATGTAATAATCAATTGAAGGTAAGCATATCTATTTTTTCAAACATTTAAATGATAAAAGGAGCATTATTTTTGATTTACCTTGGCTTTGGAGTCAAAATTATTTTTAGTGTTTATTATTTGACAGAGGATATGACATTGAAAGACTAGTTATTTAGAGTAGAAAAAAAAAAAAAAGAAACCAACAGAACTACTGTTTTATTCAGCATTTTCACTGCTTTTGACCAAAAGACCTGATGAGAACAATTTTAGGAAGAGAAAAAGTTTATTTTGAGGCTTATGGTTTCAAAGGTCTCAGTCCATAGAAGGCTGGTTCCATTCCTCAGGGCCTGAGCTTAGGTAGGATATCATGGCTGAAGGGTATGGCAGAAGAAAGCAGTGTGGGACATGGCACCAGGAAGCAGAAAGATAGACTTCTGTCACTGCAGACAAAATATAAACCCCAAAGGCATGCTCCAAATGACCCACCTCCTCCAGCCGTATCTTCCTGCCTACAATTACCACCCAGTTAATCCTTACCAGGGGATTAAGTTAAGGTTCTCATAACCCAATCATTACACCTCTAAGATTTCTTGCATTGTCTCACACATGAGCTTTTGGAGGATACCTCATATTTAAACCATAGCAACTACTAAAATACACATTATTCAACAACCTATGTTGATAGGGGCAGATAGTATAGAGTCAGCAATAGTAATGTGACATGTGATGAAGGTCTGAGACTTTGGCATGATTAATGATGGATGCATTGGAATTTTCACAGAAATCTAAGCATCTTGTTTCAGTTCCATTGATTCCATATATGTGTGCACATGCATGTGTATGCCTGTTTTTCATTTTTCCATAGGAAAAGACATGTTTCCAAAACTATACAAATGTGAGCTTTTCATCATTCAAATTGGGTCATAAAGAGTTATAATTAAATCACTTAATTTTGGTATTTTCCAGCTAGCATGGCTTAAAGCCTATCAGCCACTCTGGCAACAAATTGGGTTGTTTTGCTTAAAAGCCATTCATTTTTCCACTTAGGTCAAGTTTTCTCAGCTTCAGTACTACTGACATTTTTTTTTTTTTTGCAGAGAAATCCTGTGCATTATAGAATATTTGGAAGTACCCCTGGTTTCTACCAACTAAATACCATTGGCAACTCCCATTCTTATTTTTATAACCCAAAATGTCTCCAAATATTATCATATGTTCCATGGGGAGGAGGGGGCAAAGATCATCCCCAGTTGAGAATGACTGGCTAAAGGAATAAGAAAAGAATTCCTTATATTACAACACAGATAAAAATTAATTCTAAGTAGATAAAAGAACAAAAAGGTTGAACAGTTAAAATCATAACAATACTAGAATAAAAGATGTTTTATAATATCTAAAATATGGTTTACGTTAGGGAGTTAGCTAATTGAGGATGGCACACACTGTTAGGCACTCTATGTAAAAATTAAAAGGAATTTGTCTCTCTATGTATTAGACTTATTTAGGGCGAAATATATTTTAAGAATAGCTAAACTATGAATGATAAACTAGATGGACTTATTCATAACATATTATATGTTCCCAAATTTTAGGAAAGATTTATAAAACATGCACGAGAAAAGAGGATCCCTTGTATTTGAGGCCAGCAATTCTCTCCCCTATTATGTGTACTTTCTCCATTTTTTATTTGAAGAAAATGAAACATCATTTGGGGAACCTACAAAATTGATTTATCTTATTACACATTATTTTTAAATTATAGTTATTACCTGACATAATTTGGTAAAAATAAAAGACCTAATAATTACTATGATTTCATTAAGAAAATTATTAGATATAATTATAAGTAACTCTTAAAAATCACATTACAGAGTTGGGGATATAGCTCAGTTGGTAGAGTGCTCACCTCCCATGCACAAGTCCCTGGGTTCAATCCCCAGCACCACAAACAAAAAATCACATTACAAAGCAAATATGTTCTTCCTCTTTCACAACTAAAATGTTATTGGGTCTGATATCAAATAGGGTCTGAGGGTTACATATAAGTAACATATATGATTACCTTCCCAATTTATATGATTGTATTGTGATTATGTAAGTGACTTTGTTCACAGTAAATACATGTTGATAAGACATCATGACAATGACTTATTTTCATAGTTCAGGGTAAAAAATGTTTTCAATAATATATTTATCACTTTTTTATAAACTTGAGATAGTTTCCAATTAATCAAAATGAAGTATAATAATAAAATAACAAATAGTAAGGGATTCATCTGAAGATCTTTTCCAGAATCCACAAATTTGGATCCTGGGTTGTCAGAATATCAGTGAGAGTGAGATGGACGTGTATTTTTTTTTTTTTTTTTTTTTTTTTTTTTGGTACCGGGGATTGAACTCAGGGGCACTTGACCTCTGGGTCACATCCCCAGCCCTTTTTTGTATTTTATTTAGAGACAGGGTTTCACTGAGTTGCTAAGTGCCTCGCCATTGCTGTGGCTGGCTTTGAACTTGCGATCCTCCTGCCTCAGCCTCCCAAAGTGCTAGAATTACAGGCGTGCGCCACCGCGCCCGGCACATGTGTGACTTTTTTAAATATATTTTTAAAAATTTAATTAACATAATAATTGTATATGTTTATGGGGTACAGTGTGATATTTCAATACATTTGTACAATGAGTAATGATCAGATCAGGGTAATTGTCATATCTATCACTTCAGATACATATATATAATTTCTTTGTGTTGGGATAATTTGAAGTCATCACCAGTAGCTATTTTGAAATATACAATTAATTGCCATCAAGCATAGTTACCTATGTTACTGAACTTTCAAAGTCATTCCTCCTATTATTTATTTATTTATTTTTGGATAGTGGAAATTGAACCAAAGGACACACCACTGATCCACATCCCCAACCTTTTTTATTTTTTATTTTGAGGAAGGGTCTCACTAAGTTGCTTAGGTCCTTGCTGAGTTGCTGAGGCTGATCTTGAACTTGTGGTCTTCCTGCTTCAGCTTCCCCTTCTGAGTCATTGGAACTACAGATGTGTGCCTGGATATTCCTATCTAAATGTGCCTCTGTGCTTGTTAACCACCATCTGTCC
This sequence comes from Tamias sibiricus, assembly GCA_025594165.1. NCBI lineage: Eukaryota > Metazoa > Chordata > Mammalia > Rodentia > Sciuridae > Tamias > Tamias sibiricus. Next base: position 132,850,503 of record CM046667.1, read on the forward strand.
ACTTCCCTCCCCCTCACATTTTCTGCACTTTGGTAACTGCTAATTTACCCTCTAATTCTATTGATCAACTTTTCAGCTGTTATATATATATATGTGAAAACATGTAGTATATGTCTTTCTGTGCCCTTATTTCACTTAACAGAATAGTCTCCAGTTTCATCCATGCTGTCTCAAATGACAGGATTTGGTTCTTTATTAATGGCTAACTAATACCTCACTGTGTATATACACCATGTGCTGTATCCATCTATCCATTGAGAAACACTTGGATTGCTTCCATATCTTGACTATTGTGACTACTGCTATAATAAACATGCGAGTGCAGATATTTCAATATACTGTTTTCATTTCCTTTGGCTATATACACAGAAGTGGGATTGCTAGAACATATGATAATTCTATTTCTAGTATTGTTAGGGACCTCCATACTTTTTTCCATAATGCTTTTACTAATTTACATTTTCAGCAACACTATATGAGCATTCCCCTTTCATCATGTCTCTGTTAGGATTCATTATAATTTTTATCCCTTTGTTAAAGCCATGCTAACTGAGGTAAGACATCTCATTATGGTTTTGATTTGCATTTCCCTGGTCATTAAGAATGTTGAACTTCTTTCCCCATATACTACTTAGTCATATGTATATCCTCTTTATAGGTGTATTCAGGTCATCTGTCCATTATCCAATCAGATATTATTTCCTTTCTTTTTTGTTCAGTGTTTGAGTTCCTTATATATTCTGGCTATTAATCCCATGCCAGATAAATGATTTGTATTTCATCTCATGCTATACATTGTCATATCTCTATTATTGTATATTTTATTGTGCTTAAATCTCATTTGTCAATTGTTGCTTTATTGACTGTATGTTTTTGGGTCAGCTCCAAAAACTTTTTGCCCTGGTTAATACACTGGAGCATTTTCCCTAAATTTTTAAGAGTTTTTATCATGAAGAAATGTTAAATCTTATAGAATTACATTTTCTGCCTCTCAGTCATGAGTTTTGTTGTTTTTTTATTTTCTTGATGTGGGCTATTATGTCAATGGATTTTTGTATGTTGAGCCATCCTTGCATCCCTGGGCTAAATCTCACTTGAACATTGTTTCTAATCTTTCTTCTGTGCTGCTGGATTTGATTTGCTGGTATTTGAGTGAGATTTTTTGATTCTTGTTCATCACAGATATTGTTTTATTTCATTTGTTGTGTGTTTGTTTGGTTTTTGTTTCAGGGTAATGTTGGCCTCAAAGTGAGATTGGAAGGGTTCATTCACTTTCAATTGTCTGGGATAGTTTAAGAAGAAATAATGTTTTTCTTCTTAGAGTTTTGGCAAAATTCAGAAGTGAAGCTATCTGGTTCTGGAAATTTTGAAGTTTATTATTATCATTATCATTATTATTATTATTATTACTGAGTTAGTCTTGTTACTTTTTGTTCATCTGTTCAGGCTTTATATCTTCATGGTTCGATTATGGTAAAAATATGTGTCTAGAAATTAATTTATCCTAGGTTTTCCAATTTGTTGATGTATAGTTGGTCAGAATATTTTGTAATTATTCTTTGTATTTTTGTGGGACCAGCTATAATGTCTCATTTTGCCATTTCTGATTTTATTTATTTGTTTCTTCTTTTTGTAGTGGTTAGTATGGCTAAATTTTTGTCAGTTTTATTTGTTTTCAAAAATATACTCTTAGCTGGGAGTGGTGGCACACACCTGTAATCCCAATGGCTCAGGAGACTGAAACAGGAGGATCGTGAGTTCGAAGGTAGCCTCAGCAAAAGCAAGGTTCTAAGCAACTCAGTGAGACCCTGACTCTTAATAAAATACAAAATGGGGCTGGGGATGTGGCTCAGTGGTGGAGAGCCCCTGAGTTCAATCCTTGGTACCACACACACAGACAAACAAAACAAAACAAAACAAAACAACAACAAGAAATATATATATATCTTTATTTCATTGATGTTTTGTATTATATTTTTAGTTTCTCTTTTTTTCTTTCTCTGATCTGTGTTATATTTCCTTCTACTAATTTTGAGTTTGGTTTGTTTTTGCTCTACTAGTGCCTTGAGTTGCATCATTAGGTTTCTTTAAAATCTTTTTTTTTTTTTCATGTAGGTACTTATTGCTATAAACTTCCATCTTAGATATTTTTTGTTCTATACCATAGATTTTGGTGCATTTTGTTCTTAGGACCTCCGAGAATGTATCTGTTCACTGTGGGCTGCCCAGCTGCTTTGGGGAACTGAGGGTAAATGGGTGGGGCTTTTCATCTGTTTCTCAGAGGCTTTGATAGGCTGCTCAGCTTTCTTAGAATTCTCATAGAGTGTTTGGGGCTGACTGGATGGTTCTTGGGATTGTGGGTGAGTTTTGTGGCTACTTGGCTATTTCTAACATTCTCAGCATGCCAAGCTTCTCAGTATAGGCTAACCGGCTGCTTCTTATTGCCATAGGAAGATGGGCAACATCACCTGTCTGCCTCCTGGGCACCTTGGCAAGCCAAACCTCTCAGGATTCGCTGCCTGGCTGCTTCCTAGGGCCTGAGGTTGAGTGAGCAAGACTGCCCATGTATTACATAAAGCCTCCCTTGGGTTTAGTCATATGGTACACCAGGCCAGGTATTTCTCAATGTTATCAGAAGGTGAGTGAGGGATATGTTGGCCAGCTGTTGGGGGAGGCTGGTTACTTCACAGGTCCCTTAGGTTGGTGGACTCTCAAGATGGCACTATGCAACAGTAGCTTGTGTGGATATTGGACTTTTTCTCCTGTCCAATGAAACCATATGGAAACCTGTCAATCCCCAGCAACTGGTCTCAGAGCTTGACACTGGCTCTATTTTCTGACAAAATGGTAATTAATAAGAGGTCAGTTAATAAAGAATATGGCCATGATTATGATTGTTTTACTCCTAAGTATGTTCACCTATCACTGGTGTACCCTGTAGTCTATAAGATTTCTGTATACAACCAAATGGAAATCCCACTCATTTTAAAGCACAGAGGACTGGAAGAATGACAACATTTTATGTTCCTTCAGTAATGAGAACCGTGCTATGGATTAAGGCTAAATATTAAGAAAAATTGGAATGAACCCTTGGGATATCTGACTATCTTAGTCCATTTTGTTCTGTAACAGAATACCAGACTGGGAAATTTATAAAGAACAGAAGCCTATTTCTCACAGTTCTAGAAGCTGGAAGGTCTAAGATCAAGGTGTCAGAAAGTTTGGTGTCTGGTAAGGACCTGGGCTTTGCTCCCAAGATGTAACCTTGAAAGCTGCATTCCCTGAAGAAACGCATTATTTGTCACATGACAGAACAGAAGTCCAAAGAAACGAAATGGGGAAGAACTTGCCCTTTTTTAATGTTAATATTTCCATCATGGCATGTTATCCACTAGCCTACCACAGATGTTTTATCCTATGATCATACCTTTAACTTATGCTGTTCATGATGTTAGTCCCTAGCTACATGTAGCTACTGAATGCTTACAATGTGGTCAGTCCAAGTATAGGTGTACCACAAGTTCACACTCTGGATTTCTCATTAATATTTTTATATTTGTTAGGTGTGTCAGTCAACTTTTCATTACCATGACCAAAAAACCTGATAAGAACAACATAGAGAAAGAAAAGTTTATTTGGGGTTCATGTTTTCAGAGGTTGAATCCATGGTTGACTGACTTCATTTTTCTGGGTCCAATGAGAGACAGAAAATCAGGGTGGAAGGGCTTCACAAAGGAAAGCTGATAAGCTCACTGAAGCCAGGAACCAGAGAAAAAGAGTGAGGGGCCATGGACAGATATAGTCCAGCCCATGTCTACGGTGATATACTTCTTCCAGCCATGCCTCACCTGCCTATAATTACTACCCAGTCAATAATCCATTTCAAATTATTAATCCATGAAATAGTTCATCCATTGATGAGGTCATAACTCTCATAATTTAAGGATTTTACCTCTGAACATTTCTGTATTATATAACACATGAGTTTTTCCAGGGATATTAATGATACAAATCATAATATTAGAGTTAAAATGATAAAACTTGGATATATCAGGTTAAATAAAATTTATTATAGAATTAATTTTACATGTTTATTTTAGTTTCTTGATATACATGTTATAAATTCATAAATTATGCTATGACTCAGATTACATTTCTATTCAGCAGCCCTATCATAAACACTCTCATGATGTTTTAGTCAGTTTTTTTTTTTTTTTTCTGCTGTGACTAAAAGACCCAACCAGAACAATTTTAGGGGAGGAAAAGTTTATTTGGGGGCTCATGGTTTCAGAGGTCTCAGTCCATGGAAAGCAGGCTCCATTCCTTGGGTCTCAAAGTGATGCTGAACATTATGGCAGAAGTGTGTGGTGGAGGGAAGCAGAAAGAGACTCCACTCACCAGATACAAATATATACACCAAAGCCACACCCTCAATACCCACCTCCTCAACCACACTCCACCTACCTTCAGTTACCACTCAGTTAATTCCTATCAGGGGATTAATCATTGATTAGGTTAAGACTCTCACAACCCAATCATTTCTCCTCTGAACCTTCTTGCACTGTCTCACATGTGAGCTTTTAGGGGGCACCTAGCAGCCAAACCATAACATATGACCAATAACTATAAATCTTTTTAGTCTCAATTAGATAGTTTATCCTCTCTGGCAACCACTTCTGATCTTTCCAACTCACTTCCTCTAGGATAACATCAGGACTTATAATCCATTCATCTTATTCTTTTTTTTTTCTTCACTATTCTTCATGCCTTTGATGTTTTGCCTTTACTATTCCCCTAATTGAAATTCCATAGTAAATCATTATTAATGTTTCCTTCTACATATCCTCAATTCTCTGGTTTTTCATTTTGACTTAATTGATTGATGAAACCACAACTTTGGTTAAAACAACTCTCCACCTGTGTTTCCCTGAATAACACTGCTGAATATGTCTGAAGAAAAAACACACAATCACGTTGGATGGTCTCACTCTAACTCCCTGGTCATGCTCTTCTAATCTAGTAGTTTACAAACTCTATTGTGCAGCAGACTCCCCAGGAAGACTTATTCAAACACAAATTTCTTGGCACCACTACTGAAATTACCTTTTGTTTTGGGTCTGAGATGGGACCAAATAATTCACATTCTTAACAAGTTTTAGGTAATTCTGACCCTGTTGGTCAGGGAACCACACATTGAGAACCATTGCTCTTACTAAGAGGACCTTAATGCTGCACAACAAATGTAGTATATTTCTCTCATTCGTTCAATTTACCACATCAGTAATTTGTGTTTCTCTTTTCTTTTTAAAACCTTAACTTATATCCATCTTTGCATCAAACTTCACTGAGAAAATTTAAAAATCAAAAATCAAAATAGAGTTTCCACATTCTATCACAACTCTGCATCCTTACTTGCAATTGTACCCATGCATTACTCTTCCAATCTGTTTCTATACATGAATTATCCATGCTGCTGCCCGAAACAAATTCTTAATATGAAGCAATCATATTCCTTCTTGACTCTAAAGGATATGGATTCAGCAATTATTCCCTCCTTTTCCTTTACCAATAAATGTTCCTTCTTTTCCTGAAAGTTTAAAATTTTACTCTTTCCCAAATAATAATACAAAAATCTGTTTTGATTCTATTTTTTCACCAGCATCTACTGTAACTCTCTGTTCCTATATGTAGAAACATTTCCAATGGAACTGACTGTCCCTAATTTACCATTAAGTTTCATTGTCTTTAATTTGTTTTCCTCTCACTTCTCTTAAACACACTCCAATCATTCCCTTCTTAATTTTATTTATTTGTTTATTGATTTTGTGTGTGTGTGTGTGTGAGTGTGTGTACCAGGGATTGAACTCAGGGGCACTTGACCACTGAGCTACATTTCCATCCCTATTTGGTATTTTATTTAGAGACAGGGTCTCACTGAGTTGCTTAGCACCTCACTTTTGCTGAGGCTGGCTTTAAACTCACAATCTTACTGCCTCAGCCTCCTGAGTTGCTGGGATTACAGGCATGCAGTACCATGCCTAGCCATTTGCCCACTTTATGACTGGCTTATTTTTTTGTAGTAAGCTTTTTGAGTTCTTTATATTTCTGGTTATTAATTCCCTGTCAGAATATCCAACAAAGATTTTCTCTTCTGTTGGCTCTTTCCTCATGCTCTTAATTATTTCCTTTGCTATGCAGAAGTTTTTGTTTTTGTTTTTAATTTGGTGACATCTATTTATTGATTGTTGGTATTATTTCCTAAGCGTTGTGAGTCTTATTGAGAAATTTATTGCCTGCACCTATATTTTGCAGTGTTGACCCTACATTTTATTCTAGTACCTTCAATGTTTCTGGTCTAATTATTTTTCTCCCTCAATCTACTGAAACTCTTCTTGGTCAAAGTAACTAATATTACCCAATATTTAATTCTTTCTTTTTTCCTCTTATTTGACCTGTCAACATCACTGGACACTTTCTTTGTTTGGATATATATTCTGTACTTATTTTTCAGAACTCCACAATTTCCTGGTTCTTTTCCTGCCTTGCTGATAGATCTTTTCACTCCCTTTTGATAGGTCCTCCTCTTTTCCATTGGAACAATGAAGAACCACAAGGTTCATTTCTTTGCCATCTTCCTTATTTACACTTAATAATTTGGTAATTCAATTAGTTTCTATGACTTTAAATGCCAACCCAATGCTTATAACTCCTGAATTATAGCTTGAGCCCAGATCTCTTTCTTAAATAAATGGTTATTCAACTGTTAATCTCACATTTCCTCTTGAATCTCAAAGAGACATTTCAAACTGAACATGTACACATTGAATTTGTTATATTCTCTCATTCAAAACTTGCTTTTAGTATTATCTTATTATTGTGGTTTGATGATAATTCCTCCCATCAACTTGCACAGACCAAAAGTGGGGGAGTCTTACTGGATTTTTTTTATTATTATTCCATATCCTATCTTACTAGCAATCCAGTTGGTTCTACTTTCAAAATATATTTGGAAGCTAACCACTTTTCATCACCTCCACTACCTCTTCCTTATTCTAAATCACCATTATATTTTGCCTGAGTTACCGTATTATCCTACTAATTTGTTTGTACATTCATCCTTACCTCCATGTAATATGCAGAAGTTTTTGTTTTTGTTTTTAATTTGGTGACATCTATTTATTGATTGTAATAAATAATAGATTTATTATTAATTAATAGATTAATTAATATGTAATAGATTTTATACAGAGTAGTCACAGTGAGACCTGTAAAAGTGAAAATTCTTACAATGATCTAATGAGAAACTATATAACATGATATCCCACATCTTCATTATTTTTTATCTTGTACATTTCCTACTATTCTCCTTTTTCACTCTACTCTATCTACCCATACCTCCTAGGTTCATTCCTCAAGAACCAAGTATTCTTTCACTCTAGGGTCTTTGTTCTGGCATATCTTAACCACGCGCAATAATGTTTGATACATTGCATATGCTCAGTAGATATTAGTGCACACACAAATACATTAAAAGAGCTTTTGAAATAATAAATAACATTCTTAAAGTATCTTAAGTCAGGAAGTAACTTGGTGTTTTCAAAAGGGCAAGTGAAAGCAACTTGAAGTTGTGGTATCAGGAGGGTAGTCATCACACAAGGCCTGTAATCTGTGGTAAGCTTATTCTTAAGTCTGATAGTGAGCTATTGAAGATATCTGATATATAGTCAAGATGTTTTCATTTACATTTGGTAAGTATCATACTGACAGTTCTATGGATATTGTATTGTAGGGTGACAGGGCTAAAGCATGAAGATCAGTTAAGAGTTCTTTGAGTTCTTTGCAATAATCCAGAAGACAGAGGAATGCTTACAACTTTCAACATCGCAAGACCCTTAGAGATTCCCTTTGCTCCCCCCTCATTATGTGGGATCATGATACTATTGCAAGTTTTAGAGGAAAATGGGATTATTAAGGTGATAACAGTGGAGGCAGAAAAAATATAGATGGATCTACACAATTATTAGAATTTCCAAAATAAAATAAATAAAGTGAAAAGAGTTTTTAGTTTAATTCTGAGCCATGAGGTGCCCTTATATTTTCAACTTAAGTTATTGAATTTTAGGTACTTGTTAAATTAAAAAGAAAAAGGAAATACATTTTTTCTACTCTGAAATTTGCCATTAAAGATGTCAGAGTCATGATTTTGGTCGTTAATAGCTATAATCTACATTTTTGAAAATTTTTTTCAGATTTTAAAAGGAAAATTGCAAGAAGTTATTCAAAAGAATACTTCATAAACAACACAAGGACTTTTTGCTTCCATAATTCAAAGTTCTTAATTGGGTCTCACAGATTAATGGAGCTTTGAAGTTACTTAGATGATATTATTCTTGTTCCAATGAACTATTTTTTATTCACTTATATTCCTACCATATTATTTGTCTGTAGAACAAAGACTCGATTGTTTCTTCAATTTGGATGAAATCCCAAATGTGGTTCCATTTCAAGTTATTCTGGGGAAATGCTTACAACTTTCACCTTTGTAAGAGTCTTAGAGCTTCCCCTAAATCCTTTCCCTCATTATGCAAAAACACAATACTATTTCAAGTTTTAGAGGAAAGTGGGAACAATTCTTTCTATCCATATAGTAATAGCTGCTATATATTTTACATTATGTGCCAGGTAGTATAGTAAATGTTAATTGGGTAAGATTCTGTTACTATAACATATGACAACCTTATGGTATTATGCTTGTTAATGTGCTATATATGAGGAATCTAAGATTTAGAAAAAAAAAGGGAAAACCAAAGTCATACATTCTAGCAAATGGCATAATTTTTTTTAAATCCAAGTCTAAGTTGGCCTATTTTCCTGCATCACACCATTTCTTCACATAATGAACATTTCATAAAAATATCAAAATTCCGGAATCTTTCTATAATCATGCCTTATATGTACATGGGAAATAATTTATTTGCATTAGCAGAAATCAAATTTTCTTAAGCTTCCCACTATAATGTCCCAGTGTAGATCCTGCCTAGGCAGGTAGCCACCTATCTCAATATTTGAAAATATTGCCCCTTGTGTTTTCTCTCTTGGTAGTGCTTTATTCCACTGTTTTTCATATTTAAATTTAAACTCTGACAATAGATATATGTATACCCATTTTTATTGTGGCACAAAGATATGAAATCAGCCTAGTTGCCCATAAACAGATAAATGGATGAGTAAAATACAATGAAGTATGTATGATTCAGTGTTAAAAATGATATCTTGTCATTTGAAGAAAAATGGATGAACCAGAAGACATCATGTTAAGCAAAATAAACCAGACAGAAAAAGATAAGAAAAGATAACCTGAAAGTAGAAGAGGACTACTGTGGGCTAGGGTTGGGGCCAGAAGAAGGAGAGAGAGAAGTGAGGGGAGTACAGAATGAGGGTGGATGGACAAGATCAATGGACAATATACACATGTATGAAAATACCATAATGAATCCTGCCAATGTACACAAATTATATTTTAATAATTATAGTACAAATTAAACTTTGAGATTGAGGGTGATTTTTAATGAAAGAGAGGACAAGAATGCACCTAACCATAATATAGAATAAAATCATTTTTCAACTTAAAGATTTTTCCATCCTTCAAATTTCAAGAGAAGAAAAAATATCTTCCTTTTATGATTGTAAGTCATGTAATATATGAATGGATTCCTAGAGCTTCCTTGCCAGTTATGTTTTCATAAATAGTATACATTATAACCCTACACCTAATAGAAGAAAAAAAGTAGGCCCAAATCTTCATCATGCTGGATTAGGCCCCAATTTCTTTAACAAGACTACTATAGCACAATAAATAAAATTGAGAATCAATAAATGGGATGGTTCAAACTAAAAAGTTAGCTGGGGTTGTGGCTCAGTGGCAGAGTGATCACCTAGCATGTGTGCGGCCCGGGTTCGATTCTCAGCACCATGTAAAAATAAAAAAACTCATTGTGTACAACTAAAGCAAATAAATAAACATTTAAAAAAAAAAAAAAAAAAAAACTAAAAAGCTCCTTCTCAGCAAATGAAACAATCAATGAGGTGAAGAAATAGCCTATAGAATGGGAGCAAATTTTTGTCACTTGCACATCAGATAGAGCACTAATCTCCAGGATATATAAAGAACTCAAAAAACTTAACACCAAAAATCAAACAACCCAATCATTAAATGGGCTAAGGACCTGAACAGACGCTTCTCAGAAGAAGAAATACAATCAATCAACAAATATATGAAAAAATGTTCACCATCTCTTGTAATTAGAGAAATGCAAATCCAAACTAAGGTTTCATCTCATTCCAGTCAGAATGGCATTTATTAAGATTACAAACAACAATAAGTGTTGGCGAGGATGTGGGGAAAAAGGCACATTCATACATTGCTGGTGGGATTGCAAATTGATGCAACCAATCTGGAAAGCAGTATGGAGATTCCTTAGAAAACTTGGAATGGAGACCACCATTTGACCCTGCTATTCCACTCCTTGGTCTAAACCCAAAGGACTTTAAAACAGCATACTATAGTGACACAGCCACTTCAATGTTTATTAGCAGCACAATTCACAATTGCTAAACTGTGGAAGCAATATAGATGCCCTTCATAGATGAAAATGGTAAAGAAACTGTGGTACATATACACAATGAAATATTACTCAGCATTATAAAGAATAAAATTTGTAAGTAAATGGAGGGAGTTGAAGAACATCATGCTAAGTGAAATAAGCTGATCCCCCAAAACAGGGACAGAATGTTTTCTCTGATAAGTGGATGCTAATCCATAATGGGCGGGCATGGGATGAACTGAGGAACTTTGGATGGGGCAAAGGAGAGGGGGGAGGGAGAAAAGGGGTAGAAAAGGTGGTGGAATGAGATGGACATCATTACCCTAGATACAGGTATGATTGCATGAATGATGTGACTCTACTTATGTACAGCCAGAGAAGCAAAAAATTCCATTACATTTTTGTATAATGAATTGAAGATCTTTCTACTGTCATGTATAACTTACTAGAACTAATAAAAAATAATGCAAAAAATAAAATAAAATAAATATTATACATTCTAGTGTCTGTTTTTAACATAACATACTATATTTAATATGGTAGAATGAAATTTGAAATGGTTTCTGAAGAAATAAATGGAAATACTTATAAGGCTGGAGATTATAGGATTGATCTTCTTATCAATGTATACATGTATTGAAATGCCCACTGTAAACCACAAATATGTACAAGTATCATGTCAATTTATTTATTTATTTTTATTTTTTATTTTTTTTGGTACCGGGGATTGAACTCAGGGGCACTCGACCACTGGGTCACATCCCCAGACCATTTTTGTATTTTATTTAGAGACAGGGTCTCACTGAGTTGCTAAGTGCCTCGCCATTGCTGAGGCTGGCTTTGAACTCGCTATCCTCCTGCCTCAGCCTCCCAAAGTGCTGGGATTACAGGCGTGCGCCACGGCGCCCGGCTTTGTGTCAATTTAAAAACAAAACTTCAAAAAACTCAAATCATAATTATCAGTAACTCAGGATTTATAAAAGTTCAAATGAGATATAAATTATAATGCATTTTATATTACTAATTTTGGTTAGCAAAAATATAACCATTACACTGTACTGTATTTTAAAATTGTTTAGGTAATTTTGTAATTTAATGGTAGAGGTCTGATTGGGAATTGGGAACTTTGTGTTCCACCTGGAGTTCAAATACAAAATATCAAGTAAATCACAATCTCTGAATTTCAGCTATTTGTAGTAGACATAAAATGTGTTAGGAAGAATATCAGTGCTTTTGAAACTTTTTGAAAAAGAGTCTATATAAAAATATGTTCTGATAATTATTCATGCCATATGAACTTTGGCTTATCTGTCCTTATAAGCTTTATGTTAGTAGTCCAAAAGCCTTTTTAAAAATACTTGATGATGTAGAGTAACATTGGGTTTCAAGCTGTTAAATTTTAGAGAAATTTCTAAGAATTGTCACCAATTAACACCTTCTATAAGGAAGAATGTTTTATTAGGTCTCTAATCAGAAATGATATCTTCTGAACAAAGTTCAAAAAGGCATTCATATTCACATTTCTTCATTTAAATTAGTTATACTCATTTTTTTTCTGGTGCTGTATCAATTAATATATAAGAATATTAGGTTTAGACATGGTGAAAGACACCATTCTTATTGTTATTTATAATGTAAGCTACAGTTAACTTTATAAAGACATTTATAAAAATTCTTTAAAATGCATGCAACAGAATTAGATATAAACGTTTTAAGTTCTTATTTGGATGGTTCTAAAATTATTTTATTTTTATAAATTTGATCATTAGAAAACAAGTGCATAGGAAAAGTAAATATTGAGAATACATATACTTAAAAATTCTATCAAAGATTCTTATGGAATTTAAATATGGTAGGAAATAGATATTTATACTTAAAATTAGTAAACTGTACATGAAACCTCGAGAAATGTCATCTATTATGAAAATTCAGAATGCCCTAGAAATAAGGGTAGGAGAATCCCATAGAACTACATTTATTTATCCTAACTACAAAAGTTGAAATCAAAGGACAAAAGGTTAGCTACAGAAAACAGAGATGGAAGGGAAAATATTATTTCTGAAATTCAAGTTTAATGATAAGAAGACCTGAGTAGCAATACTATTTTTAGTAATAGCAGCTATAAAAAACAGGAGGCTAATATGAGAGATCTTGTTCTTTATGTATATTCCAAAAAGATTCAGGTAGGATTTAAAGACAATCTTTGTTGGAATTAATCATACATTTTATTTTATTAGAAATCAGATTAGGTAAATATATTTACAACAATAAAACCGTAAAAAAGTGAAAAAAAAAATAAAATAAAAACACTAGACATGTCCAAAAAAGGGAACCATCTTGAAGTGGAAAAAAATGTATAGGTCTGAAAGATCATCAATGCAAGCAAAAAGGAATAACCACAATATTTTAGAACCCATTTAAATATGAAATGAAACAAAAAATAGTACAAACTCAAACCAATGAAAGTTTCATGAAACAAGAATGCACAATATAAATCTAAATAAGAGCAGAAAGTGGACATAAATTTGACAATGAAAAACAATAAACAAGTAGTCAGTCTCAAGCAACTTAAATTTTAAGGGGGGGGAAGCATGGAAGAATTAAAGGTAAACCAAAGATACCCACAATGAGTAAAATAGAAATGAAAGGAAAATACCAGAATAGGTGTAATAATATATAATGTAAAAAAGAAAGCTTTCTAAGAGAAATCTTTTAAGTTCGTAGATCAAAAAGCCATTAACTGTCAGATAAAATTCATAAAAGACAACTAGATGTCCACTGCTCAAATAATTTTGCTTTAATGTTAAAGAACAATGCTTAAATTACACAATGGGAAAACAAGCATGCTTCTACATTCATCCCCAAAACTTTCTTTTTGTACTGGAAACTGAATCTAGAGGTACTTAACCACTGAGCCACATCCCCAGCCCTTTTTTTTTTTTTTTTTTAATTTTGACACAGGGCCTTGCTTAGTTTCTGAGGCTGGCCTTGAACTTGCAATCCTCCTGCCTCAGCCACCCGAGTGTCTGGGATTATAGGCATGCACCCCTGCCCTTGGCCCCCCCAATTTTTTTTTTTTTTTTTTTTTTTTTTGTGGTACCGGGGATTGAACTCAGGGGCACTCGACCACTGGGTCACATCCCCAGACCTTTTTTGTATTTTATTTAGAGACAGGGTCTCCCTGAGTTGCTAAGTGCCTTGCCATTGCTGAGGCTGGCTTTGAACTCACGATCCTCCTGCCTCAGCCTCCCAAAGTGCTGGGATTACAGGCGTGCGCCACCGCGCCCGGCTACCAAATAATTTTTGATTCTGCTTCCTTCTTCATTTCACCAAGTTTAAGAAATGGGCTTTAGAATTCTATAACAAGCAGAATAGTTGTTACTATGCAAAAAAAAAAAAAAAAAAAAAAAAAAGATTCAGATATGTAAGGGCTTGCAATGTTGGCTTCAACATACAAATACAAATTTTTCCCAAAGAAATTCTGGAAAATTATGATATACTCACAGTTGTCTCTCTCCTCCACACCTCTGTCCCTGCCAAAATGGCTAATGGAATGTAGCCAAAGAAGTAAATCTATATTAATCTTCTAAAATATAAAATGGAGCTACATAATTAAGATGAATAGGTTTATATTGTAATAATATACAGTTTTCATATTTCAATAGTTTAACATACATACATTGGTGTATTTTTCACTATTTCCATATATTCAACATATGATGGACATAACTAGAGATCCAGGCTAATGAGACTTCCACAATCTGTACCGTCACTGGTCATTGAAGCAGGGAAAGAGTGTTGACAATTTTACACCTGTTTTTCTGTGTTTTGTGCCAGAAGCAAGTCTTTTCCTCACAGCTTATTGTCCAGTATTGGTTGTAGGACCCTGCTTTACTAAAAGGAAATTGAAAAATATAGTAGTTTTTATGTGCAAAGGAAAGAAAGGCTGGATATTGGTGAAATATATGACGTTTATAATAGAAAGCTTTGACATACTACAAGATCAGAGGAATTTTTTTCAACACTGAGCCGATACATAACCAGATCTACGATCCTTACTGTTATTGAAACTAGGGATACTGCTAAAACTCATATGCATTCAAGAAATACATGTTCAATATTTACTGTGTGCTGGTAATGGTGCTATATGATGAGAATATGGCCATGAACAAAACACAGTTCTTACCATCATGGAAGAGAGAAAATCAATAACAATTACATGAGTTCAAAAACATTTTGAAACAAAAAGGACAGAAACTTTACATTCAAATTTTAGACTGCAAATAGAGGAGAAAACTTTAGGCAGCATTCACTAGACATATTCACATTTTAATAAATTGTTTGAATGAAAGATGAGATTGAAAGAAAAATTGAAAATGAAATCTGAAGGGACAGACAGTATTAAAAGATGGCTGCAGGATCTCTGGTTTAAATGGAGCCTGCCTAGCAGACTTGAGGCAGCTACTCACATAAGTTTATACAAATGAATGTAAAAAAATCTTTACAATGCACAAAAACTCTAATCAAAGTGAAAGCATAAGATTAATGGGCAAAGAATGCTCACATTTTACAGGAATTTTCACCAGTACAAAGCAAATAGACTCATAGTTAGAACAAAAACAATAAAACTTAACTAACTTCTACCTCATGAAATAGTCTGCATAATTTACTTAATAAAAGAAAGAGACTTCTTCCTTCCACCAATGACTGATCAGTCTGAATTATCAGGCCACATTCACTGTATTGTACAGGAAATATTTTTGAGGCAACAAAAAATGAAATGAATTCATCATTTAAACAAAGCAAACATATAAAACAGGATTTTTACAAACCTGAATGCAGAAGAATAGAGACAAAAATGATAAAGAAGATAATACCACAAGACTAGGATCCTAATTAGAATAAGAAGAACCCCATGTTTATATAAATATATAAAAATATACTCTACTGTCATGTATAACTAGAAAGAACAAATAAAAATAAATACACACATAAAAAAGAAGATAATAGACACACAGAATGGAAAACAGAAATACATTATATAAAAGACTTGAATTAAATAAAGATTGTGACATGAGAGAGAATTAATAATCAGGAAATAAATAAAATAAATGTAATATAAACAAAATTTTCTGAAGGTAAAAAAAAAGCAACAAAAGATGGCCCACATATTGAAATATTTAATCACTTTCTAGAAAAATCAATACAAAAAAATCCACAACTAAACAAATGTTGACATGAACCTGAAACCAAAATGCTTGAGGAAACAATAGAATAAGTTGTCTACAATTGGACATAAATCAAGTTAGCCTCACACCCCACATCAACAATACTAGAAGCAACTAGGTGAATTTCTTTATAGTGGGTAAAACATTGTGATTCAAGAATTTAAAACACAAATAAGTTGTGTTTCATGACCAAGAGAAAAATAATACCATGTTCATATATATTAGTGCTCAGAAATCACATTAGTCACTTTGGAGAAACAGAAAAATCAAATAAAAATATGGAAATGTGCTGCACCTGACTAAAAGGTTAAATAAAATTAGGAACTAAAAATGAAAATGGTTTAAAAGGGTTGGTTGTGGACTCCAACAAATGAGAAAAATGCAAATTGATATAAATTTTTTAAAAGTTAGGTATAATGCCAAACACTATTCTGGATAATACCTGATAAAAACTAACAACGATATTTTAAACAGTATATAATTCCAAATAGTATTGGCAAAGTTTAGCAACAGACTATTTTTTGAAAGCTTGTATATTAGCATACAAGAAACATCTCCATGAATTATAGAATAGATAAACATAAAGGGACAATATATGACCAAAATGAACAATGATGGCAAAAACCACAAATCAAAACAAATTTGAATCACAGTAATATAAGCATCTGAAAATTTTCAGCCACATATCTATTAGTGTCTATTTTGAAAATGAACTTGAAAGAGCAATTGTATCATCTTTTAAAATAACCAGTGAGACCACCAAATATGAATGCTGATATGAGCCAACAGAAATGTAAATCAAAGAATCATTCATAGCATTGATTTTTTATAATGTAAACAAAATGTGTTTTGCATATGTGTAGTACTCAGAGATTTGCCAAGTACTGTCTTAAGTGTTTTGCATATATTGTCACTTAATATTTATGATAATCATTTGAACTAGCTAATATGCTCGTTCTGCTAGAACTAATATTACCCAAAAGACAAAAGATAACAAGTATTGACAAAGGTGTAGAGAAAAGTAAAGCCTTGTACACTAGTCATGGGAGCATAAATTATTACAAACTTACTGGAAAACAGTATGGAGGTTCCCCAATAAACTACAATAGAATCACATCTGATCTAGACATCACACTTTTGGATGTATATTCCAATAACAAATCTGCTGAAAAAGAATTTAGAAAAACTATTTACTCACAATAACCTCAAAAATAAAATAAAATAAAATAAAAAGCTAGTTGCTGGGGCACACACTTATAATCCAAATGGCTTGGGAGGGTGAGGCAGGAGGATCTCAAGTTCAAAGCCAACCTCAGCAACTTAGAGAAGCTCTAAGCAACTCAGTGAGATCCTGTATCAAAATTAAAAAATAAGACGTGGCTGGGAATGTGGCTCAGTGGCTAAGTACTCCTGGATTTAATATCTAGTAACAAACAACAAACAAACTTTGGAATTAATTTAATGAAAGATGTCAAGTACCTCAACAGTAAAATCTATAGAATATTGAATAAAGAAATTCAAGACCTTATAAGATGGAAAACCCTACCATGTTTTTGGATTGAAAGAATCAATACTATTAAAATGGTGGTATACCACACTCACAGTGAGGGGTTGCTGTAGAGTTTTGTGGGAGGAGTTCCCAGAGGCAGAGCTCCTAGAGGTGGGGTTTGGGTCTAGGTAGAATCCCTCATTCCCCCATCGCCCATTCCCACCCAGTGCTTTGTTGAGTGACATTTGGTCTGAACATTTAAATCAGCACACCTCCAGAGCCTGGCTGCTTCCATTCTGCACTGGTAGTCTGCACCCCTGGAGTCTCCCCTGGGCTCCACTTATGTGGCAGAGGAACCAGTCCTTTACCTCCTCCACTACCCCCAGTTCCCCTACTTTCTGACCTCCTGGGCTCAGTCCCAAAGTACATTTTTACCCCCTACCCCCACCCTGTACCTGCCAGATCAAGATCCCCATAGTCTGCAGCTGATCCTGCTAACTGGGAGACTCAAAGGGTAAGAGGAATCTCTTGGGTCTGAGTGTCCTGAATTCCCCTGGATACAATGCTCTCCACGCCTGAATTTCACCTGTTTTTTTTTCTTTTTTTTTAATTTTATTTTTATAATTTTTAATATGTACAACTCATAGTGCATATATTTAGTATCTTTTTACATACAACTGTTTGTATACAAAGTATATTCGTACAATTCAGGTCTTCAATCATGCATTAAGGAAAATGATATCTGTCTCATTCAACCACCTTTTTTTTTCTCCCCCTCCCTCCCCTCTTGCTCCCTCCTTCCCCCTCCCTTCCCTTTGACCATTCTAGTGTTCTTCTGATCCTCCTATGTACCCCCATCCAACAATACTGTGAACTAGCCTCCTGATATCAGAGAAAACATTTGGTACATGGATTTTTGAGACTGACTAACTTCACTTAGCATTATGTCTTCCAACTTCATCCATTTACCTGCAAATGCCATTAATTTGTTTTCTTTTATTGCTGAGTAAAATTCCATTGTGTGTATATACCACATTTTCTTAATCCACTCATTTACTGAGGGACATCTAGGTTGGTTCCACAACCTAGCTATTGTGAATTGCGCAGCTACAAACATTGAGATAGCTGTGTCACTGTAATATGCTGTTTTTAAGTCCTTTGGGAATAGACCCAGGAGTGGGATGGCTGGGTCATAGGATGGTTCCATTCCCAGTTTTCCAAGAAATCTCCATACTGCTTTCCATAACGGTTGCACCATTTTGCAGTCCCACCAGCAATGTATGAGTGTGCCTTTTTCCCCACATCCTCTCCAACATTTATTGTTGCTTGTGTTCTTGATGGCTGCCATTCTGACTGGAGTGAAGTGAAATCTTAGAGTAGTTTTGATTTGCATTTCTCTAATTGCCAGCGATGTTGAACATTTTTTCATGTATTTGTTGATTAATCGTGTATCTTCTTCTGAGAGGTGTCTTCTCAATTCCTTAGCCCATTTATTGATTGGGTTATTTGTTTTTTTAGTGTAAAGTTTTTTGAGTTCTTTATATATTCTAGAGATTAGTGTTCTATCTGATGTGCATGTATTAAATATTTGTTCCTTCACCTGGTTTTGTAGTCACACTCTGGGTTGTGGCAGGCCTCTGCCAGGTCAGGTTTTCGGACCCAACTGGAATTACACAGTTATAGGTGCTCTGGTTTGGACCCACACCTGTTGGCCACCATAGGGCAGCAGGAAATAATGGAGCTGTCCTGGCACTCTGTGGGCTACCAGGACACGTGCCGCATGTTTCCCACATGAGAATACAGTATTGCTCACCCACTGGATCAGTTCAGCAATGTCCTTGATTACTGATTTCTCTGTTTCAAGACATATCATGGTGCCACCTGAAATGCGGGTTTTCTTAACCCCCCTGTACAATTTGCCTGTGGTGGATCTGCATAGGTGGCAGCAGATGCTGGCAGTATTTCTTTTATTTTTAAAATTTTATTCTATCCAAACTTCTGAGTCCCTAGGCTATTCTGAGAGTCAGATATTAAATCCCAGTAAGGTTTCTTTTTACCCACCTCAAAGAGAAGCTTTTTGTCTGCTTTCCTGGTCTCATGACACAGAGCAGTTTGGAAAGTAACCTCTACTCCAGTATATTGACCAAATCCACTTGTTCCACTTTTCTCAGCATCTTTCCCACCTGTAATTCCAGTAACTCATTAACTCTACAGCAACCCCTCACTGTGAGTGATGTAGACAACACCCACAACCAGCACTACTTCATACAGACCAGAAGGGAAGCTGAGAACAGACAACTTGAGTAGCAAAGAAACAGAACTTCATAGCCTCCCACTAGTAATCTTGTGTACAATACATACCTCAAGAAAAAAAAAAAGACAATTGGGAACATGAAGGAGCCCTAATTAGGAAGGGCTGTTGTAGCTAGCTGGAAGCCATGGGTTCCACCTGATATGTATGTGACGCACCTGTAGGCACCCGCAAACCTGAAGGTATATAACCGGGTGAAAGCGGTCCGAGTTAGGAGAACGGAGAATTCAGTCAGCCGGGCAGTCACTCGGTCGGTCAGAAGAATCAGAGCGGCCAGAACGTAGGCAGAGCGGTTACAGAAGAGAAACCAGATAGAAGAAGTAATGACTGGCCAGAGTTAGGCCGAGGCTCCAGAGGACTGGTCAGAGTAAGGCCGAGGCTCCCGAGGAAGACAGAAGACAGAAGACAGAAGAAGGAAGAAAGAAGAGAGAAGAAAGAAGCTCTAGTCTTTCTCTAAGCTAAGCTCTATCTTTCTTTAAGAAAAATCTTTCTTTCCCTCTCTAAGCTCTAAGAAAGTAGAAGTAAAAGTAGTAAAAGCTTAACTCTGCCTCCGAGAGTTTTTCCTCCCGGTTTACGGTACCAGACAGGAACAGACTACCAACATATAATATTACAATATTAATTTTTTGGAGGGAGGAGATACCAGGGATTGAACTCAGGGGCACTCAACCACTGAGCCACATCCCCAGCCCTATTTTGTATTTTATTTAGAGACAGGGTCTCTCACTGAGTTGCTTAACACCTTGCTTTTGCTGAGGCTGGCTTTGAACTCTGAATCCTCCTGTCTCAGCCTCCTGAGCCGATGGGATTATAGGTGTGTGCCACCATGTTTCACATTATAGAAAACTTTTTGACCACTGCAATGGAAACAATTCCTTAATCTTACATTAAGAAATTTTAATACAAAATATTGTGTCCCTGAATGATTCATGGACATTTGTATGTATACATATTTGACTCACTCTTCTCACTTCTATCATCTCTTGAAGGTGGTTATTTTCTTGACTCTGTCTTTTGAGCACTAGGGTTTTTGATTAATATAGTTTGGTTTTGTTTTATATATTTTTGGTATTGTTTTTCTCCTATTTCTCTTGATAATCTTCCTCTCTTTCCTTTTGCTAACAGCCAAGTGCTATTGTTCTCTCTTTCACTCTACTTTTAGATCCTCACTACTACTCTCTTTTATTCTCCCCCACAATTATTACATCCTACATCTCTTCTTCATTCTCCCTCTTCACCTTTGTGAAATACCACCAAATCCTTTTGCAGACATACTGTTTCTACTGTTGACAATTGCTTACCATACCATTTCTGTTTATAGTGCCAATTAACATTGTAGATGTCAAAATAAGAACTAAGTATTTAGTTTAATGCTGTATATTGTTTGCATTGGTTGCTGTTATTATTTGACTCCCCCTAAAATGTGAGGTACTAGAAACCTTCAGGGCCACTATAAATTCATAAGATATAAGCTCTGCTGCCTTAGATTCTTACTGATAAATGGGTAGACATAGAAATGGTATGAAAATGCAAGGGAACAAACCATCCCCCCCCCCAAAAAAAAAAACAAACAAAATATTTCATTAACAGAATCCAATGATAAGGAAATGTCTAGGCAGAATTTAGAAAGTTCATAGTTAAACTGATTGTGAGGTAAAAGATGATGTAAGCAGTGAAATCAGAGAGAAAATCCAGAAAGTGAAAGATCACTTTAATAAGGAGGTAGAAGTCCTGAAAAAGAATCCATTGAAAATTGTCAAAATTAAGGAATCAATTAACCAAATTGAAAACTCAATGGAAAACATCACCAAAAGACTAGACTATTTGGAAAATAGAGTTTCAGGCAATGAGGACAAAATATATAATCTTGAAAATAAGGTTGATTGCAGGAGCCCTGTTTGGGGAGATAGCTAAGATTGCGCTTGACTACGGGCCATAGACATTTTTGGGCATTTCTGCCTTCTGTAGTCTCACGGGAGTTGGCCCAGGATCTCGAGAGATTTGAGCCGTGACTCAACAGATTGAGCTAGCGCCATTCCTGCTTGGGCACATGGGATGAGACCAGAGAGAGAAAGGACAGGGTTATCGCTATTGTATAGATATATTGTAGTTTCTTGTAAGAGTAGGTGCCTTGGTTTCTTGTGAGAGTGTGTATGTGGTGTTAGAAATTACAAGGGACAGAGACAGAAAGATTAAAGAATTTTTTTGTCTCCATCCTGTCTCTGGACTCCTTCCCACGATGCTGCCGTTCCAGGCTGCAATCCCTTTCCGGAGACAACAGTTGATCATGGAGAAAAAATGTTAAGAGACCATGAACGAACTTTCAAGAAATATGGATTAACATAAAAAGACAAAATTTAAGATTTATCAAGATAGATAAATTCTCAGAAATACAAACCAAAGGAATATTAAATCTTTCCAATTAAAAAATATCAGAAAATTTCTCAAACCATAAGTATGAAATGGAAAATTAAATACAGGAGGCTTAAAGGACTCCAAATATACAAAATTACAACAGACCTACATCAAGGCACATTGTTATAAAAATGCCCAATAAACAAAATAAAGATAGGATTTTAAAGGATGGTAGAGAAAAATGACAGATCACATTTAGAAGGAAACCAATCCAGAACTCAGCTGATTTCTCAACCCAGACCCTAAAAGATAGGAAGTCGTGGAATAATATATACAAATTCCTGAAAGAAAGTGGATGCCAACCAAGAATTCTGCACCTAGCAAAATTAAGCTTCAGAATTGATGAGGAAATAAAACACTTCTACAATAAACAAAAGTAAAAAGAATTTACAATTAGAAAGTGTATACTACAAAATACACACACTAAAATATTTCATGAAGAAGAAATGAAAGTTAAAAACCAGCAAAGGGAGGTAAAACACTGGAAAAAATAGTCAATCAAAGGAAAATCTAATTCATATTAAAAAGCAGAAATAAAATGACAGGGAATAAAAGTTCTTTCTCAATAATAACGTTTAATGTAAATGTCCTTAACTCATCAATCAAATGACATAGACTGGCAGAATTGATGAAAAAAACAAGACCCAACAATATGCTGTGTCCAAGAGACTCACCTCATAGGCAAAGACACCCACAGACTGAAGAACAAAAGGATATGAAAAAACATATCATTCACATGGAACTCATAAAGAATCAGGGATTTCTATCCTCACATCAGATAAAATGGAATTCAAGTCAAAGTTCATCAGAAGAGACAAAAAAGGGCATTTCATATTGCTGAATGGAATTATACAACAGCAAGAAATAATGATCATAGAGATTTATGCCTCTAAAAATGGAGCATCTATGTAAATCAAACAAACCCTTCTCAATTTCAAGAATTAAATAGAGCACAATACAATAATACTGGGTGACTTTAACACACCTCTCTCACCACTAAATAGACCATCCTAACAAAAACTAAATAAATAAACTATAGAATTAAAAACAACAATTAATAATATAAACTTAAGCAACATATATAAAATATTTTATCCATCAAAGACTAAACACACTTTCTTCTCAGCAACACATGTATCATGTTCTAAAATAGACCATATCTTAGGCCACAGAGAATCGCTTAGCAAATAAAAAAATATAGAGCTAATACCTTACATTCTATCAGATTATAATGGAATAAAATTAGAAATCAACAGCATAATGAAAAATAGAAACTACTCTAACACATGAAGACTAAATAACACACTACTGAATGACCAATGGTTATCAGAAAAAGTCAGGATGAAATAAAGCACTTAGAGCTAAATGAAAATAGCAATAAAACATATCAAAATATTTGGGACACTATGAAGGCCATTCTAAGAGAGAAGTTTATAGCATTGAGCTCATTTATTAAAAAAAATAGAAAATCACCAAATAAATAACATAACATTACATCTCAAGGCCATAGAAAAATAAGAACAAATAAATACCCAAAGCAGTAGAAGACAGGAAATAATTAAAATGAGCTGAGTTGAGCATGTTGGCACATGCCTGTAATACCAGTAGCTTGGGAGGCTGAGGCAGGAAGATTGTGAGTTCAAAGCCAGCCTCAGCAACAATGTGAGACCCTGTCAACTCAGTGAGTCCCTATTAAAAAAGGGACAGGGGATGTCGTTCAGGGGTTGAGCTCCTTTGGATTTATTCCCCATAATCAATAAAATAAAATAAACCAGAGCTGAAATCAATGACATTGGAACAAGAAAAAATCAACAAAACAGAAAATTGGTTCTTTGAAAAAAAAATAAAAAGAAATAAAACTGATAAACCCATAGGCATGCTAACAGAGAGAAAGACAGAATAAATAAAATTTCTAAAATTCATGTTGAAAAAGGAAATATCACCTTGGACACCACTGTAGTACAGAAGTAACAATCAGAAACTATTTTAGAAACTTATACTCCAACAAAATAGAAATTTTGAAGACATTGACAAATTTCTAGAGACATGTGACCTACCCAAACTGATCCAGGAGGACATAGAAAATTTTAATAGATTTTGAGCAATGAAATTGAAGATGCCATCAAAAGCCTACTAACAAAGAAGAGCCTAGGGATGGATAGATTCTCAGCCAAGTTCTAAGAGACTTTCAAATAAAAACTAACACAAATCCTCTTCAAATATTTCCATCAGACAGACAAGAAGGGAATATATCCAAACTAATTCTATGAAGCAAGTGTCACCCTGATACCAAAACCAGATAAAGGCACAGCAAGGACAGAAAACTTCAGACCAATATTCCTGATTTTAAGCAAAAGAAAGAAATTAAAGGGTTACAAATAGGAAAAGAAAAGCTCAAACTATCCCTGTTTGCTGATGACATGATCTTATATTTAGAAGGACAAAAACCTCCACCAGAAAACTTCTAGAACCCATAAATGAATTCTACAAAGTAGCAGGATACAAAAATTAACACTCATCAATCAATTATGTTCCTATACACCAATGATAAATCAGCTGAAAGACAAATTAAGAAAACTATCCCATTCACAATAGCCTAAAAAGAAAAAGAAAAAGAAAGAAAAGAATAAAAGAAAAAGAAAAAAAAAAAACAGGAAATCAATATAATGAAAGAGGTGAAAGACCTCTATAATAAAAACTATAGAAAACTAAAGAAAATAATTAAATAAGACCTCAGAAAATGAAAAGATCTTCCATGTTCTTGGATAGGCAGAATTAATATTGTCAAAATGGCCATACTACCAAAGGCACCAAGCAGATTTAATGGAATTCTTATTAAAATTCCAGTTATGTTCTTCATATGAATAGAAAAATGAGCCATGAAATTAATTGGGAAAATAAGAGGACCAGAATAGCCAAAGAAATCCTTAGGAAAAAAAAAATGAAGTAGGGGGCATCATACATTAGACTTTAAATTATCCTACAGAGTTATAGTAACAAAAACTGCATGTTAGTGGTATGAAAAGAAACATGAATATCAACGGAACAGAATAGAAAACACAGAGATAAACCCACATAAATAGTTATCTCATACTAGACAAAGGTGCCAAAAACACACATTGGAGAAAAGAGCCTCTTCAACAAATAGTTCTGGGAAAACTGGAAATCCATATGTAATAAAATAAAATTAGACCCCTATCTCCCACCTGTAAGCTGCCTGTCATGGCCAGCCACGGCGCCGCGGGAGGAAAACTCGGAGGCAGAGTCAAGCTTTTACTACTTTTACTTCTACTTTCTTAGAGCTTAGAGAGAAAGAAAGATTTTTAGAGAGAAAGATTAAAGCGAGCTTTTCTTCTTGTCTTCTTAGCTTAGAGTCTCTTAGAAAGATAGAGCTTAGCTTAGAGAAAGATTAGAGCTTCTTTCTTCTCTCTTCTTTCTTCCTTCTTCTTTCTTCTGTCTTCTGTCTTCCTCAGGAGTCTCGGCCTAACTCTGGCCAGTCATTACTTCTTCTATCTGGTTTCTCTTCTGTAACCGCTCTGCCTATGTTCTGGCCGCTCTGATTCTTCTGACCGACTGAGTGACTGCCCGGCTGACTGAATTCTCCGTTCTCCTAACTCGGACCGCTTTCACCCGGTTATATACCTTCAGCTTTTCGGGTGCCTACAGGTGCGTCACATACATATCAGGTGGAACTTATGGCTTCCAGCTAGCTACAACAGCCCTTCCTAATTAGGGCTCCTTCACCCACCCTATACAAAACTCAACTCAAAATGGATCAAAGGCCTAAGCATTAGACCATAAACCCTACACCTATAGTAGAAAATGTAGGCCTAATATTCCACCATGTCAGCTTAGGAAACGACTACCTCAACAAGACAACCAAAGCACAAGAAATAAAATTGAGAATAAATGGGATAGTATCAAACTAAAATCTTTTCACAGCAAAGGAAACTTTAACACCATGAAGGGAGAGACTACAGAATGGGAGAAAAATCTTTGCCACCCACACCTCAGATAGAATAATAATTTCCAGGATAATAACAATAACCCAATCAATAATGGGCAAAAAATGAACAAAAATTTCATAGAAGAAGAACTATGAATGGTCAACAAATATTTGAAAAAAAGTTCAACATCTCTAGCAATTAGAGAAATGCAAATTAAAACGACACTGAGATTTCATCTCACTCCTCTCAGAATGGCAATCATCAAGAAAATAGGTAACAATAAATGTTGGCAAGTATAAGTGGAAAAGGATACATTCATACATTGTTGGTGGGGCTTCAAACTGGTTTAACACTCTGAAAAACGGTATGGAGATTCCTCAAAACACTTGGAATGGAACCACCACTTGACCCAGTTATCCCACTCCTTGGTATATACCCAAAGAACTTAAAATCAGCATACCACAGTGACATGGCCACATCAATGTTTATAGCATCCAATTCACAATAGCTAAGCTATGGAGCCAACTTGGGTTCCCTTCAACAGGTGACTGGATAAAGAAATTGTGGTATGTATACACAATGAAATATTATTCAGCCATAGTAAAGAATGACTTTGTGACTTTTGCTGGTAAATGGATGGAACTGTGGACTATTTTGCTAAGTAAAATAAGCCAATCCACAAAATCCAAAGGTTGAACATTGTCTCTGATATGTGGATGCTAACACATAACAGGAAGGGGGAGGGAAAGAGTAGAAGTTCAGTGGATTAGACAAAGGGAAATGAGGGGAAGGGAGAGGGTACAGGAGTAGGAAAGACAGTGAAATGAATATGACTTAATTTCCTTATGTACATAATATTAATACACTACAGATAATCTCTACATTATGTACAACCACAAGACTGGGATTCTACTTAGAATAAGATGAACTCCATGTTTGTGTGAATATGTCAAAATATACTCCATTGTCATGTGTAACTAAAAAGTACAAATTTAAAAAAATGGCCAGAATACCAAATAGCATTATACACATTCAATGCAATAGCCATCAAATTACCAATTACATTCTTCACAGAATTCAGAAAAGCAATTCTAAAATTCATTTGGAAAAGTAAGGGATCTGGAATAGACAAAGCAATCCTGAGAAAAAGAGTGATGCTAGAGGAATCACAATACAAGATCTCAAAATATACAACAGAGCTTCAGTAAAAAGAACAGCATGATATGGCATCAAAACAGACATGGAGACCAATAAAATAGAATAGAAGACACAGAGACAAACACATAGATAAAGTTGTCTCATAGTAGATAAAGGTAACAAAAACATGCTTAACAAATGGTGCTGAGAAAACTAGAAATCTATTTGTAGAGAAAGGAAACTTGAACTCTATTTCTTGCCACGCACAAAAGTCAACTCACAGTTAATCAAAGACCTAGGAATTAGACACGAAGCTCTGCACCCACTACAATAAAATGTAGGCCAAACACTCCAACATGTCAGCTGAGGAACTGACTTCCTTTTATTATTTTAATTTTTAGTTGGACAGAATAACTTTATTTATTTATTTTTATGTGGTGCTGAGGATTGAACCCACTGCCTCACACATGCTAGGCAAGCGCTCTACCTCTGAACCACAATGGCAGCCCAGGAACTGACTTCCTTAACAAGACTCCTAAAGCACAAGAAGTAAGACCAAAATCCAATAAATGGGATGATATCAAATTAAAAAGCTTCTTCACCTTTTCCCCCACATCCTTGCCAACATTTATTGTTGCCTGTATTCTTGATGATTGCCATTCTGAGAGGAGTGTGATGAAATCTTAGAGTAGTTTTGATTTGCATTTCTCTAATTGCTAGAGAGATGTTGAACACTTTTTCATATATTTGTTGATCAATTATATTTTTTCTTCTGTGGAGTGTCTGTTCAGTTCTTTAGCTCATTTATTGATTGGGTTATTTGTATTTTTGGTGTTAAGTTTTTTGTGTTCTTTATAGATCCTATAGATTAATGCTTTATCAGAGGAGGTACACTTAGAAAAATGAGAAATAGGTAGGCACCCGCCGGAAGGAGCGACTCAGCCACCAGCTCGCCTGGCCCCCAGTTCTTGCCTGGCTCCAGGTTCATGCAGCCATCGCCTCTGGGGCTGGGAATAGCAGGTCCCCACTGCTGCAGACAGGGCCTGACCAGAGGAAAGGCCCCGTCCATTCCCGGGGGAACTGCGAATTGCTCAGCTGCCACAGGAACAAGAGGTAGGCAAACACTGGAAGGAGTAGTCCAGCCACCAGCCCGCCTGACCACCAGCCTACGCCATCACCAGGACCAGGAACTGCAGGCTCCACCCTGTGAAAGGGCCCTGCTGCCCACCTGCCCAACCCCCATTGAAACAACAAGACTGGGAGTAGACCCAGGAGGAGGAGAGTGGGGAGAAGAAAGCCAGACTGCCTGCTCCACCACACTGTGGCCAGGAGGAGATCTGGAGAGAGAGGCCCGCTCCAGGCATGCAAATCAGAGAGGCAACCTGAATCTGCCCGGAGAGACACACCGAACTGGGATCCTGTAGCTAATCAACCCAACACCAATATAATTATAGGCCTGAGGCTGCCACTGACACAAAACTGAGTTAGCTATGCCACTACCAAGGAACAACAAAAAGGTCCAGGTAAGACATCGCTAAGGTCCCGAGAGACCAGGATGCACCAGAAGGTGCAGCCAGTTATGCTGTTGTGAACTAACAGGGAATCTTACCTGGGTTGTCTATCTCTGGCTTCTTCTACTAACAGCCAAATTCTAATGATTATATTCCCACTAGTCAAATAATCTAATATGTCTATTTTCTCACATCTTACTTCATAAACATTTAAGTGAATCTCTAAGTCCCCCCTTCTATTATTAGATACTATAAACAACCTCGCAAACATATAGACTATAAGGTATAAGATAATGTATCTCATCATTTCTGTTTATAGCGACAAAACTGTAAATATAAAAAAATAGAAACTAACTGATATATGGACACACATTGGGTACATTGAAAGATCTAATATTGATATTTCCCTAAAAAGTGAGGTTCTGGGTAACCTGAAGGGACCTTATAAGACAAAAGGGCAGAAGCTGTAATACCTCAGGCTTACCTTACAAGAGAGGAAAATACATAGACATCATGAAAAAACAGGGAGGAAAATGTCCCAAACAAACCAAGATACTACAACAATAGAAACCATAGAAAGCACAGTAGGTGAAATGTCAGAAAAGGAGTTCTGGATATACATAATTAAAATGATAAGGGATTTTAAAAATGACCTAAGTGAACAGATAAAGGCAAAAATTGATCTCTCTAACAAAGAGATAAGAGATCAAATACAGGCAACCATCAATCACACCAACAAAGAGATAAGAGAACAAATCCAGGTACTTTAAGAAAGAGAGAGTTTGAAAAAAAAAAAACAAAAACAAAAACAGAAAACCTTGAAATGAAAGAAACAGTAAGCCACTTAAAAAATTCAATAGAAAGCATCACCAACAGATTGGACCACTTGGAAGATAGGACCTCAGACAATGAGGACAAAATATATAATCTTGAAAATGAAGTTGACCTCACAGTGAAGATGGTAAGAAACCATGAACAGAATATCCAAAAACTATGGGATACCATCAAAAGACGAAATTTAAGATTTATTGGAATAAAGGAAGGTTCAGAGATTCAAACCAAAGGAATGCATAATCTCTTCAATGAAATAATACCAGAAAATTTCCCAAGCAGGAAGAATGATTTTGAAAATCAAATACAAGAGGCCTATAGTTTACCAAATGTACAAAATTACAACAGGTCCACACCAAGGCACATTGTAATGAAAATGCCTAGCATACAAAATAAAGATAGAATTTTAAAGGCTACAAGAGAGAAAAGTCAGATTACCTATAAGGGAAAACCAATTCACATCTCAGCAGATTTTTCAATCCAGACCCTCAAAGCCAGGAGAGCCTGGAACAACATATACCAGGCTATAAAGGATAAGGGATGCCAACCAAGAATTTTATATCCAGCAAAATTAAGCTTTATATTTGAAGTTGAAATAAAAACCTTCCATGATAAACAAAAGCTAAAAGAATTTACAACAAGAAAGCCTGCTCTACAGAACATTCTTGGTAAAATGTTCCACGAGGAGGAAATGAAAAATAATAATGAAAATCCGCAAAGGGAAGAACTACAATAAAGGGAAAAACCAAGTCAAACTAAATATCAAAAATAATTAAATAATAAAAATGACTGGTAATACAAATTATGTCTCAATAATAACCCTGAATGTTAATGGCCTAAACTCACCAATTAAAAATCATAGGCTAACAGATTGGATTAATAAAACAGACCCAACAATTTGTTGCCTTCAAGAGACACATCTCATAGAAAAAGATGCCCATAGACTGAAGGTGAAAGGTGGGATAAAATATATCACTCACATGGTCTACGTAAGCAAGCAGGGGTCTCCATCCTCATATCCAATAAAGTAGACTTCAAGCCAAAGTTAGTCAAAAGAGATAAAGATGGACATTTCATACTGCATAAGGGAATCATAGATCAACAAGATATAACTGTTATAAATATATATGCCCCAAATAGTGGAGCACCTACATTCATCAATCAAACTCTTCTCAAGTTCAAGAATCAAATAGACCACAACACAATAATTGTAGGTGATTTTAACATGCTTCTTTCACCACTGGATAGATCTTCCAAACAAAAGTTAAGAAGAAGGAACACGCCCAGACTCATTCTATGAGGCCAATATCACCCTGATACCAAAACCAGACAGAGACAAATCAAAGAAAGAAAACTTCAGACCAATATCTCTAGTGAATATAGGTGCAAAAAATTCTCAATAAAATTCTGGTAAATTGTATACAAAAACATATCAAAAAGATAGTGCACCATGATCAAGTGGGCTTCATTCCAGGGATGCAAGGTTGGTTCAATATAAGGAAATCAATAAATGTAATTCATCACATCAACAGGCTCAAAGATAAAAATCATATGATCATCTCAATAGACGAAGAGAAAGCATTTGAAAAAATACAACATCCTGTCATGTTCAAAATGCTAGAAAAAATAGGGATAATAGCAACATACCTCAACATCGTAAAGGCCATCGATGCTAAACCCTAGGCCAACATCATCCTAAATGGAGAAAAATTGAAAGCATTCCCTCTAAAAACTGGAACAAGACAGGGATGCCCTCTTTCACCACTCCTATTTAACATAGTTCTTGAAGCCCTAGCCAGAGCAATTAGACAGACGAAAGAAATTAAAGGGATAAGGATAGGAAAAGTAGAATTCAAATTATCACTATTTGCAGATGATATGATTCTATACAGAGAAGATCCAAAAAATTCAATCAGAAATCTTCTAAATCTAATAAATGAATTTATCAATATAACTGGGTATAAAATCAATACACATAAATCAAATGCATTTCTGTAGATCAGCAACAAATCCTCAGAAAGAGAAACTAGGAAATACACCCCATTTACTATAGCCTCAAAAAAAAATTTAGGAATATCAACTTAACAAAAAAAGTGAAAGACCTATACAATGAAAACTACAGCACACTAAATAAAGAAATTAATGAAGATCTTAGAAGATGGAAAGATCTACCTTGTTCATGGATAGGTGGAACTAATATTGTCAAAATGACCATTCTCCCAAAAGCACTATACAGATTCAATGCAATACCAATCAAAATCCCAATATCATTCCTCATAGAAATAGAAAAAGCAATCATGACATTCATCTGGAAAAATAAGCGACCCAGAATAGCTAAAGCAACTATTAGCAAGAAGAATGAAGCAGGTGGCATTACTATTCCAGACCTTAAAGTGTACTACAAAGCAATAGTAACAAAAACAGCATGGTATTGGCATCAAAATAGACCAGTTGACCAATGGTAAAGAATAGAAGACTCAGAGATGAACCCACACACCCACAGTTATCTTATATTAGACAAAGGTGCCAAAAATGTTCACTGGATAAAAGACAGCCTCTTCAACAAATGGTGTTAGGAAAACTGGAAATCCTCATATAATAAAATGAAAATAAATCTCTTTCTCTCACCATGCACAAAACTTAACTCAAAGTGGATCAAGGACCTAGGAATTAAACCAGAGACCTTGCACCTAATAGAAGAAAAAGTAGGCCAAATCTCCATCATGTTAGATTAGGCTCCAACTTTCTCAATTCTTCTTCCCCTATAGCGCAAGAACTAAAACCAAGAATCAATAAATGGAATGGATTCAAACTAAAAAGCTTCTTCTCAACAAAAGAAACAATCAGTGAGGTGAATAGAGGACCTACAGAATGGGAGCAAATCTTTACCACAAGCACATCAGATAGAACACTATCCTCAAGGATTTATAAAGCTCTCAAAAGCCTTAACACACACACACAAAAGTAACCCAATCAATAAATGGGCCAAGGAACTAAACACACACTTCTCAGAAGATGAGATGTAAACAGTCAACAAATATATGAAAAAATGTTCAACATCTCTAGCAATTAGAGAAATGCAAATCAAAACTACTCTAAGATTTCATCTTACTCCAGTCAGAATGGTAGCTATCAAAACAACAACAACAACAACAACAACAACAACAACAAAAACAAGAAATGCTGGCGAGGACGTGGGGGAAAAGGCACACTCTTACATTTCTGGTGGAACTGCAAATTGGTGAAAACAATCTGGAAAGTAGTATGGAGATCCTAGGAAAACTGGGAATGGAACCACCATTTGACCCACTCCTTGGCATATTCACAAAGGACTTAAAACCAGCTTACTCTAGGAACACAGCCACATCAATGTTTATAGCAGCACAATTCACAATAGCTAGATTGTGGAACCAACCCTGATGCCCATCAGCAGATGGATAGGGAAACTTTGCTATATATACACAATGGAACACTACTCAGCACTAAAAGAGAATAAAATCATGGCATTTGCAGGTAAATGGATGGAGTTGGAGAAAATAATGCTAAGTGAAGTTAGCCAATCCCAACAAACCAAAGGTTGAATGATCTCTTTGATATGAAGATACTAACTTATAAAGGCAAGAGAGGGGAGATGAGAGGAATGAAAGAGCTTTAAATAGAACAAAGAGGGGGGAGGGAGGGGAGAGTACAAGTGGATAGGAATAATGGCAGACTGAGTTATCCATGTATAATGCATGTATAAATACATGTATGAAGACACAATTGTTGTAAAATGACTTTATGTTAAACCAGAAACTCTGCAAATGTGTATAACAAATTAGAATTAAAAAAAAGAAAGAAAAATGAGAAATATTATCCCATTTATTTATGATATATCACAGTGCATAAATAAATCGTACTGTCATGTATAACTAATTAAAACAAATTTAAATATTTTTTTAAAAAGCTTCTTCACAGCAAAGGAAACAATCAACAGCATGAAGAGAGAACCTATAGAATGAGAGAATATATTTGTCACCTGCTCCTCAGGTAGGGTATTAATAATTTCCGTAAATAGAAAGACTCACTATAAGAAAACATTTTCATTCTGCCATAATTTAATATCAACACTAATTCATTGTTTTTATACATGGTTTTTAGATTTTAAATTTACCTCCTTCATCCATCTAGAAATTATTTTGGTTCAAAGTCTATCACTTCTGCATGTAATTCTTTCCCCATCGGACACTGCCCATCTAAGATGCACAGAGGTGAGATAAGTGGGCCTGCCTATTTCTGTTGGTATTCCTTATGCAATAGCTATGAACTAAAGTTTTATGCTTTATGCTTCCCTATAAAGATGGGTTCTCATGAATTCAGCTCAATAACAAAGAAATGTTCTTTAAAATTTGACATGATGGAAATAAACAAGCCAAAAGTCTTGATTTTCTCAATTTGTGGAATCTTATGTTTTAGAAAATAAATCTATCTTCAAGATTTTTAATATTATTTACTTTTTTGTTGTTTCTGTTTTACTTTTCTGGTGTTTAGATTGTTTCACTGTGGTAAGAACACTTAACATGAGACCTACCATCTCAACAAAGTTGTTAAGTGTATACTATAGTATCCTTAACCATAGGCACAAAGTTTTGCATTTAAAAAAAAAAAACTTGGAAGGTACACTTTTCCTAAAAGTATTCATGTCAAATGGGATGATCTCTGATCCTCTTGTCGTACACAAGAGGTCAGGAGATAGAATATCAAGAAAACATGTTTCTCTGGTGCCTGCTCTAAGACAGGATCAGTGTTAGATATTTAAAATACACTATTATATTTAATTGTTTAGGTATTTGCTTTACTTAATACTTATGATATTTCATTTTCCCTAACAATGACAGAAGCTAATCATTTTGTCACATGCTAGAGGTAAGGAGGTAGAGTGTCAAGAAAAGTAATGTTTATCGGGTGCCTGCTATGTAAGAGGATCAGTGCTAGGTATTTAAATTATACTAGCATATTTAATCAGTTATTTAATATTTGTGATATTTTATTTTTCCTAATATTCATATAAGCTTGGAATATCACTATAATCTGCATACCTATGGATTTATATGCAATTAAGTATAATCTGATAAACACTTGAATTTCAGATGTCTTATTTGCCTGTCAAATGCTATAATTTCATCAGAAGATATGAACACTATAATCGGCAGTGATGTTGCCAACAATCTGGATTAGGACAGTTTCCCCTCTGGGCTTCTCCTCTAGGGATTGCTTTGTATATCAGAGAAGTAACCATCTGGCCAAATTCTTTTACAAATATAACTTTCTACTAGGAAATCAAGGACAATTAGGAATGTCTGGAAGGGAGCTATTTAACTCAGATGTCTAATCAAAGCAAGAACGTTTTTCAGTTACTTAGTATAGCTTGTCCTCATTTACTAGCATCTTTAAGATGGCTGTGAATTTTATATCAAGTATTTTCTTTTATATTCAGAATGTACAAGAAATATACACTATGGTGGCAAGATAAAGAGGAGAAAATTAAAATTTAGAAAGATCTTACTGTGTAGAGTTAAACACTTTTAATATTTGTGAATTCTCATTTGTATTATACATGTGTATATGTATGTGTGTGTACACATGTATAATTATATGAAATGATAATTTTAAATGAGAACAGTTGTTTTTGTACTGTTTTGATGACTTTAGTTTTGTTAAACCTTTATGTTCAGCAGTGTTTAACATTATAAATTTATTTTTAAGATTATTTTCATGTCCCTAAAATCTTTAAAACATAATTTTAATAAATATATGGTATTCTATTTTTAACTCATCATTTCTATCATTTCAAAGATATTGGATTTTTATATTATAGTTTTACATAATGAATAGTAGATCAATGGATATGTTATTTACAAATTAATACATTTCTAGTTATTCTATTGGTATACAACAGGTATTATGAGGTAAAAGAACACATAAATTTAAATTTTCATCACCATTTGTCAACTAGATTTTGGGAAAGCGTCCTTTATAGCTACCAAGAGAGTTGTTACTTGTCCCTAATCTGAAGTGGGAAAAGGTGGAACATAGATATTATTGTATTGTTTTGATTCAGGAATAAAAGAGAATAAGGCTAATGCTTCTGATTCATTTCTAACCCCATTTCAATTTCTTTTCATAAAGACACTTCAGTTTGTGTGAAATTAAGGGAGTCTTAGTTTACTGTACTTTTATTTATGCAGGGTAAGTAATGGGGGAGAACTTCAAATTACTTACTCATGCACAGGACATTGTCTACATGATTTACCCATACGTATATGAAAAATAAATTGTGCATATTTGCACTTTGTGGCTGATACTTAAGTGGAGAGTAATGAGTTTTGGACTAACATTTCCTTAGACATATCCTTTCATCCATCTGTACTTATTCTATTGCTTTAAATGACATCTATATACATATGGCAACCAAAATTATATCTCCAACATAAACCTCTTTCTGGAACCCCCACTGCCTATTTTTTCTCCATGTGGGCATTTAGTACACATTCCAAAATTAATACATTCAATGGTAATTCTTTAAAATATTAATATTGTTCTTTTTGTGTGTGTGTGGTACTAGGGATTGAACTCAGGAACACTCGACCACTGGGCCACATCCCCAGCCCTTTTTTGTATTTTATTAGAGACAGGGTCTCACTGAGTTGCTAAGTGCCTCGCCATTACTGAGGCTGGCTTTGAACTCGCGATCCTCCTGCCTCAGCCTCCCAAAGTGCTGGGATTATAGGTGTGCACCACCACGCCCGGCAATGTTGTTCTTAACATGTCAGGTATTCTAGTAATATCATTTGTGACTTTAGGATGCAGTTACTACTTTTCTCATTTTACATTTGAAAAAACTGAAGTAAGCACTAGATACCAGTGAACAACTTCACAAAAAGTGTCAGCATTCAGGATTTGAAGCCAGGTATGCTGATTCCAGAGCCCACACACTTTGTAGAGTATCACATCACCTCTTCTAATCAGAGCACATGCTTTCATTATCTGTGTATATATCTTTTCTCTTTTCTTAGAAGAGAAACCTGGTGAGGGAGAATTCTTCCTTGAGCAATCTCTATAACAATATCATAAATTATAAAAATAAGAGTACATAAGAATGAACACCTGAATTTTCTCCTCCTTCCACATAGCAATATACTAGACTCTCAAACTAGACAGTTGAGTTTCCTTAATGAGCTTAGTAGTATGGGAAAGTTAGTGTTTATCATGCCATTTCACTTATACCCTCTTTTCAATTAAACCTATAAAATCTTAAATAAAAATGTAATAAGCAATAAAGAGCTGAAGTTAGTGATTAATATGGCCAATATTAATTTATGTAGGAGTTGATCCTGTGAGTAGGAGGGAGAATAGAATTCCAGGCAAAGAAATTGAAAAATGAAAACAAAAACAAAAGTCAAAGGGGAAAAGATCTTGACATATATACAGAATCAAATGACACCCAGAAAGCCAGTAGTTCTATGATGCCATAATTTCTTAAGAAAGAAGAACAATAGAGAAAGGGACCCAAATGTGTCTAATGCCAGAGTTTTCAAAGAAAAAGAAAAAACACCACAAATGGTTACAAGTATCAAATAAAGGCCAGAGTTCTAGAACTCCACATAAGAGTAAACAGGGATTTGGTATATGTTGAACTGCTACCCAATAGGTGTCTGGAATATAATCAGTACTTTAAAAATATCTGTTGCATTGGATTTTCAGTGTTCTTCCCATTCACAAATTCAACAAATAAATGCTGAGCATTTATTACATAGCAGGTACTGAGCTACATAACAGGGAAATGATGTAGAATAAAACTGGCATTATCACTGTATGCAAGTCAGTCATTTGTAAAAAGCAGGTAAGTAAATGGGCATTTATAGTATAATGCATTAAGGGAATAAGGTAAGTGAGAATACACTGCAGTAAATGTTGAGGCAATTTGCAGCAGCATCTGTTAGAGCCTATGCGGTTGAGGGGACACTTCAGGGACCTGAAAAATGAGACCTTAGGTTAATGGAGGAGCAAATCATGTAAATGTCTAAAGCAGATCATTTGAATGAGAGGTCAGTAGATTTTCTCTGTTGAGAGTAAATACTTTAGGCTTGTGGGTCATATATGATTGCTATCACAATTATCTAATGCTGTTCTTATAGACAAAGTTGTAATAGATGCATAAACTAATGGGCACGGCTTTTTGTGAATAAAACTTTAAAGACAGATGGCAACACAAGATGGATTTTGCTAACTCCTAAAAGGGGCCTATTGATTTAAAACTATTTTTCAGGTAATATGACCTTTTGTTTGAACTAATTTCATGTGGAATACCAATATCTAATGAGACAAAATTAGAATGGTCTTGGTTGAAACTGGGGTGGGAATAGACTCCCATATTCCGGCACAAGAATTTTCGACTTCCTCTTTATTCTTATCTGTGTTCTTCCTCATCTCTTACATGAGTAATTGAAGTCAATAAGGTAGTTTTCACTGAGATAACACAACTTAGTAAATCTTATATTCGAAAACAGGAAAGTCTCAAACACTGCTATGGACTGATTTGTGTCCCACTTCCCCCAACAAATTGTTGACGCTCCAACTCTGAATATGACTATATTTGAATATAGGACCTTTATCAAGGTAATTATCGACCCATCCTTATGACTTCCTTAGAAAAGAAACAGAACACAACTCTGCC
The DNA here is from genome assembly GCA_025594165.1 of Tamias sibiricus. Lineage (NCBI taxonomy): Eukaryota > Metazoa > Chordata > Mammalia > Rodentia > Sciuridae > Tamias > Tamias sibiricus. Next base: position 132,888,692 of record CM046667.1, read on the forward strand.
ACCTCCCACCCCATGGACCATAGGAAGGCTATGTAAGGACACAGGGAAAGGGCAGCCATCTATAAGCCAGCAAGAGAGGCCTCACCAGAACCCCAAAACTTGATGGTATCTTTGGACCTCCAGCCTCTATAACTGTGAGAAAATTAAAAACTGCCTAGATTATGGTATGTTGTTACAAATTCAGAGTAGACTAAGGCAGAAACTCCTCAAAAAGAAACCTGAGATAGACTTCTCTGTCCTATTTTAATATCAAAGTTAATTTTTGACATTTCATAAATCTTTTTACCCAGCTGCTTCCTGGAGACTACAGTTTCTCTTCAAGGCAATATTCACTGTTTTATTTATTTATTTTTTTGCTGAGTCATTAAGTTAATGCATTAAATTAATGCTTTCTGACTACCTACTGCTGCCCTAGTTTTTCAGGGGAACTTATAAACCGAGTTGTATAAAAACCAGTAAATGTTCCCTCAGAGATCAGCATTACTTGTTCTGACATGGCAGGATATATTCATTTTCAAGGAAGTCAGTCTTTAACCACCACCTTTCCAATGTGTCTTACTTTTCTGGGGCCATGCTTTTCTTTGGGAAAGGTGACATAACGAACAGGCAAGGCACATGTGTGACTACTGACTGTGAGAAACTAGTAGAGCTGAAAGCTAAGTAGATGAAGGTAGCAGAAGAGCTTGTTAACAGCCCAGAAGTCACACAGAGGATGCTGTGCAGACTGTCTGGGAGCTGTCAAAGACAGATTGGTAAGTTTGCATAGCATCTTGCTTGTCTTGATATTAGAGCTGCCCTGAATGATCTACCTAATAATACTCTAGGGGAATCTTGGATAAGCAGCCTGAGCCCTCTAATGGTTGCCTACATTAAGACTAGAGAAACATATTGCTGGAATTTAGTGAACAGGAATTCTTTTTTCTCTGTGATGTGAAAAGTACATTTCAAAAAGTCATTGCACTCTGAAATCCTTCTTGCACACGATTTTTTCATCACAGAAATGGTATAGGCACTAATTTTGGCAATAACTTAGAAACCCAGTTTTCTGTTTTTATTTCTATCCTTCAGGGAGGAAAATTTGAAGGTGACATAGAAGCCTTGGCAAAAAAGTTACAACATAAAGTTTTTACCAAAAAGATAAGAAATTGTGAGCCCAAAGGAGGTATTTCTTCTTCAAAAAGCAGTTCTCTTGGAAATTCATACTTCTGCCACCAATGTTGGCAGCACATGTACCAATTCTAGAATCTCTTTTAGAAATTAACTTACATTGTACTGAATAGTCTTCATGTCAAGCATATGCCATTGTTAACTGGGAACTACATTATTTCCAGCAGCCAAAATATACTTGGCATTTGTTTTTTTTTATGAATTTAATTGTCAGGTCAGCTAATTAATGATACTTAGGGACCTAAAATAATGTGAGACTAATAAGCAACAAAGCTTACTTTTTATGTGGCTATGTAATTAGCTTCATAAAGTTTTTGGAAAAAGGAGTAGAATTTGAATAAGTTTGAAGCTTTCCAAGAGTCTTCCTCAGAGGGATTGGGGTGGGGAAAGAGAGCCCATACTTGGATGGATGTGTTCTCATATAGGCTTGTTAAGCAACTGATCATACGCCTTTATTGTCAATATCTACTTGATCTTGGTTGTTTTTGTCTGAGTAGTATGTAATGTTGAGAAGATCAGAGAGCAGATTCAACAGGTTTTTTTTTTTTTTTTGAGGTTATAATGGGGAATTTAGATATATTCTAAAAGCAAGGGAAGACCATTGGTGAGTTTCAAGATTTGGAGTGACAATACTCTCAATTTCTTTTATGTTCTGGTCAGAATGGACTAGAAGGGGGTTGAGTGAACTTAAGTCGTATAGCTGTTACTATTGTCTAGGTAAAAGATGATGGTAATTGGAACAGTTGCTGTAGAGATTGAGAAGTTACCATAATCAGGACTTATTTGGGAAACAGAGGTAAGAGCTAACATAAATTAACATTCATAATACTATGTCTTATATATCTCAACATACACTGATAGTATCACACCAAAATCCAGATGCCATTTCCTGATTGGTGGATTAACAGAATGGTAAACCTGAGAAATGATTGAGCTGAGTAAATTGTAAGTTTATGTGATTAATACATGTATATGTACATAGTGGTGAACAAGTAGTGATTTTTAAATGGTGATTCATAACATATAAGAATATGGGGATAGTCCTTCTGAACATTTCAGTTATATTCAAATGGATTTAAACTGTCATTCCCTATAATTTATTTATGTGCAGTTAAATTCAAGGTAAGTTTCAGCTTCCATTTGAGCAGAGAGTTTTTTTTTTTTTTTAAATAGTGATTGCTAATTTGGCAGAATTCTCACTTTTTGTTGGGAGTTCTTGATAAATTGTTTCTCTGAATGGAAATGGTCCTAATTAATTTTTATGTGAATTATTCTTCTCTGGTATCAGCTATTGCTATAGCAGGAAGTAAGTGAAGCACTGCTACGGCAGATGATTCCTTGTCATTATGACAAACTGATCTGATATTACTTATTTCTAGTTAACAATGCTAATAATATCTTGTGGAACTTTGTCCTGGAATTGGGAGCCTTAACTGGAACCCAAAAAAGACCAGATGAACCTGTCATCTGCACTGGAGCCAGCTTTTCATCCCCTAGCAGCATGGGTTGGACTGTCCAATGGATAAACTCATATGTCACTGTACTCTGTTCATTCTAGGCATCTGCATCACCAAACTGAGGATTTTCAGTTTGAAAAGACTCATGCAATCCAGGCTGAGCTGCTGATTGCAAAGATATCCCTAGAGATGCCTAACAAAACAAGATCATTTTGTTTAGGCAAAATTAGCTCAACAGGTAGAAAGGATATTCACATGGGAAATACAGTTTTGAAACTTTAGCTCAGTGCTATCTCCAAGATGATGTAACTATTACTCAATGCAATGGTGAAGGAAAATCAGAAAAGACAATGTGTTGTATATGTATAACAAAGCAACTGGCTGTTGTTACTGTTGTAAGATAATTATTATATCCATCCATATAGAAATACTCTAATTTAAGCCCAGCATTGACTCTTTCTGACCATTAAGGAAGAACACATTTCTTGGTTTCCCATGTAGTTCGATGGGAACCATGTGACTGAGTTCTGGCTAATAGAAATGTGATACTTCTGTGATACAGGTAAGAGTTCTAGACTTTCTTTCCCAGGACTCTGGGCAGGAAGGAATCAAAGCACTGATTGATGTAAATAGTGCAAAATGGTCATAACCTAGACTTCTGAAACACTGATTAGAGCTGACTTGTTGGATAATGGTGTTAGAAATACATCTGTCTTAAGTCACTGAAATTTGATGGACTATTTTTTATCTCAGCATAAGTTTTCGAAAACAGTACCTTTAAATCCTAATAAGGAGAGCAGCCGCTACTGTTTGTGAACCATATAATACGTTCTAGGCATCACACTGACCACAAGAAAGAGGCATCTCATGCTATCTCCACAAACAAAATAAACCCAACAAATATCACAATTTTCATTCCATAAACTGAGAAACAGGCTCAGAGAAAGAAAATGATTGACTGAAGTTCTCATAGTAAGTATGTCATAGTCCACTAACTTAGTTTTAAATGCATTCTTTCTGCCATCCTGTAGCTACCCTTGAGTGATCATGTTTAGATTAGGTGTTTTCACACTGTATTTATGCCAACTTTTACAAATTGAAATTCTTTAAAAATCAGCCTTAATGAGATGTAATTGAAATATCAGATAGTTCACTCATTAAAAATATACAATCCAACGCTTCATGGTTTGTTCAGAGTTGTACAACTATCACCCCAGTCAATTTTAGAGCATTTCATTACACAAGAAAGAAATTCCATAACCTTAAGTAATCATGCTCCATTCTTTACCCCACCATCCTATGCCTGCCATACCCTGGCCCCAGGTAATTATTCCAGATATTTTAAATATTTCTTCCACTTAGCTAAATTATATACCCCTTGACCAACTTAATGCTAAGGATTCTTTAAGTCTATATTATAAGGCTTAGCAAAGTGCCTGAAATAATATGTAAGAAAATAATGGATTAAAAAAACACAAAATCAAATATATAAATGAATATAGTGCCAACTTTCCTTCCAATACAGTTGTCACTAAAGAGCATTTCAAAAAGTATAATTAAGATCAAAATTCTTATGCTTTATTTAGATATTTTCATCTTTAAAATGCAGTGGCTAAAAACAGTTATTCTCCATAGACTGGAAGAACACAGCAGAACCACTTAGTTTCTACAAGTCCAAAGTAAAGGCCCATGGCTCCCCAATTGGTGTTTTGGTGGTCTTGTCACATATCTGACCGAGATGCTTGCAGGAACCATAAAAATTGAAATGGCTAAAATAATGTGCTTTGTTTCTGAAATAACCTCTCCTAACTTTGAAATGATTGTGTAGTGCTTATAAATGTTACTACCTATAGCAGATATACATTAATTTTTCACCATATGTTTTATTATTAAGAAGAAATTCATGGTGTGCTTTTAATAAGTGTGTCTAATTAAGATACTGCCTTACATTTTGTAGGGTAGTATGTCTAAAGGGATTTATTTTTTATAGTAAGTGTGAATATAAACTGATAAAATGGAATTACTTATATGGCTTCTCCAATCTGACTCAGAAGTCATTTCCCACAGAAGAGTTCCAAAGGCATTTTGAGCAATGGCACCATCATTGGAGTATGCATTTATTTTCCCAGGGGGACTACTGGAAAGGAGAGTACACATTTAGATATATAAATTCTGGTTTGTTTGCTTTTAAAATGTCCAATTATTTTTATTCATGACTCCTCCGTGCTCTTATATATCTTTTTAATGCCTATCTGCAGATTTTCCTTAAAATAAATGTAGTGTTGGGAAAATACCTTTGAAATATCAGGTTTGAGATAGTCATTTCCAATTAATGGAGCTCGGATAGTATTGAAAGTTCCTACTTGTTAGAGGTGTAAAATAACTTTCATGTGGAGTGTTGGCAGGACAGTACAATGGAAAAAATCCTATACTGAGATTCAGACACCTTGGTAATAGAATTGGTCTTGCCTTGTAATATCAAGAAAGTGTGGATAAACCACTTAATAATACCATTCATTAATTCTTTCTTTGCTCATTTGTTTTCTCACTTACTTCTAATCCATTTTTAAAATTTAAAATGTTCATTAAGTTCTGATTACCTTGAGGATTCTAAAAACTGATAAAAAGTAGTTCCTTTTTAAAAATTGCTTACAAGTGGAAAAGATTAAATTTTTTTAAACATTAAAATGAAAGAAACTTAACTATTTTACTTATATTACTCATACATTTTGAGTATGGCATAAAAATGCTTATCTGAAATTGCTTTATTAATTCTAACTCGCTATCCATATATACATGAGACCTGACTTAGTCTATCTGAGCTGCTTTATAAATTACCACAGAGTGGGTTATTTAGAAACAACAGAAATTTGTTTTTCACCATTCTGGAGGCTCGAAAGTTCAACATCAAGGCACCAGAAGATTTGTTGTCTGTTGAGGAACCTATTCCTCATCATAGATGGCCATCTTCTCACTGTTATCACATAGCAAAAGGGGAGAAGACCTTTATGATCTATTTCATAGGGCCACTAATCTCCTTCCTGGAGTCCCAATGAGATGATCACCTCAACAAAAGGCTACAACTCCAAAATAAATTATATGAGGGCTTAGAATTCAGCATGCAAATTTTTGGAGGAGGGCACAATTATTCTGTAGAGACCCTTTTAAAATATATGACACTAAATCAGGCATATTGCTCTAAGATGTATTTTTCTGCTTAAGTGGTCATAGTTTCATTTGAAGTCCTTAGGAACACTGAGGTGGAACAAGAGAGGAAAAAATAAAGATTTGGAGCCAGGCATGATGGTGCATGCCTATAGTCCCAGCAGTTCTGGAAGCTGAGGCAGGAGGATCACAAGTTTGAGGCCAGCCTCAGCAATTTAGCAAAGCTTGTCTCAGAATAAAATCTATAAAAGGGCTAGGGATGTGGCTGAGTGGTTAAGTGCCCCTGAGTTCAGTCCTGAGTAGCAAAAATATATATATATATATATATATATATATTAAAAAGATATGGAATAATAGACAATGAGGATGAAACCAGAAAAATGGTTTTTGGAAGGATGTTAAGTTTCATGTTGAATCAAAAAACAGGAACGCTGATACAAACATGAGGCTTTGAATTAATGGTGAGTGTCATCAAAGCAGGAAAATAAGAGATCCTCAAATAAAAAGAAGGAGATGGAGTGGAGCACAACAATGTGAGTGGCTTTCTGCTCTCAATTCCTTGTTAAAAATATGTGGAGCTGGGCATGGTTGTGCAAGCTTGAAATCCCAGCAGCTCGGGAGGCTGAGGCAGGAGAATCACAAGTTCAAAGCCAGCCTCAGAAACTTAACTTAGTGAGGCCCTAAGCAACTCAGTGATACCTTGTCTCAAAATAAATTATATAAATGGGCTGGGGATGTGGCTCAGTGGTTAAGTGCTCCTAAGTTTAATCCTCGGTACCAAAGAAAAAGAAAGAAATTGAACCCTATCTCTCACCATGAGCAAAACTCAACTCAAAATGGATCAAAGACTTAAGAGTTAAACCAGAGACACTGCATCTATTAGAAGAAAAAGTAGGCCCAAATATCATCATCATGTCACTTTAAGCCCCAACTTCCTTAATAAGACTCCTATTGTGCAAGAATTAATATTAAGAATCAATAATGGGATGGATTAAAACTAAAAAGCTCCTTGTCAGAGAGAAAAATCAGTGAGATGAATAGAAAGTCTACAATTTTGGAACAAATTTTTACCACATGCACATAAGATGGAGCATCCATCTCTAGGATACATAAAGAACTAAAAAATCTTAACACCAAAAAAACAAATAACCCATCAATAAATGAACAGACACTTCTCAGAATATGATATACAATCAATCAACAAATATATGAAAAAAAATGTTCAACATCTCTAGCAATTAGAAAAATTCAAATCAAAACTACTCTAAGATTTCATCTCACTCCAGTCAGAATGGCAGCTCTTAAGAATATAAACATAGAATACAAGCTCTTAAGAATAGAAACATAGCTCTTAAGAATACAACGATAAGTGTTGGCGAGGATGTGGGGGAAAAGGCACACTCATACATTGCTGGTGGGACTGCAAATTGGTGCAGCCAATATGGAAAACAGTATGGAGAATCCTTGATAAACTTGGAATGGAACCACCTTATGACCCAGCTATCCCACTACTGCTCTATACACAAAGGACTTAAAAACAGCATACTACAAGGACACAGCCACATCAATGTTTATAGCACCACAATTCACAATACCTAAAGTGTGGAACCAACATAGATTCCCTTCAGTATATGAATGGATAAAGAAATTGTGGTATATACACAATGGAATACTATTTAGCATTAAAAGAGAATAAAATCATGGCATTTGCAGGTAAATGGATGGAGTTGGAGAATAGAATGCTAAGTGAAGTTAGTCAATCCCAATACACCAAGTGCTGAATGTTTTCTCTGATTTAAAGATACTGATTCATAATGCAGTGGGGGGCAGCATGGGAGGATTAGATGAACTCTAGATATGGCAAAGAGAGGGAGGGAAAGGTGGGGGGATGAGGGTAGGAAAGACGGTGGAATGAGATGGATATCATTACCCTAAGTACATGTATGAAGATATGAATGGTGTGAATATACTTTATATACAATCAGAGACATGAAAAATTGTGCTCTATATGTGTAATATGAATTGTAATGCATTCTGCTGTCATATAGAACAAATTAAAGTAAAAAGAAAAATATATATATATATATTCATATATATGCTAATGTTTGAATATATAGTTTGTCTCCTCTGAATACCACATTGGAATTTAATCCTCATTGTGTAGTATCATTAAGAAGGTGGAAACTTAATCCAACTATGTTTAGAGGTGAGACCTTTGAGAGATGGCTAAAATTAGATGAGGTCATCAGAATGGAGTGCTTATGATTGAATACTAGAGACTGTGAAAAAGAGGGAGAGAAACAACAGGACACATATGGACTCCCTGTCTCTCTCTTTTTTTTTTTTATTCATAATGCTCAAGTATATCATCTTTTTACATACAACTGCTTGTATACAAAGTATATAAGTACCACTCAGATCTTTAATCATGCATTTAGGATAGTGATATCCATCTCATTCAACCACCATTTTTCCCCCCTTCTCCCCGCCTGTTCCCTCCCTTGCCCTCCCTTTCCTTTGACCATTCTAGTGTTCCTCTAATCCTCCTATGTACCCCCATCCAATCACACTGTGAACTAACCTCCTTATATCAGCGAAAACATTTGGTATTTGGATTTTTGGGATTGACTAATTTCACTTAGCATTATATTCTCCAACTTCATCCATTTACCTGCAAATGCCATTATTTTATTCTCTCTTATTGCTGAGTAAAATTCCATTTTGTATATATACCACATTTTCTTTATCCACTCATCTACTGAGGGACATCTAGGTTGGTTCCACAACCTAGCTATTGTGAATTGTGCTGCTATAAACATTGAAGTGGCTGTGTCACTGTAATATGCTGTTTTTAAGTCTTTTGGGAACAGACCCAGGAGTGGAATGGCTGGGTCATAGGGTGGCTCCATTCCCCATTTTCCCAAGAAATCTCCATACTGCTTTCCATAGCGGTTGCACCATTTTGCAGTCCCACCAGCAATGTATGAGTGTGCCTTTTTCCCCACATCCTCTCCAACATTTATTGTTGTTTGTGTTCTTGATAGCTGCCATTCTGACTGGAGTGAAATGAAATCTTAGAGTAGTTTTTATTTGCATTTCTCTAATTGCCAGAGAGGTTGAGCATTTTTTTATGTATTTGTTGATTGATTGTATATCTTCTTCTGAGAAGTGTCTTTTCAGTTCTTTAGCCCATTTATTGATTGGGTTATTTTCTTTTTTGGTGTAAAGTTTTTTGAGTTCTTTATATATTCTAGAAATTAGTGCTCTATCTGATGTGCATGTATTAAATATTTGTTCCCAATTAGTTGGCTCTCTATTCACCTCACTGATTGTTTCTTTTGCTGAGAAGAAGCTTTTTAGCTTAAATCTATCCCATTCATTAATTCTTGGTAATAGTTCTTGCGCTACAGGATTCTTATTAAGGAACTTGGGGCCTAATCCGACATGTTGGAAATTGGAGCTTACTTTTTCTATTAGGCGTATTGTCTCAGATCTAATTCCTAGGTCCTTGATCCACTTTGAATTGAGTTTTGTGCATGGTGAGAGATACAAGTTTAATTTCATTTTGTTGCATATGGATTTCCAGTTTTCCCAGCACCATTTGTTGAAGAGGCTATCCTTTCTCCACTGTACATTTTTTGCACCTTTGTCTAATATAAGATAACTGAAATTATATGTATTAGTCTCTGTGTCCTCAATTCTGTACCATTGGTCCACCCGTCTGTTTTGGTGCCAATACCATGCTGTTTTAGTTACTATTGCTCTATAGTATAATTTAAAGTCCGGTATGGTGATGCCCCCTGCTTCATTTTTCTTGCTCAGGATTGCTTTGGCTATTCTGGGTCTCTTATTTTTTCAGATGAATTTCATGATTGCTTTTTCTATTTCTTTGAAAAATGACATTGGAATTTTGATTGGAATTGCATTAAATCTGTATAATGCCTTTGGTAATATGGACATTTTGACAATATTAACTCTACCTATCCAAGACCAAGGTAGGTCTTTCCATCTTCTGAGTTCTTCTATGATTTCTTTCTTTAGTGTTCTATAATTTTCGTTATAGAGGTCTTTCACCTCTTTTGTTAAGTTGATTCCCAGGTATTTTTTTTTTTTTTTGATGCTATTGTAAATGGGGTTGTTTTCATCATTTCCCTTTCAGAGCCTTTGTCACTGATGTATAAAAATGCCTTTGACTTATGGGTATTGATTTTGTATCCTGCTACTTTGCCGAATTCATTTACTAGTTGTAAAAGTTTTCTGGTAGAGTTTTTTGGGTCTTCTAGGTATATTATCATGTCATCAGCAAATAGTGCTAATTTGAGCTCTTCTTTTCCTATCTGGATCCCTTTAATTTCTTTCGTCTGTCTAATTGCTCTGGCCAGAGTTTCCAGTACTATGTTAAATAGCAGTGGTGAAAGGGGGCATCCCTGTCTTGTTCCAGTTTTGAGAGGAAATGCTTTCAATTTTTCTCCATTTAAGATAATGTTAGCTCTGGGTCTTGCATAAATAGCTTTTATAATGTTGAGATATGTTCCTGATATTCCTAGTTTTTCTAGTGTTTTGAGCATAAAGGGGTGCTGTATTTTGTCAAATGCTTTTTCTGCATCTATTGAGACAATCATATGATTTTTATCTTTAAGTCTATTGATGTGATGTATTATGTTTATTGATTTCCGAATATTGAACCAGCCTTGCATCCCTGGAATAAACCCCACTTGATCGTGGTGCACTATCTTTTTGATATGTTTTTGTATCCGATTTGCCAGAATTTTGTTGAGGATTTTTGCATCTATATTCATTAAAGATATTGGCCTGAAGTTTTCTTTTTTGGATGCATCTTTGCCTGCCTTTGGAATTAATGTAATATTGGCCTCATAGAAAGAGTCTGGAAGAGCTCCCTCTTTTTCTATTTCTTGAAATAGTTTGAAGAGCATTGGTATTAATTCTTCTTTGAAAGTCTTGTAGAACTTGGCTGTAAACCCATCAGGTCCTGGACTTTTCCTTGTTGGTAGCTTTTTGATGACATCTTCTATTTCTTCACTTGTAATTGATCTGTTTAAGTTGTGTATAGCCTCCAAATCCAGTTTAGGCAAATCATATGACTCTAGAAATCTGTCTACGCTTTCAGTGTTTTCTATTTTATTAGAGTACAAGTTTTCGAAGTAATTTCTAATTATATTCTGTATATCTGAGGTGTTTGTTGTGATATTCCCTTTTTCATCACAAATGTTAGTAATTTGAGTTTTTTCTCTTCTTCTTTTCGTTAGCATCGCTAAGGGTCTGTCAATTTTGTTTATTTTTTCAAAGAACCAACTTTTAGTTTTGTCAATTCTTTGAATTGTTTCCTTAGTCTCAATTTCATTAATTTCTGCTTTAATTTTAATTATTTCCTGTCTTCTGCTGCTCTTGGTGTTGATCTGTTCTTCTTTTTCTAGGGCTTTGAGGTGTGATGTTAAGTCATTTATTTGTTGTTTTTTTTTTTTTTTTTTTCCTTTTAAGGAATGAACTCAGTGCAATGAATTTTCCTCTTACTACTGCCTTCATAGTGTCCCAGAGATTTCTATACGATGTATCTGTGTTCTCATTTACCTCTAGGAATTTTTTGATCTCCTCTTTGATGTCTTCTTCAACCCCTTGTTCATTCAGTAGCATGTTGTTTAGCTTCCAGTTGATGGAGTAATTTTTCTTATTCCTTGTTTTGTCGTTGATTTCCAATTTCATTCCTTTATGGTCCGATAGCATGCAGGGTAGTATCTCTATTTTTTTATATTTGCTGAGAGTTGCCTTGTGACATAATATATAGTCTAATTTGGAGAAGGAGCCATGTGCTGCTGAGAAAAAAAGTGTATTCTTTTACTGTGGGATGAAATATTCTATATATGTCCGTTAAGTCTAAGTTATTAATTGTTTTAAGGAGGCCTATGGTTTCTTTGTTTAGCTTTTGTTTGGAGGATCTATCTATTGGTGAGAGAGGTGTGTTGAAATCTCCTAGAATAACTGTGTTGTGGTCAATTTTATTCTTGAATTTGAGAAGGGTTTGTTTGATGAATGTAGGTGCTCCATTATTTGGGGCATATAGATTTATGATTGTTATATCCTGTTGATGAATGGTTCCCTTAAGTAGTAAGAAATATCCATCTTTGTCCCTTTTGATTAGTTTTGGCTTGAAGTCTACCTTATTTGAAATGAGAATGGAAACCCCTGCTTGCTTCTGCAGGCCATGTGAGTGATAAGCCTTTTCCCAGCCTTTCACCTTCAGTCTATTTATGTCTTTTTCTATGAGGTGTGTTTCTTGTAGACAGCAAATTGTTGGGTCATTTCTTTTAATCCATTCAGATAATCTGTGTCTTTTGAATGGTGAGTTTAGGCCGTTAACATTCAGGGTTATTATTGAAATGTGATTTTTATTCCCATCCATTTTTATTTGTATTATGATCTTTAGCTTGATTTGGTTTCTCTTCTAGTTGGTATTTCCCTTAGTTTAAAATCTCCCTTTGTTGATTTTCGTTGTTATTTTTCTCTTCTTCTTCCTGAAAAATTTTGCCCAGTATGTTTAGAAATGCTGGCTTTCGAGCTGCAAAATCTTTTAACTTTTGCTTGTTGTGGAAGGTTTTTATTTCATCTTCGAATCTAAAACTCAATTTTGCTGGATATAAGATTCTTGGTTGACATCCCTTTTCTTTCAGAACTTGAAATATGCTATTCCAGGATCTTCTTGCTTTTACGGTCTGGGTAGAAAAGTCTGAACATAGTCTGATTGGTTTCCCCCTATATGTAATCTGCTTCCTTTCTCTTGTGGCTTTTAATATTCTCTCCTTGCTCAGTATATTAGGCCTTTTCATTATAATGTGTCTTGGTGTGGATCTGTTGTGATTTTGTATGTTTGGTGTTCGCTAAGCCTCTTGAACTTGGTTTTCCCATTCATTCCTCAAGTTTGGAAAATTTTCTGTAATAATTTCATTAAATAAATTATTCATTCCTTTGGCTTGAAACTCTGCCCCCTCCTCTACCCCAATCACTCTTATGTTTGGTCTTTTTATGTTGTCCCATAATTCTTGGATGTTCTGTTCTTGGTTTCTTGCCATTTTTGCTGTGTAATCTAGATTTTTCTCTAAGGTATATATGTTGTCCTCATTGTCTGAGGTTCTTTCTTCCAAGTGATCTACTCTGTTGGTGATACTTTCCATTGAGCTTTTATTTTGGTTTATTGCTTCTTTCATTTCCGGAATTTCTATTTGGTTTCTCTTTAGAGCCTCTATCTCCTTATTGAAGTAATCTTTTACTTCCTCTATTTGTTTATGGAGTTCTTTGTCAAAATGATCTTTCGCCATCTGTACTTGCTCCTTCATCTCATTTTTGAGCTCATTCTTAAGTTCCGCAAGCATTTGGCAAATGTAATTTCTAAATTCCACCTCTGTCATTTCACCAACTGTGCATGCCATGGAATCTACTGAGGAGGTATATTGATTTTTTTGTGTCACTTTCCTTCCTTGTTTCTTCATGTTGCTTGTACGTCTATTCTTCTTGCACTATGGGACCTTGACTATTTTGCTTTTACCTTAGAACCTTACGTTGCTCCTGTAGTACAATGCTATCAGATCCCCTTATATTTCCTTTACACTTTAAAATCAGACACTTTCTATTCAGAGAATCCCAGTTTGATCAAAACGTACAGATTTAGTTAACCTAGATATTGTTTCCCATTTTAGTCTGTAAGCTTCTAATGGGACTTTATAGATTCAAGTAATGGACACAGAGGTGATATGTTTAGTAAGAGGGAAGTGAGTGAACTGACTTGTTCTTTCTTAGAAAGTATGAAAAGAGAGTTCTATGGAAGTGGTTTAGTATCAGCCGATGAGAGAGGAAATAATGAATGATTAGGTGGAAAGACGAATTTATATATAAACCTAATTTATGCAGTGGTTAAGAGAAGAAATAAAGAAAGATGGAGAAAAAGAAAAAGAAGAAAAAGAAAAAAAAAGTGACCAAGGAGTAGAAATTAGCATGAGAGGGAGTGAGTCTAGAAAATAGTGAATATACACTACATATAACACCACTTTGGTATATATTTCAATTGTACTCGTTCAAAAAAATCCCATTTTCTGCGTATAACTTGTTTTTGCCTTTGTTGAGTATGCAATGGCAGGGTGTAAATAGGGAAGATGAAGGAAGGAGAAAAAATACTAAAATGAGAAGGAAGAAAAGAAAGAATGCAAAGAGGAGCAGAAGCAAACAAACACACTGTCAATCAAAATGAAACAGAACAACAACAACAACAACAAAAACAACAACCCAGAAAGTAACAAACAACCCCTCCCAAGAAACAAACAAACAAAACAAACAAATGAACAGAAACGTTGAAACCAGGAATAAGTCTCAAGCCAAACGGACCCTTGGAAGCCCTTCTTATTTCCCTTCCAGATTAAGCCAATTGAACCGGATCATATCCAGTTGAAGGAGCCCTAATTAGGAAGGGCTGTTGCAGCTAGCTGGAAGCCATAAGTTCCACCTGATATGTGACGCACCTGTAGGCACCCGCAAACCTGAAGGTATATAACCGGGTGAAAGCGGTCCGAGTTAGGAGAATTCAGTCAGCCGGGCAGTCACTCGGTCGGTCAGAAGAATCAGAGCGGCCAGAACGTAGGCAGAGCGGTTACAGAAGACAGAAGACAGAAGAAGGAAGAAAGACAGAAGACAGAAGAAAGAAGAAGGAAGAAAGAAGAGAGAAGAAAGAAGCTCTAGTCTTTCTCTAAGCTAAGCTCTAAGCTCTATCTTTCTCTCTAAGACTCTAAGAAGACAAGAAGAAAGTAGAAAAGCTCGCTTTAATCTTTCTCTCTAAAAATCTTTCTTTCCCTCTCTAAGCTCTAAGAAAGTAGAAGTAAAAGTAGTAAAAGCTTAACTCTGCCTCCGAGAGTTTTATCCCAGTTTACGGTACCAGGCAGCTTACATCCAGTCAGCAATCCTGTTAGTGGAGCCAAGTCTGCACCTTTGGCCCTTTGCAGAATGGCACAGTGGAAGAATGTAGGGGGCTTATCCTCAGGATGAGCCCTGCATTCAGCAGCAGGGAGCTGCCACTCTGGGCCCTGCAATCCAGGCAAACTGGCGGCTGGATCTCTCCTTCCGGCCTGCGGGCGAATGCCTACCTCTTGCTCTGGTCACCGCTGGGCGGGTCGCGGGGAGTGTAGGAGGTATTTCCCCAGGTCTGGCCCTGCGTGCACCAGGAGGGAGCTGCCACTCTGGGCCTGGAGGCCAGGCAAACTCTCCCTGTCTCTTATCATTTTATGCTCTAGGTTGTTTCAGGACTCTTGCTAGTAAGAAGGCCATCACCAGATACAGTCCCCAGAATTTTGGCCAGAACTATGAGCCAAAATAAACTTTGTCTATAACTTACCCAGGCTTTGGTATTGCATTTTTAACAACAGAAAATGTACGAATATAGAAAATTGTTCCTGAGAAATGGGGCTGTTACTAACAATAAATACATGAAAATGTGGACATGGTTTGGAACAGGATTATGGGTATACATTGGAAGAGTTTGGAGGGGCAGTTCAGATAAAGCCTACAAGGCAATAAGAAGGATATTATACATGATTCTTGTGAGCTCAGAATACAAAAAGAAAAGGTATAGATTCAGATGGAAATGAGGATCCTATTGGAAATTGGAATAAAGGCCATCCTTGTTAGACAACTGACAAAAATATGGACTGTCTACATGACCTAGAGTTTCACAGAAAGGCGGATTTAAAATGATGAAAAAAATTACAGAAGACATTTCTAGATATAATATAGAAGAGCCTATATGGATGGTTTTGGTTACTTTTAGCATGTTTTAAGAGCAAAGGGAAATAAAATTGAAAGATTTTGAAAATTCAGTCTGACCAGCGAAGGAGCAAAAGGACAGCTTGTAAGGTTTTGGCCAAGCTGCCACTTACTAAAGAGATTAGCTCTTATTGTCCAGACAATGGATAAGAGGCCTAGCAGTCATGCCAGAAATTTTTTAGGCTGTCTCTCATATCATAGACAGAGAGAGCTTCTCAGGCAGAATTGTTTTAGAGGAGGGGTCTAGGTGGCACTTCACAGGCTCATTACCCAGGACTGCCTCAAAATTCGATTCCGTATTTTCTGGCAAAGCACTGTGTGGCTGCAGCCATGATTCAAGCAAGCCCAGGCACTGCTTGTGCTAATGTCAGTCCTTAGTGGCATTGTATGATGCTATTTTATCAGGTGTACAGAATGCAAGAGTAAGGAGTTATTGTTGAGAGACCAGGCAAAATATTCTGGCAGGGTCAGACTCCTACAGATATCCCCTGATGGGAAATTCTATCTATACTGTAGGAGTGAAGCCTCAGGAGGGCCCTCATAAATGCAGAGATACCAGCAACAAGAACCACTCACCCAGGAAACCTGCAGACATCAGGATGCCATTTTTGAGAAGAGCTACATGGACCAGAAAAACTGTGGAGCAAGGCTCCCCTAGGCCTTGGGGCCCACCCACTCCTAACTACAGTGTGTGTAGACTTGAAGATTTAACACTTAATGCCTACCCTGCTGAGTTTCCATCTTTCTTTGGACCAGTTACCCCTTTCTGTATCCCTATTTCTCCCTCTTGGAATATAAATATTCAACATATTATACTATTGCATCTTTGAAGTATGCAACTTTTAAAAAAATTATATTTTATAGGCTCACAGCTAAGATTGTTTACCTTGAGTCTCACAGAAAACTTTGGACTAAGCTTTTGAGTGATGCTGGAACAAGTTAAGACTTTGGAACTTTTTGAATGCATTCTGCATTGTGAGAAAGACATGAACCTTGAAGGTTAGGGGCAGAAGGCTATGTTTGGATTACTTTGTTTCCCAAGGATTCATACACTGGAGGCTTGGTCCTCAGTGTGGTGGTGTTCAGATGGTAGGACCACTAACATGTGGGACCTAGTGGGAAGTCCTTAGGTCAACATGGTGTGCTCCCAGAAGGAATTAAGGTAGTTTTCATGGGATCCTTCTCATGAGATGGTTGTATAATAAGTGCAAGACTGGTTCTCTCTGTTACTTATGGAGTTCCTGTCTGGTAATATGATCTCTTCCTCTCACTTGTACTCCCACCAGGAGTCCTCTATGAAAGATAAGCCAGTACATGTGAAACCTTGAACCTCCAGAGATAAATAAACCTCTTCACTTTTTAAAGTACCCAGATTTGAGTCTTTCATTTTACTAACAGAGAATAAACAAATACCTAATCCTTATTATCAAACAGTAGAATTTGGCTTCTATAAATCTCAAGGATATTTCAGTTGTAAGGTATTAGTAACAGAAATCCACCCTAAGGTGATCAAGGAAAAAATCATATGTATTATAAGGACTCAGAAATCTCACAGAAATCACTGTAGTAAAAAGCTAGAATTCAGAAAGTAGAAAATGATTAGCATACTTTTCTCCTTTTTATTTTTCTGTTTGTCCCCATACCCTCCTTTGCTATCTCCTCTTTTTCTCCTTCTTTCTTTCCCTCTCCTCCTGCTATATGTTTACCCTGAGGCCACATGACATCTATTCTCCACCTCTCTCTCCACATCAGCCTTGTTCTTTTTACTCCACAGACTCATTTACTATTTGCATGTGAGCTTCCATATGCTTGCTCCAAAATCTACAGGGCTTTCCTCAGTAGTTAGGGGTTTGGACTGTGGAATTGGAATGCCTGAATTGAAAGACTGGATTTACTATTTCTATCTGTATCACTTTGGTTAAATCAAATAACTTCCAGGATCCCCTCTTTGTTCATAAGTGAAATGGAGGTAATAAAATATCTACATTTTATTAGGCTGTAGTAAAGACAAAATGTGTTTGTCGGGACCTTACACTGTCTGCCAAGGGGATGGAAAAGCTCTGGCTTTCTGGCAGCTTGCCACATTACGACGCCCTGTTACAGGACCTAGGCTAAGCAGGGTGCGTGGCTGTGAGAACTGAAACTACCCCAAGGATAGGCCAATGGCTCCGCCAATGGCATTCGCCCATGCTCCTTATGTGTCCTTATGACCTTTCTGCTGATTGGCTGATGTCCACTATAAAGCATTGTGCACCCCTTCAATAAACGAGTTCCAGCATTCTACTGACTGGGCTCCCCGACGCGGCTCTGAGTCTTTTGAAGGCAGGGGAGGAGGCATTGGCAGCCTTTACTTTCCCAATCCAGTCTCATCATTGAGGTAGGCCCCTATGGCCTCTTTTGGTAGACAGAAGAGGTCCATCCCAGGTACAGGGGGGCTATAGACCTCAACCCCTTATAATAATCCGACATGTGTTAATTTGTGGGAATGCTTGAAACAGTGCCTGACCTTATAATAAATGCTTTACAAGTATTATATACAATCATCATGCCCATTAAGCTTCCCATAGAAAGTCAACTCAGGATCTTTAGACAATTCTCATTTTGCAAAGGAGACAGTCTTTGTTCAGTTCTGACACTACCTTCCTGCAAAACCTTCACTCTCTTCCACATTAAGCATTTCAGTTCCCTTAAGAGTTGGTTGTATTTTATGCATTCAAAGATCTCTGCTAATGTTAAGATTCAGTGATTCTATGAAATGGTTTCCTTTTAATTTGACAAATTCAGGCATGCATTAAATCTCATTTACTATGTAGATCCTGGTATCCTTTATAAATAATAGTCATTACACTGCTAAGTTCCAAGAGTACAGGTAAATCTAAATCAATGAATACAAATATACTCTCGAATTCCTCACTCTCAGCTCTACTCTTGGAGGGGGCAAGGAGTTTAAATTTAGCTCCATTTCTCTTAAGCTTTAAAACATAAGGCCATGATTTGGCACACCAAATACACCCCACAATAAATATGTATTTGCTTAGAGATTGATGCAGTTAATATAGAGACAGGCTGGAAGAATTGAAATGGAAAGACAGATTAGCAAGAACAAGTGAAGAGAAGAATGAAGAATTAACAATCTGCAGAGCTTCTTTTAGTCTCCATTAGGAGAACAGAATCTAGTCATGTGCTGATCTGATTCTACCAGCTGATAAGATTAGTAGACAGGGATAAGTGTAAATAAATGTGACTACATTTTAAATTTTGCACTATGCTATTTGTTTCCAAAGGGTAGGAGTCAATCTTGACTAAGAAATTCTCTTGCTATACATATAACACCAGAGTACATTACCAACCTTGGAAAACAGAGAGGCAGCATACCAATTAATAAACTAGTTTAGTGCAATGCTCCCTGTGGTGGGATTTGCAGAGCTGCCAAATTGAAATCCTTCTAGTTAACAAAAGGAGACACTTCACTAGCTAATGCCAATAGGGGCTCCTTTCTCCGACCAAAGCTCCTAGCTCCACAAGGAAATGAAAACTATCCATCAGGAAACTGAGAGGGTCTATGGGGGGAGTGGTGGTAGGGGCTTATATATTCTGACTGTTTTCTGATGCACTTCAAATTAGAAGACTCAGAAAATATTTGAATTTTCCATAACGCTTTTATTATGAGAAACCAAATGCTTAAATTTGCTGTCCTTATTTAGTCATTGATTAGTTATCATGTCCAAAGGAAACTGAACTCTAAATGCATGTATAATGCATGTATAAAATAGTTCAAAAGAAGGTCATAGTTAATGGAAACAATGAGAAGGATGTCATAGCAACTATTTCAAAAATGTTAAGTTTTGTTTTGACTCTTCCTAAATATATAAGCACCAATCAGATATTTAAAATTACTATGTTTAAATGTGTGTGGGGAATAATTGTTTAGTGGGTATGGAATTTCTTTTTTGAGTGACAAATATATTTTGACACTAGATAAATTTGGTGGAATCACAACACTGTGAATTGACTAAATGTTACTGATTGTTAACTTTAAAATGGTTAATTTGTGTTATGTGAATTATGTTAATAAATAACAAATATACAAATTGTTTTTTATTCAAAGTTGTTGTATTTATAATAGTAGTATGCATTATAATTCATGATAAACATATAGAGCATCTTTTCACAAAACACTGTTTGTATACAATGTATACTCGTACCATTCAAATCTTCAATCATGCATTCAAGATAATGACGTCCATCTTATTCAATCACCTTTTCTTTTTTCCTCTCCCTCTCCCCTTGCTTAATCCTTCCCCTCCCTCCCCTTTGACCTTTCTAGTGTTCCTCTAATCCTCCTATGTATCCCAACCCAACACCACTGTGGATCAGCCTCCTTATATCAGAGTCAACATTCGGTATTTGGATTTTTGAGATTGACTAACTTCACTGAGCATTATATTCTCCAACTTCATCCATTTACCTGCGAATGCCATTATTTTCTTTTCTTTTATTGCTGAGTAAAATTCCATTGTGTATATGTACCACGTTTTCTTTATCCATTCATGTACTGAGGGACATCTAGGTTGGTTCCACAACCTAGCTATTGTGAATTGTGCTGCTATAAACATTGAAGTGGCTGTGTTACTGTAATATGCTGTTTTTAAGTCCTTTGGGAATAGACCCAGGAGTGGGATGGCTGGGTCATAGGGTGGTTCCATTCCCAGTTTTCCAAGGAATCTCCATACTGTCTTCCATAACGGTTGCACCATTTTGCAGTCCCACCAGCAATGTATGAGTGTGCCTTTTCCCCCACATCCTCTCCAACATTTATTGTTGTTTGTGTTCTTGATAGCTGCCATTCTGACTGGAGTGAAATGAAATCTTAGAGTAGTTTTGATTTGCATTTCTCTAATTGCCAGTGATGTTGAGCATTTTTTCATGTATTGGTTGATTAATTGTGTATCTTCTTCTGAGAAGTGTCTTTTCAATTCCTTAGCCCATTTATTGATTGGGTTATTTGTTCTTTTGTAGTTAAGTTTTTTGAGTTCTTTATGTATTCTAGAAATTAGTGCTCTATCTGATGTGCATGTATTAAATATTTGTTCCCAAATAGTTGGCTCCCTATTCACCTCACTGATTGTTTCCTTTGCTGAGAAGAAGCTTTTTAGTTTGAATCTATCCCATTCATTAATTATTGATATTAATTCTTGCGCTACAGGATTCTTATTAAGGAACGTGGGGCCTAATCCGACATGTTGGAAATTGGAGCTTACTTTTTCTTCTGTTAGTTGTATTGTCTCTGGTCTAATTCCTAGGTCCTTGATCCACTTTATATTGAATTTTGTGCATGGTGAGAGATAAAGGTTTAATTTCATTTTGTTGCATATGGATTTCCAGTTTTCCCAGCACCATTTGTTGAAGAGGCTATCCTTTCTCCATTGTACATTTTTGGTGCCTTTGTCTAATATAAGATAGCTGAAATACAAATTGATATTTTTAATATGTTTATGTTTTATGTTTTTTTCTTGTGTATTATTATTAAGCTACTGTTTTTTAGTTCCTAAAGAATTATAATACTGTAACTCTCTTGGTCCCTCTGGAAGCTACTTCTGGTCCTTTCCCAACACCTGTTTACATAAACACAGTTTAAAATGGAACTTTTATGACATTGTTGAAGTGATATCACTACTTCTTTTGTGAGTGGCATTTACATTACATGCAGGATTTCTCATTCTTCTTCCCCTGATGTCTTAATGATTAATTTGGTGATAGATGCTGGTTTCATCCAGAGATGTTGAAGCAACTCTGAGATAGTATGTTAAACTAGACTGGGGTTACTGGATTTGTGGCTGTTTGGTAATAAAAACCCAGATCAAGGCCTATCTCCTTTGTAATATTTGATCACTTCCTTAATGCAATAAGGAAACAAACTAGATTCTAAGAACCTTTCCTTTTCTAAAATTAAGAGATTCTGTAGTCTTCATACTGCTTTCCATAACAGTTGCACCATTTTGCAGTCCCACCAGCAATGTATAAGTGTGCCTTTTTCCCCACATCCTCCCCAACATTTATTGTTGTTTGTGTTCTTGATAGCTGCCATTCTGACTGGAGTGAAATGAAATCTTAGAGTAGTTTTGATTTGCATTTCTGTAATAGCCAGCAATGTTGAACATTTTTTCATGTATTTGTTGATTGATTGTATATCACCTTCTGAGAAGTGTCTGTTCAGTTCCTTGGCCCATTTATTGATTGGGCTATTTGTTCTTTTGGTTTTAAGATTTTTTAGTTCTTTTTATATGCTGGTGATTAGTGCTCTATCTGTGCGCATGTAGTAAAAATTTGTTTCCAAAATGTAGGCTCTCTATTCACCTCACTGATTGTTTCTTTTGCTGAGAAGTTGGCATTCTTAAATACTCGAAAGTTATGGTTATTACTGTTGTTGATTTTGATGACATTATTAGAGAGCTAAAGCAAATTTAAGTTCTAAATTGTTTGGTATAAACTACTCATCTTCAGGTGATCATAAAATATACAAATGAATAATGACTGGAGGCATGGATTTTGGATTGGATGAAAATTGAACTAGAAATAGCATGAAGCATAAAACTCAATAGGCTACAAATAAACATCAATTTTGCCTATTATATAAGTGAAAAAATAGAGGCTTGGTGCTTAAAACAATTTGCACCATGTTACATAGCTTGTCAATGATGAAAGTGCAGTTCTAACTTTGTCCTATATAATGCCAAAGACTCTTCACTTAACACTTTTCTTCTTGTATTTTTTTCTCAGTCTTTCATTCTATATATATATATATATATATATAAAACACACTATGTGTCAGACGTCATAATAAACTCTGAGATAGAAAACTGTGTAGCACATAAGTGGTTCTTCCCTGATGGAATTTACACTCTGGTAGAGTAGACAGAAATTAAACAAATGATTATAAAAATTAAAAACTCTGATTACCTCATGAAGAAACGCAGTTCACCTATTAAGAGAGAATGGGATCTATCTACTTAATTTACATTGGGGATTCTTGAGGCCTTTCTTAAAGAAATCATATTTATTCTGAGACATCAGTACAGTTAAAGGTAGGCATGGAAAGGCAGAATGAATTGCATGTATGAAGGGCTTGTAACAGGCAAAAGCTTCACTGATTATATAAAAAGAAAAAAAAGTGGTTTATCTCAAGTCCAGAGAGCAGAGGGTAAATAACCAAAAATATATATGTAAAGATTTATATCATCTTCATGAGGATTCTTGACATCCTGTGATATGCAGTATTTTCCATTAATCCTGCAGTGTTTCCTGGATATCATTGGACATTATGTAGAATTCTAAGCTATTTATATTACAGACTCATTTTGTCCTACCATGCTCAACATATTGTCAGATGATTTTGTAATGTGTTCATTTGCATTGTTGTGTACTCTTCCAATTTTTCATTATATGACAGTGTATTTATTCATTTTACTTGTTGATGCATATTTGGAAAGTGTTCCAAAGTGGTTGTACAAATTTAAATTTTTGCCAACAATGCTTCGGAATACTGATGGCTCTATCTCCTCTCCAATAGGTGTAATTGCATGTTTGCATTTTCTAAAGTTTAGCTGCTGTGGTGTTCAGTGTTACTACATTGAATTTTAAATATGCATTTATCTAATTAATAATTAGTTATGAGTTTTTAGCATCACATGATGATTGGCCTTTTGAAAATCCTCTTTTTTTTGCATTCCTATTTAAGTTTTATTTTGTTTCTATTCAAGTTTTCCTTTTTCTTACCTGTGTTTCATAATATACCTTGCATGCAAGTCCTTTGCTGGATACACATGTTGCAAATAATTTCTCCAACTTTGTAGCTTGTTTCTTCATTCTTTGAAACATGAATTTTGCATTAAAAAATTCTTAAATTTTTGACTGTCCTGGGAATGAAAACCAGGAATTATGTATACTAGGCAATTGATCTACTACTGAGCTATACCCCCCAACCCAAAATTTCTAATTTTAATAAGGCACAGTGTATCAATATTTGTTTCTGTATGGAAAACATTACCTGTGTTCTGTTGAGGAAATCTTTGCTTACTCCAGATTACAAAGATATTCTTTGCTTTCTCTCAAACATGTATATGGTGTCTGTGTGTGTGCGTGTGTGTGTACCAGGGATCGAATCCAGGGTCACTTAATCACTGAGCCATATTCCCAGCCTATTTTATTTTTACTTTTGAGACAGGGTCTTACTAAGTTACTTATGGCCTCACTAAGATGCTGAAACTGTCTTCAAACTTGCCTTCCTCAGCCTCCAGAGCCTCTGGGTTCTCAAACGTTTTATTGTTTGAATCTTCCATGGTTAGATTTATGATAAACTTGGAGTATGTTTTGCTTATCTAATGACAGACATTTTCACGTGGACTTTTATTTGATCTAACAGCTTTTATTGAAAATAGCAAACTTTGTCCCCTATATTTTTATTGATACCTTTGCCATAAATCAATTTAATCTATATACACAGGCCAATTTCTGGACTCTTCATTGGGTCATTTTTCTATTATTGCACAAACACCACACACTCCAAATTATTGTGGATTTCCAATTCTTGCTTTCTAGTAATGTATTTAAGCCTTCTTTAATTTTCTTGATGACATATTAATATTCTTGTATAAGTGTGCACCATGGTATTTTCATATAAGTTGTAGAATTATCAATGCCGCCCACACCACTTGTAAGAATTTTTATTGAAATATTATTGAATTTTGGGATAATTTGCAACATTGAGTACCCCCCACCCAGTGCTAGGGATTGAACCCAGGGCCTCAGAAAAGTTAGGCAAGCACTCTGCCACTAAGCTACAGTCCTAGCCTAAAATTTAGTGTTTTTATCCATGAAGGTGGTATATCTTTCAATTTATTTGATATTTATCAATTTATCTAGAGTTTTATTATAGTTGTCATTGTATAAGACTTAAATATTTTAATTAACTTTATTAGTAGACATTTAAGCTTCTAAATAGTATCTTAGTAACATTTGATTTTAAGTTTTTACTCATTATTTGATATGAATACACAAAATATCATTGATTTATTATCAATATTGACCTAACACCTACCATTATTTTCAAATTATCTTATTAATTTTAAGGATTTGCCTGAAGATAGTCTTCCTTTTGATTTTCTATGAATGTATAATCACATCATCTGCAAAAAATAATTACAGTTCTATTTCTTTCCTCAGTACTTATGACATATTTATTTCCCTGCTTCTTGTACTGGTGAAGACCTTCAGTAAAATGTTAAATAGAACTGATGGGATAATTGACTTCTTGCTTTAGTCCCAATATCATAATGAAAGTTTTAGAGTTTTAGCTATGTCACAATTAAGTATGAATTCTGAGGTGTGTTTGTGTGTGTGTGTGTGTGTGTGTGTGTGTGTGTGTTTTGTACACAGTCTTTTCAGGTAAGGAAATTCCCTTTTATTCCTAGGTGTATAAGAATTTTTGCCATAAATTCTTTTATCGAATACCATTTCTGATTCTACAGAAATTTTTTTCTTCTTTTTAATTCAGTTTATATGGTTAATTAAACTAATATCTTTTGCAATAGTTATTAATGCTTATATCTCTAGAATAAAAGCTATATGTCATTGTATCATCCAATTTATCAGTAGGATTAATCTACAAATATTTTTAGGGTACTTGCAACAATATTCATAACATATAATGGGATTTATTTAATTTTCTAGCAATATTCTTACCAAAGGTCAGTATTAAGGTTTATTCAAGACTTATAAAGATTTGGCAAATATTCCCATTGTATATCCTCTGCAATGTTTACACAATTTTATTTATTCCAACTCAAAACATTTAAAATAATTCACTAATGAAGTCATATGAGACAGAGCTTTAGCTTGTGGGAATATTTTTGATAACAAATCCAATGTCTTCATGGAAATTCAGATTTCCTATTTCTTATTTTCATTCATTAAGAAGCATGAAAGTTTATGTAAGAATTTGTCCATTTTTTCAAAATTTTTGGAAGTACTGACACAATGCACATAATGTCTTTGTATCATCTTGGATATTCTCTTATTTTTATTATTTATATACTACTTTTTATTATTTCATTTGTACTTCCGTTGGATTGAATTTTTGCTATTCACCCAACTTCTTGATATGGACACTTAGATACTTATTTTACCCCATATATATAAAATTTCCTATTGCTGCTGTAAAAAATTAACACATAGTGATTTAAAAGAACAGAAACTTATTGTTAACCAAGCATTTAAAAAATGCATATTTCTTTTTTTTTTTTTTTGCCAAGCAAAAGAGATACTTTTATTTTGATATGATGATTTTATTAATCATTCCATGTAGATCTTTCAAGTTATAAATGCCTTAAGGGCAGGATTTAAAAATGCATATTTCTTACCTCTCTTTTCTCTGACATTTTGTGGTCATTCCTCTGTCCTGCCCCAGGACCCTTTGGCTTGCCTGCATGCCTGGGCAGGCATTAAAATGCAGAATATTGTTTCTTATTAGCTTAGCCTGAGAATTAGCTGACTACAGAAATACACATTTTCTGTAAAAGTGTAGCAAACCTGCAGTCTGTTCACCTACCCTCACATTTCCAATTTTTATTTATTGCTTACCCCTCCCTACAATAGAGAAGTCTTTCTGTGATTATGACATACTTGTAGATTTCCAAGATCAGAACATTCTGTCCAGTGCAATAGTCATTTTGAATAAAGTCACTCTTTATGTAAGTATAGATTAGTGTTTCTTTGGCAATTTTCTGGTCACATGACTTGAAGTCATGTCCTCCCTTCAGATTGTATTGTCTTCACCAAGGTATTTATGTTAGCCTTTGAGACTCTTTTTGTCCTTTCTGGTTGAGAAAATTGACACTCTTTGAGGGGAGTTGGAATTCCTAATCTAGGGCTCCATACATTTATCTGTCATGGCATGATACGCAGTTATTTGGTTTTATTAAATAGGGTTCTTTTAGTAGGTCTTTGATTTAGCAAGAGTATTCCTAGAAGTAGTCTTCCCTGGAATTTTTTGAGGGGATTAAATTCCTGATTATCTCCATTGAGCATGACTTTTCACAGCTATTTTTTGAGGCCTCTTATGTTTTGACCAATTAGCCTAATTCCATGGCTAATTCTTGCTTCACTGGGTTCCTCACTTACTCCTTCCCTGCTAACTGTATGCTCTCCTCCATGGCAAGAATTTGGTTGGACATTTCTAAGAAAGGCAATGATTCACAAGGCATAATTTAGAAACTTGGAATCTTTGCAAACTGGTTCATTCAATACCTTTTCCTTCTTTTATCGAAAACCCATTTCTTGTTTCCATTGATCCTTTTCTCTCTTTTTCAACATCTTTCAATTTACTTTCAGCTCCCTTGAACCCTTGTCCCACTTTAACATTCCTACCTCCTCCACCTGTTATTCATTCCTGACTTATCTTTCCTTTCCTGCAATAGGCCTTCCAGTATTTATGGACACCAGACAGTTAAGACCTCCTTACACCAATTGGAGCCTCTTGAGGGGTTCAGATACTCTAAAAACAACTACTTTTTGCTGAAAAAGAAAAGTGAATACACTGTCATTTACATGGGGTTTGGAGAAACCCAGATAGCTACTTGGTGTCTCATCAATCTCTCACCCAAAATTGAGTTCACAACCTCTTTAAGATTGCACATCAGGGAAAAAAATGTCAGACTTTTCTACAATTATTAGTGTAAAGACACTAGCCTTCGTAGTCATCAGATAATCTCAATTTGTCCCTTTGGTCAGAAACCTGGTACTTGCAAGCTTTACATACAATTCAGGGAACTCACTGGTCTAAAACTGATTCCACTTTGGACCTTCCCTTACCCTCAGAACTAAAACTTCCACAATAGCCACTGCTAGATGCCATCATGATTTAGGATTTGAAAGACACACCCTTGAATCTGTCAGACACCTTGGGCCAATGCAAGTCTTACCTGTGGAAGATAACCATCTCAGTTTCAAGCAGCTTCAGGACCAGCAACTGACACAGCCACAAGACAGAAACCAATCTGCACTTGCCCCATGGGAATTAGGAAAGTTTCTTCCCCAGCCCACAACTACAGGACTATAGCCACTGTGCAAAATCCTAGCTTTACCCATACCTGTACATTGGAATTAGTAAGCTCCTGGTCAATCCCTACAACTTCATGAATGTGGCAACCAGTGGTCCCAACCCCTGCCAATACTCTGTGCTCAACGGGTAAGATCTAGGGAATGTCTCCTTCCAAGTTTACAACCTTTAGACTGCAGTAACTATTGCAAATCCTGGATTCACTTGTGATTGTGCATTGGGAGGAAAGCTACTGGTCAAGCCCTATAACTCAAAGAACCCTGCTGCTTTTAGTTCCAACCCCTGTGGACACCTGCACTCAACTGGCAGAATCTAGGGAAGGTCTTCTTCTAAGCCAATGGCTTGAGGACTGCAGCTGCTGGTGCAAAAGTTTTGGCATCACTCAAACTTGTCTCTATGGCAAAGTGTAAGGTCCATCCATGTTATTCAGTTACAGGACTTTAATCATCAATGCCACAAGTATCCCAACCACCCACTTGCTGCAACTCCAAAACCACAGATATCCAAGTCAAAAACCCAAGTACCACCCCTGCTTAATATAAAGTAACTCTTGAAGGTGTCCTCATGTCCTGAAACTCAAGGGAGCATGAACACTAGTTCCACAATCACAAACATAACCTGTACATGCCCCAGATGACTTAGGGAACAATTGTTCCATAGTTCATGGTCATCAGACCAAAGACCTGGTACCACTTGTGTTTGTCCCCTGGAACTTAATAAAGAGTTTTATAGCTTCATGAAAACGACTGCCTTCACTATAGGCCCCTGTACCAACTTTGATTGCCCCATGGGATGTACAGAAGTTCCCCTTTGTGTTCTAAAACCTCAAACACATGGTTACCAGTGACACATATGCCAGCATCACTTGTGCTCATACAGTTGGACTTGAGGAAGGTCCTATCCAATACTTTGGTTCCAGAACTGTGGTTACTTATGCTACAAGCCCAGTCATCTCTCTCTCACATTAATACTGAGATACCTGAGGAAATTCTCTTTCACATCCTGTGACTAAGGAACTGTGGCTACTGGTGCCTCAACAATTAGTGTCACCTAGGCTTACCATGAGTGACCTAGAGATAGTCCTATTCATATCCCACACATCTGAGACTGTGGAAGCTGCTACCACAAGACCCAGAGAAATCAGTGCTCAACACTGTGGAATGTGAAGTCCTTGTAAACCTATGTGTACTGCAAAGTCCAAACATTGAGGCACTCATGGATACTGCTGACAACAATTGAAGACAAAGATATCACAAAGAAACTATGCTTTTAAGCTTCCCTATAACCCCAAAACACCTATCCAACGGACATTATATTCATCCAAATGAAAGAAAAAAGAAACTTTTATGCTAAAAAAGCTACTCATAAAACCAGAAGAAACAAATGTTATAGCACATGTGCAGATATCAACATAAGGACACAAGAAGCATGAAACATGACACCTCAAAAGTACAACAATAATTCTCCAGAAATAGATCTTAACTTCAAGGAAATCTATGAAATGCTTTAAAAAATTTAAAATAGTGACTCTAAGAAAACAGTGAGATACAAAAGAATACAGATAGCAATATGAAGAAATGAGACAAAAAGACATAAATAAAAATACATCAAAGAAATAAAATTCATATAAAGTAACCAATCAGAAACCTTGGAACTAGAAACATCAACAAATCAATAAAATGAAAAATATATTAGAGAGCTTCCACAACAGACTAGAATAAGCAGAAAAAAGAAATTCAGAACTTGAGGACAGGTGTTTTGGATTATCCCATTCATAAAAGAAAAGAAAGGAAGGAAGGAAAAAAGAAAAAAAAAGAATTTTAAAAAGTGAAAAAAGTCTCTGACACTTATAGGAAAATATTAAGTGAAAAATATTTGCATTATGGGAATTGCAGAAGGTGAAGAAATGGGGAAAGGCATTGAAAACTTATTTTGTAAAATAATAGCCAAAAACATCCTAAATATTCAATTAGATATGGAATTCCAGATTCAGGAAGATATAAGAACTCCAACTAGACTGAATCAAAACAGATCTCCAGCAAATAATATTATAGTCAAAATGTTAAGTGCATAAGAAAGAAAGAATCCTAGAAACAGGAAGATACAATCATAAAGTCACATATAAGGTAATGCCCTTCAGACTTACAATGTATTTATTAGCAAAAAATTTATAGGCAAGAAGAGAATGAGGTGACATATTCAAAATACTGAAAAAAATATTGTCAACCAGGAATGCCATACCCAACAATATTTTCCATTAAAATTGAGGAACAAATAAAGTCTTTCTCAGAAAAGCAGAAACTAGGGGAATTCATTACCACTAGACCAGACATGCAAGAAAAACTTAGGGAGTTCTATACTATAAAGGAAAGGATGTTAAATACCATCATGAAAATACATGAATATACAAAATTTACTGGAATAACAGATACTTAAAAGGGAAGAGAATAAAAAAATTTAGCATGGTAGAAAACCACAAAATCACAAAAATAAATAATAAAATGAGTGAAAAGTAATAAAAATAGACAAAACAAGCAGAATGCAATTTTAAATATGACAGGATGGTTTCAAAACTATTGATAATAGCCTCAAATATAAATGGATTGAATTCACTCATCAAAATACATAATCTGGTGGAATGAATGAAGAAAAATAAAATATAACTGTAGGCTTTCTACAAGAAACTCACTTTACTGGTAAAAAGGGACTAAAAGTGGAAGGTTGAAAAAAGATATATCACACAAATGGAATTCAACAATGAGCAGTAGTAGCTAGACTCAGATAAAGCAGATATAAAATTAAAATCATAAAAAGAGACAAAAAGGTCATTATATGTTGATAAAAGTAAAAATTCATCAAGAAAATATAATCAATATAAATACATATGCACCCTATGTGGGACTGCCCAAATTCATAAAGCAAATATTATGAGATATAAAACAAGAAAGAGACTCAAGTGCAATAATAGTGGGGGACCACAGCAGCTCAGTTTCCTCAAAGGATAGATCATTCAGGCAGAAAATCAACAAAGAAACATCTGATTTAAACCATACTATGCACCAAATGGATCTAATAGAAATTGACAGAACATTTACCCACTAGCAATAGAGTACAAATTTTTCTCATCACGCATGGAATAGTCTCCAAGAGAGGTCATAGCTAGGCCACAAATCAAGTCTCAATAATAAAAACAAAGAAATTATATCATGCATCTTTTCAGATAACAATGAATTAAAACCACAAATCAACAAGAAGAAAGGAAAGTATACAAATACATGGAAATTAAATAACCTGCTCCTAAATTACAAATGCATAATGGGAGATATTAAAAGGCAAATTAAAAATTCTATAAATGAATGCAAATGACACCAAAACTTATCCAAATTTGTGAGCTATATCAAAAGCATTACTGAGAAAGAAGTTAATAGCAATAAATGCATACTTCAAAAATGAGAAAGATCTCAAACAAACAACATAGCAATGTGCGTTAAAGACTCAGAAAAGCAAGAATGAAACAAATACAAAGTTAATAGAAGTAAAGAAACAATAAGCTGGGCATGGTGGCTCATACCTGTAACCCCAGCAGCTTGGGAGGCTAAAGCAGGAGGATACCAAGTTCATAGCCAGTCTCAGCAACTGGGAGAAGCCCTAAGCTACTTAGCGAGACACTTGTCTCCAAATAAAACAATTAAATTAAAAGGCTGGAGCTGTGACTCAATGGTTAAGCGACTCTGGGTTCAATTACAGATAATCAATGAAAGAATGAACTATTTTTTTTTCCAAAAGAAAGACTTAGCAAAAGCAATTAGACAATAGAAGAAAATAAAGGACATCAGAGTTGGAAATGAAGAAATTGAATTATTTGTGTTTGGAGATGACATGATTTTATAGATAGAAAAGCCTAATTATTCCATCAAAGAATTGTTTGAACTTATAAACAAAATTGGTAAATTTGCAGGATACAAACTCAATATACAAAATCCCCAGTCCTTTTTATTATATTAATTTTTTTTTTAATTTTTGAGGTAGAGTCTCTTTAAATCGCTAAGGGTGTAAGTTGCTGAGCCTGCCCTTGAACTTGTGATCCTCCTGCCTCACCCTCTTAATCTCTGATATTACAAACCTGTACCACCATGACTGCAAAAACAGTAGCATTTTTATACACCAATAATGAAGTTGCTGAAAAGAAATTAAGAAAACAATCCCATAATAGCTACACAAAAATATTTAGGACTAAACTTAACCAAGGAAGTAAAAGATTTTTACAATAAAAATTATAAAACAATGGGGCTGGGGTTGTGGCTCAGAGGTAGAGTGCTCGCCTAGCATGTGCACGGCCTGGGTTCTATCCTCAGTACCATGTAAAAATAAAGGCATTGTGTACAACTATAAAACAAATAAATAAATATTAAAAAATTATAAAACATTAATAAAATAAAGCTTAGCTGACACAAAAAATGGAAAATAACCTATCCTCATCCATTAAAAGAATTTATGTTGTTAAAATGACAGTACTACCCAAAGCAATCTATAGATTTAATATAATTCTGGTCAAAAACCAACTTACTGCTTAAAAAAAACTGTAGGGAAAAAACAATGCTAAAATTCGTAGGAACCTTAAAGGGCCAAAAACAGTCAAAGATATTGTGAGGAAAACAAAACAAAAACAAGAAATGCTGGAGACATCACAATACTTAACTTCAAAACATTGCAAAGACATAGTAATCAAAACAGCATAGTATTGGCATAAAAACACACAGACCAGTGGAACAGAATCAACAATCCAGAAATCAATCCATGCTCATATGGGTAACTGATTTTGGACAAAGGTGCTAAGAACATACAGTGGAAAAACTGCAGTGTTTTAAATAAATGGGTTGGCAAAATTGGTTATGCATATGCAGAAGAATAAAATGCTCAATATCACTAATCCTCAGAGATATTCAATTCAAAACCACAATGAGTTATTAGCTTACTTCAGAATGGCTATCATCAAAAAGACAAAAAAATAGCAAACACTGATGAGGATACAGAGA
Organism: Tamias sibiricus; assembly: GCA_025594165.1. Taxonomy (NCBI): domain Eukaryota; kingdom Metazoa; phylum Chordata; class Mammalia; order Rodentia; family Sciuridae; genus Tamias; species Tamias sibiricus. The sequence goes on from CM046667.1 coordinate 132,921,451, forward strand.
GAAGGGAACTTTTGTATACTGTTGGTTGGAATGTATATTAGTACAATCATTACGAAAACAGTATGGAGATTCCTCAAAAACTAAAAATATAACTACCATATGATTCAGCAATTCTACTCCTGGGCATATATCCAAAGGAGATGAAATCATTATACAACAAACTCACCTTCAATTCCCATATTTATTGTGGCACTATTCATAACCACAAAAGTATGGATCAACCCAGATGCCTTTCAGTGAATGAATGGATAAGGAAAATGTGGTATATTTCCAAAATGGAGTACTCTTCAGCTATTAGAAATAACACGATAGTGTCATTTGCAGTAACATGGGTGGATGCGTAGGTCATTATGTTCAATGAGACAAGCCAGTTGCAGAATGACAAATACTACCTCCTCTTATTCATGGAAACCAATAAGTCACCCTTGAAGAACAGAATGCACTAGTAGTCACTAGAAACCGTAGAAGGTAGGGGGCTGGAGGGACAGAAAGAAGTTCAATAATGGTCAGCAAAAACAGACTGGAAGCTGGGTGATGTGGCACATGCCTGTAATTCCAGTGGCTAGGGAGGCTGAGGCAAGAGGATCACAAGTTCAAAGCCAGCCTTAGCAAAAGCGAGGCACTAAGCAACTCAGTGAGACCCCGTCTCTAAACACAATACAAAATGGGGCTGGGGATGTGGCTCAGTGGTGGAGTGCCCCTGAGTTCAATCCCTGTGTACAAAAAAAAAAAAAAAAAAGGAGTGGAAGATCTAATTTTAATTTTTCTTTGGAACAGTAAGGTAAGTATTGTTTTAAAAATCTATTTCAAAATGAATAGAAAGATAAATATGAAATTTGCAACACATAAAAATATATATGGATGAACACATGGAAATGCTTATTACACTGATTAGATTTTTATGTCGTATGCATGTATTAAAATACAATAATATATCCTTTAAAAGTGTACAAATACTATATATCATTTTTTTAATCCCTATTTTTTTTCTAGGCTCTCAAAGATTTTAGCCTGCTATACTTACATGTTGCAAAGTATCTCAAGGGAATTACTAGTTACACCCTTTCTTTAGGTTTCCTGTGCAAGACCTCCACAGCCTAAAAATTGGAGATGGAGTTTTCTCTCAAGGAAACTTCATCAGAAGACTAAACTTGAAGTCCACTTAAAGGTTCCTTGCTTCATTATCCTTACCAGTAACATTGTGGCCACACTACAGGGAGTTCAAGCCTGGTTTCATGTCTTTTAACTCAAGAGATACAAAAGACATTATGAATTTAAATCCATCCAAGCTGAAGATTTGAAACAACCTCTCTTGAGAGTCCTCAGAGATAGTCAGTGCCCTGATATACATAGCATTCTCAAGAACTTTGGACCAGATAAATGGCATTACATGGTAGTTGACTTTCTTCCAAGATGTCGTCAAGACAAAACTCAATAGGACTCCTTTGTTTAAATCCTATCCTTTCTTTTTTTTTTCTCTATCTTCCTTTTTTTTCATTCTCCTTTGGTGATATGGTCACTGAATACATATTGCAAGAGGAACCTTCCATATTGCAAGTGGAACCTTCTGATTTTCCAAAATTATCTTAAAATAGATTGCTAGGTATGAAATTACTCTGTGAAGGGATATGATAATTTTTCATTCAATAAGTTTCATTTCAGACAAGGGAGTTCCGGACCTCCTACATGCTTGTTTTAACAAGTTATAGAAGTGTCCAAAGCAAAATTAAAACATATGATAGTATTCAATTTGGTAAAGTTGTAAGGAAATGCCATTCTCATATACCACTGATTGGATTAAAAGTTGGCACACCACTCTGGAAAGTACTTCAGCAATCAATACCTTAAAGAGTTAAAATGTCCACACTAAACAACCCAACAATTCCTCATTAGAGTTTCTTTTCCATAATCAGTAAGGAAATTAAGACAGAACTATTCATTTTATAATTGTTAAGTTGAAAATTGGAAATAGACTGAATGCCCACCAACATGAGACTAGATGAATAAATTATTGCATATTCATACAAAATAATACTATGCAGCTGTGAAAATAAATGGACTACAATTCTTTTAAACATAGATGAATTTCACATATTAATGAGTCCAAAAGAGTAAATTGAAGAAGCATTTACAAAGCATGCTATTTATATAATTTTTTTTCAAAAGCAAAACACCATTCTGTTTTTTATGGCCATTTATGAAAAAATTAAAGAGTGGAAAGTTACCTTTCAAATTCATAATAATGCTTATCTTTAGGGAAAGTAAAAAGGAAAGAAAATAAAATAGGGATGGAAGTTAAACAGGATATTAGTTTTATTTGTAATTTCTTTATTTTTTTGGCACTGGGGATGGAACTCAGGGGCACTCAACCACTGAGCCACATCCCCAGCCCTCTTTTTGTATTTTATTTAGAGATAATGTCTCACTGAGTTGCTTAGCACTTCACTTTTGCTGAGGCTGGCCTTGAACTTGTGATCCTCCTGTCTCAGCCTCTCCTGCTGTTTACAGGCTTACAGATGTGTGCCACCATGCCCAGGTGTAGTGTTTTGATGAAAGTGATATGGTCATTATATTCCTTGAACAACTACAAACTACGCGCACGCGCACACACACACACACACACACACACACACACACACACAAACAGATATACACATATATGGAAAAAGAGATACAGAGAGGCAAAGAGAGAGAAAAAGAAACATCACAATATTAATGTTTTCACAGTACTATAATCTGGATTATGGATGTATGTATGATTGCTTATTTTCTCATATATATTGTTATGTTTATTGCTTTGTGTCTTCTAGAGGAAGTGGAGGAGGTATTGATGATTAATGTTAAGAAAATTATTCTGTCCTCTAGTTGACTTGTATTTTTTAATCACTCATTTACACAGGCAAGCACATTCACACATGAAGGTCTTTCAGTAGGTGGAGAAATATTTCAACCAGTGTGGATGACAAATTACCTTTTGCTGGAACTAAGACTGTCCATATGATAAAATCTGTTAAATATCTAGAAATATTCTAAGTGGATTTCCATTATGGAGAGCATGATCAACTTCCTATTAAATTCTTTGCAAGCTGACAGACAAGGAATAAATGATATGTGTTACCTTATACTTTGCAAGATATAGTATGGTTTGGATCTTAAATGTCCCTCAAAACTCGTGTGTTGCAGGCTTGTTCTGAGCTGGTGGTGGGGCCCAATTGAAAGAAGTAAGTCACTGGATGCCTTTGAAGGCTATATTTTGTGACTGGCCCCTTCCCTTCCTCTCTCTCTGCTTCCTGGCTGCCATGAGATGAATAGTTTTGTTCTGCCACACCCTCACTCCCATGGTATACTATCTCATCACAGGCCCAGAAACAATGGAGCCAAGTGATTATGGACTGGAACCTCTGAGGTCATGAGCCAAAGTAAATTTTTCCTTCCTTAAGTTGATTTCCTCAGGCATCTTGTCACAGTGGTAGACAGCTAACTAACATAATACATGTAGCCAAAATTATATCATAGTGTTTACATTTGTACTGAGAATCCCTCTTCCTGCTGTGAATATGAATAAGCATTAAACTATCACCCAAAAAACAGAGGGATGCTGCCATAGGTTAATTGCATTTTAATCTACATGGCCTTGACATTTTGACTAATCATTAATCACTGATGATGTGGAGATATCATTTCAAATTGCACAGATGAACTTTGTAGAATATTGCTTTCTCCTGTACAAATACAAATTATGAAAACTTTAGTGACTTTGAAGTAGGAAAAGCCATAATTGTGTGCAGCAAAATAAAATTTGAAGTTAATATTCACACAAGCAAAGAGCAATTAGAAAATTAATCCATTGTATTTCTATTTAAGTAAGGATTTTTCCCTTGATTAGATTTACTAGAACATGAAGATATTCTTGCACAGATGGCTTCCCTGATGTGAAGTGAGTCCATTTATGCCATCCTAATGATTAGGCCACACCATAGATTATTTTGCATATAATCAAGGAACAACTACTTTATCATAATGCTATATGATATTAGTATTTATATATCAAATGCTTATTTTTGATAATGAATTTTCTGAGCTTATTGTGATTTTCAACATTTCCATGTAAATATTATTTACTGTAGAACATGTTGTTCTTTTCAAATGCTATTATGACTTTTCTGGTTGCTTAATAAGAGTGGTTTAAAAAATGCAATATCTGTTAATCTCTGATTAAATGACTTATTTCTTTAAGTGACTGACCCTTAGAAGGTCTGCTACCACCATGCCAATTTCAGTAATACTTGCTTATCCCCATTCTAGTTGTTTTTAAATGTTAAATACTTAAAATTTTATAGGCACAACATCAGGGAATCCTATAATTTAATATTATAAATTGAGGTCAGCCCGAGAGATGCTGTTACTTGAAATATAATGCATTTTCGCACATACTCTTATCTTGAATATCCAGATAATGTTTTTGAATGTCAATTGTAATAGTGAAATGTGTTTCTGAAAAACTCTAGCTATCATCTGATGCTGTGTTGGTTTTGTGAAGGTTACATTTATTTATGAATCAGCATCAATCATAAAATCAGTAAACAGAGGTTTAAGCAAGGAATTTTTAAAAATTTAAATATGGTAAACCTCAAATCTTTGTAGAACCTGGGGCCCATTACATTTTATTAAGAAAGCATTAATGTTATTTTACATTTCAACTTGTTTTATATTCCCTTGATTACATCTTATGTTGAATAAATTCACATGTCAAATATACTGGCTAGTCGGCCTTCTGTTTCCTTCATATTGAAAACTTGTGTTTAAAAAATGAAATCAAAGTAAACTTTGTAATGGACTTTAACTGAAAATAGGTATTATACTTGTTGATTTCCTATTATCTTTGAGTCCTCGAATTCAACATTGGCCTTCTTAGTTTGGAAAATGACTGATTATTTACTGGAAGAAACTTAAGAAAACATTGAGTAACTAGATCACAAATTTTGTGTTGTGATTTGAAGAAGATGTCCAAAATTAATTATTTTCATTTTATAACTGAATCAGATACCTTGATCAAACTGTCAACCAAAACAACAAAGAGTGCAGTGTGTTGTTATGGGTTAGGTTTAAGAACTGTCAGTTGAATACAAATATAAAACATTTCTAGGGAGAAATAATTTATATTGGAATGTAAGTGCTTTCTGTCAAGACTTGAAACACAGTCAAGTGTCCCAATACAAATAAATTAAATGAAAATCCCCCAAGGAGCTCTCACATGTGAACATATTTTTGTTAGTGAAACTTGAAGATATGGACAGAGTTAGAGGAGTGTTAAAAGACTGCATTGAACTTTTAAAGAACCACAGCTCTCATGACATGATGCCCAATTGCTCCAATTTTGCAAGAGAATAAAAACTAAAGTGATTTTAAGGAAATAAGAAAATAAATTCTAAGGGTTTCTTTGTTAACCACTGTGGTTAAAACAGATTTTTTTTTCTAAAGTCATTTTTCTCATCTCTGCTTTGCTGGTACCTTATGACCTTGATCCACCTAATCAGAAAACAAAGAAGGGTCTATTTATGTTTTCTTTTGCCAAAAATGCTGAAACTCAGAATTTACAGACTTATGATCTTGATGTTAATGCACAACAAAATCCAAGAGCAGTCTATCAAACACATGGCTTCCTAGCATTAATAAAATGGAAATTAGTAGCAGCCAAAATAGTTTGAATAATATTAAACCCTGTTGATAATAGTGGACTACCAGACTGGTTAATTTAATAAAATGGATCTATCTGTGGGTCTGTTCACTTGTACATGTGTGTGCCTATATTATTTGTACTCAGTGTGAGCAATAAATTTAAAAATAAAATTTATAGTTGTAGATGGACAGCATGCCTTTATTTTATTTGCTTATGTTTTTCTGTGGTGCCAAGGATCAAGCCCAGTACTTAACACATGCTAGGCAAGCACTCTGCCACTGAGCAGTAACCCCAGCCCCTCAGTGTGAGCAATAAATTTGATATTATTTCTTCACATACAAGAAGAAAAGAAAAAAAAAAAGCACACTAATTGACAGTAGAGTCAGGGGGATATTTAACTGTTTAAACAAGCTAATGAACACTCATTCATTCAATTATTTAGGTCTTTATATTATACTGAGCATTGCAATTCAGAGGTGAATAAAACAAGGTCTCTGGTCTCGAGGAGTTTTCTTTCCTGTGGATGTGTGTATGCATGTGTGGATGTGTGTATGTGCATGCACATGTTTGTATACATATGCATGGTGGTTGTAATAGTGATATAGTGATGTACATTGGGCCTGGACTCCGGAGTAAATAAACTGGAGTAAATAAACTGCAACTTTGGACATGTTTCTTAACTTTTTTATGCCTTGTCTTTGTGTATATTATGTATGAATAATAATAGTACTGGATCATGTGTTGCATGTGGATAAAAAGAGAGATCAGTAGCAGAGACTTCTAGATGTTCAATAAAATCTACCCTACCCTTCTTCAAGATCACAGTTAAGACTTATTTTTTCCAGCTGCCCATCTGGTTAGGCATGGCCATATGACTACATTATCTCTGAAAGTATAGTACTAGAAGTGATACATGCAACTTCCAGATATGTCCTCTGTATATTTCCTTTGTGATCCTTCCTTTTATGGATCATTGTATTTGTAGTAACTATGGTAACTTTGGCAGCTACTTATATCATGTTTGTAAAAGGCTGAAACTCTGAAAACCTGAGCCCCTAAATCATTCTGTGTTGTGCTGGGCATAATGTGTGTGTGTGTGTGTGTGTGTGTGTGTGTGTGTGTGTGTTCATGTTTTGTCATGGAGTGAAAATAGACATATAAACAGATCTTTTCAATGAAGTATAGTATGTTCTGTAAAAGGGTCCTGGGCACATGGAGAGGGGTTAAATAAATTAATGATGTCCTGAGGAGTAGGTGCAAAAGAAAGATATAGATAATGGAAAGATTCTTAGAAAAAGGGAGGTTAAGCTAAGACTTGAATACAAGTAGAAACTGACCAGATAAAAAGGGGAAAAATACATCCTAGACAGAGTAAAACTTATTCTTAAAGGAATAAAGACATAAAATTGCATTATTTATTCTGAAAATTTATAGTGTTTTAAATCTAGAGTACAAGATGGAATTCAAGTAATAAGAGAAGACAGAACTGTTAGGGTACATGCAAGATCATTGAATGCCTCGTATGTAAGTACAAGAATTTTGACATTATTCTGCAGTCCAGGTGAGACTCAAAGTTCATTTATAAACATTGATCCACCTGCACTCAAGAGGTTGAGCCTATCTTTAGGAGTTTTATGATTGATCTGGCTGAGATGAAAAAATGTATGATATGCAAATTGACCAAAAGTAAGAGGTACTGTACTGATAATATAAAGGATTCAAAATCATCTTCCCCAGCCAGAATGTGTAAGGCTTATATTACAATATGAAGAGTAATCTTCTAAAAACACGTTGAGAGTCATTTATGTGAAAATGATGTGGATATAACATTTGACCACAAGTGTCATATGAAACAATGGTATAACGTAATTTATATAAAAAATCAAATGATGGTAGCTTAATTGAATGTGACTGTAAAGCTTTAAATGTTAAAATATTAGTTGATGTAAAGTACTGGAACTGTCTTCAAATATTTCAAAGCCTATCATGATGCCAGGGAATTACACTTATGTAATATTCTAGACAATGTAAGTAGGTTCAATAAATGGAAATAACAATGTGGGTTTATTATATTCCTAGGGCTGCTGTAACAAAGAGTTTGGGGTGTTTAAACAATAAAAATCAACTTCCTCACAATTCTGGCAGCTGTAATTCCAAGATCAAGGTGTAAGTAAGTTGGTTTCTGTTGAAGTTTCTCTCCTTGATTTGTAGGTGCCATCTTTTCCCTGTGTCTTTCCATGGTCTTCCCTGTGTATGTGTCTGTGTCCTAATCCCCTCTTCATATAAGGACACAGGTTGCATTAAGGTGGATCCCAATAGCCTGATTTCACCTTAATTACCTCTTTAAAGTCCATATTTCAAAAGTGTCATATAAAGGTTAGGGGTTTAATCCCATGAATTTGGGGGAATGCAATTTAGTCCATGACAGTGACTGACCACAAATCAACAGATAAAGAACATTCTAACTGCTATAGCTATGAAAAGTTGGCTGACTGTCTTGATATGTGGTGAGCTCTATATTACTAAAAATGATCAAGCAGATGGTATAACGAAGGCTGAAAGGGAATTTTTCTATTTGGAATGAAGTTTAGGATAAGTTTCTTTATTCATTTTATTTATATGGGATAAATAATCAGCATACAAGCAAACAATTATCCAACCAAACAATTCAGAGTAAAAATGTTAGTCAAATAAAGCTGGGAAGCCAGGTGCGGTAGTGCATGCCTGTAATCCCAGCAGCTGAGGAGGCTGAAGCAGGAGGATCAAGAGTTCAAAGCCAGCCTCTGCAAAAAGCAAGGTGCTAAGCAACTAGTGAGACCCTGTCTCTAAATAAAAGGCAAAATAAGTCTGGGGATGTGGTTCAGTGGCCAACTACCCCTGGGTTTAATCCCTGGTACCAAAAAAAAAAAAAAAAAAGCTGGGTAAATTGATCAGTATATATAGCAAATAAGTAGACTTATAGTGCTCTGGATAGTTTTACAGTATTAATAATACTTTAAATATATATTATATTTTAATTTCACAATAACAATAATTTAATGGTAAAAGAATTATTAGAATATCCCACTTACAGATGCAAACATTGAGAAAGAGAGATCAGAAAAATTGCCCCAAATTTTTGGCAAATACTAAAGCTAAAATCCTTTCTCCCTCCTATTCTTCAACCCTAGATCTATGTGGTTTCAGGCAAATGTAGTAGTGTATTATGAGCTACAGAACATAAATAATGCATCTTTTCCAAGCATCCTTCTTGACGACATTCAATTAAATTATTGTTTTCAGATTAAGGCAAGCATGGATATGGTATGAAGTAAAATTCAATCTCTGCTTGAAATGTTAAGATAAAAAGATTTTAAAGGTTTTTGGTTCATGACACACTATGTGGAAAATGTCCCAAGACACCCCTTGTTTATGGTACTTCTATGCCTTTAGGAAACTTCAGTGGAAAGGTTTTAGAAACTCTCCCACAAGGTGCTGTCACCTTGCTGTGGAGGAATATTGGTCTTGCTTGAAGAAGTGATTTTTGTATGCAACTGATCATCCATCTAATAGAAACTGCTTATAAAATTACCCTGTACAGAAAGCAGTTGCTTCATTTACAGCTAATTAATCCATCAGAGAGAGCCTTAAGTAGTAATTACTTTCACTCCTCTCCAATCAACCTGGGCCAGATTCAAACCTCTGACCCAAGAGAAGACTAATATCAAACCTCTAGATATGTCTTTTATATTATCTTCTGACATGTTCAGAATAATGATAACCAATTAATGAAGGATATTCTTTTATTTTTAATCTAGCACCAGAAAACACAAATTAGGTTTTGATGCCAAAGGGGTTGGGCTTAATTATGTTGAAAACTCTTTTACTTTAATTCTTGCAATGAATGAATTTTATCCTTCTGAAGTGAATTATATTTGTTGTATTTGAGGTCTTGCTTCTGAATCAGGACATGTTGAAATGGCCAATTTGACAGGAATTTTTTGATGTTGGAGGTATTCTGATATGGCTGAGTCCAAACAGCCACAGTGAATTGTACAAAAATTTTAACTATCAAATATTGTGAGCAATGGATATCACTGACTCTCAGCTCCTTCCAGAGTTTTACCCTTATAGAGATTTGGGGTGTTTGTGAGGACCACTAATGAGGAAAGATGGAAAAGATGAGTACACATTGCCTATGTGCATCAGGAAAAAAATTGAAAACCCTATGTTTCACGTGACTCTTGACTCAGCTGTGTTAAAATTTTCCTCATGTTTTCTCACCCATATCAATTTCATCTCTTCATTGTCCTTTTCTAGGACCTGGATTCTGTCTGGTCAAGCATAGGGTACTCATCTGCTTCCCATAAGGTCTCTTGTGAGCCTTCCTCCCATCTACAGATCAAATGAAAATCTTGTATGGATAGATGACAGGATAAATGAGATATTTTTTTCCAAGTAGACCCTAAATATTGATGGGTTCATGGACTTTCTAGGATAGTGGGTTTCAAACTTAAGCATGTACCAAAATATCCTGAAGAGCTTACCAACACTCAGATCCTTGTATCCGACCCTGAGATTTTCTAATTCAGTAGGTCTTTGTGGGGAAGTTAAAAATTTGCAGTTCTAACAAGTTCCTCAGTACTCCTCATGCTGCACATTCAGAGGCTTATACATTGAGAATCAGTTCCTCAGAACTGGGTACTATTTTCAGTTCCTATCTGAGTATTATAAATCTTCTCAGGAAGATGGAAAGTCTCACTTTTGACAGAATAAATTTAGGCATCTTGCAATAGAAATAGTATTTAACTTATCTCTTCTAGTTGTTCAAAAGCCTCTGTCAGTACTTTAGTATACATTGTTAAGTAGTGTTCTCAGACCTACAAAATTCTGTTCCTGAATCTGTGTATAAGAAGACCTTTTGCTTCTGTTTTGCCTGGCAGAAAAGCCACCACTCTAAGAATGGGCCTGGTACGTTTTCTTAGAAATGTTCACACACTTTCCCTTCTGCAGGTATTTGTTTGTTTCTGTGGTGCTGGGGACAAAACCCAGAGTCTTGTGTATGCCAAGCAAGCACTGGACCAGTGAGCTACACTTTCCCAGACGTGAGTGATACTAACCCCTTCCATCCCCAGATGTGACACCAGCCTAGTATACATTTTATTCAGATAACATATTTTTTCCCACAAGTCATGCTGGCATTATGGTGCATATCCTCTTTTTTATACTTTTATCTTCATGGGATGCTACTTCTCTTGATTCTTTTTAACAATGATCCTGTTTTCTCTGTGTGTTTTAGTCAGTCTTTTTACTGCTGTGACCAAAAGATCTGACAAGAACAATTTTAAACAAGGAAAAGTTTATTTGGAGCTCAGTGTTTCAGAAGTCTCAGTCCATAGATGGCTGAATCCATTGTTCTGGGCCTGAGGTGAGGAGGAACTTCATGGTGGAAGAATAGCAGAGGAAAGCAGCTCAGGACATGGCACCAGGAAGCACAGAGAGAGCTCTGCTCACCAGTGACAAAATATAAGCCCCCAAAGCACATCCCCAGTAACCTACCTCCTCCAGCCACACCCTATGTTCCCATGCTTACCACCCAGGTAACCCATTCAACTGGATTATTGCACTGATTAGGATAAGGCTCTCATAACCTGATCCTTTCACCTCTAACTTTGTTGCATTGTTTTACACATGAACATTTTGGGGACATTTCATATCTAAATCATAACATTATGTATGTTATTGCCATACACAACATCAGACTCTATTGTCATTTTAGCGCATACTAACTGGAGAGTCAATACAGTACAACAATTAAACACCTGATTTATAATGCTAAACCATCTAGATTGAAATACTCTCCTTACCACTATGTTACATTGGGCATGTTATTGAGCATTTGTATCTCAGTTTCTCACTTGTAAAATGTGGATGGCAGTAATGCCTGCATTTGTGCTTATCAGGTCAGAGGAATTAATTTTTTATTATTTTTAAATGGTTTCATGCAATGTTTGGCATGCAGCAAGTATAGAAGTATTTGTCAGACAAACTATAAATTATTAGTTTAGTTCTTCCTAGACCTTGGATAGGAAGTTATCCTTCAATATTTCAGAAAGGGTAATTTTATCTTCAATATAGCTCAGAAAAGTCTTCATTCATCTTTGGTTGAAATCCTTTTTTCTCATTCCCTATTCTTCAAGCCATTGCAGAATTGCTTCTGTCACTAAGCTCTCCACCTTTTCAAGGTCACCATTGAACTTCCACCCTTAAATCTAAAGGCTTCTTTTCTCTCTACAATTTTCTTTAATGTATTTTAACACTGCTAAATGATCTTTCCTTGCAAATACTGTCCTGATTTATATTCATCTTTCTTTATGCAACTTACAATATTCACTTTGCTTAAATAACATTTTTCTCATTAAAACATTAACTTGTGTTAAAAATACACAAAGGAAGCAAACCTGAAAAACATAATAAAATATAAAGTCCTATGATCTTAAAATGAAACTCACATAGCATGTATTCATATGAACTTCTGAGATATATATGTACCCAGGCAATGTAATCACTTTGTGCTTCCAGACACAGGATTTCTCCAGAAGGGAAGATACAATTATCAGGTAAAAGAAGATCAGAGAAGGAGACTCTTAGTGGTGTGGATTAGACTTATCTGTCTCTGTCTCACTCAGAGACAGATTCAAAGAAAAACCATATTTCTAATTGGGCCCACTGTACTTAAAAGAAAGTTCTCTAGCAACAATTCAGTACCAGCTCATAATCCTGGGACAGGGTCTCACCACTCCAGACACACCACAATTGCCACATCAAAGTATCAATTTCCTCAAATTTATATTCTTTCTGAAAGGTGCTTTAATGAATGATTTTCTGCACTCCATTATCTTTCTTGTGATGTTCTTGTTTCCCATTTATATCAGCATATAAGGGGTTACCTGTCTGGTTTGCTGCTTTGTATGGCTCAGATATTTTAATCATTTTATAATATAGTAATGTTCTGGAATATTTTCCAATGTCAATATCATCCTACAATATTTTCAATGAATGAACAGTAATCCATGGTAACAAGGTTTCGTAATTGACTTAAACACCCTCATAATATTTGAATTGATATTTTCCATATCTTGGTTTTATTCACAAATATATCCTAGTAGTTTATATATCTGTCTATAAATATTAGCACATTGATTGGGTTATTTCCTTAGAAGGAATTCTTAGAAAAAACTTGATAATTCACATAATAAGAATACTTTAAGGAATCTAAGAGATACCTCTGTCTCGTGCAAGTATTTAGGGGAAGAATATTCCTGAGAGATGGACCTGGGATAAATATGTGTTTGGTAGATTCCATGAAGGATAAGGTGGCCAGTGTGACTGGAGCTGAGCTAGTAAAATAGAAGTGGTAGGTAGACCTTAAATTATACTGCAGAGCTACAGTTGAAAAAAAAAAATGGCAAGGTATTGGCACAAAAACATAAGCAAAGACCAATGGAATAGAAGACACAGAGATAAACCCACATAAATACAGTTATCTCATACTAGACAAAGACACCATAAACATACAATGGAGAAAAGAATGCCTCTTCAACAAATGGTTCTGTGAAAACTGGAAATCCATATGTAGTAGAATGAAATTGAACTCCTATCTCTCACTATGCACAAAATTCAACTCAAAGTGGATCAAAGACCTAGGCATTAGGCCAGAGACCCTGTGCCTAATAGAATAAAAATTAGGCTCAACTCTCCATCATGTCAGCTTAGCAAATGACTTCCTCAATAAGATTCCTAAACAACATGAAGTAAAAGCAAGAATCAATAAATGGGATGATATCAAACTAAAAAGTTTTTTCACAGCAAAGGAAACAATCAAGAATGTGAAGAGAGAGCCTACAGAATGGGAGAAAATCTTCACCCCCTGCACCTTAGATACAGCATTAATCTCCAGGACATACAAAGAACTAAAAAAAAACTTAACACCAAAAAACCAACCAACCAACCAACCAAACAAACAAAAAAAACCCAATCAATAAATGGGCAAAGGAATTGAACAAGTACTTCACAGTAGAAGAAATAGGAATGGTCAACAAATATATATAAAAAAAATGTTCGACATCTCTAGCAGTTAGAGAAATGCAAATAAAAACTACACTGAAATTCCATCTCACTCCAGTCATAATGGTAATTAACAAGAATACAAGGAACAATAAATGTTGGCAAGGATGTGGGGAGGAGTTTACTCATACATTGTTGGTGGAACTACAAATTGGTGCAACCAGTCTTGAAAGTAGTATGGAGATTCCCAGGAAAACTTGGAATGGAACCACCATATGAACCAGTTATCCCACTCCTCAGTATATACCCAAAGGACTTAAAATCAGCATACTGTGGTGTTGTAGCCACATCAATGTTTCTAGCAGCTCAATTCACAGTAGCTAAACTATGAAACCAATGTAGGTGTCCTTCAACAGATGAATGGATAAAGAAAATGTGGTATATGTACACAATGGAATATTACTCAGCCATAAAGAAGAATGAAATTATGGCATTTGCAGGTAAATGGGTAGAAATGGAGAATATCATGCTATGTGAAATAAGCCAGTCCAAAAAAGCAAAGGCTGAATGTTCTCTCCAATATGAAGATGCTAGCCCACAACAAGGGACCGTGGGTGGGGGAGAATAGAAGTTCATTGGATTAGACAAAGGGGAAGGAGGGGAAGAGAAGGGGATGGGCATGGGAAAGACAGTAGATTGAGTCTGACATAACTTTCTTATGTTCATATGTGAATACAGCACAGTGAAACTCCACATCATGTACAACCACAAGAAGGGGACCCTAATTAGAATAAGTTATACTCCATGTATGTAAAATATATCAAAATACACTCTACTGTCATATATACCTAAAAAGAATGAATGAAAAAGAGAGATGTAGTAAGAAAAGAAATCACACACAAAAAATAGTAGTTTGCCAAATGATTGGGGTGTGTTAAAAGAGGGTGTCATCGTAGGCCTTTGTTAAAACGTTGGTTTTGATTCTGGAAGAGATAGCCAATGAAATGCTTTGAGCAGATAATACACACAATATGATATGTTTCAAAAGGATAACTCTGTGTTGTGCTGAGAAAAGACTGGAGAGGCCCAAGGTCAATGAGTTATATCCCCAGCCCTTTTTATTTTATATTTTTTTTTTTTTGAGACACGGTCTCATTAAGTTGCTGAGTATTACTAAGTTGCTGAGGCTGGTCTTGAATTTGTGATCTTACTACCTCAGCCTCCTGAGTTTCTGAGATTATATTTATGTGCCACCACACCCAGCTAGACTTTAAATTTTTAACATATTTTGTGAGTGACACCATCAGGAATTGTTCATTGTGACTATAGGATGCTAACAAAGAAAAGAGTCAAGAATGATTCAGCATCTTATTTTGATCAGATGGAAAGATGGAGTTGCTATTTAATGAAATTTGAAAGACCAGAGGTAGACATAGTTATTTAAGACAGAAATTGGGACAACTTAAGTCCCAGACACAAAGGCCAGGAAAATGCATATACGCTGATAGCTGAAAAGTGGCATGATGAACTGCATAAAAATGTAAAGGTAAAGAAATGCAATCTGTTTTGTTCATTTTCTCAGCATACAAATCAGATTATTCCCTGGGTTATAGTTATCTACAGGCTATCTTGGCTGATTCAGAAAGTAAACATGTAGTCTTGAGCAAGTCATTTCATCTCTAGAGTTTCAGTTTCCTCGGGTATGAAATCGGGAAATTGTGTTAATGTTATTTAATTGCATGAATTAAATAATAACTATGTGCACTTTGTGTGATGCATTAAGTTTCAACAAATATGAATTTCTCCTTTATCCAAATTATAAATCCCCTCTGAGCAAAAAGCTTGCCTCTGTAGCCCTCACAGGATGCAAGACATTATATACAGTAGGTTTATATTATTTGTTGATTTAAATGGAATATGTACTAATAAGCACATGTTTTTTACGTCCATAATTGATGATCCACGACATGCACACAAATGTCATGAAAAGTGTAGTTATTATTATTATTTTTTTTTTTTTAAATATTTTTATTTATTTGCTTTAGTTGTACACAGTGCGTTTTATTTAATGCATTTTGTTTGTACGTGGTGCTGAGGATCGAACCCGGGTCGCCCACGCGCTAGGCGCGCGCTCTACCGCTGAGCCACAATCCCAGCCCCTGTAGTTATTATTTTTACTAAATGTTCATATCATTTCTCTCTAGCCAACCAGTTCTTTGGATGAAGCCTATTTTGCTGAAAACCACGTTTACCACCTTTATTTTTAATGTTGCATTTCTAGGATAAGCACAGGTGCAGAGAACATTTTCTACATACCTCATTCTATTCCTTTATTAAAACTGTGGGACTTGTTGTCCTTTCTTCCTCACACCTAAGGAACGGAGGAAACATGAGGTTGCTAAGTCTGGGAAGTTTGCTTTATAAATTGGGTAGCAGTGGCAGGGCTGTGCATGCCTTCTGGCCTGCTGGCTATGGAACAAGAAGCCTCTGCTCTATGCTGTGTATCTGAGGTCGCAGCTGCTTGGGCTACACTGTGATAGTCAACATTGACATGGAGATCTGTGGGGGCCAAGAGGGTTCTGGGAACATATGAACTCTGTTCCTTCCCCTCCACCTGTAGCATCTATCACCCATGAAAGAGAAGCAGCTTGAGGTTCTTCATGAGCTCGACAAAGCTCTCTAGATAATTGCCTGACTCTTACTTTCCATTGCCTTAGATAGACAGAAGAAATGGATTTTCTTGTGATTGGAAGCAGCCCAGATAATAGGGATCATGTTCCTTACATCATGAGCCTAAGTTTCCAGGATACACAGGCTTCAGGCGCTGTGTGAAGTTGAAACTTTCTCCACACATAGTTCAGATTGGTCTCACTGATTGCTGTTGCAATATCCCAAGTGATAGCAGTTTTCTCTTGTTTACCATTTCAGCAATTGCACCCAATCACAAGGAGACATCTAATCAGCTAATTGAACAACTTCAGACAGGATGTCATGGAAATATTTCCAGACAAATTGGTATTTATCTTCTATTTCAAGGTCTGCAGGGCAGGAAATTCCAAAACCGTCTTCAACTTATGCTAGAATTGAGTGAACTTCACCATTAAGAAATGCTTCCTTATTTCCAACTTAACTTCCTCAGTTTCTGGCTTGTTTTTTGTTCTCTTCCTTTGGACCACACAAATCTTTACTTTGCAAAGACTTTTTAAAATCCACGTTAAATTAATCCTGATGGCAACTTAGGTGTATAAGTGTGCTTTAAAAAAGCCATCTTTGTGTCTTCTAAGCAAAAGATCTTCTTTAAAACATAGTCATCAAACATATCATGTAGAAACCTTGAAATGATTACTTTTGTGTATTATAAACCTAGGTACAAATCTCAGTTTAAAATGCAACTGATTCTGTGTTATTGGAATTAATTAAATGAAAAATATATGTCTTTATATATTTCTCTATTTGTGTCTTTGTTCCTAGTCCTAAAAATGTAAGGTGGCTAAAAAGTAAATTTAGGCTGTTGCTATTCAGTATTCAATACTAAGTTAGAATTTAGTATAATTAAAGCCAGCCTATATGGAATAAAGTTGAATAAAAAAAAAAAAAAAAAAAAAAAAAAAAAATTAGTAAAAAGCAAAAATAATAAAATGTAGTTATGTAGTTCATTCTGAAAAAAGAATAAGGATGAACATAAAGAAAATAAGCAATTAATTAGAAAAGAAAAATATTAGAGATGAGGCCAGTCGTTAAATCAGATGAAACAGCTGCGCAGATGAACATAAATACAAAAGAGTCACGATTGAATTAGATGACAAATTATATATTAAGATTCTCATGGCTTGTCTCAATTTTGAAGCATATTTATAAAATTAAAAGTGACTCCAGTTTAGGACATTAGCAATTTAGTGTTAAACATGTTTTTAATTTTTTTGATGTATCATTTTAAGTCAGTCTGTGTGGCCAAGTGATGATGAAAATCTAAAATGCTTGGCTTAAAATTATCACCTAGGGAATGTGAAGTTCATGGAAATGAGCAGGGTGCCATTCATTAGCATGTCAAAGATGCTTCTTCAACAGGATGCCATTAAATTATTGTGGTGATAATTGAGACACTAAAAAGAGACAGATGCTGGGCCTGTAGTTCCTAAGATCTTATAACCCATTAGCAATTAAATTTCAATGAGCTAACATAACTTCACTCTCACTAAATTAACAACTGGGAATATTCTTTTTGAAGCTGTCTTTTTGCAGGCGGGTTTTGCCTGATTTTAAAGGCAAATTGGAACACCATTATGGTGCAGGAAACAGGAAATAGTACAACCAGGTATGGCAATGTGCCCTGCTCTCAGAATTAGAATTTGGGTGACAGCCAAGCAAGTCTGGGCAAGAACTGGAAGTCCAATTATAGCAGAGTGGTCTGATGTCAGGAGCCATCCCTGAAATGTGTGGACCAGATAGGCATGGAAGCCAGTGAGTGGGAAAGTCTGGTATCTGGAAACTCATAGGGGCACTCCTGCTATTGAGGTGGCCCAAATACATGTGAACTCCCACCCATCTCTGCCAAAGGTCCCCACACAATGCCAGAGATGGGGTAACGTGCTGCAGCCACATAGACACACAGCCTCTCAGAGATGGGTGTGGCTTGCCAAGATGCCAACCAACCTGTTGACTGCAAGACACCACGAAGCAAGACCCCACCTGCTGAAACCTTATCCGTGCCTTTGATGTACTCCCTTAAATAAAACTGTTCAGCTCCAGCTCCTGTATAGGCTGGAGGAAACTATCAGGTACTCCGTTAAGACCTATTTTTCTGGCTCTGCCTCTTATTTCTTTACTAACTGTTTCAGACCTTCATTTTCTCAGGTGGCTCATCCCCTTCTGAGCAGGAAAAATCACCCTGGCAAGGTTCTGGCCACCTTGTGATAGTCTTGAGTTTTGAAGAACAGCAATGGATCAGTTTTTTCAAGGAAGACCTGTGACTTTTATCTCTGTAGGTGAGGAAGGTAGCCTCAGAAACAAAATTGGTGATTCACAGGAAAAAAAAATGAAGGCAACATGATTCCAGCCTGACAGCTTATGTTCATCAGCATAGAGAAATGTGTGCTTGCCTTAAAAATTAATTCAAATATGCCATTATTTTCTGAGCACCTTCTTGTAGAAACCACTTTGCTCAGTTATAAGGGGATAGAAAGGTAACTGAGATCCAGTTCTTGTCCCAATAACTTGTAAAATTTTGCTACTTTGAGAAATGATTCCTCTTTTTTATCCAAATAAGCAAAATATCAGCAAATACACACCTGTGTTTGTATAGTTACATAAAAATAAATAGCATCACAGCCAGTCTAGAAAACAATAATTACATCTCTCCATACTCCTGAAGGCTAAAATAATGTATTTATATTTTAAGAAAAGAAAATGGAAGTTAAAAGGCACACAGGCACTTAGTACATGCCTATTGAATAAAACCAAATAAATTCTTCTTACAACCAACATCAAATTCCTTCAATCAGCTACTAGAGGCAGGTCAAGGATGTAGGCTCTGATTATAAAACAAACAAACTAGGACTGGGGTTGTGGCTTGGTCGTAGAGCACTCGCCTAGAGTGGGTGAGGCACTGGGTTCGATCCTCAGCACCACATAAAATAAATCAATAAAAATAAAGTCATTGTGTCCACCTACAACTAAAAATACTTTTAAAAAATCCAAACTGAGAACTTTGTCCTGGATTTTTAAGGTAACCAAGGTCAGATCATAACCTAAGGATCTGTGACTGTCTCTTGCAGAAGTAGTTAACTACATTAATATGTAATTCCAAACCTTCCCAAGAGAACATTCAAGATATTTGAAAACAGGCCTTTTCAGTGTATTTGAAATGCCTTATTAGTCTATTGGTCATGTAACTTCACTGTATATTTCTATTATAAGACCTGGTGTATATTTGTATGTGTGTATTGCAAACAGAATAACATTCTGAGGTAGTAACAAATCTAATGTAGTTTATCACTCTGAAATTATTTTCATTACTACCCTTTACCCCTCATTCTAGGCTATAAGGACACATAATGTTCTCTACATGATCTGAGAGCATGTGTGCATGGCCCTTTGATCCAGCAGTCCTAGAGAAGCAGTCGCAATGAAGAAGGCAGAGTAAACTGGGCAATCTCATAGAGGAAGGCAAGGAAAACAATGAGGGTATGGAAGTAGAAGCTTAGATATAGAATCCCAGGTTAGACTCAAGCTGACATAATTGTTTTAGAGATAATAGTATTAATACTGCCACATATTTAAGTGTTCACCATATGGAAGGTACTACGCAATAGAGTTTACATAATCTATCCACAATACCTGAATATTAATCACAGGAATTTGTGTTATTATATGCATTATCTACTGTTAAAGTAGATCTCAGAATAAAGTCCAAAGGATCACAGAGCTAGGGAGTGAAAACAGCAGAATTTGTACCAAGTATAGTATGATTCTTGATCTAATATAGCACTCTATCGCAAAAATGAGAACAAACAACAGTGAAGCAATTATTCTCAGGATTAGCTTCATAATACAATAATTGTGTAATAAATAGTTTTGATGTACATCTCAAAAAGTGTTGTATGAATAAATATTTTAAAATGAGATCTGTAGCATTTGCTTATTTTTGTAGTGTAGATATCCCTATATAGTCAATATTGGGCTATTCAGGTAAAGTCGTTCATGATGCATTTGGGAGGAGATGTTTCCAACCAGCTGAGTTGTTTGGACTAATTTTAGCATAGTATGGAAACACAAGTACTCTTAGTGAGCTTTTCATTGCTGTGACAAAATACTTGATAGAGTACAAGTATCAAGTTTCACTTGAGAGAGTACAATTTAGAGTAGGAAAGATTTATTTTGATTCATGCTTTCAGAGATTTCACTCCATAGTTGCTTGTACCCATTGCTGTGGGCATGTGAGGCAGAACTTCTTGTAAGTGGATGTTGGAGAAAAGCTGCTGCCCACCTCATGGTGGTCAACAAGCATGAGAGAAAATGAGGGGATGGGTGAGAAATGAAGGACCACAGACAAGATGTAGTCCTCAAAGGCCTATCCTCAAGAACATACTTCCTTCAACTAGATTCTACCTACTATAATTTCTACCATCTCTTAATAGTCCATTCAAGTATAAACCCATTGATGAAGTCAGAGTCCTCATGATCCAATCACTTCCCAAAAGCCCCACTTCTGAACACTGCTGCCAGTGGAAACCAAGCCTTCCACACATGAGCCTTTGGGGATATTCCACATGGAAACTGTAACACAGTTACACATAGCTGCAGCATTGAAATTTGGATAATGGTTTCCATTTTCTTATGCATTAGATTCAGGAGTATTCCTAAGGTATCAATATTCTCATTGCACTTGAAATTAAATATCATTCCTTTATTAGGAGAATGTGCCATGTATCATCACATATATTAGAATGTAAAACAACAGGTCCCAAACTGAATTTAGCATGGTAAATTAGCACAAGGTAGCATTCTTATGAAACATATTGTTGAGAACTGTATTTTTACATGATTGCCAGTAACAAAATTGTCTGAATCATCTTGAATTTTGTTA
Source organism: Tamias sibiricus (assembly GCA_025594165.1). NCBI lineage: Eukaryota > Metazoa > Chordata > Mammalia > Rodentia > Sciuridae > Tamias > Tamias sibiricus. The sequence continues at coordinate 132,942,762 of CM046667.1, forward strand.
AATGTAGATTTCTGAGTTCCATCCACATAAATATGCAAATGGGAACACAAAAATATGACAAAGCAGCATTCTCCAAGTGTCCAAGAGCCAAGTTAAATGAAAAGTTTTATTAGTGTACTGTCCTATTTTCAAGAGCAGTATTAATCAACTGTCAGTTAATCACATGAATGGGAACTTGACTCAGTATGGATTAGTGTATTCAATAGTCAGTCTCCTAAAGAAAATGAATACCAGTCTGATCTAAGAGTCTCAGCTCACATCTAACTCCTCCATAAAGATATATTAATACAATGCTCCCAAGACCCTCGAAAGTCCTAAAAGGATTCCTGGATATCTAGAATGATGATGTCAAGGGACTCCCACACCTATACTAGGATAAGCAGCCTGAACTACTGAACTAAGCCTATAGAGTACCCTGAAATGGAGTATAGGGGTATGTATTTGGGAGTAACAAACATACTATGTCAGTGACCAATGAAAATTGAATTTGGAGATGCTAGATTAAGTATTCTAAAATGAATTATTGAATGATTTTTAGAGCACTTACTATTTTAAGTTCCAAATATCCCAAAATATGATCTGGTATATGGTATGTCTGAAGCATATTTCATCATGAAATCTTTCTTTTGTGCAGTTTAGATTAATATTTGTGGCTTGGGATATGATGAATTAATGAGGTCTCAAGATATTTAATTTTTGTCATGATTACTTTAAATGGAGAAGTTAAGGGTTAGGAACCCACAAAGATCTAGCCTTCTAGCTAGGGAAAATACACTAATTGATTCATGTCTATATCTTCTGCCACGCAATGCAATTTGTTCTAAACTTTTACCTTTTTTTGATGATTTATGTGTATTTTCATAAATTATGAAAAGTTTGGCAATTATTTCTTTAAGGGCCACCTATTAAATGCTTTAGGCTTTGCACGCTATGTACAGTCCCTGTTGCCTATCTATCTATCACCAATCAGCTACATATCATCTAACTACTTATTTTATAGTACATTAAAACTATAAAAAATAGTACTCTTAACTCACTGATCTTACAAAAACTGGCTGTAGGCCATAATTGACCCAGAAGCCATAGTTTTCTGATCCCTAACCTAGGGTAACAGTTTTAAATCTCATTGAAGAATTCAACATGAAACTGAGGAACAATATTTACATACTTTCAAAGAGGCTATCCACTTCTGCTCACCTGAGTTTTCATGATATAACAGGTGTAAGACCTCTATGTCAGACCTGTTGTTTCTAAACTTCTGAGAATACATGACCTCTTGTGATGGCTGGCTTCCAAGAAAACCCAAATAATTCTCCTCATTCCAGTATTCGTAGTTTTGTGTAGCTTTATTCTACACTGTACCAGTCTTGTTAGGAATTACTAACAGAATTTGGCAGAAGTATGTGACTTCAGAGGTTAGGTGATATTGTGCTATATGCCATGTTTTACCCTATTTTTGGGTCACTTGCTCTGGGAGAAGGCATGGCAACAAATGACTAATACACCCCTTTATGTAACAATTTTACATAGTCAACTTGATGTCAAGAATATTTTTTTCCCAGACTCTTTGTCATAGGGTTGAAGTGAGGTCCAGAAATAACTTGAAAATACAGTCAGGCTGGGGGTGGGATATAGGTCAGAGATGGGTAAGAAACAGGGTCCAACTAAGTCTATACATATACTCTATTAATTGCTATAGGTGTGAGAGCAATCCGATTGCCATATCTATCAAACCATTGATACCTAGGGTTGATTTGACTGATATGGCCATTTAGGCATGGATTCTTTGTACCCCATTACTGCATGTGCATCCCTTCCAGAGCTGCACATTCAGTTGAAGAGTCCAAAATTTCTCACTAGAGGAAGATAGTTTATCCATGAAGAGTAGCTGAGATCCCAGGCTACAGCTTCTGGACAAACTCTCAAGGTCCATTGGTAGGAGAACATAAGGTTGTCAAGTTTTCAAAACCCTAGACATATCCATGAAGTGTTATGTGTGGTAGTCTGCCTTTTTAAAACAAATAGGTGATTGATAGATATACATACATATATACACACACATAGAATTCTAGATAGATATGTATTTTAAAAGGATCTTTGTATTTGTCTTCATACATCCTGATTCATCAAGCTTTATTTCCAAGTACCAAATTATCATCTAGGTTGTACGCACATAGATTGAGATTTAAGAAAGATCAAGTATAATTTGTGGGATTATTTTCTCCATTGTCCTACCAATCCATTCTTTTCTACCCACAATCACTCACTTCACATTCACTAATACTATACAGTGAATTATATTTCCTTTCAATCTTTCCAGTCTTCCTAGTATGCTCGCTTTCTCTCTCCTCCCCTCTCCCTCCCTCCCTCTCTCTATATACTCTACAGCAAGAAGTAGAATATCATTAGATTACTAAGTATAATGCATCATTCCCAGTCTAGCTCAGTGGCTTAAGACAATCATTTTGATAGTTTGTCTCAATGACCTCATTGGAAGAGGGGATAATATTACTTTCTTACAAAGTTATTTGGAGATTCAAGTAGAATAATAAATGTGAAAGAGCTTTGGAAACTTGAAAGCTATGGGAATGTTAGGTGTTATTGAAACAAAGCTCCATAAATAAAACTGAGTTAATATATTCAAATGCTTCAGGGATTCTGATTTTTTTTTTTGTCTAAAAATATGAGTCATTTTTTTTAAATGAATCAATTAACAACTGTGTTTCCTTATTAAAAGTGAAAGTCTTGTCTGTTTTTTAAAGAACAAATAAAACATGGTAATTGTGAAATAATTTATCAATATCAGCTTAAATACACAAATAGGAAATGCCAATGTTTTCTTATGCTTTGTTTGTGTTGTTGTTTTGTACTCTACAGGCAAGTACCCATCCCCAACTGTGGTTAAAATGCATGACTCCAATTTAAAAATCTATTTCAGTCTCTTCAAGTATGTGATGTTAAAAATATTCTCTCTCTCAATCATATGGTGAGATGCCTGAGATGTTGCATTTCTTTCATTAGAATTCAGTTCTCTTGCTCCAAATTCCTTTTTGTTTCAATTTCTTAAACTATGAAATCAGGGCATGCTGCTTAGTAATAGATTTGGTATTTGTTATTTTCTGGCACAGTAGTAGCCTAACTAAATCATTCACAGTCCATCAGTCTAAATGAGATTCAACTCCAGCACTGCCTTAGGGTTTCAGGATATTATTAATTAAAAAAATACAGATTCTTATATATGATTCAAGTGTTCTGAATCCAATGAGTGCAAGAAAGAGAATTTGGTATTGAAAAGAAAACTTGACCTTGCAGCACAATTTTGCCCAGAAGCTCCATTCTCAGACAAGACAAAGGATTCACACAATTGAACAGGTTTTGACATTGATGCATGCATAAAAGAACCTTTATGTTTTTAATACAATGGAAATTTTTTACATGCTATCTAATAAAATATAACAAACATTTATTGTGTTCATGCTATGTATTAGTTATTGTTGTATGTGCTCTGAGAGTGCAGAGATTATCCTTGTCCACTAGTGGCTTGAACTCTATTAGAAGACATGTAGGGAAATACTTTGTATTATGGGAGACATAATGAAAAAGTGCTAAATTTAGGTATAAGGATTGAATTCTGAATGCAGAGGAACAAATGATTAATTCTGACTTGGGAGACTAGACCATGAAGCCTGAGGGGAGAGAAGGATTCTAGTAGGTAGAAGCCAAATGGAATCACATGGCTATCCAGGCAGAGGGAAAAAAGTGCTCTAGCAGAAAAATACAGTCCATGGAGAGTAAGTGCTCTGGCAAGGCTCGGTCATTTTTCAAGGAAGGGTAAATCGGGATTTCAATCTAAAAAACTGGTTTGGCATCCAATTGTGAATATTATGCTAAGAATTTTGGAGTTTATTTTGAAGGAAATATGGAGTTGCTGATAGATTTTGAGAGGCTCAATTTGAGATATCATCTTTGGTTTATTAAAAAAAAATCCTGGAATCAGTATGAAGATTGGGCTAAGGAGATAGGAGACTAATGACAAGGAGGTCCAGGAGAAAGATGTGTGCTTGAGTCAAGGTAGTGACAATGTGACAAGAAAGGTGGTAAAGAACTAGGACTGACTTGGAAGAAGAAATTTCAAAGACAGAATCAGTAAGATTTCTTGGCCCAGATATACAATCAATCAATAAATACATGAAAAAATGCTCAACCTCTCTGGCAATTAGAGAAATGCAAATCAAAACCACTCTAAGATTTCATCTCACACCAGTCAGAATGGCAGCTATTAAGAACACAAACAACAATACATGTTGGAGAGGATGTGGAGAAAAAGGCACACTCATACATTGTTGGTGGGACTGCAAAATGGTGCAGCCAATATGGAAAGCAGTATGGAGATACCTTGGAAAACTTGGAATGGAACCACCTTATGACCCAGCCATCCCACTCCTTGGTCTTTACCCAAAAGACCTGAAAACAGCATACTACAGGGACACAGCCACATCAATGTTTATAGCAGCACAATTCACAATAGCTAAACTGTGGAACCAACCTAGATGCCGTTCAGTAGATGAATGGATAAAGAAAATGTGGTATATACACACAATGGAATATTACTCAGCAATGAGAGAATAAAATCATGGCATTTGCAGGAAAATGGATGGAGTTAGAGAATATAATGCTAAGTGAAGTTAGCCAACCCCAAAAAGCCAAATGCCAAATGTTTTCTCTGATATAAGGAGGCCAATTCACAGTCGGGTTGGGATGGGGAGCATGGGAGGATTAGAGGAACACTAGAATGGCCAATGGGGAGGGAGGGGAAGGGAGGGGGCAAAAGGGTGAAGGAAAATAAAAGATGGTAGAATGAGATGGATATCATTACCCTAAGTGCATGTATGAAGTCACAAATGGTGTGAATATACTTTGCATACAACCAGAGATCTGTAAAAAAGTGCTCTATATGTGTGTAATATGAAATGTAATGTATTCTTCTGTCATTTATAACATCTTAGAATAAAAATAATTAAAAAAAAATCAGTAAGATTTAACTGATTGGAGGTACAGGGGGAGGTAAGTACAGATCAAAAAGGATCTAGGATATCTACCCTGGGTGACTGGATAGTATAACATGCTGGTGTTCAGGAATATGGAGGACCAAATTTTGACAATGGTGTTGTAGAGAAATGCATATATAAGGTTCTGCTTCTGATTTTTTTTTTAAAAAAGCCTAATTAATGATCAGTCTTCCTCATGGAAAGGAAGAGAAGGAGCCATTCAAAGCTGATGTGAGAGTAAGCCAAAGATGATGATTGAAGTGAAAGGAATTAGGTCACCTTCACATGGAGAAATAAGAAAGCATCCAGTTCCCAGGATGTGAGTCATTGTTTTAAGCCTAGGAAAGCTAGGCTCTTGGCTGGGACGGGTACAAACTTCTACACAGTCTTTGAGACCCAGAAGGGTTAAATGTTGAGTAATCCTGAAATAATAGTGGGGTGGAAATCATGACAGTTTTTGTAGGCATGCAGGCAGCCGAAATGGAATGACTTCCTAGGTGTTCAGCCAAGCCGAACTGGGTCCAACACCCAACAAATTAAAATAGTGACAGCATGGTGGCAAAGTTAGTATTCACAGTGTTAAATACCAACCACTGAGCTAACAATGCTTTATCTTAATTAAAGATATTAATGTCACTCTACAATAAGAGTATGTTATATTTCAGATATCCTCTGAGATGGAGACTGGAATGGAGAGATTTGGCATGAGGGCAATGAACTATGAAACTAAGAAAAAATAACAAAGCATCTAATAACATTGGTATGACATAGGAAATAGATACTGAGGAATGTTTCAGCCAGCATACAGTACAAGCTGGTTGTTGAAACACAGATATAAATCATAGAATCACTCTTCACAGTACATGCATACTTGTATTCATTCATTAGGTAAATGTTTACTATGTATCTACTAGGTACTATATGCTATGCTGGGAACTGGTGATGAAGAATAAGATAGTCCTTGCTTTCAAGTATATCATTACCTAATATGCATTCATGCAGAAAGTTGGAAGTGAGAAGAGTTTAACAATTAAATTTACTATCCACTTGTGGAGTATTAAATGAACACAGTTACAACATAACAAAAGCTGCACATAATCTTGATCCAACACCTACTCTGTGCCACATACTGAACTATGTAGTTCAAATCTACTATTCCACTTAATCTTCATGACAATTGTATAAGGAAGATTGTTACCCCCCAAATTTTAGGCAAGGAAATTGAGTGTGAATTTAGGATATATTCTCATGGTCACAAAATATAATTATTAGAACTAGAAATTCAAAATAAGACTCTTTCGTTTTAAAGAATGTATTCTGCTTAGACCCCACATAATTATTCAGAAGGTTCTACATGAGACAGACTGAGCAAGGACACTTAGGGCATCATAGATAAGAGTCTGAGAACATTTTTGGTAAAAGTGGCTAATAAATGTGGAAGAAAGTAAGAAACATGAATTATCAGAAGACATTCTAAGTGGACATAAATGAGAGAAAATTATTTTAAAAAAAGGGGGGGGGGAAGCAAGTTGCAGGGAATGTCAGTAAAAGCACTGAAATAGAAGCCAGTTAAGTGAAGAATGCAAAGAGACCTGGTTGCCTGGAATCCACTGCCATATTGAAGATACATAGGGGTTATAATTTGCAGGACACTGGTCCAACTCCAGTCAGAAAACGTCCAGAAATCTTAACTGGGATATGTTATCATGGTGTAGGTGCTTTGTTTCTTTGACTATCACCTCTGCCCCTTTTAATTAGCTGGATGATTCTAGAAATCTGTGAAAATTTTACCAGGCTGCAGCTAATACATGTGAAAGCTACATCTGGCTATGAAAAGCTTACCCAGTGGGCAACTAGTTTTGAGGTTGTTCATAAGGAAAGTGTGATTCTAAAGCCCTGCTGGAATGCTGCTGCTGCAGATGTGTGTGTGTCAGCAAACAACTGTGGTGTCTCAGGTCAGGAGGCTACCTGAGTCACAATCCCACTGAGAGAAGCATAGTCCTAGGATTGAGCTTCATGGGGATCTGGTTATAGTCTAAGGCTGTCATTTTATATCCCAATTTTCTACTTGATGGCATGCTTTAATGAGTTGATTCAGGACCAAACGATTGGATGAAATGTTACTAAAATTAACTGGCTCCTGAAAATGTATTTGATCTAATCCCTGTTTTATATGAGGGAGCAGAGAATATGACATTAATTTATAAAAAAAAAGTTCTAAACCTTTCTCCATTTCAAAAACAGGTAATCACAGAAGGCAGAATACAAAAAATAATAAGATTCATGTATGATTTTCACAAATTCCAACTTTCTTCATATAATGATATAATTTCTTACTTCCCAAAACATGATTGGGGACATATTCTGAAGATCCTGAGGTTACTCTATAAGATTGTGATTGTGTACACCACACACAGTTACTTTTCAGAAAGTTAATAAGTAATTAATCAGCCTACTTTGGGTCATGTGAAGCACTACCTTGTTTTAGCATACATCATAATATTATAACATGAAATTTCAAACCCAAGATTTCTGCTGTTTGCTTTAAAGGACATCAGTGCAAGTATATTTGTGATTTCATTCAGGTTGGTGACAATTAGTATCTCCTTTATTGTCCAATACAAATGAAAGGGGCAGTTTTATGATACAATTAGTACAGGCTCGGTGAAGGTCAAATGAGATCATGGTGTGCCACACAAACAAAAGTGTAGAAGGAAAATGTGGTGGGAGAAGTGAGTCATGACAGCCAAAAAGCTTGGTCAAGGCATTTTACATAATTATGTTGAATTTGTGAGTTTTATTTGAGTTCTGTAAAACCACATCATCCCATAAATTTCTTTCAATTTTAAACTTTTGTATTTAATTTGCATTTTTAGAAATAGTGTGTACAAAATTTTAGGTTTGTAATATTTAACTTACATGATAAAAATCAGGTATCACAAATCATTTTTCCTTTAAAAATTGTCCATGTTAGTCATTGAGAATCAGTGCTCTAAATTTCATATGCAATTACAATCCTGCCTCCACCCTTAGATGCTCTGTTAAGGACCATTAATGGTGTCGATCTCCTCATGCCCCAGTTTTATGGCTTCTTACTGGTTCTTAGCTTAATTGACTCTTTTACGTTATTTGATACTGTTTTTTATTTCCTTCTCTTTGAAACTACTTTTTCTTCTGCCTGCTAAAAATAAACACTCTTGTGTTTTCCTCTGCCTCTCTGTTCATTCTTTCTTAGTCTCCTTCTAGAAGTACTGCATTTCCTTTTTAGCTGCTTACAGGTTTTCTTATCTCTTTACTATCTGGTGGTCCACTCTTCTGGGATCACCTAATTCTCTGTTGTCCTCTGGAAGAGTTCCTTCTCAAGGAGTCTTTGTCTCCCTTTCCATAGGCTCCCCATCTGACTTGCAAAAAAAGAAAATTCCATCTTTTTCACTACCAACAACAAACTCTAGAAGGACAGGCCATTCTCTGCATAGTCCTGCATCATTATTCTGCAGAAATGTAGATGAATTTAAACCAAAGCTTTGTAAAACTTCCTCAGATGTGCATCAGATAACAATCCCTGCATCCGGGACACTCCAGGGAACACATGTCAAAGTCCTCCAGAAGCACTCTTTGACTTTGATTGAGGTAGGTGGAAGCTTGCCCTTCTTCTCATACCCATGGGAAGCAAATCATATATATATTTCCTTGGAAACTAATCTGAATCTTTGGCTTCTGAACCTCACGTGAATTTATAGCTGTTTCTTAAGAATCCTAGATATGGCAGAATCACTTTGTGGCCATCTTTTTTGAATTGCTTATAAAAATGAACTAGTACATATTTTTAAAATATTGCTTATATTTTATTTGCCAGCTCACAATTTTTGGAAACTTCTGAAATTCAAACATATTAAGATAATTCAAATATAGTGTCTCATAATGCATTCTTGGCATTCCCTTAACCCTACTCTTTTTTCTTTTGTTGTTAACTTTTAATTCAGACCCTCATTGTCTCTCTGTAGTATTATTCCCGTATCCCTTAATTATTTCACTTGACCCAGTGTTGCTTTCTTTTTGCACATTCTAATTGCAAACCATCATCCTCATATCTGCTGGGATGATATTTCTAAAATGCTGGTTTTATCACATTGAATAACTTCTAGTTTCATACATAGTATGCTTAAAATTTCATAGAATAATATGAAGGCTTTTATGATCTAATGTAAATCTACCTCTTAAGCCTTTTCTCTTATTCCAAATCTCATGGAGGTCCCACCTGTTAATCATTATTTCATCCATACAGAAAAACCTGCACTTCCTAGAATTTCGTTTCTGAAACCTCCTGGTACAATGAAACATCCTATATAATATCTTTTCCCTAGAGTGTTCCTTTCCCACATACCATCCCTTCCAATCCAGAGTCTGATTAAAAAACTCCCATTCATCTTTTGCAAAGTCAGTTCAGTTATAACCCATTCTATGAAATCTTTCATGATCTCTCCAGAGGCATGTGAATTCAGTTGTCATTATTAGCATTACCAAGTATTATGGAAAGGCTGCCACTAACATAAATCGTCCTTCAGATTATTACATCTCCAATCACACACTTGATTGAACATTTGTTTACTCCCATTTCAGTTGAACTATGTCTCCAGATATCAAGTATCATGGATGGTTGAGTTAGGAAATTTGGAGAAACATTTATTTATCTTACTTTGCTTGGCATGGTACACAGAGATGTATTTGTCGAATGATTTTGCAAATCCACAAAGTAATTACTGCTTTAGTTCATTTCTTAAATTATCTCACTAGAGTAGCACAGGATTCTATGATTTAGTTTGCTTAGCTCCCTCACTCATTGCTCATCTCCCACCTCTATAACAAATACTGAATACTGTAAAATCTCATTTTTTTCTAGGCTATCTTACTAAACATCAACTTCAGATCTACATCAATTTCTCTCCTCCTTCACCAATCACTACTTTCCAACTTTTGTGTACAATTTTCACCAGCAAATTCCAAGACATAAGATACATAAATGAAATTGATGAGGCAGATACAGTGTCCCTGCAAGTCAACCGTAGTGTGACTGAAAGCACATACATGAAGGCTTTTCTAGTTTCTGTAACAATTATCTGCATGGTCTGACCTCCAATTACCTCTGCTATCTGTTATCATTGATTATACAATGAGAGAGTTGTGAGAGTTGTGTATGGCACAATGAAAACAAAACATACCTTTGTGTGTGAGACAAGCACTCTACCAACTGAGCTGAATCCCCAGCTATTTCCCATTTATTACACAAATAAATATAGTCTATACACTATTTCCCACTGTACCTTATTCAAATTAACAGTGTATCTTGGTTACCACTCTATTTTGGAATACAAAGAACTATCTCATTTTTTTGACATAACATCATAATATCCCATTGTTTGGTATTCATGGACAGTGTTTGTTTCAAATGTGTTGCTATTGGAAACAATGATGCATTAAATAGCCTCATAAAAACTTCATTCATATGTGGGCAAGTATATTTGTAGAATAAATTTTGAACAGAGCATTGGTAGATAAAATGATATGCATATTTATAATTTTAATTGAAATTATAAAAGTACTTTTCACAGGGATTGTACCAATTTACATTTCCTTATACTTCGAAAATATAGTGCCTTTTCAAACTTGGATATTTACTGAACTGGTAAGACTAAATAGTCTTTTTAATAGTTTAATGCATGTTTCCCTTATTATGATTGATGTATATCATTTTTCATGTATTAATTATCTACCTGTATTTACTTTCTTGTTTATTGTCTGGTCATATGATTTTATTAACCTACTATGTTGATGGTTTTTCCTTTATAAAATAATTATATTTGTTCTAGTTTCTTGTTTTTCTATGCATTTCTGCACATGATGTGTTTTGACACATAATTTGTTAGTATTTTATATATTAAAATATATCCATTATTTATTTTATGGCTTATAGATTTGCATGTTAAAAGTGAGTATTCCAAGAAGTAACAATAAATGTTGTTGAGGATGTGGGGGAAAAGGTACCCTCATACATTGCTGGTTGGACTGCAAATTGGTGCAACCACTCTGGAAGGCAGTCAGAAGATTCTTCAGGAAACTTGGAATGGAACCACCATTTGACCCAGTTATCTCACTCCTTGGTTTATACTCCAAAAACTTAAAATCTGCATACTACAGGGATGCAGCCACATCAATGTTTATAGCATGTCAATTTACAATAGCAAAGCTATGGAACCAAACTAAATGGATGAAGAAAATGTAGATGAAGAAAATATATACACAATAGAATATTACTCAGTCATAAAAAAGTAAGACTTTTGCTGGTAAATGGATGGATCTGGAGACTCTAATGCTAAGTGACATAAGCCAATCCCCCAAAACCAAAGGCCAAATGTTCTCTCTCTAATATGTGAATGCTAGCACACAATAAGCAGAGGTGAGGAGGGAGAACAGAGGTTTATTGGAGTAGACAAAGGGGAATAAAGAGAAGGGGGGATGGGAATAGGAAAGACAGTAGAAATCATTGGACATAACTTCCCTATGTTCATATATGAATACACCCACCGATAAAGCTCCACATCATGCACAACCACAAGAATGGGATACTAATTAGAATAAGTTATACTCCATGTATGTATAATATGTCAAAATACATCCTACTGTCATGTATGCCTAAAAAGAACAAATTTTTAAAAAGTAGTTATTCTATTTCAGAGCTATAAAAGATTTATGCATAGCTTATTTTAGATGGGCTTTTTGTTTTTTATTTGTTTCACTTTCTAAGTTGGAAATTTGACCATTTGATAATAAGTCTTTAATATGGTCCCCAATGATTTCCACCTTCATGTATTCACATTATTGTGTACTCTACTACATTGTGCCAAGAATTTTCTGTGTATGTGGTAGAAATGAGCGGAATTAATAATGTCATGTTTAAGTTTAAATTGTAAAAGATGCTGCAGTTTCTGTCTTGTTTTCTTACCCTTTTTCAGATCATTTTTGTTTTTCCTGGGGTAAGTATGGTGACATCCTCTAAGAAATTGTCAATATTTTCTTTCTTTTCCAGAAAATAATAATTTCCACATCCCTAGAGGAATATAAGAGAAATAGTGAGATTAATTAAGAGTTACAATTTCACTGTTTTCTAACTAGGCAGACTTTAAGAACCCTTGCAACCTTGAGTTTTTTATAACCTTCAGATATGCAATGTTAATTATTATAAAAATTAGAATGTATGATATTAAGATTACAAGATCTCAATACTCCAACTTTATATCCTTCTTATTCTTATCCAACTTCTAGATGCTACAACAAAATAAAGGGGTTCTATTTGTTTTTAAGTATAAAGCTATGCCTCAAAATATTAAGAGTTTCTATTTCTGCTTAGAATGCAGAAATTTACAAAAAACATTGCTCCTACTCAAAAATGTGAACAAGCAATTTACAAAATCACATTTAAAACCCTACCAGAGAGTATTAAAGAAATTAAAAAAAACCCTGAAATTTAATATTTTGGTCCAAATAGGAGAGACAGACAGACTCACAACTCTGTCTTTTCATCATTTGCAATTGATTAGAAGTTGGAGAAATTTCTCATACATGCTGTTAAAAGGAATAACTATTGACAAAAATTTAAAGATTGAGTGGTTTCAATTTGTCCTATACAAGTTTTCATGATGATAGGAACATTCTATATTTGCAGTATTTAATACAGAAGACACTAGCCATATAATGGCATTTGATAACTTGACATGTGCCCAATGACCGAAGAATCCAATTTTAAATGTCATTTAATTTATATATATTAAAAAGTGAAGTAAATGGTAATTCTATTGGAAATATGGATTTACAATCTCTGGAGTCTACAAACAATATGTATGACCACCAAAACTATTTCCTATGGACCCTTCCAATGGTTCACAAGAAAAATTGGTGTCAGGTAGGAAGATATGGTAGATATCTCACCAAGAGAAACCCCACTGGTTGTCTAGATATTATAGAACAGAAAGAGAGCTGAGAAGCCCTCTCCCCAGGAGATAGGCAAATGGGTCCTACTGAAATCTTAGAGCAGGATAAATATCTCAGTTAAACCCACCAAGTACTTCAATTAAAGTCCTGCTAAAAAGAAGATTCTGCACCTTGCATCAAATATGTTGAAGTTTGTGGCAAACTGAATGTTAGCTGCCTGATGTACAGCCACAAACCACCGCGGGAGAAAAACTCGGAGGCAGAATGAAGATTCTTCTACTTTTACTTCTACTTTCTTAGTGAGAGCTTAGAGAGAGAAAGAAAGAGATTTCTTCTTCAGCTTAGAGGGAGCTTAGAGAGAGAGAGAGAGAGAGAGAGAGAGAGAGAGAGATTCTTCTTCAGCAGAGAGAGAGAGAGCTTGAGAGAGAGACAGATTAGAGAGATTCTTTCTTCTTTCTTCTTCGACAGCCTCGGCCTGACTCTGACCAGCAATTACTTCTTCTATCTGGTTTCTCTTCTGTCCGAACTCTTAACCGCTCTGACTCTTATTTCTTCTTCTGACTACGTTCTGGCCACTCTGACTCTTTTCTTCTTCTCCGACCCGAACTCTTCTTTCGACCGACTGAGCGACTGCACGACTGACTGAATGAATTTCTTCCTTCTGACTCCGACCGCTTTCACCCAGTTATATACCTTTAGCTTTGTGGGTGCCTCACATGCATTTACAGGTGCGTCACATACATACTTATTATCAGGTGGAACTTATGGCTTCCAGCTAGCCACAGTAGCCCTTCCTAATTGGGGCTCCTTCAACTGAATATTAATAAGGTCAAAACAAAACCACATCCCAACTCACAAAAAAGCTAGATATTGAAAATTAGTAACTTTACTGAAGAAACTACATAGTTTCTGTTTGGTGTAAAAAATAATTGGATTATTATTCACAGATCATTCAAAAAATATAACCAACAATTAAGAAAGAAAAGTTATGGTTTACCCAAAGGAGAAAAACAAAGTGATCCAAGAGAATAAAAAATCAGGAGGGGCTGGGGTTGTGGGTCAGTGGTAGAGTACTCGCATAGCACATGCACAGCTTGGGTTCGATCCTCAGCACCACGTTAAAACAGTCACCACATAAAAACAAAGGCATTGTGTACAACTAAAAAATAAATAAATAAATATTTTTAAAAAATCAGGAAATTCCAAGAAATTTGATATCAGACCAAATTTCCCCCTAATATCTATTGTGAGATTATTCAAAATGTAGTTGAAAAAAACTAAGTTAAATATGTTTGAATATTTAAAGAAGAGGACAGGCAACATATTTAAGCAGGGATTTTAGCAAAAGACAGTTAATTATAATAAGAAGCCAAATGAAAAACCTAACAAAAGAAACTACGTTATTGGACATGAGCAATTATTTCAATTGGCTTATTGATTGACAGGTACAGCAAAGGAAACTATACCGAAATTACAAAAAATGTTAATACATTTTTTAAAATGAAACACGAAGTGGGAAAAGGAGAGAAAAAATGAAATATATTACATTTATCATGTGGTAAAATATTAAACAGTCTAGCATGTGCATAAATAGAGTAGCAGAAGAAAGAGTGAAGCTGGAGATAAAAAGTTAAATAGGTGCTGACCAAGAAATTTTCAAAATTTAAGACATCAATCTGAAAAACTCACAGAAAACAAAAGACGTTTAATATTAACATATCACATTTAGTACCTCATATTCAAATAGCTGAAAACTAAAATAAAGAAAATATTTTGAAGGTAACCAGAAACAAAATAGAAACAATTATGAAAATTATATGTAATTTCTCATCAAAAACAATGGAGTCCAGGAAACAATGGAACAAAATCATTTAGGTGCTAAAAAAAGCTATCAAGTCAATAATTATATATATGCAGAGTAAATATATTTTAAATGAAGGAAAAATCAATATATTTTTCTTAAGCAGACAAATCCTGAAATAATTAGTTTCAAGTAGAGCTAAGCTACTGGAAATCCTAAAAGAGGCTATTTATGCTAAAGGAAATACCAGATAAAAATCCATTTCTGCAGAACTGAATGAAGATCATATGAAAATGTAACATATATCAATAAATATACAGGATATTTAGGATAGGTTATTTCTATTTCACATAAAATATGTATCATTCCTATTGTATACACACATACAAATATTTAATAAGATAAGTTTAAATCATGTTATGACTGTTTAAATTAAAAACAAATGAATGTTTTGTGGATTATAATAAGTAAGTTAAAAATAAAACAAATAAATGCACAAAGATTAAGAGCATGATAATTGAATAACTTTAGAACCTGTTATGAGGTTCTAAAGTTATAGTTATTTGTGAAGTAACAGAATACTTACTGAAGTAAACTGTGATAAATTACAGATAAGTATTATATTTTCAAAACTAATACTAGTAAACACATACACAAGCATATCTAAAACACTAATAAGGGAGACTTAAGGAAATGATACAAAATATTTGATTCATCATTACCTAAAAAATCAAATTCAATTATTATATTAAATATGAGTTGATTGAATAGCTCAGTTAATACTTGGAGATTGTGTGATTAAATATAAAATAAGATTCAACTACATGTTGATTATAAGAAACATGTTATATTTCAAGTCACATACTGGAAGAAAAAGCATGGAAAGAGTTATATTGTGGAAATGCTAAGTATAAGAAAGCTGATATTGGTATAAATAGACACAGTAGATTTTAAGGTGAAAGGTGTTACAGCAGATAAAGTGTTTCATAATGATAGAAGGATCAAGTATTCAAGAAGACAATTATCTTAATAAATCCATCTAGTAACAGAATTTCAAAATGTATAAGGTAAAAATGACAAAAAGAAAAGAAAAAAAGCAAATCTATGATTGTATTTGGAGATATTAATAATCACCTTTCAGTTGTTGGAAGATCAATTAGGTAAAAAATTGAAAAAGATATACCCAAATACTACTATCAACAAACATGGCTTAATTAACATTTATAATATGCTATAGTTAACCACTGCCAAATAGAAGTCCACAAAAACAGTATAAATGAATATAATTGAATGTAAGGTGTCCCCCAAAATCTCCTATGTTAATGCAGGAATATTCAGAGGTAAAGTGATTGTAATGTAAGAGCTATAACCTAATCAGTCCATCCTAGTTTGAATGAACTCACTGGGTGGTAATTGTTGGCAGGTGAGGTGTGGCTGGAGGAGGTAGGTCTCTAGGGTCCAGTGGTGGAAAGGTGCATCTTACCTACAGCCCCTTACCTCTCTTTCTCTTCTTTCTGACTATGTCATGAGCTGAGTGTCTTTCCTCCACTCAGGGCCCTTCTGTCATCATGTTCTGACTCATCTTGGGGCCAGAGCTATGAAGTCAGCCAACAGTGGACTGAACCTCTGAAACCAGTAACCCAAACTAAACTTCCCCTCCTCTGTGATGTTCTTGTTGCGTATCTCACTCAAAGTGATGCAAAAGCTGACTAAAACAATAGGCTATAAACCAAGTCTAAATAAAATTTACAAGGACTTAAATCTTATATAGTACATATCTTGATCAAAACTGAAATAAAAGAACTAGACATGGAAGAGTGGTAATTAAATGAATCTATTTGTATGAAGTTTAAAAAGGCAGACCTAATTTTTGATGATATATATCAGATTCACTATTTCTTGGGGAAGTAGGGGGTGATGGCCTACAAAGGATCAAAAGGGAATTTTCTGAGGCAGTATTGATTAGTCACTTGTATGTGTTTGTCACAATTAATTTAGCTATACATTTAAAATTATTAATTTTATTTACATATATTAATATTTCAATAAATTAGAATTTGCAAAAGAAAATATGTTTCTCCTTAAAGAAATATCAGGTGCTAGAGTAAACATTGAGGGAAGAATTTTGTTGTATAAAAGAAGGTGTGGTGTTCTGAAATTGGATAAAAGCAACCTGGTAGATTGTTGTCAGGATAAGGGAGTAATGAATGCTGTGCTTCGATCTCATTCTTGCACCACCACCCTCTTCAATCATGCAGTTACACACTTCTTTCAGGTTTTACCACTTATTCTTTCCTAGAAACCTTCAAGGACATTCATGAATCCTCTTGCATTTCCCTACCCCTTTACCATTTTACTCTCAAGGTTAAGACCAGAACACTCTCTTATCTCCTAATACTAACTTTGCTCATAATTCTTTCCTATCCCTGGAAAATCCCTTTCTTAAAATTTCTTATTTCTTTTAAAATGTTTTTATTAGTGCATTATAATTATATATAATAGTGGAATTCATTATACCATATGTGTATATGCATATAACATAATTGATCAATTTAATTCCCTAGTAGCTCCATTTTCCCTCCCCTCTTCCATCCCCTGATACCCTTTCTCTACTGATCTATCTTATGTTATTATTGTTTTCATTAGTGCTTTATAATTATATATACAAGAGTGGTTATTGGGTATATTTGTACAAAAACATAGAATAATTTGGTAGATTTTGTTTTGTTCCCCAATACTTCCTTATGCATTCCCTTCTTCCCTCCCTCTCAATCCCCTTTCTTTAATTGTTTAACTGAATAAATAATAATGTGAGTACATTTGTATTTTTCTTTTTGATACCTGTGAGCATTGCCTCTGCCACTTATTTCAACCTTTGGCATTGGAGTCCTTGAAAGACAGTATTTCATTGCAGACATACATTTGCATTAGAGCATGATAATGGATAGCTTTCTATATATGATGGCAAGAAGTTAATAGAAAAACATTTTAGGTGAAGGAAAAGTCATGTGGCAAAGGGCGGAGAATAAAAAAAAAATGTCATGGTGTGCTACAGACCCCCAAATTCTTATGTTGAAACCTAATTTTCAATATAATGATATTTGATATCACCCTTTGGGTGATGATTTTGGCTTCACTCTCATGTATTAGATTAGTGCCCTTATCAAAGATATCCCAATGATCTCCCTTGCCTTTTTTGCCATGTGAAGTCACAGTGAGAAGCAAGCTGCCTAGAAAGCAGGTCCTCATCAGATACCAAATATATAGGCACCTTGATCTTGGACTTCCTAGCTTCCAGAACTGGAAGAAAAAATGTTTCTGTTGTTTTTAAACAATCTGGATTGTGGTGTTCTTTTATAGTAGCCTAAACTATTTAAGATGGGGTGCTCATGTATTGCAATGAATTATAATATTTTCCAAGATCATGGGAGCTTAAGGAGTAGTATAGAAAATGATGTTTAAAGGATTTGAGGAAGTGGTGTGCTGATAAATGTATAACAACTGTCACTAGGAGTAGAAGGTGGGGATAGGAATCTATGATTTGTGACACTGTCTGGTTTTCACTATGTATGTAATATCAGAGAACTCAGTTGAGAGATGTGCATAGCCAGCTCTTGTGAGATGGCTCAAGCCACTTCAAATGTGTACCTCTCTAGTGTCATTTCACAAAGACTTTTTTTTTTTTAAATGAGGGCCACTCACAATTTCAGTACCTAAAACTAGGTGTTCTTGTTTACTAACACGAATTCTTGCTCTAGTCATGAGTAGATGCTTTAGGACTTCTCTGTGATGTAGTCACCTTCACAAATTTTTGATAGCTTCAACTATTATTGTGATTAATTCATGGTTTCATTATGAAAACTAATAAGTCAACAGTTACTTCTGAACTTTCCATTTAGGTAAGGTCCCCACAAAATTTTGCATTATTCAAAATCAAGAGCAAATTCCTAGGGTGAGAATTAACTTAAACCCAAAGCAAATGTTTTTTGAATATCTGAATAAAAGGATTTGAGAATCAAATGAGAAAAATAAATACTTCAGCCAATAAAGGGCTGTTTATAAGAATTGTTGAAAGAATATCAACATTTATATTATTAAACTTTAATGGCTTTCAATAATTGTTATACTCAGTAATGGCTATTAGTTCTTAAAATGGTTTTTGACATAGGGACAATTCATATAGAATTGTTTTATTCAGAATACTGATAAGTTGGCATTGAATTTTTTTCAGGATGACCTTTGATTTCTTTTGAAACTATTGGTAGACCTTACAATATTTATATCAGAGAAAAAACTCACTATATGACAAGCGAACTTGTCCATGCTAAAATTTGATCCATGTCAGGAGACGTTTGAAGATGATCTTATTAGTACTGCTTTCAAATCTCATTATAGACCACTACCGCTCAGATTTTGCTTCATTTATGTGTGGAGAGTTATTTGGAACCTAAAATAGATTTTCCCTGAAATTATATAGTTATGGTTGGCTTCCAAGAGAAGACCATTATTATGGATTAAATTGTATTTCCAAAAAAGAGATGTTGAAGTCCTAACCTCTGGTTCCAATGAGCGTGTCCTTATTTGGAAATAGGTTTCTTTCAAATGTAATTAAGATGAGTTCATTAGGGTTGGCTCCAATTCAGTATGATAGCTGTTCTTAAAGGAAGAGAAAAAGAGACACAGACAGTGAGACACAAGCAGGAAGAATGCTATATGATCATGGAGATAGATTGGAGTTATGTTGCCATAAACCAAGAAACACATGGAACCTCTGGAACCTGGAAAAAGCATGGACATATCCTCCCCAGAGGTATCAGAGTAAGTGAAGTCCTACCAACATGATAATATTAAAACTTCTCACCTCCAGAATTGTGACAAAAATTTTTCTGTTGTTTTAAGCCACTGTGTTTGTGGCATTTTGTTACATCAGCCCTTAAGAAACTAATATAGATGGCAAAGTCTATCTATTAATGAAGTTAAAGTTTAGGTCTGTGGTTACCATATTATCTCAATATTTAGGAGGAAATTAGCCATATGTCTATATTTTCTAGCACCGTAAACTGCCAGGAACATAATTTCAATTTCACTGGCTATTTATTACCAATTTATTGTCTAGTCAGAGCACAAGAGACTGGGATGGCTTCATACCTTTCAGCGTTTGTAATTTCTAATTGGATTTTCCATCCTATTAATCATAATTTCTTATTATTAACATGTGACCAATGATTTAATTAAATATGGTTACTCTACTTACTTGTGAAACATCTGGAACCCCATGTCTTTTGTTTGTTTTCTGTAGTTAATTTGAACTCTTTGGAATTTCTAAGGGCTGTGGTACACCTTTTCTAAGAATTGCTTAAACATGAATTCCTGGTGTGCACTTTGCTATCTTTCTTTTTTTTCTTGGCCAGAACACAAACTTTTCTTTACCTCACTTCTTTCCTTTCACTCCTTTTCTATGCATGCCTGTATTCTTAAGGTATTTTTATATCTTCTACACATCAAGACAGAGAACACACCAATTGACTCAACCTCTGATCATGACCCTCTCCACCTCCTCTACCCTGGTATTCACCATATTAATCACTCCTATTGTGTTGGTTTTTTTCTTCTGAAGAGAACTGAAAGTACTCACAGTAATTTCTAAATAGGATCTAAGATATTTTATGAACAGTGAAATCTCAGAATTCAGCCTACTAACATCCAGTTACATCACGACACAATTATCAGGCTACTTTGATATTTTCATAATAATGATGTACACATAGTTATTCCATTTACTTCTGTGTAATATCTGTCCAATTAAATGGGCTTAATAATTCTTTAGAAATATTCCTTTATCCTGTGAAATTAATTGTTAGTCTCTCTTAGAAACAAAGAAAAATCATTAAGAAAAGGAAATCAGAGAATTTGGCACAAGAAACTATGCAATTTGTACTTTTCACATAAGTAGGAAAGGAATGTTGTATTTATTTTTCTAAAATGGTTTTGCTTTTGTTAGGTTTTGTTGTATTTTGTACAGTCTACTAGAAATCTCCCTTAATTCAAAGTAATTTCTGAATAATTAAAAAATGACCAAATATAGTTAAAGTAACTATTGGGGTTTACATTGTAATTTTCTAAAGTGGAAGTCAAGAATTCATAATAGTTTATCATGTTTCCCTGAATTGCCATTTAAGCAATATGTTACCTTTAACTATATCCATATTGTACTCCTCTGCATTCAATCAAAAAGAATATGCCATTTTAGAGCACTTAGTATTTTCTTATGCTGGGTCTCATCCTGGAATACTTTTCTTCCACTGCAGAAATGATCCTCATCAAAGCCTCTGCATGAACTAACATTGTCACCATAAGTAAAGAAAGAAACACAGACACACTAGTATTTATTGGGATTTTAACCCATACCAAACAATACATTAGTCTGTTCATAATAAATCATTTCTTTTGCTCCTTCAAATGCCCATGATTTATTTCCCAACTTTATACAAGAAGAAAATGAATCTCAAATAGGTTAGGTTACATTGCCAATTCATAGAACTAATATTCCACCATACACAATTCTGTCCAACCCCAAAGGCTTGTGTTTTTTCTACTCTTCACACTGTTGTATCTAAAGACCCATTCTGACACTATAAGAAGACATTTTGTCCTCTGTAATGTTAAGTGAATTGAAACAATTCATTGTTGAGTGCCTACTCCTTGATCTAGACACTAGCAAGATAATGTCAAGATAAATTTTGTTATTACTATCATCTACAAGATAGAGGAAACAGATAATTCACCTAGTTGGCCTTAACTCCACAGCTAGGGTGTTTAGCTGCCCTGTTTTGACTGGGGCATTTCAGTTTTAGCACTGAAAAATCCCATGTCTCTAGAAACTACTCAGTCCAGGGCAAACTGGAATGGTTGGTAAGCGTACCAAAAGTCCTTGCAATGTTTTTCATACCTATAACTCAATTAATTAAACATGGAGGTTGGACTCAAACATCAATATTTTAAAACATGGCTAGAGATAAGACATTGCTATAAAATAGTAGTTCTTTCTGGACCAATAGTTTTGGCATCAGGTGCATATTGGTTAGAAATGTAAATACTGTACTACCCCAGACCTACTAAATCAGAAATTCTGGGAGTAAGGCCCACCCATCTATGTTTCAACAAGTCTTCCATATGATTCTGATATATGCTTTAGTTTGATAATCTGTACTCTAAAGAAATGACAAAAATATACTTGCCCCCTAACAGTATCTCAAGTGCAATATCCTGTAGACTCTACTATGGTCAGTCTGTGGTCATATTGCTACTTTCCTTTATTTTCTCCTAATGCTTTTGGAATCTATTTTTGCACTTATTGCCCTCTGCCTTGAATAGGACTAATAATGTCAAATCCTTATAACTTAGGAAAATCTTCACATATTTAATTGTATTTCAAAAAAGGTTTTCCCTCCTAAAATACCCACAAAATAGAGTTAAGTGGAAGCATGTCCCTCCAAGGGTGTTGCCTGAAGCAGCCAATACAGGAACAGAATGTGTTGACTGAAGCCTCATATTTTTCCATAAATATTCATGTAAGTTTAAATTCTCATTATAGCCATACTTGTTATATTATAATAATTGTTTCTTCCAATTTTTTGAGGACATTTGAATATCTGAGAAGACATTTGTCTCCAGTTTTTTGTCCTCTTTGGCTTTTTTCTTATTGTCCATACTTGAATGCAAAGTACAAGAGAAATTATTCCCATTTATTCCTCACAATAACCCTGTGAATTATTAGACCCTACCCTTCTTTTGACAAGACTGAGGCTATGAAATGTCATACAGTATGCCCAGGTCATGTAATAGAAGAATGCCCAACTAAGGCCTGCATGAATAAAGATTTACTCTCTCCATTAAGGCATGTATTTATTTCACAATTTAGACTATAAACTCTTGGACATCAAGAATGCTATTCTGCTGGGAGTGGTGGCACACGCCTGTAATCCCAGCACTTGGGAGGCTGAAGCAGGAGGATTGAGAGTTCAAAGCCAGCCTCAGCAATGGCGAGGTACTTAGCAACTCAGTGAGACCCTGCCTCTAAATAAAATACAAAAAAGGGTTGGGAATGTGGCCCAATGGTCGAGTGCCCCTGAGTTCAATCCCCAGTACCAAAAAGAAGAAGAATACTATTCTATTTTCTAACCCCTCCAATACTTCATTTAATCCCATATATATTTATGTATCCAAATTTATTTACACATGTATGTGCATGTGATATACATCCCTCTCTTCTTACACACACATGCACACACACTCTTTCTCTCCATACACACACACACACATATAGGCACTTAGCAACTCAGTTATAATAATGGTTTCTTCCAATTTTTTAGGACATTTACAAAGCTGAATTTACAATTTACAAAGCTGAATGTTTTCATTCCACAAAATACTGAAAATCATGGCTGTATGATATTTGGAAGGGCTTTTTAAGGTCCACAGATAATGGTCAAAGTACCAAATGAAGCCACAGAAAATATTATGGGTTTTGGAAATATTCTATTAAGGGTCTATGAATGTTAGAATTCAACCCTACCCCACAGCCACACTCCTTTCATAGAACAAAACACATGTGCTAAGTTCAATGGCAAAGGAAAGTAAATTACCACTGTAATATTACTCTACCTTCTATTCAAACCACAATAAGAAAATCTGAGAACATAGTCAGACCCAAACTAAAATCCTAAGATTTTACTATACTCCAGTGTAGCTAAAAGAGAATAGAGAAAAGATAGCCAGGGTGAAAAAGGACAAAGGCTGTCACCCACTTTACGACTTTACGTACAAAGAAGGATGATTTAGAAGAAAATGAGTGAGTCATTAAGACAATGACCCTGGTAAGAGGTAAATAGTCTAATTCACTGTCTGGTAATTGAGGCGAAAATTAATATTGATTGAGGAAAGAATATTGGGATAAGAGTGAGGCTGGGAATTTCCCCACCACTTAACTCCAACTCTCATTTTGATAATTGGTATTAAAAATAAATATTTAAAAATGTATTTAGGCAGGTAGGCTAGCACAAAATAACACCTACAAAGTGTTTTCTTTGGAATAAAGTATTCCATTATCCATTAAGTTTGGGAAATATTGATTTGTATACTTTCTTTACTGAATGGACTTCTCAGAGCCCTTAAAATTTTATGAACATCAAGGAGCTAAAAAAATAAAACACATCAAAAGTTATAACATCCAACCCTTTCAAAACTTTTTGGTCAGCAGACATTTTCTGCACTGAAAACATTCTGCTGAATGTATTGCAGGGATGCCAATATAGGAAAAAACTCATGGGATTTGATCAAAGACACATCAAAATAAACCCACTTTACATAAAACTTCAGTATTTACTGTGTGAACATGATCTGCTTATGTGCTACTTTAGTGTTTCTTTTTCTCATATGCTATGAAAGAATAATTATCCTAACCATGCAAATTTGTGAGATTCATGTGAGTTGACAGATAAAAATTGTCTAAGGGAGTGCTTGGTTTATAGAAGTTGTTCATTAAATGATCCTTCCCCACTTTTGTTTATTTTCACATGTAGTTGTTTTGGTAAATATTTATATATACCAAATCAGGGGTTGATTCAGTCAATGAAGTAAAAAATAACCAGTGAAACCTGTTATAAATGAGTGAGAGAGCTAACTCTGAATGATGGAGCAATCAGTTGTTTGTAAAGTTATGATGTTGCATGCAACCCTTTTTTAGTAATTGTCACTGGTTTGGGAAAACGTTCAAAAGTAGGAACTCAGAAATGTGGAAAGTGACTCAGTGAAAAAATTAGCTTTCCCTATCCATTCATCTACTGATGGGCATTGGGGTTGTTTCCACAATCTAGCTATTGTGAATTGTGCTGCTATAAACATTGATGTGGCTGTGTCCCTGTAGCAAGCTGTTTTTAAGATAGGGAAACTTTGGTATATATACACAATGGAACACTACTCAGCACTAAAAGAGAATAAAATCATGGTATTTGCAGGTAAATGGATGGAGTTGGAGAAAATAATGCTAAGTGAAGTTAGCCAATCCCCAAAAACCAAAGGTTGAATGATCTCTTTGATAGGAAGATACTAACTTATAAAGGCAAGAGAGAGGGGATGAGAGGAATGAAAGAGCTTTAAATAGAACAAAGAGGGGGGAGGGAGGGGAGGAGGCAAGGGATAAGAATAATGGCAGACTGAGTTATCCATGATTACCCTAAATACATGTATGAAAACACAATTGTTGTAAAAATACTTTATATTAAACCAGCAAATTGAAAAATTGTGCTCTTTATATGTAATATGAAATGAAATGTACTCTGCAAACATGTATAACAAATTAGAACAAGAAAAAATTAAAAAAATAGCTTTTATTTTTCATGTGTCAATGCTTGTGGGCATATTAGGAAGACTCTCTCTCTCTCTCTCTCTCTCTCTCTCTATATATATATATATATATATGTATATATATATATACATATATATATATATATATATATATATAGGTTTTGTTGATGATTTCACAAATCTACACATGCTCAATTTCAAAACTGTGCTGTTGGATATAGCACTCACATCTACACTTGACCTCATACCATCTAATTGTTTAGAGAGTCTTGAATTAGATGTTTTTTTCTATACTGACTGGTAGACTTGTAACCAGCTTTCTCTATATCTTAATATATATATATATATATATATATATATATATATATATGTATATATGTATATATATATATATATATATGCTATATTATGTCTTGGAGTTAAACATTGACAATTTGTAAGAAATTATTACTTTCAAGCTAGTACAAGCTTGATCAATGTAGGGTTTGAATTAAATAGGTAGTTTGGGTTAAGTGTTAGAAGCAAAGAGAACATATTTAATTCTTTTTTTGGAAGAGGGTACTGGGGAATTGAACTCAGGGTGCTTAACCACTGAGCCACATCCCCAGTCATATTTTGTATTTTATTTAGAGACAGGGTCTCACTGAGTTGTTTAGTGCCTCACCATTCCTGAGGCTGGGTTTGAACTCATGAGCCTCCTGCCTCAGCCTCCTGAGCTGCTGGAATTACAGGTGTAAACCACTGTGCCCAGCCAGAAATCATATCTAATTCTAGGTAGGACTGTCTAATTTGGACTATATTTATATTTGAAAGCAGCCACCACTTCCTCTATTCCTCTATCCAGCAGTACTTTCTTCTTCAAACAACAAAAATCCGAGATTATAGTAAATAATAATAATAGCTCTTGTTCTGGATTCAACATTTCATCCTGAATGTGTGAAAGATTCATACTTAGCAATTTGGGAAGAACCTGTCTCATAAAAATAAAAAAAAAATATGGGCTAGGGATATAGCTTGGTGGTAAAGGAATACTCGGTTCAATACTCAGTACCAAAATAAAATCAAATAAAATTCAGATAGTCTAAATTGAAGCTCAGTAGGACTACCCATACTTAGGGATACCTCTGGGATTCAATGCATGGAGTTTAGGAGGATAATCTAAGCACATGGATGAGCTGCATCAGCATTATCTAAGGACTTGCTAGAGATGCACAATAGTTGAACTTAATACAGACACAGAAAATCTGAAATTCTACGTGGAGGTGGGAGATGAATAATCTGTGTTTTAGCTGGCCTTCTGATTCTTACATGTGCTAAAATTGAAGAAGAGCTGATTTAAAAATTTTGCCTGTGTGTGTGTGTGTGTGTGTGTGTGTGTGTACATGCACAAGGTACTCATAAAGAATCATGTTCTTGCTAAAGAACTCTCCTAACTATAATAGGAGAGACAGGGAGGGCCCAGGAATGCTGATAAAAAGGTTTTATTGGACTAAAACAAGAAAGCTGTTTACAAGTCTACAGTCAGTATAGAAAAAACATCTAATTCAAGATTCTCTAAACAATTGGATGATATGAGGTCAAGTGTAGATGTGACTGCTATATCAAACAGCACAGTTTTGAAATTGAGCATGTGTAGTTTTGTGAAATCATCAACAAAATCAAGATACAGGACTGACTCAAAAACCAAAAGGAAATTTCCTCATTTTATCCTTTAATGACTATATACTTCCTCCAACCCAAATGAATGACAATCACTACTTTGTCCTATAGCTCTATAACCTTGCCATTTTACGAATGGCATATCAGTCAGATCATATAGTGTTGTAACATTTGAGTTTCAATTTTTTACTCAGCATAATGCCCTTGATATAAATCCAAGGTGTGGTCTGAATCAATAATTTTTTCCTTTTTATTGGTGAATAACATTTTACTGTATTAATGTGCCAATTTTTAATCCATTCACCAGTTAAAGGACATTTGGGTTGTATCCAGTTTAGGACAACAAGTAGGCTGCCATGAACAACTGTATACAGGATTTTGTGATAAATGTTCACGAGTGTAATTATTGGATCAGGTCTTAATTTAGATTTAGTTTACCATTTTGTTTAAATTAATTTTGTAGTCGTAGATGGACAGCATGCTTTTATTTTATTTATTTTTGTACATGGTGCTAAGGAGTAAACCTAGTGCCTCACACATGCTAGACAAGTGCTCTGCCACTGAGCCCCAGCCACAACCCTTATTTTACCATTCTTAAAAAGAAACAGCCATGTTCTCTTCCAGAGTGGTTGTGCTATTTGAAATTTCACAAAGAACATAGAAGAGATCCAGTTTCTAGGCATCCTTCCTAGAATTTGTACTGTCACAATTGGTTTTTAAATTTTGCTATTTTAATAGATGTTTCATAATACCTCACCATGGTTTTTATTTGTTTTTTATAATAGCTAATTTTTTGAACATATTTTTCACATACTTATTTTTCATCAACATGTTCCCTTGAGTGAAATAACTCTTTACGTCTTTTGCCCATTTTCTTATTGGATTGTTCATTTTCTTATTGTTGAATTTAGAAGGTTTTAAAATACATATTGTGGATGCAAGTCCTTTGTTAGATATACAGTTTGCTAATATTTTCTTCCAGTCTGTAGCTTGTCTTTTAAATTTCTCAGCAGGGTGTTTCATGGAACAGTTTTTAAATAAAGCCTAGTGGGGCTGGGGCTGTAACTCAGTAGTACAACACTTGCTTCACATGTGTGAGGCACTGGGCTAGATTCTCAGCACCACATAAAAATAAATAAATAAAATAAACATATTGAGTCCATCTACAACTAAAACAACACACACACACACACACACACACACACATATAAAAATAAATAAAGCCTGGTTTGTAATTTTTTAAATTTGAGGGATTATGACTGTTGTGTCACATACAACTACCTTTATCTTAACCCTTGATTAAAATTACTTTCTCCTATGTAGTCATTTGAAAATTTTATAGTCTTGCATTTTATATTGAGATAATTAATCCATTTTATATTAATTTTGTATAAGTTGTTGGATAGAAGTTAATCTATGCTTATGAATTTTCTGCACCTAGAAGTTTGAATATACTTAATATATGCATGGGTTTTGAGTAAACCAAAGATGACAGAAAAAAAAATTGTAGAAGAATGAACTAGGTAAGCATTACCAAAAGGAAAAGTTTCTTTAAAAATTAATAATGCTAGATGCTGCCCCTTGACATTGGACCCGAATCATGAACCAAAATAAAAGTATTTTTTTTCTGATATAAGGAGGCTAGTTCACAGTGTTGTTGGAAGGGGGTACATAGGATCAGAGGAACACTAGAATGGTCAACGGAAAGGGAGGGGAAGGGAGGGAGCAAGGGAGGGAGGGAAGGGGGAAGGAAAAAAATTGGTGGTTGAATGAGCTTGATATCATTATACTAAATGCATGATTGAAGATCTGAATAGTACTTATATACTTTGTATACAAGCAGTTGTATGTAAAAAGATACTATACTTGTGCATTATGAATAAGTAAATAAATAATTTTAAAAAAGTATTTTCTTCATAACTTAATAAAAATTAATAATGCCAGGAGTAGTCTCTGTAAGTTAGCAATGGGCAATATTTTGTAGCTAATGTCCATGAGACCGAGAACAATAGTGTATTATGCTTATACTAAAATTTTCTTATGTCAATACAGGGCTGAATTCATGGGCATATAATCAGTGCCAGCATATAGGGCTCCATGCTCAGAAAGGGCTTCCTGCTTGGAGTTAATGCTATAAAGTCAACAGTCTGAAAGTCTTAATTTTGTCATTGAAGCTGTGTTTCAAAAATGAACTTTGTCAGGACAATACAGCATGCTCCATGTCTTAAAACCACAGTTTACCAGTGGTTGTATTGCTGCATCTGTACAGGGTAGATTCTTATTTGTTCCCTCCTCTACCCTATCTAGGGGCTTAGGCATGGGAGGGTTAGATGAAGTACACATTCCCTTTCTATCAAGTCAAAGGGAAGGACCCAGGATACATATGTGTGTTTAAATTTGCCCCTTGATAACTTGGCCTCACAGTTGGGGACCTGTAGTAAGGCTGAACATCATGAAGGGAGCACAAGGTAGAGTACACATACGCACCTCATGGCAGCCAGGAAGAAGAGAGAGAATAAAGTATGGGAATCCCAACTTTTCCCTCAAGGGTATGCTACCAATAACCTACAAAATGAAGTGGACTTCTAAATATTTCACCACCTCCCAACAGACAAATCCTTCAACAAATGGCCTTTTGGATGCATTTAAGATGCTAACTATAACACTTAATATGGATAAAAATTAGCCAGGGTGTGGTGGTGCCAGCAGCTCAGGAGGTTGAGGTAGGAGAATCACAAGTTCAAAGACAGCCTCAGCAACTTAGTGAGACCCTCAGCAACTTAGTGAGACCCTGTCTCAAAAGAAAAATTAAGAAGGGCTGGGGATGTGGCTCAGTGGTTAAACACCTCTGGTTTCAATCCCTGGTACCAAAAAAAGAAAAATTAGTCTTAGTAATTGTTTTGGCTCAGTGGTAGAGCACTTGCCTAGCACATATGAGGCACTGGGTTTGATTCTCAGCACTACATATAAATAAATAAATAAAACATTGTTCTAACAATGTGATTTAAAAAAAAAAATCCCTACGTTGTCCTCTCCATTCATTTTTGGAATTACCTTGCAACATGTTGACTATTTTCTCCAGAGTGAATGATCCAAAGATTGCAATTCTGGAGGGACAATTCCTTTTATGACTTAGTCTTGGAAATCATATATGGTCATTTCTGCCAAAATTTATTAAAAGTGAGAGATTAAGTCTATTTCACAATCAAGGGAAATAGAATCACATAGGTTCAACCTCTGGAATGGAGATATGCTAAAGAAAAGGTCATATTTTTAAACTACCATGTTATGAAAGTTTAAATTGCTATAAAATATAGTTATAAAAGTAAAAGATTATGAATACAACTTTTCTGAAAATAAAACAAACTTGAAACTGTCAATTAAAAAAGCATACTACAACTCAGAAAAATGAACAAAAAAATTAACATCTTAATACATCATTAATAATTTAATGGATTCTAATCATCCCTTGAGCAATAAGTAAGAATTTATCTTACTCATAAGGGGAAAAGCATAATGCTAACCTTGGCTTTATTTATAACAGTCAAATTCAACAGAAAATATTCCTTTGGAAAGAAATTTGGTATATGTATGTTATAACTGGAAAACTTTTATATTAAGATTTAAAAAGCAGAAGAAAACCAACTTTGAACACAGAAAAATTTATAGAAAATAGATCTCAGAAATTGTGCTTGAGGAAACTAAGCTAACCTTCACGTAAATAAAAAATAAATCAACAAAATATGGTAATAAGAGGAACAGTGAACATTGACATCAATGTAGTGGGTAACAAAGAGACTGTACATTTTACATATCACACATACAAAAATACTCAGTTTATTATATATTTGAAACAACAAGAGAAGTAGAGAAATGCTGAAGATCCAGGTAGCATTCCAATTTCTTCATTTTCATGGCTGAGGCAGGAGGATCACAAGTTCAAATCCAGCCTGAGCAACTTAGGGAGGCCCTAAGCAATTCAGTGAGACCCTGTCTCTAAATAAAATACAACAAAAGGACTGGGGATGTGGCTTAGTGGTTGAGTGTCCCCAAGTTCAGCCCCTGGTACCAAAAAGATAAAAAACAAAAAAACTTTAAAATATTCTTAGTTCAAATTAGAAAACAACACTAAGATTGAAAATATCTGTAGTTCAATCATATTGAAAATACTATATAAAATTATATGTAGAAATATACCTAAAGAGTACTCAGAGGAAAATCCATAGTTTCACGTATCAATCAAAGAAAGAATGAGGTGGTTTTCCAGTTTCTGATTAAGATTGTAGTGGTTAATCTGGATTGCCAACTTGATTGGTTTAATGCCTAGGATGAAGACATTTCTAGGTGTGTTGAGGAGGCTGTTTCCAGAGATGAATGCATGTGGGACCATAACTGAGGGGAAAGATCCACTCTGAATGTGCTGAATGTGGATGGAACAGTCCAATAGGCTAGGAGCCTGGATGAAACAAAAGAGAAAAAGGAAGAAGCTGAGGCAGGCAAGGTTTATGAGGTTCTTGAGCCAGTGCTTGGATTGCTGCTATGATGTCTGAGGGCATTAGACTCTATTTCCTTCACTCTTCCAAAATAGACTCTCACCATCAATTCTCAATGGAGTTTCCAGACCTCCAGTCCCATCATTGGTCCTTCTCCTTCTGAGGCTCTAGTTTCTTAAATTGAAGAGCTAGTGGTTTTCCTAGCTCTCCCACCTGCTGGGGACCCTTTGTCTTATGGGGACTTCCACATTGTTGTGAGTTTTGCCTCCAGGAGCTCTATTAGATCTTCACAATGAAGACTGAAGAAAATCTCCTTCTGCTTCTGGCAGGGGAAGAAGCAATGTAGCCATTTTGAAATACCACTCAGAGGATTCTGTTCTTAACAAGACCAGCCTTTAAAATAAACTATTTTGTCTAACTAATTGTGATTTCAGAGCATAACTGGTCTGGAAGAAGGAAAATTCACTAACTTCAGCATATTCTACCTTTCAAATGAGGAAGTGGAATGCTAAATTCAAGCCCCATGGAATATCCCTATCTCATTTAAGGGGAATTGAAACATTCTTGTGAAAGTCATAACCCAGAGACATAGGTTTTCTATAAGACTGAGACTTAATCATGTGCCTATATAAGGTTTTTCCTCTTCCACACTTTACATCAGTAGAGCACCCAAATCATAACATAGGAACAAAACTGAGAAAACTACTTGTCTCAGAACTTACTTTAAAAGTCTCTAGGGGAACTCAAAGACAATAGGGGAAGCAGAAACCAGGGCAAGCAGAGGATATTTTAGCCTCTGACAACTACAGCTAAAGGAAACAGCAAACACAGACTAACCCCTACTCAGATAAATATAAATCCTCACTCTAACACTTATTTACCTCAACTCCTTTTACCTAGTACATCATGCTTTGCCTTTCAACAAAAATGACAAGGCTTACTAAAACACAAGCGACACAGCTCGAAGAGCCAGAGGCAGTATTGGAACAAGATTCAGATAGAGCAATACAATGGAATTATTAGACCAGGAATTTAAAATGAATGTGATGAATATGCTGAGGGGTCTGATGGAAAAACTGGATAACATGCAGATACAGGTAGGAAGTGTAAGTGGATTGGAAGTCTAAGAACAAAAAGAAAATTCTAGAAATTAAATTTTAAAAAAAACACACCTCAAGAAGAAATTATGAATGATTTTAATGGATCCATTAAGAGACTAACCATGGCCTACGAAAGAATAAATGAACTTGAAAATGTATCAATAGAAGCTTCCAAGACTACAGTGTGAAGAGAAAACAGAATAAAAAGTAAGAAACACAATATCTAGGAACAGTGGGACAATTACAAAAGGAATAAAATGAAATTAAAGGAAGAAGGGAGATAGACAATCTGAATTTATATAAATGGAAAAAATAGAAGTAAAAATTAAATCTAAGACTAGCTGTTCTGATAAACAAGCCAGTAAAACAAAAAATACTTTAAAATTTTTTATAAATGATAAGTGTACAAATATATAAAAATAGTAAAGACTAATAATTGGAAAAAACATAATAGAAATCAAAATAATTGACTCCTTTTCTAAATCTCATACAAATGAATGTGAATATAAATTTAAAACAGATATCCTAAGAGCTAGAAAATTTAAAACTATCATATATCATAGAATAACTAAAAGTGCCAAATAGCAAATCTCCCCAAATCCCATAAGGTATTGATTGATTCACAGGTGAATCTTGCTAAACCTTTAAGAACAGATGACTAAAACTCTATGTATTGTAGTTCCAAAGCTTAGATAATAAAGAAAGCTGCCAAGTGGTTTTCAGGAACATTCTTTTACTTGATACCACCATGAACAAGCCTAACAAGCATTGCACAAAAAGAAACCATTATGCCTCCAAATAATTTAACAACTTGGCCAAAAACTTGATTTCAACCTCCTTCCGAGAGACCCTGTAGAGAGGACCTAGCTAAGTTGTACCTAGACTCCCAAAAAACAGACACTATGAGTTAATAATGTGTATTATTTTAAGCCACCAAGTTAAAATTAATGTTTTACATAGAAATCAACAACACTACAATCCAAAGATAAATCTGGGGAAACACTAGAAACTTAATTGTCACATTAAAGAAAAATAAAAACACCGTCCCATATTACAACTTTTATTGAACATTGGCCTGAAGGCAAATGATACTAAAATCATACTAAATAAAGAATAGAATACATAACATTTGAAAGGAGCATTGGAAATGGTAAATATCTGAGTACATTAAAAAGGATTGCTTGTTTTAATTTCTTCAATATAAGTAATGTTATTGAAAAAACATTAATAATTTTGTAGGGGTTCTAACATATTCATGTGTAATATATATGAGAACTGCAGCATAAATAATGTTGAAGGGTGGATGTGATCCTGTATGCTCATTTATTGTCCAGATTTTAGGTAATATTTAAATATCATTATATAAATAAAGTTAAAAGTATAATAAAACTTAAAATTCAAATAATCAAAGACTAGGCCAGCTGGAAAAACAGAGAACACTCCCAAAAAAAGAAAGGGAAAGGAACAGTAAAAGGTAAAAGGTAATTTGGGCACAGTTCAGCTAACAGGATTGAAAATAAAAAAATACTTACCCATGTGCTATGTTCAAGAGTTGAACCTTAAATACAAAGATATCAAAAACAAATGATTGCAAAAAAGATATGACTTGCAAAATATGTACATATAGAATGGCTAGAGTGGCCATGTTAGTATCACATAAAGGAAACTTTGAGAGACAGATTATCACCAAATATGAACTGGAAGGCTTCATAAGAATGCGAATGTCCATTTATCAAGAAGACATACAAATTATAAATATGTATTCATCTAATAGCAAAGATTCAAAATACATGAAGCAGAATTGAAAATGCAAAGAATAAATATTCTCATAATCATGCTTGGAGATTTTAGTATCCTCTCCTCATAAATTGACAAAGTAAACTAAACAAAATATTTGTAAAGCCATAAAAGTGCTGAACAACATCAACTTTCATATTTTAGATTGTGTTTCTATAACAATACACCAAATATCTGAAGAATACTCATAATTTTCAAGAATCCTCATGACCACCATTTCAGTGGACCATACCAGTTGCTAAGAACAAAGAAAACAGGTTCCTCACAAGTACATATCAGAATGTAATTTCTTGGTGGGGGCACCCTGCTTTTCTGCATGCATTATCAAATATATGTTGCCCACCACTCCCATATATACTTCTAATTTTTTTTTCTTTTATTGATTTTTTTTAGTTATAGATAACATTAGGATATGTTTTGACATAATCACAAAAGCATGGAATATAATTTGCTTTAATTCAGTTCCCAGCATTTTACCCATTCCCTCCTTCCTCCCCTACTCTACTGATCTCTCTATAATTTATTTATATATTCTTAAATTAGTGTCTTGTGGATATACTTTATGTTGGAATTCATTGTGATATGTTCATGTATGTACATACAAAAGTTCATTTACAGGGGCTGGAGTGGTGGCTCAGTGGCAGAACACTTGCCTAGCATGTGTGAGGCACTGGGTTTGATTCTCAGCACCACATAAAAATAAATAAAACAAACGTCCATTGACAACTAAACCATGTTTTTAAAAAGTTCATTTACATTCATTCCACTGTTCTACCCTACTTTTGTCCTTCCTTCCTCTCCCTCCATCCCCTTCATTTTGTCATGACTTTGTCATAATATTGCAATTGTCAGTCTATGTGTCTACTTCCTTCAATAGACTGAATTCTTAGAATAAAGTGGTCTGACATTCATCTCTGTGACTCCAATAACAAGAACATGCCCAGTGCTGAGTCGGTGATTATTGGAAGTCAAATTTCCTTACACATAAGAAACCATCTTCTGGAATGAGAAATCAGAGGAAGGGGCAGAAAGACTAATTGCTGATTATTTTCCCCATCTCCTGTGAAGAGCAATTCCAATTTCTGATGCCCTGAAGGCAAAGCAAATTCTTTTAAATTAGCATATTATTGACTTTCTTTTATCATGGTTATTTGATCTAGTTTAATATATTTTAATTATTTGTTGGTGAGATCTACATCTTGAGGTAAATTTCTTATTATATCCAACACAAATTTAAAAGTCTAATATATAGGAGAGACTGAGGGTATTTGTATCTGTTATATGTAACTAATGTGATAAAAATAATCAATGTAATTTCAAGTTAATGTCCGAGATGAATTTAGATGAAAGATAACTGGTAAATGGGATTTTTATATGAAGCTTGTTTATAAGGGCTTTCCATGTATTATCTATCCCTGCATTTTTGGGGGAGTAGCTGGGATTGAACTCAGGAGCACTTGGCTATGGAGCCACATCCCCAGGCCTATTTTGTATTTTATTCAGAGACAAGGTCTCACTGAGTTGTTTAGTGCCTCACTTTTCCTGAGGCTGGCTTTGAACTCCCGATCCTCCTGTCTCAGTTCCCAAGCCACTGGGATTACAGGCATGCACTTCCCTGTATTTTTAATAGAATTTTAAAGTTCTCTCAGAGATACCTTTTGTTCTAAGTACTCAGGACACCAAAGCAGAGAATAAAGCAATAGCTATATCTCTTGAATACATGGAGTTTTTTGTTGTTGTTGTTGTTTTTTTTTTTTTTTTTTTTTTTTTTTTTTTTTAGGTATCAATGGACCTTTATTTTATTTAATTATATGTGGTGCTGAGAATGGAACCCAGTGCCTTGCACACGCTCTACCACTAAGCCACCACCCCAGTCCCTTGAAGACATGTTTTTTCATAAGATTTTTCAGAGCCATTTGTTTGATTTAAATTGACAGTATTGACTCCATATTATTGAATTCAACAATCTAGAATCAACTTTGACTATTCAAATTTGCCATATGTACATACACAATTGAGAGCATATCCTCATCCAAAAAGGAAGTTTTGTGAACCCCAAGGAATTGTAACTAAGATATACTGTTCCAGAATAACTCTTCCTTGAGACTCTGATTTTACATACAAGGAAAAATCACCACACTTTAAATGTGGCTTTGATTTTTAATTTCCTCAATTTTTTCTACCTTTCTTTGAAAGGTTTTAAAAATACATACTTTTTAAAAATTGAGCATAATGAAATGGAAAGAACAGTACCCCTCTGGCAACTTGGTTCTATTCCCAAGAGAAGAATTCAATACAGGGAAGTAAAACTACTTGGGGGCCCTTTTTCTACTCTGTATTTGTGAAAGTCCTATGTATCCTCAATTTGTTATATCAATTTTTTTGTTTAACTGCTTAACCTGCAGTTTGTCTCCATATCATATTGCATCTTCTTGGGAGATCACTGTTTTTATTGGGGAAAATTACTAGATGACTTGTTACTCACCCCATCTGCACTTTGCCCCCAGTTCACACCTATTTTGGGGAATTTTGAGAATGGGCTAAGGAGACCCAAGAGCTGAAACATTTAAGCTAATAAAATGTGAACATTGTTGATATTCTGGAACAATCTAAAAAGATAGAGTGAAACTGCTGATAATAAAGAGGAGACATAGGAACAACAAAGGTTTAGCACTATAATAAGACTGGGGGCCTGAGGACAAACTGAACCAGTACAAAATTCCTTGCTATCAGAATGGTGATGGGAGAGAGATGCAAAATACTACCTTTTAAGTCAACTTCTTTGCTGTACTAACTCCTCTGCTACTGGTAAATCTCTAATATACTACAAATCTGTAACTTGAAAGAGAGGTGTTGGGGATAAATCAATGAATGGATATTAAGTTTAGTGTTGACAGAAACAAAATACAAGATGCTAAGTTAAATCTAAATTTCAAATTAAAATTGAAATTCAGATTTAATAGATTTGTTTTAATCTACTAAATCTTATATCCCTAGTTAGATTACAGGTCAAGAACAAGGTAGTGTAGAGGAAAGGGAGTGGCCACAAGCAACAAGACATAGGTAAGTTGGACAATTCAGTAGAAGCTAGAAATTGTAGCGAAAGGTAACTAGGAGATATATAACTTTCTGAGATGTTAGGGGTGAGGTGAAGCCTTGTTTTCCCTCTATAAAAGAAGATGCAATATTTTTCTTTAAATATTCAAGGGAAAGGTAAGCTCTTGGGGTTAGAGAATTTGGAGACACCTGTCCAGCAGAAATCTAGGTTATAATTAATTTGATTTTGTATCTATTATTACAAGTCGATCTCATGCTAGAAGGAATTCCCAGAGAGATGGTTTTATTTAGTCAGTGTTTTCACTATTGTGACCAAAAGGCCTGTCAAGAACAATTTTAGAGGATGAAAGGTTTATTTTGGTGCTCAAGTTTCAGAGGTATCAGTTCATAGAAAGCTGACTCCATGCCCTGGGCTAAGGGGGGTGCAGAACATCATGGTGGAGGAAAGTAGCTCAGGAAGCAGAGAGAGACTCCCCTAACCATGGACAAAATATATACCCTAAAGTCATGCCCCCTGACCCAATTCTTCTAGCTACACCTTACCAGCCTACACTTAATACCCAGTTAATCCCTATAAGGGGATTAACACACTAATTAAGTTAAAGCTTTCATAATCCAATTCTTTTACATAGAAGCTTGCTTTCATTGTCTCACATATGAACTTTTCGGGGACATCTCATATCTAAACCACAACAGATGAGCTTCCGTGTATTTGCAACAAAAGTTGAGGTAATTAAGAATACTACCATTTTCTTTGCACGGCTTAGTCCTTTTCAATTTAATTGTACTCGTGTAGCATTTATTTATTTTTTGTTTTTTTTTTTCAATATTTTTTGTTATTTTTAGTTTTACATAGCATTAGAATTCATTTTGACACAATTTAAAAAGCATGGTATATAGTTTGCTCCAATTCAGTCCCCAGTATTTCCCCTTTAACTCTCCCTTCCCTCCTCCTCTTCCCTTACTACTACTACTCTACTGATCTTTCTGCTATTTACTTTATATTTTTGTGTTTGTTAGTGTCTTGTGGATATACATGGTGGTGAGATTCATTGTGGTATTTTTAAGTCAAAGTTCTGCATCCAGAATAGAGATATCCATGGTTCCCCAATGATTCAAATTTGTGAAGATTGGACAGAATCAAAATTGTTTCTGGATAGGAATCCAGTAGCGGAGAGTAGTGATGAGTCTGCCAGGAGTGTAAGTGAGCGCAGCAAGGTACCACTTATGATGTATCAAAAGAATTTTGATTGACTTTATTTGCATAATCATTTGCAAACAGGTGTGTAGATGTTTAGTTCTTGTTTCAACATCTGGCTACAGATTTTATTTTTTTCCCCCTGAGGTCATTTTATTTATTTTCTTCACAAATCTTTTGATCTTCTGTTTACTCTTTTTGCCCTTTCTCATACTGGGAAATTACTTCAATAATTTCATTCAAAATAATGTAATTTATCAATCTAAAAGCTTTATTATCATTCTTTCCTCAAAATAATTTGTGTAGTACATTGGTGAGGTCAAGATGGGACTTATTGTGCTGCAAGGCTTATAGGAAGGGACACATTGCCTAGGTAGTAAGTTTAACCTTCTGCCCAGTATGCTGTCCTTGCAAGACTCATCTGCTGTCCTTACTTTTTGTGACAAAATGGCATGCTATGAAAGAATTGGTGAAGGTCCTGGGATGCCTCAATTAGGATTGAAAAGATTTAGTTTGTAGTGTGATTATTGCTGTGACAGACAATTATTTTCATTTCTATGAATGAAAAAAAGGACACTAAACTTAGTTTCTACAAAGTAGTGTAAAGAAAGTGTCCCAGAGGAAAGGATTCCTGCATCAAATTATGAAGCTACCTTCAGGAGGAGGAGTTAATGAGGCAAAAAAAAAAAAAAAAAAAAAAAAAAATAGAAAGAAAGAAAGGAGGAAGGACTTCCAGAGACAGTGTAGTAAAATAAAGGAACAGACAGAATAATGCAATAACAAGTGTGATTTTTAGAGAACTGCTAATTTAGTATGATAAGCAGTTAAGAACATGGAGGGAAACTTGTGCAAAGGAACAGTAGATATAGATAATAACCATGTAGATGTAGTGTTGATTGAAGAAGTAAGGACTAGAAAAAATGGCTTAAAGTACAAAACTCTGCATTAAGAGCCTGGATCACTTTTTCTGCCGTTGTTCTTATTATATCAAGATATCTATTTGGACAGAAACAATGAGAACAATTCATTTAGCTAATTCACACCAAAGGGGAAAAAAAGGGGGTAAAATGCTTCCCTTTTCCTTCTTATTTTAATCTTAGAAGATCTGACCTTTGTATCAGTCTTTAGTGTTCCTGTTTTTGACTGACCTGGCCAAAGTTATGGTTCACATATTCAAATCAAAAACAGTATCTAACTTGTACCTGCAACAAGGACTCCTCCATACTGCAGACCTCATGTGAGTCACAGGTGACCAGCAATGTATGTCATGTGTCAGAGGGTATGGCATATAGAAACATCAGCTAAATGTCTCACATATTTCAAATACCAGTGGGCCAATCCACGTTACTGTCATCGGTATTTAAAAACTCATCAGTTAAATTAATTATATTAAGTTGAAAAGCTTATTTGAACTGTTTAACTCATGATAATCTGAAATAGTTTAATGTACAATATATGCTGTTGATTAATTGGATATCATCTTAATAAGTCTTGTCAGATACAGAGTTTTCCATTGCATGAAAATCATCAAGCCACAACATTTCAGAGACTAATTATGAAAATTAACTTTTCAATTTGCTTCTCACCACAATTACTCAACCATTGTATATTATTTCTTTGGAGTTATTTCCTCTATGTAAAATTATCTTGTCCTATCACCAGAAAGAATGAGCACAAATAGTCTCAAAGAGTCAGGAAACTGTACCAACTTGTAGTATCCCTGTCTGCTATATATTAATGTCAGTACAGAGTATTGTGGGTGAGGGGAAGAGGGATGGTTATATACATAGAAATCTCACAAATATTTCTAAAAAACTTTACTTGTAGAAATAATTACATATCATAAGATACACCACTCAAAGTCAAGTCAGTCAATATAGATTATAGTTTTAAAAAGCTCATAATAAAAAAAAATAAAAGGATGAAAGGTGCTTTTGCAATTACCTTGTTCAACCTCCTATTTAGTGCAGCATCTGTGAACAATAAGTCTCTACAATAGTCATGCTAGATAGATGTTATTATTCCATTTTACACATGACAGGACTGAGTGTCCAAGAGTAAGTAATTTACATATATTTCCCACTTGAAAAATTGAAAATTCAAGATTGAAATAAAAATATGTCTGATCTAAGCACCCATGTTCTTTCCATGGCATCTGACCCTCAGCCAGTTCCAGATCCATTTTCTCTACCATTGGTCCAGGTCTTGAGATGAAATGATACATTTGGCCAAATGCCCTAAAAAATACCATTTAACTATCTAACACACTCATGATGCTATCAACAAAGAAGGGCAGCTAGTTTGTGTGAATTATTTTTAGTCCAGGATGATTTTTAATGGCCATTATTTTCCCTAAGTGCTTTCCAAAAATAATAACATATAATTATTGTTATTATATAAAAGTACATAGCACTTACTATATACTTACTGTTCTAAATGTTTCATATTAACCTTCACAATAACACTATGAGATAAGTATTGTTATTGTCATCATCATTTTAGAAATGAGGCAACTGAGCACTGAGAGGATGAATCACATGGTCACATGCACAGGGTCACACAACTAGCATAAGGGAGAGCAAGGATTAGAACCCAGAAAGTATAAAAATGTATGCTCTTTACTTCTGTATTATATTGCTTACACTTAACCGTATGTTGAAAGTTCATTCTATAATCTTGCCAAGGATTGCTCTCAAATTTATTGATATCTATTTTCTGTACTTGATCATTTTTCTCTTTTTGATAAATGGAGCAACACTTTTCATTCCCAGTCTGCTGATTATTCTTTAATTTTCTATAGCTTCTCAAGGGTCAAAATTGGCTATTTATTTTGACCTTGATAATTCATCTGTGTATAGAGCCTTTAATTATTTTAAAGAGGTTGGGCATTGCTTCAGAAATTCCTTACTTCCTCTTGTCTGTGTTAATTCACTCTTTCTAGATTTAAGATTATTCTCTTTAGTGTAGCTAAGACGTTGAGCTCTTTTTTCCATTTCCATATGCCCTTTCCACATATAGAGAATAACCACCTGTCTGTCTGCACAGAGCAAAGTTAGAACAGAATGTTATGATTACAAGAAATAAAAGCATGTGTTTCTGTGGATTTCTACTAGTATTAGAGTCAGAGATTCAGGCATGTCTGAATCCTGTTCTTGCATGGCCTTCCTCTATTTGAGGAAAAGTCCGTGCACATGCATGTGTACACACATGCACATACCTACCATAGTAATAAAGGAGCAAGTAGGCATTCCCTCATCATTAGCTTCAAAAGTCCCTGAAGTGCCTGACTGTCCTGACCAGGCAGTACACATTAGAGCAGACATTCTCTGCAAAAATAGCAGTGAGGACCTCTGGTTCCTCCAAAATCCAAGTCCAGATATTTTTCTGTCACATAGGACAAAAGACAGAAGAAAAGTTAATCAGTTTAGCAGATCGTAAAAATGTTTCCTGTGAAACAATTGTACTGGTAACCGAGGAAGAAGACAAGAGTGGAGATGAAGTGAATGGAGCAAAGATTTCCTCTCCCATAGAATAATTTTTCTGCATGAGCTAATTAAACCATTTCCTCTGGTGGATCTGTGACTCTTAAATCCAATCTCCATGCTAATACCAGAAATATTTGTTGCAAAGCACATCAGATGATAACTTCTCTTCACCAGAAACTTCCATGGCACTTATTCCAGTCTTTAGTTTTAAGGGTGTGAGAAAATACAGTAGCAGCCACAATGGTGACAGGCATAACTGCAACAGCTCCTTGACCTCTGAATTGCAGTTATTATGATGTATCCTTGAAACCAATAGTCCAGTGACTAATAAACCTCAAGTTTTATTCTTTTAGTTCTTACTATAATTTTATGAGCATGTAAGTCTCTGAATTCAACATATTCCTGCTTTAAATACCTAGAATGTTTTCTGTGTCCTACACTGCTTTGTTGACTTATGCAGAAATGAATACATATGATTTAATTCCCCAATTCTTGCCCATGTCCACTCCTCCTTCATTCTCCATTCTCTTCCTCTTCTACCACAATGAATCTTGCCTTTCTATGTAATTGTAATGCACAATTAAAATAATAGTAATAGAAGAGAGATCAAAAGAGTAGAACAAATAGATCAGGGTGAGGAAGGAGAGAAAAAGAATGTACGAGGGAATGAAATTGAACAACTTATGTGCATTGTGAGGCATAATGAGTGAGTCCTACTATTATATATAATTATAATACACACATAAAATGAATATATATGAAAATAAAATAGAAGAAATTACAATGGAAACTAAAGTTTTCTGCCCCAAACTACTCTATTCTTAGACCTACTCCAGAGGTAATCACACTATTGTGCATTTGTGTTTAATTCTCATTTTTGCCTCCATAATGCTAATACCTTGATTTGTCAACTTGAGAAAATTAGTACTATATTTACTTATATAATCTGCAACATTTTACCCCTCCCCCCTTCCAAATGTTGGTAGTTTAATTCTATCAATTAGTTTTCTAACCATATATTTTTAAAATCCCTCCATTTCTGTCCCATCACATTTAATAGTAGTTCTTGATGCCACATAATGTAAAATTGGAATGTTATTATTCTCCACTCTTCTCTTGCCCCCTATCTGCAAAGACTTTCTTATTCATACTTAGAACTGTGGTGGACTTGAAACTTCTTAGTCTTCTTAGAGTTTTTTAATCTTTTTTTTTGGGGGGGGGATTAATATGTATTAATTGTCACATACAAATGGGGTTCAGTATATTTCTATACATGCATACAATTTACACTAATCAAATCCAAGCTACCTTTATCTACCCTTTTCCCCCACATTCTTTCTAACCTCTTTTAATCACCATTCTTAAGAGTTTTTGATGTGTTTGTCCTTGGTTGTGTGCTTCTCCTTGCATTTTCTGCATAAGTCCTTTTAAAATTAGAGATGTTCATGTGAAGCTTCATTTGTTTTGTTTAATGCCTTCTCTTTTGCTTATTCAGTAGAATAATTTGTCATTGCATAGCCTATATTACATTTCTTCAGCCTTCTTTCATTACTTTAGTTTTATTCCCTTTTAGAGTTTCAGGCCATTGAATTATAACTACATTCCCTACGACTTTCCTACTTTTTTCTTTTTGAAAGTCAATGGTAAATGCTACCTTTATCCTCTACCCATCCCACCATTTTCAGGAGACAAGAGGGAGCCCTGAAGATATTATTTGAGGATCAAACCATCTCTCCTCTGGTTTTCTCATATCACTTATTTCAGAGAAGAGCCCTGCAACTATCTGCTTCAGAAAATTGCCTCTACACTAGCTTCCACATTGTCATTTAAAAGAGTTCAAAAAATTAAAGAGTACCTTCCTCCTTCATGCTGCTATTAAGACCCTTACACTTCCTCTACTACCACTATTCTGCTTCTAGACTAGCAGGACCAATCTTACTATGCCCATCATTTATTGGTGTCACTTACCATAGACATTTAGTTCTTTTATGGCCTTCCTCATCCCCTC
Source organism: Tamias sibiricus (assembly GCA_025594165.1). NCBI lineage: Eukaryota > Metazoa > Chordata > Mammalia > Rodentia > Sciuridae > Tamias > Tamias sibiricus. The sequence continues at coordinate 132,986,759 of CM046667.1, forward strand.
AATTCTAACCCTAATATTCCTCAGTGCATCCCCTTTGCTGATGCCATTACTTGCCCATTTGAGTTCTAAAGACATACCACTTTGCTTCCTGAACCTTGTGGTGTGTCCTCGGTGAAAATTATCTTATTTCTAACTAATTCTCTGTAAATTCTCTTAAGCTTCTAGGTTCTAAAGAGAAGCAGGTTTTCCCTGAGGGCATCACTGCACCCATGGCTTTCCTTCATGGTGACTGTGCTCTCACACACACTTTTGTATACCTGTAAATTAGGAAGCTAGTTCCCCTTGCCACTTCCATATCAATATTCTTTACTTCCCCCAAACCTCTGAACTTTGAATGTCAACTTGCCAGACCTCTTCTCTTCCTTATAACACATACCCACTAATATCCTAGAATGTTTTTTACTTTATCTATAGAAGAGTTTAGTTCTGGGTTCCTGGACATTTTCTCTATCAATAGTTCTGCCACAATTATTTGTGATTCTGATGTTCACATATATTTTCATCTTAATAAACTATTCAATGTGTCACTTTCTTTATTCATTACTCATTCTTATTCTAGGTGGGTACTTCCATGGTAGTACTGTTTATATTCTCATTATTAATCACAATGATTCTTCAATAATACCAGTGTCAGGCAACCTGCTCTCTATCCAATACTTTACAACTTTCAGGATTACTCTCATTAAAGTTCCCTAACTTCAATGATTCCTTCACCTCACAGATTGATATTAAGAGTATATCTAACCAATTGATATTAACACCCCTTTTTACTGCCTACTGTCATCCCATTGATGGCTTCAATTCTCTCCTTACCTATTTTAAATTCCATGATCTACTGTTATGATCACTGGATTATATAGAAGTACAACTTAGTCTTCTCTTGCTGCATTGCACTCTCATAGCAAAATCATAATTGGTAAAACCCAGATCACCAACTACTCTCTGTCTAAACATGTAGAATAAAATATAGCTTGGGAAAAAATGTGCACCTGTACTTATTTGCCTCTCTTTAAAGTTGTGACTAATTACTTGAAAGGGAGTCATATAATTTTGCTAATCCATTCATTTCCTTATTCTCCAAGACTGTCCAAGACAGACCCTTTATAATTACTCTTCAATACTGTTTAATCATATCTACCTACTAAACCACTTCTGAGTGTGTGTGTATGCATATATATATATATATATATATATATATATATATATATGCTACATAATAGAGTATATATTATGTATAATATAATATAGATAATATGTTCATAGAATATACATATATAAAAAAGAATGGGGAAAGAAAAATTAAAGATAATGATAAAGTAAACAAAATGTAGAGATATTTGGAGGGAGAAGGAGCAAACATATATATATATTTTTTTTCTCCCATTCTTTTTTTAACTTATTCCATTCAGGTTTTTATCCTCATCAATTCACTGAAGAAACTTTTGCCAAGATCACGGTTTGGGTTTCAGGTATCCCCCAAAAGTTCATGTGTGAGACAAAGCAGGAACTTTCAAAGGTGAAAGTAATTGAATTGTGATAGTTGTAACCTAATCAGTGGATTAACCAACTGATATGGATTGACAGGGTGGTGACTGTAGACGTGTGGCATGTGGCTGGAAGAAGTGGGTCACTAGAAGCATGCCTCTGGGGCTTATATATTGTCTCTGGTGAGCTCAGCTATTTCCTGGCTGCCTTGTTCTGAGCTGCTTTACTCTGCCATGCCCTTCTGCTTCATCTTGAGCCCAGAGCTATGGATTTGGCCATCTATGGAATGAGACCTCTAATGCTGTGAGTCAAAATAAATGTTTTCTCCTCCACTTTGTTCTTGTCAGATCTTCTGGTCACAGTGATGCAAAAACTAACTAAAACACTAAAGATGTACAAATTGCTAAACTTAAAGGTTAATTCTCAGTTATCAACTTACTTGATCCATCAGAAGCACTTGTTAAAGATGATAAAATTTCTTCTCCTTAAAACAATTATTTCATTTGGTGTTTATTAGAGCTAAAATTTTCTTGGTTTTATTTCTACATCTCTGTCATGGTTTGGATCTAGAAATATCTGTCCCCCCAAAATTCATGTTTTTAACATATGTTCCTCAATGCAGCAAGGTTCAGAGGTGGGGCTTTTAGGGACTAATTAGGGCTGTAACCTCACCAGTGGATTATGGATTAATAGTTTAAAAGAACTACTGAGTGGTAACTGTAGGCAGGTAGGTGAAGCTGAAGGAAGTAGGTTACTGGGGATATGCCTTTGGGGACTAGATCTTGGTCCTGACCTCCTTTGTTCTCTCATTTGCGCGTGCTTCCCCACCCCCACTCTATTCTTTCCCCCTCTCCATCTCTCTCCTTCCTGGATGCTGTGAGCTGGGTAAATTTCCTCTGCTGCACCCTTCTGTAATGATGTTTTGCATCACTTCAGGTCCAGAGCAATGAAGTCAGCCAACCATGGGATAAACCTCTGGATCTATGAGCCCCAAATAAACTTTTCCTCTTCTATGTTGTTCTTTTCAGGTATTTTGGTCACAACTACAAAAAGCTGACTAACACAATCTCTCAGCAAATCTTCGTTCTAGTCATTTGCCTATTAAATTGGCAAATAAAAAAGGTATATATTTATGGTGTACAACTTGATGTTTTGATATAGAGTATGAGATAATATCATCTGCAAACAGAAAAGAGCAAACTTCTTCTTCCTTAATCTGGCTACATCTTTTTTCTTTCCTTTTTTTTGGCTAATTGCTCTGGATAAAACTTCCACTGCTATATTGAATGCAAGAGGTAAATATGAGCATCATTTGTTCTTCCTGATCTTAGAGAAAAAGTTTTTAGTATCTTGCTTTTGAATATGAGGTTCATTGTGAGCTTGTCATATAGGACCTTTATTATGCCCAGATATATTTCTTCTATACCTAATATGTTGAGAGTTTACCTTTTTTAATCATAGAAGGATGTTTTATTCTGCCTAATGCTTTTAATGGATCAGAGATACTCACATTTGTTTCTTCATTCTGTTAATACAGCATTTCACATTTATTGATTTGCATATATTAAAACATCCTTATACTACAGAAATAAATCTTACTTGATCATGGTGTATGATCCTGTTAATGCACTGCTGAATTCAGTTTTCTAGTATGTTGCAGAGGAATCTTACATCTGTGTTTATCAGAGACATTGGCCAATAATTGCTTTGTCTTGTAGTGTACTTGTACGGCTTCAGTGTAATGCTGTCCTTACAAAATGAGTTTTGAAAGTCTTCTTTTCCCTCCAATAGTTTGGAAGAGTTTGAGAAGAATTGTTAATTTTTTAAATGTTTGATAGAATTAGCCAGTGACACTCTGAGGTCTTGAATTCTCTTTTCTTGGGAGGTAGTATTTATTAAGACTATCTATCTTCTTACTCATTATTGGTCTGTTGAGATTTTTTATTTCCTCATGATTCAGTCTTAGTAGGTTGTATGTTTCTAGATATATATATATCTGTTTGTTCTGTTATCCAAATTGTTGGCATATAATTATTCTTAGTAGTTCCTTATATTCCTGAGTATTTCTATTGTAGAGTTTTGTCCTCTTTTATTTCTGTTTTTTCTTTAGTCCTCTTTCTTTCTTTTCTTTTCTGTTATTCTACCAAAAGTTCAGCAAATTCTATTTTTTTTTTTCAAGAAAGATAGCAACTCTTAATTTTATTAATCTTTCCTGTTATTTTTCAAGTCTCTTTTTCATTTATTTCTGTGTTGATCTTTATTACTCTCTTTTTCTTTTAACTTTGAAAATAGTTTGTTCTTTTTCTAGTTTTTTGAGGTATAAGATGTGGTTGTTTATTTGAGATGTTTCTATTTTCTTCATGTAGAAGTTTATACAATAAGCTTTCCTTTTAGAACTGCTTTTATTTTATACCATAAATTGTAGTATGTTGTATTTCCATTTTCATTTATCACAAGATATATTTTTAATTTTCTTTTGTCTTTAAATCATTGGTTTTTCAGGAGTGTGTTGATTAATTTTTATATATTAGTGATTTTTCCAACTTTATCCCTGTTATTAATTTCTATTTTCATACCATGTGGTTGGAAAAGTACTTGGTATGATTTTAATATTCTTAAATTTTATGGACCCATTGTATAAAATATGATCTATTTTCAAGAATATTCTGTGTGTACTTGAAATAATGTCTGTTCTGCTGTTTGGGGGTAGGATGTCCTACCTTTATCTGTTAGGTCCATTGACCTAAAATGTTGTTCAGAGATGCTATTTCCTTAATGATTTGCTCTGTGAGTCATCTATCCATTGTTGAAAATGAAATGTTTGAGTTTCCCATTATTATTATTATATTGTTGTCTATTTCTATCTTCATTAGTTAAGATTTACCATATATATATTTATGTTATAGTTTTGGGTACATATATTTAAGTTTTAAAATATCTTCTGCATGAATTAAGTTGTTTATCATAATATAGCACCTTTGCCTTTAATTTACAGTTTATTACTTACATTGACTTTGTTTGATATAACTACAGCCACCCCCGTTCTGTTTGGGTTACCATTTGTGTAGCATTTATTTTTCCATTCATTCATTTTCAGTCAAAGTGAGTTAAAGTGAGTCTCTTGAAGGCAGTACATAATTGATTTTTGTTTTAATCCAATCACTTTTGATTTGAAAATTTTTTCTATAGATTCATAGGTAATTATCTATCATTTTCTATTGTTATTTAGTCATTATTTTCTGTTTCATGGTTCATTTCTTCCTTTATTCCTCCCTTGCCATCTTCTTTTATGATTTGAAATATTTAATGGTGTAGTTTGATTCCTTTATCCTTTATGTATCTATTGAAGGTTTTTTTTTTTTTTTTCTGTTTACCACATAGCCTACATAAAATAGTTTATAACTATAGCAATATATTGGAAGCTGTTAACAAATTAACTTCATCACCCCAAAAGCCTATACTTATTTTCTCCTTGCATTTTATTTTATTGATCTCACAATTTACATATTGTATCTATCATGTATCCATTAACAAATTACTATAACTATGGTTATTTTTCATACTTTTTCTTTTAACTTTTATACTAGAGTAAAATGCACCTACATTATAGTATGAAAGTTCTCTGAGTTGAGTATACATTTACCTTTACCAGTAAGTTTTATACTTCTTATATTTCCATGTGGTTACTTAGTGTTCTTTCATTTATTTATTTATTTTTTTTTTTTTTGGTGGTACCAGGGATTGAACTCAGGGGCACTTGACCACTGGGTCACATCCCCAGCCCTTTTTTGTATATATTTAGAGACAGGGTCTTACTGAGTTGCTAAGTGCCTTGCCATTGCTGAGGCTGGCTTTGAACTCGCAATCCTCCTGCCTCAGCCTCCCAAGTGCTGGGATTACAGGCATGAGCCACCACACCCGGCTCATTTAAATTTAAAGAACTCCTTTAGCATTTCTTTTAAGGCAGATATACTGGTGATAAACTCCCTCAGCTTTTGTTTTTTTGAGGAGTTCTTTATTTTTTCTTCATTTCTGATGGACAGTCTTGCCAAATATACCATATTTGCTTTGCAGATTTGTTTGTAGTACTCGGAATATCATTCTTCTTTCCTGACCCATTAGATTTGTGCTGAGAAATGCATTCAAAATCTCATGGTGTTTCCCTTGTACGTGATAAGTTGCCATATCTTGCAGTTTTCAATTTTTTTTTCTCTTTGCCTTTGACCTTTGAAAATTTAATCATAATGTGAGTTGGTGAAGATTTCTTTATGTTTAATCAATCTGGAGTTCTTTGGGCTTCATGGGTCTGGTGTTCATTTCCAGACTTGGGAAATTTTTCTCTAAATTTTAAAAATGTCCTTTTCTCCTTTCTCTTTTCTCTATTCTTTCTGAATTACATAATGCACATATTGTTTCCTTTGATTGTGTCCAATTTTGATTTGTTAACTCATGCTCCCTTGATACACAGCATCTATAATAACATTTCACTGTTATCAAGCATCCAGTTCTACCTCCCCTCCTCAAACCAAATCAATGACCTTTATTCTAACATTACAAACAAGGGAGGGAGGGAGGGAGGGAGAGAGAGAGAGAGAGAGAGAGAGAGAGAGAGAGAGAGAGAAGGAGAGAGAGAAAGTGACACACTGTATTTTTTTGTGTTTTATAGTCACACTCTTGATTTGAGCATTGGATCTTATTTTTGAGATAGCAGTTTAGCTATCTCAAAAAAATAACATTGTTGACAATCCTGTTTCACTAATCTGTAACTTACCATTCCTTGTCAAGTATTTTTTATGTCGCTATTGAAATTAGTTAAAAGTCATTCCATTGTTTGAAAAAAAGTAAAATAGTAATTTCACATTTCTCTCATACTAATTTTTCCTTCATGGTGAAAATTTTCAAAAAGGCATATTAAACCACATTGTTGATTCCTCATTCTCTACTCAGTCCTCAAGCGACACCATTTAGACTTTGTTACAAATAATCTATAAAAAAAGCCCTTACAAAGGTCAAAAGTGGCATTTGCTATTGAACTCAATGCATATCTTTCAGTTGTTCTTTGATAATCATTTAGAAAACTGTTTTTTTTCTTGACATTACAGGGCCAATTTTTTTTTTTTTTTTTTTTTTTTTTTTGGTACCGGGGATTGAACTCAGGGGCACTCGACCACTGGGTCACATCCCCAGCCCTTTTTTTGTATTTTATTTAGAGACAGGGTCTCACTGAGTTACTAAGTGCCTCGTCATTGCTGAGGCTGGCTTTGAACTCTCAATCCTCCTGCCTCAGCCTCCCAAAGTGCTGGGATTACAGGCGTGCGCCACCGCGCCTGGCTAGGGCCAATGTTTTTCGTTTTACTTTTATCCTCTTAGACATTAAATTGGCTCTTTGAAAAGCTCATCTTTCTCCACCTGATCATCAAGTATTGAAAATTACACGTCCTTTTTTTTATCACCTAATTTATCTAAGAAAATTCATATATAGCTATGATTTTCAATTACTACCTATTTGAAGAACAAATTTCTATGACTATGCAACCTCTCTTATGAACTCAAGACATGAATTTTCAGCTTCCTATTTATTATTTCTACTTAGATGTCTAATAGAGATCTCAAAGTCAACATATTTCAAACCAAAATCATGATTTGCCACTCTAAAGTTGGTCATTTTTAACTTTTTTTATTTTTTATTTTTTGGTAAGGGTGCTCAATCACTAAGAATCACTGAGCCACATATTCAGCACATTTTATTTTTTTATTTAGAGACAGGGCCTCGCTAAATTGCTTAGGGCCTCACTAAGTTGCTAAGGTTGTCTTTGAGCTTGGGATCTTCTTGCCTCAACCTCCATATCGCTGAGAATACAGGTGCATGCCACCATGCACAGCTTTCGTCCTCTTTATCTCAGTGATTGCTAAGCCTAAAACCTAGGAATCATGCTTTCTCAGCTCAATAAGGGTCTCCTTGGAAAAGATTCCTGAATACCTCTCTATTATATTGTCTCAATATACTATGCAACTCTCCTTATTGTACTTACCACAGTTGTAGCAGTTATAGTTTCAGATTTACTTTTACTTATTTATTTAGTGAAAAATAATGTTTTTTTTAGGTTTTTTTTTCAATTTATATTTTTAGTTGTAGGTGGACATAATACCTTTATTTTATTTTTATGCAGTGGCTGAGGATCTAATCCAGTGCCTCATGCATGCTAGGCTATTGCTCTACTTTTGAGCCACAACCCCAGCCCTCAGGTGTTGTTTTTGAATGCTAATTTTATTGTGGACAGAGTACATGTGTGGCTTGCTACCAAAGTATCCCTGGCACCTACAAGGTTATTCAATTAGTATCTGTGGTACAGATGAATCAGATCACTAGAACAGACCAAAAAAAAAAAAAAAAAAAAAAAAAGAAAAAAACACAAATGGACTAATGAATGTTACAGAATGTAACAGATTTTAAGAGTGTTACTAAAATCAATTATATAGCTATACAACCAAAGAAATAAAAAAATTGTGTTTTTAATATCATACCATTCACATAAAAACTCCAGATAGATTAAAATACTGTATCTAAAAAGACCTATAAATATGCTACAATACAAAGACTTTTAAATTGTTATGTGAGAAAGAATTTCCTAATCAAGATATGACAACATGAGAAGTAATAAAGAAAGAAACTGATTTATTAAGACAGATTATAAACCCCTGTTTGAAAGAAAAATGTATAATCCAAGGTGAAAGACATCAAAGAAAGAGTATATTTGAAACCTATATAACAAAGGATTAATAACAGGATAGAAATATTATTTATAAATCAATGAGAAAGCAAATCATGAAATATGAAATATAATTATCAAATGAAGGTATGAAAATGCCTAGTAATCATTTGGTGAATGATCTAATAAATTTCAAATGAAGTAAATTATAGATAAATCTTCTTAGCCTTCAGATTTGCCAAAAGATGCATTGGAAATTTGTAGAGAAATTGAACATCTTCATGGAATTTTATGTTAATGCAAATTTGGATAGCTTGTAGAGGTTAATTTGGCAGTATTCAAAAATATTTTCACTGTGTATAACAAGTTTATTCTAAAATAACCACACTTAAAAAATTCACAAAATTGAGGAAGATTATACCCATAAGTATTATTAGTTTTATAATAAAACTTAGGAATATTCCATGTTTCAATCATAAGAGGAACAATTAAGTAAAATTTTAATATTCATAAGAAGGAAAATGAATAAGATTTCACTAGTTTTAGCTGCACATACATGGAAAGGTGTTCAAAATATATTAAGATTTTTACAGTAATTTGTGCACATATTCTATAAAAGTCACCAGCAATTCCCATTCCACTGCCTGAATACTATGCTGTCTAGAAATTTCTTCCACCAGATTAAGAAGTCTGTCACTTTTAAAATCAGCCTCACAGAAAGTCTCAGGACATCCGCACAAAGCAGACACTTCTTAGCATGAACATAACACAAATGACCTCTACTCCAATTTCCGATACAGTCCTCCTTCTTCTCTGAAACCTAATGAGCCCTGTTTACTGTGCAGTCTTAAGAATAAATGTGCATTCTGCTCTTCTAGGCCTACACCAGAATTGCTATTAAGTTTCATTACAACGATCTAATGTAGGAGCGCTAATTAAGGAGATAGCTAAGATTGTGGTTAGCTGTGAGCCATAAAGATGTTCAAGCATTACTGCCATTTGCATGATCTCGCGAGACTTGGCCCCTGACATTGCGGATCGGGTCAGCGCCATTTGCATGATCTTGCGAGACTTGGCCCGGGACATTGTGGATCGGGTAGGCGCCATTTTGTGGTGGTTGGAGGAGTGTGGATGGTGTTGGAGTTGTTCTTGGAGCCGGAGAGAGAAGCTAGCAGAATAAAGAGCCTATTCGTTTCCAGTCTGCCTCTGAACTTATTCCCGCGGCGTCGTTGCTCCAAGCAGCAATCGCTTCAGGCAGCAACAAGTGGTGGCCCATACCAGGAGTTTGGTCAAGAGGTGAGAAGTAAGAAAATTTAAAAAATGGGATCGAAAATAACAAAAAGCCAGATAATAAAAGCCATGCATGAGTTTTTCGATATCACGGACTCAGTGGATGGTGAGGAAAGTGATCAAGAAAGCATAGCCTCTGAGTCAGTTAATACCAGTGAGAAAAGTAGTGGTGTAAATTCAAAAGTAAGAGCTGCAAAAGCCATCAGAAACTTATTGAATTTAGCCGAAGAATATGTACTCTCCTTAGAAGCTGAAATTCAGGATACCAGTAAAAGTTATAGTAGTAAAAAGGAGCCAAACCATGAAAGTACGGTCTCCTCCACTAAGCCGGTTAGGAACTATGAAACTAGTAGTGAAGAGGAATCAAAAGGTGATTCTGGGAGCCCAGTCTCCAGTAAAAAGAACAACAAGAAATTAGAAAGGAGAAAGGACCATCAAGTAGAGGAACCACTTGTGTCCTCTACTCCCCCATGGGTGGAATCCATTAGAGAAAATATGAAGGGTATTACTAGGCGTTTGCATACCCTAGAAACAGAAATAAAAAGTCTTTCTGAGTGCTTATGCACTCTCGAGGGTAACTCACAGATACATTGGGAACTGCCAGTATTTGAAAATGAAAATGGACAGAGGGTCCACCAGTCAGTAGATTTCAAAACAATAAAAAAATCTCAAAGAGGCAGTAATGACGTATGGGCCCCAAGCTCCTTTCTAGTTGAGTATGCTGGAGTCCCTTAACACCTTTAGCTTAACCCCCTCAGACTGGAAAAGTCTATGTAAAGCAGCATTAAGCGGGGGGCAATACTTGGTTTGGCGATCGCAATTCCAAGAACTTTGTATAGAAACGGCTAAAAGAAACGCAGCTGCATTATTTGGAGACCATAATATAGAAGTGCTCACAGGAGAAGGGCAGTTCGCAGACTTACAGGCTCAAAAATATTATGACCCAGGTGTATATGCTCAGATAAACGCAGCTGCCTTAAAGGCATGGAAAACTTTACAAGGACCTGGGGATCTACAAGGTAGCTTGTCAAAAATGATTCAAGGACCTAATGAGCCATATGCTGACTTTGCTGATCTACTTTTGAGAACTGCAGATAGAGTGTTTGGAGACGTTAATCAAGCTATGCCATTTCAATTAGCATGCGAAAATGCTAATAAATACTGCCAGGAAGCCATCAGGCCATGGAGAAATAAAAAGGATCTTTCCATATATATACAACTATGTAAAGATATAAATGACACCTTTGTCACAGGAAATGTGATTGCAGCTGCAATGAGAGGTGCTTCCCCTCAAAATTCCATAAGAGCTCAACCTAGACATTATAATCAATCAGGATATTCCAGGCAAATTTATCATAATCAATCAGCCTATTCTGGGCAAAATCCCTAAAGAGAAATAAGACCAAGCTCATACTGTGCCCCAGGCCGCTGCCCCAGGTGTAAAAAGCGAAACCACTGGGCCAATAAATGCCATTCAAAATTTGACATCTATGGAAATCATTTGTCCAGGTATTCAAAAAACAGGGCACGGGGACAATGCCCCTGGGCCCACAAATGTACGAGGCATTGGAGGAGGATTATCCTCAAGCATCCACTCAGATGCTTCCCTGACACAATCCCTCCTACCCATCCACTCCCAAGCCAGAGGAAGAGGAGGAAATGCAGGATTAGACCTCTGTTCCACTGCCCGAATAGTATTAACACCTGAAATGGGGGTTCAACTGATTCCCACAGGAGTCAGCGGACCTCTTCCCTCAGGGACTATAGGACTTATTCTCGGGCGAAGTCCTGAAAGCTTGTTAGGTTTGCAAGTCAACCCAGATGTAATAAACTCAGACTTCAAAGGGGAAATAAAAATAATGCTTAGCTCACCCCAGAGTATAAGTTCTGTTAATCAAGGAGATAGAATTGCTCAGCTGCTTCTCCTTCCAAATTTACATGATTCATTTGAAATGAGTATGCCTCAAAAAAGGAACAATAGAGGATTTTGTTCCACTGACTCAGGATGCATGGCTTGCTGGGTTCGGGATTGTTCAAGGAGGCCTATGTGTAAAATAAAAATCCAAGGAATAGAGATGGAGGGACTGATAGATACTGGAGCTGACTCTTCCATCATTAATCTACGGCAATGGCCCAAGCATTGGCCTCTGCAAAAACCTTCAACCAGTTTAAGAGGCTTGGGATATAATAACCTCCCAGAGAAATGGGTAATTTTAAAATGGGAGGATGATGAAGGGCATAAAGGAACATTTCTCCCGTATGTTTTACCTAACCTACAGATTACTTTATGGGGAAGAGATATTTTGCAACAAATGGCTTGCAACCACACCTGCAGGTGTTAAATGTGAAAATCTACAGAGTAGTCTTAACCCTAAAAGAAATCATTATCAAAAAGTACAGGGTAATCTTAACCCTATAAGAAATCATTATCAAAAGGTACAGGGTAATCTTAATCCTAAAAGAAATCATTATCATAAAGGAAAAAGATATTTTTTAGGGGGGGCACTGAGAAAATAATTTGGAAAATACCATGGCTTTCTGATAAGCCATTGTGGGTCCCTCAGTGGCCCCTGTCTAAAGAGAAATTACAAGCGGCCCACCTACTAGTTCAGGAACAACTAGAAGCAGGACATATAGAACCTTCCACCTCTCCCTGGAATTCCCCCATATTTGTGATCAAGAAAAAATCAAGAAAATGGCGATTGTTACATGATCTTAGAGAAATTAATAAAACCATGCAAATCATGGGCCCTACTCAACCTGGACTTCCTAATCCTGAAGCTATTCCAAAAAAAATTCCATCTTATTACTCTTGATATAAAGGATTGTTTCTTTTCTATTCCTCTACACCCTCTGGATACTCCCAGGTTTGCTTTTTCAGTTCCTTCGATTAACAATAATGGCCCTGATCAGAGATATCAATGGAAAGTTTTGCAGCAGGGAATGGCTAATAGCCCCACTATGTGTCAAATCTACGTAGATAAAGTTATTCAGCTTATTAAAAATAAATACCCAGAGCTTATGTGCCTCCATTATATGGATGATGTTTTGCTTGCTCATCCTAATCAAGGAGTCTTATTCACCATATTTAGTGATATATCAGAAAACTTGAAACAATATGGACTAAACATTGCTAAGGAAAAGGTTCAAATTCGATCTCCAATATTATATCTAGGATTCCAAATTATGGACACTTTTATTAGGCCTAAAAAATATTAATTAATAAGGAGCATTTGGCCACTCTCAATGACTTTCAAAAATTGCTAGGAGATATTAATTGGCTTCGCCCTACACTGAACTTCACTACTGGCCAACTAAAACCTTTATTTGACATCCTTCGCGGGGACCCTGATCCATCTTCACCGCAAACATTGACTCCTGATGCTAGGAAAGCTTTAAAGTTAGTAGAAAAAGTCATCAAAGAAGCTCATTGTGATAGATTTGATTTAACTCAACCACTGATATTCATTATTATTTCTTCACAATATATACCCACAGGAGTATTTTGGCAACAAGGGCCTTTATTATGGACACATTTGCCCGTCTCTCCTATAAGTATAATTGAGTCTTGTTCCTCCATGGTGGCTAAACTTATGCTTCAAGGACTTAAGACTTCTACTAAACTATTTGGCATTCACTCTGCTACTATTATTACTCCCTATTCATCATCACAGATTGAATATTTATGCTTCAATGATAAAGATTGGGCTATAGCTAGATGCTGTACTTCTGCAAATTTTGATAATCATCTTCCTATATTATCCTATAATCATCTCCTATATTATCATTTTGTATCAATCATCCTATTATATGTCCACAGGTAATAAAAAATCAACGTATTCCTAAGGCATTAAATGTATTCACAGATGGGTCCTCAAATGGTACTGTTGCAGTAGTCACTAAAAAAGAAAATATGACTTACATAACTGCACACAAATCAGCTCAACTAGTGAAACTGGAAGCTGTGGTAAGAGCTCTGGAAAATTTTAGAGAGCAGCCCATGAACATTTTTTCAGATAGCCACTATATTGTACATGCCGTCCCATAATTGGAGCTAGCAGGACCAACAGCACTTCATACTCCAGACTTTTAATTGTTTTATCAAATACAAAAACTTTTGTGGACAAGAAAAGAACCTCTATTCGTAGGCCATATTAGAGCACATACCAACTTGCCTGGTCCCCTCCATGAAGGTAATCAAAAGGCTGATTTCCTTACCCAAACAATCTTTATGCTTTCAGTGCTCCAGCAAGCTACTTTATTTCACTCCCAGTTTCACGTCAATAGCACCACCTTGCAGCGTAGGTTTAAAATCACAAAGGAGCAAGCCAGAACAATTGTAAAAGTTTGTAAATCTTGTATTACACATTTGCCCAGTCCTCATTATGGTGTTAACCCTAGAGAATAAATGCCCAATCATTTGTGGCAGATGGATGTTACTCATGAGCCAAGTTTCGGAAAATTGCGATTTATTCTTGTGACCATAGATACATGCTCAGGCATGATTTTTGCTTCCTTACATTCTGGAGAAAAAGTTAAACATGTTACATCTCATTGTTGGCAAGCTTTTGCTGCATTGGGCATCCCCAAAATGCTTAAAACAGATAATGGCCCTGCATATACGTCCTCATCTTTCAAACAGTTTTGCGCAAAATTCAATATATCCCATAAAACAGGCATCCCATACAATCCTCAGGGTCAGGGCATTATTGAAAGAGCAAACTGCACACTGAAAATTATGTTATTAAAACAAAAAGAAGGAAATTGGAAAAGTCCTAGGGACAGATTGGCAGTTGCCCTGTTTACCTTAAATTTTTTAACTTTAGACTCTAATGGTTATTCTGCTGGAGACAGACATTGGAACCCACACCAACAACATAAACCTTTGGTTTACTGGAAGGATGTTCTTTCAGGTACATGGAAGGTTCCAGATCCAGTATTAATTTGGGGGAGAGGATCTGTTTGTGTTTTTCCAAAGCACGAATCCTCTCCAATATGGATACCATCTAGATTAATAAAGCAGGTACCAAATCAAAAGGATCAAAATGAAGGTGTTGAGGAATCATGATTACTAAAAAAAAAAAGTACAAATTCACGAGGACCAAGATGAAGGTATGGAATGATTCCCTTAAAAGAGTCCTTCAAAATATTTCATAACTTAAGTGTCATTCCTCCCAGCGGGAACGAGGAGATCTCTCTTTAGTGTGCACACAATTGTATTTTTTTCTTTCTCTTTTTATATATGTCTTTATGTCTGTGCATTTGTCTAAATTTCATGTAAATGTGATGTCACAAATATATGTTTGTAGGTTTGTACGTCTGTCCAGTGTGACGTCACAAATAAAAAAGTGCTTTTGAAAATATATATATATATATATATATGGATCCAAATAACTTTAATTCAGTTAAGTTTAAGAGTATTCAATTTGGGTAAATAATTTAATAAGAGAAGGTACCTTCAATTTTGATTTATAGGTGTCCCAGGGATTTCTCTTTAGCAAAGAATATGACTATTGCTGTATAACCTGATATTTTGGTGTTTTGACATAAGAATGTTTATTTATAATTAACTTTTTTTGTTTTATAGCTGATTAATTTGAGTTATTTCAACAGATAATTTCATGGAAGGTTACAGAGACTCGAGGGTTCCAGCTAACAAATTATTTTTCCAAAGTGCTTTTAGCTTTTCTTTACTCTATCTTTAATGCAGTAAATACCCTCAGTCTTTCTTTTTTTGTTCTGAATATGATATTTTGCCAGCTTATGTTTGTGGGAGCTCAAGCAGCAATGGGTGGGAGCAGAAATCAACTTTAATTTTCTAATCTAATAATTCTATTTTTAGTTTGACAACTCGCTTCTCGACTCAGTGCTGGAATAGCACTGCCTTTCCTTTAATAATTGATGCTTGAGTTTCTAGGTAGCGGGCCCTGATGATTTGCTGGTGGCATTGTCTAGACATAAAAAAGACGTCTGCTGCTAAAGCTGCAGGGATTGCGGTCACCGCAAGCATCCCTGCTGCTCAAGCATCAAACAACCTCACCAGCAGTGTGGCCTCTGCTCTGCATGCATGGGGCCTCCTAGATTGACGTCTTATAACAAGTGGACATTTTGATCTTTCATTGTTTGGGACTTTATGGGACAATGCCTTGCGGGTATTTGTCTAGAGAACTCAGTGTGTTACTTGATAGAACTCAGGACAGCTGATTTGTTTAATGAATTTGATATACTATGCAACTTGGCTCGTCAGCAGAAGGCTTGTCGTTTTAAAGTCGCAGCATATCTTCACAATTGGACGGCTGTTAGTCATCATACACACTCGATCCTGAAGGGCTCGATTGGATGGCTGGTAGCCAATGACGGGTAAGCTTCCCCAGAGGGGGACAACCTAAGACAGGCACAGTCGCACCCGACAGTCTCATGTGGCCGACATATCAACCTAAGACAGGAGTCAAGGGCACAGCCTTGATTATCTGATGATGGGTAAGAATGTTGGTTGCACATGGACGTCCTAGAGCATCCCCTCTTTTAAAACAAAACGGGGGAAACGTAGGAGCCCTAATTAAGGAGATAGCTAAGATTGCGGTTAGCTGTGAGCCATAAAGATGTTCAAGCATTACTGCCATTTGCATGATCTCACGATACTTGGCCCCTGACATTGCGGATCGGGTCGGCACCATTTTGTTGTGATTGGAGGAGCGTGGATGGTGTTGGAGTTGTTCTTGGAGCCAGAGAAAGAAGCTAGCCGAATAAAGAGCCTGTTCGTTTCCAGTCTGCCTCTGAACTTATTCCCGCGGCGTCGTTGCTCCAAGCAGCAATCGCTTCAGGCAGCGATAATCTAAAGCTTTTCCAGCTTGCATTGCTGAACTTTACAAAATTCCTCCCACCATTTCCGAAAAGCTCCAAAAGCTTCTGAACCACGTGGTCACATGAGTCACAGCAAGGACTCCACATTTCAGTACCAATTTCTGTTTCAGTCAGCATTTTTGCTGCTCTGGCTAAAAGACCTGACCAGGACAATTTTAAGGATGAAAAGTTTTTATGGGGGTCATGGTTTCAGATGTCTCAGTCCAGAGACAGCTGGTTCTATTCCATAGAGCTGAGGTAAGGCAGAACTGCCTGGTAGAAGCATGTGGTGAAGGAAAGCAGCTGGGGACATAGCATTAGGAAGCAGAGACTTCACTCACCAAATACAAAATATATACCCCAAAGGCATGTCCACAAAGACCCACCTCCTCCAGTAACACCCTACCAGCCTTCAGCCACTATTCTGTTAATCTCATCAGGGGATTAATTCACTGATTAATTTAAGGTTCTCATAACCCAATCATTTCTCCTCTAAGCTTTCTTGCATTGTGTCACATGTGAGCTTTTGGGGGACACCACATATCTAAACTGAAGGGCAAAAAACCCATGACAGAAAATGCCGTTAGCAAAGGGGTGTATTAAATGGCCCCTAATGGCTGGTCTGGACCAAAGGGGCACGTGGAGGGAAGGAAAGAAGCGGAGAAGAGGAAAGGGAAACCAGCGAGGAGAAGGTGGTGAAGGGGAAAAAGAATGAGTTCTGGCCTAGCAGGGGTTTAAGTAGTGACTCTGGTTACAGAGGGTTGGAAGTGGGACTTGTAGGCTCAGGATTGGCTCAAAAAGGGTGAGCCTGCACCAGGGTGAATTCCCATGAGAGGCGAGTATTCCCAGGATCAGAAAGGGCGGGGACTCAGAGCCCGACAATGGTGGATTCTCACAAGAGAAGGGTGCTTCGGGGAAGTTGAAGCTCGGGCTCACTGGATAACCTAAGGCACCTGGGGCGTGGCCAATTTAAGGCACCTGGGGAGTATGGCCTGTCAACTTTATCTAACATAAACCATAACAAAAACCTTACAGAAACATAATTATACCTTATTTTTAACAATAGTAACCTCCAGGGGCTGGGGTTGTGGCTCCGTGGTATAGCACTTGTCTAGCACATGTGAGGTACTGGGTTTTATCCTCAGCACTGCATAAAAAATAATTAATTAATTAATTAAAGACACTGTATTAGCATCAGATCCACCATTTTAGGTCAGGAGACATTTTATCCAGGGACTCCTAGGTTTCCATTTAGGAGCCATTTTTTTTTCTAGAGATCCTGATGTATTGCTGCCTCCCATGTACCTAAGAACATGTGCCTGCTAAAGGGTTGACCCCAACCCAGCCCATGATGCAACCCCAAAGCATGCTTGTGAAATTCCTCTTGTGGGTTATAAAGATGCTCTGTGAGCATCAACCTGCTGCTGCTCTCCTCAGAGGGACAGCATTGTCAGTTTGCTCCATGTTACTGACAATAAATCTCTCACTTGGGATTCCAGTGTGTGGTGTGATCCATGGACTTGGCATGGACTTTGTGAGTGTCTTTTCACTGGTATTCTGACTCTGATTAGGCTCTCCCATTGACCTTGGTCTCCCTTTGGGGATCTGAGCTGCTTTGGGATCCTATACTCGGTCCTAAGCCCACTTTCACCACGTACTCACCTTCCATTTCACGGAGCACTCGACTTCTTCATCCACCACTGGCTGATTCGGGTAAGTTCCCATGCCTTCTGGCACTCCCAGGGTTCCCGTTTGTTTGGGGGCACCCATAATCACAGCTTTCAGAGTTCTGCTTTGTCCCTAGCCTCAGCCAAGTCCATAAGCTTGGAGGGTCTCACCCCTGGCAAAAGATCTTTCTCTCTGGGTCTCGGTTACTCTCTCAGATTGAAAGCCCTAGTGCCAGGCACCAAGAACCCCTGTAGGCCTTAGCCCCAGCTATGGCCCTGAGCCAGTGACAACTCCCAGAGTTGTTAGCTCTTCCTCATTCTGTGTAAGAGAACACAGAGGGAAGCCTCTGCTTCTCCTTACCAATTCTCTCTCTCTTGTCATAGGTTCAGCCACCTTTGCCATCCCCTCGGGAACCCCCTTGGGTTGCCTTTTAGCAAATTCATACTCACTCTGTCTTACCACTGACTTAAAGGAAGTGGAAACTAATTTTTCTCTACAAACAAATTTGGCCTCCATATGCCTTAGACAATGATTCCAAATGGCTGCTTAATGGCACTCTAGATCCCAACATTTTGAGGGACATTTTTAACATTTGTGAGACCTCAGGGAAATGGAAAGAGATACCTATGTTCAGGCCTTCTCCTTCCTTTGTTCCAAACCATCCCTCTGCTCCTCCTGTTATTTTGTCCAGGTTGTGCTGGCTCTTAAAACCCTCTCTTCTTGATCTCAGGACCCTCCTGAAACCCCTTCGACCCCACTGATGAACCCCCTTCTTACTATTCTCCACTTTCTGCTCCGACTCCTCTGGGACCTCCCTCACCTACTTTCAGTCCACCTGTTACTCATTCTTGCTCTCACACAGCCCCCTTTACCCAGCCCGCACCTCTGCTTCCCCTTCATGAAGTAGCAGGGTCAGAGGGAGTTATTTGGGTGCATGTCCCTTTCTCCCTCAGTGATCTCTTCTAAATCACAAAGAGGCTAGGGTTCTTCACCCCCATTCCCTCAGGATACATTAAGGAATTCCAATACATAACCCAATCATATGGTCTAACTTTCCATGATCTCCACATGATCCTATCCAACACCCTCCTACCTGAGGAATGCAGGCGATTTCGGGAGCAGGCCAGAAACCATGCCAAACGAGGTCCACCAAACCTTCCCTGCTTACCCAAGTGGCACTGAGGCAGTCCCTGATCGAAACCACTTCTGGGATTACAGTTCAGTTGGAGGGATCACTAGTAGGAACCAATTTGTTACCTGTCTTAGGGTGGGACTAAGAAAATCAGCCCATAAGGCTGTTAATGATGAGAAACTCCAAGAAGTTATTCAGGACAAAAATGAAAACTCCTCAATGTTCTTGGACCACCTTACAAAGGGCCTTTTACAGTACACCAATCTAACCCTGAAACCCCAGATGGGAGACAACTACTAATGACCTACTTCTCCCAGAGCTTCCCCGACTTTAAGTCTAAACTCAAATGCTTAGAAAAGGGACCCTTAATTCCTCAAGCAGAAGTTTTCACAGTGGCTTTTAAGGTGTATAATGAGAGAGATAAGAAGGACCATAAACAAGAATACCAGATGCTGGCCAAGGCCTTTCAACCTGTCCCTACCACTGGAACTCAGCATCCCTGCTCCCTAGGAAGCAGCCAGGGGGACCTCCTGGCCCTTGCTTCAAATGTGGTCAAACAGGTCATTGGTCCAGAGTGTGCCTGAATTCCTGGAAGCCTCCTGGTACATGTCACAAATGCCATCAGGAAGGACACTGGGCCATCAACTGTCCTTGTGCACCAAGCAGTGCAAGACCATCTGGCTCTGATAGCTTTCAAGCAGATCTTTGAGGTCTGGCAACAGATGATTGAGGAGGCCTGGGATCCCCTTACCTGACCACTACCATCACTTCTCGGGAGCCCAGGGTAACCACTGTGGTAGCAGGTAGGGCCATCTCTTTCCTCTTGGACACTAGAGCCACATACTCAGTCCTAAAGGAGTTCTGGGGACCTACTTCTCTTTCTCATTCTTCTATTGTTGGGGTACAAGGAACACCTTACAAGTCCTTACAAACCCCTTTGCTTCATTGCATATTCAAGGGCATTACCCTTTCCCATCCTTCCTGTTGATTCCCCACTGCTCAGTTCCTCTCTTAGGCAGGGATCTCCCTAGCCAAAGTTGGAACTTCCATTATCTTCACTCCTGAGTCTCTCCTCAACCCCAGGTCGCCTTTGGTCCCCCTCCTGCTAGTACTCCAGACAAATTCCACAGATCCCCTTTACCCTTTACCTACATCAGGGGTTGATCCCTCCATCTGGGACGTCCAAAATCCCTTCAAAGCCACCCACCACCATCCCTTGATAATACATCTCAAGGACCCCACCTGTTTCCCAGCACAACACCAATATCCACTTTCCCTCCAAAAACTCAGGGGTCTCAAACCTTTAATCTCTGATCTTCTCTGAAAGGACCTCCTACCCCATTCACCTACTAGTTCCCAACCCCTATACCCTCCTCTCCACCATTCTCTCACACACCACTCATTCTTTGGTTTTGGACTTTAAAAGTGCCTTATTCTCCATTCCCTTACACCCCAATCCCAGGACATTTTTGCCTTCACCTGGACAGAGCCAGACACTCAAAGCTCCACCCAGTTAACTTGTATTGTCCTGTGCCAAGGATTTAGAGATAGTCCCCATCTGTTTGGCCAAGCCTTTCTAGGGATCTATCTTCCCTATCACTCCCCCAATCTAAACTTATCCAATATGTAGATGACCTCCTCCTCTGTAGTCCCTCTTTACAGATCAGTCTCACTGACACCAACATTCTCCTCAACTTCCTAGCTCACCATGAATATCAGGTCTCCCCCTCAAAGAATCAGTTATCTACCCCCCAAGTCACTTATCTGGGTCTTCTCATTGCACCAACCCACAAGGCCATCACCACTGATAGAAAGAATTTAATTGCTTCCCTACCACCTCCCAATACAAAAAAAGGAAGTCCTCTCTTTTTGGGGGATGGCAGGATTCCTCTGGTCTTGGATTCCCAGCTATTTCCTTTTGGCCTGCCCTCTCAATGAGGCTGCATGTGTCCCCCTCTCCGAACTCCTCCTGAATCCTATCACACCACATTTCTACAGGCTCCAACAATCCCTCCTTCAAGCCCCTGCCCTCCATCTTCCTAACCTTTACTTGCCCATTCTCTTTGTATATCACTGAAAAGGGTGGTTATTCTCTGGGAGTCTTGGGACGCCAACTGGGACCAACCTTTGCTGCGATCACATACCTCTCAAAGAAACTAGATATAACCATCCACGGTTGGGCCCCTGCTTGAGAACTTTAGCCTCAGCAGCCCTCCTGATACAGGAATCAAAAAAACTGAACTTTGGATCTCCTATCACAGTCCTCTCTCCACATCACCTCTCTGAATTCCTCACCTACAAAGGCCTTTGAACTCTTTCTCCCCTCTAGGAATCTTTCCTTTCAAGTTTCCCTTATAGAGGATTCTACACTGACTCTTCAACCCTGTCTACTGATTTATCTCACCAGTCTTCTCCCTTCTCCTTCAAAACACTCCCATCCTCTGCTCCACTCCTGTATAGAGAGCCTAGAAGACCTTCTACCTCACTTTACCCCCATTTGAGAGGGGCCCCTTCCATAGGCCACCAAACATGATGGAAGCTCTTTTCTTCATGAGGGCACCTGCAGGGCTGGATAAACCATAGTATCCCTTCATAAAATCTTTGAGGCCAAGCTTCCACCCCCCAACATCTCCAACCAATACACAGAACTTACTGCTCTCATGAGGGCCTTTAACTAGCTTAGGGCTATACCCTTGACATTTATACCAACTCCAAATATGCTTTCCACATTCTCTTGTCACACTCAGCCATATGGGAGGAGAGGGGACTCCTCACCACCAAGAGGACCTCAGTGGTTAATGCTTCCTATGTTGTGTCCCTGCTTGAGGCTTCCCACCTCCCCACTGCAATTGGAACAGCTCAATGAAGATTCCATCAAACTGATATTTCTATCATTTCCAAGAGAAATAGCAAAGCTGATGAGACACCAACACGGGCAGCCTTGGGTCCCCCAGCAGAGGCCCCCATCATGACACTCTCTTCCTCACCTCAGACCCAAACCCCAACCACTTGAGACATACTAACTTATCTACATAATCTCTTTCACCCCAACACTTCTGCCCTGTGAGAATACATTAATTCCTATATTCCTCTCTCCCTCGAGGACTCAAAATTTCTAAAGACCCTTTCTGTCTCTTGCAACATCTGCCAAAGGGCCAATCCTAACTCAAACCTTTACCCCCCTGCCTTCCCAGTCCATCAAGCCTGAAGCCATTTGCCTGCATATGATTGGCAGATGGACTTCACCCATATGCCCACAGTAAAGGGATTTAAATATCTCCTGGTCTTGGAAGATACCTTCTCTGGCTGGACAGAGGCCTTCCCTACAATTAATAAAAGGGCCCAAACAGTAGCTGACACCTTAATAGAAGAAATCATTCCACGCTTTGGGTTGCCTTGCTCACTGCAGACTGATAATGACCCGGAGTTTACATCTCAAATCTCCCAAATCATTTCAAAGGCCCTAAACATTCCTTGGCACTTTCACATTCCTACCATTCTCAGTCATCTGGAAAGGTGGAACCAACCAATCAGCCCTAAAACCAACCTTGACTAAACTATCATTAGAATTACATTTAGACTGGCTTCAACTTCTCCCTCTAGTCCTACATAGAATTAGGGCCCTACCAAGAAAACTCCTAAACATTTTCCCCCTCAAGCTAATATACGGTCACCCCCTGCTCCCTTCTGCTCTAGTTCACCAACTCCCCACCCTCCCACCTCATCTAATGACCCCTCTCTTACACTATCTCAGAAATTTACTATGGGCCCATGCTGATCAACTGCTGCTTAGTCCTAAGGCCTCATGCTCTCCTTTGACTCCAGGAGACCTGGTCCTCTTCTCCCCGCCCCAACTCCTCTCCTTCACTAATGGAAGGTAATCTTAACTAAACCCTCCACAGCCAAACTCAAGGGCATTCTACACTAGATTCACAACTCTCATTTCAAACTTTATTATATGGCAACCCCCTCTGAAGCTCCCCACCGATTCCTGAAGGAAAGTCTTCTCAGCCAGAGAAGGCTATGCTACTACAAAGGATGAATAACCTGGGTGGCTCTTCCCTCTTTACCCCCATGGCACTAACCTTTGTATTTACCTTCTTGCCAGACCCAACCTCTCCTAAACCAAATCTAGCTAATGTCCCAGAGTGTCCTAGGGCCTGCTCTTCCCAGGGTTGCTTTGCTTTCTATACCCATGTCCCCAAAGAATGCAACTGTCTGCAAACGAGATCAGACTAGGTATTGGACATGACAATCAAATTTTAAAGCTATACTAACTCATTGTCCCTGGCCAGATCAAGCCACTCTCAAGACCAGTAGGTCTGGATTTTCCAGACCCATGTGGGAATGTCAGATGGGGGTGGGGTGCAAGATCAGGCTTGCAAATAACACATTTTTACTGAGCTGCCCCAAGTACTTCATAATATGTTCTTCCCCACAAGGCGACCCCTTAATCTATGAATCAGTTGGGAACCCATACCTAAGGATGCTCTCTTAATTCAGATAATCAACACTACTCACCATCTGCTAAAACTTACTAATCCCTCTCTGGCTCAAGGATGTTGGATGTGCCTAAAGGCTGTTTTTTCTCATTAATAGCTGGTCCTCTGGGCCTAAACAGCTCACTGGTACTCAATAAGACCTCCCCAGACTTTACTGACATTTCATCTAAGCTTTCATATGTACCCCTCTTCCAATTTGCTCCAGTATGCTTTAACTCATCAGGGAATGCATCAGTTGAAGACTTACAAGAAGGTCAATGTAGACAGATCATCCATACACAGTGTTTCAAAACTCTAACTGCTCACTGGTCCCCAAGGCCTCCTTCCTATGCTGTACAACTATATATCATTACCTACCCCCAGATGGAAGGACATTTGTGCTTTAGTTCTCTTATTTCCATCTATAGACACCATCTCAGGGATGAGGAAGTCCCTATCCCTCTCATGACTCATATGAGCCCTCGACACAAACGGGCTATTCAATTTTTCCCCTATTAGCAGCCCTGGGGTTACGGCAGACCTAGCCACAGGAATAGCAGGAATGACCACATCCATTACCTATTTTCATCTGCTCTCCAATCAGCTTATAGGGGATATCCAACAAGTATCCAAGTCTATACTAACCCTCCAGAATCAACTGAACTCCTTAACCCCTATGGCCCTACAAAACCACCTTGGACTGGACATATTAACAGCAGAGAAAGGAAGCCTCTGCCTATACCTACAGGAGTGTTGATTTTATGTCAACCAGTCAGGGTTAGTGAAGGACAGGATCAAAAAACTATAAGAGCAGCTAGAAAAGAGGAAACAGCAAGTAGGCCAACAGTCCCCTTGGGGAATGTTTAGCCTTGGCTCCTCCCGCTCACAGCACCCCTATTAGTTCTCTTTACATTTCTCCTAATAGGACCCTGTATGTTAAATTGCCTACAAAAGTTCCTGCAAGATCAGATACACAAATTCACCAAGAAGTAGGTCAATCAACTACTTCTCCTTCAAGACTACCAGCCTCTGATGCCCAAGACCAAGACCTACGACTCATGATCAACTCCTCCAACTCGAGAGACTCTGCCTGCCGGGGTTTCTAGCTCCCCCGAACCCGGCTTTGGCCTTCTCTGACCAGCAGAGAAGGCTGGGGGAACATGCCTCAGCGGTGAGGCAGAATAGGGAGAGGTAGAAGTCGGCTGGTGGCCACACTCAGCCCTCACAATGGAAGACAATCAGGCATACACCAGGGAGTCCTGTCAAGGCACGAGCTCGAGTTTATTGAGAAAGTTGGACAGCCTTCATAGAAGACATGGGCCAATCAGCAGAAGGATCATAGGGGCACATAGGGAGCATGAGCAGATCACATTGGTGGAACCATCAGCCTATCCTAGTGGCGGTCTGACCTCTGTCATATGTCAGGGGAACGCCCCTTGGCTAGGCCAAGTCCACGTATCAGGAAGTGGGAGACAACCAGAAAGTTTCTATCTGTTGGAGTGTTCTCAACGTCCCCAACATCTGTTCCCACCTAAAACCCTCCCTGAACCCTTTTACAGGAATGAGAGTCTTCGCCCCTAAGCAGCAGGAAGAAGCTACAGAAGAAAGACCATCATTTTGGCACTTTTAAGTTTCAATTTAGGAGTTATTTTACCTAGGGACTCCTAACTTTCAATTTAGGAGCCATTTTATCTAGAGATCCTGAGGCAATTCAGCTTAGCCTCTCATAAGAACATGTGTCTGCTAAAGGGTTGACCCCACCCCAGCCGATGACATAACTCCTAAGCATGCTTGTGAAGTTCTTCTTGTGGGCTATAAAGCTGCTCTGTAAGTGCCGGCCAGCTGGTTTGCTGCTCTCCTTGGAGGGACAGCCTTGTTGGTTTGCTCCATGCTACTGAGAATAAATGTCTTGCATGGATTCTAGTGTGTGGTGTGGTCCTTGAACTTGGTGTGGACTTTGTGAGTGTCCTTACATTATGTCCATCTATAATTTAAATATATAAAAAATAGTAACTCCCAGGGCTGGATTTGTAGCTCAGTGGAAGAGCACTTGCCTAGCATGTGTGAGGCACTGGGTTCTATCCTTAGCACTACATAAAAATAAACAAACAAATAAATAAATATATTGTGTCCATCTACATCTAAAAAAAGAGCTACTAAAATAGTAACTTCCAATCATAAAGTTTTACAAGAACAGCATGAGGTGTGGAAATTGGTGATTCACACTTTCATACATTTTTGTATTTTTTCATAATTGATCATTTTGGAGATTTTGAAAAAATAAATAAAACTGGAAGAATAAAATATAAACTGGTCAAAATTAATCATATTTTTGTATGGTCTTACATACACTCTACTCATGCACATTCCAACAAGTTTCCCAAATAATTTGACCTCATAAATAGATAGTACCACGTCAGAGGGAAAATATAAAATCTGAAAATTATGAACACCCAATGATATTTGTGTTTAATATCCATTGCACCTTGCTGTTTCAATTATGTAGCACCTGAACTGTGAATTGAAGACTTTATGGGCCAGTGGCTAATGTACAAATTCAAGTAATAGCATAACCTGTTGAATTTAATCATACAAGTTTACAGACTGGGAATTGGGAGCAGAATAAGTCAAAATTCTCATATAATAATTTGTATTAATGCAATATTTGAAGTTTTTTGATGGATAAGTTTTTACTCTGATGACTAACTTCAGGGAAACTATTTTACATTGTTATCATCAACTGATCTCTTAAAATTACTTTGGTGTGAGGGCAGTTATCTAACTTAATGGACTAGACTTTTAATAGATGAAAACATCAAAAATATTTCTCCTTTTCTGAAATTGTGCAGTTTTAAATGTTAATTTTTAATAATAATAGTCAACCATTGATCTTAGCATGTAGTCTACTACAATGCCTTCTTAGCATGTAAAATGCAGAGTTTAACGGGATTTTTTCGCTTTTCTATAATTCTTCTATTTGCTCAGAAACCAAATGCAAATGAAAATCATCTAGAGTGCTTGCTATATTTATAGTTCTTAAATATAAATGACAACTTCAATTTGATTAAAACAGGAGTACATACAGTATTAAAAGCTTTTTCTCCCCATGGCACCCAGTGCCCATGTCTTTCTTTCCATAAAAATTACCCTATTTACTGTGGCATATATAAAATATTCAATTTTTCTGATTTATCCTATGTCGTGTCTTCTGAATGACACCTAAAAAGTAGAAAGGGAATGGGGATGCAGAGTTCGTGCTGTGCTCTGAGTGTATCTACTGGGCAAAGGATGAAAGTCTAGTGCTATTCACGCAGGGATGACAGTTTCTCACTGGACTCAGCTTCAGCAGGTGGTGGTACAGAGGCAGGTGAATGTTCTATACAATTTCTCCAGCAGGTCGTGTTGACTGACATCAAGGTCCATTAGAGACATATCCTCAAAGGTTTGGTTTATAATATATAATCTACTCAGTGTTGAGTTACTTAAGAGAATTGAATCTTTGGTATTTGCCCTTATAATGAACATCAAAGGAACAATGGTGATGGCTTAGATTTCTCCTAGCTAATGTAGACAAGAAAGTCCACATGTAAGAATATTATGATCAGTTTGGATTTAATGATTCATCAGTATGTACATCTGATGTTACAGCTTCTCAGAGATTGGGATCAGCAACAGTAGATGATGAAATATCATATCAGAGCTTCTCTCCTATTTCCTTTGTGGGAGAGCTGTAACATTTCAAGTAGATTGTGGATTTTCAGCAAAATAGGACAGAGTAATCATGTTGACTCTTAGTGTTTATCATGGTTTGATTTCTCACTCTTCTTCTATCATGCTTTAAGCTCAAACAAATCTGGCTTCCCTGAATATGCTTCCATGATGCTCTAAAGCCCCACCATTCCTCATGATAAAACTCCCTACAATCCATGAGCATCCTCCATTTCCATGTATGTTCATCAAAATATACACTTGTATAAATCTTTATTCAAATATGATTCTCTATTTTTAAAAAATTCAACTTATGTTGATTAATTACTTGGTCCCCTGGTATGTGACAAAGATCTTTATATTTTTGCCTTCATGTAGCATGATTTTACTTACATAACACACTTATTTATGTTAACTTTTTACATAGACTTTTCTAATCCTTCTTGAAAAAGAACTACTTAAGAGCAGGGAAAATCTATTATTTATTTGTTCTTATTCATATTATTACCAGTTAAAATTTAGGACTAGGTTTGACACTGGAGTATCAATAAATGCTACTGAATAAAATAATAAAAAGATGACTATTAAAGACATTAAATAGTTTCATTTAAAGGTATTTGTATACTGTACTTGTCCTACAAATTACAGATGCTTTGTGAGACTTCTAAAACCATGTTCAGTAACAGCAAAAGATTGATAAGGAAAAAAAAGGAAACTCTAACTTCAATTAAACTAGGAAGTGACTACTCCATTAATATATAAGATGTGAAGAATATCTGCCAAAAGAAATGGTATTAGCCCAATTTAATGCAGAAAACAAAGACATAGAAATATATTTATGATCTAAGGCTAGACAGAAAATTCACTATGAATAATATGACCCATCCCTGAAAATTCTAATCTTTATTTAACAACATGGAATTATGAAGCCCAGAGGTACAGATAGACACAAGAAGAGACTGAATATATCTGTTGACTCTTCATTCCAAATCATATAACAGAAGGAAAAATAAAAGAGAAACCAAATGATTAATTTGCCATATATGCATGTATGAAAATATCATGGTGAACCCCACTAATTAGTACAAATTATGTGTCAATAATTATAATTTAAAGGGGTGGGCTTGTGGGTCAGTGGCAGAGTGCTTGCCTCTCACATGTGAAGCACTGGGTTCAATCCTCAACACCACATAAAAATGAATAAACAAAATAAAGATATTGTATCCAGGTATAACTAAAAATATTTTTTAAAACAATCATAATTTAAAAACAACATGCAAAAGTAGCAGTGTTTTATGTTTAATAAAATTTCAAGTAAATAAATGAAAATTTTAAAAATAAAAAGGGGAAACCAAATGGAATTCCAGCTTAAATTCTGCCAAATTTGCAGAAAAGGCTTGGAGGTAATGAAAGTTGGAAGAAATGATATGAGATATGTAATGGCTGACTAACGTCAATTGAGCAGAAAGAAATAAACAAAAAAATGTCCAAATAAGGAATAATGATTATATGAGGGATGAGACTTAATCAGAGCAGATTTTCTAGATGTTAGGATTGAACACCTGAGAAACACAAACTGTAGAAAGCAAGTTTTATTTAAAGAATTGAACAGAGACAGACTTCTCCATAGAGAAGAGGTCCCAGAACTGGGTGTCTGAAGAAGTGGGGGTATCCTGCCCCCTTTTATACTGTTTAGAATTCCTTTGTTCTCATGGCCTCTCCTCCCCTAGAGTGACTAGAAGGTGGGCCAAAGGTGGAGTGATCCTGGGCAGGAAGGGAAAGCCCAGGAGGCATTAATTAACAACTTCTACAACTCCTGCTGGGAGGAACAGTTCCCTGGAGGGAAGTCACCTTGGCAACAGGTGGAAGAGGGGAAAGTGTCCTAAAGATATTAACATTTTATTTCCCCCTGAATAAGCCCCCATCTTTCTGACCCAATCATTTATTACCTACACTATCTTTTGTCCCCTGCTTCAATAAGATAAAGAGAAAACCAAAATAATGATCATCATGGAAGATATGCTTATTTTAACAGGACAAATAACAACAACAGCAAAAACGATGTGAAATATATCCCTAAAAGGGAGAAACATTTATATACAAATGCTCTTAGATGGCTTGTACCACAGGTCACTCTCCTTATTTCTCCCTACACTGGTTTAAGTAATTCAGGAAGAATTGACATTAACAGAGAAGGAATTATAAACAGATAGGATCATCAGACCTATCAATAGATAAACTTCTGCAGGAGATACAAAGCCTTATCAGAACCAAACAATAATGAATACACACAGAGGAAGGAATCCTATCCTCTTAAAAAACTTTCTCTTCACAACATTCCACTTGCATTGTTGTATATTTCTTATGGCAAACTTGTAAAAGATGTTGTGTAGATTCCCCAAATCTCTGTTCCTATTCTCCTTCAAATCTGAAACAGACATTATCCCTACCATGCCTCTGAAACTTAAACTTACCAAAGTCACAAAAGTGGTTTACATTGTTAAATATAATGATCATTTCTCATAGCATTGACCTATCAGAAACATTTCACACAGTTTACTACTGCTTGTGCATTGAAGTTCATTTTTCACTGGGCTTCCAGGATGCCTGGAAGCAACATTCTAGTGTGCTTGCTCTTTCTTCCTCATTTCCTAGACTTCTATATATTGCAGTGCCACAGGTGACTAAGTCCTAGCCTTTTGAACAAAATTGCATAGGTTAGTGTCATTTATTTCTATCATACTTGTAGAACAAAGTTAAGTTATGCCAGAAACGCAGTGTTAGTGGAGTAAAAGGGTTTATTAGGGACCATGTGGAAGGGTAGGGAGAGGGAAGGGAAGGGAAGGGAGGAGGGGTAGGGAATGGGAAAGGGGCAGGAAAAGAAGAGAGCGGTTTCAGTCTGGAGCAGGCTTAAATAGGACACTCTTGACCAGCCGGACCCCTGGAGCAAGTCCGTGTCCCCATAGGCTGCAGGAGGTCAAGAGGGGCAGTGGAACCTAGGGGCTGGCCAGCATAGCTGGTCAGCCTGAGGCACCTGGGAGGTGTGGCCTCCCTAGGCTACCTGGGAAGTGTGGCCTCCCTGCCTGAAATCTAACAATACTGGAAAATAGAAGTCTGAGATCATGGTACTAGGATGGTGAAGTTCTGGAAGGGCCCTCTGCCAGATTCAGACTTCCTACTTCATTGTATCCTCACATGGCAGACTGTCTCTCCAGTGTCTTCTTATAAGAACTCACATTGGAAAAAGGACAGTCTTTCAATAAATGTCATGGTATAATTAGATACTCATACACAAAATACTGAAAAATGAAGATAGGCCTCTATTTCTCACCAGTTACAAAAAATCAACTCAAAGTTGACTAAAGACAATGTAAAACATGAAACTACAAGAAGAAAACATAGGGAAATGCTTCATCACATTGGAACAGGCAAGTAGTTTTTGGGAAAGACCTCAAAAACTCAAAAAAAGAAAGCTAAAATAGACAAACTGGATTACATCAAACTAACAAACTTCTGCATGGCAAAGGAAACAATCATTGGAGTGAAGAGATAACCCTAAAGAATGGGAGAAAAAATTTACAAACTATTCATTTGACAGGGGATTAAAAGTCAGAATTATAAGCAACTCAAAACTCAGTATAAAATCAAATGAAAATAAAAACAAAAAAATTACCAGATTAAAAATGAAAAATAGACCTAAATAAACATTTCTCAAAACAAAACATATAAATAGCCAACAAGTTTATGAAAAAGACTTAACGTCACTAATCATCATGAAATGTAAATCAAAACCAAATGGGATATCATTACACTCCAGTGAGAATTATTCTTATCTAGAGGACAAAATACAGCAAGTGCTGGTGAGGATGTATAAAAAAGGGAACTCTTGCACACTACTGGGGATGGGGGCAATGAAATTAGCATAGCCATTATGGAAAACAGTAGAGCATTCCTCAAAAAATGAAAATAAAATTATCCTATCATTCAGCAATTCCACTTCTGTGTATTTACCCAAAGGAAATTAAGTCATTATGTCAAAGAGGCATCTGCACTCCCATGTTCTTTATAGCACTATTCACAACAGCTATGATATGGAATCAACTTGTGTAGATTCAACTGATGAATGGATAAATGTGGTGTCAATCCACAATGGAATATCATTATGCTCTAACAAAGAATGTTAATTGTAGCCGGGCGCAGTGGCTCATGCCTATAATCCCAGCACTTGGGAGGCTGAGGCAGGAGGATCACGAGTTCAAAGCCAGCCCCAGCAATGGTGAGGCACTTAGCAACTCAGTGAGACCCTGCCTCTAATAAAATACAAAAAAGGGCTGGGGATGTGGCCCAGTGGTTGAGTGCCCCTGAGTTCAATCCCCGGTACCAAAAAAAAAAAAAAAAAAAAAGTAAAAAAAAAAAAAAAAAAAAAAAGTTAATTGTGGCAGGATGGAATTGGAGAAGGCTATGTGTATTGAATAAAGTCAGACACAGAAGGGCAAGTATTGCATGATTGATTCTACCTATGTCGGAATCTAACAGTAGGCTGGTGGTGACCAGAGGCAAGGCACAATAGGGAGGAGACAGATGGGGAAACATTATCTATGGTTATTGAAGTTACTGTTGAGTTAGAGCAAGACACTCTGGGCTACTACTGCACAGTAGGGTGACAATAGATAACATGTACTGTACATTTAAATAAGCTAGAAAAAGAGATTGTGCAATTTTTCACCACAAAGAGATGATATATGTTTGAGGAAATAAATATGTTAAATTTGACTTAAATAATATGTGATATTTACATGTATTGAGCATTATGTGGCATCCATTAATATGTACGATTTTTATGTTTTTATGTATTAGCTAAAAAAGGAAAGAAAAGGAGAGGGCTGATGTTATAGCTTTGAGGTACAACACTTGCCAAACATGTGCAAGAATCTGGTTTTGATTCCCAAAACCACAAAAATAGGAAGTAAATTGGTGCAATCTACATGAACAGCTTGCTGTCCTGACACATTATCTACAAATAACACAGCATCAAAATTGATAAACTAAACTCCCAAGAATAAAATGGGAAGAAATGGAAACATATTAGTTATAGAGACTTTAACTCATGTGTTTTAGCTCACAACAAATCAAATAAGCAGAAAAGCAATACTGCAGAGAATTTTTTTAAATAGTTAATAAGGTTAAATTTATGTATATAATCATGTACTCTATAATTAGACAATAACTTTCTTTCAAGTACTTGCATACCCCATATTAAATGTAGATAAACCTTGACAGAGTTTCCAAAGTAGAAAATAGGCACATCAGATTATCTAAGCATAGGCCTATAAAACCAGAAAATTATAAGAGAAATGAAAATAAGCAGTCAAAACACATTGATGTGGAAATTAAAAGGCACAACAAATAAAAATTATTTACTGCATAATTTTGTATTCTATTGGAAATTACATTAAAATAGCAGGATATCTGCAATATGGAGATAAAGGAAAAAAAAAAAAAAACATGGATTACAGGATTTGACCAAAGTTATTTCAGAAGTTACAGTGTTATACAAAGTTACACTATTTAGTATGAAAATAAGTAAACCAAATCAAATTAAATTCAATAACAGAAAAAAACAAATGGACCAAAACAATATAAAATTAGTGATTAATTATGCAAAATCAAATATTAATGATTGTGAACACTAAAACAACAGCAGAGCAGATAAAAGCTTCCAAGAGTTGTATGAAAAACTTAGAAGACATAGAAATCACTAGCTAATATAATCAGCAAAGCATTGAGATATTACAAATACAAAAATTACAAATTACATGGAGACAATAATTTCAGATCATAATAATGTTTAACCGAATGATTTACACAAATTTTATTCAAACCAACCTAAAATATGGATTAAATGACTTCTAAATCAAAATATAAGTCAAAATATAAATTACCAAAATTGATTCCCAATGATAAATAAGACCATAGCAATTTAGTAATCAGTAACTATGGAAGAAACCAGGAATATTTTTCAAAATGCCAATTTTTCCCCAGATTTCTCACCAATATAATTTTACAGATGAGTTTTATAAAACAGAAAACACAAAGATAATTTCAGTACTATCAAAATAGGTACAGAATACAGAAAAATAATTCAAGCTTCCATGATGTTTGTACTAATGTTATTATCACACAAATAGTGCAATTTGACAATCACAACTCAATGAAAACTGCAAAATAATCTCCCTGTGTATTGTTAATGCTAAAAGCTTACATAAAATATTGGATGGAACTTCCAGTAGCATATTTAAGAGAACAATATCAATCTTTTATACTTCAGTTTTCTCATATAAAACAATGGAAAATTAACCTTACAGGGATTTTGTGAGTGTTAGCACAAAGAGACCAGACACAATGCAAACTTCACAAGTCAGCCAGAAGCCTTTATTCAGGAATGGAGTCATGGTTCTGATGGACCCACTCTCTTAGTGGAAAATGAGCCTCTGAACAAAGGAGAGTACTGGGCTTATGTAGATTATACTAAGAGGTGAGTTAATTAATGAGCTTGTCAGTTTGGGAAACTCAGGAATTTGGGGTTTCCTTTACTGGATGAAATGGGAGGGAATCTAGGGTCAGTGGTTGGTCTCTGGGATTTGTCTTACTGGGCCAGATGGAGAGCCTGGGGTCAGTATATGGTATTTGGACAGGTTCTGTTAAGAGAAGGATTAATGCTTTGGCCTCCTCCTTGAGACTACTTTTTATAGGTTTGATGGTCACCTCTTCCCCAGGGTTTGTTTTATCACCAGGAAAGAATGTATTGGGAAAGGATCAATGCTCTCAATGTATGGCTTTCCTTCTCAGTCCCCTTTTCCTAGGTCTCACTATTTTGGGGTTTTGTTGTTTTCCATATCCAATAGTGAGGTTCAAAATTTGTGAAGGTCAATCTATGTAAAGGGCTTGGAGAACAGTATCTAGTTTGAAGTAAAGAAATGGATGGATAGATAAATACTAGATAAATAGATAGATGGATGGATGACAGAGAGAGAGAAACATGGGTAGACAGAGATACAGATGCTCCATGACTTACTACAGCGTTACATTCCCATAAACTTGTTTTAAGTTGAAAATATAGTAAATTAAAACTCCGTTTAATGAACCTAACCTATCAAATATCCCAGCTTAGCAACAAAGTACATTGTAGAGTTGTTTTTCTTCCTCATTACATGACTGACTAGGACCTGTGGTTTGCTGCTGCTGCCCAGCACTTGCTGAAGGCCAGCTTCAGCAAAGATGTTAAGTTCTTCCCGTTTTGGTGCTGAAGGGAACGTCGACGACAGGAATAATCCACACACAAGTCAGGTTGTAGAAAATCTTTCTACTGTTCTCCTTTTACTTTTCTCAGTATGGTTTTTTTATACATTTCAACAAGCACAGTAATTCACATTTTTTTCTTAGGGAGGTAACATAAAGGAATTTCAGTAGAGAAGATTACAATAAAGGGTTTCCAGGAATTAACTATACAATAAAAATTTCCAGTAACTAACAGTAAAGAATGTTAGGAATTAACTATAACAAAGAATTTCCAGTAATTAACTGTAAAGGGTTTCAGGAATCACCTAGGGAAGATCAGTTATCTCAACTACTGATTAATCTTATCTATAGGTAGGGGAAGGTATTCTAAAAGTCTTAAAGCTAATGTTAAAAATTCTTTAACTTTAGGTGTGCCTGATCATAAAGTTATGTTGTCCTAGTATCTTCTTTAAACTTCAACTGGGCTCATCCTACCGGCTTAGCTAGTTTCTGGCTTTAGATTCCACAGGGCCATTGAATTGGTTTTATTATAGATAATTAAATATATTAGAACCTGGTGGTCATACAATAGAAATACATCAAGAGTACAGACAGAAAGCACACAAACTTAATTCTTGGTGGTCGCATAAAGTGGCATCTCATCCGCAAAGAGGAGCCGAGCTCAGACCTCCAGGCATTTGGAGGGAGCTTGGGCTCAAACTCATTTGCATAACCAAGGAAAAACCCAGATTTCTGGATAAGCAGACAGACACCTGGCTTGATTCTTGGATTGGAAGAACTAGGCCCACACAGCCCTGAATTAACAGGTTGGGGGTAAGCTCAATTCCAGGTTGGGGAGATCTCAGACTCACAGCCCCGAATTAACGGGTTGGGGTCGAGCTCAAATCCCCAGATGAGAAACACCACATCTCCCCCGTTCTTTTAATTTGAGGGCAGCGACCTCTGTAGATGTGTTTCTAAGGCCTTTCCAGAAAAGTCTGAGGAAGACTGGAAGAACAAAGCATAAGATTATAATGAACAGGATAGCAAAACCAAGATTTAATAAGTAGGACCACCACGTGCTATTAAAAACTGTAGCTTTTATATTATTAAACAAATCTGTTGCAAAATCCACAGTGGAATCAGTAGCCAGATGGGCATGGCTAATTTCACTCACCCGTATTTGCAGGGAGTGACTATCTGGAGCCACATCTGAGTTATTCCAGATTCCCAACAAATGGGACTTAACCTTGGTCCAACTATGCTCAGATTCATTGTAACCTAATGGAGTAATGCAAATCCATTTATAGTTAGCATGACATCTAGTTGTCATACGAGTCTTAATATTTTGGATTTGATTGCCCACATAAAGGATGGCTTCTTCTAAAGCATTTATCCTAGCCTCTAGCTTTCTATCTATCTTCTCTTGTATAGCCATGGCTGCAGAAATATTTTGAGATAAAGTATTTACATGATTAGCTATATGAATTTCTCTAACTAGAGCAGTAGAAGAAATAGCAATAGAGCCTAATATTCCTATAAGTGCAGATATTCCTAAAATAAGAGCTGCAACAAATCTTTTAGGCCTAATTAATTCATTTAACTCTTTAAATATTTGGATCCCTTGATCATCATACCATTTTTCATTTAATTTGACAGGAAGCATAACATAGGAAGGCTGATGAACTATTACAAAAGTTGTATAATTTTTGGGTATAATACTTTGCAAACAATTAGTTAGCATACATTTTTGGCAGTCAACAGAATATACATCATTGATCATTCTTCATAATTTTATGGTTCCCAATTAATATAGCATGGGGGGCATTTACACAAGCTCTAACGTTATAATGAATAGGTCCAGCTGTAGGCCTGTTCAAGGTGACTGTATTAATAGCTGCAACCAACCTATACAGGCTAGGAAATTGCATTCCTTTGCCATTAGGCAATTCACTTTTGTAGATGGGGGTAACCCATCCGGAAGAAGACCATCTATGTATTGAGCCATCAATAAGCACACCTTTGGTCATATAAAACTTGTTAGAATTAGACATAATGTAATTTCTCCAATCAGTAATAGGAGAGGCAATTGACCAATCAAAAATTTCAGTTTGTGATGACATGGGGTTTAAAACACGAGCTTTGGTGGGATATCCAAATCCACATTCAATCCAATAAGGGAATGAAGAACCGTAATCTTTCATTTTTTTCCAATATAAGTCCCTCCTAGATTGTAATATTATTGAGCAAGAATCTATATTATTGGGCAAACTTTTATTTTCATAAATTTCTCTATTTTCTTTACCCCCTAAAAGGGTTATGTCTAACCTCCAAAGATCTCCTTCTTTATCCCTGGACTGAGAAGGGGAATCACTATAAAGTGATTCAATGCTGGTTGGTAAACACCCAGGGGGAGTAAATTTAGTATTTCCGGTAAAGCAAATAGGTGTATCTTCAATAAGGCCTGAAAAGTTAATATTATATGAGGTCTTATGCAAAACCATAACATGAGAAATTCCCCCAAGTAACTCAGAAACATTGGTAGATACCTTAATGTCTGATTGTCCCCAGTCAGTTATTAAGGAGGGGCGGATCTGAGAAATAAGTCCAATAGAACCGGTCAGCAGAAGTTGTAGTTATCCCACAGGCAAGCAGAGTGATGATGGCGAGGAACAGCTTCTCCGGGGTAACAGGTGATCCTTGGCTGACAACCAGATGCCGTGCATGAGCGAGGAGATTCTGTAGTTGACTCCAAGAGGGCAGTGATGATTCTTGTTGAGCCCGCCTTTGAGAGCAAGATGAGAGAAATCGGAACTCAGTTGTTCATCCCGTTTTCATCTTTGAGGTGTCCTCTGTGGGCATGGCCGCTGCTGGCGAGGTCTCCGAGGTCTCCGTCTGTGCCGCGGGGGGCTCATAATGTCTTATGAGGCGGTCCGGTATCCACAAAGGTGTGGGGGCTTCCTGCGGAAACACACATGCGTACCCTCTCCCTGATGTTAACAGGATATCGGGTCCTCTCCATTGACCTGTTAACAGATCTTTTACATAGACGTCTATGTTGACTGAGCCTGTTGCAGTGAAGGGTGAAAGACAGGTTAGCAAAGTCAAAAGTCAGTTGTTTCTCTTGGGTCTGGTGTGTCCTCTGCAGGTAGGCTGGTGCTAAAACCTCCGTCTGTGCTGGGCCTGGTCTGTGGAAAAAACATAAGCACAGCCTCCACCTACCAGATGTCAAAAGGACATTAAATCTTCTCTATTGACTTGTTAAAAGGCCCTTTTATTTTGAAAAGAGTATGTGGTAATATATGATGAAATTTTCTATTTCTTAATATAGAAATTTGAGCTTTTAATGTCTGATGAGCTCTTAAAGAAATAGCATTATAATATTTTAAGAAATTTTATTGTCTTTTTCCCACACAGGTTAACATTTAACCTTAGGGAAGAGAAAAAACCTTAAATAGCTTCATATACTTACTTAACCAACTCACA
Source organism: Tamias sibiricus (assembly GCA_025594165.1). Taxonomy (NCBI): domain Eukaryota; kingdom Metazoa; phylum Chordata; class Mammalia; order Rodentia; family Sciuridae; genus Tamias; species Tamias sibiricus. The sequence goes on from CM046667.1 coordinate 133,024,840, forward strand.
CAGGCCTCTTACCTCACTTACATAAACCCTCTTACTTCATCACAAAAAGTCTCTCTTATCTTGAAACATATTCTTTTCCTTCAATTTAATATGGTTTCCATACCTATAACCTTCTAATTACTTTCTCTCATGTGCTATCCCTTTTTTCTGTTCACCTTTAGAGACAATTTTTTATAATAATTTGAATTTAGACAAATTATTTCATCTTAATAAAAAATATTTTGTTATTTACAGTACTCTTAACTGGAACAGGTGAAACTTTTGAGCCTTTGTATATAGAGAAGTCTTTTATAAACCTTTGTATATAAAATTACATACGTCTGGCAGCCATTTCATGAGAACACAATGCTTAAGTATATAGAATTAATTATACCTGTTGGAATTTTAACCTCATTCAGTGATAAAAAGGCAACTTTAAAATTTCTTTTTTAATTTACCAACTTATGAAAACAACCAATAATGTCTCTAAATAGAATTTAAGGAGTTATTTAATGGCATATATAACAGTCAGCATCTTTACCTTGCAAAGAAATTAGGTGTTAAACAAATAAAGTTATTTATAAATGAGTAATCTCATGTTAAATTGATTTTACCTATTTTTTCTTTGTAGAGGATGAGTCCTGCAACCAAGGGTTATTAAGGCATTAACATATTATTAGCTTTTAGACCAACTGAAGAGAATTGTGAGTTAAGTTCTCATATTAGAAGCACCTTTATTATTTTTATATGTTTATTTAAGTTAAATTGAACTTATAATTCACGTGAATTAAAGGTATTTGGATCCACTTAAAAACACTTTTTGATGAGCAGCTCATTTTGTATTTGCCAAACCTTATATCATTTAAATGACATATGAACATATACATATAGACATACAAACATAAAAGACAAGTGTGCACACATAACACAATAGCAAAAGGCCTTGTAGCTTTTGTAGATGAATCTCCATTGCAATGGTATAGATGTTTAAAACTCTATAATTAAATAAAAAACAAAACTGATCAAAACAATATCAACTCAGATGTATAGAATTAAAGTTATGAGCTCAAAAAAATATTATATATATATTGATTCTAAGAAAAAGCAAAAGTCTTTAGATAAAATGACCAGCCGGTAATGGAAAAACCCAGGTAAAAAGACACCTTTATCTTATGTTTTTTCTTTTGGGGCTTAAGCTTGATGTTTATCCATTTGCCTTTTAACGTAAGTCTTGACTGAGGTCTGGAACAGTGAGAAAACTGCCTTTTTTGTTAGTTTCATAACATTAAACAGTGATTTTTTTAGTTAGCTGATCAGTAGAAGCATTTCCTGTGCTTAAAGAACCAAAGAGATTAGAATGTCCCCGGATATGTCCTACAAAAGAAAAATTTATTTACTCTTTGATAAATTAAAGACTGTAATTTTAAAAGACTATATGTTATAGATAATTGTAATGATAAAGTAGAAGTCTCAATAGCAGGAAACAAATTAGCAATATATTGAGAATCAGTATATAAATTAAATGCCTGAGACACCTTTTCAAAGGCAGTAATGATTGCAATAAGTTCAGTTTTTTGAGCAAAAGTCTCAAAAGTTTGCTGCACTATAGGTACATTATTGCAAATAATAGTAACTGCAACTCCATTAGATGATCTATCAGTAAATATTAAAGATGCATTTGATAATGGCTCTTGAGAACACTTTTTAGGAAATATAAATTTAACAAAATTTCTCCATGAAATCATAATCAAAAACCAAGGCTTAGAACCTTTTGTACAACAATCAGGAAATTTTGTCTGGTAAAAAGTAAGGCATATCTACATTTTTCTCACATAAAGTGGGACTATTTTTCACAAAAGCCTGGCAGGCATGACTGAAATGTCCTGATTGACTGCAAGTGAAATAATGTTCTTTTGCCACGGTAATAAGAAATTTATCATCTATAGAAGCATTATTATATCTCTTTAAAAACTATAAACAAGTTCTTCCTAGTATAGTGGCAACAATAACAATACCTTAGATATGGGCAGGAGCTACATCTACATAGGTTTTAATGAAATTGGCTAAAGATCCTGTTTTTCTAATGGGTCTAGCAATGCTTGATAGGTTGGGTTTGCAATAAACCCAGCTTATCTTAGAGCAGCCTTTTGGTAGCAAAAAGTAAACCTGTGTAAAATAAGTTTTACCTATCATAAACTTAGAAAGCATTAAGCCTGTTTTTTTTTTTTTTTTAATATTATAGCCAAATGACCTGTGTAGCCTTTTCTTAATAAGTTGTCTATAAAAGTAAATATTGTTTTGGAGTTAAGCTTAACTTTGTTCTATATAAAAGGGAGTTATCTGTTTTGTAGCAGTTGAATTAACTAGTTACAAAGTATAAGGGGAAGTTGAACTGAAATTTTCGACTGAGTTATTAGCTCTTAAACCAATTTAAAGGTTGGGGGAGTGTAGGATTTTCTGGAAAATTACCGGGCAGGCTTCCGAGGGAAAAGCTTCAAGATTAATTGTCCTTGTTTATTATATTTAGATTTACATTCACGAGCCCAATGAAAACCCTTTTGGCATTTTGGACACACAGTTTTTGGCCTAGGATTATTTTCTTCTTTATTATTATGTGGGCAGTTACGGCTAAAATGCCCAACTTGACCGCAAGAAAAACATTGTCCTTTAGTGGTATTATCAAAAGATTTCTTAGGAGCAGGATTTGAGCCATATCTCTTTAAAAACTGTGAATAAGTCTGGCCCTTTAGGGCTGCAGCAAATGCTATGCCTTGAATATGGGCTGGGGTAGTATCCACACATGTCTTAATAAAATCAATTAAAGTTCCAGTCTTTCTAATTGGGCGAAGTAACGCCTGACAGGTGGTATTGGCGTTCTCAAAAGCCAGCTGTTTGGTCAGCAAGTCGGCTGCTTCTGCATGAGGAATTACTTTAGCAATAGTGCTTTCCAGCCTAGCAACAAAATCCTCGTAAGGCTCAGAAGCTTGTTGTCTGATATTTGAAAGAAATGCCTGTTTAGATTCAGAAGCAGGAAGATTTCTCCATGCTACTAAAGCACATTTGCTGACCTCTTGCAATGCATGTTGCGGTATTTTCACCTGGTCTTCAGTTGAATAATATTCTCCAGTCCCCATCAACATGGAGATAGTATATTTATATGCCCCTCTTCTAAATGCTGTTTCTGCAACAACTCGCTTTACATTATCCTCATAATCAGCCTTCCACAATAGATACTGACCAGGAGGCAGACAAGACCTTGCAGTTTGTTGCCAATCATAAGGAGTCATCCATTCAGCAGATAAAGAGTCAACCAGTTGTAAAGTATATGGGGAAGTAGGGCCAAAATTTCTAACAGCCACCTTCAACTCTTTTAATAACTTAAACGGGAGGGGCTCCCAATGTGGGGGAGCTTCAAAGTTAGGATCTACTGTTTTTAAAGTTGCCACTGGGCAAGTCAGGGAAATATCTCCTAATTGCCTGGCTATAGCTGCTGCTCCCAAAAATCCACCATGACGACAGGGAGGTAATTGTGGTCCCATAGTTGGCCCTCTCCTTTCAGAGACTTTAGGTGGGGACGGAGGGGCAAATGGAGTAGCAGGAACAGATGACATAGGCCCAGGAAGCTGGTTCTTACATGTTGCTTCCTTTAAATCATTTTGGTCATCACTTAAATTGCTATCAGTTTCATCCTCAGAAATATTAGTTGCAGATTTGCGGTCTGACTTATCTGCAGCAGGCTCTGCAAGAGGAGTTTGTTTTGGCTTCTTTATCCTATTTATAAGGCAAACTGCTTTATGAACAGAATTTAAAGCATCTTTAAATAAATTCCTTAAGGGAAAGACATCTATTGGGGTCCTTTTTGACCCATAATGGTTATAACAAGGTTTTATCTCTTTTCTTAACCCTTTCCATGTGTTTAAACTTAAAGTTCCTTCTTGAGTAAACCAAGGGAAACACTCTTGATTAAAATAAGAAAACTGTTTCAGCTGTTTAGAAGTAGCAGCAGCACCTCTCTTATTTAACCTCTGTTTAACTACATCTATAAAGAGCCCTCTCTCTCGGGACTCGATATGGCCCATGACTTCTCAAAAATAAAAATAAAAGTTCTTTGGTTACTTACTCTTCTCTAAATTGGCCTTTCTCTGCCAACGGACCCCGGACGTCCTTGAGTAAGAAATCTAGTTCCCTCCCGAGTATCTACTATTTCTCTCTATAATTAAATTATAACGCAAAAGGCAGCTTACCAATCGGGAGTCCCTGTTCAGGCGCCAATTTGCTGAAGGCCAGCTTCAGCAAAGATGTTAAGTTCTTCCCGTTTTGGTGCTGAAGGGAACGTCGACGACAGGAATAATCCACACACAAGTCAGGTTGTAGAAAATCTTTCTACTGTTCTCCTTTTACTTTTCTCAGTATGGTTTTTTTATACATTTCAACAAGCACAGTAATTCACATTTTTTCTTAGGGAGGTAACATAAAGGAATTTCAGTAGAGAAGATTACAATAAAGGGTTTCCAGGAATTAACTATACAATAAAAATTTCCAGTAACTAACAGTAAAGAATGTTAGGAATTAACTATAACAAAGAATTTCCAGTAATTAACTGTAAAGGGTTTCAGGACAAGCACTGAGACAGCATAATACTGCATATCACTAATGTGGGAAAAGATCCAAATCCAAATTTGAAGTACAATTTCTATTGAATATATATAGATTTACACCATCATAAATTTGAAATATAAAACCCTAAGTCAAACCAACACAAGTCAAGAACCACGTGTATACATTATTTAGGTTTATAGTTAAGATTTATAATTAAGTTCAGGTATGTGCCTATCTGATATTTGGTTCTATTCCTAAGAGGTGTTACTGTTCAAAGAGCATAGATAATACTGTCAAAAATTAATAAAAATAAGAGGATTATTTGTATTTCTTAGGAACTGTGCTAAGGTCAGAGTTCCCAGAAATAGTTTTTCAAATTATTTTGCCTTCCTTCTCTTATTCATTTCCCTCATATTTAAAAGTTACTTTCACGATTTTGTCCTCAGAAAACCCTGAAACATAAACAAAGCACTTGGGACCTTAAGTTTTTCCTCCTTATCACCATCTCACCTCAAAACTTCAGTGAGTCTCAATCAATTGCACTTAAGCTCCTTCTTTTCCTCCTCTAGGCTCTCTGACTAAGTCTGTCTCTTTACATTCTTAGATCTAAATTAGCAAAGCCAAAAGAATCCCCTTGACAGATATGTTCTTTCTTAGAGAAACTAAGAAAACATAGGGCTAGAACTTAAATCTTCTTAAAGTAACAGAAAATATCAAATTCTGAGAAACAAACAACACTAGTAACAAACAAGTGGTAGCAATGCTTAAAGTATTGTATCATTATGTGTGCAATGTGTGAATGTACACACACACACACACACAAACACACACACAAGTGCACACACAAATCTAGTATAGAGCTAAACATTAACCCATATAAGTACAAATACAACCATTGCAGTATTTTAAAGATATATGGAATTTCATTGTTTGATTTAACATCATTTATTTAATTGTTCCCCTATTAATGGTTATTTTAACTCTTTATAGTATTTTATTTTGAAAATAGTCACAAATTTTTTGATTTGTGAAAAATATATACACATAGTCTCTGGTGTTAATCCAGTCTTTAAGAAATACAAATAAAACAGTTATTTTCATTAAATCATTTTTAATTCTGTATATATGTGTGTGTATATAGCAACACATGTAAATAGCAACTTCTAGGGATTTTATAAATGTATCATAGGAGAGTATAGGGCATATATATATATATATATATACATATATATGTATATGTGTACATATATAGGATATATATATATATATATATGGAGTATATATATAAGTGTATATGTGTGTATATATATATGTATATACATATATATATATATATATATATATATATATATATATACTTATATATGTATATTTATATGTATGTATCCCCTAGATGTTAAATTTCTGGGTCAAACAACACATAAATTTAAAATGTTGATAATGTTGAACTGATTTACCATCACCCAGAAGGTGCACCAAGGCACTTTTTTCCTATCTTCACCCATTTTAAATATTTTTCAATCTTTTAAGTGATGAATATTGTTTTGTAGTTTTTAAAATTCACAGTAACTCAACCATGTTTGAACTTGAACATATATTTTCTTGTTTTTATTGTTGATTTGTGTGTTTTTCTGTGATTTTTCAGATTTGTCATCCATTTTTCCTATTGCATTGTATTTTTATTGTTGATATATAAAATCTCTATACATTAAGAAATGTAATAGTTTGTCACATATGAGGATGAGAAAATTTTTTCCACTATGTCATTTGCCTTTTGACATTTTGTGAACCTAAATTTGAAAGTTTTATAATACAATTAAACGATTTGTAATGTCTTTTAGATTTTGCATTGCTCTCAGAAATTTGTACCCACACAAATATTATTTTTTAAAAATCTGGTTTTTGTCTAGCTATCTTTTTTTTTTTTTTTTTTTTTACTTTTACTTTTTGGGCAATATTTTCCTCACTGGCTAGCAACTGTCATTTTTGTGAACATTGATTTTTAAAAATTCCATCTTTCTCTCACAAGTTTGAAATTCTAAATGTATAATGTGGTCTCACAGATGTATGCATCTGTTTCTTCATCTTCTGTTCTATTGTTTCTTCATACATCATCTCAAAGTTCTGTTAATTACTATAACTTTATAAAAAATATTTATATATTCCTCATTAATATTTTCTCATCATTTTTCAGATGTTTCCAGTTCTGCTTTTTCTCCACATCTCCATTTTTTTTCACAAACTCAATAAAACTACTTGTAGTCACTATCTTGATTTCCTCTCCTTCAATACATTCATACACATAGTAGTTTCTGATAATTCTAAAATTCCTTTTAGAAGCCCAAATCTCTTCTCTGAGTTCCACCATTGTATTACGTATAATACAATGATCTAATTTATGTGTGTGCACAAGTGAGATAGGATAAAAGTAACTAATATATGAGGGTAAGACTAACCATTGTTTCCTGATGTGTATTTATTTATTCATTCTCTACCTTATCCTTTATAATGCACAATACCTAAGCTAAGGCACTTTGTCTCATGCCATACTGCACATTTATTCCAGAAAGATATTTCACAAGGTACAGAATGAGATTAGTTCTTTTTTAAAAATTTTTATTTATAGTAGTGTGTATTACAGTCCATACTATACATATAGAGCATCTTTTTACACAAAACAGTTTGTAGGCTTATAATGAGTAGTTATTCAAAAAGCCAACTGGTAAAGTTGCACACTTTCCTCTTGGTGCCAGCTCCAGCTGAGCTGAAGATGACAGCTGCCTCACTTCCCTATGAACCATCAAATCTCTTTAAGCCATGAATGAATTCTTATATGAAAACAATATATTGTGTGGGGAGAGGGAGTGGAAATCAGTTTATTTCACAAGTGTGACACCATTTCCTTAGAATGCTGCTAGGGATACTTCAGAGTGGGAAGAATTAGTATGCTAACCAGGCTATTCTGGAGCCACTCATCATAGGCTCAAATTGCCTGTCCATATGAGACTGTCAGCCACAAGAACTATGTCACTGATTTTAAAGACAAAAACTGAGGGTCTGAAGTTGTTCTATTCTTAATGTATGGGGTGTAGATGTAATCAATGACATTACTAAAAGTCATGTCTGTGTAGGGAGCATAGTGTCCTACTTATAAATGTGGAACTTCATTAGGGCACCCACCCATTGCTATCTCACTTTCCCTTTGAGAAAGCTTTCTGCCATTTGTCATAATCAGGCCTGTAAGTCTGATTTTGGCAAGCCTAAGCTGTCTGCAAAGTAGATGAAGCTTCAGAAGCAAAAAGTCAATCAAGACAACACCATAGTTAAAAGGAAGATTTAAATCACCTACTATACCTCCCACATTTTGAATATAAAAAGTAATGACAGCCTAGATGACAATGCTTTTTACCCACTATCCCACCATATTTCTGTGCCAACTGAAATAAATTTATTTTATAATAAACAAAAAGTGAAGGTATGCCAAAGAAGTGGTTTCACGTGGGTGACACACAAGAACGACACTAATAAAGGTGTTTCACATGATATCTTCTGAATTAAAGTGGAAACCAGGATATAATCACATCAGGAATGGCAAAGTAAGGACCTCCAAAATTTTGTTCTTCCATGAAAATACTTATAAACAATGAAAATACTTATAAAAATTGTCAAAACCAACTCTTTTAGAAATATAGACATCAACAACACTTGTTTAAAACCAGCAACCTAGCAGCTGCTATATGATGAGGCATAAGTTGGAACACTCCACAATATTCAGTCTTCAAAGAATTAAGTGCAAATGTGTTCTCTTTGGGTTATGTTGCAAAAACAATCAACAGCAATTATTTAATACCACAGCCTCATGAAGTTGTGATATCAATGAGGATAAACAAGGGATTGGTCAAAAGTTAATATAAATACCTGAGGAAGAAAATGTACATAGGAATGTTTAAAAACTGCATGTTTTCCTGAGAAGCTAAAAGACAGGGCTGTGTGAGTGCCCAGAAATGCCTGCAAAGACTCAAAGTATCCACTTCTGACTCATCTTAGAGTTCTACACAAGCAGAAAGTGAATGCTAAAGCAGAATTTTAAATTGCCTGATGAGCATAGAATGCATACTTAAGCCTATAGAGAACCTTGCAAAAATATAGCAGAAATATTGGTACAAGCTTTTAAGTAAATCTTTGTTCAATCATTATCTAACCACTCCATCTATTTAGATTATCAGAGAACCAGACTGTGAAAGTATGAGGAAGATGGTAGCTTAGTATCAGAGATATGTAGTCAATGAGAGGCTCAGACTAGGAAGCTGTGTGTATAGATACTATTTTTGACATATGGTATTTCATTTTAAAAGTCTTTAAATATGTCTTATATTACTATGACATGTTTTACTTTTCAATCAGGTTAATACCATGGGGCATTAGATAATAATATTGCAAATACATCTCTGGAGAGCAATTTACACAATGGCTGACATCAAGGGAGGACTAAATGCTCCTGTCAGATGCAAGATTCTGCTTGAGCTCCATTTATCACAAGAATCACTATGCAAGTCAAGGTCCTACCAACCAACCAGAGATAAGTAGAATGGGCAGTCTTATGCTTGATCCAATTAGCTACAACTTCATTTATTTGTTGTTGTTGAATCTCCATCCTATACAAATTTACCAAACTTTATCCCATCAGTTTTCAAGAAGGTGAGTAAAGACAAATATTATGACTTCATGGGCATGGAGAACCAAAGAAGTGTTTCTCTTAAATTTGTCTATTATTTATCCCAGAGAACAATTACAATTAAGTGTCTGATGTTGTTAAATTTTCTAGAATAAAAGGAATTTTTCACAATATTAACTTACTTCTCCATGAGGAGAAAGAAACTTAATAGAAATTTTTAGAAGACAGATCCCTATTTTAAAACTTAAGAAAAAAAATAACTAAAAAAGTAATTATTAGCTATATGCAATTCATTAAACTAGTACACTTACATTTTCACCTCATTCTCTTTTTCTCTTACACACACACACACACACACACACACACACGTAATTAACTAACCTTTCAGCACTAGATAAGATTAGTAGAAAGCTATTTTGTGTGCTAGTAGTCCCACACTTGCTTATAGAACATTATTCCCTAAATCCTATGCGTAGCCATTTTAATCAGGAGGTTCTGGGGAAGTGTTTAATATTTTTATATCCCTTTTTCCTCAGTCATGGTTGATTAGATTTTCAGAGCTGATGGAATGGGGCAAACCTTAGTATTCTAACTCTACAATTGCATGACACTATCCAGAGGCAGGCACATGATTGAAGCTTAGTAAAATAGAATCCTAATTGAATTATTTTGAAAACTGAAATGGAGCAAAGAGATGCAGTCCAATTTGGAGTATGACATAGAAATATGATGCATAAGAAATGCTCATGGACATGTTTTCCATAGTGTGGAGAAAATCAGGTTGGGTTAATAAAATAAACACACAGACAGAAGTAGAAATAAGAGACAGAGAGAGTGTACATGCCATTCGAGTTCTTTGTTCCAGTTATCCTTGAGGCCATTTGCACCACTGCCATTTTCATGGTTACATAAACCTTGTAGTCAACCATCCTGATTGCTTCAGCTGGCTATAATTAAATTTCTATCACTTGCAACTAAAAGATACTTGACTTACATTGAAAGAAATTTAATCATAACCAAACTGAACAAAGGAAAAGGAACACATTAGGTAGAAAGGAACTTAGAAAGAATATGTTATGTGGACTTTGAGGGATCCATACGCTATTACCTGTCAGAAAAAGAGCATTATCTTGTAGTCAGAATAACATCAAAATCCATAATAGAATTCAACTATATATCAGGGGAGAAAAATGGCCTGTAGTCATGAATTTAGGAGTTGATAAATAAATCAAATATATATATATAGTCATACAACCTTTGAAAAAGGTAGTAAGAATATACAATGATGAAAGAATGGTCTTTTCATCAAAAGGCACTGAACTACAAAAAGAATCTGGACTGCTACCTTTACCATATACAAAAATCAACCTAAAATGGATTATAGATGCAATCGTAAAAACAGAAACTATGAAACTCCTTGAACAAAGCCTAAAGAAAAATCTTCTTGACATTTATCTTGATAATAATTTCTTCTATATGAAACCAAAAGCACAAACAAAAACACACAAGTAGTGCTACATTAAACTAAAAAAATCTGCTTGACAAGTGAAATATTAAATAGAATCTGGGACAACTTGTTATTCACATGTAGAAAAGTTAAAGTAGACTCTTATCTCTCACTCAGCACAAAAAATGAACTCAAAATGGATCAAAGGCTTTGGAATTAGACCAGAAACTATGCAACTCCTACTTGGAAACTTAGGGTCAATACTCCAGCTTTTAGGCAGGAAATGACTTTCTCAATAAGACCCCTAAAGCTCAAGAAATAATGCCAGTATGAGTAAATGGGATGGCATCGGATTAAAAATTTCTGCACAACAAAGGAAACAGGGATGTGAAGAAAGAAATTACAGAATAGGAGAAAATCTTTGCTAGCTATTCTTCTGACAGAGGATTAGTATCTAGAATATAGGAGTTGGGGCTATAGCTCAGTGGTATAGCATTTGACTAGTGTGTGTGAGGCACTGGGTTCAATCCTCAGCACCACATAATAATAAGCAAAGCCATTCTGTCCATTTACAGCTACAAAGAATTTTTTTTAAAAAAGAATATCTAGAATATAAAAAGAGCTCAAAAAACTTCACAGCAAAAACTCAAATAACCCAATTAATCCAATTAATAAATAAGTAAATGAATTAAACAGACACTTCTCAAAAGAAGAAATACAAATGGCTAACAAATACATGAAAAAATGTTCATTATCATTAGCAATTAGGGAAATGCAAATCTAACCTACACTGAGATTTCATGTCAGGACCAGTCAGAATGATAGTCATCAAGAATACAAATAATAATGAATATTGGATAGGATGTTGGTGGGACTATAAATTAGTACAATCACTATGGAAATCAATATGGCAGCTCCTCAAAAGACTAGGTATGGGACTATTATATGACCCATCTATATCACCTGAAGAATTAAAGTCATCTTACTACAGTGATACATTCATAGTAATGTTAACAGTAACACAATTCACAACAGCCAAAGTATAGAATCAAACTAGGTTTTCATCAACAAATGAATGGATAAAGAAAATGTGATATGTGTGTGTGTGTGTGTGTGTGTGTGTGTGTGTGTGTGTGTGTATTTTATGAACTTTATTCAGGCATAAGAAAAATAAAATTATGTCATTTGCAGGAAAGTGGATCAAACTACAAACCATCATGATAAGCAAAATAAGTCAAACTCATAATGCCAGGGGTCATATATTTTCTCTCATATGGAGAATCTAGAGAAAGAAAAAGGAAAAAGAGGGAGGGGTGGATATCCTAAAAATGAAAGGGAGAACAGCATCAGTAGTGGAGAAGGGACCAAGCAGTGGGACTCAGGGAGAAAGGGGCAAGTGCTGGGGAGTGATATTGGCCAAATTATATTGTTATATTGTATGCATGTATGAAAATGTTACAATAAATCCCATCAATATGTATAACTACAATGCACCAACAAAAAAGCTGGAAAAACTCAGCAATGTAGTAAGGTCCTGAGGAACTTGGCAAGACCCTGTCTCTAAATAAAATAAAATAGAGAAAAGGGCTGGGGATGTGGCTCAGTAGTTTAGCACATCTGAGTTCAATACCCAGTACCAAAAAAACAAAAAAGAAAAAGAAAAAAAGAACCAAGACTTATATTCATAAAATTCTCATTAAATGTATATGAATAAAAACCTATAAAAATTGAAAACTATAGAATCAAAAGACAACTTGTGGAATGGAATAAAAGCAACAAGTGAGCAATTTTCAGAATATATAGAACAGCTAAAACTCAATAACAAAATGATAATAAAGATACTGATAATATTTTCAACCAATATGGGCAAAGGACTTAAAAAAGAGACATTTCTTCAAAGAAAATTTTCAAATGACCAACAAGCATATGAAAAGATGCTAAATAATATAAATTATCTCAGAAATATAAATCAAATCTGCAATGATATAGCACCAAAAATCCTTTACCATATATGATCTAGCAATCCCATTTCTGTTTACATATTCAAAATAATTAGAATCAGGGTCTCCAAGAGATATCTGCATTTCCACGGTACATTGCAGTATTATTTACTTTAGAGCAGATAAGGAAGCAAATCAAGTGTCTGCTCACAAATAAATGAATAAAGAGAACATTGTATGTACATACAATGGAATATTAACCAACCTTAAAAACAGGGAACTATGAATTTGTGACCAAAGGGATAAACTTGGAGAACATTAGACTAAGTGACATAAGCCAGCCATAGGACAAATTCTGAATGATTCCACTTGTATGTGATATCTATAATAGTTGAACAGAAATAATAGATGTTTCTAGGAGCTGGAATAGAAGGTAAATTATGTGCTATTAGTTAATGTTTGCTTAGTTTCAGTTATGCTATATGAATAAATTCTAGGGATCTCCTATGCAACACAGAACCTACAGTTAATAATAAATTGTATGGTGCATTTAAACATTTTAAGAGGTAAATTGCACATTAAGTATTCTTATCACAAGCACATAAAAGAAACCCACAGTCATTATGAAGGAACATGAAACTTTGGGAAGCGATGAGTATGTCTGTTATTTTGGTTGGTTAATGGTATCATGGGTATCTGCATATGTCCAAAGTCCTCAAACTGCACATATTAAATATTCAGTTCTTTGTATATTGATTATAATTCAATGAAGTTGTTTATAAATAAATAAGTAAATAATAAATTAATTAGGGAAAATAGTTAAAATATATCATTGCTCTCTAAAGACATGGGACAGAAGAAATCACCCAAGGAAAGAGTAAAATATGAAAAGGAGAACCTTTGGACAGAAAACTGAAGAACAATACATTGAATGGATGAGGCTGCTGGCAAAGGAGCAAAGAATAAACATTTAAAATAGTAGAAAAACCTAAAGATAATCATTTCAGAAGCCAAGGAAGAAAAGTGTACTAAATATGCTACAGGAGAGTGGATTAATGTAAGAGTTAAATGACAAATGCAGGGAAATATCAAAAGGCTGTTTTGTCAGTCCAAGCAAAAAATAATGACAGCAACTGAAAGATGTAGTGGTCAGGAGATGCTAGATAAATATTTAGGAGTTAATATTGTGAGGTACAGTCATGCACAACATAATGATGTTTTAGTAAACAATGGACCCGGTATTCAGCATTGGCTCCATATGATTATAATGTAGCTGAAAAATTCCTATCATATAGTGATGTGGTATAATAATGCATTACTCACATGTGTGTGGGCATGTTGATATAAACAAAGCTACTCTGATGCTGGTCATAGAAATAAATTGTGTATACATTTATGTACAATACCTAATACTTGATAATGATAATAACAATGACATGTTACTGGTTTATATATTTACTCTACTATATTTTTTCCTAATTTTTAAATGTACTATTTCTACCTATTAATTTTTATGGTAAAAGTATATGCCTTGTTATATGAATGATATCTTATATAGCTCATGTTCACTGTGTGATATAGTTTGGATGTGAAATGTCCCACAAAATCTCACATGTGCAAGAGGGTTCAGAGAAGAAATGATTGGGTTCTGAGATCCTTAACCAGATCAATGAAATAATCCCTTTATGGGATTAACTGAGCAGAGACTGAAGGCAGGTGGGGTGCGGCTGGAGGAGGTGCATCATTGGGGGTGTGGCCATGGTATATATATTCATATCTGGCAAGTGAAGTCTCTCTCTGCTTCCTGATCATCCACCACTCTTCCTCCATGATGTTCAGCCTCACCTTGAGCTCCAAGGAATAGATCCTGTTGTCTATGGACTGTGACTTCTGAAATCGTGACCTCCCAAATAAACTTTTCTACAATTGTACTAGTCAGGTCTTTTAGTCACAGCAGAGAAAAAGCTGACTAAAACACCATGTCTTCAAAATGTATCATTTTCTATTGCACTTGATTTAACCTCATGTTGTTTTGTTCATCATGGCCCTAGGAACAATATGTTATGCCACATATATACATGCCATATAACCTTGATGTGTAGTAAGCTATACTATACCATCAAAGTGTAAATACACTCTATGATGTTTGCACAATGATGAATTCAAACAACACATTTCTCAAAACATACCTCCAATCATTAAGCAGTGCACATCTGTATTTCATAATTAATGGATGTAAGACATCAGAAAGATGAAATCATAGAAGCTGCTCAGATTTCTGGCTAGGATTATTGAGTAAATGACTAGTGCCATTCAGATAGAGGTTCCATGTAATGAAGACAGGGATGAATTGAGTTTTGAATATGTTTATTTTTAAATGCCTACTCATCATTCAAATGTATAAGTAGACAGTCAAATATGTAGTTTTGAAGTTCAGAGAAAATAATTATGTTACAGATATGATATTGTGATTTGACTGCTTATAACTGAATTCAGGAAGTGTAGGGCAAAATGAGATACAAAAAGGGACAAGGTTAGATCCCTGTGGATCTCCAGTTAGATCACTGTGATCTCCCACTAGAAAAATCAGCCTACAAAAGAGAATAAGAAAAAGCAACTAGAGAAGTGGGAGAAGAGCCATAAATGCATACCCTTTCAGTGGCCAAAAGAGTGTTCATGAGAGAGTAGTCAAATCTGTCAAACATAATTGATTTGTTTAGTAAAAGGAAGTGGTAACTGCAGAGTAAATAATTTTGTGGGAAAAATAATGATGAAGGAAGAGGGACAGAAATTTAGATTGTTTCCATATCTTGGTTAGTGTGAATAATGCTAAAATTAATTTACACTCCCAACAGAAATGTATAGTTGCATTTTCTCCACATGGTTGCCATCATTTTATGTCTTTTGATAATAACCATTTGTTACTAGATTGAAGTGATATCACTTTGTGGTTTAGATTTTCATTTCTCTAATGACTAGTAATGTTGAACATTTTTATATACCTTTTGGTTACTTCTATGTCTTCTTTTGGGAAAGTCTGTTCAGATATCCTTTGCCCAGTAACTAAGTCAAATACAGAAAAACGAATACCATATGATTTCACTTTGATGTCAGACATAAAATTCAAGTTCACATAAACAGAATGTACAATGGTGTAATCAAAGGTGGGCATGAAGGTTAGAGATGAGGAGATAATGAGCAAAGGGTGAAAAATTCAAGTTATGAAAGATGAATAACTTCTAAAATCTAGTATATTACATAGTGACTATTGTTAATGTTACTGCATTGGATATTTGAAATTTTCTAAAAATAGGTCTTAAATATTTTTGCCACACATACACACACACACACAAGTCACTATGTGTGGTGATAGGTATGTTACTTGGTTTCAATGTACTAATCATTTCAGAAAGTATATGTATTAAAATATCACATTGACCACTTCATATGCAATTTTATTACAAAAAAATATTGAAATGAAAAGTTGCAAAGGAATTAAATAGATCATATCTTTATGAGGTCTTAAAGATAGACATTTCAGGTGAGTAAATCAAGACACTTGCCCCTAACATGAAGGATTAGTTGAACAGGAAAACATTCAGTGAAACTGTATATATCTATTATGTAATACACCTTCTTATTCATCTTCCTATTGGTGGGTATGAGGCTACAACCAGGTTGTGAAGTCTCCTGAATATCGTCCTGAGGAATCTGGGAACTTTTCCATTAGGCTGTGGTAACCATTGACATTGACATGAAAAATTTATATTATAGTGAGATTAAGAGGTCTCTAAGAGTAAAATTAACATAAATGTACAAATCAGGTGACTATCCTAACAGTACAGCTAAAAGATAATAAATGTCTAAAATAAAGCAGTATCAGTGGACTTAGAAATACTAATGAAATTCAATTAATAGGGTATAGATATAAAGTTGGTAAAGATGATAAAGATGACCCATATATAATCCCCCATGTATACATTAATCTTGAGCAAATGGGAGATGGTGGTGCCACATATGGAAATTGGCAACAAGGGAGGGACAAGGATATACAAGTTTGTGGGCACTTACAGTTGAAGTTGAATGCCATGAGGAAAAAAATTAGGTGAAAAATAAGAGCATTTAAGGTATTTCATTGCATAGAGACTTGTTATAAACTCTCAAATCAAGGAACAATTTTGTTTTGAAGATATATTTATGTTTTTACTTTCCCAGACTTAATCTGAATATGTACACACACACACACACACACACACACACACACACACACACACACACACATGAGTACACATATGTATGTATAGCATGCTGTTTATATATATACACATGTACATGTATGTATGGTCATAAAATGCACAGTTTTACCAATTGAAAATGCTTCCCAGCTCTAGGAAACTCTGTGCACCAAGAGTTCTACAGAATAGTTGTATATGTCAATAAGATCACAAAGGATACTTCAGGGGAAAAGTAATGACCAAAGAAACAAGTACATTTAATCTGAACATATTTAAGTGATACTTTTTGTTTGCACTAAAATATAAACAACTCTTTGGCTTGGTTGATTATTAATATATATGCTCAAAACTAAGTACATGTATAAAAATTCAAATGGTGTGAAAATACTTTGTGTAAAACCAGTGACTTGAAAAACTGTGCTCTTTATATGTAATATGAAAGGAATTACACTCTGCAAGCATGCATAACAAATTAGAATGAATAAATAAATAAATACATAAATAGATAGATAAATAAATAAATATCATTCTCCTACTTTTGGATAAAACATTACCCAATCTAAATACTCATCTCAAGTATGCAGTACCCTGTGTTCATCTTGATAGGCTGAGTTTGGTTGCCTTTGTAGAGCATTGGAATGTGCAAGCTTTTCAAATCAATTTCAAATTGTTTCATTTGGTTGGGGAAACTTGTTAACACTTTAAATGAAATTTTTGGAAAATTTTATATCATATTTGTTTATTGAGTCAGAGTGACAGATGAGTTTGTGTATATATTCTATTTGAACTGCCACCTTAAATCAAGGGAACCTAAATTGGAAACTTCATTTTTTGTATGCTTTGTGACCAATTTTGACATCTGGTTCAGACACAATTTAAATTAACCTATTTTCATCAGTGATGTGGTAAATGTAGAACTCTCTTCATCTTGCAGATAAGATTTTTTTTTTAGTTTATCAGTTGTTTTCTTTTAAATCATTGGCTTTTAAATATTTTAGGTTGTAGAAAGAGTCTATTATAGTTGGAATACATTAACTCCAGGCAGTAACATATGTGATGTAAGACTAGAACATATTATGACTGGAAACATAAATCTAGAGATGCCAAGCAAATTATCTCCTCTGTGACCTTGAATAGGTGTTGAACCACCCCAAGGCACAAGTTGTCTCTACACAATGCAAACTTGGGGTTGTTTGGAGACATTCAGACAATTAACTTCATTCAGAAAGTCTTAGCTTTATGTTCCTACCCTGGGTAAAGTTACTCTTCTCCATTCTCCCATATCAATCTAAGGTACTCTTATCACTATCTTTGCTATGTAATTCTGTCCTTAATACATGATTTCTGTACACAGGACTTTAGCATGAGGATTTTACAATGTCTTATTTATCTGTTGGCCAAAAATGGATAGCAAAGGTCTTAGAACCATAGTAAGTAATCAGTATAGCTTTATTATATTCAACTGAAGATTTCTTCTTTTCATTTTAATTACTTTGTGTAGGGTTGATCACTGGTCTATGCAGCTTGATCAGCAAGACATGCCATATTGTGCCCTTTTTAAATATCAAACATTCTAAAAGTTCAGAAGAGTTCTCTGGCCACTCAGAACATTGATGCTGTATTACAAAATGGTAATTTAATTTGCAATATAAAGACCCTATAGAGGTTGTTATCCATTCTGACTGATTATATAGCTAAAGCCATACCATGCATAATGAATGTATTTTCTGATATAAAATCCCTGAAAAATATAAATGATGTGAAAGGAAGATGTAGGCCCTCCAGCATCAAGATAATCAGAAACTCACTCAAACCTCATCCTAGGGTAGACAAGTTAGCAACTGAATGATGATTATATATACAAATAAGTATCATTATATTTCTTTAGGTCAGAAAGAAAGTGAAAAAAATCCTTCAAGAACTTCAAGTTTAAGCATATTCTCCAGAGCAGTTTTGTAAGAGTAAATACAGACCAATGGCACAACATGTTGAAATGAAAAATGATCTCAATTATTCAAATTAATTTTAAGTCAAAATTTCAGTAAGAATACATTGTGTGTATGGCAGAGTCCTTGGTATTCCATAGGGAAGAGAAAGCTAAAACAGATTCAGTTCCTCACCTTACAATGCTCATTATCTAGGGAAATACAAGAATTCAGGTCATTATAATATCACAGTGATGAAAATGGACGCTAGAGTCAAGGTTCATGGCACTGTAGGAACATACACAAATAGAGGAGAAATACATTTTGACACAGGTTGAAGAAAGGATGCAAAAAGAAAGGAACATTTAAGGTGGACATTCTCTTGAAAAACAGGTAGCATTTAAAGAAAAGACATGAGGAAGAATGGTAGAAGTATAGCTTGAAAGTGTGAAGAAGCACTTTGGAAACCTACAGTTTGTCAATTCAAATGGAGCTGAAACATTGTTTAATGGATAGACTTGATGTTTGTTGTTTTGACTTGCCAGAATTTCTTGTCAATTTCCACGAGTAATGGCAACCTCATTATTTTCTGGAATTGATATTGCTCTTTCCATTCATGAAGTTCAGGTAGAATTGAACTTAACTCCAGAGGTCCAACAGAAAATCCAACAAAGAACTGGCCAATTATTTCACTGAAGCCCCTTAACCACATGTTTGGTTCAGGAGTAGGCTGATCACTCCAAGTGTCAAATTAAAATGAATGACTTGATATGCACAGAATTTAGTAGGAAAGGACATTTGTTTTTCCACTGTACTTGCATTTGTAAACCTTGAGATTCTTCAGGAATGTGTAAGCTAGGAAATGAAGACAACTCAAGTGAGGACATACCTAAGAGTGGAAATAAATCAAGCCAGGATAACATGGTTTGGGCCCCTAGCTCAAGTCTCATCCACAGACATTGTTATGTAGCAATCTAACAATTTATCTTTTTTTGAAGGTCTGTTTGTTTTGGGTTTTCTTTCACTTGTATCCAGAAGGGCCTAATACTCTTAGGGCATGATGATGAATGAAAAACAGTGAAATATGGAAAATTATTGTATAACTTAACATCAGAAACTTGCTACATCTGTCATATTTTTATCCCCTCAAACACATAGGCTGCTTTCTAGAAGATTCAAACACTGTTGAAGGGTAAGTAACCAAAGTATGAAATATAAGAACAGAGGACCTCAGTAGTGTATTGACCTTCTGCTGTGTTACCTCATTTCCCCCATCTTTTTAGCAACCAAATAACAAGAAGTCATTCTTCCAGATTCTAAATTCCCTATTAGTTCACTTCCAAAAGGAGCAGAAATGGTACCACAATCACTTAGAATTTGTGTGTGATATAGTTTGCAAGAATAGCTTTGACTATAATTATCTGAGAAAATTGTACAATTTTATATGCATGGATACAAAACTTTGTGACCTCACTAAAAATGTGCTGCCCTTAGTTATGTTAAAAATATAAAAATAAAGGTGAGGTTGATGGGAATAATGAAAGTTCCTTTTAGCAGAGGACTGTAGGAGCCTTTAAAATGTTAATAACAATAATACTCACTGTTTTTATAACATTTCAGTTATTACCTCTTAAAACATTAACTGGATTCCTACTGTGCTAGATATTTTGCAGATATAGATGAATCTGTTGTCCCAGCCTTAAAGGAACTCAAAGTTCTAGGAGGATAGATAAGATTATCTTTCTTTTTTCATTCAGCCAAACTGCTTTCTATATGTCAGACACTGTTAGGTACTGTGGATTGAGCAAGAGAAATTATCAAAGGCAGAAATTGGGCCTGAACTGGGGAGGCTATGTATTGAGCAAATGTCAGAAAAAGAGCAGGGTGAAGTGATAGGTTCATTAGTATGTGGTATCAAAAATACAGCAAATTGGATTATGCCAACAAAGAGGCTCCACTATGCTTGGAGTTATTGTTATATAATTGACAGTGACTCTGACAAGGAGTTTCTTGTTTGCTTTTATCTTCTTATTTTAGAATTATTATGGATGCAGGAAGGTGAAATATAGTACACACAGGTCCTCTGCACCTGTCATCTAGTTTCTCCAAATAATTACAACTTATATAAGTACATTATCAAAACAAAAACATTGACATTGATTCAACGTGTGAATACAGCTCTATATGATTTGATCACATATATAGATTGGTGTCATCAATATCCATGTAAAGATACAGGACTATTTTTCACCACAAAGCTCTCCATCATGCCACCTCTTAGTAGTCACAATCATTGCACCCCAAACTCTAACTCCTGGAAACCACTAACATGGTTAGTTTTCTGTGGTTTCTGACAAGGGGTTTCTAATCCCAAATTTAATGATGATACCTTCAAATCTAGTGGTGAATCTGTGTGTCAACAAAATTCTTAAGAACATGAAGGTCTCCAAATGACCACATTGTCTCTGATTTTCAAGTCTGAATGAAGGTAGCAGGGCATGAGCTTTCTGTATATAGTTACAACATGATTTAATAATAGAAAAATAACAGTAAAAGAAAAGAGGACTCCAGTAAAGTGTGTATTGTTCATGTTGATGGTGTTGCTTTAACATGTATTTCATCATTATTCAAGATAGGATCATATTATTAGGAAGATGCTTAAATATTAAGTTTATTTTTAAAATTGTTTTGGAATAATGATCTCTATATGCTTCATTAACTAGTGTCTGGAGAGAGACTACTTAATCCTCAATAAAATTGATATGGATATTTATTGTGAATTATCATGGGTGGTGATGTGGAGATGGGATGGTGAGAGAGTGTAGTGTGAAGGAAGGGTACAATCAAAGCACTATATATGCAGGAAATGTCACAGTGAAGCCCATTAATTTGTACAATTAATGTGAGTTAACAATTATAATTTTAAAATCACCACTTTCATGGACCTCATCAATTCATCAATGTATATTTGCTTTAGATACAACATTCCCCATGGTCAGTGATCTGGGTGAAACTGTGTGCATTATACATGCAACTTCCTCACAGGTTTTTGGGAAATTAGAATAAAATTCTGGCTATTTTTCAAGATAAAATTATTTAATCTTTAGGATACTGTTCTCCTAGGGAAACCCATTGTCTTAGACAACTGCTGAGTAACAAATATAATCATTTGTGTATATGAAAAGTTGGGTATAACACAGATATCTTTCTGTGCCAGAAAGAGCACATGTTAAAAATAAAAGAAATAATTATGAACTAGATTAATAGATGTATAGAGAAAGAGGTTGAGAATCTGCCATTGGTAACTTTTGGCAACAGGTGCAGGATATTCAAACCCTAATTTCTCGTGAATGAGGAATGAACATCTGCTCAGAGTAGCAATGGAAGGGAATACTCAGATCTCTCTTAAATACACTTGCAACAACAGGAACCGTGGGACCATAACCAAGTAACCATCTATGTGCTAGTTAATACTTCACTAACTTTGCATTGAGCTGCCTTTCTACAGCAAAAGTTCCAATTCTGGTTGGGCATTCTGATTACCATTGGAGCTCATTTAAATGCTGATTCCTGTTTAACATCCCAAGAGCAATACATCAGAAAATCCAAGAGTTGTGTTCAAGAATGTGTCCTGTTGCAAAGACCTTTGCTGATTCCAATGTGCAGCCAAGTTTAAAAACCCCTGCTGTAAATGCTTTTCAGTAGAAAAACTATCCAAAACTAAAGTCTCCATTGCTCTCCCTGCTTAATTAAATTAGTCATTCAACCCATTTCACCCTATTTATATGTATGTCTTAAATCCATTTCTTTCTCTCAAGCCTTACTGCAATTGCATTAGAGTGCAGATATCTGAACATGATCATAATAATAGTTGAATGAATCTCTCCCTAGCTTTGATCTTTCACTCTTGCATTTTGTCCTCCACAACTCCAAAATACATTAGACAACGCCTCTTCTGCTCCTGATGATAGACAACATTATTTTAGAGACACTGGAAGGGAGAAGAAGAAGAAAGTGTGATAAAGATGCTCGCAGTGAAGACCATAGTGTGTGTGGGAGAAGAAATAGATTAGATTAGTTATGTGGTTTTGTGTCTGTTTTCCCCAGGAAATATTTATTTCCTTATAAAATGGGAAGATGTTTGTGTTGTATTTTTATCTGACCTTGTCATGACCTTACTAAAAATGTTTCACTTACACTTCCCCCTCCATTGACCTTGTTATAAAGTCTAGCTCCTATGTATAATACTTTATATGATGTCTGATCTGGCTCTTACCAACCTCACCTTACTCATGTTCACTTTTTTCCTGCTTATTCTTCAGTAGTCTTGAGATTCCTATGTCTTCATCAACCTATTGTGTTATCCATGCTCTCCTCTTTGGTACATAGTCTTCTGCTTGAATAATTCCTATTCTTCCCTAATTTTTTTTTCAGTTCAGGTGCCATCTCCTCTAAAAAAAATTGCCCACAAACATCCTCAGCATTAGACATATATAACCATTTCATCTTCTATGTTTCTTCTGTACTATGCAGTCATGTTTATTAATGAACTTAATTACTAAGTTTTAGTTATCATTTAGTGCCCACATTGCTACTGTATGGTCAGTTCTTTGAAGTGATAGCCTGCTTTACATTTCCATGTGCTTAAATGGTTTTGAAAAGCATTAATTATATATTTAATTGCCACTAAATATTTCATAATTTTTGTGACTGGTTTCTGAGATGTCAGGATGATTCCTATATTGCATTTTAGAAGAAATGACATGCAAATCATCTTTATATATAAATATTTTACTGTATAAATGTGTAGTTCTTCTGGAAAAATTTGTAGAAACTGGATGCATTAATAAATGTGGACCATAAGGCCTTTTGATGCAAATTGTAAAATAGCTTTAAAGAAAAAATGGAAAATTTGAACTCCTACCAACATTATGTTCTATCTCCTTATATTCACAGATACTCAGAGGCCTACTTCTCTTTTATAATGACATATTCATCCTTAGTAAAATCACGTAGTGTCACATCTTTTTTTAAAATTTTTAGTTGTAGGTAGACACAATACCTTTATTTATTTATTTTTCATGTGGTGTTGAGGATGGAACCCAGTGCCTCACACATGATAAGCAAGCACTCTGCCACTGAGCCACAACCCCAGCCCATAGTGTCACATTTTTTAATGTAATTTTAGTACTGATATTTCATGAATATCAGTGGCAAACCCTGTCTTATAGAACTCCAGACTTATTATCAAATTGCTTATTGGTGTCTTCACATTATTCACCAAAAGATATCATCTCAAATTTAATAAAATCAAAAAGAATTCCTGATTCCCCCATCAGTACCTGTGCTCTTTCGTAATATTCATCATCTTGGAAAATGGCATCCTCTCACAGCAAGCATTGTAAGAAACAGGATTACATTTGATTTCCTCTTATTTCTCAGAAACCTACAGTCAATCCTTACTATGTACTATAGATGTTACCTCCACAATCTGTTCCAAATTTGTCCACGTATTTTCATCTTCCCTGCTGCCACTATAATTTTGGCCACCACCTTCTCTCAGTTGGACTACTACAAATAGCCTCTGATCTGATCTCCTTGCTTATCTTTCTCCTTACTACAAACAATCCTCCAACCAGAAGCCAGAATAATTATTTTGGCAATTCAAATCAAATGATAGCACTCCTCTGCTTAATATTCTCAATGAGTTTTCTATGGTGCTTTGCATATATCTGACTTTACCCAGTTTTATAAGCTTACATGATCTGACCATTCCAACTTTCCAACCTCATTTTCTTATCATTGTCCCCAGCAATTCAAAGCTGGGGACATTTAGTGTTGTCTATGACCTATTTCCTCTAGTGGAATCCTCT
Source organism: Tamias sibiricus (assembly GCA_025594165.1). NCBI lineage: Eukaryota > Metazoa > Chordata > Mammalia > Rodentia > Sciuridae > Tamias > Tamias sibiricus. The sequence continues at coordinate 133,049,513 of CM046667.1, forward strand.
TCTACCTTTAAAAGATTGGACTTATTATTCAGATTGCCAACTAAATAACATCTCCTTTGAGGCCTTCCCTAACCACTTAATGTTTAAAAGTTACACAAATACGATGATACCCTATTTTAACTCTTTGCACAGTACTTATCTCTGATACTTTTCACATTCTCATTTTTTTATCTATGACCTTCTCACTGAAAGTAATTTCAGTAGAAACATGGCTCTTACATGTCATGATTTATAGTCATTCCTAAAATTTCAAAATGTATCTGACTTATAATAGTTGTCCGATAAATCCTTTTGTTTTAATGTGCTTTAAAACAACTTTACCAAACTAGATACAAGATACTTGTTTTAATATACATAACTTTGTGTTGTACCAGGACCCGAACAGTTTTCATACACTTAACAGCCACGTGCTTATAGTTCTGTTACTATTGTATCCTTATAGCAAAATATCTACTTCATGTCATTTGCCTTTTATTTCTTTTTTATTAGAACATTATAGTTATACATAGTAGTTGAGTTCATTTTGACCAAATCATACATGCATGGAATTTTATTTAATTAATTATTTTTTTTAAAATAAGATGTTGTATTTATAATAGTAGTATGCATTATAATTCATAGTAAACATATAGAGCATCTTTTTACAAAACACTGTATACAATGTATATTCGTACCATTCAAACTTAAATCGTGCATTTAGGATAAAGACATCCATCTTATTCAACCACCTTTTCTTTTTTCCCCTCCATCTCCCCTTGCTCCCTCCCTTCCCCTCCCTCCCCTTTGACTTTTTTAGTGTTCCTCTAACCCTCCTATGTGCCCCGACCTGACACCACTGTGAGTCAGCCTCCTTATATCAGAGAAAACATTCGGTATTTGGATATTTTAGATTGACTAACTTCACTTAGCATTATATTCTCCAACTTCATCCATTTACCTGCGAATGCCATTATTTTCTTTTCTTTTATTGCTGAGTAAAATTCCATTGTGTATATGTACCACATTTTCTTTATCCACTCATCTACTGAGGGACATCTAGGTTGGTTCCACAATCTAGCAATTGTGAATTGTGCTGCTATAAACATTGAAGTGTCTGTGTCACTGTAATATGCTGTTTTTAAGTCCTTTGGAATAGACCCAGGAGTGGGATAGCTGGGTCATAGGGTCCATTCTCAGTTTAAGTTGTTGTGTTTATAATAGTAGTATGCATTATAAGTCATAATAAACATATAGAGCATCTTTTTACAAAACACTGTTTGTATACAATGTATATTCAGGGAAAAAAGAAAAGGTGGTTGAATAAGATGGATGTCTTTATTCTAAACGCATGATTGAAGATTTGAATGGTATGAATATACATGCATGGAATTTAATTTATTCCATTTTAGTCCCCATTCACTCACTTTCCCTCCCCTCCATCCTCCCCCTCTTTTCCTTCCTCTACTCTGCTCTTCTCTTCTCCCTTTCACTCATTTATTTATTTTTGATTGGTGCTTTCTACATATATCTATCACTAAAGGTAGAATTCACTGTGGCATATTTTATATACACATAGTGTGATTTGGTTATATTGATTCCACATTTTCTCTCCTTTCCTCATCCTCCTTCCCTTCCTCTGGATCTCCTTCTTCTACTCCACTAGTTTACCCAATATCTTTATAACATCCAGTGCTTTTTATTTCTTATGGCTACCAGTGTTTTTTCTTATTTATAAGACTGCTTACCCATATTTCACCACCTAATCATTGCCACCATAGTAACATATATTCACAAGTATTCCATATATCTTAATCTTGCACCCATTTAATAATAAATGATTTAAAGTAATATCAGCACAAGTTTTAATTTTTTAGTTATAAATGGACACAATATCTTTATTTTATTTATTTATTTTTATGCAGTGCTGAGGATCAAACCCAGTGCCTCACATGTGCTAGGCAGGTGCTCAACCACTGAGCTAAAACCCTAGCCCTAGTACAGTTCAAAAAAAAAAAAAAAAAAAAAAAAACAACTTCACATAATGGTTGCACCCACTTTTTGCAAAAAAATTGGCACAAATATGTGGCAATTATGCAGTGAAATACAGTAAATGTTTATGGTATATGCCAATACAATGCACATAGTTTTGTTTGTTGATAATTTTGTAATTGAAATATTTAATCCTAATGTAGTTACATATATTGACTTTTTCCTTTGTCACTTATTCCATATTATGTTTAACTTTATACTCCATGTCACATTTAATATTTCCAGTGAGTGGATCAATAGACACTTATACCTTTATTTAGTTTTAAATTGTCTGATTTTCTCCATTGTTATTTGACTTACCTGAAATTAAATTCATTATGAGATATTACAATCTACATTTGTGTAGATTGCATTTTGTTAATTATTGAATAGTCATTTTATTCTGTTTATTGATATGTTTCTTATAATCAAGGCATTCACCCACATGTGCATACATATAATTATGGTAGTGGTGGTAGTGGTGCTGGTTATAGCAGTGGTTGTAGTAGTAATATCAGTGATAGTATTGGACTCTGGAGTTAGTAAACTGGATTTAATGGCTAGGTCAACCATTTAATAGTTGTGAGATGTTGGATATGTTCTCTAAATTCTATGTGCCTTAGAGTTCTATGTATAATATGGGAATACTAATGGCACTGGATCATGTTGTGTGTATTAGAAGAGAGATCACATGTATGTTAGAAACTGCTATCCCTGAATCAAAATGCACTCTCTCATTCTTCAAGCCCACAAATGAAATACATTTTCCCAGCTGCCCATCCAGTTGGTTGTCTAACATACAATCAAGTAAAGGAAAAGAATTGGAAGTAATGTATGAAACTTTCAGATCTGGCCTACATTAGCCTTCTCCTTGTTTTTTTCTCCCTCTGGCAGATTGTGTTGTGGATAACCATGAGAATCCTGAAATTTACTTTTATAGTGTTGAAAAAAAAAAACAACAAACAATCATTTATAAACTTCTCCTAAATGCCTATGCAAATTGCAGAAACCATGGAAGTGGGAATTTTACATCAGACTATAATTTAGAATGATTTATAAAGCAGAGCATAAATTCAACTATCAAGATATTCTAGATATTTTGGTTTCAATAGTCATTCATTTATTCATTCAGCAGTACTTGGCCTTGAACTCAAAGGTGCTTTACCACTGAGCTACATCCCAAACCCTTTGTATTATATTTTGAAACAGGGTCTCACTAAATCACTGACACTGGCCTGAAACTTGTGATCCTCCTGCCTCAGCCTTCCAAGTAGCTGGGCCACAACATTCAGTTTTAATTTTTTAATAAGTTTAAAGTTCTTTCATAGTTATTGATATATTAACATTTTCCTTATTTTGAACATTTTAGTCATATTTTATGATAAATTTATCCATTTTAATTTATATATCATTAACATATATGCATTCATGCACATATATGTGTGTACACACACACACACACATATATATATATATATATATATATATATATATATATATATATATGGTTTTGTTTTGTTACCAGTGATTCAAACCAGGGGTGTCTAACCACTGAGCAACATCCCCAGCCATTTTATTTTTTGTTTCAAGACAGTCTCGCTAAGTTGCTGGGGCTGGCCTTGAACTTGCAATCTTCCTTCCTCAGCCTCTAATGTTGCTGGGATTATAGGTGTGCACCACTGAGTCAGGCTATAATTTGTAAGTACATAATAAAATAAATTATTCTATTTCTGTCATGATTTGGGCTTCTGTAACAAAATACCACAGACTGCATAGCTAATAAATGACAGATATTTATTTCTCATCGTTCTGGAGTTTGAGTGGTCCAAAATCAAGATGCAAATAGATTTTTTTTTAATCTAGTATCTGGTTTTTGGTGTCCAGTTTCCTCATTTAAACATGGCACCTTATTGATGTATCCTCACATGGTGGAAAGATTAACAAGCTAACTAGAGTCTATTACAAGGGTATGAATTTTATTTATGAAGGCCCTGCTCTCATGACCATAGTCTCTACTTGTAATACCTTTACTTTGATGGTTAAGATTGCAAGATATGAATTTTAGGGAGACATAAATATTCAGAACATAGCACACTTTGCTTACTTATCTTTCTCCATTTTCATTTCTGTGGCTATATACCTTAACGGCTCATTTCCACATATTTATTTTTCTTCATTATTATAGTTGTCAGAGATTTTATTTCATTTCACCACCATCCACACAAAATCACTAACTTTGTTTATTCAATTACTAGTATTTGAATGATTTCATTCAGTTTGTTTTGGTATGTTTTACTTATTCCCTCAAAATGTTTGAAATACTGATTGGGGAAAGAAACTTAGATAACTTTCACCACCTCTCTATATCATAAGCTATTGCAAAATATTGTGAGAATGAAAATGTGGATGAAATCCTTATATAGCTTAATGCCAGAAATGCAAATAGCCCAGTCACTAAATGGGCAAAAACTTAAACAGAAACTTCTCAAAAGAACAAACACAAATAGCCAACAAATAGGTAAAAAAAAAAAAAAAAAAAAAAAAAAAAGGTTCAACATCTCTACCAATCAGGGAAATGCAAATCAAAACTTTGAGATTTCCTCTCACTCCAGTCAGAATGGCGCTGATCAAGAATGTGAACAAAAATAAACGCTGGCAAGGTTGTGGGGAAAAAAGAACACTTGTACATTGTTGGTGGGAATGCAGACTAGTACAACCACTCTATTACAACCACTCTGGAAAGCAGTATGGAGATTCCTCAAAAATCTAGGGATAGGTGCTGGAGTTGTGGCTCAGTGGTAGAGTGCTCACCTAGCACGTGCACAGCCTGGGTTTGATCCTCAGCACCATGTAAAAACAAAGTCATTGTGTACAACTAAAACAAATAAATAAATATTTAAAAAATCTAGGGATAGAACCACAGTATGACCCTGGTATCTTACTCCTGGGTATTTCCCCAAAATATCTAAAATCAACATATTACAGTGATATAACCACTTCAATGTTTATAGCAGCACATTTCACAATAAAATTCAGCCCAGATGCCCATCAATACATGGATTAAGACATATATATTCTACTCAGTCATAAAAAAAAGAGTGAAATTATGGCATTTTCCAGTAAATACATGGAAATGGAGAATACCATGTTAAGTGAAATCAACCAAACTCAGAAATGGAAATCTCAAATGTTTTTTTCTCATATGCAGAAGCTAGAATAAAAGAAAGGAAAGGGGGAGGGAAGGATAGTATAACATAAAACATCAATCAAATATAAATTAATAAAGGAGCGAAAGGAATTCAAGGAGAGTAGAGAAAGGAGAATATGAGAGTGGAGGGAAGAAAAAGTGATGATCATGAGCTGAAATTGATTTCCCTGCATGTGTGAGTTTGTCAGAATGAACTCAATTACTATGTACACTCATAAAGCTCTAGTTAAAAAAAGAGAAATCACTATCTAGCAACTTGAATGCTTCTAAAATGTTCTTGGACAATGCACCAGAACACCCTATCCATTTCCTGATGTGAATTTACATAGTCAATCATAAGCACATACAAATGGTGGATAGTGACTGACTTACCTCAGGATATGGATTACTTTATGACATAATAGAGGAAAGTACAGCATTCTTGAATAACCAAGTCCGGTATGAAAGAGGAGCAGCAGATATGCCCAGATGCTTGACTTTTCCCCAGCAATTTCATCACTGATTAACATGGCCTGTTCGAATTTAGGACCTACCTGTTTTCACCAATCTGATGCATGCCTCTTCCTCTTGAGAGAAAGAATGACCTTGGGCCTAGAGAAATGTCAGAAGGGTTCACACCAAAATATTACTCTTCTGGGAAGTACTATGAGCTCTGGAGTCTGACTTGCAGCTGAGCATCTCCTGAAAATTTCATTCAGTGGAAGGGAGCTTCCTTCATATTCACTCTGCAAAACCAGCCCAAACCCATCATTGGGTGGATATGGGAATATAATGGTCCAGCTCCCTTTCCTCAATTATGGACAAGTATGGAGGACTCTCCAAGCTCCTTGAGGCATGGTCTATGGCTGATTACTCTGTCATAATTGCCTTGCAGTTAAACTTTACTGGCCCAATCTTTTTTTCAGTACCTTATAAATGTTATTGCAGAGAGTACTTCCCAATAAACTCCCTACATGCAAATCTCGGTTGCAGAATCTGTTTTCGGGGGAATTAAACCTAAGACCAATGCACAGAGGAAATACCCATGAGTGGTTTTAATAACACTTGACCCCAACCCTAGAGATTCAGATTTAATTGGTGTAGGGTAAAGCCTAAGCATTTTAAGCACTCCCAAGATAATTCTAATGTGCAATTAGGAATGAAAACCACTCTCTTAACCCATTAAGCTTTATAATGAAGCATATAGAGTGGCCATTCCCCTTGGGAGATTAATTTAGTAGTATATCAGGGAAGTACTGATCCACCCAACCTCCATGAAGCAACCGACCCCTGCAGCTCACCACTGAAGCCCTTGTATCAGCCACTACTGTTTTATACATTTACTGGGATAAACTGTGAAGACAGATTGAATTTGTTCTCAGAAGACTACAAAAATGGGTTAGAATAAGACACTAATAAAATTAACTTCAAGGCAGCACTGTACCCTAGGCAGAGTATTTTATCTTTATTCCAATTTCCATCTCAAATTATGCCCATCTGCATTGTTTAATATAGCTCACCAGAGATTATGCAATTAGCCCAAATAATTACAACATGAAAGATGCCCCAAATTTGAACACTCTGAATGAAACTCCCTCAATTATTACTTTCCCAGGGAGAAATTAAACAACAAAAATGAATTCTCCTCAAATTAAAAGTCCAAAAAATGAAAGATAACAATATTTGCCCTTCCAAATTTCTTATTCCTGTAGGTCTTAGTCAGTAGGGTCTTGTGCAAAAGCCTGTGTTGAGCTGATTTTCTGTCTTCAACATCTAAGGCTGATTTTCATTGAAGATTATTAAGTCCTTTAACAATATGTCAAAAATTGAAATTATTCAACTTCCTCTCTCTCATATGTCTCCCTTTTCCAAATCATCATGGTAGCCTTATATCCAGAAAATTTAGGAATCAATAATATAAATCTAGCCACACAGTTCTTCTGAGAAATTTATTACATTTCAAGAACCTAGTACTTTGTACATTACAAGTAGCCACTGTTTTAAGTCAGACAATAGCCTACACAGTGGTATAAAACAAGTATATATAAAAAACACACAAGATAAAAAGTATAATGCAATTGTTATTTAGATTGTTGTAAGTTTTGAAAACAATTACTGGTGTTATTATTTTCACATATGTTAATAATCTGAAATACTTATGTGACTCTCCAAGACTTGAAATATATAATTCACACTTAGAGTATATCAATTTCTTATAAATCAAGGGCAATGAGAAAATCATAAAAACCTTGCAAATAAATTGCTTGGTTGTTTATTTTTAGAAGGTGGTACTGGGTTTCTATAGGAATTTAGCCTGCTTCAAGAATTTTCAGGCCCCAAGCCAGGATGGTTGTATTGACTAACTCAGAAGCCTTATTAATTACATACAGTATGTATGGAATGTTCAAAAAGATTTGACCATCCTCAAAAACAAGTATTTTTTTAGACTTTTATTTCATTTATTTATGTTCATGTGATATTAAGGAATGAGCCCAGTGCCTTACATGGGCTAGGCAAGTGCTCTTCCATTGAGCTACAACCCCAGGCCTACGAGTATGTTTTAAATGTCAACAGTGAAAATCTACTATTAGAAGTTATTCACTATAATAATGCAGTAGGTTGCAGAATTGTCGATTCATTTTTCTTCTTTGTATCTAGTTGATTCTCTCCTCTGCCTTGCTCAATCACATGCTATCCTCATATTGTTTTAGTCTGCTTTCCTTTAGTGACATCCTTAGACATTATAAGTCGAGGTTCTCCTGGAAACAGATGGGAAATCTGCCCAAATGGGAAATATTACAAACCTAAAGCCATCATTTCATTTTCCCTATGAACACCCGAGACAATTTTTAATACACTGAGTAGGAAATTGCAGTTGTCCTCACCAACCTAATTTGTTCTCTATTCCTACTTTATTTCTAGAAAGTCAGTCTAATTTCTTATGGATTATACAAATGCTTAACATTTTTTCCTTGAAGACTGGATTTTATTTTATTTATTTATTTATTTTTTTTGTACTGGAAATTGAACCCAAGGGCACTTAAACATTAGGCCACATCCTCAGCCTGTTTTAAAAATAAAATTATTTTGAGATGGTGTCTCACCAAGTCCTTAGGGTTTCACTAAGTTGCTGATGTTGGTCTCCAAATTTCTATCCTCCTACCTAAGCCTCCCAAGTCACAGGAATTACAGGTGTGCACCACCACATCCTCCTTGAGGACTGAATTCTTAATCCCTGTATGATAACTGCTAACAGTAGATTCCCATGGTTGTGCCTTATCTGAAAATGTGAAACTCCTTGGATATAACCACTTACAAGGAATCATAGTGAGACAATATCCTTTCTGCTGTTTCAACAGGTGAGATTTCACAACCCAGTCCAGATTTGAGGATTGGTTGATTCTTCTGTAGAATATATGTTCATGCTAACAAAGCACACATATATAAGCATACACGTCTATTTCCATTTATATGCAAAAATGTTTTATTTATAAATGGTGGAAGAGGGAGAAAGTTTTGATGAGATTTATGTACAGTGATACAGCTAGTATATCTTGATTTCAGTCTTAATGTCTGTGTACTGTTCCATCATATGGAAAATCATAATTTGTCTATTTTCTATCTATGGACATTGTTCTATTAATGGACTATTGTTTCCAGTAAGTTAATTCTAAATATTGAGGTGAGCATCCTACTATTTTTGATTATAAAACATTTGGATGACTTAGTCAAAGAAGAGATACAAATGTAAATGTAAATCACCATATTCTTTCTAAAACCTTTGTAAACTTCACACGTCCACTATGGATGCAAAGTTTTCTTTTTACTATTATCCATTTTATTGGTGTGATATGTATCTAATAATGAATCTAATGTCAACATCCTAATTACAAGTACACTTTTGTCATTTCTTCCTACATTGGTTGGTTGGTTGGATTTTTTTCTTTTGTGTAGTATCTGTTATTATTTTTTGCCAATTTTCCTCTCAAATTGTATATAAGAGTTCTCTGTATAATATATAGTTTCAAGTATTTGTTTCCATTTCTTCCATTTGTTCATGAATTTTGTTTGTGTTTTTTGCAATCAATTATTTAATTTTTCAATTAAATATGTTTAGTATTTTTGTAGCCTTTGGGTTTCAAATCTTGGTTTAAAATTTTCTATAAATCCCAAGTTATACATTTGATAATTTATTCTTCTGGGATACTGTATGGGTTAATTACATATGTAAGTATTTAATACATTAGAATTTGGGTACATATGTAATCCATTTCCAAAGATTTTCCACATGGAATTCCAGTTGTGCCTGAACTGTTAATGAAACAATTAAATATTTTTGGAAAAACTGAAGTATCATATAACACTATTTTAAAATCCCATATATACTAACATATATATATATGCATATATATATATATATGTATGTGTGTGTATACACACATATATATTCATTCTTAGTTTTCATGATCTATTTTCCTATTTCTTACCCAAATTGTATTTTTTTCATTATAAGAACTATTTGTTGTATTCTTATATCAGTTAAAGCAATTTGCTTCACTTTAAATTTATTTTTCTCAGCTATTTTGAGCAATGGAGATTTAAAGTCATTTTATATGTTTTCCAAAGTAAATCTATTGGGGTCTTAAATACAATTGCATTAAAGTTATATATTAATTTCAAATTTAGTATTTACAATTTCAAAATTAGTATTCACAGGTTTTAAATATATAAGAAAATGGCATGGAATATTCATAGCTGATTAAAGTTAAAAAAGAATGAACTAGATCTTTGTGTATATTTTAAACTGGATAAATACTAAACAAAAATGTTAGTTTTTAAAAAGATAAGTATTTCCTTTATGTAAAGTTGCATGACATTTTTTATTTAAAAACACAAAACAAGTATCTATCATTTATAAACAATTATGTACACATTAAAATGTTTTAGTGAATAGAAAATGGGCTCATCAACTCAAGTAAGGGCTTACCTCCACATAGGGACAGAAAAGTTTCAGTTGTATTAAATTTATATCTTGGTTTAAAAAGTTTTGAATCTTATAGCAAAATGTTGTTATTTGCTCAAAATAGGGAATGAGTATACAAAATATATTACTTTCCACAATTTTTATAAGTTTGAAATCCCTTATTCTTTACTCACTACTTATAATTTTTTCCCTAATTTTTGAAATTCAGATATCTCACCAATTATTACTGTTTACCTTTTACTTGGCTGGGCTCCTGTTGTGCCCGTTTGATCATTAGAAAAATCAAGCTTTTCTTCATTTTGGAGATATTTTTCTTGTATGGATTCTCCTTCATCAGTTATTTTCTCCTTTTTGTCACTCTTGTTATTATACCTTAGGTAATTTGTCTGTCTTCAGTTTGTCTTTTCCCTCATTTCTTTTTTAGCATGTTCTATACCTATTCACTATATTGTAGAATATCTCTTCCAGTTTATCTTTTACCTTTATTCTAATTGAATTTTGTATTTCAGAAATAATGTACGCAGAAATATTTATATCTGCATTTTGTAGTATCTATTCAATTCTCATCTAGATTTGTCTTGATTTTGCCTGTTGAATTTTGTACTAAATCAGTTTCTTGAGTTTTCTCTGGATTTTGCCTGTTGAATTTTATACTAAATATTCAGAATTCAGTCAGCCGGGCAGTCACTCGGTCGGTCAGAAGAATCAGAGCGGCCAGAAAGTAGGCAGAGCGGTTACAGAAGAGAAACCAGATAGAAGAAGTAATGACTGGTCAGAGTTAGGCCGAGACTCTGCCTCCGAGAGTTTTCTCCCGGTTTTCGGTAGCTTACAGATTCTCTTCCTCAAAGTTGTTGATTTTCCTTAAATGTGAAACAATTTTTTACTGCACACTCATTTTTTGATCAGGCAGTTCCATCTATCTGTTAGCCAACTGAAATGAGTTTGCTCAACATCTCTAAATATCAAGCGGCTAGGCTCTCATGGGTACTGTTGTAGCAGAGAAAACTCTCCCAATAGTAATATAGTGGATCAATTCAACTCAGTTGGCAGAATTCCTTAAGACCAATTCATGTCAACATGGGCTTTTTCAGGGCTTGAAGCAGAGGTAAGGAGTAATTCTCACCTATCATCTTTGTGTGATCAGAATGTCCACACCCTGATCCTCATCTAGTATCTTTAGGGTACAACACTTCCTTCAGATTCTCCCAGAGAGGTAGGCCTTCTCCCAAGCTACATGTTCCTCACCTTTGTTCAACTCCTCCTCTAAAATAAATAATGAAATAAAAAATGTCTTCTAATGGAACATATCCAACATGAAATAAATAAGGAGATTAACATGTAAACCAAATTTTGTTGAGCTTCTAGTATGGAGTTTAAAGAGTTTAGCAAAGTGAATAGCATGCAAATTCTTAGTCCACTCTTTATGAAGAGAGGTATTAGAAGCATAAGACAAGAAAGCAATAATTCAAGATGTAATTTGTAAGAATCTTGACAGAAACAGAGCTCTTCCAGGAACAGTATCAAAAAAAGGTATCCATGCTGATCTTCCTCCCTAGGGAACCCAAGACAAAATATAGTAACACTTGGACACCTTGTTGATTTTATTTCTTGGGATTCTCCCAAGATGACAACCCTTGTTTTGGAGCTACATTTACCAGCAGAAGGTAACAGCATCATTCAAGTTTCTTCTAAGTGAATGTGAATAAGTGGGAAAGAGAACAAGAAAGCAAGATTAAGGTGGATGCTATTTTGTGACCACAGTTGCCAGACAGCCAGACTTGGTTGTGATTATGTGTGAGACTGCCTTACTAAGAACTTCCATAAATAACTGAGATTCATTTTGGGTCAGAAGACTGAAGTCCATGCTCACATATGAGTATACTATGATGGCAATATTTATTTGTGTAGCATGACAACAATAATAACCAACACTTACAAACTGTTTCTTTTTTTATGTGCCAAGAATTGTGCCAAGTACCCCTTTTAAACTTGTACTAGTTTAATCATCTCATTTACCCCTTGTGGTTGTTACTATTATTACTTCCTATTTTATAGGTGAGGATACTGAGACTTAAAAGGATTACATTATTTGCAAATGTCACTAATCTTCAAAGCCTGTACAATCTTTATATTCACATTCTATATTATATATGCATTAGGGCTGTGCACTCCACACTAGGTAAATACTAAGCCCTATAACAATACCTGGTTGTAAATATATAAGCAGTGATTATAATTTTAAAGACACCGATACATCTCCTAAAAGACAAGCCAGCTAAGTATGGGGAAAGTTGTAAATAATTAATCAAAGGCCACTTTCTGCAGAAGCCAGTCATAGACCACCTACGGGATAAGATTTGTGTAACAACTTTTCAACATAATTTCAAACATTGAAGACACATGGATGTGAGGACTTTCCAATGATTTTTCTGGCTCCAGATGGTGAAATGAACCATAGATTAAATCCAAGTGTTTTCAGTCAAGCACTTAATAGGTAACCCACACTTCACTGAAAATAAGCTGATGAATTTAAACTGGAAGTAAAGAATGACTAGGTTGAAGCTGAGAAAAATATGTGAAACAATATGTTTTCAAACAGCTTTTGATGTGGAGATAGAAAGACAATTTTATAGAAAATGAGGTTATCCCCTTGTTACCTAACTTTGAAGAAAAGTTTCTAAGGAAAATTCTGAAATGTTACAGGTTTCAGATTCCTCTGAACTGCCAGAGCCAAATAACTGATTTTTCTTTGTACAAAGTTCTTTATAAAAATAAGGAAATAAATATCAAAGATATCAACAGAACTAACAACTATATTAACTGTAATATTTGCCAAACAGAATGAGTGGAAATAAATTGATAACCTCTGTATTTTAAGGTTCATGGCTAGGATGGTTTAGAGAATGAAGACCTGGGCATTTTTCTTCATGAATTCAGATGTGAATAATGTTTTAAAAATGTCACTTTTCAATGGTAGAATGAGATGGATATCATTACCCTAAGTGCATGTATGAAGACACGAATGGTGTGAATATACTTTGCATACAACCAGAGATATGTAAAAATGTGCTCTATACATGTAATATGAAATGTAATGCATTCTGCTATCATATATAACAACTTAGAATAAATAAATAAATAAATCACTTTTCAGCAGGAGGAAAAAAAAAACAAGAAAATTGATACTTTAACTGTTCTTCACTTTAAGCAAGCTATACTTTAATAATTGACATTTCAAAGATTTGTGCTTAAAATATTATTAATATAGTTGGCTGCTTGGTTTATAATAAATGTATAGTATTCCTATAATAGTCATAAAATATACACATCCATAGGAAATAAGAATTTAATATAGATTTCTTGTATCTAGTTAATCATTACTGGTAGTAAAAAATAATCCATGTACATGTTCATTCATTCAACAAATATTTATCTCCTAGTATGATTAGGAAATACAGCAATAATTAAAACAGGTAAAAATATCTTCCTTTCCTAGCCATTCCTGTAAGAATTGTCACTGAGGAAAATGATCTCTTTTTATTATTAGTGATATTTCCATAATAGCTTCCTGAGAAAAGTCTTGTCATGAGTATATACACAGAACATTTCATTAGTCATAACCAGAAGCTGGAAAACTTTATCTCTAAATATCCAGATTGTAAACATTTTCTTAAGCTTTGCAGGCCCTCTATTTTCTGTTAAAACTACTCAACTTTGCTTTGTAGCATGAAAATATCTATATACTATCTTTGGATTGATGAACTTGACTGTGTTCCAATATAACTTTATTTATAAAATTAAGTGCTACACTAGATTTGATTCATGGACCCTAGTGTATTGATTCTTGGTTGTGAAAATTTTCAGGATAAAGTACTGGGGAAATCCTTAATATACTAGAAGTGAATATTCAAATAAAGTAAGTTAATTTCACAGTTAAATTTTAGATACATGGATGGCCTAAATAAATTAAAAGGCTGTGTATGTGAAATCTACATTTTCATAGCTCATAAATGGTATAAATAATTGGTGGCAGAAATCTGTTGAATGGTGCTGCCAAGAAAACTAATAGTAAATCTGTCTTCAGATCAAGATCATATTAGAAGTGACTTTTCCCATCCAAGGTGTATAAAAATTGCCTTTAATCACCACCACCCAGAAAACTTTGGTCACATAGAAAACAATGGAGTCACTAAAAAGTACAATTGCATTTTCATGATATTCTGGTTTCAAATACAAAACAGCTACACCATACTTCCAAAAATGGAATTAAACCTTTGGAAAAATTGATAAGAGCTACAAGTATAATAATATATTCTGAGTCAGCACAGAAGCAACACTAAGAAGTAGACTCTTCTTGAAACTCCTATTACTAACTATAAGTAGGATAGGAGCAACAAGGCAAACAGCCTGGGGAACACATGAAGCCATAACTCATAGCTACACTTGATTAAGGATTCTCAGGAATTTCTTATCAGCAAATTAAATGAGAATTCCCCTGGCCGCCTATGCTTCTCATTCCAGAACATGCCATTAGTCATTCTCAACTGATATTCTTGTTATTTCTATAAAATCCTAAGAAACCCTTTTGACCCTATGTACACGTATGAAAACAAGAGTGGTGTGACACTACTTTGTGTACAACCAGAGATATGAAAAATTGTACCCTACATGTGTAATATGAATTTTAATGCATTCTGCTGTCACAACAAATTAGAATAAATAAAAAAAAAAACCCTTTTGAGTACATCTAAATTGTACCACTTACATTTTTCAAGCCCTATCTGATTATTAGTGGTAAGAATCTGGTACCCATAAAAGCCAGCTCTAATAAGTTTCCACTAATACAGAATGGAACAACTTCATTAACAAAAATGAAAACAAGTGCATTGGACTGATATAATCAAGTATATAAATATTTTTAGTTCACAAATAACACTAAAATATATATTGAAGGTGGCTAAATACTAACTCATGATTGTGAAAATAGACAAATGTAAATAAGCAAATATGAATCTTGTCTTTTCAATACAAAATGTATGGTAAGATATAAATAATTCAATTATGATATTTCATATGTAAGGGGCACATATAATAAAGGTGGACTGGATAATCTTATTAAGAAAAACACTCTTGCAATCCAAGATACAATGAAGATGTGATCATTATCATAGTTGCTAAAACCATTACATAGAATATTGATGGGAACTTCATAATGAATGGAGTGAATAGGCTGATATACCTAAAGGCATTGATCAATCTTGACATCAATAAAAATAAGACAATGAGATAATACTTGTCTTATGTTATGGTTTGGATGTGATGTGTTATCCAAAAGCTCATATGTGAGACAATGCAAAAAAAGTTTAGAGGTTTAATGGTTGGATTATGAGAGCCTTAACCCCAATCAGTGCATCAATCCCTTGACAGAGATTAACTTAGTGGTAACTACAGTTGGATAGGGTGTGGCTGGAGGAGGTGAGCACTGTGGACATGGCTTTGGAATGTATATTTTGTATCTGGTGAGTAAAGTCTCTTTCCCTGCTTCTTCCTCATCCTGTGAGCTGATTCCCTCCACCACACTCTTCCACCATGATGTTCTGCCTGACCTCAAACGCCAGTTATCTATGAGACCTCTGAAACCATGAGCACCAAATAAATTTGTCTTCCTTAAAATTGTTCTTGTCAGGTCTTTTAGTCACAGCAGTGAAAAAACTGACTAAAACATCTTATGATTTACTTCAAGAGAAAGTACACAGGATCAAATGTGAAGTATTAGTATGCAAAATATAATTTAGGTTGAATCTAATCATGCCTCCATATCTAACTTGCAGTTTGCAGGAAACCCATACTAAACACAACAAAAGAAGATATCAGCCAAATCTAAAATGTGAACAATTTTACAGAACGAAATACCTATTTTCTTTAACAAATAAATTAGCACAGTGCATTTGGCGATTATTTAAGAATAAATGATACTTATGGGGCAGATAGATTAAATGCAATCAAATTACAGAGCTATTTTAAGACAATCAAAGGAATCTAAACATGGGATGAATTTTAGATAATATTAAGTAATTATTAAATTTGTTAGATATGATCATGACATAATAGATGTACTAAAATGTCCTTATAAGCTATAAATACAAACAGAAGTATTAGTAAATAATATGATTAATGGTATTTAATTTTAAAAAATTAAGAAAGAGATGATGAAACAATTGAAAAAGAAATATTAGTAATTGTTGAGTCTAGATATTGGGTGTATGGGAGTTAATTATAGTAATATTTATCTCTAGTTTGTGTATTTTTGACAATTCTCAAGATAAAATGTGAAAAGATGCTGGAACCCAGAATGAAAAAACCAAATAAATTACACTCATTATAAAAAGCTAAAAAAATGAGATCAGTTTTGAACTAGATGAGATTATATGCTATACAAACACACAACCAAGTATGCTATTTTTATTTGAAATTACCCTATATCTTGGCTTAACTTCATCTTCATTAATTACTTACTACTCAATAATCAAGACTTACATATCATTAAATTATTTCCTGCCTCCTTATTATGAAGAAAAGTTTCTGTGTTTCATTCTTTGTGTGGACATTCATGTTAATCAAATTATCAATATCTGTTCCAATCCCAAATACTAAATGTCATATAAAGACAAAGAGTTGTTTGATCATCAAGAAGTCAGAGACAGGTCAATGTAGTTAAAGAGTGTGTTTGTACAGACCTAAAGTCAGTTATGCATTCATTACTAAAGCCTAAACATGTAAGAAATGTTAATGATATTTGTAGACAGTGGCATAGTTGAGAGAGGATAGTGATAATATGGAGATATGCAGTTCAAAAGATGAGAAATTATGCCAAATGCCAAGTGTAATATCCCTTCATAGGATAATATGTCCTTGTAGTGAGATAATAGATACATTTTGTTTTCTTTTTTGGGGTCCTTTTGCATTTCTTTCTTTCTTTCTTTTTCTTTTTGATACTAGGGATTGAACTCAGGGGCACTTAACCACTGATCCACATGACCAGTGGTTATATTTTATTTAGAGACAGGGTCTCACTGAGTTGTATAGGGCCTCACTAAGTTGCTGAGGCTGGCTTTGAATTCATGATCCTCCAGCTTCAGCTTCCTGAGCTGCTGGGATTACAGGTGTGCACCACCATGCCTGGTATATTTCTTTATTTCTTTAACAAAGATATGTAATTTTTGAAATCAAAGTTAATTATAAGAAAATAAATGCAACAATATATAGGATATATGATACTCCCATGGCATTCCTTGAGTGTAGCTTGAATTGGTATATACATGAAATACAAAGAAAAAGGGATCAAAATAAGAAAAAAAACCCAACACATTCAGATTTGTAAATGTTCTATTTTTAAGGATTACTAAAGAATAAAACTATATAGCTAGAGCCAACCTTTCTAAAAGGCAATAATAATTTTTTTTTATGTGTTGAGATAATATTATGAACCAGGTCATGAGCAAAGAACATAGGGTCAGAGACTTCTGCCTTTTCTTAAAACTGCAACATCCCTAGGAATTAGAAGAATATAATTGGTATATAATTGGTATTTATAAATTGTGGAATGAAAGAAAAACTGAGTGAATCTTCTCCATCTCTCAAAATAATCCTTTGTAATAGGTGATGATAGATTAGATGGATAGTAGAAAGGTTAAGTAGCTCTCAGAAGATCATGGCCAGTACAGATGAGAGGCAGAAATATCTTCGTTTAAAAATTTGTGTGCTGTCCATACAAATTCACTGAAAGAATGAGTCTCATAATATTATTTGCAGATGTGTTGCTAGTGAGATTGTGATTTCCCTGCTGGTATCATTGGGAAGCAGCCAATCTATAATGAAACCAATGAGCACATTAAAGTCAACTTTACTCTTGCAGATTATAATGTCTTATAACATTATATGGAATTGAAAAATGTTAACATTGTGATGTGATAAGAGAACTAAAGGGACTCCATCTTGTTCTTCAGCAGCCATCTTAGGAGTTCTGAGAAATAGTTCTGTTTCTCAGAAATAATAGAATATGGAAAGTCCTGCCTGTGTACCCATTAATCGCTACCTAGCATAATACGCTTGACAGCATAAAAACAGCAATTCCTATACAATGTAAAATTGCTCTCTTTGGTTTCCATTTTTCCTGGGCAAAATACCTTGTCAGAGATTGATTGTCTAGATGTTAGTAAACATTCTCTAACATGTACTCAACTAGGGTCATCATGACCCCATTCCCTTCTACTTGATCGTTGCTATGTCAACCTGGAAAGACCCGTGGGAAATATTATTGTACCCATTGCTTTGTCTTGCTGACTGCCTAGATTCAGCTTCTGTACTGTGGCTTGCTTGCATTGGCTGAAACCCTGCAATTGAATATTCCGCCCTCTGTGATTTTGCTCTTTATAAACCCTTGAAAAATCACTGCCTGCGCGCCATCTTGTCACACTGTATGATGTGTGAGGATGGTGGCCGCTGATCAGCTTAATAAAGGCTATTTATTGGCTCAAGTGTGGCGTGGCTTGGAGTTTTAATTGGCATTATGCTGGATACAACATTTTTGGTACAACAGTGATAGCAAACATAAGCAAAGAGAAGAATCAATAAGAGATCTGGAAAAATACCTATGTAACATAATTTGTAGGTATGCTAAATTGTGTCATACAAATTTGAGGACTTGTAAAACTTCAGAGAAAGAAAAATATATTCCAGCTTTGAAAGGACTGACCTTTAAAGTCATACTGAAGAGGAGAAGCAGTCCTCTTGAAGGGAACAAGATGAGGACATGCAGGAAGGCTGAGAAGACAATCGGGGCCCATTGTATTATCTTAGGAAATTTTTGTGCTTTGGACTTTCATTTATTCAAATCTAAAGAAATGTCTCTAAGTTCTGTAGTCATATATTTATCTTCTGAACCCTACCTCAAACCTTTTGCCATCTAAAAATGTCTACCCACCCCCCAGTAGACAAGGTTACAGAGACAATGTCCATGTCCATGTTTCCCCAATATCACCCTATCTTCCTTTGTCATGTGTTTTGACCCTGATTTGAACATATGAACCACAAATGAGAGGTCATCCTCCATGAACTTTAACTAAAATTAAATTCCAGTGTCAGAATGGTTGGACTCTCAAAAGTTAGGAAATATAAAACCCAAATCTGTACAAAAAAGAGTGAGCTAGTCTCCAGCAAGAAAAGGAATCAAGCAGACATACAAGGAGATAAGACCAGAGAGAAAGAGAGATAGTACTTGGTTCTACAGGATGTTTCAAAATCCATCCAGAAAATCTTCCCTCCTTTTCTTAGCCAGTTAAGAAACAACTTGGTTATCTCCAACAAAAGTCTTATCTAATTAGAACTGGAAAATCTTTAAAATTATGTTTTGCTTTCACATTTTCAAATCACACTGGTATTATGTTACACTTATGAAGCACTATGCACATAAAACTAATTCAAACACGGTTAGAATACAAATCCTATGATGGTAGGGATGAACTATTTTTCTCCCTCACATATCCTAAATGCTTAGCACATTGGGTGCTCCATGTATGCTGACTGAAGTTAAAAGCATATAACAGACCAGTGAGCCATCTATTTCCATATGTCAGTTGAGCCAGATTATAAATAAGTAGAAAGGTGGCCATGAATATAAATGTCATCTAGAAAGAACTAGGCAGCCTATGCTGAACCTCCAATATAAAGAAAGTCAGGTTTAAGAAAAATATTTCAAAGGATTCTCATTGATTTTGAGATAAATAGAAAAATTCTTGGAATTGACTATAAAAGCCTGTGTAGACTGGCACCTCACCACATCATCCACAAATCTCTCAGCATGCTCCCTGTCAAGTTGATGCTTAAGCCACTCAAGCTTTCTTTCATATTTTTAGAAAAATATGCTAGGTGTACTTATACCACAGAGAATTGTATATGCTGTACCCCTATCTGGAATAAGATTCTGTCCCCAGCTCCCTTGACTAACCCTTCAGATTTTAGCTTGACGATCACTCCTTCTGAAATATTTCCCTTGGTATCACCAGGGTGAAATTGTATATCTATTCATATAATTGTTTTAAATTGAAATCAACCTTTCTAACTGAACTATAGGAGAGAGGAGCTGAGTCTGATTTTCCTCACCAAAATATCCTTTGCTTTTAGAATAATGTCCAGAGAAGAGTTGCTTAATAATAACTTTAAATTAATTAAAGAGTAAATGACTAAACACAATTCTGTTAGTCATATCCAAGATTAGAGAAATAACTGTAAGATGGAGGTGCCAGATGAGAGACAGTATTGGTAACTGCAGTATTAACTTCTAGATTAGGGTCATGGCTTTGGCAAGTGAGAGTAAGGTCTAAGTACAGGAATGCAATTTCTTATCTATTTTTAAGTATAGAACTTATAGATGTTTGTTATTTAAAACTTCAAACAGACCAGAAAGGTAAGATTAAAAACAAAACACAAGTTCCTAACTCTAAACCTATAAATCCTATGTCCCCTGTATTGTCACTATTAACAGTTTCCTTTGTTTCTTTCAAGAAAAATGCAAATATGTACATAAACAAGCATGTGTGGTTTTATTTGTACTTATAAATTATATTATACAACATATCTTATTTTACCCCTACATATCCATTTCTACCTTACTCTTTTTGGACAGACGAATCTATATGGATTATATCACTCAGTATCTCTTGCCCTCTGGCTTCTAATTAGATTTGAGCCCTAACAAGAGATTAGATGGACGAAGGTAAGTTGCAAAGGGAACCCAGTACCTTCCACATACAAGGCGAGTACTCTACCACTGAGCTACAACCCCAGCTGTCTGTTCCCTTTTTGCAAGGGTGTTTTGTTCTTGTTATGTCCCTTCAGTGAAGGAACTGGTCTTCTATAGACAATCTGCTCTATATGATTCGTTCCTCTTTCAAATACTGATAACTTTTCCTTTTTCTCATCACTGTGGGCCTCAGCATGGTAGGAACTTTACTACTGGTAGGAACTATACTGCTGGATGCAGGTCCCTGCATTATTCTTTGTGATTAACCCATGCTATGCCATAAAAAGCATTCCTCCAACATTCATGTTGAAACTTAATCCTTGTGTGTTGTATTAAGAGGTAGGTCCTCTTGGAAAGGGATTAAGTCAAGAGTGCTCTGCTCCCATGAATGAGATTAGGGCACTTATAGACAAAAGTTGAAGAGAACTCCTTGCCCCTTCTACCATGTGAGGATGCAGCAACAAGTTGTCAAATGTGGAATAGACTGACCCCTTATCAGACACTGAATTTGCTCACACCTCAACCTTGGATTTCCCAGCCTCCAGAAATATGAGTAATAAATTTATGTTGTTTATAAATTCCCCATTCTAAGGTATTATTGTTATAATAGTTCAAATTGACTGAGACATCCTATCATCTACTTCTTTGTAGATTACTGATTTAAATATAAACTCTTTACATTATCCTAATTTTGATGTGTCAGTATTTCCTGGTGGTGCCTTATTGATATTTTGTTTTATATGAGTAGCATATTTAATTTTTCCACTTGCATCAGTTTACTGATTCTACGAAGCAGATTTTTCACATTTTAACATCTCTATAACAGGAATATATTTTATAATTAGTATTCCATTTCAGCCTAATTCTCAATGGTCTTACTTCCTTAGTGGTACATTAAAACGTGGCACTTCTTACACTTGAAATACTACTATATATCTTTGACCACTGTGCCTATTAGTACAAAATGATAGAAGTCAGGTCATTGGAGGAAAAATTGTTTGTAGATGCTTCCAAGATATGAGACAAACAAGAACATAGATTCAATTTTAGTTACCTGGGAGAACCGTGGTATTGCTGAAAAAATCACAATCTCAGAATGGGGGAGCTATTTTACAGAGAAAGTAATAATTATTTTGCAAAAGTCCACTGTGGATTTGGAGGGAAAACACCCAAGCTTAAGTTAGAGGATATCACCAGGAATTATTACATGATTTAAGAAAAAGCCAGTGTCCTCAGTTTGTTCCTGTCCTTATCTGAAGAAAATAGGTCATCAGCAAGGTCAAGTTTTTGGTGAGAGCTTCTTCCTGTCTTGTAGATGTCTGACTTCTTGCTCTGTATTCATGTGGCCTTTCGTCCTTGTATGGACATGGAAAAAGAGGAGGAGGGAGAGGTAAAAGCAGAGGTAGAGGGAAAGAGAAAGCAAGAGAGCTTTCTTTACTTATAAGGCCAACAATCCTAGTGGATTAGGGCTTTACCTTTATGATTTAATCTAAACCTAATTATTTCCCCAAAGTTCCATCTCCAAATCAAAACATTAGTGTTTAAGGCTTCAAAATATGATATTGTTGGATAGAAACACAATTCAATCCATACTTTTGGGTCCCAGTACTCCCAAATCCATGTCTTTCTGGCATGCAAAACATTAATTCTATCACAATAGCTCCAAGTGTCTTAATTAATTCAAGCATAGCTTCTAAAATATAAGGCTTGTGGAAAACTTCTAGGTAGAGATACTCAGTATCTAGTTACATGTTACTCTGTGGTTCAGAGACTGATTTGGGTTAGAAAAATAGTTCCACAATCCATGTTATTTTGAGCACTTGGAGTGATTAGGGCCACCAAGGGAGTAAGGTATAACTTGGGACCAAACAGTAAAGAAGGGAATCATGAAACAGACCAGCATATACATATCATACAGAGTCAGAGGAAACCAAAGAAGAGTTTGGGACCCAGTGCCCAATGTAAGAGAAAAACCAGAAGAATAATTAGTCATGTCATCCAAAGACAGAGGGTTTTTTTTTTTTGTTTGTTTTTGTTTGTTTGTTTGTTTGTTTTTGTTTTTAATGAAAGTAGTCAAAAGTATAAGGTATAACCTGAAGAATAGAATTTAAATTTTGTGGCCACTGCAGAAATTACTGAGAACATTTTCAGAAGAGGGTTGAGATGGATAGAAAGTGAGAAAGTTCCCCTATAACTATGAGGAGCCAGATAGGACCTAATGTTGAAAAGTAGATTTTCTTTAAGATGAGAAAGATAAGTATGTTTAAATGCTAGTAAAATTTGTCAAGAGAGAGTCAATGATACTGGAACATTCCTCAACAACAAATGTAAATGGGACTCTTGAGTCCAGGACTAGCAAGACCTGACATCTGTGAGGCACAGAGTAAATGAGAGGGCATCTGCAAAAGCTGTTTCAAATATCTTCCACCTTCCTCCAACCTTTTGCCTTATTACCTGCTCTTTCAAGCTAAACAGATGGTGCTCTTTCCTGCTTCACAGGAAAGAAAGACTTTGCTAAGCATAACACCTGAGCCAGAAAGTAGAAAAGATCTGGCTACAAAATAATTCCAAATGTATGTGTGGAGGAGGTTGATGTAGTAGTTAAAAGGATAGCTTGAAAGGCAGACAGATTTAGTTTAGCACCATGTGTCTGTTACTTACCAACTACCTGAGCTTGAGCAAATTATATAATCACATTTGTCATGTATAGAACTGTGTGTAATAGTAGTTCCCACCTCTGGTGATTTTGTATATTTTAAATTAGATGATAAAGGTTTTACAAAGTGTCTTATACATATCAATCATAAAATTACTATTATTAAATAAAGAAATATGTTATAGAAAAATGAGTAAAGACCAAAATAAGAACTACAATGGCCAATGCATTTAGGAAAAAATATTCCTAAGCAAATGAATAAATAAATAAATAAATAAATATAAAGGAAAAGAAAAACATATTATAAGAATATACTTAATAATTTTCTTATGACATTGAGAAACTTTCAAAACACAATAATACTTAGAATTGACAAGGGTATGGAGAAATCAATATAAGCACACATTGATATTTTTTCATTGGTACATAACTTGATATATGAATATATATAACATATATGAATGAAAATCTAATATGATTTTAATATCTTTAACTCAAGCCCTTTGACCAAGAAATTATACTTCTAAGAATTTATCATAAGAAAAAGCCATCCCCTAATCAGACAATTCTACACAAAAATCTAGAATGATTTTTAACCATAAAGTCATTTTTGAAACAGGAAAAAAAATAGCCAATTTAATATCCTTCAATTGTTTACTTAAACATACAACAGCATGTCCATACTATGGAATAGTATATATTCATTATAAATGGTGATATAACACATATAAGATATATGTTTATGATATATTGAAATATAAAAAGCAGGTTGCCAAAGTGTCTGTGTATATCACATAAGTTGATTTTCTCTAAAAATTAAAGCACATTTATCAGTTTGTTTATATCCATATTTTTAAAATCTGCAAGATTTCAATCATTACTAGAACATGACTCTATATGATAAGATTTCATTTATAATTTTTCTGAATCTCTTCAATGTGTGTTGTGGTTTGCATATGAGGTGTCCCCTGGAAGTTCATGTGTGAGACAATTCAGGAATGTTTAGAGAAGAAATGATTAGCTAATGAGAGCTGTAACAATAATTTAAAAGGTCTACTGTGCTGGGTAGTAACTGTAGGCAGGTAGGGTGTGACAGGAGGAAGTCTGTCAAAATAGATATGCCTTTAGGGCTTATATTTTGTCCCTGATGCCTTGCTCTCTCTGTTTCGAGGATCCCATGAGTTATGCTTCTTTCCTACACCATGCCCTTCTGCCATGATGTTCTGCTTCACCTCACACCCAGAGCAATGGAGTCATCCAACCATGAACTGAGACCTCTGAAACTATGAACCCAAAATAAACTTTTTGTCTTTCAAATTGCACTTGTCAGGTATTTTGGTCAGAGATGAAAAAGTGGCCAACACAATGAGTATATATTATTTATATAATTGAAAAATAAGATATTTGAAGAAAGTGAACTCTTGATAATTTCATATGTAGAATGAAAATAGCTTTGAATTGACTTTTAACTGGGGTAATGTGTCTGTGTTCTACCTGTGGATTCAATTGATTGAAATAGTTAGAATGCCAGGAACACATAATTTTCAAAACTTAACTTTATGTAGAATTCAATATCTACTAAAACTAGTCATGCTGTTTTTTTACTCTATTTCTTTGTCTCTCTCTCTCATATCATGCACACACATATACACAAAGAAGATATTGACAATAACACATATGTGTTATTTAATAAAGGTTAAGGGATCTTATTAAAGATAAGATTAGAGATTTTTAGTTTATACATAATTGATTTTGAAGAATGGTCTTTAAACTATTCCCTGGCTTTTATAATATATCTCTTTCTAAAATGCCTTGCTGAATTGTAGTCCACCACATTCACTGAATTGACTAAAATTGATTAATTTGCAAGAAACATTACATGTAGTCAACAAAATTTTTATATGCCTTTAAACAAAAATTAATGTGCAATTTTCCAAAAGTGAACAGGACAATTTATGAACATCTTGTGGATGTAAGCATTGTCTGCTTGGGCAGAACTAAGCCACATCTATTTGGATATCTATCCTATCACATCCAATTACCTTGGAGACCTGATACTTATTTTAATCCACTGTGTGACTCATAAATTCAATCCCTTTTCTGAGGCTCATTTTTCCTATCTGATAAATGAGGTTGGTGAATTAGATGATCTCTGAGATTTCTTCCATCCATAGTACACTCAGTTCTTCCATAAACTAATTTTCACCAAGGTGCAAATGTGTAATAGGTTACTATGTCAACTTTTGTCATTTGCAGTTTGATAGTAGATATAATCTCCCAAGAAATCCTGCATGAAGGGATTGGAGAAGCCAGAGCCATCTTTTAATCCCATAGTCATCTAAGGCCCCAGGAGAGTTAGTGGGTTTGCACTAACTCATTTTCAAAATTGATTCATTGTTTCCCAGAAATCAAACACAAAGGCTTTTTGAGTATAGGTATCTAAATATTTGCACTGTCAATGGTTAAATCTATCTGCATGTATATGTACATGTGTGTATTGTGATAAAGTTGTAGCATTATTTTAGTGTTATCTAAAGCAGGTAGTTGGAAGTCAGATCAAATAGACTTGGTTTAACAAAATGTGTTTTGGTGGTGATTTCTTTTCTTTTGATGAAATGCAAAAGGCCCTCACTTTTCAAAATTCCATGACATGAAAATATACACATGTGGAGCATACAAACTCACAAGTGATTATATCCATGGAAGAAAGACTGATTTCTGATTTATGTAAACATATAATAAATATGTAAGATCACATCAAGAGTCTCCTTAATGTTAACAATTCTGCAGGCATTCAGAGATCTCCTCTCACACTTATGATATACGGTTTCCTTATACTTTTATTTTTAGAGAAGATTTTGTACCAGTGTATTATATGTACATTTGCTTTCTCTAGTGATTTTACCTGCCCAGAAACCAAAAGAAGAAACTTTGAAACACATTACCATTTATGAATTAATTACAACTGAAGTTCCAAAAAGGAAATTAACTCCCTTCTTAGAGTTGCACTTTGTAGTTCCTCTTCATTCACCAATCCCAGTCAGAGTCATTAAGTACTAAGGAAGGTTCTCATTCAAGTCATTTACAAAGAGAATTAGAGTCAATCAAGGTAAATGACTACTTTTATCTATCTCATCTAGAAAGAAAAATGTATTAGGTTTGTCCTTCAGTTAGGGACAAAACTCTGTCTGAGGCCACATAGATATGGAGAGAAATTAATAAATTTAGCTATTATTCTATTACTAATTTGAGGAAATCACCAGATATCCTTTCTGACTAATCAAGTCCAATAACTGCCTCAAGCACATTTTTTAAAGAAATTTTTAAGCAATTTTTAAAGGAAATGTTAGTTGAAACATGAGATTTAACAGATAAATCTCATACCAATATAATTTAGCCAATTATAAAAAGCCATATATGAACAATTATGCTTTTTAAATTCATTATCATTATAAAAATGTTTAATTACTTCATTGATATTATCAAAATATGAAGTTGGATTTCAATTACAAAAGTAAAGTATTAGTTGGTAGGCAATTAAGGTATATTTAATTAACTAAGTAAAATCTTTTGTATAATATTAAAAATCCAAATATTATTTGAAGTTTACATAGCAAAAAAATTATCTGTTACAAAAAAATAGTCTAGACATATATATGTATATATAGAAACACGTCTAGATCTTAAATATAATCCTGAGTGAATTAGCAAGAAAAAATGATATATAATATCAGAGACAGAAATTTGAAATGCATGTTCACAAAGAACAATATGCATTTTATTATCACTCAGAGAAAGTATATACAGTTTATTATGATAACTTACTGTGAGGAGAAGTAGAATGTCACTGAGGAGTGGGAATAAAGGGGAACAAATGAGTAAATAAACAAGAGAGTCCTAATGAATTAACTCAAGGAATATGATTAAGTCAGTCCTCTGTTCTTGATATCAAATTTTTTTATAACCACTCCAAAAGAAGGAGTTTTAAGAAGGATAAAGAGAATTTAATGATTGAAATTATTTAGTAATGCTGGAATATGCAGGTAATAATTAAAACAGTTTTTTTGGTTTTATTCTTGTACCATATTAAAATTCTCTGTGAAAGGTGCTCTTTACTATTGCTTGTGGTAGGAGTGAACCACTCCTATTGCCCCATCCTGGTAGGCCACTGATCTACCCCATGTTTCTTAGCAAGAAAGTGCCCTAATTACTGTTAAGTAGATCACCATTATTTTAGTTAATAGGAAAGTCAGTGCCTTTCAGTATGATATATCACATAGAAAATATTTACTAAAAAGCAAATAAATTTAGTTGTCTACACCATCTTGTTTGATGGTGTGTATATAATTGCCAAATTATAGATGTACATCAAAATGTCTTGAACTTATCTGGATTCTTACTTTTAAGTTATTTAGTATTGAGTAAAATATTATAATGAGCATCCATAAGTATTATTTTACACATATAGTCAATTACCCTCTTAAAGATAAATACATGCAAGAGAAAAGCTTAATTAAAATAGTATGCACGTTTAAAGGTTTTCTTGGATACATTTTGCCATACTTCCTTTCAAAAAGTTTGGTATTAATTTGCTTTCCCAGCAGGCCTGCATAAAATAGTTTCCTTTTTTTCCCCTTCAGATCCTAGCTGGCACTGAGGATTTTTCTTTCTTTTAATCTTTCTTATCTGATAGGAGATAAGTGTATCAGTTTTTTTAACTTGCACAAATTCCTTTAATCTTTTAAGAGAAGACTGAAGATATAGTTACAAAAATGCAGGTGCTAATGTATAGCTATAGAGATCACTTGATAAAGTGGTAAGGACCTGTTAGCTTTAGATCTTGGGAGGCACAGTTGCTCATCTACCCCAAATATGTTTATCAGTTCTTTTTCCTTACTGGTAGATTAACTTTGCCTGAGTTTACCCCCATCCACCATGTGGCCATATGATGAAGCACATATTAAACAAAGGAAAATCAGAAGATATTACAAAAATTTTCAAGAATCTGAATCATTCAGCTTTGTGGAGCTCTCCAAAGCTCAATTCCACCCTCCATGGAGACAATCAAGGAAAAGAGGCCAGTGAACATAATCCTGAGAAATCCTACAACCTATCTCAAATTTAGAGTGTGATTGAAGGGGAGAAAGCATTAGTAAATCTGTCCAGGCGCAGAAATTGCCATTACTTTATTTTTTTTTTTTTTTTTTTTTTATTTTTTTTTTTATTTTTTGGTACTGGAGACTTAACTGAGGGGTGCTTTTAACTGAGGGGTGCTTTACCACACACCCTTTTATTTTCTATTTTGAGACAGGATTTCACTAAGTTGCTGAGGGCCCTGCTAAATTGCTGAGGCTGGCCTCAAATTTGCCATCCTCTTGTCTCACTCAGCCTCCCCAGCCACTGGCACTGTGCCCAGTTCTATTACTTTAGAAGCCCAATCCTGAATCACTTTTTTGCTAACCACAGTCCATAAAAACTGCTGACATTGCTGATTCTCAGTTTTTGTCTGGGAGGAGCATTGACGAGAAAAAATTAAAAGGACTGTGAAAGCTCAGAACTAATTATTACCAGCAATGAAAATAAATGTAGTCCATGGGAGATGGGAGAAATGACACTTAAAAATATTTAATACCTCCTCCCAATGTAATGGACCCTTCAACCTAGGCCCTCTTTTATCTACACTTTTACTCTTCTGAGTGAGGTAGAAGAAATCTTCCTTGAAAGAAAAATCCAACAGAGGAAAATAAACCTGACTGATCCTCTCACATAAAATAAGGCCTACAGCTCCACAGTGAATAGGGTAAGCAATCTGAAGAGACAAATTATCGCACATTAGAAAGGTATAGAAAAAAGTTACAGAATGTTTAAGAAGCCAGGGGCTGGGGTTGTGGCACAGTGGTAGAGCACTTGCCTAGCATGTATGAAGCCCTGGGATTGATCCTCGGCACCACATAAAAATAAATAAATAAAATAAAGGCATTGTGTCCATCTACAACTAAAAGAAATTTGTTTTAATTTATTAAGCTAAATAGGTGAAATTAAATAGATGAGGGTAGAAGAAGAATAAAAGAAATATGGTAAACAAAACTGATATTAAGTTCAAAAGGAAAAAATAATATTCCATGCAGGAAATATTTAATACAATATTAACTAAATGAAATGGAAGTTAATACACAAGAGCTCAAAATGAGATAAGACATCAGAATGACACTTGAACTTTAAATAATACAAAGCCAAAGAAATAATTAAAGATATTAAATAATAATTAAAAGTATTAACTAATTAAAAACATTAAATAATAAATTGTTAATGAAATGCACATGCAATTAAATTATGTATTGTTTTATAATAATGGCATTTAATTATATAGAAATAGCAAGTAACTAAATAGTCCCAGATAAAAAAGAAATACAATTTTTATTCTTGAAGTAGAATTCTCAATGACTAGAAATGGAAGTGTAACAAAACCATTATTTAAAAAAAATCAGAATTTTCAGATCAAAATGCACACTGTACTTAAAAAAAAGATACAAAATGATCAACATGTAGATATTTTGTTTGTATTATTTAATTTTAAGGGACAAAAGATAATTTTTAGTTGTCCAGGTAGAAAAAAATAAAGGAGAAATGTAAGCTGCCTGGTAAGCTACCTGGTACCGAAAACCGGGAGGAAATCTCTCGGAGGCAGAGTTAAGCTTTTACTACTTTTACTTCTACTTTCTTAGAGCTTAGAGAGGGAAAGAAAGATTTTTCTTCTTAGCTTAGAGTATTTACTACATGACCAGCTAATGTACTTTATTTTTCATCCAGGATCGAATCCCTTACCATGCTGCTATGGTTTGAATGTGTACCCTGTAAGCTGCCTGGTAAGCTACCTGGTACCGAAAACCGGGAGGAAATCTCTCGGAGGCAGAGTTAAGCTTTTACTACTTTTACTTCTACTTTCTTAGAGCTTAGAGAGGGAAAGAAAGATTTTTCTTCTTAGCTTAGAGTAGAGTCTTAGCTTAGAGTAGAGAGAAAGATTAAAGAAAGCTTTTAGAGCTTAGAGCTTAGCTTAGAGAAAGATTAGAGCTTCTTTCTTCTCTCTTCTTTCTTCCTTCTTCTTTCTTCTGTCTTCTGTCTT
Organism: Tamias sibiricus; assembly: GCA_025594165.1. NCBI lineage: Eukaryota > Metazoa > Chordata > Mammalia > Rodentia > Sciuridae > Tamias > Tamias sibiricus. The sequence goes on from CM046667.1 coordinate 133,080,271, forward strand.
CCTCAGGAGTCTCGGCCTAACTCTGACCAGTCATTACTTCTTCTATCTGGTTTCTCTTCTGTCTTCTATCTGGTTTCTCTTCTGTAACCGCTCTGCCTACGTTCTGGCCGCTCTGATTCTTCTGACCGACCGAGTGACTGCCCGGCTGACTGAATGAATTTCCGTTCTCCTAACTCGGACCGCTTTCACCCGGTTATATACCTTCAGGTTTGCGGGTGCCTACAGGTGCGTCACATACATATCAGGTGGAACTTATGGCTTCCAGCTAGCTACAACAGCCCTTCCTAATTAGGGCTCCTTCATATTCCTTCCCTTTAGTTTAAAAAGGTGCTTTCTATTTTCTCTATTTTATTTTCTCTATTTTCTTTTATTTTCCCTACCTAGCTTTTCACCTTTTATTTTTGAAAGGGTGGATATTTGAGCCCTTTTTGAGGAGGTGCTGCGGCTTTTAAGGAAGCCTACTGCTGAGGAGCAGCTAACGCACTTAGTTAAGCACAATTGCATAAGCGGCTTTGACTTTTTTTTTTTTTCCTCTTCTTTATTTTTCTTTATGGCTTTCTTGCCAAAGCTCAATGGCTTTTTTTCTGCATGGTTTTTACCATGCTATTTAATTCTCTATTTTCTTTTAAGCTCATGGCTTTTTTCTTTATACTAAAGCTCAAGGCTTTTTCTCTATATTTTTTATGGCTTTTGGCCGGCTACTCTGCTTCGGCTTTTGGCCGGCTCGCTTCGGCTTTTCGCTGGCTACTCTGCTTCAGCTTAACTGGCCTCAACTGAGTCAGAGGCTATGCTCTCTTGTTTACTACTCTTTTTGCTGGTCTCAACTGAGTCTGAGGCTATGCTTTTTCGTTGCTCTCCTTATTCTTAGCTTTTCTTCTCTGCCTGCCGAGCCCCGACGGACCACCATTTGTAGGCTGCCTGTCATGGCCAGCCACGGCGCCGCCACGGGAGGAAAATTCTTGGAGGCAGAGTTAAGCTTTTACTACTTTTACTTCTACTTTCTTAGAGCTTAGAGAGGGAAAGAAAGATTTTTAGAGAGAAAGATTAGAGCGAGCTTTTCTTCTTGTCTTCTTAGCTTAGAGTTTAAGAAAGATAGAGCTTAGCTTAGAGAAAGATTAGAGCTTCTTTCTTCTCTCTTCTTTCTTCCTTCTTCTTTCTTCTGTCTTCTGTCTTCCTCAGGAGTCTCGGCCTAACTCTGACCAGTCATTACTTCTTCTATCTGGTTTCTCTTCTGTAACCACTCTGCCTACGTTCTGGCCGCTCTGATTCTTCTGACCGACCGAGTGACTGCCCGGCTGACTGAATTCTCCGTTCTCCTAACTCGGACCGCTTTCATCCGGTTATATACCTTCAGGTTTGCGGGTGCCTACAGGTGCGTCACATACATATCAGGTGGAACTTATGGCTTCCAGCTAGCTACAACAGCCCTTCCTAATTAGGGCTCCTTCAGAGAAAAATCAGAAACTTCTCTATAAAAACTTAACTGCATAAAAAGGCAATGGCCACAAAATGCTAAATTTGAAAAATATAGACCAAAAATATTTTCTTAACTCTGTCAAAAATTCCTTGTTTTCCATGAATACTTATTCTCCCCTTCTAATATAGTAAAAGAATTTTGAGTTGAATTTATCAGCATAAAGTTAAACTATACTTTTTGCACCCTTTCTCTTATAGCTAACTGTGACTAAATACTGGCCAATGGAATGTGAACAGAAGTGGTATATTTCATTCTGTGCAGGAGCCCTGTTTGAAGGAGCCCTAATTAGGAAGGGCTGTTGTAGCTAGCTGGAAGCCATAAGTTCCACCTGATATGTATGTGACGCACCTGTAGGCACCCGCAAACCTGAAGGTATATAACCGGGTGAAAGCGGTCCGAGTTAGGAGAACGGAGAATTCAGACAGTCGGGCAGTCACTCGGTCGGTCAGAAGAATCAGAGCGGCCAGAACGTAGGCAGAGCGGTTACAGAAACCAGATAGAAGACAGAAGAGAAATGACTGGTCAGAGTTAGGCCGAGGCTCCTGAAGAAGACAGAAGAAAGAAGACAGAAGACAGAAGAGAGAAGAAAGAAGCTCTAGTCTTTCTCTAAGCTAAGCTCTATCTTTCTTTACTCTACTCTAAGCTAAGAAAAGAAAGTAGAAGTAAAAGTAGTAAAAGCTTAACTCTGCCTCCGAGAATTTTCCCGCGGCACCGTGGCTGGCCACAACAGGCAGCTTACACCTGTTTGGGGATTGACCTGAACGCTTCAGGCGGCAACAATTCTGGATTATGCACTTGACCATGCCCTGTTTATTCTTCCCCATTCTTACTGGCTCAAATGCAAACATCATGTTGGTTTCATATTGTCATTTGCCTGATGCCCTCTAAAAATAAAACATGTGTTCTTAGAAGAAAATACTAAGGGTAAATCTTCATGACCTTGTATTTGACTACAAATATTTAGGTGTAATACAAAATTATGAGCTACACAAGGAAAAATAGATAAAACGTACTTGATCAAAATGAAAATACAAACCTGTGCATCACAAACCAATATCATGAAAGCAAAACAATGACCTATAGAGTGAGTGAAAATATTTACAAATCACACATGTTCATAGCCATATTATTCTCAATACTTAAAAGGTAGAAACAGCTCAAATAGGTAGAATTAAAAAAAAAAAAAAAAAAAAAAAAAAAAAAACAAGTGTTACAGCTCAGAAGCCTGTCAATACATGAATGGATCAAGGAAATATGGTATATATAAACAATGGAGCTTTACTCAGGCCTAAAGAAGAATAAAATTATGCCATTTGCCAGTAAAAGGATGGAAATAGAGAACATTGTGCTAAGTGAAATAAGACAGACTCAGAAAATTAAGGGTAAAATTTTTTTTCTCATATGTGGAAGCTAGAGCAAAATAAGGGGAAGGCAGGGGTTGGATATCATAAATATAGAGAAGATCAGTGGAAAAGAAGAAAGAGATCAAGAGGGAGAGAAGAGGAATGGGAAAGGGGAGGAAATGGGGGAATGTATTTAACAAAATTATGTTATGTGCATATGTAAATATGTCACAGGGAATTTTACCTTTATGTGATTTTGGAAAGCCCCAATCAAGGATGGATAAATGGATGAGAAAGGGGAGGATCAATGGAGTAAAGGCAAGAGTGGGGGGGAGTGAGGGGGAGGGAGGAAGGAGCAGAGACTGAAATGGGATGTGTCAGATTCCTTGCATGTATGATTTTGTTGAGATGAACCCACCTACTATCTAAAACTATAATGCTGTAGAAAAGTGTTATATCCATACAATGGATATTTTTTCACCCATAAAAATGGAAGAAAGAGCCGGGTACGGTGGTGCACACCTGTAATCCCAGTGGCTTGGGAGGTTGAGGCAGGAGGATCCCAAGTTCAAAGCCAGCTTCAGCAATGGCACGGTGCTAAGCTACTCAGTGAGACCCTGTCTCTAAATAAAATACAAAATAGGGCTGGTGATGTGGCTCAGTGGTTGAGTTCCCCTGAGTTCAATTCCCAGTACCTTAAAAAAAATTTTAACAAAGGGAGAAAGCATTGATACCATGCTATACTATGGATGAACCTTGAAAATATAATTCTAAATGAAAGAAGTCAGATCCAAAAAGTCACATGTTATACGATTCCTTTCACATGAAATGTTCAAAATAGTTAAATCCATCAAGGCAGAATATAGATGATTGGATACCAGGCATTGGGGGAAATGAAATTGGGAGAAACTGCTTAATGAGAAAGTTTTACTCTGGAATGATGAAATGTTTTTGAACAAGATAGAAATGGTGGTTGCACAACACCATGAGCATACTGAATCCTACTGAGTCATTAAATTGGTTGACTTGATGTTATGTACAGTCCATCCCAATAAAATATAAAATATGAAAGGGGAAATATCTAAATTCTGACTCCTGGTACCTGTAAATATTCCCTTTTTAGAAAATAAGGATCTTTTTAAAAGAATATTTTATCTTTTAGTTGTAGTTGGACACAATACCTTTATTTTATTTATTTATTTTTATGTGGTGCTGAGGATCGAACCCAGGGCCTCACACATGCTAGGCATGAGCACTCTACCACTGAGCCACAACCCCAGCCCAGAAAATAAGGGTCTTTGAAGATGTAATCAAGTAAAAATGATATCATACTTGGATTGGGTGGGTCCTAATCCAAAGAATAATGTCTTTATAAAAAGAGGGAAATTTAAATATAGATAAAAGAAGAAAGGAAGAGACTGAGGAAGATATTGTAATGGAACACCAAGAATTGCTGACTACCAACAAAAAGTACAAACAGGCAAGAAAGGACACTTTTGTAGAGGCTTCAGAGGGAGTATGGCCCTGCATTCACTGGAATTTCAGACTTTTATCCCTCAAAATTGAAAGAAGAGAAATTTCTATACTTTTAAGCCACCCAGTTTGTGGCAATGTTTTATAGCAGCCTTCAGAAGAGAATACAGATCTGGAGCAGTCATCATATGCCATAAGGTGTAAGCCTCATGTTGAGAATGTCAGAGTAGCAAACTAGAAGGAGCTTGGGCATAAGTGTTTAATATGCAAATAAAACATATCTGTGTAGAAAGTATATAACTTAAGACAGCATCAGAAGCAAATCATTGTAAGAAATAGGACTAGGATACAGAAAAGACACAAGATGAAAAATTTCATGAACTGAAAAAATGGACCTGGAATTTCAACTTTTTTAATGCAACCATAATAAGTAATGTCACTGTGAAATGCAGTTAAGCGAAAAAAATAAAATAAAATAAAATCACAGGCATCAAAACATACAGATGGCAAAATCACAAAGATTGCCTATCAAGCATAGTGAAAATTATGTGTCCTGAACAAAAATAAGCTGTTGCAAATGTTTCTCTAATAACACTGCTGCTCAGAATGTCAAGTACATGACTAAGGACTTAGTGTTAAATTATTTGTTATATCTTCTATTTCTACAAATAAATGTGAATATGAATGCTAAATTTAAAAACTCTAATTTTAAACTTTATGAAAGTGAATTGATATTATTTAATTCAATATTTTCAATTCATATTTATAATATGAATCAATAACTATATGTAAAATTTGTTGAAATGTATAATACAATACTGAAAATAAAGAAAAAACAATAGAACACCAGAATTCTTCAAATATCTCAGGAATAGTACTTAAATATAAATAATTTGCAAAGATTGTATCCGTATTTGGAAGAAATTACATTTGTAAATAGATGTGTTCAAAGTCATTAGGCTGCCATGCATCTGTGTGTTCTTCACCCAGGATTCTAGATCATCCTCCAATCTTCCAATTTCTTTAGCTCCTCCCTCACATGACCTCAATGCAATCAATGACTCTGTTAGAGCATAGATTTGTTACCTGGTGCCTATGAACTTAGGTTGGAAAAATTCATCTTTGCTTTCACTATCCTTTAACTGAGATCCAGCCTTCCCTTCTATTGTGAATGGAGGCCAACATCCACAGAAGCAGCTATGTCTTCATCAACAACAGAAATCACAGAAATTTCATATTACATTAACAGTGGTTGAACATATCTTCAAATGTTCAGATTTCAACTTGTTGCTTGAACTTATTACATAATTTACTGGAAAAAGACACACACATATTATTCTGTCAAACATTTTTTTCTCTACTTAGACATTTCATGGTTGGTGACTCCATAGATTCTGCAGTAGCAATTGCATTCATCCTGCAGGTTAAAAAATAAAAATTAAAAAAGAAAGTTCTCTTTTAGCTAAGTAAAAATTTTCCATCTGATTCATAAAATTTCCTATTACCTTGAATATAGTAGATCAGTAGCAATAGCATGGTCATCATTATAATAGAGCAAAACGTTAAATGGCTTTTATGTTGAAAAATCATACTGCTTGAATGTATTTCTTTCAAAGACATTTCAATCTTTCAAACGGCGATGTCTTGTGAGCTTTCTGTGATCTGTAATTGGGACAATGTATATATGAGATGGTATTTGACATCTAGCACAAACGTGGTAGCTATTATTGTTAAAAGTATTATTATATTGTGCCAGTTTTTAAAATTAAGAGTAATTCTTCACATCATTAGATTCCTACAATCACATTTCCTTAAACCCACATGTCAAAATGAATTTCTAATACATGAAAGGCAAAATTCTTAAAGTGTCAATTGAGTTCACAATTAAACACTGCCAATGTTGTGGAAGCAAGGAAAAAATAGCTTTACACAAACAACATTAGAAAAGAGATATTTTGGTTTGAAATTCATTAAAATTCTGGGGTTCCAAAATTCAAGTATTGAATTATTCTCTGCCTTTCAGTTGAGAAAATGCTCACAGTATTATTTTGGGAAAGAAAACATGTTCTGAACATTTTAACACATATCTAGGATTCCCATAGTTCTATATGGTTTTATTGGATAAGAAACTTTCAAGTCAGGAAAAAAAATAAAGTTTTGGTTATGCAAAGTATAAAAAACTATAACCTGCCTTCCAAGAGCAATATTGACTGGGAATTTATTTAAAATTTTCAAGATCCAGTTCCTTGTTGGTTGGGATCCACTTTATTCTTCTTCATTTTCTCAGCATCTAGAACAATATATGTCACAGAGTACTTATTAAAAAATGCATGTTGAACAAATGAATGAATGAACTATTTGTTTGTTTGTTTGTTTGTTTGTTTTGTGGTACCGTACCGGGGATTGAACTCAGGGGCACTCGTCCACTGGTCACATCCCCAGCCCTTTTTTTTGTATTTTATTAGACAGGGTCTCACTGAGTTGCTAAGTGCCTCGCCATTGCTGAGGCTGGCTTTGAACTCGTGATCCTGCTGCCTCAGCCTCCCAAAGTGCTGGGATTACAGGCTTGAACTGTTGTTTACTAGAGAAGAGAGGAAATTGTTGTGAATCCCTTCAAGAAAATAATCTTTGAAACAAACTGATACAGGAAGATAGGTAGTCATAGAAAAATCTAAACATGCAGGAAGCTCACTATAGGAAATTGTATTACAGTTCAGATATATCATACCTTGGCTCAATCTCTCTCCACATCATCTGAGGAAAGAAGAGGCAGGAGACATAAGAGGAGGTACTGCTGGATGATAAGGGAGGTGGGGAAGTACAGGAAAAGAAAACTAATAATTTTGAGTTCTTCTTTGCAAGAGGCACTATACTTTGGATGCTGCCTTGTGAACTCTTCAAAGAACTGTCTGTAACTTGAGCAGGCATATTAAGTGGATGAAGGAAGGAAAAGAGAAAGGAAGGAAGGTAAGTAGAAAAGAAGGAAGGAGAGGAGGAAGGAATGGAAGAGCAAAACCTGGAAGTGCACAAATGTCACTGCATATATATCCTTTAATATTCTTTGCCATGAAACCATGAAAAAATGGTGAGAGGAAGCTTGACTGGGAACCTGAAGCTCTGCAATTCCTTCTTTCCATTTTTCTGTTATTTCATTGCATAATGCTTGCTGACCATAGCTTTCCTAGCACTGAAATGTAAAATTGTCCATTCTAATTATCTCATACAAATATTTCCTTATGAGCCTACTACATCCACTTTCAATACACACAGAACCATCTAGATTCCTTTTGTCCAACAAACCCTCATATTCCAAAATGTACTAAAATGTTTGAATTCCCTTATAGTTTTCTAGCTAACTCTTTACCTTTTTCGTAATAAGAAGGATAGAACTTGCCAGCTATGGAAATACTTCTTCGTTGACTTGTTCCAGGATCTTTCTTTAGGATCTGGAATGGGCAATGACATTTTCCACTTACCTTGGCAAAGATGGTTTATTTCCTATCTCCACTTCTACTCTTCAGTAATGTGATTTTTTTTTTGTCATAAATCTTTCCTAAGAAAATTCCTAGTATCTTTTTAATGACATCTTCCAGTGCCACTCATGCAGTTTCTAATCTCTAGATCACTGAGCAGTTTCTCCTTCCTTTTACATTTGGCTAGTAAGCGGCCGTTCTTATTACAACAATCTCAAAATGGTGATCCTCACACTATAATTTGAGTCTCCAAGCTGCAATAAATATTCACCTTTAAGAGTAGTAACTACTATCATTTATATATCTTTATTTTTACAGTTTAATCTTAAATATTTGGATTCTGCTTAAAATGCTACTGGCTCCCAAAAGAATGAAGGTTACATTACTCTAATGATAAAAATGAGAATTAGGGTCTAAAGCATCAAAATGGATAGAGAAAATGGCACACATCTATAATCCCTACTACTCAATAGGCTGAAACAGAAGGATTACAAGTTCAATGTCAGCCTCCAAAACTTAGTGGTACTCTGTCTCAAAATAAAATAAAAAGAATAGGGATGTAGTTCAGTGGTATAGTGCCCTTGGTTTTAATCCCCATTACCTTGAAACTAATTAATCAATTAAAGCATTGAACAAAGATGTTAATGAAAAGATAAAATTCATGAATATTTATGTAGTTGAATACTATCAAACTGAAATATATAAAACAAAACCAAGTCAAAAATACAAGGAGAATTGACAAAAACCTACCTGTAGTATAAAACTTTAACATATCTAATTCAGTCATTTTCTAACCAATTAGGCAAAATTTAATATTACAGAAGATATGAATTTTAAAGTTAATAAGATAAATTTAATAGCTATCCAGCACACTATGAACCAAAGAAAGAGAAAATATAGTTTCTTTCCCAAGTACCCATGGATCTTTTATGGGAGTTGTGCAATATTAAGATAGAAGAATTCCTCATCTCAATCAATTACCAGATTCAGAAATTGTATAAGCCACATTATCTGATGGTTATGAACTAGAAACAGTGATTAAAAATACAAACAAAAATTAAATTTCTTGTTTTAAAAAACACTATTTTGAAAATGATTTGTCAAAATTAGTGAAAACTAGTTATATAATATTTAGAAGCAATATGTGAAATATTCTGAATTAAAATTTATGAGATTTAAGACTTTTCTTATTAACTAAGGAAGAGGGAAGGAAAATAAGTGAGAACTTTTCCTAAGATAGGAAAAAAAAAAAAAAAAACATCAAAGTCATGTTATAGATCAGTAGCAGAGTGCTTGCTTGGCATGTGTGAGGCACTGGGTTCAATCCACAACACCACATAAAAATAAATGAATAAAATAAAGGTATTGTGTCCATCTATAACTAAAAATATTTTTTAAAAGTCAAGAAAGGGAAAGTAATACAGACAAAAGGCAAAAATCAGATATGAAAATAGAAAAATAAAGAATTAACAAAAATATGTAAAAGCTATTTGTTCAAAAATACAATGGAATAAAATAATTTATAGCTGTTTAATCATCATTTATAGAAGGGTAAAGGGGGCTGGAGATGTAGTAGCTCAGAGGTAGAGCATTAGCCAAGCATAAGGAAGGCCCTAGATTTGATCCCCAGCACTGTAAAAAATAATACACACACACACGTGTATTTGCATATATATTCCCTATGTATATAGATTTCCATAAATATATTAATATTACAGAAGATATATATATATATATATATATATATATATATATATATATATATATATATATATATATATGGAAAAAGGCAGAGGTGCTTTCCCTTCAATTCTTTTTTTTTTTTTTTTTTTTTTTTTTTTTGTGGTACCGGGGATTGAACTCAGGGGCACTCGACCACTGGGTCACATCCCCAGCCCTTTTTTTGTATTTTATTTAGAGACAGGGTCTCACTGAGTTGCTAAGTGCCTCGCCATTGCTGAGGCTGGCTTTGAACTCGCGATCCTCCTGCCTCAGCCTCCCAAAGTGCTGGGATTACAGGCGTGTGCCACCGCGCCCGGCTTCCCTTCAATTCTTTTTTTAACATTTATTTTAAGTTGTGTATGGACACAATACCTTTATTTATTTATTTATTTTTATGTGGTACTAAGGATTGAACCCAGTACCTCACATGTGCTAAGCAAGTGCTCTACCACTGAGCTACAGCCCCAGCCCTCCCTTTAATCAAATACATTTATTTGTGAGTTAATTGTGTTGCTTTGCTTTATTTTTAATGAGTGTTTTTTAAGTACACGCACATGTAAACATGTAAAACCCATATATATTTCCGAGCATGGTGGTGCCTGCCTGTAATCCCAGCACTTGGGAGGCTGAGGCAGGAGGATCAGGAGTGCAAAGCCAGCCTCAGCCATGGTGAAGCACTTAGCAACTCAGTGAGACCCTGTCTCTAATAAAATACAAAAAAGGGCTGGGGATGTGGCCCAGTGGTTGAGTGCCCCTGAGTTCAATCCCTGGTACCAAAAATATAAAATAAATAAAATAAATAAAATAAAATAAAAATACATATATACTGGCTCAGCGGTTGAGTGCCCCTGAGTTCAATCCCTGGTACCAAAAATATAAAATAAATAAAATAAATAAAATAAAATAAAAATACATATATACTGGCTCAGCGGTAGAGTGCTCGCCTAGCACGTGTGCAGCCTGGGTTTGATTCTCAGCACCACGTATAAACAAATGCCTTGTGTACAACTAAAGGCAAATAAATAAACATTTTAAAAAATCCATTGGCTGTAATAGGAAATTTTTAAAAAAATACATATATACAATGACTTATAAATAAGTTGCATCCCTGAAAAATACCAATCTAAAAATATTACGTTTTGAAGAAATTGTATCTTATGAAACTGTGAAAGACACAATCACATTCTGTCCAGACTGCTAACTGCTGCAGGCTTTTGCTAATTGCTTACTCTGGTGTCAGAAGCTCCCTGTGTGAACCCTGTCTTGCTCTATGCACTGGTTGAAAGGAGTAACTTTTATTTATCCAGAGGAAAAAAAGTCAAGTATCCCTGTTTGTCACTAGTCACTAATTTGAAGAAAAGTCAGTGAAAAATCACCCATATTCTACCCCAAATCAAAGTGACAAAGGAGTTTCAAGAACAACAGTGTTTAAATATACCTTTTGAGGTTGTTTCTCTTGTTGATGACTTCCCAGAGCATCCATAAAATCTGCTAAACACAAAGAATTTTATTGGCAATTACAGATCTAAATTCCACATTCAGCACATACCAATGCAGATCAAAGATAGCATATGGAGTGTGGTGAAATGATCTCAAAGCACAACCAACTCAGCAAGCACAAGATAGAAAACCAGAGTCACGGGATGAATCTTGAGAAAATGATGGGTCTTTCACTAGATATAAAATGTTGTGCAAGCCTACCTTGATATGACTGAGAGGGTAACTATCCTTGAGCAATCTATCATTTCTATCATCCCCCTGTATCTGTCACATATCTGTGTGCCATCCATCTATGTCCATTCTATATCCCCCATTGTGTATCACTGATGGTAATATAACCAGACTATCTCAGGTAAATTGACATTTTTAGTATAGCATTTACCCTCCAAATTTATATTCTATATATTATCCCAGCCATCTGACTTAAAAATTAGCAGTATTTGGAAGAAGTGATTTCCTTAGTTCTTCTACAAAAGAAGTCAAGGGTGCCTCAAATTGTTCTCATCCATGAATTAAAACCCAAGCCTACAGATTCATTGAACTGAAAATGAGAATATACATTTCTCTCTGTACCATGTGATTCATCGTTATCCAGAGTGTTTTCTAACTATCTGAACAATGTCAAGACATCACCTTTTTCTACCAGTATCTCCATCAGCATTTCTTTCTGCTAAGGCACTTTCATGAAATCTAAAATGCAAAAGTATTTTCTCCTTTGTTTTAAACATTTTATTTAAAAGTCTCAATCACAACTACCTTAATAGTTTTCAGAATAATGACCTATTTCATTATATAATAATTTTGGGTTACATTATTTTTCCAATTATGAAGGAGCCCCAATTAGGGAGATGGCTATTGCGGTCAGCTGGAAGCCATAAGTTCCACCTGATAATAAGTATGTATGTGACGCACCTGTAAATGCACGTGAGGCACCCGCAAAGCTAAAGGTATATAACCGGGTGAAAGCGGTCAGAGTCAGGAGAAGAATGAATTCATTCAGTCAGTCGTGCAGTTGCTTGGTCTTGGAAGAAGAGTTCGGGTCGGAGAAGAAGAAAAGAATCAGAGCGGCCAGAATGTAGGCAGAGCGGTTACAGAAGAGAAACCAGATAGAAGAAGTAATTGCTGGTCAGAGTCAGGCCGAGGCTCCCGAGGAAGAAAGAAGAAAGAAGAAAGAAGCTCTAAAAGCTAAGCTCTCTCTCTCTCTAAAGAAGAAATCTCTTTCTTTCAAGCTCTCTCTCTTTCTCTCTAAGCTCTAAGAAGATGAAGAAGAAAAAGTTCTATCTTTCTCTCTAAGCTCTAAGAAGAAGAAGAAGAAGAAAAAGCTATCTCTAATCTTTCTCTCTAAGCTCTTTCTAAGAAGAAGAAAAATCTTTCTTTCTCTCTCTAAGCTCTCTCAAAGAAAGTAGAAGTAAAAGTAGTAGTATCTTTACTCTGCCTCCGAGAGTTTTCCTCCCGCGGCGTTGTGGCTGGCCACGACAGGCAGCTTACACAATTAAATATATCATCTTAAATATTTGCAATGCAAGGCCCATGTAAGCTGTATATTTCCTAAATTGGGGCTGAAGACATTTGCTAGTGGCTTAAATTGTAAATGGTACTTAATTGCCTGATATAAATTTGATTATCCAAGTGCTATGGGCTCAGGAATTATTTTATAAATCATATTCACTTTCTTAAAATTAATAAAATTAGGCAACCTTCCACATTCCTTAAATTTACATGGTTCACCTCAACAATAAAGCATCACATGGATACAAATTGCAAAAGTTGGAAAAAGACACATAATCTCTCTTTGGTCAAAGCTAGTTCAAAATTCAATTTAACCTTAACATACATTTCAGAAAATTATCTAGTAGCCTAAACATATTCAGCATTCACATTTATATGTGGTATGACACATAGGTGATGTTGATTTATTAAAATGTCTTAGATGATCAATTTTTAAAAATGGAATAGGCTATCTTTGATTACTGCAGTGACACTAAATCATTTCACACATGGAGTAGGGAGGCTTGTTAAATTAAGTTCAGATAGCCTTTTCCTTCCACACAAGGGTAAATTACCTATGCTCACTTGCTCTATTATAATGAGAAAAGAAAGTTGTTTACTATTTATTTATTTATTTATTTGTGGTGCTAGGGATTGAACCCAGGGCCTTATGCTAGGCAAGCAGTCTACCCACTGAGCTATATCCCCAGCCCCCAATTATTTACTATTTAGATGGACTTCTCAAAATAATCTAATCCTGCTACCCAGCATTCTTAGGCATCTTTAAACTTTTTGCAATGGGGTGCTTCCAAAATAAGATGGTGAGAAGAAACAAATATTTGAATTGGGTGAAAAATGAGTGACAATCATAGCAAACACATTATGTCTAGTGGACATTACTGTGTTTGTGTCATTTCCATTTCAGATCATGACAACAGGACCACATTCTTACTTTCATGTATTTATCACTTTTTGAAAACTCAGGAAGTGAATGGAGATGAACAGAAGAGACAAAATGTAGAGATGATTATAAAATGTTAAATAAATAACTGTACCTCAGAGATCCAATGTTACTGGACTTATTAATATTACAAAATTAATACTGGAGTGAGACAAGATACAGAATGCTATGTTCTATAAATAAGATCAAATAATAAGTTAATGGCAAGGGGGAACTTGGAATTCTAGTCTAAGCCTTGATCCAACCCCACACCACACACATATATTTACACAAACACACACACATACATATCCTCAGAGGGCCTGAGTGTGTTAGATCAAGATCACATATATATTTATTCCTTGTCAAATGTTTTTCCTTTTTCTGCTTATAGACAGTTGAAGTAACATTTGGACTTGATTCTTAGCAGAATCAAGATATTTAAATTAATCAGTATTTACTACAGCACAGAGTGGCCTCTAAGAGAAAGAGTTCAATGTATTTGTAATTCTTGGAAAATAATAAAGATATTAATACTAACAAGAATAAATAATCAGTTTTCCAAAGTGACAAAAGTAAAATTTCACTTGATCGAATATATATTGAACACTTAATGTGTCTTTCATTGTGCTAGGTCATTTGGGAATCAGTCATTTAAATTTTACAACACTTGATTAAAAGCCAATCATGGCTTTACTATGGGGTTAGTTTTGAAGTGTGTAGATCCATTTAGCTCAGCCATTGCCCTCTATTAGCTCCCAAATATCAGGGTACTTAAGCCTTCACACAAATGACTGGGAACCTTGTGGTAAGTGCTATAAAATATTTTTAAGCTGATTGCTATAGGATCAAGATTAAATTTGATTGAGAGACCTGCAAAAATTCTCAGAACAAATATAATAGGAGATTACTACGGAAAGCTTAGATAGGATTTGGTAAGTGGAAATGGGTAAGTGGTGGTATTTCAGACAGGAGAGGTTTAACAAAGGCCTATCGAGTTTGGATAACGAAGGTCATACTCTATAAAGTAAGGAATAATGAGACGAATCTAAGAGAGTATATGTGTATGTTTGTGTGTGTAGTTCTTCTTTTTTTAAGAAGAACATAAATAGGAAAAAAATGTAAAGGTTCTTTGAGGTTTTGGGAAGTATTAGGACATTATCAGAAGAAATTAGAATCATCTCTACCTCAGTGTGGTTATTCTAGACCTAGTGGTAGATGTGCTCCCTAACCTCATGTTATTTCCTTTCTTTAGTCATTACTCCATGGAAAAGTAAGAAGTAGTTAAATGTCTGTGGTCTCCAATACACAAACCCTTTCACTGACCCATATAATTGGTAGGAACTAACCAAATTTGGCACATCATGTATTTATGATATTTCTCTAGGGACTTTCAGAACAAAAGGATTGGTGATTAGTTTGGGGCAATGAGGGAAATGTGGCCATCAAAGCATACTCTTAACAGTGGGAACAAGAATATATCAATGACACAAAAGTATAGTGCACTACTTCTTACTGCTTGGTTCCCATTTTAAATTACATCAGCATCAGCCTAGTTGTCCTAACCAAGAATATAGGAGGTATCCTTGATTCCCTCTTTCCTTTGCTCCATATCTAAGCCATTCAGAAACTCTTTTTCTTTCTACTTTCAAAATAGTTGGATTTTGAAATGTTTCATCCATTTTCTCACCCCCATTGCCCCTATTTTAGTCCCAACTACCATTATTGCTAAGTTGGTTTATTTCAACAGTTATTCTCTTTCATCATTCTCCCCCCTCCCAAGCCATTCTCTGCAACAAGAAAAAATTGTTCTAAAACAAAAACGCATAATCAAGTCACTTCTCTGCTTAAAACATATTTGTAATTTTCCATCTCCCCTAAAGATGAAAGCAAAAGTACTTAATTTGGCTGGAAAATGCCTTCTTGAGCAAGTCATTACATACCTTATTTCCCTCTCCATGCATTCTCACAACCATTCTGCACTCCAGGAACACCGATCCGTGTGGTATTAGATGGGCCTATTCATTTCTGTTTCTGTACCTTTTTTTGTTCCCCCTGCCTGAAATCCCTCTTACACATAGGTTTTCAGGAATCTATAAGACAGAGCTAAAGTGTCTGTTTCTGCTTCTGTGTCTTCAATCTGTAAGGGAAACCACCATTCAGCATCCTCGACAATCATTATTAGTGATTCATTCTTAAACTCTCCTTCTTCACATCTCACTTTCAATAAGTTTCCACATCCTGTGGATTTTAATGCTTTAGAATCTATCATATGTTTCCTTTGTTTCATCTCTGCTTCCTCTGCCTTATTTCACAATCTCATCAAATGTCATACCTGGATTCCAGCAACAAACATTTAACTTGTCTCTTGACCTTCCCATTCCCCTCTAGAACTCCAATATCTTACAAACAAGGAACAGCAGGTTTCTTTACTTCAAAGCAGCCTGGCAGAATCAGCTGTAGAGCAGCTGGGATCAAAGCATCTGTACTTCAAAGGTCTTAAGCTTCATCAGCTGCAACTACAACCAAGGAACCAGACAGCAACCTTCTCACGCCTTCATTATGATGAATCCTGCCCTACCCACTGCGGGAAGATTGCAAATGTAACATCTTGCTATCACTGTGATTCTATTACATTCCTTAGTAGCTAGGCTTGACACAAAAGAATGGAAGATCTACAGAGCATAATCCATTATTGTGAGTACAGAGAAAGGTTTCCTGAAGTGTGGTAAATTACAGAAGCAAAGAGGGAAGTGGGTGATAAGCAGACATAGGAAAATCACTAGGTCAGCATAGAAATCAAATCAGCTAAGTGTATGGAGCTTCAGAGCATAACTATTACTACTGCATATTTTTTCTGACATCTATGCCACTAAATGGCTGTATGTCTTTGCAAAAGTAATTCAACGTCGCTGAGCCTATTTCCTTATTTATAAAATCTACTTCACAGGACTTCTTTGAGTCTTAAATGAGGTAATGTGAATAAAGCACTGAACGTGGCATAGTGCTCAATAGCTGCTAACTCAGCATTTGCAAGTCCCTTATCACAACTATTCCCAGGTTTAATTCTTGTTTTGTTTCTTCCTCTCCCTCAACCACTCCAGAAAATTAGAATCAACAATGAGAGATGACCAGGCCATCAGACACAATATGCTTCTAATTTGTGCTTTACTGAAACAGTGGTAATGCATCAATCTATCAGCTGGAAAACTAGTTTAATTAATTGGCTTCCCTGGGTAGTGCCTGTTGTAGTAGATGAAAATTTCTTAGGATACCATTATCCAGGGGTAAGCAATCAAGCACTTTGTCCAGGAACAGAGTGGATAGCAGCTCCTGCTGTAATGAGAGGATTGACAACTTTTATTCAGGTCTTCCCAGGAGCCTCCATATAATACTTTGAACCTCCCCACATGCTTGCAGACTGTTAACAAATATGTAATTTCCTTAGAATTGTCCAGGGGATTGAAAACCATTGATGCAATATTGCAAGAATTTGTTGTAAAGACCTTATATTGGGATTTCACTGTGCTATTTCCAATGGCCATAAGGTTCCTCCCAGCCTGATTTGTAAAATTATTTCCATGATTAATGTGGTTGTATGACAAGATAGCCACAAGGAGGGATGAAAAATAAAATAGAGAGCTACTGGGGTGGAAACTCCCAAGACGTGTGGTGGCAATGAGTGGTAAATTTGAAGTAAAAGGCTCTAGGGAATAGTAAATTGACTGTGAAAAGAGAATGAAGGGCTAGATTTCAGAACAGAAAACAGAAACACAAGCACAAACACATCAGCCATTTCTATAGAGCTGCTCATTCCCCATTCATCAGAAGAAATGTCAGAAGTTAAGATGAAATTCTCAATAGAACTTCTACAACAACCACAAAAGAGCTACTTTTTCCAAGATCTAATTTTGTACCAGAGAAAATGTGTATCAGTTAAAGTTCTCCATAGTAAAAAGAACCGATAACCATTAAGATATATAAAACTGCTAGGGGTGGTGGCACATGCTTATAATCCCAGCAGCTCAGAGGCTGAGACGGGAGCATTGTGAGTTCAAAGCCAGCCGCAGCAATGGGGAGGCACTAAGCAACTCAGTGAGACCCTGTCTCTAATGAAATACAAAACCGGGCTGAGGATGTGGCTCAGTGTTTGAGTGCCCCTGAGTTCAACCCCTGGTACCCCCCTCCCCCCCAAAAAAAAATTATATATATATATATATATATAAAAACCAGTCACAAAGGCATTTACCTATAGTCCCAGCTACTTGTGAGGCTGAGATGGGAAGATCACTTGAACCAATGAGTTTGAGTCCAGCCTGGGTATCCTAGGGAAAACCCATTTCAAAAATAAAATCAAATATACATTTGACTATATTTATATATACACATATAATCTATGTATAATGTATATATGTATACATGCATGCATACATATATATACATACATGTATATATGTGTGTATATATTATATTATATAACATCATTTGTATTAAGGAATGGACTCATGCAATTGCCAGAGCTGGTAAGTTTAAAATCTGTAGGGCAGGCCAGCATGCCAGAAACTCATGCAAGATTTCCATATTATAATTTTGAGATAGAATTCCTTCTTCTCCAGAGAACCTTTTTGTGCGTTCTTAAAAGTTCTGAGATTCTACCAATAACCCCATGACACATGCAGTGTTGTTCTGCTTATCTTGCCTTCTGTTGATCAGATGAGATTCACCCACATTATCAAAGGTAATCTCCTTTAAAGTCAACTGACTGTGTTAATCACACCTTCAAATTACCTTCCTAGCAAAATCTAGACTAGTACTTGACCAAACAACTGAGCATAATCACGTAGCAAATTGATACATACCTTTAACAATCATACAAGGAAAAAAAAATTAACAAGAAATTCAAAAGAGTAACTGCAGAACAAGTGTGGACTATATCATATCAATGATGCCAATGGACATGCAAGCTCAGAGGGGGATTTTTTAAAAAGATACAACTACAATAGATCCAAAGGTATACTAGAAGAAAGGCTCTAAATAAAAACAATAACTTTAACATCATAATATCTATGCTTTAGTGAATACCTACACTATGTTGAGGGCTTATATAAATTATCTCAGTTAAACCTTAGAATTCACTGAGGTAACTACAAAAGTGTCCTCATTTACAGAAGAAGAAATTGAGACTTGGAGAGTTTGGGCACTTTTCCTAGTGTCAAACAATTTGTAAGTGACAATCACGGGTCTGGAACTCCTCTGTCTGACTACAACCTTTGCTTTAATCATTGTGAATATTTCTAAAGCAACAAATGAAAACAAGTCACATTTTCAGCTTTAATAATAATAATGTCAGCTCTATGGGCTATTACTTTTCATTTATATTCTAGGCACTGTTTTAAATGTATTACATAGGTCCAATTCTGAGATTCTACCAATAACCCCATGACAGTCACAGCAGTTCTACCCATCTTGCAGATAAGGAACTGAGACTTACACCTTGCCCACCCAGGAAGTAACAAGAATTTTCAGAGTAAAATGATAAACAAGGAAAATGTTTCTTTTGTTGCCCAAGACCTTGCATCAGCCCTGATGGCCAGTACTTTTATGGTGTTTTAATCAGCTTTTTCGCTGCTGTGATTGAAAGACCTGACCAGAACAATTGTAGAGGAAGAAAAGTTTGAGGGCTCATGGTTTCAGAGGTCTTAGACCATAGAAAGCTGGCTCCATTGCTCTGGGTTCAAGGTGGAACAGTGTGGCAGAGAGAAGCAGCTCAGAGATCAAGAAACAGAGAGAGAGACTCCACTCTCCAGATACAGAATAACTACCCCATGGCCAAGCCCCCAATGATGCACCTCCTCCAGCCACACCCCACCTGCCCCCAGTTACCACTCAGTTAATCCCATCAGGGATTTGCTCACTAATTGGGTTTGGGTTATAACCCAATCATTTCTCTTCCAAACCTTCTTGCACTGTATCACATGTGAGCTTTTGGGAGACACCACATCTAAACCATAACATATGGTAAGCATTTGTGGGGTAGAAAATTCTACTCTGGTCTGTCCTGTGTAGCTCTAATGCCAAGAGTACAAGACTGAATGTCAAAAGTCCTTGGTATTCCCAGTGCTTTGGCAGAAAATACCCATTTTTAGGCCCCAATTTCCAGATTCTTAAATCATAAGTGTTGATGTTGACTGCATGTTATCTGGGTTCTGTACAGTTTGTTCCTCAAGAATGGATGGTTAAGACCAAGGTAAGGACTGTAACTACTACAAACAAGACAGAAGACACTATGGGCAGAACTTTGTCTTCAGGGACCTTACCAAAAATATGTATTGAACAAATTCCTGAAAATTTGAATCTTAATATATCAGTTAGGATTACGTTCAGTGATGTCTAAGAACCACCAGAATATGTTGACTTAACTAACAATTTTTAATGTGACAAAACATCTCGAAACTCACAATCTAGTGCTGGTACAGTCTTTCCACCTAGGGTTCCTTCAGGCTGCCATATCTGGTTTCTGTTAATCTTTAGCATGTGGCTTTTTTCTTTCTGGTACTGAGGTGGTTGCAAAGATGGCTGTTCCACCTATAGGCATTTTTCCATATGCGAGCATGAAGAAAAGAGCATGCCAGCTAAGTCTGGCCATTTGGTTAGGATAATCATAGTATATTTCTAATTATATCATCCTAGACAGAATGATGATACATATATAAAGAAAAAAAATCAAGTACTCTTCTTTTTTCCAAAGACTATGAATAGGATGAAGCTTTATCTGGCAACATTTTTACCCTGGGAAGTGGTTAGTCTTTGGTGAGGAATTCAAGAAGAACTTATACTGAGTTGTTGAGTAGTTGTGTGTTCCACACCCAATTTCACTGCTAACTAGCTCTGTAATCTTAAGCAGGTTATATCACTTCTATAAACAAGGCATGAAGTCAGCCAGCATTAGCTCAAGGAATGTCTAACTTTTTGAACCTAGACACATTGTTAATCCTCTGAAATACAATAAATTAGGATACAGGACTCATTACTATCCTCATTTTTCAGATGAAAAAAACCGAGGCTTACACAGATTATGAAATATTTTTAGGGCTACACAGCCCATCTATACTGGAGCCAAGACTCAAACCAAGGTACGCATTACTCCATTGCCTCTGATTGAAAGTACTGCCTACAAAGCATCAATTCCAGGTCAATTCTCACAGAGCTCAAGGGCATGCTGTCACATTTTCTCAGTTCACTGTGTCCAAAGCTGATCTGTTGAACAAGTGAGGCAATGAAACTACACCTGCACATACTTTATCAATCCCATTGACAAGGTCAGAATCAGTGGGAACCTTAAGGAACAGGTCTGAGATAGTTCAGAAATGTTCAGTCAGAGTCATACAATATCTTCTTATAATTCTCCTCCTTATTCTTTTTTTATTTATATGATAGCAGAATGCATTTTGATTCATTATACACAAATGAATCACAACTTTTCATTTCTCTGGTTGTACATGATGTAGTGTCACACCATATGTGCAGTCATACATGTACCTAGGGTGATGCTGTCCATCTCATTCCACTATCTTTCCTGCCCCCATGACCCCCTCCTTCCCTCCCTCCCCTTTGCCCAATCACAACTCCACCATTCTCCCCACACCCCTCCTCAATTATGGATCAGCATTCACTTATTAGAGAAAACATTCGGCATTTGGTCTTTTGGGATTGGATTACTTCACTCAGCATGATATTCTCCAACTCCATCCATTTACCTGAAAATGCCATATTTTTATTCTCTTTTAATGCTGAGTAATATTCCATTATATATATGTATAATTAGATATATATGTATAAATATATATATATATATATATATATATATATATATATCACAGTTTCTTTAGCCATTCATCTGTTGAAGGGCATCTAGGTTGCTTCCACAATTTAGCTATTGTGAATCGAGCTGTTATAAACACTGATGTGCCTGCATCACTGTAGCATGCTGATTTTAAGTCCTTTGGGTATATAGACCAAGGAGTGGGATATCTGGGTCAAATGGTGGTTCCATTTCAAATTTTCTAAGGAATATCCATACTGCTTTCCAGAGTGGTTGCACCAATTTGCAGTTCCACCAGCAATGTAAGAGTGTGCCTTTGTCCCCACATCCTCGCCAACATTTATTGTTGTTTGTATTATTGATAACTGCCATTCTGACTGGAGTGAGATGAAATCTTACCATAGTTTTGATTTTCATTTCTCTAATTACTAGAGATGTTGATAATTTTTTCATATATTTGTTGATCAAATGTATATCTTCTTCTGAGAAGTGTCTGTGCGTCTTCTTAGCCCATTTACTGTTTGGGTTGTTTGTTTTTTGGTGTTAAGTGTTTTGTGATCTTTATATATCCTGGAGATTTGTGCTCTGACATGTGTGTGGTAAAAATTTGTTCCCAAAATGTAGGCTCTCTCTTCACCTAATTGATTGTTTCTTTTGCTGAGAAGAAACTTTTTAGTTTGAGTCACTCCCATTTATTAATTCTTGATTTTATTTCTTGCACTTTAAGAGTCTTGTTAAAGAAGTCCGAGCCTGATCCTATGTGATGAAGATTTGAGCCTACTTTTTCCTCTATTAGGTATAAGGTGTCTGGTCTAATTCCTAGGTCCTTGATCCTCTTTGAGTTGATTTTTGTGCATGGGGAGAGAGAGTGGTTTAGTTTCATTTTGCTGCATATTGATTTCCAGTTTTCCTAGCACCATTTGGTGAAGAGGCTATCTTTTCTGCAATATATGTTTTTGGCGCCTTTGTCTAGTATGAAATAACTGTATTTATATGTGTCTGTCTCTGTGTCTTCTATTCTATACCATTGGTTTACATCTCTATTTTGGTGGCAATGCTACATACTCCAAGCAGTTCTCTCAAAACATTCCCACAATGCTGCTCCCTTGGGTAATTCAGGAATATGTAACCTTCTACAATCCTGCCATGACATTATGGGTTATGGTTTGTTGCCCTAAAGCCACCTTGTTTAAGAGTTTGCTGCAGTTCTTCCAGAGTGATAACCCTCATGCTAGTTGGTTTTCTTCCAAGGGTATATACACCACATTTTGTTTCTGTAATCAAAACTATGCAAATGACCAGATGTTTGTTTTTCTTTGTGTCTTACAGACACTGGTTGGAGTTGAATGGATGTATTTTTTTTTTTTTCATTGCCATTGAATTTTGGGTCTGATTTTTTGTTCAAGTCTCTATTTTCTCAAATCATTAACCCTAGTTATTTCAAAATCATCATTTGACCTTGTGCATAGTTGCATATTTTATTATTAATTATCTCTTACAATTTTTCTCTATAACACAAATTAACAAAGTGACTCACTCAAGCTACAGAGCTTATTAGTGACAGAGTGGGAAATAGAAACCATTCCTCATATTCTTAGAGCTCTTTGCATGACTTTACACTGTATTCTTAGTGCAAAATCCCATCAACAGTGATACTCAGTTAAATGACAATTTACAAATTGAACTGTGTAAGTTACTCCTCTCATATCAATACCTTAAGAATTCTGCAATGTCTCTGGTATTTTAATGCCTCTGTATTAAAAAATTAATAAGAACCTCTAAATACATTTAAGGTTGTTAATATGACTTGACATTAATTAAAATCATGTATGAACAACATAGTTTTCTGGGTCTGTTGACCAAGTAAAATTATAACCTTCGTTATATGGATTGCTACTTAAATGAATTATCAGGTTAGAAAAATAAGACTATTCTGAGTCTTACTCAGAGGTCCACCCAAGTGTACTACACTAGATGAAAAGATCACTTCCATTTAGTTTATGTAAGAGAATGTTGAGAAGATGGGCAATTTGTCCTTCATGGTTTGGTCTCACATCTGTAAATTGGTAATCTGTTTTCATTAACACAAGAGATTAATGAAAGAGGGTTTTCTGCTTGTTTCCTTTAGCAATTCATCCAAAAGACTTAAGTTGTTCCTATAAGATCTCAATTTTGGCATCAATATGGATGCAATGTTCACAATTTTTTAGTGTAATCGTGTTTCTTCCCAAAGTATTCCCTTGTATATTTAATATATAGTGAGTATTTTTCAGTGCTAAGACTCAGTTGTGCAATTATTACATTCTAATTTACCTCTTGAGAGAATATTTTCAGCAATTTATGACTGAATCAAAAATGAAAATAAAATATTTCTTTGTTATGACAAGTGGAATTCAGTCAAATTCAAGTCCAGAAGAAAAATAGCACTGCACCACAACCATAAACTTTTAGAGAAAGATAATTTCCAACTATATGATTTATGTTCATAACATTCTAGAATTCTGTCTTTTTCAACAAAACTTCACCATAACTTGAGGATGGCAGGCCTGGAATGCACATTATTCTCTAAACATGGCATTGTCCACTTGCATGCCAATGTAAATAAAGCAGCCACTGCACTACCTGACATGTGGGGTGCCAGAGGGCAAGTTACCTTGAAATTAACTTCTGTCTACTATGATTAGCAGTCAGCAACTGCAGGTGACTCAGCATATCTGAAACTCCAGGAAAACCTAATTGCTTCTCTTCAAGAATAATATGCAAAGATTTTGAGCATTGATATGTGTGTATGAATATATATATATATATATGTATTATGTATGTATATATTACATATATATGTCATAAATCTTAGGATTTCTGAATCTCTCATTTCTTAAAGGAAAAGAAATTCAGAAAAACAACTTCATTATAATAAGTTGGCCATATGTGAGCAGTTATATCCCATAATATCAAGTGAACAAAAGCACGTTATAAAATTGTATATACAGTATCATCTCAAGCAGCTAAGACACACATGCACTGTTAAGGCACTGATAAATCAAATTGTTAGGCATGGCTTACCTTTAGGCAGTGAAACTATCAGAAATTGTCATTGTCTCTTTTGCATCTTTCTGGGTTTACAATTTTCTTTTTAAGTATCAGCATGCACTATGTTTATAAACAGAAAAAATTTACTACTTAAAAATGGTCAATTGGAAATAGTATTCCATAATTCTATCTTTTATTTCCAGTGGTTAATAAAATATTGAAATCCTTACAGAGGTTGGGTTTCTAGATATTATAAATAAAAACAAGGCAGCCAGTGAAATTTCAGATAACAATATATAAATATATAATTTATAAATAAATATACAAATTAACAATTTTTGTTATACATATGCTGCATGAAATATTTAAGACATATTTATACTAAAAATTATTGAAATGCTATGCTGTTCATGTGAAATTCAATTTATAGTTGACAGATTATTATGTATATTTGTGTGGCAAAATGTGATGTTTTGGTTTTTGTATACATTGTAAAAAGATTTAATTAAGCTAATCAACACAAACTTATTTGAATATCCTGCATTTCATCTAGTAACTGTTTAAAAATGCTTTCTTTTTTCAATTGAAACACATTTATATTGTACACAAAGACACATGCTTCATTATCTCATCTCCATGTGGAATCTAAAAAGTTAATCTCACAACAGAAATTAGAATGATGGTTTCCAGGGACTGGGGTGGTGGGGTAACGAGAAGAATGGAGAGGTGTTGGTCAAAGGACACAGAGTTTCAGTTAGATAGGAAGAATAAGTTCAAGTGTCTACAACATGGTGATTATAGTAAATAACAATATATCATATTCTGAAAACCTTTTAAATGGGATTGGAAACTCCTCATTTTGTTAAGAAGTCAGTTGTCAATTATGTTTTTTTTTTTTTTTTTTAATTCTAGGAAAATTCTCTTTGTTATGTAAGAGAGAGGCCATTTGAACTGGTGCAAGAGAGAATTTATAAGGAGCACTGGCTTTAGAGTCAAAGGGTCATGAAATGCCAACAGGTCAAATTCTTCTAGTTCGCTACCCTAGAGATGATGTAGTGAAGGACGAGTCACAGGCTTTAGAGTAAGACATTGCTAGATTCCAAACACAGCTATCCATTTAGAAACGAAGTGACCTCAGATAAACTACTTAATCTTGGAACCTTAATTTCCACATTTATAAAATTAAGATAATCATGGAATCTACTTCACAAAGCTATTGTAAAGATTAAATAAAGTCATTCAGATAAGGAGCTTTAGCACATTGTACTGAATCACAGTATAGCAAACTATCAATATAAACATAGTGGAGAGATTTATATTCTTATGACAGAATCTGGAGTATGATTATCTTTCACTTTATAAACAATAATGATTCTAATAAATCTATGAGATGTAAAGACTTCATTATTCTTCAAATGCATGAATATCCATTGAACCAGGCACATGGATGGGTCCTGAGGAAAAAATATAGGAAAACATACAGTCCCTACCCTCACAGAGCTCCATTTAGATGGGGTTTCAGACAAAAGAATAGTTG
Organism: Tamias sibiricus; assembly: GCA_025594165.1. Classification (NCBI taxonomy): domain Eukaryota; kingdom Metazoa; phylum Chordata; class Mammalia; order Rodentia; family Sciuridae; genus Tamias; species Tamias sibiricus. Next base: position 133,106,076 of record CM046667.1, read on the forward strand.
GCCTGCATATTGAAACTTGGAACAATTTTTTTTTACCTTGTCTTCTACTCTGCCCTGAATTGTAGCAACTGGAAGCCTGGAAACTACCATATTTGTACTTCTTGGTCAGAAGGGTTCAAAGTACAACTTGGGTTCTGCAAAGCACATTTTGGCATTAGCAAGGCAGAGGAGAAGTGGAAGTCATACTACTCTTTGTGAGAATCAAGCAGACACCTAGTCCTTGACAGACTTGATGTTTTATAATAGCTTCTAGGTATCTCCTCAAAAGTAATCATCCTCAATAAATAAGGCAGTTGTGGCCATATTCACTGGTTATTTCCTGTTTCCTGACCTGGAAACAAAGATAGAGAAGGTTATGGAGAGGAAGCAGCAACTTAATCTCTGAAAGCTAGGCATGAAACTAAAATCTAGTAGTAGCCCCAATGGCTTGCTTAACCACAGCACTTCCAATTGGTTGTGTAAGCATCTAGCTTCCCATATTAAATCTCTTTCTTCTTAAATTATTTGCAGAGATCTTTGTTTCCCTGATGACCCCTGAGTGATACAATGGGCAATTATAATACCATATCATAAGCAGAAAGTGACTGGAAAACACATAATAAGAACACCTAATAGATTATTTAGGGCATAGGGAAGTTTCTTTGGAAGCTAAGTATTACTCATGAAAGAAACATCAATTAGTGCAAGATGTCTGAATCTAGAGACAAAGAAGGAAGAGAGGTAAAAAATGAAAGATGAGGCTGGAGAGCTTGGGGAGGGAGACAGTGGTGAGATTACAAAGGGCCTTGTATAAATAAGCAAGTGCAGTTTAAGAGGAATGACATGAACAGATTTAAAAAAATTTCTTCAGTCTACTGAATAGAGAATGGTCTATATGGTCTAACAACCTAAGCCAGGAATCAGGAAAATTATTGTGCCAGATTAGGTGAGATAGAGTGGCTGGTACTTCCTATATAGAAATAGATGATGTGAGTGGACAAATTCAAGATAGAGTTCTCCTTTAGACTTGCTAATAGATCAAATGTAGTTTGTGAGGGAAATAAAGGAGTCTAGGAAAACAGTTGTAATTTTGATGATAAGAACTAGATATTTACTGAAATGTACAGGACTAGGGTAGAACTCGCTTTAGGGAGAAATAGTATAGATGTTACTATTGGATTTTATAAAGTGGAAGTGGTTTTGAGCATCCAATTGGAGAGAGCCAACCACCAACTAGATACAGAGATCAAGAATGCTAATAGAGTCATATATACCTAAAAGGTGGGGCATCTAAATCAGGAGAGCCATCAGCATTTAGATATCAAATTAAATGTACTAGCACACGTGAGATAACCTAGAGAGGATGAGAGCAAAAAGATATTTGAGAGGGAGTACAGTGGTGCCTTCCTGTAATGCAACCTACTAGGGAGGCTAAGGCAGGAAGATCACAAAATTGAGACCAGCCTCAGCAAATTAGAAAACCCTATCTCTAAAACTGAGATGGGTCATAGCTAAGTGTTTGCCCAGCACATGTGTGAAGCTCTGGATTCAACACCAAGCACTATTTAAATATATATATATATATATATATATATATATATATATATATATATATATATATTAGGACAAACATCTGAGGAACTTAAAATTTGAGGATTACAGGAAAGGGCTTAATCATGGGGATGGGAATGTTACTCCCATGTGACTAAGTGGAGGAGAACTTGCCTAGAATGCACAATGCCTTGAGTTTCATTACCAACACTGAAAAAAAAATGGATATGATCAATTGTAGTGAAACCTGTAATAATATCAGATATAAGAGCATCTATAATGGAAGCTCCAATGGATTTATCAGCATGCATGCCATTGATCATCTTAGCACAAGCTTTTCTTGGTAGAGTGATGGAGGTGGAAGACAGCAGATTATAGCAAATTGAGGAATACCAAGGAAGTAAATGAGTAGAATCAACCAAGTATAGAAAACTCTGAAGAATTCTAGTTGATAAGGTTCATATAATGAGGAATGTAGCTGGAGTGGGTAAATGAAGTGACGTGAGAGATTTTGTAAATATGAGTTTAAATGCTGTTGAGCAGGGGCCAGTAGTAAGGTTGAAGATACAGAGAATGGTTGATTGAAGACCCTAAGATATGATAAGGGGATGAAATATACAACATTGTTGCTAGTTTAGCTTCAGATTGAAAAAAAGCTTTCTCATTTTTAGAAATAGAATTTAAAAAAAGATATTACCAATGTACTTACCTCTGAGGTCTTATAGACTTTCAGGTTAATTACCACTGAATAACTGAGTATGAATAAGTATTCTGCTACTGAATTTGTTGAGAATAAGGACAAGGGTGCCAGAGTTTTGGGAAGAGTAGAGAATGTTTTGAATTAGCCATGCTGCAGTGTTTGTCTAAGGGGATAACTATCTAATCAAAGAAAGTAAAAGATTGCTGGGAAATGTTGAAGATTTAGCATCCAAAGCGTTAGACAGACCAAAATCCAAATCCTGGCAGTACCTCTTATTGTCATGTGACCAATAGTATTGTGACGAATAGTATGATACCTGACATCTGGGAATTTCAGTTTTTGTCTGTAAAATTAACAATATCTCACAACAGTTAAATTATATTAGCAAAAGTTACAATGAATATCTATATATTCCACCAATATCTATATTTCCTCTTCTTATAATAAAAGAGATACTTTTCTGGTAATGGGAACATATTTCATGAAATTTGAGTCAGGTTTGATCCTGCCTACCCTTGGTCTTTTGATCCAAACCTATCCAACAAGAATATAGACACCCTAGCCACAATGAGTGGTTCAGATGTCTATATCTATATAATCCAAGCAGACCCAATTTTTTTCTTTGAGAGTTTCCTTCATATAAAGAACTATAAGATGATACATATATGAAGTTTCTACTGATTATCTTGCCAATCAAAGGGTGTAGCATTCCCAATATTGAAAATGATGGAGTAGAAAACTTACCTATGAGATGACAAAAGGCATGGAATTCTTTTTTTCCATCAGACCATGTGGAACACATAGATTAAGGAGGACCTAAAGTTAGATTTCTGGATTTTCCCACTCAATTATCCAGTCAATTATTATTATTATTATTATTATTATTATTATTATTATTATTATTATCTCATCTAATATGATTAGTTTTCTGTGACAAATTAAAGAACATCAATTATGCAATTATGTCCTCTGGGGCATAAAACTGTGTCTAGCACAAAAATTGGATGAACTATAGCTATTACTGTAGTAGTAACAGTAGTAATAATACAAAAAATAAAAAATGGGATTTTTTTGCTTTTTACCTATTTATTTGTTTGCATGTTGCTGTAGACAAAAGAGGCAGGCAAAGCAGCTAAAAGGTACTTTGGGACAAAGCAAAAGAGGCACAGAGAAAAAGGTTGAGGATGCTTCCCCTGCTGTTTCAACGAAATTTCAATGACAATAGAAGAAATGTATCTTACTGCTGGGAAGGATATAAAGACATACTACGTATGGAGAAACTCCTTTTAAGCTGTAGTCAACCATAAATGAACCAATATAAAAGGCGTCCTAACACACTACAGAAAGACTATATTCGATATGATCAAGGTTAAAAAAGATAACTGAAACAGAAAATGTCATCTAAGTAAATATAAAATTCAGCCAGTATTGGTGAAAGTTGATTGTCACAATACAAATTATCCCAGGGAGAGACTAAATGCAGTAGTAAAATGGAGCAGCAGGAGTCCCAAGAACTGAATAGAAAGGAAACAGGTACATCTGGAAGATAATATCAAAGAGAAATGACTGATGGAACAGTGAGTTTGTGTGTTCACTATTTATCAACATTGGTCTTGGTGGGATCCAGGTGCAAGCTGAGTCAGATAATAAAGGTCTAATAGTTGTCTGCCACTCTCTCAAAACACCATGGAGATCATACTGTTAGCTACCTTCCATTGTATGTTGTCATTACAATGATTTTATATAGTCTGTCTATTCTCAATTCATCTAAGAAACCTGCAAAATATTAGAACATCACTTCAGTAGTAGAGCAAATAAACTCCATCTAGATGACTGCTGATTAGTGGAATACTAAAATTTCTCAATATCCATCACATAATGTTTCCTGTCAGATTTTCTTCCTTCAAGTGCTTGCTCTGTTGTTTCAGGTCCTATAGTGAGTAATCTTGAAAACACCATATCTGTATTCATCAATTTGTTGGATTACCCTGGCTCTTTAGTTTGAGCTCAAATCCATAAATGTTGAACTGAGAGGTTTATAGAAATGCCTAGGGACAATAGCAGGCATGTTACAATACAGGACAGGACACCAGAAACTCAGTCCTAGGGAGATTCACTCCCTTTATCACCTTATCAATTAATAGAAAGCTCCAGAGTGTTGCAATACTGTAACAGCACTGATAGTTCAACCAGAATCCCTTCACTGTGGCTTCCCCTGGGTGATGCTGACCCATTCAGAGCATTGGCATTGATGTTGTGAAAAATTATCTGTTTAGTTTCTAAATGAGGATGGAGCTGTGATTCATATTAGAATAGCTGTCTTTACTTCAAAATCCTTTTCTTAGGAAAAATTAAGATAGCATAAACTCTCCTCCCTCTCCTTCAGATTTACCAAAAGCACTGCTGTGTTTAGTAATATGCATCAAGTGCTTTAATAACCAAGCAACATATTTTAGTACTATGTTGTGCTTTGTGATAAGTGAAAATTTTCAGAGATTTTTTAACTTAATCCTTGTAAAAATTCTGAAATGATTATAATAATCCCTTGGTTTTCCAGAAAATGAGATCTATAAGTGGTAATTGCTTGTTACATGATCAGCATTGATAGACCTCAAGATTACCTTGTTCTCAGTGCACCACACTACCTACCTAGAATTTTCTGGGATGATCTGTACTGTGTGTTGAAGATTCTAGGACATGAATGAATTAGTTATAGCCAATAAAACTCTCCTGATACTCATCAAGTCCCTCTGGTTTCCAGGCCTCTTACCCATTCTACAATTGAAAGACTGAGAACTCCTTATCATAAGAACCAGTAACTCTAGTGCTGCCACCATTGTCTTTCCTTCATGACTTCTTTCACTATTTTAATCATCTTATACTTGATCTCTTTGTACCCATTCTCCTCAGTTCAAATTCACCAAGATCATATCTCCAATTTTATCTATGTGAAATAATGCTTAGCTTAATCTGAAAAAGATTAAAGGGAGATCTGCTTAACCTAATGTAAATTTAAGATTGGATCTATCTCTAAATAAAAGAAATACAAGATTATGCTAATTTTTAAAAAGGCCAAAGTTTATTTCGTGGTCACATATAATCAATTCAGAGTTAGCTAGTCCAGGGATAATATGGTGTCCTCACAAATTTCACCAGGATCTAGGAAGTTTCCATCTGAAACTTTGCCATTATTAGGAGTAATGGTTAATTTCGTGTCACTGAAACTGGGCCACACGATTCCCAGATTAAACATTATTTGGGGATGTGTGTGAAAGGGTGTTTCTGAAAAATGACAAGCAGTTGTATTTATGGGCTCAGTAATGTAGATTTCTTTCCCCAATGTTAGTATGGATCATCCAATCCACTGAGGACCTGAATAGGACAAAAAGCAGAGAAAAGGAGGATTCTTCTTCCTGCCAGCATGCTGGAGATGAAATGTCATCTTCTCCTGCCCTTAGACTAAGATTTATATTTTTGCTTCCCTATGCCATAGGCCTTTAAACTCAGACTGGAGATAAACCACTGCCTTTCCTAGTTCTTCAGCTTGCACACACAGATCATAGAACTTCTTGGCCTCTATAACTACACAAGTCAAATAAATATATTTGCTTTCATCTCACAGATACAGATATAAACACAAAAACTTAATCACACCAAGCCGAAAGAAAGGTTTGGACATGTATTATTTTAGTTGTGGGGTGGTGTGCTCTGACGAGAGGAAAAATACTTGTTATTGAAGGAAAAGTTTTAAATGGATACTGGAAGACAACCTGAAGTCTCTACTTAAGTTCTACAGGAGTCTTCATGACTAATTATTCAAAGGAAATCTTAGAATTTGGGGAAATAGTTCCTAAAATATTTACAGATTTCTTAGAATTGCTAGTACTAAGATATTAAAAGGGAAGATGCTCAAAATAGATATATAACTCTTTCCCGTGTGTGTGATATTGGAGATTGAATATAGCAGCTCTGTACCATGAAGTTATACTCCCAGCTTATTTTTTATTTTTATTTTAAGACAAGGTCTTGTTAAGTTGTTGAGGGTCTTGCTAAGTTCCTGAAGCTTGCCTCAAAATTGCAATTCTCTTGTCTCAGCTTCCAGACTCACTGAAATTATAGGTATATACCATTGCACCTGGCTGATGTATAAGTATTAAATAGAAAATTCTGATATTGCAATAGCAAATAATACTCATAAAAAAAGAAAATAGAAGATTAAATAAAGAGGAGCATAGAGTTGCACATGGCCCTTGAAGATCACCATGTAATGAACTCAAATTGTAAGAGAACAACAACAACAACAACAAAATGGAAATAAATGATGCATAGCCAACAGTAGACTCAGAAAATTAGTCCAAACCTGTAACAGACAAAATACTCCAGAATGACACTTAAATTCATTCTCAGGAAATAGAATAAAGAAGGCACTTGAACTCTACAGTGAGCTTTCTTCAATTTTGTCTTGTTTCTGTAATTTCAACAGAAACAATATTCACCTAGGAAACAACAAGACAAATTTTCTTTCGTTGATTCTTTCTTTTCTTCTTTTTTATATGTGAACCCAGGGGCATTCAACCACTGAGGCACATCCTCAGTGTTTTTAAAATTTTTTTTGAGACAGAGTCTTACTACGTTGTTTAGGGATCACTGAATTGCTGAGGCTGGCCTTGAAATTGCTATCCTCCTGCCTCAGTCTCCCCAGCTGCTGGTATTCCAGGTATGTGCCACCATGCCTACCAAGAAAAACTTTTTTTTCTGAAGAATTTGAAGGTCAAGGGAGAAGTCATAAGAGAAAACCCAAGATGGTTAAATGATTGCCAATATAAAAAGATATCTGATTTGTAGCCCTTAAGTTCTTGCAAATTTCTCTTCATGTAGTTCTTTAGATTCTTTTCCTTTCTCTTTTAGGAGGTTTCATGCTTCACTGTCATGGATCTGCCCGCAGCCATTGATTTTACTCTGGCAAACTTTTTCTATGACAGATCCCCACATGGAATTGAAGTTATCATCTCTTAAGGGTTATATCTAGCAAAGAGGAGAGGATTAAGGAACACTCATATTGATCAGATAGTAAAACTACCAATTTCAACCTTGCCCCACCATTTGCCTCATGCATCAGAGACTCAGGGTCTGTACACTGGCAAGGAATCTGCACCTACAATCCTGATTTGTCTTTGGATATCAAGCTTCTTAGAGTAGGAAGATAGAGTGGAATGAGGATCAAAAGGAAAAATAATGAAAAGAAACAAAGATCTTTGCCATAGCAAAGATGCTGAGGACTGACTACTTCAGCACTCTGACTCTAAGGTTCATCTAAAAAACATGACTGTGGAAACACAGCTGAAACAATAGTAAGGAAAAATTATTCTTGAATAATCAGCAGTAAAATAAACAAGTTAATAAAAAGAGATAAGTAGAAGTATAGTTAGATGGAATTAAACAGAAGTACAATGAATAATATAAATAAGTGTTCAATAAATGTTAGCTATTATTATGTCATCCCATGTGTGAAGTAAGGGTTACTGTTTATTCAATAGGAGACTTAAAGAATATACAGATTGACATATGTTTTCAAAAACAGTAGTATACAGAAAAATAAACGTAACCTCCAAATAGTTAAAGAAAAATGCAAAGAAGTATAGTTCAGACAATTATAAAGCCAAAGTAAAATGATGGTTACCAGAGGCTAGATGGGGATGGTGGGATGGGGAAAAAGGAGATGTTGGTCAGATCAACACACAGAATAAGCATAATCATTATACATTGTATATTTCAAAATTGCTAAAAGAGTCCATTTTAAATGTTATCACCATAAAAATCAAAAGCTTGTAGGGTGATGGATTTGTTAATGAGCCTGATTTAATTATGTCAAAATATATCACAAAGAGCTGGATTTAATTACATACACACACACTCACTCACACACACACACACACCAGTGGACCCCATAAATATATACAGTTCTTATTTTTTCATTAAAAATAAAACTTTAAGAAAGGAAAAGCCAGGGAACCAAAATAAAGACAACTGTACATAGAAGTACATAGACTGTTTAAAAGTATATGATTCAACTAACAGTAATCAATTATTACTCATTGGAATGGTTTGTGTTGGGTACCTTTAACTTTTATCTTATAACCTCTCTATTCTCCAAACAATATACTTTGCATGCAACCAGAGATTTGTAAAAAAGTGCTCTATATGTGTAATATGAAATGTAATGCATTCTGCTATCATTTATAACATCTTAGAATAAAAAATAAATTAATTAAAAAAATACTAAAAAATACCCCTCTCTATTCTCCAAAGACACTCCAAATCTACAACAACAATAAGTGTAATATTTAATGTTATCTAATCTCATATAAAGTATTAATAATCAATTTTAGAGAACTTTGCCTTTTATTTATTTATTAAAAATAAAATTGTAGCCAGGCGCGGTGGCGCATGCCTGTAATCCTAGCACTTGGGAGGATGAGGCAGGAGGATCATGAGTTCAGAGCCAGCCTCAGCAATGGCGAGGCACTTAGCAACTCAGTGAGATCCTGTCTCTAATAAAAATACAAAAGAAAAAAGGGCTGGGGATGTGACATGCGCAGTGAGTGGTCAAGTGCCTCTGAGTTCAATCCCTGGTACCAAAAAAATAAATAAATAAATAAAATTGTATCTAATTATGGAAATATGACACCAAGACAAGCCCCCTATGGGGTTAAAGTCCTGGTTCAGTGGTAAAATGCTTGCCTGGCATGTGTGAGGCTCCGGGTTTGATCTTCAGCACCCCATATAAATAAATAAAAAAGATCCTCTGACAACTAAAAATATATATTTTATATATATAATATATGTGTGTGTGTATATATATATATATATATATATATATATATATATATATATGTTAAAGACAAGCTCCCTAGTCTTTCTGAAAACCAGGTCCTGCCCATGGGATTAAAACCTACATATATCAAATGTCTAAAACATATGATTAAATTATTTTATAAAAATTGAAAGATTCTCATATTCAGTTATAATATAGAATTTAACATTGAAACATTTAAAAAATGCCAACCAAAATCAAAAAGAGAAAAATTAACTTAAAGGATAAGCAAAATGTTATCAAGCAAACCCAAATATAAAGAAAATAGGATAATAAGTGTTAATTGAAAGTTAAATAAATTTCCAAGGTAAAAGAGAAATAGAATAAAAATTAATACAGATAAAAATGAGGAGCTTGCCTTTAAATATAATTTTTCTATATCCCATGGACTTTAATACAAAGATTTGTGATGGTACTTTTGACACAGAATTATTTGATTCTCCCTTTACATTTTCAAGTATTTTTGACATTGTTTATATTTGTGTTATTCATTTTTTTATTTTATTTCAGCAAGAGAATGCCCTCATTCGCATTCTGTGTTTTTAAAATTACTGACCAAATGCATTCTTACAGGTTTGCATGTATTATCTGTTTGCAGAATACAGTTTGATACATATCCATTTGCTCAGACTTACTAGTTGCATAATTCAAATCCTTGGTGTCTTTATCTGGCTCTTTGGTCTCTTAGAAAGAGGGAAAGCGATTTTAAAGTTTCCACCAAACAATTACATTTCTGTCAGATTTTCTAAGAGTGTCTGCATTGTCTTCTGGCTATGGAGGGTATTTTTGTTTATTTATTTTCTGTGAATACAAATCCTTCTATGTTATCTCTCCATGATAAAGAGCTCTAAGCACAAAAAATATGAGATCTGAAAAAGTATTGAGTGGATCTAGGGCATGATACAGACAGGCAGAGAGCAAAAGTAAGGTCCAAAATGAGGGAACCCCTACGTGTGCAACCAGCCAGCAAATTTTCTTTAGGGCATAAGCCAGACTCCATTGAATGGAGAAGCCTGGTTATGTAGAATATTTTAAATAGACTTTTAGTCAGTTCTGGCTGCAGGTAGAAGGGTGGGGTAGAAAGGACTGTGAAATAATCAAGGGTCCTAAATGCAGAGGTAAATGAAGGTATTTTCCTGTCTTAATTTAATTTAAAATAATTCATACATAGTGAGATGTCACATATTAATTCTTTAATTAAAATTATCATTTAGGAGCAATCAGTAACCCTAAATAAAATTTCACATCACAGATATTGGTCAGATAGCATTCTATTCAGAACACTAATGTTTTACTAAGGCACTTCAGGTACTTTACCTATCTTAATCTCTGATCAGCACCAGGTTAATTAGCATAATAAAGGTTAGAAATGGGTTTTCATTGTTGAAATCTTTTACATTCAGGATATGTGGATTAGACAAAATGATTCACAAATTAAATGTACATATAAATACACAGGGTTTCAGAATTGAATAAGGATTTTCAAATACTTGCACTAAAATTTTAGCCTTTGTTTTAAATGGTTAAAATGGTTTCTTTTTTATTGCATTCTTATTCTAGAATAGTTACATCTTTATTCTGAAGGTGTGGCCAGAGCATATCAAAGCAGATAGGTGGGATTTCATTGAGCTTCTAAAATTGGTAGCATGAACTTATTTGCATCTGCTTGCTAGTAAGTGTTCATTTAATAAATATTGGTGCATTGTCAAAATTTGGTCCAGGATAAGTTTCTATTATAATGTGGAAATGAAGTTTTGAAATAATAGCTAACATCTCTTACTTCTAAATATTGCTGGCTATTATTAGGCACTAGAAAGAACCTAAAGATTGTACATGAACAAATTGACTTGAGTTTGTTTGAAAAAGCAGGTTATCAAAGCAAGGATACAGTGACAACGGGACAAGACCCTAACCTGGGGTTCTCTGAATCTTCCCTGAAAATGAACAGAGCCTGGGGTGAGAATAAACCTGGACATGGGATAAAAAGAGGTTGTAGAGTGTGAAAGGATTTAGGCAAAGGAGAAGCAATTCATTGCAGCTTCAATTTACATCTTACTCAAGAATGTGTTGTAGCTGCCACGAGATTCCTAAGAACTTATTCTCCAGAACAAGGCAGACAGGATTCCTAGTTGACTGTGCCTTATGAAGAGAGGCTCACTTGCTGTATGCTGCTCTGTTGTGGGTGGTACATACTAAAGCAGAGACAAACTGAAATTTACCAAGAAAACAGTATCCTGGCTGTGGATTGCCTTTGAAATGCTGTTGCATGCAGGTTAGCTACATAATTGATGGAACAAGTGCACAATAAAAATGTGGGACTACTTGTTCAAACACTTTTAGGAATTTCACAATAGTGACAGCAGAACATTAAACCAAGCATGTGGGCCTTCTGAACATGGCTCTCCATGGGAGTGCACAAGCTGCATGCTTATGAAGCCAGCCCAGACTAGTAGAAGACAACAGTTCGCAAAGTTAGGGAAGCATTGGATTAATCTTCAGCTATGTTAAAGATTGTCATATAAAATAACATAGTGTTAGGTCAATGAGCTGAAATCATGGAGAATCAGATCCCCTGATAATATACCAAAAAAAAAAAAAAAAAAAAAAGTAAAGCCCTTCAACATTGAGTTGGTGGTGAGAACAGGGACTGTTCTATCTCTTTTTGTTTAACCTGGCTTTCTGTAAGAAACATGATAGAGCTTTTGTTTAGAAGAAAATACATCTGTCCTGAACTGGATTTATAGGGATAGGCTCATGAGGCAACTGCCTGATGTGTCAATACATAAAAGAACACACTTAGGTATTAGGACATCACAGGAATGTACTGAGATGTAGAATCTCTACTAAGATACACTGGTTTGGTATTCCTCTGGAAATAGATCCATGTTCAATGGACATCTTCAAATATCAATAGATGGTCACTCAAACTTCCTATGGGCTGTCAGACTTCCATTTCATGGGAGGGATATGTGATTTGGGGATTAAGGTTGACTTCTTTGGCTTTAGTCAGAAATCATAAATCCTTTGCATTTCTTCCATGTTTCACTAAATATAAAATACCAAAAACCATATAAATATCAAGTTTTCAAGTTTTCTTACTTAACCCAGGGGCACTTAAACACTATGCCACATTCCCAGCCCTATTTATCTACTTATTTATTTATTTATATGTAGAGACAGGGTCTCTCTAAGTTGATTAGGGCCCTAATAAGTTAATAAGGCTGGCTTTGAAAGTGCAACCCTTCTGTCTCAACCTCCTGAGTCTCTGCAATTACAGGCATGCACCACTGCACCCAGAAAAACATATTTTAAGGGGTAAAATTTTATTAGTCTGCAGAGGATCCAATTTGTCTCTCTTTGGCTTTGCCTGTGCCTCATCATGAAAGACTGATACAGTAGGTCTGCAAGAGTCCACAGCAGTATGATTTTAACAAACTCCCCCAAAGTATATGATGGACATCAAGTGCTGGAAATCACATAGAGACCATGTGGAACCACAGCTTTGGGACTTAGTAGAATGGTACTTACTTGGAATGAATTGAAATAGAAGGTGTCATACTTCCTTCTAAACTGGGTGTTCATTGATTTCAATAATGTACTGTTAATTATGTGAAATAAAATGTACTTCAGGAAGATTGTTGCTTGCTATTTCCCAGATTTGCTATGTGCATTGCTACTTCTGTGCTTTCCATCTGTCATCTTTCACCTTTGAACTCCCACACTATACCTTCTTCCTTTCACTGTCAATCAAGGCTAGGGTCATGTTCCATCTCAGTTTTCACAGACTTATTTCAAGTGATATTTGTGGTCCTTATCATTTATAAAACTCACAGAAGCCCTAGCCTATATTAGCTCATATAGTATTACACCTTCATTTATATTCATGGCTTGTTACAGTACATAGTGATCCTCTTGGGAAAAATAATGCTCCCTGACACAAACCAGTATTCCAGGTAGGGCAAGTACTTTATAAATGCATAGCTTTTTGTCAGTTATGCTGATTAGGAATTGGTCATACCTAGAATGAGCTTTAAACATAGTTTGAATGTGAGGTCTGAGTGACAATTTTTACTTCACACCACATCAGTGTCAATTGCTATAATATCTTTTATTGGGATGGTCTAATTTCCTCATCTGATAAAGGACAGTAACAATTTTCACCTCATATGTGTATCTTGGTATTTACAGAGATAATGCCTCACACAGAATAGCTGACCAGTAATTGGGAAATCCTTTCCTTCATTCCTTAAAGACTTTTTTCGAAAGCTGCTTCATTCTTTGAGTTGTTTGACAACTCTTGGAAGCTCTCAGATGGCCATGTCAGAACATTGAGGGAGAAATAGAACAGAAGTTATTCTAACTATAAATAGAAGCTCTCAGATGATCCACAACTTGTTCAACATTGGTCTCTGGAGAAATTAGTAATCACAACATTGGAACCTGATTCCCAATAACATTTAATCTTCTTTAAATTGTCTGAGGAGGCCTTAATACTTATGTAAGCTTCATTTTAGAGCCATATCTACTGAAACTCATTTTAAAACAATGTAAAATTGTTTTTGATAACAGATTTCAATGAATTTCATTCATATTCCTTATCCAATAATTCCAAGTCCCTAATAATTGGTTTCAAACTTTTTCTGTCCTATAATCAAGAGGGTGGTGACCCAGTCAGGACATATATTATTTGAGCATATATCAATCAGGATGGCCTAGTTCATGCAGCATAACAAATAGCTGATAATAGCTCAACGGCTAAATGAACAAAGGTTTGTTTCTGGTTTACACTGTGCAACTTGGGTTGGTCAGGAATGCAGTATAGGGGGCGCTGTTCCACATAAAAGTATTCTCATATAGCCACAGAGACTGCAGAAGATTCTTTCTTGCTTCTATAAGGAGGAAAGGAAATGTAGTGAAGAACGCATTGGTTCATAAGAATTCTGCATGGGAGCTCATATTTGACTGACTAAAGAAAATGATTTCACTGTGCTTATCTTCAAAAGTGATGAAGAACAAATTGACCATGGGCCTAGAATGAGCAGAAATGAAATTTTTGTGAATATCTGTAATGACTATCATGGAGAAGAACTTTGTTCTTCATGAATAATTTGTATACTGCTTTCAGTTTTGAAGAGTTGCTATATGTGCTGCTATGATTTCTGAGGTCTTCTTCCCTGCTAGATAGGTTACTTAATCTCTCTCTTTCTTTTGGTTTGAAATATGCTTTGGACCTGTGATGCCAATATGCCAGCTCAGGAAACTCATGCAATGAAACGTGAATATAGCATAATTACAGGTGAATCCTGGATTTCATATCTCTTTGCAGATATAGAAAAATTTCTAATTAAAGCCTTCATCATATATTTACTGAATTTGTACTATTTGACAAAAATTATATTGCAATAAAATAATGGACATTTCTGGCTAGTACACTCCTAATTTTATTCAATGTTATATAACAACAAATTCATAAAATAGTTGTGAAATTCATATTTAAAATTCAATTTTATACTTCAGAGCTTTAAATGCGATTCTGATTCTCTGAGTTTAAATAGCTTAAAAATGAATGATTTTTCAATCTCTACCTTTTAATTAATTTTCAAAATAACCTCATATATGTGAGTATATATTTATATAGGTATATTTTCTCAATAAGTAAATGATACAGACCTTTGGAAGTAGAAAATTGGATCAATAAAATGCCAATGAGAATCAAAGAAAATATTTAGACTCACCATTTTAGATTTTTGTTCATATATATGTGTATATGTAAATGTATACATATATATATTTGTTGTGTGAATAATTTCTCTTAAATCCTAAAATACAGAATAGCTAAAGTTTCTTCAGTTATCAGAAGTCAATTTCTGCTTATGTGTCAGTGGTTACATGGTATTCATTTTTTGGGGTATTCTAGCTAAGAAAAAAAAAATACAAAGAGTTCAAATTCAAAAAGCTATTAGAATAATAAAACAAGGAACAGAAACACTATGAAATAACAAGATAACTTGAGGAAATAATCTAATAATTATAGAAAAGCACATTTGAAAGCAAACTGAAATGTCTGTCACAATAGAAGATAACATATCACAGAATTCTATATTCATCATTTCTCACCTCTCCCTCCTTTGAGAGAAAAGATATTTTCTTCTGCAAACATATCCAGAGGAATGTAGCAGCCATTTGATAAATGCTAAGAATATCATAGACCTTCAAATCAAGGATTTAATCTTTTTGTCAGAGAGGAATAAATGAAAAAAGTAAAATGACAATAAATAGATTATGTTATTGTAGAAATGCTTACAACATGTTTTGTGAAAATAGATAATAACTTCTACATACCTGGGGAGGTGGGGAATGCAGCACTGAGGAGATGTAACTTGAAGAACAAGAGCTGTGCTCAGGGGAAAACAGGGTAACAGAGAAGCAAGTTTAAGTTATGAAGTTTAGAAAGAGTATGGTGTAACAAGGAAATGCTAAGTTCTTGGTGTAGTTGCAGCAGAGCAATGGGGAATAAAGGGGGTCAGAAAAACAGGCTCATAAAAAATTAGTGCCAGATCTTGGGTAGAACTACACTAAGGTTACTGAATTTCAACTCCATATTATAGGCAATAGCAATTAATTGGGAAATAATGTGATTGTATTTATGTTTTGGAAAGTACTCTCTGTCAGAAGCCCTTTCATTAAACAGGTCAACAAAGAAAAAGAAGAAAAAACCTCATGATTTTTTTCTAGAGTTGCAATTTTATTTTTCCTACTTATTCAAAATAAGGGAGTTATCCTAATTGATATGTGTGTACCTCTTAATCAGTTGAAAGTCTTAAAAGCTGAGGTTTCCCAGATAAAAATTTTTGCTAGACCTCAAAACTGTAGTATCAATTTGTGTAAGAATTTTTAGCCTTCCGGCCTCCCCTATGGATTTCAGGCTTGTCAGGTCCCACAATCATATGAACCAATTATTTAAAATGAATAAATCACACACACACACACATACACCTTCCTCTTGGTTTTGTGTCTCTAGAGAAATCAAAATAGCACATGTGGGAAAAATTAACATGTTTTAATAGATAATGTTTTTATTTAATTATACAAGTTTGAAACTTTTCTAATCTAGTATTTTACAGTTCAGCCCAAACCAAAATTGATCTTTATACATATAACGTATTTGTCTATTATCTTATTGGAGATGGAAATGTGCTACATCCCTGGGAGGGCAGGCATATTCATGAATCTCCAGATTTGAAATCTTTATTTAGAGATTGTTAGGAGACTCACTTTACTAATTAGCAGGACTGGTCACATGTACCAGTTTTCTAGGAAGACATTCATTCATCACTCTTAAATAATTGTGCAGGTTTTCTAGTAAGACTTGTTTTCTTAATTCATCAAGCAGCATTAGGACAGGATGTGATAGAGTAACAAACAATTCAAAATCATCGTAGCTAAATAAAAAAAATAATAATACTCTTGTTATTTCTCCATTTCAGGTTGGCTGAAACTATTCTTCATTGCAGTGATCCCGATAACCAGTCTGATGGAGCAACCACCACCTCAAAAGCTATCACATACCTTGCCAGAGGGAAAAGAAATCTGATGGGTATCACTCCAGCAATTGAAATGGCTAGATATAGTTACACATCTCTTCTCAACTACTTGAGGTCCAGGAAGTACACTCTGAGCATGCACACAGAAAATGGGGAATTAATGAACGGTAATAATGGCAATGATACCTGGTTAAAAAAATAAAAAAAAAAAATCTTCTCCCTCTAGTCACCTCACTCAAGGAACGTAGGAATGAAGGGACCCTAACTAGGTCATAGCAACAGTTGTGTGTCACTTATTATGGACCAGGTTGATATGAAAACTGAAGAGATGGCTTATGTTATGAGCCACTCTTCTTTAGCCTTTATAGCTTATGTACAATGTAAAATAATGGACTCACTAACCTTCCACAACACATAATTCTGAAGTTCCAAGGGTGCTTCTGGTTTGATACAATCTATCTTTATTATAAAAAAGCAACTCATTGCCTATGTTTGTGGAATTGTATTTTCAATATTAGATGGTTGATTCTATTTTATTTTTTGCCATTTTTGGTTATTGTTTTTGTGTTTCTTTCATCAAATGCCATTATTATGATTTTATAAAAGGACATCTTTTTTACATTGTTGAGATACCAAGTTAACTGTAATCTAATGTGTAAGAGGATGTTGCTTTCCCTAAATGTTATAGATGTGTCTATAGTGGCCCATTGTGTTAAAGCTCCCTGGACTATTAGCTTATACATTTTGAGCTTTTTATTTAACCATGACTACGAGGGACTGCCTATTTATCCAAGCTATTTAGCTTTGGGAACTAAACTGAGACTCCCTATGAATTTATGCAGAATTTTTCTCCTATAGTCTGCTTTACCAACTATGCCCTTTCTAAACACAGAGAAGCAGCAGTGCATAACAATGGCAGTATTGTTGCACTTACACAGCGATTGGAGACAAAGTGACTTTCTCCAAGTTTGGTGCCTACCCAGTGTCAGAATATAGTTCAGTTTATTGTAGTGAGTCTCAGACTTTAATATGCATACAAATATCCCTGAGATCAGGATATAGTTCAGATTCTGACTCATTAAGTCTGGGGTGGAACCTAATATTCTGCATTGCTGGTTAGCTCCCAGATTGTACTGGTGCTGCTGGTCCATGTGCAACATCTCACCTCCTTATTATCTCCTATTTTACAACTTTATTCCTGGACTCTGTGTGGGTTCCCAAATTTCTCAGGCAGATCAAGTTTCGCAAGTGTTTCTTTTCTCAGTAGGTTTCTTTATATGCACAGGCTCAGGCTATATGATAAGTAGTCACTTTGTGTCTTATAAATGGCTGCCTTTTGTACAAAAAAGAATAGAAGTTTTGTTTTTGTTTTACATAATGTGGTAAGTGCTTTGCATACAACTTCTTATTCAATGTTCCATTATATTCTGATGATTAAATAATTCTATTTTTTCACTTTTAATAGATAAGAGAGTAAGATTCCAAGAGGTAAAAATTGAAGTATTCAGTCAACAAATCACCAGCAAATTTGAACTGGCAGAAGAAATAACCAGCAAATTTAGAGATCGATCACCAGAAAATATACAATCTGAGGAACATAGGGAAAAATAATTACAACAATGTAATACAGCCAGAGAGAAATGTGGGACAACAATAAACACAACAATAAATATAGAATGGCAGTATAAGAAGAGTGGAAAAAGAATGGACATTTGAAAAGCCTTTTGGCCTAAAATGCCAAAAATGTGAAGAGAAGTATTAATTTAATATATATTTAAAAACTTAAACTCTAACTAGATCCACAGACAGATACAACATAGGAAAAATTCTGAAAGGCAAAGAGACTTGACAACAACAAGAGAAAGCGAGTCATTATGTAAACGGGGACCTCAATTTGATTTTCACCTAACTTCTTATTGGAAACAACAAAGACCAGAAAACAGTGGGATGACATTCGAAATGATGAAAGAAAAATGATCTGTCAACTAGAAATATTATAGCCAACAAAATTATCTTTCAAAAAGGAAACTGGAATATGAGCATGCCCATATTAGAACAAAAGAAAACAATATGTTGCTAGAAAATCCAACTTAAAGAAATGCAAAAGGAAGTTCTTTGGGGGTTGGAGCTGTAGCTCAGTGGCAGAGCACTTGTCTGGCACAAGTGAGGCACTGAATTCAATCTTTAACACCACATTAAAACAAACAAATAAAATAAAGGCATGCTGTCCATCTACAACTACAAAATACATAAGTAAATATATTTTTAAAAAGGAAGTTGTTTGGGCTGAAAGCAAGTGATCCCAGATGGTGAATGAAATCAATTAAATCACATTAAAACAGATAATTCTAGTAAACAAAAAAGTGTTATTATGTCACTATAAAACACAATATAAACATACAATTCTTCTTATCATAACTGGTTTAAAGGATGTGTGCATATATATGTATGTGTGTCTACATATCCATGCAAAAGCTTGTGCATTGATGGTCACAGAAACATTTTACACAATAGTCAAATAGCTGAAATCATATATCATAATATCATTCAACAATAAGAGAAAGTAGTGAAAAGGTTATACTAAATGAAAGAAGAAAATCACAAGTAGTGTATGAAAGGTCTCAACCATAGAAATCATAATGGTTGAAGACATGGAAATATTTATTACACTTATTTTATCAGTACACACTGTATGCATGTATTGAATTATCTGTATTCCATAAGAAATATACAAGTATTATATGTCACCCAAAAAATTGAATCTAGTATAATCTGTGAAGTTGTCAGTTTCAGGGGCATGCACACAAAGCATTTTATTATAACCACCAAATTTTAACTTTATTTTTTAAAGGTGTTCTATTATTTTATGTTCAAGCTCATGTTATGGCTGGGTGTAGAAAGATGGGTTGTGAACTAGGAAGGACTAGGAAGGACTGGCTTGTGATACCCGGAAATACAGTTGTAGGTAGTGGCAACTAAGGAGTAGGGTTTAGTAAAGTCAAAATTAAATTATCTTTTGTGTACAAGGTGTTAGGTCCTTACAAAAGAAAATGCACTGTATTTGCAGTTAGATGTCATACTATTTTTTTTTTTTTTTTTGGTACCTGAGATTGAACTCAGGGGCACTCAACCACCGAGCCACATCCCCAGCCCTATTTTGTATTTTGTTTAGAGACAGGGTCTCACTGAGTTGCTTAGTGCCTTGCCATTGTTGAGGCTGGCTTTGAACGTTTGATCCTCCTGCCTCAGCCTCCCAAGTGCTGGGATTATAGGCTTGTACCACCATACCCAGCCAAGATGTTGTAAGTTTAAATTTAATTTCTATACTGACTTTCTATGAAACAAAGGGTGTAATTGTGTTTTGATTAGAAGACAAGGATCTGGAACAGACTACTTAAAGTGCAAATGTTGGCTTTATACATTGTTGATATGGTCAAGTTACATGGCTGTTATGTGCCTTTATCACTACATCTATAAAAGGGGAATGATGATTATAATTGGATATAATTTTAATATTGTTATGAGGAATATATAAGATAACATACACAAAACACATAGACCAGAACTTGAAAATTGTTAATCATTGTTAGCTCTAATTATTAGTGTCATTCCTTTACAACTGGACTAAGATCGACCCTGTTCATAGATTGTTGTCAGGATTAAATGATTTGATGTTTATACTTTCACATGTCTATATTCATTATGCAGCTTGTATCAAGAATATGTTAAGCTTCTAATCTAATATTAGAAATTAAAACAAGTATATAAAATAAACTAATAGAATGCATGGTAGAAAGTGACCATGTGCTAAAACAGTTACAGATAAAACACTTCAAGAGTTCAAGGAAACAAAGATCACTTTCCAATCATGTCATAAAAATGGCAGGATGGACGTAGTAACATTTACTTCAGGGCCTTAAAGTGAAGCTGGAATTTGGACCCAAAATATCTGGAAGGAAGGCCATGTTTATTCTGGGTGTTCAGGTAATGTGAGGAAAAAAGTTTGAAGGTAGATAAAGCAGACTTTACCTAAAGCCATCACATAAAGCACTTATTGCTGCTTTTTAAAACTTGGAATGTTTGGATCTCAAAGGGGGCCATTCACGTACATGACTGCATTCTAAGACAAATCGGAAACCAGGATATTGTACACTGATTTTGTAAGACAGCTTACACTTGTTTTTCATGAAGCATACTCAAATAGTGAACCTATGTTGTCAACCCAGAACTTAACCCAGTTTGCCTTTGTTAACTGGGCCAATTCCCACAGTAGAGAGAGGGAGAAGAATCTGCTGACCTGCATGCTACCCATCGCCCACTCAGGCACATTAAAGGATGGGCATCCATTTTCAGTATTCCTAGCTGAGCTGCAGTTCACATTAAAGAGGAGAGAAAACTGCAGCCACTGTATTTCTTGGCAAGCTGCTTGAATAAAAATAGAGATCTGCTGACTAAGTATTTGCTATATCTGCAGACATTTCCCAGCTGAGGAGTTAGACTTTTTTCCCCTAATTTTTTCCCTTTGAATGTTTACCTAAATTAGCCCCTCAACCTTATCCCCTCCATAAAAAAGATAAATTTTTTGGAAATGGTATTTTTAAAATGCATTCAAACTTATATTTTTAAAATTCTGTATTTGTTCCAACTGTTCTTAACTGGTAATCCTAAAAATATATGCTTTCTTTTTTGAGATAAAACAAGGTATCCATGTATTAGTCCTTGAATCTACATGTCAAATCATTTTTTATTGAAGAAAGAGAATCGGAGCCCATAACCTCATTACTTAATAAATGCATGCTGGAATCTTGAAGATTTAGAAACATCTAGGGAAATTTTTGAGAGCAGATATATTTTATTCATTCAACAAACACTGCTTAAGCACTTGCTCCATTCAAGCTCCTTCTAAGCACTCTGAATATATTAAATTCCTTCATCCTCAAAGCAGTCATAGGAGGTTGGTGCTATTACCATTCTCAATTTGCTCCTAAGGAAACTGAGGCACAGAGTAAGTATATAACTTTTCCAAGGCTACACAGCCAATAAAGGCAAGTGTCATATCCAGACAGTCTGGGTCCAAGGACTATACTCTTAACCACCATACAAAGCTATTTCTCTGTACGATATTGGTTCTAAGAACTGATATATTTTCACATCTGAAAAAAAAGAAGCAGCCAATTCCAAAGGGGACCATAATCTTAGATTTTCTACATTTTTTTCCTGTCATAATTCATGATAAACCCACTGACCTTTCTGCTTAGTGATAATATCAGGCCCCAAAGGAGAAATATAAAATGGTCTTGCTTCCATGTGACAGCACTGTTAACACACTCGAGGGTAACATCAGTCCCCAAACTAATATAGGTATGGCATGGGGTTGTTGAACACATTGAATGAGCTAACACAAGTGGACTTTCTTGTCATAAAGTAAGCAATCCATTCACATTAGTTGAACTGAAATTACAATGTATGATTTTCAAGTCCCTTCCATCTAAAACTTTTATTTGCTAAAAATTAATAAGCAAGCAACCAACAAACTATACCTTAATTCATTCAAACATGTATACCTGAATGTAGTTTGTTTAAGTTACTTTTTAATCAGAATGGTAGATACTGGCCATATTGAACTCGTTAATTACAAATATACTTCATTTTGTTGATCAGTGAGAGTTGATATGATTTTAGCTTGCAGAGAAAGTATAATCGAGTACTTAAAGAGCATGGACTCTGAAATTAATGGCCTAGGTCCAAATCCAATTTCTACACATTGTGGAATCTAGGAAATATTACTCAACTCTTTGCACCTCAGTTCCCTTGTTTTTGTAATGGAACTGATAATAGCACCTACTTTACTGGTTTGAGGATTAAGTGTATTAATTCATGTGAAATGCTTAGAACATTGTCTGATACATGGTAGCCCTTTGTACCTAGTACAACAAATATTTAGGTGTCTATTCACCTAAATAAATGTGAAAAGCATGATTCTATAAATCATCTAAGCATATATACTCACCTGAAGGAAGAATATTTGATTTTGTGGTGATATATTCGAGGTATGGTACTAAGTGTGGAGACCAAAAATAATGGAGAAAAATTTATATTCTTTGGTAGTATATGACCCTTGAGAGTGGTGAGGAAGCAAGATGGAGGGAAAGACTATTTACTGTTGCTTTTAAGGAAGCAGCACTTTAAAACTGAAATTCTTTCTATCTAAAGCCACTAATGGGATATACAATAATGGGTTGAAAGCAGAGTGTGTAATTAAGATGGATGAAAGCTTTGTTTTTCTATATGACACAGACAGAAGGATGTGTAGATCTAAGGAATGCAAGAGGGAAATAAAGGAGAGAAGAAAGAACTCAAGAATGGTGTTGGACTTTTCTTAAGAACACTGATAACTAATATTTATGTTATCTCCATACCTGAAAGGTAAATATTTTCACCTTTCACAACCTTCAGTAAAGATTGGTATGCATACCCAAATGCTGTGAGTGGGAATATGTGAGTGTGTATTTTCATTGCTCATTTTGAAGAAATTATGGAAAAGATTGTATGCCACATCCAGGATGCTTTGTTATGGTACCGAGACAACAAAACAATCATGGTTTGAATTAATTCAGTGGAAAGAAGGTAGCAAAGCCAATATATGCCCCAGGAGTTTATATTGGACTTTCCATTGGATAATATATTGGACTTTCCACAATTAGTGGAAGTAACTTTTATTTATTCTTCACAACAACCCTTGGAATTGACAGTATTATTTTTATTTTACAGAGGCAGAAAATGACACAAAGTGATGCTAAACAACTTGCCCAAAGTTATGTAGATTATTATTCAGATTCTTCATTTTATGGTTGATGAAAATGACTGACAGAAAAAAATAAGGTAGCACAGCTAATGTGTTACTCTAGTTACTAGACTAACTAATGGTAAGTCTGTCTTCCAGTTCTTGACACTTCTTACTGTACCATAATGTATCCTCTTGGAGAAAAAAACTTTTCATAAACAATAAAGCTCCCCAAATAAAAGTTTTGAGGCCAATACTGACCATTGTAAAATGCCAAAGGTTGTTCATAAATATCTTAGATTATATAATAGAAAAAGAGGATGGGGAAATAATCTTTATTTATTCATAGCACAAACAACTTTCCCCAAAGCCCAGCTAATTAACTTATAGATAATTTAAAAATGATATATATTTGTTTATTCACTTAATAAGAACAGAAGTCCATCTAACCACTATTTTCCAACATAATCAGTCAGCCAGATTATCTTTTTATTTTTTACTTAATTTTGACCACACACTCACACATATGTGTGCACTCTCACACACAGTTATTTGTTAAGATTCAAGTAAATTTCACTTTGTTGGATATATTTTTAAAAAACTAAAATTGCATGATTCATGTGTATATCAAAAATTGTACCTCATACCTCACTTCATAGTTTGTTTCATAAAATATGTGGACATGTTTCATGCAGGATGAGAATAATAAAATCATTGCTTACAGATGTATTATACAGTGTGAACCAATTTCCTGTTCCCTGTCCTTCCTTAACACAGATATTAGGTCAGAAAGACAATAAACTTCTTGACCATACATAGTAGGCCCTGAAAATATTTTTATTGCCTGGCTGAATGAATGAGTCAATTAATATAATTTATTTGGTAAGCAGAAACCTGAATCAAGTAGTGTGTATTATTTTAGAAACTTAAACAAAATATTCAGAGAGCTTGATTCAGAAATACAACTCTAGAACTAATATGAATGTGTACCTATTTCCTCAAGCACCAGTGGCAGCAAAATAATTTTGATTCTATACCCTTATGACTTTCATGTGAGGCATCCAACATGCTGTCAATTGATACCATTAATATCTAATAAAAGGCTGACATTAGCCAAAGTTTACTTATAGCCTTATGAGGCAAAAACTTATAAACAGTAAGGGAACTACTGAAATGATTTACTTATAAACATAATTTATAGCACAATATTTTCCAAACTTGGCTTTGTTCATCTCCTTTCCAAGTTTCTGTTTTGCTTTCCCATTTAGAAAACCAAAACCAGTTCCTACATGCTGCATATGGAAATATGTATAAATCAGCCCCAGGAACTGCATGAAAATTAAATATGTTGCATATTCATTTCTCTCATCCAGTTTAAATATTTGGTGTCTCTATGCAAAATTATTTTAACATTGTTAGTTTTGATGATTTTTCTATTCATTTTCCAATTAATCAAACATCATGATATGAAACGATGCAATAATTATGTGATTAGAGAGCATATAAGTTACCTCATTGTGGATTGTATAACTTAAGGCCTCTGGGTTCTAACAAGGACACCACATGCTGTTAGTTTCTTGACCATCTGGTTTTATCTGAAGATCATAATTTTTTTCTACTTCTTTCCCATAATGCAACTCAAGGAACTAAAACCATTATCATTTTATACTTAACTCTTAACCCTAACATATCATAGCTTTGATAAGTTACATAAGATACCACCATGGACAAGGTTATCAAGTAAAAACACTAACGTAATTTTTTGTATACACCAACACACAGTGTACAGATAACATTCAGATTCTTGTTTAGTGATGATTCCACTATGATTCACAAAGAAATTTTGCCCATACTAAATTCTTCATTACAATACACATAATGGTAGCAGAGAGGTAAAGAACCTGAAAGATCTTTTTCAACACCTTTGTTTAACTAGTCAATAAACTTTGGACAGGAGCTACAATTGGTCTTCTCCTTTTCCATGTAACCTCCAGTACTAATTTCCACATTCATTTGTAAAGAAAATATTCAAGAACCACTTGGCATAAAAATTTTTCAGTGAAACATTATTGAACTTTCAAATATAAAGAAAGAAGCATTAACTAAAACAAGCAATTCTCTTCATTTTTAAGTCATTGTTTGAGGCTATCTCATACCTTGCCATGTTCCCCCAAGAATTTTGGTTCTGAGAAGCAAATGTAAAGACCTGAGAACAAACTGGTTCTTCCTGTGAATTTTGCAAATCAAAGAGAGATCTACACAGTAAAAGTCTCTTGGGTGTGGTTTTGCAATCAAATCTATGTGTAACAGTCCATTGTCAATTGCTATCACAAAATACTGGAGGCTGAATACTTATAATGAAAAGAGGTTCATTGGAGGCTGCAAATCCAAGGTCAGTTGCCTCTTCAGTTCAGCTTCTGGTAAATGCCCCACTTGGCTGCTGTCACCACATGGCAGATGGCATTATGGCAAGAGCACGTGCATTAAGAAGAGATCACATGGTGAGATAGGAAGCCAGAAAGTGGAGAGGTACCAGTCTTGCTCTTTCATATAATCCTTTTGTGAAAACTAATAAGGGTACCAGGATTACTAGAGTAATCCTTTCCAAGTACAGCATCTCCAATATCCTAATCGTCTTACCTAAGCCACACCTTTTAAAAGCCTTACCTCTTCTTAACATTGCCATACCAAGCTCCCCACACATGAACCGTTTGTGTATACACTCAAAACATATCCAAACTATAGCTCCATATTTTAAAAATATAGAAAAGCACTCCCCTATATCTTCTTGACTCATATCAGTCAGTCTCACCTGCAGTCACACTAATGTCCAAAATCTATTCCCCTATAGTAAGAGAAATACTGTGGCTGATTGTGGATTAGTGTAAATAAGCAAAAGAGGAAATCTACATAGAATATTTTGCAGATAAGAAATTTAGAGGTTAGGGAAAATTTAACTCAGGGAGTATCAGATCTAAAACTAATTGTTGAGCCCTAAATTGCTGGCAGTACTTTAAAGTTCTGTTGATTTCAGTAAATTTTGATCTGCATTTGGCAGAGTTACTGTTGCTACCCAGTTGATGGTTATAGTTGCTGTGGGTGATGATAGCCCATTGCCACCATAACAGCTGTTCAGCTGCCTCAGTATGTTGTCATTTTATTGGAAACAGATCCCTCATTACAAAGCAAGGAAGAAAACATAGATTTTGCTATATTCAGCTTCTGATTGTGAGAGACTAACATTCCCCACAGTGGTAACAGAACAGGCAACACAGAGGCACCACAGTACTTCATTTTAGGAAGTATTAAAATCCATCTGAAAGAGGAGACTGATTATCCACCAACCTGGGGACACACCATGATGGTCTCTGAATATGCCATTCCAGCTTGCCACAGGAAGTCTAATTGTTGCTCCTACGTGGGAGTTTTGGGTTCACTGATAGCAAGTCATGTATAATGTAGATCAATGCAAGGATCTATAGTGATTTGTGCCCTTGAGAATATTATGATCTAGGAAATAAATAATCAAAATTGATGAGTAATATAATTAAGTTCTCAGTGAGCAAATAAAATAAGGGGAATATCTAAGGGTTGGATTAGTTAGGGAAAATTTCCTAGAGATACTGATATTTTGAAGACAAGTAGGCTTTGCATAAGCTTAGTAGAATTGGAAAGATTCCAAGGTAGGGAAAGCAGCATAAGCAAAGGCATTAATGATGGACATGTTCTGTGTATCTCAGCCTACAGTGAGTGAACTTGGTTATCAGAAATGGAGGATTCATACAGATAACAGTAGGAACCAGGTGAGAACACAATCTTCATGCTGGATTATGGGAAGCCTGAACTGTGAGACTTAGTTTGGAATAGGAATTGTGCAAATATATTTCACAGCTATAAGTTCTGCATGCCTAGTGTTTCTTTAGGTCCATCAGAAGTATGAATTAGAGGTGAGAATAAAGAGAACACCTGTGGGACTGTGGATATAGCTCAATTGGTGGAGTGCTTGTCTCACATGCACAAGGCTCTGGATTCAGATCCCTAGCACCACAAAGAGAGAGAGAGAGAGAGAGAGAGAGAGAGAGAGAGAGAGAGAGAGAGAGAGAGAGAGAGAGAGAGAGAGAACACACCTGTAAAGGCAGAAATTATGTTAACTCTGGTCAGAAGGGTTTTTAATAACTCTGAATGTGACTAGCTATTGAACTAACATATATGTTTTTCAGAATTAATTCATATAGATGTGTAACATGTTTTCTTCAAACCCTTGATAAATCATCATTGATTTCAAGAAACCAGCCAAAGTACAAACACTGAAGCAAAAGTTGGTAGGTGTTTAGATTCTTAGTAAAACCATCCAAAAGTTTTTTAAGTAAGTGTACCTAGTGACAAAACAGCCAATCAGAAAGTGGAAAATTAGTCATTAAAAAAAAGTTTTGGGGCTGGGTATATAGCTTAGTTCGTATAGTGCTTGCCTCACATGCACAAAGCCCTGGTTTCAATCCCCCCAAAAAAAATAGTTTGGGAGACTTTGGGAAAATGGAAACATGATATAAATTTATATGAAAATGCAGCATAGAAAATGATACATATGAAACTGTATACAAATATTGACCTAACAAATACAAGAAAGAAGGACAAGGTTTGTTGTAAACATAGATTTTTGTTACCCTTTATTTAAAATGATGAATCAAGAAAAATAGGCTGATTATTTCAATCATTATATCGGAAAATGGAAAAGAGGGCTGGGCTAGCTTTGAGCGTAGACACTAGATTGAGAAAATACAGCTGGTATGGCAGTTACCGGACCTGCAAACCACCATTCCTAAGGCTCTGCAGGACAGACATCAATATACAAACTTGGCCTTCTTTCCTTATCTTCATAATATTCCCAGGAGCCATTGTCAATAACTCAGAATCTTTACACAATATACCATCCACAGTGAATAAACAGCTCTTTGTATCAGATACTTGCTGCAGAAAATCTCCCATAAAAAATAAAAGCAGCACATATCAAAATTCCATTTCTCTCTGAACCCAGAACTTCATTTCCTTTAGGCCATGGTTCTTCTGAAATATATCTATTAAATTCAAATCTGGGCATAATTAAGCTGAGCAAGATTTTGGCAACTACAAATCTATTTCCATTTTAACCCTTTTGAAGTAAATATAAAAATATAGAAAACAGAATGAAGACTGCTTGATAAAATCTATATTTCATTTGCTTTCTCTATATAGATTCCAACTTCAGTGGCCAATTCATTCCGCTAAACTATGGTAGTTAACATAGACATGTATTCAAGGAGTATTTGAAAATTGTTTCCAATGTCAAAATAAGTACTAATGTGCTTTCCATCACTAATGTAGGATTAAATAAATCTTCTCTTTTGAAATGTGTGTGTGTGTGTGTGTGTGTGTGTGTCTGCGTGTGTGTGTAATGTGGGGTGTGTGTTTTAACCTTAAAAAACACTATGGCATATTTTCCTTTTTTAATCTCTTGAGTTGATTTTCTGTCCTGGAGCTGAAAACCTCATCTAGGAACACAGGAGATGAAGGCTTCTTTGTTTCATGGCTAGGACACATATTTTTTAGTAAAAATACATTGATTATTCTCTGATCATTGCCACCTCCACACTCATGTCCACTCTACTATGTAGTTATGTTCTAGCACTGTACCTGGATATTCTGTTCATCATAAACAAGCATAAAGGCAAGGAATACCTGCAGAGCAATGGAAAGCAGATCAACTTGGGCAGCAATCCTTGGTGAATTTGAGTGTCTCTTTCTGATATCATCTTTCTAAACCTCAAGCCTGCCTTTGCATCTGCGTATTGATTCTCCACAAGGCCTGAGTTGAGTGGCCATGTTGGGTAGATTAGTCAGCCATGAACAGGGGAGAATGGCAAGGACAATGAATATCAGTAATTTGAAGAGAGTCCACAGGTCCATAGGTCACAGGGATTGGGATAATAGAGAACTTTATCAAAGCAGCAAGAATGACAACAACAACAAAAAACACCTATTACTGAGAAGCTCCAACACTGGCTTGGGGATAAGCCACAATGCTCCTATGGATATTCAAAGTCCAATTGGTAGGAGAGTAGGTGTTACTCAAAACCAGCTTTGGGAGAAGATAGAGAAAAATTTTCATTGTTTCAAAAGATCTGTCTCCAAAAGCTCTGGAAGGAAGAGAGCTTTTAGAAGGGGGAAGGGATTATTAGGACAAAACAGAAAATTTCAGATTTCAAACAGGTTTTCACTTCTAGGAATTTTGTTATCATGTCAAAGGATGCAGGATTTTCTTGGGCCCATATCTATATCTTCCAATTTCAGAGGCAGAGGGCCTCAAAATTCAGTCTTAAAAAAACCTGGATTGTATAAGGCCCACATCAAACTCCAACCACAAATAGTTCTGTTCTTTAATCTTTTTAGGTGTTGATGTTTGCCTCTGATATAACACTTATTTCATTTCATAAATCACTAGTATGCCAATTCCTTGAAGTTATACAATGTGTTTCAATAATTATTAAAATCCCAGAACACTCAACAATACTTAGTACATATTACCTATTCAACACATTTTTCCATATTTATTAAGCAATTACAATCCTGGGTCATATATGAATATTGGCAGGAGTCAGGCATAGTGGGGCATGCCTGTAGTCCCAGCAGCTCAGGAGGCTGAGGCAGGAGAATCAAAAGTTCAAAGCCAGCCTCAGCAAAAGCGAGGCACTAAGCAACTCAGTGAGACCTTGTCTCTAAATAAAATACAAAATAGGGCTGGGGATGTGGCTCAGTGGCCGAGAGGCCCCAAGTTCAATGCCCTGTAGCAAAAATAATAATAATAATAATAATAATAATAATAATAATAATAATAATAATAATAATATAATTGGCAGGGCTCCTTGAGTAAGATATAGGACCCAGAATATATATATGCTATGTTTCTCCAAATATTTGTGCTCAGGTGGAATAAAAAATATTGAGGAATATCAAGGCAAGAAGTAGTGAAACAGACTTCCTCTGAAATTAAAGTCAACTTCCTTATGCTGCAAATTAAAGCTTCAAATTGCTTTAACTTCTAATATTTCTTTTGTTGAAAATAGAAACTACCCTTGCCCCTGCCAGTACCACTGATATGTCTACTGTCTAACACAGCCTACATAAATCTACATGTCTATTTCCTGCCATTTGTCCCACTATGCATTCTCTTCTCCTACAAAAATCTTTCCTTGCCCTTGAGATTATTATACTGATGATCATTTGAAACAAACAAAAATATATCCTCTAGTTTTCCTCTGAGCTGGCTTTGAATAATGCTTATTTTCCTACCAATTTAACCCCAAGTATTTGTGTAGCACTACAAACAGTAGATTCTAACTTCTTGCTCCTGTGTGGTGACAGTTTTGTCCAGTAGCAGGAGTAGACACTGTTTTTCAAAAAGTTTTGAGATATAAATTTGACCAACTAGAGATACAGGATACAAGAAGAGGGAGTGATGCTGTGTGTAACAAGTTCCTATGATAGTGTTGAGTGTGTTTGTGTGTGTATGAGAGTTTGTGTATATACAAGTGCCTAAAAGACTGGGGACAAAGTGGGAAGTTGGGTATCAAATTAAGGAATTTGTAATTATTTACGTGGATAATGAAGGTATGTGAAAAAAATTGATTTGGAGAGTAATAAGCCCAGGTTGTACTTCAGACCAGTAGTTCTTAACTGGAGATGATTTCCACCCCTTATCTAGGGACATTTGGCAATTTCTGGTGATATATTTGATTGTCTCAACTAGGGACATTTATTCTGTTGGCAACTAGAAAATACAGGGCAACAAGTTTGCTCACCAATGTTTCATAGAAAATACTTCAATAGGTGTTGTTCCTTTGAGGTATAATTTGATTAAAATCATACTTAAGTAAAAGTGAATAAAAATACATAAAATGAACACACAGAATACCTATCTTTCATTCTTTAATTTATTTAAATTGTATTTTTGAGAATCCACTACTTTATGAACACCAGGTGCCTATTCCAGAGATATAACAATGAGGCAGACAAAAAAAAAATTCTTGCCCTCATGGGATAAAATTTTGTACGAAAGTTTCATAATATAATTCACATGCTACAGGCTCTGAAAAGTTTTGTAACAAAAGGAATGTATTTTAGTTTGTTTTGCTCAGCATTTCCTAATAAGATTTAATAACAACATCGTTTAAAAAACATGTCCCCTATTAACATTACTTAGAACACTCAATATCTGAAACACAATTTAGAGAAACAGATGTAAGGCCATACAGTGAGTATCAGTGGACAGGATTATGGGACACCTTGAAGTCTAGATTTGGAGAGGTAAGATTAAGTATTGTAGTAGCCATAAAAAAAATAATGGCAATGGCCTACAACAGAGCATTAGTGGTGGAAATGAAAAGAAAATGAATAGAAAAAAATATTTCAGAAGTAGAAGCAACAGAATTAAATAGATGGGAGGCAAGGTAAAGAGATGAATAAAACAGTGACTCTGACACTTTCAGCCTGGAAAGATGAGTTATCTTTTCAAGATTTTGAGATTTAAAAAAATACACAGGCAGTGAAAATACAGACTTAAAGATTAGGACTGGAGATGGCAATATTAAGCACTTGTAAGTGCCCTAATTGAGGATAGCTAAGATGGCAGTTAGCTGAGAGCCATAAAGGTGTTCAAGTATTTTCACCTGATATTTATGCATTTATCTAAGAATCTTTTTATGCCCATGAACACTGTGTGATGCACCTGCAAGCTCGAGCTGTTAGCACTTGTCCTTGGTAAGGCAAAATGTATTTAACAAGGGTGAGGTTAGTTGGAGTTGGAGTTGGGAGTTGGAGTTGGAGAGGTTGTTGGAGCCGGAGAGAGAAGTTAGAAGAAAGAAGAATAAAAGAACTTTTTCATTTCCAGTCTGCCTCCGAGTTTTCTCCCACGGTATCGTTGCTGCAAGCAGCAATTGCTGTAGGCAGCGACAAGCACTGAGTTTAAATTTGATTTTTCAGGGTAACCAAGTAAAAGATTAGAGAGAAGACAAGTAAGGTCAGAACTTTGTGGGGCCCTGATATTTGGGAAGTAGGTAAATGAAAAGAAATGTCCCTGAAGGAACAAAAGGAGAAGGGAGAGATGGGGAATGTTGATCCATCATAGACAAAGGAGCCTGTTGGCAGATTCCTGCCATTTTTAGTTCAACAATGACATATTATAGGATAAAGGCACACGACTGAATTTATATAAGCTGAACAAAGTAGTCACTGATGTTGTATACCACTATTTTCAAGATACACCATTAAATCCTATACATTTCTTCACCATGGTGTTTGTCTATCACTTTTTATTCAGATTTGTCTTTATTTTAAATTTAGATTTTATATTAATAGTATTTTTAATTTATTTTTTAATTGAAAAAAATAACCATTCACGGGATACATTATGATGTTTTCATATATGTGTACAATACAGAATGATTAAATTCAGATAACTTACATATGCATTACCTGATATGTCTATCATTTTTATGGTGAGAACAATTAAAATCTACTCTCTTAACAATTTTTAAGACCATAATGTATTGTTATTAACTACTGTCATTATATTGTACAATATATTGAACCTATTCCTCTAATCTAACTGAAATTTTGTATTTTTTGAAAATATTTTGCCCACCGAACCCTACTCCTGGTAGCCACTATTCTATTCAATTCCATTCTGGTCTTCTAAGTTCAACTTTTCAGTTTTCACATATAAGATCATGCAGTATTTGTCTTTCTGTGTTTGACTAATTTTATTTAATATAATTCCCTCCAGTTTCTTCCATGTTACTCCAAATGAAAGGATTTCCTTTTGAAAGGCTGAATAATATTCCATTCTACCACCTTTGCTTTAACCATTCCTTTATGATGAACACTTATGTGTCTTTTTTTTTCTTGCTGTGTCATCTGAGCTGCCCTACACTTTCTGTAAGCCTACTGTGACACATGCTCAGGCACTCATAACATTTCCCCCACTATGCTATACTTTTGAGATTCTTGTTTTGTTCCCTATTTCATTCTCTGCAATTTTGGACCTTCAATTTTCCCCCAGTGACTTCAGTTCTAAAGGAATCAACTCTGGTTTATCAGTTTAGAGCATAATCTATCATCTCAGCCCAAGTCTAGTAACAAAAATTAAGAACAAATATCTACTTTGGCTTCTGTTGAAAGGTTATAATTATTTAGGTCTTGCTGGAACTCTCAAGGCTAGTTACTTGATTTGTTAGAAATTTTTGGTAGTTGTCTTCATTGCTGAGGTCCTGGGTCACATCTATTCTTCCTTTAAAGTAGGTTATTATTGTCCCTACTCTTTAAAAAATATCAAATTTAAATTTGTGTTTGACTATCTAAAACCCTAATGACCTTATCTGTAAAATGCAGACTGGGGTTTGATACAAGTACCCACTTCCAAGAGTTGTGGGAGCAACAAACCAAATAATATATGAGAAAATGTTTTACAAACAGAAAAGGATTGTGAAGCAATACTCAGTGATGGCATATTCATTATTATTATTATTGTCATCATCATCCATTTTTCTTAACTGTGATCAATTCAAATGCTGATTATAGCCCTATAAGTGAGAAGCAATTTCAACAAATTTACCCAGCATTTATTGTATAAACACGACCTGGCAAACTTGATTATTTGGTTAATTCATATCCTATTTTTGGTAGAGTGCTCTAATAATACACTGTCAGAACAAATCTATGGTGTACGTACTGGCTTGCACCTTATGACCAAGGACTGTTCCATAGCTAAAAAACTAGTTCTGGCCTCCTAGGAAACTGATAATTTTTTTTTTTTTTCTGTTTCATCTACGAATTTCTCATCTGCTAAATACAAAAGAAGCACATACTTGTTCTTTATCCCTCAGTCCTAGATTTGGGGATCCAGAGACCAGGACTACAAATGAAAGAAAGTAAAAATATTCCACCAAAGGTCAGGCATGATGGCACATGTCTGTAATCCCAGTAGCTCAGGAGGCTAAGGCAGGAGGGATCACAAATTCAAAGCCAGCCTCTCTCGGCAACTTAGTGAGGCACTTAGTAACTCAAGTGAGACCCTGTCTCTAAATAAAATACAAAGCAGGGCTGGGGATGTGGCTTTGTGGTTGTGTGCCCCTGAGTTAAGTCCCTGGTACACCACTCCCCTGCCAAAAAAAAAAAAAAAAAAAAAAAAAAAGAAAAGAAAAAAAAAATTCTACCATATACTGCTTGAGTGACCTTTAAAATGTCCCTTAAACCCTGTCTCCTTCAATTTCCTCATCTGTGCCATGAGCGTGAACACCTACCTCAATGGATCATTGGGAAGACCAAATCCTTTTCTGCCAAGCATGTAGCACAATTTCTATCCAGTGTTGACATTTTATACTTGATCCTAGTGATGATTAACATTATTTAAAAATATATTTGACTGAAGACCCCCTTCTCTTCTTACCAGCTTAAAAATACCTAATTTTATTTTTATCTCTGTCACATTAACTTTGCCCTTCCTTCCACCATTTATCAATTCCTTCCAGGATAAGTCTCCATCATTATATTATACACATACTTGACTCATAGCTGACCCAGAGCATGTCTCCCTACCTTATTGATAAGCACAGCATACTTCTTGGATAAAAGTGTCTAAACTTTTGATCTGTTGTACACAACTTTTTCTAATGTTTGCTTCTCTCAAATAGAGCTAGGATTATTTTTCTTCTTTATTCTTTCACCAATTTATTGGTACCCATCAACAGGAAGGGCATATATTACAGAATGACATATGCCAAAGGCAATTTTACTATTGGAATAGAATCTGTGTTTTTGCCCACTAACTTTGTGAGTATTATCACAAAAGACAAGTTAGCAAGACTTTTATTTAATAACTGTCACTCTAACAACTAGAAGCACATTTTACACCTTCAGAAATATTTACCACTGGGAACTGCATGGGGTGTATACAAGAGGAGAATTTTTGTGTGTTTTAAATGTTCTCTTGAGGCTGGATAAAGAGAAAGATTCTTTTTTGAATTTAGTTTTATACAAAGGAATAAACAGCTAAAGACATTGAATGTACCTTACAGAAATGTTGAAATGTTAAATAAAAAAAACAACAATGGATAAAATATTAAAGCACATCATTGCAAGATAGTCAACCATACAATTCTGATGTGGTTTTCCAAAATAAGAAAAGGGATTTATAACTACAAAATTTCATTTCTGAATGCATTCTGCTGTCATATATAACAAAATTTTAAAAATGCAAAAAAAATTTCATTTCTGTATCCTACAGGCATCCTCTGAATTGTCAGTGGTAAGCTAAGTACTAAAATCAAGATTACTTATCTATTTAATAAATCAGTCCCCTGATATATATTGTTGTCATTTTATAACTCAAGGAAAATGTCCTTTAAGATTTGCATATTTGAATGGTTAGTCAAACTGCAACACAGTAACACAATGAATGAATGCCAGCTCTTTTAAATGACAATAAGGTGAATAGTACACTTTATAGGTGTTTATGTATATGAAATAGAAGCCACTGATAAAATCAAATTACAACAGAATAAACAAATACTGTATGAACCATTCAAAGTATATGTTTTCACATGAATAAAGATTAGAAGATTACGCAGGAAAAGTTTTGCATCTGACACTTGCACTTCTTTTGATAGATTGCTGATTAGCTACACAATGTGTAAGTGAAAAAATAGTTTATCTTTGTATAAAATTGTAAAATAACTATGTTAAAAGGAAGTTATAAGAACATCTACTCAGATATTCCTTTTTCTTTTTTAAAATTACTGACTTTCCAGGCTAAGGTTGTGGCTCAGTAGTAGAGTGCTTGCCTGGGATGTGTGAAACACTGGGTTCAATCCTCAGCACCATATAAAATAAAATAAAGATATTATGTCCATATACAACTAAAATTAATATATATATATAGTTTATATATATATATATATATATATATATATATATATATATATATATATATATAAAACTACTGACTTTCCATTTTAGTATCTCAAGTGGCATGGGTCGTACATACACAAAAGCACATAGAAACACATACTACATGAAAAAAAATTAATTTGGACTCCTATGACAGGAGATGAATTATTTATGCAATATTGTTAGCAAAAAGTATATATAGGTCCTTTTCAGGGGAAATACAAGAAAAAGAATACCTAAAATCAGGGGCATTGTGTAGCTACAGGAGTTTACTTAAAAGATCAAAGAAGAGATAATAGGTGCATTTGACTAAATAATGACTGAAGAGTTGCTGTGCAAACTGTCTATAGGTATTTGAAAATCCTAGTAAGAGATGGAAATTATAAGGGTGATTTGAATGGTATAATTAACAATAATGGGATTAAATTGAGAAAAGGGAAATATAGTTGGAATAGAGAATAAGCCCCAAATTTTCACTGGATGAATTCTATTAGATTGGGAGGTAATCATTTTAGAGAAGCAGTAAAATTTTTCAGTGCCCAGCATATAGCCACACCATAGAGGTCAAAGTCCCAAAAAGAAGATGCACTATCCAGATTCAAGTGTGAAAAAATGGCCCAGGATGGATTTGATCTCCCTTTCTTGATTTTCTCTCAAGTGACACATTTGTCTGAAGTCATAAGAGCTATTTTTCTATCTTTTCTTTAGTTTCATAACCATTGTGGAAAGGGCTTAATGCCCTTCTTTGAGTAAACAAGAGAAAACAGAAGAGTTAAAATAGATCATAGAAATCAAAGGATAATTTTTAAAATGCTTTGGATTCTTCCTAAATCTGATTGTTCCTTACTCTGCTATAGGAGCATTTATGGCTTTAGATTGTGGTTGCCTGTAAAACTTTAAATGATTTGTTCATCCCTGTATTTTTAAAAAATAATTAATTTATTTTAATTAGGTATATGTGACAACAGAATCCATTTTGATTAATTGCACACAATTGCAGCACAGCATTTCATTTATGTGGTTTTACACAATGTAGAGTTGCACCATATGTGCAGTCATACATGTACCTAGGTAATGATGTCCATCTCATTCCACCATCTTTCCTGCCCCCATGCCCTCTCCCTGACCCTCCATCCACTTTGCCCCCATCAAAGTTCTTCCATTTTTTCCATGAAATCCCCCATTATGGATCAGTATCCACTTATCAGAGAGAACATTTGGCCTTTGGTTTTGGGGGATTGGTTTACTTCACTTAGCATGATATTCTTCAACTCCATCCATTTCATCCCTGTATTTTTTGACTAACCAAATTTAAACAGAATTGAAGTAACAGCTAACTTTCCTTCAGTATCTATTGTCCTCTTCTTCCAGAGTGAAACCATTTTCAATTGGTGCAGAACTGCTTACTGAGACTACATTGTCCAGTTTTTATTAAAGATAGGTATAGTCATGAGATTAGTTCTGTGATTAATATAATGTGAGAAGAAGTGATGTGCAAATCTTCCATGCTATGATCTTAGAATTGAAGAATGGGTCTTCTCCTTTCTGCTTTTCCTTATTCTGTGGACTGAGGTGAATTTATGACAATTTTGAGAACTTTCTTCAAAATTTATATTGAATTTTTTAAAATTTTGGTAATCTTATTTGTCTCTGATTATTCTATCAACTTATATGCCTGTTCTTATAGGAACAGACCTTATCCAATATCTCTGAAAGAACAAACTATATATTTTTAAATTATTTTGTTCCCTGAAATACTTCATCTAGAATCAGATGAAATGTTTATCTTGGTCCCTGTCATCTGTTAGTTAGCTAAAATATTGATGATTCTTTGTTTTCTGTTTGTTTTTCAAAGATGAGTTGGTTAATTCAGATGATAATGACCCCCCCCCCCACTATCACCAGTCATTATGATGAATGAGTGAACTAATGTCCAACTCTACCAATGTATGTATACAGACTAGTTCTCTGTCAGGGAAGCAGAGGAGATTAGACAAGCAGATTGTTTCCACTGGCAACCACTCTCCACGGAGAGCCCCAAATCCTGCCAAGCTGGCTAAATGATGTCTTTGGGGAGTACTTCTTCAGCTTTACCTGAGGACAAATGTCATTACTTGAGAAGGGGGAAGGTGCTAAGAAGAGGCATGATAGCATGAAAAGCAGTTCTTTAATCAAAATCTTTGGTGTATATTCCTCTCCTCACATCCATTTTTCACACCTGCTGGTTCTGGAATTCCACTGGGAAGGAGAGTCTCCTCCTTTACTGGGATCTTCTTTTGTGGGTGTTCTAACCTGTGGTTCTTCCTGTTCAGAATCATTTGTAAATATGATCCTCTGACTTTTCCACTTTCCAGAGATTCAACCCCATCTTTGTTCCCTGATTCCTCATTTTTATCCAAATGTCTGTCATTGTGTCCTTAGGTTTTTATTCTTTTGTTACTCATTACTGTCATTTTAAATTGTTTAAGAGAGGGAGAGTGCCAGTAAAGATGTCTTTCATTTTGAATCAGAAGTCACATGCATCTGCTTTTAATATATTTCCTCCTCCTCTTCCTCCTCCTTCTTTTTCTTCTTCTGCTTTTCTTCTTCTTATAACAAAGAGTGAACTCAGGGGTGTTTAACCACTGAGCCGCATACCCAGCCCTTTGTAAATTATTTATTTACTTATTTGTTTTAAATTTGTTTTAGTTGTCAATGGATCTTTATTTTATTTATTTTTATGTGGTGCTGAGTATCAAACCTAATGCCTCACACATGCTAGGCAAATGATCTACCACTGAGCCACAACCCCAGCCACTTATTTTTTATTTAGACAGGGTTTCACTAAGTTGTTTAGGGCCTTGTTAAATTGCTGAGACTGGCTTTGAAATTGTGATCCTCTTGCCTCACCCTCCTGAGTCACTGGAATTATAGGCATGCACCACTGCACCTGGCTTAATATTATCATACTTTTATATTTAGTTACAAAATATATTTTCTGATATATTTGAAATAATATATCTGAGGGAATTTTTATAATTCCATTAAAGAAATTCAACTGTTATTTTTTTATTATATTAGATCTAGATGATATTTATTTAAAATATCAACATTTGTATAAATCTTGTGAGACAAGATATTTTTAAGTTTTATCTCGCATCATTTAAATATTCATTCTCACAGAAACACTTTGAAATAGCTTTCCAAGAGTAATGAACAAATTTGCTACATAGCACCCTACATAAAATTTCTGAAACAGCAGAACAAGCTAAAAATCAGACTAAATACTAAAATTGAAAGAGGCATCTTCTCTAACATTTTCCCTCATTTGCTTTAGACTTCATTGAAGAATAAATCAATCTAGAATCCTCAGTGAATATTAAAGTTGTTGCTATGGCCACATTAATTGCTAAGATTAGACTTCTGAACTTAAATGTCAAACAGAAAAAGGAAATTTTTAATTATAACTATAACATATTTGGTGAGATAGGCAACAGGTAATCATTTCTCTATATCCAGAATTCAGGACTCCAGTAAGAAAAACTTAAAACAATCCTATTCTTTCATTCTTGAAATGAAGAATTTTCTTAAATGGCAGGTGGTTCTTAAAAGAAACCCTAACTGAATTCAGTGAAATGTCTGTGTATTTTTATGATGCCATGTATTTCATCTTTATCTTGAGTGATGATTCTATCACCTTGCATAGGTTAAGGTTAGTTCCTGTCCTAAAAGCCAATTATCTGGAGAATGATGCATTAACAATGTGAATATTAGGAAGGAAGGAATACATCAAATCCCATAAATCATCAGATATTATCGAAATATGACTTTTACTTTAATGTGTTTAGTAAAAGAAAGAAGATGAATCTTTAAAATGTCATGGTTCAGGTGAATATGGTTAAATTCTAAGAATAGTGAGAGTGACACTGAACCACTTAAAAGTACAGGGGAAAGAATTGAAATATGAACATTTCAAGAAGTAATTTTAAGGACATTTTGGGTGTGCTGCAAGCATTTTATTTTTATCTAATAAAAGAGGAGGGAGCCTAAAGATTAGCCACATTAGCCTTTGCTGCAAGCAAACTTAATTGCTTTGATTTGTATCTTATTGCGATGTTTCCTGCATCTGGGTGAAGGTTTTAAAGTTTTAACATATCAGCATACCTGTAGGAAGAGGATTTTTTTTTAGTGATCTTATTTCTCATAAATGTGTAGTAATTACCAGGAAAGTGAATCAATTCATCATATTGTTATATTGAATTAATTAGACACCATGGAAGGACTTCAGATCCATTATTTTTAATGGATTTAATCTTAATTTTATCTTTAATCCATTTCATTATTGAATGAAAATCTAATCTTAAGTTATATATTCCAATCATATTCTCTTTGGGGGTTTATTCAGTATACCTAATAAGACAGCAATTATTGCTGATGGTAATGGCCAAAACACTTCCAATAACCATGAAATATACCCAATGCATCGACACATATGGCGTTTAGAAAATTTCTTGTTAAAGATTATTACAGCCCCATTAATCACCTGCCATGTAAATAAGGTTAATGAGAAAAAGCAAAATGACAACAAAAATATTTTTTAGCCTAGACAAAGCAGTTCTATGAAAGAAGGCAATGAAAATTAAATATGGGCTCTCGAAGAGAGGAAAAGATTCTATTTGTAGAATCACATTCTCCATCCATTGATGTTGAAAGAAAGTGTAATATTTTGAAATACAAGAAGAAATTTAGGTGAGATGTATTCAATTCCACTGATATGTGGTAGGTCCTATGTAGGAAAGGGAAGTAAACTTGCCTTTGAGGTACTTTATATTTTCAGTGCAGAAGAACAAACCAAAGCACCCTTGCTTTACATACTTAAATAATGAAGGAAGATAATTGTGTGTGTGTGTGTGTGTGTGTGTGTGTGTGTGTCTCCAACACTAAGGAATTGTCAGAAAAAAATTACACAGTTAAATGGGCATAATGAAATTTACATTAGTGGAGAGAAGAATGAACAATCTGGGAAGAATACACATAACTATACGAAAAGGTCACGAGGTAGGATTGATTACAACCTAAATGGGCATTTTTCTTTGGTGTATAATGGAAGGCATAATATTGTAGTAAAACTCCTTATATTTTCTTAGAATCTTTATTGCTTATGGAAACAGTTTCACATAAGTAGTCTCATTTTACCTTCAAACTACAATAATTTTCCACTGGGTAGATGAGGAAGAGATATTTCACAAAGGATAAATTTGTCAGAGGCCTCATTGTTAGGATGTGGCAGAACCAAGATTCAAACTCATCTTTCTCTAAAAGGATATAATTGTATTATGGAAGTTCCAAAACATAGGGATAGAAATTTGATCTGCATAATCATAAACATCTTTTCACAAATGCAAGATGGTTATGTAGGAAAATGAAGACTTAATGATATCAGTAATTCTGTCTCATCTACGTGCCTAGAGATATTTAACCATTAGTCAACGTTTTAAATTACAACTTTTGGAAGTCAGATTATTGGAAAATTAAATCTTTTGACAATCAAACTTATTTTTTCTCAAAAGTTTTACCCTTTCAAAGAATCCGATCCAGTCTAATCCATAATACTACAATCTTGTTGCTCACTCAGCTACCCAGAGTCATCCTTTATTCTTTTGCCTATGCGCAACTCATCTATTCCATTATGGAATTTCATTGCCTATACATCTATCTTTTGCACATACATCTATCTTTAGACCTGCAGCTATTACAGTAGCCCATGGCTCTCACAAACAAGTGTTTAGAATATTCTACTGCCTCTGACCTCTTTTTGTTTACTTTCAGTCTATATTTCTTCTAGCTGTTACATCTACAGTGGGAAGTAAATCTTCTTAGAGAGTAATTAAATCCTCTAGCTTACCTCTGAGTTTTGTGTTAAATAGTAGTAACAATGATAATGGAATCTTGTAACTCAACATTGCTTTTAAATTTCCAATTGGGAAATAGTTAATTGTGGTGATTAACAACATGGTTCTGTAGCCAAACAAACCTAAAAAGTTTTGATATTTTCATTTATTAGCTATATAATCTCGGGCAAGTTACTTAACCTTTCTAAAACTCACCTTCATCATGAATAAAATTAAAGTATTAATATTTTATATGCTGGACTGCTGGGTAGATTAAATGAGATAATGAAGGTAAAGCATCTATTCTAATATTATTATATTAAAGTTTTAAAGGACTCACAGAATATAATTTGATCTTCATAAAACTATGAGATAGGCTGCTTATTATTATTATATCAGTTTGAAAGATGAAGAATAAGAAAAACAGAGATGTTTAGTGTCTTGCCAAGAATCATTTGGAAAGCATGGGATAAGAGAGTAGAATGAAAAGCAGTTTTTGAGCAAAAATCCCAGGCTTACAGAATGGGAAAAAGAGTATGAACCCTAAAGAGCTGTGTATGGTGAGGCAAAGTGGCGCTTGCCTGTAATCCCAATAACCTGGGAGGCTGAAACAGGAGGATTGCAAGTTCAAAGCAAGCTTCAGGAACTTAGGCCCTGAGCAACTCAGCAAGACCCTGTCTCTAAATAAAATATGAAAAAAAAAAATGGGCTGGGGATGTGGCTCAGTCCAAGGTTCAATCCCTGGAACCAAAACAAAAACAAAAACAAAAACATGATATATATAGTAGTTTATCATTGCTCTGAGAATAACAGTCCTTATTTAGCATTAACTTTAGTCAATCTGCCTACATATATCATTAAATCCTCTAAACGATGTTTTCAGTTTGGGATTATTTGTCTATTTTTGAATGGGAAACTAAACTTCAGAAACATTGATAATTTTGGTCAATGCACACAGTTATTAAGTTACAGAAGTCAATTTGAGCCCAGGTTTTCTCAGCTATGGACCATGAACAAATATTAAAGCATGATGTGTTGATATATTCTGTGGTGCCACATGCTTATTATAAAACTCTCATATATAGGATTATTTGTTCAAAATTCTTCTTGCTGAAATTAATAATATAAAATAAGGAAATACTAATAAACTGTTGTCATGAATACTTATGAAGAAACTCTTGAAAGAAGTTGTTATAGGGCCTGGGGTTCTGGCTTAGTGGTAGAGGGCTTACCTAGCACATATGAGGCACTGGGTTCAATCCTAAACAGCACATGAAAATGAGTCAATAAATAAGGGTTTTGTAACCATCTGTAACTAAAAAAAAAATAACAAAGAAGTTGTTATATTCAAACTTTTCTCATACAAGGAGGCAAAGTTCCAAAAATCAAAATTTCTTCATCCCTCAAATTGCTGCGGAAAACATAGACAAAAAGAAATCTAATGAGTAATATGTTAGTCATATAACACTCTACAGGCTTAAACAAACTGAAATAGATAAATATTTGTCCAAATGTTATTGCTTTTCCCAAAAGCAAATAAAAGAAAAAAATAAGTGAATAGTCATTTGCTGTTCTCCAAAAGTCCCTTAACTAGAAGAACTTCCAATGCAAGGTTTTATCCTATTATATTGTTACAAACTTTCGAGACTCACACAAAAAGGTGTATCTTTCTTTATCCTCAAATGTCCTTTTTATTAGGAGAACCTTATTTAAAATGTCACCCTTACTGAACTATCCCTTCACACTTGAGTGGAGTCTGAAGTGGAGGTTTATTCCTCAATTTCCAGTGCATGCATGATTTTATGGAAGAGTTGTTTCTGTGCTAAAACTGTTCTTGTATTCTTGGACAAAAAGTCCAAACATAAGGTGTTAGCTACTACCAAAAGTCCTTGATGGCTTGGATAAGTAATCCCATCTCAAGTGGTACTGGTCCTCATATCCTCACAATGTCCCTGTGAAGAATTACAACTAAAAGATCAGGAAGCAATCTCTGCACAAACTGCATCTGTATATATGATGTAACTTGAAGACACTAAATAAGGAGTTTTTTATATTCTTACTTTTTGTGTAACAT
The DNA here is from genome assembly GCA_025594165.1 of Tamias sibiricus. Classification (NCBI taxonomy): domain Eukaryota; kingdom Metazoa; phylum Chordata; class Mammalia; order Rodentia; family Sciuridae; genus Tamias; species Tamias sibiricus. The sequence goes on from CM046667.1 coordinate 133,150,430, forward strand.
GGTAAAGCAACCATAAATAGCATCAAGATTATCCTCATGTTACTCAGTCCTTGAAAAATGTACCTGAAATCCATAGCTGTGTGCTACAATCATGTGATCATAGTCTTCCACAAACCACTCCACATACTGCCATAATTTCCCCCAGAATATCCTTGTTCAAATGGAAAAATCCCTAAGAAAGGGCATATACATCCTACATTAGTAAATCCTTAGATAATTTAATTAATCTCAAATGAGTTATCTGTTCACAATCATATCTACCTACACAGAGAAACCTTTTTTTTTTTTTTTTCTTTTTTGTGGTACTGGGGATTGAACTCAGGGGCACTTGACCACTGGGTCACATCCCCAGCCCTTTCTTGTATTTTATTTAGAGACAGGGTCTCACTGAGTTGCTAAGTGCCTCGCCATTGCTGAGGCTGGCTTCGAACTCGTGATCCTCCTGCCTCAGGCTCCAAAGTGCTGGGCTTACAGGCGTGTGCCACCGCACCTGGCTCAGAGAAACCTTTTAAATAAAGAAATGCCAATATTTAAAACATCACCATACACATAGCCAGGTAAATCTGCATGAGTAATATTTTATTTCCTAATTTCATCTGCATGAACAGGCAAAGAGATTTAAGAGTGATTGGTCTCTTCAAATCCACACATTTGCAGTCATATGATCCTAGACGAAGGTACCAAAAATGTATATTGGAGAAAAGACAGCCTTTTATAAACAAATGGTACTGGGAAAACTGGTTATCCCTATGGAGAAAAATGAAACTGGACCCTTACTTCTTATCCTGCACAAAAATCAAATCAAAATGGATCAAAGACTTACGAATTAGTACAGAAAGTATGCAACTCATAGGAGAAAAAGTAGGGTCAACACTCCAGCATATAGGCACAGGCAATGATTTCCCCAATAGGTCACTTAAAGCTCAGGAAATAATGCCTCAAGTTAATAAATGGATGACATCAAATTCATAGCTTTCTGCACTGCAAAGGAAACAACTAGGAATGTGAAGAGAGAACCAACAGAACAAGAGAAAATTTTTGCTAGCTACTCTTCTGTTTTAATCAGGTTTTTCACTGCTGTGACTAAAAGACCTGACCAGAAAAACTGTAGAGTAGGAAAAGTTTATTTGAGGACTCATGGTTTCAGAGGTCTCAGTCCATTGATAGCCAGCTCCATCTCTCCAGGCTCGAGGTGAGGCTGAACATCATGACAGAAGAGTATGGTAGAGGGAAGCAGCTTACATGAGGATCAGAAAGCAGAGAGAGACTCCACTTACTAGATACAAAATATATACCCCAAAGCCACACCCCTAAATCCCACCTCCTTCAGCCACACCCTACCTGCCTTCAGTTAACACTTGGTTAATCACCATCAGGGGATTAATTCAATGATTGGGTAAAGGGTCTTATAATCCTATCATTCCTCCTTCAAACCTTCTTGCATTGTCTCACATGTGACCTTTTGGGGGATACCTCACATCCAAACTATAACATTTTCTGATTAGTATCTAGAATATCTGAAGAACTCAAAAAAATTTAACACCAAAACAAAACAACAACAACAACAACAACAAAAAAAAAAAAAAAAAAAAAAAAAAAAAAAACCCAAGTAACCCAATTAATACATGGGCAAATTAATTAAACAATCAGTCCTCAAAAGAAGAAATACAGATAGATGGCCAACAAATATATGAAAAAAATGTTCATCATTAGCAATTAGGAATATATAAATCAAAACTACACTGAGAGTTCATTCCATACCAGTTATTATGGTAGTCATCAAAAATACAAATAATAATAATAAATGCTGGAGAGAATGTGGTAAAAGAAACATTTTTACACTACTGGTGGGACCATAAATTAATCCAACTACTATGGAAATTAGTATGGAGATTCCTCGAAAAAACTAGACATGGAACCACCATATGACCCAGCTATACTCCTTCTTAGCATTTATCCTAAAGAATGAAAGTCATTATATTATAGTGTTATATGCATACCCATGTTTATAACAGTACAATTCACAAGAGTTGAAATATGGAACAAGCCTAGGTTTCCATCAATGGATGAGTGGATAAAGAAAATGTGTTATGTATACACAATGGAGTTTTATTCAGCCATAAAGAAAAATAAAATTATGTCATTTGCAGGAAAACAAATGGAACTTGAGACCATTATGTTAAGTGAAATAAACCAACCTTGGAAGGTCAAGAACCCAAGAGTTGCATGTTTTCTCACATGTGGAAGCTAGAAAGGTAAAGGGAAAGAAAGATGGGAGAAAGCAGAGATCTAATGAAAAATCAAAGGGAGATTACTAAAGGAAAGGGATCAAGGGTGAAAGGAGGGGAAGGAGGGGGAAGCACTGGGGAGTGATACTGGCCACATTATATTGTTATATTGTGTGCATGTACAAAATGTAACAACAAGCTCCATCAGTATGTACAATTATAATGCAGCAATAAAAATGTAGAAGGAGGGGCTGGAGATAGAGCTCAGTTGGTAGAGTGCTTGCCTCACGTGCATAAGGCTCTGAGTTCAATCCCCGGCACCACACACACACACACACAAAAAAAAAAAAAAAAATGTAGAAGGAAAAATAATAATTATTATTCTGTGGATTGTCAATAAATTCTTGATTAGCAAAATCCCAATTAATATTTACTCATTTACTGGATGAAGTCAGAGAATATAATGCTAAGTGAAGTTAGCCAATCCCCAAAAGCCAAATGCCAAATGTTTTATCTGATATAAAAAGGGTTGGGACAGGGAGCATAGGAGGATTAGAGGAACACAAGAAAGGAGAGGGAGGGGAAGAGAGGGGGCAAAAGGGTGAAGAAAAAAAACATGGTAGAATGAGATGGATATCATTACCCTAAGTGCATGTATGAAGCCATGAATGGTGTGAATATAATTTGTATACAACCAGAGATATGTAAAAATATACTCTATAAATATAATATGAAATGTAATGCATTCTGCTGTCATTTATAATAACTTAGAATAAAAAATAAATTGATTTAAAAAATAAATGTTATTCAACTTGTAAGAAAAAAAGATTTACTCATTTACAAATTGTCTCTGAACACATAGAAATGTATAAGTACATAAGATATTTTCTTGAGAAGGGTGGACATTCAAACTGTCCTTGGATTCTAGGAAAATATACCCTAAATAAGAAGCTATCTTCACCAAACTCTTTATGCAATAGAAGACTGCCAAAGAGTCCACTTTCCACAAAGTACAATAATAAGGCTCAAAATAGGACACTTATATCCATGATAACCTTGTATTGGTTGACATAAATTCATTTATTTGTCTCTCCTGTTCATCTAAATTCTTTTTCCTTGTCCATGCAAAAACTTTTTTTTTCTTCTGTCCAAAATGACAGTTTTCTTCATAAGGGCAAGACAACAAAAGCATGTATTAATCTTATTTCAATTCTTTAAAGTTTGTTATTACTTCTGAATCCAGAGGTGGAAGGTCAAGATCCTCCCTCAAGATGTTTATAACTAAATTTGCTTTCAATATATTATTCTCATAAAGCCTCCCCAGGTTGATGTTACATAACCTACTTATATAATATACAATGTTGCATAAATTCATCTATTTTAAAACTGAATCAAGAATCACCCCAATTAACATACTATCTGATACCTACTGATTTAACTTGTCTGCCATGAAAATTCCTACTCTAATGATCAAAGAGACATCAAATTAAGTGAATTATGTATTTTATCTGCAACTTATTATATAGGTGTAATTAGATTACAGGAAGGGCTACATGCAACTTCAAACTCTGCCTGGAGAGTAGGTAGAGAAAAAGCCTAGCAAAAGTCCACTAACATCCCCAAATTCTATTTGGCAAATACTGTGGCCAAAAGTAAGATGAAGAACAGTTGTGACAGGCAAAATCCTAAACCCATAAGCATGTCACAAAGTATAAATGCATGATATTGAGAGAAGAAAGCCACAAGGCTCACTCATCTTCCAATCTTTGCCAGGGGTATCATAAATAAAGCTAGGGACAATTTCATTGCTGCTCTTTAGCAAGTCACTGTTGCTTGAATACAAGGAAGTGAAAAGCTAAAGGCAAGTTAAATGAAGAGACTCTTTAATCAAAAGGAAAGCATAATGGTTGATAGGTTCTCTTACATTTGGTTGCCTTTCCTCTTGGGTGAAAGGCCTGTGTTTTATTTAGCTTTTTGGCGGCTGTGGCTAAAAGACCCAACCAGAACAATTGTAGAAAAGGAAAAGTTTATTTGAGGGCTTACAGTTTCAGATGTCTCAGACCATAGACAATCAGCTCCATTCCTCAGGTCTCAAAGTGAGGAAGAACATCATGGCAGAAGAGTGTGGCAGAAGGAAGCAGCTCACATGATCATCAGAAAAGGGGGTAGAGAGAGAAAGAGGAGAACAGCATGGAGAGGGGGAGAGAGAGGGAGGGAGAGAGATGGAGAGGAAGAGAGGGAGTGAGGGAGGGAGGGAGAGGGAGTGGGAGAGAGATCCGCACTTGCCAGATACAAATATATACCCCATGGCCACATACCCAATGAACTACTTCCTCCAGCCACATCCCAAGTGCCTTCAGTTACCATCCAGGCAATCCTTATCAGGGGATTAATTAATTGATTGGATTAATACTCTCACAACCCAATCATTTCTCCTCTGAACCTTCTTGAATTATTTCACATGTGAGCTTTTGGGCAATACCTGACATCCAAACCATAACAGCCTCTAATCAAATTCTTACTTTTTCACTTTCTAATTCTGGGACTTGGGTAAGTAACTTAACTTTCCAATGCCTCAGTCTCCTCCTCTGTAAAAGTGGGATAATCAAATTTTTAAAAAAATATTTATTTATTTGCTTTAGTGTACACAATGGACATCATTTTATTTTTACATGGTTCTGGGGATCGAACCCAGGCTGCACACATGCTAGGCAAGCACTCTACCACTGAGCCACAACCCCAGCCCCAGGATAATCAATTTTTTTAAAAATACATGATTGTTGTAAGAATTCAACAAGATAAAATATTTGAAACATTGCAAATATTATGTTTAATGTGTTAGTAATAGCTACTCCCTACTGAAAATGAAGACAGAAAATCATTAAAATCAAACTAAAAAACTGAAGGTCAAGGAGAAAGAATTTTCTAGGGACCTATGATGACATATAGTTTTATTGGGGGTTTCTGTATTCTGGAGATTTGTATTTCACTTCCAGCCTTACACTGGGCACAATGGCACATGTTTATAATCCCTGGGACTTCAGAGGCTGAGGCAGGAGGATCAAAAATTCAAGACTAGTTTCAACAACTTAGTGAGACTCTTCCTCAAAATAAAAGAGAAATAGAGCTGGGGTTGTAGCTCAATAGTGGAGTGTCCCTGGGTTTAATCCCCAGTACCAAAACAAACACAAAACAAACAAAAAAAATCACAAAAACAGAAAATCTCCCAACCTTAAACAATGGAAATCCCATTCTTGTATTTTCTCCCTGGTTTATCTGTTCTGAACATATTTGTGATCCCTGCATCTCTCTCCCCTTATTTGTGTCATCATATCACAAAAAATATAAAGTAAAATATACCCACAATGTATTACTTAAGGTGTGAATAGTTACAATAAAGAAAATCCTAACTCATTTTTCAAATATTTCTTCTCACAATTAAGAAGTCTCCAGATAGTGTAATTCCATATTGTTTAGTTTGACAACTCAACATCATAAATAACTTAATATCTTATATATTATGCTGTAACATCTTCAGTTTTTCAACTTGCCCACAGTTTAGTATACTAAAACTCCAAGTTTGATGCTACAATTTCAAGTGTCACATGCAGATATAACACACATGAATGAAGAGAAATTATATCTTATTTTTAAATACTTTTCACAGAAGACCTTCCTTTCATGAGGAATACCTTCAATTCTTATTGTTAGGAAAGAGATAGATGTGAATGGTGGGGACATAAGGTTAAGAGAATAATTGTATAAAATGGACCCACTGTGCTGACCCCCACATGCTTTCTTTATCAAGAAGCAATTTACCTGCAGCCCTCCCTGGACTCAGTGGACAGGACAGGTTACATTCCTCTGCAAACTACCTGTTCACTGCAGGAGACATGCAGGCCCCAGATAATGTTGATAAGAGGAACCTGAGTTACCCTAAATGAGGAGACTTTTGTGACCAGATTCTGAAACTCTGGAGGTAAGGATAATTCATCTGTAATAATGTATATTTAAAAATCCAATTAGAACTGGTCAGCATGGGCTTAGGTGACCTAGAGTTGCCTTGGCAGTGGGTACTTGAAAGGCAGATATCACCCTGTTGTCAGTCAAAAGTCAAGACCTGGACCTGGGCAGAACTCTCTGAAAACTTCTCTGGGATCTGGAATAAAACTCTTCTCTGAGAGGACCCACTCTCTCCATTGAGAGTGTTCCCTCCCCTTTTCCTATCACTTCAATAAACTTATGTCTGTTACTCTGAGCAACATGTCTGAAATCTTTCTGACTTGATTGAAAGAATTGGGATTTGAAGGACAGGTCTTTGTACTGCCTCAATTTCCCAGAAGTCACCAACTCTGTAACATTATCTTCTTAATTGGATAAAATAATTAAGCCTAGATAAGTTTCTGGCAAGGAAAATATAACTGTCACTATTGGCTTAATTCAAGTAGAGATTATCTTCTAAGGCTGAAAATGGGTTCCTCTGGCTTCCTGTGAAGGATATGGCAACAAGGAAGAAGTTGGCAAACTGAAAAAAAAAAAAAAAAAAACAAAAAAACATTGGGGAAAAAAAACTTGAAAAATACTTATCAGATAAAATATGTGTATCTGGAAAGCATAAAGGAAAACCTCAATACTAAGAAAACATACTACAGATTTCAAAATGGGCATAAGATTTGAACAGATACTTCACCAAAGAAGATGCAAATGAAATGATTAATAAACAATTGACATACTCCCAACTACATGAGTCATCAGGGAAATGCAAATAAAAACTGCAGTGATATGCTATTGCACAACTTTTGGAATGGCCTTTTGTTTTTTTCAATTGACTTGAACAAGGTTGAAAAGCATGTGAAATATGTGACCTGATGCACTGCTAGAGGGACCATAGAATGCTATAAGTATTTTGGAAAACAGTTTAGCAACTTTAAAAATTAAACATAAACCAACCATATGCCCCAGACATTTTATTCCTTGGTATTTTTGTAGGAGAAAAGAAAGCATACTTCACACAGCCTTGTTCAGAGCTCACAGCAGCTTGACCAGTAATAATCCAAACTATAAGCTATTCAAATGCCCATAAATGGGTGAATGGGTAAACTGAGTATGATATATTCATGCAACAGGATACTAATAAATAATAAACGTGAGTGGAAAAAAAAGAATAACAATACTGCTAGACTTATATTTGTTTCCAACTTATCTACTATTGAAAATTATGTAGCTTTAAAAAATAGCAACATATTATTGATGGAAAAGGGTAAGCATGACAATTGTTAGGTAGAAATGTGATTCAAATTTTACTCAGTGGACACACACACATAAACTTGGAACATCTGCATGTGTAATTTATATTTTCTACTGTATGAAGAAGGAACCCATGGAAAAGGTTTTGAATTTAATATTTTCCTTATGTCTCATATGTTTGTTATCTTTCCTCTCATTGACCTCCTTGTTTCATGTCAGTCATATTGAAAGCAAAGTTTTGAGATGAGACTAGATTCGCAGCTTTGCCAGATCAGGGTTCTTGTCTTACAAATTTGAAGAATAATATCCATGGACAATAACAGAAGGGAAAAGTAAAGGGAGTAGTATTAATTGAAGCTGTTGCCGCCTGAAGCGCTTGGAGCAACGGAGCCGCGGGAAAAACTTGAGAAGCAAACTGGAGACAAACAGCTTTTTATTCTGATAACTTTTCTCTCTGGTTCTAACAACACTAACACACGCCAAAAACCACCACGAAAATGGCACTGACCCAATCAGCAATTTTGGCCAAGTCACTCGAGATCCCGCAACAAGTCCCGTGAGACTACGGGAGGCGACAATGCCCAAATCTCCACGGCTCATAGTCAACCGCAATTCAAGTCAATCCCCAAACAGGGCTCCTGCATTTCCCCCTTTTTGTTTTAAAAGAGGTAATGCTCTAGGACGTCTATGTGCAACCAACATTCTTACCCGTCATCGGATAATCAAGGCTGTGCCCTTGACTCCTGTCTTAGGTTGATATGTCGGCCACATGAGACTGTCCCGTGCGACTGTGCCTGTCTTAGGTTGTCCCCCTCTGGGGATCTTACCCGTCATTGGCTAACCAGCCATCCAATGGAGCCCTTTAGGATTGACTATATATGATGACTAACAGCCGTCCAATTGTGAGGAGATGTTGCGGCTTTAAGGCAACAAGCCTTTTGGTGATGAGCCAAATTGCATAGCATATCAAATTGTTTAAACAAATCAGCTGCCCTAAGTTCCATCAAGTAACACACTGAATTCTCTAGACAAATACCCGCAAGGCATTGTCCCGTAAAGTCCCAAACAATGAAAGATCAAAATGTCCATTTGTTATAACATGTTGATGTAGGAGGCCCCATGCATGTAGAGTAGAGGCCACACTGTTGGTGAGGTTGTTTGATGTTTGAGCAGCAGGGATGCTTGCGGCGGCCGTGATCCCTGCAGCTGTAGCAGCAGACTTCTTTTTTATGTTTAGACAATGCCACCGGCAAATCTTCAGGGCCCGATACCTAGAAACTCAAGCATCAATTATTAAAGGAAAGGCAGTGCTATTGCAGCACTGAGTCAAGAGGCGAGTTGTCAAACTACAAAATAGAATAATTAGATTAGAAAATTAAAGTTGATTTTTGTTCACACACATCGCTGGTTGAGCTTCTACAAACATAAGTTGGAAAAATATCATATTTAGAACAAAACAAAGAAAGACTGAGGGTAATTACTGCATTAAAGATAGATTAAAGAAAAGGTAAAGGCACTTTAGAGAAATAATTTGTTAGCTGGAACCCTTGAGTCTCTGTATACAGAGCAATCTTTTACCTGTTGAGATAATTGAAATTAATGAGCTATTAAACAAATGAAGTTAATAACAAATAAACAATCTTATGTCAAAACACCAAAATATCAGGTTATATAGCACTAGTCATATTGTTTGCTAAAGAGAAGTCCCAGGGACACCTATAAATCAAAATTGAAAGTACCTTCATTTATAAAATTATTTACCTAAATTGAATACTCTTAACCTAAAATGAATTAAAGTTATTTGGATCCATATATATATATATTTTTTTTCTTTTTCATAAGTGCTTTGTTCTTTGTGATGTCACACTGGACAGACGAACAAACATACAAACATATATTTGTGATGTCACATTAACATGAAATGTAGACAAATGTACAGACATAAAGACATGTATAAAAAGGAAAAAAAAATACAATTGTGTGCACACTAAAGAGAGATCTCCTCGTCCCGGCCGGGAGGAATGACACTTAAGTTGTGAAATATTTTGAAGGACTCTTTTGAGGGAATCATTCTATACCTTCATCTTGGTCCTCTTGATTTTGTACCTTTTTTATTAATCTTGATTCTTCAATAACTTCATCTTGATCATTTTGATGTGGTACCTGTTTTATTAATCTAGATGGTATCCATATTGGAGAGGATTCGTCTTTTGGAAAAACACAAAAACAGATCCTCTTCCCCAAATTAATACTGGATCTGGACCCTTCCATGTACCTGAAAGAACATCCTTCCAGTAAACCAAGGGTTTATGTTGTTGGTGTGGATTCCAATGTCTGTCTCCAGCAGAATAACCATTAGAGTCTAAAGTTAAAAAATTTAAGGTAAACAGGGCAACTGCCAATCTGTCCTTAGGACTTTTCCAATTTCCTTCTTTTTGTTTTAATAACATAATTTTCAGTGTTCGGTTTGCTCTTTCAATAATGCCCTGACCCTGAGGATTGTATGGGATGCCTGTTTTATGGGATATATTGAATTTTGCGCAAAACTGTTTGAAAGATAAGGACGTATATGCGGGGCCATTATCTGTTTTAAGCATTTTGGGGATGCCCAATGCAGCAAAAGCTTGCAAACAATGAGATGTAACATCTTTAACTTTTTCTCCAGAATGTAAGGAAGCAAAAATCATGCCTGAGCATGTATCTATGGTCACATGAATAAATCGCAATTTTCCAAAACTTGGCTCATGAGTAACATCCATCTGCCACAAACGATTGGGCATTAATCCTCTAGGGTTAACGCCGAAATGAGGATTGGGCAAATGTGTCATACAAGATTTACAATCTTTTACAATTGTTCTGGCTTGCTCATTTGTGATTTTAAACCTACGTTGCAAGGTGGTGCTGTTGACATGAAACTGGGAGTGAAATAAAGTAGCTTGTTGGAGCACTGAAAGTATAAGTATTGTTTTTGTAAGTTCATCAGCCTTTTGATTACCTTCATGGAGGGGACCAGGCAAATTAGTATGTGCCCTAATATGGCCTACGAATAGAGGTTCTTTTCTTGCCCACAAAAGTTTTTGTATTTGATAAAACAATTTAAAGGCTGGAGTATGAGGTGCTATTGGTCCTGCTAGCTCTAATTTTGGGATGGCATGTACAATATAGTGGCTATCTGAAAAAATGTTCATGAGCTGCTCTCTAAAATTTTCCAGAGCTCTTACCACAGCTTCCAGTTCCACTAGTTGAGCTGATTTGTGTGCAGTTATGTAAGTCATATTTTCTTTTTTAGTGACTACTGTAGCAGTACCATTTGAGGACCCATCTGTAAATACATTAAATGCCTTAGGAATAGGTTGATTTTTTATTACCTGTGGAAATATAATAGGATGATTAATACAAAAAGATAATATAGGGGACTTAGGAAGATGATTATCAAAATTTGCAGAAGTAGAGCATTTAACTATAGCTCAATCATTATCATTGAAGCATAAGTATTCAATCTGTGATGATGAATAGGGAGTAATAATAGTAGCAGGGTGAATGCCAAATATTTTAGTAGAAGTCTTAAGTCCTTGAAGAATAAGTTTAGCCACCATGGAGGTATAAGATTCAATTATACTTTTAGGAGAGACAGGCAAATGTCTCCATAATAAAGGCCCTTGTTGCCAAAATACTCCTGTGGGTGTATATTGTGAAGAAATAATAATCAACATCAGCGGTTGAGTTAAATCAAATCTATCACAATGAGCTCCTTCGATGGCTTTTTCTACTAACTTTAAAGCTTTCCTAGCATCAGGAGTCAATGTTCGTGGTGAAGATGGATCAGGATCTCCGCGAAGGATGTCAAATAAAGGTTTTAGTTGGCCAGTAGTGAGATTTAGTGTAGGGCGAAGCCAATTAATGTCTCCCAGTAGTTTTTGGAAATCATTGAGGGTGGTCAAATGTTCTTTATTTATTAAAATTTTTTGGGGTCTAACAAAAGTATCCATGATTTTAAATCCTAAATATAATATGGGAGATCTGGTTTGAACTTTTTCTTCTGCTATATATAATCCATATTTTTTTAAATTTTCTACCACGTCACTGAATACATTAAATAAGATTTTTTGATTAGGGTGGGCCAATAAAATATCATCCATGTAATGTAGACACATGAGGTTTGGATATTTATTTTTAATGGGTTGGATAGCCTTGTCCACATATATTTGGCATATGGTGGGGCTATTAGCCATTCCCTGTGGTAAAACCTTCCATTGATATGTCTGATCAGGGCCATTATTGTTCATAGAAGGAACGGAAAAAGCAAACCTGGGGGCATCCAGAGGATGTAGGGGAATAGAAAAGAAGCAATCCTTTATATCAAGAGTAATAAGATGGAAATTTTTTGGAATAGCTACGGGACTAGGAAGTCCAGGTTGAGTAGGGCCCATAACTTGCTTGGTTTTATTAATTTGTCTAAGATCATGTAACAATCACCATTTTCCTGACTTTTTCTTGATCACAAATATGGGGGAATTCCAGGGAGAGGTGGAAGGTTCTATATGACCTGCTTCTAATTGTTCCTGAACTAGTGGGTGGGCCGCTTGTAATTTCTCCTTAGATAGGGGCCACTGAGGGACCCACACTGGCTTATCAGAAAGCCATGGTATTTTCCAAATTATTTTCTCAGTGGCCCCGAAAAAAAATATCATTTTCCTTTATGACAATGATTACTTTTAGGGTTAAGATTACTCTGTACTTTTTGATAATGAGTTCTTTTATGGTTAAGATTACCCTGTAGGTTTTCACATTTAACATCTGCAGGCTTGGTTGCAAGGTGTACTCCCATTTGTTGCAAAATATCTCTTCCCCATAAAGTAACCGGTAGATTAGGTAAAACATAAGGCTGAAATGTTCCTTTATGGCCTTCAGCATCCTCCCATTTTAAAATTACTGCACTTTTATCTGGGAGGTTATTATATCCCAAGCCTCTTAAACTGTTTGAAGCTTTTTGCAGAGGCCAGTGCTTGGGCCATTGGCGTAAATTAATAATGGAAGAGTCAGCTCCAGTATCTATTAATCCCTCCATTTCTATTCCTTGGATTTTTATTTTACACATAGGCCTCCTTGAACAGTCTCGAACCCAGCAAGCCATGGGACTTGAGTCAGTGGAACAAAATCCTCTATTGTTCCCTTCTTGAGGCATACCCATTTTAAATGAATTATGTAAATTGGGAAGGAGAAGCAACTGAGCAATTATATCTCCTTGATTAACAGAACTTATACTTTGGGGTGAGCTAAGCATTATTTTTTATTTCCCCTTTGTAGTCTGAGTTTATTACACCTGGGGTCACTTGCAAACCTAATAAGCTTTTAGGACTACGCCCGATAATAAGTCCTACAGTCCCTGAGGGAAGAGGTCCCCTGACTCCTGTGGGAATCAGTTGAACCCCCATTTCAGGTGTTAACACTATTCGGGCGGTGGAAAAGAGGTCTAATCCTGCATTTCCTCTTGTTCCTTTGGCGAGGGAGTGGATGGGTAATAGGGATTGTGTTGGGGAATCATCTGAGTGGATGCTTGAGGATACTCCTTCTGCAATGCCCCGTACATTTGTGGGCCCCGGGGTATTGGGCCCCGTGCCCCATTTTTTGAATTCCTGAACAAAGGATTTCCATGGATGTCAAATTTTGAATGGCATTTATTGGCCCAATGATTTCCCTTTTTACACCTGGGGCAGCGGCCTGGGGCACGGTATGAGCTTGGTCTTATTTCTCTTTTGGGATTTTGCCTAGAATTGCCTGATTGATTATGATAATTTTGCCTGGAATATCCTGATTGATTATAATATCTACGTTTAGCCTTTGTGAAATTTCGAGAGGAAGCACCTCTCATTGAGGCTGCAATCACATTTCCTGTGACAAAGGCGTCATTTATATCTTTACATAGTTGAATATATACGGAAAGATCCTTTTTAGTTCTCCATGGCCTGATGGCTGCTTGGCACCATTTATTTGCATTTTCATAAGCTAATTGAACAACTAATGGCATAGCTTGGTCAACATCTGCAAACACACTACCTGCAGTTCTCAAAAGTCGATCAGCAAAGTCAGCATACGGCTCATTTGGTCCTTGAATCACTTTTGACAAGCTACCTTGTAGATCCCCAGGTCCTTGTACAGTTTTCCATGCCTCTAAGGCAGCTGTGTTTATCTGAGTATATACATCTGGGTCATAATCTGTTTGAGCCTGTAAGTCTGCGAATTGCCCTTCTCCTGTGAGCATGTCTATATTATAGTTTTCAAACCCTGCAGCCACGTTTCTTTTAGCCGTTTCTATACAAAGTTCTTGGAATTGCGATCGCCAAACCAAGAATTGCCCCCCGCTTAATGTTGCTTTACATAGACTTTTCCAGTCTGAGGGGGTTAAGCTAAAGGTGTTAAGGGACTCCAGCATACTCAACGTGAAAGGAGCTTGGGGCCCATAAGTCATTACTGCCTCTTTGAGATTTTTTATTGTTTTGAAATCTACTGACTGATGGACCCTCTGTCCATTTTTCTTTTCAAATGCTGTTGGTTCCCAATGTATCTGTGAGTTGTCCTCGAGAGCGCATAAGCGATCAGAAATAATTTTTTATTTCTGTTTCTAGGTATGCAAATGCCTAGTAATACCCTTCATATTTTCTGTAATGGATTCCACCCATGGGGGAGTAGAGGACACAAGTGGCTCCTCTACCTGACCGTCCTTTTTCTCGGTCTTTTTTAGTTTCTTTTTCCTCATTTTCTCAGGATCACTTTTACTAGATTCCTTACCACTGCTAATTTCACTGACAGCAATATCCTGAGGCCCAGGTTCCAGTAAGAGCAAGTATCCTTCAGCTATCACCAATAACTCCCGAATAGCTTTAATAGCTTGGATTTTTGTCATTTTTGGGTCTCTTCTAATACTCTCTTTACTGGTCTTAGTTGGCCCAGTGGAAGCTACACTTTTTTGATCACTTTCACTTTTTTCTATATACTCCTCACTGAGAACAGAGTCAGGTATATCAAGGAGTCTTTGCATAGCCTCTATCATTTGGGATTCAGTTATATTCGAACCCATCTTTAGAGACCTTTCAGTTCTTACCTGTCCACTCCGAAGTTCCCAGTACGGGCCGCCACCTGTTGCCGCCTGAAGCGCTTGGAGCAACGGAGCCGCGGGAAAAACTTGAGAAGCAAACTGGAGACAAACAGCTTTTTATTCTGATAACTTTTCTCTCTGGTTCTAACAACGACTAACACACGCCAAAAACCACCACCAAAATGGCACTGACCCGATCAGCAATTTCGGCCAAGTCACTCGAGATCCCGCAACAAGTCCCGTGAGACTATGGGAGGCGACAATGCCCAAATCTCCACGGCTCATAGTCAACCGCAATTCAAGTCAATCCCCAAACAGGGCTCCTGCAGAAGCTAGAAGAGAAAGATCCCCAGCCATGAGGGGAGGGAATCTGATAGCAGAAAAGCCCATTTTGGTGTTTGGTTCAGGATAAAGCAGGGAGCAAAATCTATGTTAAACAGCCATTGAAAGAGGTATTGGGCACTATTGTTTAGTATTGTTTAGCCTGAGTTTTAATCTTTCCAGAAACTCCCATCCGGTTCATTTCCACCTCCCATTTACTTGCTTCAGGGACAAAGAAACTGGTAGGTACTGTTCCCACAGGTGAGCCCAAAGGTCTTTTACATTTGAAATAGGCCTTGGTGGTACCATTAATATTTCTACCAATTAGCATGCAGGTGTGGTTTCTGCATTTGAACAAAACTTCAATTGCAGCCCATCACTTCTGATTGCAGACCATTGACTATTATGATTCAATATTTGCATCTCAAAGCATTTGCAATTGCAGTTCCCACTGTTTGGAATTCTCTTCCCTCATAAATCTATATGGTTTATTCCATAATTTTCTTCAATTATTTATTCAGATATTACCTAAGTAGAGAAAGCTTCCCTGATCTTGTAAAGTAAAATAGCAGCCTCTGTTTTGCCTTACTCCTTTACTCTGCCCCATTTGTCTGTGGAGCATTTATCACCATCTGTCTCAGCATTTATTTTATTTATTTCTCTGTTTCTATCCCCTCTTCCTCCTGCTAAAATAAAATCTTCAAAAGGGCAAGGACTTTATGGATAATGTTCACTGCTAAAACATTGGCTGGTATACCACACAAAAGTGCTCTACATTTTTTAAGAAAATAAGTTAGAGGGAGGCACCACCCGCCCTGAGGGAGAGACCCAGCCGCCAGTTTGCCTGGCCTTCAGGGCCTAGAGTAGCAGCTCCCTGCTGCTGCATGCAGGGCCCACCTGAGGAAAAGTCCCCTCCACTCCCGGGGGAAGTGCGACCTGCTGAGCTGTGACCAGAACAAGAGGCAGGCACCCGCCCAGAAGGAGAGACCCAGTTGCCAGTTTGCCTGGCCTCCAGGGCCCAGAGTAGCAGCTCCATGATCTGCATGCAGGGCCCGACCTGAGGAAAAGCCCCCTCCACTCCCAGGGAAAGTGCAACCTGCCCAGCTATGACCAGAACAAGAGGTAGGCATCCACTGAGCAACTCTTCCAATGTACCATTGTGCAACTGGCCAAAGGTGCAGCTTTGACTCCACTAACAGGATCACTGCCTGGACGTGAACCAGGTCATTTGGCTTAAACTGGAAGGGAAAAAAGAAGGGCTTCCCAGGGTCCATTTTGTTTGAGACTTGTTCCTGGGTTCAACTTTAGTTTGTTTGTTTGTTTGTCTTGTTTTGTTGTTTTGGTTTTTTGTTTATTTGTTTTTGCTTTGTTTTTGTTTTGATTGACAGTGTGTTTGTTCTCTGCTGCTCCTCTTTTCTTTCTTTCTTTTCTTCCTTCTCACTTTTGTATTTGTTCTTCTTCCTTCATCTTCCCTATTTACGCCCTGCCATTGCATACTCAACAGAGGCAAAAACAAGTTATACTCAGAAATTGGAATTTCTAGAACAGGTGCAATTGAAATATATAGCAAAGTGGTGTTATATATCATTTATTCTCTATTTTCTTGACTCACTCACTCTATCCCCTCGCTTACACTAATTTCTACTCCTTTGTCATTTTTTTTCTTTTCCATCTTTCTTTATTCCTTCTCTCAAAAGCTGCATAAGTTAGGTTTATATATAAATCGGTCTTTCCACCTAATAATTCACTCCATTCTCTTTCCTCTCTTGTCTGATGATACTAAACCACTTCCATAAAACTCTCTTCTCATACTTTCTAAGAAAGAACAATTCAATACACTCACTTCCTTCTTCCTAAACATATCACCTCTGTGTCCAATACTTGAAACTATAAAACCCCATCAGAAGCATACAGAGTAAATTGGAAACAATATCTGGGTTAACTAAATATGTACATTGTGATCAATCTGGAATTTTCTGAATAGAAAGTGTTTGATTTTAAAGTGTAAAGGAAATATAAGGGGATCTGATAGCATTGTACTACAAGAGCAACATAAGGCTTTAAGGTAAAATCAAAATAGTCAAGGTCCCACAGTGCAGGAAGATAAGACACACAAGCAATATGAAGAAACAAGGGAAGAAATTGACACAAACAAATCAATATACCTACTCAGTAGATTCCATGGCAAGCACAGTTCGTGAAATGCCAGAGATGGAATTTAGAAAATACATATTCCAAGTGTTTGCGGAACTTAAGAATGAACTCAAAACTGAGATGAGGGAGCAAATACAGGAGGTGAAAGATCATTTTGACAAAGAACTCCATAAACAAATATAGAAAGTAAAAGATTACTTCAATAGGGAGATAGAGGCTCTAAAGAGAAACCAAACAGAAATTCCGGAAATGAAAGAAGCAATAAACCAAAATAAAAGCTCAATCGAAAGTATCACCAACAGAGCAGATCACTTGGAAGAAAGAAACTCAGACAATGAAGACAAAATATATATCCTAGAGAAAAATCTAGATTACACAGCAAAAATGGTAAGAAACCAAGAACAGAATATTCAAGAATTATGGGACAACATAAAAAGACCAAACTTAAGAGTGATTGGGGTAGAGGAGGGGGCAGAGTTTCAAGCCAAAGGAATGAGTAATTTATTTAATGAAATAATTACAGAAAATTTTACAAACTTGAGGAATGAATGGGAAAACCAAGTTCAAGAGGCTTACCGAACACCAAACATACAAAATCACAACAGATCCACACAAAGACACATTATGAAGAAAATGCCTAATATACTGAGCAAGGAGAGATTATTAAAAGCCACAAGAGAAAGGAAGCAGATTACATATAGGGGGAAACCAATCAGACTATGTTCAGATTTTTCAACCCAGACCTTAAAAGCAAGAAGATCCTGGAATAGCATATTTCAAACTCTAAAAGAAAAGGGATGTCAACCAAGAATCTTATATCCAGCAAAATTGAGCTTTAGATTCGAAGATGAAATAAAAACCTTCCACGACAAGCAAAAGTTATAAGATTTCACAACTCGAAAGCCAGCACTTCTGAACATCCTGGGCAACATTTTTCATGAAGAAGAAGAGAAAAATAACAATGAAAATCAACAAAGGGAGATATTAAACTAAGGGAAATACCAACCAGAAGAGAACCCAAATCAAGCTAAAGACCATAATACAAATAAAAATGGATGGGAATAAAAATCACATCTCAATAATAACCCTGAATGATAATGGCTTAAACTCGCTATTCAAAAGACACAGATTATCTGAATGGATTAAAATAAATGACCCAACAATTTGCTGTCTCCAAGAAACACACCTCGTAGAAAAAGACATCAATAGACTGAAGGTAAAAGGCTGGGAAAAGTCTTATCACTCACATGGCATGCGAAAGCAAGCAGGGGTTTCCATTCTCATTTCAAATAAGGTAGACTTCAAGCCAAAGCTAATCAAAAGGGACAAAGATGGATATTTGTTACTACTTAAGGGAACCATTCATCAACAGGATATAACAATCATAAATCTATATGCCCCAAATAATGGAGCACCTACATTCATCAAACAAACTCTTCTCAAGTTCAAGAGTAAAATAGACCACAACACAGTTATTCTAGGGGACTTCAACACACCTCTCTCACCAATGGATAGATCATCCAAACAAAAGCTAAACAAAGAAATTTTAGGCCTCATTAAAACAATTAATAACTTAGACCTTACAGACATATATAGAATGTTTCATCCCTCAGTAAGCGAATATACTTTTTTCTCAGAAGCACATGGCGCCCTGCAGTCTATCAGACCATAAAGGGATGAAATTGGAAATCAATGACAAAACAAGGAATAAGAAAAACTACTTCAACAACTGGAAGCTAAACAACATGCTACTGAATGAACAAGGGGTTGAAGAAGACATCAAAGAGGAGATTAAAAAATTCCTAGAAGATTTCTTGGGAAAATGGTAATGGAACCACCTTATGACCCAGCCATCCCACTCCTAGGTCTATTCCCAAAGGACTTAAAAACAGCATATTACAGTGACACAGCTACCTCAATGTTTATAGCAGCACAATTCACAATAGCTAGGTTGTGGAACCAACCAAGATGTCATTCAGTAGATGAATGGATAAAGAAAATGTGGTATATATACACAATGGAATTTTACTCAGCAATAAAAGAGAATAAAATAATGACATTCACAGGTAAATGGATGAAGTTGGAGAATATAATGCTAAGTGAAATCAGTCAATCTCAAAAATCCAAATACCAAATGTTTCCTCTGATATAAGGAAGCCAGTTCACAGTATTCTTGGGTTGGGGTACATAGGAGGATTAGAGGAACACAATAATGGTCAAAGGGAAGGGAGGGGAAGGGAGGGAGCAAGGGGGGAAGGGGGAAAAAAGTGGTTGAATAAGACGGATATCATTAGTCTAAATGCATGATTGAAGACTTGAATGCTGCGAATATACTTTGTATACAAACTGTTTTGTATAAAAAGATGCTATATATGTATAATATGAACTGTAATACATACTACTATAAATAAAAATTAAAAAAATATTCCAAGAGGTAAATGAGAACACAGATACATTTTATAGAAATCTCTGGGACACTGTGAAGGCAGTAGTAAGAGGAAAATTCATTGCACTGAGTTCATTACTTAAAAGGAAAAAAAATACAACAAATAAATGACTTAACATAACACCTCAAAGCACTAGAAAAAGAACAGATCAACGCCAATAGCAGTAGAAGACAGGAAATAATTCAAATCATAGCAGATTAATGAAATTGAGACTAAGGAAACAATTCAAAGAATTGACAAAATTAAAAGTTGGTTCTTTGAAAAAATAAACAAAATTGACAGACCCTTAGAGATGCTAACGAAAAGAAGAAGAGAAAAAACTCAAATTACTAACATTTGTGATGAAAAAGGGAATATCAAAATGAACACCTCAGATATACAGAAGATAATTAGAAATTATTTTGAAAACTTGTACTCTAATAAAATAGAAAATACTGAATGTATTGACAGATTTCTAGAGTCGTATGATTTGCCTAAACTGGATCTGGAGGCTATAAACAATTTAAACAGATAGATTACAAGTGAAGAAAGAGAAGATGTCATCAAAAAGCTACCAACAAGGAAAAGTCCAGAACCTGATGGGTTTACAGCCGAGTTCTACAATACTTTTGAAGAAGAACTAATTCCAATGCTCTTCAAACTATTTCAAGAAATAGAAAAAGAGGGAGCTCTTCCAGACTCTTTCTATGAGGCCAATATTACATTAATTCCAAAGCCAGGCAAAGACGCATCCAAAAAAGAAAACTTCAGGCCCATATCTTTAATGAACATAGATGCAAAAATCCTCAACAAAATCTGGCAAATCGGATACAAAAACATATCAAAAAGATAGTGCACCATGATCAAGTGGGGTTTATCCCAGGGATGCAAGGCTGGTTCAACATTCGTAAATCAATAAACATAATACATCACATCAATAGACTTAATGATAAAAATCATATGATTATCTCAATAGATGCAGAAAAAGCATTTGACAAAATACAACACCCCTTTATGTTCAAAACACTGGAAAAACTAGGAATATCAGGAACATATCTCAACATTATAAAAGCTATTTATGCAAGGCCCAGAGCTAACATTATCTTAAATGGAGAAAAATTGAAAGCATTCCCTCTAAAAACTGGAACAAGACAGGGATGCCCCCTTTTACCACTGCTATTTAACATAGTACTGGAAACTCTGGACAGAGCAAATCGACGAAAGAAATTAAAGGGATCCAGATAGGAAAGAAGAGCTCAAATTAGCAATATTTGCTGATGACATGATAATATACCTAGAGGACCCAAAAAACTCTACCAGAAAACTTTTACAACTAGTAAATGAATTCGGCAAAGTAGCAGGATACAATATCAATACCCATAAGTCAAAGGCATTTTTGTACATCAGTGACAAAGCCTCTGAAAGGGAAATGATGAAAACTACCCTATTTACAATAGTATCAAAAAAAAAAAAATACCTGGGAATCAACTAACGAATGAGGTGAAAGACCTCTATAAGGAAAATTATAGAACACGAAAGAAAGAAATCATAGAAGAACTCAGAAGATGGAAAGACCTACCTTGCTCTTGGATAGGTAGAATCAATATTGTCAAAATGTCCATACTACCAAAAACATTATACGGATGTAATGCAATTCCAATCAAAATCCCAATGTCATTCTTCAAAGAAATAGAAAAATCAGTCATGAAATTCATCTGGAAAAATAAGAGACCCAGAATAGCCAAAGCAATCCTGAGCAAGAAAAGTGAGTCAAGGGGCATCACCATACCGGACTTTAAATTATACTATAGAGCAATAGTAACAAAAACAGCATGGTATTGGCACCAAAACAGACTGGTAGACCAGTGGTACAGAATTGAGGATACAGAGACTAATACATATAATTTCAGCTATCTTATATTAGACAAAGGCACCAAAAATGTACAGTGGAGAAAGGATAGCCTCTTCAACAAATGGTGCTGGGAAAACCGGAAATCCATATGCAACAGAATGAAATTAAACCCTTATCTCTCACCATGCACAAAACTCAATTCAAAGTGGATCAAGGACCTAGGAATTAGACCAGAGACAATACACCTAATAGAAGAAAAAGTAAGCTCCAATTTCCAACATGTTGGATTAGGCCCCAAGTTCCTTAATAAGAATCTTGTAGTGCAAGAATTATTACCAAGAATTAATTAATGGGATAGATTTAAACTATAAAGCTTCTTCTCAGCAAAAGAAACAATCAGTGATTTAAATAGAGAACCAACTAATTGTGAACAAATATTTAATATGTGCACATCAGATATAGCACTAATTTCTAGAATATATAAAGAACTCAAAAAACTTAAAACCAAAAAAACAAATAACCCAATCAATAAATGGGCTTAGGAATTGAAAAGACACTTCTCAGAAGAAGATACACAATTAATCAACAAATACATGAAAAAATGCTCAACATCGCTGGCAATTAGAGAAATGCAAATCTAAACTACTACTCTAAGATTTCATTTCACTCCAGTCAGAATGGCAGCGATCAAGAACACAAACAACAATAAATGTTGGAGAGAATATGGGGAAAAAGGTACACTCATATATTGCTGGTGGGACTGCAAAATGGTGCAATCGCTATGGAAAGCATTATGGAGATTTCTTGGAAAACTGGGAATGGAACCACCCTATGACCCAGCTATCCCACTCCTGGGTCTCTTCCCAAAGGACTTAAAAACAGCATATTACAGTGACACAGCCACTTCAATGTTTATAGCAGCACAATTCACAATAGGTAAGTTGTGGAACCAACCTAGATGTCTCTCAGTAGATGAGTGGATAAAGAAAACGTGGTATATATACAAAATGGAATTTTAATCAGCAATAAGAGAGAATAAAATAATGACATTTAGAGGTAAATGGATGAAGTTGGAGAATATAATGCTAAGTGAAGTTAGCCAATCCCAAAAATCCAAATACCGAATGTTTTCTCTGATATAAGGAGGCTAGTTCACAGTGTTGTTAGATGGGGGTACATAGGAGGATTAGAGGAACACTAGAATGGTCAAAGGAAAGGGAGGGGAAGGGAAGGAGCAAGGGGGAGGGAGGAGGGGGAAAGGGAAAAAAATTGGTGGTTGAATGAGATGGATATCATTATCCTAAATGCATGATTGAAGATCTGAATGGTACTTATATACTTTGTATACAAACAGTTGTATGTAAAAAAGATGCTATATATGTGCATTATGAATTGTAATACATACAACTATTATAAATAAAAAGAAAAAGGAAAAAAATAAATAAAAAAAGAAAATAAGTTAATGTTTCCATTTGATCATAGGTGAAGATGTAAGTATGGAGGTATCATATGGCTATAAGAAAAAAAGACTGTTAGCTAAGATATTAACAGTGGTCATTGTCTAGATAGTAAAATTAATTGTAAGTGATTTTTCTTTTTTCATGTTTGCTTATCTATCTTTTCTAAATTATCTACATCAGGTTTCCTATATTGGAAACAGAAGGAAACAGTAAATTATAATATAATTGTGAAGGAAACACTACTGAATCATGATCATGCCTGATTGTACCCCATCATGCTGCATGTTGCAAAAAACAAAAATGTTCTTGTCACAACCATTCTGATTTTTTACATATGTTGAGAAAGAGGACACTTCTTTATCACCTCCTTTTTTCAACTGTCAAATAAAAGCTAGAGCTGGATACTAGTTAAAATGGTAAAAATAGATATACTCAGGAACTGTAGCAAAAGGTGAAAAGAGATCTCAGTTTAGAACTGGGCTCAAATCCAAATACAAAATGGACAAGTGGGATTTATAGCCAAGCACAGGGTGGTGGGGAGGTCACTAGGATGGAAAATTACAAAGAGGAAACATCAGGGGTTGGAGGTGTGGGATTCTGGCCAAACATACCCAACAGGATTCTTGCAAAGGGCAGGGCAGTGTGATCAGATGTAATTTTGGAGATGGTAGGGGTTGAGGATATAATTTTATCAGGTATTGAGATTGATCAGATGTTGATCATGGTGGATTTTCACAGAACTGACTTGGCAAGATTTTTTAAAAATATTTTTTTAGTTTTAGATGGACACAATGTTTTTATATATTTATGGGGTGCTGAGGATCCAACCTGGTGCTCCACACGTTCAAGGAAGGAGCTCTACCACTGAGCTAGAACCCCAGCCCTGACTTTTCAAGATTTATGCTAAAACTTAGTGATGCAGACAAAAACAGATGTCAAGATCTAATAGGGGAGATAGGGGGGGCTTAACTAGAGGTTTGTCAAGGAGAACATCTTTATCAAATCTCAGTATCTCATTTTTTTCTGCAGAAGTGATGGAAAGAAGAATGTGCAGTGCATTAAGGATCCATGATCGTGGAATGTATCAGTTTTATATTTCTTTTCAGCAAATTGCCACAAGCTTAGAGGTGTAAAAGAAAACAAATTATTTCATGGTTTCCAGGAGCTGATACCAGAATGCTTTAGCTTAGTTCTCTACACAGGACCTCATAAGGCTGAAAGAAAATGTTTACCAGTATGTCTTCCTCTTGAGACTTGATTGGGAAAATACCTGCTTCTAGTTATTTCCAGTGTAGTCATTCAACTGAGTCACTAATGTTCTTGCTGGTTATAGGTTGGAGTCTGCCCTGAGTTCCTGGTACACACACAGATCTTTTCTATGTGGTACCTTCAATATACACTGTCACTTCCAGTCTCTCACCATGAAGAACCCAGAATATTTTAAGGATGCTTGTGATTAGATCAGACCCATCTGGATAATATCCATATCTTAATTAATTCTGTACTTAAATTTTATCTGTAAATTAAATTTACAGCAGTACCGATATTGTTAGTGTCTGACTAAATAACAGCAAGAACATATTTTATAACAGGAGACCAACTCGTGACTCATTTAATTCTAATTGCACCAAAGTAAGTAAGGCCATGGTTAGGGCCTGCTCTTGTGAAGAGTGGATGAAAGTAAAGTACTACTTTTGTCAGTGAGTGGGCATTCCTTTTTCATTACTAAATATTCATTCTCAATGGAGGCAATATTACCCATCAGAGGGGAAAGATTACTTTTAGGGTCTAGGGAGATAATCTTAGGTATTGCAATGGTCTGAGCCTTCCAAACCATTATCTGACAAAATTGTATTCCTTAGTATTTAATTCCACTCATTGGGAGAAATTAAATTTAATTTAAATATAATCCATTAATTAGCTTGATTGGTTTAGGTTGAATTAAAATTTAACTAATTTTTCTCTGTGGGGGGGGCATAATAGCAAAAGAATGTTTGAGAAACACAGCCTTTAAGGATCCCCCAGTATCCACATGTTTAGATGACTCTGAATACTGATTTCTGAAACTGTCACTGTTGCTTCAACATTTGCAATGGGGGAAAGTCACATGCTGCTCTGATTATTAAATGTAGACATCATTATAAACACACTCAAACATTGTTTTGTTAGCTTTCTGATCAGCTGAATTTTTCAATTATAGTATCAGCAGAAGAATCAAAAAATGTGTATTGATACTACTAGAAGCCAAAAGAATCTGATATAACTTTCAATAGTCAATAAAACAGAAATAAACATTTCCTTAACCTTTAAATAATAAATTGTTTGGCCAGGAATACTAAGATTTAAGTGTCCTGCACACATGTATCATAAAACTTAAAATTGGACATTTCTTTGACCAGCCCAGTAATTTTAATTCTGATAATTTATTTTAATAAAATTTTAGAGAGACAAAGATTTATATAGAAGGATATTTTTTTCAACCTCACAATAGAAAAAATACACAACAATAGGGAAATGGTTCAATAAATTTTTCTACATCCATACTATGATACATACTAAAATGGTGTTTATAACAATATACAAAGGGGAAAATGCTCAAATGCTAAGGTTTGGATGTGATTTGAATTTGCACCCCCAAAATTTGAGCATTGAAATTTAATCCCATTGGTGAAGTATTAAGAGAGTAAAAACTTAATCCAACAATGGTGTTTAGATATGGGACCTTTGGTAGTCAATTAGGATAATATAAGGTCATTGGGGTGGAACCCCATATGATTGAATCCTGGTGGTTTAATGAGAAAAGGGTGAGAGATAAGAAGATACACACACGTACACACAAGCTCCCTGTCTTTTGCCATGTGATGCCCTAAAGCATCTCGGGACTCTGCCAGTGAGAAGACCATCACTAGATGTTGCCATAAACCTTTAGACTCCAGAACTGTAAGCCAAAATAAACCCCAATAATGACGGGACTATGAAAAATTTCATTTTCTTTAATTTATTTCATATATTTGTATTTTTGAAATTTCTTATAATCCAAATAACTTACTTATATAATTAGTAACAAAAACCTGAGTAAAATATGAGGAGACCTAAGAAACAATACATTTTCAATACTCTCATTAAATGTAAAAGCTCATATTACCTGTTAACATCTTCTGCTCTTCATTTCTGTCATTTGCCAACTCCTACTTGGTCAAGACTTACAGCTCCCAGGTCACTATCTCTCTCTTCTTTCAAAGACTTGCTATCATGTTAAGAAAATGTCATCAATATCCAATATGATAATCATGAAATGTCTTAGACTCTTAGTTCTTTTACTTCCTTACCTTCAAGTACCTTTAAGGTGGACCTTCTGCAGTGATCCCCTCTCATGAACACATTCTGAGTCCAGTTACATCTGGGAAGTGTACCACTTTTGAAAATGCAATTTGAAGAAACCCCCTCCTTGATTTCTTATACTTCCTGAACTCTTATTCTAGTAACCCAGTATGATGATACTTTTACTTAATCTAAACCTCAATATTATTGATCCCATACATTTTTGCTCCAATCTTATTTATGGATGAAGCCAAAAATGTCTCTCCGTACTTGTACTTACCTAGATAAATGGTACTGACACATATTCATGGACTGTTTCATATAAATTTCACATTTAAAATGTCAAAATGACATTCAGCATTGCCTAGAAATCCTAGTTTGTTTCTTTACTAAGTTCACTTTGTCATCCTCTTAAATAACTATTATGTGCTTTCTTCCCAAATCATCCCACTCCCCCCACTCTTAACTGATATTCTTGCCTCCTTGAAAAATTACATGTCATAAGATGTAAACTCCCTCTTCTTACCAATATTAAATTTACAGAACTACTTGCATCTAATTCCTGGCTACTTGCCTCCCACCAAGCTTATATTGTGACTTCCACTTCCTTATGTCTCATCAGCTTCATTCTCCCTGTATATTATCATTGAACTCTACTGGGTCATTTTCATTATGATATAAAGACATTTTGGTATCTCCAATGTTAGAAAAGATAATAGAAATCATTCTCAAGGCCACCTGTACCTCAAGCTATGGCAGAATTTGTCTGTTCCTATACATAGCCAAATTGGTTAAAAAAAAAAAAGTTTTTCCATAATTAAAAAGAAATCCCCTAATATTATACCACAATTTGTTCAGACAAAACATTTTCCAAATGCTTTCCAGATCATCTGGAGGTCACTGAGCATTTTACAGGAGATCTGATTGGTCAAACAATTTCATAGTACTATTAAGATTTTATACATTTTTTCACTGTGTTGAAGATTAGCACTGATGTTGAAAAAGCAATTATGAAAATAAATTGTACTTCTAAGCATTGCATTCTCCACTCATACACACACACTAAAAAAAAAAAAAAAAGAAGAAGAAGAGGAGCCAGTTTCACTTTAGAATTTTAAAATGGTATTGATTCTTGGTCTTGGCCCTTGAATACATGGCTTTTTAAAATCATATGTAACAATATGGGGACTATTCATAGAGACTATCTTCTATATTCTGAATAGTAATGGCTATCCTGAGGAAAAGCACTATGCAATTGAGTTTTGTGAACTAAACTAGTCAGTTTTTTTTTTTTTTTTCATGAAAATATATTTTCATTTGAAACAAAGACTGACATACAAACTATGGCCTCTGGAATTAAGCAGATATTACCCTGAAAATGAGCAAAGTGAGCTTGTCATTTCCAGGAAAACAAATGACAGTTTTCCAATGATAAGACTCCACTTTTCAAGCAAAAATTAGAGTGTTGGGAAACCTTATCTGTCATCATGATCTTGACAGCTTCCCAATATGAAAAAATTTTCTTGATGAAATTGATGTTGATGTAAATGAATATGATTTTTTTTATCATACATTAAAATGAATATCTGCAAAACTTTGTGAAGCAATATTTCCCAAATGAACAACAGTGTATGATGGTCAAAATCATGTGCATGTGTAAAAGATCAATTCAAAGTGAAAACATGGATTTTTAATGTAATAAAGTGAAAAAAATTTCATCAATATTTAAAATTCTACACTGCAACTAATCCATTAGAAGTTACCCCTTGTCAAATTTTGGTGTAGTATTAAAGAAAATAATATAGTTGTTTGAAAATGTTATTAAAATACTCTTCCCCAGAATGAAATTATGACATTTGCTGGTAAATGTATGGAACTAGAAACTATCATGCTAAGTGAAATAAGCCAGACTCAGAAAGTCAAGGTCAAATGTTTTCTCTGAGATGTGGAAGCTAAAAGATCTACGGACTAGATAAAGTACATTGAGAGGGAGGGAAAAGACTCCAGATAAGGATAAAGGCAGAAGAGTAGAATAAACTGATCTAACTTTCCTATGTTCATATATGAGTATACCACATGAATCTTACCATCATGTACATCCACAAGACACTAAAACAGAAACAAAGACAAAACCACAACAACAACAAACACCTGAAAGTAAGTAAAAGATCAGTAGACTAGAGTAAAGGTAATAGGGGGAAGGAAAACGTGAGGGAAAAGGGGAAGTATTGGGAACAGAATTAGAACAAATTATATCTTATGCCTTTATAATTACGTTAAAATGAATTCTATTGTTACGTGTAACTAAAAAAAAAAAAAGAAAGAAAAAAATACATAAAAAATGAATAAAACAGTCTTCCCCATTTCATCTACATTTTTTTTTTTTTTTTTTGGTGAGGCCAGATATTTTTCCATATAGTTCATCAACTAATATATCAAATGCAGAAGAAGCAGATATGAAAATTCAGCTGCATTCTATTAAGCTATACATTAAAGATATTTGAAAAATGCAAAACCAAACCAGTCTCATCACTAAATATTTTCTCTGGAAAATAACATTATTTTCATTAAATATGTTATTTATATAAACATACAATGGAGTTTATTATTGTT
This sequence comes from Tamias sibiricus, assembly GCA_025594165.1. NCBI lineage: Eukaryota > Metazoa > Chordata > Mammalia > Rodentia > Sciuridae > Tamias > Tamias sibiricus. Next base: position 133,179,148 of record CM046667.1, read on the forward strand.
ATTCTAAAATGAACTTACAAATATTTAAAAATTATCACAGATTTAATTTGTAATGTGGTAAATATCTGTAAATAAAACTCACAAACAAAAGCTCACTGGGGTCTTTGGGAATTTTTAAGAATGTGAAGTGGTCTTGAGACCAAAGCATTGGAGACTACAAGCATATTCTTCCCTTTATCTATAGTTTCATTTTCCACAGTTTCAGTTATTCACAGTTAATCATGGTCTGAAAATATGAGGTGGGAAATTCCAGAAATAAAATCAGACTTTTGAAATTGTTTGTGATTCTGAATAGAATGATGAATCTTCTGCTGTCTCACCATGCTGCCTGGGATATGAATTATGCCTTTGTTCAGTATATTCATACACTACCTGTCTCTTCATAGCCATCTCAGTTGGCAGATCAGCTCTTACAATATCACAGTACTTTAAGAAACACTTATTTTAATTAATTTTGGCCCCCAAAGCACAATAGTAATATTGCTGGCAATTTTATTATAGTACATTATTATAATTGTTTATTCTATTATTAGTTATTTTTGTTAATATCTTATAATACCTAATTCATAAACTGAACTTCATCATGTTTGTATAGGAAAAACATAATATACATAGAGTTTGGTATTCTCTATGGTTTCAGGTATCTACTAAGAATCTTGGAAAATGTCCCTTGTGGATAAGGGGGTATACTATAGTGGGTTAAACTAATAAACCCGTAAACTCTTCACCCAAATACATCAAAGTGAAGTCTCGTTCTGCAGAGGAAGAATGATTGTTGCATAAGCAAGCAAAGTGTCTACTACACTTGGGTCTTTCCAGATACTTTCTAAAAACCATTCTCCCCATGTCCATTCCTTATTAGCCTCTATACCTACACTGTTCTCCACGTATCAGCCAGAAATGCTATCTTAAAATAGTTTATATTATGCCATTAAGAACTATTTAATGGATATCTCTTACATTTATAATCCAATTCAAATCCTATACGGTGGCCTATGTCATCTACTATTGACTGTGAGGTCACACTCTGTTTTTATTTAAAGCTTGTACTCTGAAGTCAAACTATAAGGATTAGTGTCTTAAGAGAGAATACATTTTCTTTTTTTGGTCCTGGGGATTGAACTGAGGGTGCTTAACCACCGAGCCACATCCCCAGCCTTTTTATTTTTTTTTCATTTGAGATAGGGTGCCACTAAATTGCTTAGGGCCTCACTAAGTTTCTGAGGCTGACTTTGAATTTGCAATCATCCTGCCTCATCCTCCAGAGCTGCTGGGATTATAGGCACATGCCCCTGCATCTGGCTCAAGGTCATCTTTACCAACTGTGTGTTCTTGTGCAAGTTACTCACACTCTTTGTATTCCTTTCTGAATCTGTAAAGTGAGGAATAGTAATACTGAATTCATTATATTGCTTGAGTATCAGTGGAGATAACCTATATTAAGTGCTAAGAAGCTCTCAGTCAATACTAACTGCTGCCTATTTCTCCAACCTTATCTTATGCTACTTGCCCCTTTAGTTGCAATTTTCTAATCACACCTATGCATTGCAAATCCTTTCCTATTTCAAAAACTCTTCATGTGCTTTTCCCTTTCACTCTAATAACATTCCTACTGTTTCACACATAATTGGCTTCCCCTTTCTCAGAGTGCAGCCCACATGTCAGTTCTTAAGGATGCTTTCAATTACCACTCATTCTCAAGCAGTTCTATTATCATCCCCTCCCCATATGTCACTGTTACTCTATATTACAACAGCCTGTTTCCCCATGGCATTAATCATGATTTTTTAAATATTTATTGTTCACTTATTTTCTGCCTCCACCATTGGACTCTATGCTCCATGATGGCAGCCTGTGTCTTTAGTGTCTTGATCAGTGGCTGATCAGTCATAGATACTAAGAAAATACTGGCTGAATGAATGAATGTATGAATGAATACATGGATTAATGAATGAGAAAATGGCCACAAGATGCAGTTCACAGGTTTGATTAGCTGTATTGCTGACTTTAAGAGTCCTGAAAACTGAGGACAAATCTAATCAATATACAACTAACAAAAATTACATGTAAATTCTTGCCGGGTGCAGTGGTGCACACCTGTAATTGCAGCAGTTCAGGAGGCTGAGGCAAGAGGATTGCAAGTTCAAAGCCAGCCTCAGCAACTTAGCAAAGCCCTAAGCCACTTGGTAAGAACCTGCCTCTAAATAAAATATTTTAAAAGGCTGGGGATGTGGCTCAGTGGTTGAGGGAGCCTGGGTCCAATTCCTGGTATCAAAAATAAAATTCTAAATTCCAGTGTTCATGACCTATAACAGGGCATAATTAAAACAAAGGCATGAACTATGACTATATTCTGTCTTCAAGTAAACTCATACATTATTTATATATGAGTACTTGAAAATGTTGAATTTTATTTTTTGTTTGTATGAGAGGCAGGATATATCAAATTCAAATGTCTGAAAATTTGAAAAAGTAAAATCATAGAACCTTTGACCTGAATGGAGCCATTAATATCATTCAATCTAATGTCTTCATTTTGTAGGAAACAATTTTTAGATAGGTAAGGTGTAACTTGTCCAAAAGAACACCAATAGTATTAGAAACCTATTCTTCTGAACTCTAATCCAGATTCAGAAATTCTCTAATTACTATCACCAGGTAAATGTAAATTTTCATGTAATGCCCAGTAAAAATCATTGTCAAGGACACAAATTTATTAGAAAAAATGTATTTTTGAATTAATGCTGAAATAGAAACATAATTTGTGATTCCAGCTGTGCCCTGAAAGAAAGCCAAGGATTACCCTGTATTATGAAATATGGGCAGCAGTTACATATAAAGTTTTCTGGTATAAATAAATTTTACATTCTTAGTTTTTTTTCAGTGAAGATTAACCTGGCAATAGTTTGAATGTAAGCCTTTTAGGAATAAAATACAACATTAGCTTGGTATTAAAGTTTGTAAATCAAATCAATACATGTTTTGTAACTAAATGTAGACTTCAGGATAACTCTTGGATCTTAGAAGAAGAAATAACTCTGCCTTCTTTCTGAAGATGTCAGTATCTCAATACTTAAAGGGTAAACCAAAAGTGATTGTTGAAAATTAGAGGAAATGACATCTTGTGAACCTCCAAATTATTCTGTGAGAGATGTTTCATTGTATCTGTGTAAACAGACCTCACATATTTCAGTCTGGTGAGGGTTCTTGATCCTATATGTGTCTATAGATTTTCACTCTATCGTCTTTAAGACTAATTTTAATTCTAATGAAGAAATTATAGAAGTAAAATTGGAGCTTACCAGTTCAAGACAAAACATGGCATTATTGGTACTAGGAATGATAATACTTTTGGTTTTGATATTTTATTATTCCTTGATTCTATTATACTTGATTTTATGCCATGTTTTTCTCTATGGAAAAAGGCTACCATGATTAAATCACAAATTTTACACTTGGGCAACCTCTGATTTTTTAAGTCTATTTTTAAAATTTTATTTGACAAAATATACAATGATATTATCACTTGTATTCAATGGGTCAATTATAAAGGTTGTATTAGAAGATATTCATAAGCATTGAGTACAATGCCAAGCAAACAAAAGTATACAATAAATATTATCTGTTACCACTACTGGTAATGGTAGTAGTAGCGGACAATTGCCCATCTATGGAGTCATTGGACACCTCTTCTTCCCTATCTAGGCAGAGGTCAGTTCTTTGTATTCAGGTACAAAAAACGACACAGAGTGGGGCAATAAAGATGATGCAATAAGATGGACATCATTACCCTAGGTACACGTATGAATGCACATATGGTGCGATTTACATCATGTACAACCAGAGAAATGAAAAGTTGTGCTGCAATTGTGTACAGTGAATCAAAATGCATTCTGCTGTAATATATACCTTATCAGAATAAATAAATACATTTTTAAAAAAAAGAAATGGACACAGGGAAAACTTGCTTGTGCTCTATTCATTGAAGCATGTAAAAGGCAGAAGACAATCAGATTTTGACTGTTCCAAGACAGGTGGATAAACGCAAAGCCTCTCTTTTCTTTATAATGAATGCATCAAAATAACCAAATTCACAAAAAGTGAATGTGACAGGAGGTTATCAGCTTCTATTCATTTTCACTAAAGCTTTCATCTGGAGGGCTGAATCTCAAACCATTTTGTGGATTTAATGCCTGGGCAAAGCTAATGTGTAGTGGGTACAATCTACAGCCCTCTGCCAGATTTCCAGGGTAGATATCAAATTAGGAGAAAAGCACCTCCCTTATGTGACTAACAAAAAATTATTTTTAGAAGGATAAAGGTGAGAAATCTTCAAAGCTACTGCTGTGTCTCAAATTTGGGATGCTGAGAGCCTTGAATTAATACAGTAAGACTTCAGGATATGAACAGCTTTATCGAGGGCATCCTGTTGAGTTAAATGTCTACATAGGCCTAAGTCAAACTCTCCCTGAGTCCTTTTTCAAGTAATAAAGAATTAAGTGTGTGAAAAATTTGGTGTGGATTCCAGGTGATGTCTCATGTTTCGGTGCAAGCTCCCTGAAAGTAGGGAGAAGTGGAATTGCAGACCTTGTATGAGCGGAGGATTGCTACTGGATAGCCAGGATGTGAGTGGTAGACAGAGAAAGAGGAAAGATATGAAGAATTAGAAGGAAAAGTGCACTAGAACCTAAGAAACTATTTTTTTGCCATCTCAACATAGGAAAATCTGAGGGGAGGGGATGCCATTTAGTAGCACTTCCTATGAAAAACAAGTGTTTTGTCAAATCTATTAGTTTAACATCAATAAGAGGTAAATTTTAAAAATACCCTGATGGTGATCTTGCAGATTATTAATTCTGCTAACAGGGTTCTGCTGGACTAGAAATTTTGCTTCTTTAATATTTTCATCCTAGAAAATTCAGCTGCATTCTGAGTCCAACTTTATAGTTAGAGGGATTTGAATAAGATAAGGGTACGAGTGTCTCAAGAAGAAGGGTGTTGTAAGATTTTTTTTTTCAAATAATTCAGTCAAGAATGCCTCTTGACAACACATAAGACTTCAAAAACACACTTGCTTTCTTGAATTACTTCATTAAAAATTAACTAAGCCAGTTTGTAGGACGGTAAGCCTTATTCAAAGAGAGGACTATATCAATTCCATTATAAATCTTGTAAATATGTAAGCTGAAAAGGAAAAGAAAAAGGAGAGCTTCTTTGGTGTTATATTTCTTTCAGTGGCTTTCCATGTGATTCATTAAAGATATTTTTAACTTTTTCCCCCTCAGTTGAAAAATTACATATATAAATCCTGACTTTCAAATTGCACAAACATGCATAGCTGCTGGTTTAAACTTATAAAAACACCAAACAAAATGAAACACAACTTGGCACAAAGCCATGTTTAAACCTTTTGTAACTGAATGTGAGGGGGATGGAGATAAAAATCCATTTCACACAGAAGCAATAATTTGATTCTAGTCATATAGAAATGTGTTATATTTCATGTCATACTGAGAGTGCATGTTATTCTTAGTCTCATACAACAGGAAAGAAGATACATTTTTACAATACATAGCTTCCATGTAGGTATTTGCTACTCAAAAAAATTATCTTCATCACATTGTTCAGTGATAACTTTGGGAGACACTGTGTTGTTTGTATTCTGGCACATCTTCAAATTTATTAATCAGTTGTCTTGTAAAAGTCCAACTAGCTAGATCAAACTTTGGAAAGAGAAGAGCAATTGTCTAAGGTTCTAGATAGAGACAAGTAGGAACATCAAGTTTCTGAATTATAACTTAGTAATAGGCTACAGCATGTCACATTCATTCATCATGGGCAAGGCACCAACATCCAGTTTTCTTTTCAATTAGATTGGCTGAAACAATGTAATTTTATCTATTATGGTAGAAGGTCGATGATCCAAATGTACCAAATGTATCTATATAAAGAAGGCAAGAGTTTACTTTTGTGGGCTTTGAGTGAACAAATGGCATAAGGAAGAGAGGTCTAATAGAAATGATCACCCACACAATTGTTGACAAGCACTCCTACCTTTATTTTATATCTGTTCATAATAAGACTGGCACACTTTTCCAGAAGTCTGAAATGTATTTTCCAGTCTCATGAAGAAAAAAAAAATATATTAAGATGTGGAGTTCAATGTTTTCCACATATTTACAAACCCTGGCAAAAAAGGGTAGGGGTTAGTGGTTGGGAATTACCACCAAAGAAATTAGTATTGGAAATTACAAAGGGAAACATACATGGCAAATGACAAGTGTGATAACATATCTTTAATTATTAGATTCAATCATGCCTCAGCATTCATACAAAATTTCCAATGGGAAAACTCTTAGTTTTCATATAAGTCTCAATCTTAGTCCCTTTTCCTGAACCTAATTCACAGTGACTTATCACTGCTATCATCCTTAAACTGTTGTTTAGTATGCACCATTTTATGTCACATTTTTTTGTATATGAGTCTCTTCTCTTCTCTAGAAAACAAAGTTCCTTGAAGTAGGAGCATTCTATAAATAGTCAGCAAGTAAAACAATAGCCTATTTCATTTTCCTTCTGCTTATCAAGCTATTTTATAATCTCTGCCTTTCACAGTACTGTTAACACCCTTTGGAATATCCTTGCCTGTCAATTTTTACTTTCCAAACTCGACCTTATACTTTAGGACACAGCTCAACTGTTACCTTCTTTGGAAATTATCTCCTCACCCTACAGTTTATGATAGGGACTTTGCTTTTTCTCATGGCACTGTGAGGTATGTTCCTACCTCTGAGCACCTGTCATAGTGTAATATGCTTCATGGTTAACGAACCCTTGTCTCCCAACTCCACAAGGAACTCCCTGGGACTAGGTTTGATTTTTAATGTGTTCCTCTTGTCTCCATATCACAAATGCTGCTGCTATCAATTTTATAATATTCCATTAAGTAGGTCTTTGTACAGCAGCAAAGACAATATGTTTTTTCAACTTTGAAAAATGCATTAAAGACTCTTTGGCCTACATCAAGTGGGTAATTTTGATGCTTTTACAAATAAGATAAAACTTCTTCATGCCCCTAAAAAATTATTTTTAAGGATGAAAGGATTTTAAAGAGGTAGTAAAACTCAGGATCACCTAACGTAAGGCAAACATTACATACTTGTACATGTCATCACAATGTACAATACACACAAGAAAACATGCATGCAACAATAAAAATGACAACAAAAGTGCAATATTTATCTTATTAACCCTTCTTTACGGATACAAAAAATAAGATGTAGAAGACTCAGCAAGGATCACATGACTAATGACTAATGAATGTTGAAGCATTTGAATCCATCTCTGATTCTAATGGCCACAGTCATTTTACTTTGCCAGAAATGGCAAGTAGAGAAAGTAGAAGGCACAAAAAGCAAAGCAATCAACTAAATACTCAATGAGAAATTAATTTAGGACAAATAGATATATTGTTTGTCAACTCAAAGAAAAATAAGAGAAGACATAGTAGAAAGTGGAAAACACAAATAGGGAAAAAAAGGAGATGTAGTTACCGAAACAAATACTTTCTATCATCATTACCACTTTCAAAACAAAATGAAATCACAGCGAGCAAATAAAATTCATGGAGAGGAAACAAAGATTAAGAACCATCAGATTTTGAAGCTAGAAGCTACCTTAAAGGATAGTTGACTTAGCTCACTTTCTCAGTGGTAGAACAACCTGATAGAAAGAGACCAACGAGTGAAACAAGTTCATCCCTCCATGGTACCCAAATTCCAGTGTGCCTCAAAAACACCGCAGAACTTGATAAGCATACACAGTCATGGGCCACCTTCCCAAAAATTTTTATGTGACATGTGTAAGGGTTGGGACTTGGGAATCTGCCTTTTTCATAAGCTAGTCATATCTTATGATTATGATGACCATTTTTCATATCACCTATTTGTGAACATGAGTATCACTGTGCAAATGGATGGAGGGAAATGTAGAAGCTAACCTACAAGAATATATACAATATCACACATTCACAATTATATCTTTCTAGGAAACTGTCACTGTCAGGGACTATATGTATATATGTTCCTACACACACAAATATACATATGGAGAGAGAGAGACAAAGAGATTGGTTTTAAGGAATTGGCTCACATAGCATGGGGCTGACAATTGTAAGTCTGAAATCTACAGGGAGAGCTGGCAAGCCAGAAACTCGGGAGGAGTTGATGTTGCAAGTCAAGTCTGAAAGCATTCTGGAAGCAAAGTTCTTTCTTCCTCAGTGGATCCCAATATTTTTCACTTAAGTCCTTCAACTGATTGGATAAGTCCTGTTCTCATTATATAAGCCAATCTACTTTACTCAAAGTTCAATGATTGAAATGTTGTTCTCATCTAAAAGAGACCTTCATAAAAAAATTTACACTGGCATTTGACCAAATATCTGGGTACCTTAACCTATCTAAGTAGACACAAAATTAACCACTATACTGGGAAAGATCAAAGAGTCAGTCCTAACAACCAGTTTTTAATACAACATTTTCTAGATACCATGTTTATTTTCTTGCTGGGGGCCAGCCCCAGTCAGGGGGTACAACGCGAGCACTCAGCAAAGTACAGAGGAGGCAGAGAAGCAGCGATGGGGAAAATAACACACCGACACGCGAGTCAGGCTGTGAAATCTTCTCTTTTACTTTTTCTTTGTCATAGCTTTTAAGAACAATTTTTTGGCAACACAGAATATTTACATTTTCTTTGGTGATTTCATTACAGACATGACTTAATTTTTAGATTACATTTTAGACATATTAAATTTCTTATTATATACATATTTCAAGGTTTTGAGGTCACTTGCACCTTTTCAAGGCCCTGTACGTGACTGAAACTGTTTTCTCTGCATACTATTTAGGCTGTCTGATAAAAGTCAACCTTCTTTGTTTGGGATTCCACAGCACTATTGTTTTTTTTTTTTATAGTAGTTGTTTATAAAATCTAGAAGCAGGGCAAGGCTGCATGTTAGCTCATGGGAGACTTTTTACTCTAAGGGATTTATATCTACCTTAAAAGTAAGAGAAACTTATTTTTAATCACAAAATGACTCTTAAAGCTTATTAACTAGAAATTAAGTACTTATAGAAAAAGGTTTGTGTTACTCTTTTCAAGAAAAGATAAATGTACAGAGTTAGTCTGGATCTAAATAATTGAAATAGAGATACCTGGTGGCCATATATATGAATAAAGAACTAAACAGCAGCAAGTAGAAGTCAAAGTTAACTCTTTCAACACCATATCTTTCATGAAAAAGGAGAGGGCTTTATAGAAAATGCAACAACATTTTCTGACCTTACAAATAAAAGATTTTGTGAAATGAACCTACAGAATTTTTATCTTTACTGGGGAGAAGACAAGGGATCTCTCACCCAGGATAAGAAGAGGAAAAGAAATACAAGATGAGACCTCCATGTATTGGAGTTAGACATGGAGTGGGACAGCACTTCCTACACACACAAACATATACATGAATACCTAGAAATTCCTCTTTTATGGGCCTACTCCTCTTCCCTTTCCTTGCCTTACCCACGGGCCAACTGAACTTCTTTGGAAGTATGTATTTTTAATGTTCCTTAAGAGCAAGTATCTAATAAATAGCTGCAGAATTGTCTAACAGTCCCATGATCTGTCTAGTCATCATCAAACTTTATATATACATAATATATTATATAATATATATAAATATTATATGTAATATTATATGTAATTATATAAATACAGTATAATAAATATATAAATTTATATATATAATATATAACAATATTATATATTATATATAATATATAATGCCGATGTGCTAGGCATTATGTTGCTTAGCACAATGCCCTCTATATTTATCCATGTTGTTGCAAATGGTAGTATTTCCTCCTTTAATTAAAGCTGAATAATATTCAGTATATATGTACATTATATATGCATGTGAGTGTGTGTGTGTGTGTGCACGCGAGCGTGCATGTGTGTATAATCTTTACCCATTCATCCACCAAGGGGCAATTAGAATGTTTCATTATCTTTCTTGCCTTTTGCAAATAATACTACAATTAACAGGGGAGTTAAGATATCTTTGATTTTCTTTCCTTTGGACATATACTTAGTACATAGTAGAGAGAGTGACTGCTGTTTCCTATGGTAGTTCTATAGTTCTATTTTTAGTTTTTTGGGGAACCTCCCTATCATATTCTATAATGACTGTACCAGTTTAAATTTCCAACAGTGTACAAGGATTGACTTATCTCCACTTTTTGTCCTACACTTATTCTTTCATATTTTATAATACCCATTTAAAATGATGTGATATCATACTACATTTTGGTTTTGATGTTAAGAATCTTTTATATACTTATTGTTAGTTTTATAATTCATTAGGAAATATATCTGTGGAAAAATTTTGCCCTTTTTTTTTTTTCTTGATACTGAAGATTAAGCCTAAGGGTGCTTAACCACTGAGCCATATCCCCAGTCTGTTTTATTTTTTATTTATAGACAGGGTCTCCCTAAGTTGCTTAGGGCCTCACTAAATTACTGAGGCTGGCTTTGAACTTGTGATCCTCCTGCTTCAGTGTCCTGAGCTACTGGGATTACAGGTGTGTGCCACTGTGCCTGGCTTTGCCCATTTTAAGTTGAGTTATTTGGTTACTTTTTCTTTGTGAGTTATTTATATAATGTGGATATCAACACTTTTTTTCAAATTTATGTTTCACCAACATTTTTCTCCAATCTATAAGATTCCTTTTTCATTCTGTTTATTTTTCCTTTCCTGTGCAGAAACTTTTTGGTTTGTTGTAATCTCACTTTTTTAGTTTTGTTTTTGTTGCCTGTTCTTTTGGTGTGATATCCAAAACCAAAACCAAAACAAACAAAGAAACAAAAACAAAATCCATTTCCAAGGCCAATATCAAGAATCTTTTCCCCAATGGCACATGCCTGTAATCCTAGCTACTTGGGAGACTGAGATAGGAGGATCTCAAGTTTGAGGCAAGCCTCAACAGTTCAGTGATAAGTAAATCATGTCTCAAAATAAAAATAAATAAATAAATAAAAAGGGCTGGGTATGTAGCTCAGTGGTACAGTGCCTGTGGGTTCAATACTCAACACTTAAAAAAAAAAAAAAAAAAAAAAAAAAAAAAAAAAAAAAGCAGTTTTTCTGCTTTTCCCTTTCTAGGAATTTTTTTTTAGACTTTATGTTTAGATTTTTAATCGAATTTGAGTTTATTTTTTTGCAGGTTGTAACATAAGGTCCCAGATTCATCCTTGTGTAAGTAGAGAGCAGTTTCCTCCCCAAAATTTGTTAAATAGGTTATCCTTTTCCCATTGTATTTTTTTGGAGACCTTGTTGAAAATCAGTTGACTGTATATGCTTGGGTTTATTTCTACATTCTCCGTACTATTATATTGACCTGTTTCTATTTTTATGTTGGTACCATGCTGTCTTGACTAATAGCTTTGTATAAAATTTGAAATTGGAAAGTTTTATGCCTCCAAATTTGTTTTTCTTTCTAGAGATTGTTGTGATTATTTGGTATTTTTTTGAGGTTTCATATGAATTGTAGAATTGCTTTTTCTGTTTCTGCATAAAATGCCTCTGGAAACCGGGCGCGGTGGCGCACGCCTGTAATCCCAGCACTTTGGGAGGCTGAGGCAGGAGGATCGCGAGTTCAAAGCCAGCCTCAGCAATGGCAAGGCACTTAGCAACTCAGTGAGACCCTGTCTCTAATAAAATACAAAAAAGGGCTGGGGATATGGCCCAGTGGTCGAGTGCCCCTGAGTTCAATCCCTGGTACCAATAAAAAAAAAAAAAAATGCCTCTGGAATTTTGATAAAGGTTGAATTGAATTCATATATCACCTTAACAATATTAATATTTTTTATTTGAAGTTATTGTATATATAACAATATCATGCATTACAATTCATAGTACATATATAGAGCACCTTTTTACATAGCACTGTTTGTATAAAAAGTATATTCATACTATTCATGTCTTCAATAATGCATTTAGGATGCTGCTATCCATCTCAGTCTACCATATTCTTCTTTTTTGTTTTTTCCCTTCATATCCCCTTGCTTTTAATACATGTATATCAGATATGTTTCCATTTATTTGTGTCTTATTCAATGTTTTATGGTTTTCAATTTACAGATCTTTCACTTCCTTAACTAAATTTATTCCTAAGTATTTTATTCTTTTTAATGATAACATAAATGCATATTTGTTCTTGATTTCTTTTAAAGATATATAATGGTTAGTATAAAAATGTGAATAATTCTTGCATGTTGGTTTTGTATCCTGCAACTTTACTGAATTCAACATTTAGAGTTCTTAGAGTTTTACTGTAGAGTCTTTAGAGTTTTTGGCATATAGGATCATGTCAATTGAAAATGACATAGCTATACTTCTTCCTTTCTTGTTCCCATGCTTTACATTTCTTGTACTTTTCTGATTGCCCTTGAAGACACCTACAGTATTCTCCTTTGGAATAGAAACAGTGGGAGTAGGCATCCTTGCCGTGCCCCAGATCTTAGAGGAAAAGATTTTAGATTTTCTCCATGGATTATAATATTAGCTATAGACTTTTCACAAATACCTTTTACTATGTTGAGGAATATTTCTCCTGTAGCATTTTGTTCATATTTTTAACATAAAAGGGTGTTAAATTTTTTCAAAACCCTTTTCTGCATCTGTTGAGATGATTATGTGAGTTTTATTTTTAATTCTGTTAATATGGTGTATCACATTACTTGATTTACATATCTTAAGTCAACCTGGCATCCCAAGGATAAATACCACTTGGTCTGTTAATGAATTTGGTTTTCAAATATGTTACTCACAATATTTCTGTCTATGTTCATCATAGATGTTGGTTTACAGTTTTTTGTTTGTTTGGTTTTTGCTGGTGCTGATGAGTCAAATATCCATGTGTGTGTGTGTGTGTGTGTGTGTGTGTGTGTGTGTGTGTGTGTTTGGAAGAGTTTAAAGAGTTTATATTACTTCTTCCTTCAATGTTTGCTAGAATTCAGCCCTGAAGACATTTGTTCCTGGTCTTTTATTTGATGGGAGGTTTTTAAATTGCTATTTCAATTTCTATATTTGTAATTTATTTGTTTAGGCTTTCTATTCCTTTTTGACTCAGATTTTGTAAGTTATGTTTCCATGAATTCATCTATTTGCTCTATGTTATCCAATTTATTGGCATATAATTGTTGCCATAGCTCCTTATGATCCTTTCTACTTTTGAGGCATTCCTTGTAATGTCTCCTCTTTCATTTCTCCCTTTTAATTTCATATTTGAGTTTTTCTTTCCTTTTTGGTTAGTCTAGCTAAGTGTGTGTCTATGTTGTTTTTATGTTTTCCAACAACTATTTCTTAGGTTTGTTGATTATTTTCTATAGATTTGTTTCTATTTTATTTGTTTATTTTCCAATCTTCACTTTGTCCTTCCTTTTGCTAACTTTGGGCTTAGTTTGTTCTTTTTAAAAACATTCCTCAGGGTTTAAATTAGTTTATTTGAGACCTTCCTTCTTTTAAATTTTTATTGAAACATAATATTTGTACATCTTTATAAAGACCATTATGCTAATTTGATAAATGTATATATGTATAATAATTAAAACTGGGTCATAAGCATTTCCATTGTTTCAAACATTGTTTTTAGGTGTTAGGATAGTCAAACTCTTCTAGTCATTTTGAAATATATCATTTATTGGTATTAATGTTTTATTAGTACACTATAGTTATGCATAACAGTGGGGTTCATTTTGACATAATCATACATGCATGGAATATAATTCACTCCATTTCAGTCCCCAGTGTTTCATATTTCCCTCCCCTCCTCCCTTACACTGTTCTCATTCCTCTACTCTACTGATCTTTCTTTTATTTATTTATCTATTTACTTTAATTCAGGTTTTATGAATTTACATTAATGTGGATTCACTGCAGCATATTCATATATGTACATAGCACATTTGGTCATTTTTATCCGCATTTCATTCCCTTTCCCATCCCTTCTCCCTCCCCCTCAATCACTTATCTTTTTCCCAATAGTCTTTCTATTTTTGAAGGATCCATACCCCTACCATTTTTTCCTTACTTTGCTCTGGCTTCCACATATGAGAGAAAACATTTGACCCTTGATTTTCTTGAGTTTGGCTTATTTCACTCAGTATGATGTTCTCCATTTCCATTTTTTAACCAACAATTGCCATGATTTCATTCTTTTTTATGGATGAGTGGAACTCCATTGTGTATATGTACTACATTTTTTCTTTATCCACTCATGGATATCCATTCATTGATGGACACCTGTTGATGGACATCTGTTCTTTCATAACTTGGCTATTGTAAATTGTATTTCTATAAATCTTAATGTGGCTGTATCAAAATAGTATGCCGACTTCAGTTCCTTTGGATAAATATCAAGGAGTGGTGCAGCTGGTTCATATGGTGGTTCCATTCCTAGTCTTTTGAGGAATTTCCATAAAACTTTCCACAGTGTTTGTACTAATTTGCAATCCCACCAACAATGTACAAGTGTACCTTTCCTTGACATCCTTACTAGCATGCATTATTATTTGTATTCTTGAAGATTGCCATTCTAATTGGAGTGAGATAAAATGTCAATGTAAGTTTTGATTTAACCAACATTTACCCCACTGTGGTACAAGTAAATCTTTCTTTCTAATTGTGTTTTGGTGCTCCTCATTGAATTTCTTTCCATCCTCCTCCCACTATTGTACCCTCCCATTCTCTAGTTACCACCCTTCCATTCCACTCTCCTACAAATGTTTTTGTGTTTGTTCGTTTGTGTGTATGTGTGTGTGTGTGTGTGTGTGTGTGTGTGTGTGTTTAAGACAGGGTCTTCCTATGCTGCCCAGGCTGGCCTCAAATTCTTAGGCTAAAGTGTTCCTCCTACATTAGCTTCCCAAGTAGTTGAGAATAGAGGCACATGCCATAGCACTGGCTCCTTCTTCTAATTTGGGGGTTTATCACCACAACTTCCCTCTTATTACTGTTTTTGCTACATACATTTTGGAATGTTTTGTTAAGGATTTTTATTATAACAAAATACTTTTAAAATTCTTTTTCAATTTCCTCTTTTTTTTAATGACCCAGTGATTGCTCTGGAGTGTTATTTTGTTTCACCATTTTCTTGATTTTCCCCATATCCTTGCTTTTATTGATTTCTAATTTGCATTGTACTCAGAAAAGATCCTTGATGTGATTTCAGTCACCTTAACTTTGTTAAAACATTTTCTTTTGTGAGCAAACATGTGATCTATCTTGGATGATGTTTTGAGTGTGCTTTGAAAGAATGTGTATTCTGATGTTGGGTGAAAAGTTCCATAAATATCTGAAGTTAATCTTCCACTCTCTACACTAAGCCAGTGAGAGTATTGGGACCTGTATTCTTCTTGAGATTCCACATTTGAGGCTAGGAGATAGCTACCTGAAATTTACTCATTTTAAAAACATATATTTTGTTGCTGTGGTCTAAGGAGACTCAGGAATGTAGAGCTGTGTCAACTCCCAGAGACAGATGATTTCGGTTTCAGGCTTTTGGGTGGGACTTGCAAATTCTGGAGCCCTTGAGAAGTGCACACACTCCTTACAGGCTCAATTTATTGTAGGAGTGAGCAGGAAGAGAAAACACAGGAAGTAGCCATACTCCTTTGCAGGCTTGCAGTGATCTATTGTTTATCTGTCCCTTAGCTCCCAGGTATATCTAAGCCAGAAGCTAAAGCCTGATACAGCAGCTGGAAAAGCGCACAGACAAACCTTTTCCAAGGGGGAAACTGGAAGCTGAGTATTTTAACTCATTCACTCTAACATGATCCCAGAGACTACAGCTGCTGGAAACCTCCCATGCCCATTCAGTTATCTCTCTTTTATTATCTGTTACACGGGGAAATTCATTAATACACATTCCTGTCCACTCCCAAGGGTATATCATTTAAGAATCAAACACTCCAGGAAGAACTATAAAAGTTAACTTTATGTACTTTAAATCCTTCACTGTTCGGAGAGAATTTGGGGGCTGGGGAATGCATTATATATTTTTTAAGGAGAAAATAAATAATCTAAGTTTCATTTTTGGCATCAGAGTATTCAGGGATATTTTTATTCTCTGAATCATAGGCCTACACTAGACACAAATTTGGATGACTGCCCAGGTCATGACAATTTCCCCAGGAGCTATGTTTTTGTTGGAGAAAGAATTTCTTTTCCCTTGTCCAATTTTATAGGTGACCCAAATGGGAATTCCTTGATCTCATCTCCATAATACCAATGATTGGCTAATGAATGGGCACTTCGCTATACCCCTAACACAGGAATTAGTCAAGGGGATAGATGTATGCTTCAACATGTACTGGCCAAAAAATTATAAATTAAAGAAAAATACCACAGCTTTATTTCTGCTACAAGTAAGTGCTCAAACCCAGAAGCTAATATTGGAAAAAGTTTCATCCATAAAACCATAGACCGTCTGAGTGAATAGTTAACACTCATAGACTAGAGAAGACATGAGATAGCCAGAGAGGCTAAAAATCATAATAATGAGTGAATCTGTGTTCTAACTACTGCTTAGTTAGTTTAGCCTTAGTTACTTTGAACCTAAACCAGAAACATTAATTGGTGAAGACTATATACTCTTGTGAGATGACATTTTATATACAATGTTTAATGAATTAAAGCTATAGAAATAGACCTGAGTACTTATAAAAGAGATTAAGAATCTTCTGCAATATCAGCTCTGGTTCATGAGGGTCCAAGATACTGCCTATCAGCATGGGACACAGAATATTGTGTAACCCAGAAGAACATTAACAGACAACACAAAGGATAAGTTAAATGTATATACTGTACACAATTCTCATTTCAAAATAGTATTCTAGGAATAGCTTTGTGGTTTCTGTAAAGTTTCAGTTTAAGAGATCTATCAGGTAACATTAAGGATAGGAACATGAAATGGGTATATACAAATTTAAGAAAGAAAAAGAGTTAAGGCTTTGATGTCTAGGGAGGACAGATTTGGTACTCAGCAAGGTAATATAGATTTGTGGTAATAGGAGTCAGCATGGCCCAGAACACAGGTTCCCCATATCACTACTTATAATGTGGTAAGACAAATATTTAAGTTGAAATTAAATATCCCTTAATATGCTGTCATTATATGTAATTAAACAAATAAAGAAATTATAAAATGTCAATTAATATATATTATTTTCATAAAATTCCAACAGTTTAATTGACTTTTTATGGGGATTCCCAACAGAAAAGAAACTATATATAATTCTGATTTAGTTTAATAGGTTCGTGGGAATTGAAGAAAATCTCCAAATAGCTAGAATAAAAAAGTAAAAGGAAAAGAATAGGAGAGATGAAATTTAATTAGAGAGCAATGGGCAAACAGAAAAGGTCCTGGGTATACAGCAAGGGAAGTTAGGAAGGATAATTGCACCTGAGGCTCCCTGATTAAATTGGAGAACTTATAAGGGGTCTGGAGTGGTGCCAGTTTTAGAGTAGTCCCTAGTGACCTACAGAAGCAATGCAAATCTTATCAGGAAAAAAAGTAACAACAACACTGATGAAAGAAATCAATGATCTAAATACATAGAAAGAGACACCATGTTCACAGTTTGGAAGACTCTAATAAAAATGTTGATATTCCAAAATTTGATATAAAGTCTTAGTGCCGTTCCTAATGAATCTCAGCAATGTTTTTGTTGCTTTAAACTGGACTATTTAAAAGTTCATATAGAAATCAAAGTGTTTTAGTCAGCTTGTTCATTGCTTTAACCACAAGACCTGACTAAAACAATTAGAGGTAGAAAAGTTTATTTGGGGGCTCAGAGTTTCAGAGTTCACAGTCCATAGGTGGCTGACTCCATTCCCTTGGGCTCAAGGTGAGGATAAACATTATGGTGGAAAAGTGTGGTGGAGGAAAGAAACTCAGGACGTCACATCAAGAAGCACAGAGACTAAGCTCAGCTCATTAGATATAGAACCCAATGACCCACTTCCTCCAGCCACACCCTACCTGCCTACAGTTACCACTCAGTTAATCCCTATCTGTGGATTAATGCACTAATTGGGTTAAGGCTCTCTTAACCCAATCATTTCACCTCAAAACTTTCTTGCATTGTTTCACACATGAGCTTTTGGGAGATACCTCACAGCCAAATGATAACACAAAGAAACTAGAATACCTTGAACAATTCTGCAAAATTGAAAAAAGTGAGATGAAGCAATATATCAAATTTAAAGACAATAACTATAATAATCAAGAGTGTATGATATTAAGAAATAGGTACACAGATAAATGAAATAGATCTGAGAACTCAAAAACTGACCCACACAGATATATCCAACTGTTTTATGACAATGAAATAAAATGGAGATTTCTTTTCCATTTTTATCTAAATAAAATTTATTTTAACTGATACATAAAACCATAAAGACTATACATTTTAATGGAGTACCATGTACTTTTTTTTGGCTACATTTACATTTTATAATTTTCAAATCAGGATATATATGTATGTATGTGTAAGAAGGAGCATCAGAGAAGGAAAACATGAAAGTAAAATAAAATAGTTTCTATTTGTCTCCTTGGTCTAATAGATGATTGCTTTAAATAATGAAGTTTCAACGTGTTGGGCGATTAGGGTTTATGGGCATGCAAAATGAATGAAAAGAATATTATGAGAGAAAACAAGAAGAAAGAGGAAAAACTCTGTGAGAAGGCGCCTGTATTCCCTTCTAAAGAGATTTAGTGCTATTTGAATGTGGACTTGAACCAGTTTCCAATGCATATTAAAAACTCTAAAAATAGTTTTTCACGTACACTTGGTAGACCAAGAAAGAGTAGTATAGTATAAAAGAAAATGCTCAACTAAAACTAGAGACGACAGAAAAGGAGGAGGAACGAGGAACAAAGAACAAGTGCAAAATGTAAAAGTTACAAATATTAAGATAGGTAATAAATAATAGCAATCATTTTTAATGTAAACTGTCTAAATATACAAGTTCAAAGAGAAAGAGAAAGACTGACAGTGGCTTAAAAAATGAGACTCTGCTATATGTGGCCCACAAAAAAATACTCTAAATATAATGATACAGAAAAACGAACAGTAAATGGATGGAAAATATATACCATGTTAGCCATAAGAAAGCTAGAATAGATATATCGAGTCTAGACAAAGCCTACTACATTGCAAGGATTGTGATAAGGTATAAAGTGGAGCATTATAAAAATATAAAGGGATCTATTTTCCTAGAAGGCATAGGGTGAAACTTATAGAACTAGAAGAAGAAATAGATAAAACTACTATTATAATTACAGACTTAAACACACCTCTCTCAGGAATTCACAGATATAGCAGTCAGATAATCCATAAGGATATAGTTGAATGGAACAGCACCATATAATTGACATTTGTAGACTCTTCATCCAGTGACAGCAAAATATGCTTTCTCCTCAAACTCACATGATACAATTCACTCAGGTACACCATGTTACTGGCCAAAACCATATATAAATAATTTTAAAAGAATACATATCACAAAAAGTTTGCTATTGAACCACAACTGAGTAAAACTAGAAAATAATAATGGAAAGATAACTGGAAAATAACAAAATATTTGAAGATTGAATAAGATACTTCCAAATAATGCATGGGTGAAAGAAGTCTTCAGAAATCAAAAACTATAGTGAACTAAATGGAAACATGTTTTAAAAATTTGGGTGACATGGAAAAGAAGTGCTTAGAGGGAAAATAAGTGTATTTAAGAGACTGAATTCATATTTTATATAAAAAATAAATTTATGAAATCAAAATAAAGGGAATTTTAATAATCACAGCAGATATTAATGAAATTGGAAACTGGAAAACAATAGAGAAAAATTAACCAAATTAAAATCTAGATATTAGTCGGACATGGTGGCACACAACTGTAATCCCAGCACTTGGGAGGCTGAAGCAGGAGGATCACAAGTTCAAAGCCAGCCTCAGCAATGGAGAGGCACTTAGCAACTCAGTGAGACCCTTTCTCTAATAAAATACAACAACAAAAAAGAAGGACTGGAGATGTGGCCCAGTGGTCAAGTGCCCCTGAGTTCAATCCCCGGTACCAAAAAAAAAAAAAAAAAAAAAAAAAAAAAAAAAAAAATCTAGATATTAGAAAGCATCAATAAAATTTATCAACTTCTAGCCAGGCAAACCAATTAAAAGAAAGAGGACATGAGTTACTAATATCAGATATGAAAGAAGAATCATTACCACTGATGCTATGGACATCATTAAAGGAATATTATGTATAATTCTATGTTCACTATAATTTAAACTTACATGAAATATAAAAATTCCTTGAAGGACACAATCTAAGAAAACTTACATAAAACCCTGTCATGTATAACAAAAAAGAACCAATAAAAAAGAGAAAAATCTTTAAAACAGTACATAATCTGAATAAGCTTGTACCTATTAAAGAAATCGAATCTGTAATCTATAAGTAAACACTTTTCAAAACAAGAGGCCAAGTTTCACTTGTGAGTTTTATCAAACATTTAAGAAAGATATTAGCCGGGCGCGGTGGCGCACGCCTGTAATTCCCAGCACTTTGGGAGGCTGAGGCAGGAGGATCACGAGTTCAAAGCCAGCCTCAGCAATGGCGAGGCAATTAGCAACTCAGTGAGACCCTGTCTCTAAATAAAATACAAAAAAGGGCTGGGGATGTGGCCCAGTGGTCGAGTGCCCCTGATTTCAATCCCCAGTACCACAAAAAAAAAAAAAAAAAAAAAAAAAAAAAAGATATTATACCAATACTCTTCAATCTCTTCCAGAAAATAGAAGCATTATGAGTTCAACATTCCACTAATGTCAAAACTAGATAAATATAATATTAGAAAGGTGAATTATAGACCAGTGTCTTTCATGAACATAAATGCAAAATTCCTTTAAAATGTTAGCAAATCAAATGCAAAAATTTGTCAAAATAATATACAACAAGACCAAGTGTATTTTCTCTCTAGTACATAAATATTATTTTGATATTCAAATAGCAATTAATATAATCTATCACATTAGGAGGCTAAAGAAAAAAATACATATGATTATATCAATAGCTACAGAAAATCAGTGGACAAAAAACAACAGCAATCATTTATTTAAAAGCTCAGAGGGAAATATTATTAACCTAAAGTAAAACATCTACAAAATACCATACTTAATAATGAGAAAAAGCTGGGCATGATGGTGCAGACCTGTAATCCCAGCAGCTCAGGAGCCTGAAGCAGGAGGATTGTGCGTTCAAAGCCAGCCTCAGTAAAAGAGAGGAGCTAAGCAACTCAGCGAGACCCTGTTTCTAAATAAAATACAAAAAATATGGATGGGGATGTGGCTCAGTGGCTGAGTGCCCCTGCATTTAAGCCCCCATAGCCCCCCACCAAAAAAAAGGAGAGAGAGAGTGAGAAAAAAAAAATACAATTTCCCTCTAGGTTTACAAATAAGATAAATATATTCTCTTTAGACACAGATCTCACACATTTTGTGCTCTCTCTCTCTCTCTCTCTCTCTCTCTCTCTCTCTCACACACACACACACACTTAATAATATCTTTTATACAATTTTCTCATTCTTAATTATCTGAAGTGTTTGTGGGGGTTACTTACATACCTTTCATTTTTATCCTCAATTTAGTGAATGACAGAGCACTGTGGAATTGTAGAAGTCTGTTTCCTAGTTAGGACATTTTCTTCAGTGACTTTCTACTAAGAAACAGCTTAATTTTTTTCTTTTATTAGTGATGGCTTTTTGAAGTGATTTTTCATTATGCTTATCACTGAAAACATTAGTCCTAGTCTCCTATTTGATAAAAGCATAAACATTTTGAGAAGCCTGAGACAAAGAAAATTCTTAAGTTTGAAAATTCTTAAATCACCTCCAAAATCCTTATTTTAATAGAAGCTGAGGTTTTAGCTATCAATACAGAGACTGAGTTTAAAAATAAAGCAACTTAAATTGTAGTTCTAAAAACAATACTTTAAATTGCCTTACTCAATTGATAGCCACCTGTTCAAGAAATTTATAGTTTGCCTAAAACTAATTAGTGAATGTAAAAATCAATAAGCAAATTTGGCATCATTATTACCCCTTCTTTATCTCAAAATAGAGAATGTAGCAACCATTGAGTTACATAACAGGTTGAATGGCTCCATGAAACACACACACACACACACACACACACACACACACACATACAAACATACCACACAAGCTCTATAATAGGAGATTGTTAACTTTTAAAAATTTAATCTGAGGTGATATGCTTAAATATTTAAATGATTAAAACCACAATTTTGTTTATATTTGAGGCTTGAAAATTTTAAGCTTGCCATATATGAGATCATTACTTAACTGTAGTTATAAAACAAAGTTATTCCTTTAGGCAGTTACATTCTAGTCCCAGGCTCCAAAAATAAGCCAAAGTAGAGAGAGTTTATAAATTAAAAGGTGACTCTGAGGCAACATTCATCCAGAAACTGGGGTGCCTCATATACAATTGTATTCTATAAAAACTGCTAGATAAAAGCAAAAGATTTAGATGTAATAAGTTAATTTACATTCCAATGAGTTCAGTGTATAAAGAATGCACTGATTTCTTAAACATTTTTCTTACTTAAGATAACACTGCATTTTAGCATTTATCTTTGGAAGAGTTGTTAACTGATATCATGGCCTATCTAGTCAGGTAGTAAAAAACAACATCATTAACACAATGCCATGAATATACCGTAAACATTTACAACTAAACTTTCTCAACCAATATTTCTATAGCAATCTGCCTTTGATATGATAAAGGTGAATTGCATGGAGACATGGAACTATTAAGTTAGATGATCTAAATTCAGGGTTTTTTTTGTGTGTGTGTGTGTTTTTTTGTGTGTGTGTGTGTGTGTGTGTGTTTTGTGTGTGTGTGTGGTACCGGGGATTGAACTCAGGGGCACTCGACCACTGGGTCACATCCCTAGCCCTTTTTTGTATTTTTATTAGAGACAGGGTCTCACTGAGTTGCTAAGTGCCTCGCCATTGCTGGGGCTGGCTTTGAACTCGCGATCCTCCTGCCTCAGCCTCCCAAAGTGCTGGGATTACAGGCGTGCACCACTGCGCCCAGCTCTAAATTCAGGTTTTGAATGCATTTCTTACCTTCAAGTCATATAACATCTGCATCTTAATTTCCTCACTAGTAAAATTAGTGTAACAGCTTCCCATATATTTTTCATAGAATGCCATGAAAATTAAAACACTCTGATGAATGTAAAAGTTATATTCAAATGTAAGGCATCACAATATCTGTTATGGTATTGAATTGTGCTACAGTGACTTTTTTTTTTTAGAAAATTTATGGGGTTTGAGCAACAGCATAAAGGACTTTCAGTGCCATGCATGGCAGATTACTTGGGGACAGAAAAAGACCACTGCTATGTTTTGAATATGGTCGGAGTGTGTACCTCAAGGGTTGGTGTGTTGAAATTTAATCCCCATTGTGAGGTATTAAAGGGATACATATTTAATCCAACTATTTAAACTGTTAATCATCCATCCAGAAACTGTTTAAAGATAGGACCTTTGAGAGGTGATTAGGATTAGATAAAGTCATCAGAGCAGAGCCTCCATCATTTAACATTGGCGGCTTTGGAAGGAGAGAAAAAGAGGGAACAGAAAAGTCAAACATGTGTTCCTTGTCTCTTACTATGTGCTGCCCTGTGCTGTCCTGGGACTCTACCAGTAAAAAGGCCTTCATCAGATATGGATACTTGAACCTCCAGAACTGTAAGCTAGATAAATCTCTTTTCTACAGTTACACAGTTTCAGATATTTTGTTATATAATGAAAAACAAACTAACATAGCTACTAGTATGTTCTCCCCTCTAACCTTAACTCTTGTGGTATGAATTTTCAGCTCCTCTAAATCAAGAAGTAGAGTCAATTTTTCTTCTCTTTTAATCTGGACCCATCTTTTAACTTGCTTTGGCCAATAGCCAGTGGTGTACAGGTGCATGGCAAATAACCCACTCTCCTCAAAATACTTAGTTTGTACCATTTGCTGATTTATGAAGTATAAATATCCCCTAAGGCAACTCTCAAGGTTTCTGTGTCCTTACTGGATGCATAGTGGAGAAAATGAGTAATGACTGCTCTCATGATCTTGTACAAGGTGGCTCCAGTTTGGCACTGCAAATAGAATGTGGTAGGAATGATAATGTTCTACTCTGATCCTAAGTCTCAAGACTTATTGCCTGCTACTGTAACTCTCTTGGAGCCCTGCCCAGCTGTCATGTAAGTTCAGGATAACCTTTTGGAGGAAGAAAAGGCAGCTGACTTAACTACCCTTATTGCCCCAGGTCACAACTCCTGAGTGATCTCCAATGCAGAGGCACTTAGCAGATTCACAGATGCTGAAGATATGAGGAAGCTCAAATGAGATAGAAGAACCACTGACCTAAGCCCATTCCAATATATCAACCCACATAATGGTTTGCTAAATAAATATTTTTGTATGGCATCACTGAAATTTGTGGTTTGTTACACATTAATAGATATCCATGCTTATATTATGGGTACTATTCCATAGCAATGCAGACCAACTTCTTGTCATCCTTGATTTTGGAAATTTCTAAAATATATATGCATATAGTTTAAGCTGAGGACATATTTTGAGTACTGACATTTACATTTAAATCTAATATCCATCTTCAGCTAGAACACAAATAACAGAATACTTGCTAGTTATTGATTTCTGTTGAATGTTTTGATAGAATGTATAAATGACTATACAACACTGAAAATTGAATAAAATATGCTAGCCAAGGGTGTCAATTAGGAAGTATCACTCCTAATTTTCTGTATCTTTTTTCCAACTCTAAGCATTCATTAACAACTGAATGTGAGAACCACTTTACGCAAAGGTATAAATGATTACATGAAATTCTTTGGAAGGATAAATAATAAAACCTAACTTTATAACCAAACCAAGCATATGTCTCCATGGAGCTTTCCAACAGCTAATGCTTAAAAAGAAAATGTTCATTTACCCTATGGAGAGTATAAATTAGATAAAAGTCTACTTTTGTTTTTTATTCCTGGAGGTATAAGATTTACAACAATGTTTAGAAAGATTTTAAATTGTGCTGGCAAGCCAATTTCAGAAATTCAAAGTTTAGTGCACTTTAGTTCCAAAGGGGAGAATTGCCTGATATACAATTTTAATTTCTAATTATTACTTTGGTTTACATCTCTAAGATAGTGTTTTTTTTTTTTTAGTGAGAACTTTTTTGAAAATGACAAAGATAGTTTCATTCCTACATATTAGAAATATTAAGTGATACTGCCACTTAAAAACAAATCGTTCAAATTAAATGAACTGGTTATTTATAAATCCAGCAAATTTTGACTCCGCTTAGAGGATCTAATGGAGCCATATGGAATATGTAGCTCATTAAAGAAAAGAACTTGATACTGAATAAGCTATTTAGGATTACATTGCCTAAAATTACTTATTTGTTAATAAAGTATTAACTGAGTGACAAGATAGTGGTAACTGCAAGCAATAAAATATGTAATTGTATTATTATTTTTAACATATCATCTTTATTTTATTCATTTTTTATGTGTTGCTGAGAATCGAATCTCATACATGCTAGGCAAGTGCTCTACCACTGAGCTACAACCCCAGCCCCTGTAATTATCTTACAACTTTGATTAGTGGTATTAGATATTGTTTATCATTTATAACACCAGATCAGGTCATCTGGACATCTAGAAAAGTAGGTTATACCAGCACTTCTTTATTGTGTTCTTGGATAAGTGATATGCTCTGTGCAATATACTTTAATATATCTTCCCATGTATCAGGAAAGCTTAAATATTAGCAGGGGTTCCCAGAAGACACTTTTAGACCCCTGGTGAAGATAAATGGAATCATCAATCAAACATACCTAGAAACAGCTTGAATAATATTTATATATATTTTGAGGTAAATAATATTTATGAGTCCCTACTATATGCCAGGTATTATACAATATGTCTTCACATGTTCAATTTCATGGCAACTCTGCACAACATTTTATGGATGAAAAAATTGAGGTTCAAACAGTTAAATGTCCTTAAACTTAACTGTGGACACATTTTTAAATCCTAGAATCTGGCATGATTGATTTTTTTATTTCTTTCTTTCTTTTTTTTTTTTTTTTTTTTTTTTTAACTACTTAACTATTATGTATTTTGCAGGGAGGGAACATTTCTAATGAATATGTAGATACTAATAATTTTCAAGCTAGAAAACAAATGGGCCTAAGCAAAAACACATGGTAGGTATGTAACACAGGAAACCTTTCTTTACAGAAGCTTGTGACTATTGTGGAATTATTTGCATATTAATAATGCATATACTCCCTTATTTCATTTTTCACAATTAGGAAACCACTGAAACAAAGCAAAATGTTAGATTGACATTGACAACTGCCTACAGAATAGGGTTTTTTGGAAGATTATGTCTTTTCTTTTAAAATATCTGGAATGAGCCGGGCGCGGTGGTGCACGCCTGTAATGCCAGCACTTTGGGAGGCTGAGGAAGGAGGATCGCGAGTTCAAAGCCTGCCTCAGCAATGGTGAGGCACTTAGCAACTCAGTGAGACCCTGTCTCTAATAAAATACAAAAAAGGGCTGGGGATGTGGCCCAGTGGTCCAGTGCTGCTGAGTTCAATCCCTGGTACAAAAAAAAAAAAAAAAAAAATCTGGAATGATGAATTAACAAAATTTTTATCATATTTACCAAAGTTGCAAAAAAAATTGTGTATGGCTTGCAGCTCTTCTTAAAAGCAGGTTATTTTGTTTTTCTGTTATCATGTTTCATTAAGAAGTGGATTAATGTTCAATAACATGTCATTAATATCACTATTTGTTCTTCAGGCTAGATATGTGTATTCAAAATAATCAAAAAATGGTTAAGCCAAGTGAAAAGACTCCCCCATCTCAGGGATCAGTGGGCATCATCACTGCTGGATTAATATGACTATAGATATTGACATTGATTGTGAGAACAGCTGCAAAGTCTTGATAGATGTGCCTGAGTGGATACATGTAGGTTATGTCTGTGATACCATATTCAGGCTAAAATTTGAAAACACTGAAAATTATAGAGATGATTTGCCTGTACTGTATCAACATTTCAGAATTCACAAAAATTGTAATTGCTTATATTATTAGTCACCTTAGCTTTATAATCTCGGCAGAAACCCAAATTGGTTGCCCACAGCCTTATAACCATAATAATGTGTCACTGATATATGCAGGCTTCTTTTAGTATATTTAAGAATTAGTCAACCCTCAATAAGGAAGGACAGCTCTTTCTCTCCATACAGACACCAATGTGTGATGAATGCACAGTATAGGCTCCCTTTCTTCCAGTTGAAAAACATACTTGCATAATAGTACAAAAATTTCAGTAGCCTTAGTTCTGAATTTCAGGATTTTAACATGGAGGTTGCACTTGTAGATGCCAGTTGAAATAAACTGGCTGGAACAAAATTTGAAGATACTTTCAGAAGTAGAAGACAGCAAGGCAGATTTTAACTCTGGTTTTATTTATTTATTTTTGTTAAGTCATCTGACACACATTGATATAACTTCATTGATTCTGAATAGATTTTAGTGTATTATAGCTGACTTGGTTTGACCCAAAAACTGTCTGGGTCTACTTCAGTCAGGAGTATTCAGGAACATATCTATGCCATCTTTTAACATTCATATGGCTCTCACCTGAAGGGTGGAATGGTTGCTATCCAAAAATTTTAATGATGAAAGATTCTCATAGAGAAAACTGACTTTTCATTGCTCATGTAATAAAACCCAAACTCCTTACTGTGTGTTACAGGTCCTGTACTATCTGGTCTTTGCTCACATCTTCAGTCTCATTTTTTTGTCATTCTCTCTACCCCTCCATCTACTCAAAGCCATAAAGAAGCTCTTTTTAGATCCCTAGGACCCTATCTTTTATAATTAAACTGCCCTGTATGACCTTGAACTTCTTCTATACTAATGTTACCCCATTTTTTAACATCCACATCTTCTACTAGAATGCAACTTTCTTAAGAGCAGAGGTAATGTCCCAGTTTCCAATGCTTGGATTCTGGTAGCTCCTTGAGGAAATATTTATGAAATCATGACTTAATGAAGGAATCAATGGAAAAATGATTGAGTGGAATTGGGTTCTACTTTGAGAAAAAACAAGAACAGGATGAAAAACCATCCTTGTTTGCCGGCTACTGAGAGGGATCCTAGAATGTAGATCTTTCAGCTTCAAAATTGAAACAGTCCCAAGGTATCTGAGATGATCTGGTCACTCCTGAAATGACCTCAGCCTTCTTAGGACAGAAATGTTGAATAACCACTTGGATCTAATAGACATGGTTTTCACATATTTTTCTTGATTGCTTGCCCCCACAAAACTACACTAACAAAACAGACAACTACAACTAAAATGTTTTTCTTCAACAGCAGATATTTCAAGGCTTGAGTTTTCCACATAATTGCAAATCAAGCAATCTTTCCTTCTTTAACTCAGCCAAATTATCATGAATATTTATGATTATCTGTTTCATAGACGATTCATCTCCATGTTCTTATTTTCCAGAAATCTGGGTTTGGGACCAGTTCTTTTGCATCTCAACATTGACCTACCTCCTAAAATATTGAAAAATTTAAAAATAACCTTACAAATGTATAATAAAGATAATAGTTTTTTGATCCTAGAAAAAGTGAGTTATATGGATCACTATACAAAATTATTTTTTAAAGTCATCTTTTGAGAGGAAATACGGCAAAAATAAATGGTAATATTGACTTCAAGTTCTTTTTCTATCTCTACAAGTTCTCATAGAATGATAATAATTACCCTTAGGTACACTTTCTAAAATTGGCTAATTAGTCTTGACCCATAATATGGGTCTTCATAGATTTCTTCATTAATTCATGGTTTCAATATATCTTTACCAAGGAGCTACTATGGTCCAAGAACTGATCTAACTGCAAAAAAAAAAAAAAAAAATAGGCGTAACTAAGACATTATTTTAGTTTGAAGATTCTTTCAAATACCTTTATTTTACTATGAAATTTAAAACTTGAGGCGATTGTATGAATTTTAACTTTCTCCAGTAAATGGAGTTTATGATACATTTGGTAGCTGTTTTTGTTTTGGTTGAAGATTTGGATTAGTTACATTAGTTAAAACAAGACAATGTAATTGTACAGCATTTTTTTTTTTAATTTGGCATATAGAGAACCAACAGGAGCATTTACACAGTAAAAACACATAAACAGTCTTATTTTTACCCACCAAATTAAGTCATCAAGGATAAATTACAATATGTTTCAGTTTACATAGTAATTCTAAAAACGTCTTAAATTGTCATTGAAAAAAGTTGATGTTAATATGACCTAATAAACTTCCAAAGAGTTATATTTACGGTCTTCATATTTTCTATTTTAAACCCCAAACTTCATGAGGTAAATATCTATAATTTTTCAGTTGTCTTTTTCAAAGCCATAATTCCAGTAGATTTAAAGCCACAGGGGTAAGATTAAGTAATATATCTTCAGACATTAAAAAAACAAAACAACTGAGTAAATTAAAACATGTAGGTAAGAAAATGTCTTCAAGTAAAAGATAGGTGCCAAATAATTATTTTATAGCACATTTAAGAAGAAAGGAAAACAGCTGCAAATTTTCCAGCAGCTAATCCCAATATTTAGTACAAAACAGAATGATGTGAAAAACATGTTGAAAATGCATATGCCTCGTTCCATCCCAGAACTCCTGAATCAAAATCCTTGGAGCTGCTGCTTATGTGCATCTGTGGTTAAGCAACACTGCTCACTATTGCAAACTCTTGGCCTCTGGGGGAAAAAAACAAAGCAATCAAACAAACAAAACAGTGAAAAGACAAAGGAAAACAACTGAAAAAGCAGGTTAGTAATGCATTTAAACAACCAAGTTACTAGCCCATTCTTCTCTGCTCAGTGGTCTTTGTTGATCACCCTGAGCAAAGAAGTCCAGGATGATAAGAACTAAGAATCCACCAGTAGATGTGTAATTAAAAACTTTCTGTGACCTTAAAGGGAACAACTTTTAGAAATTGATTAAGGTTGATTTCCAACTGTAGAGTGCAAGAAATGGAAATAGGGGAAATTAGAATTCACCTTTAAGAAAAATAAGCATAGAAAGTTAGCATGGCTGAACAAAGTGATTTTTTTAGGGTGATGGAAACCCAACTTTAATATCCAACTTTAATATCTTTGTAGAAACAAGGAAGAAAACAATTGCAGTCAGGCAGAAAGGAAGAAGAATGAAGAAGGGAATTAGAGAAAAAGGGTTGGAGGGAGAGAGGAAGGAGATCTTGGTCCATTTGAAATCTCCTTTGGAGTCAGGCTATATCACTTGCTTCCATTAGCTTTGTGACTTTTAATAATGTACTTAACTTCAGCGGGGCATGGTGGCACACGCCTGTAATCCCAGCACTTGGGAGGCTGAGGCAGGAGGATCACGAGTTCAAAGCCAGCCTCAGCAATGGCGAGGCACTTAGCAACTCAGTGAGACCCTGTCTCTAATAAAAACACAAAAAAGGGCTGGGGATGTGGCCCAGTGGTTGAGTGCCCCTGCGTTCAATCCGTGGTACCAAAAATATTAATAATAATAATTTACTTAACTTCAAAGCCTCAGTCTCCTCCCCTACAAAAGGAATATTAAAGCAAGATGTACCACAGTGTTGATATGATGATTATATGATATAAACTATGTATAATATAAAAATTATGTAATATAAACTAGTTAGTTCAATGCCTGACATTTAGTAATCACTTCATAAATGTTCATTAGTTTTATTACTATTATTGATGTTGCTCAATAATTAACATAGATTCTTCATTACCATTGAACAAATATGAGATGAATGAATGAAAGATGTGAACATTCACACCCATAATCTATCTCCTTTCCCCTTTGTAACAAAAGGATATTAAGAGCTGGTGACTCAAAGGAATGTGGTGAAAATGGAATATGATTATGTACGGTTGAAACACCAAAGTGTTCACTATGATGTACTCTTTCTACTATGACCCCAATTTCTACAGTTGATTGTAATGATTGCTTAGAAAGTTGCTTGGAAACCTCTTATTAGTAGCTATGTTTGTATCTGCTCTGCCTCTCAATAATGCTAATATACTCAATAATACTAACATACAAATAATTCTTGTTATTATCAGTATAAAGTGAATATTCACACATGCATGTGCACACAAATAGGCCATTACATACAGGTAAATAAATGAATATATGTGTAAATTCCTTAAGGTTAATAGTTCTGAAACTAGAGCACACACGAAAATAACTTGAAGAATTTATGAAAATATAGAAAGTCTGAAACACATCATGCTTTAATAAGTCCAAAGAACAATGGAAAAAGCAAAATCTAATGGATTGAATCGTAAAATCTTTTTTCCTTCTTTTTACTCAAATTCCTTTTGTTGTTTTGTTTCCCCAAGGAAAGTTATATTTATCATGCAAATTTTGCAGGATATGACTATTATTTCATGAACCAATTCCATGGATTGCAAATAGTCTAAAAAACTTGAAAACATTACCAGAATATTCCCTGCCAATATGTTAAAAAGAACCTTTAAAAACAAAAGCAGATTACCTGGAATTTTAAGACTCTGTATGGTCCTTGCATTGTTTATTGACGTGCTCTTCTATGATGGTTAATTTATAATTTGAATGTTAATGACATTTGGCATAAATTCCTGAACTTGGTAATAGATGTCAGTTTTTCTTATTTCTATATTCTCATGAAAATGCATTCTTGTTTCTTGTGCTTCAAATTGTAAGGGGAAATGTGCCTTGAAGCACTCAGAAATATATCAAAACTGAACTCACTTGACAGTTGAATCATAAAATAATAAGAAACTTGATGTTTCACAAAATGATTTAGTTGGTGGGCATATGTTTATCTCAGTGCATGTGTTTAGCTACCTCACTTATCCCCAAAAGATTCTCAAAACTACCTTCTCATTTAAGCCAATTTTCCTTGTTTTTGTGATGTGACCCCCTAAAGAACAAATGGAATAGAAAAAAAAAAAAACACCTTTATTTTGGAATATTATTACGTTTTAGATTTTATATACCCAGTATATCCTGATATCCTCTGATATACACCCTAACCCTTCTAACTTTGGGAAACTAGAACAATGAAAATGTTTGCCACAAGACATAAGGAATGAAAAAAGTCAGTGTGTAGTTTCCGGGTTTCAGAAGCAAGTCACTGAACTAGATAAAGAATTTGAGTAGACATCTCTTTGCATTGTCCATCTACCTGAATACTTTAAGAGTAATTCAAAAGGTAAGATTCAAAGAGATTATCATGTCATCAGCAAATAGTGCTAATTTGAGCTCTTCTTTTCCTATCTGGATCCCTTTAATTTCTTTCGTCTGTCTAATTGCTCTGGCCAGAGTTTCCAGTACTATGTTAAATAGCAGTGGTGAGAGGGGGCATCCCTGTCTTGTTCCAGTTTTTAGAGGGAATGCTTTCAATTTTTCTCCATTTAAGATAATGTTAGCTCTGGGCCTTGCATAAATAGCTTTTATAATGTTGAGATATGTCCCTTGCTGATGACATGATAATCTACCTAGAAGACCCAAAAAACTCTACCAGAAAACTTTTACAACTAGTAAATGAATTTGGCAAAGTAGCAGGATACAAAATCAATACCCATAAGTCAAAGGCATTTTTGTACATCAGTGACAAAGCTTCTGAAAGGGAAATGATGAAAACTACGCCATTTACAATAGCATCAAAAAAAAAAAATAAAATACCTGGGAATCAACTTAACGAAAGAGGTGAAAGAGCTCTATAAGGAAAATTATAGAACACTAAATAAAAAAATCATAGAAGAACTCAGAAGATGGAAAGACCTACCTTGCTCTTGGATAGGTAGAATCAATATTGTCAAAATGTCCATACTACCAAAAACATTATACGGATTTAATGCAATTCCAATCAAAATCCCAATGTCATTCTTCAAAGAAATAGAAAAAGCAGTCATGAAATTCATCTGGAGAAATAAGAGACCCAGAATAGCCAAAGCAATCCTGAGCAAGAAAAGTGAAGCAGGGGGCATCACCATACCGGACTTTAAATTATACTATAGAGCAATAGTAACAAAAACAGCATGGTATTGGCACCAAAACAGACTGGTGGACCAATGGTACAGAATTGAGGACACAGAGACTAATACATATAATTTCAGATATCTTATATTAGACAAAGGTGCCAAAAATGTACAGTGGAGAAAGGATAGCCTCTTCAACAAATGGTGCTGGGAAAACTGGAAATCCATATGCAACAAAATGAAATTAAACCCTTGTCTCTCACCATGCACAAAATTCAATTCAAAGTGGATCAAGGACCTAGGAATTAGACCAGAGACAATACGCCTAATAGAAGAAAAAGTAAGCTCCAATTTCCAACATGTCGGATTAGGCCCCAAGTTCCTTAATAAGAATCCTGTAGCACAAGAACTATTACCAAGAATTAATGAACGGGATAGATTTAGACTGAAAAGCTTCTTTTCAGCAAAAGAAACAATCAGTGAGGTGAATAGAGAGCCAACTAATTGGGAACAAATATTTAATACATGCACATCAGATAGAGCACTAATTTCTAGAATGTATATAGAACTAAAAAAACTTAACACCAAAAAAGCAAATAACCCAATCAATAAATGGGCTAAGGAATTGAAAAGACACTTCTCAGAAGAAGATACATGATTAATCAACAAATACATGAAAAAATGCTCAACATCACTGGCAATTAGAGAAATGCAAATCAAAACTACTCTAAGATTTCATTTCACTCCAGTCAGAATGGCAGCTATCAAGAACACAAACAACAATAAATGTTGGAGAAGATGTGGGGAAAAAGGCACACTCATACATTGCTGGTGGGACTGCAAAATGGTGCAACCGCTATGGAAAGCAGTATGGAGATTTCTTGGGAAAATGGGAATGGAACCACCCTATGACCCAGCCATCCCACTCCTGGGTCTGTTCCCAAAAGACTTAAAAACAGCATATTACAGTGACACAGCCACTTCAATGTTTATAGCAGCACAATTCACAATAGCTAGGTTATGGAACCAACCTAGATGCCCCTCAGTAGATGAGTGGATAAAGAAAATATGGTATATATACAAAATGGAATTTTACTCAGTAATAAGAGAGAATAAAATAATGGCATTTGCAGGTAAATGGATGAAGTTGGAGAATATAAT
This sequence comes from Tamias sibiricus, assembly GCA_025594165.1. NCBI lineage: Eukaryota > Metazoa > Chordata > Mammalia > Rodentia > Sciuridae > Tamias > Tamias sibiricus. The sequence continues at coordinate 133,213,579 of CM046667.1, forward strand.
GCTAAGTGAAATTAGTCAATCTCAAAAATCCAAGTACCGAATGTTTTCTCTGATATAAGGAGGCTGGTTCACAGAGTTGTTGGAAGTGGGTACATAGGATCAGAGGAACACTAGAATGGTCAACGGAAAGGGAGGGGAGGGAGGGAGTAAGGGGGGGGTTGGAAAAAAAAAAAATTGGTGGTTGAATGAGATGGATATCATTATCCTAAATGCATGATTGAAGATCTGAATGGTACTTATATACTTTGTATACAAGCAGTTGTATGTAAAAAGATACTATACTTGTGCATGATGAATAAGTACATAAATAATAAAAAAATTTAAAAAAAAAAGATTCAAAGAGAGAACTTAGACTGGAAATTGGTGATTTGGACAGGCTCAAGGCCTATAAAACTAGTGGGATTGAAATGTACATGAAAGCAGGAAAGAAGAGGACTGACAGGCAGTCATGAAGATGTGTCACTAGATGCCACCATGTCTGTCAATTCTATTCTTTCCTATTTCTAGGGACATTTTGCCAAATAGGGACTCATAATCAAAAATGAGTTAAAGAAAATTAAGGAATGCTTAGGTAAGAAACTACTATCAATTAAAATCCAACTGTGGGAAATAATTTAAAACTTTTTATATTAAAAATACTTATAAGCATGCAGATCACAAGTTCTAAGTCTTCCTTTGGTAGTGAGCATTAAGATTGATTTTAGATAAGTGTTTTGTTTACAAGTTGTAAATCTTTAAAAGAAGATGGAAAATAAGCCAGATTCCATCATATTTCATGTATCTTTCAAACCTGAATTCATGACTTAACCATTTGTAAATAAGATGGTAATGTAGTAGATACAATGAAAAAAATGTACCCACAAACCAAAAAACTTAACTACAAAATAGTTTTGAGTTCACCACAGAATTGCCAATTGAGGTTTTAAAAATCTGTTCTGTAGATTTGCCTAACAAAAGTTTATTTTTCTAAAGGATGTCTCTGGTTCCAAAATCCTTTATTCCCAGTCTTTCTGCTTTTCCAGTAAGTTTACTATATGCATTTATTTTTATTAATTGCCAAGGGAATTAATTGTGACCAATAAATTATTCTGCAGTAAATATGACATTTAAATAATAGTTAACATAAATCTGGGTCAAATGAAAATGATTAAATTCTCTTCCTTGTAGCCGTCAGTTTTATAATTTACCTTTCCTGTCCACTTCTTTAATGGGGCTCAGCAGATCTCCTGGGGCTATGTAGAACACATACAATAACTCAAATTACAAAAACATAATGTTGCCTTGTATTGGTCTCCTGGTGAATACATACAATTTTATGCAATAATTTTTTAGGTGGATGACTTTATCTAAATAGCCACTTTGAGAGTGACCAAGGATACTGGCAGCAATCTGGCCTCTTAAACAGTTTAAATACCACCCCTCCTGGCCAATTTCTAAGCTAATCTTTATATAGTTAAATAACTTCCACCCAAACGTTTTCTAAAATGATGACTGTATTTTTATAGCCCAAAGATACATTGTTTTTTCTACTCTTGTATTTAGAATTTGACTTGCATTTTGAACTAGGTTGTATTTATTAATTGTGGTTGATTTAGCTTAAATTGTCTCTCTTTCAAGATTTATCAATCAATACTTAACTAATTCCAAGGTTAGTATCCTCATAGTCTAGTAATTGTACTCCACTTAGAATTCACTGATATTTCCATGGGTAAAATCAACCACAAAATCATATCTGGTTCAAAGCTTACTATATAGTTGTCTGGTTAAAAGTGCCTACAGGAATTGGCTGATTTTCCTTTCAGGCAGAAAGGTGCAGAAATCTCCCTAGAGGCTGGCCACCTTTAACAAGGAAGTAACAATGGTATGGGTTGCCAACTCAAATTACATGATGAAAAACAACCAGTAACTATTTCAGAACTTCAGTGAACTGTCAGAGCAATGCAATATGTCATCCATTGTTTCTCTGGAAATTGATAAAACATCACTTCTGTACTCCAATACCACATTGGTCACAGTTTTCTTCCCTTTCTGTCCCTCACTTTATCCTTCCCAGCCCTACCATCTACTGATATTCTTCTCTTAGAAAAGACCAGTTTGATTCATGGCTACACATAGCTCCCCATGGCAACATGTGTTTTTATTATTGCTCTCATTTAAACCAATCTGTCTACTTCTTTTAAGGATCATTAGCAATTTATAATTTGACATGCAATCATGTCACACTGCTTTTCTCACAAACTTTGCCCTTTACCCCTTCTGAACTTTTTTGTTTTGTTTTGTTGGGTACCAGGGATTGAACTCAGGGGCACTCAACCAGTGAGCCACATCCTCAGCCCTATTTTGTATTTGATTTAGAGACAGGGTCTCACTGAGCTGCTTTGAGCCTTGCTGTTGCTGAGGCTGGCTTTGAATTCACGATCCTCTTGCCTCAGCCTCCAGAGGTGGTGGTATTATAGGTGTGTGCCACCACACTTGGCTCCCCCACTTCTGAACTTTTAAGGCATAATTTGACTATGTAGAACAAAATAAATCCTATTTGAATTGGCTAAGGAAGAATAGTAGCTCCTCAACTTTATAAATCATAGCCAATTCCAGCTAGGGAAACCAGGGAAGCCCAGGGGGTCACAGTTCTATTCTCCAGAGTAGGACAGCAAGTTCAAGAGCACCTGAGAGAAGAGCTGTTTCTCCTCCAGAAAGATTTTAAGATAGACGGAGCTAAGTACTTCCTAATTAATGCACAACAACCAGTTGCAATTTGTAGGGCCTCAATGAGTGTCCCTCAGTTGTCTGCCATTTGTTTTTCCAAATGCAAAACCCTTCATTGGATAGAAGGCAATGACATAGCATATGGTGACTAAGGCAAAGTGCTGTCTTTTGTTAAAAATGTAAAGTTTCATACATACCACCCAATCTAACTTTTTCATCATTTATTGATTCTTTATTAATGGCAAGAAACACACTTTTCTTATATTAATGTAAACATGAGTTTATTAGTGAATGCCAGTATTTCACAGTCTTGAAGACTTTGTTATTCTAAACCTAGTAGCTGAAAGCTTATTGCTTTAAACAAAAAAATACTTTGACTTATTCATTTAACATATACAAATTTATGAAATAGATTGTTCTCTTCTCTGGCTTAATAAAATGAGAATTAAGAGTGGATGTTAGCCATTGCTATTACTTTAATGTATTGACTATGAGATGTCAGTTGTGATGTAATTTGAGCTCCTGGAGGTTATTGATACAAAATATAGGATTGTTTGCCTTACGTATCTTTGAGGTTTTGGATACTGACTCATATGAACTCATTATATTCACTCTCCCATATGTTAGCTGTTTGACCTTGGGAAGATTGTGTGATGTCTTCTAACTTCATGTTTGGATCACCTGTAAAATGAGAATGATACATACATTGGAAGATTGATGGGAAGATTAGAACTGATATGTCACAAATAGGTAGTTAATATATAGTAATTATTATGGGACTCATCATTGTTCTGCTTAATGTGGAAGCCAGATAAAATTCAACTCAAAGCTCAACTATTTCTTTCACTAGCTGTGTGATCTGATACATGTTAAACTGAACATTTCTGAACCTAGGTTTCATCACCCATAAAAAGTAGATTATGCTTACCTTTTAGTGTTGTTATGAATATTAACCAAGATAATGTTTATAAAGTGTTCATTATGGTTCCTCACTCTGGTTCAGTTCTCTGAAAAAAAATCAGCTTATTTTTCTTCACCTATTGAAGAGCAGATGCCAGAGGGGTTAAGAATGCATACTAACTAAAGCTTTATTACCATTGCATGCAATGCAATGATAATACCAATGATGCAAGTCAATGACTTTGAAGCCTCCTGTTATCTTACTAGGAAAATGAATATATAATGGGACATAACATGAGGATGGGAAAATATCATGGGTAGACAGACATAACAATATATTTTTTACTCCAATACTCAGAAATAATTGATGACATCATATGCAAAATGCTTTGTGCCCTTTCAAGCTGTGATGTTTAATCAAAAATTTTATTCAAATTAATGAGTTTTCAAACTATATGTAAATCACATTTTTGCTGTTATATATTCAGCCCTTGGCAACTCTTTGTTTCATACCAATGAATTTGGTTATCGGGTCACAAACAGAAGAGAGAACAGTGCCGAACATGTTATTAACTTTTTCAGTTTAGATAATCTTGTCTTGTAGCCAAGAAGGTTTATATTTCCTAAAGTTTAATTTTATGTTATTAAGTGATGGCCTATAAATAGAACACCCATGAAATTGTTATAAATTCAGAGTATTAAAAGGTTGCTGTGAAACTTATCCTGCACATGCCCTTTCATTGCTCCCAACAGACAATATTATATTTTCCTGGAGAGTCTTCAAGATAACCTTAAAGGTTGATCTTCATTCTTCCTATTTCTCTCTCCTCTATTATTTCCAAAAACAAGTATGTAATGAACAACAAGAATAACTTTTGCATCTTTCCCAAGGAGAAGAAGAGAGGGAGATGGTAGATGCTACTATAGCAATATATTTACCATCATTATATTTATATCATTATAAAACCAATGAAGAACTTTTTTGAGTGAAATGGTCTTTGAATGCATCAGATATTTCCTTGGTGAAAAGCCACAAGAAATAGCACAAGAAAATGCACTCTGTGGCTGTGTTATATAGCATTCTAGGACATCACAAAATAAACAAGTCAGTAGTAAATATGCCATAGAAACAGACATTCTCCAAGGGAAGACATTTACCTTGACCTCTCAAATACTCTTGTGTTCGTTAGTTTAAAGAAAGTTCAATTTTCTCTCCATAAATCCACTTGAAGTTCTCTACTACTTAACTCTATGTGCCCTCAAAAATTGGCATTATTCATGTCTTTTCAAAGTTAGACTTTGGCCAAGAGAATTCTATGAAACAAACTGTCTTCTATAACCATTATTCCTTTCTGAAGTTATTTCATTGCTGTAAACTGTGTATCATAATTAAAGTTTTAGGTAACTTAAGAAATTAAAATGTATTCTTTGGAATCAAAAAATTAATTCAAGTTTGGCTCCTTCACTTGTCAGATGAATATTATTAAGTCTTAATTTTCTTTCTGTAAAATAGGGATAATAATATCTATGTGCAGGACTGTGGCTAAGCATAAAGAAAACAAACACTGGAAAACATTTTAAAAATAAATAACATAATATTTCTATGTACAAATATGAAAATACCTAAGTGAACCCCACCAATATGCCCACCCACAAAAATGGGGCCCTAATTAGAATAAGATATATTTCATGCTTGTATAATTTTATCAGAATGGATTATACTATCATGTATAACTAAGAAGAACCAATAAAAATAAATAAATAGCACTAGAAAGCACTCAAAATGAAAACATTATTATTTTAATTATGAAAAACAAGTGAGCACTTGTTTTGAGTGCATTTCCGAAAGTAGAAGTGGAGACATGCTGTACTTATGAAAACATATTATGGTGACTCTAAATTCCTCAGAACTAACTGGCTAGAGTACATTAGCCACAAATTGAGCAACTCAAAAATGAGAGGAGCCGGGTGCGGTGGCGCACGCCTGTAATCCCAGCACTTTGGGAGGCTGAGGCAGGAGGATCGCGAGTTCAAAGCCAGCCTCAGCAATGGCGAGGCACTTAGCAACTCAGTGAGACCCTGTCTCTAAATAAAAAAAATACAAAAAAGGGCTGGGGATGTGGCCCAGTTGTCGAGTGCCCCTGAGTTCAATCCCCGGTACCACAAAAAAAAAAAAAAAAAAAAAAAAAAAAATGAGAGGAATTTCAATATGGGGTGGCTAGTAGTGTATTCTGCAACACGGATGATTTTACTATGGTAACACAGGAATGCTGAATGAAGTGAAATATGTGCAAGACTTTTTGGGAAAACTTTTTTTCAGTATCTGTTCATATTTCTCTATGTATGTATGACCTTTAGCAAGTCACACCTCCAATTAGTTTTCCCACAGAATCACAGTAATCTCTAACCCCTTTCCAAATATGAACCTTTCAATACCTGCTGTTTTGTGAGTCTCTGACAGTGAAGATTTTTTTAAAAAAATGATGGCAATGACTGTGTTATTGGTGCACATATGAAGATATTATAACAAATCCTACCGTTATGTATAATTATTATGTACCAATAAAAATGTATTGTGGTTTGGAAAAAAACAAAACAAAAAATGAAATCCATCTCTTCCAAACCAAACATTTATTAAGTTTCAACAACTATTGTAAAGGATTAATATGAGACCATTTAATAAAATAATTCAGTTACTTCCTATGGAACAATTAACTCAGAATTAAATGAAACACTTTCATTTCAATATCTTTTAGTCTTCATAACAAGCTGTGAAGTACATATAATTATCCATGTTTTACAAAACAGAGACTTTGCAAAGTTAAAAAAAATATTCTCAATGTCATAGTTCTACTAACCTTGTGTTCTGATGGCAAAAGTCACAGCAACATTCTATAAAATACTAGTTTTTAAAGATACCAGTTGGACAATAGAGTCAGACATTACATTACATGGGAAGAAGGGGCAGGTGGCAGGAGGTGGGGAGGGCAGGGAGCATAGGACTGTGGATACGGGTTTGTTAGGATGGTTATGAGGAAGTTCTAGAATCAGATTTTGATGCTGATTGCACAACTCCAAATATACTGCAATGCATTGAATTATATACTTTAGATGGATGAATCTTATGTTGTGTGCATTACATCTCCATAAAGCTGTTAAAAAATCGATTGAAGGGGATGGATTTGTAGGTCAGTGGAAGAGTGCTTACCTAGCATGTGTGAGGCAATGGCTTCAATCCTCAGCACCACATATAAATAAATAAAATGAAGGTCCATCAACAACTAAATTTAAAAAAAAAAATTTTAAAACCAATTGAATATTGAGAGGGGTAATGAGCTTTTGTTATTTTGTTGGAAATATTGAAAGAATAAATAAATACCAACTCAAAAACTAAAAAAAAATAGATGATATTGAACTCATGCAAACCAAAAAAAGGAGGGGATTAATGTTTTAATGCAAATGGTACAGCACCTAGTAGGCAAATGAGTATAAAACCCATTGATCAGGGAGTCCCTGTCCTACAGGCTTAACCTATTGTCTTTATGCTACATTTTCCCTCAGTGGCCCAGAGATTTTCAGTTCACTGCAAATGAAAATGGCATACTGTGCTTCAAAATGTATATCTTCAATGGGTAAAGGGTGAAGTTGGATAGGAGTGAAAACTCCTAATGTTCTATAACACAGTAAGGTAACTATGGATGACAACAATTAATTGTAAAGTAGCTAATAGAGAAGATTTTGAATGTCTCCAACACAAAGTAATGATAAGTGCTTGAGTGATAGATTCATTAATTATCCTTACTTGATCATTACACGTTGTATATACATGTATTAAAATATCACACTGTACTCTATGCTTCCTAAATACATATGATTATTATATGTCAAATACATATGTTATATATTTATACAGTTTAAAATTGACATCTTCTTTATTCACTTAATAAAACATGTTGAGAAGTTTAAAAATCCAGGGGTGACATTTTTGTTTCGTGTGGCATGATAAGCCACTCTTCATAAAGCCCTTTTTAAATACAAACTAATTTTGCATTGTCTCAAGTGAAGAAGGACCCAATCAAAGTGTCTTCACTTTCCCATTGACCTTTACCCAGTTTGAACAAAACAGCATCTGACTTGTAACAATGACAGTGTGATAATTTGCCTTTGAAATGGTTTTTCCATAGATTACACTTTTAAAAGATGTACTCCTTTTTGCTTCATTCCTTCAAAAGGGTTTTGAACTGGAGATTGGGTAATAAAAGAGGTTGCTTTTAACCTTTAAATGTGGGAGCTTTAGTTGTTATACTTTTTTGTTGAGTATAGATGATATCTTTGCTGATATAGTACTGTATGATTTTTTTTTTCATGAGAATTGGAGTGGTTTAAATATATATTCAGAGGTATACAGGAGCCAACTCTTACTTCTTTAAGAGACCTGAGTGTATTTTTTCCAACTCAACATTCAACGTCAGATTAGGAGGTTGAAATTAGCCATTCCCGAAATAATTATAGCATGAAAATCAGCAAATACAATAAATTTGAATTTCCTACCCAATCTCCAAAACTAGTTGTTAAACATTTACCAACATATCATTCATTGCTTACTTTACAATTTTGTGAGAAAGTAGCATATTGAAATCCCCTAGACATTGGGGATTTACTAATTTAGAATAATCTTTGCAATATATCTTCCAGGGATGTGTAATGCCCTAGATCCAAGAAGTAGGTGATTGTGTATAGAAGCAGTTCATCTCCAGTATTCTGCAGCACTCAAGCTACTATTTTTGTCTCCAACATAAAACACCTGTAAAAAATATCTGGCTGATGTAAATGTGAGGTGAGTGGTAATATTCCTTATTTGGTATTGCCCAGAACAGAGGATGACTATCACAAAAGTAAGTAATGTGCATGGGACCACATTATTTGCATTCAAATTGCACAGCTGCCTATTAGAAAATCTGCAGAAAACAGACTTCCCAAACATCAGTAGTGATTCACAGAAAAATTAAGGGGGGACAGGAGCCAAAAGAAAGGTTCAAAAGAATGAGAAAAATTGATTGTCATTAGTCGATATTTACTAAGATGCTAATTAGGTGTCTGAAACCAGGGGCAGGGTAGGACATTAGGTGGGAGACAAAGAGTATATCAAACAGAAATACTTTAGTCTTTACAAAAATATTAATTCCTGAGTCATTGAGATATGCAAAGAAGTTTCAAACCTGTAATAATTTCCAAACCTTCAGTCAATCATAAGTTGACATAGATGATTAAGGACTGTGAAGTGACTTTTTAACAGAGAAAAAATTAAAATGATGATCAAATTTTAGGATAAAATCTCTGGAAAAAAATAAAGAAAATCTGCACAAGGTACAAAAGCTCTTAAGTCCTGTGAATGCTGAGCTCCCAGAAAACCAAAACCCAAATCAAGAAGCACTTCTTGCTTTAGTACATTGGAAGTTTATTAAGATAAGACTGTTGGTGAAGTCAATCAACAGTAAATCAACATGATGATACAGCTCCTCAAGTTCATTTAAGTGCATTTAAAATTCATTGGAAACAATAAAGCAAAAGTTAGACAAAGTGAAAATTTCAGTCAGTTACATAGTCAGGTTGAATAAAACACTTGCATTTTTAAAATAAAGCTATAAAATTAAATTATATCAAATTAATTTGTTAATTTGTGTGTACAAAACTAGTGATTAACAAATACTGTATGGGTACCAGTGCTACCTTGTATTGAGCTATATACTAAGTACTAGGTACTTAGCACATTGTCATTATGTCATGTGGCTCTCATAAGAAATATAAGCCAAACCCAGATAATCAAGGGTTGATTTTTTTTCTGATATGCAAAACTAGTCTAAAGTAAGGAAGAGAGAAATGTGGGAGGAGGAAATTCCATCAAAACAAAAGAAAGTGCCCTGGACTAGATGAAGACGATTGAGAGGGAAGGGAGGTAGGATGGGATAAGAAAATAACAGTGGAATGAATCAGACCTAACTTTCATATGGACTTATATGAATACACTGCACTGAATCTTGCCATCATTAGCATCCACAAGACCCTAATTTAAAGAAAAAATGTTAGAAAAAAATATGACACAAGAGGCATTATTTCAATTTTGTAAGTAGGAAATTTAAAGCCCAGAGAGGCTAAAAAAAAAAACAAAAAAAAAAAAAAAAAAAAACAAACTTAAGTTCACACAGCTGGCAAAGATAAATGAACTGTTCATGTTATACTCTTTCAAGTTTACCAATGACTAAGCCCTTTAAAATAGATCCCATTTTTTATTAAGTATTCATATAAACAGAAAAATCACAAATTAAGATAGTTCTTTATAGAGCTCAAAAAACTGCAGAGTAGAAACAAAACGTGACTTGTTTTGAGAGTCCTAGTTTCATAAAAGGCAAATGGGATTGAGTACTGCACATCAACTTGAGTGTAGCAAATGCTTTACCTCTTCTGCTGTATATAGCATCCATTTCCCCAGTGTTTACAATCTATGTGTGATGTCATGTTTGACTTGCCTCCTAATTTTAAAACCAAAGTGGAACAGTGTTGCTTTTCTCATTTTCTAGTAGTGGTTTTTGGTACTTGGTAAGGAAAGGTCAGTAGGGCACTTCCATCTAATACTTTGAGTCTGAAATAAATGACAGAAAGATAAAAGTTCACTTTGAGCCTTTTCGTGGTAAATGTTGTGTTGCCTCTTTGGCAGTTGCAATAATGACCAAGGGTGAGAGAGTTCCATGTGGCAAAATGGGGAGGATAGTAGTTGTACTTTCTGCTTCTGGGCTCTTTCATAATTGCCTTCCTACCTTCCGTGTTCTCCCAGATATTTGTTTAATTCTATGAGTCCCTGATATCCTTTCAATGGTTTTCTTTGTTTTACTTGGCAAGAGTCAGTTTCCATTGCTTGTAATCAAGGAACCTAACAAGTGCATTATGCTTGAAGTACAAAAGTGCGGCTTTGAGGATAATCATATTCATCAAAAAAGGTCATTATTATTTCTACTGCTTTTTTTAATCATAGAAATTTCTTGTAATTAAGATAATTTATTATCAAATTATTGCCCAAATACCACTGGTCCTGACCCAAACCACAAATTAATGCTGGGTAATTTGAAAAACACAGAAATCTTTGTAGGGCAGAGAGTCTGTGACTGGTTGTTTTTAAAAATTGAACTACACATAAGAAAACTAAAGTACTCTTAATATACTCTATATTTGAGCTACTACATTACCCAAATTCACAGTTATGAAACTTTGAACCTTAGGTACAGTATTAAGGAAGTTTCATTTATGTGTTTAATGTCATTCATACAATAACTACAAATAACAATAATACATAGTTTATAAAGTGAAAGTACTTATTGAATGCAAGAACCCATGGCTGACAGCCAACAGATGGTCTGTCAAAGGGAAACTGATGAAAAACACCCCAGCCACATTACTTGAAAATAATTTTGCTTAAGAAATCAGCTTCTTGAAAATCAGAAGGCACATATAATAATTGGTCTAAATATGAATCATATTCCACAATATTTTAAAAAGAAATTAATTCAGATTCTTCCTAATTGTTTTTAGGAAAAAACCATTCAATTAAAAAATTAATGTTTATTAGATCCACATAAAGCAGGTATGTGGGATGCAGCTCCTACAACTAAAATAAATCAATCTAAGAAAAAGAAAGTTGGAGTTTCACACCCCAAGTAGAGAATTATGGTCAAGTCCTCTCTTCTTCCTCTTTTTGGAACTTACAACCTTGCCTGAGGAAAGCAGACACAAAAAGCAACATTTGAGAAAGCAAGAACCCTTTTCTCAAAGGCCTTCAATAAATTTGTACATAGGCCATCATTCTAGGATTCCTCATCCTGGTCCTACTAAGCTATCCCAAGGCATGGGGGGGAAAAGTATCAGGAAGACCCAGAGGTAGATAGATTTCATGCATATAGATATGAACAAACAGAGTGCTAAGCAATACAGACAAAAAAGAAATGATTCAAAAAACAAACAAAAGCTGAGGTGTGAAATAGTAGAGGTATTAAGAATACAAGTTCACAAGTCAGTAGGCCTATATTTCTACCTTTTTACATCTGTAAAATGTAAATAGTCATAGCATCGACAACTTTAAAATGTAAATAGTCATTACATCTACCAAGATTAAATTAAATAATAGAGAAAAATCTGAGAATAGTGTCTGAGGCATAATAAGAACCCAATAAATGTATAACATCTCTGAACCTCAGATTCCCCATCTATAAACTGGTATGAAGTAACAGCACTCAGGTCCTTAGGATTTTTAGCTTCATCTAGTTCTTCTAAAATTTCCCTTACACCTGGAGGAAAAGCAACGGGACCAGGAAATAAAGGGTATATTCAAGAAAGGACAACCAATCTTATTTGGGACTGTAGTCAAAATTTGAGGGCCTGGAACATAAGCTGTGGAAGTTGAACTTTATTCAAATAGTTTGAGCTGCCATGTTCAGCAAAGCTTATGTTAAAAGTATGTTTCCACCACATTTTCAGTTGTATAACTTTGTCAACATGTCTAAAGAACAGATAAAGAAGATAAAATCCATAATACAATTTCCTCATCGATTTTGATGGACATTCGTATGTGCTGGAAAGCCATAAATTTTCCAATATTGCAAACATTTCATTCAACTCCATTGGGACATGGGTACTTGATGGTCATGCTTGATATTTTCAAACTAGCAAACATTAGATCCAAGAAAAGCTTCACATAGTACTTTCAAATATTTCACCAACCATCAGATCTAAAAGTGTTTTGCATTTTCCTTAGGTATTATGTGCATTCTGCCTCTTGAAATTCTAGATTCTGATTCATCTATGCATTGCTTTCAGTCTAGTATTCAAATCCCACCATCTTTTCAGAGTATTCCCTAGTATTCTCTTAAAAATATATTTTTAAAATCAGGCCATATATGACTGTAATCCCAGCGACTCAGGATGCTGAGACAGGAAGATCACCAGTTCAAAGCCTTGCAAAAGCGAGGCACTAAGCAACTCAGTGAGACCCTGTCTCTAAATAAAATACAAAATAGGGCTGGGGGTGTGGCTCAGTGGTCGAGTACCCCTGAGTTCAATCCCCAGTACCAATAATAATAATAAATAAAATAAATCAGAGACTGCAAATTTACAATGAAGGATTGAAATACTTAAATTACTCTTTGAAAATGTGGTATTTTGGTAAAATTACAAAATAAGACTGATGATTAGCAATCTTGATGAAAAAAAAAAAAAAAAACAATCATCCATTTCTTTCTTCCTTCCTTCCTTCCTTTCTTTTGTGGTGCTGGTAATTGAACCCAAGGCCTTGTGTGTGTGAGGAAAGCACTCTACCAACTGAGCTATATCCCTAGCCCTCAAACATCCATTTGTAATAGCCCAGGAAAAATATTTTCCGAACAAATATTCTAAAGTCATCCTCCCCAATTCCACTCAAATCTAGGGTTATTTTTATGTTTCAGGTTCTAATCTGAAGGAATATATAAGGTTAATTTGGAAAACCTTAGAATAGCCCTTAAAAATGTGGATAGAGTCTTAATTATGGCAATAGTATAAGTATAAATGTGCCCTAAGACTATGCATTACTTTTTACAAATGCTTATAATGAACTCCTTTGTAGAACTAAGCCATTGCAGAGCTAATTTAACTTGGTTTTCAATTAAAATTGAAGAGAACTGTAATCTATTGCCTACAATCCCTGTCTCAAATACAATGCAACCAACTTTCATTTTAATTATCTGATAGTTTATACAGAAGAATAGTGCTAACATTAGGGAACAATTAAATAATCTGCAACTTCATGTTATCAGCAATTTTATATAAGATGCAAGTTATAATAGCTATTTAAAAAGGCATGCTAGTAATGGTTTAATTCTATTTAAAAAATTGAGTGTGTAGGGCTGGGGTTGTGGCTCAGAGGTAGAGCACTTGCCTAGCACATGTGAGGCCCTTGGTTTGATCCTCAGCACCACATAAAAATAAAATAAATAAAAGTATAAAAAATGCACTATAAAAAATTGTGGGGGGTAGGAGAGAGAGTTGTGTGATTGCATATCCAATCAAATCATAGTATAGAGAAACATTTGGCAAACTATGGCATTTCAGCCAAATTCAGATTACTGCTTGATTTTATAAATAAATTTTATTGGAACAAAGCTATGCATTTATGCATTGCCTATTATTACTTTTGCAATACAATGACAGTGTTGAGTAGTTTTAACAGAGACTTTATACCCCACCAACATTAAAATACTATTTGGCTCTTTACAAAGGAAGTCTGTAGACCCCTGGTTTAAAAAAAATCAGATACTACCTACTGGAAAAGGCTACCCTCTATCTAAAATACATGCACGCAAGTAAAATGAAGATATTAGGCAAGTAATATTTCTCACAAGGTATTACAGTTATAATCATAAGCAATTACTAGTACTATATGGGCACATTGATAATAGATAATATGTACCAACTCAAAGTAACATATTTAGTGTCTCTAGTATTTATAGAGATTAGGAGAATTCATAAATCACCTTTGTTTTCTTCCATAGTGTTCTCTGGATCTATACACACAAGAGCTACATACATACAATGTACAAATATTTTTTACAGAAAAACTCAGTCACCTGATCATTTTATGTAAAAATTAAGTGTGCCTAATTTTTATTGCCTTTATAGCATACTTTATCATCTGTTGACATATGACAATGTATTCTCTAACAAATGGTCAGTCCATTGGTGCTTCATAGAAAATTGAATTGATTCAGAGTCTGCCTTATTTAGAAATAAAACTCACAGATTGACTCAGAGAGACCAAATCTCAATTCCTAATTATGCTTCTTTGTAGTTCTGTAACCTTGAGCTCTCTGAGCATGTTTCTCTACCTGCTGATAATATTACCTGCTTCCCAAGATTGATATAAAGATTAAATGAGACACTGTATAAATAATACCTATCACAACACCTGGCATATAGCTAGCTTTCCTTAAAAGAGTCACATCCTTCCTTTTATAAATAACCTTTATTTTTCTCAACCAATCATTCACATACATAACAAACTATTGAAACCTATATGAGTCTGCTTTGACACTTAGTCTACTTTGACACTTATGACTACATAAAAATATAATCCACATAGCCAGCTAAAACTGATATAAATGGTAAGTCCAAGGGACAGAGGACAGGGGACAGTCACTGCTGCTAGGAGTGTTTACTCAGGTAAGCAGAACTTTCACATTACAATCAGCCCACTCAATCTGCTGGTTCTGTATCCATGATTCAATCTCCACGGATCAAGAAATATTTGGGAAAAAAAGATGTGTTTGTACCAAGCATATACAGACTTTGTTTTTGTTACCCTTATTCCCTAAACCATAGAGTTTAAAACATAACAATTATTTGTATAACATTTACATCATAATAGGTATTATAAGTAATATCAAGATGTTTATATATATGTATATATATATATATATATATATATATATACATATATATATATAAGAATGTGCATAGGTTTATATGCAAATATAATGCATTTTTATGTAAGGGATTTGAGCATCTTCAGACTGAGTACCTGAAGAGGGTCGTGGGATGACTACATTAATTGCTTGTTTTATCAATTATACATAATAAAGAGGTTGTTTTTTTGTTTGTTTGTTTGTTTGAGAGAGGCTACATGCCCATATATGTCATTGAGACAGAGACCACAGTGTTGTCCTGTGACTGGCAGAATCCCAAGTGAAATCACTTTTTAAAATGGAGTCTGGTTCAAACAGCAAAAAGAGCTATCCTGAATAATGGAGATAATTCCAGGAATAATTTGGTTAATGGCAGACTATTGAAAACTTGACATATACTTTAATAATATATACAGTAGTAGAATTGCAAATTTTGAAAAGTGCTGCATAGAATCAGAAAGAACACAATAGCACTCATGTCATTATTTTGAAACTTTAAAAATACCACCCTAGGACACAAATTATTTTGAATGAATAGGAACATCAAAATGATGAGGAGAAAAGAATCTCCAAAGGTAAATACTTACAGCAACATCTCTTGAGAGAATTGTTTTTGAATCTACTTGAAGATACAGATTAATGTATTTTTTGATTGGTGAATTAGAGATGCAAAAGAAGGGGAGTTTCCACTCATTTCATTCAATTATTTGAGGAAAACAAAAATAACATCTTTGGGGACTGAATAATTTGATGATAATAAAGGCAATTTCAATCGACTGTTCACAACCATATTCATTTCATATCCATTAAAGACAAATTATACCATCCCATTTAGCTGAAAAATTAAGGTTTTGAGATGTTTTCATAAAAATAGCAGCTCTTATGTGTGGCCTCTTTTATTCAAGTACAATCTACTGCATCTGTTTGTGGAAGAAATGGCAAATATATGAAATGATTTTTAAGGAAGAAATAATAAAGCTTAAAATACAAAACACAAATTCCTTTCTGTTGGACATGGGTAACCAACACTCCCATTTTCAAAGGAAACATTCTCCTGGGGCATTATTTTTGAGACCTTGTTTATTAAAAAAATGTGTAAATTTGTCTACAAATTAGATACTTGGAACCATAACTCTATTTTTATAACAACATGAGAAAAAAAATTCTGTCACAAATTAAAATCAAACTTGAGATTCTATTTTTGAAAACTGGGAGTACTTTCTTTTCCCTTGTTCCTTGTTTAAAACATCTCTATGGGAACATTTTATTGAAACAATATACTTATTCCCATGGCTCACATTACATAAAGATGCTGTTAGAATACAAGTGGTTAAAAGTACAGACTTCTCAGTCAAATGAAATCACCATTGCCCACATTTTGGCTGTGATCCTCTCCACGTTTCTTTGAGAACCATGATTTCTTACTCTATAAAATAAGACTATGATATGGATGACTATGAAGATTAAATTAAATTGTGCATGTAAAATTGTAACACTAAATGCATGTAAATACATTGGTAAATGAATTAAATATAATTTAAAACGTTATGTTTAAATACCACAACTATATGTAAAATCAACTAATATTTTCTGTTGATGTTCAAACAGCAAAGGTATAATATACAGACACAATTAAATACATATAATATGTATGTGTTTGCTAGTACACACATGTTATTTGAGTAGGATTTGGCAAATTCCAGTGTTATGGTTTGGATTTGAAATGTCCCCCAACAGCTTATATGTTGAAGGCTTGTTTCCCCATGCAGCAAGGTTCAGAGGTGGGACTCTTGAAAAGTAATTGAATCATGAGGACTCTGAGTTTTTCAATGAATTAACATATTGATAGATTAATATTTTTGGTAATATTTTTGGTACTGGGAACTGAACCCAGGGGTGCTTAACCACTGAGCCACATCCCAAGCCCTTTTTAAAAATGTGTTCTTTTTGGATATACATGTCAGTAGAGTGTATTTTAACATATCATTCATACATGGAGTATATTTTTCCATTCTTGTGTTTGTATACGATGTAGAGTTTCACTGGTCAAGTATTCATATATGAACATAGGGAAGTTATGTCCAATTCATTCTACAGCATCCCCCCTCCCTTCCCTTCATTCCCCTTTGACTAACCCAATGAAATTCTATTCTTTCCTCCCCCCTTGTTGTGGGTCAGCATCCACATATCAGAACATTTGGCTTTTGGTTTTTTGGGAC
Source organism: Tamias sibiricus (assembly GCA_025594165.1). Taxonomy (NCBI): domain Eukaryota; kingdom Metazoa; phylum Chordata; class Mammalia; order Rodentia; family Sciuridae; genus Tamias; species Tamias sibiricus. The sequence goes on from CM046667.1 coordinate 133,230,887, forward strand.
TAGCTCATCTCACTCAGCATGACAGTCTCCAGTTCCATCCATTTACCGGCAAATGCCATAATTACATTCTTCCTTATGGCCCCCAGCCCTTTTTAGATTTTATTTGAGACAGGGTCTTGCTAAATTGCTCAGGGCCTAGACAAGTTGCTGAGACTAGCTTTGAACTTGAGATTTTCCTGAGCTCCTGGGATTACAAGCATGTGCCATGCATCACTAGATTAATGATTTGATGGCATTATTGGCAGGTGGTAGAAACTGTAGGAGGGAAGCCATAGTTAGAGGAAGTAGATCACTGTGTATGTCCCCTGGAAGGATATATCTTGTCCCTAAATCTTTCCTTACTCTCTCTGCCTCCCACATGCCATGAAGTCAGCAGCTATGCTCCAGCATGCCCTCTCTGCCATAATGCTTTGCCTCACCATAAGCCCACAGAGTGGAGCCTGAGACCTCTGAAACCATGAGCCAAAATAAATCTTTCCTCCTTTAAATTGTTTTTCTCAAGTATTTAGTTTATTTTACACATTTTTACATATTTATAAATAATATTATAACAAAAGCCTGATGAACATAGCCCAACTTAACAAATAAAAATACAGAATACACAGATAAATTTGAATTTCAGGGTAGCCATCAATTTATTGAGCATCATCTATTTAATCTGACAATTATAACTATAGTACTTTACTGGTGCAGGACTTTAAAATGTCACCACAAATAATAGTTATCAATAAGTCTACTTTCATTTGGTATGTTTAATAAGAATAATAATCAGTTTGTTGGAATAGCCTGGAATACTCTCATCTTAAGATCAATCAATCTGTTTCTTAACATCTTTGTGGCATCTCTTTCAGATGCCATAGCTCACTGATCATCACTTATAACTAGTCAATTTTTTTGCCCGGCTCAATATTGAGATCTTAGTAAAGATGGCTCAAATTAACCTCTAAATGATCCACCTAACCAAACTACAAGCACCCATTTGTTACATACAAAGATAGTTTACAAGTTAGTGTCCCTCACTACTGTTATAAGCTCTACCATGTCAAAAAGTGTCACCTGACTATATGCATGCAAAAGCCTTTAAAAATGCAAGGAACGTTGTCTATCATCTGAGTAAGTTTTTCTCCAGTGGTCATCTTGGTGGTGTAAGGTGCCTACAGAGTTTTTGAGGCTCAGCCAGTTCCCTCAGATGGGGAAAGCATGTGCTGCTTTTTCTGAAGGCATTCCCAGTTTTGGGAACCATCTTACTTTTGTTAAAGCCCACTTAATTTCTATGAATTCCCTTCAAACAATCTTTTTAAAAATTTCTTTGCTTCCCTTAAATAAACTGAAGGTGGATGGTGATGGTTAAACTTACTCTTTCTTTAAGCATATTCTACTTGAAATTGTGTAGCACTTTTCTATAGAATGTGTAGATGCTATTCTACATTGTTTTCAGATTTAGGGCTTCAGCCAAATTTTTGAGACAATAGAGAAAATATCATTTAACATCCTCATGCATTATTTAATCCATACTGACTAATAGAACTAATTTAATTAAAAAATGCCAGAGTTTTTTAGCCTTACTAGTAATCATCATGCATGATGTTTATTGACAACTTAAAAATTATTTTAAGCTAAATGTAGATGCTGTAATCACTTGATCTCAGTGAAACCAACATTTAAAAACAATCCACTTTGGGGGCTGGGGCTATAGCTCAGTGGCAGAGTGCTTACCTAGCATGTGTGAGGTACTGGATTCAATCCTCAGCAGCACCACATAAAATGTAAATAAAATAAAAACAATTTTATTCATCTATGACAACAACATCTTTTTTTGAAAGAAAATATACTTTGAATAATGATTTTTTTTATTTGGAACTTCTGAGGGAAACTTCTAATAACCTTGGGATTTATAAATTATTTCCTCTCTTTATAATTTATCTCTCAATTCTTTCTCTGGGAAGTCCTTAATTTAGGGTTAACATGAACCTATCTTAAGAGGTTCCACTTTTATTGCTTAGTAGAATTATTTTCATCCTTTTATTAATAGTTATATCTTTTTTTTTTTTTTTTTTTTTTTTTGGCACCAGGGATTGAAGTTAAGGACACTTAACCACTGAGCCACATTCCCGGCCCTTTTTTGTATTTATTTAGAAACAGGGTCATGCTGAGTTGCTTAGGGCCTTGCTAAGTTGCTTAGACTGGCCTGGAACTCACAATCTTTCTGCCTCAGCCTTCCGAGGCACTGGGATTTCAGGCATGAGCCACTGTGCCCAGCCATAGTTATGTCTATTCTTACAGTTGAGAATTCCCCTTAAGTCTTAAAATGTTTCTGTTATCCCAACCTTGGGTACTTATCCTAACATACCATTCTCAAATGTGTAATAAAAGTTTTATACATGGTAATAGCCACTGTGAAATTATTTAAAATATAAAACAACTGTGAAAAGTGGTTGCAGAATCGAAAATTAGTAAAGTAAATCATGACACATAACTGAAAATTTTGTGTCCATTTCAGTGATCTTTATAAATAATTTAAGAATATAGAGAAATATACTTAAATGGGGGTGATATGAAATATAAAATATACATATATATGCTATATAAGCATGAAAGATAAAATATTTAAAGTAACAATAAAAGACCAGTAAGAAGTATACTATGTAAACCAGGTTTGCTTTGGGGGTAGACGATGAATGATATATTTCCTTCTCAACATTATAATTTTCTTCTATTTCCAATTTTTCTGTAATGAGCATGTCTTACTATAGAATAAAAAAATTGAAAAATAATTTTCCAATAAGCTTCTGGAAGACTCATTTCTTTCTCTTTTGCAATTCAAATAAATGAAACAACTTTTCTTCCTACTCCTCCTCTTCTCATCTTTTTCCTTTGGGTAGACATTAAATTTAATTTGACTTCAATTAAAATCTACAAATAGTTGAACAAATGTATCCTATTGTGTTATTTTTTTATCTGATGACTAAAATTTAAACTTTCCCACCAGCTATTTTCGTATCGCACTGGCAAAGCTATTATATATCAAAACATTCAGGAGCTGCTTTGTGCTTCATGAATTTTTTTATTCTACAATATTGAGTTCTTAATATTTGTGTGCCATTTTAAAATTTAGTCTTTTTGTCTTTTATAAAAGACAACTAACTACAGGCAATAATAACTGGCATTTCGTAAGAACCATTGCCCTCATCACCTATGATTTTAGCTTCCTAAGGAAACTGCTACAATTTCTTCTCCCCAGCCTATCTGCTCCACTCTTACCATGTAATAGTCCATTTTTACAAAGTATCCTAGGTGAGATTCTCAGACATGTCTTAAAGCATGTCAGGTCAGGTCATTCCTCTCCTTCGAAACTTCTCAATTATGTTCCATTTCATTCCGAGTAAAAGTTACTTTTTAATATACTTAGCATTTAGGCTTGTTCTTTATAGGTGATAATAATCAGTAAAAATGATGGTTAATGAGACCCCTTTGTAAATTGTATCTTCTTTATTAGTAAAAGGAATGCTTTAATGATGTACTCATATCTTTTTTTTACAATTTTATTGGTTCTTTTTAGTTATGCATAACTTTAGGATTCATTTAGACATAATTATAAAAGCATGGAATATAATATGCTCTAAATCAGTCTCATTCACAATAACCTCAAAAAATAAAAATAAAATATTGGGAATTAATCTAATGAAAGAGTTTAAGGACCTCTACAATGAAAATTATAGAATGCTGAGGAAAGAAATTGAAGAAGACCTTAGAAAATTAAAAGACCTCTCATATTGTTGGATAGCCAGAATTAATATTCTCAAAATGGCCATATTACCAAAAACACTATACAGATTCAATGCAATCCTCATTAAAATTCCAATGGAATTCTTCACAGAATTAGGAAAAAAAGTCCTAAAATTAATTTGGGGAAGAATAAGAGACCCAGAATATCCAAAACAATCCTTAGCAGGAAGAGTAAAGCAGGAGGAATCATTACATCACACCTTAAAATATACTACAGAGCAATAGTAACAAAAATGGCATGGTATTGGTGTCAAAATAGACAGGTAGACCAATGGTACAGAATACACAGAGACAAACACACATAAATACAGTTATCTCATACTAAGAAAAGGCACCATAAACATAAATTGGAGAAAAGATAGCTTCTTCAACAAATGGTGCTGGGAGAACTGGAAATCCATATGTACAAGAATGAAATTGAACACTTATCTTTCACGATGCAAAAACTCAGCTCAAAGTGGATCAAGGACCTAGTTATTAGGCCAGAAACCCTGTACCTACTAGGAGAATATGGAGGCCTAACACTCCAACATGGCAGGTCAGGAACTGACTTCTTTAACAAGACTCCTAAAGTACAAGAAATAAAAGTAACTTTTTACAGCATACCACCAAGCCCTTAATGACCAAATTCCATTATCCTCTTTTGGCCTCATCTCCTACCTTTCTTCCCTCCACCAAGGTCATTCAGATGTAACCAGGGTGGCCTTCTTGAGCTTCCTGAAATCCTCAAGTTTGTTGCCTCAGAGTCATTACACTTGCTGTTTCTTCTGCCTACTATGCTACACCTAGCACACATGGCCTTCCCCCTCATTCTCTTGAAGGTCTTTATCCAATTATCATAGAATCAATGCAGCCATCCCTGGACACTCCATATAATTAGGATATCCTCTAACATGTACCACTTTTATTTTATCTCTATCTCTTCCCTTACTGATTGATTTACATATAGTGTATCACCCTCTGACATACTATCCATTTTACCTGTTTTAGTGTTGTCTTCACCACTAGAATGTAAGCTATGTGAAGTTGGAGACTTTGTTCTGTCCATCACTATATTCCCCAACACCTAGAATTGTACCTATATGCAGTAGGTGCTTGGTAAATTCTTGGTAAAAAAAAGAAGGAAAGATGGATGGAAGAAATACTTCACATGGAGAATCCCACTTAAATCTCCCAATGCAGCTGCAAGGCAGGTGGTATTATTATTCCTATGTGACATGTGAGAATACCAAGTCTACAGAGTTAGCTAACTCAGTCAAGATCATGCAATTTGCAAAAGATGGAGCTAGTATCAAAACCCCAGTTTGTTTGTAGGCATTGTCCATTTTCTTAACCCTCACACTTCACAGATTACATTAACAAATGAAAAAGATGCCAATATTTGATATTAACCTCAGCTAGGGTTGCACTACTAAAGTGAATTATGCTCTCAAATTAGGTTGGGAAAACTCCTATGAGGCCAGAGCCAGAAAGAACACTCTCTGGGACTTTGAAAACATCTTTAACCATCATTTTCCTTGTTGAGTTTTGGATATTAGCTGTCCTCCAAAAGCTCATGTGATAGACGATGTAGTAATGTTCACAGGTAAAATGATTAGATTATAAACACTATAACCTCATCAGTGGATTAATCCATTTAGTGGATTAATAATTTTTGTGGGTGATCGAGGGAGGCTGAGGTAAGAGGATTGCAATTTTGAGGCCAACCTCAGCAATTTAGCAAGACCCAAGCAATCTAGTGGGATCTTCTCTCAAAAGAAAAACGAAAAACAGCTGGGGATGTGGCTCACTGGTTAAGCACCCCTGGGTTCAATCTCTGGTAACAAAAATAAATAAAATAATTTAACACGATTACTGAGTCGTAAGTATAGTAAGTATAGGGCATGGCTGCAGGAAGTATTCCCCTGGGGCTATGCCCTTGGGGCATTATATTTTTTCAAGTCTCCTTGCACTCAAGTTCTCTCTGTGTCATGGCTGCTGTCACAGATTCCTTCCACCACACCCTTCTGCTATGCTGTTCTTCCTCACCACAGGCCCAGAGCTATAGAGCTCACTGACCATAGACTGAACCTCTGAAAACTGAAACCATAAGCCAAATAAACTTATCCTTCTCTAAGTTGCTCTTGTCAGGTCTTTTTTTTTTTTTTTTTTTTTCACAACAAAACTCTGACTAACATACTCCTCATCTGTAAAATGTGGAAATCACAAAGTTCCCTCCCTGTCTCTCTATTATTTAAGACTTTGTATGTTTATATCACAGGCTGTTGATTTTTTGTCCACTTACAAAACACTGAAAGGAAAGTTCCTTTAATAGTCTATGGACTATAGAGTAGTTAAAATCTGAGGCCAAATCCAGTTTCAAATAGCAACATAAAACCATAAAACGGCAGTGAATAATAATAATTGTGGATATTCTAAGGGTAACTCTCCAGCTTTCAAGAAGAACGTGCTTTTAGTCTCCCTTAAGAATTTTCAAAAGGAAACAATTAAACTAATCTAAGTGATACAGACTATGTGAATGCAGGTTTTACAGAATTGAATCTTTCCTTTAGTGAGCATTATTGAGTACTCACTGTGCAGGTGTCTGGGAGAGAAAATCAGAGAAGATCTGACTCTAGGCCTTGATTCATTCACAATCAGGAAAGAGGGAAGGATCTCCTGTGTGTGTGTGTGTGTGTGTGTGTGTGTGTGTGTGTGTGTGTGTGCTTGTGCCCTGCTAATGTGCAGATATTCTGTAGCAATGGGTTGCATGTGTGTTTTGTTGCATATTATTTTATTTATAATACTAAAACTGAGGGGAAATGATGAAACCCATCTAAATAAATTCAGTTTTATGCTTATATACTAACACATCTCTTACAAATCAGTTGTGGGAAAAATATTCTCTTGTATCCTTAATTTTACAAGGATTTACTACCTAGATATATCATTAGCCTCATAGAATTTCCTTGTCAACAGCACTCAAAGAAAATCACTCCTACTGTTAGCTCTCAGAGATGTTCAGTATAAAGATGCTCTGCCCAATATCATGTAGCAACACAAGTCTCCTTTACTTTTTCTTCCTTCAAACTCTGAATGGAGGCCTAACCTTTACCAAGCTGCTGTAGCTTCTCCTTACTCCCTCATCTCTTCTGCTTTAGTCTACATAAAAATGCCTGGGCCTGCCTGTGGCTGTCACCATGGCAACCCTCCCCTGCAGTTCATCTGTGAGAATATCTCCAAGTTTCAGTGAAGACTACAGTGGTGATACTTGGGTCATTTAGCTCTGTGGAATCTACAATTAGACAAGCTCATTAATAGTAAGCTATTGGCTTCAAACGATCAATCACCTAATTATGTCCCTAAAATAAATCACATTACTCATTGTTCAGATGGATTAAATAGATGCCAATGTTGACAAAGTTCACTTAACTTTGTGCAATTGCAAAACACAAAATCGTGAGTTTGCATTATTTATAAACTAGTTTAAAACCGTGCTTGGTGTATAGACGGTCACATTTGGTAGTTCTTGAGAATGTTAGAAAATATACCAGCTCTTTCCAAATAGTATACCTTATAGCTAAGAAAAACAAACATCCAGACGACTGACTGAATTTTCCAGCTTTGCTTCCTGATATTTTACAGTGTGTGCACAGATAATTTTCAGAGATGCTCACTAATTCTGGAACACAGGACCAATTGACTTCCATCAAAAGTTCTTTGGATTTCTCCCTTTAAAAATACTGACAGTGCTATGTTTATAACCAATTAACAAGAGCCTGTTAGAACATTGCTAGTTCAAATTTATTTACAGATGTTAACTGCTAATCAAGTGTCCTTCGTTTAATTATTCACTGTTGACATATTTGCACTGAAATACTCAATTTTAAAATAATTGGTCAACTACAATAGTGGATTGAATCAAACATAATAGAACAGGCATTTTGTTTGTTTTCATGGCAGCAGAACAGTCAGATTGAAGGGTCACATTAAAGTTGTGCCTTCAGATGCAATTAGGTTAGTCATCTGGACTATGAAGACTTAGATCATTTAGCATGATGTCCCTTAGTCATCGTTCATCTTGATTTTCAATAATGTCTGAAATCCTTAAAATAGGAGTTTTTCCAAGGCATGTGATTGCTATTGTCTGATATTATGACCTAGATGTTTAAGTCAGGGCAGTTGACGTTGGCGTGGTTATGTTCTAAGAAATTTTTTATAAACAGTTCACACTGTTCATACCAATCTATTGCAGTACAGACCCATAATGAAGCCTGAGGCAAATGGAAAAGTCAGCAACACTATTTCTACCTTTGTTGAAAGTTTTTATATTTTAATTGTGAAATTTTTGTATTAAATTTGATTTTTAAACATTGAAATAATGTGTTATTTATCTTGATCTTGATTACTGAATGTATTTTTTTTCTCTTTAATTTTGCATCCCAGCAACTGCTTCATTCACTCTACCTTGCTTTTGGTCAGGCACCAGTCAATATAAACCTGAATCTCTAGCTTTAGGATTGCCAAAAGGCACCTTTGGGGCATTTGTCCGCAGTTTGATTTGTAGTCACTAGATGGAGACCTTTTCATTAGGTAACACAGACCCCTCCTCTTAGTGTCTTGAGTTAAAGGGGATGACAGAGATAAAAGAACTAGACTAAAGAAAATTAAGTTCTTGTTTAATTAAAAACATGAGTTAGAATAAAAAGTGGCAAACAGTAAAGGCAGCTGGTATGTTTACTGCCAGAGTCCAAGTGGAAGAGTGTGGGTTTGACTCTCAGTTCTATTGCTTTAAATTCCAACTGTGTTCATCTCCCTAAGCTTCAGTTTTCTCATGTGTAAAATACAAATAATCAGAGTACCTACCAATTTAAGTTTTCTTTAAATGCACATATAATATCTTTAAGTGACTTTCATCAATAAATATTAATTTTATTTTCTTGATCCTTCTCTTACAGAAGATATGAAATAACAACAGCATAGTAGCACCAAAGGAGCTGCAGTCAACATTCTGCCCTTTTCCAATCATTGCTACTTTAAACCAGGTTTAGGATGGCAGAGCTGTAGCAACCCCATGACAGCTTCCACCCTGGCTAATTTCAGTTCAGAGATAGCTCCAGTCTCTTCTCATAAGTTGACCTTCTGTCTGTGGAAGTTGACAAATTCATTGTGATCCAATGATGCTTAGTCAGCACTAGAATTTTGTGTCCAGGATTTGCTAGGTGTTGAGGTTATGGAAATTAGACAAAACACTGTTACAGGGAGCTCACAGTATTTAAATTAGATGTGAGGTTAAATAACATAGACATTAAAACATATGATTTTATTCTACAAATATTTATTGAAATTTTATGATATGTACATCACTGTCCCAGCACTGACAGACAGGCAAATGCATAGTAGAGTCAGAAAAACACAGATCTAGTAGAGGCAGAGATGAGCATTCAAATCTCAACTCTTGATTATTCCTGATTTTGTGACTATTTGCAAGTTCCCAACTTTTCTGAATGTCATTTATTCGTAACTGTAAAATGCAGGTAATTATATCATGTTATTGTTGTGAGGATAACATATTATTCTGCATACTTCATACTGCTTCAGACAGGTACATGAAAAAGTGCCATTCATTCTTATGAGTAATAATAGTAATTTAGGATCCACTATCAAACTGTACTCTGCAGCTTCCTGTGTAGAGGCTTTAACACAATTACTTCTATCTCATTTCCTCTCAGTACACTCTTCTCACCAGTTGAGAGAATAAGAAGAGATTGTGCTATTTTCTAATAAGCTATGGAAGATCTTCTGAAGAAAAGTTACAGGACAAGTTTCCTTATAGCTGGTTATGATGAAGAAAGCAGTAGCATATTAGCAAACAGATTGGGGGGTGAGTATTTTGTTACTTATGTGAATTTCCTTGGTGGGTATAAATAGCACCATCTTAGCAGATTTCAAGCTATCAAAGGTTTAACAATCATCTGTACAATTCCTGAATATTTAAAAATCAATTTTCCTAGGCCAATATATGCACAGCTGGCAGAAAACGTTTGGATGCCAATCAGGCTTGTTCAAGGTCTTGAGGACTTCTTAGGAAATAGAAACAAAGAAGGTGAGGGAAGGTGTAGGGTACTAGGTAGAAAAACACAGAGATAATGAATAAATTCTGTTGTTCTGCAGCACAATTGGATAACTATAGTTCATAATAACTCAGTGTATATGTTTTTATATTTTATGAAGATCTATAAGAGAGGAGCATGAAGGCTCAAAATGATGATATTATAAAGAAAAATTACCATTGATTACCTTGATTTGAGTAGTGCACTTTGGATGTATATGTTAAAATATCAAACTAAACACCATTGATATGTACAGTTTATATCTGTTAGTTAAAAACAAACTAAGGGTAAAAAGAAATATAAGTCAGATATTTTCAATTCATTATGATTTTTTAAAAATTTGAAATCTTCACTATAGAACCTCCCAACATGAGGTCTTTTGCTTTGTCATTTTTGTTTCTTATTTATTTATTTAGTGGTTTATTGTTGTTGTTTTGTACTAGGGATTAAATCCATGGGGTGCTTAACCACTAAACCACATTCCCAGTATTTTTAAAAATATTTTATTTAGAGAAAGCATCTTGATAATTTGCTGAGGGCCTTGCTAAGTTGCTGAGGCTGGTTTTGAACTTGTGATCCTCCTGCCTCAGCCTTCCGAGCAGTTGGAAATACAGGCATGCACCACCATACCCAGCTTTAATTGACAAATAATAATTGTGTGTGTTTATTGAGTACAATGTGATGTTTGGATCTATATATACATACATTGTAGGAATATTCTATCAAACTAACATATCCATGATGTTCCTGATATTTTGTGGTAAGAACATTAAAATCTATTCTTTCACTAATTCAAAGTACACAATGCATTATTATTAAGTGTGATCACCATGCAGGGTAATATATCTCTGAAATGTATTTATTGTGTGTAACTGAAACTTTGTACCCTTTGATCAATATCTCCCCTTTCCCCATCCCTTCCTGTCTCCATAACAGCATCAGGTAACCACTTTTCTGCTCTTTTCTCAGCCAACTGCTTGTATTTTGACTGACTATTCCTGAACCCTTGACTTAAGATAGTGTCTATCTTGTCCACATGCAGCTTGTTTGTATACTGAAAATATGCATTCTTCGCTACCCTACCCAAGAAAAGAAGAGAGATGGCACCATACTATATTCTAGATTGCCCAAATCTCTTCTTTAGAGAAGTCAACTCAAGATTGTGTAGTTCTTGGAATGGGGTTGTGGCTCAGTGGTAGAGCGCTTCCCTAGCATGTGTGAGGCACTGGATTCCATCCTTAGCACCACATACAAAAAAAAAAAAAAAAAAAAACTAAACAAATAAAGGAATGTTGTCCATCTACAACTATAAAAAAAATTGTGTGGTTCTTATACCTATAGCCAGGAGGATTTGACTACATTTTTACAGTCAAGGAAGTACTTTCCTATTACAATTTATTAGGAACTACACATACATTCGTTTCACTTAACCCTGATAAGATTCTGCATGTTTCATAGGTATTCTTATCCCATTTTTTTTTACATAAGGAAATTGAAACAAATTACTCCCAATAAGTCATGCAACTAGGATACATAAATTGAATAGGATTCAAAACTGGATTTAAATTCAGTCTGTTTGGTTTCAAAGTCCATATTGTCAGTATTCTGGACACAGTGTGAGGCTTTGTGTATTACAAGCAAAGTAAGAAATGAATTTACCCATAAGAAGCTTACAGTCCAATAAATCTTTAAGTACCAAGGAAACCCAGGCCTCTTAGCAACACAGTTTAGGGTTTAGGAAAATGGCCATCTTCAAACATTTGCTTTTAAATTTTGTTATTAGCATGTATTAATTCAACATATTAATGGGGTTCACTGTGACATTTCTATACACACATATAAACTGCAGTGATCCAATACCTAAAAAACAGTGATGAATCTGGCCATGACTTCAAGAATATTAAAGCAAATGTTTATAAACATAAGCAAGACTGAAATGTCTCAAATAGGACTTTGAGAAAAAATGCAGGACACTCAGTTAAATTTGAAATTCTACTAAAAACAAACATTTATAGCATAAATATTTCACAAATATGGAATATACTTAAAGAATATGTATACTTATGCTGAAGTATTTATACTAAAAAAAAAAATCACTCATGCCGGGCGCGGTGGCGCACGCCTGTAATCCCAGCACTTTGGGAGGCTAAGGCAGGAGGATCACAAGTTCAAAGCCAGCCTCAGCAATGGCGAGGCACTTAGCAACTCAGTGAGACCCTGTCTCTAAATAAAAAAAATACAAAAATGGTCTGGGGATGTGGCCCAGTGGTCGAGTGCCCCTGAGTTCAATCCCCGGTACCACACACACAAAAAAAAAAAAAAAAAAAAAAATCACTCAGTTACCTGAAATTAAAGTTGAACTGAGTGTCCTGGCTTTCTCCTTACTAAATTAATAACCTTACTCTCAAGGGAATATGGATATTAATTCAATAACCTTATAATACTCTCTCACCTTTGTCCCAAGCTCTGGAGTAGCCTGGCATACTGTATTTCATGCTGCTGAGAAATATGTAAAGATGAGCTCCTTATATCTCCCAGGCAGAGAAAAAAAATAAGATTTCACCATTTACCCAACTCCTATACTTACTTTTCTCAATTGGACTGCTTTAAGACCTGGTTATATTCCAGGTATGTTTACTTTTAGAAGTTTCATCTCATGTCATACCAAACATATTTAAATGTATTTACATTAGTATTTTTATATCTAAGTATTGGAGTTGAGTTCAGTTGTAAGTGATTAGATTTCATAATATTAATGTCATTCAATTTAATATGCATTCATTTCAATTTTTTGTACTTTTTTCTTCCTCTGGAGCCAATATTTTATCCAATAAAATCCAATATTTTATCACAACCATTTTTATCATCCCATGCAGAGCTCAGAAGTCCTGTGCATGGTACCTTCCATACCACATGTATAATAACATGTTTTTTTCTGAAGCCACTCCAACCTAGAAGGGATAGTGGAGCATGGATATTTCAGCCATGCTTGATTAAATACTACAGATGCTCCTGGAAACATCAATAGACAATGTTGATTCAACTGAATCCTTTCCAAATGCACTGGACAAGGATCATGATACTTGACTAGGGGTAAAATTTGGGGGTTCACCTTGCCCTGACTTAACCAGTGATACAGACACTTCCCTGAGACTCAAACAATAAATAAAAATGTAGTAGATCTTGCCTTACTTCTTTACATGATTCTTTTAAAGTTCAAATTAGATCAGTTCTGAGAAAGTGCTTTGGAAACTCTAAAATACTTAAAGGTAATCATAATGACCCTGTGTGTTTATATCAACAGATTTTCAGGATAATAAAATATATTAAAAATACAAATACCCAATTTTTCTAAGCTACATATATAAATTTTTTATAACAGGTTTCCTTAAAGGAAATCCTCTCTGTTTAAATTACAGTACCACAAAGAGGAAGATTCTCTTAAATCAGTAAAAGTATTGGTGTCTCCATGTAGATATCTAAGTCAGTTAGTAGGGTATTTTAGTTAGATTTAGATTCATTTTGAAAGTTGTTTATGAAATATATTTAATTGGTTTGTCTGTTTTGATTTTGAGTGTGAGTCTCTGTAGCTATCCATGTAATTATGGCAGTTTTGCAACACACCACAGAAAAAAACAGTTGTTCAGTCTGAAGGCAAGACAGAGTTTCTGTGTGTACATTGTATATAAAGCCTTCTGGCTGTGAGTATTAAACTCTGGTATAATGAAGACCTTGTATTTCTTGTATATGAGGCCAGAACTCTTCTTATACTGCCAGGGATCCGGCAGCCTCTAAAGACTAAGAGTAGCTGCTGCCAAAAATGACTGAGTATCATGAAAGCCCTTGTACTGTACAGTATGATCATGGAGGGGGTCCATGGGAACAATCTGAGTTTGCGAATAAAATATTTACAGTCTCTTTAAGTAGTTCCTGGAAGCTGTGTGTGTGTGTATGTGTGTGTGCATGTGCATGCATGTGCAAGCACACAGGTGTGCTCATTTTGATACTGTGTAGATACCAATCTAAGTAAAAATCAGTATTTGTATAATTTATATTGATCAATACCATCAGAGAATGGGGACTAATGAAATCTTTGAAGGCCCTGTTGACTGCCAATAAAGGATACTGTGTATTAAGGCTACTGTTTTATTTCAAACACGTGACAATTTGGCTGTTCCTTTTTCAGTGTTTTCTCTGTTGTCTCAACAGGGATATTAGCTTAAACTACTTAGAATAGGTTCACAGCTTTAAATTTTCCCCATCACTGAATGTGAATTTTCTTTGATTTTTTTTTTTTGATTCGTAGAGATCCATTTGCCATTTTGATTTCTCCCAATTAAATTTCAAGGAAGGTACATTAACATTTTTGAACATGTACCATATTGCTAACAACTACATGTTTAGATGACTTTTGTGCACAATATTTAATTCCATTTACAAAACTGTGAAGAAAGAATAATCATTATTTTCATTTTACAGGTGAGAGACTTGGGCTTGAACTTCAAAATAGATTACTGGGCATTCTCTATTTTGAGTAGTAAATTCATTTTCAGTTTTATTTTATATAGAAAACCTATTGTCCTTCTCTTTCTTACCAGCTGCTGTTTTTAATCTTTAAAAGCCATTATATTCTTGGGGACATAATTAAAGAAAATTGGGGGAAAAAAAAAAACAAAAAACTCTTCTCTTATAGTCTCCCAAATCAGAAGAATCTCTTAATTGGAGACAAATTTAGGTGTGGCCCTAACTAAAAACCAGGGACTGACTGAAACGTCCTCTTTGGCAGATTTACAGTTCCCAAACCCAGATCACTGAGCCACCTGCATTTTCAGAGTTCTGGCTCACTCACTGTCTCACTCTGCATTAAGCATTTGCTGAGCTTGTTGTCTCAGGAATCACTCTAGAGATGCAAAGGACAGAATGTAAATAACAGGGCCAGACTTGCTTTCTTCATTTCTACATGAGGCTACTGATGCCAGCCTCACAGGGTGGTAATAAGGTCTCAATTAGAAAATATCTCAAGATTGTGAGTCCAATAGTAGAAAAATAAGAAAGTTACTCGTTTCAGTGTGGAAGCAGTTAACTCATCAACAGTGATTTACATAAAGGCCTCATCTGGACACTTGTTTTTTTGATTTTTGTTTTGTGTTTTTAATTTGAAAATGCCTCCATGCTATTTTAAAATAAATTCAAGGTCTTACTGACTTCTTCAGATAAATGTTGAAAATAACAACTTCATAATGAAGTAAAAGCAGATTTTATACAGTTAGGCAGTTATGATAAAACTTAAGATAGCAATAAATACAATATGTTTTTATATGATGAAATTATTCTCTATATTCACTGAAAAAGAAATATAGTATTTAACATATGGAATCTAATGATCTCTAATTTGTTTGATAAATTTGATGATCTTGTTAAAGTGAATTCTGTTCAAATCATTCTCTGGTACCCTATATCTTCTAAAATGATTATTGAATAATACACTGGTATAGTTATTTTCATTAATAGAGTACTTACTAGGTACTGTTCTAAGAACTGTATATTATTTAATTTAATCCTCAAAATAACTTTCTAGAGCTTAGACTATTGTTCCCACTATACAGAGGAGAATTAAGAGGTTTTTAGTAAGGTAGTTCAGCCAAAATGACAGACCTGAAAGTCTATACTATTAGCTTTCAGAACCCATTGGTTAACTAATAGATCATAGTAACTTAGGCTCAGTTAGAACTGGAGAATGTTCTCACCCTTGAGTATATAGTAAGTCCCCCACATTTCAAGAAGGTCTTTGTTTTTAGTCTATAATTTGAAGTAGAGAGATTTGCTAAAGACCAAATAATATGATAACATCTTCCCAGATATCTGTGGAGAAAAAAAAAAAAAAAAAAAAACTAAAAGGGCAAAAATTCCTTAATAAAGGTAGGATGAGGGATATGTGGCCAAGGTATACATGTAGCCCATATGTGACCAAGGAGGACGGGGTATGTGATCCTTGCTGTGATATTTAGCCCAGAATGGATAACTGGATCAAGTATCCTCAGCTCATCTCCAGTCTCATGTTTATGGTTGATATTCTACTGTGACTCTACACTTTTCCTGATTCTTGACTTACCCTCAAAATCTTTTTAGAATTGTACCCAACATTTGCTTACCAATTTATAAAGACTACCAAATACAGGGATTTCCTTTCAGAATTAGCATGTAAAATGAAACTATTTACTCATCCCTGACAAAAAATTCAAATTTGACTAAAGCAATGTATGTTTCTAAACTATAGTGTTCTAAGTGCAAGAAATCCTGTGTTTAAGTTATGAAAGTAGAACTGAAGCAACCTCTTTAAATGTGAAGCTGAACTTGATTCTTTCTTTAAAGCAAAATGTGTTCTTAAGTCCTTGTTATTTTTCACAAAGCATATGAATAATTTTGTTTGGTCACTTTAGTCTCTCTCTAGGTTTTGACCCCTTTAGACATTGAAAGAACACTTGTACACAAGTACAGGGATTTATATGGTTTTAAGAACTTCTGTCTCCATGAAGGGTAAGCCTATAACACATCTACAAATGATATTGAAGGTATAGTTTATGAAGTTTCCAAATCAATGTTAAAATGTCTGTGGAGGGGATTCATACCTTCTCAAAGAGCCATGTAATATTTTTGTTCCAGTCCTTCATGAAATCCCCAAATATTTTCTGAGTAGATATTGAATACTAGGCACTGTACTCAAATTGAGGTATAAAGGTGGTTACCAAATAATCTCCAGCCTAACTGAACTCACTGATGTCTAAGTTTCTGTTCTGCAGGCACTGGTTCCTCATTGGCAATACATTGTTGAGTTCTATGAGGTTAGTGTCCCCTGGCATCCAGTGAGTTCCCTAGCACAGCTCCCTAGTCAGGCCAGCAGAGACAGTCTGCTGAAAGTTGCTTGTCGCATCCCTCTTAGAACACACAGCCTCACCTACTCCTCATGGGAGATGGAAAAATGCCTTTTATCCCTTCCAAATGAGTTGCAGAAGAGGGAAACAAAACACTAGGTAATTTCTCAATAGGTTGCTCAGCTATATGAAAATCTAAAAATCCCAGTTTGAAAAATGGTTTGGAATGAGAAGGTATTTGAAGCAGAGAAACCAGTTAAGAGGTATTCTAGTAATCCAGGGGAGAGATTATTATGTCCTGCAATAGGGAAATGGCACAGGGAATAGAGAGACATAGAAGGATTTTGAAAGCTATTTTTGTAGGTAGAACTGACAGCAGCTACAAGAAACAAGGCTCAAGATGTAGACCCGAAAGTCTTTAAGAAGGCACTTTGTTTACCACATTAAGTGACTCAGCTTTTATCCTAGCAGATAGATGTTACAGAATAGTAGCTCATAATCCCAGGAGCCTGCAAATCTATTTTGTTTTCCCTACCCCCAGAGGTTTAAGAAAATGAATTACTTGACAACATTTAACTGGAGATGAATGGTGTTTGCTTTCTTTAAATAGTCTGTGGACTTTCCAGTTTGCCATTGTCTTCCCCTGAGGCCAGATCTACTTAATTTCTATTGTCTGCCTGGCCTCTATGGACACTTGATATCCCTTCTTTTACTGTAGGTAATGTACAGCAGGAAGTAGGGGCAGGAGAATTTTTAAAAGATACATCACACTGGTATCATGAGTACAAATTGGAGAGAGATAAGATCACAGACAGGAAGATCATTTAGGAGACTGTCAGTCTTATATCTGAAAGAAGAGGAGGCCTGAAGGAGGATACTGAATAGTCCAGATGCATGGAGAGGGCAGCCTTTAAGGAGCTGAACCAATAGGGCTTAGTGATTGATTGAGGATGCAGAGGATGGGGGAAGGAAGTCACAGATGACTGTCTCTCACGTTTCTGGCTATGAGTATCTGGGTTTAGGTTAAAAATACAGAAGAAAAACCAAGTTGAAAAATACAAATTCCTGAGGGGAAATTATAGCTCCTCAGTAAATCATGGATTACATGGAAAACTGATCCAAGGTGTTTATTATTACTGTAGAAAATCAACTTCAGAAAACAAAATCTGGATTCAGATGCAGTTGTATACATAATGGATCCCTTCTCCCATGTGTCCACAGATCCTGTCATTCTGTAGCCAAGGTGAGCATACAGAATTCAAAAGCAAAGTGATAGAGAACAAGATAAGCAAGGACAAAGTGAGAACACAAATACATTCTATTATTCCCATTATTTATTGTTCACTGAAGAAGCAGCTGCACACCATCTATAAGATGCCTGTAGATGTTTATTAAAAGATTACTACTACAAGTTGACACATAAATTTAATTCAATTTTCTTCTATGTTAGCTAGGTCTGCCAATGGTAATGAATGTTTTCTGTGGGGGAAGATGAAAGATTAAGGCAAATGAAATTGCTGTTAAGTAATTTCTTTCCACACACACAATAATATGTAGTGCTATAAAGTTGAGGGTTAAATACATATTATAGAAGTGTAAATATTTACTAATATTGAGTTTAAATGACTTTAAATTATATGGCAATGGAGAGTCTTCAATTCTTTATCAAAAAAGGTTGAATCCTGATTTGCATTTTTATCATTATTTACTATCAATTGTAGACCCACTGTTAGGGGGAAAATACCTATCTCAAACTGGAAGATTTTGTGAAGCTGACTTAAAGTGAAATAAAATATCCACTTTATTAGGACCTAGTTTTCCCTTTGTTTCACCTCTCAAAGGAAGAGATGAATTGCAGGTGGGATTGAAAGAAATAAGCATATGAAAGCAACTTGTGGGCAAGTTACAGAAATCAAACTTTGATCATTTATATTAAAAACTAACACTTATCAAATTCTCCTTCCAAGTCAAATAAGCAATCAGAAAGTGGTACTCCTAATTTGTCAAGCATACTTCAGACTGAATTATTGCATGTAGCATGAATTGAGAATCTTATTATGCTAAATTTGCAGCTGATGTCTCCAAATCAAATTTGTCTCCTTTTTACTAGAAATGATATATTCTTATCTAAGTTATTTTTCAATATTATCTATATCTAGACACTATTCTTCCATTTATATATCATGTTGCATGTCAACAGTTTACAGTTCTAGAAATTTAGCCCTTAATAGCATCACCATGATCAACATAATTACACTAATCATATTGCTGTGAGACTCCATGGCATCAGACTAAGGTGATGTAATTATGGCTTCCAAGCAATGACTTTTATAGTTATTTTTCTTTCTACTTACCGCATATCAAGAATATGATCAAGTGGAGATAGTAAAATGATACCTATGCACTAACCTTAATCCCTAACCCTAATTTAAGATAGGGTTGTTTTAGCTCCAACAAAAGTTACATTCCTTGTGACCATATTACGTTGTTATTATTTTCATCAAGCACTTCTATCTGTTCCACTTATATGGACTTGGAGCCCTCATACTTTCCCTCAGTTGTCTTCATTGGAATGTCATCAGATGTTCCCACTCTAACCACAATTTTACCTTGGCAGGATCACAAGCAATTCAGCTAAAATTCTTGGAAGAACTAATGTACTGCACTGATATCCTTGTAATGTTCTTCAATTCCAGTTCTAACCCCAAACAGAAAATCAAATTGGGACAGGAATTTATTTGAACACAAATACACATGAACAACTCCTTATTTTTTTTCTTTTGTTATATTCTATACCACACATTAAACCAAATAAATGTGACTTGAGACATTTGGAGAAAATGTTCTCATGATCTGAAATGAACGTATTTTTCTTCAGGCAGGATGAGAGGAGTCTGCTCAGGTCATTTAAAAGTTTGCCGACTTCAGTGATTTCTCTCTAACCAACACTAGTTCCTTGTTTTTAATTTATGAAGAACATTCCAAGGAGTTTTCTCCATAAAAAGAACAGTTATATATAGATAGACTCAATGAATGCTTTCTTCATAGTGTTCTATTTACTAAGGACAACAGATGGACATTCTAAGCCGTTAATAAATGCAGACGAAAGATGATATGCTAGCTGGCTGGCTGGCTGATACGTTAGCAGAGTTTTCCCAAGATGAAACGATGACTTCAGCAAAGATGAATGCTCCCCAGTTGTTTAAATAGATGGGTCAACACTTGTTTTTATTAGTAGTAAACACATGTAGTGTTAAATGATAATTTATAGGCATTTAATAATTATATATAAGTATTATACACTGATTTCATTATTGGACAGTTTATTGTCATTCTCAATAAATGGTTTTGGAGGCAGAACACATAATTACTTTGTAATTCCATTTAAAAGGGTATAGGACTAATCAAGCATGTTGCTAATAAGAAACAATCAAATGAAGAAATTGCACAGCTGCTAATTTCCATAATCTATACTGCATATTCTGGATGCAATTTTAGAGCACAACTCTATTCTGAAGTCTTATATCATTGTGGCTTCATACAAACTCACATTTCTGCATGTCCTTTTCAGAAATACAGTTAAGGAAAAAATGTAATATACACCCAGACATGGACTTGAATCGATCTGGTTTACATAAGAAGGATGATTGCTTAATCCAAGCCTATACAAGGTTAACAAATTTAGGCATGCCTACAGTAACTGGATACTTGAATGCCAAATTAATGTAGCTATTTTCAAATAAGCTTGAGAATTAGGTTCTGAAATGTTTGACAGTGCCTAATGAGCCATCATCATAAGCAATAGAGTGTTAAAATGGAAAAGGGGAAATACTATTTGAGATCCAGTCTTCCCGATTATTTTTAGATTTTCCACAGTGTTATTTCCCTAATGCAAATGGCATGCGAATGACTACTTCTTCCTACTTTAGATCTGAAACTGATGAACTGTGACCAAATAACCAGACATCATATTTTAATCCAGATTCTTTGATCCAAAACACACTTAGGACTTTTCATATTCTTCTTTATTTAATAGGACTGATTATGTGGCATGCATAAAGGCCATCCCAAGAAAGCCCTGTGATCCTATTTGACACATGTAGGTAAATGTTGAGAGTCACATGAAGGAGGCTTTTTTATAGGAACTGACATTTGTGAAGAATTTCACTGATATTTTCAATCTGACTTGAATTATTCAAAATAATCCATAACATCTTTGTAGTTAAAAGAGTGGGATCCGATGAGGAGGCTTAGTATGCACAAAGTTACTTCAGTGGGAATAGCAGACGGCAAGAGGCCCCGCCCCAGAATTGCAATGAGGAATTTGCGTCCTTGCCTAAGGGGTCATTTCAGGGATCTCAGGAGGAATGAGAAGTTGGAACTGTTTCAACATAGCCTGGCTTAGCAGGTCAGGCTGTCCATAGTAGGTGAGGGTTGCAATCTCCATTTTGTTTGGTTACTTCCCACAATTACCCTTGTGTGGGTGTTCTCCCTTTGTTCCTTGTTCCAAGAAATAGCCACTTCTCTGTCAGATTGCTTTTCATGAATATCTTTTTTTTTTTTTTTTTTTTTTTTTGTTTGTTTGTTTTAAGTCATTTTCTTACTCCCTGCAGACTATCAGTATAAAAAAAATCTATCTGGCTGAAGTGTGCCAGCATTAACAAAACAAGGGATAATGCTGTCAGGTTCAGTGGCCTCAGACCTCTGACCTCCACTGGTCAGCTGCTTGTTTATCAAACTTTTGATCTCCCTCCCTTCAGGACTGGCCAAGTTTATCTTTCATTAGAATTCATTTTCAATTGCATGTTCTTTTCTTTTCCTTTTTCCTGGATAAGATGTTCCTCTTCCCATAACTTTGAAAATATCCATCTGATACTTTGTTTTCTTTATCCCTAAATCCCTGAAAACATCTGCTTTGGCTGAAAATCAGAAAGGATTCCTTAGCACGGTTAATTCTAAACCAAACAGGCTTTGGTTAGGTAAATATCGCATAGGTAAACAAAATGTATTTTCCATGTTAATCCTTTTTGAATCCTACAAGAAGGCATTTTGCACAAGCATGTCAATCAATTAAAAAGGCAAATATCAGGGAACTATAATTCTAAGAGCTCTAAGGGAGGGCATTAGTAGGTCATCTAAAACAACCCTCTCATTTTTCATACTAGAAAATCAAAGTGTAGTGCGGGTAAGTTGCTGAAGTTTTCATTGAGTTAAGAACAGAAATGAATGAAAACTATTTAGCAGGAAGTGTAAAGATGTCTGTAATTTTGTTTGAAATACTCGCTAAAACAATGTGGGTAGAGGGATAGATGGAAGGATGAATATGGGATAAACCAAGTACAGTAAAATGTTAATCCTAAGACTGCAGTGGCTTTTTCTCAGCAAAAGAAACAATCAGTGAGGTGAACAGAGAACCTACAGAATGGGAGCAAATTTTTACCACAAGCACATCAGACAGAACATTAACTTCAAGGATATACAAAGCTCTCAAAAACCTTTACACCAAAAAACCAAACAACCCAATTAATAAATGGGCTAAGAATCTGAACAGACACTTCTCAGAAGATGATATACAATCAATCAACAAATATATGAAAAAATGTTCAACATCTCTAGCAATTAGAGAAAGGAAAATCAAAACTATTCTAAGATTTCATCTCACACCAGTCAGAATGGCAGCTATCAAAAACACAAACAACAATAAATGCTGGTGAGGATGTGGGGAAAGGGGCACACTCATACATTGCTGGTGGGGCTGCAAATTGGTGCAGCCAATCTGTAAAGCAGTATGGAGATTACCACGATTTGACCCAGCTATCCCACTCCTCGGTCAATACCCAAAGGACTTAAAAACAGCTTACTACAGGGACACAGCCACATCAATGTTTATAGCAGCACAATTCATAATAGCTAGATTGTGGAAACAACCCCGTGCCCATCAATAGATGAATGGATAGGGAAACTTTGGTTTATATACACAATGGAACACTACTCAGCACTAAAAGAGAATAAAATCATGGCATTTGCAGGTAAATGGATGGAGTTGGAGAAAATAATGCTAAGTGAAGTCATCCAATCCCCCCCAAAAAAACAAAGTTCGATTGATACCTTTGCTATGATAATACTGAATTATAGTGGCAAGGGAGGGGGGATGAGAGGAATAAAGGAATGTTAAATAGAACAAAGGGGAGGGAAGGGAGGGGAAGGGAGGGGAGGGGGCAAGGGGGTAGGAATTAATGGCAGAATGAGTTGGACATCAACACACTAAGTGCATGTATAAAAACTCAAATGGTGTGAAAATACTTTGTGTAAAACCAGTGACTTGGAAAACTGTGCTCTTTATATGTAATATGAAAGGAATTACAATCTGCAAGCATGTATAACAAATTAAATTAAACAAAAAATGTTAAAAAAAGACTTTAGTGGTATGTTTATGATCAGTCACTATAAATATCTTTCAACTCTTGTGTATGTCTGAGAACTTTCATAATTACATGTTTGTTGCTGCCTGAAGCGATTGCCGCTTGGAGCAACGACGCCACAGGAATAAGTTCAGAGGCAGACTGGAAACAAACAGGCTCTTTATTCTGCTAGCTTCTCTCTCCGGCTCCAACAACACCCCAACACGCCATCCACACTGCTCCAACCACACCACAAACATGGCTCTGACCCTGTCCGCAATGTCCCGGGCCAAGTCTCCCAAGATCATGCAAACGGCGGTAATGCATGAACATCTTTGTGGCTCACAGCTAAACGCAATGTTAGCTATCTCCTTAATTAGGGCTCCTACATTTCCCCCCTTTTGTTTTAAAAGAGGGGATGCTCTAGTACGTCCATGTGCAACCAACATTCTTACCCGTCATCTGATAATCAAGGCTGTGCCCTTGACTCCTGTCTTAGGTCTCATATGTCGGCCACATGAGACGGTCACATGTGACTGTGCCTATCTTAGATTGTCCCCCTCTGGGGATGTTACCCGTCATTGGCTACCAGCCATCCAATCGAGCCCTTCAGGATCGACTATGTATGATGACTAACAGTCGTCCAATTGTGAGGAGATGCTGCGGCTTTAAGGCGATAAGCCTTCTGCTGACGAGACAAGGTGCATAGCATATCAAATTCTCTAAACAAATCAGCTGCCCTGAGTTCTATCAAGTAACACACTGAGTTCTCTAGACAAATACCCACAAGGCATTGTCCCGTAAAGTCCCAAACAATGAAAGATCAAAATGTTCACTTCTTATAACATGTTGATCTAGGAGACACCATGCATGCAGAGCAGAGGCCACACTGCTGGTGAGGTTGTTTGATGCTTGAGCAGCAGGGATGTTTGCAGCGACCACGATCCTTGCAGCTGTAGCAGCAGCCGTCTTTTTCATGTCTAGACAATGCCATCGGCAAATTTTCAGGGCCCGCTACCTAGAAACTCAAGCATCAATTATTAAAGGAAAGGCAGTGCTATTCCAGCACTGAGTCAAGAGGCGAGTTGTCAAACTAAAAAATAGAATTATTAGATTAGAAAATTAAAGTTGATTTCTGCTCACACACATTGCTGCTTGAGCTCCCACAAACATAAGCTGGCAAAATATCATTTTCAGAACAAAACAAAGAAAGACTGAGGGTATTTACTGCAATAGAGGAAAGAAAAGCTAAAGGCACTTTGGAAAAATAATTTGTTAGCTGGAACCCTCGAGTCTCTGTAACCTTCCATGAAATTATCTGTTGAAATAACTCAAATTAATCAACTATAAAACAAATAAAGTTAATTACAAATAAACATTCCTATGTCAAAACACCAAAATATCAAGTTATACAGCACTAGTCATATTCTTCACTAAAGAGAAATCCCTGGGACACCTATAAATCAAAATTGAAGGTACCTTCACTTATTAAATTATTTACCCAAATTGAATACTCTTAAACTTAAGTGAATTAAAGTTATTTGGATCCATATATATATATATATATATATATATATATATATATATATTCATAAGCACTTTGTTATTTGTGATGTCACACTGGACAGACATACAAACCTACAAACATATATTTGTGACATCACATTAACATGAAATTTAGACAAATGCACAGACATAAAGACATATATAAAAAAAGAAAAAAGAAAAAATACAATTGTGTGCACACTAAAGAGAGATCTCCTTATCCTGGATGGGAGGAATGACACTTAAGTTGTGAAATATTTTGAAGGACACTTTTAAGGGAATCATTCCATACCTTCATCTTGGTACTCTTGAATTTGTACTTTTTTATTAATCTTGATTCCTCAACAACTTCATCTTGATCCTTTTGATTTGGTACCTGCTTTATTAATCTAGATGGTATCCATATTCGAGAGGATTCGTGTTTTGGAAAAACACAAACAGATCCTCTCCCCCAAATTAATACTGAATCTGGACCCTTCCATGTACCTGAAAGAACATCCTTCCAGTAAACCAAAAGTTTATGTTGTTGGTGTGGGTTCCAATGTCTGTCTCCAGCAGAATAACCTTTAGAGTCTAAAGTTAAAAAAAATTTAAGGTAAACAGGGCAACTGCCAATCTGTCCCTAGGACTTTTCCAATTTCCTTCTTTTTGTTTTAATAACATAATTTTCAGTGTGCGGTTTGCTCTTTCAATAATGCCCTGACCCTGAGGATTGTATGGGATGCCTGTTTTATGGGATATATGGAATTTTGCGCAAAACTGTTTGAAAGATGAGGATGTATATGCATGGCTATTATCTGTTTTAAGCATTTTAGGAATGCCCAATGCAGCAAAAGCTTGCAAACAATGAGATGTAACATCTTTCACTTATCTTTAACTTTTTCTCCAGAATGTAATGAAGCAAAAATCATGCCTGAGCATGTATCTATGGTCACATGAATAAATCACAATTTTCCGAAACTTGGCTCATGAGTAACATCCATCTGCCACAAATGATTGGGCATTAATCCTCTAGGGTTAACACCATAATGAGGATTGGGCAAATATGTGTCATACAAGATTTACAATCTTTTACAATTGTTTTGGCTTCCTCCTTTGTGATTTTAAACCTACGCTGCAAGGTGGTGCTATTGACGTGAAACTGGGAGTGAAATAAAGTAGCTTGCTGGAGCGCTGAAAGTATAAAGATTGTTTGGGTAAGAGCATCAGCCTTTTGATTACCTTCATGGAGGGGACCAGGCAAGTTGGTATGTGCTCTAATATGCCCTACGAATAGAGGATCTTTTCTTGCCCACAAAAGTTTTTGTATTTGATGAAACAATTTAAAGGCTGGAGTATGAGGTGCTATTGTCCTGCTAGCTCTAATTTTGGGATGGCATGTACAATATAGTGGCTATCTGAAAAAATGTTCATGAGCTGCTCTCTAA
The DNA here is from genome assembly GCA_025594165.1 of Tamias sibiricus. Classification (NCBI taxonomy): domain Eukaryota; kingdom Metazoa; phylum Chordata; class Mammalia; order Rodentia; family Sciuridae; genus Tamias; species Tamias sibiricus. The sequence continues at coordinate 133,257,010 of CM046667.1, forward strand.
AATTTTCCAGAGCTCTTACCACAGCTTCCAGTTCCACTAGTTGGGCTGATTTGTGTGCAGTTATGTAAGTCATATTTTCTTTTTTAGTGACTACTGCAGGAATACCATTTGAGGACCCATCTGTGAATACATTTAATGCCTTAGGAATAGGTTGATTTTTTATTACCTGTGGAAATATAATAGGATGATTGATACAAAAAGATAATATAGGAGACTTAGGAAGATGATTATCAAAATTTGCAGAAGTAGAGCATCTAGCTATAGTCCAATTATTATCATTGAAGCATAAATATTCAATCTGTGATGATGAATAGGGAGTAATAATTGTAGCAGGGTGAATGCCAAATATTTTTAGTAGAAGTCTTAAGTCCTTGAAGAATAAGTTTAGCCACCATGGAGGTATAAGATTCAATTATACTTTTAGGAGAGACGGGCAAATGTATCCATAATAAAGGCCCTTGTTGCCAAAATACTCCTGTGTATGTATATTGTGAAGAAATAATAATCAATATCAGCGCTTGAGTTAAATTAAATCTATCACAATGAGCTCCTTCGATGGCTTCTTCTACTAACTTTAAAGCTTTCCTAGCATCAGGAGTCAATGTTTGCGGTGAAGATGGATCAGGGTCCCCCGTGAAGGATGTCAAATAAAGGTTTTAGTTGGCTAGTAGTGAGGTTTAGTGTAGGGCGAAGCCAATTAATATCTCCCAGCCATTTTTGAAAGTCATTGAGAGTGGCCCAATGCTCCTTATTAATTAATATTTTTTGAGGCCTAATAAAAGTGTCCATAATTCGAAATTCTAGATATAATATTGGAGATCTAATTTGAACCTTTTCCTTAGCAATGTTTCGTCCATATTGTTTCAAGTTTTCTGGTATATCACTAAATATGGTTTATAAGACTTCTTGATTAGGATGAGCAAGCAAAACATCATCCATATAATGGAGTCACATAAGCTCTGGGTTTTTATTTTTGATAGGCTGAATAACTTTATCTACATAGATTTGACACATAGTGGGGCTATTAGTCATTCCCTGCAGCAAAACTTTCCATTGATGTCTCTGATCAGGGCCATTATTGTTAATAGAAGGAACTGAAAAACAAACCTGGGGGTATCCATAGGGTGTAGAGGAATAGAAAAGAAACAATCCTTTATATCAAGAGTAATAAGATGGAAATGTTTTCGAATAGCTACAGGATTAGGAATCCAGGTTGAGTAGGGCCCATGATTTGCATGGTTTTATTAATTTCTCTAAGATCATGTAACAATTGCCATTTTCCTGATTTGTTCTTGATCACAAATATGGGGGAATTCCAGGGAGAGGTGGAAAGTTCTATATGTCCTGCTTCTAGTTGTTCCTGAACTAGTAGGTGGGCCACTTGTAATTTCTCATTAGATAGGGGCCACTGAGGGACCCACACTGGCTTATCAGAAAGCCATGGTATTTTCCAAATTATTTTCTCAGTGGTCCCCCAAAAAATATCTTTTTCCTTTATGATAATGAGTTCTTTTAGGGTCAAGATTACCCTGTACCTTTTGATAATGATTTCTTATAGGGTTAAGATTACCCTGTACTTTTTGATAATGATTTCTTTTTGGGTTAAGATTACTCTGTAGATTTTCACATTTAATACCTGCAGGCTTGGTTGCAAGGTGTACTCCCATTTGTTGTAAAATATCTCTTCCCCATAAAGTAACCGGTAGGTTAGATAAAACATAAGGCTGAAATGTTCCTTTATGCCCTTCATCATTCTCCCTTTTTAAAATTACCACACTTTTCTCTGGGAGGTTATTATATCCCAAGTCTCTTAAACTGGTTGAAGCTTTTTGCAGAGGCCAGTGCTTGGGCCATTGCCATAGATTAATGATGGA